>OY987206.1:42401491-47201491 GCA_963920795.1 Eutolmus rufibarbis
TAATTTTAATTTTAATTTTAATTTTAATTTTAATTTTAATTTTAATTTTAATTTTAATTTTAATTTTAATTTTAATTTTAATTTTAATTTTAATTTTAATTTTAATTTTAATTTTAATTTTAATTTTAATTTTAATTTTAATTTTAATTTTAATTTTAATTTTAATTTTAATTTTAATTTTAATTTTAATTTTAATTTTAATTTTAATTTTAATTTTAATTTTAATTTTAATTTTAATTTTAATTTTAATTTTAATTTTAATTTTAATTTTAATTTTAATTTTAATTTTAATTTTAATTTTAATTTTAATTTTAATTTTAATTTTAATTTTAATTTTAATTTTAATTTTAATTTTAATTTTAATTTTAATTTTAATTTTAATTTTAATTTTAATTTTAATTTTAATTTTAATTTTAATTTTAATTTTAATTTTAATTTTAATTTTAATTTTAATTTTAATTTTAATTTTAATTTTAATTTTAATTTTTAATTTTAATTTTAATTTTAATTTTAATTTTAATTTTAATTTTAATTTTAATTTTAATTTTAATTTTTAATTTTAATTTTAATTTTAATTTTAATTTTAATTTTAATTTTAATTTTAATTTTAATTTTAATTTTAATTTTAATTTTAATTTTAATTTTAATTTTAATTTTAATTTTAATTTTAATTTTAATTTTAATTTTAATTTTATTTTAATTTTAATTTTAATTTTAATTTTAATTTTAATTTTAATTTAATTTTAATTTTAATTTTAATTTTAATTTTAATTTTAATTTTAATTTTAATTTTAATTTTAATTTTAATTTTAATTTTAATTTTAATTTTAATTTTAATTTTAATTTTAATTTTAATTTTAATTTTAATTTTAATTTTAATTTTAATTTTAATTTTAATTTTAATTTTAATTTTAATTTTAATTTTAATTTTAATTTTAATTTTAATTTTAATTTTAATTTTAATTTTAATTTTAATTTTAATTTTAATTTTAATTTTAATTTTAATTTTAATTTTAATTTTAATTTTAATTTTAATTTTAATTTTAATTTTAATTTTAATTTTAATTTTAATTTTAATTTTAATTTTAATTTTAATTTTAATTTTAATTTTAATTTTAATTTTAATTTTAATTTTAATTTTAATTTTAATTTTAATTTTTAATTTTAATTTTAATTTTAATTTTAATTTTAATTTTAATTTTAATTTTAATTTTAATTTTAATTTTAATTTTAATTTTAATTTTAATTTTAATTTTAATTTTAATTTTAATTTTAATTTTAATTTTAATTTTAATTTTAATTTTAATTTTAATTTTAATTTTAATTTTAATTTTAATTTTAATTTTAATTTAATTTTAATTTTAATTTTAATTTTAATTTTAATTTTAATTTTAATTTAATTTTAATTTTAATTTTAATTTTAATTTTAATTTAATTTTAATTTTAATTTTAATTTTAATTTTAATTTTAATTTTAATTTTAATTTTAATTTTAATTTTAATTTTAATTTTAATTTTAATTTTAATTTTAATTTTAATTTTAATTTTAATTTTAATTTTAATTTTAATTTTAATTTTAATTTTAATTTTAATTTTAATTTTAATTTTAATTTTAATTTTAATTTTAATTTTAATTTTAATTTTAATTTTAATTTTAATTTTAATTTTAATTTTAATTTTAATTTTAATTTTAATTTTAATTTTAATTTTAATTTTAATTTTAATTTAATTTTAATTTTAATTTTAATTTTAATTTTAATTTTAATTTTAATTTTAATTTTAATTTTAATTTTAATTTTAATTTTAATTTTAATTTTAATTTTAATTTTAATTTTAATTTTAATTTTAATTTTAATTTTAATTTTAATTTTAATTTTAATTTTAATTTTAATTTTAATTTTAATTTTAATTTTAATTTTAATTTTAATTTTAATTTTAATTTTAATTTAATTTTAATTTTAATTTTAATTTTAATTTTAATTTTAATTTTAATTTTAATTTAATTTTAATTTTAATTTTTAATTTTAATTTTAATTTTAATTTTAATTTTAATTTTAATTTTAATTTTAATTTTAATTTTAATTTTAATTTTAATTTTAATTTTAATTTTAATTTTAATTTTAATTTTAATTTTAATTTTAATTTTAATTTTAATTTTAATTTTAATTTTAATTTTAATTTTAATTTTAATTTTAATTTTAATTTTAATTTTTAATTTTAATTTTAATTTTAATTTTAATTTTAATTTTAATTTTAATTTTAATTTTAATTTTAATTTTAATTTTAATTTTAATTTTAATTTTAATTTTAATTTTAATTTTAATTTTAATTTTAATTTTAATTTTAATTTTAATTTTAATTTTAATTTTAATTTTAATTTTAATTTTAATTTTAATTTTAATTTTAATTTTAATTTTAATTTTAATTTTAATTTTAATTTTAATTTTAATTTTAATTTTAATTTTAATTTTAATTTTAATTTTAATTTTAATTTTAATTTTAATTTTAATTTTAATTTTAATTTTAATTTTAATTTTAATTTTAATTTTAATTTTAATTTTAATTTTAATTTTAATTTTAATTTTAATTTTAATTTTAATTTTAATTTTAATTTTAATTTTAATTTTAATTTTAATTTTAATTTTAATTTTAATTTTAATTTTAATTTTAATTTTAATTTTAATTTTAATTTTAATTTTAATTTTAATTTTAATTTTAATTTTAATTTTAATTTTAATTTTAATTTTAATTTTAATTTTAATTTTAATTTTAATTTTAATTTTAATTTTAATTTTAATTTTAATTTTAATTTTAATTTTAATTTTAATTTTAATTTTAATTTTAATTTTAATTTTAATTTTAATTTTAATTTTAATTTTAATTTTAATTTTAATTTTAATTTTAATTTTAATTTTAATTTTAATTTTAATTTTAATTTTAATTTTAATTTTAATTTTAATTTTAATTTTAATTTTAATTTTAATTTTAATTTTAATTTTAATTTTAATTTTAATTTTAATTTTAATTTTAATTTTAATTTTAATTTTAATTTTAATTTTAATTTTAATTTTAATTTTAATTTTAATTTTAATTTTAATTTTAATTTTAATTTTAATTTTAATTTTAATTTTAATTTTAATTTTAATTTTAATTTTAATTTTAATTTTAATTTTAATTTTAATTTTAATTTTAATTTTAATTTTAATTTTAATTTTAATTTTAATTTTAATTTTAATTTTAATTTTAATTTTAATTTTAATTTTAATTTTAATTTTAATTTTAATTTTAATTTTAATTTTAATTTTAATTTTAATTTTAATTTTAATTTTAATTTTAATTTTAATTTTAATTTTAATTTTAATTTTAATTTTAATTTTAATTTTAATTTTAATTTTAATTTTAATTTTAATTTTAATTTTAATTTTAATTTTAATTTTAATTTTAATTTTAATTTTAATTTTAATTTTAATTTTAATTTTAATTTTAATTTTAATTTTAATTTTAATTTTAATTTTAATTTTAATTTTAATTTTAATTTTAATTTTAATTTTAATTTTAATTTTAATTTTAATTTTAATTTTAATTTTAATTTTAATTTTAATTTTAATTTTAATTTTAATTTTAATTTTAATTTTAATTTTAATTTTAATTTTAATTTTAATTTTAATTTTAATTTTAATTTTAATTTTAATTTTAATTTTAATTTTAATTTTAATTTTAATTTTAATTTTAATTTTAATTTTAATTTTAATTTTAATTTTAATTTTAATTTTAATTTTAATTTTAATTTTAATTTTAATTTTAATTTTAATTTTAATTTTAATTTTAATTTTAATTTTAATTTTAATTTTAATTTTAATTTTAATTTTAATTTTAATTTTAATTTTAATTTTAATTTTAATTTTAATTTTAATTTTAATTTTAATTTTAATTTTAATTTTAATTTTAATTTTAATTTTAATTTTAATTTTAATTTTAATTTTAATTTTAATTTTAATTTTAATTTTAATTTTAATTTTAATTTTAATTTTAATTTTAATTTTAATTTTAATTTTAATTTTAATTTTAATTTTAATTTTAATTTTAATTTTAATTTTAATTTTAATTTTAATTTTAATTTTAATTTTAATTTTAATTTTAATTTTAATTTTAATTTTAATTTTAATTTTAATTTTAATTTTAATTTTAATTTTAATTTTAATTTTAATTTTAATTTTAATTTTAATTTTAATTTTAATTTTAATTTTAATTTTAATTTTAATTTTAATTTTAATTTTAATTTTAATTTTAATTTTAATTTTAATTTTAATTTTAATTTTAATTTTAATTTTAATTTTAATTTTAATTTTAATTTTAATTTTAATTTTAATTTTAATTTTAATTTTAATTTTAATTTTAATTTTAATTTTAATTTTAATTTTAATTTTAATTTTAATTTTAATTTTAATTTTAATTTTAATTTTAATTTTAATTTTAATTTTAATTTTAATTTTAATTTTAATTTTAATTTTAATTTTAATTTTAATTTTAATTTTAATTTTAATTTTAATTTTAATTTTAATTTTAATTTTAATTTTAATTTTAATTTTAATTTTAATTTTAATTTTAATTTTAATTTTAATTTTAATTTTAATTTTAATTTTAATTTTAATTTTAATTTTAATTTTAATTTTAATTTTAATTTTAATTTTAATTTTAATTTTAATTTTAATTTTAATTTTAATTTTAATTTTAATTTTAATTTTAATTTTAATTTTAATTTTAATTTTAATTTTAATTTTAATTTTAATTTTAATTTTAATTTTAATTTTAATTTTAATTTTAATTTTAATTTTAATTTTAATTTTAATTTTAATTTTAATTTTAATTTTAATTTTAATTTTAATTTTAATTTTAATTTTAATTTTAATTTTAATTTTAATTTTAATTTTAATTTTAATTTTAATTTTAATTTTAATTTTAATTTTAATTTTAATTTTAATTTTAATTTTAATTTTAATTTTAATTTTAATTTTAATTTTAATTTTAATTTTAATTTTAATTTTAATTTTAATTTTAATTTTAATTTTAATTTTAATTTTAATTTTAATTTTAATTTTAATTTTAATTTTAATTTTAATTTTAATTTTAATTTTAATTTTAATTTTAATTTTAATTTTAATTTTAATTTTAATTTTAATTTTAATTTTAATTTTAATTTTAATTTTAATTTTAATTTTAATTTTAATTTTAATTTTAATTTTAATTTTAATTTTAATTTTAATTTTAATTTTAATTTTAATTTTAATTTTAATTTTAATTTTAATTTTAATTTTAATTTTAATTTTAATTTTAATTTTAATTTTAATTTTAATTTTAATTTTAATTTTAATTTTAATTTTAATTTTAATTTTAATTTTAATTTTAATTTTAATTTTAATTTTAATTTTAATTTTAATTTTAATTTTAATTTTAATTTTAATTTTAATTTTAATTTTAATTTTAATTTTAATTTTAATTTTAATTTTAATTTTAATTTTAATTTTAATTTTAATTTTAATTTTAATTTTAATTTTAATTTTAATTTTAATTTTAATTTTAATTTTAATTTTAATTTTAATTTTAATTTTAATTTTAATTTTAATTTTAATTTTAATTTTAATTTTAATTTTAATTTTAATTTTAATTTTAATTTTAATTTTAATTTTAATTTTAATTTTAATTTTAATTTTAATTTTAATTTTAATTTTAATTTTAATTTTAATTTTAATTTTAATTTTAATTTTAATTTTAATTTTAATTTTAATTTTAATTTTAATTTTAATTTTAATTTTAATTTTAATTTTAATTTTAATTTTAATTTTAATTTTAATTTTAATTTTAATTTTAATTTTAATTTTAATTTTAATTTTAATTTTAATTTTAATTTTAATTTTAATTTTAATTTTAATTTTAATTTTAATTTTAATTTTAATTTTAATTTTAATTTTAATTTTAATTTTAATTTTAATTTTAATTTTAATTTTAATTTTAATTTTAATTTTAATTTTAATTTTAATTTTAATTTTAATTTTAATTTTAATTTTAATTTTAATTTTAATTTTAATTTTAATTTTAATTTTAATTTTAATTTTAATTTTAATTTTAATTTTAATTTTATTTTTATTTTTATTTTTATTTTTATTTTTATTTTTATTTTTATTTTTATTTTTATTTTTATTTTTATTTTTATTTTTATTTTTATTTTTATTTTTATTTTTATTTTTATTTTTATTTTTATTTTTATTTTTATTTTTATTTTTATTTTTATTTTTATTTTTATTTTTATTTTTATTTTTATTTTTATTTTTATTTTTATTTTTATTTTTATTTTTATTTTTATTTTTATTTTTATTTTTATTTTTATTTTTATTTTTATTTTTATTTTTATTTTTATTTTTATTTTTATTTTTATTTTTATTTTTATTTTTATTTTTATTTTTATTTTTATTTTTATTTTTATTTTTATTTTTATTTTTATTTTTATTTTTATTTTTATTTTTATTTTTATTTTTATTTTTATTTTTATTTTTATTTTTATTTTTATTTTTATTTTTATTTTTATTTTTATTTTTATTTTTATTTTTATTTTTATTTTTATTTTTATTTTTATTTTTATTTTTATTTTTATTTTTATTTTTATTTTTATTTTTATTTTTATTTTTATTTTTATTTTTATTTTTATTTTTATTTTTATTTTTATTTTTATTTTTATTTTTATTTTTATTTTTATTTTTATTTTTATTTTTATTTTTATTTTTATTTTTATTTTTATTTTTATTTTTATTTTTATTTTTATTTTTATTTTTATTTTTATTTTTATTTTTATTTTTATTTTTATTTTTATTTTTATTTTTATTTTTATTTTTATTTTTATTTTTATTTTTATTTTTATTTTTATTTTTATTTTTATTTTTATTTTTATTTTTATTTTTATTTTTATTTTTATTTTTATTTTTATTTTTATTTTTATTTTTATTTTTATTTTTATTTTTATTTTTATTTTTATTTTTATTTTTATTTTTATTTTTATTTTTATTTTTAATTTTATTTTTATTTTTATTTTTATTTTTATTTTTATTTTTATTTTTATTTTTATTTTTATTTTTATTTTTATTTTTATTTTTATTTTTATTTTTATTTTTATTTTTATTTTTATTTTTATTTTTATTTTTATTTTTATTTTTATTTTTATTTTTATTTTTATTTTTATTTTTATTTTCATTTTCATTTTCATTTTCATTTTCATTTTCATTTTCATTTTCATTTTCATTTTCATTTTCATTTTCATTTTCATTTTCATTTTCATTTTCATTTTCATTTTCATTTTCATTTTCATTTTCATTTTCATTTTCATTTTCATTTTCATTTTCATTTTCATTTTCATTTTCATTTTCATTTTCATTTTCATTTTCATTTTCATTTTCATTTTCATTTTCATTTTCATTTTCATTTTCATTTTCATTTTCATTTTCATTTTCATTTTCATTTTCATTTTCATTTTCATTTTCATTTTCATTTTCATTTTCATTTTCATTTTCATTTTCATTTTCATTTTCATTTTCATTTTCATTTTCATTTTCATTTTCATTTTCATTTTCATTTTCATTTTCATTTTCATTTTCATTTTCATTTTCATTTTCATTTTCATTTTCATTTTCATTTTCATTTTCATTTTCATTTTCATTTTCATTTTCATTTTCATTTTCATTTTCATTTTCATTTTCATTTTCATTTTCATTTTCATTTTCATTTTCATTTTCATTTTCATTTTCATTTTCATTTTCATTTTCATTTTCATTTTCATTTTCATTTTCATTTTCATTTTCATTTTCATTTTCATTTTCATTTTCATTTTCATTTTCATTTTCATTTTCATTTTCATTTTCATTTTCATTTTCATTTTCATTTTCATTTTCATTTTCATTTTCATTTTCATTTTCATTTTCATTTTCATTTTCATTTTCATTTTCATTTTCATTTTCATTTTCATTTTCATTTTCATTTTCATTTTCATTTTCATTTTCATTTTCATTTTCATTTTCATTTTCATTTTCATTTTCATTTTCATTTTCATTTTCATTTTCATTTTCATTTTCATTTTCATTTTCATTTTCATTTTCATTTTCATTTTCATTTTCATTTTCATTTTCATTTTCATTTTCATTTTCATTTTCATTTTCATTTTCATTTTCATTTTCATTTTCATTTTCATTTTCATTTTCATTTTCATTTTCATTTTCATTTTCATTTTCATTTTCATTTTCATTTTCATTTTCATTTTCATTTTCATTTTCATTTTCATTTTCATTTTCATTTTCATTTTCATTTTCATTTTCATTTTCATTTTCATTTTCATTTTCATTTTCATTTTCATTTTCATTTTCATTTTCATTTTCATTTTCATTTTCATTTTCATTTTCATTTTCATTTTCATTTTCATTTTCATTTTCATTTTCATTTTCATTTTCATTTTCATTTTCATTTTCATTTTCATTTTCATTTTCATTTTCATTTTCATTTTCATTTTCATTTTCATTTTCATTTTCATTTTCATTTTCATTTTCATTTTCATTTTCATTTTCATTTTCATTTTCATTTTCATTTTCATTTTCATTTTCATTTTCATTTTCATTTTCATTTTCATTTTCATTTTCATTTTCATTTTCATTTTCATTTTCATTTTCATTTTCATTTTCATTTTCATTTTCATTTTCATTTTCATTTTCATTTTCATTTTCATTTTCATTTTCATTTTCATTTTCATTTTCATTTTCATTTTCATTTTCATTTTCATTTTCATTTTCATTTTCATTTTCATTTTCATTTTCATTTTCATTTTCATTTTCATTTTCATTTTCATTTTCATTTTCATTTTCATTTTCATTTTCATTTTCATTTTCATTTTCATTTTCATTTTCATTTTCATTTTCATTTTCATTTTCATTTTCATTTTCATTTTTCATTTTCATTTTCATTTTCATTTTCATTTTCATTTTCATTTTCATTTTCATTTTCATTTTCATTTTCATTTTCATTTTCATTTTCATTTTCATTTTCATTTTCATTTTCATTTTCATTTTCATTTTCATTTTCATTTTCATTTTCATTTTCATTTTCATTTTCATTTTCATTTTCATTTTCATTTTCATTTTCATTTTCATTTTCATTTTCATTTTCATTTTCATTTTCATTTTCATTTTCATTTTCATTTTCATTTTCATTTTCATTTTCATTTTCATTTTCATTTTCATTTTCATTTCATTTTCATTTTCATTTTCATTTTCATTTTCATTTTCATTTTCATTTTCATTTTCATTTTCATTTTCATTTTCATTTTCATTTTCATTTTCATTTTCATTTTCATTTTCATTTTCATTTTCATTTTCATTTTCATTTTCATTTTCATTTTCATTTTCATTTTCATTTTCATTTTCATTTTCATTTTCATTTTCATTTTCATTTTCATTTTCATTTTCATTTTCATTTTCATTTTCATTTTCATTTTCATTTTCATTTTCATTTTCATTTTCATTTTCATTTTCATTTTCATTTTCATTTTCATTTTCATTTTCATTTTCATTTTCATTTTCATTTTCATTTTCATTTTCATTTTCATTTTCATTTTCATTTTCATTTTCATTTTCATTTTCATTTTCATTTTCATTTTCATTTTCATTTTCATTTTCATTTTCATTTTCATTTTCATTTTCATTTTCATTTTCATTTTCATTTTCATTTTCATTTTCATTTTCATTTTCATTTTCATTTTCATTTTCATTTTCATTTTCATTTTCATTTTCATTTTCATTTTCATTTTCATTTTCATTTTCATTTTCATTTTCATTTTCATTTTCATTTTCATTTTCATTTTCATTTTCATTTTCATTTTCATTTTCATTTTCATTTTCATTTTCATTTTCATTTTCATTTTCATTTTCATTTTCATTTTCATTTTCATTTTCATTTTCATTTTCATTTTCATTTTCATTTTCATTTTCATTTTCATTTTCATTTTCATTTTCATTTTCATTTTCATTTTCATTTTCATTTTCATTTTCATTTTCATTTTCATTTTCATTTTCATTTTCATTTTCATTTTCATTTTCATTTTCATTTTCATTTTCATTTTCATTTTCATTTTCATTTTCATTTTCATTTTCATTTTCATTTTCATTTTCATTTTCATTTTCATTTTCATTTTCATTTTCATTTTCATTTTCATTTTCATTTTCATTTTCATTTTCATTTTCATTTTCATTTTCATTTTCATTTTCATTTTCATTTTCATTTTCATTTTCATTTTCATTTTCATTTTCATTTTCATTTTCATTTTCATTTTCATTTTCATTTTCATTTTCATTTTCATTTTCATTTTCATTTTCATTTTCATTTTCATTTTCATTTTCATTTTCATTTTCATTTTCATTTTCATTTTCATTTTCATTTTCATTTTCATTTTCATTTTCATTTTCATTTTCATTTTCATTTTCATTTTCATTTTCATTTTCATTTTCATTTTCATTTTCATTTTCATTTTCATTTTCATTTTCATTTTCATTTTCATTTTCATTTTCATTTTCATTTTCATTTTCATTTTCATTTTCATTTTCATTTTCATTTTCATTTTCATTTTCATTTTCATTTTCATTTTCATTTTCATTTTCATTTTCATTTTCATTTTCATTTTCATTTTCATTTTCATTTTCATTTTCATTTTCATTTTCATTTTCATTTTCATTTTCATTTTCATTTTCATTTTCATTTTCATTTTCATTTTCATTTTCATTTTCATTTTCATTTTCATTTTCATTTTCATTTTCATTTTCATTTTCATTTTCATTTTCATTTTCATTTTCATTTTCATTTTCATTTTCATTTTCATTTTCATTTTCATTTTCATTTTCATTTTCATTTTCATTTTCATTTTCATTTTCATTTTCATTTTCATTTTCATTTTCATTTTCATTTTCATTTTCATTTTCATTTTCATTTTCATTTTCATTTTCATTTTCATTTTCATTTTCATTTTCATTTTCATTTTCATTTTCATTTTCATTTTCATTTTCATTTTCATTTTCATTTTCATTTTCATTTTCATTTTCATTTTCATTTTCATTTTCATTTTCATTTTCATTTTCATTTTCATTTTCATTTTCATTTTCATTTTCATTTTCATTTTCATTTTCATTTTCATTTTCATTTTCATTTTTATTTTTATTTTTATTTTTATTTTTATTTTTATTTTTATTTTTATTTTTATTTTTATTTTTATTTTTATTTTTATTTTTATTTTTATTTTTATTTTTATTTTTATTTTTATTTTTATTTTTATTTTTATTTTTATTTTTATTTTTATTTTTATTTTTATTTTTATTTTTATTTTTATTTTTATTTTTATTTTTATTTTTATTTTTATTTTTATTTTTATTTTTATTTTTATTTTTATTTTTATTTTTATTTTTATTTTTATTTTTATTTTTATTTTTATTTTTATTTTTATTTTTATTTTTATTTTTATTTTTATTTTTATTTTTATTTTTATTTTTATTTTTATTTTTATTTTTATTTTTATTTTTATTTTTATTTTTATTTTTATTTTTATTTTTATTTTTATTTTTATTTTTATTTTTATTTTTATTTTTATTTTTATTTTTATTTTTATTTTTATTTTTATTTTTATTTTTATTTTTATTTTTATTTTTATTTTTATTTTTATTTTTATTTTTATTTTTATTTTTATTTTTATTTTTATTTTTATTTTTATTTTTATTTTTATTTTTATTTTTATTTTTATTTTTATTTTTATTTTTATTTTTATTTTTATTTTTATTTTTATTTTTATTTTTATTTTTATTTTTATTTTTATTTTTATTTTTATTTTTATTTTTATTTTTATTTTTATTTTTATTTTTATTTTTATTTTTATTTTTATTTTTATTTTTATTTTTATTTTTATTTTTATTTTTATTTTTATTTTTATTTTTATTTTTATTTTTATTTTTATTTTTATTTTTATTTTTATTTTTATTTTTATTTTTATTTTTATTTTTATTTTTATTTTTATTTTTATTTTTATTTTTATTTTTATTTTTATTTTTATTTTTATTTTTATTTTTATTTTTATTTTTATTTTTATTTTTATTTTTATTTTTATTTTTATTTTTATTTTTATTTTTATTTTTATTTTTATTTTTATTTTTATTTTTATTTTTATTTTTATTTTTATTTTTATTTTTATTTTTATTTTTATTTTTATTTTTATTTTTATTTTTATTTTTATTTTTATTTTATTTATTTTATTTTTTTATTTATTGTATTTTTATTTTTATTTTTGCTTTTATTTTTATTTTTGATTTCATTATTTTTATTTTTATTTTCATTTTTATTTTATTTTATTTTATTTCTTTTCATTTTTATTTTTATGCAAGTTTTTTTTATGTATATTTTATTTTAATTTTAATTATTAATTTTAATTATTAATTTTAATTATTAATTTTAATTATTAATTTTAATTATTAATTTTAATTATTAATTTTAATTATTAATTTTAATTAATTCTAATTATTAATTTTAATTTTAATTATTTAATTTGATTAATTTTAATTACATATTAATTTTAATTATTAATTTTAATTTTAATTATTAATTTTAATTATAGTTATTAATTTTAATTATTAATTTTAATTATTAATTTTAATTATTTATTTTAATTATAAACTTTAATTATTAATTTTAATTATTAATTTTAGTTATTAATTTTAATTATAAATTTTAATTATTAATTTTAATTATTAATTTTAATTATTAATTTTAATTTTGATTTTGATTTTTATCTTTAGCTTTATTTTGTTTTATTTGTTTTTATTTTATTTATTTTTATTATTTTTTTATTTTATTTTATTTATTTTATTTTAATTTATTTTATTTTAGTTTATTTTATTTATTTTTATTTTATTTTATGTTATTTTATTTTATTTTATTTTATTTTATTTTATTTTATTTTATTTTATATTATTATTTTATTTTATTTTGTTTTGTTTTGTTTTATTTTATTTTATTTTATTTTATTTTATTTATTTTTATTTTATTTATTTTTATTTTATTTATTTTTATTTTTTTATTTTTATTTTATTTGTGTTTTATTTATTTCTATTTTATTTATTTTTATTTTATTTATTTTTATTATTATTTTTATTTTTATTTTATTTATTTTTATTTTATTTATTTTTATTTTATTTTTATTTTATTTATTTTATTTATTTTATTTTATTTATTTTATTTTTATTTTATTTATTTTTATTTTATTTATTTTCATTTTTATTTTTATTTTTATTTTGTTTATTTATATTTTATTTTTATTTTGTTTATGTATATTTTATTTTTATATTTTATTTTATGTTATGTTATTTTATTTATTTTATTTTATTTTAATTTTATTTATTTTATTTTTATTTTATTTTATTTTCACCCCATCCGACCTGCCTAAAGAAGTTTTCACTTCAATAAAAGCACCTAAAAACCCGACTAAGTCAGAAATACCTCTTTAATATTAGTCTGGTACATATTATAGAATTAATTTGTTTTTTTACTCAGCGATTTATGTTTAAGTTTCACTTGGAATTGGAATTGTTTAGAAACAATTTAAGCGTTTAACACGTTGACGTAAATGACGCGTATGCTTATACATATATAGCTTATATAGCTTATAGCTGAATAGACGTCGTGCGCGTCAACGTATTAAGCTAGAGATTTCGGAAAATACTGGGAATAAGCAACATTTTAAACGTTAAATCGAGAACTCGTTAGAAAACTAACAATTAGCATCTGAATAGGACTTAAATTACAGATTAAAATTTTATTAAGACGTGTAATAAAACCTTGCGAACTTCTTTACAATATTTAGAAATATGTATTTTGATAAAATTTTAGTTAAAATAAATTTTGCGAAATTTCTGAGACTGAAAAATTGATAGTTTCAAAGGTATTATTAAAGAAATATGTAATATGTATAAGAAATCGCCACCGTTGTAAAAGGAATCAAACATATTTTAAGATAAAACTTTATATAGGTTGCGAAAACTTTAGCTATTTATCTAGCTGCCTAGTTTTAGTCTAAGGTTTAATTTCCTCTTACACCACAGAATCCACCGCACTGTATAATTTATAAATGCCA
The DNA here is from genome assembly GCA_963920795.1 of Eutolmus rufibarbis. Lineage (NCBI taxonomy): Eukaryota > Metazoa > Arthropoda > Insecta > Diptera > Asilidae > Eutolmus > Eutolmus rufibarbis. The sequence continues at coordinate 42,415,685 of OY987206.1, forward strand.
GGACCATTAAATTTTAGGTTGGGTGGGGGATCCCAGAATACCTGATGAGGGTTAAATGCTCGTTAATTAAGTTGGTTAAAAGCGTATTGTGATGCGCTAATAAAACGAAATTGAGATAGGCAACTAGCTGCTTAAATAAGCGCAATTTACATGTTTTGAATGGCTATTATTATTACAAAGTTATGCCTTCAATTTGAGTTGAAGTGAGAGAACTGTGGACTGTGTCGATAGTCCAAAATCATACATGGGATACCTCTTAACTACTGCAAATTCCTCCGACTATTGTGTCCATTGCAATTTAAATAACTTAATTATGCTCAGGGAAACTCCACCATTGGAGCAATTATTCCTGACATAGCTTTCTCATTTTAATTTTGAAATTTCCGGGGAGTAACAATGGCGCACAACTGCGCTCAAAGGCCGAGCGTAATTAGAATTTAACTGAAAGCTGATAAGAGCTGTCATTTGCCATAAATCTTACCCATGCCGCGCGCACAAAAGGACCACTTCCTTTTTCAGGAGCCAGGATCACAGGGCCGTTCTGTTCCTCCGTGAAATGGATTTTAGCAGCGGCAACTTTTGCTAAACACAGAAGTACCCCTCTAAGCGCCCTAGTCAACACTGGCTGGCTTGCAGCGCCTGGAGGTGCCCCAAAAGACCCCCGAGAGCCAGGACCATTGGAATGGAATGCGCGCACCTCCTACATCCATGCTGCAGGGTGCTCCGCCAGTGGCCCCGCCGCTACGGCGGCCACATCCCCAAGTATGACAATTGGCAGATGTGCTCCGGGAGGACCCGCACCGGGGGAATCCGAGCCACCCGAGCGGCTGGTAATCAGAGGAATAAATCATACAAAAATGGAATTTTACGACTTGTTAAGCTGCTTATCTTGTGTATCTCAGAAGAGGTTTTATTGTTGCTCGGAAATAAGCCTATTATATTTCAAGCCCTTAATGATACCTTCTATGCGGCACGCATTACTGGATTGCCTGAAAAGGCTGAGATGCTACAAATGCTGATTACGTTGCTGGTGCGACGGTCCATCGGGTGCGGGGGCGGTGCTCCTCTCTTAAAACCTTGAAGCGACACATCTGAGAAGGGAAGGATTTTAATGTTCTGAAATTATTCCGCACCAGCTGAAATGATTCCGAGAAAGGAACGCTTTGAAATCCGATTTGGCTGAGATATTTATAACCAGTTTTTTTTTCTTTTCTAAAGTTTTGGTCTTTTATTTCCGCGCATAAACCAATAACGTTGCTAAAATGCTAACTATACCCCAAAAACAGTCGTAAAAATCACAAAAATTACATTATAAATAAATACTTTTCTAAGGATTTATAATTTCCTAATTGATTTTAAAACAATTGTTGGTTAATCATAACATAGATATGTATGTTACATAAGTTATTTCAAATTTACACCGGGTGCATTTATTTTGCGTTTGACGAGTATATTCGTCACATCTAGCTTTTAATTACGCACGCAAATACAGACTTTTAAGTCTGAATTAAGTTCTATCAATAAAGGATTAAAAGCTTTCAGAAATTTAAGGTGTTCGGCAAAAAGAAAACAATTTTTAAAGAAACTTTTTGGGGTGAAATTTCAAGTTCCATGACTCGTTTAAAATGAGTTAGAACTAGGTAAAATAAAAGCGGTTTAGGTTCAAACTCTCTTTCTATGGAATCTTGCCAATCTCGTTTAATTACAACTGACCAGATGGGAATTTTTATTTATCAATAACATCATCCTACGAAGCCATAAATCGCAGGGCCATCTCCGACATAGAGCTCAACTGTCTCGAGGAGAAGGCACCTCCAGCAGGCAGATGTCTATCGAATGGCTAGCCCATAAATCACGGCCTGGAAAATCATCTGGTGTGGCTGGGCGAGACCGCACCACGGGCCAGGAGTAAAATTTAATATTTTCATAGCTTTCCATCCTTTCAGCAGAATTTTATCTGGCCCCAGTCCCCGATTATGATGCCTGTGCCGCTGTAATTGTTCAGGGAATTACGGCCGGTACATGACTGGAATTCCTCTGGCTCGGGGAATCCCCGAACAGCAAAATTCACTTTTCTCTCTGCCAAAACGTGTACGATGCGAAAATGTGTGATGGAGCCAAATAAAACGAAAAAAAAAGTGGAAAATTCATAAGAAATATGAAAAAGGCAGTGGTGCTAAATAAATAAGGGCGCAGTTTAGCAACGCCGCCAGGGGGATGGTCCAACGGCGAGACAGGGCCCATCATCCACTGAGATAATCTATAGTCATGTAAAAAATTTATATCTCCTCTTGTTTTTCGATCTGCGGGCAGCACCTCGAAAGCCCCGTCCCGGCCGACAGCTGATAAATCATTCGCTACTGACATTTTACCGCCGTAAAATAATAAATTTTTTTTTATCGCCCCAATTACCCATTATCGCTGTGACACTGTCGACACAGATCCCTGACAATCAACCAAAAGCCTCCCCGAAGAAAAAATGATTGAGCGCCGGGATGAGTGAATGATTTCCGCCCGTGGGTAATGGGCCGCCTGTCGTTTTCGTTCTGCGGATGAAATTTCTTCATTTTTTTTCACGCCAGGTTTAATTGAAGATTACAAGGATCTCTCAAACTTTGAGAAATAATCATCGAACCCTGTTGGGTTGTTTTCCTTATACATATTTTTGGGAAATAAGATGATGAGGAGGTGTCGTTCAGCTCACCGGGTTGTTCCTTTTTTCCCTCGTTTAGATTGGAGGGATCGATGATATTAAAAGTGGGATTTCCGGTAAAAATAAATTTCATAAATGTTCTGAAAATAACCTCAAAGATATAAAAGGCTTCATTATCATAATTTTAAGTTTTATTTTAAAATTTGGATACTAAATATTTAGATATCTCTTCTCCTTATTAAGAGGATTTTAAATAACTCGTGCATAAATACAGACTCCAAAATTAGCATCTTACAAAACAACTTTTAAAAAAAAAATATACCTATTTATTAATATTCCTCTTTTCATTACGCTAAACCTTTAGAAGCAATAACTTTGCAATTTTCATAGAATAGAATAGAATTCATATTGGACCATCATATTCTAATTTTCTGAAATATTGAAAATCAGTACAATGTACTAAATTCTGTCTAACTGACATTTTCGTTAAAATCTACAGTGATTTTTTAAGAAGTTTGAAGTTAAAAAAAATTGCTTCGTCCAATCTTAAATGTAAGTACTCTATAGTTAGAAAATAAAAACGAATCAAGGGACCGCATTTTCGTGAGTTCAAATAGATGTTAAGATTATATATGTTTGTTATATTAAAAAACTATAAAAGTTATAATCTGCAGGGATCTAATTTACGCAAATCTCATTTCTATCTCGTACATAGATGTACATACATACATATGTACATACATATTTAGTTTGTTTTAATTATCTTAAGCAATTATGAAAGTTATTATAAAATCATACAGCACCACTTAAACTAAAAACCAGCAGAAGCGAACTATCGCAAGATAAAGCGCTAAAATATAATGCAATTCATGCAAAAATTAATATGCTTGAAGATATCAGAGCCACGGTAGCTGGAGTGTGCTGCCCCTGAAGAAATATTGATAATTTTATTAAGGAAACTTTCAAACTTGAAATATATAATATCATAATTTCTCCACGCGAGGCGTAGCGGACAAAGCAGCTCTCAGGACATTATTGGCGGAGTAACTCTATATATACTATTATATATATGTATGTGGATATATATTTTAGCGCTATGTGGCAACCGCCGTCCTAGTAGTACTTAGTGACAACATAAAACTTTTCAGTTATGAAACTTTTTAACGTCCTCCGACGATTTCAGAACCTTTCTAGCTTCTCTGGTGGTCGTCTATCCCTCAGACCTCGGCGACCGCAAGGACATATACAGCCACAGACAATCACACACACCTCCATGCGAGGGAACGTAAAAATTCCTTAAAGAAAAGTTTAACCAAGATACGAAGCTTGGAGCGACTTTGGGCGACCACATTAGGAGACATTCGTAAAAGTTTTAGTGGCACTAGCACACAATTACAGCCCGAAGATTGTAAAATTGCACGAGAATGGCGCAAGGATGTTTTCTAGTTTCTTGTCATCCATGGGCGGAAATCTTAGTCAAACTGAAAAACTTTTATTCGCAGCGAAAAGGAGCGCGGATCGCCACATACCATCGAAAGGAAGGTGCTAGGGGGTGAGGGAAGGAACGATGCAACCTACCGAGCATCAGGCCAGCGAGCTGCATGGCAACTTTAAAAATTCCTATTTGACTCGGTCCCAATGATGTCAAGATTTGGTCCTGATTCTGTGTCACCCGAAATACTTCACAACTTTCTTATAAAGTCGATAAAGTTGTTAAGTAGTTTCCATTCTATTGATTAGAGCGCAAAAAAAGACACCCCCTCAGGCCAAGGCCCGGCAGCGGAATTGTTGACACTGCCAGAACTTTTTCCTCCTCCCTCTTCTTTTCTGATTTCCGCTTTTTGAGGACGAACGAGTTTTGAACATTTTCCAGGAATAGGTCGGGGTGGCTTTTCTTTTCGGAGGACTTAATTCGGTCGCAGCAGGAAGAAATTTGGTACATATGGACGATGCAATTTGGGAATTTTCGTCGGATACAATACATTGTGGCATACTTCGGTGGAGCGGTTGATATTCATTTATTGTGATTTAAAAATGAAGACTTTGTACAATTTTTGGGGAATAATCTAATAATCAGTATTTTACGATTTTGGTAATATAGAGTCAATTCTGATAATAATTCTCAGAAATGTAAATAAGTTCGAATTAAATTGAATAAATAGCATCCAATTGTTTAAAACTCTAATTACTCTCATAGTAAAAAACTTTAATAATATAAAAGGGGAGAATTTTTCTTAAATATGAATACAATAAAATTGAAGAATTAATGCAAATTCAATATTAATTCTAATTATACATATTTTTGTCGAAAAACGAAATGAGGTGATCATTTTGTGAAAAGTCCGTAACATTTTTAAGATTTTTCAAATGCATATTCAAAAAAGAAGAAGAAAAACAAAACAAATTTTCTTATTAATTTTATATTTTCCAAAAAATTTTGTATTAATATTTTGAAAATGTTTCAACTTCCTGAAATCCCAAACCATTAAAAAAAATTTGAATTTGTAATGACTTGAAGCTTGTCAAAAAAGCATATTGAAGTTAGCAAAAGTTGACGTAATGAAGACAAATGAATCTACGAGTAAACTCAAAACTAGTGTTTAAATTCGTAAGTAAATTCGTATAATATTTTTTCTTTTTTTACTAAGATTGTAATCTTTCTGTTCCTTTAATTATGAATTTTTAAGTAAATGCATTTTACAATCATATTTTATTTCTGGTCGGTTAGAGCTGTGGGAATACCAAAGCATTCCAGAGGTCAAATTAATAATGTATTGTTAAAAGTGGTCTCCCAATGAATTTTCAGCTCAACTTCCGACCACTTCATAATTGACCACTTTCAAAAAGAGCCTTGCTTTTGAAAATTACTGGACAATAGTAAAATGTTTCACTTTCAGGCCATTTTCACATAAAACTGAATCTTTTTTACATGATAAAAAAAAGCGCAAAACAAGCGAAAAGTTCGAATAAAATCGTGACCGACCGCAAAAGTGATGTAACAGCACTTCCGCATTAACCGGCCTCACAATTAACATATTTAAAAAGAGTCATCATGAAAATAGGATGAAAATCGTGGACATTTTTCAATTTGGCAATTTCCATTTATGCCAGCTCATCCGCTCCAAAAGTGGGACATTGCGGTGAGCGGCCGTTCGAGCGGTCGTATGCATCACTGGCAGGCAACTTCAGCTACAATTATCTAAAAACCCACAATTGGAGCGGGAAAATTATGAAATTTATTCAATTTACCCATCACACCCACCACACCCACTTTTGTAAAGTGGGGGGGGGGTATTCATTGGATCTATAAAACAATTCAAGCCGCACGTTCTCCGATGCAAAATGAATTTTTGTAAGTGAATTCAGCGCTTTCCGAGCATTTACACAGTATGCCCGCGTTAATTTTCACGTAACGCACCGCATGAATTTGAGCGCATAAAAACGGTTCGTAAATTACAAAAATGTCGGAACCAATTTCCCTCAATAGTGCAGCGTTGGGTCCGGTTCCGAAATTAGTTGAACAGTGCCGCGCAATGCTAATCAATTCATGTACATTGCATTAATTAGCTGCCTAAAAACTTTGTTAATAAATCATGCATACGTGCCCTGCCCCCGCGAATTATAGTACGCGAGTGCAGCGGGCACGCCGCAGAGGGCTCAATATGTTGGCGACCTAACACCAAAATTTAAATTTCATTTTCTGAACGGTGCCGGAGTGCCGCTCAAAAACATATACCGGCCAATAGGCGGACGTTTTCGATGGCGGCACCCGGCCCCGGGTGGTAATTTAATTCCTTCATATCTCCGCGAATTAACCGTGTTCAGCCGTGTAAGTCGCGGAATATCATGTTTTTCAAAGTGAGAGTTCATTTGAAAAGTCCGCCCCAAAAAACGAGCAGGTCTCACCCCTGCACTTCAATTGCATTCGCGTTGGCTTCCCGTAAAACTACTGTTTAAATTTATAGAGAGCAAATGCAAAATCAAAATATAATAAACGCATGCCGCTAATGCGGCGTTGTAAAATTTTATTAAATTCAAACGAACATAATGAAATTTGTCAAGGAGTTTTTAGGACCAGCTCTGACTATCATAACGTATGGAATATGAAAAAATATTTAATTTCAATTTTTTAGTTTTATTAAATTTTGCAATATTATTTTTCTATAGGTCAATCCAAACATTAAAGTATATTTAGTCCTTTTCAAATAATTTGTATTTTTAACAATTTTTAGGCATTCAATAAAAACAAAAAGTATCTTTTTTTCCAAAAATATTTTATAGAGTTCTATCTCTGAAGGATCAAACGGAGTCCTATTTTAGATAGCTTTTGTTATGGCTCTATCTCGCGGCAATATTTAGAATGCTGAACTTAAATTTTTTGGAGCTATGAATAACAATTTAATTTATTGTAACGCATAGAATACAAAATAAATAAATTTCAATAAGCAACAGTTTTAAGTTTTACAAAACGCAAAATACTGACTATTTTAAATGGTTTTATACAATTTTTAAAACCAATGAGGGGTCCATTAATCTTTACCTATATTATTCTTCTCTTCCAGGTTTCCTTTAATGTCTGAATATGGTTGAAACCACTATTTTAAAGAATAATAGCTTAACACCTATAATCTACCACCACAAGTCTTTAGTACAAAACAAAATATGTAAATTGCAATTGTTGAAAATTTAAATCACGGAGATTCAAAATATCTTATAACCGATTTTACAAATTAATCTCTTTCTTCCGAAAAATAAATTTTGCGTTTATTATGAAAATTTTGTCTATATTGGGGTATGCAACAAAACTTAATTTATGAAAATCACAGTAGATCGCTGAGCCGATTTTGATTAAGACTCTTACATATTTAGCAGTGTGGATTAATTCTATTCTAGATAGTGTCGAAATATATATATTTACAAATTCAATGAATCCTGTAACTTGTTAAGAAAATAATTGAACACTTCAAATTAAAGGAAAAAAAATCCTGTATCACATTAAATGCGATTATTATTTTCACATTAACTCAATTGAGGTGCTGTAATTCGATTTGAAATATCGGTGTCCATGGATTACAATGTCCTATTCCATTTCATATTATTCTGAAATTGATGAACTGAGGTCCCTAGGGCACTTTTCAATGGTTCATTACAATTTTGTACCCTTTACTATCGAGTACAGGATTATCCCTGAACATTTTTCAATTCGGATTTGAAGTGAGTTATTGTGGATACCGAGGGCCCCTCAGAGTGCCGTCGACCAATTCTGGCGAAAACTACAGAAATTCCCGGTGGTTCTATTTTAGTCGCATTAAATCACGTCCATCTGACCGCTTGTGGCAATTTAGAAAAACTGACGGTGACTTTACCGGCCAAATTGATCTCGTTTATCGGCGAGCAGAAGGCCATCTAAACAGGCGGGCGTAACGAACATACAAAATAAAAATGGAGCCAGGCTGAACCAGCCCTAATATAATTATGACATTGATTTTATGGCATCCATAAAAATATTACACGGAAACGGGCAGCTGAATGAGCAACAATCAGAAACATAATATGTGTCCGCGCCACGAGGGCATTGACGAATCTGGACACGTACGGGACAATAAATTTAATCACGACGAAAGCTATCCCTGAACTTGTAATGTAATCTGTAATCCATATCCTGGGTCCGGGTGCGCAGTGCACGATGAAGAGGTCCCGGGTTCGAACTGGATACGGGGGGGAACCCCCTTCTGTTGCTTATGGCGGTAAAAGTTGGTGTGAAATTTGACCTGGGAAAATTCCCGTGGTTAACTTTTGTTCAAGCAGCAATTTTTGATGTCGGGAATAAAGTGAAACTTTTTCCTTCTCCTCTTCTGCTCTATGCAACCGACCGACCGACGTGAGTATTCATAAATTTTTTAAGAATCCCCTTTCCCGCCGGCTACATTTTTGCAATGTGCAACGTTACTGCAGAGGGTGCTACTCCCAGGGATGCAAACTTATCTAGGGTTTGGTCCTTCGTATAGCAGTCCTGGAAGAGATTATAAATTGATTATACATCACTTGAAGTTGTGGCCAATATTTGAAATTCCAATGATCACTTCTCTCCCCTGGCCATGCGTAGTCAAGACGCTTCCCATAGTTTGCCACCAGCTCATGTGAGTGGGGAACTCCGAAAGGAGCATTAAAGCCGTCCGGAGATTTAGCCAACTTTTAGTAAATCTTTGTCAAGAGAAGATTTCTATTGGAACTGTTTGGATAGGTTTATTACCATGCCTCATGCCATACTTCAAGACGAAAATGCGAAAATGTGGAAGGTATTAGAAAATTTTAGAAGTTTATGGAGAAACATAACTAAAGCATACGTTTAAATGAACCAAGATAATAATTTTCTTTTAAAATTGGTTTTCTATAATTCAAAATGGATTGGTAATTTTTAGAAATATAAATTTTTAGACAGACATTGATTCAAAAATGCAGAAATTTATGTATATTATATGTATTTTTTTAATCTTAATAAGAGATTTCTTTGGCAATTTACTTTACAATATAGCATTAAAAATCTAAAATCTTTCTAAGAGAATAATTGAAATTTGAGTTTTACTGATTGTTGACCAGCAATGCTTGGCAACATTAATTTTTTTGGGTCGCTGATTGATTGTTTGATCATTTTGGATACGCCATTCTGAATATATTCTTCTGAATTGCCTGTTATCTAAAATGAGAAAATTATCTCAATCCTAAAATAGGAAACAATCGGTTGAAGTAATTAACAGTAACTTTCGTTAGCGTCCCACAAAGTTTAAAGTTTGAAATTAGTTTCTTCGAAAACTTGAGTTATTTATGAAAATTCCACTAAGTGTTAAATCAACAGTTTACATCTAAATAACTAAATACAACTACAAAAGGTAAATTATCATGAAAATTTCATACAGACGTTTCGTCCCTTTTTATTTCACAACTTTTGTTAACATATGGCATTTGATAGTTGCCTTCCTCACTTAAGAATTTTTAGTAGAACTCTATGGAGATGAAAATTTGATAGAACTTTGTATATATGTATGTACATATTTAAAATTGGCGAAAATCCTCAAATAATAATTTTTATAAAAAATCCCATAAGCTAAGAGATTGATAGTCTTTTTTTTTGGTTTTATACATTTTACAATACGTACATACATACATATATACAAAAGCAGCGTTCCTGAAACGTCTTGAGGCTGAGAATTTGATAGTCCAATCAAAATTATTATTCTTGTTAACAAAGAATTAGCTTATATGATTTTTATTTATAAAATAAATCACTATTTTATTCATTTATTTCAGATAAATACCGTGAGTGTCCAATAATTTTGTCCAAGGATGTAACTTTTTAGATACGGGAATAAAATGTTGCAAAAAAGTATTCAATTAAACGACGCCCAGCCCAATTAAGATGGAGTCCTCTGCCGGGCAATAAATCTCCCTTTAGAGCCATTATGTAAATTTAACGTCCTTTGTGCAGAGGCGTTAATAACCCAAAAATTGTCGATGGCCCGGCACTGTTGACATTCGCCAGATAACCAATTTTTAATTGCTCATAAAGGACGTCCTCTCAGCAGTTTCGTTTTAATTTTTTTCGTATTTTTTGAAATGAAATTAACAATTTTTATGCCTCGTGCAGGTTTAGCTACTTTAGCAGCCCCTAGCGCTGTGTTCTTGGCACCCGTCGAAATAAAAAGATTATTTACGGTCCACGGCCTACGTGATTTTTGCCCACCTATTTCTGACCCAATAAAAAACCTCCTACTAAGGCTGGGGCGGGGATGCAGCAGTTAAAATTAATTTTTGCACAATTATCACAGTCACGAAAGAGCCATTACAAAAGAATGTTTTTCCAGGTGTTGCGGAAAATATGTATTAATTCGTTAAACGAAATAGATGGCCATTTGGTGCTAATTAATTTGCTTCCCGGCGCGCGCTAAGATATTCATTAAATGCGTCAAACAATTAATTTCAATTTTAATTTGTCACACCGAGCTGACCTCAGCTTTATGCCTATTCTGCTGTGGCTCGGTGGGCTCCATTGCGACTGTCGGTCACAAAACAAACTCAATATTTGTTGTGATTTCCTGGGAGAGTGTTTTCATTAGGATATCAACGGATCCGACACAGGCTAATTTTGCAGAGGTCAAAACATGTGTTACCTGTTAATTAATTTTATATCATGTAAGCGGTTGTCTGATTTGCCTGTTATTATTTTATTTTATAGCAACACCTGTTAGGACTTCAATTATATATTCCGATCAATGCTGTACAAATTTTCAGTTTAATCAATTTGATTCAAAGGGAACTAAATGGCAATCGTAAAATACTGAAATGGGATTTGTGTAAATAAGTTGTTAAATTGCAATTACTTATTTATTGCTAATTTGAACAATTTCAAAACTTTAGTGTTGTATGCGTCAAAGGAAAACTGGAATGCTTGTAAAAACATTAACGCGTTCATTTACCCACCCGAAATAATTAATAAATATTCAAAAACAGAGGTAAGAACAAAATCGACTTGAAGAAAATTAGAAATCAAGTTTTCTGTTTTAGTGTTTTATAATACTAATTTCGTTCATTCAGTACTCTATGTGCTCTTTCTTCCACAAAATATAGACTAGTTTCTATTATTTTTTATGCTTTTATAATGTTTCAGTTCTTTAAATAAATGTAAAAATTTAAATGCATTAGCTATTTTGAAATGTAAGATTTATTGTCTTTTTCAACTTGATTGTGCTTTCTGTTGCAAATATTTTTAAAGTATTATTAATTTGATTAAAAAGTTTCTTTGATTAACTTACAAAAGAAAACAGGACAGAAAGTCTAAAATTATAATATAAAATGTAAAATTGTATCCGCTGTTGTTATTGTATGATGAATGATTATATTATATTAATTAATAAACTCCTACCCGACCAGAATTCGTTGTTATGCATAGTTTCATATCGTATTCACATCATCAATCTTTTCTTATAGAAAACATTCGCGGATGTTGTATTATTTTATCCTAGAGTGTGCATCCAGACGATGAACGAACGGGGGAGTTTGTAAATTGGGAAACAAAAGTTCTCCTATTTTCGGGAATATTGTCGGCAAATTAAAAATTATGAACTTTTCCCGCGAAGATTAATGACTCCCTTCACACCAGATTTCAATCAGATGCTTTGTCGACTAACCGAAGCTGAATGCCCTCCTAATTTCCTTCGTGATTAGGACGCTCCCTAGATTGCCCTTCAGACGGGGAAATAAGAAAAAGAAAAAAAGTAAAATAAATTTATTGCACTTTTGGACTTTGAATTTTGAGCGGTTTGCGCCCTCATTTCAGTCGGGGTGTTCCACCAGTTTGTTTGCGGAAAAGTTTGTCCGAAAAACTTCCAAAATTGGATAAGCCAATTTATGATGGCCTGCACAATTACATTACCTTCTCGGCGAAGTTAAATTAAAAAGAAAAGTAAATTTGTTAAGTCGATGCCCGGCAGAAATTGAATAGTGGCCCCGGCCTGGAGGAGCCTTACAGAAATCCGCAACTCGCAACTCCATTGGCATTCATTGTGCGGGGGCGGCTGAGGCCCTGGCATCGTTTAATTTCTGGGTTAAAATCGTTTAAGGGGTCTCGTTCCGTGGAGGAATGGGGCCCAGCCAGAGGCTTTTCAGTGTTGCAATTTGTGGTGGATGCTCCACCCACCACCGTGCAGGGATGCTGGCAGGAAATATAACTCTTTTTCGGGGAGCTCATACGCAGCAGCGATGTGAGGGCGATCCGTCGACTTGAGTGGTTCTTTTGAAAAATTCCAGCACGCTGCTGTGGCACTCGAAAAGTTGCCCGTAATCTGGGAGAAGCCCCATCATCCGGGCTCAGGTCGTTCCGGTTTGGCTCCTGCTTTGAACAGGAGCAAACTAAAGTTTAATGAAGTGAAAATTAACCTCCGGCAATTAAGGGAGATCAATGCTGAAGTTTGAGCCCGTCTGGATCCGATTTATAGTTTGCCCTTTCCCACCTGGAATACTTGCGGGCATTGAGCGGATTTCACAACTACGAGTACAACAGAGCCCTAATGGAGTCAATTAATTGAAAAGGAGCTTACCTCGAGGATGGCTCGACTTGTTTGCGTTGCCGACGAGCTCTGACGCTTCCGATACTGCCGACACTGGGCACGATCCGACGTCGTCATGGACGACGATTCACAGGAGGTCCACTAGATGAAAAATATGATTTCTGTCAGATTTGCGACATACATCCTGCTCCCCAGCATCTATTCCGATTACCTTTTCGCCAGGTTAGAAATTTAGATAATATAATACATACATATGTATATGCAATCTGTAACAAAGTTGAAAAAAAAAATTGTTTTCTGTTGTTAACATTAGTTTTGATCTCTTATTCAGGTTTTATTCACCAATGTTTATCTATGAGACATAATATATAGACCAGCCATAAACTTTAACCCAAATGTTATAAAGACTTAAATATATTCAAATATTATAACAATTGACCATGCAAGGCACATTTGGCATAATATGGTTTTTTTTTTAAATTATACTTTTTGGTACAACAAATAATGGCAATTGATCCACTGTGGACCAGATGTGGTATACAATGAATCATCATATGGCTGACACTGGGTCAAATAGGTATCAAAAATACGATTTCCAATAAAATATACTCAAAGTATGTAAAAAAACAACTTTCCTGGTTAATCTTTCAGCTCAACATTTATGGCATTGACCACTTTCCCCTATGTAAAGTTTAAAGTTAATTCTGGTCATCGATTTAAGAATCGCGTTCAAAGAAAAACATATCTAAATTGATTATGTGTTAGCTTTTGCTTAGTGGTAAGAATAATTTTCCGAAATTTATGATAATGTCTAACACCTTTTAAGGTTAGTATTTTGATTACGCAATTGTATTTCACATTCCTCCTGTTTAAAAATGAAATTTAATTTCAACATTTTTTATTATAATATTAATATTTTTTGTTCAAGTAAAATAAACAGCCAAATATTATGAAAAAACCCATTTATAATATTATATTTTGATATATTTCGCGCGAAAGCTTGAGAAAGTGGGTATCAATAGAAAGATCATCAAGAAACAAATAATATTATTTTATATAGAACATTAGTTAATTATAATTTTATTCAAATAAAGAACTAATTAATATGAAAGCAACAAGGATTCTTGTGAATACATATAAAGAAAATATATTTAATTTTCTTGATTTGCATTATTTATAAGTGACTTTCTTATTTTATCACCGATTGTACACCTCCAGCTCGTTGCACCTTGCTACTTCTTCGAGTTTCAGCTGAATTTTGTTGAGTTAAAAATGAAGGAGTAGCGCAAGTTAAAGAAAAGGAAGTCGATCCCGAACAACAACAGTTGCAACAAAGTTGAGAAGGAGGAGTTGAACGGGAACGGATTCTTGGTCAGCCATCCACGAGGCAGAAGCATCCTTTGGCTTTTACTTGCAGCTCAAGACTTGAACATTGCCCACTTGTTCCTGAATTGGGGCGAAGGTGGGGCGCTTGTTTCTGGGGCTCCTGTTGACTTGACTTTCAAGGTTGCCCCTTGCACTCCTTGGCCCTGTGTTGTGATTCAATTTCGTTTCAAGTTGTTGTCTGTTGCTCTGGAGCACATGCAATTTTCGGTGCTCCGAGTCGTGCCTCCGTTAATCCCGGGGCCCGGCCATTGTCGTCTCGTTGTCCGCTTACGGCTCAAAAGGCCATCATTAAAGGAGTCAATTTTTGTAGCAAGTCAAGTAGTTTGCTAGTTTCAAATGGCTCCATTCAGTGGGATTTGTGTACTAAAGAAAATGTTCCATTTCATGAAGAGGGTTTGTAAGGTGGATTCCTTCCAGCAGCAACCCACTCAAGGTTCATTGGTGTCTCGAAGAGCTGTTCAAAGCTGATGATGTTTTCAAATTATATTTGTACATAAATGTTGCAAGGAGATGAGGGTAGAAAAGACTAAAAGAAAATTTCAGGTTTTCTAGATTTATACCCTAGGTACAATATAATTGCATATGTAACATATATGGAACTTGCATAACAACTCAAAATATAAATTTGTAAATACCATATTTATGAACTATTTATGTAATAAATGCTTCCTTTTAATTTCCAGATTCGTTATGAAGTTCGAAGATGTCTTGAAGAGTTTGAACATTAGGAGGCTCCCTTTTCACAAGAAAATTAGCAAAATTCTTTAACAAAAAAAGAATAAATTTCCACTTTTCCTGGTAAGTTATTACATAAACATTGATTTTTGAGTACGAATTCACTATTTTGTTTAGGAATGGTGATTTACCGAATTATTAGAGCACATATCTAATTTACTCATTTTTACAAAAAAAAAAAAAAAAATCATCGAAGATATTCGAAAAGTTCTTCAACACTTTATTAAGTAAGATCTTTTATTGTAAATTGTTGTGTTTTGAACTGATATAAGTAGAAAATTATTTTTAGTATGCTATTTCACTACGTTTACGTACATATATGTATACATACATATGTAGTTAATGAATTCAAAAGAGTACGCACAAGTTCTAGTCCAAACATAATTCTTTTTCATTTTCATATTTTACTTATGAAATGATAAAGATAGAATAATTTAAATATTCCCTTTTACAATTTTTTTTGAAAAATTTCAGTACGTATTTATAATCTTACTTAGACAAAACAAGCCTTTACAGGGAGGTAAGGAATTATTTTCTAAACTATAATAAAAATTTGGTAATGACTGCTTTAATCGTAAAATCAATGGAAACCAAGAAAAATTAACGTTAACATACAGGATCGATGGGAAATTTTTGTATATTACTTCTAACGAAATGTTCCCTTCTCTTGAATTCCTCTTCTTAGAAGTGTTTACTTTTTCGTTTCAAATCTAAACACAACAAATCGATTGAGCAAAACAATTTAGCCGAACGTATCGATTGACCCATCAAAATCAACGACACTATTTACAGCAAATTACACGAATGAAGCGGCGGCAAAAAGCATCTTAACCGCCTCTAAATCTTCAATCAAAAAAGTTCAAGGCATTCTGGTTGAGATGCAGTTTCATCGGTCAAATGGTGTTATTACGTGGATGGCAAGCAATAGGCGAACAGGAGGCGTTTGGTCCATGCACCACAAAACACCGACCAGTTCCAGTCTGCGCGAAAGGATGGATTACGGGCGAAATTGAAAGTGCACGAACTCATCCAAACCGGAGGCACATCTTTTCTTTCTGGGGAAGAGCAAGCCTAACACCAGCCTAAAGTTAATGCGAATCTCCCCATTGGAAGCATGGACCACAAGATTAAACGGCTAAGTGTGGAAAACTTAATGCCAATGGTCGTTTGAATGGGCGGTTGTGTGACACAATCGAAGACGTTTCTCATTTTCTTTCGGTTGAAGAGCTAATTTTCCGGTTTGGTGATGGTAAAATTGTAATTTTATTCATGTAGTTGGACTCTTCATGTTTATTCATTGGTAATATCGTTTTTTTGTACACTGTTTACTTTGTACTTCTTGATTAATTTCTATAGGTTGCACCACCATGAAGTCAAAAAATATGATGATTATGAGATAATGAACATAATTTATTTTGATGCTCCAATATATGTATGTACATTACATATGTTTTAAATCTTTAAGATTTGTGCATTTTTGCAATTATTAAGTGGTGCAATCAATTTATTAGCTAAACCTTGACCATCCTATATTTCGTAAATTTAAAAAAGCGAATCTATTACTATCTTAACAAGTCTGTAACGAAAGCCGTGACATCGATTTTTGTTAATTGTTATCGTCTATTTCTAAACAATACCGCCAATTTGCCAAATTTCATTGTTATTTTACTAGGTTTTTGAACTACATATGTATGTATGTACGTGGAACCTATTTGTTTTTTGATATGTTAATGTATTTTGAGAGTTTTTAAAAATTTGTCTATTCCAGTAATATTTTTAGTATAAGTTCCTCTAATTTGTACCTTTGCATACTTCGAGATTTTTAACCTTTATGTAATTTTGATAGTCGCTGCTTTGAAATTTATCTTTGAATTTAAGAGTTTAGTATGTCGAAAGAATAAAAGAAAGGCAAATAAATAATAGACTTCGATACTTCTACGTCTTCTATTTTTATTGGATATTTGAAATTTTTTACTTATATGGCAAATACCAATCAACGCCTCTTTCAGAGATGTAGCAAGAGTCTCATTGCGGAGACAACATTTTAAAGAGAATTATAATTTCTTAAAATTTATTTGGCTTGTATCTCATTCGTATTGGGCCATTCAGCCGTGAGTCGAAGTCTTGTTCAACGGCTGAAGGAAACCTTTAGCTAGATTAGTGCATAAAATTTTTTACTAAGAACAGGCTCTAATTACAAAATTAGCCTTCAACTCCTAAGCAATGACCTAGTTACACGTTACAACAATTTTCTCATATATTTATAAGAAAGATAAACATGCATGCAGCGAAGCATGTGCCCGCAGCGAAAAATCGTCGTGACTTTCTTACCGGCTCATAAAGTCCAAGATCCTACCAAGTTAAGACCACGAGGTGTGTCGTAACCTTCCGCTTAATTTTTTGCAGACAAAAGTCTGTCAGGCGGAGGTTTAGTTTAGTGGATACAAATTTTCGGGAAGAATTAATTGTGAAAGTGGCAAGAGAACGGAAATGTGAGGTCATCAATACCTGACCTTGGTAAACATCTTAAGTGGAAGATATACAAGCCTGCCAAGAAAAACGGTCATCTCAAGACACGATGAATAATACTCCTCTTGCTCGTGTTTCACAGAAAGTGTTACGTAGCACTAAAATCGTGAAGACGATCATTAATCGCGAAATTGTTCAGAAGATAAATCTAAGAAAATTTGTCGAGGCGATCGTGTGCCGTTTAACTTATGCTGTTTACCGACCCCCCTCCAACTCCAACTCTTTGCTTAGCGATTATCAGTGATTGCTATTCATAAATCCGATAATTGGTCGCTTGAATTAGTTGGATAACTTCCGCTCACTTCACGGCGACTAAACCGTAAACTCAATGCAAGAAATTGCCGTGCGCCCGGCGTGACTGTCTTAACGATAAGAAGACATCGAAGTCTGAGCTTTTCTCAGGTGATAGTAGCAAATTACCGGAGAGTGTAAGGTGAGCTTGTTGTGAGAGGTTTGTTTTGTTTTTTTAGAAAAAGCACACAGCATCCAGCAGCTCCAGATCATCATCAGTTGACCTAGCATCGGGCAGTGGTATAGCGGCGCGCAAAATTCGAAACCGAAGTCCCAAAACCGAGAAGCGTTCTCTTTACCTCGACGGTAACCTTTGGCACGGTATCTTACTACTATTTAACTTGAAAAATTTTCTCATCAAATATCTTCAAAGAATTTGGTGGAAAAAGACAAGACAACCGCCTCGAGGTAGTTAGGCAATACCGAGTATATAAAAGCGGTTCTGGGCTAATATTTGAGAGCCATATTTAATCCGTGCTTCTCGATAAAAAGACATGATGGCTAAAACATCGTCTACCGGTGTGGTCGCAATTTTCGGGATCATTGTCGTGATCAGCTGCACAACAAAAGCAGCTCCTTTCGTCGATCAGCGATCATTGGATATCCTTTTTAGACCTGGTGAGAAATTTGAAACAAATGTGGTGCCGTGAAATGAAGTGGATAGCAATAAAGCCGGTTCGAAATTTTTAACGTTTTCAACCTAATTTTGAATATTAAATTGGAAATACTATCTGTCGATCTTATTGCAATTTGAAAAAAAAGAAATATTAATTTTTAATAATATTGGAGTCGTAGTTTGTGTTTGATAGCCAAGTATTGCCGACGAGTTTTAACGCATTCAATGTTGTTTCTTTATTCTATCAAACTTGGCGTATTGGATTTTCCATTAAAACGATATTATCAAATTCAAACGAATTGAAACATTTTAAAAAGTCCAAAGTTCGATCGAATAAGAAAATTGTTGAACTTGTCGAAATGCTCTTTCGGTACTTAGTTTTCGAACACAAACTAAATTACTTACATTATTGTCGACAATGTGATTAATAAATTATGGTGCCTTAAATAAAATTTACTGACAAGCACGCATTAATTAAATATTTAATAATGATATATATTTTACCGGTTAATTTTAGTGTCTTAAATAAATACAAGCAATAAGTGAAGTATAAATACCAGAACGATTAAAGTAACTTGGTATATAGTGCACAAATTACAAATTATTATGCCTTATTTTATTAGTAGTTTGTTTAGCGAAGATACTATAATATTTTAGCATTATAGGTTTGAAAATTTGTTTTCGCTATTCGTGTTAATTAAATTAATTAGGAACGCGTGCTTGTAAGAGAATTATAGTGCCTTAAATCGAATTTATTTTTACATAATCGAGTTTGTTGCTATCTACGTTATTCTACAGTACCAAAAAAAGTGTATGCATTTGATAAATCTACATCTCATTCTTAAGACAACAACACAATCCGCGCGTTTCAGAACTTCTTAAGAGCGCCTATTTTTGGAATATTCAATGGAGGAGGACCGCTGGTCAAGGTGACCAGGCTTAATGACCTTCACACGGCTATTGCAAATAATAACGCAAGCGCAAGTGATTTGCCTAATCGGCCTGGACTTTTGTCTTCGCTAGGATTAGGCAGTCTATTGGGTGGATTAACCGGCGGATTAAGCGGTGGATTAGGCGGCGGATTAGGCGGATTATTTGGAGGAGGATCAGCCCCAGCTACTACAACAGCTCGGCCTGCAACGACAACAACTACGACGGTTAGGAGTACTACAACTACAAGAAGCAGTGCTTCTGGAATAAGTGGATCTCTTCAGGTAGGTGGTCGAATTGGAACTGAAGAGGGTCCTTTAGGAGGTTTGAATATTGGAGGTGCCTTAAATGTTGGAGGCATTTTATCGCAGCTGGGAACATCTTTAGCTAGCCGTATAACAACTACAACAGAAGCTGCAGACACGGACGTTGGTGTAAGAGGCAGCTTTTCTATTGGCACGAAGGATGATTCAAATGAAAATATTGCTGTGATATCTTTGGGTACTTCTGAGGAGGACAAGAGTTCTGAAAAATCTGAGTCTTCTATATCTGCATCTGTAGCTGCTGCTGCCGATGATGATGATGATGATGACGATTCCACTGGCGTAACTGTCTCAATATCGGTTGCAGCTGGTCCAGAAGAAAGTACAACGACAGAGTCGATAGTCTCAAGGCTTGGTGTATCAGGGGAAGCAGGTGTGGATTCATCTCTTCTTAACTCTGTTTTCGGACAGGTTGGAGCATCAACCACCGCGGCTAGTGCTTCTAGCACTGGGTATCAGTACAGCTCACCTGCTCCAACCATAGCGAAGCCAGGTTACCAATATGAAAAACAAGGTAATGCCACCTTCGACATTGGGGTGGGCTTCATGGCTAATCCGAAATCGAACAGTAACGGTCAGGTGAATGCGGAAGCAGGTGGCGGAAGTGGCGTCGTCAATTTGGGAGTCAATCTGTCCGGAAGATCTTCGATAGACGACAACAACAGTGAGGCTGAAGATGCCGATAACGAGGTTGATGACAAACCTTCGAATAATGGAAATGATGACGATGACGACGACGACGACGACGACGGCGGTAGCGGCGACAGCGATGACCGTGGCAATCGAAAAGACAGCCGTCGCAACGCTCGCACCAATTCAAATTCGCTCCTCTCACTTCGCGTAAATCCGCGGGAAATTAATAACTTAAGACTTATACGTGACACCTCCGGCAGACGGAGCTTAGTTAGCTAAATTATTGTGTTCCTAGGTTTTATTTAGTGTAGGTAGGTAACTTATGTGCATTTTTTGTTGAATAGCATTAATAAAGTTTTCGTCACTTTTTTCTAAGAGTTAGTTGCGCTTTTCTTTAGACAAACAGAAAACAAATTGCCCATTTAATCACTGGCTCCTCAGGTGCAATTTTACAGTCTGACCATTTTACATAAAATATCTCAAGCGAGTTTTTTGCAATATCTGTTATGCAACGTCTCAGATATGTTTATGGTTTTTAAGTCCAACTCGTCTTATGGGAGATACGGCGTCTGACTCCGGTTTTTCCATGCTACACCTTATAACGACAACTCAGAGTAATTGCTGACCTACCTAAATGGTAGCATTTCAAGTTCAACTGTGACGCACAGAAGGTTTTGACCTTAAACCACTTTTTATAATTTTTCATTAAGATTAAATTGCAGAGAATGCTTTCGTCACCTTATGTTTGAGTCCTTGCTTTTTGCCCAAATGCTAGATGGACTATGAACATTTTGAAATTACAAATTTTTCAGGTGTAGAAAGTAGAAAAAGTTGATCAATAAGATGAATTGAAAAAGTCTGATTTTATCCTATAATAGGTAAACAATTCTTTTCTTTGGAAAACGATTTTACTGATTATAAGAGATACAACTTAATTAAGAATACAAAACGAATTCTTTTCTTTTGTACATTATAACTGAATTGTATAAACAATTTTGTTTAAAAATGTTCACCTAATTCAGCTATAAACAACCATTCAATTTCAAATCTATTCTTAAATAATCTGATTTCTCATTTTAAGAGAGTAAAGTCCTCTAAGTTAGTGTCTTGAACTTTTAAAAAATCATCAAATAAAATTTTAGAAATTGGACGTATTCTGTTTGACTACATATTAAATTTCTTATTTTTCTGAACATACATATGTATATATATGTATGTATATCTTTAAGATGACTTTAAGACTGTTTTATTTCATAAACTTATGCAATCAGGTGCATAAGCCAGTAACAACAAGCGATTAACCTTGACTTTATTGAAGTTTACTGAATTGCATTTATTTCATCGCACTATTTTATTATATAAAATAACCTGTTGTCTGAGAATACATTACTTATTACAATCAGATGGGAATTAGATTACGTTTTTTCTTTAGTTTAGTCATATAAATATAAAATACATATACTCTCGGCAATTATTTTTGATTGGTCGTGAGTTACTAAAAAACAGTATATCATTTAATTAAAAACATTCCACAATACTTTTAATATTAATGGATTATAAAACTTTTATGTGTTACTAATTTGGACATAAATTTCAAAATTATTTAGGATTAATTTCTTCTATTGATTGACTAATGAAATAAATTATATAGACAAATTAGTTTGCTAATTTATTTTCTGATTCGCTGTTGCAGTTTGTTGCTCTCTGGCTAATCTTGCGTAGATTTTTATTAAAATTACAAGACAAGAAGATCTACTAATTTTGACTACTATTTATCATATATATGTATAATTGAATAAATCTTATATTCTTGCATATCATTCTAAACACGTAATCAAATATTTTTTATTTGTATATTTGCATACAAATAAATGTATTCATTCATCAATATCTTCCTGGGCAAATTTATTCTCTGAATTCTTTACAGTTCAACGAGAATCTAAAGAAGAAATGCAGATTTCTTGCTTCCGTCTTCAACAAAATTTCCATACTCGACACAATTATAATTTTTTATTTTCATTTAAATTATGCACATATGCCTGTCCGTCGTACAAGGCATTTTATAATATTAATCGTAAATAAACGTAAAATCCAGTGTTTCAAGCTGAGTAGTTTAAAAATAATAAAAAATTAAAAATAATCACTTCCCTGACCCCATGGGGACACACAATCAATAAAACATGAATTGAGAATTGAGCACATATTTTTTTGCCACTTTACCATTTAAAGCAAAGCTACCGAAATGACTCAATTAATGGTAACCCAGGGAACACACGAAGTCGATACCTTTAATTGATGATGAAGTTTTCAATAAAACCTCAGAAAATTGCTGATGTTTTATAGTTCACGGCGATCAGCAAGAAAGTAAAGATCATTAAAAAAACTAATCACCGAGCAGTCATCGATCGAGGTCGATTTGTTTATGCAAAGTCGATGATAATTGTGGTTTAAATTAGTTGGAAATTCTATTCGGGCGATTTTTGTTAAGAGGTATCTTTTTAATGTGGTGAAAGCCTGCAGGCTCTGTTTTGAGGGCTCTCAAGTACGAGGTTATGCTAATAATAAACAAAATTTCTGTGAGTTTCTCATAAAGATTAATGAAGGTACTGTACTCTCTTATGGTACAATGATAAACAGGAAGAAATAGCAAAAATAAATATAGAGGACGAATTTCAAAATACATATTAAAAAACCTAGAGTTTAAGAGGCATAATTCCAATAAGTCGTTGAAAATTCAAGTTGTATGTAGTTATTTTGTTATGTACATATTAACTAATTCAATAAAACAACGAAGCAAACGCATTAACTTCAATGCTTCAATGGTTTCCATCGACTCGTGACATTTTGCGATTGCAACAGAGCACACTTTCTGCAGTTTTCGAGAAAGAAACTTACTTATTTATTTGTACAATTCGCTTTAGAAATTACTACTTAAAGACATGCATAATTAGTTACTTTTCTTCGATGAAAGACTTCAGGCAAGGCAGTTTTAAGACCAAGATTTTACGGCTGAAATTATTATTTTTTATGTGCTCTAACAAATTGGTCTAATTTTTATGTAATTTATCAATTTGTTTATGTTTTCGATTTTTGCAGTAACTAGGGCTTTTATCATTACATTGTGGAATAAGAGTCTTTTAATAGCATATACTTATTTCAAAACAAAAAACAA
The DNA here is from genome assembly GCA_963920795.1 of Eutolmus rufibarbis. Lineage (NCBI taxonomy): Eukaryota > Metazoa > Arthropoda > Insecta > Diptera > Asilidae > Eutolmus > Eutolmus rufibarbis. The sequence goes on from OY987206.1 coordinate 42,439,017, forward strand.
ATATTATGTAAAAACTGTGAGGGTGAATTTTAAGAATTGCTGTTTTGAACTTTAATTTGTGGAGTAAAAGTAAATAATTTATAGGATCGTTATATTCGTCGAAAAAGTATTAAAATATTAATTAATTCGATGTATAAAGAAAAAATAAAAGGAAATTTACTTTTACCACGAATGCGTGCTTGTCACCAACGATAAATCAAATAAAATATTTGTTTTTAATTGGTTTATTAAACTGAAATTTTAATAATGAATTGTTGGAAACATCATTAACTTATGGGTTTTATACAATTTTCAACTAGACCTTTAGGGAATATTACTTTTGATCCAAGCGAACGATTTTAATGTTTTGTTCAAAATCCACGAGGGGTCCTTAAATTTTGTAAAGTTTGTCGTATATGTATACATATAATTATATTGAATCTTCAGTCGTATAGCAGCAGAATTTTTAGACGAAACAACACCTCACGCAATAACGATATACATTTTCAGTCGAGATCATACCAGACCAAGTTCGTATTTGGATAAAAAGGAGGTAGATTTATGAAATACATTTGTATCTACTAAGACATAGCAGAAAAATGTCGAAATTGCTTTTGTCCAAGTCTAAGACTAAGTACAAATATGCATTAAACAAAATTTGTTTCTAAAAACTGAATATCGTTTAAAATTTTTTCTGGTCATTTACCAAGAAGCCAATAAAGTTGCCATATAACTTCCAAAATGTGCAATTTTCATTCTTTCTGAAACTCTTTGTTAGTTGAACAACACCAAGCTCCACAAGGACAGGGCAACAAAATTTCATATAAATCCATCCAAAATGAAAGTGGTTGTCGTATAAAGGCGCAGACACATGTACCGCTGCAACTGTACGAAAAAAGGCATAAAGTCGGGCCAAACATTTGGGCCGGATGCAGTGAACTTATAAAACTTCCTTGACTCGTCGTCTGACTCCCCTGTCCCGGGAAGAGGAAGGATATAATATAATATACATATAAGATATAGTTGAAGGCGGTGCGGGCAGAAGTTTCAATAAAGTGCACCTATCCCCACATCTGTTTTTCAAACATGATGCCCACTTTTTTCGCTATAGAAAAGAAAGAGAGACACTTGGAATTATTCATGCGAAGTTGAGCAACTTTCTGCACAAATGCGCTTAAATATTTCCCCTCAGAAGGAGTTCAAACTTTTATTTAACCAACACGCTCCAAGGAGTCCCGACTGCATTCAAGTCGGGAAACTTTTAACCAGTGGAGTTTTTCTGAATGGAAAATTGTGTTTCTATCTGTTTATAAAAAAATATATGTTTATGAAAATAATATGAAAAATAAATTGATAAAAAAATAAAATCCACTGGGAAGAAAATTATGCGGAAAATTTAGTCAAATAGGTTTGGCAATGAGTGCTCGTTTCGTACATAGCACCCGTTCCGGCGGCGTCGAATGAGGAAAACTTTTCGGCGATCTTTTCATCGTTTGGATCCCATCTCCGGCGCCTCCATTCATTTGCGAAGTTTTTCCTCGAAAAAAAACGTTTCGGCAGAGGCGTGAGAAATTTGTCCGGGGCCCAGCAAGGTTAGATGCAAAACATCGAATATTTACTATGGGGCCCGGCCGGCGCTCCGAGGCTATTCTGAACCGAATATGCAAATGGGCCTAAATATTGAATGGGCGCCACCTCCGGGCCCGTAAATCTCGCCCCTGGCACGTTGCACCGATGCAGATGAACACAGATTAATCAAATACCTGAAGTTTACCAACTTTTTTATTTTGGTAGAGTTTGGAAAACTGCTTTACGACTTTAGCCGAGATCACTAAAACTCACAAGTTTAAAAAAAAAAGATATGCTGACCATCACAACATCTTGCATTTCATCTCATCTTGTTAACAATCTGATTGAAATGTTGACACTTCTGGAGCAATTGTGGCAATTTTTTAGTGTATTTTTAATGGGGGTATAATGCCATCGCCCAGGTAAAGTGGGTCAATCCGCTTCGCAAGTGATGAATCTTGTTTTTATTGTCATAAAATAGCTCTGCGTTTTTATTTGCACACGATGGTCTGCTTTCATTAATTAAAAATGAATTTCTGGGAAAGTTCAGGGCTGCTCACGCCACACCTGGGAGATGATTCGATTTCTGGGTTTTGACTTCGTCGATGCCTTGAATTGTGAGTGACTGATGTTTGTATTTATTTAATGAGAGTGCGCACGCATGACTTTAAACAATTATTTGGTCATAAGGCGCTTGAGTAGTTCAATTGTATCGAATTTTTTGTTTGAAGAGCGTTTTTGTACATGATCCGATTTATTTGGAGTAAAAAAATTTTGTTTTGGATCAACATGGCTTGATTTCGTCAAAATGTGGCAGAATGTCTTGCTAGGCATAAGCCTTCGAATAAGAATTAGATTTTGAAACATTTTGATGGGTGAAAGGACTGGTGTCATTCGATGGATTGAAACATCTATGTCTATAAACTGATGACTTACAAATTTCTTTGTTGTGATTTGCAATACATTTTGCAAAACATCACAGATGTTAGGAGATGTGTTCCACATTTTTTTTTTTGGTAACGTTTTTATAAAGGTTATGAAAAGAAAAAGTGCGTTGAAATTAAACTATAACATTACAACATATATATGTATATATAGTTATTATAAGTGCAGTTTAATCTCAGAAGAAGTTTAGATCGAATGCAAGCATTTAGATTAAATCGAATATTTTAGACTCTGTAGTTTGTGAATATAATATTTCAAAAGAAATTATATAATATCATTCAATAGTTTTTGTTTAAAGAAATCAATCGGTTGCGTATAGTTTTTGTTTTGCTATCAACCAGGATTAAAAATGTCCTTTTTAGAAAACCACGTTTGAAGATTATTTTGTGGGTTGGAAGGTGAAATAGTATGGTAACTATGCCAATTGTACGAATTTTTCTGAAATTTCAGAAGATATTACAAATATACATATTATACCTACTAAATTTTTTCGAAAAATTTAGAATAGAATAAATATATGTAGTATATTCCAAAGATGATATATAGTATAAACATTTTATATAATAAGAGACCTATGGTTAGAGCTGGAATCGGAGTTCAATCATCTATGATGGTTTTTGTAGTCTAGCAGAAATTTTTTTCGATTTCTAATATTGAAAATTTTTTTTTTAGAAGTTTTCACTTTGAATTGAAAAGATTTGATAAAACCCGTAGGTTAGCTATATTATAAAGTACTGATGAGCTGCGGGTTAATTTCCGATTTTAATTATTTTATTATAATATTATATGTAAACTATACACTGTAGTAAAATATTATCTTTCAATACTTTTCTATTTTGATCCTTTCAATATTTTTATGTTTTTTGCAGACATAGTATGTACATTGTACACTTAGTGAATTTATCTTATAAAGCCATTAATAGTGAAGTTATTAGTGAAAAGTGGCACTTTAAAGAACCGAAAAGAAAACAACTGGCTATATTTTATTTTTGGGTATGTAACTTGATTATATTATACAACCGAAATTAATTTATAGTGGTAAGACATAATCAGAAATTGAAAGATAAAAGAAGACAGTGCTTTTCCCCAAAGGTAGTGCGATTAGGCTTACCTTGAAAGGTGTAAATTTCCTAAAACACTAAGGTACGGTTTCATTGGTGAAGTTTACAGACATGCTAATTACCACCCGAAAACCATTGCTTCTTCACTTGCACTGCGCCAGGAAAGAAGTTCAGGTACTTCGCAGTGGAAAGTGGCGGTAGTCCCGCCCATAAATTACCCAAGAAAAGCGAAAGAAATCGCCCTCGCGAAGGAGCGTCTTGCAACATTTACGATGATATTCATTTCCCGGCGTCTTTGCCGTTTGCCGCATTACCTGCAACTCTTCTTTCGGGGGGGATCAGGTGGCGCGAGGGCGGGTGCAGATTGGAAAACATTTGCTTGCACATTTACACTGCATTTTCAGGGCGATGCAACTGCCCCCGGATGAAGTAATTACAAAGTGTGTCGGAAGTGAATGTTTCAATTTAGGAAAATGAAAAATTCGGGAAGGCAAATTGGATTAAAGTTTTGTCCACCGCCAGGGTAGTGGAAGGGAATTAACCAGGAGTTTTTCGCTCCTGGACCGGAAAAAAGGCGAAAAAATGTTTCTCATTTAGTTTTATTTTTTTATTTTCATTTCCCGAGAGTTTGTCTACAGTTCAGGAATTTTCATGTCCCGGCAATTGCTTCAGGATGTAAGTGGTGGTCCGAGCACACAGTGCCCAAATTGTAATTTATTACTCAAACTTTATGAATAATCCCTTTAAATTACAATTATTTGTGCGCGGAGCGAAAACACGACTTTTCATTTTGCTCATTATGGTCATGGCCTGTGGTTGCCTCCTTTTTATTTTTATTATTTTAATATTTTTGTGAAAATAAAAGAAAAATTTTATTAATATCCTTTGTGGATTGCATTCGGTGTATTTTTGTAATCTGTAAGCGACATGAAAAAATAATTTCTGTTTCAGCGTTCGGTGTGGGCATCAAATATGATTTAATTACACATTCTGGCTAATTTCAATAGTGCGAAAAAGTCACAAAGTTGAACTGCGGGCAACTCCACGAAATGCATTACATTTAATTTTTTTTAGCTGCCGAAAATTAACTTGGCAGTTTTTGTTATTTGGTGCCACTGTTAATGTTAATGTTTTAAAATAATGATGCAGCTTTTGGGTAATTTGCTTTTAATTAATTAACGAACAGCAAGATGGATATCATAATTATGAATATGGACTACCCATAATGGGGTTAACCGGAATGTGTTAACCTTTTGTGAAATTACCAGAAATTGGCTTTATAGAACTTTTTTTTTTATATAATCAATATTTAAAGTGGATATAAAATGATTTTGAAGGACATTGAATTTTTGATAGTATGATAGTATTGTTTAAAATGAATATTTTGTGCAATTATCAAGGGTAATATCATTCTTGTTTATTAATTGGTTTTATGGATGTGTGACCGACAGCATCCTGTTGTTGAAATCAGAGATTGACGAATCCCTCAAATTTTTATTTTCCAACTTTCACCACATTTTTTAAAAAAAGCATCCCAATTACATAATTTGATTACCTCTAAGTTAAAAGCAATAAATCCCACCAAGGTTTGGTGGTTGACAAGTTTAAAATTATTTAAAAAAATTTCAATCAATGCTTAACTATTTCAATAATTCATAAAATCACATGCAACCGATAAATTACAATAAATTTCTTCAATTAAGCAACTTGAGTAAGATTTTCATAAATTGTAGTCGACATTAAAGCGCAGTACAAAGCGTTCATTTTATTCCTTCCTGGTCGTGAGGTCCCGTCCTTATCTTCATTTCCACTCGAAGCAACAAAGCGGCCAATTTTGAAAGTGCAAAATTCTTGTTGGCACGAAGTTCATAATTCAATAATCAAACTATCGCGTAACAAGTCTGGAAAGGGGGTTCAAAAAGGTATTTAATTATCAGTGACGGTTTCACGGTTGCTATATTTAACAAGAGCCCTGCTAGCCTTCGAGCTCGGCGAATAAATTAAGTTCCATACCGAGCTAATTTAAAATGCATGCACAATTCAATGACGTGCAGGAAAAATTATGAAATTAATTTGAGTACGGTGTAGTCATGACGAATTTTAATATTGCGGTAGAGGGTTCTTGGAAAAGAAAGTGTTCTTGTAAGTTATTAAATTAATGCTATGATACAGATTTTATTAGCATGTGAGATTAATTTTTGTTGGGGGAAAAATAACTTGCAAGGATTTAATTTGCATAGTCGTAAAAAGGTGAAGCTTTAGTTTGTCGGCTTTAGAAACCTTGATTTTAACTTAAATTTCAGTTTGAACACATAGCAATAAAGAAAAATAGCATTGTTGTGAAAATTCAAAAAAATTACGAATATTCTCTTTATTACGCAAAAAGTTTTTTCATGACGAGTATACTCGTCAAACACCGTTAAAGACTTAAATTTAAATTACTCCTTATTTGAATGGTTGAGGCATGTTAATGAAATTATCAATTTTTAGAATTGACTCGATTAATACACTGTCGAGTTTAGACTATGTAAAACAGTAGTAGTTAAAACTTAGAAATATCCTTTAATATCTCAACAAAAACAAAAATTTTATTCACTAGAAGATTTTTTCTTTACAATAATGAACCCTTCCAAAACGGGGGATAATGCATCATAGTCGTCAGTAGCCAGCTCAGCACGTTCTCCAGCCGCCAAAAGGACAGGTGTGGTGCTTGTCTGAAATCCAGTAATCGTTTTTGGTTTCCCAGCCTGAGCTACAACATCCACAGCAACTCCAACACGAACAGGCACTTGAACCTGATTCAATTTTTCATCAAAAGTGACCAAACACCGTGGCTCTATAGCTGGTGTTAGGAGATAGAGTAAATAATGATCTGTTCCTAAAAGTACTAAAAATGAAAAAAATTAATTTAGGATAAATGTACGCAGAAGATTTTTAATTAACTTACGTTTTTTCAAATCTAAAGCAGCAAACAAAACATTTAGTAAAGCAGCAACTGAGCATGGTCGCATAATTTGTCTATCGCTGTAATATGGCCCCAAACTCAAAGTCCCTTTTCCCAAGTGGGTCAAACCTTGGGCGATTCTCACTAAAAACAAATTGCTCGGATCTTTTGCATAAAATTGGTGCAATTGTCTCAAAAGCAGCGCCAACCGAGCATTATTTGTCCCAGCTCCAACGAGACCCATTGCAAAAATTGCGCTGTGTGTCACTTCGACGTCGTTGTCGTGAGAAAATTTATTCAGCATATCTAATACATTTTGCTTAGGGTTCGAAATGCTGCTCAAAGCAATTGCCAATGGTACTGTACGGCGTATACTTGGCTCGCCGTATTGCATTATGTGTCCGAAAGTTCTAAAAGCCATGTCAACTCCAACATCTTCGCCCATTGAAATTAGAGCGACTCCCAAAATAGAGGCCATTTGTGCTTCTGTTAAATAAACTTTACCTTCACTACTTCTACTATCCGCTTTAGCTTGATCTTGTTTTTTCTTATTATTTTCACAACTCTCGCAGCAGATATGCAAAAAACGTTGGATCTTTAAGACATTTCCACTGCCTGCATAGGCGCACATTTCGACGATAGTAGTTGCATACGTCTTGAAAGGATCCTTAAGGATTTGGAGAGTTTCGACAAGAGTTTCGCATTCTGCTTGTCGGCCTAGGTATATCAGACCAATTGCAAGAAATATGAATCGAATGTAGGGGCTTTTATCCCCACTCTCACTGCAAACTGTAGCATGATGGAACAGAAGTTCTACATCTTCAGAGCTGCTGCTAGCTACAGCGATCAGTCCAATGCTGATCGCAAGGACTCCTTGAAGTTCGCATTTATTAATAGAGTTATGCAGCTCCTTTCTAAGAGATCCCAGGGCTAATTGGCTATTTGTTCCCGCATAAGCCACACCTATGCCTAGAATAGCGCATTTTTTAAGGATTTCTTTATCGTTCGAAAGATAGTCCGATAGTACGGCATGAGCGGGCTCCACTTCGTTCCGTACTCCACAATTTAGAATTCCACAAGCGAAGAGCGCTCCTGCTTTTATAAAGTCATCATTAGAATAGAAATATTTGTCTATAGCGGCTAGTCCGCCATCAACATCCCACAGATTAATTAAGCCTAAAGATGCAGCTGCACTTATTATGCCGTGATCCTTGTTCTTATACAAACAGCGTTTTCCCATCTCGTCGAACAATTTGTCTGTTCCAAAACCCGTGTTTAGAAACCCATTCACAAAGCTAGCAGCAAGATTGTTCTTCGCTGAATCCACTTGGGGGTTTATAAATAATCTCGGTATGTCCAAGTGGGATTTATAAACTTCTTCAGGAGATTTGGGCTCTAGTATGTCTAAGTCACGGGCTAGATTGATAAAGTTGAAGGTAAGGTTGGAGTTGTTGATGAGGTCCATGATATCTTCAGATAGGAGATTTGGTGTATCTGAGAAATCAATGCAAGTGCGCTGCCTGCCAAGAATGAGGGCTAATTGCTTTGTAGTTATGTCATCTGGGCTATTTTGGAATAGTAATTTAACTTCCTAAAATAAACAAAACATATATAAATGTTAAGAAATTAGGTGCGAGAAAACGTGCGACTATGACTATGATAGTATACCTACATATGCTAATATTAATTTATCCGAAGAATATTTGGCTTCATAATCATAAAACTCGAAATAAAATAATCTTTCTCATTTAAGTACTTGAAACAACTTAAGAGGGATGATGATCCAATATACCAAAATTTAGCGTAATCGTGTGACAACCTTACTTTTTGGGTTTCAGGAGGTTTAATATTTTTTGATGAGGACATTGGTGATAAAATATGTAAGTAGGGAATCACAATCTGAGGTAACTTAATGTATACCTTTTTTGAGTGTATCTAATAAATATGAATTTTAGTTCGTCAGTTTAAAAAGAGTTCTTATTCAAAAGAAAGTTGAAAGATGACTTTAAGGATGCCTCGCTGAATCGATCTATATTAATGATTACTATATATGTACACTGTACGTTCGAAAATTGGATACTTAACAAGGTAAGCAGTTCAATCCTTTATAAGCTATATCTTTTCTAATACAAATCAAATTGAAAAATTATAAATAAAATAATCAAATTTTGAGGGGGTCTAATCTGAGATTCGATTCATGTGAAAAAATATTTCCGCGTAATTTCCACTTCATGTGAATGCACCTATACCGAGACTCACGTGAATCGAAAGGAAATGTTTCACTTGGAACAACTGAAATCAAAGTTTTGAAAATAATCCTAAAAATTAAAATTCAGTTTTGTTGTTATTCAGACGTCAACAAATAAAAATTAAATCCTTTAGAAATAGACTGTAAATTTGTGTGATATTTTATTATTAATTTGAAATATTTTTTTCATGAAGGTTTTGTACATATTATGCATAATTTTAAAGAAACTCTTTAGATTTCTTTTAGAAGAAATGAAAAAAAAACTTTCTTTTATTGGCACAAAACCCTTGTCAAATAATATTAACGGCTTGTCTACCTTTTATCTCTGAAGGAAGTTTCCAAATTTATTCTATTAGATTACAGACAGTCAACAATTTACAAATGCTTATCCAATGTTTTAGATTTTTTAAATTCGAAATTTGTGTTCTGTGTTCACTATTTAAATGAATATTACAGTAAATTGAAACAACAACGATATGTGTATTAACTATCGAAAAGCATGGAAAATCATGGAAATTTTACTAATGCATCATAACCGGCAATTATTGATCTAGTTGAATTTCAGCTTATGCTTTCCCACATTCCTCTATGATGGTTTGTTTCAGGGAATAAGCGGAATTTCACATTCTAATTATGACTAAAACGTAATATTGAAATATCATTCCCCTGCCCTCCTAATCGTCAGAAGATTTCTATAATTGAATCGCTTTACAGTTGACCGAATTATCGAATCTAATTAAATGGCACGAGAGAGCACGAACTTGTCGGCGATGATTAAATTAGGTTTGCCGTGATAATTACACGAGTAGTACAACAAAACCATAAACCTCACCCCAGTTACCCTATTGATTACTACCGTCTTCACTCCCCAATCGGTGGTACAACCGCCTACTTTTCCTGCGAAAATTTCGACGTCTTTAAGGATTTATTTAAATAACTCCCGAAGACGCCGGAAGTACGAAAGAATAAAGGGAAGTAAAAAACAAAGGAGTAGGGAAACGAAACATCGGGCTCACCTTGCAATCATTCAATATTAAGGCAAATCTCAACGCTTCGATGGGTCGCTCGAACTTCTTAGCCAGTTTTACGGCGAACTTAAGGATCGTCGTATTTTCCGGTTCCGGTACGTACGGGGAACAACTGTGCAAGTAGAGGGAGATCCTGGGGTAGGAGCTCTCGTCGATGAACTCCTCGAGGAGGTCGAGCTGATCTATTTCCATCAATAAATCACAGGCCTCCGCCTCCGCGTTGTGCGCCAGGGTGTAGGGGACGATTTGCCTGACGAGCCCCAAGAGTTTTTCCTTGTAGGCCCTTCCGGCGCTGGGCCAGGAGGAGGCGATTTCCGCCGACAAGTGGCGGACGTACTCGTGGCCCCAATTACAGACGCTCTCGAGGGGGTCCGCCAGGAGCCGGTAGGTGACGCAGTCCTTGTCCTGGCCCATGGTCATCGCCAGGACCGAAATTATGTCCGCACAGACCTCCTTTGTCTCCTTGTCCTTCAGCTTTTTGTAGACGTCCTTCATAGCCGCGAAATGGGGCACCATGTACTTGAGCGGCTTCGGCACCGACGTGATGCTCGTCGTCGCCGAACGAATTAATTGCTTAATCGCCTCCAGGGCGGGCAGGTACAAATCCGCGTTTGATTCAAGCAGCCGCTCAACGAGCATCTCCAGCTCCTCTTGCAGCTTCTTGTCCTCGTCGCTCTAAAAAGAGGGGTTTTTTTTTCTTAATGTTTAAGGGATAAAGGCGAAATAGGGCTAGTATACAATATCCTTCTTGTCGGCATCTTCATTTGCTTTTCGGACTTCCGGCGTTGGACGGGAAGTTGTGGCTGCCATTGTTTGTACTTTAAATTAATTTTAGAAATAACACGTCATTTTAAAGTCTCCTACTAGATTTAGATTCAAAGCTTTCCAAATCCCCTACACTCAAAATTGAAAAGAGTAGGTATCTTTTTATGCAAGAATATAGGCTGTGTGCCAAACCGCCTAAATGCTGGCTAATTCAAGTACATTTCAATTTAGTAAATTTTCGAGTTTGTTATTGCTTTTTATTTTGCTAAATGGCTAAATTTTGACATACAATTTCATTCTTATTTGTAAACAGAAACCGTTTCACTGTACGTAGAAAATGACTTTGAGCAATTCAAGGCAGAAATACTACGATAGATTTAAGTTTGCAATATGTCAATTTTGTTAATATATAATTCTTACTTTTTATGATATACATATGTATGTATGTATGACAGGTAGATGAAAATGACAACTGGATGTTTTATCTAATTTCATTTTCAGTTTGGCGCATTCCTGGAATTAGTTTGCTGAATTTCCAAAACAAACTGGAGTTTAGCCAGCATTTAGGCGGTTTTTAATTTCATTGTATTTAATGCCAAACTTTTACACAATACTGGCTATTTGATAGGCATAACCAAGAGATAATCAGAACTATTAGAAGAATTAGCCGGCAAGTTGAGAGCAGTTTCGAAAAAATATACTAGCTATAGCATTTTGGGCCCTATTCTTGTAGTCGTCCGAATCAGAACGAAAATAACCTACAAAAGCTCACTTTGGGCAAAAATTCTGAGGTGGAGAAATTTCCATGACAGGTCCATGATCACTATAAATAAATAGAGCATAATTCTTTAAAATACAATTTTACACAACACGTGCTTGGGAACCAAAGCTTAAGATTGATTTTCTGTTTAGGAAAGGGTTTCTTTTGTCCCTAGACAACTATAATATTTAACAAATTTTATAACCCAGAACTATTGCATATAAATGCCTACCTTGCCTTAGCCTTGAAACATAGGCTATTTTCGAAATATCATAGATAAGGAATTAATAAATAATAAGAAAATAATAACATAACTACTACTCCAATAAGAAAATTGTGTTTTGCTCAAAATATTCAATTCAATATTTATTTTTATTGTATAAAAAATAGTTGTAAACAATTTCAAATTTTTCATAAGCGCATGAGGATTACCCGAAACAAATAATTTGGTAGGTGTTGAAAACTTTTACTAGTTTGGAGAAGTTTAGAGAAAAAGGAGTTTTATAATTTTCGAAATATTTTTTCCGACAAGCTAGGAAATTCCTTAAGGGAACATTCTCAGTCGAAATTTAAAAAAAAAAAAAATTATTTTGTAGTTTTTAATAGTAGGTATCACTTAAGTCATCCAAATAGCATATATCTTTAGACTTGATGTAAAATTTATAGAATTATTTATGCATCGTTTAAAGTTCATTTCTATAGGCATGTCTACTCAAAATTTCTATAAAGCTTTTTGATGTTAAAACCAGAAAGCCTTTGCGGTAAAAAGAATCATCATACCAAATTCCCTTTCGAAGATAAAATGGAGTGCATCCATCCAAACATGCAGGAGCACACATGAACTTCCATCAAAAACAAAAAGCCACTCACTAATTTAGAGCGCTGGCTCAAAAGGTTCAAAAGCTAGATCCCTGCCGATGCTGTGCCCAAATTTATGGCACAACTCAGAATATTTTTTTTTAAAAGAAAAGAGCAGACAAACTACATGAAAAATGTCAACCGCCTGGCCGAAGGAGGACAACGACGACGACGGCCAAAAGGATTCCGTCACTCGAGAAAATTAATTCACTTCAAATCAGTGCTTGAAGGGAATTACCTGGGAGACTGTCGTCGGCGGGAGCGGGGCCATCCAGCTGCCACCAGTGGCGGCGCGGTGTGCGGGGGCGGTCCCGGCGAACTGCCGCCGCCACCGGGGAGGAAGGTGAAAAATGATTTATCTTTCGGAAGGCAATTCATCTTCAGGTTTTTGCCAGCAAAGCTAAACACAAGAATCCGGAAATCCTCGGTTCCACAATAAATTTCATGGACTTGTTGAATAATTTTCCATTTCTTATAAAAACGAAGGACGTGTTCTGTCCTGGTGTGCTCTGTGCTCGATGGCGAGTGGGCTTCGGGGCGGCCGGGCCCCGTCACGTTACGGCCCGAAACTCCCCTGCCTGGATGAATGTAGATTTGGGGCCTGATACCGGGCCCCGGCCCTGCGGCGGCATCGCCTGTGAGCGCCTTTTTCTGGAGCCCCCTTTTTTCCACGATTTCTTGCTATGGAAAGGAATTCCCAGGACACTGCGGGTTTTGGGAAACCTTTGCCTTTTGACTGGCGCTAGGGAAGAAGGGAGTGTGGGGGCGGTAGCTCTTTCCACCATCGGTGGCCAAATATTTTGTTTTGATAATTCCTCGCGATAGAGGGGCCCAATGTCGGAAGGAAGAGCCAATTCCGATAGAAAATGGGGCGGGCCTGCCTCTGTGACGAGATGAAAGGAAACCAGGAGCAACTCGCCTATGCAAATGGGACATTTTGTGATATTCCCTGGGCGTTTCCGGCCCTTCACGCTGACTTTGTACTGTCGCCAGGATATTCTAATCGCATTTTTATTTCCTTGAGCCGAGCTCACCCCGTGTACGATTTTCCTCGTTCCCATCTGCCAGTTTCTTCCTTTTAGTCTTATCACTCGGGGGAGCAGCGCTGAATCAAATTTCGAAGGATACGTCGACTGCGAACAGATCCACCGGGGGGGACATGTTCGCATATCACCGGCATATTGCTTGGGTCACGATATTTTTGGAAAAGTGCGTTATTGCTTCTGTTCGTGGCATCGGCAATATTCCTCAACATATGCGAGAGTAAAGTTGGAAGTTTCTGGGAAAAGGGTGAAGAAGTTCTTTGACCGAACGGAATATTGCTCCTCGATGCAACTATTAACAATTTTGCTTGTCGTCAAGGAGTACAATTTGGCCTCTGGGTCACAGTTTCAGGAATTTCGATATTGATTTGGCTCAAGAGGATTTGCTTAATATCACAAGATTTCTCAAGCTCTCAGATACACAGAGACGCCCTATTCGGAATAGTCGTATTCTTTAAAATTATTGTGTGCATTTTTATAAACCACCTTATAATTTACTTATTCACACTATACAATATTTTTACTACTAGAATAGTACGCAACCGTGTTACTTTCTACCTTCACGTCCTATAAAATCTAGGAATTTGTTGCTAAGTGAAAAATTATGGTAAAGAAGATATTATTAAAATGTCTCAAGCGTCCTTTACAATTTCTTGGAATGTCTCAAGCATCTTAATACAAAATTAGTATAAAGGTAAAAATTCGTTTGATGATAGAGAACTTATTGAAAGAACCCTGTGGTTTGATGATTAAATTTATTTTTAAATTTTTATTTTTTGTTGAAGGTTTGGAATGGGTCTTAGCAACCACGCTTAAATTAAACAGACAAAAGAAAAGAAAGTTAACAAAATAATGTTTAGACCAATAACCACTTATGAAGTAAAAAATATATTTAGGTTTTCGGAATACTTGCAGTTAAAAATCGAAAGATAATATCTTGTTGGGAAATACTTCTTAACTCTTACAAAATCAATTTCTAAAGTAATAGTTTTAAAGAACAAGCTTAAAACTGAAATAGGATCTGAAAAGTTCACAAAATATATTGTAACATTAAGAAAAATTAGTAATGAGAACAAAATTTTGAGGCATGCGGAGGATAGTAAGAAATGTCTTCCAGAGGATTAATTAATCTTAATTTTTTCCGATGTCCACAGGGACATTGAGTATGAAATATCTAAATTATGTTTTTTTAGTAACTAACTGCGGAAACAAATCAATTGAATGTAAAATTTACACTTCCGTCCAAAAAACAACTTTTTTGACTATGCATAGTAAAATTTCTAGGACTGCTCGAAAAAGTTAAATTGTTTGAAATATCTATAAGGTTCAGTGCGTATTAAGTTTGTACACATATATTTTAAAATTGCTTCTGGAACTCTGTTGTAAAATTTAGCACCTTATTTTTAACGTAATGAATTTAAAAAAAATCGGTTGTAGCCTACTATTATTTTGCGGAAATTTCGCGGGTTATGCACCCGCGTGTGAGTCAATTAAAACAATTACAAATCTTCCTCGATTACAGGAGCTGACAAACAAATCTGGAAAAAAGCCTGGAGGCTGTTAAATAAATCGCCACGCCCATTACAGAGAAAAAAGTCCCCCCGAGGGCGCCGTGCGTCGCCTGATTGTAAAAATTGTAGTAACACAGAAAACTCGACCGCAAACTGTGTCCCAAAGTTAATAAGGTCCTCAGGCATAGCCGTAATCGCTATTAAACGCATATGTGACCGGGGCTTAAATACGTGGCAAAGGAATAATCCAGCTCTGTCCAGGACTGCGTTCCACCCCCGCAAGGAGGGCATGCAGTCCTGGAAAACGGTGGCATGTTCCCCGCATATTTATAGAGGGAATCGTTCACCGACAGCAGCCGGCACGGAAAAAAATTTACCATCGCCAACTATCAGGAAATGCGTTTTTGGCGGCGGAGGCGATTCCAGAAATTCGATGTCCCTAGTGAGCGCCGGGATCCGGACTATCCCTCGTTCGGGGCACGGTGGAAAATAGAGGGATGTAGGCCCGGCAACAATATCGCCGATAATAATAATCGACGGCCAGACCGCCATGAGTTATTGCGCGATGCATGAGGATTCCGAGCGTTTTGTGGGGCACAGAGGCGCTTTGAAAAGCGGCTCCGCCATTGGCCCCATTGGCCGCCGCCCTTTGCGGGGGCTCTTCCAGCGACCCAGATGGTAAATATTCGAGCTAACCGGGCCATTGTACTTCTTGCTGACCATCGTCAATGATTTACGGCCTATAGAATATCAGCCCTTAGTGATTGAACCCCAATTGAACCTAAAAGGGGACCCGCGTTTGAACTCGTTGAAAGGTTTTCGCACAAAAAGGAACCTTTTATGTATGTGAGAGCCCGAAGGCGGAGAAGAATTTTTTTTTTTAAAGAAGCGAAATGATTTTACGGCAATGCCTAGGAAATTAAAAAAAATTAACCAAATATCCACCTTGTTCTGGACTGAAATTGCAAATGTTTTGAGCTTAATCTATGCTAGTCGATAGTTATAAAATTCTCCATTAATAACTATTTGTTGCAAAAGTCGTGAAAGTTCTAAATTTGAAATATTGTTCAACATATCCAGTCTTTTTCATTTAATACTAATAAGCATAAAAATGAATATGCCCAGAGAGAGCAAAAATATGTAGTGAGAGGAAAAAAAATGGTATGCTTATTTAATATTCGATATAAAATACATTGAGCCAAAAATAATTGGAAAATTAACTCTCTGGGCATCTTAAAAATTAAATAATTATTGTTGAAAGTCTCTATACATGCTTTTCACAAAAGTTATTAATTTGTTCAATCGCAGATTTGGAATAAATTTTTAAATTCATTATTCATTAAGAATAGCTCATACATTATTTCAGTGGCTCAAATCCATAAAAATTTTTCTCAGTGTACCTTAATCAAATTTAAAACTTTTTCGACTGAATATTGCTTTTTACACATGAAATTTTCTTACATAAGAAATTTTCAAATATTGCAACTATGCATCAAGACGGGTTTTGTGGATGAAAGTTTGTGGATTTTGTTAGTACCTCTGTCCATTTCAGTATAATATAAATTTTCATCATAATTTAGTGAATTTAATCTACATATAATAATGACTAACTATTTTGGTCACTTTTATTTATGCCCATTTGTGCCATATGTGAAATTTGAACAAAAAAAAACATAATAGAATTTTAGAGATCCCTTATAGTGGGCCTGCCTGACACTAAATAAAGTCGCGTGCAACCGAAGTTAAGTAGCGCAATTCTCCCTGCAAATCCCCTTTGATCCGGTGAAGTTGCAGGCGATGTGGGAACAAGCAATTTACTTATGGACTACTGCCGAGGAATGTTCCCGCACCGTCCAAGACATTGCTGCTGGAGCATTACGAGCCACGGCATTAATTTATTGCGGTTAGGGAAGAAAATGAAACAATATGTACACCCTGTGATATCCCACAGGGCCTGTACCACTTACAAATATCCCCGCCCGAGCAACAAATTTCACTCCGCCACCGTAGCCGGATAGTGTCCCAGAATGCAGTGGGCGCTCCCGCAGGATGAATGAGGTGAATTTGTTGGGTTTTCTTGCAGTGCATCCCCAGGACCAGAGTCGTTGGTGCGATGGTGCCTTATTTTTTTCCGCGCCCCCATACGTCCCCCGGTTGAAGCACCCTTTGTAAATGTACACTTCTATGCTTTTATCTAAAAGATAAATGTACTCCAGGGCAAAAAGCATACCACCGCCAGCCGCCAGTATTATTTGAGATAGTCCCCATATTTTTATCAAAGCAACAACCGATGCTCCAGACGGCGTAGCTTATTTTCCCTCTTTGTCGAATAGTCCCCGGGAAAAAGTAGGTATGACTTTTTTTCACGTACTTAATGGCTTTCCTCCGTCGGTGGTGATGGCGGGCCTAAAAAAATGAAAATGTATTTTGTTTTGATGCTCGCCAGAATGTTTCTAGTACACGAATTTAGTGCATTCGAGGGCCGCCAAGTGGCCACTGTTCCCTGCTTGAAAATTGTCACACTTGAACGGGTGTATCACGTCTCGGCCTCGTACCACAAAAGTATTTTTGTTAAAAAAATTGTATCAAGGATTACAAGTGGAATATGTTTGTGAATTTTTACTCTGTTGGCATAAATTTAGGAAACGACTATTTAGAAAATGCGAACTGAAATGAAAAGATACTCAAATATAGAGCAAATTGATATACGGGGTAGATTGATATTATTTGGGATCCATCCAACAAATAATAAAAGATTTTTCACAAGTGAGTAATGGAAATGTTTTAAGAACATTTCAATCGAAATAAAATCGAAAACAATATTTTTGATACTGTCTTGGTATGCTTTTTTCCGAATATTTAAGATTAATTTAATAGAAAACTAGTTGGATTAGCTATTTTTGGTTTACACTATATAAAAGCTAATATCTTCTGGAATTTTAAGCCTTTTATAAATATATGTGCTAAACTGTTTTAGGAAGAAAATATTGCTCTTTGAAGAAAACATTTTTTTTTTCGATACCATAAAATTAATTTGCGACAAAGTTGATTTTTATTTGAAAAATTAATCGTTTTTTTTCAAACATGATATCATACCCAACATTTTATACTCTTGGCTTATATTGTTATTCATTTTTTAAATTCTTTAAAATCATA
Source organism: Eutolmus rufibarbis (assembly GCA_963920795.1). Classification (NCBI taxonomy): domain Eukaryota; kingdom Metazoa; phylum Arthropoda; class Insecta; order Diptera; family Asilidae; genus Eutolmus; species Eutolmus rufibarbis. The sequence goes on from OY987206.1 coordinate 42,456,884, forward strand.
AAACATATTTTGTAAGTTTATTACCCTGCAAAATTAATAAACACGGCTGTAAATTCAAATTGGTTTTTATTCCAGTTTCTTGCTACTTTTTTACATATTTTTCATTCAATTATCTTCATTGAATCAAAATAAAATTTCATGTAATTTTATTAATTTCTAATTTGGTCCAAAAAGAAAGAATGGTTTCTTTTTGATACTTAAAAATTACATTTCACTTGGTGTTCCATTTATTGAACTCAGAATAAATTCTTTTTCTATTTTATTAAATTATAGTAGAATAAAGAAAAGAATAATTATTTTTAAGGGTAGCGCTCGCCTCTCGAGTTTAAAAATTATAAGTACGCATATTTCGATCCGAGAGGCTAAGTCGACTTTATCGGTATGACGCTTTCGATCCGAGATTTTGGAAACTATGAATGAATATTTATTGTTATGATTAAAACTAATTTCGTTTAGCAATGAAGTTTGATTTAAAAAATCTGGGAATTGGTTCAAGCCAGTTTTTTTCGAAACATTATCATACCCAACACGTTTTCTAATTCTGTTGGAATTTATATATAGGATCTCACTATCTCAGTAATCAATAATAAAGCCTAAGCGTTTCAAGTAATCAATAATTATTTCAACCACTCAAAATTAGGTTAAATACCCGTTAAAGGTTAACATTTAAGTAATGTGGCTCTACTGAATCGAAAATAATGAGGAAATTCTGTAAATATGATTTATCTCGAATCCACTGAAAATAGGATCAAAACCCTCATAGTGGAAATCCGGGCACTGCACCTAAAATTGGGAAATTCCGGAGCCATCGAGGGAGCCGCAAATAGTTGGCCTCCTTCTTCCCTACTTACATCGATATGCCGGCGATTGTAATTTTAGATAAAATCTGTAATTAATATGTAATTAGCTTCCATTCCAGCGAACAGGGCGGGCAAAATGCCGCGCGCCTGAAAATTGCAATTTAATTTGGCAGCGATTGTTGCTGGAGCATTTTTCATTGATCTTTTAATGCGGTCGGGTTTTCAGTCGGTGACTCCCCGGCAATTGCTGGAACACAAAATTTTGGTTGGCAATCGGATCGCGTATGTACATATGTATGTAAATATTTGAGGGTTAAATTAATCCGAGGGAAATTTTTAATATGCTATTCCAATTTGTCAACCGTAATTGCATTAATTTTAGTCATGAAAATTATCGCCGCTCTGGAGCACCTCAAGGGTCCTGCCATCAACAGGATCATTTCTCGTTTTCACGGGTGCTACCAAGGAGGGTGGAAGCTGAAAGTGTGCCAAAAACGGTGCACAAATAAAACATGTCGGGACCACCCTGTGAACATTACCCGGCCGCCGGGTATCAACATTTAGCTCCACCCTATAAATAAATAATGAGCGGCGCAAAAATAAATGGACCCAAAGGAGAACGGCGGCGCTGAAAACCGACTTCGGGCCATAAATATTATTAAGGGATTTGCTTTTAATAAAAAATCATAAGAAGCCGAAAAAACACTAATAAATAAGCAGCGGCTGTCGCGGGCGGTCGCTCAAGTAAATTTTTACTGAAGACAAGGCCCCTGCGCTGTTTTTTAAGGGGGTTCGGCTTTTTCGCGGCCCTGATTTTTGAGTGCTTTCATCCAGAAAATCGTCGAGGGGAAGTGATAAAAAGAATCTTCTCGGGGAATGTCACAAACATTTTAGATAAAATCTTTTGAATTTCTGGCAATATTTTTTGGATGTATTTATAGAATTTAAAAAAAAAAAAAGAACGATATAAGTATTTTAAAAAACATATTTTTAACACGGTTTTATTCAGTTTCACTTGTATGAAATCTACACCCAAAAAAATTTCCAGGATTTCTATTTGTTGAGGTTACATCTACTATACATAAAATGTGCGAGATTAACCTTAGTTGCAGTTTACATAAACGTATCTTTGCGGTCGAATTGAGAAAATAACCTCAAATGCGGTTATCTCGTCCTATGAGAATGACAACAGTGGCGATTAATCTTTGCAGCGAGCCCGTGTCATGCGTACCTCGCTCATTTCACTTTTGTGTGTGCTGTTGAAGTGATCGAGTTTTAAAAAGATGAGCGAGAAAACTAATGAAAAGGTCTGTTTTACTGACAGTGCGTATTCAATAATTGAGGAGTTTACATTTATATCAGAAAATAGTGAACTGAATAATGAAATTAGTGCTCAGGAGGAATGTTGTGATAACGCAATAGACGAAAGTGTTTGTGAAAGTGAGGAATTGACAACGTTATTAACGTCCTGGAGTGTATCATCTCACAAAATACAACAATTCGTAAATTTAGGCTTTACAATTCAGGACTTAAAAATCATTGAAATCGAGGAAATAAATGTACTTTTCCCAGATTCAGAGCTGGTAGAAAGGATTCGATTTAAGGACAAGCTTAAACGCTGGAAGCAGAATGTAAGTATTTGAGTAATATTGGCAACTAAACCGTAATTTTTTTGTGTTTATTACGTAAAGTTGTAAGCAATATTACATTTATTTTGATTTTTACTTTTTTTGGTTTTAGTATCATAGTTTACGACTTTGTGTAATTACCCACCCGTTGAATGTTTTGATGTTACAAATGTTTTTTTTTTTTGCTTTGCTTTCTTGTTCCGAAAGTGTAGTTATTACAAACCTAAACTTTATTACAATTATTTCAGTGCGAAGATAATAGCGAAAACCATTCGTCCAAAACATTATCCATGATCGATGATGTTGCCCGTTGGATAACAGAAAATCCAGGCTCTTCAGACCCGTCTTCATCGAGCGAAACTTCAAGAGATTATCTTGACAAAAATGTAATTAAGCTATTGTAGACTCGTAAGTGATGTTTTCCATTAGATCCGAACATTTCCTTTGATGAAAATTTAAAGAATTGAAATTATTGAATTTTTAAATCGAAACTGACTTGTTATCTTGTTTAAGTATACGAGTCCTTAACATAATCGCTTTTCGTATTACGATACTTTTTTAATGATTACAAAAAAATATAATAAATATGTGTTACTTTCGGTTTTTGGTATACTTATATGTATATGGATATGTATATGATTAATTTACCTTAAATTAGAAAAATATTGGTGGGTGTTTAATGGAAAGCATATAATAAAAAAAATGGCACTTAAAAGTAAAAATTAATAATTTTGAATCAGAATCTACCATGTATTTTAAAAAACAGCGCGAATGGAGAACTTGTCATTCAGCGTTACAAAAATAATAAAGTCTTAAATAACGAAGACCGGAAACTGCTTGTGGATTCCATATTAGATTATAAATTAAAGTTTAAAAGGGAAATAAAAGTAGAGGAGTTTGAACGTTTAGCACAAGACATAGAAATGCTATTTCAAAGAGAAACTAAAGATACCTATTTTATAAAAGGAGAGTCTGGTAAACACCACAGGGGGAAATTGTATGATAGGTACAATAATTTATTAAAAAAATTTAGAAAAGCCGGGATATGGCCTTACACTAGGAATAAAAAAAGTGTAACAAATTCTAAAAATCCCACAGAAAATGGAGACCTTGATGCAACCAACAAAAATTATTTAGAGATAAAAACGTGGTTAAGGTACAATCACGAACCTTGGGAAGAAGTTTTAAGGAAATGGACTGAATCAGCAGAATTACGACTTACAGAAGTAAATAATTTTAAATTTAAGTCAACAAGTGTTATTTTTACATCTTGGCCGCTGTATAAACATTCAAAGGCTAAAGAACTGGTATGGTGACTGGTCATCATGTAGCATAATCAGAATTTTTATTATAAACTTTTTGTAGATTGAAATCGACTTCTGTGAAAGGTATTCAGGAAAGGAAAACAACTTAGTATTAAGGTGGGAGACTTTTGCGGAAAAATTCAAGGGAACCTATAAGGACTATGTAAAAGATAATTGGTGCTTGACTTTGGCAAAATTATTATTCGAATCCAACATTAATGAAAGTAAGATTTTTTCCACAATATTCTTCTAAACAAATAATGCTTCTCATTTTGTTTTTACAGATTATCGAAATATTATTATATTTTTTCTAATACATGCTGCACTAAAGCCGTCATCAAGAATTGTTTACACAAACAAGGATACAAAATTGAAGGTTCAATGGAAGCCTAGTATTTCCGACAGCCAGGAAAGCACCGTTCTACGAATCACAACTATTAGTGACTTGGAAAATAAAATTGAGCAGAAGAGACAAAAGTACTTGGCTTTTGGCCTCACCCTTCAACCTTTAATTGTATGCGTTGGAAAGGACTGGAATTGCCTCGAAGAATTTTTTATCTACGTAGATGGTGTAATGTATAAATGTTCCACGTTTTTGTCATCTGTTGATCTATGTTTTAAAATTTTTCAAATTTTTAATCTGAATTATCCGAAAGAAAGTTCTTTGCCGTGGAGTTTCCTTCAAAAATATTTTTACAAAATAAGCACTTTATATGACATAAAGAATCCAAATATCGCAAATTTCATAACTAATATAAATAACAAGTGAATTTAATATACTTCCTATTGCTGTTCTCTACAATGAATCCGGAATTAACTTACAATTATTTTAAGAATAGTATTTTGATTTCAACATGATAATCATCAAAAAATATTTAACTATTTATCACAAACTTGATAACTAATATAAATAGCAAGTGGACTTTAAAATACTTTTTATTGCTCTCTATAACAACTCCAGAATTATAATATCTTATTATATAATTATTTTAAGAATGATTTTTGATTTTTCTTCAACATAACGAATTTCTAGGATATAAATATCAATATGTATAATTGCTTCCTTTGTTGTCAGAGGTATGTACAAATCAAAGATTTATTATTTCACTTGAAGTATAGTCATCAAAAAAAATCTTCAGATTTATATATTTGCAAACAAGGTAATTGTCCTCAAACATTTCATTCAGTTTATTCTTTTAAAAGACATTTAAAAAATCATAATATTTCGAGTTTTGAGGAAGAAACATTAAATTGCATTTTTAATTTTTGTCCAGACAATAATGAAAGCAATGACGCTGAAAATAATGATAACGATTTAGATGAAATCTGTATACTAAATGCAAATAACGAAATGTTTGATTTAGAACATTTGAAAGAAGAAATTTTAAGAGCGGTTGTTAAATTCACATTAAATTTACATGCTAACAACAATTTTACAAGAAAGAACGTTACAGAAATTCAGAAACAAATATCAGAACATATTTTACCGCCGATCGTTAATGGATTTAAATCTATAGCAAATTCTAATGATAATTTTGTTCTGAAGGAAAATGTTTTTGCTGTTCTATCAGAAATTGAGAATCCCTTTAAAGTAATAAGCACAGAATATAGATTTATGAAATTCTTAAAAGAAAAAGATTTATTTGAAAGCCCAAAAGTATTTTCGATAAATAATCAAATAAGTGAAATTATTGTTAACAATCAGTCCACATTATCAGAAGAAATCATTAAAGGAATACTAATGCCAATAAAATTTCAAATTAGAAAATATTTCGAATCTCGTAATGTATTAAATGAAACTCTTCAAAACTTAGTAAATATTGAATCAAATACATTACTAACTAATTTTGCGTCCGGTCAGATATGGAAAGAAAAACGAGAAAAATTTGGTGAAAGGACACTTGTTCCTATTTTCATTCATGTAGATGACTATGAGATTGATAATTGCTTAGGATCACATGCTAAAGAACATTCAATTTGTTCTATTTATTACAGTTTTCCAATTATTCCTTCTTTTTATATTTCTAAACTTGATCACATTTTTCTGGGTGCCATACTAAAAACTAAAGATATAGATACTTTCGGGAATTCTTCCTGCTTGCATCATTTTATTGAAATCTTAAAAGACCTAGAATCAGAAGGAATTCTTCTAAAAGTCGATGGAGTGGAGCATAGAGTGTATTTTACCCTTGGATTAGTTTTAGGCGACAATCTCGGTCTAAATGCAATTCTTGGCTTCACAAAATCGTTTAACTCCAATTACTTTTGCAGAATTTGTAAATGTTCAAAATTTGAAACGAAAGTAATGAGTAAAGAAAATCAAAGTCTTGTTTTAAGAAATCGAGATAATTATGCAGATGATGTTGATTTAAATAACGTACAGATGACCGGTATTAAAGAAAATTCAATTTTTAACTCTCTTCCAAATTTTCACGTTACGGAAAATTATGCATTTGACATAATGCACGACATATTTGAGGGTGTAGCAAACTATGATTTATGTGAAATTCTGTTATACTTTATAAAACTTAAAAAAACATTTTCCTTAGAAGTCTTTAATTATAGAAAGCAACATTTCAGTTACGGCGAAACAGAAATTGGAAATCTTTCTCCGCCAATACAACTTGAAAATTTGAAAACGAAGAATTTGAAGATGGCTGCACGAGAAATGCTAACCTTTGTACATTTTCTTCCTTTAATAATAGGTGATCTCGTTCCAGAAAATGATCCAGTTTGGAAGTTTTCTCTAGTTTTAGTAAAAATGTGTGATATGCTGCTTTCATCATTATTCAATACAGACGACATATTAATATTAGAAAGTTTAATTGAAGAACATAATAACTTATTCCAAAAATTGTTTAAGAAAAATCTTAAACCAAAGTACCACTTTCTTACTCATTACACTTCAGCAATTAAAACGTCTGGACCATTAAAATTCTTATGGGGTTTTAGATATGAGAGTAAACACAGAGAATCTAAAATTTATAGTAAAGCGACCACGTCACGCAAAAATATTCCTTTAACTTTAGCTATCAAGGCGCAATTAAAATTTGCTAATTTTATTTTTGAAGAAAATGTATTTTTCAAAAAATTCTGTCTTCAAAGGGTTACAAGAGAGAAACTTGAATCAAAATCTTATTTCAATCTATTATTACATAGTGATTTAAATCCAGTTAACGATAAATATCTTACGTTTTCTAATAGTGTACAATACAAAGGAACTATGTATAAAAAGTCTTATCTTGTTGCACAAAAATATGGAGATAATATTAGTTTATTTGAGATTGAAGACTGTTTCTGTACCGAAAATGATGTTTATTTAGTTCTTCAAGATAGAAGAGTTATTTATTATAACAACCATATTATATCTTATATAATAAGTGCTGAAAAATTAAATTACTCAATCATTAATTTAGATCAAATTACTACACCGCCACTTCATCAACATTTGTTGCCAAATGGAGAGTTAGCAGTAAGACTAAAAACATTTTTTTAGTTTATTTTATTATAAATAAAAGGTAAATGTTATTCCATGATTTATTAAAACGCTTGTTAAAAATACATACATACATTTATAAATAAATAAAGTACATGATGTACATATTTTCATTGTTTTATTTTGTTCAAACATATGGTTTCTCTCATTGAGATTATTGTGTGTCAGTGTGGGTTAGAAGCACATTTAAAATATGGGAGAATATATTGGTTCAAAATATTGAAGCAGTTTTCGATTTAAAAAATCTAAAACTTCTTCAAATCTGTATTTGACCAAGATATTTTCTCCTATATTTGTAATGTGCTTTTAACCGCACTGAATTTTCTAGATCGCATTTGATAGGTATTCTTGACCGCATTGTCTCAGTATTTTTGACAACATTAGTGCGGTTGGTTTAACCGCATTTAGGCCTTTTTTAACCGCATAATGACTATATAATGACCGCATTTCTATGGTTACCCGAACGTCACGTCAGCTAAAAAGAACTGCAGTATGAAGTTATCTCAACCGATTTCGTGTTAAATGGTTTAACGGCAAGACTGCGGTTGGCGCAACTTCGTAATGTAATTAGCTAATTTTTATTGCGGATTATGGTTGAAACAACCGCAATACACATTGTCAGTAACCGCACTTTTTTTTCAGTGTATGCATATCTTGAAAATTGGCATATTTACATGTTACCTTTTTTATTATGAAATGTTAAGAAATTACTGGCAAACTGACGAATTCATTTTGCCATACGTAACTTAAATCGATTTCTTCGTACCGAATTTCAATATTCTAGGTCAGCGGAAAATGCCTTGTCATTATGAAAATACATTTTAAAAGGCTGTATCTTTTTATTGAGTTGAGTTAGAAACTTGAATTTTTTACAGAATTATGAGGTTGTAGACTTTAGTATTAGGTATTATTATTATCAAACTCGATACCTCACGCGGATAACAAAGCGATTCTATAAGGGTTCCGATTTTTCATTTCGAGGTACGAATCAAGTACCTACTATTTGCGAGAAAAATAGAGTTACGAAACACAAAACACTGTATTTTGGGCATTTTTTAAAAATAAGTAAGAAATAATAGTTTATCTTAGAAGCTTGTAACGTGTCTTATTTGAAAGCCTAAATCCTAATCCGGAAATTTTAAATACCTACCATTAATATCTCTAACCCTTTATAAACAATTTGGCGAAAAAGTTTTTCATCAGAGACTGCCGGCTGTGATGTTCATTTACTACCTTTTGTACGAAATAATTGGTGTGTTAAAATAAGTCAATTTCACGGAATATTTCGAAAAGTTTTAAAATGTTGTCTATTTTTATATTAAAAATACCCAAAAGTAGTATTTGATTCAGTATTTTTATTTACAAATTCATAATCTACGGAAAAAATTCAATAGAAATACCTTGTTCGGCACCAAATGAACTATTTACTTGTGTTATGAATTTTTGTTCAAACAGCAGATACATTTTTTTTATTTATAATCCGATTGAATTCAAAATCGAAAGCGAGGGGTCGGGATCACTGATTACGAATTTTTGGTAAACAAATTTATAGCTAAAAAAAGAATGGCTACTCTTTTAAATTTCTTATTCAACAAACTCAGTTTTCTTTAAATTTCACCTTAAATGATTCCATGGGAATTTATTTGTATTTAAAAGATACTTTGTATAATATTTCGGTTGATTTTATTTTGTTAACCAGGTGAAATAATATCATTTTAGTACAAAAAATTAGACGAGTTTTGTGTATTGGCATCTCTTGTATTATATAACGAAAATAGTGTTTTTTTTTTTTGTAAATATAACATTATTTTATTTTTGTGGTTTGCGATTTCGTCGATTCCAAAATAAGAATGAACATTCAATAGAACGAGCGCCCGTCGAATAAGTTATAACATTGAATTTTGTCCAACAAAATGATAACAATCACATTATGTGGCGTCTCAAAAAATAATTCTATCAATAAATTTTTACTATAGTGCGGCTTTCCCGAAAGATGGGAAAGTATGATAATGTGTGAAAAGTGGTGAAAACCTTCCCTTTAGTCCCCCAGTTTGAGGGCCCACCAAGTCCATAAAATATTTATTCAGAAATATTAAATCCCTTATCGGTTTTGGGCTGATATTCAAATAATCTGCCTTAAAGTCCTGATGACGTGGTGAGGGGGAGACTGCCATAAATTGAAAAAATCTGCATACAAAATAAAATGGAAAATGTATGCTATTGGGACAATATTTCTGCTCAATATCGTGCCTATTGACAGAAAAATATCGACCCCCGTCTGCTGTGTTGTCGGCAAGGACGTGTGGCACTATCAGAAATTCTTTTTATCCAATGGGAATCGAATTTGCATACGTAAAAAGTCGCACACGCAAAAATGAAGAGGGGAGAGTGACAAAAATCCAGACTTTTTCTCCCGGCCCCATCTATGGGGCACCCCGACCATCGTCGTGGGGCTCACCAAACCGTCCTGAAATTCAAAATGGATAGTTTCGCACGTCTACGTCGTTCCGGGGACGGGATATGATGCGATGCGGTGCGTTGTCCTTGTTCGGGGAAGTCTCCTACTTTCGGGCTGAATCCCCTAGGAGCTGGCTTGTCTGGCAGAGATACCGAATCAAAAATTTAAAAAGTTTCAAATAAAATTCCAGCGATTCGCGAGCAGGAGCTCCCCCAGCCCGAAGTTGGAGCTCCAGCTCCAGAGCTCCGGAGCTCCGGGATGTCACCACATCATCCAGTCTCCGCTGGCAGAGTGGTGAAACTTCCATCCGGGAGGGAAACCAAATAAAGTTAAATACGCTGCTGCTCGGAAAATATTTTTATTAGTGTCATGAGCGGGAACGAGTCCCAGTTCTGCTCGGTTGACGTCGGAATGGGAGAACGTGGCAAATTCGAGGAGCCTCCCGAAAGATGCTGTCTGGACCAGGTCGCTCTGGCTGTTTGCGTCTTTTCAATTTGTTCGCTTTTTTGAGCACTGTCCCTTTTCGTATCCGTTTATTTTTTTTATATTTTTCTTTTCATTTTGTTTCTATCATTTTGATGCTTGAAACTTTTATTGGACTGTGAATGGAGTACTTGCGAGTGGATAAATAAATTTCAAATTTCCCTGGTGGCGGGCTGTTTATCCCGCCAAAAACAGATGCTTCCCGAGAATGAATTGGGATATGTGAAAATAACGCTTATCGGGTGAATTACGGCCCCAAGATAATTAATGACGGCAACGAGTGTTATTACAACTTTTCAGGACCAGTGTCAGGATAAATTGCATCTAAGGAAGTTCCTCCCGTTCGTAATGAGCTCTGGGAGCAGCATTCAGTTTTTCGGGAGTTGATACTTATAAAAAAAATTCTGAACTCAATCAATTTACGTACAAAAACTTTTTCTAGAGATAGAACAGCCACTTCCTGTCCTGTAGGAGGAAGGAGAGTGCCGAGTTCTGTATAATTTTTATGATGGATTATTTGATATGGTCCCTGGGAGAGTGGAAGTTGTATAATGAAATATTTTCAGTATTTTTCGTTTGCGACCTTTTTAATTTTCATAATAAAGTTGAGCAGCAGATGGAAAATTGCATTGAAAAAGATATTTTTCTTCATATTTCATCCATGCGATGAAAATATTTTGAATTATTTATGAATGTGCTTTCACTTTCAAATGTTTCTAAGTTAGCAAATTGTTATTGAAGAAACTCGAGAAAATTTTGTATGTATAATATATAAAATGACAAAGGTCCAAATATCAATCATCGTTTATCACTTTCATTTTGTCGAAAAAGTTTAAATTCAATTTTGTTTTCTACGATTTTCCAGAAAATTGTTTTATAGATCAAATAAATTATTAGAAATAATTTGCTTTTCTAAAGAAACAAAAAATAATTTATAAGTTAACTTAAATACACTTGTTCTTTGTCAGCGTGGCGCTAATAAATGTTTCTTAGTTCTTTTTAATACAGACACAACTATGTATTTGTATGGCAAGTAAAATGAAGACTCAATATACCAACTTACTTTAGTTTTAAAATCTTTTTTTGGCAAATACAAATTTGTAAATAGGCAGTTTTGATGCAATTTTATAAGAAATATTCACTTTTGTTACAGACCAATTTGTTAAGAGCCCCATTTTTGATTTAAACTGACTGTAAATGGCTAAGTTAAATACATACAATATAGTCATAGAATGTAAAGAACATAATTTTGAAACAAAACAGAGTGTAGCCATCAAATTATTTAAGAAAAGTATTTCGTTTTGGTATGGTTTCTTTCAAACATACATTTTAAGTTATATATTGCTTTCATAAATAGCTAGTTTTGATCAGAAATAAAAATTTGAGGACTAAAATTCAAAGATTCTAATAAGATAAAAAAATGAACATTTTGGAAATACATACTAATATGTGATTCCTCCTTAAGAGTCTCTGATCCTATTAGGTCTAACAAAAAAACATGCTAAACATGAATTTTACTTCATCGAGATTCTAATACAAGAATTTTTATATCAATCGGTTCAGCGATTCCCAAGAGTATCGCTAAAATACTTATTTAAATATATACATATATTTAAGTATGTACAAGGCAAACAGCAGATCGCCCCATTTTTAAAAGTGGATTAAAAATACAAAATTATTATGATTTCTTTGTTTTGAACCGCCTCGATTATCAGATGCAATTCTAATCCTCTTTGTAGAATTTTAACTTAGTTATCATTTAGAATTCATATCAGTTTTAATATTCAAATTAAACGTACTATTAATAATTTGGAGGAATTTAGAAAATCGGTTTACAATGATATTGAAAAATTAGGAAGAGTTTCGCTTGATATAAGGAACAATGGGAAAGTACCGCCCCACAGAAGAAATTGGCAATCTTCCTGCATGAGACAATCTTTCTAGTTCTGGATCGTCAGGGACGACAGGACAGGCAAGAATCACGCAATCGTTCGTTTCAGGAACACATTAAAATTCAAAAACTCATTTTTCCACCTACTCGGACTGAAATGTGATTCGTGCAGGAAAATACCCATAGAGATCGGTGCCAATTCACCCCTATTATCTGTTCCCGATGGAATGTGCACCCGGGATTCGGGAACGAGAGTCGACAGGACTGGGCGGGACGAGGCGGGATAGTCCCGTGTCGAAAGCAATAATTGAATTGCGCATTCACACTCGCATCGCTCTAATTTGCCTTTATAGAAAATTCGAGCTGCAGCTGCCGTCCGAGGAAAGTGTGCTGCAATTCGAGAGGCAAATTATACTTACGTCTGTCATTACTCGCCCGCCTGAAATTCAATTCGAGCGTAAAAATTTGCAACATTATCACAGAAATGGAATTGTCATGGCAATAATCGTAAAAAAAATGGCGGTTCTGCCCCGGTAACAATGCGGTTCAGACCGGGAGGATGTGATATGGGGTGACGTCCCGGCTGCCCGGTGGTCCCAGTAATCTGCATTCATACATAATAATTCGGGAGCGGATCAGGAGTCGTCACCGGAACATCACGCGCCGCCGGCCACTCCATTTTCACTTCCTTTAGTTATTGGCAATCAGAGCCCGGGTCCGACCCCGGCCGGGGCTCCATTTTCAGATTATCCGTAATAATAACAATAAAATTACAGAATATTGCAATCCCAGCAAAAAAATCTCGAAAAAGAGCTCCCGAAAGGACCCGAAATGACCCCCGGTCGGCGCACGATGACCCGGCTTTACACTTTATTTGGGCGGTATTAACACCAGGCCACGCCCCCCGGATTCAAGTCCAGTCCACGTCGCACCTTCTGAACCACGTTCCACGGTTAAAATTTAATTTTACACAACCGGATTGTGTTGAATTTTTTTAATTGTTTTTTTTTTTTTTTTTTATTTTCCCTTTTATTTTTGCATTCCCATTTTTCGTAAGCTTTTCGTCCTTTTTACCATACCCATGCAGATCCAGATCCATTCCCGGGATGCAGACAGTCCCGGACAGCGCACTTTGCCAACGAGAGCGTGTTTTCAATTTTGGTTATCGAACCTCGTGCGGTTCCGTCCGGATGTGTTTGTTTTAATTAAACATGCGAAGTGAGAGAAAATTAATATCTGAAGCGGTCTGCCATCAGCAGACTTATTTCTCCTGGATGGTTTTCGGTGTGAACAGGACTAAACCGTCCTGTTTCCCGAATTTTTGAATTCTCCGGTAACTGGCGGGAAGCGGGAGGAATAGGAGGCGGCTTCGAGGTATGTCCAAGTCGTGGACTAGTCCAATTTATTTAATGAGTCGTTCGAGGGGATAGAACAAATTGCTGCTGATGGCATACATCGGGTCTATCTAACATTTCGCCTAAAAGGATTAATTTCAATTGTCTAGTCTAAATGCTGTTGTTTATTATAGGACGTAAAATACACGAAGAGCAAATTAACTCTAACTTTCGATGGATTTATGTACATATACGTATATATTTTTGAAATGTTATAAAAAATATTAGTTGACTAATTTTTGCATTAGATTAATAAGTATCATTAAAAAATAAACAGATAAATTAAAAATTATTAACATGAAATTTAAAAAAAGAATTAAAATCAACATAAAACGACCTCTAAAAATGAATAGTTTTACAAACTATAAATGTTTACTCAATAGATTCTAATACCTTTTAAGAAAATAGAGAAGGGCAACCTTTCTTATACCTCTTCACAAACTTTAAACGCATATTTCTCAAAACTTTGGTTGAGGTAGACGATAACTCGAATTCTATTGGTCTGAAGAAGTTGTAAGAGTCTACGCTATTTGTTCTATTGAAAATTGATGTTCTAACTTATACTCGGTTGAATGTAAGTTAAATTTTGAAACTCAATAAAATTCATTGTGATCCTTAAAATATTATACAAAGGTTCAAAACACTAGCTTACTAGCTCTTTTTTTTTTTTTTGTTTTTTTTTTTTTTTTTTATATAAAGCTATAGAAACTCTTGTTCTGTTTCAAAATAGATTTTGAGCCTTAAATTATTAAATTTATTTTATGAAATACGATTAGGTTAAAAGAGTTGCCCTCATGAGAAGCATGTTGAAAGAAACTTGTGATTTAGGGGTTAATTTTATTTTTGGTGTAATATTACGCATATCTACCACTTAATTTAAGATACGTATGTCACAAGTTGTTATGACGTTAATATTTTAGATTTCAAAATTAAAATAAGGTTCCATTTATCACTTTTCGCTTTTAAGCACCATTTATAAAATATCTAGCTTCAAAATGATATTGTGCAACATATTTCGCTCTCCTCTTTAATTTTTCAACCGTGGATTTGAGAAATCTGAAAACATTCTGTCGAATATATATGTAAGCTACTCTGAAAAACCCTTTTGATCACATGTTTGGAATTCTCTGATAATAAAATGTATCCAACTAATATCCTTACATTTGAGTACCTTGAGGTTGTTTTTTTTTTAACTTTGATTAAATACCTAAAGAGTGTATTCACCCTTTATTAACAATTTACGTGGAAATGGAAGATTTATTGCCTAAGAATCTGAACCATATAAATTCTCTGGAAGGAGAAGAAACCTTTCATAAATGTCCAAAAGTCCAGAAATTTCCACTTGATTCCACCTTGGTATTAATTCAATCGCATTCACTGCGAAGGAAGCAATAATTTTTGGGACGTGTATACCACTAAAAGCTACCCCCACTCCTCGTCGTTGTGAAAAGTTGGGAAAAAAAAAGAAAATCTTTAGCCTGACCATAATTACAAAAAGTAACCCTTCCCGCTCCAGAAAAAGGCCCAGGATGCCTGTTATACGGGGACCCATTATCCTGGGAAATTTATGAACCGGCCTCCTATACATAAATGTAATTTTCCTCTCCTCGTTAGGGCCCCATAGAAAGTGTAGCGCCTGATTCATCATCGCATAAAAGGTGAAGTCATTACCTAGGCCCGGAGGCAAGAAGTCCTTCCATTGTGGCCGTACCTGAGCCCGGCGCCTCCGCCCCCGCCGCCGGCCCCCCCGATCAATTGGCTCAGTCAAACATAATTCCTGGCACGCTCCACAGATTCATCTCAATTAATTTATCGACTATACAAATATGGCCGGCTACCGAGTCCCGAGTCCTGGCTGGAAAAGCCCGTGATTTCTATTTACCCTAATAGCCCCCAACACTGACGGATGCAGGAGCAGACCCGGTGTCCACTTCTGGGCTGCTTCCCTGCTTCCCGTGTGTGGGCGCGCTGTAGCAAAATAATCGGGGAAGGTACTTCGACCGGGAGCCGATTGTTCCTGCAGGAGTATCGGGTCCATTGTTGTTCTGGAAAATATCACCGGAAAGAATGGCTGCTGCACCGACGGCGGCAGCTGTGCACAAGACCCAGATTGGCTCCTCTCCCACGCGAAAGGACTTGCTTCATCCAGTCCATGGGAATCAGCGCCGAATGGCCCATCTTTGGCGGCATCTATGGATATTTCTATTTTTTTTTCTTCTTCAGTTTACGATTACTAATGGCATGCAGGAAGCGGGGCTTTGATCTGGCAATTTGCGGAATTGGTTTTGATTGCCAATTAGAAATTAGGGGCTTCCTTTTGTGTGCTCCGAATACCAGAATGCGGATTCAGCTGATGGTGGAGCCGCTGGCACCAGCGCAATTAGAATCAGTCACAAGGGACTTTATGAAGCGCATTGTAGAAAATTCACAGCATTGATGCTTCCTTTCGATAGTACTTTAAAACTTTAAAAATTGATTTAGTT
This sequence comes from Eutolmus rufibarbis, assembly GCA_963920795.1. Lineage (NCBI taxonomy): Eukaryota > Metazoa > Arthropoda > Insecta > Diptera > Asilidae > Eutolmus > Eutolmus rufibarbis. The sequence goes on from OY987206.1 coordinate 42,472,821, forward strand.
AAAGCATTTCAACTATACGTCCTGCTCTACTCATGTAGTTATTATAGTAATAAAGGTCGTTCCACGAAAATGGGGTAACATGATATTGCCTAGTTACTAATCAAATCAAATAATATTTATTTTTACTCTAAACTTCATTATTTTATTATAATTTATAACACTTAATTACCATTTGAAATTTGCAATAAATAACTGAATCCAGTATGCGCCATCATTCCCTTGTTCGACATAAAGAATTAAAAATCCAGCCAAATATTTGTAGTTTTTGTATGCTTTCGTGCATTTTCATGCATTTATTTCATCAGTCCTCTGGTTTTATGTTGGTCCGTCCCCTGGAAGCAATTTTCATAAAAAGCCAATTATTTTTAAAAATGGTCAATAAAATTACTCTCCTTTTCCTTTATATTTATCCACCAATTCTATAATAACAAAAAACATTTGCATATAAATTAATTAATAATATAATTATATTTATATTTTAATATATTATATTATACTCATTATATTTATTATTTTTTAGCGAACTTTATATGGAATGAAGGAGAAAAGATTCAGAAAAAAAAAATGCTCAGATGTCATACATGAATAAAATACAATACCTAATACAACACAAATAGGCACCATTATGATGACGTAACAAATACTTAAGCTAATGAAGACCAATAAAGAGGTAAGTAATATGACTAATTTAAAATAAAATACTAAAATAAGTTTATTAATATAAAATGAAAAACTATAATTTGATAGAATGATTCGCTCGTTTTATGAGGAGCAAAATTAAGTTCATATACTAGTTTATAAATTATAATATTATCAAATAATATCGTATTATATATTATAGCTATTTAAGTCCAATTTACTTTAAGATTTAAATACTTTTCTCCCTCTCTCGTTAGCTTGAAACATAAAAAAAAGTAGATTTGAATGCCAGGTGGAATTCTCCAAAATATATCTCATATCCGGTTGCTGTGAAATTAGGGACATAAAAGCATTCAAAGGGACATTTCGAGTGAACTTTCTGCCATAAAATTTAATTGTGCTCCACGATTAGTTTGTCGAATTTAGCTTTAGCTCGGGGAACTGGGCATTAAGCAGTAGATTAGTTCGTCTCCGGGAATGGCATTTAATTTAAAACTCTGACTCCATGCGGACATTACACGGAAGCCTGACAAGATCAAATAGTGGAAGCTACAACTCCGGCGAAATTAAATTAAAAACGAATCTTTATAGCGTCTGGGAAGGCTGGGAATAGGAAGTTTGGAGAGTGGCGGGGTGGGCTGATGCAGTTTCTTTATCTGACCTAGCCTGGATGCGAGCAAATCCCTTCACGCTAGATTTATTAATTAAGTATCTCGGCGGTCTTTTATTTCACATGACCTCAGCAATAAACCCTCACTCGTGTGATGGGATGCCTCTGCACCCGGGAGGGGCTTATGGATGATTGTTAATTCCAGTGTCCCAGAATAAGCACGTTTGCAGCATATCTAGCACGCTTAGCCCCAGTCCACCTCCTCCCCGATGGCTGGGGTTGCTGGTGTATGCTCGCAGCATCCGAGCCCGACCAGAAGTACACAAGTGCCGGGTTGCTGCCCGTTGTACAGAACGGGCGGCGATGGGGGCTGATATGGTGACATGGCTCGGAGGGATGATAAAAGAGTCAATTACAGCCATACAGGCCATGGCACTGATTGATTAATAGTAGACAGAATCGAAAGGGATGGAATTAAACTATTACAGGCAGACACTAATGCTGCCGGGCACCTAGATGATGGCGCACTGCATGTGGTGGTGCGCTCGGGGAAAAATCAACCAGTCAAGACCAGGGACCAAGGGAGAGTCTCGAGGAGCAAAAAGTCGACTATGTCCAATATGTCCTTGGTCGGTCCGGTTTTATTAAACGGATTAACCTCCATTCGCCCAATTCAACCCCCACACACACATGTTCAACCTGCCCCTACCCACTCTTTGCCACACTGTCCCCATTCGGGCGAGCATGTAATGAATTATGGAAGGTGATTCCGGGATTCGGGGGATTATCGCATGAGCGATGAGTGCGTTGATTGCTCGGATTACAACAAAAAAATTTATCCGGACACATATGGTAACTGACCTAAAGCAATAAATTTGTTATCCTGCATTAATGGGGACCGGCTAGTGTTCGGCCGGGGCACGTCTCTCTTCCCTGCACCGAAGGGCCAGGGATCTTTTCCGACGATTTTATTGTTGGTGTTGAAAGGCATCCGATATACGGGGAGAAACTTATTTTTATACCCGATTCTTGGGGGCCAGAAGGTAATTTTACGATCGGCCCCTTTTCGCATTGACCAGCATCTTGGGAATATTCCGGGTGCCTTTGGATACTGATGACTGCAGCAGATTGCGATTATCGGAAGGGTTCCTTCCATCATATAAATATTCATTGCGGTGCAGCAATTCACCGTCCCTTAAAGAGACCTTCCACTTTAATGAAAATGAATAAAAACAAAAATGAGGGGAGAAAAACGTTGTCAAGTCGAACTGGAAAAGCGTTTTAATAAATTAAATTTCAAAGAAAATGCAAGTAGAAATTGCGAAAATGTAATACGAAAGAAAAGTTTGCCACCTTGAATTTTTCAGCTAGGAGTTAAGCATTAAATAACCTTATGAAATCTGTTAGGTCATCATACATATGTATTTAAAATAAAATTAATTTAACCTCAAATCATGTAGAATAAGGTTAAAATGTGTAAACTTTAAAATGGACAGTGAAATCTCTGTGCTGTCGACTATGGAGGTTATATTGAGTTTATCAATTTAGACTTTCTACATAGTAGAACATAGTAGTACATCTTAAGAAAAATTTTGTCCACAGTACGTTTTAATTTATCACTGAGTTAGTCCTTTCGTGCAATTCAGTGGTGGAGAAGTGCCATGGTAGATTTAGCATAATTTTTAAAATTTTGTTTTCGGAAACTCAAATTTTATCTATGTGCGTTTTAGCACATTGAATTCACACGGGCGCTTCATACAGCATAAGGGCTTGAAATATCACTTTATGAATTATTAGAATTTTTTTAAAAACTCCAAAAAATGTTTCATATTTAAGAATGTTAATGAGGAAATTGACGTTGAAGATGACTATGATTATATATTTTTAGCTTCTTTCATCTTTTTAAGTATGAATTTGCTCTTATATTATTATTATTATTATTTTAACGGTCTTTGGTGCGATCTACGTCCAAGAAAGGGTATCTAGGTGTGGGAAAATGGGCCAATTTGCTCTTAGAAGAAATTCATTTAAATTTTTAACCTTAATTAATCAGCTGGTAATAATTTCGTAATTAATATGTAAGTATATTGTATGTAAGTATAGTTTATAAATTTTTGTTTATATACACAAGTTTACGCGAAGATTATGTCTGCCCTAAATTCATATGGTCTGAACTGAGGTATAATTTTTAAATCAGCGATTTTTCTAAAACCTCATATTTTAACATGTGAAGGGCACAGGGGAAGAACAGCTTTTGTCAAATTTTTTTTTTTTTCAACTGGCAATGCAGTCTGAATGGTTATACCTGTCGCTATGTTCTGTGAAAAACAACAGGCCAATAACATCCTAGTCTCCGAGCTTTCACGCTTTTAAAATATCGATACAAGGAAAAAACATCCAATGTCCGGACCGTTCAGGGAAAAAACAACCGCTGTCCGTGGTCTATTTTTACTGCTACGATGAGACCATAGCTAAAAAAGGAGCAGATGAAGTTTGCTCTTTCCTACATCATTATATATTGAGATCAGAGTTGACATTACACATCCCCGTCTCATTTTCTACAGAGATTCCTATAATGGACACTGGACTTCCTCCGCTATGCTGGATGCAAAGAGAAAAAGGGTAAACTCAACTTCCTGTGGAGACACCCCTAATTCAGGAGAATTTAATCTCCCTCACCAAGCTTACAAGGACATTTTACCAATCAGTAAAGCAAAATTCCTGGATATACAATCTTTATCATAATATTGTGGACCAATAGCAAAAAAATATTTTTCAAACATTAAATACAATAATTAGATTCCCATACAATATTTATTTTTTGTTAGTCTACCCCTACCCCTAACCAGCCTACCCCTACCCCCTAACCAGCCCTCCCCCCTATACCATTATACCTATTACAGTTAAAGTGCCTTGGGTATAAATGACACTATTTTATTAAGGTCTTATCTTTCAATTGTTAATATCTCAGTTTGTTCATTAGGTGACAAAAGCTGTTCTTCCCCTGTGCCCTTCATGTATTTATGTATGTAATTTAATCTAATACCACTTATTGAAGAGTTTTCTTCAGTAAAAGCTCTGAAGGTGTTGATAAAAGTGCAAGAAATACACCATAATGATTAATAAATCAGATTACTAAAGTATGACAAGCGCGATTTTTAATTATTAAATGGAAACAGATTGCTGCATCATATTGCGATAATAAAAAGCCAAAAGGGTTGCTTCCATTATATAAAAATTCATTACGATGCAGCACTTCATCGCTGTTATGAAGATGACCTTCCACTTTATGAATATAAAGGAAGGAAAAAAAAAATAAAAAAAAATGAAAATGAAAATGGAGAAAGTTGTTCAGATCAGAAAGTAAAAAAAAGCGATTTGGTCGCAAGATGAAAAGCAACCCAATAAATTACGTCTCACTAACCAAATACATGCCAAAAATTGTAATAAAAAGCCAACGAAGTGCGCTCGATCTTCCCCGAAGTAATTTAAAAAATTTTTAATACTTAATATTTCATTTCGGCGGCTATAGGCCCTATCCCGGGGGCCACAAGGGCCTCCTCTGCCGCAACAAAATAAACTCAAACGTGATGAATACGATCCAATATTGAGTTACAGAGGGTTTTTGGAGCTACACCAAAATAAAAAAAAAAAGACAAAACTGCTCCTCGGGGGCCCCAGAATAAGAGGTGGCTTGGCGGGCGCATTGGGCCATTGGGGCGGGTGGGGCGGAGCATCCAAAAAAGCCAATTCGAATGACAGCAGAAAAACTTGGCAAGCAACATCGGCAATGTGAGAAATTTTTTCCTTGTCAGCATCTCGTGGGACCTGGCCCCAAGGAGTGTTGTGCTTGTGGCTACCCCTTTGCCTAGGCCCCCAAACTGAATATGAAAAATTCAGGCCTCAATATACATATGCCGGCAATTCCATTTCATTATTCGGCAAATTTATCATTTTAACGGCCAGTCATTCTGCATGGCTGATGGCAAACTCCCCCCGTGATGTATGGCCCGAGTTAATAAAGGGAAATGATGGATGAAAACGAAAACTCTTCCGCGCTGTATTACACTGATATCAAAGACGATTGATGGCGAAATGAGGACTCCACGCCGAGCTTTCCCTCATTTTTTCGTTAGTAATTAATGAATATTTTGCCTAAAAGCGGATGCGAGCGCACGGTTCGATGGAGCACAGACATCTAACAAACATCGGCTAAACATTCCTTACCCCTTTTATAGGTCTACAAAACCAATTTTTATTATTTATTTTCGAAGTTTTTCAGAGGTATGAAAGGAAATGAATCGCTTAAAATTTGTTCTTGTACTGCGAAATAGGTGGGGCTTTTAAAACACAAATACAGAGAAGAATTAAAGCATTAGGAAAATTAACGATCATTTATAAAAAGCAAGCAATAATGCATCCAATCTGGAAATATTGCTGAGTTAGATCGTACAAACACAAAAACTACAGTTTATTGAAAATAATGTTTTTAACAAAATAAAGCAAAGTATAGCACAAAAATATTTCTAAAAGAAAGCTAAATTATACATCGAAGGCGCTGAACAGAACGCTTTCTAAATTTTCACTTTTGCTAGTTTTTATAAACTCACCAATTGAATTTATTATTCGGTAGACATGCCGCTATCGTTCGTAGCACATTTATTCATATTTTATGGTAAAATGTTTTTGAATAGCCCCTTAACTGGTTTATGATTCAAAATTTTGAATTATTGTTGCCATTAAAGCTTAAACAGGCCAATGACAATTTTCCCCTAGATGTGTAACATTTACGAATTTTTCGTAGATTGAAAATTGATATTTCAAATATTCCATCACATTACTTTTTCGAGAAAAATGGGTCATAATGTGAGAAAATGTGTACCATTGGCAAATGTGGAAAAATCATCCGAAAATCGTCGAACGCCGAAAAAATTTACTACTTTTACGTTCTGATATTTTTTTTTAAAAGCTTTTCAAAAATTGACAAAATATGACTTGTATTACTTTTTCACGCTATTTTTCTCGGAAAATGTAATGCGATAGAACATTTTTGATGTTTGATTCGTATTTAGCATCCTAAAAATTACATAAAACAACTGTTAAAACTTAAAAGGGTTTTGAAAAGCCAAGTTCCGCAGACCTGTGTTATTCAAATCATTTATTAAGTTCATTAGGCTCGTAAAAAAACTGACGTGAATGCAACTTTTCGCAATTCTTGTAATAGGATAATAAACCTCACTTTTCAATTTATTGTATGGACTAAGAATTAAAGAAAATTGTTGTGAGAAATTTTCATAAATAAGAAAACCATCGACTTGAAATTTTTCACCAGAGGTACATACTTACATACATAGTTTTGATATCGATAAAATAATAATAAAATACATTTGAGTTGACTCTCTCCGATCTTTTTGAGTCTCTCTTATGGCGTATAATTAAATGTAATGAATTCTAAACTGCTCATTACTTTCAATTACTTTTTCTAATACCTTTGTTTAACATAATTCTCAAGTAATGGTTGTGATGTTATTGCAAATTTTACTTTAAGTCAAGTAGCAATTTCATGGGTGTTTTTGAAGTGATTTTAGTTTTTAATTTGTAGGCACCATGTTTTGGGTTATTAATTAAAACTTAATGCTTTACTTATTTAATTATTTCAAAACAGTTTTCATTGACTCATATTTTCTGCGAAACAAATTAATATTTTAAATTTTTATCGCGCCTTTATTTTGGTGTTGTATCTGTGTCTTTTTCGATTAGTGTTTTTAGTACTTCCAGTGATTAAATGGCTCCCACATGAATGAATCGGAAGGGTTATTGAACAAAAGTACCTCTTTATCGCTTTTAAGAAAAACGGGCTTTAGTGTGCAATTGGGGAAAGCAAAAGTTGGGCGAACCAATTTAAAAGTTGAAAACGAATATCGCAAAAAACAAAAGGAGAAAGGCGATTCACATAAACAGGCCAATAAAATCAAATTAAGTTTTGTAATGGGCCATTTCGGTCGGCCATCAATCTGAATACGGGGGCGGCTCAGGGGCCGTGTCCACCCCCCGTTCATCGGGTGCACTAAATTTATCTTCATTTTCCGCCCAGATAAAGGATCAGATTAAGTGATACCCGATGGCAAATAAAAGTGTCAACTTAAGGTGCCCACTGATTAATCACATGTGACTAGCCCGGGCAATTGCCTCCACTCGGCCTTCAATGGGGCCGAGGGTCCTGAGGGTGCTTCTTCCGCTTTCCTGAAAAACACCTGAAGTGTATAATACATAAAATCGCAATTTATGATAATTCGATTGGTGAATTGTTTTCCACCGAGGTGAGTCCGCCATCCACTTGACGAATAGATATGTGGGGGCCAAAATCTTTCGATATTGAGAAAGTTTTTGAGGAAATTTTCGTGGAGAAGTTTCAGGATGTAAAGAGAGTCTATAAGCAGACGTTGCTCTAGCTATGGTCTGTAACATCGCAGCGTAATAAGCGGAAGGGTGCAATTTGCCGTGAAATACAGCTCCTTAATTTCCAATCCACTCAGGGATCGAATTCCATCTGAGGGTCAAATTGCTTTCGAATTGACTACCACTAAAGGCCCCCCTCATACCTTCAGCCGTTTGGAGGCTTCTAATGAAATCGCCAGCAATTCGACGGTGGTAGTTTTCGTGTTACGAAATTTGTAGCCGAATGAAAAATTAACCTCACCAATAATGCAGGGTAATTTTCGAACTATCGCCCCATAGAACACTTCTAATTCTCTTCGAACACGAACGCGAACGTGGAGCCCTCGTCCACCTGTCCAGCTCATACTTGGTTCAGGTGTATCTTCCACGTTTCCTCGGCTCGGCGCGGCAATAATTGAGGTGTCGTGCAGAAAATGGACATGATAAACTCGCCTCTAATTGATCCATTCACAGGAGCATGTATTCGAAATGTTTTCGCCTCGGTCGTTAATAATTTATTGGGTCTGATTAAAATAACTGGGATTTTTTTGTCGTGATTATCTGCTTCGAGTGCTTCTTATAAATCGATCGATCTGAAGATATATAGAGGTACCTACATAAGTACACTCAGGAAACTTACTTTTAGGATTGATAGTCTCCATTTTTACGGAATGGGTTACCCTTGAACCCCAAAATAATTGTCGATCTCTTCCTTGAAGGTTACAAATATATACCTAATACTATAACATACCTACAAAAACGTCAGAAGGCCTAAAATCAAGCTTTGAAATTATCTACATGACTATCCCAAATAACAAAAATCGGTTGTTACCACAAAAATTATGTACAATACAAAATTTTACTCTATTATAATTTATGCAAAGTTATCTAAATTCTAATTTGATTTAATGAAAATTTAGTTTTCTATTTCTCCTCAGGTGGAGTTTTCCGGAGCTTATTTGCTTAAAGCCCTTTTGTGTATAACTTCGACAATTTATAATATACCGAACTGAAGAAAAAGAAAATGGATTTTTCAAAACCACTTGCTGGATGTAACTCCTTAATGCTTTAATATTCTAATATTATTATTTTCTACTAAACTACGTCGTAATTCTGTTTAAAAAATATTCATAAGAAACAAATGCAAGTCGCTTTTCAAAATTTAAAAGAAAACAAATATTAAAAAAGAAATATTAGAACAGATTGAGTTTGAGGTCTCTTCACGGATTTTGATAAAACTTTGTAGGAGTGATAATTTAGAGTCAAAATTAACAAAAATTTGTCGGCCACTTGTAGTTCCCTAGATATTTAGCTTTGAAATTTCCCAAATTGACATCTTGTCGCCAGGATTTTTTGCATATTCCCACAAAGTTTCGTTGCGAATTGTATAAATATTTTAATTCATTCGAAAAAAAATTTCAACTGTTTTTGAAATTAACGAATTAAAGGCAAATATCTATTTCACCTTATCGACGGTGACGAGCACGTATTTGTCTTATAAAATGATAAATTGAAGAAAAGTAAAATTTTTCTTATTTTTAGCACTCCTGTAAACAATTTTAATTTAAGGGTTTTCCATAAATTCACCAAAAAATTGTGGAAACATGGAATATTGCTCTGAAAAATTATCATTTTTCAGAATTTTAAAGTTAAATATCTCAGGAAATATAAGCGGCCAATAGATTTTTGCATATCCGTCATTTTTGACCCTAACGAACATTCGTACAAAGTTAAACTCAATTTATCCCGACAAGATTGTAGCAGAACAATAAGGCAAGCTAGCTAGGTATTAGATACATAGTTATTTAGTGACGGTGCGTAAGATTGCAAATAATTTTTATGCAAAATCGATTAATTATTTTATAATGTCTAGGTAAAATAGCTATGTATTAAAAAATTAAAAAATTGTAAACAGTTAACGAAAAATCAAAATACAACCAGTTTCCAAAGTAAGCCGTAATTTCTAAATTACGTCTTTTTCATAATATGATGGTAAAAAGTGTCTATATAATTTTATGCTGAAGAAATATTTCTGTGATTACGTAGTAAAATTATTACAAATTACTTCCACTGACTGCCGCGATTTTGTATAACTTGCTAAAAAGTCAAAGTGCATCGATAAGTATGCACCAACAGGGGAATGCTGTTAGCAGCAGGGAAAAAAATCCACCATCCGCTCATATTAGGTGTACCCTGCGCTATCCTCAGGGGTAAACGACATCGAGGGGGTGAAAATAGGGAAATAAATCGAGTGAAGGTAAGAAAATCGCCAACTTGGCTGGCAAAAGTTTCACGTCTAAGGGCTGCGATAAATGAATTTAAACCGCTTTCCGCCATGAACGTGTATTGGATTACAACAATTTTCCTGTTCGGTCTGTTCTGGGCGTATCCCCAGGAGTATCCTTGTTCATCTTTTCACGTGAGAAGTTGCAGGGACGTGTTCTTTTGTTATATGCAAAGGAGAGTAAACGACACCTTTCTCGGATGACTGAAACTTGAGGGAGAAAAAGTGAAAAGTATAAGTTCCGTGCTGAGTCATGGATGGAGGAGGCCCCGTGCCTCATCCGGTTAAAGGAAACGACGCCAGTTGGAAGAGTTTCCAACGTCCCAAAAACTGTGAAACTTGACTCTTTGACTAAGGCTGTTGCCTTTAATAATAATTTCCAGGGATGCACGAGCGCCTCTTTCCTGCTCGCCCGAATCCTGATCCCTATGGATGAGGAAATGCCCCTCTCTGGCCCGGGAAGCAAGTAAATGTAACACCGCAAATGTACAGCGTTATCGAGTTACGTCCCAACAAATTAGATCTTATGCAACCTTTGAACAGAGCTGCTTTCCCGAGTTTACGCCAACGTCGCTCTTCGGATGCTGGCAAAAATCGAGAGAAAAATTCAATTTGAGTTCTTTCAAGACAATTAGAGGTTTCCGTATTTAAAAGGAGGGAATTATATTTCAGATCCCATTTGATGCGACTCCATGACGTTTTCGGTGTGATCCTTTCTTGTATTACATGTTACTCAAGAGGTTGTAAATTGTTTTGTTCGGTTCTTTCAAGGAAATCGTATCTCACAAGTTAAAAATATAATTTTTGAGGTGAGAATCGCTTTGTTACCAATCGCTATGTATAAATTTTGAGTTTTGAGTGGGAAAATGAGTGCAAAATATATTTCAGTCTATTTACCGAGACAGCTATACTAATATGAAAATTTCAGTATGTGTTCAGTCTTCCCCGACTGTCAAATGTCCTCATTTCCGTCTCAGTTCTGTCTTAACTTTCTCGATGTAATATGCTTCCAGTATATTTTCCGTCAGTTTTCAATGTAAATAATAATTTCCGACTTATTTCCGATTGAATTTCGGTTAAAATTCAATTTTCAGTCTCTTTTCCACCACTTTTCAGTCTTATTTTTCACCCGGCTGCATATACTATAGTGGTGGCCACTAATTTAGCACACTCCTTTCGGAAGAACATAAACCAGATTATTTCCCTTCAAAGTTAAACATAACTAATTTTTTTTATAATGTTTGATTAAATATGTAAATAAATTTTATTTGAAACAAGAAATACGAAGTTGGGTTACTAAAGAATAAATCAAAAATATATTGATTTATACTGATTCGACAGGAATTTAGCACACTTTTTAATTTTAGGTAAAAACAAATTGTTTTCAATTTAGTGGAATATTCTTTATTTTTGGGGTAAAAGTTTCTACTTAAAACTCAAATATTTTTTTTTGTTATAGCATGCGAAATGTTTTTAATCTAATGTCATAATTCTGTTAAATTCTCATTTCAGAGGTTTAAGATCGTTAGACGCGTAAGAGCAATTCTAAAACATCAACCTATCACATCTAAGAAGTGTCGTTAAGACCATTATCGATCATAAAACGCTATGAAATCGGCCAATTTTCATCGATAAATGGTTCTCTACAATATTTTTGTACGCTTTTCCTAAAAATTTACTTTTGTTTTGTTCAAAATATATTTGAAACTTTATTAAAACATTAAACGCGTTTTTCTCGAAACAACGTTTTGTTTTAAAGTTGATCGGCAGTTATAACTCAAATTAACCGATGAAAATGAAATTTTGGAGACACTTTAGGTAAATCCTAAAATACTTGCAGGACAACAATAGTCAGAATATCATAAGTACTTTTTGGGGTTAGGCTCGTTAAAGTCAAAATATTAGTTTTTGTACGAAAAGTTTGTTTTATTTGATTAAAAGTACTTATGATTTTCTGAATGTTGAGTGTTGTGCTCCCGAAGAACCATAGACTTTTTAATTCAGTTAAAAGAATCGACTTTTTTAATGTTTTAACTCAGATATGCCCCCTTAAATAAAATGTTGACAAAATCTAAAAAGCGCATTTTTTAGATATTTTATTGATAAGTTGGAAATTCAAAATCACAACTGATTTTACATAATTCTTTTTCAAAGAAAAAGTGGTAGTAGTTGAGTAGAGTGGTAGAAGTATTTCTTTACACTTTTTTACGTATGTTGTGCTTTTACTTAAAAATTATGATGATTTTAGAGAACGACTATCTATGTAGTCTTTAAGAAAACTGATGAAAAACAAGTAAAACATTTCAAGAAGACTTTAATGTTTTGGGTGTTTAGCCAAACCGACTTGAGGCACTTAGTTGGCGCCATAACTACTTCCTCCGAATTTCGTTGTTGACCCAAACAGAAATCTTTTCTGGACCCGTACAGAACTATCGCCATTAGGGGTTGTGCAGGCGTGCCCGGTCTTAAATCTATTAAAGTTGACCCAAATATTGAGGAACCCTTCCAGTTTCCCTTTCAGTTAATTTCCGGCCCAACCGAAGGAAAAATCCAAATCGGTCCTCATCAATCTTTGGGAAGACCCTTGAAGTTAGTTCAAGTTCATTTAGACGAAATAAAACGACGAAAAAGGCAAAGCAAATCCTGTTCGACTGTTTTCGTTCCCTGTTACCTCCCCCGGGGTTCCTTGGGATGGGAGGACGAAGCGCCTGGAGCACAAGGCAATGCGAATTACAGCTAAAGCTCTTCGTCGTCGGGAGGCAGGGAGGGACCAAGGCATTCGAAGAGAGGGATTTGGAAGGGCATGAAGTCACATAAATAGCCGGCGACCAAATAAAATTCACGAAATTCCGAAAATGGCTGATTTATTGTTCCAGAGGAGCTGGGCCAGCTCGAATTTGCGTATTTTGTCAAATAATCGAGTGGAACGTCTTAAAATCTGATAAATATCAGTCACATAAATTGAAAATATATTTCACCCGCGCCGCGGTATTCTAAAAAGGGCTGGTGTGCACCCTAGCCGCTCCTCCCGCCTTTAGAAAACCATGGCACATATCTCGCCGCGAATTTTCAATGTTTCCGGCAGGGTTTGCGCCCTATAGGGTCCCAGTGACAATGACAAACATCGCTGGTCCCATTAGGGAATTTGATCACGTTTGTTCGTTTGCTGTACACTTTTGAGGGCTCTAGGCCCTAAAAGCCTATTTCATTTGGCATGTTCTGCCACCCCAACGGGCTCCACTCCCTCCCCGCGGGGCTTCGGGCACCACCCGCGACGGTACAGTTAACATTGTGAATACATAAAATGTCCTCTCCGCACCATCCGAGCGCGGGCAGAATTTTCAGTTTTTGCGCTTGTTACAGCAGCCGCCATTGACTTCAGCAACTTTTAACGTTGCGGCTTTGATAATTCGGGGCCCCAGTCGGGCTGAATTCAACCCCCAGGGGAGGGGCTGGGTATTGAATCAAATGTGAAATGCAGTCGAGAATGAAATTAGCCGCTGAATCGCAGCACTCGAGGACTCTTTCGGCTTAAGGAGCTCGAAGGGCAAAAGGGTTCGGTTAACTAGAAGAACCCTGCCAGGCTGAAAAGGTTTATTAAAACGCAACCCCGGAACTCAGCCGAATCCTCCTACTGATGGAAAAGCATCAGCCTCATTTCGAGTCGGGCTCCTTCAAGTTTATTGCTCATTTGCATCCCGACCGGTATCAAATAGGAGCTCCTGCGGGACTCTTCCATTGATTTTATTTTATTTTTTTATTTTTTAATTTTAATTTTTATTTTTTTCTATTTTGTTCATTCCATTCGAAGCCGTGTTTTCTTCAAACGGAAGCTCTTCTCACTTCATCCAGCAGAGCAGCGGCAAATTCTAATTATGCTTCATTTTCCGCGCTGAGGTTTTTTATTTCAATCAAATTAGAGAGGTTCAGGTTTAAATCAGTTCAAATTATCGCTGCAGCCTTTCATCACCCCCCAATCCCCCTTCTATTTTTTATGCGAAAATTCCTCCACGGGTACTCGTTTGATATTTTTTCCACCGAATGAACGCAAATGAAAGTCATTTGCACTTGATTTTCACCCCCATCCACCCACACCCCCATTTTTTTTTTTCTATTTGAAATATTCAGCGCATAAGACTTCCTGGGAGGAATTGCGGGTAAGGCGCTCTTAACGAGTAAAAAAATTATTCACCAGGATTCAGTTCTTTTTAAGGACGGAACGTAATTTGCATTATGCATCAAGACTTATCCCAGGGTACGGATTATAAAATAAAAATAAAAAAAACCGGGTTATGGGGGATTTTTCGAAACTCATTGGAAAATTTGCAATTTTTGCAATATCGCATTAATGACGATGACGGTGATCCAGACGCCCTCGAATTTACAAAAAGAAATTATGTGCAGAGGGCGAAGTATTTAGCTCTGTATAAATTTTATCCTCTCTAATGTTAAGGAGCTATTTAAGAACAATTTTTTTACAGACTCAAACTTTTCCAATAATCAACTTTTAGGAGGTGAACGCCTTCTTTAGGGGTTCAATCAACTTTAGGATTAAATGTCAGGGTTATTTAAAATTTAAATGAAGGATATTTGATGTAAAAATAGCAGAAACATACATCGGGAAAAAGCATGCTTCTTATTTTAATAAAATAAATGAGAGGAATATTTTAAACATTCAAATAAAAGTTATTTTTATTTGAAATATGCGCAAATCGAGTAGGTGAGAATTTCATTAGAAAATTTTTAGCTCACACTTGCACGAGCGGTATTCCTTTGATAAATTGAAAATATATTGATTGAATCTTCTTAAAATGCTTAAAAGAAGTATTCAATCCTATTTTATCAGAAACGTTACTTGTAGTATGTTATTTTTGAAATTCTTAGTTGTAGGTTGTATTTAGAAAGCAATATTAAATAGTTATCTAATATCTAAGCCCATTTCGCCTCCAAATTGTGTGGAGCCAAAACGAAACTATAATAATTAATTAAAAAATTCAGAATTGCTCAATACAGTACCAAATATTTGGTTTCGAGAAAAACGTACTTTAAAATAAAAATTTCATTAATCAATAATTTGTTTATAATTTTACTAGTTATACGAATTTCGACTTTATCTATTATACATATACATCTATTTTATGAATTCTTATCTTCAAGTAAAAGCAGAACCATTAAATTTTTCCGAAAGACTTTTGAGTCATATTTAAAAATTTAGGCTTTTACACTGAATTATTGATATTCCTACTCTATTCAGTGTAATAATGGTGTAATTTTAATTTTCAAATTTTTATCTCGATTTAACATTTAAAAACCGGCCAAGTGCATTTCAGACCACTCGCAGTGTAGGCTCCCGTAGTCAGTGTGGCGTTATTTAAGTCATTTGTTTGTATGGAGTTTCTATGAACCTTTTACAGACTCAACTAAATGTCATAAGTTGGGTTACCATTGTTCATAAACTAGTAGAGCCTACTTAGCTGTTATAATTTTTCTTTTAATAGTCTACGAATAACACGGCTGTGACTATGTACGAGTATATAGGGTTCCTTTCCTAGTTTGACAACGGAGCCCTAAAACGAATAAAACTCATCATTCTTCTTTTCCGTCATTCCTCCTTAATGAAGCTTATAATATGGGTTTAATTTTTTTAAATTTAACATTTCAATAAAATATTTGGAAACTTAAATTTTTTGGTATCTTATTGTTTTTGTTATAGGTGAATGGAGCATTGTCCTGTTAGAAAATAAACTAAGTGAATAAGCCAAAGAATAGCTCTTTAACGGAAGACATGAGTTCGTAGTTTATGCATGATGTATGTTGAATTTATAATAGATTCGTCTAAAGAAATAGAATTATTCTATGTATGTATGTACAATGTACATTGTACATGTTCTGAGTACAAGCAGTTGAGTTGAGTTGTATTGAAAAATCTGGTTTTTGTTGTGTTGGTTGTTTGTTGTTCGAACTTGAGTCTACTTGCATGGACTAGCTTTTGGGGTTAGTTGCTCTCAAAGCTTATGATTATTTGATATATTTTGCAAAATTGTTTACTTAGTTTGAATGCTAAATCGGGGCTTCTGCTCCGATTTAACGATCTATACTAAAGCACAGGCCATCACTTTGCCTTTGCGTGCGAGTCTGCAATTAATAAAGCCAACACCCTGAATACACACATCGCTCCGAATCGTATCGAAGTCCATTCATCCAGAAAACCGTAAGTTTCACACGTCCTGTGAATAAACCCGGATTCCCGGACAGAGGTGGCCCCCCTCTTCAGCTGGAGCCGATGTTATGCTGATTAATTTCAAGGAGCCTCATTTAAAGCGGACGAGATAAAGCAGCATTGTCTGGAGTGATCCGATCCAATTTAAATCGTTTTACACTCGAGTAGAATCGCTTTGTGGATATAGTGGAGCTGGATGGTAAGGGGCGCGCGGCGCAGGAGGCTGTGTCTGCATCCTCTTCTATCCCTGTTAACACCACCGATAGATTAAGTGCTGTCTTGGCGCTTAATCCTTTCCGGAAAGTTGCTCTCCAAAGGGAAAATCTCGGGGAAAGCTTTCAATCGAAAATTTCTTTTGAAGTGTATCCATCTATCGTTCGCTTGGGACTTTTTCCTTCTCAGAAATCCTCCCCCTGGACCCCCATTCTGCCAGCGCAGCTGGAACACCAGAAGTAGAGGAAACTTCTCGAGTTCCTAGGAAATTATCAGATATAGCGTGAACTGAAAACACCGAGCTCATATTAAACGGGTGCCAGATACAAAAGATAGAGCAGATCCGGAGTCGCATTCGGAACGTTTTTAGTATCTGATAACGAGTGGGTGCGGGTGGAGCGCTAGTCCCTGATAAAGACGGGAAGGGACATTAAGCGCATCGCTTTAGCCTAATCGAAACAATAGACAGGAATCGATTGCACCGCCGAGATGGGTTCGTTTTAATCTTGGTACAGCCCACATATTCGTAAAATTCTCAAAAAGTCGCATTTTGTTGATTTTTTTAAGATTTTATAAAAAATCATTTGCCACACCCAGTTTTTACGATAACACCGGTCTACAAAAAAGATGTTTTTCTTGAGTCTCGGTTTATTTCTTAATTTTTTTATTTGTAATAACAAAATAAAGTTTGCTTTTGTAGTGTTGGTAGTAATACTACAGATTTTGAAGACCGTATTTTAGCCATTTTTGAATCAACGTTAAAAAATAAAAGATCACTGATTTACATATTTTGATTCTTTGTAGTCTCAAGAATGTTGGTTTAAAATTTTAGGTCGAAATTCTTTTTCGTTCCGAAGATATGTGCGTATTGTTATGTATGGTTTTATATGCAAATTATATGTTAAAAAAAAAAAACAATAAACTTGTTTTTTTCGAAATGAGGTTTTTATAATCGGTTACCAACTACCAGAACAAAGTACTCCTCTGATTTACGCCTACTCCGCAAAATGCTGGAAAATGTATTTTGTAGTCCTCTATCCTTTCTTTTCGCATGGTGATTTGCAAATCTAAAACCCTAAAACCCTTTTATTCATTAATTGTTTAAACAAAGAGGTTTTCAAGGAAAATGAGTTTAGAATTTCAGTAAAAATAAAAAATACCTGCTTTCGGATAGTAACCATAAAACACGTATATACCCTTGACAGTTTTAATATGATTTTCTTGAAACTATCAGAAAATACTTCCATAAGCGGAAATGCTTCTTTTTACTACATTCAACATATAATACTTTTTTTTTAATTTCAAACTAGCCCCATCCTTGAAAAAATTGTCGCCATATAGTCATGACCCTTTAATTTTTTAATCATTACTACTTTACTAAATATATTTTCTGTAAGAATTATTATTAGTTTATTTGTTTTTTCATCTCTTTTTTGGCATATTACAAAACATGTCTTTGAAAATTTCGCGACGTCACTAATGGCTTAATAGTTGATATTGTTTTATATTGAGAAATTTGGATAAATTGATATATAAATAGAAATTTGTAGACCCTACCCGTAATATAAATTAGTATGCATAATACAAAATGTTGTATACTCTTAGAACTCACCAGATCATAATAATGACATCGAAATATTTCTTTTCCAGCCACATTGCCTGAACTTTCTGAATTCCTTTTCGAAAATATCATACCTCATTCAATTTTCAGAAAGTTTAGCGAACAAAATGTCCAAAAACATGCCAAAATCTGTCGTCTCGTCAAGGCCGACTACACCGCAACTTTCATTTTTGGGGGGATAATTTGATTGTGTTCAGCATTTTAACGAAATTAGCAAAACCTACCGACGACGGGAGAGTTGCCTTTACAAGGACCCGTGGCAGCCTATCTCTGGTCGGGCTTTTAATAAATTATCACCGGGCCGGAACTTCCTGGATGCCGGGACACGGCCCTAAGACTCCGCCCTCACCCTCACCACTCCACCACCTAATGAACTGTGATCAACTTGTCCCGTATTTATTATAATTTGAAATCCCTTTTAGTGAAATTGAAATTAAATCAATAGCAGACAATGCCAGAATCAAGTCAATTAGATTCGGGTGTCCCCGGCTGACGACCGAGGAGTCGCGTAATCCTGGCCCGAAGCTGGGACTCCGGGGAAGGTCCTAGAGGTTCCTGGAGGGCGGATACTCTGAGATCGACTCCTCAAATGGGAATTCTAATTAAGTTCGCTCCTCCAATATTTTCGTTGGCAGCCTTATTAACATTTCATTACTTTCTTGTTTGTCGGGAATATTTCATGCTCCAATTTTCGTCGTAATGAATAATTAATTCCCGAGATCCAGAGCGGGAGCGGCTTTCTGCAGTGTCATCCAGCTTAATTTTGGCTGTTTGATGTGACTGATATCCCCCTTAGTGCGGGGAATGCCGGGCGAGTGGCTCGTATTAGTAAACGAGCTTAGATAGGGCTGTGACCCCGCTGATTCTAGTTAGCCGGGGAGCACCCCCCAAAAAAAGTGCGACCATTTAGCTTCATTTCGGCCGGGATAGATGGCGGGATTCTGGCGAACTGGGTCAGCAGGCCCGGCTCGTATTAATTTTCATCCGGGGAAATTTTGCGAAAACTTTGTCCATTAAAACTTGAGTCGAACCTAAAACCACTCGCATGCGACAAATACGGGGCTTCCTGACTCGGGTTCAAAACCCACAGGGTTCTCGCCCGGTGTGGAGCACACACGGGTTCCTCCGCCCCCGATGCAGTTGTAATATTTTAAGAAATTGCAAAATTCATCCGGCGAAGAAATAAATTTGCTTGCACTTTCGTAATACAAAATAGGGGTTGAATGGGAGGGAACTTATTACTTTTTGCTTACCCCGCTTCTGCTCACACATGCGAAAGGGCCTTTTTTGACGCCAGTGGCGGCGGTGTTGGCGGGAGGCGCCACTGCTCTCTCCGGTTGCATTTAAGTTTTTGCCAGAACGCGGAAAACCCTTCGCTGCAGCCGGAACAGCAAGTTTTTGAACAAAGTTTCACCCTAATATTCGGAAGATTTCTCGCTCAGCAGTGCGAGGATGAAAATGCAAATTTAATTTTCACCTTCAACTTTTGAAATTGCCTGCCCGTGGTGCTTTGTTGGGGCGCATTCACATGAATTTCGCTACACAACTTATATTACCCGCGGAGCGCCATGGATTCGTATTAGGGCCCCCCCATACAGAGAATTCATGTGTGAAGAGAGCAGCTCCCATAAATTGGAGCACGGATTTTTGAATGTTCACAGATTTGTAATTTTCGTGCAATTAATTTGCATTCGGGCAACGGTTGCCCAACGAGTTTGAAAGTTACACAAAGATGTGGTTTTCGAGCGGTTGATATATTTCTCAGAATTTAACAAATATCCGCAACAATTATGGGGCTGGAAACCTAACTCTGAACATGGCACTGTTTGTAATACGCTTAAATTACGTTTTTCATTTCCATCTCTTACACAGAGCGAAACCATGACAGAAACACCACTTGCATTATGAAAACGTTTCGCGATTTATTTGAATTTTTAATTTAGACTCTATGAATAATCTTCATACTTACTACATATTATATAGAAATTGTCCATAAAAGCAATTTTTAGACTTCTATTGAACGAATTATAGTAAAACTTATGCAGTTGTAGTTTATGTCTTGAGTGAACATTCAATCTTTATCCGAAAAGGCAAACACAAGATGGATACGAAAATTTAAAATCTCTAAAAATTTTCATGAAAATTTTAACTTGAGGGTTTTCGGGAACACTGCTTATGAATCTGTTTTCAAGATTTAGAAATACATATGTATGTATCGCTGATGATCATAGTTTACCAGAAGGGATTTTAGGTTTTAGGGCTTCTGTTGATTTTGAAACTTTGGGAACGACAGACACAATATGAAAATTAGTAAGAAAGGGATATGGCGAAACTGATTTTTAAAGAACTTTATTTTGAATCAAATTTATTATAGTATAAGCAGCTTTCAATTTTACCACGGTAAAAAATATTCTGATTCTATATTTTGCAATTGGGTGAAACAATTTTAGATATCTCACGATACATAAAATCCCAAAATTGTACGAATTTGTAATAAGCCCAATTGCACAATTTAAATTTCGTTATCCTCGTGGGTTTTTTATTACTAAAAAAACGTGGGTTTTTTATTACTAAAAAAACGTGGGTTTTTTGTTACTAAAAAAAAAAAATCGTGGGTTTTTCATTACTAAAAAAAAAAAAAAAAAAAAAATCGTGGGTTTTTTATTACTACAAAAAAAAAATTTTTTTTTTTCCCTATCTAAATAGTTACGCTAAATTATGTACACACAATTTCGGTTATGCCTACCTATTAATATTTAAGATGTATGAATTTCTATTTCGAGCACTTAAAATGTACGTCCTATTATGTATACAAAAACAGCAAATCTTGAAAATAAATCTTGAAAAAAATTTCGTTATCCTTAGTTTTCAACATTATTCTGAAGCTCGAAAGCCAAAATTCTTCGATAATTTTTTAAAAATTAAAAGCTTTTGTAAAATATTTGGTATGTCATAAGGGGAGGATCTTAATACATTAACTTATAATATGGCATATAATAAGTTCTTAAATTAAAAAGAAATTTTTAAAAACAAGCTTTTATCGTATTCTACTCGTCAAACCCTTTCATTTGATTACAATGTCAAAGGGGTGATTATGGAAATAATACATCAGCATGACGTCACTTAGCTAATCGTGCATTGTCACCAAAACCAAACGTGTGTGAACTATTTTAGCTCAATAACTAATACTATAAATGAAAGACTCAAAAATTATTTTTATTTATAATAGAGAAGTTTTTTACAAAGTAAGGGCATAATTCAATAAGAAAGATAAACTAAACGTCTGCTTCTCCGTTTGTTTGTCTGTATTTTCTTTCTCAGGAACTAAAGAAGCCATCAATTTTAAGTTAGTATCGTTAACTGACTGTTTGCTCCCTCTCAGTCGAGGAAAACAAAAATATTAGTAAGTTAGTTTTAGAGAAATGCAAATGTAGGTTGAACAATTTTTTCTTATATTTCTTATTATGTGTTTAAAAATTTAGTAATGACTAGAAAAAACCGGTCAAGTGCTAATAGTTTGCTGCGAATTATAAAATACATTATAAATTAGTTTTTGTTTTGTTAGTTTTCTTTTTTCGAAGTTATTTGTAATGATGAACTAAACCCTCGATACATTTTACTCCCTCAGTTTATTTTTTAGTAAATTATATTCTTCAAATTAATTAATCGGATTGGATTTTATTATGCCATAGAGTTAACAGGGGCAGTATTTGTGAATGAATATAAAATAATTTTTGTTGTAGTAGTTGATAAACGTATATACAGAAGTCGATTTCAATCTCCATTTTAAATCTGAAATCCACAAATCCCAGACTTTGCATAGCAGCTGCTATGGACTGAATGGGCAAATAATAAATTTCAAATGAATTCCCGGCATGGTCTCAATCAATCACCGAATTTTCCACTCTTTACGGTCTGAATAAATCCATTGGAAAACAAAAAATAGAAAAATCATAAGTCCTGAAACCTAAGAGAGCGCTCGATTCGAGGAATTGTTAAAAAATATAAATAAAACAAAATTTTCACCCCCGTCCCCGGCGAGGACGAACAGAAACAAGCCAGACAAATAGGAGCAATTCCCAATAGAGCCCAAAAACTCCTACGGAGGAGTATCAATTTACAATCCAAGCGTTCTATGCGGGGGCGGTCGTGTGGCGGTCTAGGGTCTGCGGGGGCGCCGGGGCTGTGCCACGTACTGCAAACACCGGGGAACGCTCGACAACGGGGAGCTGCTTTAATGAAGTCAACAATTAACCCGAAACGGATTGCCTGTAATTTGCAGCAGCTTAAATATGTGTGCCTTTCTGGTTAAGCGTTTTCCAGTGAAATTTCGCATTATCAAGGATAATGGGGGCTGGGGCGGAGGCCCAGGCCTGAGTTACGCAACAACCCCACCACTATCGCACCGTGTGGGGCTCCGTGCGGCAAAGTCCTAGTCCCTCTTTACTCCCCGCTCCAAGTGTTTGCGGTCATTAGTCATTAAAGGATTTTCCAGTTAAATCGCTGTGAAATGTATGCAATATGGGGCCCCCGGCCGGGGGAGTACAAAGGGTCAAGTTCGGGTCAGTTGTACTTCCCGTCGTCACTAAATCGGGATAAGCGTATTCATGTCGTTCCCGGGTAATCTGATGCGGTTCGTTAGAAAGTACAGAACAAAATCCAGGGACAGATGAAATTTAGAGACGTAGCGTCCTCTGCCAGCCCCAATCGAGCTGAGTACTATCAGCCAATCCCCAGGGAACAATTTTCACCCGCCCCCGGATCCCGGACGGGAATAGAAAACGGGAAAGACTGGCTAAAAACAATTATCCCGATGTAATTTTACGGGTCACATTATGCACAATTAAATATTCGAAGGAGTGCGTAAGTGAGCCCTGAACGGGGGTGCGGGGGCGGACGGTCGAGTAGGTGAAACCTGGGTGCACGTGCGAGCCTGCGGCAGCCCGTGGGAGCCTTTGATTTTATCAAGAGTTGATTACACGGGTGAGTTGCGGAAAGGACAAAAGAGCTGAGGTGAAAAGAAAAATCAGCTCCCCGCTCTGCTCCCCTTGGTCCCGGGCATCGTTCGGGAGCTGGGAGAGATTAAATTTAAAGAATCGCTTGGTAACCAATTTCCGGACCCGTCTACCTCCAGTTCCGCCATTTGGAAATTAATGTCAATCTCGAGGATTACGGGGATCAGTGAAGCCCCCCTGCCAGTCGGGTGTTTAATAAAACTTGGCTACTTGTATATATATTTTTTTTTCTTCCAGGAAATTGAATCGTTAAAGTGTTTCTGCCCCGGGAGCAATGGCGCTTTCGTTTATAAATCTTTTTAATCTTTTGATGGCACGGTGTGCTGATCCTGGATCTCCAGGTACCTACTCTCCTTCTGCCCCAACTACCGCAGGGACTCACTCAAAGTAGTTTCGTGAGGGAAATTTTTAGTAACTTAAATATTTTGCCTGATTGCCAGGAGCGATGCTTTTATTCTGACGATTTAATCCACTCCAACCCTCGGGAGCTCCTGCGCTAGGTCGTACATATGTATGTCGCGATAGATTTTAATATTCTTTCACGGTACCTTCGGACGTTATGTATCTTGAGTATCTGCAGAGCAGCTTCTTGAGGAGTTGGTTGGAACGATTTAATTTCAAATAGATCGATTTTTGCATTTCACCCTAAATAAGCTTTAAAATGACTGGTATATGGGCAGAAATATTTTCTAATTCAGGTTAGTAATTTTATCACCATTAATTATTTTTCTCAAAATTGTATTGTGCTTATTTTTCCTAGAATTCTAGGATTTTTAAATAATAATTAATACTCTATAACTTTAAATTTTTTTGTAGATTGTTTTAAATATTTTGCTTTTAAAATCCGAAAAGTGAAATGTCAATTACCTTTAATTTCAATTAATTTTTTCGATCAAAGTAATTAAAATAATTCGATAGAAAAATCCAATTGAAATAGTTTGAAGTTCTTTTGGAAAAACTAATTGAAACTAGGCCAGTCCAGAACAGAGACGTTATTCCTTTCAAACCATGATTTGCCGTCGCCGAAGTATGCTTAGGGTCGTTGTCTTGTTGATATTCCCATCTAATCGGCATGCTATCTTCGACGTAAGGAAACATTATATTTTTAAGTGTTTCTCTATAATTCTCCTGTGCAAATTTATCTTGTATCCAAAATTATTCCTATTATTTTTTCCACCAATGTATAGGCTTTTGACTAATTTTACCAAAGTCTACAATTTCATTTTTAACGCACGATATTTGTTTCAAATTTTAATTTATACTCAATCATTATACTGCTTCAGATTTTCGAAATAATTTCTTTTTCGGTAACTTACAAAGTAATATATAATTTGCTAGGCACACAAGTTAAAAAAATAATTGTTTATTCAAATTAGTGAATGCTTTGTAACAAATTTTGTTTCAAGATCTTATATCACACTTTTTGAGGGATGATGGTAAAAATATAGCTCTTGAAATTCCAAGTCTTACTATTGTTGAAAAGAGGAGCTGATCGATGATTTTCAATTTCAGATTAGGAATTTAATGAAACAAAACATAAATTAGTTAATTCGAAAATAAAGGATTATTTAGGGCATGACTTACATAATGTAATTTATGTGATAGAGCCATATGAATGCTTAAGATTTTAATGATTTCGGCTTGAAACCAAAACAATTTTCACATAATGAATAAACCTATTTGCGCAACTACTGAGAAACTCCCTCCACTATTGATTTGCCCACTTTTTGGGGCTCGGAACTGAAAAATGGCTTGTTTTAACGAGCGAACAAAGCCCGAAATTTCCCAGCCCGGGTAATTCTCTGGAGCCATTAGAAAATCTTCGGGTGAAGCATCCAGAGCCATTGTTTTAAAACATCCCAGCACCCCAATTTGCGGAGGGATCCGGGTTCCTTCGAACACAAATCGAGGTTACTCCCTAGCAGAGCAAAAGGCTGCACTAATTTGCCATTTCTCAAGGCATTGCATGAGCCATTGGCTGGGGCTCCTCCGGAGCGCTCCTAATTACTTTCTTGGACTCCTCCCCAAAAACGGGTGCAGCTGCTTGCAAGGATAATCCCCATTAGCTGCATAAAAAAAACTCCGAAACAAATCTGAAAACCAATTCCCCGCTCCCCAGAATCCAATCCCCCTCCCCCAGAGCTCCCGCTTTATTCGCGTTTACTCATAAAACCTAGTCCCGGGGCGAGTTAGGGCCAGTAAAAATACAAATTCACCCGGCGCGCCGGATTCAGATGCGTCCGGGAAATTAAACTACTCGAGGACTGGAATCGATTTTCGCAGCATACGGAATCATTTTAATTTAGTTTTAGGCGCTTATGCAACCGGCCGGGGGATAGACACTAGTTCCCGGGCGCTCAAACGGCCACAATCCAGAGCAATAGAGCGGTCCTGCCATTCCCGGTCGTGGTCGGATCCGGGAGACAGAGGCCCTGGCATTATTGTGTTTGGCTGTCGATTTCGATTTTTCAATCAAACGAACCAATCAATCAATGTCGCCCTAGTCGAGCTCTGTCTATCTGACTATCTTTCTGTCTATCTATCTATCTATCTAGCTATCTATCTAGCTATCTATCTAGCTATCTATCTAGCATGTATCTAGAATCTCTATGCCTCCATTGACTTTCCACGGCGTTTTATTCGGGACGCTAATCCCTGGAAAAGTGTCAACAGAGTCATAGCTGAGCGCGAAGTTCAATCAAAGATCATCGGCTGGATAAAAAGCGTCTGGAAAAGGATTAGCAAGTGTGGCGGGCAAGTGCGATGTCGGCTAACAGCTAGCCGGGACAATTATTTAGGGTTAGGAGTCCAGATCAATCTAGCAGGGCTTTTTGACCTGCCCGTGGAATTTCACAGTGCCCGACTATGCAGTAAAACCAAAAATTTTTGCAAAAATGAAAAGGGGTATGTTTGTACTGTAGTCTAGGCTTTAACAAAACCCCCGGGAGCGACGCTCGGAGAAATCGGGGGCAACTAAACGTCCCCAGCGCCGTGTCACGCTCATCAATTTGTATTCAAAGCGGGCAAAAGGGCTCCTGCCATCACCTTTGTTCCAGGTGGAGGCGAGGCGAACCCTTTCGCCATTCGCTAAATGAATTCTCTTATCACCGGGACATTAAAGTAAGATGTTTCATTTAAATTAATTTTGCTGCTATCTGCGTGAATACCAAGTAGGCGGCGGGCATCAGAAGCCCCAGCCATTTTGGCGCCCTTTTGTAGGGGGGTACTGCGGCGCCACAGGTTTTGCTACCCACTAAGTACCCGTAATAGCAGGACTAAGTGGGTTAGGGCCATGTTCATTACATTTTATTTAGATTTAATTTTCTTCTAATATGAATGAGCTACTTTTGCTCTTCTGTACACCGTGCATAATGAGAACTGGAGTTTTTCAAAAATTTGTCACGAAAGCTTTGTTCTTTATTGAGGACAAAGTTCCCTTTGAGACCCATTTTTAACTAAATTTAAAGAGACATCATTTTAAAAGAGGAAAGGAATGATAATTACATAAATGTTTCAAAGTAATAAACAAAAGAAGGTAGGCACTATTTTTGTAAAGTATGAGGGAAAAATGTAAAAATATCTATTTATATTAATTTAGAGCATATTTTGTGTAAATATGACACATACATATGTATTTTTGTATATTTTACTATAAAATGTTTGGAATATGTTTAGTTAAACGTTCCATAAGGCTTTTTTTATTTATATTTTTTTTAAATTGGAGGGAGGATGGAGACAAGAACAACTCAGGAATATGGCATAAAATCTAAAAGTAATAAATGAAACTTTAATATAATTTGTTTTAAAAAGCTTACGAGACAACAATAACATTAAACGGGGTGCCTGAAAAGTAACACCGGTCGACAACAATTTTTATCCCAAAAATAGTGATATAATATTACTTTTATATGAGTTTTTCCGGTATATTGCGAATTTATTAACGAAAATGCCCCATAAAGTCACGTTTATGGCAAACAAATTTTCTAGATTAAAACAACTTAAAATTTGAAACTTTAGTTGTTATATAAAAATACTAGAAGCTCAAACACTTTTCAAAATATTCTGTGGATTAAATCTTTTTCGTCAACTTATTACTTCATACAATTGATTAAATTTAGTTGAATAGTGTAATTTGTTGACTCCTGCTTACAAAATAGGTGTAAAAATCAAGAAATTTAGGTTTTAACAGGAGGAGAGAATTTAACAACCTAAGAAAATTCAAGTTCCAAAATGTCTCTTTCTTTCTGCACATACAACTTTTCTAAAACAATTTTCTAGTTCGTTGTCCAATTTTGACTTTAACTGGGTATATATTGTCTTTTGCTTAAGGGGGGACATTGAAATTTGTTTTCTGAAAGTTTAACTACAGAGTTTGTCAAGAAGAGCTAGTAAAAATTTCAAGTTGGAATTTCTTTGGTGCCCTTAATAATTTTCAAATAAATTTTTTTCGAAAGTGAATTTTTGAAGCGGTACCATATTCTTTAATAAACTACATCTGATATCGTTTTTTCTATAAAATGTACTATTATACATATTTTTAACTCCTATTCCAATAGTTTCGAGAAATACACTTTTTAACCTTTATAGGTGTATACTATACAAAATGATGTTTCCGTCAAAACTTTTCGTTTAAGGTAGAAAACGTAGTGTTAAAATTTTGATAGAAAAAAGCCAACATCCTTTGCTGGCTAGATAAAACTAGACAGTAAACGATAGACGCAGACAGAAAATATGAAAGGTAACAAGCTCATAATAGTTTCTAAAAGTGTTTTATTTTATTTTAGCTCCTTCTCAAAAATCGCTGTAGGAAGTCCCCTGGGCGCAGTGGCAGATGCTGGTGACAAGCTCGTTCCTTGAATTTTTAAAATTCACCCCAACTGACTGACTCCGGGTGGATCGAACATCCTTCTGCCGCGCTCAATTAAAGTGCACCTCGGGGCCCTATAAAAAATTTATCGCAACAGTGAAACTTCGCCTGTTCGGCAGTAGTTCCTTGAAGGGAAGTCTTTAAGGAAGCAGTAAGAAAGAAAAGACCCCTTTCTCCCCTCCTCCTCATTTGCATACTTTGCGGAGCTTATTATCGCGGGCGGGCACTGTTCAATAACTTTCGCGATTATCTCCTCGACTAGTCAGCGCCCGGCAGACATCCGCAATATTTCTTCCTTTCTTGTCCTTGTTAACGTACTCCTGTCCCCTGTTATTGCATGTTGTTCGATAATTTTTCCTGTCGTCGCTTCTTCTGCAGACGTCCTTTGTGCCGCCCGAAAAGGAGGCGGCCCAGAG
The DNA here is from genome assembly GCA_963920795.1 of Eutolmus rufibarbis. Taxonomy (NCBI): domain Eukaryota; kingdom Metazoa; phylum Arthropoda; class Insecta; order Diptera; family Asilidae; genus Eutolmus; species Eutolmus rufibarbis. Next base: position 42,501,144 of record OY987206.1, read on the forward strand.
GAGATCCGCACTTCAGAAAAATTTAATTGCTGCCACCCCCGCCTCAGAAAGAAATTTCCGAATACGAAAATTGCTCCTCTGCCGGGAGAACTCCTCCCCCGCATCGTTGCAGGAGTTGATTATGACGCTGATGATGACAGCCGTTCTGATCGGGGTGACAATGCCACCGCCCCCGCCCTCTTCCGCGTGGGTGGCATTCGTAATGGAACACCCTGTGAACAAGGAATAATCTCTTTTTATGGCTTAATGGATGCTTTTGTTTCAAGGAGTTATTTTTAGTATTTCCCTTTATTTGGCGGGCGTGCTTTAGCGAGGGTGTCGTGGAAAATTTTCCACCCCCGCCTCGAAATGTCTTGAGATTTGCCATATGTGGAAATCATTTCCGAGCGTATGTTAAGGGTTCGCTTAATGACTACTGAAAGGGCTTTTCTCTCGTAAAGAGGGTTTCATTTTTGGAAATTAGGACACAGCGCTTGTGTGCGATGCAATGGCGAACAATTTTATCCTTTTTGCCATAAGTGTGGCGAACAAATTCAATCCGATTTCGCCAATGAGACTCATTGTGGGAGTCTAGTCGGATAAAGTTGTCTGGTCTTTGGGAAGACATTACAAGTAATAAGAATTTCTGAGAAATGGAATTTATTTTAAAAGGGTTTACTTTTTCAAGATTATTAATTCTTCTTTGTCGGGAAAATAAGACTATGAGATTTAACCAATTAAAATCATCAAAACGATTCAATTTATTCGTGAGACTGTAAAAAAAAGTTTTAGGATTATACGCAGTTCAGTAAATTTTGGGTAATGAACATTTTACTTACCTACTTTTCGCAATTGTTAATAATTTGTATGTCTGAAAATGATCAATTTTTTGCGACTTAAATATATATATGTATGTTGGTGTCCGAATCTAACAATTCAAAATGGCGGTCTATTAACACTAAATTTCATTAAAACCTCGAAATAATTAGTGCATGGGAGATTTTAAAAATTCTATTTATTGGATCCACAGATTTTAGAAATTCTATATATTGGTTTTTTTATATAAGTAGATCTTGACTCATTTCAAAGCTAATACTAAAAAATATGAAGTAAAAATATGAAGTAAAAGAAAAATAAAGATAGTTACGATATTAATTCCAACCATAAAATCATTGATATTGAATTTGGTTTTCGTGCCGAGTTCGAATATTTAGTAAAGTCTGAGGATGATATCATGTTATCTTTTTAATTTTCATTCATGTATTTTATTTATTTTTTTTCCGATAAGCCGAACTAGTGAAACAAAATTTGTTTATTGGTTTCATTAACAGAATATCAACATAAAATAAAATTAATTAAATTTCCTAATTTTTTTGCAGATTTTCAAATTACTTTGCATCATCGATCATTGATAACTGAATTGTTCGTCAATACATATATCTATGATTGAATCAATACAGAAGCGATTTCGTGAGCTTACTTGAAGCGATTTGGATTAATTTAAATTATTAAATCTACAATTCTAGAAATGTCGTTTAAACCTGTGCAATTTCCGAAACTTTAATTCCTTACAAGTTACAATTACAATGTTATCTTTTAACTAATTTATTTAAAAGACAAAAAGTCAAACAACACTTCTTGTAAATTAAAATGTGAAATTGAAAGAAAAGAAAATCCCAACCAAGGTCCAATCTCAATTTTGGCTAGGATAAAAAGACGCAGAATCCCTTCATCCTGAAAACAGGGTTGACACTTAGGATTAATGTTTACACCATCAAACAATTAGTTGTCGATCAATCATAGCCCATTTATGGTAACAACGAAAAAAAAATCCCTCATTTTTCCAAGCTAAGGCCCCATACAGGGCCCATTTCGGAGCTCGATAATTGATTGAAAATTTTCCCCGTTGGACACATCCAGGATCCATCAGGAAGGGCCGGCCGCGTGATCCGAAGTCCCATTAATCATATTGACATTAATCAAAATCACATGCAAACACTTATCAATTTGTTGAGTAAATTTTGTCTCCATTCGCCGAATCAATACCCGAAAACTAATTGGCGCCTAGCGCTGCTCTCCCGTGGCATCGGCCCTATATTTTGCCAATTTAGCACATCGTCGCGCCACCGTCATTTTTGCGGGCGGGGGCGGCGAGGTGAGCCGCGGCACACGCGGATGGCATGGCGTATCGAAATGCATTCCAATTTCCTTCTGACAAAAACACGTTCGATTTTGTGTAACGCGATATTAGGAAATCATGTCTCGAATTCCATTATCGCCCGGCATAATGATGTTTTGTTTTGCGCTCGGGTCGAGCCCCACCGGGGCTCCTACGGACGCGGCTGGCTTTAAGCGTACGGGTCAGAGCCGGTCCAGCGGAGCTCGTGGGGCTCATGCGATTACGGCTCCATGCATGCGAAAAGGAACACACTCACCGCATCCCGGACATGAAGGAATTTCAGGACCATCGGACCCATATTTTGAATTAGAGGCGCCCATGTGCGCAAATCACAGGACAGATGTCGTTAATTTTTCGATTTTGGCTTAAATTACTTCATTTCCTTTTCTAACATATTATGACTTAATTTATTTAATCATTTATTTATATTTATGTTTAGCAATCTTCATAATTTCGCAATATAAAATTTAAAATCCTCCTTCTCAAATAAAAACAATAATCAGCATCAAAGGCTACTCAGGACAACCCCTTTTCCAGTAGAAACGCCTCTAGCCGGAGCCCGTCAGAAAACATTTTAAAAAGGCAATTTTTTAAAAACCTTTCCTAGAATATGTCCCTAAAATATGGTACATCTTCTGGAGGAAATCTGTTTTTAATTGTATTCCGTAAAGATGTCTCATAATGGGAATTCTCGGGAAATGTCTGGCTTAACACAACCTGCGACCATCGAATTTGCGCTCCGATGCTCTGACCGCTGAGCTACTGGTGTCAATTATCGATGATACCAAGTATTTAGAAGATCTGTAAAGAATATTGGAAAGTTTGATAAATATTATTTTAAGATGGATATTCTGCTAATGAAACAAAAATATAAACAAATTTTGTTTCACAAAATTGAGCCTTAGCCTTAACGTATGTATGTGCTCTCTCCACTTTGGATTATGGGAAAAAAAATTAAATAAAAATAAATAAATAAGTAAATAAAATATATTCTTTTATATCTCAGCAATAATGGCTCTGTAGACTTTCCTCGCTTAGATGCTCCACAAATTTGGATGGGAGCATTATCCAGCTGGAAAATAAGTTTTTATCTTCCGCCAGTTTTACAGCAGATCAGGAGCGACAGCGTTTATTCTATCATTGAAGAAGGCTATTTAGCTTCTAGAATTTTTATTTAAAGCTGTCGAAATTATCACAGATCCACCTCCCTGTGCTATTTGTGATGTGACTCTTCTGTTTTTTTCAAAAATTTTTAGTATTTAAAGTTTTTGGAGGCTACAGCCCATTTTCTTACTAAGCTAGTCATTATTCCACAAACATTACTTTTGTTGTATTTTAATTCCCTGATGGTTCGACTTCAAAGAAACTATGACAGACTTAAATTTGATATTCGTTCTTTTTTGGAATTTACACTTTATTATTTATACAGCTAAAGTGTAATTAGAAATTGTTGTGATTTCTAAATATGTAAATATTGCAAGTTAAATCCTTTAAAAATTTTCGAGTATGAAGCTCTTGTGTTTTCTTAAAACGTAAAACTTTACACTAGGCTAACATTTTAGAGGACGTCCTTTTTTCCTATAAATCTCGATTTCAAGCTTTACATATTTTTTATTATACACTGCGATCTTTTAATTTCACTCAATAATTTTCTGTTTTTCGAAAGTTCACTTTCAGAACTTAAAAGTATCAAAATTCAGCATTGAAACTCAAATTCACGTTAAAATTATAACGTAAAATTTTGGCGGTTGGTTTTCGAAAATGATTTTATGTCTCATCCATTTAAAAGTGTCATGTATCAAAATGCTTTGTCATTGTCAACAGAGCGTTTGCGATAATACTTCGAGAAAACTTTGTAAATTGGATATCTAAAACAAATTGCCCGCCAGAATAGACAAATCTAATTTCCTAAGTAAATACTTCATTAGTGAGATAGCAAATAGCTTTTTGCAAATTGCGCATTCAAATCCATGCCAAACGCTAGTACCCTTTCATTTTACAATTAATAATTAAGGCAAAGTGCTACAAAATGAACAGTGGCAGTTTCGAATTGAATGAAATGAATGAAATGTAATAAATGAACAAAATGGACAAATTAAATCATTCTGGAAAACAACAGCGCGTTCGCCTATTTTTCGAAAAACGCTGCCATTCTCCTTGAAAGGATGGAAAATGGAAAAACCGACAATAGGCCGGAGAGGCGCTGCGGATAATGCGAGTTAATTGTTATAAATGAATGACAGCCACAAAAGGCAATAATCGGTATATTGGAAGACAAAAAATTTGCATCCCCCGCTCCGGATCTTGGTGCGGCCACCAGGATATGCGTCCTATATGCATCCAAGATTTATGGCTTCCTACGTTTTGTGTGGCCGTTTTTAATTGAAATGGAGCAAAATTGAATGGGAGGGCGCGAGCTAAAAGGGAATAAAAAGTGGCGGCGATTAAATGGCGTTGGCACCAGCCCTCCGTGTCAATTAAGATTTGTAAACTCTTCAATGCAAAACGAGCACATTTGCATATTGCCCGACTGTGCATGTGAGCGGTGCATCGAGCGGGGGAGGAAAGGATTGGTGGATGGGATCCTGTTTTATAAGCGGAAAAATTATGGACCTTGGCAATAGGGCAGACAATGGATGACTGCAGTTGGCTGTAAATTATGACCCTTCCGGCGTCGATAGTCCCGCGAAAGTGCAATACAGTTTCTTGCACCGGGGATGTTGGTTCTGGGGAGGGGAGGCGGAGCTACAAAAATATTTCATCTCAGCGAAATTGACTTTTATGTTCGAAAGAGTTGAAATTGCCCGCGGTAAATTACACCATTTTTCAGGTATTTCTCACCATACACCGCCCGGGCAGGTGACTTGCTCGCGAATTCACGGCCCCAACGCAAGGTGATGCAGCGGGGCCTGGTTCCCGTGCTTCGATCGGACTCGATCGACCGTTTCCCAATTTTAGCGATTTGCCTCAGAAGAACCCTCTTTGGCTAGGGTAAGCCCTTTGGCCCCTCCGATGGCCGTTCTCTGTATGAATTCAACTTAAAAGTAAATTCCAATAATCTCCGTCGTTTAGCGGAGCCCCTACTGAAAGAGGGCCCCTCACCCCGCCCCTGAGTCAATGGTGTGGCGTCGTTGTTTCTGAATTGTTGCGCCATTTTCTGCTATTGGCATTTGATTTGAAGATTTTCGCCTTATCTCTGCAATTTCGATTCGCCATTACTTGCGGGGATGATTCGGGGATCGTCTCGGGGAGCTAAATTTGCTCCTCGGCGATGATACCTCGAGTGGAGCAAACAGAGCATGTGGGCAAGTGATAGTCATTCATCTTGAACAAATCCCATAGATAACATTTTTTTTTGCTCCTCCTTTAGCCACCCATTTGCCCACCTCCCACTGGATGTAAGATGAAACTGTCCGGGTAATACGTGTGGAGTCTATCGAAAGAAAAAGAAATTTGTAGAATGAGTTATGCGACCAGACATCTTAGTGGCTTTAAGTGCTAGCGAGTATCTTTGGCGATGATCTTTCCTACGGTGGAAATTTTTTCCAATTTTCTTAACTATTTACGTGCGTACATATTATAGACTAACTGACGCTCCGCATCTCAATTTTAATCAAAGTGTCACCGTATGACTGTTTAAATATGCAAATAAAATTTACAAGAAAAGCATAACTTCGAATAAAAGATTGTGCGAAAACCTTAAAAATGCCTCAGATCAAGACTAAAATTTATTTAATTAAAAATTTTAATATAAAGTGATTTAAAATAGCCGAATGAAAACACTGATCAACAGGATTCTTATCGAAATACACGTATAAAGTTATTTTAATAACATTTTTACGAATCCAACAACGAAAATACTGGAATATGTAATAAATTTCTTACAGGGATTACATACAACCCGATGGGTCAAAGCATTTTTGTTTATTTTATAATACATTTTCTGTTTGTTAATCCTCTCAAGAATATCTCTATATAATTTCATAAACATCAGAGCATTGATTCAAAAGTTATAGACATACAGCGAGCACTAACAGAATGATGAACCAAAAGACACCAAATTTTTAACCTGACTATCTCAAAACTATTATTAACGTTTATTCAAAACTACTATTCCTGTGGTTACGATAATTCAAAAACTATTAATGCAATCGATTTCAAATTTTGTGGCATTATTTGTTATGGTAAGGGGAAGGGACTGAACGAAGGGTTGAATTGACTTAAAATTTTAACAAATCTTTCTAGCAAGAACTTCATGCATGAATTTTCGAAAACCATTATTGAATTTTTATCAATTTTATCAAAAATCACAAACCATTTTACCGGCCGGGCTGTATATGTAGGTATATGTAATCCCATAAAAAAAGTTATAGCTCATCATAAGTTGAAGCTTGAACTGTAGAGACAATTGCAAAGTATAGTAATTCATAAAATAAAAATTGTAGAACCAAACTTTTTATGAGTGCACTAGCACTGCAGCTAAAAGCAGAATTAATTTAATATTTTATAGAAATACTTTGAGGTTCATAGTTTTATTTGAACCATATTATAATTTTACTTTGTTTTTTTTTCCCCCATAATCCTGACATTTTGGATAATATATGTTTCCATATTCGTATACTACATAAAAAATCGTATTGAAATTATTTTTCACTTTTTCTGTGATATAAACAAAAATCTAAAATATTGATCTATTTAATTTTTATTTTAATAAATATAATAAACAAATTTTTGTATCACACTTCTTAACTTCTTTCTGGAAACATTCATCCAATTTTGTGCCTTAGAAATGTAATTTTATTAATTAAGTTTATATCCAACACAACTAAACTTATTTTGTTCCCTTAAATTTCACTCTACATTCCAAAATAACAAAGTAGAAGTAAGCAAAGGAGCCAATCGAAGGACTAGTTCCATGCGAACTTAAATTTTATCTCAATCAGATAAGTACTTTTTATGTGAAAGCACGACAAACAAACAAACACATAAACTTCTTTCTTCTTTAGCGTTTTATATAATAAAATAGAGTTTAAACTATTCGTAAAATAAAGTTTGCTTTTTAGAAATATTGCTCTCGGATTACTTCATCCTTTCAAAATTTATATTTATGAAAAACATCTTCAGCAAAATTCAAAAGCTATACCATCGATTTTCAATTGAATCTTTATTTCTTAATTAAAAAATTTGGGAAATATAATAATGATTAAATTCCAATGATCGACCACTAAGTAGATGGCGGGTTCAGAGTATCTAAATATAAGGTACTCAATTTATTATCCTTTCTAATTTGTTTTCTTTTTACGCATTATTTTGTAATGATGTTGTAAATGAAATGTTATGGTATGGTGTATTTCTATTAATGAGATCGATCACAGTTTTGAGATTGACTTTGAGATCGATTCATATTTGATAGTGTCGTATCTACTGAATTAATGTGCCAATCTAATCAAATCTATTACAGAAGTGAAATCTAGGCTTTGAAAAAACATGCCACCCACTATGAGGTTTAATTTATTCCTCATTCGTGTAGGTGGTGAGAAACCGCAGCTGAGGGGCGGTGTGTGCTCCAATTTCGCGGGCATAGATTACATTTGCATGAAATTAACCTCATCTGTCCGGCAATGAAAGTTGAAATCCCATTAGTTCGGAGATCCGCTCAATAATGCTCCAGGAGTCAAATAAGGGCTTTACTCACCGAATAAATCATTTCTCGAGCGAGGGCCGAGAAGTAAAGACGAGAATTTCATTTCGGTGGGAGGCAGGGGACGAAAACAGATTTCTTGTGCCAATAAAGGGATCATAATCCACCCTTTCATGAGTCCTTTGCCTTATGGCTATCGCTTTCAAACGAAAACGGATTTCTTTCCTCTTTAGAGTTCCCGTCATTAAATTAATGTCCCCAGTCCTTCATGGCCTTTCAGTGGCTCCTTCGCTAGCTGTTGACCTTTAATGGAGTTTTCCGCCCAATCTTTTAGTTCGTCATGAAATCCCCATTCTGTCGGAGTTTAATTGGCGACTTGGCAGTTTGATGTCACGTGGAATTTTATGAGATGACAAAATAAATCCCTCCCGGGGTGATGCTTTCATTTTTGTCGATGCTTTTCTTATACCGCCCTGCTGGCCAAAAATAGCCCCTTTCCTCTGTCCTTCCTGAAGCCCTTCCCTCGGAAGAAGACTCTTAACCAAAAATTGAATCAGCCTCCGTCTTGTGAGCTGCAAAATGGGACATGAGTAATTAGGGGCGGTTTAATGATTCGACAAAAGGCTTGAATTGAAATTTGGGACAAGTGGCCCCAGCCTCGATAGTTTGCTCCAAGCCAAAGTACCGCCGGACAAGGATTTTTTTCTCAATTTTAAATCCTTCCTGCTCTGAATGAATTTGTTTCCAAGATCCCTCTCAGCTCTGGGGGGATGACAAACATGGACCATAGTTGCAACAACAACATCAGTCCATACAAATGAAATTTGGGCAAAATATTCTCCAGGAGTCACAATAAAAATAAAAATAAAATGTTGAAAGAAGTCCTGAAAAAGTGGGCAAAAGTCCCGCAGGCAGTGTCAAACTTTTCTTTGGTAGGAACTTCATTCGAAAGACAAGCGACGGGGGTGCGTCGTCCACTTGAGTCCTTTCCAACTCCTCCCCGCCCCTTCCGAAACAGGAGGACTTCATTTGTTGCTATCAATAATAAAGTTCTCGAGAAATAGCGAAGCGGAACTTCCTTCGCTTAAATTATGTTGTTATGCTCGTGGACTTCTTGGTCCAGCCGGGCGCGGGCGGGAGCATATAAGGCTCCAAGAAAGGAACTCGCATGCCTGACCTCGCAGCAAAACTTTCCTTTGTAGCTGTTAGCGCTGGCAGAGAATTTAGGAAATGACTGTCGAATGTTAGGACGTTAGTTGGTTTTCAGTATTCACCCTTCAGAAGTTCACCCAGTTAGGGCTGGTTGGGAAATGCTGCAAGTATTTTAAGGGACCAAACTAAATTAGTTGTAAAGGAAAAGGAGCCGTCCAAATATTGCTTTAAATTCTTCTTTATTCTGTTCTAACGAAAGGACAAACAAGAAATTTCAAGAAATAGTCTAGGTATTTATAATGTAACTAAAATATAAGTTAACTTTATTTCTATATGCAAATAAGAATCAATTTGAATTTCAGTTAGGTAGTTATTTGATATTTTAAATAAAATGATTCGAATTGTTGCAACTTATAAAAAGATAATTTTCACTTTAATATTATGATTACTTTTAACGTAGCTCTGAAATGGGAAATTTGCAATTTAAAAAGGTTAGTTTTATGCATATATATTGAAGATAAGAACGCATTTGTGGTATAATTGCTGTTAGTTAGTATTAAAAGAAAAATCATCATTATTGTACCAAGCACAATTGACTTTTTCAAAAAATAAATCAAATTATGGTAATTTTATTTTTTATTTTTTTTTTTAATTTTTAAAGTTATTAATTAGTCTTGATTCTATTCTCAATTATTTGAATTTTTTTTTAGTATTCCTTGTCACAATGTTTTATCTATATTTCAAAAACCGGCTGAAGTTTTGAAGAAAATTTCAAATAAAATAAATATTTTTTATTCTTCTCCTTTTTATAGTGACTTCCTCTTCGTGAAACCAAAACAGGTCCTTATTGTAAAATTTTCAAAACGGCAATCAACACTCGAAACTGGAGTTTTTAGCTTCTCCCTTTAGGTTTAGGCGAAAACAATTCTGAAACCATACAATAAAACATTTTGAAAAACTCAGGAATATAGAATTTTGGGAAAATTATTAGTTTATCTCCTATTTGGAATAACTAACTATTAAGAAAAGTGAAATCGTATCAAAGTTATCAAATTACCCTAGGTATTGAAACTTATATACGTATTTTAGAAAAACAAAAAAAAACGAATAGCTCTGCAACCCAACAAGTTTTTCCCTTACAGGTAATATAACCTTATTTTTTACTTTATTCAGAGATGCATTCACTCCGCGGGAATTTCTTTACCCCATTATTTCTAAAGGACCAATTTTCTTTTCTGCTAAATAAAAGAAAAATATTTAAATGCAAAATCACAGCCGCCCTTAAAGTGGTGATAAAGTCTGGGAAGAGTTCCGGGGGCACCGAGCAAGGTGGTGGGTTAAATAGTCCTCTATATAAAAATGAAAAAAAAAAAAAAGAAATCCGCGTGAAATGCATTCAGGCAGAAGTTCCAATTCAAAATGTGTTTCCGCTTATTTAGTTGAATTATGCAGGGTATAGAGCTGAGCCCTCACGTGTGCCACTTGAGTGGTACATTCCGTCCGTGTGCCTGGGGCTTTGCTCCATTCAAACTATTTTTTCACCTTAATTTCGAATTGGATTCCACGCCAGAATAAACATTGAATGCGACGCTAAAAATGCTCGTTTTTATTGAAAATGAATAAATTTTTTTCAGAGAACGTACAAAAACCACGTTAGATTTTCAGTTTTCTTCTCCTATACAAAAACTGAAAGGTTTCGAGGGAACTTAGTAACTTAGTTCCGCGCATTCATACCTTTAGTACCCTCCTGGGGCTGAATAGTTGCAGCTTCCCATATTTTCGTCATTAACTTTAGAGGACACGCCGGTACTTGCAATTATTAAAAAATGCTTTCAAAGCATTAGCAGGTAAATAGGCAAATTAGTCATGTTCCCGGAAGGGGCGACCGTTGAATGGGCTCATGGAAGACCCTTAATGGGGAAAATGCATAAAAAAGCGGAGCAGTAATGAACTACGAAAACACTGCAGAAATGTTCACAGGGCTATTAACTCGAATAAATGGCAAATTAATTTAATTATGTAGTTTTTTCACAACCGGCAAAGTCTGAAATGAAAGCCTGATGTAATTTTCCGCGGAAAGTTGCGCTCACAGGTGCCATTCGTCCGAAAAGTGTATGCTTGTGGCATATATGCGATTTTTATTAAAATATAAGGGTATAGGGACATGTGATGGATCCAATATGGGACCTAGCAAGTTGAGTGAGCTTTACGCAAACACTGCCAAAAGTTTTAAATAAATGCTTCCCATGTTACTTTCCGATTGCGAGCAGTGTTGCAAATAATTTTTTAAGCCAATTTCCGCATGGTGCACTGAACTTGATAGCTATGTTGTCGTATTTTTGAAAAAATGTATAGAGGAATCTTTATGATAATGATGCTACACTGAATGAACCATAAATGAAAACAAAATCTAATTCTGAACAGAACATGATATAAATATCATATCTCAAAAACATATAAAAGTTGTATCTTAACCTAAAAATGTGGTTTGTTTAATATGGGAGTTTTCTATAAGTAACGATAAACCCGTGACGCACTATTTAAAGGAACTTTTAACTATATATATGTAACTACTTTTAATATTACATTTTTAAGACAGTTCTGAAATACATCCCACCAGTCACAGTTGTAAAAAGTGGGGTATGGTTTTTGTTTCATTTATTGTGGACAATTTTAACCAAAAAAAAAAAAAATGTTTATATAACTTTTACTCTATTTTATTGAGAAATACTATAACTGGACGATTTCATGCTAAAATAATGAGTTAGTTATACACCAGAATTGGTCAAATTCGGAAGTGAAAAGTCGCCTCAGTCATAATGGAATTAACCTTTATTAAAAAAAAACAAATGTTTTCATTGCTCCAAAATTCAAAAAGTGGTAATATTCTTGTGACGAGTATATTCGTCAAACACCGTTAAAATGTTAAGGTTAATAATAATGACGGTACTCTAATTTTTGATTTTTTACTTAGAAGCGAGCTTAGTTACGAAATATAAGAACTAAATAGCAAAAGTATGATTAGTTTATGTAACAATTATTATTTGATGATTCTTCATCGTTCATTTTATTTTATAGGATGGGATGGCGCACCAGCGATTCAGAGATTCAGAGATATTTTTATACAAGGGAGCTAAATTGGACGATGGACTTGCAAAAAAAAGCTGTTGAATTCGACTCGTCAAAAGTCATTTACAAAACTTTGTAAGGCGAACAAAAGGACGACCGCCAGAAGGAAGAGTACGTGGCGTCCCTGCAAAGGACATTTCCCGAAGAAGCGCCCTGGAGCGAACTTACCAGGGGAGCATTTCGCATGCACCAGAGTACGTATCAATTATTTTCAAATCTCCCGTGTAACTATCCTTGGAGTCGGGTGATGTCCTGCAATTTCCGCTTACTTTGAAGGAGCAGCGAAGGATACCTTGCGGGGTGATCTTAATTTGCTCCTTTCTGTTGTGGATGCTGCAAACTTTTAGTTTGCCTCTGAATACAGGCGCAGGGGGCACACAGAGGCTGTGGAGGAGGTTTAAAGGTTCCCAGGATGAAGTTGGGATGGAAACAGGATCGTGCAGCCTGAGGGAAGGGGGGAGCCGAGAGGGAATGAAATTACGAACTATTTCATCGCTCAAAGGAAGAACTCTCGAGAGCAGCCCGAGAACGATTTAAAAACTCCCGGCGAACAACTTTATCGCGAAATTAAAATCGTGTAAATGAACTTTTACGTTGTGGGGCTGAAATTTATTCTGTGAAGGAATTTTAATTAACGCCTCCCCTGTCTTATACTTAGTATACCGCTCTGTACTTTTTGCGACCAGAGAGGGGGCGAGGGCGGCTCCACCAGTGGCTGCGTACACAGAAATATACATAGGGTCGCGAAATAAAAAAAAAATTTTCTACGGCGGCGGGGTAATTAAAAGATGAGATTACAACTTTGTAAACTTTACCATGAAGGAAAACTTTTAAAGTGCACCGAAGTTATGAAAGCGGCGTATCATCAGCTCGAAAACGTACTGCAAACGAGCTGGGGATGAGCGCTTCCAACTATAGATTTTGTGGTTTTCAAAACCCACACTTTTTCAGCGGCTCCGGCCTCTGCGTACAAACACACGTTCGAGGCGCATCGCATTTCGAGCAAAGTTTACAAGGAGGAAACTTCTTGCTCCTCCTGTAAAATGGCTAAAGATAAGAAAATATGAAAGGCGAGCTGTTCGTCTTTTACCTTTTTGGCGCGGGAGGGGTTCAGGAGGTGCTCAAAAGCGTCGCACTGCATCGGTGACGTATCCCTGCCGTGCTGCGTCTGGGGCTGTTTTGAATTTAATTCCCGAGGGAAACTTTGCCAAGTGTCTGAAATCATATTGTAATGTGGCAGGTCATCATGTTGCACAAATGCGAATCCCTTTCTGGCGCGCTGGAGCATGCCACAATTATTAAACAAAGAGAAGTTCAAAACTTCTCTTAAATTAAAGTTGGACTAGAACTTTCACAGCCATATTATTTGATAGTCATATTTGCCGACAGTATTTTTAAACGACCGAGAGTTTCTTGTTGAGCGCCCTAGAACCACAATTGAGATTGTCTTTTTCGTTGTCTACGGTTTTTGAAACAAGGTTTTACAAGCTCTTTAATATAGACATTAATTTAATTTCTTTGTGTACAGAGAGTAAGCAGTAGACCTACATATACTATTCTTGCAGTTCTTGTCTTTAACAAACGACAATACATTTTCAGGAAGAAAGACCACAAAACTACTTTTTTTTTATTTATTATCCCCTCCAATTTCTAACTTCTGTTAAAAGTCTTAAGCAAAAAATTGTTCAGATAAAAGTTCGGTATCAACATGATATTTCTAAAAAAATTTATGAGAAATTCTTTCAAACAAGAGCAAAATTTGGTGTTTTGTCTTGATTTTCTGGTGTTAAGTTAAGACAACATCGATTTTTTGTTACAGAAAATAAACCTTACTCTTTGAAATACCTCATAACAATTTTATCCTTCAAAGTTAGAGCGAAGTTTCGTGACGAGTTTTGAGTTTGAGTGTTTTAATATTGTTTTATTGTTGGTTAACATTTCAAATAGGAAAAATTAAAAAAACTAGTTGGCAAAACTGGGACAAACTCACTGAAAAGCATGATATAGGACATAAAGTGAAAGATGAAAAAATTCAATTGGTAGCAAAACAATTTCAGATTTTCTTTTCTCAAAATTTAAGTTGATAGTATTCTACTTGCAATGTAAAATGGGCTTACATCCAGAAATTGTTTAGCAAAAAGTATATTTTCCCATCGTACCTACTTTAAAAGTGACTCAAATTGTTAATTAAAAGTAAATAACTAATTAAGTAGAAGATAGTCATACAAAAAGTCCAGACAAAAAACAGATACTTCCTGTATAACTTTTTTTAAGTTCACTAGTTACAATTCTTTCAACGTAAGACTTCTAGATAAGTTAAAGTATTCCTCTTAATTCGTTGCTAGTTAATCTATTTTCGAAGTATCGAACCAGAATTATTAATTAAAACGCTTTCTTCTCTCTCTAAAAAGTATAAAATTATATTGACCATTTTAAGAGAAAATTAATAATCCTCCGAAGAGACCAAAATAGATTTTGTTAAGAAAAGTAGGTATTATTATGCATAATTTAAGGGCTGGACTGTTTTTTATGGTAATAAACGAGCTAAGTTTTTAATTACCAAAATGAGCTCTAGATCGTTGTATGCAGATTGAAATCGGATTTATTTTTTCGTTTTCAAAATTATAGTCTTGATATATTCAACATTTTTATTATATCTATGACTTTGTACATCTTCTACTCTTCTTTGAGTGTAATTTTAAAAATGCTTAGAAAAATTTCTCTATGGGTATACTTTCTATAATTGTAATAAATTGTATTTAAGACTTAAGTATTAGAAAATTGGAACCTTTTGATGTTAATAGCTTTAAAAACTAATTCTGGAGAGTATGCCCATGTCAGTTATTTTTATAATAACCAACCAATAACTAATTAAGTAGCTAAACCAAATAAATACTATCTCCTAGAAAAACATTAGTCACAATAAAGTCGCTGGCCATGGATTTAATAAAAAAGGTATTTCAAAACGACCTCTTAATTACCTCAATTATTTCCTTAGTAACCAATTGCTCAGCTCATTTCCCAGGCAATCCCAATTATGGGCATATTATCTCGGACTGAATATTTGTTTTGTTTCCCCGTTTTCGAAAATCCACCAAAATTGAATTAATATTTATGAATCGCCGCCTAATGCGAATGGAATAATTAAACGGGGATCGGATCCCTAATTGAAAAACTCGGGAAATCTCTTCATTCCATAATCTTCCCACCTTTGAAGGTTAATAAGCAGCGGAAATTTGAAATTTCCCTTTTACCATGAAGGAATTTTGCCGGGATTCGGGGGAGGGTAGTAGACCTAATTAGGCGGTAAATGCCGGCTAAATGACGGACTCCGACCCGTTCAATTTTATGAAGAGTTCCAAGTCTGAAAGAGTTATTTCCGCGAAAGTGAATTCGCGTATCTATGAAACGAGTGAACGAACTAAGCACTTTAAAGTGATTCCCGGGGCAAAAGCAATCTGGAACACTTCGATGGGAGCAGCTCCGGAGAAATTGCAGTTCGCGAACCGAAGCAATCTCGCTGCACGGTAACTTTTTATTTTGTGGCAAATCCTCTGATTATACACTGAACGAGGTTGCGGATTTCTATTTTTATTTAGACAGTTTTTCCAGCGCACCTTAGAGAGGGTTTTGAAGATTGAGGGGGGAAAGAGTGTCCGAAGGGCGGAGGGCGCGGCCCGGGAAGATCCGATCCGAACGAACCCTAACAGATTCCCTTCGTTTTTATAATTTCTGGGACATCTGGCGCAAAGTGTGTGCAAGTTTACTTTAAAATTGAAAACGTGCTCCTTGCCACTCGAGCGATTCAACGAGGTTCTGCGGGGACTTTAGCTGAATGGAGTCGGGAAAGAATCCCACAAGATGGCTGGGAATTTATTAAATAACTTGACCTGCTCCAGAAAATTATGTGAAAATGTTGTAGAGCACTTTTTTTTCGGGGAAATCATTACGTGCAAAAATAACGAGGCGGTTTTTTGAGTTAAAGTCAAGTGAGCTTTTAACTCAAACGCGACTTACTCTGAGATTTGCATGCCGACCGATACCAAAATAAGGTTGCCACGAATTATTATCCTCCTTCAGATTTAAAAGTTGCTCCAATTACATATATTATACTTATGTACTTTATAAGTTACTTACAAATAAAGTTATAAATATAACTATAAATACATACGGTAGTGCGCAAAGATGTGTTCCAAAATATATTAAAACCGCTGTGAGTCTTGCAAAAAAAATTTCGCAGGATTATAACATAAAGCTCGTTCGAAAATGCATCTTCTGATGCTTCCAACGATACGAAGAACTCAATCCATTTACTACCGTAAAAACTTAAACTAAAAACTGGTTCAAAGTTAAAATTTGTGAAAAATCTGCGTAGATTTCTAGTTTTATATCATTTTTTAGGATTCTGTACGTCATAATTGAAAAACGCAACCCTTATACGATCCATTTGTTGTCCGTCTGTCTGTCTGTCCGTGTATAAACAGCTTGAGGTTTGAAGTCTGGTGATTTAAAATCATGAAATTTGGCACGAGACCCTTCGGCACAAGTAAAGGAATAAATCTGAAAATCATCAATTTATAAATTCTACCTGCAATTTTCTTTTTATGCAATATGTGTACATAAGTCAAAATGATGGAAATTTAGTAAAGACGCGGGTTCTACTCGCACTTGTCCATCTTTTTTTTTTTTTTTTCATAGTACGCAACATACGCTACAGATATTTTAAAGTTCACCACATGGTTCGTTTTGTTGAATTGTGATTTTCGTTTTTTAAGATATGATGAAATTTTGAATACATCATAGAAATACATGTTTTGTAATTGTTTTTTTTTTTTAGTTAATTGTTTATCTAACCCACATTTAAAGTTTTCAGTCGTAATTTGTTGCGACGTTGTGGCATTTTTAGAATTTATTTATACCCCCTTAAAATCGTTTAAGCAATTTTAAACCAACAAGTATTAAAAAAAAACATATTTATAAAAAAATTTTATAACAATCTACAGATTTTATACATCTTCAAAATATATTTCGAAGTTACAAAAATTTATAAGTCGCTAGAGAGAGATAGGGTGGAGCTTTGTCAAAACATTGTTGACAACATTTTTATAAAAAAAAATAATAATAAATTATATTTTTTCGAGTTGTGTGACATGAAGCATTGTCTTGATGAGAATAGAAACCAGGGCAATAATGAGAAAAAAAACAATGTTTATAGACAGAAACCTGCACTTTAAGATGTTAAAATAATTACTTCAATGAGAAGAAGCTTAGGCACTATTTTTGAATTTATCACGGAGGCAAAGTTAAAAGTATATGAAATTAATTATTTCAAAAATAACATTATGCCATACTAACTTTATTTAGGTCATTGAGTTGGAGCATCAAATCAGGTGCAACACACCTGGTGAGTTGTTAAACGTTTCTGGGTATTAGAAATCCCGCGAGTGCACGGATGTGATCCAGCGTCAGCAGGTTTTCGATTAGAGGCTTTTGTTTTCAGCCACAAGGGAACCAGGAAAAAAAATTAAAAGTGCTATCGCTCTCTACCGACGGCAAGGTTTTGCCTCCGCGGGCGGGGAGGCGGGAAAGCACTTTCTTCTATTGGCCCCGTAATTACGATAATTCAGCTCCAGAAAAGTCGGCGCTGGGAACTCGGAAAAGGAAAACTGGGCCAGGGGAGGAGCAAACCGTCGAGATGACGATCGGCCGCGTCGTTCCCGGCGACGACGACGGTGCCGGCAAAAAGTGAATTAAAAAATCGATTGATTGCATCTGCCAATGGAAACTAAACTTATATCAGTGACACACACTTCCGGCGCTGCATATTCAGCGGATTGCCGTGTGCCTGGGTTTATTTACGTTTCATCAGCAGAAATAACACCGTCATGCGAGCGATGTGAAAAGTTCCCCGCTCTAAGCGCTCTGGCGGATTTAGCGGGGCACGGAGGTGCAAAAAGCTAGTGAAATATGGAAATTCATGAAAAGTTTGAATAATTTGAATTTCGCTAACATTTCAGCAGATTTTAACGGCACTAGCTTAAGGTTTTAGAGTAGCCTCATGAAAATGTTAGGTTTATGTTGTATGCTCACTTTAACGGCTGTTGGCAGACGTTGATATTTCAGTTGAAAAAATAAAAATTTTCGCTTATCGATTGTAATTTCCAAATTTTCAAAATAGTACAAATGATGTACTTTCTACTATATCGTGTCATAATTAGTTTTTGGTTTACATGTAGAATTCGTATACATAGATCTATGGCTCAGTATTATGTAACTGACCTTTTATGGGATTTAAGAACCAATCAAAGCTGAATAATTGTATGTTTCGAAAGGGGGCACTTTACGACGATCGTTACTATCACTTAGTCGTTGGAAGATCTACTCTAACCAGACAATGATTTTTACTTTTAAAGGTATCAACAAAATCAAACTCTAGCCCGCCAATTCTAACAAAATTGCGAAAGTTGATAGTGATATGATTAAAACGTCTATGGTACCTACTCGTATTTGCCTCATAAGGCAAAGTTAAATTTCTGAAAGAAAATATTTTTTATTTATCTCATCGTAACCTATTTGATTAAATGGAAAAATAGATTTTGAAATTTTTTTGAATATCAGATAGGGATAAGATCTTTAAATGTCTTTGAAAAAAATAATTTGATTATTTGATCCATGATGATGATTGGCGAGGCTTTTATTAGCAACAAAAAAATCAATATTATTTCTAATTTATACTCGTTTATGCTCTTGAATTTTCCGAGAAGATTAATCAAAAAATTAAAATATATCATAAAGTTTCGTTCCAATTTGAAGAAAAGAAAAACATAATTCTGGGTAGACATTTAGGTTAGGTCGGTTCGTTATTCTTTAGGTAAGTAAAATACATACTTATTTTTATCATAAATATAACTTTTAAAGAAACGCGTTTAAAGTTTCAAAGTCGACTGACAGGAGGTTAAACCACCAGAAGAAATATTCATATCATTCTAAAATTTTAGATATACATATATATTTTTGATACTGTAACGTGCTATAACTTTATGAAAAAAAGAAGTTTGGAAGCTATT
The DNA here is from genome assembly GCA_963920795.1 of Eutolmus rufibarbis. Lineage (NCBI taxonomy): Eukaryota > Metazoa > Arthropoda > Insecta > Diptera > Asilidae > Eutolmus > Eutolmus rufibarbis. The sequence goes on from OY987206.1 coordinate 42,520,291, forward strand.
TTAAGATTTTTAAAAATACCTCATGATATCGGTTTTTTTATTTTTTTAATCGAAAGTAGAATAGGTACTTTACTAGTTACAGCCGATTGAAGATTATGCGACGAGCAGTTGTAAACAGTAACAAATGAATTAACCTTTGAAAATCGTCAATTAAAAATTAAATTAAATGAAAATGGCATGTTCTTATTTATCATTATATGATATTTAGGAAACAATTAACAAACAATAATTTTTGCAAAATACAATGCGTTCAGATGGATGTGACCCTTCAAGTAAAATAACATGAAGTTTCAAACTCACGGTATTTGATTTATTTTGTTTAGGTATATTCGCTTCACAGACATGCCAATTTTGGAGTGGAATGAAATAATTTAACTGCCAGCACTTAAAAAGAGAAAAGTTTTGAGGTTGAATCGTAAGCTCCATCCTGCAGACCGAAGTCTGCATGTTTCCGCTGTAATATGATATTTAAATAGAAAAGCAGCAACTCGCGCTATGGGTCCAAATTCCAAAATAAACAGAGGTAAACTGAGCTGAAAATTTTGCGTTGCATGCCGCAGGATCTCACGGAGCGGAATTTACCTTCGAAGTACTTCGCTCCTCTGGACACAGCATCCTTCGACAAAGAGCTGGAACACTACATGAAGTCCTTGACGAGGAGATTTGCTGCAATTCACAAACTTTGTGGTGCAGCAGAGCTCCTGGAGCGCCCCTCTGGCTGAGCCCCGCGCCTTCCCATCATCCGACTTGAGGAAATTTTATCACTACTCAAATTAAGCGCCATCGAAAACGCCACTATAATTAGTGATGTGAGTGGCGAGTGGAAATTTATCACGGCCATGACGGCCCTTTCAAACTTTTAGATAAGAAGATTCATGGGGATCTTGTTAATGGCATTATAATTGGCGCTTTTCAGTCTTTCGTTAGTCCCAAGGAGCTGGTAATTGCGGCGTCTTTCCGGATCAAGCTGAGATTTGCTGAAAAATATCAGGATTTTCGCAGAAGTGCTCCTTGATTGGAGCCAGCGAGGCGCGATAATTGGAGATGAGATTCCATTAGTCTGGGAAGCGGCTCTTGGTTTTCCCAAGGATTATGCCATAAGTGAAAATGCATTGACATGCAAAGCCGTTGTTGCATATCTCCTGGAATTGTTGCATCCCGGAAAATTGGGCTGTAGCCTTGTAATCCCGAGCAAACATCGAATGTTGTTCTTGGACAATTTGTAAATCAGAGACAATCACCCTGGCTGCATCTTTATCCGGGCTGCTGGATGCTGGGCGGGTTGCGAGCCCGGCGAGTGGACCAAGGTCTATAAACATTTGATCATCTGCAGGCTCTGGGTGGTAAGCTGAGATAAGCCCTGTCACCTTGTTCGGATGCGATAACTAAGGGCCGATGGCACGTCGCTCCAGCGACGAACCGGCCGGCTTCATCGGTAGGGACAAATGGAATTGTTATCATTACCCGGGGACAGGGATCAATTTGCCCTCTAATTGTCCTAGCAGTAGAACTTTAACTTCCAATTTATATGCTGTTGTATATAAATTGGAAGTTAAAGTTCCAAATATATATATAAAATACGGGGGTCTCTTAGTATTAAATTACATTAAAAACTCATAAAAAGTGGTACAATATTTGACCGTATTATCTTTTTCATTTATACCTATTAACCTCTTCAGGAACGAATTTTTTAAAAGTGGAAAAAGTGGTTTCATGTTTTGTTTGATTATTTATTTACTTATTTTGTACCGACAGCTACCCAGTAAGTAAGAAAAATTTGGAAAAACAATTAGTATAAAAAAAAAACTGAGTTCAAATATTTCACAGTAAAGTGTTATTAGTAAACAAATAAAAAACCTAATTTTGCAGATTATTTTTTCAAAATAAAGCACTTACTTAAACTAACTAAATGTTATACATTAGATAGTTTATTTATCAGAGATTTAGGATGTTTTTCCAATAAACTAAAAAGAAACCACGCGGAGGCAACTTTGAAATATTTTGAAAGCAATTAATTTCAAGTTGAATAAAATGCTATCCATGCTGCCATACTACAAATTGTTTGGTTTTGTTGCTGAAATATAATCTAATGAGTAGTTCTTTAACAGATTTTAATTTGTTTTTCAGTTAAAATAATTATAATTTCTACAAAATTAAACGTACACATATGTGGCCAAGGGCGTCAAGAGGTTAATTATATTTAGAGAATTTAATGATTGGATATCATAAGTATAATTTCTTAGATTTACGTTTGATTTTTGGAAATAAAATACTATGTCGATTCATAAATTTTGGTTGCTAGTTTTTCAATTGACAAAAAAAAAAAAAAATAATAATAATAAATAAATAACAAAAGCACATTTTCATACAGATCAACTAGTTACAAACAGCTCTTTTTGAAATGATCTTCAACGATATTGTAGACAACTTCGTTAAAAGTAGTCGTATTAAAATTGAAATTTTCACAGAGTTGCTTATGAAATGTTACTGAATTACTATTATAAAAAGGCACCCTTTTTTTAACCTGTAAGTTAACCCCTCAAGGGTAAGTAAACCCTTAAAACAGATTTCGAAAAGTACCCGAAAGTTTATCTAGATCTACCCGTCGAAGAAGCTAAATGATGGGCAAACTTAGGGAGCGCAAGGATCAATCAAAGCCAACGTGGCTCTAAGGGCTGCATTTAACAATGGAAGATAATCTGAGTGGCAAAGGGCTCTAATTAAAGACGGTTTCAGCGCCGGGAGCGGTAGTCGCGGCGGCCATACGTCGGCGACGCCTTTTCTAACTACCGAGCTTAACTAAAGTGATTTAGTTGGCGCGCCTTCTCGGCTCGCCTCAGTGAGCTCCTTTGCCTCGGTGCTCCCGCAGTCGCCGAGCCCCGAAGCCCCGGAGCCCCTGAGCCCTAGTGCCGGTGCTCGCAAGCCTTATAATTTTCATAGTCGCACTCTGAAAGGCGCCAGAGTCATATGAGGACACTTTTGCCCCCAGGATGACAATGTAATAAGAAAATTCAAGTGAAACTTCGTAACATTGTTATCTGCTCACTTCAGTAAGTTCCCCCGGGGGAGCGGGCGTTTGCGGGTGCCCGTGCAGATGAGCCCTTATTTGTGCGAGAAGGACGTGTTTCTAATTCGTAATGGCATTAGGGACGGAGGATAAAAACGGCAAATCAGAAACTTCACTTGACGGTTCTGAAGCTAAAGGCGCTGGATATTGCTCACTTCTCCGGAGGAGTCCGAGGAGGAGGGCTGAGGGGTGTAATTTGAGGGCTAGGACAGGACGGCGGCAAAGTCAAATGCACAATTGGCGCTCGAAAGTGCCTGAAAAGGACGCGATTTGAAAGTTCAAATAGAAGTTTGCGATGGCGCTTCAGACGATTCCGGACGTTTTAGAGATTTGAAGATTTCGAAATTTCATCCCAAAGACTTCTGCTTTGGTCCGACTATGGCCTTCTGATTGAATGTGCATGAAGTGATAGAGGATTTTGCTCAAGAATTTAATATCAGAAATTCAGCATACTGGGAGGGGCCCAAAGTGCACCCAAAATTGAATATTGCGAAAGGTTTTCATTAAATTACTTACTTAACAAATTCCTCAAGTGCAGAACTAGCACACTAAACTTAAATTCGATTTGATAATTCAAATTATACTTAAATGGTGAAATTAAAAGCTTGCAACTTATAAAACTAAGTACATGCACATTTTTGAAAATTACATTAAGGGGTAAAAAGGGTAAGGAGTGGGGGTAAAATATTTTGTAAGGGCAACAATTATAAAGCCTATTAACCTGAAACATTGTATAAATATTCTACTAAACAAATAATCGGGCGAAGTGTCTGAAAAAAGCTGGTATAACATAAAACACAATTGCGTTTAAAAACAACACCTATCTTTAAATAACTGACGACGTCATCAACATAGTGCTGGATATACACCTTTTTTTAATGCGACAACAGACTGAAGATATTAACTTTTTAGGATAATATAGAATTTAAGTACTGGAACGTATAGTCAGAAAGATATGAATTTTTGAAAACTTGCTTATTTTCAAGCTCTCTAAAGGGCATCGTTTTGGATTTAGGGTTTTATTTAGGAAGGAAAGCAAAGAAAAGTAGATAACCGCAGTTTGCGAACAAATGATATAACAAATATTTAAAAAACAAATTTTTAAAAAAAGTATGAGTATTTTGAAGTTGTACAATGCAAATAGAGATTTTAGGCCTAGTCAGCCAATCCGGAATCTGTGTGCTTGATGAGAGATCGCACGTGCTTCCGCATATCGCAGTCAAACGACAGCCGAATTTCAGCACGAATTGAGCAAACTCGGTGTGGCCTTGCTGCAGAGTCGTGTGCTCTCACACATAATTAATTACTCAAACGCGTTTGGCACGGTCCTCGGTTTTAAGTGTGAAGCCCCTCGAGGCCGTCCTGGATCCAGAATCCAGGACCCAGGACCCGGGCCCGAGCCCACAGCCCAGCAGCAACCATCTTGGCCGCAGCGCAGAGCTGGAGACAAACATTTTTATGCAATTCGTTTCATTAAATTTAATCGCGTTTTCATGTTAAATTAATTTTTAGTTTAATCTCGGATAATTGCTAAATGACACGAAGCAAAGGAACGGCGGAGGGCGAGCACATTCGGGCCACGGCCGTAATGAGGCTATCCAGACATTCCCGAAAATTAAGCCGGTCCTGGAACGACTCAGCCAGCTGGGATGGTTTTTTCGGGCGAGCGCTGTGCGGCTGTTTTAATTGCGGAATTTAAGATTTCGTTTCTTCGAAGCTGTTTGCCATATTTCGACCGTGAACAATTTATGAGTCGGATAAATTTTGGGGGATTTCTTTTCATCCTTGAGATAGTTTTCATTGTTCCCCGCGACAGTTTTTGGGATTTCATGCGTAGATACGAAAAATCACAATTTTTTTAGCTTTTGAGGGTCATTTTTGAATTTGTTTCCTACTTTTCAGTTGCACGGGAGTGAAAACGTTTTCTTTTCAATTATTACAAAAACCAAGATGCAATGGTTTGATTGTTTTTCACTTGAGGATTGAAAAGATGAAGATAGAGAGGGTAATTTTCTTACATTATAACAAATTATAAAATATGCATCATTTGATATGGTTAAGAGATTCTGGTCTCCATTTTTAATAGAAATTATATTTTTACCTCTTTAACCCACTAGCAAAAAAATAAGATCAAAAATATATTTTGTGTTCTTTAAAATATGTTAAATGATATGTATTTTATAATTTGTAGTAATTTAGGAAATATCTATCCATTTTTGTCATTACATCCGGCACCAAATGGTGTTTGATATCATTTTTTTTTTCTAAATTCAAATTTCGACTAAAGCAGAGTTTGCTAGAAATATCGCCAGGCCTAGTTCTTGTAAAACCGATCGACCGACATTTATGTCGGGTGTACAATTGTTTATGAAAATAAAACTAATTTATTGGGCTCTATTTTGATAGATAACGAATCGATAATAAAGTAGTCATCAAAATCGGTCAAGAATTGCGACCTTTAGTGTGTCTATGTACGCGCAAACCAACTGACGAAGACGCATATCATTTTTCAAAGGCAAATTCAGATCATAATAAATATTTAAAAAAATTAAGAAACGTTATCATCTTTTAGAGGAAGATCTCTTCTTTCCAAAAAGCTATATTAAAAATTAATTATTTGTAAAATACCCGAGTTTACTTGCCTACACGTTATTAGCAGTGTTTTGGTATGCAGAGAAAAATGTTGTGTTAATTAATAAATTTATGTACAGATTAAACTTCGCTAGTTTTCAAAAGTCGCAATATTCTGCTCGGTTTTAATTAAATCAATTTACACAATATTTTTATCTACTTCTCTTACAAGAATGCATAACTTAAAAACCAATGACAACCTTTGAAGAAAAAATATAGGTGAGTTACAGCGGTAGTGCTTAACCCACTATCATAAAAAATAAGGTTTTTAGGATTGTCCATGGGCAATTTATAAAATTGGTTTTACTCGATACGCTGTAAGTTTCTATACTTTATATTCCTCTACAAAAGCAGACAGAAACTATGTAATAGCATTATAAATTTAATATATAAATATGACCTACTTTGAGAGTGTACTAAAATGCTAAAATTTCGGTTAGAGCGTATTTCTTCGGACGCTTAGGAATGAGAAAATGTATCTTTTGGATATAAAGGACATTTTCGAAAATTGCTTTGTGTTCGCGCTTCCGGGATTGCAGGGGCCCCCCATGGATACCTATCCCAGGCGACGTGGCCCGGAATATCTATTCATCTCGGGGCGTCTTAGCAAGCTCATCGGAGTCATGGGGTCCGATCCGGATATAAGATCCGAAGATTCCTTCTTCCAGGCCATGTCACCCGACGCGTGTGACCGGATCGAGGGCCTGAATGGCATTCGATTACCGAACTAGAAGACGTCAACCAGGGGCAAATGTTCGTCTGTTGTTACTTCTGGTCTACGGCTCCGAGGCATCATAAATATTTGATTGGACATTATGTTCCCGGAGCTGAGTCGGGACGCCACCCGGACATGCCGGGTGCCTATTAGCCGAATGACAATTGTCCTACCGAAATAATTTGATTTATCTGCGGGCAATAACGTGCACCAGCCTTTGTGCTGCAACGGCCTGATCAATGTCTTCTCGGCCGGGAATTGCTAAAGTGATATATCGGAGAATTGAGGACGTGGACGGATTCATTTTGTATGGCGCCTTGGTTACCGGAGGGAGCGATGGTAATAACAGCCTTATCGATGGATTTCAAGAATTTTCGGAATTTTCTCGATAAAGCGAGGTATTACCATGGGGTTACTGAAGCAAGGCTAGACAAGACTTTTTGGATTTAAGGCGAGGCTTTATATTGTGCTTCGGCCAAATAAATTGTCTTCCCTGGCTTTTGCTTCTTTAAAGAGATTGTATGGTTTTATTGTAAAATCCTAAAATACTTGATTTCTCTCTTGTCAATAACCGCCAAATTTCCATTATTTGTTTTAAGTAAAAACGCCCACACGCATCATTGAACAAGCAACGGGCATTTTAAAAAATATGATTTTTAATTCAGTCGCTTAGAACTTATTAGTACTTAGGTATACATTTTTGTTTGGAAGCTAACAAATAAAAAGTTAGAACCACCTCCAAAATTTCAAAAGCCCTAAAATAAAATACTGAGGCCCCTGTTTTAGTTTTCGTACGAGAATTAATTCGCCCGAATTTCGGAGCTTTAGTGTTCTTATTTTCGTTCGAAGCGAATTCAATGTGTAATTCAGACAACTTCACTTGTTCTTAAATTCGGACGAAACGAAATTTCATTGAAATTTGATACTTTTATTTTCAGTGCTGTTGCAGTTAACAGATTTTAACGAAAATTGAAGAAAATATGAGTTAAATCAAATTTTTTTAGGAGTTTACCATTTAGAACAATCAAAGCATAATATTCCAGAGGTAAACACACAAATTTAAGCCAATTCAAAGCGTTTGTGAATTTCATGGAGAAACATCCCGAAGTGAAACAAGTCAGTAAAGGGTATGAAAGCCAAAAATATATCCTATCTAATCTCAAATTTATGTTGTTTCTAGAACACATGACATTAAATGTTTTCATTAATAATGAAGACGGAAGTTCCAAAGATTCCAATTATCACTAATTAATCGGCGGCATCTTCTTATGTAAGTAAATAGCAATAACCTTTCCTTGATCTTCTTCCTCCATTTGAGCATATAAATATGAAATATAATTCGTCCGAAAATGAGAGCACTTAAATTATTTTCGTACAAATCTAATTTTCGTATTCGCACGAAAATAAGAACAGAATTCTGAGTGTTAAAATAATAAAAATGTATGATAGGAGTATGTTATCTGAAAAACATTTCGTAAAAATCATAAGATATAATATAAATTATTTCGGTTTCAACGAAATTTAATTTAGAATTTGCGAATTCAAAACTAATGACTCCGTAAACCTTAGATTATCGACTCTAATTACTGGTAGCAATTAGATCAAAAATGCGTGCTTGTCCTCAGTATATAAAATTAGGGTTGTTATTAAAACTACATATTCTCTTCAAAGTGCAGAGTATCTATTTGAAAGCTACTAAGTAGTGCTAAAACTATCCATCTTAATATGCAAAATACTTAGAATGAACTTTTGAGAAAATTTTCGAGCAAGTCAAAAGCTCAAAGTTTGAAGGGCTATCATAATTCATAACCCTTAAAGTAGTTTTAAGAAATTCTGCGAATTTTTACGTTAAAATGTTCTTAAAAGTTCATTGGAAGAAAATTTTGAAAATTTTACAATTGGGTGTTGAATTTTGAAATATGCTTTCTTAGTAAATGTCCACGTTAAAAAAACGCTACTACTTTCCAAATTTTATAGTTCTAGCTTTATCTGTTTGAACTGGGCGTTGTTGAGTGTGTGGGAACATTTTTTAAAGCTTCTAATCGATTCCAGTTTTCTACGAATTTTTAAAAATACATATAAATGGGACAAGATTCTAAAAAAAGGTATTTCCCAGAGTATACAAATAACGAAAATTGATTTTTTCTTTTAGGAAAGGGTAAGAAAGATGATTTCCCATTAAAGAAGTTTCTCATGGAGTTTGCTTATTTTTTTTTTTTTTTTTCGTTTCCTTCCTAGAAACTAAGGAAGTAAAATATGAATATCCTTAAAAGAACCCAAGTTGGGGAAGTCTCCTATATGCCCTTGGGCACTTCTTTCACGTATATAACAAATTCTTAACAAGAGTTCTACCATTTCACCATTTTACCATTTTCCAGATAAGATCTTTCGGGCCAACGAAAGTACCCTGCCATTAGAAGGATAAATGAGGCCTAACCCACAAATTTCGAGTGACACGATCCGAGCAGACCCGTGGACCGGAACCAGCCCGAGTCGAAAGGGAGAAAAAAAAAGGGAAGATTAAAGTGCGTTACTCAGCGCTTCCGGGCATGGTAAAATTATAGAAGAACAAGAAGAGCATAGTGTCCCCTTCATTAAGAGGGAATGATCCAATCAGGAAAAACAGCCTATTCCCGGAATAAGAGGAGTACTTTGCATAAAAATTTATCCCCGAAGATGGCTGTTGTCGCATCCTCTAAGGCTAAGGCCACAGCCGCATAACATTTCCATCAGCGATCACATTGGTGGAATGAACACATCTCGAACGACAGGACGTTTTGTACATAGATAAGGTAGGGAACACGCCTAATGGAACTCGGTCTATTCATGTTATCGTTAGCATTTAGTTGCCTCGTCTCGGCACCAGTGCCTGGCCTGGTGCGGCAGCCTATTTATATGCTAATAGCAGGATATTCCCGGCACTAGAGGGAGCCACTGCGTAGTGGTGCAGCAGTGCCTCCCTCTATTGCCCGGAGTGGCCCCAACTCTCGGCCCCAGCGCTCAAGCATTTCTCGTAATCATTCCGGGTGGACTCGCTTTGTTATGCTGAATTATTGCCGTCAAACAATAGTTCAGACAAAATGTTAACCAGTTTACGAGCGTCCATACGCTCGTGACGCACAAAGGCGCGCACTTCGTGATGAATTGAATTTTAAAGCAGGAGTAATTCCAGACGTCCCCGTAGAAATGCACTCTATGCTCAGTGGTGCACCCTTCCAGCTACCTAGAAGCTAGAGGAGAGATAAATGTTTTAGAAACTTAAAGAGGATTTCATTATTATATTTATATTTAACTGGAGTTTCATATAAAATTAAGTTATTAATCTGCAATCATATTGCTTGATGATTTTATGAGGGAAAATTACTTTAAAATTATCGAAGCAAAATTTAATATTATAGCCATTAAAATTGAGAAGAAATACATTCTATAAGTTGGGCGCGTCTTTAAGGCAAATTAAAAAGATGAACCTGATGGAATCTCGTTACCGAGCGAAGAGCAAGTTGGATTAAGAATCGAAAACACCCAAGTTCGATTCCGAAACTTAAATAAATATTTCTACACTTCCATACCATACCATTTGAAGAGTAAGTTGCCTTCTTTATGCTGGGAGAATTTCCCTTTTATTTTTTTAAACCCTTTACTTGAAGCAAAGTTTTAAATGTTCTTTATTTTATTTATTGTCATTGAAAAAAATAACTATTTTCTTTCTTAATATTTACTATATTTTTTTTTAGTCGTCAAGTGAAAAAAAAAACACTTAGATTTTCTTAACAAAATATTATTTTTTTGTTATGTTTAAGGCAAACGGTTTTTTACACTACTGCCTTTTCTTACATTTTAATTGGGACACTTCCTGGAAAAAAAGGCATAAGTTAAAACTTAATTTTGAGCAAAACTCCTTTAAAGTTGTATAGTCGGTATCCAACATTTTTGTATGAACTATTATACTTATTAGAATTTAATGAAAAAAGTTAAAAGCTTATTAATTTTATGGTTTTCATGGACTAATCTTCAAAACTTTTACCTTCAAAAAGCCTGTTTTCAAAATATTCAATGCGTTATAAACGCATTTTCTAAAAAAACTAAATATTAACGTATCTTATTTTTGTGTAATTTCAAATATTCTAGTTAACTCATTTCATTTTGTGTCAAACTGTTCGTGATTTCAATATTTTGATTGATTAAGATGTTAGTTCTAAATGCCCCTTTAAATTTTTAAAATTTATTATATTTCATTTCTAGCCAATTTAAAACAGGCGCTTTTATAACGAATTTAATAGGTGGGTTGCACTCTAAAGCAAAAAAAAAACAAAAGAATTAAATTTTGGTGGATTAGTTGATAATACAATAAAATTTTTTGAAAATAAATTTATGATCCAAAATTATGCCTTTTAAGTTTAACATTTTATTAAAATCTCACAAAACTATGATATGGTATAGCTATAGATAGTGAGATTTAAAATTTTTGTGTATGTGTGATACCTTCCTATAGTTTGAACATTTGTTATAATTTCTAAAAGTGATTTTGTTACCGCGATAGCTGCTGCATTTCTAGATGGATTTTGATCCAACTTTGCATTTATTGGTTCGATATCTTGGTCATGTTAAGTGGTTTGGGGAAGGGGAGGGGGGGCTTTCACCTCGCTATATATTTTAATTTATTTCCATGTAGACCGTATATTTCTTAATCAATTTTGATTAAACTTGGCTAACAAATTCTCCATGGCAATATCTCAGCTATGTTCGCAAATGGGTTGAATCAGTCAACGGGGTGGGGATTTCAGCGTTAGATTCCCTTTTTTAAAAATCATTTTTATCACATTGAAATCTACCTCTTTCCTTCTCGCTGCCGCCGAAAAGTCTTTTTTTAAAAAGAAAACCTTGTAGACTACCTCCCAATCCACTGCACTACGTTGCCTTATTACAACTACGCCCTGTGTTCGCTGTAAAGCCACCTCGTCCTCTACACCCTGTGCTGTAGTGCCCTGTGTACTACTGTGCGCTCTCCCATAAACAATTTTTACGATGATCCCGGGCATTCTAATTAAACTAAATAAAACTCATGCACAGCTTAATATTCTCCTAGACCTGGACGTGGATAGCACCTCCGACGTCTTTTGGCCTTCCGGAAGATTTTATTGCTCCATAATCACTGGAGGGCGTCTTCTGGTGCCGCTGGCGGAGCACTGGCCTCAGAAAGGGCACGCTCCGCCCCTTCCCCGGGGTGATTTTATTGGCTGGCTGCAAAATATGGTCTTCGACTTAATTAGTATTAACCGTAATTGTTAATATTTCGGTCACGACGGTAATAAAGTCTTATCAAACGGCGGTAAAGCGATCCCTTGATGGCTAGTAAACGCCATAAATCCAGGAGCCAATTTCCAAGAGTGGCGCTGGGTGCGGCCAACGCGATTTAAAAAAAAAATTGTTCGCTTTTACTCAAATTTTATGGGTAGAGAATGGGTGAATTTTTATTAAATTATTAGGGGTAGAATTTACGAGTGTTGAATTTAAACAATTACCTGCTTTCGGTTAAATACGAAATAAACCACGGACGGACAAAATTCATTATGCAGACTAGCGCTTAATGTGATTTTAAAAATTACAGGGTGATAAAGAGATGTTATTTCTTAAATTTTGTCATATTCTTTTAATTAAAACGTTTTCATTATATACTCTCTTTACTATAAGAAAAATTTAAATGGACTTATCCAAAAAAAGATGTTTTATATAGTATACTTAAAAGAAGTGTGTGCAACAACATTTTTCAAAACCAAAATACTTACTAACTTTTGTGTTTTTTGGAAAAAAAGGGGACTGATTTTGTATATCTGGCAAAATAGTTCTTAGGCTCTTTTATCTACAGGGTATTTTTTTTTCTTTTAAATAGCAAAAAAGAAAATTTTCCATTTCGTATGGAATATTTTAAATTCAGAATAGTGGTCTATATTTTTAGCCTTTACTAGGTTTTCATATAATTGCACACGAGGGCAAAGTTTAAGATGCGGATTCAATACAATTCTAAATCAGAGACTTCAGAAAATGTCCGATATTAAGTTCGTAATCAGTCATCTCCAAAAACCCCTACTATGCGCTGTTTTATCGAAATTCTATCAAATAACAAATTAGGCATGCTTAAAATTTAAATTTGTTTTAATATTTTTATTTTTTGTTTTTTATAACAAAATTTTCATAATTAAGTACCTTTCAAAGCACTTCAACATGAAGAAAAGGGCAAAGTAGGTAAGTGGTGTTTTTTTGGGGTGTTTGGGAAGAAATGTTGCTCAGAACACTTCAGAAAATCGATTGGCTCTAGTAAAAAAAATGTTGATACAAAAGCATTCAAATTTTGGTTGTGCCAGTACCGAAGTAGTTCTCCTGTTCTCCCATTATAAAAAGCAGAATCAAAATAAGCGCTTTTTAATGAAAAGTTAAAGTAAGTGTATATTCAAGTAACACTTCAAAAACTTATCAATTTGATTAAGTTCTTATACCGTTTATAAACTGGAAATCAGATCTAAACGAGGAAAATAAGTTAATTATATTTAAAACAATTTTGAGAGCTGTTCCCATATCAACAAGCTTCAAAGAATGCAAAACAAAATTCTAAAGATGTTGCTTAATCTACTGTGGTTTTTCTCAACGCCCCAACTCACGCCCACGATAAAGTCAACATTGATATTTTTTTGAAGTTTGTAATTTGCTAAACTCTTTTGTACAAAGTGCTGTGAGTAATAAAAATTCATTAATTCGAAATTTTTTCCATAATAAGTACAATAATTATGTGTAGATGAACATTGTTCTAAAATTTAGTAAGGATTTTTGCAATAATTAAATTTTTTCTTCACTTATTGTATGTACGAGTATTACATATATTAATTATCTTTTTCTCATTGCTCGCTATCACATCTCAGTTTGCAAAGAACATAACTTTCTAATTCTAATCTCTGTATAAAGGTATCTATGAATTCTCGTTGGTTATTGTTGTATTACTTTAATAAATACTTAGATAGGTAGAATTATACGATATTTGAAGTAAGCTGATTTTTGAACTTTTTAATTTGTTATTTCCCCAAACATGTAACGTATGCCGAAAACGAGTACCTCAGATAGTACTTACGAAATAAATTTATAGAGCAGAACACATCGTCTGTGTTATATTAAACTAAATAACAATAAATCTACAGGAAGCATTCTAGTCTTACACTAACTTTTTGAAATAGGAGAAAAAAGAATAAATTTTCATTCAAAGTTTGTGTAAAATTAGATCTCGTCTGCAGTGTGACGTAGAAAACTATTATCCTTACTCGAAAACTAATCCGTCGGATCCTTTTTCTTATCGAGAAAGTTTGAGTTACCCACTTACCTCTCCGGGAATTTCTGTCTTGTGTGAGGGACTCGAGCAAAATTGACAGCGTCTTCCCGTCGAGTGCTTGCCTTACAACTTTCCGGTCTGCTAGATGTGGATATATTCGATTAGTGCCAGAGCAACACATCCAGGAAAATTTGAATCCTGCGGCCAGGATACATCTGCCGTCGCACAAATTGATATTGAGGCAGAACATCGTTCCATTCATCCAGGAACGGAATCCGGGAGTCCTCCTCCTGTTGTAGACTGTGTGCTAGTTGTAAGATGGGCTCTTCCCGCAATTCAAGTGCGAACAACTTCAATTGAGTGCTTTAAAGTCGGACGAGTGAGAGTCGGGAGAAAGTTGCGAATGCTGACGAATTTCCGTGATAAAAGGGATGTGGTTGAAGGGAATGATATTGGCGAAAGGGCGCCACCCGGGGAGGGGAACGTTCCAGCTCTGAAGCTGGATTGGTGCAAAAATAAACTGCCACCACTAATAGAAAAGTGTTTGGCAATATTTTCCTCGACGTCATTTCGACTACCCGGAGGTTTCTGGGAGTCCCGATCTCGGGGCTCTTGCAAAATTCAAACAGATCCTCTTAAAAGGATTTCCGATTATGGCTCCCCGAGAGCTCATATAAATGTTGATATTTCCGCTCGTAATCATAACGACTTTGAGACTAGGTGCCCTTGTAATCGCATTCGAGCGTAATGAAATTAAGATGTTTGCCATTAATCTGCTCGATGCTGGCGTCTATGCCTCGGAAGAGCCGGGGCCCCAGCAGCTCCCGGTCCCGGGTCCTTTGCCAGCTCCTCAAAGAAATTTGCAATTCAAATCGGGCGAGTGGGATTGCAAGGCCTTGTCTGATTAAAATGCAATTCCGGTAGACCAGGACCATTTCTGGTGCGGTACCCTGGGTACCCACTCCCAGTTGGGCCCGCCCATATTCGCCCCATTCCGGGAGGGGGCCGAACGCGGGGGGCTCCTTCTGTGCGTTGTCTTTGATTTTCGTATCTGGCCAAACCGTAGAAATCCGCCGACGCCGCCTCTGTCCGCATGACCAGGCAAAATCTAGGACAAAGTTGCCGGGGTGTGGTCAATTCTATCCTCTCGCCTGGGCTCCTTTCGAGGCGCCACGACTCCTTCTTTTTGTATTTTTCGCCTGTTTATAGAAAACAAACCCGGACTCCTCCAGCTCCCCACTGGCGGAATTCTCATTAATTATAACCGAGGGAAACTCATTAAAATCTCTGGCCGAGCATAGAGAAACGAGTGCGCTCTGTTTGTTTGGAATCTTGAGCACAAATTAAGCCCCGAACACCCCGGGAGGCGGCTTCGCCAACGTCTTCGAGAACTTAATTAAATTGCGGATGATTCTCCTCTTTCTTGGCCATCGCCAGCAGCTCCTTTTCCCGTCCTCATCCGGATCAGATGGATGCGGGATAAAAGGAATAAGCCAGCTGAGTGGTCACGTACTTTGAACGCTGCATGATTGCATCCGATGAAAATGTGATCCGGCAGGTAAACATTGCGCTGCAATTTTCAGGTGTGACTCTTGCCCCGAGGTCTCGGGTGCATAAGCATTTTCCTTTTGGATTTTAGACGACAAAAAAAAAAAAAAAATTAATTGAATGGTTGCTCTGATTCCAATGCATTCGGCCAGCGAGTGCATTTAGATTCAACCCATTTCAAAGCAGCAGATATCGCCTGCATTTCGAATTACATACCTATTTACAAAATTTTGAAATTCCCTTTGTTGATTTGTCCATGAGATGATGAGACATTTTCGTTCCCTCACGAAATATTTTAATTATTTGGTGCATTCAGAAGAGAATGCCTTGATATTACACACCTCAAATTGTTATAAAGATATCAAAGTCGAATATTTTATGAAGCATAATTAACAAAATCATTATAAGTGGCCGATGGTAATGCTGTTTTCATTACTTAACACTACTTTTGATGTGAATTACAGCCAGTTTCATAATCCTAATTTGAGTTTTAACATCAACTTAAAGTTCAGATTAAATGTTCAAAGCAGTTTCACGACGTTAGTTGAAGCATTTAATTTCACTCACTTAAGCTCAGCTTATTTGTCATCCAGATAATGACAATAAATAAAGTTATTTTACATACTAAAACAAGAAAAGTTTAGAACACTTAAGCTCTGGTTGGTTAAGACATCATTGACCGCTCATGAGTTTACTCGTGTTCGCATTTACACTACTTATAGCAATTATAATTAATTCGATTAGGGAATAATAAATATGGTACTAATAAAACATAGTTTCACGAAAAAATACTGAAGTTGATATGACCACTAGCTGACAGCGAAGCGTTAATAAACAACTAAACAAGATTGCAATGTAGGCTTATTTTACAAAAGTTCCTTGAACATAAAATAAAATTATAATATAATTTGATTTAACATACATATTTAAGTAGCAGTCGTTAGGAAAATTCTCTCCGAATGATAGTCACTCTAGCTCCTCAGGTATTTATCTTAAAAACATGCAAATATTACTTTTAAACTGCGATTAAATTAGTTTCCACGCTTAATGACATTTTAAAATCAATAATCATTTTTAAATGTATTGTTTTGCAACTCTATAATAAATTCTCTAAAGAATAAGTAAATTTACATAAACTTAACATTTTAATGGTAGTGAACCTTAAGAGACGTATGATCTTTAATTTAAATAAATATGAATCAAAATTAATTGATTAATTTTTGAGATTGATTTGTTTTTAAAAAAAAAATATGTTTCGAGAAAATCGTCTTTAAAGTTAGTCACCATTAAAAAGTTTATAGCTTTGGTCATTTTTAGAATTTTAAAATTTCCTCTTAAATATGTAGGTACATATTCTTCATATATTTAAGTAATGAGAAATGCAAATATCATATAGAAAATTGGAGTTTTTTTTCTTAAATTCTAGACCATAACCTCTTCTTAAATGTAACGTCACATCGTGTTTTAAATAAATGAAATTAAAATTTACTATTTAATTTATGACATAATTCGTTTATGGAAAAAGTTAATTAGTGGAAGTGTTTTCTAGATGTTTATCTGTTTTTGCATTTTAAAGTTCTGCTCAATGAACATTTTTCCTTAATAACATCAAAAATATTTGTTAAAAACAAATTTCAAATTTCGAGACATGTGTTATTAGCAATTTTAAAATTTCACAATTTGATTTTGGGAATTACGCTAGGTTAGTAACTTTTATTTTAGTCAAAAACTCAATTCTACGCACTTAAGTCTGTGAAGGATTTTATAAGTGAATTTAATGCCGAATAAAAAACGTCTGCTTAATTTTGATCCCGCCATTATTCGGTACTTACCTACGATCTGTGAGATTTTATCTTTTGACTAAAACATGAATCAATTGACTCAATAAATCTGTAAGGAAGGAAAGTAGTTGAGTACAAGTAATATTCATTATAAAAGTAAAATATTTCCATTTAAGTTGCGTTGCCCCTATTTTTCCAGGAAGCACTTTAACTTGTTCCACTTATTTAATACGAAAAATACATCAGAGTGACATTCTTTGAAAAAGGGAAAAGCCCTCGTGGCGAAAGTATCTTCATACGGAAATTGTTCTATAACTGATGAAAGGAACGGCAAAACCTCTGCCAGCATGGAACACTTCCGCTAATCTTATTTTCAAAAGGGTTGTTACCGTCTGGCAGAGGGGCTCAGTTATGCTTCAGAACACGTTTCTTTGTTTTCGACATTCAATTTCATCATTCAAGGGACTCTTACTTTCCGAGTGCAGCAAAATATTTACATATGCATAAGACGTTATAAGATGTTATAAGACGAAAAAGCAGAAATAAATTTTGTTTAAATAATATTTTCATGAATTCTAAATATCTCAAATTTCTTTCGGTTCGAAATAGAGACGCATCTTTTCATACAAAGGGTTTAGAACTGCACATTACCCCAAATTCTTGGATATAAAGAACATTTTCAAGATGATATTTTTCTTATTTTGGATGTCTCAAAACTTTAACATTAAAAGTCTGTTAATAGAAAATTTTTATTTTGCTCCAACGAAACTTAAAGTCGGTCGATTTACAAAATATTTTTATTGATTATCTTAAATTTTTTATTTCCTTTAGAAAACTCTTCCTTCCTATAAATGTCTTAAAGAAGTTTTATAAGAAATAAAAAGTTGAAAATAAAAAGTTGAAAACTATGTACCTTGAAATATTAACGACAAAAGTGCTCTTTCTGGGAAACGTCTTCTGTACAAAAATTGTATCAACCAATTTTTAAAAAGTTTGTAAATAGTCAAGACGAAACTTCCTTTTAACGTTTTAGTCCTTTCCTCCGTAGTCGCGTTTTAGTTGTCTTTTCTTTAACTTTTATCATATAAAGCTACTAATTTGTTTTTAGAAATTCTCCATCTTCACTCGATATTATAATTAATTAATTAATTTATTAAAGTCTCTTGATGTAAAGGGAAGTCTCATTATATTACTTTAAAGTTTTAAGTTGTTTGCAACATATAACGATATAAAGTTTTTAATTAATTGCATGTTTAAAAAGTTTTCTTCAAATTTTAAATACCGCACATATTAATTTGGAAAATTATTGAGGAATGTTGTCGAGACTCTAGGAAGATTTTGTATATTTTCTGTAATGTTTTAAAGTTTTTTAAATAGTAAAAAAGATGCCTTGATTCTAAAAATGGTTTTTTTTATTACAGAAATTCACCTAATACGTACTTATCGGTTATTTGCTTTGCTTTACCTGAAATTTGATTACAATGACAATAAAATAAAATATAGAGAAATGAAACAGCTTGTAAAAATGTTAATTAATAATCCTTTCTTTATTTTCATCACGTCTTTAGTTTTTAGATTATCTTACAATAGTATATCGCACTAGTAATATCGTTCATCATCGTAATATTACTTCGCTCCCCAATAGTAGGTTCGTTCACATTTTATTTTTGTTTTTTGTCTTTACATTAAATTCCCATGTTTACTGAGCTTCATCAAATATTCATTGTTTTGTTTTATTTATAAAATCTTTAACATTGTTTTGCATTTTTTCCATTAATATCCCCCCACATGTCCGCGTTCCGGTAATAAATGTACACAAATACGTTTATAATTGTAAACTAAGGTGGTAAATTTATTAAAAATAACCAACTGCTCAAAGAAACCTAGACGTTGCTCTGTCCACCCACAGATGGTTCATTCTACCTATGTTTTTATTTATTTATTTTTTTTTTTTGGGCTATTTATTCTCTCAATTTTTATACTTGGAACAAATCATTTTTTTAATTAGATGTTTGGTCTCTGGTATACAAGTTTCATTTTTTTTTTAATTATTTTATTCAACTATTTAAACGTTTATTATTTTTTTTAAATTTACAAAAGTTTACTGCCAAGTTCATTTAGTGCTGTTTTTTTTATATTTTGTTTTATATCTTCCCGGAGCAAATGTACGTTACCAGTAAATTTTTGTAAAAAGCTAATTTCTCTTATTTTATTACTTCTCTATACGATCTTCAACTGTTTATTTACCATTTTTTATAATTATTTTTACAAAATCAACTTGTGTCTTACATTACAACAATCATTTACATCTTCCTTTTACTTTTAAATAAAACATTTCTTAAATAAATCTCCTATCTACAGAGGGTTCTTTCCTTAGACCTACGCCTTCACTTCTTCAAATATTTTAGTGTAGACTCTTCCCTATTTAATTTTTTTTTTTTTTAATTACTTTTACATTAAATTGTATAAAAACAGAAACATCTGCTCATTGCACACGTACAGGTGTAGGTGGCAAGCTGCTTCTCCTTCATAAATATTTTTACCTTAATGGGAACATTTATAGGCGTAGTGCTAATTTTAATTAATTTTTTTTTTCTTTCGTATATAAAAAATTAATAGGTACTAAAAACTGCAAACTTACAGCCTAACAGAAACAGTGTTTTTTTTTTTTTACTTCTAGTTCTATCTTATTTTTGCCTAGAGTAAAATGTTGATGTTCACTTGCAGTGCCTAATGTGCACTAGGGTCGGCGATATTTACAAAACTTAACAATTACTTTACATTTACATAATTTTCTTTATTTAGGTTTAGTTTCATTTGTTTCATTATTTCTCCGTGTAATGTCGGTTCTGTCTTAAGCCTTAAGTTTGTTCCACACCGGCGGAATTGAGAAGCCTACCTTATTTTGCTGCATTACGGTAGTGTGGACCAGCCTTAGTATGTTTTTAATTTTCTTAATTCTGCTTCATTCTCTCAGGATTCCTAATATCAAGTGGCACTTGGTATTTATACTCATTTATTCGTTCTCAAAGTCACGAACCCTTTTTTTAGTATTTCTTCTTTTTTTTTTTAATATCACACAATTCCTGTTTTCAGTTCTAATAAAGAATTATAATTGTTTTCCTAAAATTTATTAACATCCAAGAGGGACAGAATAGAGCGATCGTTAGACAATGAGATTTCTTAGGCTGACTCAGCTTCGGACACGGTGAAATATGGTCGTTGGGGGTTAGTCGAGTGACCCTTGGTCTAATATTCAATCATACGAACTTATGCATTTCGGTTCCCTCTGGACGGGAGCTAGTGTGAATCGAAAACAACGAACCACTTGCATTTTGGTGAAAGAATTTGGTCAGGATTCAGGAGCAAGAGAAGCATCCCCTGGCCTCAACCAACAGTCGTCGCTCGAGCAGTGGCGGCCGAAGCCCCCCTCCTCCCCGACGACCATGGACAAGGGCGTCCAGAAACATTGTCCTACCACATGTTAAATTGCTTTCCTCCGGAGGGAGATTTTTGGCAATAGAGCGTTATAATATTTTATGGGAGTGTCAGCCCATAAATTATTAATGAAACGCTCGGAAGATATACGTGAGACATTTTTAAGCCGGCAGTGTGGCCTCCTCCTCGGTGTATGGTCGTAAACATTTTAGAAAATTCTGTTATCACACTCGGCCGCTGCGGAAGGACTTTGGCGAGCCTTTTCAACTTGAAATTAAATGAAAGGGACGAATCTTGTTGTTCGGCGGAAGCGAGCGCGAGGAGGAAAAAGTATTAATTGAAACTATGAATGCGAACAGTGGCGGCGACAGGACCAAGATTAATGGGGGCAGGGAGGGGTGTATGCTTTTGCGGTTGATATGAGCTCGTGTTGGTGAGATTCGGAGATTTATGGCAAGTTTTAAGCGGATTTTAATTGAGGGATGAGCGTGTTCTTACTTTTGTTCGGGTTTCATGAGGTACTTGGATTTAGGGATAAGTATTTAAATTAAATCATCCCCAAAATAAAGGAAGGGTATGACTAATTAGGGGAGATATCATCTAAGCAACACTTCTCAACGTGATGTGGAAGAATTACATTTCAAGGATTTTTGGGTTTCTAGTAATAGCAGTCATTTTAGAGATTTAAAGCAAATCGTTTTATCAACAGCTCCCGTTTTTAAGCCTTTAATCAGGTTTTTCAGTAGTTGTATCCCATAGGCCATTAAACAAGCAAAGCTTATAGGGATTTTCGGTTGCGACAAATCGAGTCGTATGCTTAAATAACTCTTATTACACGAGGAAATTATTTTAAATCGGATTTAAGCAGGGCTCAATCATTTATATACGAACAATTTTTATTTTAATAACTTGCAGTGTAAAAGATTTGTAGTCCGCCCATATTATTACAGTACCACAACTTGAAATTCTTAATAGTATTAATATGTGCTTAAAATGCACCTACAATAGTATTGTGATGTAAAACTGAAGTCTTTAAGAAGAATTTCATTTTGCGGTTTAAAAACAATCGATATCACCATTTCTTGTGAAAGAGGAAATTTCAGGAATTGAAAATTTAAATCGACGAAGGAAAGTGGAATGTAGTTGTCGGTTTTAAAATATCACCATAACATATTCTGTGTCCTACGTTTAATCGAACATTTTTAAAAAAAAATAAAGTAAATTTTTAACAAAAACTTTGGAATTTTTAAGATAGTAGTTTAAAACTACAATTACTTGTTATTTTTAATTATTTTAGAATCATCGGGCAGTGTAGGAGCTAATAAAGGATAACAGCATTATTAATTAAAATCATTATTCTGGAATGTTTATAAAGTTTTGATTAGAACATGTTCGGATATTCGAAAATTGAGAAAGAATTTGGTTATGTCTAAAAGAGTTTGGTCTGATTAACTTGTAACTTTGCATGTTTTTTTCTAACTAAGATATTTATGAAGGGACTGACGAAAGAGTTGTTAATTTTTTTCATAAATGCTTGAAACAATTTTGATTTCTGATAATAAAGTTACGGAAAAACTGCAGCTTTTGTTGTAAAAATAAAAGTGGGACTAGGGTATTAAGGTTTCATGATTGAAATTACGCTAGAATGTGCTAAGGACTAAGAAAGTAGATTTACCTATGTATTAAGGTTTTCGTATTTTAAAAACAAAAGGTCATGTCTCAAACCGAATCAGCTTTAGAAATCTCCTCCATCGGCATTATCCTGAATGAACCAAACAAAAAAAGCTGAAAGTACGCCTAAAGCGAACATAACACGTGACTTATCCAATAATATCAACAAGTAGCTCCTTCGCCCCAGGCGAGCGGTGAAGCTCCTCCTGGGCGACAGCAAAAGCGGGTTGAGCTTCTATTCTTATTATTTTGTTTTTTTCGCTAAATTTATTCACAAAGTTTCACTCAACATTAAATGGGAACAGGAAACAGGAAAAATTCGGGAAATTTCGATTTTTTTGAATAAAAAGTAATAAGAAGGCAGAAATAGATAGATAGAAAGAACATGATACCGTGAGCCCTACGTCTTGGCGTAGAACATGACTTCGTCCTTGGTGCCGTCGCACTGGGTGCTGCTCGAGGTGACACCGGGGCCGGGTCCGGCTCGCGGTTGTTTGCTCGCGGGGTCCCGGTAGAAAGGCTCCAGCTCGTCTGTGGTCTCGGTGCTCGCGTTAAAGGTTGATATGTTGCCGGGACTCGCCGCCCTCAGGACGATGTCCCGCCTCCTGGAGGGCCCCGCGTGCACGCACCTGGAGGAGGTGGTGGTCCTTCGCTCGTTGACGGTGCAACAATACTCGTCCTCGTCGTCCTCCTCCTCCTCGAAGTCATCCTCCTCGTCGGGGTCGTTTAAGTTAATTTGCAGCGTCGCCGCCGAGGCTCGGGCTCTTTTGCACTTTGTGGGCAGCTTGTTGTATCTTACCCCCGTGTGGGTCCTTCCCGTCGGGGTCTTTGCGCTGTGACTGCTTCTCTGCGGGGGCGAAAAAAAATGAGAAGGGGTGGGATTAGCAAGAAATCAAAAGTGTCTGGAATTTATGAACCCTTCCAGCCACCCCCAAGACGGGAGGAGACCTGCAGGGTAGTTGCAGTAAGTTTTTATTATTTTGATAAACTTCGCCGGTTCACTAAGAGGTGATGAAGGGCGCATTACCGCACCGCACCAGATGGTAAATGGCTCCCGGGTAATGCGGGACTAAACCCTGCCCTAATGGCTAAGAAAGTCGTTCGCCCCGTCCCTCCCCGGCCGGATTACGGCAGACAGCTTCGGATGAAGTAAGTAAGAACTGCATGCAACGATATTTTTATGGCGGGAGGGTCAGAATTACAACCCCTTCGCATTTGCGGCAGCTGTACTTTACCCAGATGTACAAGGGCTTTAAATTCTCACTTTACGCGCCCCACTCGGGCGCCCCAGCTGAACCCCATCCCCGTAGGGTGGCCCTAGCCCTCCGCCACTATGTGCTCCGTACTTTGCGAAAGGGTGCTGATATTTTTCAAGTTGAGGGCATCTTTTCACTGATGCCACGTACAACAAATCACTTACGTCTGTGAAATTGCAAAGGCTCTAGAATCTGCTCCGAGTGGAACAGCGCCCCCGCACTTTGGGGCTCAGGGGACTCGCCGAGAGCTGATTAAGAAGGTGATAAAAGAGTTTTATGCGAATTGGGTGCGGCGCTACATTTTTATGGATTTTGCTTAATCTGCACGGAGTGGTAATTTTGTGAACAGATATGAATTATAATGGTAATCTGCGCGACAAATCAGCACGAGTGCGGGGCGATGGGGGCGGCAGATCAATACAAACGCGAATATGAGCTGATTTTTAAGATTTATTAAGGGCTCTAAACAACGAATGCCATAAAGCTGGGTATAGGATTCATGTAGATTTAATTTTATTTCTGCAAATGTAGCAGCTGTGACAGAATTTTTACGAAATTGGTTGAGGAAGTGTAATTTAAATTTATTCTAAAGTATAAGTGACTATCAAAAAATTGATCAGTAATAAAAATAAATGTAGTATTATAAATTTCGTTATTACATACAGCATAACTTTACATTAAAATTTAAGTTTTAAAAAACTTATAACACTTCTCGCGAAAAATTCAGTTTCCGAGGTGTTCAAATTTTAGTTTTTTTTGCAATAAAAATTCATTCAGGTCTTTCCTTTTATCATAACAAATAATTCCACCAAATTTGTAATCAATCGCTTTGTTATATCGTGACCACGGAAATGGCACTTTTAAAAACATATATAGTATCGAGATAAACGCGTTTAAAATTTTAGTTTAGTTTAGTTCATCATTCAGGTAGCGTGTGCTGAATGCCTATAACTTTTGAACCAATGATTTACTAACAGAAAATGTTATAAAAAAATAATCGAATTTCTTTTTGATGATTATCAGTGAGTAATTTTGTCAGTATCAGAATAAGCTTTGAAACGCCGTATCTTTTTATTCCATTAAGTTATATACTTGAACTTTTTACAGGACTATAAAATTTGAAATACGGAATCCTAAAAAACCCAAAATAATTTTCTATAGTGTATATTTTCTTTAATATTAGCAAACACGATTTTTCTAGATGAAATCGTATTGTAGGTTTTTTTAAAGTTAAGCGACGAAAAAAAGAAAATCAAAATGTAGTAGTTATATCTACAATACATAACATTTATTTTCTAAAATGACAGAATGAATGACATAATCCCAGAAAATTGTACGATTTGTTTTGAATGTATTTCTGAATGTGGTAGAGGCTCCAAAAGTCTATTGCGGTTTTTAAATTACATTTCAAAAACCTCAAAAACACATTCACCTAAAAGCCTGGTCATCTCACCTGTCCGAAAAATAAAAAAAAATAAAATAAAAAACAAAAGAGGAAAATCTATTAAATTTTCAACCGAGCGAAATCCAACTGTCGACCGCACTTCTGCCTTATCTGAATATAGACAATGTTCGATGCAGCAATCCCTGGACATCGAATTGTTAAAATGCAATGGATATGCAGGGGGAGAAATCCCTGGAGCCGACCAGAGTTTTGTAAACTGACCCGCCGGAGCCGCAGCAGTGTGTCCAACACCTAGAGAGCCCTCCGTCCGGTCCATGGCCAGAATTCACCACCAACCGAGGGCCATTGGGCCGGAGTTCTCCAGTTGCCAACAAAAGTGGAAATCTATCAAATTTACCAGATAATGGTTAACCCATTTTGGGCGAGTATCTATTTTAGCTTCCGTTTATTTAATACGGAGATCCGTTCGCCCGAGTAATAGGAGTCGGAACCGCAGATTCCACTGGCCCAAAGCAGCCTAATAATTTATGGACGTTTATTTGAGTTGCATTGAGTGGGGCCAAACAGGGGGTTTCAGGTTTTGTTAGGTTTTGTCGTCGCACAGATCAGTCAAACATTGTAGACCCTGGTCATGTTCTAGTGCGCTAGGCCGCACCAAAGCGACCGGTCTGCGGTAGGGGCGAGTTGCTCTGCAACCTCAGCAGTTTCATTTTAGTTGCAGCCCCCTCGGGCGCCCTTTCGCCCTGTTTAATTTACGTGAAGTTTATAAAACAGATATTTGTATTTCGCCAAAGGGCTTTAACGAACGCGATTTCCGCTTTAAAGCTAATAAGGGCGGTGCAGCCCTGCGGCGTTCCACGAATGAAATCCAATTAGTTTGGTGTGTAGTGACCCTTTACACCTGGGGAAATGTTGGCCAATTTCTGATTAAATTGCCACACTTCTAAGTTCTAAAACTGAAAAGAACGGCACTAATTCCCTGGAAATGATACCTACACGAAGGAAGTAAAATACAGAATTACTCTTGTTGCTAATGGCAACTATTGTACAATCTAAGCTCAAGTTTCAGATCACAATTAAAAAACGAAATCGTTAAAAGACGTATTGTCTCAAATTTTCTTATCTACTTTTACGAAAATTCACTTTTAATGACTGAGAGTGACATTTTGCCTTTCAAAAAAATCCCAATTTATTTTTCTGTCTCAATCACCGAAGCACAAAGACCTAAACAGATCATTTTTCATAAAAGGAAAAAAATTCTTTTTTAAGTCTGATTATTTTATCCCACTCAGAAATAACAATTTATTCTGCATAGATCAAAAATAAAAATAAATTTTGTATGTTTTCGCCATCTTACGCCACTGAAAAGAATAATGTTGTTTTAATTAAAAGCTCTTTTTCTGAAGGGATATTTAACATTTCTTAAAATGCTCAAAGCTAAATCCTTTTAAAACCCTATCAAAAACGTCCCTGCGTCGACCTACTTTTTCAGAGTTGTATTTCTAAAAGTGTGCTTTGATTTTCGGAGAAGAGAACTAGTTTCAAAAGAATTTCTATTCCTATGAAATTTCCTTATTTTTACAAAATTATTATCATTATGAAAGATCGGTTCGCATGCTTTCAGCTTTCAGGAGTACTTCTCGTAATTTTGTTGGTTCTACACGTTAATTAATTTTAAATCTAAAATTACATAATTACACAGCTGCGCGATAAATGAAATGACTGAATATTGAATTTATGAACTTTAGCATGCGCATTCTATTTTCGAAATTTTTCTAAACTATTATTTAAAGATTCTGAAATTACCTCGTGAACTTGATTCTTTTTGCAAAGTATTGGCATTTTTGGCTTTTTTGAGTATATCATTATTTCTTTTAAATAAGAAAGACTATAGTTTTTATTTAAAACATTTCTTAATGCTTTAAATATATTTTGAGGCTAAGTAAGTCTTTAAGGTTCTCTTGTGATATGGTTCATAAATTGTATTTATAATATTTCTGAAATATGTGTGTAAAAGTATTTTTTCATATACCGAGTGAATTTTTAAACACTTCAATAAAAAGCACAGTGAACTTGTTCACATGTTTTCTCAAAAACTACTCAAACGATTTAGAATAGTACTGAATAATAATATCGTTTATGTATGTATGTAGGTATATAATTCAAATGTAATATTTAAAAATTTGACTTAATTCCAGTTCCTGCGACAGCCACACATCTACAAATTAAAATTAGGCTGCATTTGTTAATTTCAGATGAGCAAAAAACTAAAAATAAAGAAAAGCTTTTGTAATTATATCATTGGCCACAAAAAGCCCTCTATCAAACCCAGGTCTTTTACCTACATATTTTAATATTAACATCACATCCGCTTATTAGGTGGGATACATTGAGATCTTTCTTATTATGAATGAAAGGAATAAGTAGCCCCAAAAGACGCTCCACTGGAAGCAGAGCCTCATGGCTTGTTAATATCAATTTGCCTGCATGGTGCTTCGTCTCGTCTCAACCGCTCTTCTTTAAGAAAAGCCTACCACAAAAATTGCGGAAAACATGTCAATCACAACTGGAGGATGCTCCACCCCCAAAAGAGGTGCATCCCACCGTCTAAAGTCGAGGTTCATGATAATTTTAATTGGAGCACGATTGTTGCTGTGCCCTCGACTGTGGAGCGCCCTCGCCGCTTCCGCAGAGCAGCCACCCGAGGGGGCTTAATTAGAGTGAACCCCATCAAAACTCACCTGCAAAACAGCAAAGATGATGGCGAATATCGTGACAATCAGAAGACAGCCGGCAACCGCGATTGCAGTAATCGTGGTGAGGGGGGATCCCACCCGGGAGAGGACACCTGTGGATTCGTCCTCGCCCCCCATGAAGGCTCCGTCCCCGAATTGTTGCTCCGCACCGGCGGCAATCCTCCGCTTCCCGGCCGGCGAGGCGTTTATGCAGCCACCTGGAAAATGCAAAGTATGTGAAAACGTCGAGGTCTGAGGACAGGTGGGCTGAAAGCAGCGGCTAGGAGTTAGTTAACTCACCTGTGTCCTTGTCGCAGTGGCAGCAGGACTGATCCTCGGGAGATGCATCCGTCGGACAGCAAGGCACGCATTGGTTGTTGAGGCGGTCCAGGTGCAGGGGCAGGGCGCACGCCTGGCAGGAGTACTGCCCGGGGCCGCTGCACGTCCTGCAGGACTCGTCGCAGGTCTTGCAGGTCTGCGTCGGGGAGTCGTAGTACTGCGAGCCCAGGCATTCCATGCATAGTCCTCCCTCGAGCATGAAGTGGGACGGGCAGGAAGTGCATGCTAGAGGACCTGCATCTGCACAGATAAAATTTACATCCGAATTAGAGCAGAAAATAAAGGTGGAGCAGTCGAATTTCCGGAGAAGTGCCCCTGAGTACCCGAGTCCTCAAATATTGTATCTTCCCCCACTCCCGCACTAACTAAATATGTTTTTCCAGGAGTCGGGGACTACCGGCACTTGGCCTCGGTTGTCGTGCATTCACATCCAGTGCACTTTCCGGGAATGCAAAAAAAAAAAAAAAATTAAATTCTATAAAAACAGCGCTCCCTCAGGACCCCCATATCAGTCACTGCAACCCAGCGCAATGTGGCATAATTGAGAGATTGTTGAACGAATCATTAATTCCTGTCGAGTGGTGCCCCTCCCTATTCCCAACTTCAATCCCCACTTCCTCCTCTCCACCTCCCACCAAAACTAAATGGATTACGAACTCGAGGGCATGCACTCAGGCAAAAATTCCTTTCCTTCGCAACATTCGGGAAGGAGCGGGGAAGAGGGGATATATTTGATGACGGTTGCAAGTCTCAAACACTATTTAAATCCCACCCCCGCCACCCGAGTACCCCATCTCAACTCCCGCGGATCGTCAGACTTTAGATTCTTTAGGAGTTTCTTGAAGAAGAGGTGCACGATAATCAGATGAGACGTTTTAACAACTTGCTGAGGAGGTGGGGGGGTACCGAGGTACCCTTAGAGATGGAACGCACCCCTATACAATAGGCGGCTCAAGTTTGCTCCACAGGAGCCTCTTGTGTGGCTGAGACTCCTGTAGCAGGATATTTCGGGAAAAAGGCAACTTCCTGCTCCTCAATTTGTATTTTTTTTTTTTCTTCTTCTTCTTCTTTTTGTTTTATTTTTGGAGGTTTTGAGCGGATCCCTTAATTTTTAGGGAGGTTTAAGTTTATAGTGCTCTTGGGAAATTGTTGAGATAAGCTAGGACAATTTATTGGAGTTTTGCGGGCATAGAACGGTAGTACTTTTAGACATCCTAAAGATAGCAGCACGGTAAATTGGTATGCAAAATTTGAGAGACTATTTAAGGGTTTTCTTCGTAAAATGTTAAACAGTAGTTTGGAGCTACTTGAAGTCAAGTTTCACGAAATTAGTAAGAGTACGGTGAAAGTTTGGCATCAACTAGTGGTAGATGCAACGTAATCTTATTAGGATTTCTTTGGACTTTAGTGCGAAAACACGCGGTTTAACTAGTTTCGGAAAAAACATTTTAACATAAATTACCTTATAATAAGGGAAATATTTAAATATTTGAACTTTAACTAACTTAAAAATTTTTGTAAACTTAAAATTTGAATAATTTCAATTATGAAGTTTTGCAATATAAAGAAATTTTGCAAGCACTTTTTTTTCAAATCCACCAAAATGTCAATAGATTAACCCTCATCTATAAATAGGTAGGTATATATACATATGTATTAAGTATTGTATTGAGTGCAAGATCAAGTCTTAATTAGTTATTAATTTAAAAGATTTCAGAAACCAATAACCTGTCTCCCTTCTTTCATATAAACTGGCAAGAAGGGTACTCTGTAAAATCATAAAGCTTAGATATACAAAACGCCTTACATAGTTACAATTTTCTCCATTTGTATTTCATTCTGTGAAAATCTCTCTGTAAATCTGTGTGGTGACTTGTGACAAAACTGCAACAAAATCGCCTTAAACAAGAGGTCACACAACATTTTCACATTATACCATAACTTTCCCAACTAGTCACTCCCTTGGCTCGAGGAAAAATTTTTGTTATATCTTTCTGTGACTCGTCCAGCCATTAGAAAGCGAAGAAAAGGAGCGAAAAAGTAGAAATCTTCTCGCTGTAAAAGCAGCTTACAATTCAGAAAATCCCCAAGTCATGTCGCGAAATCTAAAGCTCCTTATGAGTCCTACGGATGACGACGACAGCCGCACGAAGAGAAACATCGATAGTGTGAGCTTGTGCAAAAGATCCTTATCATCTCAGCTTTTTTTTTTTTACTTCGCTTTTCACTTTTTTTCCGCCCTTGTGGGTGGGAGGAAAAAAAGAAGAAGGGAAAGTATGTGATTGTGACAAACGACAGGACTTTATCCCTTCGCGTGTAGTTCCATTTTCTCATTTTCTGTAATTTTTTCCTTTTCTTCAATTTTCCGGTGGGAATAATTCTTTAATTGTGGGTACTATGAAACAGGTGCACTGTTGGCACTGTCGAAAGGCCCAAGTCTGGACAACGACGTGCCATGTTTTACTACCAGGTAAT
The DNA here is from genome assembly GCA_963920795.1 of Eutolmus rufibarbis. Classification (NCBI taxonomy): domain Eukaryota; kingdom Metazoa; phylum Arthropoda; class Insecta; order Diptera; family Asilidae; genus Eutolmus; species Eutolmus rufibarbis. The sequence continues at coordinate 42,550,667 of OY987206.1, forward strand.
CCAGGTATTTTAAGGCTGATCTGAAAGTACTTGTCTTCTGGATGCAAATATTTGACTTATTATTAGTTGTTTGTTTCCTACCTTTTATCGATAAAAGACTAAATCGATTAAACTTTTAAGGTGCACTGTAATCTCGTTGTATGAATTTTAGTTTAATTTCATAAAATTTCAGTATGTATTACCTATTTTAAAACCCCCAACTACTCATTTTCACGGAAACCTCTTAAATAAAAAGTTTTGGTAGCCTTCGGCTTGAATTCCCCAAAAAAGCACATTAAAAAAAACAGCGATATCGAAAACTCCAAGTAGATGTTTATAACCATAAATAAGTTTTCTCAAACTTAAAAAGCTAAGTTACATTTTTTACCAGAAGTTATCAAATTAAATTTATTTTATGCATTTGAAATCACTACGTCACGTTTTCTTCAGAGAATTTACCAGAACTTTATCATAATCTCTTATCTAGCTTTTCTTTTTCTCTAAGAATGACTTTTTGAATTTAAATAAGACTAGTTTTATTAATATTTTTTTAAGCATACAATTACTTGACTTTGAAATTAACAAAATTAAGCAAAATTCAAAAGCTCCTCTGGTATTTCTTGAGTTTTATAAATTCAAAACAAGGACTATCTGGTGTTTTTAATTTAACAACTTTAATTTAAGAATTTTAAATTTTCTAGTCTATGAATTTCTGATATTAAAAACCCTTCGATCTGAGTTATCCCACATTTCTTTAGCAAAATGGTAACTCTTAAAATAATTTTAGAATTGTCTGTCTTCAAACTCTAATTTTCCGATTACCCGATGGTTTGAATTTTTTTTTTTTAAAAAGTTCAAAAGCGATTTTTTAAAAAGTAGTAATTTTATTTTTTAATGTACTATTTCAGGAGTATGTATTCAGTAATTTTCTCAAATAAATATAATAAATACCTTACTAATTGTAAAGCATTTTAGTATCTGGGGATTTTCTTTGCGTTTGGATAAAATTTATTTGTGAATATGTGAAATATGTCTGTATATGTTAGACTGAAGTCAATATGCAAATGCTGTATTTTAATAAATATTTGATGTAGTTCGTCTCGTCATGCCACAACGAACATTGCCAAATTGTTGGTACAATTTATAAATAGAAAATCACATAATAAATAAATAAATAAACGTTGCTGACCGGTGTTGACTTACGCTTACTGGCGCACCAAAAAGAAGTCGTATGCAACGTCTTTATTTAAAATAAATTTGAAGAAATTGTTAATAAATAGTTGCACTTTCTCATGAAACTGACTGTTAGTAAGAAGGCTAGATATAAGGAAGAAGTTGGAGTACTTACCGTTGCACGTCTTACAGTAGTGGTGACACTTTTGGCACCCGAACTCTGATTTGTAGAAGCCCTCAGGACACTCGGGGTGACACTCTCCACCAGCCAATTGCCAGTCTTTGGGGCACTGGACACACTGATCCCTACGTGGTCCACTGCAGGTGTGGCAGCTCAGGTAGCACTTGGCGCACGTCCCTCTGTCGCTGTAGTACCTGTGTGCGGGGGAGGAAACATGGCGTTAGTTGGGAACCACCCTTCAAAGGTAATTAATTAAGGGCAACAAAATACGGTAGGATTTTCAGTATGTGGGGGATGAGGACGAAGAAAAGGAAAGTGGCCCTGGAGAGGTGTTGTGCAGCATTTAATTACCCATCAGCACACGTTGTCCGACACTCGCCACTTTGTAATTGGAGACCTTTGGCACATGCTGTGCAATTCATACGTGACACGCACTGGGTGCACGTATGGAGGCACTTAGCACACACCCCCGCCTCCATGTAGTATCCATCGTCGCAGGTGCTAACACATCGGTTCGACTGGAGCAGCAGACTCGGCTGGCACGTGAGGCAGTTCGTCTCCGTCGGGCCGTCGCACGTCTCGCACGTCGAGTGACATGAATGACAATGACCGTTGTCGTAGTACTCGGCTGGAAGAGGCAAACAGGACTCGGTTAGGCACGTGTGAAAGGGGCAAAAATAAAATAAAATTTTATTAGCGACCAAATCTGCAACACATGACCCTTAGCATCCCTTATCGGCCCCACAAAGGGCACGACCTTCCGCCGCCTCGCCCCGCGGATTTTATGGACCCCATTGCCGCCACGCTCGGCGAAATATTAATTATAGCGAAACACTGCTTAAATTTGGCGAGTGCATTAAATTTTGACACGTACCGAAACGACGAATGTCTTTTAATTATGAGGACGTGGCGGTCGCGCGGCCGGGCGCCGCCCAGGAGGCTCCGGTGAATGGCCGCCTTAATGGACTTTTGGGGTTAAAGTTTAGATGAATTGTGATGAATCGGGACCCCCTTGGGAGGGAGCCCTTTTGTGCGGTGTGAACGAACACTTCTTTGTCCACTGCGTGAATTACGCAATTATGAGGGCACGGGGTTATGGCGGGATAAATGGAATTCGTACGCATCCTGCGCCACGAAGAATAGAATAAGGGAAATTTCTATTAACACAATGGAAAACGGGGAGTGGGAGAAAAAGCAGGTCTAAATTTATTTCAGGATACCCACTGCCCATAGCCACATGGAAAAAGGGAATTTCTATATACAAAGGTATAAAATAGGGCTCTAAGAGTGACTCGGTTAAGTACTCGAGCACTTCAAAGAAAAATTATTCGAAAACTTGAGAAAGGAAGTATTTGAGTACCCAGTTAAAGAGTATTCAAGTATTAGAACCCTACGTTTATATTTATTGTAAATCCAGAGGGATTCTGTGTTACACTAAACATCTAAAAAATGTAGAATATATTCCTTAATTGAGTACTTATTTAAATACTCCGTCACTAGAGTTGTCTCAAGTAATGGAATTCAGACGTACTCGAGTATTAATAGCCCTAATATAAAACCGAAATACCATGAAAGCATATTTTTTAAGGGACATATAGAATAGAAATAATACTTAACCTTTTGCCTTAATATTCGGACCCATATTCAACTTAATCACGGTAACTTTGGAATTTGTCAAAATATTTGAGTTTGAGTTTGTCAAGTAGGTACTTATATTATAATTTATTCGTTGTTGAAGTGCAAAATAAACATTTAAAAAAATATAGACACTCGTACACATTTAATGGAAAGTCTCATGAAGAATCAAAATTTTAACTTTAATTAATAAAAAAAAAAAAAAACTCTTAGATTGATGGTCTACATATGCTTTTTTAAATCAGATTACAAAACTTGGGCTATCGCACCAACTTTAAAAATCTAGTAAAATCCTAGGGTGTAAATAATTAGTAGCAATGAATATTCAAAATTAAAGATAAATATAAAATTTAGAAAACGGTGAACTTAGTTAGTTAGCTTTCAAAATTGGGAATTAGCAATAGTAAAAAATTTGAAATCAGTACTTTTGCTCAAGATAGACCAACAAAAATTGGTATGCGTTGTGTAAAAATATACCTATTTAAATTTTATACTTTCTCGTATTGTTTCATTCTTACAACATAATTTTTTTTTTTAATTGAACGACTTCAAGAGGAAATTAGTCTGTTAAATTCAGCACACTAACGAATTGTAAAATGGACAAACCAACATCAGCTACAAAATCAAGTAAACGAATGAATAAAAGAAATATTCGCAGTAATTCTTTGAAGAATAAACTCCAAATGAACGAAAATAAGTTAAGCTAGCATTAAAGAACTAGAACTTATAAGAAATTGAATAGTTTTCGAAGAAGGAGCAACAGGGCTATGGTCAGAAAACTACAACAAATGTAATTTCCGAAGGTTTCGTCATTCTAGCAGCAATTGTGCTAATAGCTAAAATAAATAAAGATAATTAAAAGCTTCAACGTGACATGAAGAACTTATAAAACGGAAAACTAATTTCATTAGGATGCAAGGTGTCTTAATTGTTTCCTTAAACTTAGACAATCTCCCCAATTCCCATGAATGGCTCATTCTAAACCGCATTAGTGCAATTCCTCAACTGATCCCCATTGAATTTATTTTCTGAATTAGCAATGGCGCCTTATAGCAATTGCATGGAAGCCATTAAGGAAGCACATCTCGAGCAATAAAATGAATTATGGAGTACATGATGGCTGCTCCCATTATGACGCACCGAATATATACAGTATTTACCCGAGGCCCATTATAAATTATTTTCAATTAAATCCAGCAAAGCCGGGGACAAAAGGCCTGCAGGCACACCAAACACTGCATAAATTTGCTTCTCTCCCCCTGAATTAATGCGTCCTTGCAATCCACACCACTTATGCAAATGAGGGCATTAAACCAAGTCGTCGTTGTCGTCATCGTCGTCGTCGTCGTCGGCGGCGCCCCCGCCAACCCACCTCGGCCCGGACTGAGTGTCTCACCAGGACCTGGACAAAAGAATCCTCAAGATTTCTGCCGCTGAAGGAAATCCTTGCCCCAATTCGTTGTGTCTTTAAATATTAAAGATGATAAGGGGGAAGACTCTTTTATAATATTGGATCGGAGGTCACACACACTCACGCTCCCGGGACGAGCACAGACTTAATTCGGGCTGTTGTCGTCAAGGAGCTGGAATAAATCGCAAGTAATACCCACTTGTCGTCCATTAAGAGAAATTCCGCAAGTGGTGTTGGCTCCCACTTACTCCCCGCCCACACATCCCCGTCGGGGGTGTATTTTGTCTATTTTACCAGGCCTGCTAAATATGAGCACATTCAACCCAAAAGGTCTGTTGTCGTCGTAACCAATGCCCACAAACCTTTTTAACTCGGCCCTAACCCTACGAGTATACGAGTCGCTATAGAAAGGACGCACATCCGTGCGAGGGCCCATTCAGCCGGCCAGCAGAGGGTTCGGAAGCCTCCCCTTTCCGATTTCTAGCCCTATCACGTCCTTAGAAGCCCCAGCTGGAGAAAGGGGAGTATAAAAAATTTAGTTGATGGCAAAAATCACTTACATTCATCGCAATTATCACTTCCGTTGACGATACATCGCCCCTTCTTATTCTTGTTCCAGTTCTCCTTGCATTTTAGGCAGAATCCATTTGTGCTACATGTTGCACATCCCGTGGGACATGCCACACACTCCTGGCGCTTTTTATCCCCGTAGAATCCGTCTGGGCAGCTATTCAGGCATTTACCATCAAATGCAAAGCGTCCAGAGCGGCATGTGATGCACTGCGACTCCGATGAACCATTGCAAGTTGCACACGATGAATGGCAGGATGCACAGCTGTTTGTTTCAGAAGTGGGGTTCAAGCAACCGGGCGGATAGATGAATTGAAAGAAAAGAAATAGGAAAATCAATTTAGAACACTAAAAAAATGTTCAATTCATAAAAATATAATTTTTTATATTGAACTACAAGTTATTTGAAATTTTTGGAATAATGTATCTAAATTTGAACTTGAAAATTTTATTATTTGACTTGAATAATTATACCTACATAATATACGATTTTTAGAAAATTTGAAATCTATTTAGGCTTTGCACTTGCATAAAAAAGTTTCCGGGAATTTATGCCGAGCAGTGTAGTTTCATACCTTAATAGTTGTATTAAAGTTTATAACACAAAAAAGCATCGATTCTGTTACATTGTATATTTCGTGGAGACTGATGCAGTTTAAATTCTAAGAGTTAAAATATTTCTTTCAAAAATAAAACTTTGTCGGTTTTTTTTTTTTTTTAGATTCGACAAAATATAGAAACCCGCATGGGCGCAGTCAGTCAAACTTGTTACAAAATTTCCTTTTAAATTAAGTTAGATATAAGTTGTAGAAACCAAAAACATATTTTTTAAGACGTTCTTCTATTTGTCCGCTTGTTTGCTTGATTGTATTCGCATAACTTAAAAACTTCTGAACGAATTTCAAATTTGTTTTCTCTTTAAGCCAGTTTAGCATCCTGGAAGTAAACTCTTATCTACATTCCACTGCAACTTCAAGAAAGGAAATTGTAAGAATAAAAGAGATAACTTTAAATGTTCTGTTTCAAAGCAATTACTTTTATTCTGCAGAGTCGTTTATTTCAGATCGATTCCTTCCGCCTAGATGGATATTCTTTCAAATAAGTTATATTATAGTTTAAATTCGAATCGTTTTATCGTAGTTTCGATCAACATCGACAACATTCTTATTAATTGGAAACAATTTTACGGGGGTTCGTACAATTCAAATAATAACTAAATTAATAAGTTCAAAGTATTAAAAACATCGGAAAAGAATCGAAAATAAATCAGCTGTTGGACTATTTTGACTTTCGTAAATTAATCGTTTTAAACGTTTCTTTTATTAAATCCTGAATCTTTCGAGAAAAAACGAATGTAATTCTTCTTATGTATTCGTGAAAATGAAATCTTAAATGAGTTAAACTTTCGTTCGTAAGTAAAACATCTATGATTAAGTTTTCGCGAGTAAATCAAAAGAAATTATTTTTACGATTAGTTAAGAATCGTTTAAAACGAACCACTAGCGCATTTCAAAATAGTCCGACTGTTTTGCGATATTGTTAGTGAATTATGTAAATATATATTCGCTTAAAATGATTCTTTTACGAGTCTTTTACGAATCGTTTAATTTCCTGTATTTTTGCACGATACTGGTAGATTAGAAAAAATGAATGTAATTAATTTGAAATCAGTACAAATGGCGTTGCTTAGTGCTTTTTTTTACTGGATTACGGAAAAAACTCATGACAAGACAGAGCAATTCCAGATCCATCAAAATTCCGTCCAGACATCTTCAAAACTCTAGTTGTAGGAGGGAAAATCGAGCTTAGTTTGATTTCTATTCTGTTTTCCCACTGGTCGAAATTTTCTTTCATTGCACTTAATGCCCTGGACCAGTGGAATCATTCCCTCCCCCGGCCAACCCTTTCCCAGGGCTCTTCAAAGCAATCGCTTTTAGTGCCAAAACCCCGTCCTACCCTCCTCAATTTGCCTCCATTTCACTTGATTGGTGGCACCAACATCGGATGCATCCCACATGGCGTGAGTTCCCATTTACCCACATTTCGCCTTTTTTATCCCACGGGATCTCTCTATGCAGGGCCGAGGACCATATTCTCTGGACTCGTCCTGCAATGTCCTTTACTAGCTTTTTTTTAGCTTTTATTATTTTTTTTCGTACATCGCCCGCAAAGCGAGTGACAGAATATAATGGGTCGGAATTCCGCGGATATTGATTTGGCGGTTTTTGTTTTCCGATGGCCGCACAAAATGAACGCCTGTCAAAAACAGGATGTCGTTATGGAGAGCTCGTTCGGGGGTTGAAAGTGGGTAAATGGTGGGGGCCGGGAGGGGAGAGGAGGGGAAGCCGAAGGAATCTATTCATGGCACTTTATCAAGCTCTGTATTAATGAATACTGCGGACGGCGCGACAAAAAAGTCGCACTGGTCTATTCATGGCAAATCCAAATGACAGCGAGTAAATTAAATGGAAAAAAGTGCGCTTTTCACTAACAGTAAAGTCGCTGAGTGCTCTGAGAATGGGAGTGGGGGTGTAGTTCAGCGGGGGAGGGAGGCGCACGATTTATTCGCTTCTCCAAAAATATTTGACAGTGACTCGGGCGAAATGCGAGCTTTTCTTTTTATTCTATTTTATTTCGAAACGGTTACGTTTCAGGGTGAGAAAGCAGAGGGTGGAATACAAAAGAGGATTATATAATTTCATTTGTCACACGACCCTACAAACACTTTGTAACTGACATCATATCAATTCCCGCTTACATCCGGATAGCGATGTTTTATATTTTCTACCTTAAGCGGTGGAAGAAATATGAGATGTTTTTTTGAGGGAGTAACAATTTCTTCTGCCGAAAAGAAACCGTCGTTATCAACGATTTTCACGAAAATCACATACAATTTATAGTTTGACAAGCCGCCATTTTGAATTCATTAATTTTGACAGCACATTTTAAATTATAGACTCCGCAAACCTCTATGTACTTATTTTTATGAAATTCGTATAATGTCTAATACATATATCTTGAAAACGACTCATACAACTGGCACAGCAATCAATCAATAGCTCTTATATGGAATTGAAAAAAACTTTTTCTTAAATAAAATAGACTATTGAAAATATTCAAAAATTATATAAACGTTCGCGATATTGATATTCTACAACCTGGAGCCATTTCACCGGAATTTTAATTTTATTTGTTTTTAATACGAGGATGGGTAGAAAAATCCGTGGCCTGACAAAAAAAAACAAAAGCAGATTTCTTCCATCTGGTAACTAAAGCCATTACACCACTTTTGAAACAAGTTTTCCTGACCTTCAAAATAGGCAATGCCCACAATGTTAACCTCTTCATTAGACGAAAACTTTTGTCATCCTGCTGATTGTTTTAAATTGGGAAAGAGATAAAAATATTACGGTGCCAGACCAGGTGAATAAGGAAGGTGCATTGCGGCAATAATTTAAACTCACATTTGTGAATTTTAGCCATGGTGTGAGGACGTTCATTGGCTTGGTGTAGAAAAACTCAATTTTCGCTATATTCAAAAATCATGTTACTTTGCTTCACTTTAAGTCAGGGTAAAATAGGAACCAAAACTAATATATAAATTAAACTTTACACAATGAAAATTCAAGAATTTGTAAATGTAATGGCGTAGTATTACATAATATAATATCTAATTTATTTCTAAAGGGGGGCACGAACTTTTCAATTTATACTCTCTAAATTCTTCTTCTATTTCTAACCTTTAATGCAATGTTGGAAGTGAACTTATTTAAAAAATATAATATTATTGCGTACCTAATTTAGTGGCTCTATCTATAATCATTTAGCACATGACGATTTTTTAAGAAAAGTAGATGAAAAATGCAAAAAATTCAGCCAACAATATTAAAATTAATAACTTTAGTAAGAAAACCTTCATTGACAAACTATTCGGAACCCAAAAATAAGAGTCTACTTATACAGGTCTGAGATTTTAGAAGAAACAAATTCTCATGACCAGAAAAGGCTGAGAGCTTGTACAATCAACGGAAATCGGCCCTATTCCTTATCACTAAAAAGGAAGATAGAAGGACCAATGTAGCGCATTCCAAAATGTTCGGCAATAAATTGGGCCACCTTTCTGCTCAGATTTCTTTCAATTCATCGAGTAATTCTACACCCAGGTAATTTTGTTCCTGAAGCCCCCTGTCTGGCCGATCGATCCCGGCGAAAGGGCCAATAACAAATGAAGGGATACGCATCGGCACTATCAATCTCTGGAAGGATACGACGAATATCCGAGAGAGCGCACTCAGCGCCCATCGGTCCCATTCAGGAGGAGTTGTCTGCCGTCCGGGTCACGTCCCGGCAATTCTAAAACGTCCTCCCAAATTTCCACCTCATATTTTCCTATTTTTTTCCCTTTTCATCCTTCTTTTTTTTTTTGAAAATGATAAGACCTGGATGTCACGCCAGCCCAGCCCTGAAACAAGTGTATGGGGGTGCCTCTTTCGCCTAAATGGCAGAGAGCTGAAAGACGACCCGGGGCTGAACCCGCCCTGCTGGAGCTCCCCTTTGCAAGCCATTGAGTAATGATGGACGTAGTTTCATCACTTTTAACTGGTTTACTTTATGAGCTCTGCCCTGACTTCGTGCCAAGTTCGAGTTGGTGAAGTTACGACAGAGATTTACCAAGTCACGTGGAAATTGCCAGTGATAATGTCTCCAGGAATGGCTCTGGCTCGTCTCGCATGCGTCCTCCCCGGGTCGGGGTCTTTATGGGGCCGACGAACGACTTAATCCACCTTAAGGAGAACTTTTTGACAATGTCTCAGTCAAACGGAGCACCCGGCGCAATTATGCTACATGTCTAATCGCATTCAGCTGCAGCTATCTTGGCACAAACATGATACGGGGCCCCGGCCGGATCTTCATCCGGAAACGAATTGACTATATTGTCAGACTCAATTCCAACTAAATCTGGAAACTTGGACGGTTCTCCCCACACACGGGGGAAGACCACTAAGAGGATTCCGGAGGCCGGCAAACAAAAAGGAGGCATTGCCTCCGGCTGCCGAGGTCCGGATCCTTGGCCCTATCTTTATGGAATATGCAATTTGATTAAAATGTTTTCAACTTGCAATTCTGCATACCTCGAAATGCCCCAGCCGGAGCTTCATCCGGCTAAGTGCATTACCTCTATAAAAATAATTCCGGGCGCTCCTCCGTCGTGGCTCCGGGGCTCGGGTCTGTCGGCAGCAGGGACCGATTGTTAGCATTTGCATTTTTTGGCTTATGAAATGAAAATAAAATTCCTCCCAAAGTCCCGACTGGGTGGTGGTAAAGGGCCAGAACTCCGGGACCGGGTGACTCAAGGTAGCACCGCAGTTCGACATGGATTTGTTCAGGTTATGACTCCTCGAATTGCCGGGGCCCTCGCTCGGCATCCCCCGACCTCCTGCTTTATTATGCACCGTATATTGGAGACGAGATTGCAGGAGAATGTGATCCGATTCCCCGGGTTTTCATTGCGGACCTATAAAAATTTTGTTTTTTTCTCCATTTGTTTAACATCGCGCTTTATTGCAGCGACGACAGCAACTGCGTAGGAATCAATTCGATGGAGCTCGGGGTCGCAAACCCGGTTTTATGTACGATTTGATTGAGGAGCATAAACGTGAATGGCGGAATTTTGTATCATTGGCATTTTGTTGCACGCCCTGGCGGGAGGCGGACGTTACAGTGTAATGGGCCCGAGTAAATTTTTGAATTAGCCATTGCACGCGAGGCCCTTGTTCGCGGCAATCGGACAGCGCAAAATTAGGGGTCGTTTTCCTTTAAATAACCTGTAATCCGGCAGGCTCATTACTATTTTGGGCATTTAGTATAATTTTATTTTTTACTCTAAATTCGTTATCATCACATTCATAACTTTCATCTTTAAAGAATCGAGCATAAAACAAGAAAGCTAATCTTAAATATATATTTTCTATTCATGCGGAATCGAATGTCCTCAGACTGCAGTCTATAAACATAAAATCTTTAATTAGTATTAATAAACTTGTTAATTTATTATAATTTTTTGTTTTGTACTTGTACATTTAGTCGCCCTTGTTGTTTCTAGAATTTCAAAAAATATACACGTGCTGGAAGGCGCGTTGTATGATAATATGAAAACTTGCTTAAATTTCATACTGCAAACGCTACGAGCTGGAAACGCTTGCTGCATGCTTTAAGCGATTTTCAACGACGGCCCACTGTTCTTGCGTGGCTTGTTGCAAAATTAAGAGGTAACATACCTCCGGCTAGCGTGAATATTTATGCTTTTTATAATTTTTTGTTGAGTATATATTGCTAGGCATACAACCAAAATTAAATTTTATAGTAATAATTAGTCTTTCAACTAAAGTTGCCATACATGATGATTTAAAAGGATTATGTCTGTTTATCACAAGTGTGTTTATGGCTGGTTATGGGCTGGTTATAGCTGAATATTTGGTTGAATATGACCTCGACATGAGTGTTAATGATTTATGTTTCCCTATATTCCCTTGCTGTTGCGCAAATGTTGTAGGTTTTTATTAAGAACCTATTCAACCTGACTGATTGAAAATGGCGCATCATATTCACCAACAAATTTCAAAATTGGTGTTTTATTGCCAAAATCATGCCTAATCCTACCATAAAACATATTTTAAAGAACACATACATTTTGCACATAGGTATCATATTGTGATTTTATTGTCATTTCAATATTCTGATGTCAAAATTTTAGAATTCATGGTGGTGGAACCAAACCGTGTGTAGATTTATTTCAATTCGTAAGGCTTTTGAATAAGTGATGCTTAAGTGTATGGATAAAGCGATGTAAAATTGCATTTGTTTCACCAGAATATCTTCTTAACAAAAATTGAACTTAATACAGGAATTTTCGTCTTGTATGCCTATTTCTTAATTGTTGTCGTCGACAACTGCATTAAAGTTTTATTAAGAGTCTTTTTGCACTTTTGCAGCTATTGTAGTCCTCTCCTGCTGACAAATACAATTTTGGCCGAAAAGTGTTTCTGTGTCCTTTTTGCGCCTAATAAAATATTTAAGGCAATTTTTGAAGGAAAAGCCAATTTTGGAGCACTCGCCACTCCTCCGTCTAGCGCCCCACTTTCACCCATATCATAAAATTGACAACAAAACTGAGTTGAAACTTCGTCAGCACTTCGACAAGTTTTTCGGGCTGAGCTGGAGCGAGTGAAATTATATCGCACAACAATTGCCCGCAGGGTCCTGAAGGGATTTCATAATTGAACCGGATTTAGTGAGCTCCGGCTCCTGACGCTTTTCCCACTTTCGGCGGGCTGTGGGGGCGGCGTGGGCCCTTTGCGAAGGGCCCCAAACTTAAAATTAATTGGACACTCACTTGTAGTCCTCGGTCTCGTACGTGTGCGGCGGACAGGCCGAGTAGCATTTGTGTTCGTGCATGACTAAGTGGTGGTCGCAGCTGGTGCAGTAGTTGGGCCGGTCCTGGCAGGAGGCGCAGTTCGCCTCGCAGGGCACGCAGGTTTTGTTGTCGTAATCTGGAAGGTGGGGAAAGGGTTAAGGGTTTGTTCAGGTAAGCCTGGTGGTGGGTCACTTACTCTCGTAGTAGCCCTCGGGGCACACCTGCAGGCACACGGCAAGATCCGTGACGTGTAGGTGGGCGGGGGCGCACGTCAGGCAGCTGTCCTGACCGGCTCCAGCACACGTTTCGCATGACTCATGACACGGCCAACACACTCCGCCCTGGTTGGGGAAGCTCCTCGGGGGGCACCGACTCACACATGTGCTGGAAAACAGAGGGAAATTTGTTAATAATTTTTCCTAGAAAAATTAGATTAGGGTTCTCAATCTCAATTACAAATTAACTACAATTCGCTGACAACGAAATTGAATCTGTTTAATTACATTTCCTACAAAATGTAGGTCAATGTCCTGAATTAATTATTCCATGTAATTATACTTATTAACCCCCACGCAAAAAAGAAGGGGTGTTACGAATTTAACGCCCATGGCAACAAAATTCTATTTTTGCTTTAAATTTCAGTATGATAATAATAATATTTATTTAATCTATAAACGTTCAAACAGGAGTTTGTAAAATTTAATGAAACTGATTTTAGCGCTAAACTGTTCTCAGTTCTTACGCTTCATCGGGCTTCTATGATAATTATTATTTTGGATTCTAATAGTATTATTTATGAGTTCATGTATTATAAAATAACTGATTCATTCGGTACAAACTTTGAAGTAAAAATTCATTAAACTTGATGAGTATTCCAAATTCGGCATATACATTTTTTTAATAACATATATTCCATGTTGCAAAATCACCAACAATTTGTTATAATTTTCCGCCGAATTTTTTTGAGTCGTTTCAATTTTTGCCAACCGACTTTTTAAGAGATAAATTTCTACGTACCTAAGTTCTGCTTAATAGCATTCAAATTAATTATTATTTTATACATATATTTTCCATTTCGTAGAAGGGTAATAAAATTAATTGAACTAGTTTTAACAGACATGTTATTAAATTTAACGACCTTTTAAAATTGTTAATATTTCTCAATAAGATTAGCTAAATGGTCAATAAAAAGACTTTTTAATGCTTAGTACTGCCATTAAAATAGTCGTTTAAATTCATTTTGACTTCTGTAGAAATAAAGCTTATGCAACTTCTAGCTAAATGATTTTTAAAATGCTTCATGTTGGAATTGTAATTATAGTTGGAATCCGCAAATAAGAAATTTTGAATTAGATGTTTTAAACTTATTTTTAATTGTAATTGATAAGTTAATTATTAACTACTTACTTGTCGAGTCTGTAGTGCTTGCAGGCGACACATTGGGTGGGTCCACGCCCGTAGCACCCTTGGGAGTCGCACTCGGGGTCGCAGTCGTGCAGAACCAGTTTGTTGTTCGAATCGGCCATGACATTTTGCCTCTGGGGGGTGGGGATGTTGTGCCCGTCAACTGTTGCTACCGATTTTTCGGGATTGCTCCCGGCTCCGGTGAACAGGTTCTGGTAGTTGAGGTACCCGGCGTAGGGGTCAGTGTTGTAAAAACTGCCCGTCGGCTGTCCCAAGTCCGAGTCCGTTGGGAAAACATACGGATTGAGTCCGGTGACTCGTCTGAGGCTGGACTGATCCTGGATGTCGCCCTTCAGCCGGACGGGATTGACCTGGGTGCCGTAGAATATCAGCTGCCACTTGGACAGAATTCCCGGCTGGTTGACACGCCGTCTCCCGCCGTTGATGACCTGCAGGGTCCACCGGCCCTCCGCCTTCTCGCCCCAGAAGTGAACGCTGAGGAAGGGCCAGTCGTCGAAGTTCGATTTGACGATGTCCCTGGGCCGCTCGAACAGCAGAGTGCTGGTCGTTCCCATCGGGGATGTTAGTAAAATTCTCAAATTCCCTCGCGGGAAGAATCTTAGCGTTATCTTGCACTGGACGTGCTCCAGATACCGAACCTCATTGATCGTTCCGGCGCACCCATTGACGTCCATGTGGGTCTGCAGGGTGTACCCGTAGGTCCCCTCGATCTGTCTGTCCTCGTTGTTCTCCCGGGATTTGCAGATATGCTGCGGCGGGACGTTCGTCCACTGCTCCGCCAGACTCACCATAGCCCCGGCGTCCATCAGTCCGTATCCAAACTTGTGGCTGTACTTTCGCTTGACCCCGTTCAGGATCCAGCCGCTTTCCTTTTCAAGGGGCTCCGGCCTGGACGTCAGGACAACTAGATATTGCATATCTCGCCATGTCAGGGATGGATTAGCTTCCAGAGCAAGTGCACAAATTCCTGCAGCGAGAGGTGCCGACGCCGACGTCCCGGTGTGCTCCACCGTGCAAATATGATCCGGACGCAATCGTCCGTCCATGTCGACCGTCGCGACGCTCTTGTCGTGGCCCGGGGTTCCCGAGCTGTAGGTTGTGGCCAAAGTCGAGGAGCACTCCTCCAGGTACCATGGCTTGAATCTGTGGGGAGCAACAAGAAAACCAGTTAAATTTTATCCTGAGCTTTCTTACGTTCGTCGGTCAGGACTCAGGACGATATTTGCTGGGGCCAGCTCAGCAGGAATCAACTAAGACAGGGGATTTTTGAGGAAAAGGTTAAGTGAAAAGAAACATTTTCTTAGGGGATGCTTTTTAATCAACATTTTGAACATTCGAAGCCGCTTATATATTTTGCCTCTGAGCTAGTTCGAATATTGTATGCTAATGAAAGAGACGTTTGGGTTCAGTAGTTGTCAAAATCTGTTTGAGTTGGTAATAGTGCATGCAAAATAAAGTAAAGGGAGTTTTAATGTAGGATTACAATCTTTTCGTAGGGAATAGGTACGAGTTAGACTAAGGATGCATTCTATTGTATCGATCTAAATTTGGAAAATATGAATATCTGCAAAAAGATTTACTCCAGTTCGTAACACTTTTGAAATTGGACTAAATATAATTCGCAATATTCCGGTCTGTTCAGATTGCATTGCTTGCAAAACATTAACAGACCGTGCCACAATATTTTTTCATATTTGGTTCGAAATTAATAATATATTTAAAAAATTAAATACACGTGTTTAAATCAATGAAATCTTTGAAACAACCAGAACAACTGAATCTTCAAAAACTCCTAAATTGGGTTGAAGTTCTGTATTCATCTTTATAAGACAATCATAAATTTGAGTATTATGGCACAATAGGGAAAAGATGGCATGAAAAGGACATTTTTGTTTTGAAGGCTCTAGTAAATAAATGAGATAACCAATTAAACAGAACTGAAATATAAGCCTCAGTTAATTCACTATTGATATGCAACACAATAATAAACCTTTCTTTATTCTTAGTTGTATATTTTCTCATGGTATACAAAGGGACACAATATTTTATGATAGTGAAGGACAGTGCACAATAAAAAGGAAAATCACCTACTTTGCTGAATATTAAATAATAAGTACATGTATGTACAGATAAGTCCGTGCCTGTGCTTTAAAATCACTTTTAAAACTAGTTGAAAATCAATAGTCTTACTTTTTTTTTACTTAAAGACCATTCAATTGAAAATTAACACTTACAAATAATTCAATAAGAAATTAACAGTCTCACTTATTTTTCCCCCAAATATAATTCAATTGAAAATTAACACTTAATGAATATTCCCTACGAATGGGTAAAAACATTGAATTTTGCACTTTTCTTTGAAAACTGCATGTCCCTTTCATAAATATCACCCATAAATTGAAAAATTAACTCTAAAGCTAAAACTACTGATTATATATTATATATTTATATTGAATTTAAAATTTATAGTCGAGAGACATAAGAGACAAACATAAGATTGATTCTTGCGGTTATCAAAATGTTATCCGAGGCACCTCCCCAAAGCTGAAGCTTATTACGTTCCATTGCTTTTACGAAATCCCTTGAGGAAACCGATTTATCTAACGTACAAGCGGACGTCTTAGATTAGATACTAGTTAGCGACAATTTGATTGATCAGGGTAATTTAAGATTGGGGGTCAAATGGTAAGAAGTTTTGTTGAAAAGGAGAAGTTGCAACAACTTTAGCCACTTGGCTTGTTAATCCACTTTTATCTAATTCTAATATTTTGTGATGAATTCGGTTCACACTATGAAAGCAAAACTCAGTTAATTTAAATTTATTTATTATTCATACGACGAACTTTATAAAGATGAATATTTTTATGCAATATTAGTCGCCATATTATTTTTTATTATTAAAGGAAATAATATCAATAAGTCAACTTATCGCAGATCCTGACATAATTTTAAAGCAGTAGGAAAAGTGAAATTTATAATACGTTAAATATAAAAAAGCAAATTTTAAATTTTTCTTTCAGTAAAGCATAATCATAATTTAATGAGAACATGCGGTGGGAAATTAGCTCACTTGACATAATAACTTCCCATAAACTTCAACTCATGACGCTTTGAAAGAAAAATGTTGCTACGCACTCATGTGCTGAGAGGTGTGCCACAACTTAAGGATCACCAATTTACAAGAAAATTTTCCTCCTTACCCAAGAGTTTAAGGTCCTTGACCTAGCCTGACTTATTTTACTCGAAACGAAAACATAGCAACGTCGTTCTACATAATTTGCAAATATTATTCGTATAAGCCCTTGGTTTTACAAACGATAAAATTTCAGAAATGTTCCCTCCTTTTTACCAAAAAATTGTTTTGCAATAAAAGAAAATTAAAAAGCCCAAGTGCTTTCTAACAAAACTGGCTACAAAAATTACTGAAAAATTTACGGCTCCGTATGCCAGTTTAAAGGCGTGCAGATTTTCCTGCTCAACGATGCGTGCCGCCCTTGTTGAAGCCCTTAGAAGGCAAATCACCTTTTGTGCAGAGTAAAACTTCAAATTTTAATAAAACAGAGCCTCACTCAGTCGACAACTCTTCCTCTGGTTGAGTGGGCCTTAGAAGAGGCCGGGTGAAGGCCTTCGAAAATGGAACTTTATTAATACTCGTAAGTCGCAACTGGTAGCAAAACAAAGGGACAAGGAGTTGTTGGGGCGTAGAAGAAAAAAAAAAAAAAAAGAAAGAAAGGAATGAAGCGAAAGGGCGGAGCACAGTAGATAAGAAAAATTCGATTTGAGGAGAGATACGCCGAAATTAAATTGAACGTTAAAACGAACGCCCGGATAGCAAGCGGCCGTATCCCTTCCGAGGTGGCGAAATTGCCTCTTAAACCGGGCGCCAGTCTAAAATCCAATATCCGACGTAGGCGCGTATAAACCAGAATCGATTCTAATTTAATAAAAATGCTCAAATTCAATCTTTATTCGATTCGCTCATCGGTAGGCATAGAGAATTTTTATTTAGCTCCCATAAGGACCGGGAAATGCGTCCCTCCCCCACAGTGTTCGGGAGAATGGTGCATGTGGGATCATCCGTGATTTTATCGTTCCAGGAAGTAGGGCCGCCACCGCCCACCGCCCGGGTGGTTGGGGCCTTTATTTAGCCGGAACTCCTCCCTTTGATAAATTTAATTGGAAAACTCTCTAGCTCGAGTGTGTTCATCGAACGGATCCTAAATATGAATTCGATGATGGGCGGAGTGACGGCGCACTAATGGAAAAAATATTGAGTCGGCCCCTCGGTGGAGTCCTAAAAGGGTTAGCGGCCGTCGCTGCCTTTGGGATAAGGTCGTCTTATGGCAGCAAACATTTACTTTTCGTCTAAGAAGGGCTGAGGGCTGGGTGTGGGTGGGATGTATATTTTTTTTCTTTTTTTTTTGCCAAAATAGAAAATCAAACTACTTACCCGCCTTGAGTGGCACTAGAAATCGACAGGGTGAAAATTGAGTTGGTGTAGCCGTCGCAGTTGCAGGAGTCGGTGTAGCGTCCACCGTTCCCAGAGGCCCACACAAAAATCGATCCCTTTCCCTGGCGGCCTGTGGTCACGCCGTAGATGAAGGCACGCCGTGCCAAGGGTCCAGGTCCATCGACGGTCGAGCCGTCGTCCTCGGGGCCCCAGGAGGCGCTATAGATGTCGATATGTTGGGGATTATGACTTAGCGCCTTCGCCTCGACCGCGTCATTAACACTTCCGTCCAGCATGCGAACACCTAATTAGGGGAGAAAAAGGAATCGCTTTAATATCGAGATTATCCCGGCCTTAACGTGGTTAGGGCCTTTTTTACAAGCGATGGGAGCTTCGGAGTAATAAACTAGATTTTTGTAGCCTTCTTGGGCTAGATTCGATTTTTTCGTGGCAGAATATTTTCATTAGCTGCAGATTTTTCATCCGGATCAATATCACGATCAGTTTCCTAACATGGATCAAGATCTCAAACGAGTTAGCATAAAGAATCGACAATTTGCTTTAACAAATAGCCTTCTAGAAATGCATAGTCAATAAATAAATCCAATTCCTACATTTTTATTTATTCAATTGTTAAAATTCACACAAATTAACCGGGGCAAAATAAAAAGAAATATTAATCTTAATCTGTCACGACTTTTGTTTTGACACTTCACGAAGTCGCAAAACTGCCTTCATCTTAAACTAAAGAAGTGCTGATCCGGATCGTTTTTTTCATTTCATATTGATCCACAGCGTGATCTGGATAAAAAAAAACTGCAGCTATTATGAAATAATATCCGTACTGACTAAATTAAAATTGAGTCAGAATCTTTGCATAAAATAAAAATAATTATATGTTAGGATAACATCTTTACGTATTTGATTTATGATTTTCCGATGATCTACATATATTATACCAAATTCATAAAGCGTAAGATAGCCGGGGCTAAATTGGAGCAAACAAGTTTGTTACTTTCTTTCTTTATTTTTCCATAGGCTTAATCTTACTGTTGGAAAAATTTCCGAAACAATTACATAGCAAATTTTACTACATTTTTTTGCATAAAGGTCTACTTTTATTGATGTTTCAACTGTGAAAAGAAGAAAGTTTTCCAAAACATTTAATTTAATTACTGTTTACTACTAAAAGTAAAAGCAGAACATAAACGATTTTACCACCGTACAATCGCCGAGTGAGCGTTAAAAAACTAAACATGTAAAATTCACGGGACATTAAAGTCGAAACGGCTGTTCTGCGAAGTCCATCCAGATCAGATAGAAAACGTAGACAGAGATGTGCCAGAGTCAAGGCACTCCATCAAAAGCGTCATTAATCAGATAATCAGAACGTTGATAGCCTGAAAAATTACATAATCTGCGAGGGCATTAGCCGTCATCCCCTCCGCTCGCACCCAATCAAAGGGCTTTTCTCTTTAAGGGATCCATGGGACCCCGTCCCGCCCCGAGATGCGCCATGGCCGCGAGATGTAACTGCACGTTCATTAAAATTAAATATGAACCAATAAACTTAATAAAGGCACATTCTGAGACACGCTCGTGGGAAGGGCTCGGGATGGAGTCCTTCGGAACGGAGCGCTTTATCACAGCAAGGGCCATAATCCCGCCGGATAAAAGGTGTTGATTTCATCCGAGTCACGCCAGTGTCATTAATCTTTTCCATTCGGGAGGACGACATGAGCTGGAAAATTCACATAATCCGACAGCAAGTGCTGCTAACGTATCAAACATCAGCAGAGCACCAAAAATGTTGGGAGTTGAGTGGCGTCTTTTGGGGGGCGTTCCGTGCGATGCCCGCCGTACACCCGGTGTGGCCCGGCGATACACCACCACCCTGTGAATACCCGGCTCAAGTTCTTGCCAACTCTCCGTAATTAATTTAATGACAGAAGAATATAGTCGGACGAGTTAAGAGCTCCGGCACGAGTTTGGGTCCTATCCGGTGTCCTGAAAACTCCTGCAGGAGGCCGGCCCGGGCTGCGGGGGCGGCCGCCCCGGGATGGATTATTTATACACGAGCAGCCGCACGATGATGTTCCCAGAGTCCATTCCTCGGCATAACTCAGCGGCTGTGTTGTTCCGAGTGGAGCGCCAACCAGTTAATAAATCTTAAATTACAGCAAACCGGATCATGTTGCCTTAACTCTAAATTATCCCTGTTAATAAAATTATCCGCCGGAGTTTTCACCAAGCCAAGTCCCAAGCTCCTTCCAGCGACCGACCACTCGTCCAGGGCCTCCGTGGCTCTGTTCGCAGAATGTGGGAACGAGCCCCGCAGGCGTTGCACCTCCAGGATTGACTTCAGCTAAGTAAAAGTCCCTGCAGATTGTGTTTGATCCCTTCCGGCAAGAAATTAAGTAAAATGTGCCATCACTTCATTAAGAGTTCTATGTTGTTTTTAAAAATGTTCTTTCCTAATTTAAAAATATCTCCACTTATCAAAAATACTTCCAAACTACTAATTATTTGAAACAATACAGAAAGACTAATTTTATTAACGTAAGACTAATTTAAATTACATACTGATAAATATTGAATATTCAAAATTAAAGAACTTGAAAGGCCTTGGTAGTAATAATACAAAACTGAGAGAAAAATGTTAAACTTGATCTTAAAAAAATATCCTTAAGACCCTTAAAAGTATTTACGCTACGAAAATTTTATATTGTTTTCACTGTGTGTTTTCGTAGAGTATTAAATCCACATTTCTAAATATCTGAATGTACCTAATATAAAATACGATAGATAAGTACTTTGCCTTTAATTGGCAATTGGAAAAATGTGAATTTTTATATTACAATAACATATTCAAAATCAGCAATCTCAAAAGCTTACATATCAATTTTTATGGAAAATCAAAATAAAACAATAAACAGAATTCGTAGTAAATACTAATTTTAATTTATATTTCTTCAGAAAAACGTCAATAGGTTCTTTCAAAGTGTCAATTTTCATTTATTTATAAGTATTACTTGAGTTCCTAGAAAGTTAGTTCAATTTTTCACAGAACATTTTGATTATTTGTGACAACTTTGCCGTTTATCATTGTAATTCTTTGAGCTTACTGTGATATCCTTTTATAAAGAAGGATAGACGAAGGATAATTTGTATAAATTTTACTCGGAAGCGAAGTAATATTTTTATTTCTACTATTTAATGAAAATTAAAGATTGTCGTTGTTTTTAGTTTCTCCAACACTGTTCCAGCTTTTTGAAATTTTAAATTATGTTAATAGATTCGAAATCAGCGAATTATAATCCAGAACTTTGTGTTTCGACATAATTCGGTCTAAATCTTTGAAACAATGATTTATAGGAAAAAAATTTTCAGGCCTCTTTTGTTTAAAAAAATCATCGATTTAAATTAAGTAATGGTACTTTTGGAGAACGTTGGAAGTCTTTGGACATCAAACTTTTTTCTGGACTATTATATTAGATATTGAAATTAAGACTGATTCTAATCAATTTTAGATAGCAACAATTATTGTGGTTTTTAAACTCTAAGAGTTCGGTATCCATTTTCGAAATAAACATACATATTTTGTTTTAATCGTTGTCAATTTTAAAATGTAAGTATAGATATGGTCTTACATGATTATTGAAATTCGAAAGATTTCCAAACTTCTCTACATAATTTTGCACTAATAAATAATGTGATAGTTATTATTTTTGTTTGAATATTTTAAATATTTTTGCTACACCGAAGGTTTGGATGTTTGGACGAAAAAGAAAGTGAATTCGTTTTGCATGTATTAATTCATCTTTATCAAACCCACTATACGTCTTAGCACAATTCTTGCTGGCATCTCCCCTAAGGTTGGAGGCCAGCTGTTGGGATCCCCGAACCACCCCCGCCGGGTCGCATATCATCAAAATAGGTTCCACCTGTAGTAGAGATAGGCGAAATGAAGGGTGCGATTTTTTGAGCAGGGTATCCCGGTGTGCCAGAGGGTTTTATTTATCGGCACCGCCAGGTGTGCGGGCGGGGGATTTATATTTCATTCATTTCATGTTTCATTTGTATTTATGGGAAGAGTCCTCCCTGTGTGTCTTCTCCCCCAGCTGGGGGCGCAATTTATGGCGAGGGCGTAATGCCACGCAAATATCTGAAACCTGCGATATTTCTGCGACAATGTAGTCGCGATCCGGATCCAAACCCGGGCACTTTCAAAATATTTCCACTTTCTGCGCGATAAGTCCAATGCTAAGGAATTTATCGGTGCCAGGCATGTTGGACTTGAAGTATTTTTTTTTTTTTTTGTAGGACTCCTCTGCGAAAGACACATATCGCATCCGAGCAATGTTGACCTCGAGCAGAAGTTGAAACTCCACACCATCTGATTATTTTCAAAGGAAACGAGCCTTCCACTTCCTTAAAAACATTCCCGTGGTGCGGTGTTAATGTAAGAAATCTATTTAGCGCCGCGTTAAATTCATTAGCGCTCCGGGAGTACATTTTTGAAAAACGATGGCACCTGGAGCGCATGAGGACTATGTTCCAGGAATTAGGTGCTGTGCACAATTCCAAATGTAATTGCTCATTAAGGACGCATGGAACCTGCTCTGGTGAAAGTTTGATTTATGGATATTTCTGGTGTTTGGCAACGAATGGGAATTTATGGAGTTTTTAGAAACAGCTCGTTTGTCTTAGTTAGAACTTGTGTCGTTACCTGCGAATTACCCGTAATTGCATGAAATTTTTACAACCATTGTTTTTCCAGGGATTCGAGTGTTTTTAGGGATTTTAATTTATATGAGATGAAGTAAAGAGAGCGAGAATGTTTTTCAGTTAGTTAGTCGAAATTATTCATTTCTTAATCCCTGCAAAGCTCAATGAAAGAATCAAGGATTTTTTTAAAGTTTTAGTTGGAAAGATTAGACTTGATTTACACGTATGAGCCAGTAAAATTGGTAAAAGTTTTAGAGTTAACAGACAGACCAATGTTTTCGTATTTTGGTCTAAACTTTAGGAAATGCTACTGAAATCTACTGAAATCTGATGAACAGACATTTTTTGAATACTTCCGAATGAGTGCATCCACTTTTATTATAGTATACTAAAAGCAATTGCACTGAAAATAAAAAAACGAAACAAAAATTTTCAGCGAGCAATATCATCTGAAGAAAGGTTAACAATAACATTGAGGTGAATACCTTTATTTTTGATTTTAATGTCAAGTAATGGATCTAAAATTTGCATTATCAAATAGAGAAACTTTTTGAAAAGAAAACTTGGAACACTTCAAGGAAATTATAATAATTTTCTCGAAGATGATTAAAACCATACAATTTTGTTTTCAAAAGAGCTCTAACAATGTCAATAAAAATGTTTGCTTTCTTACTACCCTATTTACATTTGGTATGTCAGAAATCAAACCGGCGCGTTTTCATGCGATTTGATAATTCTGGTAATTCTAAAAAAAGTTCAAAGGAAAAATAAATTGTTACGTCGAATTAGAACAGAGTCTTATAACGAAGACAAAACGTGAACACCTCTATTCAACCTATATTTAAATCATAAAAATGAATGAAAAACTCTCGACTACAAATGACACAAATGTTAACAATCGATTAATCGTGAGCTTGATTAATCGATTTGTAATAATTGTAACACGATAAATCGATGCAAAGTAATCGATTTTAGTTCTGATCGCAAGATAAACTCCAAATAGTTTTACAGAAATTTGTCGATCTTAATAAAAGGATTATTTTAACGCTGTGATTAATCGTTCTACTCTCAACGGATCTTTCATCCCTGAAACGAAAACAACGTGCCAAATTTTGTTTTTAGGGTTCCGTACCTCGAAAGGAAAAAACGGAACCCTTATAGGATCACTTTGTTGTCCGTCTGTCTGTCTGTCTGTCAAGACCCTTTTTCTCAGGAACGCGTGGAGGTATCAAGCTGGAATTTATATCAAATACTCAGGTCTACTGTCCCTTGGAGCTGTGAAAAAATCAAACTTCTAAGCCAACGCAATCAAAAGATACAGCCGTTTATGCCGCGAATTTCCGAAAATTTTCGACACTCGCAAGGGAATCAAAACCTACAGGGTACTTCCCGTGAACTCAGAATCTTGAAATTTGGTACGAAGCAACGTCTTATAGCACAGATAAAGGAAAAATTGCAACAACCGTAAATTTTTAGTTACATCATATAATAAAAATATTTTTAATAATTTTAAACTTACTACCCCTTTCCTCATGAACGCGTAGAGGTATTAAATTGAAATTCATATGAAATACTCAGGTCTATAATACCTTTAAGCTGTAGCAAAATCAAACTTCTATGTCAACGCAATCAAAAGAAACAGCAATTTAAGCCGCATATTTTCAAACTCGCAACTACTCGCAACTACTCGCAAGGGAATCAAAACCTAAAGGGTACTTCCAGTCGACCTAGAATCTTGAAATTTGGCATGAAGCAATGTTTTATAGCACATACAAAGGAAAAATTCCGAAAACCTTAAATTTTTAGTTACATCACATATTTTTTTATAATTCAAATTTAATAGATAATTATAAAGTATAACGATACGGAACCCTCAAGGCGTGAGTTCTACTCACACTTGTCCGTCTTTTAGTTCATGAACTGAAATATCGAAATGTCTATACCAATTTAAAACAATCGGCTTGTCGTTTTAATTCGATATCGACCAGTGTCGACCTAAATTCGTTCGACTTATGCGCATTATTTAAGAGAGATTTTGTGAAATTTCAATTTTCGAAGATTTGCTGTGTATCTGAAAGTCTACAGGACCTTTTAATGCTCCTTATTTAATTTATCATCACGACAATCCGAACTGGATAAATATGTAAAAGGGCAGCTGGGGGGAGGGAAAAAAGGGAATAATCCACCTACCTCCGATACTCGCGTTGTAGGCGACACCCACTCCGCAGTAATTATTAAAGGCGACGGCGGCCACTTCTCCCGCACACCTGGTCCCGTGCTTGTTGTCGCCGTTGTCCTGGGGCATGGGATCCGAGTCGTTCCCGTTGATGTCGTAAGAAGCCAGGGGGTCCTGTTGAATTAGAGAAATGGCTAAAGTGAGAAAGGTATTTTTTTTTTCTCGCGCAGCACTAAATAATTTATTTAAAGATGTTTTTTTTTTACAAGGTTTCGCCCTCACTTGCGCGCTTTTAACCATCGCTCGCCCTTCCTTTCCTCTTTTATGCCACGGTCGTTTCGGGAGATTTTTTCCGTGCCCCCCTCCGGCCGCCGCCTCTGTCGCAGGATAATCTCCATAATGAAAGGGAATTTGTGGTTGAGCAACAGGCTCTTGGGGGCGCGAAATGGCATGATTATTAGCAGGATGTAAATAATTAAATGCGCGGGTGGGGGTGGGCGCACTTCAATTAGGTGAATTATTCGCTAATAAACCCCTCCAGAGTGGATGTAGTGGGGATGTATTTTCTACTAAAGTATGAAACGAGGTGCCTGTTTGGGGGAGGGGCTGTCGAGGTGCCGTCGTTCCTTAAAAAAGGGAGCTAATTTTGTTTAAATTAGGTCGAGAAATGCTGGCGGGTCCACGGCAGAGCACTGTAATGGAATTAACTTTGACGCAAATGGGACAGGCGTGTCGGGGAGTCTGCTAGCCGGGCACTGTACTTAGATATCCAATATTTAAAATTTCCCTCACAATAACTTCAAATTGCTGGTGGAAAATTTAATAAAAACGACAGAAAAAAGCACGGAAAATGCGAGCGCAGCGCCACCCGGGGGCTGGTGGTGTTGACAGTAACTGCCTACTGGGGTTTTTGGGGGTATAAAATCCCTGAGATATTTTTATAGATTATACCCATATTTATTATTATTTTGCGAAAAAATATTCCATATGATTTTCGATTGATGGGGGAATTTCAAAAGTTTTCAATCAAAACATACACCCAGAAATACGTCGACTCAATTCAGACTGGACGGGCGGGGCGGAGCTCCCCTGATGATTGGGGGTGAATAACCGCGCCAAGTAGCCGAACGGACTGAGTATTTTATTTACGTACCTTCTTGTTTGCTGTATCGCTCCGATTTATTTATGTTTTTACTCGATGAACAAAATATGTTTTAATCCCAAGAGATCGAATTCAATCACGGCAACGGAGTATTCGATGGATATCCACCCGCCAGGAAATACCTAATCAAGTTTGTTCGGGCTGTTTACGTATAAAATCAGATACGAGCCCAGGGGATATCAAATTAAAGGCGAACATAAAAAGGTAAGCCGCCATCGAGAGGGGAGAATTTCATGGAATTTTCACGGTACCTACGTACGTTATGTCACGATATTTATAAAGTGGGTTTTACCATGGAAACTACGTTTTGTTTCTATTATTTGAAATTATGAATTACTACTTTTTTTATTATTTGAAACAGAATATGGAATTTATTTCGATCACATTTTGGTGAAAATTCGATAAAAATTTTGGATGGATGACGCCTGGGTTGAGTCCGTAAATTTTTCCTTCATTGGCAATTACTTTGAAAGGAATTTGAAAACAAATGAAAAATATTCTATCAAAATTCTGAAGTATGATATGGAAACAAATATGAAATTGCTCTTGAGTTTAGTTTTCCGACATTTTAATTAAGTGGTTAGTAAACCACTTTCTATAATTTAAGATATACTTTTGTTCTGTCTAGATGAAAAGAGATCGATCAAGAGACATAATTTGGCTTTAACTGACTACTAAAAATATTGAAAAGACTCCAAAACTGGTTTTTAAAACAAGTGAGGTCTATTTGATATATTTTATGAATAATCTGTGATATTATAGGGCAAGAACAGCTGGACATTTCTGGAATACAGACACATTTTGTTTGATTTTAAATATTTGTCAATGAATCGATTTTTTCAAGCACCTTAAAATATGAATTTTACTATCCTAATGTTGGTTTTTCAATAATATTTACTTGCCTAACAAAATTCATAATTATTATGTCATTTAAAATAAATAAATGGTACAATAGCATACAAAGTTTTCTTACAGCTCAAATATGTAAATGATACCACAATATTTTAATATTCTCAAGACATTTTTAAAGCTAAAAGTGCATAAAAGAAAATCAAATGGTTTTTTGGCATCTTTGTTTGTTTTTTAAAGTCTACAGTGACAACACTTTTAATGTCGAACGAAAAATTCGTCGAATATCGTGTTTATCGAATTCGAAAGGAAATGAAACGACATTCGACGCATAGCCTAGCCAACATTTCGCGATGGTTTTCCTGGATTGTCCCTGATTACTTTGATTAGAAACTAAAAACTGCTTTTAAAGGTGTTTGAATAGAAATTATAGTTCGATATGATAACATGCGGCGCACTTTATGAAATATCCGATTAAATTTTTTGAGCATTTAGTCCAACAAATTACGGCATTAAAGCGCTATTTAATTGTTAAATAATTTTTCAACATTTTAAATTACATTTGGTACTGGCTTACACAGCCTATAACCTGTGCAATGCATAATCGGTAAATTGCACAAATTGTGCATCGGTTAGCTAATTAATTGCCCATAACAGAAAATTTTAACTAATGACTAGTTTTGTGCAATTACATTAAAATAATGCTGTAATATTGGTGCAATGAGTTCTGGGCATAATTCACATAATTCTTTTTCGATTAGAGTTGAGCACCATTTCACCATTAAATTTCAATGGCATAGGTTGGAAAATGCATCCGAGTGTGGAGAATTTCTCAGGGAAACGCTCGCCGGCAATTGCCATCAACGAACGATATTTAATTAATAGAGGAAAATAATTTCTATGGCCACAGCCGTTTGGAATTTAGTTTCCTATTCACGTCTAGTTTGAGGTCTATGACCTGCGCATAGGGTTCACGATTTGCACCTGACAGAGGAAGGTAAGGGCAGAAATTATTCCCACAAATTACACCGTCCGCTTTGGAGGAAAGGTCGTGGGACGTGGATTTGGTTTTGCACCACTTGTACGCGATGAATGGGGCCCGAGGAGCAAATTGTCATTCAAGAAATTTTCGAGTCAATTAGAGTCAGTGAAACGCAGCTTAAATCAAGAGGGACCTGCAGTGAATGAGCGTAACGAGAATAATGAAAACACTGGCTTGAGTCGGTGCCTATTCGAGGACTTCAAAAGGGCCCACCCGGCGTGACCCAGAAGCTCCTCCTAGCCGAAAATCCCATCCTCCTTAGTCCTTCTGGATTTTGGGGTATATGCGCCCGGAGTTGAAATTTTCCAGGGACATGGCAGCCAGAGCTGCGATATTTGAGCACGGAAGCAATTTGTTACTGAAAGGAAATCCTTCAGATTCCTACTTCTGTGCCGTATGCTCCTCCTCCAGACGCGGAGGACCCGGAATCCGGGAACGAGAACGAGCACACATATATCAGCGAGCCGGGCGACGTCAAAGGCAGACAGAAATATTATTGAAAATCCTCGGGAGTCGGCGAGCTGGGTGCTGGTGGAGAAAAGCAATTTCGGGGATCTCGTCCGGGGTGGATGGAATGACTTTTTAGTCTTCCAGAATTGTTTATGGCCATTCGGGAAGATTACCTCAATTCGCCCCGGTAATCGTAATCGCAACCCCGAAATTTTAGCACCCCCACCCGGTCCCGGCCACCTATACACCAGTCCTGCGAAAGTATCTTTCGCTCCTTCGAACGTCCTCTTCTTATTAATTTTGCTGCGAGCTTTGTACGCTCCCAGGATGAGACATTTCATGGATATGCCGTGGACAGTCGGTCTAATTTATCGCCGTGTCCCAGCGTCCCGAAAGGTCCCAATAAATATTTAAGGAGGCGAAATAGAATTTCAAATCAGCCCCGGCCTGGCTTCCAGGTAGCGGACATAAATTTCGCCTAAGTATCGAACTCCTCCTAGACCTGTCTGTGGCCATCGATTCCTCCCCCGATTCCTTCCCTTCTAACCCCCCACCCACCCTGTAATATTCAAATGTCATTGGGATATTTATCAGGTTTATCGTCCCGATCTAGCTTTTGGGTGATTTTCTTGCGCTGAGTTATGGCGCAGTTAAAAAGCAATTCGCCGCGGTTTATGGCGGATTGTGATGTGTCGGGGGACAAATTGATATTGTACAATTGTACCGTCGAAACAGCCCTGTAAATTCCTTATGGCCGTCATGCCCATTATGTTGGATGATTGTTCCTGTCCTTATGGTGATGAACAGCCAGAAACTTTGTGATACTGCTCGTAGAGCAAAATTATGCCCCTAGCTAGAGTTGTAGAGCATACCGGGCAAGGTAGGCAAAGAACGACGGTAACTGCTTTTATATCCATAAAACTTATGTTTAAAGGACATGTCTACATCCCCTCAAATACTATCGAAATCGCTCATGCTTCAACCGTTACTTTTGTATAGACCATTTTCATGAGTGTCGAACTATCCCACTTTTATGGATTGGACACTTTACTACTGAAGGTGATAAAATGGCTTTTCAAAAATATATATACTGAACAAATGTGCATACCTGCAAGGATAAACGATAAATTCGTTTAAAACGTGTTACCAGCTGCCAATGCACAAAATTAAAAGATATTACGAAAACTTTATAATGGCTAATTACTCTTATACCTACAACTTGAAAATTAAGATGTTCTAATCACATAAATGTACTG
Source organism: Eutolmus rufibarbis (assembly GCA_963920795.1). Classification (NCBI taxonomy): domain Eukaryota; kingdom Metazoa; phylum Arthropoda; class Insecta; order Diptera; family Asilidae; genus Eutolmus; species Eutolmus rufibarbis. Next base: position 42,580,568 of record OY987206.1, read on the forward strand.
AAAATCGAGTTTTCCATTTTATGGATAAGTCTGTAACATTAAAGACATAATTACTGAACACTAAAACATTTACAGTACTGAGCTATTATATCTTAAAGATCCGTCGGAGAAAACGAGATAATGTTAATTGAAACATGGTCTACAAGGGTAAAAAATTTCTATTTTAAGAAGTTGTATTCAGTGATAGCACCACCTGATAATAGTACACTTGGAAATGTAGAGTACCTATTTCGTGAGATACTCGTACAACTTCGCAATATTTTAAACGCTTGTGATTGTTTTTATGTGTCCAATTTGAAGCTTTTTAAATTTTTCCGGCTTATTAAGTTAGTAAAAAACAATATAATAAAACTTTTATGTGCACGTCCTCACGCTTTAATTTTTTTGAAAAAGAAAAGCTATTAAGAAAAATATAATACAACATTGTAATTTAAAAATTACGAGTTTTTAGTCATACCGTTTTTCAAATTCGTTGTAGACCATTATAAAATCTATAACATATTATTTAAAACGACTCTAAAACACAATAAATAAGCCATTCAACAAAGTCAATTTTAGATTCAACATGCATAATTATCAATACAATTGCTTTTCTTGTTAAAATTTCCCATTTCAAATTAAAAATAAACATTTTTGAATATACCATTATTTGTGTTGGAAATTCTGACGGGGTTGAAGTTATCAATTGTAGTTATAATATTGTAAAAGAATTGGATTCACTCGTGGTTTTACTCAATTTGAAAGTCGTTTTTAAAAGTATGTTATATAATTCTTTAATTTTTCATTTAGCTGGATCAATCAGTTTTCGGAGGTAGAGTTTTTTGAATAAAAATTATATTTGAGACATCATTATAAATATTCGTTTGAGGGCGGAATTTCGCAAACAATTATTCTCAATACCTAAATGAGTTGTTGTTTTAAAATTTAAATACTTTTAATTCAATAATACACATAATTAAAAAGTAAAATGCAAAATATTTTGTTTTAAATTCGTTTTCAACGTTGTTTTAAAATTTATTTTTTTAAATACAACACCTTATTAAATTGATATTTTTCGGCATAGGCGTAAATCATATCTAAAAATTATTGATATAATGCTGTTTCTATTGATTTTACAAAGTTGTTTGGTTAAATTACATTTGGGGAAGATAGCGACACTCTGCATAGGAAAGTACACTTAGAAATGACCTGATCGTCCTTTTAATAATTTCTGATCTTGATAACAGATATTTTATAGAAGAAAGGGGACACCTTCTATAATAACTCTTACTATAATTAATATTTTTTGGGCTGATGGTACGTAATGGGATACTTTTCGTTTTAGTATTTCTTAAGTTTCAAGACTAAATCACCCTGATTGAAAAATTTAAAGTTAATAACGATTGTTGGAAGTTCTTAATACACAAAACTTAGCTAGCTATCACAAAATAAATTGTGAAATACTGCTTTGAATGTGATAGATACCTTGTAGAGTAGAAAATCTCTTGCTTTGGTATTAGAACTTATGCGTACGAGTATATCCTTTGAAGTAGTCCGGTAACACAATCCTTGACCCTCGTTATCTTAAATCATTATTCGATTTTGCTTGAATCAGGTCATACAACAACAGCAAGTTGCAGTACGCTTCCAATTACATTTCACTTCCAGAGGGCATTGTTGAAGCCTATTCCCAGAAGACTGCTCCCACAATTAAAGTACAAGACTCAGTTTCTTTTTCCCATATATTTCAAAAAGGTTCGAACCCTTACATTATGTGGATTTGATACAGGGACCATTGAGATCAACTCAGATTTGCCTTTTTTTCTCTAAATCTTCGTTCTTTTCAAAGTCCAACCGGCTTAACGTTGAATTTATCAAGGAGGAATAATACGGTCTTAATCGTGGTAAAGAGCGACAATCTCGAAGGAATTAAAACCTTTCATTCCGTTTAGCTTATAAAGAATGTTTGCTTCACAAATTGAAAGGCCCTTTAGTTGAAATAATAAAAAAACGAAGTGCAAAAGGCAAAAGACGTCTGCCGTGCGCCAAGAGGCCGCCTTTACAATTACAAAGTGCCTTGGCTCGCCATCAAAACAAGGGCATTAAAAACGGGCCAAAATAAATAAAGCGATTCATTTCCATAAATGCCGAGCCCCATTTGTAATATTCCATCCTCTCCATCCCCCCACTTTGAGTGAGATTTTGGAAAAGCATAAGAAAAACGCAATCATCCCGGGCGGGGTAAATGGAACCCGTCCAACTTCAATTTCGCTATGATTCTGTCATCATCATTTTCTGCTCATGAAATCTTCATCCAATCGAAAGGAGCTCTAGCTCTTCGCCAACGTCTTCGTCGTCATCGTCGTCATCGTGGTCGTCGTCGTCATCGTCTTTGTCGTCGACGACGTCTGCGACGGGAGTAATTGCACAACGTCTTCCAAGACCTCTGCCGAAATTTTGGCAGAACAACAAAAATTAAGCGCGGCGCAATGTAAACAAACCACAAAGTCAATAACATAAAACCATTTCAAAATCGCGCAATTGTCTTTTGCTATTTTTGTCATTAAGGCTGATGGGGCTTCGCGAGGGATAGTTGGGGCTCCGAGACGATTCAACGTCTTCTCGCTAGAATTTTTGGATTTTTATGCCAACTTTTGCAACACTGCATGTCGTGGGAGTTAAGACGGTTTCCACCCGCATAACGAGTCTAGCGGCTTCCCAACGTTGTAAAAGTTATTGGAGTTATTTCCAGCCCTCGGGCTCCGCAACTATACCCTGTCTGGCCAAATACAATCAATGTCAAAATTGATAGAACACTTGTAAAAATGCAAATAAAAAAAATTAAATACTTTTTACCAAATATAATTGTTTATTAAATCTTAAATCCTTTGTTTAGTCTATGCAAAAAAAAAAAAAATCTTTTATTACAGTAAAGGTCAATTTGACTATCATCCTATTACGTCACTTATCATCACTGTTTTCTAAAATAACAACAGATAGTCAGATAGAATTTGTCAACAAGATAATGATACGAAGCACATAACTTTTAATAATATACTAGTAAAATTGTATTAAAAAATGTTCAAGTATGAATTTTGCCCTGATCTGCAGAGGACACCTGGCGGTGGTTATGATAAACAAAACTATCCAACCGATATTTCTGTGAAACAAAACGTTTTATATCAAATATCACGATATTCTACGATAAATGGTACCCATTATATCAATTTTTTAAAAGATTGATTAATTGTGGTAGGAATTATAGTCATAACCATACTTATTAAGAATTTGTTTGCATTCTTTTACTTCAGATTTTTTTCCGGGTTCGAAATCCCCAAAATAAGCAAGCGTGGTATATGTTAAGTTTGATAAAGAATAAATAAATATGAAAAAATAATATTATTTTTCATCTATTCACGAAAATGACCCACCCCTTTATAATAGTCTTTTTTACGGCTCATAGAAAAAATTAAAATGTTTAATTTGAAAAACGAGTACAATGTATAGGAAATGATTAATGCATAAGAACTGCATAATAGTTAAGAACTAAATTACTATTATTCTAGAAAACAAGGTTTGTTGATTAGCATTTTTTACAAGTGTCTCCTCAATTTCGCTACTGATTGTAAATGCCGTCTGCCATGGACTGGGGCTGGCATCGAGCGACGCCGGAGCCCCCGTATAAATTATCGAATTATACGTTTCATGTCGGAGGATCTGCAGCAGAGGCAAGTGTCATCGAGGTGTCACCGGTGATGAATGCTCCACCGGGAAGGATGCTGCGGGGCTCCATCGACAGTCGATCGTCAACAATTCTTGTGCAGCTCCTGTAACGACCCGAGTGTTTATGTCTCGAATTAGAATAACAAATGAAGCAGTCTGGGGCGGGGGCGGTGCAGCATCCCCAGCATCCCCCAAGCACCTGAGTTGACGGATGTTCATTAAATGAATAGGACTCACTCCTTGATGGTTATGAGCCCCGAGATTACGGCCTCATCGAACTACTCATAAGATTGATTTGTCCTGATAAGTTCAGCTTTATGCGCCCTATCTCCCTTTATGGGGCCGCATAAAGTCCCCTTCGATTGGGGAACTCAACTGAACGGGGTGAGAGGGATTTTTACGTCATTAGCACGGCTAGGTTAAGTATTTGAAGTGCGATCTTAAAAAATTTAACACTTCCGGGGATTTTGTGAGATTTTACGTCGCATCAGGGGTTGTTAAGTGTTTTTCATCGTTGAGGAGATAAATGTATTAGTGATAGTTATAGGTTTTGTCGTTAATAAATTTCAAGTGGATTCTGATGGATCAGTTGAACCTTGCTTAAGGGGAAAGTATAGTAGTGTAATAATTCAGCACTTTAAGTACCATAGTATGCAGTAAAATTATGTGTACAACCGACATTATTAAACTATCAAACAATTTTTGTCAGTTAATAACATACAACGTCAATACACTCTCAATGTTACTATTTTACACAGAGAATTTATTACGTCTTTCCACTTATGTATTTATTACGTTTTTAAATTTCAAAATTTAAAGAATTGAAAAAAAAAAACGTTTCATGATATTCAATTTTATTCATTTCATATCAGGTTTTTTTTTATAAATCTACATATATGAAAATTTCGTTTAATTGAATTAATGTCATATTTTTATTTGAAGGTTATACATCACTGTAGAGACTATCAGAAAATAAAAAATTAATTTGAGAAAATTTGCTGGATGTGTAAAAACAGCGATTTCAGTATGTAAAAATTCAAATTATACGTTAGACACATTATCCGTCATTATGGCCATAACCATCATTATGTTATGAGACCACAAACCCCTAATTAAAGATAACCATCTTTAGCGAAGTTAGTTTGTTTTTAAAATGTGTATGTTATGCCAAATTTAGACGAAGGTATTCTGATGTATCTTTTTTTCATCCTTAATAATAGTTGTCATCATTAGGGGGTGTATCTAATAATTTTTGCATGAAGTTGGCGCCTCAAATTTCAGGTTTTTTGTGGTTGCAAAGTGGAATTTAAAATTCATCATTTTTATTGTCTATGTAAGTAGGGGAAGGGGGGGCAAACCGGGGTCCTTAACGTTTGAAGTAATAATAAAACGCACATTTTTAAATATTTTGAGTATTTATTTATTTATAATTACTCTTACATTAATAATCTTTGGAAATAAGGAACTTAAAAAATTTCACATTCATTGAAAAAGAAAAAGATGATCAATTTTGACAAAAATGTCCAACACCCCATCTTGCCCCCTAGGTAGGGTAAGACGGGGTACCCTATGGGGCAAGATGGGGTATGGGAGACATATTCTATTTTTGGTTGCAAAACTCGCAAACAAATACTGCCTCGTCGTCCTCGTCATCTATCCCAGCACAGCTACAGTGTGCCCAATCCCTACAGAGAGAACATGCGACCCATCCTTCATTTGAATCCAAGTATTTTCCATGGCAGTAGAAGCAAAGGATATTATTTTCATCGTTGTCACTTTCTGATGAAGAATTAGTATTATTGTTGGTTTTCTTCTTATTAATTTTCTTAGGCAATTCGGTTTTCTAATTCTTTTTTTGTTCTTTTACCTCTCTTTTTCTCTTTTTGTTATCGTCTGCTAGTTTCCTTTTCTTCATAATTTCTTCTAATGCATTTTTCATACTCTCTTCACTCCAATTCCCCCTTTCTGTCTTTCTTTTATAATTTTTCACCATCCTAAAAGAAGCTAATATTAAAATTACGTTTAAAGGATCATAAAGTGTCATAAAGAAATCATAATTTTCTTCGAGGCATATTATTTAATTCAAATGTACATGAGGGGGCAAGATGGGGTACCCCATACCCCATCTTGCCCTCATGCATATTTGAATAAAATAATATGCCTTAAAAAACCAAATCAAAATATGGAAACAAACATGTTCTTACCTGCTGTTGTAATCATTGATAAACCAAGAATAAATTTCAGTCAGTTCTAGAAAACTAATGTTGAGGTACAAAACACATGCGACGGATAACAGGAAAATCACAACGAACTTGACCAAAACCGAGTTTTTGACGCTAGAGCGAAAACGCGTGGATTCACAAGCCGGTCACAGCGCTCGCTGATAAACAAAGTATTAGCGCGTCATTACGAGCCAGAGCGGCTCTGATTGGTCATTCGTACGACCGATAAGACCCGGTACCCCGTCATACCCCACCTTCCCCTACATTATATATTTCTATATATATGCAATTTTATTTGGTTGACCCAGAGACCAACAATATAATAGGGAATCCCTCAGAATTTCAGTGCAATTTCTTTAGCCATTTTTCCATAATCGTTCCAAGAAATAGTGTTTTTAGAACAACGCTTTAAACCCTTTTCGAGCTCCTTTTTATAGTATAAAATTGATGACGATAAAATTGATTGGCTCAAATTTTTTATTTTTATTTTGTTTTTATTTATTGTGTTAGAAAAACCCTTTAATAATAATTTTTTATTGTAACCGTATTCATATTGAATTCAACATTATTTTATTAAATAAACATCTTGTCCTAGATCTCGAGTGAATTAACCTAATTACATAAGTTAGATACTTCTTCTAAAAAAAAAAAAAAATTATGTTTCGTAATGAAATCTAAAAGCCATAAATAAAGTTTGGAAACTTTTAACAAAAATATCTCCTAGGTAAATACTTCGGAGCCGTATTTCAATTATGCATAATGTTTATGGAGTACGTAGGGCAATTTAAGCGACTGAAAATAAAATGCATACCCACAGAAAAACAGTTTACCTGTAGCAACAATTTTGTCCCAGAAAAAAAACTGCTGACCTGAAAATCAATTTGTGAAAATTTTAAAAGAAGTACAAAATTTCAAGTTGTACCACAAAAATGCAATTTTTGCAGGGGCGAAGTGCCAATTAGAAAACCATCAAAAACATCAGCAAATTGGTCAAATGGAAAGGGGGCAGCATATGCAGCCGATTTTCTTCGTTTCCAACACGTACTGACCAGACAAATAACCCGTCTAACTCAGCTATTGCTAAGCTCCCGGGAGAAAAAAAAATACATCTATAGTGTACATGGGGAAGAAAAACAGAAATAAAATTTTGAAAAGGTTGAAGGGGTGTAGGGCGGAGCACATCAAAAACAACTTAAACGCAATAAAACCATCAAACTCAGCCAAAATCAATAGAAGATTTTTGTAAACCGTTCCACTTAAGAGCGCCGAATTCCTTCCGCCCTCGAAGAAAAGGACTTGGGCGTCTTCGTCCTCCCTCTGTCGGCAAAAACGAAGACTACGATGGGGTTGTTTGTCCCGCACCCCCTCGCCCTCTCGTCCGGACGAACAACCCGCACAGCACGAAGGACACGGGAGAAAACATGAAATACGTCCGCCGCATGTTTGCGACCGCGGAGCTGAAGGGTTTGAGGGAGGGTTCAGGATATTGTACCGGGTTACGGTGGAGGGGGGGAATTGCTGGGATAAAAAACTTATTGTGGAAAAATATTGGCATCGACTAAAAGGGTAAAAGGGTTATCCGGGGAAGCACAATGCGAGGTATTAAGGTCGGCACCGCAACTGTGAAAAGGGAAAACAGGTCAGTCATTGGAAACCTTTCTAAATCGCGGTGCAGAACATCAACAACCCACAAAACAAATGGAAATAACCTTCTTACGGAGCTCGAAACCCATCCACGGAGCTGGGTTGGTTGCTGCTGGTGCTTTTGTGCAGAATTGGAGCAGTCATAACATATTCAGCGGGGTGAGGGTGTCATATCCCGCCTAGGGCGGAACGTAGGGTTTCCGAGAGCAACGAGCGCTGAATGAAGTAAGCTAGGCTACGAGGCGTAGTCGCAGCGTTCACGTTTCATTCATCTTAAGACGATCCTTGCTCCTTGTCTTGCCGACCGAGCCCTGCGCCGCGACGCCGACGCTCCGTCTCCCGGCACATTGGCCCGGGAGCGCGGGCTGAGTATGTGCGGCCCCCCAGTTGCCCCTACCCTCAGACAAAGAAAGGTCGCAAAGAAAGTAGACATCTCAAACAAAAGTCCCAGAAAATGTAAACGTCGTGGCGGGGCATCACAAAAGGGCGAAAATTTATCCTTTTTACCAAAAGTTTTTCTAGTGCGGAAAGTTTCCCTATTCAGCTGCCTTCCGAAGAAGAGTTTCATTTTATTTTTTCTATTTTTTTTTTCTTCCCTTTGATTCGTTCATTCATCACGTCCTGCCCGGGACTCTTTTATTACATTAGCCCGCTCGCGCTACCCGGGACCCAGGACCCGGGAGAGAAGCAAGCGATATGCTCGTATATCCCGGGGCCGTTCCAGGTCGTCTGCTTGCTTTTATTATTTTATTATACTCACATAATTCTGGGCAAGGTCAGGATGATTTGTTTGGATGCCATCATCAAGGATAGATACCACGACTCCCTTTCCTGTGTATCCCTTCTGCCAGGCGGGACCGATGTTCATATCCAGACCATCTTTGGCGCCACCGTTCTGCGTGGAGATTTTTATCCAGTACCGCAAAAATATATGAAAAAGAAGAAGAAAAAGAAAAAATATATATAAAAGATGTGAATGCTAGTTTCCGTGCTGGCCAAACTAAGAGCTTAAAATAAGTGACATTAATTAAGCTATAAAGATTAGAACTGTTAGATGGATGATGCTAGATGGCGGGAACTGGGTTAGATTTGTTAGATGTCGTCGTCCTGGGTAGTTTCTCAATTGTCATTCTTGTCTTCCTCCCAGGCTCGCTTGCTTCGTTATGCTTCGTCATACGAATGACATAGTTCGGATTAGGCCAACACCATGACGAGGACATTTCGCTAATAACGAACTTGTTCCAGGCGGAACATTACAAATTGTTCGAAGACTACGGGTTGCTGGGTTGCGCAACCAAAATACTCATAAAGATTATGTTACAAAGACGAAGAATACTAACTAAAAACTTATTTTAGACCTTCTGGCTTAAAACGACAAGAACATTACTCTTCATGTTTTCTTTGTAGAAAGTAATTTGTTTTATTCAAAACCAAACTTAAGAAAAAACTGTAGTCCGATCCGCAGAAATATTTCTACTACATGAACAAATTTATGATATTGGAAAGGCTTATATTATTTAAACTGAAAGTGTAATTGTAAAAGAAACCAATTAAATATTTTAATTTAAATAATAAATAAATAGGTATCTTTTAAAAATTCGTCGTAAAAATAGAATTGTACTATGACTGTTTGGCCGTTCATAATAATTCTAGTCAGGATTTTTTAAGTGTCTGACTTACATTCCAAAATGTGAGTACGCAAGGAATATTGAAATGCTAGATAGAAATTTTTCATCATTAATAAAGAAGCACGATTTATTCGTTTGGCCTGTAAAGAACTCTTTTATAATTCATAAATGTAATTTTTTGATCTTCTTAAACATTTTGGTATTTTAGTTTGATACAATGATTAATTATTTAATTAGAATAAAAATTTCAGATTTTACTTTTGTAATGACTATTGAATTGGTTTCGCTATCTTCTTAGAAAGCCGATTTAAAATCTAAAGAATCTAAACTTTTTCACTGCATAATAGTTTTTCTTTCAAAAATTATACCAAGAATATTAAATATTAATTCTGGAGCAAATTATCTATAGATTGTTGAACGCTCTTTCACAAATAAAGTTTTGTGGTGACCATCATGACTTCATAGTCTTTTATCCAAACTCAATGCAACAATAAAATTTTGTACTTTTGAATTTTAAGGTAAAAAAAAGTATTGATCAAAAATACAAATCCTTCAATCAGGTACTAATTCTTTATACCTACACAGTAAAAAATAATTTGAAGTTTACACGAATCATTAGGAAGGAAAGCGTGTAAAACTGTCAAAACATTTAATTTTAAAGGAAAACATTTAAAAAAACCTGAAAATTTTGTAATCCACTGTTAAAGCATGTACTGTACATATATTTAAAATGCTTGTGTTTGTAATTTAAACACGCATATAGAAAATTACATATGAGAGAAGAATGAGTTGAAAATTATGTTTTAGAATGAAATTTTACTGTGAAATTTTTGTTTTTACAAAGAAAAATTAACTTAACTTTTGGAGTGTAATTTTACATGTTGAGTGATGGCAATTAGTTGCTTTAAATTTTTACTATATGCTGTCAATAGTAAGAAGGTCCTAGTGTTATTATAGAATATCTCTAAAACTATTCATTGGATCAAGTTAAAATTTTTATAGAATATTTTCAAAATATTATATTTGAAGACAATAAGAAAAAAAAAACATTGATTTTTTGAAAAGCTGACAAGCCCTAAACCCTTTTGTTTATTATTTTCAAAATATTTATTAGCTTTTTCCTTCACTTGAGTAAGTTTTCAAATTTCTCACTTGCCCAGCTTACATCGCTCGGATATAAACTAAAAATAGAATGGACATTTCAAGAAAAATACTTAACTAAATTGGACCAAGCAAGCAGTAATCGAAAAGTCTATTTGCGGCTGTAATTATTTTCCAGGGCTCTGAGGGCGTAGACTTGTGTGTCCTGATAAACAGATAAAACAATTCACCACACTCGGGAGGGCCTCGAGGGCCCAGGGAAGGAGGCCCTTGAGTGAGTTATCTGCTGAAATCAATCCGGAGCTGTGTGAAGTCGCTCCTCTGCTCCAGTAATTGTGTCTAATCAAGTGTCAGGCGGCCTCTGGGTTAATGAACGCCTCCAAAACGCAACAGAGCTCTCAGGTTGCCACCACCTCTCCAGAAGCTCCAAGAGGAACATATTTGCCTCCAAAATGCAAAATTAATTTAGCACGGGCATTGGACCTCAAGACAATTTCACGCTCAAGTTTACTCAAAGATGATAACGTCCATGAGTGTCCCGTCCCGGCCGGGTTGCTCCTCAAGGAGCTGAGCGGGTCTAGAAGGGGGTGGATGCGGCGGGACGGGACGAGAAGGAGCACGAGGCCTAAATCCGTCTGGATGATGTGAGGTTCCTGCAAACTGGAAAATCGGGTCCCCGAATTCCGGCGGCGCCCCGCTCCTCGCATTTATTAAGCTCGTGTATGGGGCAAATATGGATCCCAGGGAAACCGCACGAGTCTATGGGAGCTCAGGAGCGGCTTGTCGGCGACGGACTGCAGAGGACGGATTTACCCAAGGGCAAGGATATTTGCTACCGTCTCAGAAATTCCCTTTAAACTGCTTAAATCATTTCGGAGATCCGTTTACTTACTGCTGGGGCTTTGCAGCCTCTAACGAGCTTCGGAGCCTCACCTTCGGATTTGCCCGGACCCACCTAGGTGGCGTTTTGGGGCTCCACCAAAATCGATAGAAGCACACGCCTCGCGGGGGGCTCTAAGGATGGCTGGGAATTTTCAGCAGGGTGAAGACGAGCAGAAGAGCATTTATGGGGGCGTCCCGGGGACAACAGGGTGATGCGACGGCGACGACGACGTCGACGACGACCATTTTCTTTATCTTATTAGCCCGGCCGAAATCCACCCAAATGAGGGAAGATTCGAGCAAAAACTCTGACGAGCACAATGGGAATCTATTTGGGGATTTCTGTGCTCTCAGCCGGTCGCAACCTTTCTTGTCGGACTGACCGCGGTGGGCCCTTCCCAACTGTCCAGGACTTCAATCTCCTGCTGGGTAAGACGACGTTTCCATTTGCTCTCATTTCTCACTCCACCCGCTAAAATGACACACCTAACCATCGCAAGATTAAACCTTTGGAGGCTTATAGATCTTGTCCAAACCTCAGAGTCTCGTCGCTAACAATCTCCCCTGTAAATTTGTTATTTAGTTAACCAATACTGCAATTTAAATTAAAGGTACTGAACCCTTTACTTAACCAGTTAAATACCATCATTAAATACACTCATAAAAATACTACATTTTAAAATCTATTCCGTTCAGCTTTGAAAAAGAAGTTGATTTCACTTTTATTAAAACACTTTTGTTTTATAGTGGAAAGTTTTTGTATGAAAATCGCAATATTTTCATGGGTTAATTGAGAGCTCTTAGGAACTTATAATGAATGTGAAAAATCTTTATACTCGGAAATACAATGTATATTTTTTTACTTATGTATATATTATTTAATGTTCAGACTAAAACGTAGCTTTAATTTTAATATTTTTTAACACAATACAATCAATAAAGAAAGATATATATGTATTTAAATTAAACAATTTTGAGTTTATTTTAGTTTCTTGAATAGTAATAATTTGAAATTTTTGTATCGCTACTTCAAAATATACATCTTCTACTTAAAGTTACAAAAATCGATCTAAATAATTCAGAAAAAACAGGAAAAATTTATGTTGGTTTAATTTCAAAATAATTGTTTATACCAGGAAAATACGGTTGAACAAAAATAAGCTAGTAAATATAAATAAAATTTGTTTTTATTGGAAATAAATGAAACTTGAACGATTTTAATGCATTGTTTAAATTTGTAAATAAAAATTCAAGTAATTTTCGAAGTAGGTACCTATTACATATTTAGTTTTAAATTTTTCGTTATTAATTTACTATCATAGTGGAAACTTTTGATTTGAAGTTTTTTATCTAGGTTCAAAAGGTTCGAAAATTCAATATATTTTTGGCGAACAGTGGGCAATCAATTTTAAAATTCAGAGTGCTAATTAGAAGGTACAAAATGAAGTGACAGGAGAGTTTCGTTTGAATTTCACCTTAAGCTGAATATTTTTTTAAATTGGAAATAAATGAATACTTTTAATTTGACCAGTTGTCAAAGGGCCATAAAAAAAACCCTATTTGAAGTGTGGAAAGGCACTTTCCTCAGAAATTATTTTTAATAGTGTCTTCGTTTTCAATTTTACCTCATTTCCCCAGCAATTGGTCTAATCGCCTTCAAATTGCCTACCAACGGCCGTGTCTATCCGTGCGGTTTTGCACGATATTTGCGTCGCGATAACGGATCGCAACGCGGCATTGTTGTCGTTTGTGGCGCGACTCGAATGCTTATGCAAATGCGTGCGCTTTTGTTTTCAAATTGCTTAGATAGCCATCGAAAACCGCGGAAAAAACGACAAGCAAAGAGCAACAGAACGGGGCGCACCCTTTTCCAGTCCCAAGAATTTTCTAACCATTCCGTGCGTAATTTTCCGGCCCTAATTAAGAAGCCCACCTGAGGGGCCAAGGAGCTGCTAGAAAACAGCGCCAGGTGCCCTTTACGTCTTTATTGGTTTGCGAACATGCATTTCGTGGAACCGCGGTCCCCGCCCCCGCGACTCTTCTCTACGTCATTTTGAGCCCTCTGTCCAGGGCCATTAGGCTCGCCTGATAGATTTCATTTGTTTGCTTGCGCGGTTTAACTGCCGCGGCAAATGGTCTTCGTCGCAAAGTTTACCGCCGTCGTTCTAGGGCCGGTGAACATTCGTGGCTCCGATTTGATTTGTTTCGCGTTTCGCGGCTTTAAATTGAAATTAAATGGTACTGCGCTTGAATATGCGCCGGTTCAACGCTACAAATTCATTTTAAGTTGTTGAAAGTTGCCACGCGATATGCAGGTACAATCAATTTTACGGTGGGTGCAGGCGAAGGTCACAAAAGTACCTAAAGGTCTGGCCTTACATCATCTTGTTTTATTCACGGAAAGTATAATTTTTCACCCATGCATCCTAAGTTTTGTAGTATGTTTTCACATGTAACATTTAACGAGCATTTTTCATACATAATTTGACGTGAAAATTAATCAAAAGTGCATACTTGGAATTTTAATTAAATCTAATAAAATTCCTTGCGTTTTATCAATGTAAATAATAAATTATATCAAACCAAATCAATTAAGTTTGACCTGAACATTATTTTGTCAGGGCTGTTTAAAGATAACAAAATGTTTAATAAAACTGATTGAATGATTACGCGTGGGCACATCCAATTTTATTAATTTAAGCTGTTTACTCTATAAACTCAGTGAGTGCAACTGCAGTCACGACCTGAGTTATCAAATGTTTTCCTTTATGGAAGGTGAGTTGTAACTAAATTGCGTCATTTTGAGTGCATTTTAATTGTACTTTATCACGCAAGCATCTGTCTATAGGGTTTTTGTTTTGAAAACTAGGAGTTTCCCTAATTTTTTTATTCAGATTCGACTCTTTTTACTTTTAGTTATTTTTGGCTTCAGAAGAGTTTCGTATTGAATAACAAAATATAAATTTTTTAAAACTAAAATAACTACATATGTATATGACATTTTTTTAAAGTACAAAATTTCATAATAGGTATATAATACAAAATAAAATAATCGTTTGAATCGATATTACAAAAGCAGTTTTAAACATTTTTTTAATTAAACTTCTATAAATATTTGGAATTTAGTTCGGTTTAATTCTTTGAATTTATTGTACTTATTATAATTTATTCTTAATATTTATTTAAGTCCAGAGACTCGGCTGGCCAGTTCAAAATGAGAATGCATTGTTCTGTTGGAACAGAAAAGTACTAATTTATTTACGACGATCCTAAATACATAAGTTTAACTCATTCATCTCTGAGTTCCAAATATTGCTCCGGCTTTTGTCACACCCATCCAAATCATGACGGATTCCTTTCCAAATTTATAGTTCGAATCACACATGCCAAACATCTAAATAAGCCTGACTCTACATTTGACAAAATTTTCCCTTTATATTACGAGTTGTCTATGCTCCAAATTTCTTTCAATTGTAATAATTTTGTAATAATAGTAAAATTGTAATTATGTTATTTTCTTTAATTATGTCTGTACCCGAATTACATGAAGTTAATTAAATGTAACTTAAAAATCCTTATTTGTAAAATGATTTCTGTCTGACAGTGCAGCCTAAAACGTGATTGACAATATCGTTATTTTATAGTGCAAAAACCAGATTACTTGATTTAAACATAAAAATCTTATACCTATTCTAGATAAGGGGGAAAATACAATTTGTGTTATGAAATAGGTTAGCGAGTCGCAAATAAAATTTTAATTTATAATCATACAATCATGTAAGTTCTACTTAGGTTTATAAATTGAATATGTGTTGGGTTCGTACGACATTCGAAAAAAATTTCTTACTTTAAAATTTAATCAAAATTTTCATTTTCAGAAAATCCATTGATTCTAGAACTGTGTAAATGTAAGTTTTAATTGCTGGATTTTGTTTATTAGTGGTTAAGTATGATAGTGCAGTAAGAGTAGTAGTAAACTTTTTGCTAGGCTACTGATTCTGATTCGTACATCATCTTTTTGAATAAACCTGTTTATGTATCTATCTGTCTATATGCCCATATAAATAAAATAAAATAAAATGTAATATGCTGTCAAAAATTATAAACATAGATCAAATCACAAATAAGGTAACCTAACCAATACTTATACAGGTCATACACCTGTGCGAGTTCAAACTAAAATTTAGACTTTCACAGATAGCTATTAAATTATTGGAAAACATTGGAAATATTCTTAGAAACAGAATTTAACGTACCATCACAAGACTTTTAGTAGAAGCTAGTTTGCCACCACGAAACCCGCGTAATGTCCCATTATGGATCCAGCGATATAAAATTAATCGGTTGAAGATCGCTAAGAATCATGTGAATAAATAAATGGTGGAATATTTTGGAGACCGATGAAAGTAAAATTGTGTTGTCGTCAGTTAGTAGTAGTCTTCTTATGTATTTGCTTGTATTGATTCAAAAAGTACAAGTTTACTTTCGTCAGTCCACAAAATGTGTCATGTGTGATGGTACTGAAGACTGCTATTATTTTAAACGGAACTGTATGTAGTTTTGTTTTCTTAAGTAGTAGTATGTATATAAAAAGATAGTTAAACAAATGTATCAACAATGATTTAATTTCACTCTTAGAGCTATTCGTGTGTGTGTGTGTGTGTGTAAGTCCCAAAAAAGCCTGGAAGAAGACATTTATTTCTATTCGAACTTTCTTTATATAATTTGCACGGTGGTCCTTAATACATGCTTAACCGCATTTCGATTATTTCCGTCATTGTGTCCTTCACCCAGGACCTAGAGAATCGTCGCCACTGCGAAATTCGGTCCATTTGAAGTGTCCAACACCAGAACGTGTCATCAAATCAAACTACCCTGAACCTGACAGGAGGGGTTGTTGTCACTCGGGGCGGGGAAGAGCGAGGGGAAAAGAAATGACAAAAGAAACACATACTCTACTCACCAAGTACCACTGCTCCTTGAAAAGCGGGTCAGGGAAGATGTTGTGGGGGCTGGCCGCCCGGTACTGCAGCCTGGTGTGGGGCGAGGCGCTCCTCAGGACGCCGCCGCCGAAGGAGGTCCCGAACCCGGCCGGGGAGCGGCCCAGGGCTAATCCCGGAAACCTCACATCCGCTCCGTAATCACGCTTCTTGCGGATTCTTTCGTGCTGCTGCTGCATCCATCGTACCTAAGGCCGGGAAGTGGGCGTTCCCGGAGGGAGGAGAATAATAGAATTAATTAAATCAAGTTAACTCTGAATAATATTACATTTTTTTGATTAAGCTATTTCTGCAGGGTGGTGGGCCCGGCTGCCGGGGGAGCAACGACCCACCACGACTGTCATTTTGATGGAAGTTAATGGATTCGGGTACCCTTGGAATTATGTCGTTTGAATTAAGAAATATTTTTGCAAGATGGAAAGCATGCCGCTCGCTTCTGGCTCCTGGCGAAAGAGTGGGGTTAATGATGTTTTCTTGCCCAAATACGATTGCTCCCTTTCAGGGGTGACGATGACGGTTCCGAGAAATTCACTTTTACGGGAAAATATAATTGTGTTTTATGGAAAACTTGGATAATAGGGAAATAATGCAAAAACTCCTCGAGGGGACCTTTGCGAAATGTCCGTATTTCATTACAGATGACAACTGGTAATAAGCGACGGGGTGGGGCTGTAATTGAAAGCCTCTTCAAATTCAGAGCGCGTAAATAATGCTACATTGGATGTATTTTCTTCAAATTTCTTTTCCTTCAAGGATATTAAAGAAATGACAAAAGGTTCTTTAGATTTTTTGCGTAAAATGTTAATGCGTTTTCTTATTCAGAGAATAAAAACAAAATGTATCTTAAGTACATTTTTTTCAATGTCTAACATATGTTTCAGGCAGTTTAGAGAACATTTTACTTTAAGTTCTGAAAATTAGCCAAAAACTCATTTTTATTTCGATTGAAGAATTGTTAATTTCAATTTAACAATTCACAAACATTCGACCCTATTTTTCTAACATTCCAAAAGGTTATAATATTATAAAGAGGAAAAGAGAGAAACTATTGAACTGACAATATTTTCATTGTTCGATAAGTGACACTTTCCTTTAGGACATTGGCTATTAATGTGTGTTTATTTGTTTTTTTTAATAATTCCCGAACGGCTGGTTTAAAATTTTTGTTTTTTTTGCCCAAAGGTACTTAATATCATAATTTTAAACACAAGATAAGTTTTTTTTTTCAAAACATAAGAGTTTCAAAATAGGTGACGCGAATAACGCGTTTCAATATGGTGCCTCAAAATTAGTAATTTGAATAAAAATTAAGGTGCTTGATGGTTTTTACTAGTATTGATTTGAAATCCACTATCGAAAGTTAAATATTGAATATATGTCGGCTAAAAATATTCAGCTTTAGGAGAATTTGAAAATAAATAGATCCTGGATTTGTCCTCAAGTATGCTCATTAAAAAATTGATCGAGCTTAAATATCCGTAAATCCGGTATATTGAAATTAAATTTACATTTTCCCTGAACCTTTTTAATTTCTCAAATGGTGGAAGCATTTTTCTTTATTTTCGATTTTCGTCTTCTTTCTGAAATTTGTTATTTTCGATGGTTTTGTTCATCAATAGAACATTTGATAAGCCCTAAGTGAAAATCGAACTTGCACCTCTTTAATAGAAGTCTAAGTAGTTATACAAATACAAAACAATAATGCCTTGTCATAGTTCAACGTCGAATTGTATAATCAATAGATGCTTGAAACCCCACTTTAATCGAGAAGTGTTGCTTAAGTTTGACATAAATTTGTATAAACAGACGATGTGGATCGAAAATCGATACGTAATTTCAATTCTGAAAGTCTAATCGACAACTGTAATGAAAAAAGGACCTACAAACATATATTTTTCTGGATGTCGATAAATTCCCTCATCAAAATAGTGCTTAGTATTACCTTGTATTATATTTCGTTCTCCTTTTTATGTTGTTAATTAAAAAAAAATGCATCGCCTAAAGCGGCAACCTAAATGAGTCTTTGGAAGAAAAGCGCAAGGTGCACAAAGGACCCAAATTCCATCCACAAAGCGAGTCAAGTCAAGAGGATTTTCAATTTTCGTGTCAAGTTACAATCATTCGGGTGTACAGACTTCAAAATGTATTTTATAATATTTTTGCAAAAATAACATCGCAACAACAAGAATATAAAAGAAAAATCCCCTGCTGTGCCATTGCAAATTAAAAAAACAATTTTTTTTTCCATATTGTTCTCGACGTTTTGTGCCACGAAAATTCGTAATTATCGCCGTAACTTCATCCCTTTAGCTATCGCCAGAGAAATAAAAACACAGCCTAACAAATTGTCACGGGAGTGGCACGCGGGGGTGGAACAGCGAAAGGGACAAAAAAAAAAAAAAGGGAATAAGTGGGGCATATCCATTTGCAGATGATTTCGAAAAGCAAAGGACAAAAAAAAAATATTCAGAGAAAGGGATTTTTTCAAAGAAAACAAAATGTGCGAGAGAGCAGAACTGAATGTGGGAGAGTTAAGGCGCAAATTGTGGGAGGGAGGTGAAAAGGGCTCGATGTAAAAGGGACCAAAAGTCCAGGCTGGAGTCCTTTTTCAGCACGACAATGCCATCGCAACCGGAAGGAGATTCCCGGATTCACCCGGGTGAAACACAAACAGGAGAAAAGATATTTGAGTGCAGCTTAACAAGTATATTCTTTTGTAGATTCACTTTTTTAGCTTCTACAGCGACGTTCTACTGCCCCGGCTCATACTCAACCCGCCTCCACCCCCCCACCCTTCCTCTAGCATTAAGCAACCCGTCCCGTATCTGTCCCATTCGCAAGGCCTTTGAGCACTGTGCTTTATGTTTATGTCCTGCCTTTCAATTTAGTGCCAGAGCGGCCAGCGACATTGTGGATTTATCCTTGCACTGTCGACAAACCCTATGTTGGATCTGGGGGGGGGTTAGGGGCACGGATACGAATTGCGAAGGCATATGACAATCGAGTGGACCCGCTCCGGCAGATGTACCGGGCTAACCCGGCAAAATAAAATAAAAAAAAAAACAAAGTAAGAAACACCGAGGTCGCCAGCTCCCATGGTATTCATTCCAAACATTTTATGGGCAACTTTTATGGTAGAGAAGCCATGGAATCCGGCGAATATACGCAACCCCCGAGAAACTTTTATTAATCAAATTACTCTGTTCGTCAAGAGCTACACCCCCGCAAAACACGACATGCAAGCTTTCCGCTAAAAATACAAAATATAAAAGGGCAAAGCAAAAAAAAAAAAAAAGGTATAAAACATTTTTACCTTTACTATACCCACCCGCACCCACGCTGGGAACGGAGTGAAATGATTAACTTGTTGCAACTTGTGTTTTTCTGCCTTTTAAGCACAATTGATGCCAGCAATCCACCGTGCGATGGAATGAAGCTCTTTAAGAGTAAAAGGTTTCGTTTAGATCTGCTTTGTTTGTTACATCTTTTTTTTTTTTCTTCATCTTCCTTTTTCGCTCTAAAAAAAGGGTTATTTGCAATCCAGCTCATATACTGCGCACCGTCGTGCTCCACTTTCAGAGTAGAACAAAGCAAAATATTCATAAATGAGCAAGGGACGACGTTGCTTTGTGCATATGTCTGCAATTTGCATGATTTGAATAAAATGTATAAAAAGGGAACTCCAACATATGTATGTAGTTTTGATATGGCGGTATAAAAGGCGATGATTACAATAATTCCTGTTCTGATAGAATTTTCCAACATATCAAAGGATACTTTGTATGTTAGGAAATTATTTTGATTAGGTATGTTATGACATAATACTTCTATTCAGGCACACAGAAAAATTGGAATGGAAAAGGCTTTTAAATATCTGTATTCGGTTTCCTCTTGTATTTTCAACAAAAGGAAACATGTCATGCGTTTATTTAAAAAGCAAAATATAGTCGTATAAACGTAAATCGGATAACGACTATTGTATATATTTTGAATGAACAAATTCAACGGAATTTATAGTAAACTCAATTCCGCACGTTTAAATTGAATTCCAATAAAAACGTCGGTGCAATATAATAATAAATTAATTTGCAGATTATACCTACTATCGCAAACTTCAAAATTAAATATGTTCAAATTAAAAATAAAACTTCTAACATTTAAACACTTCTAATTCTAATCTATGTACATACATAGGTCGTAGGTTTATTTAAAATGGGATCTTTTACCATAAAAATAAAATTGAAAATTCTCAAATTTAATAAAATTACTGCTTAAAAACCAACATTTTCAAAAACTGAAATGTTATAAATAGATTTGATCGCTTTTGAACTGCTGTTATTAACAACCGACCTATAATTGTACATTATTATTTAAATATTAAAAATAAATGAATAATTAGACATCTATGATTATCTGTTCCAGAATAAATTACATTTATACACATTTTTTGGTAAGTCGTAATTAGGTAGATATCAATTAATGCACGATTTTAAAGATTTCTATTAAAATTTTATACATGTATAGGCCTCTCTGCACTAATCACTCCGATAAATTAATTAGATGACAATCAGATACTGATCATTCTCATAATAACTACATATAAAATAAAATATGTAAATACGTACATATTTCAATAAGTTTCAATTTGTTTATATGTACATTATATGTATGTAAATCGAAAAATAGTTATTAGTAAAAAGGTCACTTTAAATTGCACATTCAATAATTTAAATACTATTTCGCATAAATAAGAAAGAAACAGGTTTTGATATGTAGTTTAAAATTTGTTGTTTAATTCAGCCGTTCAGTCTTTTCCAGTTTAAATTTTCGACAGTGTATCAAATAATTCAAGGTATATATGTAAATAAATTAGTAAAATTATCTTTTAGAATTACTTATTCCATTTAAAATGTTTTTGTTTAAGTGTCCATACTTCGATGAGTCCAAAAAACTTATCTTTATAAGCATTCTAAAAGAACAAATGCCAAGAACATGGTTTAGAAATTTCATATTAAAAACAGCATACAAATGCGAAGTTACTATATAGCGTTCCAAGGGCAAAGAAGGTCACATGGAGTTCAAATTTTCGGACACTGATTCGTGCCGATCTATTTATTTTACGTGAACTGAACTGAACTAAGATTTTAAATCGAATTATGGACTTACTTTTAAGACCCCTGAACTTGAGTATTTATAGTTCAACTTTTAAAAATGCATAAAAATCATTTCTTTTAGGTTATGTTATACGAGAATTTATTAATTAAATATATTTATATATGAAATTTACTTGAGATCATAAATCTAATTGCCTTTTACCAATTTGAGTTTCAATTACGTTCAAAAATGAGGACAACAATTACAAAATGTTGATTTTCAAGCAGAAGAAATATCGTGTTAAAATCCTCTACCAGCCGACAAGCCCTTATACTTGAAGAACTTCTTGAAGGCAAAGAAAAAATAAGTCAAATTATATACTTTTGCGAAACTTTGCACTACCACACAGCTGCTGTCCCTTTCACCTTACACAACCGACCACTTAAGCCCGGTAAGTGCCACTAAAAACATTAACGACTTTCGAGGCTTTCTGATCTCCGGAGAGCCTACATCCAGAAAAACAAGGAAAAGCGGTCGTTAACATTCAAAGTTTGCCATTTTCCATAATTGTTTTCATCGCAAACTTTTTACGTAGGGCACGGGGGTGTGAAGGGCGGTTGAGTGAAAAGAAAGAGTGCGCTCACCGTCATAAACCGCGAGGGTACCGTAACAACGCAGTTCTTATCACCCAACCAAAATTGTCGGGTGCAAGCACGAAAAATTGCCCTCGAAACCCACACCGAAACACGAAAACACGCATAAACACTAAAAACAAACCCTTGACAAATTCTTCTCAAATTTTGAAGCTGTTCAGGAGCCATGAAAGGGCATCATGTTTTAGTGTTTCGGGCGAACAGTAGGGGTTAAGGGGGTTGGGTATGCAAAAACCTTGGCCCATCAAACCGACTAAGTGTTTTACACTACAACTCCGCCGCACATTTGAGGTAAATTTGCGCTGTTTACTTTCATAAGTCCCCCGCCACAACAAGTTTAGAGAAATTGCCAAAACTAATTTCAAACTTAAAGGGCCCACCCTCTGATCTAGTTTGGAGCCTTCCGGGGCAGGGTGCGGATTAGCACGAAAATACACTCACCAGTAAATGGAAGATCCTCGAGGAACACCCCGACCTCTACCCGGTGGGTAAACACCCGAACCGCCTGGAGGGGGGGATTTATTAAAAAGCCATTTGTACCCGACAGTTGTTTTGCGGCACAGTTGAAATTTTCTTTTAATTCTCACCCGCTCGTCGCCGTCATCGTCGTCGTCACCCTGTGCCCGCCCGGTCGACATCTTAATTCATCCCTTTAAAGCGAAACCAGAGGGAGCCAGGATATTCCGAGGATTATTCGGGATTGTCATTAAAAAAGGCGAAATCGTCTCTTACCGAGGCCAGGATTCATTATGTGAACTTCTCAAGGGCGTTCCTGTGCCCTCCGAACACAGAAACAGGGTAAACTTTTCTTGCTGTGCCCCCGGCGGAATTGTTTGTTTGGAAGGCGGGAAAAACCCGGGACTAGAGAGTAAATGGGTTTGTTTATAAAAGTTTAACGATGGAAATGGTAATGCAATTTAAATATGAAGGGCTGGGGGTTTTACCGCCGTTCCCTTCCGCCCATAATTGTACCAACGCTACTTACCTCTGGTTCTGAATTTAAGGCGCTGTGGTGGGGATCACTTTCTCGCAGTGAGCGTTTTGATACGTGTCGATGATGAAATAAATAGTAGTCTTTGAGGCTTCCAATCTGAAAGAAAATAGAGGGTTAGGTTAATAGGATGAATCTTGTTTAGTATTTGTTTCGTGTTAAAATCGCGGAAACTCTTAAAGCAACTAATTGGCTTGACATCTTGAGAATAAATATTTTTTTAGAGGTTACCCAACTTTCATTAGAAAAATACACCTTCAGTTGCCTTAGTCAACAAAGCTGTTTGCTTTGAAGTACGCATGAGACAATGATTTTGGTTTTTAAATTGTTTAATTCAAATAAAGAACCTTTTGATAGTACCTATGTATATATCACGTACTATCAAAAGGTTCTTTATAGGAGATAATCTTTTTAAATCTGGTTGCTTTTGAGTGAAAATGTGAAACGTACTTATAACAATACTGCAATGAAAAGAATTTGACTTACATATTAAGGAAATGACTAAGAAGATTTAGGTTTAGATAAAAAGTATTGGAAAATGTTATGTTTCATTAAAAATTGTAGAAAATAAGCGTGCCTACTTTAACAATAACCACAGAAAATTCCTGTGTACAAAAAATTACTTCATTAAATTTGTTGTCAACTTTTAAATTAAAGTTATGTGTATACCAATTTGTGTCTGATAGAATGTTTTAAACATACCGGCGATAAGCAACTGTATGTGTATCAAGTTTCCTGTACCATTTTATTAATTAAAATTATCTTTAGGATTGCGATATTATTTTCGTTCAATATTGAATTTTGAAATTTTAATAAGAAAGCAAAGTTTACTAAGTTCGCTTTCATAAAATTCGAAATTATTTGCTTAAAACATGGGATGTTTAACAAAATGTTAACATATCAAAATTAATCTTATACTCAGAAAAATACTTCGTATTATTAAAAAAAAAAATTGAATATATGAAAAGCAGATGATTTCGAGCCAATGAAAAATTGCATAAAAAGTAGGAAAAGTACTTCATAAGATCAACATTATGCGTCGCAATTTTCAAAAAACCACGGTACAAAACTTGTTATGATGTTACCACATCATATTTATTACGATATTTTCATAAATTTTACGATATACCTAGAGATTTAATTAAGCAAACCGGCTTTGTTAAAAGTACGATGCAGTTTTAACATGCATTTTTGTAAATTTTGTAGAATAGTTTCGTATAGTCTACGTCTGCAAGCAATGAATTTTTCGTATACTGTAAATCGAGAAATTAAAATTATTTTTGTTTTTATTTTAGATCTATTAAATTATTTTATTTTACTATTCAAAATTCATTACTTAAAAGAACATGAAAATGAATAATGCCTTTTGATTCTGAAGAGTTCTAATAATTATTGAAAATGTATAAATGAAAAAATAATTAGGATTGAAATTTGTTGATCGGCGAATTATTACTTGATTTTACAATTTTAATAAGACATTACATTTACAATGTTTAAAAAAACCAGTCGGAATATAGTACCAATCATTTATATTATGTTTCAGTGACGTGTCTTCAGATTCTGTGTATGTAATACTATATTTTGTAAAGGCGATCTAATTAAGCTTTTCTAAAAATTTATTTTTATTCATTAAGTGCTAGTTCTTATTTTCTAATATTGCATTTGTAATTATTTATTATTTCTCACATCTTCTTACTAAATAATACTAATTTATTGCACATTAAGAAGCTGCACAAAAACTTTCCGAAAGTTCCAATTTGGTAGGCAATTCCAAAATTATATTTTTATTAATTTTATTTTACAGACTTGTTTCTATTATATGTTCCGGGGGTAATAAGTACTGAGTCAATTTCTAGATTTCGCGATATATTTTGTCAGAATTTTTCTTATGGAATATAGAACAAGCTCAAGACAACGTAAAAGAAAAGGCTACATGACATAAACCTACTTCCATTACCCCCTAATTGTTGCCATTGAAAATTTCCATGAAAAATGGGTCAATTAGCAAATCGCCTCATAAACACGCTGAAATTTAGCAAGGAACAGAGCCAGCTTCTTTGCTAATTAGTTTCCTCTCATTACGACTCATTTTCACCGCACTCGTTGTGAAAGCGGGCAAATTATAAAATTTTAACGACTTCACCGTGTCGCCGAGGTCTTAAAAATTTGTAATTCCGCCGAAGTGTTCGCCATCATCTGACCCGTCTAATTCTGGTCGCAGCGCTCGCTAAATGGTTCTGTAGGACAACTGCTCCAGAAAAATTAATTGAAATTAATTAAGCTCATTAAGAGAGCGCGGCATCCCTCAAATACTAGATTTCTTTGCATTTCTAGAAGACTAGAGGTTTGGGGGTTCGTGCCTTAGGCACCTGCCAGAAGATTTTCACGGTCTATGATGGATGCACGGCACGGCTCCCCGCATGCCCCCATTTCGAGGCCAGAGACCTGAATGTTTTATAAAATTAGCCAGAAACCGTAAAATCATCGCGGTCTCCAATGGGACAGGTGCTCAAGGTAATCGGGTGCGGGTTTTTTGCTAGGCAGCACCTGAAATTTTCGACTACTTTACAGGGTGGGACCGGAGCACTTTGCATAATTGATGACTCTGCTGAAATACGAGTGAAAGAAGTGGCCCCCGCAGCCGAGTCGCGGTATGGAACTGGTTCCCCCCGGCGGCGTTTGAAAGTTAAAAGCGCCAGTTAACGCGGCTAAATAATATTTAAAAATCACTTACAGGTGAGCCCCAGCGGCGCTCCACGGCCGCGTGGTTACCATCCGCGAAAATAAATGAAAGTGAAACAGCCTCACGGCAGAAATATCGAAAGCCCGCCCGACGTGACCGGGGAACCAACTTTTGATTTCTGGTTCAAGTTTACCGTGCGCCGTCGCACTGTGACGGGGCGACGCAGGCGGCTAGACTAGACAGAGGATTTGGGGCTAGAAACGCAACTAGCGGCTAACAATGCACCTCAAGAGTTACACTAAACTCGCCTCGACTTAAAAGGTGAAATTCGAGATTCGAACGTGAGCCCCGCGGATGGGGTCTGGGAGGAATTTTCATTTTGTCAGCCGCCTCCGCAATTAGCCGCTGATGGATTACGCCCCCGGGCCGCGTTATTTGCTCATGACTGCGATTAAGCAACGAGCAAAACGAGGAAGTGGAAGTCGAATTAAATCTGATTGAGTTTCCATTCGCGTCGGATTGAACGCTTTCCACACTCACAGAGGTTTCGCCACGGTGCTTCGCGGGGCTCAGATTTCTTAAAATATTTTGTATGGCTATTTCGCGTTCTACAGGCGATTGACCCTTAGGCGGCTGTTTATTTTCATCCAGACTATTAAAGTTGTCTTAGAAATTATGGTTTACTCTTTGAGGTCATCGGCATATTACAGGTTTACCTCCTATAAAGCGATATTTAAATAGTTATTTGAAAATACCTGCTTCAAACTCTCAATGAAACTTCGATTTCGATTCTTCTTAACAAAATACTAATACATAGCATAAATAAACTAACAGCTAAATTTCGTATAGAGTCATGGAATTAATTAAGCTGAAATTAGTGGCCAGCTGTCAGTGAAATTTCAGGAAGTTTTTAACTAGTAATGATCGCAGTGGGTCAATTTGCAACCCTGTCATTTAATACTGAAAATAGGATTTTACTAGTATAGCGTTGTATATAAAAAATCGACATTGGTCAAGACCGCGAAAATCAATTTTCCGTAAAAATGTCGCTTTCTATTGAAGATAGATAAAATTGCC
This sequence comes from Eutolmus rufibarbis, assembly GCA_963920795.1. NCBI lineage: Eukaryota > Metazoa > Arthropoda > Insecta > Diptera > Asilidae > Eutolmus > Eutolmus rufibarbis. The sequence goes on from OY987206.1 coordinate 42,607,245, forward strand.
TACAAAAAATGTTAACCAACTATAATCCATATTTTCGTTGTAGAGCGCGGAAAGTATAGAATTACAAGAAGAAGAATACAAATTATAGTATAGATTTATAGATTTAATAATTCAGTATACACAATACAATTTTTACAGGCTATTGAATTGATCAATAACTAAATATTGTTATACGCTTATACTTCACACTTAGAGTTTGAATCGAGCGGATATCGGATATACACTGAAGAGATCGATTTGGTGTTCTGGATCGAAACGCTAACATGTTTGAGCTCATCTGTCTCGACGATCCTCAGTGAACGAGTAATAGCCTTAATAAAGTGTGAAATGAAGTGAAATTTGACAACATTGGCTCCCGAGAGGGAGGCCACACCTGGCACAATTTTAGAATCTCTTCATAATATTGTATTTTAGTGGTACACATATAAAATATGTTAAATCTACAAAAGTTTCTAAAGAGATTGTATATATTGTATGTGATTACCATAATTTTTTTTTCAGCATATAATAAAATTGATAAAAATTCAATAATGGCTTTCGAAAGTATAGGTCTAAAGGAATTTTTTGTATTGAAAAATAATTAAAATTTATTTACAATCGCTGCACTAATAATTCTTGAGTTATCATGATCATGAGAATGGTTCTTTTGAAAAAAAAAAAACAGAGTTTCGAGATACTGTACGCCTATAACTTTTGAACCAATGCTCTAATCTTTGTGAAATTTTGTAGAGATATTCTGGAGATGATTTACTAACAGAAAAAGCAAAAAGAGAAACTTCGAATTTTTTGACCCATCGGGCTGTATATGTATGATAAGAAACAGTATCCCCTAACTCTAGAAATTATTGTAATAAATAAAAATATACCTAAAAATAAAGAGACGACACTTTGATTGTTAATGTACTGAACGCTATAATTTAAAAACAAAAAGTGGAAAGAAAAAAATATGCCTCTTTAAATGGTACCTATGATTTGCAGTCTACCTTTACCAACACGATCGTAACCGCCGAACCCACCGAACCCACCCAGCCACACCGCAGCAGTGACTATTTTGAAGGTAAAAATGCAAAGTGCTCTGAAGTGAATTTAATCGCTTCATCAGCATCTCGGATAGAAGGGAGTTATGTAAAGATTCGTGCCATGAATATTTCAGATAAGACAATGACTGCGATTTTTTCCTCAACCTCCACTCCCCTTACTGCCGCGGTTTTTCACCGATTTTCCAAGCGAGGCCCCGAGTCGTGGTAATGATAATTGTCCGACAATAATCTCAGATGGAACGACACTGAAATGGCGGAAAACAGCACGAAATAAAGTCGCTGAATAATTTTTGAATAAAACGATTAATCAATCGCACGAAATTGAACAGAAAATATTCAAGAGATCTTTCTTTTTTTCTTCTTAAATATCTTTTTCTAGCGTTTAAATTTGAAATATTTTGAAGTTGAAGAGGGTTTTACGGATTGGTTAAATTATTGCGCAAGCTGATTGCTTTCTGAATTAAATAGTAGCAATTTGTAGGTAAATGCAAGACATGTTGCGACACACCAGGACATTTTTGTCGCAAGCCGCATTGTAGTGTCATTTGGGAAAGGTTAAAAAATTCTTAAGTGAAAGTACCTTGGCAATTTGGTTTCATTAAGCAAAACCCGAGTGACATAACTCAGCCGAAAAAGGTCATCGCGCGCATGTTGATGCACCAGCCGACACCTTTGAGTGCATTTTGCCTTTTGAAAGTGAAACCAGTCGGATTGAGGCGCTGAGCCAGAAAATGCAGCTACTGCTGCTATTGAATATTAACCAGATCGAGACTGGTAAGGAAAATGCACCGGGCTGCGTTGCCAATCGCGTGAAGAATCTGATATTGGAGCAGGTGACATAATCGTCTTCCTTTTGGTTTCGCAGCCAATTAAGCCGATTTTGTGAGAATGTAGCAAGATTTAGAAATTAGCGGATGTCTGGGATTCAACTTTCTAACGGCCTTTTCCTCTATTGCAATTTGGAAAATTAGCAGCGTTTTAGGTAAAATTATCTACTTTAAAGTGACTGCACTTCAAGTAGCTTGTCCAACTCCTAAAGAGGTATTGTGAAGCACAAATTGGGTGTATTCCTTTACATCTTTAAAATACCATTGGCGTTTTCTACCTGAATCTGCAAGACTTTCCTGCATTTATAATACAAAATTTTAAGAGTCACACTAAAAATTGTGAATACGATTCGCACAAAATTAAAAAATTTATTAGTATTAATGTTATTTGTCATAATCACATCTAGATTTCAAATATTTTTATCGAATATCTCAAATAGACCCTAATACGTTAGCTTCTTTCGCGTCCCGCGGGACTGCCGGCGCAGGGAGCGATTGTGTTTAGGCCCACCACTTTTACTCGTTTTCATCGGAGCATTTCTGTAACTCATTCAATCCATATAAATATCACCCGTTTACGTTTGTTATTTGTACACGGTTTTGGTGTATTCAATTTTTATAATTTGCTAAGATATAAAGTTTGATAATTATGTGGCTTATATAGCCATACCTCACTATCGTCGTAGCATTCTCAACAACAAACGAAGTACCATTCAAAAGTAGTATGGTAAGCACCCTTTTGTAAAGATCAGAAATTTGTCCATATATTTTCGGTTTGTTCAAACTTTAAATGTGAATTATATTTTAGGAAAATTTATATTGTCCGAGATAAAAAATATATCTATAATACAATATGATCTCCCGTAAGAATCTAACATTTTATAGTAAGGGTGGAGAAGAAGATTTCGTGAATCTTTACTTTTCAAATTGTTGCTATACATGTTAAATGTTATCAATTACAATTTGGATACAGACTGACTGATTTTAAGTTTCTTTCAATAAATGCTCTTATGCTCAATATTACAAATATCTTTTGTGTTGATTTGGAATAATACTAAATTAATTTCAAAATATTAGCATTTTTCCAAAAGTTGTTACAACTAGTCCTCAGTTCCCCTATGCACGACAATTTAATTTTCTTTGTAATGGCAAGATTTTATTTGAATTTAAAATTGATAATCATACTAATATAGTTCTTCTTCTAACAAGAGGAGGAGCATAGTTCTGAGTTCGTTACAAAGATTAAAACATCAATTTTGCTTTTTTCAAAGATTTACTCCGTAGGTATATCTTACGGAATAATGCCAAACGCTCTCTACGCTTTTGCGAATCTTTTGAAATTCCTCTCCTGTAATTTGTCCAGAATGAAATTAAAGTCCAAATGCCCTAGAAGGCCCCCTCAAAGGCACTCTTCAAAGGAGACTATTGATTCCTGGAATAATGTACTAAAGTTCACTGGGTGAATCCCGCTCAACTTCTGAAAAGCCGGTCCAATCAAAAAAATGAAGAATTCCGGGAATGTTCGTAGGAAGGATCACATCTCGGAACTCATCAATTTTTACTACTTAGATCTGTCTGAATGCGCTCAGTGAGCAAGAGGATGAAATAAAAAAATAAAAGTAAAAAGTAGAAAAGTCCCGAGGGAATTCTCTGAAATTGTTCGAAACATTCACCTCCCACTACTCGGCGTTTTCGATTCGCTTCAATGTTTATCTACCGAGATTATTACGGGCGTCCCGACGTCGACGTCGTCGGGGATTTGAACAATTCATTAACTTCCCGTGACGACTGCTAATTAGTCCAGTCGTGCCATCACTCATCTGCGTGTCATAACGGTAGTCACACACCGATTCCTCATTAGGCAATTAGACGGGAAGGTAAAGAAAAGACGAGCGTCCAATTTTCACACATGACCGACGACGATGCTCTCGTGGAAATCCAATCCCACACCTGGCACCAGTCGCCCGCCCACCTGAGAACGAGCGCACCAGGTGTAGGCGGGGCAAACAATAAGCGGAGTTAATTACCGAAAGACGTCAACAAACCTGCAAGAAGTTTAATCAGATGGAAAATTCACAGGGTGGGATCTTTTCGGGGGTATGGAGGCGTCGTGGGGTATGTTCCGGCGGTGGCGCTCGTTAGACCCTCCCGGAAGAAGGACGACGGCCCTTTGCGGCTCGAATGAGCAAATAAACGAGCCGGCGGCGGGGATGGTGACATAAAACTACTTTTCCTGCTCTGCAACTAAACGTAGTTACTCCTGCAACCCGGGAAAAGTGTCCCGTCCCGTCCCGGCTCCGGGGTTGCACTACATCACGCCGGAGCTGAAACGTAATGAAAGCTCCTCCGAAAGAGCATTTCGCAGCCAAACTAAAACCGTGAACACCAGGGAAACGAGCTGAAACACAAGTTGTTACGGTTGGCTGTTCTTAATTTACAGCGAAGACTCATCCCGGGGAGGAGTCACCGGGGCCCCGCACCCAGCCATTTACATGAGGGGGCCTCCGCCCGGCTGGGCCCCATTCTAGCGACTAAAGTCGCAGCGATAGTGCGCCCGATGTGCCACCCAAAGCGGAGGCATCCAGGTCATTAGTTTCGCAGCAGAGCGCGGCGGACGGGCGGCAGTATCCAGGGAATCCCGATCAAAGGGAATAAGGAACGTGCCCAGATTCATTCCTGTTCTTTGTGGCCGGGATTATGCACGTGGTTAACGCCGGCCGGGGTCCCAAGGATCTCGAACGAAAGATTTCCAGAATAATTCCAATGGCAGATGCCTCACGATGATGGAATTTCACCCGGTGATTGCGCGCTCTTCGACATTCACTGCTTCGACGGAATTTCGCTATTTTCGGGCAATTAATTCATTCGATGGGTAGATAGAAAGGGAATTGCACAGATTTTGTGGAATTTGTTAATATTGAAAATGGCGGGAAACCGAAAGAGAACAAACAGGAGCATATCACCCTAAGTTATTGGAAAATTTTATCACATGACGATACCTTCGGGGAATGCAATTCACATTGCACTTTGAAGGGCTCTTTGTAGCAGCATTTCTGGCTGTCTGTGAACATTAATTGGACCTAAAACAGACGCTTGTGGTACACCGCACGGATTCAGATAGTGATTAAAGAAGAGCACACTTCAAGTATTCAGCGATATTATTGTAGGTGTTAGTAATCACTCATTTCCAGGTATACCACAAAATAGGCCAATTAATAATGATTAGGCAGTCAAGCAGTAAATTAAGCTGCCTTGATATGTGCACGCAATTATGAATTCTGGATAGGTAATTAACAGGTCCGCTGCCGCATACATTTGTAACTATACGCATTACAAAATTACACTGTGGTTACATTGTTACCGATTTGGAACGAATTTTAGTCACGCGAAAATTTGTTCTACATTCATCGCATGGAGGTTATTCCACTGTCTTTGTTCATGATTATTAACACTTCTAAAATATAAACTATACTATTGTATTCGATATGTCCAATACTTGATCTGAGGATAAAAAAAGAGGCTATTATAAGTTAAAGAAAAAAACAACAAACTTAAACTACAAACACAAACATTGTGTTTGGATATATTATTTTTAGAAATTTCAGAATTTTCCGAGCTAGTTGCACAAATCTTTGTTAATTTCATATTCCTTTTTAAAAGATTTATTAGAAAAATAGGAATTTTATTAGGGAATTTCAATTTCAAAGGGGATTTGGAAAATTCGTTTCGAAGGGATTTAAGAATAATGCCTAATGTAAAAAAGTCGCGTTCTTTGCTCTTGTGTTTTAAAACTAATTTAAAGAATTTAAAAAGTTGAAATTAATATCAAATGCTAGAGTGTACAACCCCTCAGTTCTGCAAAGTATTCAAGTTTCTAATATTTACAACTAACTAAACGATCATTAAAACCTATACTTCCCGTTGACCTTGAATAACTCGAATGAAGGTCTCAAGTAAAGTAAAATATTCAAAAATTATTAATTTCTAATTCTATAATATGTGGAATTATTATGTTACAAAAACGATACAGAACCCATGGAAAAATGATTGATCAATTTTAAATTAATAGGAATTTCGCAGAAAATCGCATCAAACAAATCTAAATTGTTCGATTTTTCAATTTTCTATAGGTACTTTGGAATGAGTAGGCATGTGATTGATAAATTTTTTTACGGATTCGTTATTTCTGAATATAAAAGTACCTAAGTTTATAAAAATCCTTTAGGTATATTTTATATCAACCTATTCCAAATTCTCTCATGAAAAGACTAATTTAAAAAAAAGAAGGATGTCATTGCAGAGTTGAAAATCTGTTCATATTTTTCCGCATATTGCTCTAATATGAAATGCCGCACAGCTGTCTGGTCTATCTTCAAAATTAACTCACTTTTATCTGGAGATCCATAACCACACGTGCCGGGTGAATGGAGGGGTTTAAAAACGACAAACATTTTCAGCATTTCATTTATATCTTTTCCCATCGTCGTCGGTCGTCGCCGGCATCTGCACCGCATCCCATCGCATACCGGCGAAAGCCGTTGAGCCCGGCCAAGTCCAACTTTGGCCACTTCTGCCGGGCGTGCAAATAGATTCCGAAGAGGAAAATTTCATAACAAGTCGACCGCACGGACGTCGGGGAGTTTTATTAAAATTTCATGAGCAGAACTGGTTAATCAGATGCCGCAACAGAAAAACACTTTCTCCTGCCGCAAAAGTGGCTCAAAACTTGACATTGCAAAATTATTATATGAAAACTGGAGTGACCGATGGGGTCTCAGCTCGGACCAGTTTATCAGCATCGTCATACCACCGGACGTCATATGTGAGCGACGCTCGGTTTTCGAAAGCTATATGCAAAAAAATAAAATTCCAAATCAGAGCTGGGAATTTTTCTCATTTTTCCACAGATGGGAAAACTTTTTCTTCCGGAATGGAGCATAAATAACCACCCATTTTCCGGGGGTTAAAGAAGTACCACTCCCTGGAGGCAAATTGCACTGCATCTTTGCATTCCTTGACCTCAACCTATATTCAGATCGAATTTTCCGGATGGGACGTGTCCGAAATCAAATGGCGTGATCTCCCTTGGACCGATAGCCGCAGATACCATCTTCAGATAGTTCTAAGAAATCCCAAAGACACAGCCACACCGTTGCCCAGGATGCTTTTCTAGACGAGAACGGACGTGGCTTTAATTTCGTTAATGGACAACATCGGTGCTCAGCTCTTATTTGAGACGACATAAATTAGACCGCTAGAATGGCTAACCGAAATTAGATTTGACTGGAGTTTATTGATTCAATCGCCATCAGGTAAGTTGCGTACTTTCAGGTAATTGGAACGATGTTTTATTTGCGGCCCAATTGCTTCTGATCAATTCGTTTTCACCTTTTCCGTAAAAAGTTTTTTTCTGGTTTATATATGTAGAACCATACTCCGAACAGTTCGAAGACTTCGCCGGGGGGAGGGAAATTGTCTGTCCATAAATAATAAGGATTATTATCGTGCGCTCGTAGTACATAAATTATGCTACGGTTGGATCCGGCTATTGTGTGTTTTTACAGACTTCAAATCTTGTCCAGGGTTATTTATAGAAGAGAATATAAGCGGATTTTGTTAGGGGTGAGGGTTCTTAAGCCGAAACCCATCATCCTTTTTAAGCTATGCAAGAATTCTGAGGTATGGAATTTGGAAGCAAATTAAATCTCTCTGAAAATGTAGAAATAGCCAAATAAATTTGATTGCATAATAGTTGATAACAATTACGTACACACTAAGAAATTTTTCTAGTGAAATTTAACTAATCTCACCTAGTAAATTGTTTTAGTAAAATTGAAAATGTTCCTTTTATATTACTCATAATGTGGTTCTGCTCAATTCTCTCTCTTAATTATATTGAATTCTCAGAGCCTATGTAAAAGTTACTGCAATATAAATTTTACTATGTAATGTATTTCTGGCGAAATTTACTGAATTTTCAGCAAAACCACCTAGAATTCAACACTAAATACTTCAGCAAATTTTCCTAGATTTCAGATGAATTTTACTGGTAAAGCAGGAAAAAGCTTCCCTATCTTTTTAATTATATTTCACAGGAAACCACTGAACTAATTTAGAAATGTAGGGAATAATTAGGATAATATTTTAGTGATTCGTTTTTTACTACATTTTGAATTGCATATTTAGGAAACCAACTCTAGATGAGATTGCAACTGCATTCTAGCAAGAAAAAATCTAGAGTGTAGTGCGCTGAGAAAAATGCCGTCAATTAAAATTTAATTCTATTTAAGAAGGGAAGATTTTAATTGAAATATTTGCAAAGTTTTATTTTAATAGCAAATACAACAAAACGTAAATACCCTTAATTATATTTGCTCAGTACAAATAATTAGCTACAATTTTAAATTTAACTTTCTTTCAATTGCTTTTAAAAGGTCTATTAAATTTATTAAAATGGCTTCTGTCGGAAATGAGTCAGCTGTCATTGTAATTTAATTTTATTTATTTATTTTTCGTTATTGAAAGAAAATGAATTTTGAACAAATTAGCAAATCGGTTTGTTTATTGTTATAAATTATAAATACAAATTTTCTTTCAATTTAAATATTTCAAAATTCGCAACACAAGTGTGGGGAAATAAGCTGGAAATTGTGACTGAAATGAAACATGTCACTCGAAATGGTGATTTTTAAATAAATATTTTGGAAAGAATCTACATGCTTTTGCCTTTTGAAATACATATATCTTTATAGAAATTTGTTACCTAAGTCGTATTTGAGAGGATACTTGATTACAAATTTAAAAGACTGTTGTAGTCCAAAAGTTGAGTTTATTTCTGTGTATCTCTGTGTACTTTTTTTAATTTCAAATGATTTGAAAAATCTGACCTATTTGCATTGAAAATTCGGCCTAATTATAAATGGAAATACCTGTTCAAATTTAAAGTGAATTTGCTTGAATTAAAATAGTATATGTGTTAAAAATAATCACAGAATTTTATCACTTCTGATTTGTTCGATATTTTGAAAACCATATAGATTACATTTAAAAGAAGTATATAAAAACCATGATAGTATCTTTTGAATTCGAAACCCCTAGTTACCTCTAAAAATCTGAATGTAAAATATAACTTCGCACAGTAATTAGATGATGTTACTTTTATATGGCTGCTTTAATTTACAATTTGGTTTCTCATTTTATGTCCATGGGTTTGGCTTTTACTTAGAAAAATTCGTTTAATAATTTTTAAACGTTACTCAACAAAGTTTATTTTTGAGAAACCAAGAACCAAATTTATATTAGATATGTTGTTTTTAAAAAATAAATAAATTTATCTTTTATAATTACTACTGCTACTATAATTAGCAACTTTTCCAGGTACATCGTTCGAAATCTGATATCCACTATAGGAAGATTTTTAGGTATAACCACACTTTTTGATATTTGTAGACTTCTCTATTTCCGACCTTGACCTTTTCTAAAAATAAACCTAATTAATTAGCCCAATTCTCTGAGGTGTAAGCGCTTTTTAGATACTCATCAAAACATTGTACTTACACCTACGCCCAAGAGGAAAACCGAAGAAAACGTTCTCGTTTTCCAGAAAGGCACTTCTGTTAGTACAACTCTAATTGGGCCACGGATACAGAGGCATTAATTGTTCTGAAAGGATGTTATTATCCCTCCCATTCCGACGGTTGAAATAATTAAAGGATATCATTCGACGGAAACTCCTAGTGAATCGCGTAATCACTAAGAAGGAAAAAATCCAATTAATTCGCCCAAATGCAAGGGATATGGTCTTATTCTGGAATTGTAGAGGAACAGTTTCTTAAACCACGATAAAAACGTTTTTCGCCCCCTATTCGTTCTATTGGAGGTAATTTGGGAAAATTTCAATCAGAAAGTTGTTACTCATCGCACGAAGATGATTTATCAATGTCTTTTAGATTTGGAGTGACCGTCTTGAAAATTTGTTTTTAATTAAATATGAAAAATTGCCACGTGGCCACTTGGCCACTTGGCCGCGAAGACGTACAGAATCAAATTGGCGAAGATTCACATCCTGGACGTTCCACTAATTTCGGATAATGAAATTAGAAGGGCCATCCCGTCCGGGAGATTAATGGCATCTCTCCCTGGGAGTTGTGAAAAATGCCAAATTTGCTCGAGTAGACAATCATTCCGTGTCAGGAGATTACTTGTCTTTTTGTCTCGACCACTTTGGGGCGCGATGATTTATTGGTGCCTGAAAGGTAATTGAGACCACCCTGTGCCCCAAACCCACGGGAGACTTCTCCGGGATTTGGGGCAAACATAGGAATTGAATTTTTGAGTCTCTTCTCCCACCATCCACCAGTCCTTGCTGATTGCAGCTGAGTGCGATTCAGGAAATCAGCACTGATTTCCTGGGTCAACAGCAGGGACTCTGTGGCGACGATGATGGGGGGCGATGTGTGGGGCCATTGGTGCAGCCGTGGTGCTGATGGTCCTCAACAGAAAATTATTTCTTGCCCCAAGCCGTCTGTGGACAGAATTTTAAGTTGTTCGACAACAAATCATTAAGGAAGTCATACGTGACGGCCATTCGGTGAAGTGCAAGGCGTCCCACAGGGCTCCGAGCTGGCCCACGTTTGTTGCTGATGTAGCCGGAGATAGTTGGGAGCCTTTCCCCTTGGGAACGAGACACCGCAGTCCACAGGGCGCCAAACGAATCAATTTTTCGTGACATATCACGAAATTTTGAGATTCTCGTACGTGAGATCAGCGAATCAATCAGTGCAGTCAACCGGGGCTGAGCAGTGGCATTGCCCTTCGCCCTTTCATGTTCCGCCCCCTTGTAAATTTAATCCCGTGTCGGTCGTGATTGCACCCACCGACACTCCCGCTGCTCCCAGGCCCCCCCTTCCCTTCCGCCCCCAACGCGGATCAATTCCCATTCGAATGAATATTCTATGAGCTCTGGTCGTTTATCATTCCGCAGCTAGAAGCCACCATTGGGGTTATCTCTCCAACGTGACAATAATAATTTTTCCCTTTTGCAAGAGGACTTGATGGGGACGCATTCAGTTCTAATGGCGGACCGGGGGGCTTAAGGGAAATTAATTTACGTGTTATCAGCAGAAATTAACATGATAATGATCCCATTAGAGTCGGATGTTGAGCACTTGTTCTTCGGTGCCGCGTCACTTATCTGATTGCAGACGGGGGGGCATTAGTGCTCCGCTGCTCTGACTCGGCGCTGACATTCCGCGCTTTGACAGCTTCTGATATGTCAGCAGAATACTAACAAACCGGGGGAGGAGGGCCCCCTGTCCTCCGACGCCCCAATGCCGGCGGTCGGCCGCCTCTGCCCGCCGCGGTGCTCACCTACGGACCTGGGAATTGTCACCAGAATGCGGGTAATTAGTGCGAACTGATTGATGGTGAGATTCGCTACCGCTGAGCGATGTCACGTGATTAATGGCGACAACGACGACCAGTAATGAAGACAGCTCTGGTGGGCGGGGCTGGGGCAGATTGCGCTTCTGGAACTCACTGCTTCTAGCTATCTCTAATTGATAGATAGAAAAACCCTTCCAGTTGAAAACCATTTCGAATATATTATACATACATGGCCTGAAACAATGTCTGTCTGCTCCACTAATACCTCTAAAAAAGTCCAAGAGATATAATGAAATCGTTCACAAGTATAAAGTTATAAAGTAGACTAGACTTAATTTCGAAGGATCCCATTAATCAACCTTCATACATACATACATACATACATATATACATGGATTGGAATTGATTGATTTGATAGTTTGAAAAAGCGGCGTGAAATAATCAAGACTAAAGAACTTTCCATTGTTGTATTTTTTAATGCTATAAACGGAAATCGGTTAAAAATATAGGGTTTAAAGTTTATTCTTAAACCAATCATTTCATCCTTTCTTGGTTTGTACTGTTAAATTATTTTAAAGACGATCAGAGTTAAGAATACAGCAGTCATTATGCATAAATAAAAGAGAATATGCAATGCATCGAATAAATCGATTCGTGTATTCAAAATCGATACATGTGCCGAGTTGTTTTTCAGTTCAGCAACAATCTTTTTGAATTTTAATGTTTTTTATTCCTTTTATTCGTTTTCGTTACTTGCGAAATTTAGATCTAAAACTTATAATTGATCAAATATATAATATAATATCTATACATATAAACATACAGAAATTAAATCAATCCAAATAAGAACAAAATATATTCGATCCGGTGTTCAAATATCTAGCAATCCTGTATTAAATCGAATTGGTTCATTTGAATTTATTTGTTAGTTATGGTAGGATAAGAAGTTTTGACTTAGTAACAATTACTAAACTTCGGTCTAGAGAACATAATTTTCAGGTAGGCTTTGATTAAATCTTACTTATTTCGTACCTTATTTGCGTGTTTATTTGTTGGTCCTTATGTTTAGTGGATAAAATTTAGAATTCTTTTTTTTTCGAAAAATTACTATTTATATACTGAGAACTTTTTCTAGTGAATTTTAACTAGATATGCCCTAGTATTGTATATTAGATTATTTTTAGTAGTTCTTATCTACAAAATTCTAGTGAACTTAACTGAAACTCCAGTGATATCACATTATAATGCTGGAATTCTAGGAAATTGCAAAAATGTTTTACCCATAGCCCTATTTTACTTATACTACTACTAATACTTATTAATTTAATTTCAAAGCTTTCCCTCCTATTATTTTAAATTCTAAGAAACTCATTTCGAATTTTGGTTATAGACGAAATGTTGAGATTGGCAATTTTAGTTGGCTTTACTTAATAAGTGCAAAGGTGCTTCTGCTCAAAACTGTCTTAATTTTATTGATTGAATTTTCAGTATCCATTTAAAAGTTACTGGAATATCAATTTTGCAATATAATGCATTTCGGGCGAAATTTAGGTATGAATTTCATATAGTAAAACCAAGTAGAAATTGGATTTTCAATTCATTATTAAGTAAATGGTTTCAAACATTCACCAAAAGTAATGCTATCGAAGTCGTTCACCAATATCGTAAATATCCTTTTCACTAACACATAATCCTATTATTTATGTTGCAAATGTTGCATGTTACTATGTAACATTGAACATTGACTCAACGGAAATTTTGTAGCTGTTCTGGACTCATTTATTCGAAAATATCTCCAGGACTGCACGCCAGATTAAAACCGAAAGGAGTGAGCATTTCCCTCAGAGTGACTCTTCTTTGATAATTACCAACTTTGCCATTTGCAAGGATTTAAAACATTTGCACATGACGACGAGTGCAATTTTATAACTCCCCTGACTCCCTGGACATATTCGTAACTTTTTATGTTTTCTGTTTACACCGGAGCTCAGGTAGCGCACAATAAAAAATGCTACATTTCCCGTGCAGAGTCAGCCCATCCCGTACTTTCCCATGAGTGGCGTGCTAATTAAATTTTCTGGAGGAGTCGCCTTTTTTTCTCGTCCCGTCCCAACTAATGCACAAATGTGCTCCCGAGGAAAGACCTTAACTTGTGTCAGCGCATGATGTTTATTTTCCTGTGCAAGTAAAAAGGAATTAATTTCAATTGCGCCCAGAATGCCTAGCAGGAGAATTTCCTACATTAAACATTTTCATTTTATATATTTTTTCTTCCATACTGTTGTATGCTTCCTGAGTCCAGAAGGAGGCGAGGGCGGCAACTTTCATGGCGTTTTTCATTGTCGCCGGTTTTCAGTCGCAGACATTGCTGAGGACGTTGACTACGACAACCGCGGCTCTGATGGTTGCGACGAGGATGACTTCGACAACATTCCAGTGCATGAGAAATATAAAACAATTTTTTTTCCTATTTTATGTAAGCAAAATTCGCCTACCGCCAAGTTAAACAAATGAAGGAACGTGCCTTGAAGCAGGACTGAACCTTGGTCCTGCATCTTCCAACCTCCCGCATACTAATGCCAGGGACCGCTCTCGATTCAGCAGGATTTCGGGCTGACCGGATCCTGCTCCAGCCTCGGCCACAGCTGCCCGTCCCAGGAACTTTTGTATTCGAATGCGTTTTTCCTTTCCCGGCGGCCTGTGTGCATGTCGACTGTATTCAGTGGACAAACAGTCCTCGAAAAACAGAAGGACATGACATCCTGAAGGGAAAAGTCCCGGGGCATCGTCAGATTTTCTCATTTTTACCGGACAAATTCCTCCGGATGTGCATTTTCATGTTTGCAGCGCTCGTATATGTGTCTGGGACCCAAAAGGGTTGCAGTCACTTGCTGTAATGAAACTCCGGCGACCACATTTCTCTCGTTAAATTATTTAGTTATAGCGCTCCTGCAAAAGTGACTTTTAATACGTTCCCGACCAGGATAAATCTAAATTTCTTCAGTAAACCCCGTCCAACAATTCGCTTCTTTAAACATTTGTAATTTGTTTAACGTTATCTGTTCATGCAAATTGCAAACTCAACGAAAACTAAAATTACGAATTTGACATTGAAAGAAACAGGAAGCGTAGACTATGGTTTTAACTCGCTTAATTAATTTATAATTGAGATTCGACTTTAACCTCAACTCCTCATTGGTTATATACTTTTAAAAATGAATCCTAAACGACTTTGATCTAAAACCACGAACGAAAATTGCAATTAACGATATTTGTATTACTGCGTGATATCGAAGTCCAACAAAAAGCATATGTCGACTTCGACGTCGAAAGCAAACAACACATGAACTTTAACATAAAAAAATCTACTTATCCAAGTAAAAAATAATATACCATAAGTAAAATAAGTGTTGTTTTTTGAACGGTTTGTGGTTCATTTCATTCATTAATATCCTCTGATTATATATGCAAAATTTAAAACTGATCCGATGATCGAGTTTCTCAGGATTTTGTACCTCGTGTCCAAAAATAATGTTTTGAGAAAAATACATAGTTTTAAGGTTTGCAATTTGTATGAAGCGACGTTATAAACTCTAAACTAATTCGAATCTCGACAAAATAATTTTTATATTATAAAATATTTTTAAGATATGATGATGATAAGATGTTTACATTTTTAAAACTTTTAATTTGATAAAAGGAATAACTTTAATTTTTAAACCGCCTCCGAAGTGTTTTCTTGAATTAGAGTTAAGAAATGAATTATTGCATATTTCTGGAATCTTATTTTCTGTTGATAATTCAAATAATAGGTTTCAAAGACTTTAATAATTTCAATTTTTAAAATTTTATTGTTTAAATGTCAGTTTGTCCCTTGCTGAACTTAAAATAAGAGTATTTTTCGTCGTCATTGTGCTCTTTATTGAACCATTAAAAAAAATTATGGTCAACAATTATTAAAAAAAAAATGGTATTACACCTATGTAAAGATTCAGGTTGCATTTGCGCTATGTTAAAAACTGTTTTTAGGTTATATTATTTTTTCTAACCATATTTCAAAAATGCTTAAAATAACATTTTTTTGAATCTATTTTTCTGAGACACGTGGCTTAAAATATGACAAGAAATTCAGTAGAAATGATATATAAATTGTTCGGTTATAGAAAAAGCAAATTAAAAACAAACCAAAAAATAGGTACTATAAAATACGCTAACCCAAAATCCTTGCATTTTTTGGTATGGTAAAGTCGAAGGTTCCACCACCCCCAACAAAATATTGCTTTAGTTGAGCCAATGACCGTGGGGCTCAAGTGATTTCTAAATAGCCCCGATCGCGACTGCGGAGTCGCGGCAGCGACACTGCAACAATTCCCATTATTTTATTGATTTTATTGGCCCGTATTCAAAATCATGATATTCCTGCGAAAACACACGGCGCGCCGCGGCACTGCACCACTGCCCTGCCTGCCGTGATATAAATTCATTTAGGCGAACGTGCTGAATGCTAAAATTTTTTGCCCGACTGATTTAAATTCCGCACAGTGCCGCATTTGTATGCAGGGGCACAGCGCCTCTACTCATCTCCAATAAATATAAATTATGAATTTGAGCGGAGCGTAGGTGCGTTTTATCCACCCACTGCCGCCAGACCGGGGAGTCCCCGGAACGGTCCCGAAAAGTCCCCACCGCACCCGTTCCACTTTCGGCGAAAGGAATCCTGGTGGGCGGCGGGTTTCCCAGGGGACACGTTGGAACGGGCCTGAATTTTCGTAGAAAATTTTCGCGAAAATTGGTCCGCGCAAAATGCCGCCCCGCACTCATCTGGCGGTCGGTGGCGCCGCGTCGCGCCACTGCCCGTGTTTACCTTCGCCGCGGTTTTTAAGGTTACGGCTGCGGAAAAACTCCCACCGCTGAGGTCAATGTCTCCACCGCCGCCGCTGAGCTCTCTGTTGACGCAAGGCGAAATTGGCGCGTGATGGGAATTGCGGGCGCAGGGGGCGCAATCGAGAGATTCGAGGTGAATTCGAAATTGCTCAAGACGGGAAATTCTTAAAGGGCAAGTGGTCAACGTGATTTCGTTTGGTCTTCTCGGGGAATGCTTTAAGCAGATTTCTTTGAAGCTGAGGCAGATTTTATGCCAGCCCATTCAAAAGCGCTGCGATAATTTCATAAATTCTACGACAACAATTCTTGGAAATCGATTTAAGGAAAATGATTTATTTATACGTTTTTCGAACGAATCGCACTTTACAAAATACATATATTAAGAAGAAACTCCTAATATTTAGTAATTTAATAATAACAACTGATAAAATTAGTTAAAATCAATGTTTTTTCCAAATCGTAAATCGTTTCTGTAGGATTTTTCTGCAGAGCACGAATTTGAAAAAGATAGTGTTCAATCAGTTCCCATTTTCGAGAAAAATACGGTGAAAGATTATTATGGACCATATTTTGACCAATTATGAAAAATCGTTACCATTAGAGTATTATATTATACATATAAAAATACAAGCTCTAAAACACTTTGAAATAATCCATAGTATTTGATATTCCTAGATTTGAACATAGGTTTTCATTTAAGGAAAAGAGGCACTCCAAATTTCTATGATGAATATTTATTTTGTAATCAAAAAGGCCAAAATACAGTTTTCTGTATTTTTTAGTTATATTTTTCTTGAAAAAGGGGGCTGATTTTAAGCATTTTCATTTACGGAAAAAATCCTATGGAAATAATTAGACATTTGTTTGGAAAAAAAAATTAAATTTGTTGACCAATTATACTGGTCCTCAAGATACACTGATTGGCGTACGTACCTAGGCTTTGGAAGTCCAAAAATACTATTATATAAATTATAATTTAAAACTTGCTTTCAAATATTTTATTTCTTCGAAAGTTATTTTAAGGACTTAACTAAATAAATAAGTACCTAACTGATCGAATTTATTAAGGTAAAATATTAAATTTTCCCAAGATGTTTTTAAGTACCGAATCCATGTGAAATATTTCATTTTCTAAGTGACAGATTCGAAACTGGACTCAATTAATAATTCTTATATTGAATTGCGTTTTTAGTAAATATAAATAAAATAAAGTAATTTGAAATAACTCACCTGCCCCAAATTAGTAAATCCATATTTATCAGCTATTCTATCAGCAGAATCTCTTCCAGCAGGAATATATACAGCGAATTCATTCAAATATACAGGGGCTTTAGATGATCTGCTAAAACCGAAATTTTCGAAGTAATTTTCACTATAACTACCATTCACACTTTCATTCTTTAAATTAGGATCAAGAACGTCACTAAAATCACTGAAGACGTCATTGACACTATCAAAAATCGGCACACTGTCACCCTGTTGTAGGCTGCTGCTACCAGTCGTTTCGTTGTATGTGGACAATGCCGATTTTTCGGCATTTCGTCTACTGGTTGTGGTGGTGCTATCGCCTCCATCCCCCCGGCTGCTGCCTCTTTCGCCCCCACTGTCGAGACTCAGACAATTAACACTACTTAAATGATAGCCACATAAAAATATTATAAAAAAATACATGAGACAATTCTGGGTTTTTATCTTAGTCCGAAAACACCGAAAGTGTTCGGTTTGACACGTTAAAAGTTTTGTGTTTTTATTTTGACGCGCGGCCGAAGTCTGTCGCTGGTAGTAGCACCCTGTGCTGTCGTCATTGTTTGGTGACGGTGACGTCGATGGTGACCATTTACCATGTTCAAACTCATCCTGCCTCGGGGAATTCCTTAAATGCATCATATAACACTTTTAAAAAACTTTCACGTTACGAGTCTTTGCTATAAACATTAAAAATATCCCTCGGGAGCTCCTCGATCCTGTGACTGTTTCTTTTCGTGCTGGAAGTGTCCAATTGCTGCTTGATCATGCACATGGATTTTGATCTTTGATTTTATTTTTGATTCGTGGGTGCTCCTCTTTTGATGTTTTATATTTTGGGTATAGTTGCCTACGAAATATATTTTTTTGTGTATAAAATTGTTCGCCTGTGCTCTATGTGTCACACAAACATGATTTTATTGGCTTTTTACTAAAAATGTATGTTCGGTTGCACGAGATTATTTTAGAATATCATTAAATATTTCGGTTTATCACAAAAATTCGAAAGCATATGCGCTCGGAATATTTAGGCGGTTCCGCTTGCATTTGCCTGAAAAAAAGAAGAAAAAGATTTCGTTAAAAAAGTTATTATTTGAATAAATCAATAGGATAAAAATGACTCATTAATTTTCTGATTCTCAAAAGATATATAAATATAAGCAATACAAAAATTGACTTCGTTTATAATTTTTCAGACACTGACTTTCAATCCTTATTTTGATGAATGTTTTGTCAGGCATAAAACATTTTTAAAAAACGTATTTCATTTCCTCGTTTACAAACTGACTTTTGTTAATAGTTCGTTTCAGAACAATGAATTTACTTCATTAAATTTATGACATATGTAATCAATTACACATTAGAAAGTATATTCAGAATTCATATAAATAGGTATTTTATAGTATAACAGAAAATATTGGAAAATTACACATACATATTAAGAAAAAAATAACTTATAATGCTGAAGAACTTACAGTCTATAAATTAACAACAGAAATTCCTTTATTCAAACTTCATTACACAATATTTTAAATGGCAAGGTTTTTATGTTGGTGGGAAGTTAAACCGAAACAGTTTTATTTGATATTTATATAATGACATTTTAGTACTTACAAAAGGAAATTAAACATGAATTTATAATCGGTATATTTTATATTTCTACAAGTTGTACGAATTCTAATTATTTCAATATTTAGAAAGGCATAAGGGCATATTTGAAATTTCAAAGATGATATAAAAAACATCATATACAATAAGAGACTTATGATTAGAGCTGGAGTTCATTCATCTATGATATAGACTTGTAGTCTAGCAGAAATTTTTTTCGAGTTTTAATATTTCAAATTTGCAAAAAAAAAATCGGCATGAAAAGAAAACCTAATGAGTGTTAAACTAATTACTAAATCAGGAATTAAAACTTAAATCCATCATCCTGACGAAGTTTTAAAAATAAAGGATTCTTAGAAGCCGTGTAATTCCGAGGTGGAGAAGTGTCAAGGTAAATTAAAGGGTAAATAAGATGAACTTTTTATATTTTATAGTGTCAAAGTTTAACACATGTTTCATACTGAAATGTCCCTTTATACAAAACTCAGAAAAGGTTCTCAATTTCTGTCATATTTCCGGATTTATTAGAAATTATTCCGTTGCACTATCAAATCAAGCGGATCATAGCAATTTTAATTTAAAAATTTAGCAGCCCACACTTCCGTCATCGTGCAGGAAGCTGCCTTATTGCATTCAAATTACGTCTACCGCGGTAGTAAAAGCGTATCCCCGGAATACCGCCAAGGGAGTGGGTGAAAAGCTCCCGAATTTCATTCGAAGGCTGCCCCAAACGTCTTTTGGGCATGTTTGCATTTTTCATGTCCTTCAGGATGACTAACCCCTCCCCCAGTTTCTATCCCCGGGATCGACCAGTCGTCGACGTATCGCGCGAGTAAAGTGTAAGAATTTCATGCCACGAAACATTTACGTTTTTCTTTCATACGCTTTTTGCAATATCCCGGGTGTTGGCTGTTAGCAGAAAACCGGGAAATTCCTCCTTTTGCTCGGTTTCAATCTCGGCAGTCCGGAATGGGGGGTAAGAGCGGTGAAGCGCCCGTGTGATGTCGGCTTTAACCGCCATCCGGGGACCTCCTGCCCGGATAATAGCGATATTTTGAGAAAACTGTTCGCTCCGCATAAACTCCACTGTAAAAGGAGTTACGAGCTCGAGACGGTGCGGAATTTTCTTTCTGAGATTTGTAAAATTGCTTGCGTCTCAGTCGCGGAGCCTGAAGGAAAGTCGAGCGTTGCATAAGCGATGTTTCGCGGTAAATTGGTCACAGCGATTTACAATGCACCGCACGGTCTATGCGGCGGTGCACAGTGGGCAAAAGTACCAAAGTAATAACTTCTTAACTGCTAAATATGGCGTTATTGAATACATTTTAGAAGGTTAGAAAGTAACATTTGAACTAGAAAAAAAAAAAATCAAAATCGTCGGCCACTAAAGCTCAGGTGGTAAGAGCATCAAAGCGCTAATTCGAAGAATGTTTGGTAACTGAGTGCCAATCGATTTTTTGAAACTTTGCGATCATCCTGAAAATCTTAATTAAAATGGATAAGAATACCAAAATATGAATCGTAAAGAATTGCAAAAATAAGATTATTATAATTAGAGATAGTGCTACAGTTGAAATTTGTTAAACTTTTTGGCGAGATAAATAAATTGGAAAACAGTAGAGAAATTAGGTACTATCTCTTCAAAAGTTACTATTTGAATCCCTTTGTTGCTTATAACTTTCGAAAGCAAGGAGATATCGGGGTGATTGTTTTTTGTTTGAAAGGGCTCTGAAAGGTACCTATTTTTCCGTATTGCAAAAAAAGTAATCTTTTCCAGAGAAGATTTTTAAAAACACATATTTTAACAAAAATGTCGATAAATTTTGAATTTGAACTTCCTTAACTCCTACATTCCAAACGGGTCCTAACAAGTTAGTTATCACTGGAAAGGTATTTTTATCCTATTTTAAATGAATCGCCGTTTGATGTCCTTGCAAGAATTTGTAAGGACTTAAGTGAGCAAACCTCCTAAAAAGCTTTGACGTCGATATTGAAGCAAGAAAAAACGTTTGCTCAGGACGCCCACGGAATCGTTTGGTGTAGTTTAAAATGTTAGAAAATATTCGCTTTTATATAGTTATTTTGAAGTAAATTTAACTAATAGCTATTATTGACTTTGGATATTGGGAAAATAAAGAACAAAAAAAACAGTTTTACGTTCATAAGTTTTTCCCTGACTTAGTTGGGAATTTTTTTTTGCATTCCGTAAGTTTCCTTAAAACAGCCGCATAAGTAATTTCTTTAAATTAATATTTTTCCTATTTTCGATCGCCGATTTTGCGGTTTTGCCCACAATGTGGCGTATGTGGGAGTGCTCCATCGGCTGACTACTGGGGACTTTAATAATTTTACTAATTTTGCTGATTAAAGCGCTATTAAACGTAAAATTTCAATTACACCCGCACCGGGACAATTGCAACAATTGCCGCGTTGCAGTCCCCGGCGACCGAGGCGGTGGCCCTCGAAACAAAAATCGAATATTGAATTCGCGAGGGTCTCTTGAGATAATTGCGTCGCCCTGATGAGGCTGATAAAATTTCGCTTTATAATTGCATTACCTGCTGTGAAGCAGTAATTAAAAGGCTTGTTTTGCTGCAAATTGAGCCCGTGAACGAGTTGTAATAAAGTGCACCAAGTGACGAACAGCGCCCGCGAGCGCCACCAAATTCGAATAATTCTGATCCGATCTGGCACGCGAATTTTTATTGCACAATTGGCGGTTATCCCCCCGAAGCATTCCCCGTCGCCATCGAATCCCTCGGGAAACAATCGAAATCGCGACAGCTGTGGATGATAGTCGAGGAGAGAAATTTTCGATACCATCGACTTGATGCGGCATGCACTTGTTAAATGTTTGCCGCATTTTTTTTCCTGATTAATTGTTGTAATTGGAACTTCATCGACCGATTTAAAATTCAGCCGCAATTTGCTCGATCCACCCTCGAGGTTGGGGAGTGGTGAACAGGGGCACTTTTGTTTTGGGGGATTTCATAAGGCTGCCTTCAAAAGGTTATTTATTATAATTAGTCCGGTGATAATTAAATATTTTCCTCATTAAAAATCCATAGGCGTGCCGCGCCGCACGCCTGCAGAGATTTCATGCGGTTTCTGCATTCCAGTGCAAATACACGCGGCATGTTTTTTTAAATTAAAACGGAAATGCGGGCGGCTCTGGAACGAGCGCTTGATTGCTCAAATTGCTTCTGACTGTGGGTAACCAACGCAGAGGCTTTAAATAAATTTGCTCTTTTTTTCAAACTAAAGAGGCCAATTTTCATAAATATATCTTTAATTCAAAAATAAAGTATTTAATTTAAAATGGGATATATTTAAATGTTGTTTGTTACTATAAACCCCATTAAATTTGCCCCACCAAAAAGCTTAAAGTATACTTTCGCATTCTACTCGTCAAACCCTTTCATTTGATTCCCATATCAAGTGGGTTGTAAAGAAAAAGGCCCTCCGCCATCTTGGAGGCGTCCGCCATATTGGATTTAGAAAGATCTTACATTTATCTACTATATTGCATTGTTACGGAACTTATACACGTGTGCAAAATGTCAGCCTGTTGCTTGGAAATGTTTCAAAATTGATTTGGAAGATTCCAAGCAGACAGACAACAAACAAAGTGAGCTAAATAAAAGATTTTAAAAAGTTGTTTCATTATAAATTGATAGTAAGTTTTTCTTGCTTCAAATATTTTAATAGAATGCAGTTGCACTGAAAGTTTTTGATAATTAAAACTGAATGTAACCCTTTAAAAGAGGAGAAAATTCTAACTATTTTACAAAATTGCCAAAATTGGAAGCTATAGTAATTTTTAAAAGCAAATGACCTATTTTTGACCGAGTAATTTTATTAGAGTATGCTCAGAAAATTGAACATTTAATTTTAATATATTATACAATATTTGAATGCACAACATTTTCGAAAAATCGTTCTTTCTTTTAAGTAATCGAATCTATATTTTAAGTTTTTCGGCAACTACGTCCATATGCTTTTTCTATACAGTTTGGCAAATTTGAAATTACATTTCCTAGAATTTATGATAGAAAAGCAGGTTTTGTCAGGTCGCTAAAAGTCCTATTCCCTTCTAATTAAATTCTGCTGATATAAGATGATATGTGTAGTTTTACATTATTTCATTATATCATTCCAAAAACTACTGTATACGGTTATGGAAACACATTTCATTCCAAAAAGTTGATATATTTCTCAACAAAGCATCCAATAAATGATCATAAATGCTGCGGTAGTATCTCTACTCTAGTTTGAAAAAAAAAAAAAACCGAAAGTTACACCAACTACACTGGATCGTCCCCACCACCGTATCTTTTTTGCCCTAACAAAGCCACCGACTACAAGTTACCGAGGCGTAATTACTCACTTTCGCCGACATTTGACTCCGCCAGAAAGCAGAAAACATCGCACGAAGAGAACCGCATTTGGCCAACATAACTCCATGGTGGTATCATACCACCACCTCCACCTCCATTTTTCAAGAAGCATCTGAAGTACCTGAACGAACTTCCATAAACTATGTATGGATAATTATGCACGGGAGTTGGTGTTTCTTTCATACGAACCTATTCCAAGATGGTTCATATTGAACTATGTTACAATAAACCCGCCCCACGTTCGGTTTTTGGCGACAAGAAAAGATTTCCGTAGAGAAATTAATTAATTGGATAACAAAGTGTATGGTAGGTCTTTCTTGCCAAATATTTTGGATGCCGCTTGTTTTCTTGACTCACAACTTCATCTTAAGTTGAAAGTCGAAAATAATCCGGTAAAAAGCGCCAGAATGTTCGACATAAATTCATAAATTACCTTGAAGTCTCGCCATTATGATCGAAAACGCACGCTGTAGTCTAGCCTCCAATTATGAAACCATGAAAGTGCCCTTTTCATAGATGAACAACTATTTCTAGAGTATCTTAGTATTTGCAGTGTTAGGGCCCACAGATCTTTCTCATGTTTGCCTCGTTAGAATCCGAAATATTCTGTTTAGCATAGCTTTGTTCGGAGGGACTGTGAGGCCCTCATTGTTTTGCCAGTTTTACCCAACCGCACAGGGTGCCTCCGTTGGGGCTCGTGGGGCTCCTGGGGCTCCCCGGGGGGTGAGACTGAAGAAAAGCGCACAAAGAAAATCACTCTGCACGGCCCCATAATCCTATTTTCGTTCTCACATTGTTTTATGAAGAAACCCTTTCCCTCCATTATCCCTAGCTGGAAAACTACATGCAGGGACATATGTGAGCAATTCGAGTGTTGGCGCTTTTGGGGCTGATGGGGCTGCTGAGGCTGGGGCTGATATTTTACCGGCAACAAGAGCGAAACGAAAAAGGATCTTGTCCATTTGGGGAAACATAATTTTCCTTTCGACTGCTGCCGGGCTCGGAGCCCCTTTCCAGCCAGCCCCAATGTTCCAGGTGGGGGCTCCTCGACTTTCTTTCCCGCCACCCGCACCCGGGGCCCGTCGTCAACCGTCGATAGTGCGGCGGGGCCACACGATGCTATGCGGCTGCATGCGGCACGAGGCGCGGGGGTGCGGGCTTACATAGTCCTTACGGATCGGAGAATTTCTAAGGGTAGAACTATGACGGCATATGTGCAGCCAGAGACCGAACCCCCGTAATCTCTATGCCGAGTTTTATTCATGCTCGCGTTCCATGATACGTTTAATTATGCACCAGAAGACAATGGATGGTGCGGGGGCGGCACGGGTGGCGCACCTACGGAACCAAATGTTCGGTTCGGATGTCTTCTCTTCCTTTGTTTACCTGCGATAATAGTTATGCTATTGACATGCGGCAAACAACAGGAGACATGACGGCATTCATTGGGGGATTTTGAGGCATTTCGCTAAATAAAAATGGATTTTTGCAAGTGAATGGGATTTCCATTGATTCTGAAGAATGTGCACAGAGGAAAATTAACCGGTACCAAGAGTAGTTCTGGGAAATTTCTAGTACCATCCATAGCATCCGATGATGCTTAAAATTTCAATAGATTATTGAAGTGGATTTGAGGGATTCAATCTAATTCAGAGCCATTCGTAGATTCGAGGATGGAAGCATAAATACACTAAAACCATAAGAAAGAAGAATGAAAATATTCGACCCCAACTTAATATCATACTTCTTCTTTTTTATCAAATTTAAAAGAAAGTACTTCCTAATTAAAAATCTGTACTTCAACTTAATCCCCAATCAAAATATACTTAAGTCCAAAGAGATTTTCAAGAAAAATAAAGAAAATTGAGTTCAATACCATTATACAAATTTATTTATACTTGTGTATATAAAGAAGCCAACACAAGAAAAGGATTTCAGAAAAATATGTTTGTAATTTATGGAAATCATTTCGCTAGGTAAAATCATGATTTACAAGTAGCACTCGTTATTTGAACAAGAGATTTTTTACAAAACAAAAATCTGAGAAGAAATATTACATTTTATGAGTTCAAGGAAAATCACGTCAAGTCAATTCGTTTTCTATAAATGTAGCTAACAAGGACCTCTCTTAATTATTTACAAACTAGAAAAATAATTAATACGATAAGAGTGGTCTTAATATGGCCCCTTAAGGAAATAAAGGTAATCATAATAAATTTTGTAAAACAGGAAGTTAAATTTTACAACTTCAAACAATTTGTATGTTGGAAAATTTAAAAATTCTCAAATAAGTTCTTTAAATAAGAAAACATTGCATTTTACTTGTCTTAATTCTTATTACCACACTAAAATCCGTCTGAATGTTTAAAAATGGACACAATCACGAGATGGTCGTTAAAATTAAAATATAAATTAAGTTACCGCAAAGAAATGAGGAAAACAAAATACCGAGATAAATCTAAATGTTATCGTTAGCAACAAGAAACCTAATAAGCCTTGGTCTAAGAAGGATGAGTTTAGCGGCCCTTTTTTGCACAATTGCCTGCTTTGTTTCCATAATTTCGCAATAAATTGCTAAACTAAGTCCATAAAAATGAGAAATGCGCCAAGTTTTTTTCTATATTTAGATTACCTTTCATAAAAACCTTTAATTCGCCAGCTTTCGTGCTTTTCGTTTCTTATCTCCGAGGGCCTCATATAAAACTGCCTTAAGAAAAGAAAAAATTAATTCTTTTGTCCGCATGCAGAAGACGGTGGTCGAGAAAGTTTTTACGGAATTTTTGAGGGTCATGGATGCATGCGATGTATGGAGATGTAAATATTCCAAATTGTAATCCAACAGGACAGAATATTTAAAAACTATTTTTGATCCTACACAGTAATAAGAAACGACCTTTAAGTCTTATCCCGCAAATATTTTGGGCACTCCAAAAGTTTGTCAATGTCTTTAGTGCTGACTATCAAACTTTTAAGGGCTAGATGAGAGAATTTAAAAGAGATAAATTTGCCACCATAAAATTTGGAACAGATTTTATTTGACATCTTACGAATTTTGATGAAATCTTGTAGAATCTTTAATTTGGGATCAAAAATTACGAATTTCCAAACCAATTTTTCTATTATAATTTATTGTATAAATGTGGGAATTTGGAGAAAATCGAGGCGGAAAATTGCGTATTTGTTTCATCGAGATTTTCAACTCTACCGAGAGAGCTGTTCCGGATCGACAGGTTCCTAAGATTTTATTTTCAACTTTGTGATAAAATGAAACAACTCTAATAGAAAGCAGTTGATCAAGTTTAACTTCAGTTTTGTCACGGAGTTGCTCTAAATTTGTTGTTTCAGCTCCAAAACTTTCAACTCAAGTACCTACACTATCATTTTTCTGAAGTAATCAGTTAAATCAATTTCTGTACGAATGAGTTAAAATGAAAAAAGATGAAATAGCAAATAGCAAAATTTTGCAAAATTTAAATTCATCTTTTTAAAATAAAATTCCTTTAATATTAAGAAATAATTTAAATTTCATTTCTATTTTGGTACGAAACACTAAAAAATATAACCCTGTGAAATAATATGTTAAATACTATTAGCATAAAATTAATATTTTCTCTTTTTAGGGTTCCGTACCTCGAAAGGAAAAAAACGGAACCCTTATAGGATCAGTTTGTTGTCCGTCCGTCTGTCTGTCTGTCAACACCCTTTTTCTCAGGAACGCGTGGAGGTATCAAGCTGGAATTTATATCAAATACTCAGGTCTACTGTCCCTTGGAGCTGTGAAAAAATAAAACTTCTAAGCCAACGCAATCAAAAGATACAGCCGTTTATGCCGCAAATTTTACTTCCCGTGAACTCAGAATCTTGAAATTTGGTACGAGCACAGATAAAGGAAAAATTGCGAAAACCGTAAATTTTTAGTTACATCATTTTAAACTTACTACCCCTTTCCTCATGAACGCGTAGAGGTATTAAATTGAAATTCATATCAAATACTCAGGTCTATAATACCTTTAAGCTGTAACAAAATCAAACTTCTATGTCAACGCAATCAAAAGAAACAGCAATTTAAGCCGCATATTTTCAAACTCGCAACTACTCGCAAGGGAATCAAAACCTAAAGGGTACTTCCAGTTGACCTAGAATCTTGAAATTTGGCATGAAGCAATGTTTTATAGTACATATAAAGGAAAAATTCCGAAAACCTTAAATTTTTAGTTACATCACATATTTTTTTATAATTCAAATTTAATAGATAATTATAAAGTATAACGATACGGAACCCTCAAGGCGTGAGTTCTACTCGCACTTGTCCGTCTTTTTTATTTATTGAGTAATACCAGTGACAGATTATAAACGATATTTTAAACTTCGAACGTTATTCAATTTCTTAATTATTATATTGCTTCGAAATTAAAGTCGAATTTATGTCGAAATATATGTTTGATGGAATATTCGTCGGAATTTTGTTAAAAAGAATCTTTCCGAAATAAATAACAAATAAGAGTATAAGGGGTTTTTGATGGATGTAATATTTATTTATTTAGGCATATCTATAAAAGCGTCATTGTTTGAATCTTTTCGCAGTTAAAAAAGAGATAAATGCCTGCAAAATCCCCCCATCATTGCCAACAAGGCAAATAAATTTTAGCATCCAACCCACTTGGTTCTGGTGGCCGGTGTTGCATGCAACATTGAGCGAAATTGCGCGTTTTTTGCATCTATGGCACATGCACAATTGAAAGTCGGCCGTAACGCGGCGACTGGAAACTGTTGCGATTATGCAACACGGCAGATTTTCGCCAGAACTGCAGCGCACCGCGGCGTGCAACACGCGTCCCAAGTGATAACCCTAGATCACGGCGTATGTTTTGCCGGAACTTCGCCGATTGTTGTCAGCACCTGGCGTCGTCGTTTGTTGGATTCGCGGGGCTCCAATCCGCCGTTGGTTGGGGCCAGGTTCAGGTAACCGGAGCCCCACAGGTCGGCGCAGGCAACTGGCGGCGGCGGCCGGCTTATGCACGGGGAGCACGAAATACCTGCGGCTGCTGGTTACTGGTTGCTGGCGTTTTTTTATGTTTTGCTAGATGATGTAAAGTCTCAGGCCCAACTGGGTCAATGCTGATTCAGAAACGAAAACTACAACAAACTACGACCAACTTCGACAAACCCTGCACCACGATACTTTGGCGGTGCACTGTTCCGCCGACCGCGCCGCCACCGTCTTCGACGACGGTTTTCTTTAAGAAACGACCGTCTTTTGAGGCGCTGTTGTGGCGTAATCACATGACTCTGGTGCGGCGGTTAATGGTGCACAATTATCTCCGGCAGCGTAAACGTCTCAAGACATCGAGAAGGCAACTTACTCGCATTTTTTATTTTTACAAAGAATGGCTCATAATTTGGGTTAGGTATTGAGATCGCTCTGAAGCGAGGACAGGCCGGTGTGGCTTTAAAATTCTCATTATTTAGAAAAATCAAGCTATTGGTGATCTACACCTCTATACTTAAAAGGAAGTGATAGGTGTATAAAGAATTTCTACTTTATTCATCATTTTTTAGCAGAATATTACCTACATACCACACATAACATTAAAAAACCGGTATGAAAAGTAATTTAAGACTTACATGTTCAACAATAACATAAAGATTAAAAAAATTATTTCAACAAAGGTGGCAACTCTACTTTTGGCATACTTATCAAACTTTCAAGAAACGAAAGCAAATCATAGAAAGGCCCATAGAGCACTCATGCGGGCCAACTAAAGCTAGTTAGCCAGCTAAGTAAACCGGTTGATCGCCTACTGGAACTAACCTATTCCAAATAATGCCTCAGGTAAATGCAGCAAGGTATGATAATACCGCAACAAAACCTGAAAAGTGTTACATGCTAAAGATGTGCGTAAAAACTAATTTCATAACATTCGTTCTTGTAAATATGCCATTACCGGTAACATGTAAGTTAACAGACATTCACATAAAAACAGATATTTAACCTCATAACCGACTGCTGATGTAAATACTCTATTCCGTATGTTTTGTTATTCAAATAAACTTTCACTTTTTTTAATTTCTATCGTGATTAGATATCACTTTGAATGACAGCTTAACCGTCTTTAGGTTTTGTGATTGTACTAAAGAATGTGTTGTGGAAGTAGTATGTCTTTTTAGATAATATAAAATGAGTTTTCTAATTTAAAAAGAGCTAGAAGATTTGCAAAGAATGAAGTATAATGAAAAAGTTAAATCTAAAAATATAATATTTAACCTGAACCAAAGATTTCCGAGATATCAAGACGCATTGTGCCCACAATTTACAATATATAAAAATAAGAATTTTGGGTCCAAATTGGAAATTTATCAGGATATAAGAAGAAACAATAGTAGTAGTTTCAAAATTGTTTTATATTATTGTTTTTCAGAACGTCAGGTTTTTAGAACACAAATATTTCAAATTTTACGAAGTGGATTGCAATAATTCCGTAAAATACAGCACGTCTTACGTAAATTTTAATGAATTTCCGATCCTGAGCTGCTATCTGATCACCGGTCTACAAAAAATATCTTTTTCTTGAGTCTCGGTTTATTTCATAATTTTTTTATTTGTCATGTATTAAAATAATGAAAAAATACCCACAACACCCTTAAAGTTTGGTTTTGTAGTGTTGGTAATAATAATAGAGACTTTGAAGACCGTATTTTGACAATTTTTGAATCAGCATAAAAAAATAAAGTATCATCATAGAACTTTGTAACTTGGATTAAATCAAAGCCTAATTCCTAATCTAAGAAAATCAAATGCCTTTTATCTCAATATGCCTTTTTAAACATATGTATTATCGAATAAATTTTTCATTAGAGTGCGCTTGCTACGTTTCTTATTCGCCATTTATTATTTGAACTAATTGGTTTATGGAAAAAAGTCCAATTAATGTATCATTTCGAAATGTTTTAAGGCCTTTTGTATTATTATATAATAGCTTAAAATTTCAGCTATCATTTGAACAACATTATAAGCTTCTGACTTAATTTGTAATTTTATAATGACTTTTCATAGATGGCCAAAATATGGTCTTTTGTACTTTTTAAGCCTATTTTTCACGAAAATGAGAGCTTATTAAGTATTTACATTTACGAATTTACAATCTACGGAAAAAATCCAGTAGAAATTATTTGTAAATTCTTTGAGAAAAAAATTGGTGTTGACCTGTGTAATAAATCTGCTCTAACAAAATTTCGGACCAAGTTTTATGAATTACTTTATATTGCAATATTTCGTATATATTATAGTATAATCTTCCATTTATAATGTGTTATAAAATTCTATGATTTTTAAATAATTAACAAAAATGTATCAAAAATGGATATTTCTTAAAAATGTGTTTATCTAATTGTTTAATTGTCCAAATCCATGTCTATTGGATCATTTTCGTTTCCAGATTCGCAATTTACACAAAAAGTGCTATCAAAATAATTAAAGTATACTTAGTAAATGTTACAAAAATCTGTGTAATTTATATAAAATTTAAAATTGGTTTCAAATTGATCTGTCTAAAATGGAAATAAAAGATGACACACGAATTAAATAAAGAACCAATCCTCTCTAAGTTTATGTAAAATGCACGACACCTACAACAAAACTAATCTACAAAGCTAAGCCCACTTGCTCTAGACTCGGGTTTTCACACAAACAACAGAATTATTCTGAAAATACTTATCAAAGACCGTCAACCACGGAGGTCCTTAATGACGCCATTAGCGAAAAAAGATTGCAAATAAAACCTTCAAATGAATTTTTCTATTTTGCCCGCAACAACCAATTTCCATAGCAATACGACTTTTCAAAAAAAGGAAAATTCTTAATAGCGCACTATATGAGCTCCGCGAGGTATTTGACATTTTTATCTTTGCTGCGATAACTTTTCGTGTTTCTATAAATGGGCGCCCGGGGGTTTTGGCGGAGCAAGCGGTCGCCGACCGGAAAAGTTCCTGATATTTCCCTAGGAATAATGATAAAAAAAAGGAAGAAAAAAAACCCTGAAGAGTCACATCAAACTTTTCCAGTTGAAAAGAAAAGTTTTGCTCGAAATAAAAAAGGACTGGAAACATTCATCGCAGATATACAGCGGCATGCAAGGCCCAGGTCACAGTGGTGGCAGAGAGACTATCGCTCAGTTATTCCTTCAATATGGCAAGTTGGAGAGCGGAACATTTTGCTTTTTGTTCTTTCCTGCACGTTTTATTGACTTTACGGGCGAAATATGGGAATTTGTCCCTTTTTTTCTGGAAAAAAAAAAAAAAAGTTTATGGGCTTTATGGATGTGACGGAGTTTTGTGCTCGGGACGAGTTTGCCCGCAAAGGATTTCACCGGGACTGTCTCTCTATATCTTTCAGGGATTTTGCGTGAAAACAGGGTCTATCACTTTTGCCGGCGAGAAAAGGTTTTGTGGACGATCTGCAGAATTGGATGAAGTTTTGTGTACACGACTAAAATTCAACTAGCCATTTTACCAGGTATGAATTGATCAGACCGATAAATGCAATTAAGTGCGAAACATCCTTCTAGTCCCTTTTATCCCAACGCCCTATTCAATCAAAAAATGAAAAGAAAATTTCCGGTGGTATGTTTCTATTTACACAGTCACTCCAAGTGTCAAGTTGTTGCAAAATGACAAAGCATCTCTGCAGCTTTGGACACAGGCGGGAATCGAATCCGAGACCTTTGAATTTTCGTTTTGATGCTTTAACCAACTTAGTTATCACTGCTAATTGCAATTAGCAACTCCGAATGCATAATATCAAAATTAAAATATTACGAACTGATATGTATACATAATACATACATATGTGCATACCGTCATTGCTCTTAAAATATAAATCAGAGGAAACATTTAAGTAAAAACATTTTTATTTTATAGAGAATTTTACTAGCTTCAATTTTATACATTGGAATTTTTAATGAATTTTTCAATTTACCCTAGAGATTTTAAAACTTTTGGAGATAATAAAAAGAACACTAAATTTATTAAAGTTATATTATTTTAAAGTTATATTATTTTAAAGGATTATGTAACTATGTATGTACATTTTAAAGCACCGAAAAAAGCGTTTTCAGCTCTGGGATTTCCTAATGATTTAGAATTAGAATTTATAGTCTAAATTCTAAAATTAGAGTATACTCCGCGATTCTCTAACAAAAAACGGTCCAAGTTAGAGAAAAATGCGACAGTGGCGCTAACTTTCGGTAAATAGGTAAATTAAATAAATGTACTAGGTCACTCTAAATTTAGAGCAATATTGAGATTCTCTAAACCTTTCTTCTCTAACTTAGAAAAGCGCAAAGTAAAAAAATAATATGTAATACTCCGGACAAACTACAAATGAAATTTAAAATTTTGCGTATTCTCAATTTCAAAAATATCATATCATCTTTGAATTTCTTAAAAGAATTCAAATAAATATTCATTCTATTAAATATAGATTGTGAAATAAATTTGACTTTCAAATCAATATATCTACTTAATTGTGAAATTGAATACGATCGAAATTTTAAATGTTGTTCCAGTGTGTCAATAGTAAGTATAACCGTTTTTAATATTCTTCTCATTTGGGACAACTCAATAATTTGTTCAAGTTTATTCCGGCGGAACTATCACTGCCGCTTTTCATGCAAAAATGTAATATTTTGTCCAATAGTTTAGCACATCTCTCTAAGTGGTTTAGAGAATTCCAGCTTGCTCTAAGTTAGAAAACTTGTAAGTTATATTGTAAACAAATTAAAAAGCTTTACTTGTGAAATAATATACTTATTTTAAAGAAGTTATTTTGAAATGTGCATGGAAAAATATTAAAATTTGTAGTTGGGAGATGATCTTCTGAAGGGTCTCAAAAAAAATATATATATAAATAGGGTAATTAGGCGGTTCCAAAAAGTAAAAATTTGATTTTTAGCAACAAAAAATGGCATTGTTCGTTTATAAAAAATTCAACTTTATCGAAAAAAGAAATGAAATTAATTATGGAAAAAAGCAGGTCAAATTTCAAAACGATTGATCTTGTGATTCTCGAGATACCTTGATCATCGACTTTAAAAATTTCGTTTTGAGGAAACCTCATTTAAAGTATCGAAACCGATTTATTTTACTCTGATCCTTCTTTACAAAGATCCCCGTAGTTCAAAAACATTGGTTGTATCGGCTTGAAGTTTGGATTGGGTATTCTCAAGATGTTATTCTTTCAAAAATATTTTAAAAAAATAAACATTTTAAATGTATGCAACCTTTAAGGATCTTTTTAATTAAATTTGTTAAATATTCCGCAGGGTACACAAAATGACAGTGAATCAAATCAAAAACTAAAAAATAAAAAAATAACAATAATTATTTTTAAAAGCTGATTTTGGATTACTTATAGAATGGTATTTATATGGGTTTACTACTAAAAAATATCTA
The DNA here is from genome assembly GCA_963920795.1 of Eutolmus rufibarbis. Lineage (NCBI taxonomy): Eukaryota > Metazoa > Arthropoda > Insecta > Diptera > Asilidae > Eutolmus > Eutolmus rufibarbis. The sequence continues at coordinate 42,641,079 of OY987206.1, forward strand.
TGCAACTTTAAGAACAATAAAATCTTTTCCAACTTAAGTAAACAACTTCCTGGCCTATCCAGAACTCAGGAGGTTATCAGGAGCTCCCTATTTTTGCGAAAATTGCTAGTGCATTATCTTAAAGACAAAGCAACAGTGCGTGCTCATCGTTCCTTTCACTCCGAACAGTGGAGCGGATGAAGAAAGTCCCATTTTCTCCAGACAACAAAAAGTCGCCCGCCATCCACCTGGCTCGAATATTCCCACCTTAAGTGTATGCAAAATTACAGTGCACCCCCGTCCCGGGAAGTTAACAATTTCATAAAACACTCAACAGTGGAAGAATATTATCATTTCGCCGAGGAGCTCAAAAGGCGGAACTCGAAAAATTTCCATCCTGTCATTATAAGAAAGGCACAGGAGTCGTCCTGTCGCCAACTGCCTCCGCCCCCGCCGCAGTCACAGTCTGCGCCGCGACGCGACGGTCCCGCTAGAATGTAACACTTTCATTCTCTGGAGTGCTCGCATCAGGAGCAACAATGCAATCCCGAAGTCGATTATTCCATTCGACTGCAACAATTCTCCGGGAAAAGTTTTATGCAGACATCCTTACCCAAAAACTTTATCCTTAAGTACCACTGGAGCACCTGTGAGGAAAAATTGTTAGCACATGACAGAAATTCACCAGCCGGGAAAATAGGCGGTGCGGGGGCGGGAGCCCGCATCACGACGACGAAGATGAAGAAAAAATAAAAATAAAATAGAGGAACGACTTACGCGAGAACTGGGGCGCACAAAAGGAACAATATCCTCCTTTTCAGCTCCGGAAAAAAGTCCTTTTCAAGGAGCGGGCGCAGCGGCATCATCCCAATCCTCCTAGGCGCCCGAGGCCGTGTCTTCGTCGCTCCCGAGAGCATTTCGCGACAATTATGCTGATTACGGCGAGCATATTGCTCCCGGCGTATTAGGAAAATTATGCTGTCGCTAGGCGGAACCTCTACCCGCCCCCGCAACCCTATTCCCGGGGCGAAGGCACATCCCGCCAAGAAATTACCTCGACTCGATAAAACCTTAAATGTGATGCGGTGCACAATAAATTTCACCTGGTTACCATCAGGAGATGCGTATCTGCTTTCTTTTTGCACCGCTAAAAATTCGATTTTTTAAATTTTTTACTTTATTATATAGCGTGAAAAGTTATCAGAATAATTTAGATTATCATTCATTCAAAATTACCAGCAATTGGCTAAGTTCTAGCAATTTAAAGTCAGCTAAAATTTCGGGTTTTAATACGAAAAAGTTTTTATAAAACTACCTTCTCCACATCGGTGGAACAAATATCTTGAAAACAACTTATTCAATATTTAATTTTAATTTTACACACGTGTTATCAACGCAATTCTCATCGATATAACACGACATATTTTTAAAATAAAAAAAACATATTTGCATACAAAAAGAAATTGTTTGTTTCAAATGGCTATAATTACTTTAATTTCTTTCGGCTACGCTACAATTATTCATTACTTTGCATACATTTTGATTTGCCTCAAGGTCTCTTAAACCCTTAAATAAGATTTGATATACACTTGGCAGTTTTGAAACGATATTATTTTTAAAATTGTAAAATAATTAGGAAGGTTAACTAATTTAATATTAACTTTAAAATTATAATTTGTTTGGTTACCTTTTTTGAAAAAAACTTAATATTTGAGACTTCGATATGTGATAAATTCTAATAATAGCTGATAATTCTAAAAAAAAAAAAATTGCAAACACAATTTCTAAAGTGGGTTCCACAATTTGAGTAAAAATTCAAAAAGATTCCTTAAAGTTTTCCAAAACCGAGATTTTAGGCAATTTGAAAGATGCCAACAAAAGTGATGGAAAGAGAGCATGCGGTCTATCAATATAATCTAGAACACGTTAGAATTTCGTCTTGAATATTTCCATAATTTATAAGATTACACTTCAAACCCTACTTTAAGGTAGAAGAGTTGATTTTATGTAGAAGATTTTATTCATTGGAATGTATTCTCTAATCTTAAAAAATCCATTTCAGTTATCACTAAGCATTTGAGTGTATCTTTAAGTCATCATATCCACCCTGTCTCGACAATCCACAGTACTAAGTTTGTCTACACTGAAGTGCATGGTCTTTTAGACCTCCTTCCCAAATCAAATTTTAGAACCACCCTATGTGTGACGGCGTGCAATAAATTTCACCTGGTGAGATGCGTATCTGCGGGGGCGGCTCCGATTAGCACTTTTCGCACAGCCCCCGGGGCGCGACATATTTCGGCGGCAACGCCAGGATGTTGCCCGCTTTATGGAGCACCCTGTTGACATGCAACGGCCGCCTTGTTGCGCGATGTCATGGGCCGGGCAGTAGGCCGCCGCCGGATGATAGTGCATAAGTTTTCTCGCTTGCATTTTCAAAGAGGCGCGGAAATGGTTTTTGGCCGGGCTGCGAAAACATCAGGTGAGCACGACCGGCGGCGGTAGGGGGCAGGTGCATAAAGGTGCAGGTTGCATTTGCACACGACAGCAACCCCGTTCACGCTGACTTAATTTCTAGTCCGGCGGCGACGGTATTGAGCTAACTTATGCACGCACGCCTCATTTGCATATACGGGGCAACCCAGTGGCCTATGCACTGCCAGTCGCCCGGAACAAATAGGTTCAGGAAGCGAATTTATGGAAAAATTAAGGAGCTCACTGGTCAACTTGAGGTGGTGTTTATTCAAATGGGCGCCCTTTCCCACCACACCCCGCGGGATCAGTATGTGGGCCTCACATTTGCATTCACCTATTTATGCATAAAATTAATTACGAGAAAACTTAGCGAAGAAATTCATTTACGATTACGCTAACATGAATTGCCCCGCAGCACAGCTTTGTAGGTAATGAGGTTTTTCTCAAGGTTTTTATTATCCTAAAAATTACTCAAGCTGCGGCAGATTACAGAGGCGGGGGTGGGCATGATATGTTCGTTACTCATCTTACACCAATATAATTGAAAATAGATGCCTCATGTTATCTTACTGGTCTGATTGGAGGTAGTGGCTGCAGGTATACCAATTATAATTGACAGACAGGATCTTGTAAGGGCCAATGCATTTTAACTCAGATTGGACTAATGGAACATCTACGAATTCTGGGAATTACATAATCTTTGCTATTTCTGAGGTGCACTCCTAATAATATTACAGGCTATCTTCTGTCCTGGTTAGAGTGGGTACATCAGTTTCTGAGGGTGCTCCATTAAGTGGACCTTCAAAAGCAATTCGTTCAGATACCGTGATAGGGCTGAATGCTCATATACTAGCATTATACGATTTCAAAATTAATATCAGAAATAAGAAATTTTTGAAAACATTTTCTTGGTGCGTTCTTGAGCTAATCAGCATTGATTTGAAGCAATAACTTTTTCGATCTTGTCTGCTTCCATAGTATTTTGGCTTAAATAAACCTTCTTTCTTAAAAAATAGAACCATTTTCAAAACGTCAGAAAGCCCTAAAAAGAGTATATAAAATACTTATCATTTTGAACTTCTCCGTTGCTACTTATGTACAATACAACAATCCTTAAATTGTATTAGATGTTTGAAATTGGCGCAAAATCCAAAACTTATAGTCGATAATTTTCTGAATGGAATTTGTATCACCGAATGTTTTATATACTAAAACCTTCCTATCGTGTACATACCCACATATATGTATACAAACAGAGAACCTTCTTTTTATGAAGTCCGTTAAAATTATGTTTTCATTTTGATCTTAAATGAAATTTCTAAAAATCTATCGATTAAGTATTATAGGAATTTCTGATGTTTGTTGAATATAACATACAATTACCGAAATTATGATTTCATACCCAAGCAAAATTTCTACATCATGGTATACAATTTTTGGCATAAATTTGATTCAAAATATCATATTTTAAATATTTAGATACCAATTTGCTTTCGTTCAATAAGATTTGTAAGAGGATTTGTTTTAGAGGACGATATCGAACAGTAATCGAGGATCTCACAAATCTAATATTAGATTCGTAATCACAGCTCTCAAAAATTTCCCCATTTCAGGCAATAATCTATATAAATAAAAATTAAATGCTGTTCGTTGATAATCGCATCACTTGAAAACGGCTGGACTGATTTGGATATTTGTTTTTTTTTTTTAATATTCGTAATAGTCCGAATAAGGTTTTTAGGGAAAAAAAAATTGGAAAATTTCCCCGGAAAATTGGAAAATTCGGTAAAAAACTGAAAGTGCTTTTTTCTATCGGATTTTTGTATAAACTATGAACTCAAGACCATAACTTACGATTCGAATGATGGATATGCGATTTTTTTTTGTTTTGTTCATTATGACCCTAGAAAAGTTTTCACGAAAAAAAAAATCGGGACAATTACGAAGGAAAGTGGGAAAAATCGTACAAAATGCAAAAATCATAATTATGGTACACACTCTCGATCATAATTGACGATAGGAACGGCATATTTGGTTGATTCTTTTTTTGTTTTGTTTTGTTCGTTATGCTCCCGGGATGGAAATAACTAAATTGAAAGAAAAATCTGAAAGATCTGGAGAAAAATCTGGAAAAAACGCTTTCCAGCCTAAATTAAAATAAAATTTCATTTTTTTTGTGCGCAAATATCGTTTGACAACTGACAGCTAATTGTCAAATTGTAAATCAAGCCAATTGGTTATATACATAGTGACGAAAAATTGATTCGGTTGAATTATGATTTTGTTGTAAGTTCATCGCAATCGTTTCATGAAATGGATTAAGTTTCATCATTTACACATTTCCAATAGCTTTTCATAAATTCACAAAACGATCAGAAACAAATTTATTGAAATTTGGACAGGACAACGCCTGTCGGGTCAGCTAGTATAATAATGAAGATAAGAAACAATGATTATTTAAAGAAAAAACTGTGGTAAGTAAATTTACAGCCTTCGTAGACTGGAAAGTAGTAATTTGTTATTCTGTCTTAACATAACATACAATGTTTTCGTAAAAATGTACGATAAAATACAACAATTTGTTTTTTTTTTTTATTTCAAATTGCATCTAGATATTAAAACTTAGTACAAAGGTACCATAAACATTTTATAACTCATACCAGAAAAATGGGGAAAAAATAAAGCGATAAATGAGCACAACGTACTCTACGTACCCCCATTTGTTACTTTTATGTCGCATATTGCAACCTTTTCCCAGCAGCACTCCCCGAACTTCGTATATGAGAGTTTCTATAAAGTTGCAGGGAACGAGCGTCTCTCCGGCGAAGAAAAGGTCTTTCGCTGCCAAAGTCGGTAGCTAGGAAAACGCACTTAAGGGACCTGGCAATAAAGCCCGCATTTTTTTCCAAGGAGCCGAGCAAAACGGGCTGAGGAGCACTCATAATATCCGCGCGCAGCCCCAAAAGTAGAGCACAATAAATTTTAGATTGTTAACTACCTTGGAAAAAAAATTAATCTCCTTCACATCCTGCCACCATCCCGCGGATGTTGCGGAGGATAGCGTGTCCTTACCCATCCCATTTCCTTCGGGAACTCCCCACAGTGGGAGCTTAACGCTCAACAGCTTTTAAAATTTAAATTTTTCATTTTCAGTTGCGCCCGTAAAAATAGGCTGTAAACTATTCCGGGAGAGCGCTGCCTAACGATCCAGCCGTCTCCCGGAATGAGTAATATACATTAACTGTTAAAACAAAGGCGCCACGGGTACTCTGGATGAGGGTGGGGGAGGGGAGGCGTAAAGTTTCGCAAGTTTATGAAGTTCCTTGGACGATGCTATGCAGGAGCTTCCAAACTCTCAAAAGGACTTGAATGGGCGGAAGGAATTACAGGCTAATGTTCCTCTTTCTGTTCTGTTCCCATTTCGGAATTTTTCAGGTTCCACCGGGATCTAAGCTAAGGGTGCGGAGAGGGGGGTATGGGGCAGGGAACCGGGTCCTTCCCGGCAGGCAGTAGTCCACAAACAACAGGGAACAACTTGTTCTAGGTCATCCGCTAACATACTGTGCCAGGATGGGAAAACGGGATATAGAGCAGCTCACCAGGCCGGGAGTGTTCTTGTGGAGGGGATAGGAAGGGGGAAGGGGAGGACGAAGAGGCAACACTCTGCCAGGGAGCGTTCGGGAATTGGGAAACAGCGGCGCAAGGATACTCCGGGAGCTTTATAAATACCGACAAGACCGAACAAAGCCCATATCCGGAATTCCTGTGGGATTAATTTTTATGGCTCATATTGTGTTTGAGCTTGTATTAAAATTTCACAGAGCCAGAAGTCCGCCCGGCAAAAAAGAAGGACCTTCTCGTGACTAAAACTGGGATGGGCTGTCTTTTTTTGCCTTTTTTGCCAGGACGTGGTGCTACTTCGCCTCCTGGATTTTTTTTTTCCAGAGGTAGTGCTCCTGGGGATGCTGATGTTTGCGCCCCCTTCCTATCCTCCTTCATCATGTTTTTGCGGGCAAGTTTTGACGTGGGTATCAGCGTCCCCGGCTGGTGCTTAGTTGACTTAACGTGGCAATTTACCTGTCGGTTCTTAACGACACACCAAAGGTTAAAACGCACCTCTCTGCAGCTGATGCTTATTACTCCCGATTTCCTCTGCTCTTTTTTCCCTTATTTTTGCCCTTTTAGTTGTTGGACTTTTTCTTCATATTTTTGTTTTTTTTATACCTTTCTTCTGTTTATGGTTATTAAGTTGGTTCGTCGGAAAGGTTCAAAAGCTGCTTACTGTCGTTATACATCCAGTACGAGGATGTAAGGATTAATGGCATTCATTAGGAAAAAAGCTGTTATTATTTTAGTTTATGGATAATATTTTTTAAAAAATAAGTGCAAACAAAATTTTAGGTTTCATTAGTGGTTTACCTTTGGTAAAAGCAATGACCTTTTATCTGGTTTACGAAAAGAGAAGCAGCTTATTAATATTATTATATAATAGTGCAGATTTTGTTAACGTTAATATAAATAAATTGATAAATAACACTTTTACAAAACAATAAAAGATTCTTATAAAGTAATAAAATATCGATTTGATAGATACCACTTCTACACTCAATTTAGAAGAGAAAAAAACAACACACCTTTAATTTAAGATGTTGAATTCCTACTAACGTTTTCAAAACGACATTTTCATTCGCTACTTATTATTACACTGAATTTTTGATATCAAATAATAAAACTAGACTGTAAAAATGGATTTAATTTTGCTATAACTATTGTTGCAAAATAACTTCGAAAACGAAGTAAAATTTTACATTTCGGAACTAAAAATACATTCCGATTTAATATGTTCACCATTTACTACTAAAAGGTTAAATTTTCCTTCATTAAATCAGACAAAAAAACATTTTCAGTAGTAAAAATCCCAATTTAGTTTAAGAAAGCTTTTTAACTGCGTCATTTTAAACATTTTACGTCGAAGCTCAGAAAAGCACGTAAAAGTGCATTATGTTGTACGATTGCACAGTTTGTGGTTTGAAGGTAAAACAGTAACAGTTTATATAATAAACATTTATATACATAAAGGAACTAATCTTCGTTGTTTATTAGAACTTTTTACTGAAAAATGAAATTTAATCAACTTGTTATTAGTGCACAAAATTAGAACCACGCGTAATAAAGTAAGTGTAAAACTTAATTTGGATGCCTTTGTAAAATTATATCTTTTGAAAAGTAATTTTTTGTTAAAAAAAACTGAAAACTTAAAAGCTGGAAGTCAGTAAGTTCTGAAATCAGCGAAATAATTCTCTAGACTCACTAAGTACGAACACATTTTATTTCCGTGAAAGATTTGATATTTTGCGATTGTTTGTTTTTAATATGGATTGTTAAACAAAATTATTCGTGTTTACCAAATTCGTAGTTTAAATTGAAAGATATTAACGATTATTGCCGAATTCCGAAATTTCATATAAAAAGGAAGGTGTATGGTACTTTTTCAGGTTTTCTGCGCATCAATTGGGTAAATCTTGTAAGACAAATCTTCTTGCAACAAAGATTAAATGAGATGTACGAGATGGCCAGGTATAAAATCCGAAAAATGTATGTCAGTATACCTTTAAACTGAGAAAAACGAAGGTTCGAAAGAAAACCTTAACCATATGTCGCCGTACTAAATCGGTTGCAAAAAAACCCTTATCATCTTACATAATTCATAGGGTAAACATTCCTTCTTCCATGGAGCTAGGTCCGCCCCCGACCACCCGGTTCCGAAAACATCCGACGTTTTCCAGGAAAATCACCAGCAGACACTGCACGGGGCGGAAGGTGCATGGAGAACGACGCGGGGCGTCGGGACGCCGGTCGGGCGGAGCACCTGAGGCAATCACTATAAATTCTTGAAACAGTATCTGCTGGCGCTCCCCGCCCTCGGCATTTTATTATAATTTGAAGCAATTACTTAATTTCAGGAATACCAAAGGCGTGCTCCGCGAACTTGTTATATTCGGTTCAAAAAGCCCCCTCCCCCACTTCCGTGCACGAGGTTAATTATGGATTCCCGGAAAATTTTATTTATTAACGAAAATTCAAAGGCTCCCTGTTAAATAACTTTATTTCTCGACGGGGTCGGAGCGGTTGTTGATTTTTGCAGCGGACACACCAGTGATTTTTCCGGACTAGGAGCCTATTTTCGAAAATATTCGCCTGTGCTCGCATTTGTTTCACTCCCAGGGATGGTGGAAATTGAAAGGTTGGACGGACGTGAACAATGCTCCTTTCGAGCAAGAAAAAGTTGTCGAAATTGGCCAATTATAAGTTTAGCTCAAAAGTTTCCCCCCGAAGTTGCGAGCAAAGTTTTTATGACATTTCCATGATCAGCGAGTATTTTAAATAATTTAATAATCTTCGCCGTTTATTTTGCGCACTGCTGGGGCACGACAGGATTCCTGGTCCTTTCGCTGCCTCCTCGGATTTTTGCCGGAGTGCGGGGGAGGAATTTTTGCTGTGTCGGACTTTACCAGAAAGTGTCACTTTGAGTTATGTCTGCAGGGACACGCTATTTTGGGTGGCGGAGTGAAAAGTTTGGAATTTTTCTTCTTTTGGTGAAGTGATAAATTTATGAGAATGTGACGGAGGAAGAATTTGGGGATAAGTTTCTCTTCCTTGAGGTTTAATGCTTCCTATCGTTTTCGCTGTGAGTAAAAGTATTATAAACATTAAAAAAATATGACGAAAGACGGGATTCTCAGCTGTTTATAAGAAATAGAGAAAACTTCTTTAGCTTTGAAGAATAGAAATAATATCGTTTAATGTGTCAACATTGTCAACGATAGAATTTCTTTTTCAGAAGCAACGGAGAATTTTTATCACGCATACATAAATTGTATGTTGGGGATTTTAGATTTTATGCAAATATATTTAAGAACGTTTCCATTTTTCTTATAAGATAAGAACTAAGGTAACATACCCAAATAAGACTCATCTTAGTTGTTTATCCTCAAAAAGTCAAAGGACAACGATATAAAAAAATCTCTTAGTTTATTAAAATCATTATTTCGTTATCATTAGAAAAAACAAAAGTGGGTTTGCCTCATTTTAATATTTCCACGTTTTTTTAGCACATTTTAAAAGGAATGCTTTGGGTCTTATAAGAAAACCCACGTTTTACATAAATAGGACCAACTCTCTAGTTGGACGAACAATTTATTATATAATGTTTTAAACAAAATATAAAAATTCAATCAATTAACAATTAAATGCAATTCTTTTTCAAAAACATAACTATCAATTTGATAGAATTTCAATTAACAAACATCTCACAAAAGAGGAAATTATGTTTGCGTTTTGGACGAAATTGTTACAAAACCTTATGTTAGACTGAAAAAGATTTTGACTCATAATTCATAGTCAGTTTCAATAGTCTTAATAATAACTATCACTATATAAAATTAAAAACTTCGTAGAATAGTTTTTACTAATTACCTCGTTTATGTTCTAGTAATTAAAAACCAAGAATTTGGAGCGCTCTAACTCACAAAATATAATTTTTCAGAGGAAAAAGTTTCCGATCAAACTTATGAGGAATTTAATATCAATAAAAATTTCCAACTATTTTTGTCGTAAATCGCTTGCAATATAATTAATTCCATAGGTGAACTTGGATTTATACTGAAGAATTACCAGATTATTTTGATTACTTTATTAACTAATTTCCTTCAACTAATTGTAGATTTTGTTCTGATGATACCCACCTACTAAAAAGAATGATAGCGAGCAAGGTATTTCGTTCGTATTTTTGAGTTAAGGAAAAACACGCGAATAACTTTAGTAAGGTAAGCATTTTTTAAAGAAAATAGACCGTCAACACCGCGAAATTCGATACGGCTATAAAAACTAATGTTTAATATCAGTTTATATCTTTTTAGGATTTGATCACATTCAGACATTTTTCTTGGCTGGATATGCTTTAATATCTAAACTTTATTGAAAACTATTTTCGTATTACTGTCATTCAAAACAAATAATATCAACAAAAGTTAGAAGATGATCGCCTTAAATTTGTAATAATTTTTACAGTCGATTCTAAAAAAACTACTTAGTTTTTGGCAAGTAGGTATCTCTTTTTAGTAAAAAAAACAGCCAATCATTATCTTTCTACAATTTAAGTATGCCTTGTCAAACTTCTGATTCTATCACAAATTTATGTGCCAGAAATAACCTCCCAGAAGCAAAAAGCCATTAAAAGCCAAAAATACTCACCATCTAACGAAACTCCACTGATATCCTTTCGAGTCACAGGAAATCTGAAAGAAGACGAAAACCGACGGGCAATTATTAATCAGTCATTAGGCGTAGCGCTTAGATAGGCGCTTTATCTTGTGTAGGTCATCAAAATTTCAGGAGAAAGTATAATTTCCTATTAAAAAGTTATCTAGCTCGTAAATCTAGCTCAACGTCTGTCTGTTTTCTTGCCGGAGCATATATTCTACTAAAGGCGCGCACGTTCTTCCATCTTACCATCCGTTCCCGTCGCGCCGTACCGCATACGTTCCAGTGGCGTACATGGCATGGGCGATTAGGGATCAGGAAGGGGGCCAGATGGGGTGTGGCACCAGAATCACATATCGCACAATCTATCGCGCATTAAAAGTAAAATCCCTAGATCAATCCATGTTAACACTTTGATAAAACTTTGGGTATATTTCAAAGTTTAGGGGACGTTCAGAGGCGTAGAATGGGGTGGGGGGGTTAATAAAATTCCATTTATCCGGCAGATACAGGGTGGGTTCCTTGCCTCGGTGGATTCGTTTTTTTTTTATACATTTTATTTGAGCAGTTCACGAGGCTGTGCCGGATCGAGGCCCCCCCGCAGGAAAACACGAACATGAAAAATCTTCGAAATCTTCGAAGTATCTTTGATGTATGTGGCCGATCTCAGCGTTAGCGGGGCGCAGTTTGATTTCGAAGCAGAGACGTTGCCAGGAGCAATCGGGTCTTCTGCCCGACTCCTCCAGGACCCTGGGAGGGGGAAAGGGGTATAACTCATGTATGCAGCCTACAAGTTTTGCTCTCTGTGTGTAACTTATTTACGATATGGTGTCATTAATTTTAGCGGAATGGTGGGGGAATTTGCTGTCGATTGCTATGCCCCCGCGGGAACGGGAGACGGTTGTGTTAAAGTGAAGAAATTTAGCAGAAAATCGTAGAAAAGCGGAGGAAAAAGGAAATTTCTCGAAAATGTGGTTGAATTACCCTTTATGTCGACCATTCATCCCGGTTCGTATGTTATCTGTAAACACCCCCTTTTTCAGTTATTTATGGCCTCCCGAGATACGGGAACGCTTCCCGGTTCTGTCCTTTGCAAGTCCCGTATTTGTTTTGCTTGTGCTCATGTCATCCCTAACCCCTAACCACCGTCCCCGCGCTATTTTCCCATGCATTCCAACACCCCTTTGCGGGTCGTCTTCTTTTAATCGGAAATGGGTTTGACTTTTAATGCGCGGGGTGCACGGGATGAATGTATTTTCCTTCATGCCATGAAATTCCTCTGTCAGGATTCAGGACTCAGGACTGCCCCGAAGACGACAACGGGCCAATTCTCCTGGTGGTGCTGATAAAAAGCTCCAGAAAGCAACCGGAGACGATATCTGAACGGGAATCGCTTGTTTTATATTCAAGTCATGCCCCCCGCTCACACCTCTCCATCGATATGTGTGTCTACTTTCTTAGTATCCCTGGAATTGGTAAAACGCGCGGGATATGGGATCAGGCACACTTTCTTGTGTGCTCCTTAAAATTAAATTTATTTTTGTCTTTCTGAACTTGTTTGTCCAATTCAAAAGTTTTATGCATGTGTTCCTGCCCTACAATCGTATCGCCCCAATTGAAATCAGATTTGTTCAGGATTAAGTTTTAGTACGAAAAGGACAAAGGGGCATTGCGAGAAATTGCTTTCAAGCAAATCCTTGTTTTTGAAGCGAAGTCTTCGCCCTCCATTAGTGCGCGGCTATATTACTGTCTCAAACACAACCGCACACACTCAATCTCTCTTTCTCTTTCCCTCGCTCTGTGCGCGCACGTTATATCCGCGCTTGCTTAGCAGCTGTCTTTCTCTATACACAAAATAAAAATATTCATGAACATTCGGAAACCTATAAAATATTTTCATACATACATTTTTCATATAACTTTTAATATAACATTATGTAACTTCCACCGAAAAATGCGTAAAAGCTTCGCTTAACAATAATATTTTCAAAATCGACAAAATATAATAATATCTAAATTTTAATATTTTAATCTCACATTACGCGTGAAATAATAGATGCAGGAACAGGTGAATAGTATCATTCAAACCGTGAATTTTGCGGATTTTTTATGTCACTAATTTATGTGATGAAAACGTACAGGCACGCTTGAAATCAAGTAATATTTAAAAATGATGAAATTAGTCATTCGAAAATGGGCATACAAATTTAGAAGTGTATCTGAATTCAAAACTCGGATACATTATTTTAATTATACCCCATTCTGCTAATAAGTAATGGCATCCATTGAAGAAAATTGATAAAAATGAATTTCTCAGTTTTCTTTTTCTAAAATTCAATCACATCATCGACAGTACAAAGGTAATTACAAATCATCCTACAAAATGCAAGCTAAATAAAGTTGCATTTCTCAAAGAGGGACCTTCTGTCCAAGAGTTCCCTCCCCAAGCCACAAATCATCGGTTGGGAGGGAATTTTGTTCAAAGCGTTCTAAAAAATTTCATTCGAGCACTTCTCCCCCTTTTTTTTTTAAAGAAATGTGTCAAAGCGTGACATTAATAAGTTCCTTTGAAAGAAAATGATTTTCTGCGGATGCCAAGCACTTCGTGGAATTGACACGTTTCGTCGAGTGAATTTTCTGGAACTCTGTGGTTGGCATAAAAACGTGAAAGGAATCCTTGCAGTGGACGCGAGCTGCCCGAAAGGACTTTTGTGGTTCCCCTTTTCAGGAAGCATTATCGTGATGAAATTTATTATCTTTATTTGCAGTCGTAATGCTGAGCTTTCGGTGGGTAGTTGTACATTTTGTGATTTTCTGTTCAAAAATTGAAACTATGATGAAGTTTCCATTCTGGGAATTTACGATCAAATATTTTGTTTCATGAATTCAATTCATGTGGCAGCGGAGAAGAAAAAGCATTTGTAAGTTTTATGTAATTAACACTATACAGTCCTTTTTAATAACAAGGAATCTTGGTTCTCTGCTAATTGTACCTAGATATAACTATTTTAAAATAGTCTTGTCACAGTAAGAAATTTTGTTAAATCAAACCTTTTACGTCACTGATTTATTCATTTATGAACTTTGTTGTTTGTAGTAATTATAATTAACCTACGTTTGTCTTTTCTAATAAGCGCCTAGAATTTGAGCTACTATCTTGTTTTTTAATTTAAATTACTTCATTTGTATGCTTAGTTTTAGAGCAAGATAAACCAAAAATTTAGAAGACCATCTAACCCTAAAATTTGGCGCATTTAGAACTTAAAAAAATATTTTTCAACTTGCTTTCTGAATATACATACAGTGGTGGAAGAAATAATAGATACAAGTCAAAAATAAACTAAACAATTTATAAATTATAAATAACAATATACTTTAATTTTTGTTAATATAGTTCACTAAATGTAATTCTGAATTTTTAGCTTATGCAGCTATTATTTTCTCCACTACTGTACATTATGTATACCTATATGTCTTATATTAGACTGGTTAATATTATTCAAAATTTATTGCTTTTTTCAGAATTTTGATTAGATACGATAGTGCTCGAGGTATTTTTGAGCAAATGTTCTAACTTCCGACCCTAATTATTAAAATACTAAGTTTACAACTATGAAAAAACTAGTAGCTGCTGAAACTAGAACTTTACCTAAACCTTGCAGGAAACTTATAGAGGTAATTCTAGATTTTATAATTTATTATTATTATTATTAAAAACCATATTTTAAAAATACATCATTTTTAAATTACCTCTCATGGCTGGCAGAATAAAGTGATTTGTTATGCGCCAAACTTTGACTTACTTTCCAGGGCAATCGCCCCCAAAAAGTTAAACATTGCCAGGCCACTTACAAAATTTCTCACAGCAGCCCCATGTCAGTTGCCGTCACTCTCCCTGTCATGCCCTACAATAGTTTTTACATGCCCTTTCAAAGCAAGTTAATTTCTTATCGATCCCGCAAACGATATATGTCGACACGTTAGGCTTTGCAGACATTTAGCCCTAGAAAAAAAAATAATAATAATAGTGGAAAGAAACCATCAAATTTCCTCCTCGACTAAAGGAAATTTGCGAAAAACACGAACGGTGGGACGGTAATCCTTGCCGCAAACGTCAACCGCTCGAAGTTTTTCACCCACATCCACCTGAGCGGGAGCCGCCCACTATCGAATTAATTCGGCCTATCTCCCCCGCACTACCCTTAAAACGACCACGAACACCTTGCGATCAACAAAAACTCCCCAGCGGCATTAAAGACTTATGAAGACGTTTCTATTTCAAGTAAGCACTAATAAGTCAATTAAGTAGGGCTCCACGCCGCCCCCGCCGCTGAGGCGGTACCCACGGCCCTAGAAGGGGGGCCCCAAAAGGGTTCACCGCAACCGAAAATTCCAACACGTCACTCGGAAGGTGATCATTTGAGCCAACTCGAACTCGAACTCCACCCACCCCCGAATCGTGAATTCGGCATACGGAAACTTCCCGCGGTAATGAGTTCAAAGGCACTCGAGAATTTGTGCAGCCTCCGCCCTCCCCTCGCTGAGCCCCAATTTCGCGGCGTTGGCGGTTGCGGGGGTGGAGGAGGTGCGCGCCTAAATGTGGAGAATCCATCGAAACACGGAAAATTTGAATTTGCGGCAAGTGGAGGCGACGGCGACGGCGACGGTTCGGCCCCCAGCGTGAGGCTTTTATCGATTATCACTGATGGAGCCCCGAATCCCCTAATTAGCTCGAGTATTCGTGGGCACAATTAAACAGCGATTTTCGGTTGATTGTTTCTTAATGGCCCCGTCCGTTTGGGAATTTCAAGTTTCAAACCGGCACCAGAAAAGTCCTTTTTATCTTCTGCCACTGCTGCAGCCCCCGGAATCCGGGATGATTCCGTCTATATCTATCTATCTAGATCTAGATTCTAGAGCCACCCGGTTTGGATTGTGAACTTCGTCCAGTCACGCACACCGTAAAATTTCGCAAATAGAAAAATTAGCACAAGAATGGCTAGATAAATTGCAGGAGGCCGCCTGGATGGGCACTGTTTACTGGGATTCCCCGGAACTTTGAAAATATTTCCCATTTTTTCCTCCCACCCCGGGGACCACACTTGGGTTCTTCCTCACTGACCACAACTCCAAAAAATACGGAGCGCGGATGGCCTTGTCCGAATCACGAGAGATGATGGCCGGGAGCTTTTTATTGCTTAATTGCTGTCCAAATTTGCTTTCTTTTCGACGGTCTGCTCCCGGAATAACAGCGGGACTGAGTCCCGACGCTCACTCCTTTCTTTTACACAGTCATCTCCCGGAAGTGGTTGTTATGATTCAGATAATGAATTGCTCCCGTTTAGAGGAGCGCGCTTTCGCCAGAAAGATTCCCATTAAGATGCTATCAGGGAAAAGGGGTGCTACCCGAAATGGGAGCAAATTTAGAATAAAATTGTTTTTTCTACAGGGTGGCACAGGCGGCACAGGCGGGGTTAACTCTTTCTTGGGAAAATTACTTTTCGGGGAAAAATTAATTGATGAGCTCGGTTTGTGCGCCAGCAGCACCTAAAATATTTTGGTTTACAGATTACACTGGAATTGTTATAAATAATTGCTTTTCTTTCAAAACGGGTTAATACTTGTATATGAACTTGCAACTGCGGTAAAAAAAATATAAGGGTGATTCTCCACTAAATTGAAAATTTCTCCTAAAAATGTTCTTAACACTTTTTTATTCAATTAATAAAATTAACTTTTTAGAAAGGTAGGGGAATAACTCGAGGGGAATGATTTTGTGAACCAGATAAATCAATTTTAAAATTATTAGTAATAGAAGATGAAGCTTCTCATGTATGAATGAAATAGGGAATTGAATTATGTATTGTGAAATAATTGCCAAAATTAAAGAAAAAATCACTAACCAGGGGAATGTATTTTTGGGGTCCGGTCGCGTTATTCACCTACAAACTCGGGTGTGATAATGAATAAAATGGAGTTGGCTCGCATATTTCGGCATCGGCGACAACTTCACTCTGGTTGCGTTCCGTGTGACATAAAATAAATTCGTTATTGTTGATAGAACAAATTTAGCGGAATTTTAAAAATGGGAAAAAACTGAACCAGGGGACTGTTTCACAAAGTTAGGGACAAAGTTTGAGCCTAATTTTCGAATATATAAAAATACAAGTTTGCAATACACAATGACAGCCACAAATGTAAATATTTCCTCAAGACATCGATTTTCCACTTAGTGGAGTATCACCCATAAGCACTTCAGCAAAATTGGTTCTTAATAAATAGAAATTACAAAATTGGTGCAAATTTAGGTAAAAAACTAACCAAAGTAAAAATCTCTCGGATATATAAATTTGTTTTGTAAAATTTGAAAATAGTGAAATTCACATCAGGCATGTTTTACGTTTAATATTATTATTTTGTATTTTTAAGTGTATTTAATACAAGTTTTACCCAATTTATAAAGCAGTTTAACAAATTTTTACATTTTTAGAACGAAACTATCCGTTTATGTTTCCTAATAAATGTCTCAGAACAGCTCATACTCATTTATCAGAGGAAATAGTGTTTTTATAAATTTTAAGGTTTATACACCTTTAAATATAAGAGAAAATGAGATTTTTGTAGAAAGTTGTAGTTTTCAGTCATTTGTAAGGATTAATTCTTCAATTTTATTGAAGCTTAAATGCAAGCTCTTGTCCACTACTAAACCACACAAAATAAAGACTCATCTTCAAAGATATGGTAATAAAAATAATTTCTGTAATAAATTTTGTTAATATTCAGTTTCTAAAATAAAGTAGTGATTAGATTCGTATTAGGTATGGACATTAAAAATGCATAAAAATCAATGTAAACATACTTAACCCTTAATACCCGTGGAACGAAAATCCATTCGAAGAATATCCGTCTGTTTTCGAACTTCCTACATTTCCAACGGATTTGAATCCCATCCAACCGAATTAATATCTAATAGTATCCTCTATTAATCCCGACCTTTTACCTCTCGTAATTAATCGCCCATCAGCACCAAATGAACGTAACTAAAGAAGACCTTGCTAAAGTTGCAGGTGATTTCCCTTGTAGCTAAGGTATCGCATCCGAAACCTGTTGGCCAACGGATTGGCATTGTTTCTGCAGGGCTTGGCTGGCCATGCAACAAAAGCAACATCCACCGCATATTCAGTTGCTCAGATGTTTTAGAAACCATAATGAGAACAATAGCTACAAAAGCAATGAGCCTCGAAATCGCAGCCTCACCGAAAGGAAAAGCAATCACAGGCTGAGCCATTCGAGATTCATCCGAGAGCCACTCGGTCTAGAGAGAATGGTAATCTGCATAATTTCCAATGGGACAGCTATACAACGACTAAAATCACGATGACGACGACGATGACTATGCCGACGACTGGCTACGGGAACGACGTGGTTGCCAGTGTCGAAAAACAAACTAATCAAATTCACTTGAATTGCTCCAGCGCAATCAAATCTTATCCTCCAGAGTCAATTGAGGCGGTTTCGGTTCACGCAAAGTGACCTTCGCTGCGCTGTCGTAGTTTACTTTGGGTACATCGCGAGATATGCGCCGCGTTACGCTACGCAAAACCGAGCGATGTTTTGGTTTATGAGACTGCACGCAATCGAGCAGCGCGAATGGAGTCATTGGCTCAATTACAGGTCCGTTCCCACAGGCTCTGTCCACACATATTCCCAGGGGACAGGATGACGGTGGGGACACACCCTGCCAGGATGTTATGACTTGCAAATTTCGTTATTACAATAAATCACGCTCCATCAATCACTTTATGTAAATTGGTCGCTCGCGAATTTATTGGACTTAGGAAAATCATGCATGCAAAATCAACTTTATGAATGCTATTAAATTTTTCCTTTGTTTCCCTCTCTGGCAGTGGGCTTTCTGCTGGGTTTTGCCACATGCACAGGTACCCCCTGCAGCCCCCGCCGGTCATCCCTGGGCCCCAAAAGTTACTTTTATGTTTGCTTACATCACGTTCACGCTGTTGCTCCCAGCCCTACGCTCTGATCGTGATCTGTTTATTCTCAGTACACTGATTGATGGGCCCGAGGGGGAAACACTACCATCTAAATTTTGATGAATATACCTACCTCCGAAAAAAAAGTCAAATCACCCTGTATGTTTACCACCATTGCAGTAAAAACTGCTGTGATTTCAACATGTATTACACTGAAATCACACAGGGTGTGCCTCAAAATCCAGGCAGTTAATGAACATTTCCAACGTGCGTGGTAAAAAAAAAAAAAATTTAATTTAACAACTTTGCGTTTCTCATTATAGTTGAAAATGTTTGCAGAAGAGCTCACGTCAAACAAATCATTCCACCATGAATATATCATCATGCAAATGCTCCCGTGCGCATCACAAATCTCGTGATATTCATATGCGTGTGTGAGATGGGGACTCCCATAAATGAACAATAAGAGCAAGAATTTTTTTTGGAAATTGACGCGGTAGGACGCAATATCCACAAATGAGAATGTCTGTTTTCTTTTTAAATTAAAGTTGTTTGTATAAAAGTTATATGTTTAAGTTAATATATCTACTCCTGCATAATTAAAGCTTTTAGGTACAAAGAAAAAGAAGCCGGCATCAAAACTTTAATCGCATTTTTCTGTTTTTTGCGGAAATTTGTATACTTAGGTACATTAATAATAGTTAAAATTTGATATAACTAGTACAAAAACGTTCATAAAAATAACCTTATTTTATCCATTGACGTCACATTTACACTAACCTGCACGAACGATTTTGTAGATATATTGTACCTACCTACTTAAATAATTTTATTCAAATTTTTACGTTTTTTAGATGCCCATATTTATATCTACTCAATTTATTTTATGTCTAACCTTGAAAGTAATGCAGTTACAAAAAATAATTTTAATACGCATTTTTAATGTTTTCAAATTAACCAAGCCCACTTCATACTTAAAAATTTTGCAATTTTTACCTAACGATGAAAATGTAGAGCTATGATTCATAAGTAGATAATAAGGGCAATAAAACTAAATCTTAAAAGGTGTAAAATATAAATTAAAGTTAAAAACTAAACGATAAAATGGTAATCTTAAATAGAAAGATTGGAAACAAAAGCTTCCTTTTCAAATTTTTTGAGTGTTTCTCTTTTTGTCGTAGTCGGTTTTTAGTTTTTAACTTTAATTTTTATAGAACCAACCGCTTCCGTTGTAGAGCGCCATTTATTTTGTGTAGTAAACGTCTTGTTGTACTTTCACAATTGTTATTTACTTTCATACGATTTTTGGAATGTTTCATTCATGGTTTTGTTTTTAAATTTTCTATATAATAAGTAGTAATACATTCTATTGAATAGTTTTATATATTACGTTAGTGTATAACAAAGAAATTTAATGCGAAAATCCCAGAAAGGAACGATAATATAATTCGCCTACATACAACACCGAGATCACATAGTGTGAATCAAAATTCTCAGAGTTAACGAAGATAAATATCTACTTGAAAAATCCACTTCAGGTGGTATGAGGAAAAAAAATTTAATTTAAGTTTGCGTTTCTCATAGCAGTTGAAAATGTTCGCAGATGAGCCCACGTCAAACAAATCATTCCACCATGAATATATCATCACGCAAATGCTCCCGTGCGCATCGCAAAAAGCGAGATACGCATACACGCGTCTCTCCATAAAGAAAAACAGGTATAGCACGTGATAAATATTAAAGCCCTTTCGTTCTGATTCACAAATGGTATTAAATATTTCATATCAGACAACTTGAATATCATAAATCCAATCAATCCCCGGCCAGTGAGCATGTTGGAGGGCCGCGTGGCCGGCATACGCCCAAAACATAATTACGAGACAGCAGAGCTTGCGGGCGGGTAAAAACGGCACCAAACGGAGGGGAGAGGAGGGGAAATGGGATACCATGATGGAAAAATCCAGAAAAACAAACCTTTTCTCGCCCTTTGGCACAATAAATTGTTTCAGCAGAAACGTGATCTAAATTTAGTTTCCAGTAATTTTTGTCATTTATTCGTCCCGAGGCCTGTTTTTGGGCTCCTGGTTAAAGCCCATAGGTAGGCCTCGATGTTTTCATTTCATCCCCACTCCTAGACCCCTTCCCCTCCCCTTTTGGGTTGGAATATTTCATTTCTGATTCGATTTATACAAAAACAAGAAAATGTATCTGAAAATCAAAAGTAAAAACAGAGCTACCAACCGCTGTCAGTTCGTGTTATACAGGCGAATTTTTTAGGAACTCCCTAGCGTCTTTGATCCGAGGGGGTCCAGCGGGAGCTGGGCACCCGTACACCTGCGAACGTCGATGCGTGCACCTGGCAGGCGGTTGTAAAAAATTAATCAAAATTCAATAACACATCTCGCTCCAAATGAATTTTCCCGGTAAGAACATTGCAAAATTTGATAAAGAAATTTCGGCTTCGTACACCACGGTGACTTACTCCAGTGATTGCTATGCCTCTGTCACCTCGTGCGAGACACAAAATTGGGAATAAAGGTAAAAATTTTGGATTCATGTATATTTTTCATTTCCTTCTTTTACAGGATTTAAAGCCCCTTGCGTACCTGCTGAGTTGGCTCGCTCGTTTTGGAGGCTGGGCCCTAGAAATCGCTGATATACTTGACTTCATGCCATGAATTTCAGTACGGGCCTTTGTGCGCTACCCGAAAAAAATAAATAAATAAATAAAATTGAAAAAGTAAAGACAAAAATCTCCGAGAACAGAAAATTCGCTGAAATTGGTTACTGCCGTGTGCAGGGACACCATAAATTATTACGAAAGCATCTTTCGAGGAGCCATTTAATATTTTCTTTCTCTACTTTTATTTCATTTTATTTTTTAAGGACGATATAAAGGTCGCCTTCGTGGATTAAGAGGCATGCTGGCACCGGATTATGAAATAAATTGATTTTCGCCAAATTAATAGGTGAAAGGGGCGCAGCTTATCGGATTAAAACTCATTTTGAAAAGACTAAGGTAACCATGGAAGTGTGCTGAAAGCCCCTTTGAAAATTATTAATGGAAAACTGCTTATGAAATACCTTTTCCACCTAACCTTTGACTTCATTCTCTGAGAAAATTTTACCTATTTTTGATAAATTAAGATAAAATTAACCACAAAGTAACCATTTGCCTTAATTGACTAAATCGTTATACCTGAAAATATAATCTGCAATTTTTGTAGTAGTATGTATATAAAAGATCAAAAGCATATCAAAGATGTTTTGAATTCTGCAAGATTATTTTAGTAGAAAAGTCTCTCTCTCCTATTATTACATTTTTATATTATTAAAAAACCAAATATGTATATAATTTTCAATTGATGAACAATTTTGTTGAAGAACTTTGATGAAGTTACTAACATTAGTAAAACGTATAATAATTACATCTCTGGAAAAAATATAAATTAGCAAACACTGATAGTCATAATTTTGGATAGAACTGCATAAAGTATCGTAATTAAGGCTGCGTTCGGTACTGTCAAATGATAGTCAATCAACTCTGTCAGCTGCAAGATTTATTGATGCAGTTTGCAAAAATGACTAGTTTTACCATAGCAAGCTAATTTTGTCAAAATTTGCCTTGCAAATTTGACGATATCGAAAAAACACAAATGTTTGTTAAAGTCGTTACTCAAAAATTTGTCGGATAGATTCAACAGGTTAAAATAATGTAGAATATTTTTACTTTAGACTTCACTTCGATATGTATTTTATCGTGGATTTTCGATATTCAAGTTTTTTGCAAAACTGCTTTTATAAGTTTTAAAATTGACAAAAAAAAAAAAAAAGATTTTCTTTGAGAATTCAGATCTAATGTATGTATGCTTCGACTAAGATTGTTTTAGATAATGAAATATGAATTAATTAAAATGGCTCATACACGCTCTATACAGTATAAATTCATAGAACACATCAAAATTCAATGTAAACATATCTTAACCTAGGTACTTGTGTTTTCGTTAAAACTTCTCAACTAGACATATATATGTATGTATAATCTCTCAATTCCGCATAATTTGCTAAAGTGAACTGAATAATATCGTCAAAAAGGCGCATTTAATCTCAGCCTTCATAACATTCAGAATAGGGCAAATAAAGCGAAATTTAAACCGATTTATAGATCTAAATTAAGCAAAAACCCACACATTGGCGGAAACTTCATTATGACTCTACCAAAGATATAATACCACAGATCTTCCTCATCTTTTCCCAACAATTATTTAAAGGAAACTTCGAAAATACAAATCCCGCCAGTTTAGAAAGTTCACGCATGGATGACTGTGAGAACGGAAAACATCTGGGAGTATTCCGGGTTTGCCCCGAGGGTACTCCACCCCCGCCATACCTACTTATCGCCCGATTATACCCGTCAGCTTTTGCGCTCGCTGACGACTTCTTGAGAGTTTTGTGGAAAAGAACAACAATGGGAAAAAAGTCGATTCCTCGGATATTATTTCACCGAATCATCAAGCTCTGTTAACTTCTCAATTAGGCAAAGTTCACAGACCCGGGGATAATTAAAAGAACGCCTAATCCAGGCATTTACTAACACTCCCCGGGATTTTCGGTGTTTGAGCTCTCCACCGTCGCGCACCGTGCACCATCTGTCGGCGAGGGGTGAATGGAGGGGGAAAAATGAGGGAATCAAGGGAATCCAATCCCTTTGGCAAGTACGATTCGTTGCCTCCAGATTGCCAGGATGAATTGTTGGAGCAATTCTATCCTCTGCAAGTTATAACTCTTATTTTACCCTTCAATAGGCTTTGTTTTAGGGCGTCTTCCCCCGCTTGTACTAAGGCTTAGGGCGGCTAACGCCCTGGTCCAGGGGATTGAGCTGTTCGGCGGCTGGGAGAGATTTTTCTAGGCTCGGTTCGCTGCCCGGGAACATGTACCGTGAAAAGTCCCTCATTGTGGGGCAATGGGGCCATCACAATATTAATACGCATCTCCTTGGTCCTGTCAGACGGCCGGGTTGTGGATGCGAATAGGGGTAAGGGCTGGAAGGGGAGGGGAGTCTCTGAAAAGGTGCGAAATGAAGCATAAAACTCGACCCAGACCCGTGCAACTCTTCGGCCGGGGGCGCAACCATTAATCAAATGACTCATCCGAATAAATCATGACATGTCTGACACAGCGTACGATCCGAACACTATCATACACTGCCGCTGTAGTGTTGATTGAAAGCGACTTGGGGAGCAACCACCCCTCCCCTAGCCGGGACCCCTCACTCCCCTCCCCCGGGGGGAAGGAAGACTGTCTGGAGGCGATAGCATTCAGTCATGCCATTAATCAGCCGTTGCGTGAGCCTTCCGGACCGAGTCTGGTTCAGTTTCGGGTATTTGCACTGCCATCCAGCGGTGCGCAGCTCCTGCGCCATATTTCATTTCCCGTTTTTAGTTTTTTCCCATAATTTCTCCCAACCACCCCAAACATTTCTCGTCCCAGCCCTATCCCGGCCCAAGTTGGTGAAAATGTAAAATTTCAACTATACCCCGGACACCTATCACCAGGATTTCACGATTTATGCGTTCTGATTTCTGGAACGGTGGTATATTTCTGAAATCCTCCATCCGCACCTCGTCTAACCCCCCAAATCCTAATGGAACTAGCCGTAGGGACAGTGACGCGACAACGACGGAGGGTACTAAGGCCCGGTTCTCATGTTTACTACATATACTAAATATGTATGCTCGCTAATTGCTCGTGGTGGCGAGCGCAACTCTTTTTGACGACCGCCAGGAAGAAAGAAGGAAGCAAGCAGAAAATGGGGAGAGCACACTGCGTGCTGACTGCCCATTTGCGGGAGCGTTCTGAAGGAGTTTTGTTGGTTTTTCTAACGCTTCCCAGACGCGTGAATGCGACCGCTTTTATGTTCGCTGATTGCGCTAGATCCAGTTTTAGATTGTTTGTCGCCAGTTGCGACGATTTCCAGAAAGATGGCTTTGTGTCATGAGGTGTTGGGAACTCCAATTTATTTCCGGATTTATTTTTATTTCACCTTTTTTATGGCCGGGATAAGGTTAAGAGGAAAATATGAAATTACTCCATAGAGCTGTGTTTACTACCATAAAAATTTGGCGCTTTCTATGAAGGGAATTGTTTTATTTTTTATTTATTTATTTTTTCTAGAGCAATTGAAGGTACCTACTAGGTACTTCTGTAAAGACGTCGTAATTTATATCTTTGGATATAACCACACTTAGAAAAATCGGTATTGCAAAATTGCCTATATAGAATTCCATCAGCTTTATAGGAAAACAAACTAGAATAATTGCAACCTGCTTAATAATATATAGTAAAAAAAAAAACCATACAAGAGAATCAATTGAACAATAACTATAAAGCGTTTTATTCCAAAGAAAATGTAACGTGCAACCATAATATTTATAGCCATAATTATTACTTTGCCAATGAACGATCGTTTTTATTTTATATTGCGTTCTTCGAAATGATATATTGCGGAAATCTATAAATTTTTGTTCGTTATAATTCACACTTGGAATTTCAATAAGTCATATACCTAAAGAGATTAGCTTGCAATCCCTCATAGTTTAAATTGTTATTATTGTGAAATTTTTATTTGTCATCATACATAAAATAGGCAATTGATCTAGACAAAATAGTTTAGGTAACGATATTTGTATAACACTTCACGCTATATACATAAATTTTACTATATAATATTTTAAACAACAAAATGTTTTTAACCATTCAACGTATTTAAGAAAGGTGTTATTAAATATGTATAGTAATAAGCGGATGAATTTTTTCTGAAACATTTTACTTAAAAGCATTAGTTAAAAACGAAACTGTGTGTTAGGACAAAACTTGCAATTTTTGAGTCAAAGTAAACACCGAGGTCGTTTACGTCAGAAACATGATGGATCGATATGTTAGTAATTTTATATTCAAAATTGATGGTACTAAACAAATAAATTTACAATTCAAACGAGCATATTCTGAAGCATAGAATATCTCTCGCAAACATTCTACTAAAACAGCAATTTTCCTCTCAATCTTTTGTTTATTGCAAATATAGTCTACATGTAAGCTGTTATGTAGTTTTGGATAAAAATTATGCCAGAATCGTTAATTTCATTGGGCCGTTCAAGCGCTTCTACTCCAAGAAAATAACTAATAGAATGGTAATGTGATGAAAAAAAAGGATTTAAAACACTTTTTGTTTTAAAGAAAAGTTCAGTTTTAATGAGTTCCAGTTGAATTTAATTGTCCAGTTAATTGAATTTAGTTTCAATTAATTGGTCTTTTTAACTGGAGAAAATTAAATCTTAGGTAAATGTGACAAAATATCAATTAAAATAATATAAAGCCAAAGTTCGCTACTGCTTTGACCAAAAGGGACAAATACAAAACTTTTACTCTTTCTCTTGATAGCAGAAAATAAACACGACATCGAAATTCCAACGTGAAAATCTTATTCCTTTAAGAATTCTTCGCCAAGTTCCCAACCCTATCGCATTTTCCAAGGCTGTTATTTTCCCGTCGTCAACGTTGAAAACTTTTATAAAATTAAAACTTGCAAATTGGACCTAAAACATGAATTCGAGCGCCTCAACGACCGCAGGGTCTTGCCTCTATTACCGCACTAAAGGCATTTTCCAGCTGTCATCAATTTCGTTGATATCTCTGGGATCCAGGCGCCAGGAACCCCAAGATGTTCATTTGCAATAATTGCCCCAGGAACACAATCCTCGGGAATGTCGCATACTTGGAGTTGAGGTGCGAAACGAACCAAAACCAGAACCCGGTACCCGGGTATCTTCCACACATACTTGGAATTTCATCAAATTACTTGCAATTACTTCGCACGAGATTCTGAGATTACTTAATGGCGCCTGGGTTGTAAACAGGTGCAATCATGGGACCTCCCACGCCCACAGGTTGTCACATATATCCCCGGTCCGGGTAAATATTTTAAAAGTCCCGGGGTAAAATCCCACCCACACCAGCCGCACAAGGGACTGACTCGATGGAATTTCTTTCGGGCTTTACGGGTAGAGGTCCTATGTCAGGTGCTGGGACCCTCGAGAACCCCCGGATCGTATAACAAATTCACTTCCGGGTAATTAGGATTTTGTTACAAACTTCGCATCCAGGAATTTCGCAGCGTAAATGCGAACTTAAAACCGGGTCATGGTGGGAAGGGGGGTATAAGAGGGATTTTATAGGGCTGGGGACAATGTAAAAATTCGATACCGCCAAGCGAGCAAATCCGAGCGCGAAATTTCCTTTGTTCCGTCCAATCGCAGCGCACGTAATTAAATCGGCTTAATTAATTTAATTATTGTTAATCTTGATTTAGGAGGACCCTCGGCTGCAGCGGTTAAGCAATTAGTGCCGAGGGTGCTCCACATTTCGCCTAATGGAAAAGAACTGTCCCCGCCCAACGACGGCCGGGCTGCCGCTAATAAACAATTTTATACAAAAGACGCGGCCCAGGATCTCTTCTCCTGGACCAGGCCAGCATCCAGGATCCATGCTGCAGGGAGCAGTTAAAGTAAAACTGTCTGGGGGGAAAAAAAGCAGGCGCGAAGATAATGAAATTATATATTCGCGAGGAGCCATAAAAAGGCGGTCGTTGGATGGCCTCCGTCCACCCAGCTCCCCGCTTTCATCCCGGATAAGATGGGAAAATTGCAGTAATTTTCGCATGAACGTCTTTATTGCACTTTTGCTGATTTCTTGCACTCCAAAAGAATCATGCCTCGTGGAGTGCTGTTCCTTGCCCCCGGAGGGATTTTCCTTTCTTCCCTCATCGAGATGATGAGAGATGCATACAAAATCTTTGACTTCCTCCTCATGCCCGGCGTCGCGACGTCTTCTTCACCATCTTTTTACAGTAGAACATCGCAACGCGGCGAAGCGCGACGATGGAAACTTCTATTGTGATTTTCATCGCCTCCTTGTGCGGCGCTTAAATTTAATCTGCGATCCTTCAGGATTAAGACGCAAAACTGCTGTGTAAACTTCAATTGCCCATTCCTCTTTTAGAAAATTTCGAATTTCTTTAAAATTTTACGACAGGAAACGTTTTTGGCTGGCTTACCACCGCTGATTACTTCTAGCGGGGGAGGATTAAGAGGTTTACGGCCGGATCCGCGGCTGAGGAGCGCCCGCTTTTTATTGCGATGCATTATTTAAGGGCGCTCCCGCTTCGAAGGGCTGAAGACAAAGTGCCTCATGACCTCAACGAGGTGTGGCTGCACCCGAGGTACCTTCGAACGGATGGCGGGTTTAAAGTTCGAGGATGTGGGAATCCTCTCGATATCCTGCCACATGAAGGGAACAGGAAATTTTCTTTGCAAGTTCGGTGCAAATTTCTTTTATAATGTTTGGATCATGGAACAAATATTGGCAGTTTGAGCCAAAAATTATTTTATGGAGGAGGAAATTGTAAAAAAACAACTGAAACCCGACTACGTATTTCTAAAATATCAATATTTAGTTACTAACAGAAGCCGAACGTAAGAGTTTTTTTCTAAATTCAGTCGAATTGGATTTAGTTTGAAAAGGGATTTCGCCCATTTTGAAACTGCTATAATTTTTCACAACTTCATTTAGGATGTATGTACGAAAGTGCAAGAGTGAAACTCGCACTTGACTGGTTTTATCATTATTCTCAATAGTTGGGCATTTGATTATCGAAAACTTTGCCTAAACTTAACAATCTCTGAGATCTATTCAGACACAAGCTGCAGTTTTTGAATTCAGATAGGACCTCAATTTTTTGTAAATTTGTGACTGATTTAATCAAAATTTCAGTGAAATCATTTTATGTAAGTATTGTGTGTTGAAAAAAAGTATATTTCGTGTTGGAAAAGTATTAAAAGTACTAAGTAAATAGAAACTATGTACAATGCTTAATTTTTTATATAGGTAGGTATACCAACAATTTATCTTTTCAAAATATTGCTCTGCAGGGCTATATAAATTTAATTGCAAACAACATATAAAATAAAGAGTATAATAGTATTATATATGCCCGACTTCACATATATAGTCATTGCACCCTTAAATAAATATCTGTAGTGTAAAAATACATATAAGTAATACACATTTCTTAATTTTACGTTAAAAAGATTTCCAATTACATATATCTATAAAATATGAATGTTTTGTTTTCCCGAGAAGCCTCGACTGAAAGCATATTTATTCATCTTTCTAATTGTTTGAAACGAAACTAACAAATATTAGACTATCATTTTGTTTTCGACATTTAGTCGATAATAAAAAATTCATATTACAGTGCGATATACATGCATACATACGTATAAAACGAATGGATAAATTCTACGACATCTTCAACAAAATCCAAATGTAGGAACATACCCGAAAACGATAAGACCCAACAAAAACACTCCCTCGTATAGTGCAAATCGTATAAAAAGTGTGTCTTTTGCCGAACACAATTTCTCATACTGTATCGAAGTCATTATCCTGACAAAACACCATTTTTCGTGGAATAAGTCCGATTAGATCATGTGGCGATTATCAGACAAATTTCTCAAGCCGTCATCCCCAGAGCGCCGTAATAGAGGCGAAAAGCAAGTCCTGTCCGCGTTTCCCGCCCATCCGACAGGACTCTGCCGGAAGAGTCGGGAAGACTTTTTTATTTCGACCGGATCTTAACTTGTCTAAATTTTTTTATATTTCATTTATATATTTTTTTAAAGAACAGTTTCCACTCCCTTAACTCGTCACAATTTTACTAGCCGCCTTTCTATAGAGAGCAGGAACCGAAAAATGGGAAAAAAAGGCGAAGAAATGGAGCAAAAGAAACGAAAAATAGGGAAAAATAAAGCTCTGGAGGTTTGGTTCGATTGTTCCCCGGGAAAAAGCGGGAAAAGGCACGAAGCAGGCACTGCGGGGCTTGGGGGTAGCGCCGTACTTCTTCGAGGAGGCGAAGAAAATCGCTTTTCCGAAATTAAAAAACTTTTCTCTTTAAGATTGCTTAAGACTTCTGGAGCGCAGTGCACATACCAAAAACACAGTGGCAGCTTTTCTCACGCCCGCTCCTTTCGAAGGCCCCAATTCGAATCGCATAATCCCGCAGACGCGGGATCTTTACCCACCACCACCCGAGTCCTGAACGGAATTCGGGATTAATCGAGGAAAACAATTCGACGTGCGACTTTTTTGCAGATCATCATTATTCTTGATTTGTCTCTTGTCGCTGCAGGCGCTTCCGGTTTTTTAATTTTTGCAAGTTGTAAGCCGCTTACCCGGCGAAGCGGGTGGGCGGGACAACCGACAGACAAACAAACAAACGCGACCGGAGCGACATCTTTTGACTGTCTGTCGCCCCTAAAATGGGGCCCCCCACCATGCCGGACCTTTGCCCGAGTGACGCTTCCTTTTTTTTGTATCGCTGTCATAAATATTGATTTTAGGCTAATCGAAACAGATGAGAAAGTTAATGCCGCCGTGTCTGTGGAAATCACAACGGGGGCGGAGGAGCAGGGAAAATTATGTTCAATTGCAAGGACGCCCGAGGAAATTCACAGACACGTCCCGGTATTAATGGCCACTATAAATCAAGCGCAAATATTTCAGAATCAGCTTCCCTGGGCGGGGCTCCTGACCCTCGTTGGTCTGAGTCTCGGGATGAGGTACGCATAAATTTTGAAGATATTCAGGACGAAGTACACAAAAAAGATAGGTTAGGTCGGTACTCACCCATTACGTGATGTGTGGGTTCAATTCAGGCAATTTTCTTCGCGCGGTATCTGGAAAAAATTAAAGTGATTTCGTTAATAAAATCAATCTATGTACCTAGATATTAAATGGTAGTTTAACAGAACCGAAACAAAAATAACGCATTTTCGTATATTATTTTTAAAATCCTTATTATCTTGTACATAAATATACTATTAAGATAAAAAGTTTAAATTCAAATTCATCTTTTCCAATAGACACAGTAGGCATTATACATTTAAGGCCTACGAATATACAAGGGCCCACGAAAGTCTAAAAACGAAATGCACCCTAATTTACAAAATTAATTCATTTTCGATTTCTAGGGATGATAGTCGGACTTGTACCATCGTTGAACGCAGATAAGTT
Organism: Eutolmus rufibarbis; assembly: GCA_963920795.1. Lineage (NCBI taxonomy): Eukaryota > Metazoa > Arthropoda > Insecta > Diptera > Asilidae > Eutolmus > Eutolmus rufibarbis. The sequence continues at coordinate 42,671,915 of OY987206.1, forward strand.
TTTAGCCCATCATTAATAAATACTGATAAAATAGTTGACAATTTTAAAAATTCAAAGATGGTAGATTTGTAAATTTGTCATGACATGCTAACATCTCCAATTGACGAAAATTTGTTAAAGTATAATAGGTATTTACTATATATAAAGTACATATATCTTTTAAAAATCGAACAAAAATAACTTTACGTCGTAGTTTCAGTTCCAATATTCTAAGAAGCAAACATAATTTTTAGAGTATGTAGGTTTCTAAAATATAGTTTAAAGTTATCACACGAAGCATTCAAACAATCGTTCGTTTTCAACAATCATATTAAACGAGAAAGCAAACTAATTTATTTCGAGATGCTAATTTGAAAATTGTATGCTCAAGAATGAGGTGACTGTGTCAACTACTTCTTGTAGGTTTTGAAAGTCTTAAAATCTAAAATGTCTGGTTTTTTTCTTAATTTTTTCTGTAAATAAGAGTTTTTATCAAGAAAAAGCAATATTATTATGATAATGTTTTGATAATTGTTTTTGAATCGTTGAAAAAAGTAAAAATACTATATACAAAAAATTCAAACTACTTATATAAATTACGAATGGAAAAACATTTTCCCTTTTAAGTTATGGAACACGTAAACATGATGCTGGGAAAATTTTTTCCAGCTTTAAATGATTTCTTCTCAAAATTCCCTTTTATAAGAAGTGTATCAAACGTCACGCAAGGAATCTTTTGAACTTTATTTCCCCATAAAAAATTGTAAAAATAAAACTAAAAAATTTAAGTTTGTAGTGAAACGAAAATTCTTCTTTGAGACTTTTCGGAGATAAATTCTTACCTTGACCTACCGAGTAAAGCACATGCCATGCTGCGAACATGTCCTCCTTCTCCTTTGCCGTGTACAGGAATAGGGCTATACCTTCTAAATTTGTCTCTGCTGTACCCACTTTGAACCCTTTTTCCGCCGCAGACGTTTTAAAAGTCTTAAAGGGGATTCTTTCCTCAATTTTTTGTAGGGAATTTTGGGGAATAGATAAAATATTTAAGTGGGCGCCGCAAAAGGGATTTTGGTGCTCTAAGCGCACCTTAAGTTCGGTCCGGTAGGCGCGATAGCGCGGACGGTGCTAATTAAATGGATGCGGAGGTGTGAACCTTAATGAACACCGCCCATAAATATTGAAACAGGAATTATGCGTAAACCTCAGAACAAATTACTGACAAATGTACAACAGAACAAAGCACCCGATCGGAGTTTCGATGGGCGGGGAGTTTCGGGAGTTGCCCGTCTTTAATCGCGCCCGAGACACGGCCGGGCGATGCGGTGGTGTGTGGGTGGGCTTTGATGAATTATTCAAGCCATGCTAATTCATACGCCTTGTCAACCGGGCGGATTTTATTCATGAATCATCTTCGCTTGTTGATCCTGATAAAATAGCTCAAGGGAATCAAGCGGGATTTCAGGACTCGTCCGGTCCGTGCACGTTTCACTTCGGTGCGGCGCGCGGTCATGAGAGCGCCCGGTGCCGCCAACTACTCCCGTCATTGGCCCTCATATCCATAAAAGGGCCATCAATAAAATTACTAAAGACGATGGAAGTCCTTGCTTCCACGTCCTCAGCATTTCTTTTCTTTCCGCCCAGCCCGCGTGCATCTTAAGGACCCACCGATATTTTTCCAGGCCCTTAATATCGCCCTGCGCAGACAAAGCGAGCGATGGACCCGAAGATGATGCCGTCGTCGGGGCCGTTCGCATCCTTCAAGATGTAAAATAATTTGATCAATGTTTAGAGATTTCCTCCTTCGCAGGGCTCAGGGCGGCCGGCGGTGTTGCGATTCCGCTCGTGTATTTATGTCAAATAAAAACCTCTTTCGGAGCCAAATGAAAAGTCCTTTTTAACGGACGAGTGACAATGACAAACAGCATTTGATGTCAATTGAAAATTCGATCACGTCCGCTTCTCTGCTGGGGCTGGTGATGGGATGAAAAAAAAAATATATCGAGAATGGGGCCCTGCGTCCCCACACCCTGGATGCTCCCGCCGGAGCCCGATTCTAGACCAAACCCATTCTCGAATTATTTAACTTTCAGCGCCTGCCACCAGCAACCAAACCGCCCCGGGGACGTGTGAAGCAAGAAAACTTGGTTTAGATGAAAAGGACATTGGGTTTTGTCGCCGGCGAAAATTCCTTTGCTGGAAGTCTGTTTCGACATTTTTTTTTTCGGCAGCCCTACCATACCCTAAATGCTGTCGCCACCGCACCCAGACCCATGTCGATTTCTGGTACATTGAAGGTGAATGGCGAATTCTAAGCAAATCAAAGGCCAATATCCCTAGCGTCAATATTTATGTTTGCCCACGCATGCACTGACCCGCAAGAAAAATAGAGCCCTTATCATTCAATTTCATTTATTTTTTCGAGCCGCTGACTGATTAGGCCTGGCTGAGTTATCCCATGTTTTTCTGATAGTAAATAGAGCGTGAGCGAACTTAACGAAATTTTAGATACACTATGTATTTTCTACCAGCCCCAAAACTTTAGTATGAGATCGACTTTTCTTGAGTCATCTCCCTCATCAGTATACAGCCGGGCAGTTAGAACCAAAATATATAAACTAAACTAATTTTATTTTAAAAATTCTAAATGCTCTAATACTTGTCAATTCTCCACACCAACAATTTGACTCCAAAATATGTACATACAGTGGCTTGAAAAAATCGAATTATCAAGCGATAGTAGCTGTCGCTGTCGTTCTTCAAAGATCAATTCTTGGACATATTTTCTATATAGCTTATTTACAGCGAATTTTCCTTGAATCGAAAATTAGAAAATTATTTCCACAAGTGGAAAATTAAATTAAACGTAGTAAAATCCAAACAATATTTTTCACTTCGCGAAGAAAATCTGTCTAATCTATCACTATGTGGACAGGAAATATATTATGATGCGACAATGTAAAATACCTTGGAATTACTCTAGATACGATAAAACCCTTACGTATAACTTACGCATTGATATTTAAGTGTGATTAATAAGATAAGCGTCTTTACCAAAATTGTATATCCTTTAATTAATCGTAGATCTGAACTTAGTGTAGATAACAAACTTCTAGTGCTCAAAGAGTTTGCTAGACAATCATTCTGTACGAAGCAGGTACATTTTAACAAACTGCCGATTGCGCAGAACAAACTATTAAAAATTATTAACAACCCCCACGGTGTTTTTCGACAGATAAGCAGACAAAAGTGAAATTCAAGCAGAACAATTTTATGAGGGTCGCTCATTCTCTGACAATCCTTTAAATAGGCAACTTAAAATAGACAATTTGGCTTCAATGTTCAATAATTTGATCGGTTTTAATTGTCGACATATTCATTCAATATCCGCACGAAAAATTTTAGACTTGAAATATATACATGGTTTATTTTTTTTTATTTTTCGTATACCTACAACACCTATTAAAAACATATATTTTCATATTTCGTGTATGACAAATATAAACAAAAGATACGTTATATAAAATTTAAATACGTTAAAAGTATTACATAACTTTTCGTATATATAAAATATGTACATAATGTTGCAAGATTTTTCTTCCGTATGATTCATACTTAGAGTTTAAAACGAGTAAATATGATGGAATAGTGTTTGTGACGTTTGTAGTATGAGCACTAAGTCGTTGCCATATTGAAATGGTCGGCCTGGTGCTCCGGATTAAGACGCCAAACATTTATTGAACTCGTCTGCCTAAGCGGACAAGCAATAATTATTAACAAAATTTTAAAAAGTAAATTTCAGATAAACAAAAAGCGGCAAAATCCATATATTTTATTTATAAACGAAAATATTATATATAAAAATATATTTCAGACGTACATTTTTCCGTGCGGCATCCTCAATGCGATTAATTTAATTTACTAAGCGAATAAATTCATTTTTTCCTTTAAAAAAATATCACTAATTTATATAAGCGACAAAAGAAATAAAACCAACATCGGTTCCAATTAAGAACCTTCAGTGAACCCGCAGAAACCCAAAAGGTTTTATCCTGGAGGAAAGCGGCAAAGTGCATTTTATTTGAGGAAGCTCATCAAAACGAGACAGAGGGTGAATGTGAAATTTCATTTAAAGTAATAATTGCCCCATTCCACCACCACAGGAGAAACAGCAAAACAGAAAAGTTTCAAGAACTCTTAGAAAACTCGTTCAGGTCTTATCTCGCGGAGTTACGGCCAAATAAAACCAGCTCAGCTCCGTAAAAGATCTTTTTTTCAGTGTTTTCTTTTTCTGATTCTTTTTTCTACTTCTATGTACGTTGCAGAAAAAGAAGAAGACGGGACTAGAGAAACCTGGAGCTGCTCCCTGGGGTTGATTTCTCTATTTCCCCAGATTCCTGTCTGGGTAAATACGTATAAAACGATACGAAGTTCATGTTTAGTTTATCTGAGAACATAAAAGATATGGTGCAGTGTGAAGGAAAGACTCGATTTAATTTTATCCCTTCATCCCTGCACCCCGGGTCTCCCGAGGAACATCGTGGACTAGCAAAATTTAAATTTCCACGATGCATTTTACCCCGAGTGTATCCAGATACTTTCTGATGCTATGCATTCATATTGATGAAGGCGAACTCCTCCTAATTGGAGCGCGGAAAAAAGCGAGGGCCACAGAATGAGTCTTTCTTACGATCCAAATAATAATGGAATTCCAAATTAGCAACGATTAATTAGTCAAAAAGGAGCCACCATCGTGCTCCATGAGTTCCAAGACAACGAGAACGACGCGGGGTTAAGGCGGAGAAAAGGGCTTCAAATAATTCCCGGCTCAAAAGGGCTCTAGTGAAGCGGGAAAATTTTCTCGAGTGGGTTGGGCGTTGGCGCGGCATGACTTGATCCCTATTCTCCCGGCGGAGTCCCAAAGTGTGGGTGGGAAAGTGTATCCACTTAGGGAAAAATTTGCATATTTCATGATATATGGACACTACAAGAACACCTTGACTCCACTGAGTTTAGCTGTAAGCCCGAGCAATCTTGGTTAATTTAACAATATTCAGGAGAGCGTTAAATTTAATTTGTTGGAGGGAACAAACCCCCAGGGAGTTATCATAGTTTTGGCTGCTTTTGTTGCGGGCAATAACCAGAGAATTTTGTTTAGTTTTTAACACATTTCCGGACGGTTGGGGATAGTCGTTTTGAGAAATTTACAGGACGATAAATGAGGACAGTTTAAATTCCATAAAGATTATGAACTGCTAGTTGGGACAAGCAGTCTCACCAGCCCACTTTTGTGGTAACCGAAAAAGGAAAATATCCACTTTTCCCAACATTTTATCCATATTTAGACCTGTAAATAATGGTCCTTTCCAAGAGGGCGCTATAAAAGAGAAATGATTTTATTCAGGACGGGAAATAGAGCAAATTAAAAGCGCTCGCATTAATATAAATCCCTGGAAAATCCGCCTCAAGGCACCTAATCTCGATGGCAATATTTTTCTGCTTTTAATTTTGTACGTGTGCGCTTAAGAGGATACACGAGCGCGGGGGAGGTAACAAAGCCAAAATAAAAAAAAATTAATAAAATAAAGAAACCCGCCAACCGTCCATCCGTCCGTTGATCCAACAGTCAGACGTCCTTCGAAATCATTGCTTTCAACAATTTAACAAAGAAGGTCCCATGACTGTGCCTTGCCCGAACCCAGAATAACTTGTTGGGGACATACAGGGGAGGGCAGAAAAATGGGGCCATTTAAAAGGGCAACAATTCATGATAAATAATTTCCATCATTTTCAGGATTCAACAAAGGAATGCACATCAATTGTAAGGAAATGTCACCTGGAAGTTTTCTCGACTGCTTAATTTTTTTTTTCTTCTTCCTTTTTCTCAGCGCCGGGAGCAGTGCCAGCCACGAGGAGCATATCCCTCTCCTGGAATAGATTTCCGGCTAGAGAGGATATATTGCGACAGCAGGCACCCACCTAAACCCACCTTATCCCAGGAACCCGCTTCCGTGCCTCGTCATAGGCCGGGGATTCCCCCAACTCCCCAGGGGAGACATAAAGCTTTACATCACTCACTTTAGCTTCGAGTTACCAGCATTATTCCACAAAATGAGCCCTTGGGCATTCAAATGGAATTCGTGTCGTCTTTTTTGCCTTTATTGCATTTTATCTGTCACCACTATGTTCCTGGGCCCACGGGCCGGAACTGGCAAAAATTGGACATCAGCGAATAATTGGCCCCGGAATTTTCTCGGGCTATTCTGTTTCTTGGAATTAGATAGGCTCGGGCTATCCTATTTCCCGGATGCTCTGACGCTGTATAGCAGTTTCCCTTTTGCACGTTTTATATTATTTTGGAGGGTTCCTAAAAAAAAAAAAAAAAAATTTAATCTGTCACCCGGTCGATCCCTTTCCGGGACCGTCTTATCCCATTTATTCTAACTTTAAGGTTGTCAAGCGGGTATTGTTTTTAATTTTCGAAATTTTTACCAAAAAAGAATTTTTGTTCAGGATGTTTCCGAGGGTATTGCCCAAAGGGCAATTACGAATGGGATGTAATATGTCACTTTGAAACTTGCATAAGACGTTTGATATTATACTTGACAATTTTTATTGGACTGTCCAAAATTTTACTTTTTGTACCTAACCTTAATTCTGAGTAAGGATCCATTTTGTAGTATACGAGTTTACGTTCTGTAATCAACTTAAGCTCAGCTTTAATTTTCAAGCAATTTCACGGTATTAATTTAAGTTTCACTAAAAGGGTCAAATCTTTGTGAGTTAAGCTGTTAAATAATAAGTACTACTGTGAAACCGAACACGACTAAATATAAAATAATTTATAAGTTATTTCATTCAATCATAGATTAATTGCATACATAGGTATATTTCTAAAATTTCCTTTTTTTAATTAAGACTTATATGAGTATTGTAGATTTTTTTTAAATCAAAATTATCATTAGCTGGTAGCTTTGATAGTAAAGTAACATTGAAATTCATATTTAAAACTCAAAGGAAGACAGTATACAAAACACTATTTCACCTAACTTTTTAAATTTTAAAAGGGTAGCATTATTTTCTTTTTCATGTATTGGTTCCCAATTTCTAATTCATATTTTAAATAACATAAACTTCAATGGAAACTCCAAAACGCCATTGAATAGCCTTTAGATATAGTCTCAAAAAGGTTTATTTAATGTAACATAATTCTATGTAAAAGTGCCATATTTTTCGAATCAAAAGGAAGACTTTGGCCCTTTATTTTCTGAAAGTAACCATACATATGTCGAAATTGGGCATGATTTTGCAAAAACCTTAATAAATAAAAACTAAGTATTTATTTAGGTGATATTTACAATTGTTAGAACTTAAGTTTACATAGAGCTCATTGAAAACCCATTAAGTTTTGGTAGTACCTACTTTTATAGACTACAAATTATAGTACAGTATTTTATTAGGTTTTTGATAATTTATCAAAAATAATCGCTATTCCTCAAGGCAAAACTAATTAAATTGAAAAATTTGGTTTCCAATTGTGTGGCTACTTAATCTCTTTAATTCATATTTTTCAGTTCAATTAAAGTATATACCAACAAATAATCTATTTAATCGTTGTTAAAATTTAAAATAAATAAACATATGTAATTATCAACATACCGCAAACCAGATCTCATCTATGTTTAACAGAAATACAAAATGTTTTATGTACATATTTTAAAATGATTATTAGACCTGAATCCGATGATATGAGTCCTAGCATTTATAATTCCTATGTATGTTTTTCTGTTATCCAATCTCACTAATATAAATCCAATATTGCCAAGCTCTAAAAGCATCAACCGAGCAATTTTCAATTCAGAAATGTGTAAATACATCATACGAGCGAGCATAGCAAATAGCATAACTCCAGGGAAGCGCAAAACAAATAACACACCATAAATGCCCTTATGCATGTCGACGCCATGCCATATATCAACGTTAAAGGGAAAATAAATTTTCAATATTTTATCGATTCAACTAATTTAGCGAGTTTGGAAAATTAATAAATTTAAGAGAAGTTTAGCATGTTAATTACAAAAATTAGAATCACCGAACGAGCGAAATCTATTAATTATTTAGTTCGCCCGAAAGCTGGGTCACAATAGAAAAGATCCTACATCGGAGCACAAACCGATAAATATAAATACATATATAAAATATACAGCTAGGGCAATTCGAGCGTCTGTTTATTTGCCTCCATTAATAATTATGCTTATGAATGTGCAGTTGACAATAATGCGAAATATTCGCATGGGACTGGCCATAACCATCGAAAGAGGGCCCTGACGAGCGCCCAAAAACCCTCGAAATCAGTTCACCGATAGTATTAGATGTGCTCCTGCACGAAATTATCAAATAATAATTTTCGACAGAAATTCCAATTTAATGGGCAAAGTTCTTCCCCGAACAGAATTTGCGGGGGTGCACCACCTCTCATTTCAACGAGGTTATGCAATACATTGACATTTAGATTTGTATGCGAATTTGCGGGATATGTCACACGTTATTTATTGCTCCACTTCGAGGGCAATTTTCTGTAATTTGAACGGGCGATAATAAGGACTTTACCATAATCAATGATATTTCGATTGATTTTCATTTTCGCTCCCATCTATTATGTTGGTCGGAATAGCTATCACATTTGCTTTAACCAATATTTCAATATTTGACGAAATTTCATTCAGAAATTTTGGACCATACGAGAAATGAAAATTGCTTCTAGCTATTTTCGGCAACATTCGGTGGTGCATTATTATGGTCGGGCAAATTGTGTTAAATGGAAATTTTCGAATCAAAGCAATTTTAATTGGGATTTTCTTCAATGGAATAACATTCAGATTTTTTGTAGGTATGTATTTTAATTGCTCTAACTAATTTTACAATGAGTTTAGTCATCTTTCAATAACCTCGATTTATAAAATAAATATATCGTTATTAAAAAAAGATAAAAACTTTATACATATATAGTACATACATGTACTTGTACATATGTAGCTAAACAATATATTTAGAAGACTGTAAATGATTAAAAAAAAGGATCGAGAAAAAGGCCTTTTACATGAGATTCCAGTTTTTTGCATTTCAAACCAGATTACGATGTCTGAGCCTAGATTAAAATGAATTGTCAGAATTGTTCGTTTTAAAAGGAAATATTTTTATGAAGAATCCTCAAAACTACTGTTTTCAAAGTCATTCACATAATATCTTAAGTTCTATTTCAACAATTTACTTCAAATTTTGTGTAAACCATCAGTATATATTGCTTTCGTATGTATAGGGACATTAGAAATTACTAAATTATAATATTATTACAACATGACTTTTTTTTATTTATTTTATTATTTTATATAGAACTTTATAAATTTTTAACTTTAATTTTTGTAAACTATAATAGAATACCCCCTCAAGCTATTGCATAACAAAAATATGAAAATATTAAAAATTCTACAAACTCTTTTAAATAGACTTGTCTCATAAACAAATTCATTTCGTACAATAAATATAGAATTAATTACATGTCTTCCAAAAAACTGAGGTATTGTACATTAATCACATTTTAAAACTATAGTTGACAATTTGCACCGTCTGAATTTAATTCAATTTTGAGTTCTTTCGGTGCTTTATAGTTTTTAAAAAAATTTTGTCTCTCAATTTTTAAACCTACTTTTTCGAAAACATTTTAAATTTCGGATTCTCAATCTACGAAAAATTCGTAAACGTCCAAGTTTTATGCTCTTTGGTATAAACTCAACCACCTCAAGTCTGGCGTTCTACAGTAAACCACCTCAAAATATACCTCACAGAAAATAAAACGAAATTATTATAATTTGTGCAAAATCCTTGAAATTAGAGTAGAAAAAGAATATATTTTATGCATTTAGTCACAAATGCATTTGTATATTTATACGTACATAGGTAACCTACAATTGAAAGTTGAAAAACATAAAATTTGCTCCATTAAAAACTCTCTACCAAATTCTGAAATATATCGACCTATTTTAAAGCTTATGACCCTAGGCATAAAAACTGTTTGAATTTATTACTTTTAATAAAACTTATGAATGTGTTGAACCAGTATTTTTTATTTAATGCGTCACTTACGAACAGTCTTCTTTTTTCGCTTAAAGTGCTCTTTTGCTAGTTTGAACCTGCTGAAAGCAAATTAAATTTTATTACTATGAATGAGGAAAAGCAACCGACCCACAGAATTATTAATTTAGCAATAAAATATTAGAGCCTACATGCAGTACGTGTTCAACCAAGTTTTCAGATTCGAACCTTGATATTTCGGTCAGCTTTAGCGAGTTGTTAAAAAAAAAAACAAGTTAATTTTACTGTGATAATCGTAAAACTGCTGCAAAAGTAATTAAAATTTCCGAAATAAACCAATTGTTGCTGCCAATTAGATGAAATTGCTTCATTCGTTGAGTTTTCGAAAGTCAACAGACCGGCGAATTGGGGATACATTTGGGCCCCTCCTTCCCCCCCCTGTGGTGACCATTAAGAGAATCGCCTCGGTGCAATTAAGTGGTTTATTACACCAATAAATTTCCAAGTTCATAAACAGCCTTTTAAGGTGCTCCCCAAGGAAAGTTTTCACCGCGAACTTTTCCCGTTCGCACGATCCACGCATTAAATTTGAACACAATTTCGCGGGGATTCCCCTTCCCCGTCATGCGCGTTATTTCCCCCGCGCGTTTGCAAAATAATGCCCAACCTTTCTGAATCACAAATCACCGGGTTTCCTGGAACAATTGCGATGCGTGACAAAACTATCCCGTCCTCTCCCGTCCCGTCCTGTCCTGTCCCGACCCGTCCCGTCCTGCGACTCGTTCGAATCGCGAGACAATTACCCGCGGTCCGCGGAGACACGTTTCACATTTCATGACCGCGTCGCGCCGCCGCCGCCAGAAGTCGTGTCGTCTACCATTTGAAGTTGGATCACGTCATCCGTGGAAACGACGGAAACAATTTTATTTTATTTATTTCTTTTCATTTTTTTTTCTTGCTTTTGTTCCTTGTTCATTCTCCAACTAGCTGCTCATTGCGACGGCGTTCGAACTGCGTGCCGCGATGATAGCCACTGGCCGCCGCCGCGCCGCGGTGGTCACTTTCACTTCACCTCTCAATTAAATTGCGGTCTGCAGCGAAGCGGCCGAGCCGACGAACGCCGCCGTTTTCAATTTTCATCACTCGAAACGGCGACATTCGGCCCAGACTCACCGGAGCATTTGTCCGGGCCTTGGCGGCTAAGACGATAGCGAGCGGGTCGCTGAATGGGAAGAAGGTAAATGTCGCGGAAGTTTAATGTTACGTCGGGTTAAAGACGTGAGCTAGCCGGCTTACTTAAGTCAGGCGTGCCTAGCGACACGAGATAACCCGATCGAGCCCTTTTTAAAGGTTATAGCGTTTTACAGGCTACCCACCGCAGTCGCCCACGCCCGGGCTCCGGCGGGTGTTGCGATTAGCTAGAACTATAACTTCATGGCTCACTACCCTGAACGGCTTATCTGCCTTCATACCCGGCTGGAAGGAGTCACATGGGTCGACGACGGCGTTTTAATGCAAAAATTTAAAGCCCCAATTTTCTAAAACTCCCATAGCACCTTAAATTGCGCGGGAAAATCTGGGGTGGGAAAGCCTGTTAAAGGTGCTGCACGAAAAGTTAACCGGGTAGGTTCCAGCTAAATAATCAGGCTGGTTGCCGGGCCGGGTGCTGGCACTTGGGCTTTTGGCTGCTGGTGTCAGCGGTGGGATCGGTCTGCTGTGATTAACTTGGCCAAAAGTGGGATTATTGAGTTTTCCAAAGGGGGCAAAATGTGAAACAAAGTTCAATTAAAGCGAAAAGTTTAGTCGAGCAGAAATGTTTTAATTAAAAAATTATTTTTGTCCCCTCCCCACGTACGACCCGTTTAATAATGATGCCATTGTGCAGCAGCAGCGGGTGTATGTGCCCCGCATTCAAGCCTTAGGTCATTTCACATCCTCCAATTACAGAGCTAGGAACAATTGGGGGTGTGTGCAGGTGCTGATGAAATGTGACATATTACGAGTTACGATACATCGGATCGGCGTGCTCTGTGGGTGGACTGCAAATAACAGCGTTGTTATACAAATTTTCGTATATATAATATAATACATTTCGAAAATAAAAAATGAGAGATAAAATAAACCCATTAAATATACAATAAAATAATAATAGAAAAAAACTTTATTATGATAAAGCTATGCTATACCTACATACATACATCATATGATTGTTATTTTATACAGTTTATAATTTTTTTTAATAAAGAAAATTACTTTAAAAAAACGGAATCCATGCAATCGCTAAACTGATGCAATTATTTAGAAAATATAATAGCTAAGTAAATGATTTTAAGAGTTACTAACCAGGTTAGGTTAGAAGAGGATAAGAACAAAACCTAACATCTCATCTTTTAAATTTTTGAACCAGAATGATAAAATTATAATAACAAGTTAGTAAAGAAAATCCAGTTTGAAAAAGAACGCTTCCTATAGAAAAATCACTTTCAACTTAGTCGTTATCTGGTTCAATGTTTCAAATTTGGTTGAGTAAATATTATAATATATTATGGCAATTTGATGGACCTTTCTCAAAATATTGATATAGGTTAAGCTTTTTAAAATTCAATTCAATTAAAAATTTCCTACCTAACCTGAAACAGATAGGAAACCTGAAACAAACAACAGAGCTATTATCCATATTATATATTTTTTTAATCATGTAACTCCACTATTCTGTCATATTATAGGCTTTGTTTCATAGAAATGCGTTAGGTATTTAAATTTTAACCGCAAAGCTGACATATGGTTGAAGGCTATATTTTAAGCTCTGCTACAAAAAAATAGATGTAGTAGTATTAATGTTAAAAAAAATGTTAAACAAATTTTGTTATTGCGAAATCGATTTTTAAAAATTATATATCATGTAATTCGCGAAATAAGGGTGAAATTAAATGGGCACGTGTATTTAATATTGATACAAGCATAGAAAACACTTGAACTTTATTTGTTTTAAAATTCGCGGAAATTTCCTATTAATTCAAAGAGTTTAATTAAATCAAAAGAAAATTTTCCTTATCTCTTTTGATAATATCAGGGTTAAATTGTGGTAGGTTCCCAATCGAATTCACTTTTGATTTTTATTCAAATTTCAAAGCAAATCTCAACCTTTAGCAGCAGAAGTTGTCTATTCGTCTTACCGAATAATCAATATATATTAATATCAATATACTTACTTTAATAAAATATCCCTAAATACATAAATGAAATTCAAAATGAATCTTGAAACGTCTAAAAATGATTTTATATTCCATTATTTATAAATATATAATATATACATAAAAAATCATTATATATTTATAAAATATTACAAAAAGGAAGTCAGTTAGCAATTTAAATCGACAGGGAAATGAATATTCGAATTAAAAATTCTACTTAACCCTTTTCCAGCTACCTTTTTCGAATGCAGGTCACCGCACAGTAACCATTGCTTTCAATTTTAAGTATAATCAGTAAAATGAGAATAAATCAATTACGGTCGCTCGATGATCAATATATTAAATATCGTGTAAAAAAAAGAAAAAAATCAACGATTTCCTCCTTTCGGGAAATCAAAGGGTTTTATGCATTCGCATTTCTCGAAATGCAATGAAAAATGCAGTTGCACACCTAAATGGGAATGAGCGATTTTATCTGGGGAAATCATGGATGGCACTGTCATGCGAATTCATTCAAGGTTTGAGCTCATCCGGAACCGTGCTTTTGTCCTCCCGCACGCTTTGGAACGGGAGATATTAAAAAAATAAATGCAAAAATTGGAGAAAAAAACATTAAACAGATTCTTTCATTATACCGCGATTACAGGAGGAAATTTTAATTGTGTTTTCCTGTGAGATTAATTTTTTTAATAAACATTTGCATCACCGACGCAGGTCGTAATCGACTAAAATTCTGTCCTGTTTTTACTTACTCTTTTTTACGTAATTCGAGCAAATATCTGAAAAAAAATTCGCGGCACTTTAGGCTTGATGATAGTGCACCTCTCTTGGATTGAAATGGATTTCGATTAATTGATAACGTCCCTGAAATTAATGGAAATGGGAGTGTTTCGTTCTTTTTGCTTTCTGTGAAGTGCATCAGCATCATAATTGCTCTGTACACATTCATTTTGTAAATGAACTAAAATAATTTCAACTCAATCCGAGATAAAGAGAGGTATTTAAACTCAACTCCCGCAAGGGTTTTTTTGTTTGTATCTCTGCCTGTTAAGATGGTGCAGAGTAGATTTTCTCGGTAAGCTCTTAGGGAAAATTCCCTGAAAGTACTACAGGCACCATGTCTGGTACTTTGGTATACTCCAGAACACCTTCAATTTCATGGAAACTTTCGCCCAATTTAAATCCCATTAAAGTTTTCGCTTCCCAAGATAAGCGCCCAGCCATCAGGGACGGTTGTGTTCTAAAGCTAAAGCAGAGAGCACAGTGGCGACGGTTATTGGGAGGGGCTTCAGAGATGGATCTGTATGCTGCGTTGTTGCTCTTTGTTTATTATAAATTACTATCAGTTTGCTTAACATCCACAAATCTTGCCCTTTAGCGTCAAATAGGTACTCGAGTAAACTATCGGGGACTAATATATGAACAAAAGGGCAAGCTGAAGCCCTCGAGCCGCACTTATCTCATTAATCAAATACAGCCCGAGAAGGCCATAAATCTTGCCTAAACACTATACCTTCGGAGTAATCACCGATATGGGAGTGGAATCCATGGAGGTGTACCGGGGGTGGAAGCCAACTAAACTTTTAAGAATATTACGACTTGATAATGGTTCGGCGGAGCGGCCATATGAGTTCCTGGCCCTCCCTTGTCCCAATTTTCTGGTCCAAAATCCACCCGCGCAGGCACCGCATTCACACCACGTTCTGGGCTTGGGCCAGCACTTCGTCCGGAGGAAGTTTGCCACCAAACTGCAAGTTGTAAATAAGAAAGTTCCTGAAGTTGGGGCCAATTCCGCCACTATGCCAATCCTCCGGCACCCCGAGGAGTCGATAAACGAAAAGAGCCTTCGTCGGGATATGGGGGCTGTTCTTGGTGCCATACCCCAACAATAGACGGTATAACTCCCCCAAAACTCCAACCTATACTCATATAGAGCCGCCCAAGACGAACTGTACCACTGGGCTGTGGTGTGGAAGGTCGTTTATCACACACAGTCGTAGCGTATTTTCGACATAATTACATAAATGAGAATTTATGTTCCTCATGGAGACAACATGACGATTCCCCGAATACACGCGGGCGGCAGCATCCCCCCAAGATATGCTTCTCATGTACAACTCCCAGACAAATATGCTTCCATAGAATATCGCAAAATTTTCCTTTCCCCCTTAAACCAAAATATCTTTTCGCATGTATCTTTCGTGTCGTCCGATCATTCGGACACACAATAGAAGCTGGAACGTTTCTTGGGACTAACTAATTGTGTCATCGAATTGGGGCCAACATTATGATTGCCGCGCGGCAACTCACGTCGTCCTGTGTGGCCCCAAAAATATAGGGAATATACGAATGCGTGGGTGGAAAGAACGTCTCATTTGGGGATATGCTGCTCTGTGGACACCCAAAAGGTCGATTAATGAGCAGTCCGCCCGAGATAGGGAAACACCTCCACCGAGAATACCGACCGAGGGCATAGTGCGGAGACGGGTATAAGGTCATGGCATAATTAGTTGTGATGTAATTCAGGTCATGTTTTGAGCATCTGGAAATGCGCTTATCAAACAGGATACCTCTCCTCTCCGCATCAGCGGGGCTTAATCAAATTCCCAGATTTCGATGCGGGCGTTCCGGGACTCCTTTTCTCGGAATTCTACCAGAAAACCAGGGGATTCCCCATATTTGTTGCTCCTATGTATGACCGACCAATGTAAGCCCTTTTCCTCGAAATCCCAAAACTCCTTCCCAACTCCCGGACACACTATATGTGGAGGAGGAAAAAGAATAAATGTAATTTCGAGAAGAGTTTGTAATTTCCACATCACGAACAGTATTCAGTCCCTTCGTGGTGCTGCAAAAGGATTAGAAAAGTTTTATTAGACACACGGCAAAAACAGCTCCATTCGTTAGCGCTATTTGCAGTTCCTGGCAAAAGTGCTGCGATGGATTGGGAAAAGCAGTAACATTCCTCCAGGAAGCTTAGGAAAATTTTTCAACCGATTTTTCGCTGATTTTGGCTTTCGGGTGAGCATCGTTTCTCACCGGAATGCTACTTTTTAAGAGAATGAAAACTGGCGGAAAAGTATTTTTCAGTTTGTTTCTAGCTTATTTGTTTTGCTGTTTTATTTATTTTTTGGTGGGAGAGTTTTCCTATCGAAAAGTTTAAGCAACTGAAAAGAATTGCTTTCGGAAAAATCCCATCAAAGGGACTTACACTCCACTGCATCAGTGATAAATTGGTGGAAAAATAACCGGACGAATTTTTAAAAGTGTAGATATTAACTTAGGATCAAAATGGCATTTGATGTTTCGCATTTTTATACCTAATTTATTTGCTTCTCCATTCAACATGCAACACATGACCGAAATAAATGTTGGTATCCCACAAGATTCCATTATAGGCCCTTTTTAATTTTTCTTATTAAATAACGCAGAGTTTAGAATTTAAAAGAAACTTAGTTTTTTGAACAGGAATCCAATAAGTAAACGTTTTACCATTGTAAAATCTTGTTAACTTTATTATGCCTTATTTGAAAAGTCAAACAACATTATTTGCTAACAGATACATTCTTTTGGAAATTAATCTAACGTATATATTCTCAGATAAATGGTATGCTATGTTTTTCGAATTCTTAGTGAGAGTTTAAAAATTACTGGGTTAAATTTGTTTAAAAAATAATAATTAAAAAATGCGAAAATTTTTTGTCCTACCCCCATTTGTAAATAAATTTAGGTAGTGTATCATAATGTCAACATTGATCAAAAAATATAGGCAAGATTATAAATTTCAATATTATGAAGAGATTGTGCTAAACTGCTCACAGAATTTCTAACAAATGGAAATATCACCAAACATTTATAATAGTTATACTTATTTTTTAAGTATGTTCAGTAACAAAATAGTAGGTACGTGAGTCCCGATTCCCACTTGACCGCTTTTTTATCAGTAAAATTATCTCGTGAGTTAACATAACCTCAAATATAGCGACAAACCGGATTTGTCCTACTGAAAGATTAGCATATCTCGAAAATCTCATGTGATGAAGTAAATCTAAGGTCGGATTCGGATTCAGCGCATCAAAAACCTTCGGAAAAGTATAGGCCGTTGTCTGCTTGAAAAGTTCGGTTAAATTTTATCGGCCTGTGTAATTCTTCCAGTTTAAATGAAAGGAAAGTTTTTACAAAAAGTTTGTTTTGTGTTGGAACATTTTTCACAAAAACACGCGAACATGAAAAATTAAATCAACTTTAATTTCCTTGATGATAATTGAATTTTTGTATATTTAGAAACAGGTCGGTATAATTAAAAGCTCCAATGTTTGCGTTTATCCAATTTATTTGTTAAAATGTTTTTGCTAGAGAAGCACTGTGTGAATGCCATTGAACAGAGAATTTAAAAGTTTTGTTCGCTTCAAATTGCACAAAGCGGCTTAGAGGCAGGCTTAATGAATCATGTAACAAAAAAGAGCACTCATTAGCTCACCTGAAGGCACGTGACGTCGAAATGCGTGCAGTGGTTGGGCTGCCGTGACGGCAAAACAATGTGGCGTGACTCCACCTAAATATGTTTTCGGAGTCCGCAAATAGCATCCGCGGCATATTGCAGAGATTAGGCTCAGGAAAATCGCGAAAAGTGCCCAACCACCGCCATCTGGCGGTTGTATTGTCTTCCCGCGGGCATTAAATAACTCGGATTAATTGCAGAGTAATTTTCGCTTACAGTTCACACGTTCCACTAATCCGTCTCACTTCCGGCGTTCAAGGTTGAGTGGGTAGGGAAAACAGAAAATAAAAAATGTAAAAACAAAATCGCTGAAAGGTATGTAAATGGAAGAAATTTAATTAACTAAACAAAAGTCGCTCACTCAGGTAAACAGAGCTCACAAAATATCTAAATATTTTTTTTATTGTCGGAATTCGAGCGGGCAGGTGGAAATTGGGGGGCCTAACTTTTATGCGGAGAATGCACCCAGCCGCCGCAGGGCAGACTTCCGGCACAGGTAGGCGCGGTGCATGCAATCGCGATTAATTAGCACATTACCGTGCAGCATCAAATTAATCTAGAAAATCGGTGGGCGCCGATTTTGCGGGTCTCTCTGCTGCAACGCTAATTTGTTTCCGCCCGATAGGCCGGGCGGGCGGCGCTTTCATTTGAAGCGCGTGATTCGCACCAGAAGTCGTATCTCGGCGGCTCCGAATCGCTTCGAGTTAATGGGAAATTCGCGGTTTTTTGCGGATTTTCTCTATTCTGATTTTTGCATTTTCGTACAATTTGCTCTCAAAAATTGAATTAATTCACAAAATGTGATGCTAAAAGAGTGCATTAACCCGAGGATGCATTTTTTTACGCAAGCATTCGTAGGCGGTTTAAAAGGGCGAGTGATAGAAGTGTTTGCGACGAAAACCACATGCCCGCCAGAGGGAACGAATGGTCTGAATATAATCATGCATCATTAATTTTTTTTTTCCTTTCTTAATTATGTACAAATCTTCTTCCCGGCTGGCAGTCACTTTGTTTCGCCGATTTTGTTCCTTTTCGCAGTTTCGCATTTTTAATGAGTTTCGCCCGCGCCTCGCGGGCATACGTGTTTCGTAATATGTTAACGGAATATACGCGAGCTTAAGGAAATTTAACTGATGATGATAATGGCAGTGATGCAGCCTACCCGCTACTCACTAACTCAGAAATTTTGAACTTTTTAACGCGAGTCTTTGTGCGTTTTCAGTAGACAATAAACACTTAATTTATCAAAATATACCTATCCGCATGTAGAAACTAAGATGTAACAAATTTACATACACACTCAGAAAAATACTAAGTATTAAAGAAGAAAACCAATTTCAAAAGAATAATTATTAAAATAGTAGGTACATTTTAAAAATAAAAAGTTAATTAAAAACACCAAAAAATCTGACTGTTTGTAAAAAAAAGAACTGAAAAGATATAAACAAGTATAATATTTATATCAGACACAAAAAATTAAAAACGTTATTATTACTATTCTTATCCTTTAGAATTAAAATTTACGTCGACTTTCTAAAATGCATGCTATCAAATCGAAACACACTGTCAGAAGCTACCAATTTACAAATGACAACAAATACCATACCAAATACCGACTGGATTTTTTAAATAATTTTTTTTATTTCAACTTTTTTAGATTTTGTACTATGGGTTTTTCATTTATGCATAGACCATAGAACGAAAAGCATTCTACTGCTTTATAATAATAATGCTTGAATCCAAGGTCCGATATGCAATTTTATACTCTAAGCCGTTGCATTTAAAAGTTGTATAAGTCCTTCTTCAGTTAAGTCGTAACGACTAGAAAAAATTGACTTACACCACTTTCAAAAATAACGATTCGATGCGAGCAACTAATTAGGGACACATGGAGAAATTTTTAATATTAGTTTTGCTTTTTGATGAGCAAAGTATTTTTAAAAATAATACTATTTAGAACTGTAGTAACTTGAATTATCTTTCTTTATATGCAAACTTATATATCAATAACCTGATGTTTTTTGAAAAAAAAATAAATATGTAGTTTACCTGGAATGTTAAAGCGAGCATCTAATTAAGGACAGCAAACAAATGTTTGAGGAAAATACTTTTATTTACACATATTGTAAATTCTTTTTGAATTAATATTTTGTAGGATACCCCCGGTTATGTTTTACAGCCCGACACCGCCTTGGCATGGAGTTTATGAGGTTTCGGCAATAGTCTGTAGGAATGGTTTGCCAAGCTTCCTTAACCGCTTCAAATAATTCGTCGACGTTCCTATAATTCCTCTTCCCTACTGTATTTTTGACCTCGTTCCATAAATTTTCAATGGGGTTGAGGTCCGGACTACAGGATGGCCAAGGAATTACCTCAACTGACTGCTGCCGTAGCCAAGTAGCGACCCGTTTTGCCGTGTGCTTGGGATCGTTGTCATGTTGGTATACCCAAGACACTGGCATATTCTCAAATGCATAAGGTTCCATTATATTTTGAAGTATGTGAAGGTATTGATCTTGGTCCATTCTTCCTGTGATTCGATATAACGGGCCTACACCGTTCCAGGAAAAGCATCCCCAGACCATCACGTTGCCTCCACCGAATTTAACAACCTTCCTGGTAAAGCATCCCCAGACCACCACGTTGCCTCCACCGAATTTAACAACCTTCCTGGTATAACGAGGGTCTAAAGCCTTACCAGGGGGGCGTCTCACATATCTTTTCCCATCTGATCCTATTCGGTTCACCTTAGTCTCATCCGAAAACAATACCCTTTTCCATTCTCGCGATGTCCAGGATTCATAAATATTCACAAATTCCAAACGCTTTTTTCGGGTAGCTTCGTTAACATTTGGCTTCTTTCTCATTACTCTCCCAAATAGCTTAGCTTCAACCAAACGGCGTCTAACTGTATGTACGGACACATTTACATTATTGTCTTCTGAAATTTCATTCCGTATTTCAACTGCAGACTTTTCCGGATTTCTTTTAGCTAGAAGAATAATTCGGTCATCTAATGTTTTACTAGTTTTTCGTGGACGCTGCTTTCTGATAACGTTGTTGGTAACACCATGTTTCTTAAAATGTTGAACAGCATTATAAACCATGTTTTTAGAACAACCGAGCATACTGGCAATGCTTCGAAAACTAAAATTTTTTTTGTGTAAATTAATAATGTCTTCACGTTTCTCACTACCGCAACTTTTATTTCTACCCATAATAGAAACGTATCGCAACTATTTAAAATTGATCTGATTTGCCAATACTGGTTTGATCTATTGATTGCTCAGCTTTCTGCACATTGACGCTTACGTTACAACAGCAAAATTCAAACTAACTGACATGTCCCTAATTAGTTGCTCGTCGCAAATTGGGTGTCTTTCCAAATAATTCCCAAAGTACCGTTAATTTCAGAGAATAAGAATATTTATCATACGTTGCCAGTGAATGCGTTTCATATAGGTTTAGAAAAGAATGAAATTACTTGCAGCCATGTTTTAAAATAATTTCTATTTCAAATGTTATCGTTTTTATTGTAGTGTCCCTAATTAGTTGCTCGCATCTGTATATGTAGGTACATATAGATTAATGTCATAATTTTAAAATTTACTACAAAGTTTTCTCTATTTCTCCACAAAATTTTGAAATACCTTCATCCATGAAAATTTCGCATTTGCGCATGAAGTAATTTTAGACTCTTAATTTATTTTTGTAATAATTCATTTGACTTTCTTTAACCTTAATTAGTATAAATATTACCAATCAAAGTTGGAAATTAAGAAAAACAAAATACTTAAAATGATAGGTACTATTATAGATTTACCATGGCACTTCTCCACCCGCGGGTTAAATCAAATGGCAAACATCGATTTTTTATCTTCTAAAATAAATTCGTTTGCTAATTAGTCATTGCTAATCGTTCTATTATAATCCTATTAACCGGAGATTTTCAAGCTCTCACAAAAAATTGAATAAATTAAATTAATTAATGAATACCAATACTTTAATTTTTGAATAATTTTCTTCTTAAGGGGTTATTCTACTAATCACCCGGTAAAAAAGAGGTCTTTTTAAAATGAAATTAAAAAAAAACTACAATACTTAGATATCGTTTTAAAATTTTGCATTATTGTTTATTATCGAATGAACATTAAATTTTTGTCAATTAAAACACATTTAAAAACAAAATGGCGGCTGCCAAGTCCAGTGACGTCATACATAAAAGTTAAAAAAAGTTTTGCGCCTGATAAAACTGTGGTGAGAATATTCATTTGCAATAAAAAAAAAAAAACATAAAATTATTAGTTTGGGCTATAAACTACTGCACTGACCTAACTTTAGGCTAAAATTTATGTTTTTTGCACTTTGCCACAAGTTTGAAAAAAAATGTCAATTTTCGACATTTTGTTGATTAAATTAAAAAAATATAAAAAAAAATTTTTTAAAAAAAATTCTTTTATTTAACTTAAAAAAAATGATAGAAACATTAAAAACTAACTAAAAAGTAAAAAATAAAAAATATTAACCAAATAAAATAAATAAAATATGTAAACACTATGACAACAAAATAAAATTCCTACTTATCTTAAACAGTTAAATAAAAGAATGACGCATTTTTATCACTTCGTCATATTGACCGTTAGGTATTCTATAAGATAATGATTCCTAAATTTAAAGTATAATCAAATATTGTCTGATCGGTAGTAGTTGAGTAGAGCAATGCAAAGTACGCTTGTCCTTCTTGGAATATTTTCGGTCCCAAGTAGACAACTGCGTCGTCGACGATTAAAGTCTAAGTATAAAAATTTTGCATTGCAAGATTTGACGACACGTAGTGTAAGTTAAAAAAAAAAAAAAAAAAAAAAAAAAAACATACACCACTAACTTGTATTGTCACCGGAGCTGAACATGTGTTCCAATTTTCATTGATAAAGTCTAAGTATAAAAATTTAGCATTGCAAGATTTGACGACACGTAGTGTAAGTTAAATAACACAATTTAAAAATAACTTGCCATTTTGCCAAAAAACATTTTTTCGCTCTAAACTATGGTCCGTGCAGTAGATAACCACTAAATAAGTATGTACACAAAATTTGAAGTCGATCGGTTAATTATTTAAAATGCAACATGTCCGAACAGCGTAATTTGCCTAAAGACAATAACACCCACTGATGCATTTAAAATTATGCAACACTTTAAATTTAAAAGATTGCTTTCGAATTTTGTCCAGAAGAAATTTCCTCAAAATTCCTTTCAGAAGCGGAAAGATATTAATAATTAGGTATAATTAAAAAGATAGAATCATGTATAAATAAATTATGTAGAAGAATTGCAAACATATAGTCCATTAAAATGCGAGTAATTTCAGATTTTATAGCAGTGGCCACATTAACCGCCAAACTGCCCAAATAGTTAAAACTTGAAAATCGCCACCTCCTGCCAGATAATTGCGCTTTTATTCCCATGGACCACACAGAGACTGTGGATCGTGAGATTTTTCGGCGTGTCGCTGACTTGTCGCTTGAATACCATTGAAAATGTCGCCGATTAAAAATCGATATATTTTTTTTTTTTTTGGTTGCAAAATTTCACTTTTTCTGCACATGCAACTGCTACATAAAAATTGAATACGTAACCGATGATTCCTCCTCTCTGCAATTTGATGGCGTTCGCTTTGCTGGATTTTATTTTGCGTTTTTTAAATAATAAATCTGCCGGCCGAGTGACCATGTGATATGGCGCCATGTCGTGTGTCATTGTACAATTTCGTCCCATTTTTAATTTTATTTTTTGCAAATGTAGGCGTACAAGAAAAAATCTTTTTGAAATTCATACGAAAAGCCAGAATTTGTGCCAGATTTTGTGAAATATGTCAGTTAAACGACATACAGACGGTGCCACATGTACGTGCTTATTGAACCAACTTTTGATATAGCGACATTTTTCTTGAGTTAGTTTTAGACAGTTTAATTCACATGAAGTATTATGATTTTAATTTTGGCTATATGATATATTTAAAAGCATTACTCATTGGCTAAACCAGAAAATCAGAAGAAAACGTAAAACTAGTAGGGTAAAAATTAATAAGAAATACAAAAATAATGTGTATCTACTAAAAACCAATATTTCAGATCCAAAAGCAAGTAATCTGATAAAAACGTTCTATCCTTTCATAAATCGTAAATCTGAATTAGATGACGTAAACAAATTATCTAATTATTTACAAGCTAATAAACTACTTAGAAATTAGATTGGAAAGAACTAGAATTATATTTTTCGAATTCATTGTACACTACAAATTGGTTTAAGAAAGTTTAATAATAATAGGACAAAATACTCCGAAAGTATAATATTGAAAAATAAAATTTTAGATAGTTCAAAAATAACACAGGTATAGTGTAATATTTAGTATGACATTTTTATATAGTGTACTTATATTTATTAAAGATAAGCCTCCTAATTGCACGAACATGTTGGTAATTAAATATTAATTGACTTGTCTGTAATAATTCAACTTTTATAAATACATTTTCTCTTTTTATAACAATACTCAAAGAAAAATAGCAATAAAATGCAAATGATGCAACTATTTTAATTAAAGATAATTATCCTAAAACTATCTGATTTTAAGATTAGGCACGTTCGTCATGACCTTTGAGGGTAAACCCCGTAAATCATTACATGAAATGGGAGAAAAAGCTTCAATTTCATGCTAATTATTTTCGTCTATTAATTATTAGGCGGCAATGAAAAATATCATAATCATTAAAGATTATAAGTAGTATTTTCGCTCGATGATATTTCGCGGACTGTTTAGCAATCAGAAATTTGCCCATCGACACAGTTGCAATTAGCACCGATTGCGATTTGTGTTACCTGATCGACTGTTTTCCTTGAATATTTTTCGGCAGAAGTGAAACTTCGCATGAATTTGTTAATTGTTAGCAAAATCAGCTGATCGTTTTAGGTGATTGCAACAACTCTACGACCTCATCTCTTTCGTTCAAGCCCACTTCCGAGATAAATTGGATAAATCCACCACTTCAAGGGCAGGAAGGTTGGGGCAGGGGGCAGGTAAACAAGTTCGCGGAAATAGCTGAAAAGTTGAAAAGCGCGGCAAATAGCCAAAATTCGAAAAACGTCTTTGTGCCCAAGGGGAGCCTTGTTTACCTGAGATGATGGTGATGATGGGCCCTAAACAGACTCCAGGGTTCCAGCTGGGATGCTGCTTCAGAGCTTCCCAGTCGGCGGGAGCTCCTCGTCGATAACCAGAAATGTAAATAGGCAAATAACGCTGAAGCAGTGCTAATGCCGGGTAAATACTTGTCTTAGCGTTACCTAAGATGTCACCTTTTCGTGACGGTCCCCTTGCTTCCCGACCGTGTCATATTAACTCTAGCACCCAACGCACACGGCAGACGTTGTGACGCCGCGACGCTTTTGCGATCCCCCAGCCGAGTGGGCCCCGAATTTGCGTGTATTTTCGCTGTGTTACAGAAATCTCACGACAGGAAGGACTTAAGGATTTCATATGCTCCCGAGGGAGTCAGTCGAGTTTTATTTGTTCTTACTGTCGGTAAACTTCGCACACGGGAACTTGACCCAATTTGCCCGTAAATGCCGAGGTTTTGCTTGTTCTTCGAGTTTTCTACCAGCAGGCGAATTGTTCCTTTTGTTTCTGTTTTTCTTTCGAACTAAGTCACAGAAAATAAAATAAAGATTGTAAGATACTTCCGTACAAGCTAACAATTGAGGCCTAAAAAGTGTACACCGAAAGTCTTGAGCAATATATCTTATACATATGTATTATATACATATATGTATTTTTTGTATATACATACATATATGTACATCGCACTTGATCCATATTAGACCCACATCGCACACCTTCCGGCGGACTCATCCGCCGCAGCGCACCAAAAGGTGCTGCTTACGCTCACCTGAAGATTTTTCGCAACTTTAGCACTTTCACATTTTGCAATTTTTGCAGAGATTACCTAAAGGTGAATGCTTCACCGGCTCTTGCCTTTTTCATTTTTTATTTTTTGGGCCACCAGTGCACCGTATTTGCGCTAAAAGTATCTCGAACAGTGCAATCTCTGCTAAATTTGGCGCTTTCGTCATTAATTTCACTGCTGACTGCAAAAATAAACAATGTTTTAAAAAATCTCTGCACGATACCAAAAACCTCAAAAAAACCCCATAATTACGACCGGAAAATTTGGCCCTCTTTTAATAGGCCAAGTTATTTAACAGTCCCGCCGGGGCCAGAGTGCGTTAACCAAAAATCTTTTTATATTTCAGCATCTGACGAAAACCTTTCATTAAAACCACGTCAGATGAATTCAATCTCATGAGACTTACTGCGATTTAACGCATCCGTAACTTTATTTTTTTTTTTTAATAAAAGAAATATTTCCTTACTTTTTACTTAAAAGCTGTAGCAAACTCACAACATAACTGCGTAACAACGTTGCAAAGTCATTAATAAATATTTCTTTTTCTTCATAATTTTCATTTTTATGCACATTCTTTGCTTGATTAATAAAAATTGGATTTTATTGCAAATTTACATATGTGCGGTATGACCTGGCTGTGTGTTGTGCAAGGCTTGATATTGTTATGGGAAAAACGTGTCTGTTCGATGCATAAGTGTGCTGGTGCCAATCAGGTCTATCAGAACGAAATAAAAATATAATAAAAAAAAAAATGATGCTATTACCAAATATACATAATTACTATTTTCAATGTCAGCCGCTTTACAGGTTTGCTTTTGCTATATGTTCTTTTAAAAAATAATAATATACTGCGCGTTTTGCAATTTTGTGGTAGACTTTTATGCTTTTAGAGGTTTTTTGCGAGATTTATGAACTTTTAGTTCCTGTTTTTAATTATTTTGATATTTTATAATTTTTTTTAATGTTAGGTAGTAGAAAAAAAGTATTATAGACATTTTAGAATTCTGTAGCTGGTCTACAAATGTTCTGTTTTGCGTCTTCAGGGTCTTGATTAATGCTCGTATCAATGCTAACTGGCATTTTATAAAAAGTCAAATGATTCAATTTACTTCAAAGAGTAGCGCCGAACCAAGGCCAAGTTTTTGCTGAGATTTTGTTTCGTATTCCGGAAGGATCGTTTATATGTCCTTATTTGTTTTATTTTAACATTTTTAAAGTAAAACAAAGATTTATGTGAAGGATTAAGTCCGTAGCATAATTAAATATTAAGAAGTAGAGAATAACTAACTTAAAGCAGTTCCTAAACTCTTCGGGGTTAACGTTTTTCTTTGGGTAGCCGGTTTTGCTCAGAACAAATGTTTGGTTATTCCAACTTTTTACAGTCTAGGAGAAGAATTTTCATTAAAATTTTAATCTTTTATGTTTAAAAGAGTGATATTAAATTTAAAATGGGTAGGTTCCAGGAAATAATTGTCAACAAAAGTTCTTATTCATTTTATCGAGAAATAAAAAATATTCTATATTAAAAAGTAATGATTTTCTCTAGAATATTGGAAAACGGATATAAATACAACATTCTAAAAAATATGTATAATATTCCATAGCTTATGCCTATTTATAGTAAATTTACAATTTTTCAGTAAAAATATATAATTCATAATTGTAGTACCTAAACAAAAAATCTGAAAATAGAGAACAATTCAATTTAGATGAAACCTAACCTCAAACTGTGAAAACCTATGTTCAATTATGGCAAATTCTAAATTTCATTTGGACGAATTCTAAAATGTATTTTGAAATGGAGTCTGTTTCAGTTATCTGTGACAAAATTCAATAAAAATATGGTTTTAATGGAATACAATTTTTTTTTCTCTAGAGATAAAGCCATTAGTTGCCTTTACTATCACAACCCGTGGGGGGTTTTGAAGCAATGCATCAAAATCGTACGGTCACAGTTGCCACCCACACGAAAAATATTAAACAATAAACGAAATATATAGTTATTCGTGTGGAACATACACCGAATGAACAATAAATTAAAAATGAACATTACAAGAGTCCTCTTCACGCGACTGCGGTGGGCGTTGCTCTTTCTTCCACCCCCGCTTCCCTGGTTGATTTTTGTTTTCGTAAGGGACCACCTCCCCCCCCATTCGATCCTGACATAAATTTGACGAGGACTAGCGCGGGTCGAACGGTCGTCGTTATCTTCGCAATCAAATTTGCAATTTATGACAGAACAAATTGTGCGTACTCAATTTAGGCCGATGTGCCTGTGGCAATTTGGTTTTTGATTCAATGCAGCTCCGCCCACTCAACCTCATCAACCCGGAGGACCTCCGGAACGGTGGGTCACGTTCAGAAAGCCCTCATTTCATCGGGCACCCCCACCATCCAGCATCAGTGGCACTCATGGGGGCCAGGAAGTTAAGAGCATCATTTTCAGTTCAACGTCCCGCCAACTGCAGCAGCACTCTCAGTGGCGCCGCGACGCAATATCGCGGAGAATAATGAAAAAAGTCAAGCACGGGGTGATTCCATTTCCGCCCTCCCTGTAATTCATTAGTTCAATTGACCGAAAAATAAAAATAAAAGCGGTGTTGCCTGGCCGTGGTGACGCCACCCCCATTTCGAGGGGTTTGGGTCCCAGAGGTCGGCAGGGAAACGAAAACCAAGTGGCAGCGCCAAACTGTAGGTATTTCGGGTGTCACAGCAGATCCCGAACCCTTTTCCGCAGCTTAAACACCTTTCCCGCTACTCACTCGCCCTTTATTTAGTTTTGTATTAATTTTAATATTTGACTCGCTTCGCGAAGCAGCGCCAGCCAGTTTAATGAATATTCATGACGCCCCTGAATGGGGCTATCATTTGCATGAGTAATGGGAGGAGCAATTTAATCGTCAAATTAATTTTTATAAAATTACAATGTTCACCGGTAGATGGGAAAGACCTACAAGGGAAGGTTCTAGCAATCAACTATTGATCCCGCGATATTTTGCAGAATCTAATGAAAGTCCTGTAATTACTATGGTTTTATGGCATTACTCTAACAATATTCTACGCAACGTTAAATTTTATAGTTGAAATTTATGTAGTTCAGATACTGTGCAGCCTTAATGCATGAAATGTTGTTCTATAGGATTATTTTATGAGGTTAAGTTTGATCTTTGTTAACAGAGTAAACAAGAAGATAGGTATATTCAAAACGGGTATGCAAATTATTCTCATTAATCAGTTTATTAAACGAACGGATACTGGGCTCTAAACTAACTATGATAGTACAATATCAATGTTTTCCACCTTTTTGTACACAGTGACGATCATTAACATAGAACCACGACTTTATAATACATACATATACATATACATATGTATGGTTTTTGGATTAATTTTGGTACAAATATATATAAGTAACTCTTCTGCCATTTATGATATTAAGAAATCAATGAGTTTAGAATAAGATACTACTACTAGAACTAGAGCTAGAATTGTCGTCTGTTCGAAGAAAAGTGTTGAAAATGCATTAAAACCAAAAGCAACTATGGAAGATCGTCAAAAACAAAAGAAGACTACGGTCCAAACATATCGGGCTCATCGCTCACATCTCAAATTTATTTGGTTCCGATGTGGAATTATGTGAGAAGGCCTCCGAATAAAGAATTCTTTACCACAATACACAAAAAATACTATTAATATCAAACTATCAGAATCGTTTTCTTGCTATGGAGAACCAATTTATTGAATCAAAGAATAAAATGTGGATCACCACGAATTACGTGAATATAATTGAAAATACTATGCTCCCATTCGCCGACGAAAATATGCTATTAAAATGTATATTACAACAAGATAATGATCCAAAACATACTTCTCGATGAGCAAAACAATTTTTCACAGATCATAAATTGTCTGTTTTACCGTGTCCTTCCAAATGCGCATTGAAAATTTGTGGCAACAATTAAAAAGTCCTATTGAAAATCATAAAATAAGAAATAAACCATAATTATGGGAAGTTGTTCCAAAAGAATTGATGTCAACTAACATTCGATACAATG
This sequence comes from Eutolmus rufibarbis, assembly GCA_963920795.1. Lineage (NCBI taxonomy): Eukaryota > Metazoa > Arthropoda > Insecta > Diptera > Asilidae > Eutolmus > Eutolmus rufibarbis. The sequence continues at coordinate 42,701,694 of OY987206.1, forward strand.
ACGCTGAGGGGTTGTAAATCAAAAATGAGGGTCAAACCACTAAAAATTGATTAAAATTGAGTGATTGGAATTGAAATATGTCATAAAATAAAATCTCTCGATATAAAAAATTTTTATACATTCATTTTCATTGTTATCTAAAGACAATTCTTTCTGAATATTAAGCGTTAATAAAATCCGCAAAAACAAAAATCTGTTCTGTGCCATCTGGACAATTCCGCAGTATATTTAATTTTAATTTAAACGTTAATAGCCCTTTTATTATGCCTCGCTGACTACAGTCACCGAGCTGTGCAACTGGATAGTTAAAAGGTTGAATAAAAGTCCACCATAATAGCGAAAAAATCTGCTAGAACGATTATTTAAAGGAAATCCGTCGATTATCCAATTTAGCTATTAAAATCGGTTCCACTTTTATTTTCAGCAGAATATTGCTTTAAATTCTCACCTGGGGTATCTGGACGAAACACAAATAAAAACAAAAAAAAAGATGTATTAACAATCGACCAGCCCATTGAACCTCAGCCTCATTGCCATTCTACCAAAAATATAAGTTCATTCGCCCCTCCCGCAAAAATTAGATTCAACGGCAAAGCCACTGGCCGAATTTAAATTAATCGGCTCTTCTGTGGTGGCACCACACCACGGTGAACACAATATTCGCAAAATTCGCATAAATCTTTCGAAATTTTCATTTTTGGGGGACAGAGTCCATGTGAGGGGCATTTAATTCGAAGTAAAAAATCAACGACCCATCACCAGGCTTTGGTTATAACCTTTATCAGGTGATTTTCGAAGCAGCTTAATTAATCGCTAATCACTCGGCGATTAAATTCATTTTATTATAAGTCCCTGTTACGACTAACACGTGCTCTTTTTAAGAATTTATTTTAGTTTTTGTTGAGGAACTGCTTGTGACCTTTTCGTTGGATTCTACGACGACAATCTAGACTAATTTCTCATGCGTACAAAATCGGATAAGCCTTGGTTCGCCTGAACTTGATGTCGAGCAATTCACCGTCCCGTTCAAGGTCAGGTGAAACTTTCAAATTCAGGTGAGAGCCTGAGTTTTTTTTTTTTTTTTTCTAACTTCTTCCTCAACTTCTTAGAGTAGTCGCATGTGTGTCTTTTACATACATATATGTAATGTACACATATATATGTATATGTGTATGGCTTTTTTTTTCATTTCGATTGCCGCCCGCTTCTGAGCAATATTCGGAATTTGTGGCAGTGCTTACTGACTTATGGCCAGCCGTCAAAGATTTACCAACCACTTTGCAAATTGCTCACGTAAAATCACGGGAGCTCGAAAAACACGGCAATAATAAAAAGGAAAGGTAAATAAAAGAAACTGCTCCGAGTTTAACCTTACGGCAGCCCCGCTTCAGGTACCCCACACCTGAGGAGATTTCTTAAGCGGTTGGTTTCTCGGGCACGGGAACATTCGTATCGATTTATCTCGGCCTGGCCCCAGCATCCACCCCGGCATCTTTTGGACCGAAACCAGCTCCCAAGCAGCTGCAGCTAAAGATTCTGTGTCAGGCGGGGAGAAGTTTCGTTTCTGCCGAACCTTCTTGGGAGCCCCCGCTCCGCGACCTCCTCGTGCAGCGGGCATCGGGTAATTGCTAGAGTAGAAGTTTTCACTTTTTTCGACACTTTTTGTTACCCCCCCACTCCGTCTTTAGCCCCAGTAGTGTCGTCTTTTCGGACAACATTCGCAAGATGCTTCTAATTGGTCCAATAAGAGAATTTTTCGTAAGACGACGACGGCGACGACGACAAGGTGATCTGGTTCAGGTGCAGCTGGTCGCGCTATTTTTACAGTGTCGGAGCCAGTTTGACTTGAATGCGCTTTAATGGCGCTGCTTTTGCCCCAGACGATGGATTGCTATCAAGGCAGATTAGCTCTTTATCGATTTCAGCGAAGGGATTAAATTTTAGAGGCAAGAGGTAAGATTTAAGTGAGCACATCCTCATCCGAGCCGGTTTTGATTTCCAGTGCCGGAGTCTACTTGAAGTGGATCAATGTACGGCCGACTTTCAATAAAATTTTAATTAAATTTGAATAAATCATTAAACTAATACTTATAACACTTTTCTAGCGTGATACTTCGCTCAGACCTGATTTATTTCAATATTTGTTGGTCATAGTAATTAATTTTAAAGTTATATTGATACTCTATGCCTTACTACTTTCAAAAAACAAAATATTTTGTCATTTTATTATAAACTATTTAGTTGACCCATACCCGGCGTTGCCCGGACACAACTATCCCTATAAATTTTAATAAAAATATGATGTTGCCGATTTCAAATTTACTATCAAAGTTGAAAATTCTGATACGGCGTATCCAGATTTTTACATAATTTACGTTCAATCAATCTGAAAATACCCTAAAAATTTCATGAGAGGCTTTTATGTTTTTTAACGAAGAAACAATTTGGCATAAATTGAGTTTAAGGCCTCCTCACGGATTTTGATGAAATTTTGTAGTAATGTCTCTTTAGGACTAAAAGTGACGGATATGCAAAAATGTCAGTCGGTTATATTTAAATTTAAAATTCTGTAAAGTGGTAATTTTCCTCTGCAATTTCTCCGTGCTTCTACAATCTTGTGGTGAAAACTATAGAGATATGTTAAATTAAAAATATTTCTATTGAATTTCTGTAAAAAAATCTACACGAGTGATGAAAATAAGGAAAATTTAACTTTACTTCGATTTATCATTTCAATGTCAACAAGTCAAAAAATATATTTACCTTTAATTTGTTAATTTCAAAGTTTTTTGAAGAAGTTTTTAGAATGAAAAGGTGTAAATTGTCTTAATTTATGGTATTTATACAATTCGCAACGAAATTTTGTGGGAATATGAAAAACATCGTGGCGCCAAAATGTCAATTTTCAAAATTTCAAAGCTAAATATCTCTATAAGATTCAAAATTATCAATATTATATAAAATCCAAAAACCGCAAAATTTGGATTTCGAATCTTCATTTCGACGATCCGTCTCTCATTAACTTTATTCTGATGATTTTTATGACTTTAAGATATAGCTTTAAAACCTTTCCTTCCTTGTGGAAAGTTGAGTTTTTGTATTTGCATTTCCTGAAAGTATGCATATTTTCAAAAATATGTAAAGAAAAATGTTCTCAGCTGGTAGTACCAACTTTTCTTCACACATTCGAACTTTTTCGAAAGCGTTTTTCTCGAAACAACTTTTTTCGACCTTGAGGGATTCAAAACTCGAGGAACAATTGTTCGATTTTATATTTTTAGTAACGAATATATTCGTATTCGCGTCTTAAGTCAAAAAAATCAAAAATATTTTTTTGATTATCGAAATTCGTGTCGAATTACCCTATTTGGATTAATAAATAGCGAAAATTGACGAAATATGTAGTCGACATTTTTATTTTTATAGACTGTATTCAACTATTATGCACTATTATCAAGCTAATTGATTCTGGAAATCTCGGTCTGTTTTATTTACACAAATCTAAGCCATTTTGTCAACAGAGGTTTAATTCTTTTGTGGCTGAAAACATTTCAACCAACAGCTCCCGAAGGCACCACCTAAATTAAATCCCTCGCTGGGTATTTACATCGCATTTCTGGTGCCAGACTTTAAATAATCCCCAAAACAATAAAACATCCACCCAAAAACAAAACCAAACTCATATTTGTCCAACAGTTTCCTCCTCGCCCTTTTCATTCAGAGAAGCAACACAATGGAAATTTTGCAAACAAAACTTGTTAACATTTCACAAAAACAGAAAGAAAACTTTACGACGTCACTTAGCCGCCCTCCCGTCGTTAGTCATGTTGCTGACGGTGCTCGCTGCATGCAGCAAAGGTGTGTCGCCACCAGAGCCACCAGATGTTGGCACTTGTTGCAACATAAAATTGTATCAACATTTACGTGACATGTGTGATAAGAAAGCGACGACGACGACGACGACGACGACGACGACTGTCCGTCGCACCGCCAAGGATAAATGACTTACAAGGTGACTTAGCCACACAACAGCATGCACTTGAAAAATGAATGCTGTTCGTTAGGTGGCTCGTAAATGGCCAATTTGGGTCGCTCTGAGGACTATCTGGGACCTGAAGGTACTTTGAAAGGGTTTCCCCCCGAGTGCCACTGAAGGACACTGTGAACTACGCCATGAATTATCCCTTGACACTTCCGGTCTAAACATTTCAGCTGAAATCGGTCAATAGCCCGATTCAATTCAGACTAGGTTTTGAACAAGAAAATTACTTGTCTTAAAATATTCACACCATTCTCTTTCTTAAAATTAAAAGCCTTGAAAATTGCCATGGTTGGACAACTTTGGGAACCTTTTTGATTTTAAAATATCAAAACATTAATAGTAGATATTTTAAAATCGATAGTCGCAAGACAACATACAATAATTCACAGATGGTCGGAAAATGAAAGTCGATAAATTGACGATAAAATCGATAGTCGATACAAACATAGTTCAGAAATATATAGGTATAGTGGGAAACGATGATTGACTTAACACAATTAACAATACACGACAGGTGCAAAGCAACAGGTGAGAAATAAATGAATACAAATAGATGACAGTCCAATAGTCGATGAGCGATAATCAATATTAACTGATGGATGATTATCGACAAACGATAAACTTTATTATGTACGTTATCATAAATGACACATCAATATTTTTTAAAGTTCTTTGGCCTAGTCGGGCAAAACAAATAAATAAATATGTGGATATCCGAAATAATTTCGGGTAATAAATAAATTTGAAATCCGGCTTATCCGGATAGTATCAGATCCTTGGATCCGATCCGTGATTTCAAAAGGATTTCAAATTCGACTTTGGGACTCGAGGAGCTGGATCTGGATCTGCTCGCTATTTTATTAGCAAATTCTAAATATTGGTTAATTTTAGCCGGATCGATTTGAAATTTTGATTTGAATCTAATCAATGTACTGAAACAAAATGTAATTTTTTTCTCCGGATCCAGATTTGGAGCAATAAGATTTTTTATACTCAATTAAAACAAGGATTACATTTGAAGGACTATTTCAGATCTGTTTTAAGGTTAAATTATGAAAAAACGATAAAACCTAGAACCAAATTTTATTTAATATTGAAAAACCTCCATCTAACTATTCCCTTTTTAGCGTTTCTATACCCCGAAAAGATTGAGAGTTGAAAGTAGACAGATGATTTTCGAATCGATTAATGATAGGTGAACAAATGAAAGTGTAGCTGATAGGTAGTCAACAGAAAGTAATTGACATAAAAGTGTTAATAGCAAGCAGATGAAAGTCGAAAGTATGTATGTAGATAAGCGAAACAAAATTAATGACAAAAGACAAACGATAAAACCGACAGGTGCCACTTATTAAATTGTAAATTCAGAAACCTCGAAAACATGCAAATGTTATAGAATCGGCCTTCTGAAAATCCATAAAACTTCTTCGTACTTAAGAAAGGAAAGAAGTTTGGAATAAGAATTTTGATCGGAAGGTGCCAAATCGTCAGCGTTATATTTAACACGGCATATCCCGTTTACGCAAATCGGTAGCTCATTAAAGTCGCCGGCCTTCACGGCGACGGCGGCATCCTTATTAACCTGCAAATGGGGCGTAATTGCCGCAAACAATCAACTCAGGTAAAACACCATAAAAACCCATAAACGGCCCATAATCCAAAGAAATTAGCCCCCGAGTCGCTCCATCAATGCCATTATAATCTGAGCGATAATTCATGGTGGGATTTGGCTACAAAAAAAAAATCATAGTCAAATCGCGGGCGGGGGCGGATGGAAGTGAAAAAAGGGCAAAAAGGAAGCTCCCCAGAGCCGCTAAATAAAATTATGAAACAGCTCGCGGGGATTGGCGGGTGTAGCCTCAAAATGCCACCGAAGAAGCAGGTAGCTAGCAACATGCATCCGTAATCACAGCAGCGTCCGAGTGGCTGACGGGGTCCAAGTGGACGTTACAAGGCAACCGAGTCGTCGTTCGCCAGCTGCTCGTTTTGAATTTTTATGAATTTTTTCAACTATACGACGACGAGGCTCACTATGCTCGTTTTAATTTTTTTTCCTTATTTTCAGAAAAGTTTCGATTTCGATAGGCCGCTGTAGGGCAGAGGGGGCGTTTAGGAGGAAAAAATCATGAAAAATGAAAAAAATTGTACTCTGTTCAACGCGCTACTCGCCGGAAATTGAGCATAGTAAAAACGGCGGAAAACCAGTTGTACGATCTATCCATAAAAATATGAAAAAAGAGAAGAGATTTTTTGCTAAAATTTCTCCTAAACGATGCAAATTTAATGTCGTTGCCGCGAAAACCTGTTGCCCGACCGGCAGTAAAAGCTGACGCCTTTTGGACCTGTTGTCAGTCTAGAAACGCATCAGACAAGGGGTTAATCAAACTAAAGATCACTGCAAATCTCGTTATAATCGCTTGCTGGAAAAATTCAAAACATAAACTTAATTAAAACCAGTTTTTTAAATGGCAAAATTTCGCCAAAAATGTAATTAAAAGTTAAAAATAATTGTATTCTTCTTCTACGTAGAAATTTATTATATTTGAGAACGTACGAAGTGATTAAAGTAATTTTTAGTCAAATATATTAACCTTGAATGAAAAAAAAATTTTATATTCTGCTAACTTTTTTGGGCATTACTATAAATCTCGTCTCTTAAAATTATTATATTATATATATTATTATTGCTTGTTTTCGTGTGAATGGTAGGATACATCAATTTTTTTAAATGGCAGTGAATCTAAAACCAGCTTACTTTTGATATATATTTTTGCACTTTAAGCCTAAAGTTTAACAGATTTAGTTTATTTTTCTGATCAGGTTTCATCTTCCACGGACTAACCCATTAATAGCTGTGTTCTTTCACGTTCGAATCCGGATCAGATTTAGCAGTGAATTTTTGTACCTACCTACTTTATGAATACTTATTTAGTTTCCTTCAGTTTTTCAATTTCAAATTTCCAAAGCTAAGGTGTTGAGATAAAAATAAAGTTTGGTCGATCGGTGTATAATTTAAGCTAAGTCTGACCGACAAAAATTCATTAAAGATCGACTTAAAGTTGTGACCGAAACAGAATTGTGAATTGAGTAAAATCATGTAATAAAATCTACAATGGAAAGCAACCTAAGCAATTTGTGAGTTTCTCACAAATTTGATTTGTTTTCATTATTTCCCCAGGTCGTCTTAAATATCGATTTCAGATACCTTCCGATTGCAAGTCCGACTGCAAAATCAGTCATTCTACACAGTTTTCCCCTCACAGTCCCCTCAAAGTGAGAAGTAAACAAACATTGGTGAAACCCCGAGCTAAAGCCAGTGTTACGAAATTGCGGGAAAATTAATATCAGTCACATGCAGCCACGCTGCTGCATCCGGTCGGTACAAGAATACCACCGAAGTCTTATAAACGCGAGAAAAAATTAAAAGAAAATGAAAACCAGCATGAGAAAAATAAAATTAAAATAAAATAAAACGTGGAAAACTCCGCGGATAACTTGAGGGCAATTAGAAAGTTTCTTTACGTACATACGACGCGCTGGTGCCGGGTGACACACAGCGCCGGAGACAACGAGACTCACTCGTCTGAAATTCACTCAATCCGCAATCGGACCTCTGTCCTTTGTGGTGAAAACTTTTTGCTACAGCGAAAGATGCTGGGCAGGGAGAGAAAGAAGTGAGGAAAATCCATCGATAACACGGCGAGATATCAGGGAACAGGGTCAATATTGCAATTTCTTGAGATTAGGTGAAGGTAGCCACTAGGGACAGAGTTACGACATCCATGTTACGTATTGCTTTTGGTATGAGGAAATAATCGATGATGATTGCAAAAAAAATTGTTTTTGATTTATTAAAATGCCTATTATGGGAATAATATCGACCACATCGACCATCAAACAAAAATAATGGGCGTTTTCAAAAATCCAGGATTGCTGGCATGCATTCCGTCAAACGTGCAGTCAGTTTACTTGAACGCAAGTCAACTGCGGAACTCCATATTGAAACAAAATCCGCCATTTTAATTGCATTTATAGTGTCAAATTGGACAAAATACTAAATTCGACGTGAAACCATCAGCTGGAGAAAAGCCCTAGCACAATGGATGCATTCCTTTTTATTAGTTTAATGAAAATTCTTACCCAGAGTTAAAATAATCTTCCATTTTTTCATTAAAGAAAGGCACAAAACTTTCTTTTTCTTTAAATAGTCGCCAAGTTAAAGCACACCTCTATGACAAAAGAAATGGCACTTTACACTGACAGCTCGAAATCTTCTTCATCTTAATCAACGAAGTAAGCTTCTCATTTTGGTTGCAAAGATGCCTAAAATTTGCGTGGTCAGATTGCATTTATGAACATGCAGGTTAAATTATTGAACACTATGCAAAATCAAGTTTTACGTAACTATGAATTTCTGAAAACGCCCAATGTTCTCCAAAAAGCCGAAAAGCCAAAAACCACAACTCCTTCTATCAATAAAAATCTAAATTTAGTTCTCCACTAATAGCGCCAAAGTCAATAAAATTTGTTAAACGCTTTACATAAAGTAGAAAAGTCAACTTTAATATTTGGACTTTACATGGTTTTAAAAATAAAATGCTTTAAAAAAGGTTCATCAAACGAAATATCCGACCGGTCATTAAATTAGTGGAAATAAATTTAAGTTATTCCTTTTCGAAAACAGAGGCAACCCCGATTACAGAAAATTTAATTTGTAAACGAATGATGTGGTTTTGATGTTTCACATCATAATTATTTTTAACGATTTATTTAGTTTTGATTGATTGTCTGCAATTTAAGGGCAAATCATTAATCGTAAATTAATTTAATTAAAATAAAATTGTATTACGGGATGCATATGATTTAAGACCAATTTTTCGATATAGACAAATAAATTAATCCGTTTAATGTAAAATAAATCTCGCTTTGATGCAGGATTATTTTTTATTTAACTGTAGAGTTTCCATAAATAAATAGGTTGGCAAATTAATTATTAATTATATGTCACAGCCAATCTGATTAGTGCAATAATTTTATTGAACGAATAACTTTATTTGACAATGAGTATTAAAAAATTGAGCCTTAGAATTATAAATTAGTATACATTAAATTTTATGTACCTACTTTGTCATATATTATATATTATTAATAAACTCTTAAAATATTCAAAGCGATAATGTACGATTAATTTTATTGATCAGAACCTTACGAAATTCGGATATTCTCCGAATATGTTAAAATTACAAAGATTAGAAATATATGAAAAATAAATCAGAATAGCTTTGGCTGACCACTATAGGACCTGCCGATGACACTTTGACTTTTGAAAGGTATACAAGAAATCGACTTTGACTCCAAGATACTGTCATCAGGTGTCGACGCCAAAAGCTGATTTTCGGTTTGCCTCTAGAACATTTTCGGTCCCCGCATCTAAGTTCCTGTGGTATGCACCGATTCGAAATAAGCGATAAGCCATCGAATTAAGCGACTGCCTCAACAGGTGCTTAATTATTCCCAGTTATATAAATATTTGAAATGACGAGTGGCACACTGTTTACCTTAAACTTGAGCAAACCCTGCCACTGCTGCGATAATTCAAACAAAACGTCAATCTTAAGCTCACTAGTCTGAAAAGTTTCCCCACCTGGCTAAATCCAACAAGTGCCGTCTCCGCCTCCTCAATTTGCTGGCTGTCGGAGCTGCTTGCTTGAGCTATTCCTCCACAGCTCTACCAGCAATTCCTACAAAATTTGACCCATCCGTCTGGGTGAAATATGAGATCTAAAGGAACCTCGATGGCACTTATCTTACCTTCTGTCAGCTGGCGCAATAAAAAAAAATAACAGGGAAAACGAAAAACAAATATATATATATATATTATAAAGGTATATAAATATATACATATATATAGATAGATGAAAGTGAATAGAACTCTAGAGCAACTAAGAGGTCGGACCTGGAGACCTTTTTCATTGTCCCAATTTACTTGTGTCTATTGGGGAGCTAGCCGACTGGATTATGGCACACTGTGCACTCGACCTTATCTGCCGGTGACGCAGTGCCTTTTAATTCCCCTTCCCTCCCACCCTTCCGACTGTCATACCACCCCCCCCCCCCCCACACCCCCAGAATACAACTCCCTTCCTCTTCAAGATGATATCGTTAGAAAAATTGCTCGCCATTAGATTCAACTGAGAGTTTGTTCAGTTAAGTTGCTTGTCTGCTTCAGCCAGGTAAAAGGTAGGCTTCACGTGCCGCACCCTCCCCCCTCCCTTCAACAAACCCACCTTTCCCGGTGATACCATCTTCCAGCTTTTCGAGCAGATGACTTAACAGGAAAAAACAAACAACTCCATGTATCCTATACGTAAATTCGCTAACAGTTTCTGTACATATTCGAGTCAACTAGAGACCCGGATGGAAGATACAACCCCCCTCTTCTTTCCTTCTACCCTCCCCCTTTACTTCCCCTCTCAACATACCTCCAAAGGGGAAAGGGTGCGGGCATCAGCTGGTGCTCCATCGTGCGTATGTGCTTCTGGCACGGCACAGGGGAGCACCATCTCGTCCCCGTGTATCTTATCTTGTTTTCTCGATAAAAAAAAAACTTTCTCTTGTCTAACAGAGTCGACTTTTCCTTATACCTAATACCAAAATACCAAAAACGGGGGTGGCGTAAAAGGGAGGAAAAAATGGCAAACTCAGTTAATAATGAGTTATTACCCCCAGTGACATGCGGGCGTACCGCCGCCGCGGCACGCACTTTTCGTAAATGTGTGTAAGCGCGTACGCAATCTAAAGATACACTGAAAAAGTCTGACAAGTTAATTTGCCATGTGATTGGGCGTGTTGACTTGATGCCATCGGGAGATATTTTGTCATCCTTGAGGAAGGGAATTTTTATGTACATTGGCAGCTGTTCTGCAGAAGAAAAAAAATAATTCCCAAAAACATACAACATCAACAACAACAAACAATAAAAAGAGGGAGAGAGGGGGGGTAAAGAAGAAATAAAATTGCAAAACCGGAACGTGTACGGCACGGCACGGCACGTTTTAGGCCCGTGAAAGAGCCGGGGAACGGATGAGGCTACAGCCCGAATAAAGCGGCCGGACAGCAAGGCAACAGTTTTCCATTTACCTCACATGCCTACGAGTTGCATCGATGGAAAATTAAATTTCCTGGAATACGAAGAATGGAAAGTTGTACCGGGGCTTAAATATGGACATTTAATGGTCATTGCACCTCTGCCTTTGTGCGGCGCACTTTTAACGTGATAGCGATCTCGCTACGTGACTGGCCAGGTGACATAACTCGAATAAAATTGAATTGTCTCTGCATGGGGAGCAGTTCTCCATGCATTTTTTACAGCATAAAAATCAAGAAAGAAAAAATACATATAGAAAAAAAATACCAGCCCCACGGCTTGTCCTCCGATTGTGGCTCTGGTTTGGGGTCATTTCATTTTATTCGAGGCGATGGAGTCAGCTAATGGCGTGTGGCACTTGCCCCCGACATGAAATTTAACCCGGTGGAGGGTCCTTTGTGCGGGTGGGTCACTACCGAGATTTACAATCAGCTGATTTTGCAGATTCGATGTTATGGTGACGACTTTTATATTTTGTTTTGGGTTTCGGGTGTAAACCAATGAGTTTTGGGGCAATGTCGGGAGTACATTTGTAGCTACTCATGCATACCGGTGGTGACTTTTAAAAGGATTTTAAGAGGTGTAAACATGTTTTCAGAATAACAATAAAGACACGAATTTGGATATTGGAAAATGTTATGGCAAAGTTTATGCTCTTACAATAACATACACGTATAGGATTCTCTATATAGAAAATGTCTAAATATAGTATTTCTCTATTAAACTAAATATAATCTCTTCTGCCCATTTTGCTTTGATTTTTACCGTTATATCATACTAGAAAACAACTGCTTCATAATATATAAATATGACCCGTAATCAGAGTCACGAGTCTGACTCGTGATATTCATTTTTATCCCGAACTTGTAACCACAATCATCATTGTAGGCGAAGGGAAGGAAAATCATAATTAAGATGGTAAAAGATGTCACACAACATAATATCAAAAATTTTCGTTGGAAATTGTGTCAAAACCATAAGTTACAAACGTCTCCAGTTCCTCTAAAAGAAAAAAAAACGCCCGGAAAATACTTAAAACAAACTTAAAGGCAAATAACATATTCGGTTTATTGTAACGCGACAAGCATGCATTTGTCGTATCGCAATATGCAGAAAATTCCGGCAGAAAATGTCACATTACGTAATTTTTAAAGATTTTAAATATCTCGGAAAATATGTACAAGCGACTGACAAAATGTTTTTCCATATTCGGTACTTTTGACATCACACATCAACTCAATTTATACTTTCTGTTCTTTGTGATATTTAAATGCTTCTCTAAAATGCTTATGATTTATGATATGTAGTAATTATTAATTTCACATAGATATTTTGGGAATCTAAGATTATAAAACTATTTTATCAAAAGTGTTCCGTTCTAAGAATTCAAGTATGCTCCATATAATTTCCTTACCAAAATAGTCACTTGAAAGATCTATTCAAATTGCCGATGATTTATACAAGATATTAAATTATCTAAAAATTGCAACTGCTCTAACGTTATAAATATAGCTCGCCACGAACAATATAAATACAAATGACATAAATTTTCTCGATAACTATAAATTAAAAATTGTGAAAATACAGTCGATAGACGTATTTGTATAAAATAATCACACATTAATAAACTCTATCAGATTAATCTTTCATAAATTCATACTGAAAACAACGTAACATTGAAACATAATAAATTTATAAAAAGGAAATAAAAAGAAACCATGATGTCAATGAAACTTGCGTCGTTGAATAAAACGAGTAAACACGTTTATAGTTTCTCATCCTCTACATCTTTATAATTAGTAGTGTCAGTTACTTTTAACTGTTTTAGAAATAACGTAATATAAATTATTCTTATAAATATTGCATATATCAGCACATAGTGCTTTCTCAATTTATGCAATTATCAGGTGAAGCTGACTAATTGAATTGCAAATTGTCTTCTTTCCTTCAGAAAATTTTATATGAGAACAGAGTCACGTTTTAAGTTTACCTTATAAGTTTATAACAAGCATACTAACGTCGTTTTCATAAATCAAAATTCACAATAAATTCTAAATTTGATTACAATAACATTCAAACATCACTCAAGTAATACAAAGCAACAAAATGTATAAAGGTGTACAATAAAATTCAATAAACACAAAATTAATATTAAAAAATTTCCAAACATTTCGTTTTTAATTTACGGAACGTTTAACGATTCATAAAGGTCAGATTATTGTTAAGATAAACAAAAAAAACGTGCCAAAAATTAAAATTAAAAAAAAAAAAAAGCTCATCAAGCAACATTTCACAATTGCCATCTAATTATTTAAAAATATTTTCTCAACTCCTTCACAAATTATAAATCAAACAAAAATTCCTTAGAAAAAGCGAGACCTTCAGATCCCAGAGGTCAAACGATAGTATGGCATCACCGTTTCTAACTAGGTCCATGCCCAATGAACCTCTTGTGAAAAAAGAAAAAAAAATAATAATAATAATCCACTTGTTAGCGGAGTGTTTTGCATCACTGCAGTTATGAAAAACGTGCAAACGAGACCTGAACTTTTCTATGCCCCAATTCAGAAACAAACACACAAAAGATAAAGTTTTTTTTTTTTGCTGACTGCTGAGTTTTGTATTTTTCTTGTTTTCTGCAAATTTTGTGATATGCTTTTAAAATGCAAATCAATTAAGGCATGCACTTTATATCTGATTTCCATTTCATGCATTCATTCAAGTTGAGCTAGTTGGCCAGTAAGTTGTGCAACTCCTCTTAGTGTTTATAAGGCTTAACAGCAGCAGTTCGGCTTTCAGGCTATTGCACCTAATTAGGTTGAGATTTATGGAATAGGATGTTATGCAGACAGCTCTTCAATGCGCCTTTGTTGTTAGAATGATTACCTTTTTGCGGATTATGTTTTAATTGGAAAACAGGTCTCCCTACAAAAGTGAATCGCAAATGTTCATAAATAGCACAAAAATAATTCTGCGCAATACTTTAATGAAATCGTTTAAAAAAACCTGATTTTGGTCTAGTTTTTCTATAACGTTACTTTGAAGGCTTTAATAACAATAACATTAACACGTGTTGTTTTGTTGAATAGTTGCATAACATCAGCTGTTGATAAGAACTGAAATCGAATATTGTTTTTCAAGAAAAAGCTTTATTATGACGATACAAGCTTAATTAAAACCCAGTTTTTTATATTTTAATCTCCTAGGTGTGTGTTTCTTTATTACACCAGATTATAACAATAAGGATAGATTTTGATGTATGAGGTAACTGTAGTCCTGCAACTATCGGTTCCTATAATTGATAGTCATTTTAAAAAATAAGTACGACAGTACTCGTGCTACAATGAGACAAACTTTCGCAAATTTAACTATTTCATACATACTATACATATATGTATAGTTATAATTGTTACTTACTAAAAAAAATTGATAAATCGTGAAATAATTTTACATTTTAGTTGCATTTAAAGAGTAAATATTAAAACTTACTCTTTTTATCAGCACGACTATTTAGAATAGCCATATTTACAATTCCTAAAATTATTCAGGCATTTAAGATTGTCTATTTTATTTGGGTAACGCTATTTTGCTACACTACTTTAAAATAAATAAGAAAACTTATTAACAAAATTACTTTGAAATTTTTATATCCTGCTGCTGCATCCTACTTACTCCTCGGATATTGCCCCAAGTGATTTTCACTTATTTCGTGCCTTACAACATTTTTTACTAGGGAATAAGTAAAATTCTAACCAGGATGTACAAAATGAACATTCAAGTTTTTTTACATCAAAACCAAAGCTTTCTACAGCAATGGAATTAAAAAGCTAGCTGTAAGATGGCGAGAAATTGTAGATAGTGGAGGAAAATACATATATCATTGATTAAAATGTTAAATTGTGTTTTATTTACACTATTTACAAATTTTCCCAAAAATGCACACGAACTGTTGGACTGACCTGATATTTTAAAATAATAAATTTTAAAATGTAAATTTGGCTAAATGGGTTTGATATTGAAAGAGTAAAATTTATTTTTATGAAATAATTTTTAATATTGTGCTGCAACCTTTAACGATACATTAACGGCTGATAGTCTGCATTTCGCATATTGTGTGGTTTGAATCTATTTTATAAAGAATCATTTTCCTTGAAGGGAAGATACCTGCTAATTCTGTGTGCTGTTTGAAAATTATGGGATATGAAATAATGTCCCAAGAAAAGAATCAATTATTAACTATCATACCATTTTTCATTTTATTTACTAGTTAATTATGTAGACCCTAAAGAACCTAAATTTTCAATTTCGATGCGTTCAGGTAGATGTGATCCCTTAATGTATCAGTTTTGTGGATTTTACTGCCAGAAAGAGTCAATTTTACTATTCTAAATGATTATTTTCATTTTGCAGGTTTTTAGATTTCACTTAAAAATAGTAAATGTAACCATTCAAAATTGTTATTTTCACGTTTAAAAATTATAACGCGACTAAGAGTCGATCTAACGAATCGAAAAGAGCTTGAGAAAGCACTTTTGGGTAAAAATCTACTTAATAGCACTAAGAAAAAATTTCTGAAAATTAATTCCCTAAGGGCGTTAAATAAAGGATGAAAATATCTATGGACGTTCGTCAATTTTGAAGTTAGAAATATGGTTCCTGAGATGTTGCCGATGAAATATCTCTTAATAAAGTTCCTTAAATCCATTTCAGTAATTTTTGACTTTAATTGATTTTTTCGTTCAAAGTGCTTAAAATAAGTTGATTGAACGTCATAATAATTCGATTAGATTTTTCTAACCGATTTTATTTTACCCACTTTGCACGAAAAAAATAATTGAAGTCAAAGGTTGCTGAAATGAATTTATGAAAATATTAGTAACTTTATTAATACCAGTGACACATTATAAACGAAATTTAGAATTTAGAGCGTATTCGATTTCATAATTATTATATTGCTTTGAAATTAAAGTATTTATGTCAAAATCTATGTTTGATAGAATATTCGTCCCAACTTTTTTAAGAAACTCAAACATGATATGATATTTCTGAAATTAAGTCTATAAGAAATTCTATATTTAAGTTATAGTCTGTCCAGAGTATCAGGAATATTTAACCAAAAAGGTATTTTGTAAGTTCTTTTCGTCGCAGAAATTACGATATTTGCAATAGGGCAATAGATTTTTGATGTATAATAGTTAAAATTATTAAACAAAAATTGGCTGAAAATCATTTTTAGTATTGTTTATAAGAAAATCAACAATATTTTTCTTTCAGTGTATAAAATCGTAAGTAAGATAGTGAGTGAGTAAATATTACACTATGCTTTGAACTAACTTCTACAAATCATTTGTATATAGAAAACGTATCCATTTACCCAAATTCGTTAAATTAATTAGAAATAGAAATTGAATATGACAAAATTTATAGAGAAAAGTCATACATGTTTTATAACACAATTTAGTTCTTCTTAGCGAATCAGTTATATTAATTCAAATTGGAGACTACGTAACAAACAATTGTCAAAAACACTTAATTACATATTTAGAATAACTTCCCTTAAGTGAAATGCTGAATAGACTACCAGCTGAATTAAGCATTGAAGTACTTCAATAGACTTAGCAACAGGTAACATAAATAAATTTATAAATAATAGGACAAGAATCTGTCAAATGTTTTGAGCGTCGTGTTATCGAATTTTCCCCATTACACACATATCTCCGATATTTGGCCACAAAGTCAAACAGGAGTTAACTTAAAGCCCACCCAAATGGGAATGGCTGCGTAGACGTCCAGGAACTAATGTGATTTATGAATTCTAGTAATTAAACGAGCAGCCATAAGAAGGGCCTGTTTATTGAACTGAATCGATGACGCAATTATTTTTCGAAAAGGTTTTTGGCCACAAAATATGTGTGTACGATGTTTACTTAACGACTGTTGGGGGGGTTTAGTGATTTATTGATTCGATACAGAAAATTACATAATTCGGCTTTTTTCCTTTATTCATGAGAGAATACATATGCTCATCAATAACAATTACTGAAAAAATAAAAATATAAATCTTCAAATTAATTTTAAAAGCATTCAAATTTTATATAGGGTTATAGAAGCATGCATTACATTAGTAGGTAATATGCGTTTGTTCAAAACAAGATAACTCAGATCAGAAAAGTGTCTGCTTATTTGAGTTTTGTTTTTGTTTAGTTGGGAAATTGAAATGGGGTGGTCTTCTAGCATTTCTAATAAATGGTCAATTTTGCATGAAATTAAAACAACATCAGCAAATTCTGAAAATTATAATATATCAAATAGCCGAAAACTTATGAAAAGAGGCAAATGATTCACAATGTGCAAAATTGCTGATTCTTATTATGTAAAAAATTTTGCTGGAGTCAAGCAAAAGAAGCAGGTGGTTTTCTCTGTGATGTTAACAAACTTTACTCTTAGTAGACGAATTTTATTGTCTGCACGTTACGCCTTAAATAAAATAAAATTCAGAATACTTACTACACTATGTACTTCTGAAATAAATTAATGAATGAATTTTCCTATTTGCTAGAAACCTCTAAATGTAACTTGCAGAATATGTTTACCTTACGTTAAAATCTATAACAAAATTGAAACATTTTCAAACTTCAGTGATGCGGAGGAGGACTTTACTTGTTATCGTGTATTTAAGATGATATCTATTAAAAGAAAGTATGAAAAAAAATAAAGTGGCAATGTTTTAAAATTGGCAAAGTGAGGCATTTCATACGACACCCACCTTGCCTAAATTTTTTTCACGTTTGACTCTCAGACTATGTTCGTGACTATACTAAATTTCAAGTTTATGGTTTAAAGTTAAACGGTCGGACCAAAAAAGTTCCAATTTTTTCCCATTTTTGGAATCAAATTTTAAAAAAATTATTTAGTTTGTAACCTAACCTACATCTTGGCACTTCCTAAACTTCAATCATGCATTATACCCCTAGAAAACGCAAAGAAAACTGCATGAATCCACAACAGTGCAAAAATGTCATGAGTTCATTGCCCCAAATTACAACTCTATCGGTTGATTGCACGCCATCCGAAATCCGAGCAACAATTTTGATGTTCAAAGGCGAGAATTTGATTTTCATTTTCTTCGAATTGAGCAATTTTCCAAGAAAACTGTGGCAACAGCAGCTGCCACAGACAACAGAAGCACAGCGTAGGAAAACCCCATGATGAGGAACTGTAGAACTAAACTGCAGACAGTCGGCTGCTCGAAATGTGTCTTCCCATTTTTACTCGATTTCGCTGCTCACTCGTGATCTGCATTGGTTACAGGGTGGCGATGATGAACGCAGCATTACGGTCGGATGCACAAACTAAATACAAGTGTTGTCTGGCTTTTGGCTTCTGCAGCTCTCTTCATCTTCCTGGTTTTAGGAGGAAGAGGCGGAGGAACGCGGGTTGGTAGCATACAAAACAGACAAAAGGAGGGAACACGGGAAATTACCCGCCTTTACCAAACACTTTGTACAGGGAGATAATTACCGCCAGATAATTACGATTCTAATTACAATACGCTCTCTGAGTGCGATAAAGGCCAACATTTGCATTCAACCCAAAGACCGTACCCCCTTTTAATTGTATGGTCGTGAGTGATGCCACCAAAGACCAGCTGATAAGACTATTTTAATTATAGCCGAACCAGGAAAACAAGCCGCCAGACCGCGGAATTCCCAAAGTCATCAAGTCAGATGCATCGCCGCCACCGTCATCCTTAACGATGTCTCAGGGCGCAATGTCCTACATTCGTCCCAAAAATAGCTAATTGCACCCATATGTGCATCACGCTAGAATGAGTCACTTTACGTATCTCATTTCGGAGTTATCTTGAAACAATAAATTTTTCGGTTTTAAAATGCGTGCACGTCTCTCTAAAGACGTGAGATAAAAGCCGAAAGGAAAAATACTAAAAATTAATTTATATATAATTTTTGTCGCACTTGTGCAGAAAAGATACATACGTTTTACGTTGACTGGATGCTGTGGATGCAGCCGAAGATTTCAAGTACCAAAAACTGCACCAGCACAAGCGCCCCCTGTAGGCGTTCTGTAAAATGCGCTGCGTGACTGTTGCGGCAGTAGTCGAAGTAAGCAGCCGTCCCAAAAACTCCTCGATTTCGGTGTAATAAATTCCAGAGAGAAACAGACGTCGTGACGACGAACAAAATGCAAAAAAAATATAATAGGAAAAAAAAACCGAAGTACACTCACAAAAAAAATTATATATGATAAAACACACAAACTCACAATGTGATAGAAAGGAAAATAAAGAAAAACAAATTTTGTGCGATGTGAATAATAATCCGATTTTCCTCTATGTGTTTGCTTTTCTAAAGCTACTTGGCTTGTTGCACTTTAGTTTCAGGGGCGGAGAAGAGGGGTGCAGGGAAAAACAAGCAGGGAATGGAAAAAATAAAGAAATATTTCAAACAGATTTTCACTATAAAAACCCGGTAGTGTGATAGATATGAGGAAATTGGTTGAATCCGCACACTTTTGATGAGAACTGGAGTAGTAAATCACACGAAACGAGGACAAGTCATTGCGAAAAATTGTTATTCGAAAGGGAAACACTTTAACACGAAATCACTTTAAATTTCTTTTAAATTATTTTACGCACAAAATACACTTTTTTATAAATTCTATGTTTTTCTATTTTTTCTAATTGTTCTTTAGCTTCAAAACTTCCGAAAATATGTCTTTTTATCGAAAATTCACAGTTCTAGACCTAAAAAAGTAAACATCGAAAAAACATAGAAAACATCGAAAACGCAGTAAATCACGTTTTATATTCTCTACAGCTGTTACAATATTCCAATAACCAATTTAAGCTGGAATTAGGTGAAAAACTACTTCCTATCCATATTTTATGTATAGCTTTAAGACAAGAAACCGGGTTTCGGGCAAAAAACAGCCAGTCACACTCTAAATTTATACTGATGTTAATTGATTTGAGTCCCTTTTAAACCGAAAATAAAATAGTCAATAAGAAAATTTATATTTAACACTTTACAAGAACAATAATGTCAACAACAGCAACAGTAACAACGAACCGAACGAAACGGACCGTACAAGAAAATATTTCTTTTCCAGTCAAGCAAAATCGGTTTCCCTTCACTTTTATTCAGATTTTTCGATGAATTTCGCGTTTGCGAAACGAAAGCGAAAACCTCGAGAGATACTGGTGTGCCGCAAAACAGAACACAGCCGCCGAAGAGCTCGGCAAGTCTCAGATCTTGAGAGGTTGACTGGATTTTTGTCGTATATATTTATTTTTATTTTTCTTACAAAAAGTATCTCTAGTCTCCCCGGATACCCGTGAATATGTCTGAATGTCTATTGGAGCTCTGCAGAAAAACGGATTGAGCTCACGTTCACGTATCTATCGACGGTATAATGCGGGTGAACTAGATGGAGCCCAGTTGCATGAGACGTGCTCTGCAGATATACCCACCCAGATTTATTTTACTTTAGTATGATAATTATGCTGTGAGCATAATCCGGACGAATCGACCTTACTATCAAAACTCAGTATGTCACAAGAGATTCAGTGGTTATTCGCTGATTTCATCCAGTTGGGTGCTGAGATACGCGCACGATAAACTGGTAAAGATACAACTTCCCCAAAAAAAAAATAAATAAATTACTCTCGAGTTTATACCACGCGATCGAGGAAAAAATTTCGAGGGTATAATACTTGAAGAAACTGCTTCAGGCTCAAAGGAAGAAAAAGTAAAGGAAAAACCCAAAGAAAACGGAGCACATCAATCGATTTCGAGATGCTTTTAAAATAAAATTAAAAATATCCGAGAGCGTGAAGGTAAATTGTAATATTCCTCAGCACGACCGACTATCAACACGCTCCGACCAAAACTGACTTGGCTAAGTGCTAGCATCAACTCGGTAAGTCTTGGGCTTCATTGTCGTCATCATTATTAGACTTCGGCGTGTCGGGCTGTGTGCCCCTGTGCAGCGAGAACGACTGCTACGAAACGGCAGCGAAAAGCAACAGCAGCGACAGCGAAAACCGGGCAGCAAAATCGAGCAGCAGCAGTGGCAGGCCTGTGCTCCACTGTAAAAGTTACAGTCATCGTCGTAGTCAAGCTTTTCCCCACCGACTTGCTCCCCGGCACCGGCACACTATCATCCAGCGAAGCCCCATTCTGATTTTTTGGGGGCTCCGCGTGCCGCACCGCTCGACGCTCGAAGCAGACGTGTAGAAGTCGTCGTCAGCATTGTCGCCGGGATATCAACCAGCTGCTGCTGCTGCTACCGCTGGAACACCCCGCAAAGAGCCCCATCCCCAAAAACGAATAATAATAATACAAAAGATTTGTCGATTTTTCTTGACCACGATAGACCCGATTAGAAGAGACCTGCATACGGAGCCACATTGTAAACTCGGGTTGTAGTAACCACCGAACACGCTGTACTATCACCCGAAGAGAGCCCCACTGATAAGGCCCGATTTTGGACCCGCTGCTGCGCACTGGGTGCCCCCGCAGCACCCAAGAGAAATTTTAATACCCTGGTGCTAGCACCAAATACCAGCAGAGGAAATCTATCAAACTGACCAACTGCGCATAATCAGCGAAAATTCGTCAGAAGAGAAATAAGTGCGTTTCACCGCCAAAATAAAACGTCTGCGTTATCGGCAGCAGGTCGCTCTTAACAATCCTCGAAGAGTACCTATAAAAACCCTTTTCTGAACTCGCCCGCACGCCTTTTGTAGAGCGCCAGGACTTTTATCCATCGTTCAAAGATGATCCGCATGCCCTACACTTTCCAAAAAATAATGGATACTTCCGATGATGGATATGAATACATTCTGCACAAATCGGCCACTGTATGAAGTGCAAAGTGGCCCCGGGCAATGAGGTTAAAAACCCTCAATTGAATCGAGATCCGGGAAAGGATTCATCTTGATATGGGAAATCGCCGGGTCCAATAGTTTGGATCCGGAGATTATTTTGCGACAACAATAACGAATATATTGTATCTACGACAATTTTTATGTATTTATAATGATAAAACTACCATAATTGGATCAAAAATTGGTGGATGATTTTAATTAAATACACTTTTTTAATTATAACACAATCTGAATTCGAAACATTAAATTGGGTTTTTTTAGTTTCATTCAACTCAAAAAATTAATAACTTCAAATAATTATTCATAATACTTCAAAATTATATAATATACTAATTTTTGCTTTGATACTTCAGCATGTACGCGAATTTGGATAGAATTCTGTAGTCTACCAGCATAGAGTAGCATAGAAAATAATTTTAAATTTATCGGCCAGCATTACAGAAAATAACAAAGTAAAAGCATAAATAAAAAATGAAAGGTTTTACTTAATTGCTAGACTGACATTAAAAGCGTTGTGAGGATGATTTCCTCTTCAATATCAAAATCATAATTATCATTATGCTAAATTAATAAAAAATGTATATTTGAGATAAATAAAAAATTTAGCCGCTAAATGAACCCAATAATGATCTTGAAGGGGAAAACTATTTCAGTTTGTAATAATACACACTCACTGTCTACAATCTTAATAATTATTAAGCAAATTTACTCTAATTTTGTATGGAAATTAAATACAAAATTTTACAAAAGTAATATGCAACGAACGTCGAGTGTGACCCCAGTAGCATAGTTAGTCCTGATTGGGCCGTCTGAAAATTTCTTGGAGACGTAAGTCTTTTTAGAAAATAAACAAAAATATCCTAAAAAATATTCATAGTGGTTAAATATGAATTTTTCTTGCCATTTTTCGGTGAACGTATTTATTACATAATTCATATCTGAAGACAATTTTAGTTTCTTAAGTTTTTCTTTTTTTACGGATAGTAGTGATAAGTCCGATAGTCGTTCATGCCCCATAGAAGTTCTTTTAATAATAAGTCTTAGTTCATGAAAAGAAAATATTTTTCGAGATATTCGAGTGAAAAGGATAAACAAGCCCGTTTAAAAAAAAAATATATAAATTGTTTATACATAGATTTAGCTCGTCACTCTACATATTTAAAGATCGATTAATTACTGAGAAATCGTAAGCTAGGTTTTGTTTTCTCTAGATTTCAATTAAATTTTAAAAGAAACTCAGTCAAAGTAACTTATTTCCTAGTGGACAGAAACCTACAGAAACTTAACTCCTTAGAAAAAAAATTTAAAGTGTACGTCCCTGTTTAAGCAATTACTCACAAATATTGCAATTTTATAGAAACATTTATTCATTTTTATGGTTATATTTTAATGAAAAATTTTTACTCTCAAGTAAGTTACTATACTCAACTCGAGGACGTTTTCATTTGTAATCAAGTAAGTCACTCACAGTCATAGAAGTGTCTATCCGATTGAAAAATAATAACCTTCATTTTTTTAATAGCTTAACCAGATAATAAATAATTTTTTAATTCAGCTGTTAACTGAATGCAATTTAGTATTTCTGGTGTTACATATCCAATAAAATGCTCGGCAGTTTAATTCAGCAGGAAGGAAAACAAATGGTAACAATAACAAAGTAACATTCCAGTTCTGTTTCTGCAGTTAGCACCTGAATTTTATTTATTTTGAAAGATTGTATTTTTCTTTATTATATGTACTTTTCGATCTTCAGCAAAACAATTCGCATCTGGTAGTAGAAGAGGCAAATTTAAACAATTTCTGATACACTGCAGCAACTATTGATACCTTCAGTATGCAAATCTGTTTTCTCGTGATAAACCAACAATTCTATTCAAAACAAAAGGATTTTAGAATTATGTGTATTATGCATGGAAATGGTATTCAACATCTGTTATTTTTATCTTGAACAATTACGTCAAATTTTCCTATTTAAAATACAAATTAAATTTAATAAAAAAGCACATATCATATTTTAATAAACGTGCATGAAGAGAGCCAGATGTGAGTAGAAAATATATCACCAAATTAATCTTTGCCATTCAAAATTCGACGCTGACGGATGATTCAATTCAAGTGAGTCATTTGTGCGCCTAGATTGATTCGTGGACATACCGAGGGTCAAATGAACGTCGTCACCGCAGGCACGTTTTTCCTCTAATTCCAATCAGTCACTTCAAACTTTCAATAAAAGTGAAAAGCAAATTGTACTTTTATGCAGTTTGACTGGTTTATTTCTTATTGATGTTCGCATACGAACTGCTTGAAAGATCATCTTCAGATTGAAAGTAATGAGAATGAAAATAATAAGTGGTGGTCTTTTATGATTTCATATTTCTAAAATTACGAAAAATAGTACCTAGATGTTTGTAAAATTGCTGATTTCAATCTAGTTTAAACTTTTTTCCCGTTTTGAACATTGAAAAACAAACATGAAAACATCCTAAAAGTTCTGAAATTTTCGTAATTATACCACAATAATAAAATTCTTTAAAATGTCCTGAAAGTATGTCAAAATGGAGTCAGAAGTTCGTCATTTCGATGAAAATGGTATAAGTTTTAACAGCTTTCGAATAAGCGAATTTTTAAACTTCTATTCGTTTTCTTAACAGCCGCTTTTTTCATTTGTACCAGTTTTAGTTAAAATAAAATGTTTTACAAATATTCATCGAACCGTTCAAAAGATAAATATTATCTTCCAAAATTTTTTAAGGAAATAAGTAGATCACAGTTCATCACTATTTTTACCGACTTAAAATATCTAATAAAATCTAAGGATGGTTATATTTGAAGTAGCAACGAAGAAGTCCAAAATGAGCATTATTTCATACTTCTGATCTTTTAAAGACGGTTTTATTTTTTTGTGGACTGCGTCTGAAAATGCAATGTAATTAATAATTTAATTTTGTTTGGTATTTGAGGAGAAAGTGTATTTTGGGTATTCACCTCTTAGAACATTTTTATATACGTGCATTGTTTTTTAGACTAGCTATGTAGCTAGAATAAATATTTATCCCCTATTTGTGTTTAATGGCAAAATGCCAGAAAGTTTGAACAAATTCCTGGATTAAAAATGCTGTTAAATTTTGAAATTCAAAATATGTCCGATGGACGTTATTTTGAGGGTAAAATTACACGTTTCAGATGCAGCGAAATGCGCTATAAAATATTCCTAAACCAGAAACTGATGTAAGGTTCCGAAATTGCTATAATTTTGTGACCTTTGGAATCGCCTTTCGGCTGCCTGTGAATTAAATTAGAATTTCATATTCCGCAGTTGCTCACTTCAAGGCGTTGTTCGGACGGAACTTCTCCCGGCTGTTCGAGTGGAAACACCCTCCGAATAGTTTTCCCTTTAAACCCTTCCGCAGGAACCGGGAGCGGGGCCGGGGCGTTTGTTATACAAAGTGTCTACAAGCTGTTCGGGGGCCCCATTGCGCGATGACAGCAATTTGCTGGGGCGTTATATGTGAGCCCGATTAATCAAGCGGAGCCCCGGCGCTCGAGGAGGTCAAGTAGGACTGACCTAGTCTGCGGGGCCCGCTCCCGAGCGGCCCGGGAAAGGTCAGGAGGCGGCGGCGTTGACGTCTTCCGCCTTCCGTCCTCCAGCGCCCGGATGAAGACTTCACTGCCTCGGTGCAGACTTGGTTCTAGAGATTTTTGAATTGATGGGGCCACGGCCGCCCCCAGTCCCCGGGGCGGCCGAGCACGTGCATAATTGCACCCGAGGAATGTTTACATCCGCCGCGGCCAGGGCGCATGTGCCCCGGGCGGCTCAAGGCGAAAGCGGCTCCTGGACAAGTGACATTTG
Source organism: Eutolmus rufibarbis (assembly GCA_963920795.1). Classification (NCBI taxonomy): domain Eukaryota; kingdom Metazoa; phylum Arthropoda; class Insecta; order Diptera; family Asilidae; genus Eutolmus; species Eutolmus rufibarbis. The sequence continues at coordinate 42,727,642 of OY987206.1, forward strand.
GACGAGGTGGCACCGCGGCGCCCCGCAGCCCCCCTCGTGACTTACCTTCACTCAGCGTCCGGCTGCCGAGCCGAAGCTCCAGCGGTGCTCCCCGCCGAAGGCCGAAGGTCGCAGCCCCCGCCGCCGATGCACCGCACAGCAGCCGCCTCTTCGTCGGGTCTTCGAGAAACGGTTCACTCGCGCCGCGTTTGGTGAACTCACCACGAATTCCGCTCGTGACGTTTGCACCTGGACCGGACCACCGCTCGCAGCCTCCGCGCACCGGAAGCGAATTTCTCGTCTTCTGTTTTTTTTTTTTTTTTCTTTTTCCTCGGCTCGGGCGACACTTCCGCGTCTCGGGATCTCGCTGAATCGTCGCGATGACGCTGGAATAACTGTGACAGCTGTCAGTTTCGTGGGTGGGCGACTTCTTCGAGAAAAAAAAATCTCCTCCTCAAGTGCTCCGAGGTGCTCTCCGCCAGAAGCTCCGCAAGAACTGAGCGGCCGGCGCTGCGACGGCGCGCCTTATCACAGCCGTGGGATGAGCGGGAGCTTTCCGGCGACTCCGCCGCAGGTGAAAGTTGAAAAGCACTCGCCGGCGCCGTATAACAGTTTCGCGGATGCACGCGTCGTCTGCCGGATTTGAGTGAGTTTGCACGCGAAAGCACTCAAGTCATTCAGCTAGCGATGACTTTGAGCAGAAATTAAAATTTGAAATCGTTGTTACGCCCTCACAATTTGATACTTCGGTTATTTTATTATTTTTGAAATCCAAGGCAGTAAAAGCCAAAAATGTGAGAATTGTTAAATTGAGTTTTTGAGTTTCCATAATAATTGTAATAAAATATTCCTTTTTTTTTTTTTAAATTCTATAAGATGAGTTTTTATTTTGACACTTTAAAATATCTTGGTAAGTACACAAAATAAGTATCTATATTTAAATTAAAAACTTAATTTCTGTCGAATTACCACTGTTAACTAATTTGAAAAACAAATTTAATGTTAATTCATTAATTTTCAGATTTTGTAATAGCATAATCTTATGTAAGTATGATACCTACATAACTTGATACTATCGAATTTTGTATGATTCTAATTTTAAGAATGCAATATTGCAAAAAAATGTCAAGTCAATCGGTTTAAAATTGAATTTTTTATGCCGCACGCAAATAAGGAAATATTAATTTTGAGAAAAACGCATTTAAACGGCTACGTTTTTTTTATATGTTTATCCCAAATAATAATTAAAAAAATGCTGGGTCCTTTTATAAAATTTTATTTATCTTGTCTTGGGTTGTAGGTCAAATCTTGCAACTGAATTTTAAACCACTTCCCGCTATCGGAAAAAGATGAAATTTAGTACACTTATGTGATGACAATGCAATATAGTATAATAAATATTTTTCTAAATCCACTTACCTTCTTTTTCACAACCCCCTTGATTTGGATATAAAATGAAAGGGTTCGACAAGTAGAAAACGATAAGCTACATGACGTCATTCTAAATCCAAGATGGCGGATTTCCTTTATCTTTACAATCCCCTTGACATGGGTATCAAATAAAAAGGTTCGACGAGTAGAATACGATATAAGATTGTTTTTAAAAAAACAAATTTTAATTAAGAACTTGTTTTAGTCACGAACAGACAGGTCAAACAAGTCTAACGTCGATATAAGCATAACTTAAAAACTTTAAAATTATTAAACAAAATTCAAACGATTAAAGTCCTATAATATTTTGTCATGCATGCAAATAACCCAACGTCTGACCTACTGAACCCATCCTTCATCCTGTGCAGATTTTGAGCCCCCTTAAGCCCCAGGCTCAAGTGTTACCTCAAGAACTTCACCTGACTTCCGGAGAACATAATTTCAGTACGAAATAGTTTCGCTGCAAAATTCAATTAACAACTCGAGAGGGTGCCGGTTGCTGATTCGAGGGAAGGAGGTGGCTAACAAATTCGCACTCGAAGGCGAGCAAGTTCCCACTTAATCCTGCAAAGGATTTCGGTGCTCCTCTGTCAGGTGCAATCGATCGCAGCCATTGTGTGCGGAAATACTTTCGAGTTGACTCGGTTTCTTCCATGTCATCGGGCACTGTTTGTGCAATGGACAAGTTTCCCGGACTCGGCCCCCCGGATGTGCGGGAAAGTGGGCCCAGGTGTGTGGGTCTCTGGGCAGAAGCTCCCGTAGGAGCAGCCCGAGGATCCGGCTGCCGACTTCCAGCACCTCGAAAGAAGCAGGTTTGTATGGGTTTTGCCTCTGTGCACTGCGGGGATTCCTGATGGAGTCGTAATTGCCCCTGGAGGTTACTTTCCTCGCATTTTTCTTTTCCTTTAGAAGGTCTATTTGAAGAGGATTAAAGCGCGCTTCATCGGATCCGACTGGTTTGTTTCTGTTCCCATAGCTTTCCTCGAGATAGTGCCTTTTTCCAGCCGAGGAATGCTTGAGATGCTCTGAATTATCTGAATAAAGCCTGGATGCCACGATGTGGGCTGCACTGCAGCCAAGTCGACTTCGATGCATACAAAGCCGCTGGTAAGCATTCCAGCACTTGCGACGATTTGAAGCTGGTATTTAAATTATTTAAAACTAGCTGATCTGTACCCGGGGTCTCCTGCGCACAACTATCCCTATAATAAAACTAAACTTTAATAAAAATATGACGTTGCCGATTTAAAATTCGTTAAATATCACTTAGGAGATTAAGCGTAACATAAATACTTTTTGCGTGATTCACCTTAAACATATCACTACCCTACATTTCTCCCTCCCTCTTGCCGAAAATTAGCCCGGACAGACAGACAGACAGAAAAAAGTAGCCTATGTCACTCCTGAAAACCTCATATTCATGTCTGTAAAGTTTCATCGAAATCGGTTCAGCCGTTTCGAAAATTAGCCTAGACAGACAGACCGACATTTCAATTTTATATCAATAATTTACCTTTATTTTAAGTTCAGTAAATTTACATTCTTGTGGCAAGCCATTATAATAATTTTGCATACACAAAAATTGTCTATTTGTCTTCATGCATGTTTCATATAAACCAAATGAAGAATAACAAAATCAAGATCAGGATGAACTAAATGAAAACAACATCACTTTTCTTTAGAAAATGAAAGCATATTTACATAACCAGTTTTAATACCACTGCCAGCTCCTTCTTTTAATTTTAATTTTACAATTTTTTATTATTGTTGAACATGTAAAAAAGGAAGACGTTTTATTAATACTTATTGATTAAAGAGTTCCTCTTCCACTCATAAACCTCTAAGTGGGACTCTTCTGGTCAATCAATTTTTTAATATTATTTAAAACATATAAAAAAATGTTATATTATCCTTGCAACTTCTATTAAAATTACATGCAAAAACATTTTGAAAATTAATTGATTAATCTAGATGTCTTTCAGAGACTTGCTAACCGATAGATTTGAAATTTAAGGCGGAGTGGAGTTAGCGGCCTTTTAGAACTATCGCCCGTTAAAGACCAAAGACCTTCTTAGAATAACGATTAATAAAATTTTTGAGTCAATAGAGACTCCCATTGAGTAGTAAGTGTTGGTATACGTTAATTACATAATCATTATTCAATTAATTTTCAAAATACTGCAGTTTATTGAAGAATTTTATTTAATTTTAATTTTAAATGACGTAAAACCAAAAACTATTAAAGTTTGTGTGGTACGTACCTACATAAAAATGTAATGCAATGATTAAATGAAGCTATTCATTGTTATTGTGGGTCAAATCCATGTTTTTGTTCTTGCTTATAGATAAATGGATCATATCAAATTAAATTTATTATCATATGTGGATGATGGACTTGCCCCACTTTCAAAATAAAATTATCAGCAATGAATGCTTTTCATAAAAATTTGCAGTCAATTTATCCGTCTTTACTGCTTTAAATTATTCTGGTTTAAATTTTAGAACAATGAGAAGGAATTCTCTTAAAAATTAATTTCGAAAACGTGACAAAATTTAAAGTTTTATCCGTCATCTGGCGGCATGAATGAGACTAATTGAGCCGACCGGGGACGCGGCAACTCTTTTCCAGCCAACCAAAATGCCCAATTTACCGGCAATAATCCATTTTATCGTCTCATTAATTTGTTAGTAAAACAAGCTCGTAAATTGCAAGTTATTAACTCAATTGCGTAAAAAACATTTTATTTTTGTGTCAGCGGGGCATGTCAACAGAAAGAGAGAAAGAGAGAGAGAGAGTGAGAGTGATAGAGAGAGTGAGGGAATACAGCTGACCTCTGTGGCCCGACCTGCAAAAATTGTGGTTTGCAGCAATTAAAACCTTTAAAAATTTTTTATGTATATGAATATTTTTCGAACTGCGCCCTCCCCCACTTTCCAGTCCACCTGGTTCAAAATTAATTTGCTTAATAAACCGAACGGTGCCGCCGTGGTGGAGCCGGTGGAACCATGCGAGGCACGGCACGTCTGGCGGCACATGAATATTTTCGCATTTCAGCGTGCGGCACACGGTGTGACGCGAAAAGTCCGCAATTTCGGTTGGTGCTGGCGCGGTTCGAAGGTGCTTCAAATTAATTGAATGAGTCCCATCTTTCGCAGAGGACGATCCGGTGCGTGGGCGGGGGTTGGGAGAAGGGTTTGGTTCAGATGTACTATACATGAACACGCCCCACGGTATACCATTTTAATGAAATACGAAACTGGCTCCCGGCCCTTCTCGTTTCACCAAAACGAATAAACCTAATTAGCTCGCTCACCTTCCGGATTGAATCAACATCGCTTATATGCCCGGGCGGCAGACGCAGCTCGCCGCAAATAGGGTCCACAATTTAATTAGCACCAGCAGCAGCCAGTGGCGGGCGCCGGGTTAGGTTTGAGGGGGGAGGGGCATGAATCCTGGCGTCTTTACGCCGCCGTACACACATAAGACTTGGGGCCCGCGCTATTTTGTAGGCTCTGGGGGGATGAGAAAATGGCAGAGAGGGGCGAAGCACCCGGAAATTTATTTGGGGATGCTCCCTGATTATGGTTAGACCTGCAACCCCCCGTCTGTGTGCGTTCCCAGTCGATAATTTAACATCGGATTTTATTAACACGTTCCTCTGCAATTTATCGTGGCGCCCGGCATTATCCTGCCGCTGCCGGAGGAACCTCCTGGAGTCGGTGTGTGGAGGGACCCGGCTGTTGCTGCCGCCGCCGTTCCTCCTCCACCGCTCCGCCCGGTTGTTGCTGCCCGGCTCCCGGGGATATACTCCGGCATCAAAGTAAGTCTCCATGCGAAAGGATGAAATTGGAAATCTGTTGCTTCCCTTATTATCCCCAGTGATAAATTGCGCCTCTTTGGATGGCTCTCGTATCTGCTTTTCTCTGTACGAAGTCACCGGATTATCTAGCAACATGCCGTGGAAGCAGGTGGCGTACAGTGGCGTCTCCAGATGCCGACATCTTAGACCCCCTCCTCCCCGCCTTAAGCCACCTAAAGAAGAAATGGCTGATGCCATAAAAGAAAACGTGTCCGCAAATGGATCAGAAACGTTTGCAAAACTCTTGGCTTGATTGCGTTCAATGTTTTCCGTAATTGCACAGTATCCCGTCGATTTGTGGCAATTCGGGACGTTTATTAAAAGGGCTCTCGCCCACGCCGCCGAAGGCACACTTACTGAATTAAGGTTGGGTACGACCTTCGCCCGGCTGAGGTAAATTTGTGTGAAATATGGAAAATGTTTCACTTGATCAGGGATTTTCAATGGAGCGTGGGTTTTTGCGCTTTTTATATGACCATTTGCGGTTTTTGTATTTTTGATATCATTCGTAGGAGTTAATTATTCTATTTGCCCAAGTTCTAATTAAGGATACTTCGTTCTAGGTAATGATGATTTATTAAAATATCTCAAGAATACTTTCTGTAGAAAGGACGGTTAGAATAGTTTTTCTTGGCGTAAGGGACTTTGTAGAAATTACACGAGCATAAAATAAAAAAATGGTATGATGCTTTAATACATAAAATTATTGCTTTTATATTTCCCGCTAATATGACACGTTTATTTCATAGCTTTTTAGAATACTCCTGAATCTTCTACTTTCACAATATTTTATCTGGAGCTCCACAAGGTTCCGTTTTGGGTCCAATTTTATATAACATACATACAGACATTATTATGTACATACAGCTTCCCAACTCTTTTTTGGTTAAAACGCTGCTTTTTTCGAAACATATATAAATGTTCATTATCAGAAAATTCATTGATTTTAGAACTGCATCCGATTGGATTGTAGCAGTGATAGTTTTAAGTTAATGTAAATTTTAATTCTTGAGTTTTATTAATTAGTGATTAAGAAGTATTAATGGCTTTCAATCAAGTAGTTGAAAGTGTATGTTTTACCAAACATAATTTAGAAATAATAAATCAATATAATATAATGTAATATAATATAACCTTGCGTTTAAACCCAATAAGCCTACTAAAATGAGCAGAGTAATAACAACAAAATGAGAACAATTTGGAAAACTTTTAATAAATTACAATAATATAAAAAATTATTATTGAATTATTATTTCCGATTTCGTGCATTCCAAATACTGGTTCAGAAAAAGAACTTAAATTTATATGTAAAACCTCGGTGCTGTATGAATTTGACCTATTTTCGAAAAATGTTGGTTATTTACATATTGTTAAGCTAAAATATTCTATATTAAGTATCCCCTAATTGTATTATACTATTTATTTATTTTTATTTATTGAGTTCAAAAGTTAAAACTGTATGTTTGAGTAAAGTTTATTCTTTCAGTGCGGTGTTTTAGCACTCTATTGACTATTCATTGCATTCGTAAGGAATTTTCTAGTTTGACTCAGAGAGGTACCTAAAACTAAACCAAAATTTAGCCGAGACATCTACAAAGCGTTCGTCTCGCTTGATAGTATTAAAATGCGAAAAGTCCTCACAGTTGCCCTATTTGTCATATTTTTCTTCAAACAAGTTGTCCCGGTTAGCCGCTAAATTTGCGAATTGCGGGCACGTTTGTGTCCTTCAAAATGTAAATATTCTTCGGCACATTGGCACAAACTGAAAGAAACATCTCATCCATTTTTAAGTGTTCGCAAACATTTGAATATCCTTCAAAAAGTCAGAGGTACTAAAATAAACACGTCTTGTGGTCGAGACAAAAAACGGGAAATTATTCAAATCTTTTAACCTCGCCCGGCATGAATAAGACATACCTCGCCGCCGCCGTCGCCGCCACTGTCTAAAGAAAGGTCGTTCTTCTTCTGCTGAGGCCGAGCCGAGTGCGGGGGGGCAAAAGCAGTGTTGGTCCTAGCCTGCACCCGGGTGGCACTCGCTGAGTATGCTCCCAGGTATTTTGTCTGCATAAATTTTTGTTGTTGCCCCGATGGCATAAGGCCACACACACACTGTCGCCGGGCACAAGCCGAAGCCCCGGAATAACTTCTCGGGCAGTAAACTTACCTGAATTGTGTCACACAGGGGGGGCCAGGGGGGCCACGTACCTGCACAGGGCATATATGCAGATTGGTAATCTCAACAATCAGCTGAAAGGAATTTGCATGCAGATAGGGCAACTTAAAGTGACACTGTGTGTCCTGTACCGTCGGTTGATGCGGAATGTACAGATGAATCGCATACTTTATACGGACCTCGGTTCGGAGATAGGTGTGGTCCATGGAGCTACTTGAATTTGCATTTAAATAGAAAAATCTGAAAAAGAAAGGGGTGCTGAACAAAATCAAAATCTCCCGGGGTTTCGTACGTTGCCTTTCTTTTCCTCCACATTCTTCTGCTACACCCTGTATCTAGTACCCAGCCTCTGCGCTTTACTCTGCTTTGTCGTGCGCTAGGGCTAAGATTTTATTTTATCTTTTTTTTTTTTCACGGTGCACTTATGCCAAAGATAAGGTGGCAATCTTCTGCGACAATACTTCTAAGGGCATACAAGGAATTTTCATGAACTGTCATTGCTAAGGTTCAAGTTGATAGCCTCTTCGCGCTGCAGACGACACATGAAGGCATGTGCTGCTAGACGTGGTGCTTAGAACTTCTCAAGAAGTGATCAAACACTATTTCCAGAATCCAGACGAAGGGCTTTTTCTCTTTGTAGGGCAAAAATGGGAACGAATTTTCACTGACTTTTTTTTGCTATTATTTTCATGCTTCAAAGGGTATTTTCAGATAGATTTTTGCTTGGTTGAACGTAATTCACTGCTAAAGTGGATGAATCTATGCATATTTTGAATTAAGCAATTAAGACTTTTATTTTTAACTCATAACTCAAAACATTTTTCTTGAGATATTATAATGCAAAAGCCTACAAGTCATAAGGATTTGGAACAATACCGATGCAATAAAGAATATTTATATCATTAAAATAAAACTTTTCAAATGTTGAAAATCTTAAATCTGCAAATTCAAGCCATCTTGAATCCCAAATGGCGGTCATAATTTCTCAAATTCATATAGACGCGAAAAAATATGATTAATAATATAAAGTGTTAATATGAATTATTCTATTTTGCTCCGCTGAAAGTAGCCATCGGGAAAAAATAATAATAATAATAATAATAATACAAAAGTATTTGAATAGTTATTTAATTTCTACCAAACCGAATAGAACAAAACTTTATCGAGCGGTAGATTATTTTTATTTTATAATATGATTTCGCCATCCATTTTGAAAATGTAGTGACTATCCAAAATTTTATACATGCAATTTGCAAAGAAATCATGATATTGCAAATTGCCTGTATTATTCCAAATGTGTTCCACTTCTTTTATAAATCCAAACAAACCGCCTCTAATTACGTTGTAACGATTGCCTCAATTTCCCTACTTCCCTGGAAAAAGTAACATTTTTGGAACATTAGAAAACTCCCTTTTATTGCAGTTTAAAGAGGAAATGGTCCCTAAAAACTTTCCTCAAAGATCATGTCCTAATCACAAATCAAGCCCCGTCCACAATCAGATCCGTGTCGTCACGCCAGGCCATTGAGTCACGTCGGAACGATTACAAAATGCCGGCAATGATCGCACTAAAAATCCCTCGAAATGGGCCTTTCTACATTTTCATGAGCCATTGGCAAGGTACTTGCTAATTACCGAGTGTTTGCCGCAATTTCAATCAAATTCCAAAATCCCAAAACAGGCCCAGAGGGTAGGTGGCGGCAGCATCCCTTGCACAGCATCCCTGAAGCAGATCCTTGGAACCTTCGAATCGTCCTCGATAATTAAGGCTTAATTGAGTGGTGTTATTGGAGCCCAGTGAAATTGTTATTGTTTGTCTGGGGAGCGGTGGTGCAATTAAAGCGTGGGTGGATTCGAGCGGATCGGATTAACCGTGTAATTCCCACACATCTCGGTGGTAATTTTGGTTTGGCGCAAATAGCATCTTCCGGGCGGAAGGAGGGCTCCTTGAGAAAAGGACCAGATGTAAAAATTATTCAAATGCTCCTCTTTAACCCTCAGAACGTTTTGTTTCTGGTGGGGCTGGGTGAAAAAAGGGATGGGTTTTTGGAGGGGTTATAGAGTGAAATAAAAATTTACGATAGTTTCAAACTCAGGACGGACTACAGATCTGAAATGATTGTGAATCGATACCCATTCGATCGTAAAAGTTACGACCGAGTCTTCAGGGTGCAGAATTTCTCTAGTTTAATTGGTATTTGAAACGTTTTCTAAAATTCCAGTGCATTAGTATAGTACCAATGCAGCAGAAATAGAAAAATTCCCGGATAAATTGAGAAATCCTTTAAAAGCGATAACATCGAGAAGGTAGGGTCATAATTTCCACTGATGGACAATGGACTTATTTCCAAGAACATCTTGAAGTTACGAATCAGTCATAAACGCGGTTATTTCCGCTTTTTCTCGATTATAATGCTTAGGATTAAGATAAAAACGGAAGCTCAAATAGGAGGACTTTAAGATCGAGTTTAAGTACTCAATAAAACTAAGTCCACTAAACCAGGGTGCCACGAAAAGACATCCTTCGATGGAGCGAAACCCGTATTTTCTCACAGCTAGTATTATTTCTATGCCGTAACTTTTTACGACGCCTCAAGTACCCTGCAACGTGTAAGAAACTTTTAACTGTTCTGAAAAATTGGTCATATAGAATTTTAGAGCTTGAGGACATGGCGGCGGCACGCCATTACGAATGTATGAAAATTTTTGTTTCAGGGAAGTGTTTGAGGGCCACTTTCCGGCTGTTAAGCTCATTTTTCCTCTTATAGACCCATGAGTGGAACACTTCAAATGCACTCCTGGTCGCATGATCGCAGAACGTTCCTTTCGGAGGCTCGGCAGCGATTTTAAGGACTTTTTTCCCTTCATAGGCGAGAAGCCCTAAACCACCACCTCAGCTGCGAATTATGAGGAAATTTTGAAAATTTAATTGCTCCGCTTACCGGAGCTGCTGTAAACGCAGAATGCTCTCAAGTAGGATAATTATCACAGCAGGAGCCGGTGTTGTAAACAGCAGGAAATGGGAGTATGTTGTGCATTTCCTGGAATTATGTGATTGCCGCACAGCATAATAATAGCCCTCGAATTGTTGGGGACATTCAAGCCGACGATTTAATGGGCGAACTCAAGAATATGAGCTCCGGCTGATGTACTTATTTCATGAACAATAGCATAAATTGCTTTTCTCCTATGTAAGTTGTAATTTAAAAAGCAAATAAACAACGTGAAACAATTTAATTAAATTACAAATTTAAAACATGTTTTCGTTCTTACAGTGAGAAAAATTTTTATGATCGGGTGAAAAAAAAGGTCGAAAAATAACATAATTTCGCTACTTTCTAGGCCCATATTTGTTAAATGGTAGAAAAAGACAAAAATTCGCCGAAATCTAGCCGAGTAGTGAATAAAAGGACGAAAAAACGCCGCAACCTTTAGGCCTATATTAAAAATAAACAATCATTCATTTTTTAAAAAAACAGTATTATTGAATATATAAATAACTCTGAATTATATTAATTTACGTTTACTGTTCACTTCACTTTGAAGTTCAACTTGAAACTGAGAGAACTTGGTACTTAGCTCTTTTCTGTTAGTCGGCCTAAAATCCGCCTGACATTGAATTTCAGACTGTTTTTGTGACATATTTTAGGTATCTTCTCGACCTCTAATAAAGTTAAGGTATATTCGGTCTAAAATCGGCCAAAAATTCAATTTTAGGCTGTTTTTCCGGCTTTATTTTTTCACTCAGGTGGGCAATAAAATAGTGTTTAACATCTATAATTTTTACAATATAGTACTAGAATTTATATTATAGTTATAGGTCCGGCATCCCTAAGGTAGACTTTGATAATGATAAATTTTATAAAAGGTTATTCAGAATTTGAAATCTGAGGTCGGTTATTAAGTTGCATCTAAGTTTTGGAAATATAAGTACATATAAGTATGTACATGTTTATGTAATAAATACACAATATAATGAAATATTTACATTTTTTAAATATCAGAGAGCATCAGTGAAAATAAGCAAAATTTTATTTAAACTTGTGTGACTATAAAGTGGTTATTTCTTATAAATTTAGTTAAAGAGACTAGATTTTAAGGACATAGTAGGCATAACTGTGGTCGCAGTAACTATATGTATTTTATAGTTACAGTATGTATAATATATAGTTGCACTTGTATATTCCATGTTGTCCAAAAATCTATATATTTAAGCTGAAGCTAGTTCCTAGAAGTGGTTCCTTGATCGTATGGAACAGTATAATTAGCCTTGTTTCCTGCCGAATGAATAGCCTCGAATACCAAGAAGTCCTTAGACAAAAGTCCTTTTCATGTCTAGTGCGTTATCTTGAGAGTAATTTAATTTATTAACAGAACAATGCCAGGAATTTATGGTAAACCATACGTGGAGTCATTGCCAAACAAGTTTTTGGACATAGTGGCCAACAATTAATAATAAAAATTATTTATGAACTTTTATTCATTTCTACTTCTGTTAAATTAAAGGCAAGTCAAGTGCGTGTGTTATATATGTAATTATGTAACACTCATTTTGCACGTTCTCACTACTTTTTATCTAATTATTCGACAAGTACATAGGTACTGCTCTAATGGTAAATCTTTTTTGTTTTTGGGTGATAGCAAGAGACATCAAGTATTTTGGCATCATACAGTTTTCTCGCTCTTGTTCCACAGATAGTATACCGCACTATCGCATAGTATTTTCATCAATATAAATGGTCGAGAAAAATATTATGATAGGCCCTGTTTTCATATTTGACGAAGTTTCGTTAAGTCTTGATATATAGTCCATCAAACTATCAACGTATACATAGTTCTCCCAGAATATAGTCAAGAAATTTCTTTCAGCGCATTGTGTGGAATAAGTTAAGGCAAAATTAGTTTTCAGAATTATATTGGTATCGCCTAAATATTTTTGAATGGGCAGACGGATACTTTTGTGATATTATAAATATTTCCATTTTTTATATTACGGTCCGGAATACTTAGAAGATAAATTGGTTTGAGTAATAAAAAAATATGTTGGGGGGAACTGACAATAATTGGAAATCATAAAAATTTATATTATAATAGATGTTAAGAAATGAGCCTAGAATTTAATCGCTCGAACCAAAAAATAATTGCCTCAAATAAACCGATCGAAGGGGGGCCAAAAATAAGCCCTAATTCTTCAGCCATCCAAATAATTTACACGGCAATAAAAAAACTGCTTCTGCGGCAAGCCGGGAGGAGAGACGGCGAATCAAATTGGAGCCGGTGTCCCCGAACGACCCTTCTAATTTGTATTCACCCGAACGATTGAAATTGCCCTCAGATATGATTCGAAATCCATTCTCCCATTTTTCCCGGGTCCCTGACTGGCTGCACAGCGGAAAATCGTTCGAATTACAGCCACTCAATTAACTTAAGACGACTTTTATAGCGTCGCCATAAAGCGAATTGTGCGCGCGGAATATGGGGGTGTATGTAATAGGGGGAGTTGGGGCTCATCGGCGGCATCGTCGAAGAAGCCAAAATAATAAAATAAATAAATACGCGAAATGCCAAAGGAGCTGCTGCTGCTTGCAGCAAATAATTCGGTTTTCGAGTTTATGTTTTCATTTTTATGCCCCACCGAATGTTATGCTTTCGATTGCGCTTTTTTCTGCCATCAGCAGGGCCCATAATTTATGGGACGTTTCATAGGCGATAAACGGGAATATGAAAATTTTTTTTATAGTTGGCACACACGACAATGTCCCCTACCCCACTTCTGCTCCCACTCCTACTCCCACTCCAGCGACAAAGAAGGGTCGCTTTTCTGACCATAAAGGCGAACTTTGATGAGACCGTGTGTGGATTAACGGCGATGGACTTGTTTACGCCAATAAGGGCGGCTTTTCCCCCGCACCGCGGCCCTATAAAAGGAGACATTACAGGCAGGATGATGTCCTAGGGCATCAGTGCCGTTTCGTGTCAATATTGGCCGAGGAGAGCTTAGGCATCGCCCCGGAATTGGTCAGCCGGATCAAATATCTGCCGGGGTATCAACTGGTGGGCGGAAGTTGGTAAAAGTGCCACATCACCACCCCCCTCCCCCGGACACCTAGGCCAGTATTCTTGCGTTTTTTTATTTTTTTATTTTTATTTGGCGGCCGGCTAGATCCCTACCCTAGCTCATCCGAAAATTCAATATTTATCCGCCCTTAAGTTCGGAGCTCAAACGCCCACTCACCCGGATGTTTGTTTTTAATCCGGAGAAAATACTTCTGGGGCGGCAGTAAAAATTGCTGCTTCTGACGGGATCACATAACTTTCTGCTTGTTAGACACTATAAGGAGACAAAGGGCCTCCGCAGACTGAGGACGGACTCCTTAAAGTTTGTCAATTTCCCCCTCTGAAATATTCACAGAGTACTCGGCGATCGCTTCAATAAATCTTAATATTTTATCGGGGGTGGTTTGCACTGTCGTTAGGAGCCTCCGAACCCGAATAGGGCCCCAAAGGCTCTGCGGCGTGCCGCACGAGTGGAATACTCGTGCAATTCGCCGCAAGTATTCGCATGCCAACGCATGGTGCATAGTGCACTTGCGGGGTTGCAAATAAGTCCGCAATTGTGTTCCTTAAAGAAGGAATGCTCCTCGGTGGTCCCGCAAGTGCAGTTGGGGCCCCAGTGAATGGTTGTCTTTGAAAATTTAATTATATTGCGCCGCACGAAACTGCGGCGAGGACCTTCACCGTCGCCAACTAATTGACACGGGAATGTGTGGCAGGCCCTTCCGCGCTGCTCATTAGTCCTAACTCCAACACCCGGCAAATTCGCTTAACCCTCGCATGGAGGAGCTCAAGTGTGAAATTGTTGGAAGGAGCGGATTTCTAGGGCTGCGGCTTGGATTGGGGCCCTTTCCCTCCCGGCCCGCGCCCTCGTCGTGTATTGCGCTAATGACATAGCTGATTGATCTTTTCATACGCTGGATAGGCTTTAATTGAATAGTCTTCGGAATAATTGAGATTAATAGTTGCTTGCACGGCAGCTGAAATTGATTGTCCACGCGGAGGAAGAAGCGAGTCGCGATGGGGATTAGATTGAAACTGATGGGCTTTCTAGATATCAACTGCGGGTGGTTAAAGTTGTTGGGTTTCTGGGATGAATTTTAAGATAAATTAATTTTAAATCTTTGTAAGCAATCAACATGTTTTGCTTTTCTGCCCTCTTCCCGGAGAGTTCGAAACAGCTTAACTATCAAAATTTGCATTCTCATGCAGAGATCGAAAAAGTTTGTATTTTATATTGTTATAATATTAAAAAATGAATACTGTGAACATGTTTAGTGTCAATGCAATGTTTCAAGGACTTTTAATTTTCTGAAGCATACTTTTTCTAGGTTCGACACACAAACAAATTGATTTGAGGAAACAGAGATTTAAAAAATAACTAGTAAATATCACTTTGAAGGTCTATAATTCTAAAAATATTGTATGTTCAGTATTATACCGGCTGCACATGGACGAGTCAACTGATATTTTTCCCCAAAGTTTACTTTCTGCGACCGTGTGTCACGCCCCAAATGGCAAATGCCACTTAAAAGGTATAAGACAAGAAAAACTTCTTATTTAGCGAATTCAATTTCCTTCAAAATATCTATTTGGGTTCAAAACTCTCTATAAAATATAAAATTCTAATAAAGGGTTTTAATATTTGACATAAACATTTGAAAACGAAAATTTACAAATCCAAAATGGCGAACAAATTTTCGAAGATTTAAATTTATTTCTTGAGAAAATATACATATTAAAATACGATTGTTCATTTAATACGCAGTATCTTAATAAGCTAGTTGAATTATCATTGAATTGTAGGTAGAATTAACTCATGAAAAGTACGAATTTAATAAAATTAGAAAAAAGTTATTTAAATCAATTCAGGTCTTTTATTTGTGTCGCAGAGAATAGTCTAATATTAGTATAATAAGTTAAATTGACTAAAAACGAATGTTAAGTTGATCAGAATGCTAAATTCAAATCAATTAGAAAAAGTGGTCTGCGTAATTGAGTTCTGGTTTTACTTAATTGAGCAAATGTACGTTAAGTTAGACTAATCCATTCCTAGTGATGAACTTTTAAGTGAATTTAGTGTACTATAAAACAAAACTTTAATCCAGAAGTTAGATATTTACGACTAAACTCTGAAGACGAAGTTAACTCCACCAAAAACTTGTTCCAGTTAATTTACCCATCCAAAAATTTCACACAACTAAATGAGCAATAAATGGAAAACGATTGAGCAAGCTGCTGGGCCTAATTTTTTAAGGAATCTGCAAATGACAACAAAACCAGAAGACGACGTTAATAGTTGAATTGGAAAACTTCCAAATTTAATGACACCCACCCAAGAATCTGAAAAGTTAATATCCCTCAACTAAAGATTGGAAGGTCGAAGAGATGAGATTCGGGAAATAAGGCGAGGGCGGGGGCGGTGGGGTATAAAAGTTAAGATAAGATGTGGTAGCCGTTGAAAGTTGCCTGGTCACGACGGTAAAAGTCAATAATCCCTTTAAGTGGATGCGACAGTGCCGAAAGGAGACTCAACTACTCAGTGGCAGGCAAAAGACGGTTGGTTCCTTGTAACTAGCATCTGAAAGGAGCCTTGATGACTCTGGGATTAATCCACTATAAATCTCACATCAGCAATTCATTGAGGACGTTGGCTGCTGGCTGGGTGCTGCCAACTGGGCTGGAAGCGACCGCCGCCGTGCCGCCCTCAGACAAATTGCACTGGCGACATGTCGATTTAATTTAAATGAAGGCACAAGATTTGCCCTTTTCCGCCATCCCTTTGGCGGGCCCATTAAATTAACCCCCCCGCGCAATCCACCGCCCCTGCCTTGCCGGGGCACTTAGTGGAGACCCTTCGGAGCGCCCCATGCCGCGCCCCATCCGAATTCGTGTTGTGCAAACAGATTTTGCACGGAATACGGAATCGTGGCAAGCGGGCTGCCAACACTTTCTTAATGTTTTTCTTGCGGGCAACGGGCTGCTAATGAAAATTTTCTTTCTATTAATAGCAAGCCAAGAAAATCCCCGGCAAAAAGTCCTCGAATCCTTTCGAAGGAGGGCGTAAAATACCACCCTATGCCTGATTTTTATTCAGCCGACGAACTGTTGCCCTGTGTTGGCTTAATACTTTATGAAGAACCAAGAGCCTGGAAGTTTGTGGTGGGTTCGATTGCCACATTCACACATACCCCGTCCCATCAGTTCCACTTAATTATCATAATCAGAAGATCCTGGACATCATTTCATATTTATCTCTACCATCGGACTTTTGTCTTGCCGGAGGAATGGGGGTGGACGACGTTATTTCTTAATTTACTTTTCCCTTTGTCCAGGGACTTTTAGATCCTTCCCCCATTCCACTGTCGTCGACAGCAAAAGAAGTCCTTTGTCAGTCGAAGAAACTAGCGAAGTTCTTCTTCGTGACAATTTCCTTCAGACGAGAACTCATCCTTTGGGGCGGTCCGTTTACGTCTTAATTAATGGAACGCTTGTAAGTGAGAAGACAATATTTGCTTGGGAACGAAAATAATTGTGACTTTAATTAAAAACATTGCTCTCTAGGTGACAACTCATAAATCTCCCTCAGCATGGGACACCTTACAATCGTCCCAGCAACAGGTTCCGAACCTCCGAACCCGTAGTTTTTTTTTCAGACGTTCTACGATGAAACCAATTTTATCTTTCACCTGGCCACCCTGTGTCAGGGTGCACACCCCCGCATAGCCTTAAACAAAAGATAAATGCAATTTTATATTTCAACGCAATTCCATTGCAGAATCCTCGGATTTCAGAGTAAAAGTTCATTTTTACAAAGCAACCGTTGAATCCTTGGGTTCATCACTTCGCTGGTATCATTTCTATGACACCATAGTTTCCATCGCACACTGCGACGATACGAAAAGTTAAAATGAGAAAATTGGAATTTTTTTTTCCCAGGTGACCTGGGTCTTCCTTCTGTTCCCTCCAGGAAAAGCAAAAAAGAAATGCACGTTGGTGGATACCGCCGACAAACGTGAATCCGGATGAAACATTTTTCTATTATTTTCCAGAAGCTATACAGCGGTGAATCCGAACTTGTGAGAGATAATCTCGTAATCTGGTAATATAATGGGGAAAGACATTCCAGGACATAAATACACTGCCCTCCAGCACATAAAGATGTGTATCGAGTCATCCGCCCTCGAGAGACCTGGGCGAAGACACACGCATATATATAAAATATATTCTAGATATAAATTGCCATGGATAAAAATCTAAAGGTCGAAAATTAGATTTTCTCCATAATAAATTGATTCTTTTCTCAGAATCCCCTAGAGCACATAGCACGACAAAATTATGGAGTGAGAACAGCCAAGGACATGTGTCATTCTTATCTTGAAAATAATACTCGAATTTCGACATTGAGAAAATCATTTGTCTGCTTTTTTATCAAATTCAATATCTTCTTCGTTTTTGAAAAAAAAAAAAGTAATATCATTATTTCTTTCAGCCAATTTAAGGGGGCAATCGCTTTCAAAAGTGAACAAAAATCGATTTTTTTTTTTTTTACATAAAAGTGGTCCTTAACATTATAGAAATCATCTCCCAAAACCGTTTTGAAAAATTAGGATGGCTGATTGGTGGAATAAACCCAAATAAATTATCTATACACGGTTTTACAAGTAAAAATTATTGTAAAAAAACTTTAAACGCGATTTTCTCAAAACTACTTTTTTTTAACTCGTACTCACCATATCTCAAGTTCTACTCAATGGAATTAAAAAAAATCAAAGAGCATATGATTCGTTGACATAAATACTCGGTCCTAAACCTATAAAAATGAATAAAAGTACCCCTTGTTTTTGTTTATAGAGATAGTTTTCCGCAAAAACATGGCCGATTTTTTATGTTTTTCGAAAAACAGTGATAAAACAATTTTAAAAAATTAAAAACTTAATTTTTTTAGGTTTAGGACCTAGGAAAAAGCTTAAAGAACAGAACCCATTTTCAATTTTTCATTTATCTTTTCCCGGAAGTCCAAAGTGATGCGTATACCAGCTAAAATGAGACTTTTGCAAGACACCCTCTGCCTCCGCCAAAACTTACTAAAAATTAAAAAAAAAAAATTCTTCAATGTTCCAAGAATAGTGCCCAAAACGATTTTTTTAAATAAATATAATAGTTTTTTCAAAAAAAAATTTGAAAATGTGCTTTTTTAAATTCTTTTATTTAACTTACACTACGTGTCGTCAAATCTTGCAATGCAAAATTTTTATACTTAGACTTTATCAATCTTAATGAAAATTGGAACACATGTTCAGCTCCGGTGACAATACAAGTTAGTGGTGTAAATTCTTTTTTTTTTTTTTTTTGGTTTTTTGATTATTTGGAAATGTAACATAATTAATTTAAAAGACTAAAAAGACAAAAAGAAAAAAAATATAAAAAAAGTTTTTTTAAAAAAATTCTTTTATTTAACTTAAAAAAAATGATAGAAACATTAAAAACTAACTAAAAAGTAAAAAATAAAAAATATTAACCAAATAAAATTAATAAAATATGTAAACACTATGACAACAAAATAAAATTCCTACTTATCTTAAACAGTTAAATAAAAGAATGACGCATTTTTATCACTTCGTCATATTGACCGATCAGACAATATTTGATTATACTTTAAATTTAGGAATCATTATCTTATAGAATACCTAACGGTCAATATGACGAAGTGATAAAAATGCGTCATTCTTTTATTTAACTGTTTAAGATAAGTAGGAATTTTATTTTGTTGTCATAGTGTTTACATATTTTATTTATTTTATTTGGTTAATATTTTTTATTTTTTACTTTTTAGTTAGTTTTTAATGTTTCTATCATTTTTTTTAAGTTAAATAAAAGAATTTTTTTAAAAAATTTTTTTTCATATTTTTTTCTTACTTATGAAAGCGATTGCCCCCTTAAAGGTATTTGTTGTTATTGTTTTAAAACTATAAGCTGTTTCTATATTTATTTATTTTATTGGCTCTAATCTTTGAAGTAATATTTAAAAGGAACCCCAGCTTTTTATATTAATTGTCCAACATTCTGCACAATAAAAAATATTTGGATTTAAACTTATATAATAGTAGTAACAACTTACACTTCTGAGTAGTAGTTTTGCAAATTCATATTGATACAGGTAGTCTGTAAAGTTGAGAAAATTTAGCTGATAGTCCTAGGGTGCTTAAAAATATCCTACATTCCGAATAAACATGAAATCCATCGATTTCAAAAATAGGGTTGTAAATTTCACGCACTTTTCTAATTTGTTCCCATATTGATGGGATATTTTTTACAAAGATTGATTGAATTCGTTTACAAAGCCAGTATGTAATTTTACGAATGAATTTACAGTATTGATTATTTATCAAAATTACAATCAATTTGCAGATTTTTTCAACTTATTGATAATTACTACTATTTTATATGAGTAGGTATTTTGGTTGCCTACATTTAAAATAGTAAACATTTTTTACTGTGTGAAGACCCAATAAACTATTAAAGCTAAGATAATTTTAAGTACAATTATAAACAGCAATAAAATCTAAAGAAATAAACTGCATGGTTAATTTGACAGACATTTCCATATTTTTGATACAATAATTCAATTACTAAGTGTATTTAGTCGAATTTTAAAAAGAAAGTAGATTAAACATGTTTTTAAACTAAAATTTTTAGAAACAAAATAAAAATAAATCATAGCATATATTAATGATATATATATATTTTTTTGATAATTTGAGAAAATGGTAACCTGACACTATTTATACATACTTTTATACGCGTTTTACCAACTTTTGCGCGGTACTTTGAAATATATTTATTATAAAAATATGTTGACTGAATGTATCATTATATTTTAATTTAGTTAAAAAAGTTATTCGTTAAAGGACTAGTTTTTCTTATGTATGGACATATATAAAATGCCCGTTAAATTTGAAAACAAATTGATCGAATAGTTTCCAAGATATTTTGGTCGACGATTTTAAAATCTAAATCTAAATATCGATTTGGGCTAAGAATTATTGTGATGTTCCTGTTTAATTCAAATTTTTCTACTTATCCTTTAAAGCAATGTTATTAATCTGATATTAAATTGGAAAAGTATGTGCTTTTTGTCTGTAACTCTTTAAAAAAATCATAAAAAATAAAAAGCTGGACGTCGTAGCAACTAGAACCACAGCAACAAGGCTGTAGATGGTAAGGGTTTTGAAAATTTTCATTAAAAGAATACTAAAAAATCTCTTTGAGGTTTCATCCTTTGAGCGGGACTCGTTCGTCCTTGCGGAACTGGCCCCAAGACGCACACGTGCCATCAAAAATGCGCCTCTTGCTTGCAGATGCACCAGTCGTAAAAATGTGACAAGAGCAGAATTCCCGGCCATAATTCAAGCCCGCAAAGCTGCAAGGTCCTCCAAACAATTCACTTTTCTCCATTTCTCCGAATATTTTTCGTTTTTATTTTTTTCCCTCAATTTCTCCCATTTTCATTATTTATTTCCTCCGCCCATTGAGATTTTCGCAGCTTCACATTTTCCCTTGGGATAACACGGGGAAAGTTGCAATCCTTCTTCCCTAGGGCTCGGCCCCGGCGCTGCTGTAGCGCTTCAGCATTCATGAAAGTGAGCGAGGTCAGTAAGCACTTTTGGCATTTTTTCCCTCTATATTTACTTTTTATTTTTCTACTATTCGGGGTTTTTCGCAAGAATTGCATATGCCGAGTGCGGCCCCGCAGACCGCTAGCCCAAAATCCGGCAATAAAATGCATCGGTGCAGCCAGCCAACCCTAGCCCTATGTAAAAATCCCGGCAGATTTGGATTCGAATAAATTTTCGGTGAAAAGGAATCCTTGAGGCGAGTCGTCGCTAACATTTTTTTCCCTAGAAATACCCCGAGACAATAAAGAAATACATGAAGACAACTTCCTTAAGTTGTCTAGCGGAACAAATTTCCTTCTGGCTCGCGAGTCGACTTTTTCGCCGCCTGTGTCTCATGTTGGGGCTCCTTTGGGGAGGATTTTATTGAAAAATTGCGGGTTAATCTGTACCATGCCAACTGGAAAACTTTCCTGAGTGCGGCACTGATTTAAATTTCGTCTGTCTCTTCGCACCCCCGCAAATTCAGCCTACAAGTTCCCGAAACTTTGTCACGCATCCAGAGTGAGGTAAATGGGACGAGGGAGTTCTGCGGTAGCCTAAAATATGGCGAGCTTAAATTGAACGTCCCGGCGGAATGTCTGAGGCCCTATAATTTTTGGATATTCTCCGTACTGAAGTGTTCCCCCGCACATCACATAAATTCTTAAACTTAATTAATATCGGAAGTCATATCGCTTCTGATCAATACGAACTTTTTGGTGTCCCTGGAACTGCCCCCGGGACGCTCCGGAGTCCTTCACTCGTGAGGCTGGACACGTCCGCGCCGTAAATTGGAACCATAGTTTCCCATCAAAATGTGTTCATGATAAACTAACCTCACAAAAGTTGCCCAGCCAACTCTGTGGACAGTTGGGGCGAATCTTAGCACCACCAAAAATAGCCTTCCTGGCTCCACTGGCGGGACATTGAAATGTATCATAATTTGGGACACACCGGGCAAAATGGCCTTCGGGGATTTTAAAATGGACCCACAGACGGGTGCAAATTATATCGCTTATTAGACTCTGTCGGAGGTCATTAAATTCCTGGAACCGTCGATGCTTGGTTTGTAGCATTGTGTGGCAATTTCATAAATTTCCGGAAGTTCTGGGAGAAGATTTGTGAAATATGTCTAAAGCAGACCCGGAAATAGAATGAAATATCTCCGAAACTGTCAATTCAAGATGAGCTGTCTATCATACAGACAGCATATCACAACCCTTCTCTGGAATGAGGCCAGATATTTTGTAAAGGTTTTTCAACCTAATATAATTAAACTTACTATTTTTGCAAACCGATGCAACTTTTAGGGAGATAAAATATACTAAAAACTAAAACATCGAAAAGTTTTGATATAAAAACTATTAACAAATAATATAAAATAGTTTAAAAAACTAAAAAACACGCTTTTAGCACGCACTAAAAATTACAAAAAGCATTATGATTTTGAAGTCGAATATCGTCAGGGAAATAAGACAGCTTTCTCCATGCTTACTTCACTGAAAAATGTAGTTTCTCATCTCATATCTTGGGGAGGCCGCCATAATGGATTTGTAATGATGTTTCTTAGCTAGTCATGTATTGTCATCAGAACTCAGAGCGTGTGCAAAATTTCATCCTAATCGAAGACCGGGAAGTGGGTCAAATTAACATTCCAAGTTTTTCTTACATACATAGTTAGTTACAAGTGAAGCTAATATAAAGCGTGTAAAAAAGGGAGTTTACGAACTATAAAATTCTTGCGTTTAACATCTTCAAATACAGAACTTGTAACTTCCATCAATATTCGTTTATTAAGCTAGAAACTAAGCAATCATTATACTAATTTTTTTTTTCGCCTATTGGCTTCGCCGTAGTTACTAATTATCTACGCTATTTAAAAGAAATAATTTTCGCTAATTGAATTAGAAAATTCATTAATTCTTAATTTTTTTCTTGTTTTAGTTTAGTTTTTAATTACCCGGCTGAATTTACAAGTTAAAAAACCAAGAAATTAATGTTGATAGCTGGTGCAAAAAATTATTTTTATTATTTCTCCGAATTATCTACATTTGTAAATAAATTAATTTAATTAGGAAAGACGATATGTACTTTGTTTATTTTATTGTATTAACTTAACTTAAAGAGCGACATTAATAAACAATCGTTAATTTAACAAAATCTGAATTTTTAATAATAACTAAAAAAACAATAAAACGGTGTTTTTAGATATACTTTTAGAATGCATTTCGAACATTTTTAAATTCTTAATTATAAATGAAAAAAGCTGAAATAAAATCTTACATTTTTTTTTTTATAAAACTCAAAACACTTGAATGGATTTCTGATTCTGAGTTGGTGTGTGCTATAGAAAATTTGATTCATAATATGTCATAAATTTGTATGACGTTTTGTTAATTTTAAAAAGAGTTCCAAAAATACATCAAAGCGATTTTTTTGACTTTTTGTTATTATTATTTTATTTTATTTCTTTTTTTTTCTTCAAAGACCAAATGTATTGAAGTATTTTTGTTTTGCATAAAACGAAATTTGGCAATTATAATATTAAACCGACATATACATAAATATTTACGTAAATACGTATATGTGTACTACTTATATGTCAGTGTTATTAAAAGTGTAGTAGCTTAAAAAACTAGAGGATTCAAAAAAACAATGTTATTTTAGCGAAAATAGTCGACCATCTTAAAACCAGAAAATATGCAATTTATTAATTTCGCTTAATACAAGCTACATATAATAGAAAACTTAAACTTATACAAAGTTGGACTTATTAGCTAAGGGAACGGAGAAAGGGGAAGGTAAGGGAAAGGGGCCTAAGAATACTTTCAATACTTTCAGTGGTAGTCTACAAAATTGAGACTAACTAAATTAAATAGATACAAAGTTAAGACAGAAAAGTTTTAATCCAGTCATTCCCTCCAATTTCATTAGCACGTATTGCTCCACAAAGTGCCATATTTCACGTCTCTCCAGAAAAATTGCATGTTCTTACAGCCCCGTCTCACGTGGGCGTTTGTTTCAGCTATCTGTAGAACATTATCAGTCTGGAATGACGGCGGGAAGGAAACCCGCAACCGCCGGACCTACTCCCACCCAGCCCCAATCTTAGCCCCTCCGCCGGGTGCCCTGACACGTACAACTTCTGTAACTGAAAATTATTCAACAAGTTCAGGAAATTTGTTTCCTACGCCAAGGAAATTCTTGTTGTGCTCGACGGAGGTGGCCGCTGGTTTTTTCCCTACCCCGAACTTTTAGATGATCGAATAAATCACATCCCATATGGGCATTTTGGGGGTTTCGGACCGCACCCGTTCGGGGGCTGGTCGCGTGGGTGGGTGGGTTCGGTAAAAGGGCGCATTTTCAAAACAGAGCCCCACAATGATGGGCCTCGGTGTTCTCATTGTGTTGAGTAATTTGTCCAATTTCTCACCCAAGCAGAAATATTTGCTCTAGGCTCCCCCAGGTCAGGGGGTCATTCGAATGATTGGTTTCATATTAGGGTGCCATAACTCATTCCCGGGCAATATCGTGAAGTTGTTTGGAATGTCGTGAAATATGGCCCCTGATTGGGCAGCTTCGATGGTCGTTTTGGGGCTTTTTTCTGTGCCAATTACGATATATATTAATGCCTCGCCATTTTTTATGTATGTCCAGCTCTACCGGACGATATTTTTGCGAGCTACAAAATAACTCCCTTTTCCGAGGGTAAAAACTGATATAAAATTACACTGAGGAAAAAAAAATTAAACATGTTTAAAATAATAGTTTTTGTATGCAAATCCATTTAAAATTAAATTTATTACAACTTTTATCAAATTGGAAAATCATACATTTTATATATAATACATATTTCGTAGATACACTCATTACTATTCGAACATGCAGAGATTTTAAAAAGGGCTGTTAATTGATTCCAAAATTTACAAGAGAAAAATTAGTAAAAAATGGGTTCTTAAGTTTTATCTAGAATTGGAGGGTTAGTAGAAGAAAAACTCTAAATTTATAAATTAGTAATGGAAAGTTTAGACAAAAGCTGGATTAACTCAAATAACATTTAGTCTAAAGTGCAGTCTATGGTATTTTAAAAAAGTTATTACTTTACTTTACTTTAGTAAGTATATTACATTTTCTTAAATCGAAAATTCAAAATAAAGAATAAAATAATAATTTAATGTAGAACTTACTTCTTCGTTTTTAAATCTCATATTAATATGATTCTTCGGGACCCGGTTGCAAAAAAAACGGAGATAAATTACTGATGAGACTGAAAAATGAATTTTAGACAGAATCCAGTCGGAAATCGTCCGGAAATTAATATTTCGAAAAAGTTAAAAAAGGTTAGCAATTATAATTTTTAAAACATTGAGGTTAGTAAGAAACTGCAAAGAGGCCGAAATCAGATGGAAATCAGTCAAAAATATTTCAAAATATAGAATTCGGGTGAACAAACAAAATTAAAAATATACGAAAATTAAGCGGAAATTAGATGGAAATATATTTTACGTTCCATCTGATTTCCGCCTATAAATTTCCGTCTCTTGTTCACTGATTCAGTCTTCTTTCCGATCGTTTTCTGCCTGCCCTTAAATACTAAAAAATTGCTCTATTTTGAGCTTTATTTTTTCGGCCAGTGACCTTTAAAAAAAATCATTGTAAACGTGATCAAAAATCCATTTTTAAATTAAACATTTTCAGTTTATGTAAGTAGTTATGACGAATATATTCGCACTATACAATTTTCATTTTTAAATGTATAAAAATTTTAAATTAAATAGGCATGTTTTGGGTCACTGTAGAGAAACTGAATAGTGTGGTACTATTGGCAGTCAACTCACGTAGATTCCTTCGTTTGTTTCAATTTTCATGCAAAACGCTTTGCACTTTGAATGCATGGGTGCGTATCAAGAATGTTTTTTTCGGCGACAAGTTACCACACGGAAATATTTCACAGCGCGAATTGGGTCATCTAGCGCAGAAAAATGTGGCGAACAGTCCCTTCTAGAATCTAGAGGACGTGACCTAAGCTGGGTATGTTTTTTGAATAGGGTTTTTAAAAGGCGGGTATTAAATTTTAAAGGGGTTTGTGCCCGGCGAACAGGGTGTAATTCAAGTTATTATAAGTTTCGCACCCGTTGCGTTGGGGTGCTAAATTGACTGCCTCCAGCTCGTCTAGCAGCTTCTTCGATTCAGTGGTGCTTATGGAAAATAACAAAAAATTACGAGGCAATTCCATAAAAGGAGAAAATTCTAAAAAAAAATTCTTTTCCGGATATAGAGAGAGCTGTTTTGTGGCAATTAAAGTCCCCTTTGCGGCCTCTTTTCGGGACCCACAGATCCATTCGGGGCGGCCGTATTTTACCCACATATCACCCTGTAGTGTCCAATTTGTACTGTATACGGTTATCGCATCAATTCCAGGTGAGAAATAAAGTAACCGCGACTAAGTAGCGAACGGAGCCCTTTACGGCTTCCTCGAGCAACTCTTATGGCGCAATATCGTAAAACGTCCCATAACGCGATATTATACCCCCGCCCTCGCCCCAAAACCTGCGTGTGAGCTTAGGTGAAATGCACGTGAATATATTTCACCGAAGAAGTAACTTTCTTCACGTGAAAGTGCTCACTTCCCACGCCATCCCGAATCCCAGGGCCGGATATATGTGAAATAGTACCTTTCTGAACCCGCCCGAGATGTGGAAGGGAAGGGAAAGAAGAAGGTCGATGAAGTGGGGTGGTATAGGGCTTCTTTCATCCGATTGAAATTGTTCTTTGAAAGGTGGTAGGATGGCGCTCCGCCACCGTCGTCGGGGGTGCAAAGGGCGCTAAGGGCGCAGATACCCCGCGCCCCGGCCAAACGGCGGCTAGAGTGCAAGTAATTTGTATCCCCGGAACGTTGATGTGATGATGAAGTTCCGCTTTCAGCATAACAAATTTGACGGAGCCGAGTCTTTTATCATGGATCGTGTACATCGGCTCCTATCCGTTTTGATTGCTCGCATTTTGTCATTCAGGACGAATTCCTCTGTCAGTGGTAGCAACCCGCTACCATCACTACTGTCGGGAATTTCACGGAACCCACCCCAGCGATATACCATAAATTTTATATACACTGAAAGACAACGAACATATTTTATCACATTTTTGCGATTTGATTGATGACACGAGATCTATGAAGGATCCAGCTTTTTCGCGCCCCAAACTTTTCTCCTTCCCGGTTTTTACTATCATTCGGGAATTCGCCCGCGGGAGCGGCGCCTGTATGGAGCTCTATGCATACGCAACTATATGGTTGGCTCGTTTCAGGAACAGATTTTCCCAGAATGCTTTATGGCGTCTGTAGATTTTTGTGACATCCAACCATTAGGGGGGTGATCCCCGAGATTTTGTAATATGACAAAATATATTTTGCTTTTTAAGCGCCACATGCTGTTTCATTTTTTGATCCACCAGAGTTGATTCGCTCCTTTTATGTTCAAAAGGTGTGGGTTGCCACTAAAGCACATAGGGGGAATTTAAGCGGTTTAACCTTAACCTTTGTGAATTGCCCATGGAGTTTGACAGAGTTTTATCTGAAAAATATTTAAGTAATACATATTTGAAGTGGAACTTTCTAATGCCAATTCGCGTCCAAGTATACAAATCAAATTAAAACTAATCAACTTCAATCAGATTTTACTAAGTAAAAACGATTATCAAACTCATTATAAGTAAATTGAAAAATAAAGTTTATGTAAATTGATCTCAAAGTCGCAGCAATATATAAAATTTGATAAAAGGAACACTTATGGTGCGATTTCGTCCGTCTATCTGTCTGTCTGTCACGTTGCTTACTTAAGCAACTACTAATGCTATCGACTTGAAATTTCAAATAGTTTTAAATAATGCTTGCCCACCTTTATTGTAAATGACAGAATTTAAATAATAATGAGGGATCGAAATTTTAATGTAGGGTTACTAGGTCAAGTGGGGCATCATATGAAAGGACTTCATTTGTACATTCTAATTCGACTATGCTGAAAAATGTCTAAAAAACACCATTCGCCTACCCCCTTTTTCGCCCCAGTTTTAGCAAAGCGAAACATCTGAAATAATTAAAATTAATAAAGGTTTATGTAAATATTACAGAATAAAACGATGTCTCTAACTATGTATAGCACGTTTTTATTAGAAATCAGAAAAAATCGTTTACAAACAAACTTAGTTACGCGGTTCCAAAAATGGACTTTATTGCATGCTATATACCTATAAATATTCATAGAGTATAATATAATGAATCACTCAAACTATGAAAAAAGGTTTCTAGTGGTTTACTGAAAGTTTATATCAAAACTATAGCTTTAATCCTAGGTCCTATAAAGGTATAAAGGTATAAAGGCCTATTGTTAAATGATTGTAATTTTGTTGAAAATTGTTGTATTTATTTATACATAAAAATTAAAGTGTTGCGATGAGATAAACTTCTAACAATTTCAAAAACATCAATTTTTACATATTATTCAAATTATCAAAACAAGTCATTTCTATAGTATGGATTTAATCGTAAAATTTGAGTTTACTTTAGTAGATAATTTATCTTAGAAGTTACAGCTAAAATTTTAAACAAATCTGATGCATGTTACTTGAGTTCTATTGCCTATCGATTTTAAATTAACTAAATTGAAAAAATAATTAAAAGAATGTACCTAATTCTTCTGCATCGACTCATTTATTTGCTGTTATATGAAAATGAATGTACAATATTTTGGTCAAAACGTATGAAATGTTTTTCTAATGATCTAAGTTTATACTCATATTATTTTACTTTCAAATCGATTTTTTGACAAATTTAGTATCAAAAAGAATAAGAAAATATTAAATTTTCTAGACAAAGAGCACATAAACCCTTCTGATGATACGAAATTAATAAACTTTTTTAACCCTCGGGATCAGGCAATAATTCGTTATTTCTACTATGGATTTTTTTCCACGTTTTATTTATCTTCCTACACTTAAATATTTACAATTTTTTCTCGCTTATTTTTGCAACTAAATTAAAATTACTTTAAAACTGCGAAAAAACCTACAAAATATCGCATATACTGCGACTGGCCAGCACTTTTCATATGACCTCGGCAGTGGCTGGAGCACTTATTAAGTGTAAGTCAGCTCCAACGAACCACAAATTGGCTCTTTGTTCCTGTTAATGGAAAAATTAATTTTTTACTATGCTCGATCTTTTCGGAGCGAAAAAATATATAAAAATTTTTTACTATACAACAGGGTACATCGGGGCCATTATTATTTCGTTTCAGAACCTCTTTCATAAATTCATATTCTCTCCCGCGGCCCTCATATGAATTTTAAACGTGAATTCGGCAGGAGAAAAAAAATTTATGAAAAATCATCAAGTGACTCCGACCGCTTCAAAGAGTATTGATTGCACAGATCTTCTGCTTTAATTTACCAAATAAAAGCCAAATGCATTGTCGGTTACATTTTTAATTTTTTTATGATGGAAATTACACTGCAGTCCAGCGCTGACCATAGGCCGCAGAATGTTTGAATTTCATTTTTGCAAATATTACGAAAATATGGATTATGTTGGAAATTTCGCGCTTGGTATGGCTGAAGTATTTTGGGGCTTCGACAGCTGAAACTGAACATTTGAATTAACTCCTGCGGTTCCCCAGAGTGCAACATATGTGAAAATTTTATGCTCAAAATTGGGGGTGGAGGACAGAAAGTTGGCTGGACCAGTGTCCTCTTGGCAAATGGCTTGTTGTCTGAAAAAGACTGAAAGAATCCCTTTGTGCCGGGAATGTAATTAAGGTCAAACAGATAAATATCCGGTCCATGCCGGCGTTATTGTCCCCGGAACTGGAAGTAGTAAGGAAGCAGCTCCTTAAGATGTTATTCGACTCCGAATAAAATTGAATTTAAATTTATAATTTTGTTTGTGCAACGAAAGAAGCGCACGAGACACGACCGTCGTCGTCGCCGAGGAAACGGCAGAATGCACACAAAGGATTGGGGCCCGGGACGGCAAAGGGCGGAGCGCCCAGAATACCCGAGATATTACAACTGCCGCCCGTCCCATTGCATCTGTCACAGTGACTACAATTTCACATCTTCGCTATTATTCTATCCCTTCTGTATGAGGACAAATAAGTCGGATGGAATTTAGCCGCTGGCACAGAAACTTTTCGCTCGTATTCTGTACGAACCGAAGCAGCAGTAGTCCTGGAGATCTGGAAAGCCCTGGGAGCCCCACTAACTGGAGCTCCCGAGCTGATAGTGGATATGAATTTTGCGACAAATATAACCTGCTCTCGAGGATATGCATAAGGTTCTCGTATGTGGGGACCATCCTGTGCCCGAGACCGTTGTGACTTAATATTTGCAATAAAGCAGATCACTGCTCCTTCGCTGGCTCGCCTTCTCTGCCTCACATTACAAATTCTACACTCTATGGAAATTCGAGAAATTATGTTTAAGGATTTTATGGAACTTTCACAATTTGCTGAAAGATCCATTTCCGCAGTCTCCTTCTCACATAATGCCCTAGGAGCGCTATTTCCTATTCATACGTTATGAGGAGACATAATAAGACCTCTCAGCCGAACTCTTGTACTGTTTATGTAGGACATATTTAAACGAATCATGATTGGATTCATAATTTTTGTCTATACCTAAGCTCGAAATGAGACCAATTTCAGCTATTTTCTGAAAACTGCATGATTTCTACTATACTCTTCACTACTGTAATCCATTCGCGCAGAATAACGAGTCTGACTCGTGCTTTCGTTGCAAGTTTCTTTTATAGGAATTAATAATTAATTAATAGTTACATCTTTCATTTTTCTCTGTAAAACTACATCTACATATCATATAGACAAGTTTTAAGTATTTTTTTTTTACTATTATTATTACAAAAATTCGAAATTAACAAAGTGAAACAATAATGACAAAATTGCTGATAGTTTCTACAGAGACTAGAAAATAATAATAAGAATGGTTCTAATAGTTTAATTGAAAGTAGGTAGTACAAATTATCAAAATAAATACAGTAATCTCAATATCCCAAAGTTCATTAAACTATCAACGAGAAGTTCATATAAACTACACTTTATACCATTAAATTTTTATTTATTATTTTTCCGCAGTATTTCATTTAAATTTACCCTTTGGCACATATACAAAGTAATAAACTCAAAACTGACCCTACTGCCAAACAAAACAGCGAATGAATCATCCATTAATGGAATGTCTGAACAGGAAATTAATTAAAAAGGCCGATAAAAAAGTAATTTCTACTATTAATACAAACAATTTAAAAACCAATTTATTGTATCCATGAAAATTTGAATAATGACAAACACTTGATGCTTCGTTATGTTCCCCAGGGGTTTTTCCCCCCCAGTCCCTGAACGGGTTTAACATCGAATATATTCGCCATATGTATATCCCATAAACACCAACAGGCTGATTTATCCCTTTAAACATTGTGTAAAAACAGCCGACCCTCATGTTTTTAAAATCCATAACATTTTATTGCATTTAATATTTGAATAAATGCTCCCCAGCCCCGATGGAAAATCGTGGGATTTTGATATTTTCTGCGAAGCTTCCCGTCTCTTCGTCATTGTTTAATTTCGAGCTGCATTGAGGTTTGTTCATGATTAAATCTTTCCACCCTTGTTTATCTTCTGCTTTAAAGGCACTCAACATTTTTTAACCATATATTTTGAATTGTACAAAATTATCATAGGGTGAGATTTTTTGTAAATCATTAGTCTTTCACTGAAAAATTATATTTTTATACTTTATATTGGAAAGTTACATAAATTTTTTTCTGGTACATATTTCCATAGTAATTCTACTAAAATTTACTTTTCCAATAATAAAACCAGTTCGGAAATATTTTCCTGGAATTCCTTGAATATGAAAGGACTTTTTCAAATTTCTAGTTGCTTATTCTTGTCATATTAATATTATGAATAAAAACCAAAATATCCAAAATCTGTTATTAAATTTTTTACAGTATATTCCAGTTATTAATCATATTGAATTACAAGTATTTCAGGGAATTCATTTTAACAACCCACGTAGGATATTACAAAATGTGATACTGATACTAAAACCTAATTTAAGGGTAGCTAAACCCAGATCAGAGGATGCAAACCAAGCGTTGTAGTAATAAACAAAATAGTATAATACATTATTTATATTATTTTATAAAAATAATTATTAAATTGAATTACAATAAGAAAAAAATTAAGAACAATGATTTTATTTGTATCTCTATTGCTTCAAATCCTACCGATATTTTCATTGCTGTTGGTATAGTGTCGTCATTTTTTTTAGTTTATAATTTTTCTTAACTCTTTAGTAACTTTTCGACATCCTGAAATTATTTTAATTTTTTTAAATGAAAATTTGGCTTTTGCACAGTTTGTTACCTGTTTTATATATAATATAATACCTTTCATAAAAGCGACTCTATACTAGAAAAAAGGATATTTACTTTTGGTTTCAGATAATCCAAACCGTATAATATTTAGTTATTCGGGACTATCATATCTTTACAAATTAAACTAAAATGTAAATAAACATCAAAGTTACAAGCAAGTAAATAACTCTTGTGGAACCTAAAAAATTGTTACAAAATTGCTGCCTTTTATTAGAAAATGGTTTGCTTCCAACAAAATCCTAGACATACATAAACTAGGAGTGGAAACTTTAGTTTTATTTAACTTTAAACAAGACATCAGAGACCGCTTCAACGACGACCATTGATAAAATGGTACAAATTTTAGAATTTATAGATATATAGGTACAAAACCCCAGTACCTTGATGAGGGTTCAAATATGCTAATTTGTTGCATGTTTTTCTGAACTCGTCCTAATTTTCCAGTGATATGCTGTCAGTGCTGAGAGTCCCGTCGTCGACCTAAACAAACAGGGTTCTCTCTCTGTGCGAAGGAGTGGGCTGGAAAAACATGGTCCTAACACCTTTTAGCCATCCCGCTCCTGTTTAACTAGGCTCCTGACCGTCCATAGTCCGAGTCCAGATGATAAAGAGCCAAAAAAAAAAAATTGGGTAAAAGCAAAACAAAAGCAATTTTCCTAGAAAATACTTGGAGAGCTCGCTGGATGGGTAAAAAACTTTTCGAAAATTGTTTCACGAGAATTCCCAATTTTCTAAAGCATTCCGAAAGTAAGAGAATTGCCGGGCCGGGACCTGGAGCCCGGGTGAAAGTAAATTGAATTTGGTGCCGGAGCATCGGGCGGGCGCTCCGGGGAATGGGACGGAAACCAAACAAACGGACACGTCATTGCACTCCTAATTTGCTTTCATTAGTCATTCTTGCAATTTAATTAAGACAAAGCCACAGGAAGGAGGAAGTTAGCCACTTTCCAGCAAGTCGTCGTCAGGAGCATTAGGGCATCCAGGTGTAAAGTCCCTGTATTTCTGTATATTACAGCAATTAATTGCCAGGCGTATGTAAGCAATGGGGCCCCCGTCGGCTCCTGCAGCTGTGGAGATTTCTCGGCTAAATGACTCCTGTAATAGGAAAATTTTCCAGGTATGGCACCTAAATCGGGAGTGGGTCCTGGCCGTCCTCGCTCGGTCGACCGGGAACAAATGACCAGTGTTAGGGTTTCTTCAAGGTGCTCTCTGCCCAGTTTTCACTTTGCTTAGCAGCGAAGCCACAAGAAAGCCATTTACCTGGAAATTTGTAATTAACAGCACTTCAATCGCCAACCTGGCTTTTGTGCTTCGCTTATTTATGCACCCACCGACCTGTGGGAATCGCTCGATTATTTATTTCTGTTGCTGCGCCGCTTAACTCCGGCTGAGCGCCACTTGTGGGGAAGAGTCCCCCTGGCTGGAAAAGATGGAAAGATGGAAAGATGGAATTTTAATTAAGCAACTTGGCGAACTTTCAGCTTTCTTCCGCAGAAAACGTGCGACGTTTTCATTTTTTTTGCATACTTTGAGGCGGCGTCTTATTTAAATTAAATCACAATAAAAAGATGCCTTAGAATTTAAGATTTAAAACTCATCTGTGCTGTTTCAAGATGTAGTCACACAAGTTAATATTCAGAAATTTGAATTTAACATAAAATCTAACGAAGTTATGCTGAAAATAAAATTGTTTACTCGTTTTTTTCGAAAAAGAAATTAGTACTAAAATCAATGGCCAATTTACCACAAGGATTGAAATTGAACATAATCCTTTTACGATTTATTGTATTCATGTACTCATAATATGTTCTCGAAGTTTGACCGGTCTAGGATGCGTACAATATAGAAAAAAAATTGGATTTATTTACATCTAAAAAAATTTCATTTCTTTAAAAATAATTTTTAATAATTTTTTTTAAATAATTAAAATTTAAGATATCTTTTACTGAATATTTAGGTTTTTTTATTTGTCTAGGATAAAAATTAATTGAAGTATCACTATTAGAAGTTTACATTTGAGTGTGAGGAATACCTTCCAAGAGCCCTTTAAACTCAAAAATCTCACAAACATGAATTGTAGCTCTTGAAATTTGATGTAAATTGGTTTTTGGGGCGATTAGAGAGCTTGAAAATTATCGAAGTTATCGCTGAAAAAGCAATCGCATTTTTTCGGTAAAATTTTCGGACCATATATGTTTATATTTTTGTTCTCGATAATTTTGAAACGTTTATGAATAGTAGGTATAAGGAAAGGTTTTCTGACAATACATAGTAAATACAATAATAAAACATACAATATTTTACATTTAAAATATTTGAAGATGATGAAAAATAATTTTGTAGTTTTATTGTGTCATAAGGGGTGGTTTCTAAGGGTTGAAACGTTGTAACATATCATAAATTATGTTCCAAAATATGAAACAATATTTATTCTACATATTCAAATATATATTTTAATTTATGAAACGATTAAATCTATAGTTTTTAAGTTGTTTGTCACAAGGGGTAGTTTTCACCCCCTAAAATCAAAAAGCATACATCAGAAACATATAACTATTGAACTAGAGGGTAAGATAAGCTTAATTACAAATTTACATAAAAATCAATGTTTTTTTTATGTTATTCAAGTAATATTTTGACATATGTATTTCTGATAATATTATTCTTCAGAATCATGATTTTCTTGTCTTTTCTTCTTCTTAGTGAATCACGTGTCAAATCTGATGGGCTTTCATATACAAATCTGTTAATATGCTTGCGATGAACTCCTCTCGCATCTTGATTTCGGAGACTTTTTGTAGGTGTCTTCCCGACACTTTATTATTTGCCTCGACGACGCTTGTTCGTTGCTGAAGGGCGAAGACCCACAAAGACGTGGTTCTTCACAACCAAAAACAGTCAGAGGATCATTTTCCCTGTCCTTCCCCTGGACCCCCCTTGCGCGATGCTCCTGTTTGCCGCTGAAGCGATTATCCTTAATTACCCTGCCCATCGCATTCATCATTTCGCCGGTATTAAGAAAGATGTCCAATTTCTTGAGTGAATTTGTATCCTTTTCTTGGCTTGGGGCTGCCATCAATTGGGTAAAATCTCCGCCCATTAAATTGCTCGTCCTGTCAATTAACTCACTTTCTGGATCTCTTCTCCTCGCGGAGGAGTGCTGGTTCTGGGAGGCTTTTCAACACTCTCCAACCGAATTTAAAGGAGCCTTCGGTAAAATTTTATGCAAACACAATAAACCGCCAGTCTAATTTTCTTGGAATTTACCGAAAACTCGAATAACACGTCGATGGAGGATGATGATCATCCCGATACAAGATAAATTGGTTTCTGGGAGAATGAGGGAGAGATGGTTGGTTTGGTGCTATGCTTTTCCAAGGGTTTAAAATTAATTTCATGCGAAAGCTACTAAAATTAATTGGAGTTCAACCCGAATACAAAATTTTAGACCTTTAAAAGTGCTCGGCTTTTCCTAGAACGAGAGCTTGAAAGAACCACAAGGGTTTAATTTAGAATGATCCGGCATAAGAAGGGTACCTCAACTCAATTGTGGAGGATTGCACCTGATGCTTTTCTCAAAAATAAAACCATGGTTTCAACTTTCTGGTCGATGAGACCTCTCGAGACTCATCACTGACCGCATTTCGTTGAAATGGCCAAACAAACGGCTGAGCTGAGTTACAATAACTCGAATAGTGCCCATATGGCTCTAGGGCTCCGGGCTCGAGTTTTTGGAGTTTCCTCCAAAACGCTGGAGCATATCGTGTTCATGGTCTCATGCTACAGGGTGGTGTCTGGAGCCTGAGGTAGAAATTATTACAAAACTACATAATGATGATGTACCTGATTGCTTGTTACAAACGGTGCGGTTCTACAGGGCCATTATGCTCGCATAAGCACCGCTCCGTTTTGATAGTCACGGGCACTTTGTTCCCTTAAATGAGCGGGAGAGAAAAGGGCTTTTGAGGAAGATTGAAGAAATTCAGGTTTCTTATTGTTCACGAAGACGCAAGGACTCTGGGATAATGCCGAAATATTGCTTACACGAGTGAAGGAATAATCCGGCAGGAAGACGTGCAGGTGCCTGCTTCAGATGATTACGAGGAGGCATCGCCCATTGTTCCCCCGGATAGATGAAACTAATGCTGTTTAATGCCCTCACCCTCAAAAGGAGGCCTCCCACAGAACGTCTAAGACGCCCTTTGATGGTGCAGAGTGTCCTCTTTCAGCCTACCGACTTATGTCTGAGCTGGGGACTTAGTTTGATTCAGTGCAACTGCATCACTTTGATTGCACTCACCCTCTCATCCCCTCAAACGCGATGAAGTCCATGGTGCGCCAGGTATACGTTCCGCCCTAATTTAATTCTATATTATGCAGGCTTTTGCAACCGGAACGCATCCGGTGGAGCAATTCAGAGACACAGAAGCCATTGATACACGAAAATTGTCCTCTTAAGGGACGGGTACCGGCTTAATATGGTCATGTGTAAACATGCAATCAATCGCCGGGAAGACTAACGACTCCGAATTGCATTTATCAGGAGCATTAATCTTCCCAGCAATTACGTAATGTAAATGGTAATTGCACTGTTAATCAGTTAAGCATTGGACCTATTTCGAGAATCTCCCCAGGGGTAATTGCATCTCTGCGCAGAGTGATGGCTTAATTAAATTTAAGGCGACCTCATCACTGCGGTTCGTGGATTGAAATGGCCTACTGCGGCATTCTTCCTTTTGAACTTTTATTACTTGTGGACCATGTAATTAACATGATCAGATTATATTAGCTTAACAATAACTTTTAAATGTGGGTACTATTGTAATTAATTTTCACCTAGCTCCTATTATTACAGTTTAATCTTATTCGACCAAATTTGAAATCAGTAGCCTTGAAAACCTCTACGTACATATTTTCATGCATTTTTCTCAATTTCAGAGTTCAATAATACATGTATGTAATAGATAAATTAAAATTTCAAAATATGTGACAAATACAGAATCTAAGACAGAAGAGTTTTCTATAAAATTACTGTCATTATGCTATCTACTTTTCCAGAATTACATTTCAATTTAAAGAACAAATATCAGTTAGTTTTCATACAGTGCTCTATGAGAAAATCGAAAAATATACTATTTTTACTAAAAAAAATCATAAATTAAAAATCTAAATTTAAAAGTCTAAAATTCGAGCTTGACACTCTTGGAATATCACATTTTTAGTAAAAAATAGTATTCTCGATGGAATCTGATTTAGTTATTCAAAATAAAAATTGTTTAATAAATTAATGTTTAAAACCCCCTTTCTTGTTGCAAATATGATCATCTATAATAAAATCTCAATAATATAATACATATAATCAAAATTACATAAATCATAAATACAATTTTCAAAATTTCATAAATACAATTTTTAAAATTTAAACTAGATTAAAGTGAAGTTAAAAAGAAATCTCTCATAGTGTCAACTAAGAGTTAAAGTGCGTATATTATTACAAAAATAAAGAGTTAAACTTTATAAGTGAAATTTTTTAGGTTAAATTTTATTGATTTCGACTGATTGTTTCAATAAATTATTCTAGTTTTGCAGAATCAATATTTATAAGGTTCTTTCGTTTTCTTTTGGATTTTAATATACATATATTTCATTTTTTGTTTGTTTTTACATTAAAGAAGAGAAGGAGGGGCGCATTAAAAAGCTTTCTTTCTGAAAGTTGAAGACATTTAAATTAAGTTTAAATTTAGTGCCTACGCACAATTAAAACACAAATTTGTACCTGCAAACCTGCAATTAATGGTGATAGCGCCTAAAAGAATTTATAAGGAAAAATACTACATAGATATCTGTACTTATACTTTTCCTTATAGGTTCTTTTAATTTGAAAACAAATTTGTCATTTGTGAGAAGTGTTTCAAACAATTTAAGTGAGCAATGAAAGCTACATATATTGGGTCTGAGAACTTACATTTTTTTATTTTTTTGACGAAACAATTTATGTATTATATAAACAATTTATCAATAAAACACTAATATACACATTTTTATTTCAAATGACACTGCTTAAATGACAGATGGTTGAAAAATCAGGCAATTTTCCAAAGGATTCCAATCAGATCCTCTATTTTAGAACTAGGATCGCTTCTGTCGTCAAGTAGAAATTGTCATTTTTACCGAATGCATCAATCATTGTATCAATTATGTTGTAACACACACGTCAAGCAATGATCGTTCTCACTCGAATGATCATTCCTATGTGCCGTGTGCCAGGGGTATTAGGGTTAAAGCGATGTTTTAAATTTAAAGTCCAGTAGTTAGTATTCTATTTTGTGTCGGCCTAGAAGACACATAACATAGTCCAGTCTCTCGAGCTAGATTGTAAGCTGTAAGCGGCTGAAGTAGTTCTATGCAATGAATCAAAGTAAAAATGTCTACGCGAAAGTAATGGGTTTAACTTCCTCTCTAAAGCATGCTGCGCCTCCCAAGATTTTTCTTAGTAAAGCTATAATTTTTTCATCATATTTTTTTTTTATACAATGCCGCTTCATACAGTGCAGCCATAAAATTTTATTTGTTATTCCTTAAAAATCCCACCGCTTCGTGGCACATTCCTGAAACTACATAAAATTTCGCTTATAGAACAGCGAACAGTGCTCAAAATGCAAATTCCGGGAAGACAGGCGAATTGTGCAGAGCTCCTTTTTGCAGTGATTCAGTTATCCTCACATTCGCCTGGTTTTGTAGGGAAGTGGAAGAGTGCGAGGAAAAAAAAATATCTACACAATGCGACTTGTCTCCCCCCGCATCTTTCTATGTCAAAACCACCCCCAACGTATATAACTCCCTGCGTTTTTCCTTAAGAAACATGCAAGATGTTGTCTTTTTCCTTGAGATGATGAGAGGTGGCTGGGCGGACGGATGGGGAGGAGGCGAAAAAGTAAACAAATTTCATCTCGCGAAGACACTTAGAATCGTACGGAAGATTTCCCTTGCATGAAAACCATTTTTCAACTTGTCAAGTTCTGTGGAAACTCATTTTTAATGGATGTTCAACGTTTATTGTTGGCTCTGTTGCTTTTTGTGGACGAAGACGACGGCGATGTTGTCGGTCGGAGACGCCAAGATCTTCTCGGTGTCTCCTGGCGGCGGCGGCCAACAATGGGTGAGTCCCGCAAGAGGAGTCTTCTTGATGTGTTTTCTGTGGAAAACGCGCCCGTGTATCTTTCGAGTTACCCTGCAAAATGCTTCCCACGTCATGACGTGGAAGTGTCGCTTTTTGTAGAGACCGAATGTGAAATCTGATGATCTGTGATATGAAGGTTCTGAGGGCGAAGAAATGATACCCTCCGCCATGAGTTGCTCAGACCCCAGCATCCAGGGAGTAGCATCGTAATCATTTGCAGGGAAATTTCTGCGAAAATTTGCGATGAACTCCTCTCGCCCCAGTGCATCTTATCTTGACTGCGGGACTTTTTGTGGGTGTCACCTCATCACTTTATTTGCTCAAAGACACTTGCTCATTACTTGAGCCAAATTCCTTACAAGGACTTGACTGGTTCACCACCAAAATAACTCAAAAGATCGTCCTCATTTAAAATTAGGTTAATTAGATACACTTAAGTGTATTAAGTAAATCTGGTTTGTTTTTATAACATCCATTATCATGAATATTTAAAAAAGAATACTAAATTGAATTTGAATCGTGGTAACTTTACAACTCAAGCTTGAAAAAGTAAGAAGCCAGAAGGAAATAACGAGCTTCAGAACTTGTTATTTCTGGCTCGAAAATAATAAAAATATAAAAAGCCAAACTATAATAACTTTTTACTTTAGCCAGAAAAACATGTTAAGCTTCTGAGCTTATTTTTCTTTTCTTGAAATTAAAATAAGTTAAAACGTTAGGTACGTCATTTTTTAAAAAAAGCTAAATTTTGAAGAGCTTCAAAGAAACGAAAAAGGGCATCCACCGCAACATTTTAGTGTACTTTATTTTATTCTATTATGACAACTTCTTCAGCTTTTTTAGTTTTAAAATCTAAAAATACCAGTTATTTTCAGTCGCTGGTTTTAAATACCTACAAAATAGAACCATGGTTTTCAATTTACAAATGACTCTTACCTAAAAATATTAATAGCCCAATCACTTTAGACTGAAAATAGTTCAATTTGTGAAAAAAAAAATGCTATTGAACTCAACGTTCTACAAAAAAAATTCCGGCGCAGTATCAATGTCGATTTTTGATATGATTTAGCGTTGTAATGAAATTATATGCAAAAATCTAGGTCATATATAATAGGAATTTTTTAAATCGGTTTTAAAATATTGGGTGTACAAATAAGTTTACGACCTTTTTTACTGAAATAAAAGCCATTAGTTCGTGTAGAAAATTAAAGAATATTTTATTCAAAATATGCTCCTTCGGAAGATATAACCTTCTCCCATCGTTCAGGCAATAAACGGATTCCCCGGGAAAAGAAGTCTTGTGGTTTCGAGGCGATCCAGTCATCGACCCATTTTTTCACGTTTTCATGTGAAGTGAAGTGCTGCTGTGCCAGGGCTGATTGCATCGACCGGAACAAGTGGTAATCAGAGGGAGCAATGTCTGGTGAATACGGCGGGTGGGGTAGAATTTCCCAGTTCTGCCTGTCCAAGTAATTTTTGACAGGTATAGCAACATGTGGCCTAGCGTTGTCATGTTGCAAAATAATCTTATTGTGCCTCTTTTCCCAATCCGGTCGTTTTACAGCTAGAGTTTGCTTTAAAGCCATCAGTTGTCGTCGATAAACTTGTCCCGTAATGATTTCACGCTGTTTCAGCAGCTCATAATAGACGACAC
Organism: Eutolmus rufibarbis; assembly: GCA_963920795.1. Taxonomy (NCBI): domain Eukaryota; kingdom Metazoa; phylum Arthropoda; class Insecta; order Diptera; family Asilidae; genus Eutolmus; species Eutolmus rufibarbis. The sequence continues at coordinate 42,769,083 of OY987206.1, forward strand.
CCTTCATATCCCACCAAATACACCAAATACAAAGCATCACTTTCGAACCGTTGAAACCACTCTTTGCAGGTTGTTTTCGATGGCACATGCTCACCGTAAACTTCCACAAGCAAACGATTTGTTTCCGCTGCACTTTTCTTCAACAAAAAATAATGAAGTAAAACTTCCCGCAAATGTTGTTTTTTTGGCACAAAATTCGACATTTTCAATTACATGAAAATAATTGTTGTTTACGCATTGAACAAATTTCACTAGTAATTATTCAAGCTGGACATCTAACCTCCGAGAAACATGTATTGCCCGATTGAATAATATGCAAGCAGTGATACTAACGACACCTATCTGAAAAGGTCGGAAACTTATTTGTACACCCAATAGTATTTTATATATCTGCCTCTATTTCAATTAAAAATATGTAAAACAAATATACTGAAAGGTATGTTTCTTCATAGCCAAAATGATATTTTTGTTTAAAGAAATGCATTTAGTAGTCAATTGAAACTTAGCCCTAGGAATTGTTTTTGATAAATTCTAATGGAAAGCCAGTTTTTATTTATAATCAACAAAAATTTTAAGTTATCATAAGGCCGTTCCTTGCAATTTAATTTATTTGTGCATTATAAAACCATATGCAACTAGGTAGACATTTAATTAGATATTAAAATTTTTATTCTCACCTTCCTCTAAATTTGCAATTATTAATTTTTTTTAATTAGTCGTGACGAGTTAAAAGCAAGAATTACTTATTAGCCGTGTTCGAATTAAGTCTAAAAATTAGAATTTCACTTTTAAAATTGAGAAATATGTATATTAAAAAAATTTCTCAAATTACCTGGTTGTTTCATGACATTGGCATTTAGCCAGTGGTGTAAAACTCGTCAACCCTATATTTACAAATTTTGTTTTTCGAAGACTTTCCTGTGCATGTTTTATTTTTTAATATTTAAAAGAAAATAAAATTCGGAATGATTACTATGCAAAACGAATTAAGGTTTTGCATTATACATACATACCCTATAAATTTGCGAAATATTTATTGTTCGATTCTAAATTAACTACATATTAGCCCTAAAGTATCATTAAAGCCGCATAAAAAAGAAATTCACTTTTCCTGATCTTCTAATATTCCAAAATAAAGTCCCAGCACCTTAATTCACTGTAAATTTTTTTATTCTGAGTTTTGCATACCATAGACAATTTTGGTTGTGCATCAGAGTGGATCTAAATAACCGAAACTTTTCTATAGAAAATATTTAAATTTGTGAAAAAGTTTAGGATATAGGAATAGAACATTTGTTTTATCCTTTAAGGATTACCAGTGGAAATGCACCTACTCAGTATATAAATTATACGTGTCAAATAAGTACTTTTAGTTTAAAAGTTTGTGACCACATATTTAACATTTAGGTTCCGCATGCAGTGGAATTTTGTTAAAATAAATGATAAAGAATCGTAAAAAAAAAATATAATAATTTGTACTGACCGAAGTGAGTCGGCATTATGGACTAAGTTGCCGCCCATTTCGAATCGCTTGCCCAGCAGGGACAACTTTTCGAGAAATATTTACGAACAGATAACCCAAACCTGAAAGAGATAAATTTCAAACTCGTACAAGTTCTGGAAACAAACGCCATTAAAGTTGACCATTAAAATCAAATAAGTTCGTTGAGATAGTTCCTCGGTCATCTATCATTTTCGCTGGACCATAAATGTGACGGTTGCTTCTATTATGTGGAGAAAAATTTGACGATTTATTATGCCACCTAGGGTTGTGCCGCAGAGGGTATAAATTTATCGGGATCGCCCTGTGTTTTCTAGGTAAATTGCCGCCTATTTTGAGGTATACGGCCGCGGGCGTGTCCTGTTTGCGTGCCAGACCCACCGCAAGGATAAAAACCAAATCGGCAAATTCCCTGAAGCATCCCGATTCCGACGCTGCTTTACGACCCTAGTTAAAATCGCAGCTCCAGCGCCATCACCTCATCCGCCGTATGCCACCCCCGCCATTCAGTCAAATTGGTTTAATTGTTTTAATTGCACAATAAATGCAAAGTTTTACTGACTATTACTTGAAATGAGTGCACCGTTCCTCGGATGGCGTGCTGCCACTCTGAGATAAGAGCTGAATGCACCGCGTTAGGCTCATTTGCATATTAATGTCTTCGGAAAATGAACTTTTTCCGCGTTCGCAATTATTAATCCGTCGAGAAAAATTCCATTTTGGACGGGCATTTAAGCTGATTCGTCCTACCAGCCAGGGATTAATGAACATAATTGTCAATTAAAATTGGGCCTTGTGTCCGGATCAAATGACCGGATATTGAACAGTCGAATTCGAAGCCCAAAGAGAATCAAATTTAAATCTATTTTATTTGCATTATCGGGGTTAGCGGTCACTGTCCTATTATTTGTATTTACGTTGCGATAACAAAAATTACAATAAATATTAAACTCTTTCGATTGGAGAATTACCATTAATTAAATATTATTCGCACCGATGACTGGCTATTTATGAGTCTATTGTAATTCAAATTTAATTGAAAAAGTTTAAGTAATTCTTGCCGCATGTAGAACAATCGCATAGTGCATTAAAAATAGCTGGATGCATTAATTTTACAGTCAAATCGGCACCCAGTTTCCTGTTATTATTATTGTACAATTTCATTTCCCTCTCTAAATTTATTTACTTTTATTATTTGCTAAATATATTTACCATTAAATACGCACCTAACCACTGGGTACATTTTATTCATAATTCATCTCTCGGAAATCAAAAATATTTGTTTCCTTTTCCAGAATTTCTATTCTATATTTAGAAAATTAGATATTTTAATTTATGTTTTAAATCGTTAATAATTTTGACCCACTTTAGATTTCGATAAAACTTTATAAAATTTTGTACGTGAACCAACTTCGAACGATATAGTTAAAGTAAATTCTTCATTTATTATATCTTACAAAATTAAAATAATGAGAAGATTAAACTCTCAGAAATTATCGTAATTGTTTTACTTGAAAATTGAATATTAATATTTTAGAAAATACCGACTGAAGCGCAACTAATAAAAAGGTGCAATTGTTTCGAAAAAAACTATATTTTTCGTAATTTTTCAAACTCATTAAATCGGGAACACTTCCAAGGAGCCACAGCACTGTGTCTCGGAAAATTTACGAGCTAGAGCAATAAAGTGGTATGTCTGCAAGGACATAAAACATTTCTAAAGAATCTAAAGGAAACGAGGGAAAAACTTAATGGAGATCTTCTCCTCTAATTGCTTTGGTTTATACTGCCAATGATTTTTATTTATGAAAAAGGACCACCACTCCGACAACCGGGAAGCAATGCAGCGGTGTATAATGTATACCAATAAAATTTTCGCCTTTTTCCGAGGCGCTTGGTTTACGACAGGAAATGCTCCAAAATTGTACTTTAATTTGAAATTTTAAAAGACAGTAAAATTGAAAAATTTAGAATGACAAAAATTCCAATAAAACTGAATAAAAGAGTTTTAGAGCATAATATGAATATTATCTTATAAACTTGTGTAAATTTTTTCGTCGCACTATTTTTGAAGTTGTATAAAATTTAATATTTATTTAATATCTTTGTTAATTCAAAAATCAGCAATTGATAACAATTCAGACAAAAATCACATCTTTATTAAGGGGGCAATCGCTTTCAGAAATGAACAAAAATCGATTTTTTTTTTTTACATAAAAGTGTTCCTTAACATTATAGAAATCATCTCCCAAAACCGTTTTGAAAAATTAGGATGGCTGATTGGTGGTAATAAACCCAAATAAATTATCTACCCAAATAAATTATCTATACACGGTTTTACAAGTAAAAATTATTGTAAAGAAACTTTAAACGCGATTTTCTCGAAACTACTTTTTTTTAACTGGTACTCACCATATCTCAAGTTCTACTCAATGGAATTAAAAAAAATCAAAGAGCATATCATTCGTTGACATAAATACTAGGTCCAAACCTATAAAAATGCATAAAAGTACCCCTTGTTTTTTTTTTATAGAGATAGTTTTCCGCAAAAACATGGCCGATTTTTAATTTTTTTCGAAAAACAGTGATAAAACAATTTAAAAAAATTAAAAAATTAATTTTTTTAGGTTTAGGACCTAAGAAAAAGCTTAAAGAACAGAACCCATTTTGAATTTTTCATTTATCTTTTCCCAGAACTCCAAAGTGATGCGTACCACCTAAAATGAGACTTTTGCAAGACACCCTCTGCCGCCGCCAAAACTTACTAAAAATTAAAAAAAAAAATATTGTTGTATTCTTCAATATTCAAAGAATAGTGCCCAAAACGAATTTTTTAAATAAATATAATAGTTTATTCAAAAAAAAATCTTGAAAATGTGCTTTTTTTCTCAGTTATGAAAGCGAATCTAATTAATAAAATCCTACCTGCCTAATAAAAATCAAAGGGTTATATTTAACAATCATTGCCCAAGCTATTTCTGATGTTCCACAAGGAAGTCATGAGGTCCCATTTTATTTATTTTATTTAAAAATTATATTGTCAATTGTTTTTTACATTTTCGATGTTTAATTTATGCTGACGATATAAAAATTTTCATTACCATAACTGACTATAATAAAATTGTTGTTTATTGCTTCAGCGAGATCTCAACAAATTATATCGAATTGGTACTCTAATAATTGCTTTCATTTTAATATATCGAAATGTATAGGTTTTATTATTTTACGTTTTCTACGCTGCTATTTGCTTAATCAAATTTAACTATTTCAATGATTTCGTTTACTTTTCTTTATGTACATAGATAGATCAAGTTTTAAATCTATCTAGAATCGTATGCCTCGAAAATATTTCTCTGAAATGAGTTATGTAATTATGTCTATTGTCTATTTAAAGCATTAAATTGTTTGAGTTTTGTAATTTTATGATTATATATTCTAAAGTTTGTAAGGTTATTTTTGATCTGTAGAAATTAACAAATATTTTTCGCTATTTTAAAATCGAAATTCACCAAAGTAAATTTGCATAACATCTACCCTAATATCGAAAGTGCGACTTATCCTTTTAATTTTCGTCGAAGAAAGATGGATAAACAAATTAATGTTGATTCATTTCATTACGAAAAACGATTTTTTAGACAAATGTTCAAAGCTGGCATTGATCTCAATGGTAAAGATCCCTTTCTTTCTCAATTTCCACCATAAAGACTTGATTCAATTTTAAAAGGTACATATTTACTCAAATACTATGCTTCGTTTTTGCAAAATTAAAAGTCACAAGCCCCTTTTTGAATCTGAGTCTTGGAAACCATCTGGCGTCGGACCGGAGGGCCTACATGCAACGCGGCAGCACTTAAGCAAACAAACAAAAGTGCAAAAAGTTTTCCGGGTACAAGTAGAAGTTTTCAATTAGTTGCCGGGGCTAATGAGACTTTTGTAAATAGCGCAGAAAAATGACATTCGAATAAACAATTCCCGCGGAATCGTCCTCGTCCTCATCCTCATTCTCAGTGTTGGCGTCGTTGCTCGCTTTCGTCTACATCGGAGATAGGGTTACAGAAGTAGAGAGGAGCTTCGTGAACTTTTCTTCCACATGAATCAATTTATCGCATTTCTATGACATGTTTCAGTTGTTGAAAGCGAGTTGAAAAACTTCCCATTCCAACATTGTGCACCCCTAACATACCTAAGGTAGGTGTGTCTGAATGAAGACGTTACTTCTGTTACGTCTGTTGCTGCCTTCACGGAATATACCGGGTGTACCTGAGGAAGTCGTTAAGATGTCATTCCCATCCATTTCCACCATCATTTCGGGGCTTATAAAGTCGTGCAAACTTAGCTTTAAGTTTCCCTTGTTCAATTACAAAACTCTCACGGCACACAAATGTGAGATTCTCCATCCATCCCCAATACCCCCGCTACTCAAACAGGGTCATGAATAAGTAATCGCATTTAACATTGTTAAGAACGCTCTCGAGCTTATCATATTCTGGAATACGTATGAATGTCGAGGCTGCTCTTCGTACGCTTGAAATGACAAATTATTTGATTAGAACGTCTCCGACGATGGTATGGGGCACTCTGGTCTTCGCAATTTCCCAAATTTTATCCTACTAGGTATATCATTACATCTCTCCGGCTTGTCGTCTCTATTAAATAATTTCATGCAACCGAATTCCATAATGAATTCAACAGTGATTTTAGTTATTGTTCCAGGCTTACCCTGCACTACCCCAAAAAGCCTATATACAAACCCCGAGCGAATGAATTATAAATGCGACCAACAAGGTGAAAAATGTACTGTCCGTGTCAGTTCATTGATTCTGTTGTATTTTCACTAATAATTATTGAAATGTTTCGTATGCTTTTCTGTAATTGATGTGACAGCTTCTGTAATTGATGTGACAGCTCTTCCTATCGGTTACGGTTCATTTGCTGAAATTATTGGAATTAAAATTGGCCAAAGAACATATTGGTTCAGTGCATAAAAAAATTAACAACCAATTATTTAACGCTTTGTCGCAATCCAGGCAAGGCATCAAAAGCTCATATTTATTGTCATTACAAACGTAATAAAATTTCTGTAATTCATATTTAATTGAACAGATTCATATAAAATATTCGAATATTAAATTTTAAAAATATAAAAATTAAAGCCAAAAAAGGATAATCAGAACAAAACGGATATGATGATATAGGCAAATAATTAAAAATGACGATAAAAAAGATATGTTCATCGAAAATATTTCGATAAAATTTTATCTCACAATTCCAAAAATTGAGTTTTTAATGATTTGAGTATAAATTTATTTTATCTTAAACCATAAATTTCGTTTAAAATAAACATGTACACATTTTTCATTTTCAAGATTATGTCTGAAATATTTTGAATATAAGAAAGGTCAAAGATATTTAAATTCCTTAAATTAAAAACTGACTTACGAGTATAATCACAAAATCAATAGTTATAGTAAAATTTTAATAAAGCTGATTATATAGTTTTTAAAATGTTTGCCTCCTTGCCTGGAAGCATTTTGAAACTTTACAGCATCATTAAATAAATTTTTTGTTTACTTTGAAATTGTTAAAATATAGTTTTAAGACCTTGTTTTTTCGACAAAATTAACATTATTCTTGTAGTAGACAACCTTTTTCGGAGTTGTCAATATGGCGTGTAGGATTTCCCAAAACCGGGTGTATTTAAAACAAAAAACTTTTATATCAGTTTTCTACAAAATATTAACCAAAGAAATATGTAGGGGTATTTCAAAATCAACAAATTTCGAAGGGTCAAACAAAGTTCAATAATAAAAATTTTTAGCTGGACGCAAGTTTAAATATATCAGTTTTGATAAAAACGCGTTCAAATGACGACACCTTATGAAAATAAAATTAATTTTAATTTTATGTACTTGAATATATGTTTAATAAATGCCCCTTCATTAAATTACCAAATTCCTAAAAGCTACCACTTTTTTAATAATTTCAAAGTGATGTTACTCCTTAAGGGCTCTACCAATCTCTGCAATAAAAATTATTAAGCTAAGTAGAAAGATGCAATTTTGTAGTTATAAATGAGTCCGTTCCTAATAATGGTATTAATTTAAATTGCAAAGTCCGACATCGACGCCGATTTATTTTATACTATACGAAATATTCCTCAACTTGGTTACCATTTATAAAAAACCTTTTTATTATTTTAAACATGCATAGTGCAAGCAGTATAATATTTAGTATGTAATATAATTCGAATCCTCATTATAGACCAGGATTCATTTAAGTCCTTTGATTAAAGTTAATATGCCCATATGAAAAGGTTTCTTAAAAAAATTTATTTCAAGTGTTAAGCCTCAAAGTATGGAAATTGCAATTCCCAGCATTTAATCCCAAACCTCCACAGCCTTGGAACATGTGAAGGTTTAAAACTGCAAAACCTCCCGTGGGATAATTTTTTGCCAGCAATGAGTTCAGAGTTTACCGCCGATTTTCTCATGTAAATCATTGAGTTGTCGATCAAGGCAACTACGACGAAACGGACAGGTTCGGAGGCTGGCGTCACGTCGGTGGGTCTTACATCACCACCCGCACTCTCGTCCAATCCCTGAGGCTTAAATACCTTTTTCTGGGCTGTGGATAAATTTTAAATCGATCCCGAACCGCAGACAAATGGGAACCACAAGGGCTATTAACAAAGCTTCGCTATAAAGTTGCGGTAATGAAGGCAGCCATGTATGCCCGCCATTCACACATATCGCTACCTTTTCCACTTTTATTTTTTGCATGGCTGGACATTATGGGGGCGGTGAATTTATAGTACCAAAAGCCATTAATAGCAACCGATTTCCATGTTTGTTTCGCAGTAATAGCAACAAATCCCAGCCAGCAGCTGAGGTTGCTGCAAAAAATTATTTTCGACAGAATGGCCATGTAATAAGGGCGGGGGCGTGCAACCCTTGTGTGTATTATTATTATTTCCTTTTTTTTTTTTTTTAATTTTTGTTTTCCTGTTTTCCATTTTCACAATTTTTCGCGCTTGAAGGGCAACTCCGCTTGAAAGCAACGCTAGTTGGCGGTGCTAAAAGGTTCTGAGTTAATTAAGTGGATTTTATTATTCCCTAGCACAAAAGGCAGAGACTGCGGGCTTCCTACCGGAAGAGATTGCTTATTGTTTCGCTTCAAGTCATCCATGGCACTTTAAAGGATTACATGACTTTTTTAAACAAATAAACTTAATTTTCTTGTTATATGGACATTCGTAAAAATGTTAAATAATATTCTTCAAAAATTTCAAACTATTCAATAATTCTTATATGTATATGTACAAACATACATACATACATATGCATATAGTCAAAAGCCTCGCAACCCATGATTTAATGGTATTTACATATATTGTATTTTTAATAAAGAATTGATCAGGTATCGATTTCGAGTCTCCCTGCAAAAATATTTATAAATCAGAAATGTATATGCTTAATATTTACATACATATATGGGTTATTATTTTGAAAGCGAACTCCTACTTTATCTAAAAATTGACGCAACCTTAAGCGAAATATGGGGGCTCAAATTAAAGTTTAGAAACTCTATAGTTTCGAATATACTGAGTGCCCTTTTGTTCAAATTTTACAAACAAGACCTTATTTGGTTCCTCGAAGAAAACTCCGAAAAAAAACTATTATCACAAATGGAAAAGAGAAGGTCAAAAGAAATTTTCTTTTTAAATCTTAAAATTTCTGGATAATCGCAACTTTAACAATTTTGACATAGAAATTAATGAACTTTACGACCCCTTAACTTAAAAATTTTGCTTTTCAACAAAAAGTATATGTGAATTTTTTCTGAATTTTTCAAGAGATTGCACGTTCGAATTTTTTCCTAGCTTTGTTTTGCAGAAAATCAGGTAATTTTAAATTCAGACAGAATTGCTATTGAAAACAAAGAAATCTGTAAATAAAGGAAATTTCAAAGAAGTTTCTTGTGTCTATTATTTTTGGATTAATAAATTGAGCAAATGTAGAAGTTTCATAAGGGAAAATAATTTATAATAGAAATATGGAATGCATTTAATATAATTTCACTACAGAAAAATAAAGTAGATTCAATATATTATAATTTAGATAATTTAAAAAAATTACCTGTATTCCTTAAGTCAAACTAGGAAAGTCTTAGTACATATTTTCTAATAACAATAGCATCAAATTTATTTAAATATACCCACTTTATTTCTAACTTTTGATTTGCACATTTTAAAGTCTTTCATGAAAATTTGACCCACTTTTTTAAAAAAAAAATCTTTACTCTGATTGATGATGATGCTATGAGAAACTTCAGGTCAATACGCGGGTCTATAGATCCTAGAGACCTGGAGGGATAGCATGGTTTATAGTTAAATAAAATAAGTGTTGGTCAGACCCTATGAATCTCCCTAAAGCTGCTGTCCTACCAGAAAAGGTACATCTAGTGACCTTATGACCACTATATTTGCAATTTAATTCATGCATCCACTAATTTCCTTCATATGCAAATTGACCAGCAAAGCCTTAAAGTCCTCCTGTGATTAATCACACCAGGCGCTTGCCACATCAACCGAATCCCAAGGCCTGTCCTCCCTTCCTGGAAGGGCGGTTGGGAGCTTCATTTGTGCCCCCGCTGTCCCTCATTTCGGCTCCTGACAAGGAGTTATGAAGAGAAACTCCCATCCGCATGTTCATCACCTTTGTTGACAGGATGAAAATTGAGTTACGCTCTGCTTGATACTTAATAGAATATTTTGCCACTAGGCCGAGTTATTCGTGGCAGAGGGGGTGGGGATGTGTGGGAGCGGGGTGCAGATAAGGATAATACCCGAAATGATATGGGTCCTGTGGCAAACTTCGATTAAAGTAAAAATTATTTTCATTTTGTACCTCCTTAAACACACTGAAAATTGCCAAAACTTGAACTCCTCCTGGCGTTTACTTCGGACTGGGAATGGACAGCAGAACCCTTCGGAACCAGCCACTCCACGTCTCTGCAACTGTCGAAGGGGATTATCGAAAGTGTCAGCAGAGGGTTGGATTTTCTTTGTCGGTTTTCGAAAGGGTTTTTTTTTAAGATGCCTTAAGGGGCACACCTAGTGTGACTGCCCAAAAAATAGGTGATTTTTGGGAATTTTTTAGAAAACTACCGCATGAAATGTTTTAAAATTTCGAGGATATATTTATACATAATTAATAAATGTGCACTAAATATTTCAAAAAAAAAATTTAACTTTTAGCGAGTTATTTACGATTTCGTAAGTTACTAAACAAAAAGGCCTCCACTGCTGCAGTGATTGCGGCCTTCCCTGTGACTGAAAACAAAAAAATAAAGAAGATTATCAATCTGTAAGGTATTTCCTATACAATGACCCTCGATCGTTAAAAAAAATTGAAATTTAACAAAATGGCAGACTTTGAAAGAAAAAGTGTCGAATGAAATGATTTTCGGCTCGCCAAAATTACATTTTTCATACAATCGAAAAACTGGAGGGTCATTGTACAGAGAAATAGATACAAAATAAGCAGAAAAAAAATCATAGCGATCGGATGATTTGTCTTTGAGTTACAACTGCAGCCAATTTGAAAAATGTAGTTTCGAAAAAAACGCGTTTAAGGGGCACACCTAGTCACAGCAAAACTGAATATATCTGGCTCCGCAAACATGTGACGTAGTTATAAACGAAGAAATTCCGCAAGGATAATCCTATGTATACATTTCTGTATACCTGAAGGACAACAATAGAAACCGTAAAAATATTATAATGGGTTGTCATGGCCACAGGGCCCTAACAAATAACTCTGGTTGGGCCCGTAGCAAAAGAAACTTTCTAATACCTGAGCGGCTACACTTTAGAAGGCTGTAACTCAAAAACTATTTGAAATATTCATTTAAAATTTTAGTATGTTATTTTTAAAGGTATAAACTATCGAAATATGCAAAAAAAAATCTATTTTTTTTTTTCAAAATTTCACACTAGGTGTGCCCCTTAAAGTGAAAACAAAAACATAAAACACAATCAGTTTTATGATTACCCCTTTAATTTAAAGCAGCATAATTTTTAAGTTAAAAAATTATGTGTTATTCCATTTTAAAAACAGGACTAAATGCGCCAAATTTTGAGTCAACTGATGAGCAAACTCAAGCGATTTACTGAAATTTCTCATTTTCAATCAATTGTCCGTTCTGTAGTTTTTTTATGCGATAACAGACCAAGTCCATTTACGAATTAAATATTAAGGTTTTTAAATTTGCAAATTTGATTCGAAATAGTGAACCTTTTTGAAATGACATTATATTAATAGATGATACTAAAAAATGGGTAGCTACTTGGTTTTACATTTAATTAATTTGTAAACTAAAAATTCGCAAAAGCAACTTTTTAAAATTACTGTTTAAGCTTTCGTTTTCTAAACAAAAGTTGAAAATAAACACTACAAAAGTCTAAAAATAAATAAATATAAATTTCTAACTGAAAAGAAATTAATTGTTTGTTCCCAATCAGCTATTTAAAAACGGGGCTGCTGAATCGTGGAACAGAAGTATTAAGGTTTTGTGAAAGGTTTTTCCATTAGTTCCGTTGTCTTGCGATGTTGAAGGTTTGCAGAACGTTTGTTTTTAATGTAGCGAGATGAATTTATTTTTGTATCGTTGGCCTGGGAGTGGTACCACCACGTAAGAGTGGTTTAAAGGATTACATATGATTTAGAAGCAGGCGATAAATTTTCAGAGTGTTTAGTGAATAAAATAGTATAAGTAGAAATATACCTTAAGGTCCATTTTTGGAATACTTGTTAATTAGCAAGTTTATTCTGGATAACCAGAAAGGACACCTTTTTACTTTTATAGTCGTAAATTATATATAAAATCCAGAAACATGGCAATTCCAATTCTATTCTATTCTAGCTGAATTGCATGCAAAATTTCTTTAAAGAATTCTTACATGTTATTCAAAGTGATTCGTTTTGTTTTTCATGATAAGGCCTTTGCTTAGAATAAATTCAAGAAACTATAGAAATTGCAACGCATTTTGCTAAGAATCCCCGGCCTTATTATGAGAAATGAAACGAATACATTCATTAGTTAACTGAATGAAGCTTTATTATTAGAAACGAAAAGTAACGAATTGCTTCGTTTCATCAGTTATAGGTGAATTGCATGTAACAATTCCTATGAACAATTTTTCATGCAATTCGGTTAAAACTGACGAAATGAAGCATTTTATTTTATTTTTAATAAGGCCCGATATCTTTTCAATCGGTACCATGTATAACTCAACAATGGAACCGCCGATTTATTTATTCAGTTTTCATTACGAAAGTATTTTCATTTTAAATAATTGTAGCAATAGAGATAGCAAAGATTATGATAAAATTTTAAGTTAGGAAAGTTGTTAGGAAATTTTATTTTTAAAACTTTATGAAGGATATTTTAAGAAAAATAGAACAATGAATGATGCAGGAAAAAGAAAGTCGCCGAATTTATTAATTTTTTTTTTTTAATTATATTTTTACAACTTTAATAAGCGATTAAGTTAAGTCTCTTTTTTTTTTATTTATGGTACAGCAATTTTTTTCAGTTTTTTTAATAAGGGCTTACGATGTGCCCCTGCCCCGAAGGGTAGAATAGTACTTTTAATTTTTCATATATTAGCAGCGCTAAATCATTTTCCGTGCAGTTCTAAACAAACCAGAGTTGATCACGAATAACAATATTTATTTGAATAAAAATGATTAAGAAATCTGATGTAGATCAAAAAAGATGCTAAGTGACTCGAAAAATTGAAAAGAGAAGCGATTCGAGGTTCGAATACAAAAACAAAAGACCTTTAAAGGCCTTTACGTATTTTTTTGACTTTAAATATCCCGCATAATTCAGAAGCATACAAAACAGAAAAGCCTTAAGTACTTAAAGGTTTTTTTGTTTTGTATGCGGCATCCCTGGAGCGCTTGAAAACAAAACTAAAGCACGAATTTCTCTATGTTCATTACAAATTAATAACTACTAAGGCACTTTAGGGGTCTTTTGGATTTGTATTTGGAAAGGCAAAAAAACCTTATGTGCCTTTTTGCATAGATTTTAATAAAATAATTTACTTTTTTTTAATATTCAGATAAAGAATATCATTATTAATGAACATATTAATTTTCATAAAAAAAGAATGTTTTAAACTACGATTTTTTTAACTCCAAACTCTTTTGCATTTATCTCGAAATCACTTCGATTGGAGTTAACCACTTTTTTCCTTGACACGGCAGTATACCAAACCAAGGTATATTTTATGATTTCTAATAAGAATATCGCCAAACTTGAAACGCAGTTGCGGACATAATTGTCTCGCTTTTTTAAAAGGCCTTCCGTGACGCAAAATCTCTTTTCTCGGATTACTCCATCCTGGAGCATATTCTGGATGAGCAAATCTTTCTCATGGCGAGATATTTTGCTCTGGAAATAATTGCTTGCAAATATTGTGTTTAATTCTTTCACTATTTTAATAATATTTGCCATTTTTTATATTTTGCCAATCAATTCGCACCTCAAAACGGCAGTGACTGAATTTGACAGTTCAAAGTGAATTCTACTCGCCACTCCCCATTGACCGGAGTCGCTTTGACACTTTGAAGGGTGAGTATGACTCGCACTCACCCCTCACCACTGCTCAGAATCCCGACCCTGGGCGATAGTTACGAATTTCTCAGCTCGCGGTCGCACTATCCCAATCAACGGAGCGCCTCGCTAGTTTGCAGCTCTAGCTGCTAGACGTAGGGCGCTAGATTAGAGCAAGGTCTGCTCTCTCAGGTAAGAATTTTCCCATGTCATCGTCATCGCAGATGGACCTCAGGATTGACGGGGCTATTTAAGGTGCCGCTGGCCATGAGAACACCCAGTGCAATTTACTCACTGAATCTTGAATAATGGGGCTCATTGCGAGGCGCTCCGCGTGGATTTGTTTCTTGATCAGCTACGCTGGTAAGTCGAAAATATGCACATTTTTTAATTTTTGATTATAGAATTGAAGAAGAAAAAAAAAGTGTTAAGGATACTGATTGCGATTAATTTCAGGTGTAAGTTATAGTAGTGGATTCGGGGTTGGTGGAAGTGTCGGTGTCCAGTTTGGCGGATCTCTTGGCGGAGGCCTTGGAGGTGATCTTTCAATTAAAAAGAATATTTCGGTTGGCTTTGATGGGTCCGGAGGTATTGGTGGACGTCTTGAAGGCGGCGGAGATGGTGGATTTAGCGGAAGCGGCAGTTTTGGTGTTAGAGGAAGCCTTAGAGGTAGAGGAAGTCTTCGAGGTAGAGGAAGCCTTCGAGGTAGAGGCAGCCTTGGTGGTGGTCTTTCAATTAAAAGGAATTTTTCGATTGGCCTCGAAGGGTCCGGAGGACTTGGTGGAAGTCTTAAAGGCGGCGGAGGTGGTGAATTTAGCGGAAGCGGCAATTTGGGTGGTGGATTTAGCGGAAGCGGAAGCGGCAGGTCAGCTGGTGGAGGAAGCCTTGAAGGTAGTCTTTCAATTAAAAGGAATTTTTCGATTGGCCTCGAAGGGTCCGGAGGACTTAGTGGACGCCTTGAAGGCGGCGGAGGTGGTGGATTTAGCGGAAGCGGCAGTTTTGGTGGTGGATTTAGCGGAAGCGGCAGTTTTGGTGGTGGATTTAGCGGAAGCGGCAGTTTAGGAGGTGGAGGCGGAGGTGGAGCAAGCCTTGGAGGCGATCTTTCAATTAAAAGGAATTTTTCGATTGGTCTCGAAGGGTCCGGAGGACTTAGTGGAAGTCTTAAAGGCGGCGGAGGTGGTGAATTTAGCGGAAGCGGCAATTTTGGTGGTGGATTTAGCGGAAGCGGAAGCGGCAGGTCAGGTGGTGGAGGCGGAGGTGGAGGAAGCCTTGAAGGTAGCATTTCAATTAAAAGGAATTTTTCGCTTGGCCTCGAAGGGTCCGGAGGACTTGGTGGAAGTCTTAAAGGCGGCGGAGGTGGCGAATTTAGCGGAAGCGGCAATTTTGGTGGTGGATTTAGCGGAAGTGGCAGTTTAGGAGGTGGAGGCGGAGGTCGAGCAAGCCTTGGAGGCGATCTTTCAATTAAAAAGAATTTTTCGATTGGCCTCGAAGGGTCCGGAGGACTTGGTGGAAGTCTTAAAGGCGGCGGAGGTGGTGAATTTAGCGGAAGCGGCAATTTTGGTGGTGAATTTAGCGGAAGCGGCAGTTTAGGAGGTGGTGGCGGAGGTGGAGCAAGCCTTGGAGGCGATCTTTCAATTAAAAGGAATTTTTCGATTGGCCTCGAAGGGTCCGGCGGACTTGGCGGAAGTCTTAAAGGCGGCGCAGGTGGTGAATTTAGCGGAAGCGGCAATTTTGGTGGTGGATTTAGCGGAAGCGGCAGTTTAAGAGGCGGAGGTGGAGCAAGCCTTGGAGGCGATCTTTCAATTAAAAGGAATTTTTCGATTGGCCTCGAAGGGTCCAGCGGACTTGGCGGAAGTCTTAAAGGCGGCGCAGGTGGTGAATTTAGCGGAAGCGGCAATTTTGGTGGTGGATTTAGCGGAAGCGGCAGTTTAAGTGGTGGAGGTGGAGGCGGAGCAAGCCTTGCAGGTGATCTTTCAATTAAAAGGAATTTTTCGATTGGCTTCGAAGGGTCCGCAGGTGTTGGTGGAAGTCTTAAAGGCGGTGTAGATGGTGGATTTAGCGGAAGCGGCAGATTTGGTGCTGAAGGAAGACTTAGAGGTAGAGGAAGGCTGAGAGGTAGAGGAAAGCTGAGAGGTAGAGGAAGGTTTGGGGTTGGGGGTGATCTTTCAGTTAAAAAGAATCTTTCGATTGGGTTCAATGCGTCCGTAGGTGGAGGTCTTGGAGGAGGCGGCGGAATTGGCATTTCTGGAAGTCTTCAAGGAGCTAAGAGGTGGTAGCGGAAGTTATGGGAGTGGATATGGAGGAAATGGTGGATTAGGCGGCGACGGTGGCCTTGGAGGCGGCGGAAGTGTAGGTGGTGGTGCAAGTCGTGGTAAGGCCCGCGGTATTGGGGGAGACAGCGCCGGTTAAAACGCAGATGGTTATTTTAGCATTGGTATTTAAATGAATATTATACGAATTTGTTCGCAAAGCAGGAGCCTGGGAGATGAATCACTCTGGTTCGTTTATGCTAGCTGAACTGCATGCACAATTTCTTTAAAGAATTCTTAGGTACATGTTATTCGAAGTGATTTGTTTTGTTTCTCATAATAAAACCCTTGCTTAGATTAAATTCATGAAACTCCATATCTTTTCAATCGGTACCATGTATAACTCAACAATGAAACCGGCGATTTATTTATTCAGTGTTCATTACGAAAGTATTTTCATTTTAAGTAATTTTAACAAAATGCAAATGCGACAAAAAATACCTAAATTGTTTTTGCAAGCCCGCAAGACGCCCGATGAACACCCAAACATTTGCCATTTTTCAAGCCCGTCTGATTTGAAAATACAGAAAAATGCCACCATTATCATCAGCGCGATTTTATTTCAATGCAAAAAAATGTTTTGCATTTTTCTGTATGCTTTTATTTGTTTAGCTTTTTTCGATTGCTGCGCTTAATTGTTTATATTGCTTGGACATAAAAACTGCAAAAATTTTTAATTTCAGTTCAAAATTATATTTTAAAATTTGATTTTTGTTATTCTATTCTATATATGTTTAAATAAAATTGTTTTTATATTTTTTGTAAGAAAATATTAAAACTACTTATTTATTCACTCAAAAAGCTGAACTTTTCGGTTTGAGTAGATTGTGTCTATTTTTACAAGTATATAGTTGTTTTGTTGCTTCAGAATCGAACATAAATTAGGATTGTCCGAAAGAGCATCTGGATCTATTATATAGACTAAAACAAACCAGTGGCTTCGATCTCTTATAATCAAAGCGAAGAAATTAAATAAAAATGAAAAGTGAATAAAATATTGCTTGTTGATGAACGTAACTCTTTATTCAAATCTAATTTTCCTCAAATTCACTATAAATCATTTCTATTACAACCAAAATTTCATTACAATGCGTAGTTTTAATTTCAACAGTTTTAACTTGATAAAAATTCTAAATCTGAAATCCGGTAATTCCCCAACGCTTCTTATTCCAACCCCAAACTAAGTAAAGTTTGAAATCCAAAATGGCGTAAAAATTCAAAGTCTGCGAACGAAGGAAAATTTCTAAATTAAAGAACGCGGTAGAAATTCTAATGCCCAAAACGACGTAAAAATTCTAAATTCAAAACGCAGTAGAAATTCACAAGTCTCACAACGACGTAAAAATTCTAAGTTCAAGTCGCGGTAGAGTTCTAAGTCTGAGAATGACGTAAAAATTCTAAGTTCGAATTGCGACAGAAATTCTAAGTCTGAGGCGCGGTAGTTTCCAACGAGAAATCCTCGGTAGTCGCCCAGAGGCGCTTGATGCTTGAATTGCTCTCGGTGATCGCCCAAAAACTAATGACACGATCCTGCGTTCGGCGCCGCCTTTTATAGGCAGTCGGGCCCGTTATATCTTTTCGACTGCTCTAACCTACGCCCTTCGTTGCTTGGGCAGTGGTACGAACGTGCAAGGTTATTGCGCACTGCAGATTCCTAAATGAAGTTGGCCATGCGAATTGGAGCCAACTTCAGCCTTGCGTTCTGTTGTTTACGTTTTTGCCGAAGCGATGTTGTTTAGTGCGCGGCGCGATTATGTTTAGGCGCAAACAGTAGTAAAACGAAATGAATAGCGATGTTTGTCTCGTTACCAAAATGGTCAGCAGTTTATCTGCGGAATTTAGTTTATATAAATATTTAGCCAGATAGATAATAAAAATTATTGTAATTTTAGCAACTAAAATATTGATTGTACCTGACATGCAGATTCCTATTTAGCCAGAAATTTATCTGGTAACGACCTTTTTTTATGATTAATTTTTAATGGTTAAAGTGACCCTGTCGCATGCATGGTTAAATTATTATTATTAGGTATTATTTATTCCAAATCAACATTACAAATACTATACATACAATATAAGTCATATAATTTAATGCTAGGATTAAAATTTATTCAACTAATTATATTATTATTAGATTTACATAAGTAAATAAATGTTTAAAAACATAGGTTCAACCGCAATATCTGCCGCTGACTGACGTAACAATTCCGCAACCAAAGTGAAGTTGGTGGCAATCCTTTGAAATCAGAATGAAATTAGTGCAAAAGGCAAACGGGAAAAATTTGTCTTATTTTTTCCCATTTTTGTTAATTGCATTTTTATATCATTTTCTTTAACTCATTAAGTTGTACGTTTGTACGGATATTTTTAAAATTTCGCAACACGAATTTAAGCCACTTCCCGATGTCGTAGAGGGCTGAAATTTGACCGAGAGTTTTATCTCCGATAACAATAAAATACATTTTTTTATTTTTATGGGATTGAATACTTTTTATTCTTTCTAGGGCAAAAATCTATCAGTAACAAATATAAATTTGAAAAAATCGTTAAAATGCACATTTTTTTGTAAAATAGTTCATAATTATTGCAGAAAATTCTCTAAATAGCAGACATTTAATAAAAATAGCAAAACAAATTTAATAAAAAGTGTATAGGAAAGTGTTTGATTACATCGCCGAAATTACAAAAAATTAAAAAATAATAAATAAACTGAATATTGAGCATTATTTACTTATTTTGGACTTTTCATTTCCTTATTATCCTACAATTTTCCACTTGAACAACAAACGAAAAGTTCTCTAAGAGGCAATGCTACCAACAATGAAAAATCAAAGTACCTCCACAGTGCCTCTGCTGGAATATTTGCAAACTAATCAACTCGATAAATATCTGGGTTTCATGTTATTGTTGTATTTCTCTGCTAAAGCAGTGAACTACATAGACCCTGAACCAGATGAAAAGAACGCAGCTATTAAATATGTTATGATTTTGAGTAATAGTTAATACATATGTATGCAATATTATTATTATTTTTTATTTTTTTTTCTTGGTGTTGAAAAAGTCTTGGTCACATTTTTTAAGAATATTTCAAATTAGAAATAGTTTAAAAATACCTAAATGAAAAACAGACATGGCCGTTAGCAAAGGTTGAATTTTTTTAAGAATATCAATTCTCTTGGCAGTACGGATCAAATAATATTTACAAAGAACGTGCGATTTTGATTTAAATATTTATTATATATATGTAAAAAGGACGAATTCTTTTTGATTTCTAAAAAAAGTCAACGGAAATAAGTCTGACTTAAATTTCAAATTAAAGAGATAATCGAATATTTAGTAAACTTATAAAATTAATTCTCAAATAGGAGAGATAATAACCTTATCAAAAAAATGTTATATGTATAAATGTAAAATTATGTAAAATCACATTTGCATAATCGTTTATAAGGATACTAGCTAAAGGTTTGTATAACCCTGATCTTCTTAGAGACAATTAGTTAAAATAGTGGTTGCATATTTCTAAGAAAATTCAACTTTTATGAATGTAGGTACAAAATGTGAAATTCGATGAAATATGTAAATTTCAGAAAAGCATTTCGCTCTTAAAATGATTATAATATATAGGTACAATTAATTTTATGATTTTGGAGAAAATCTTCCTAGGATCTCCGTTTTAAGATATTCCCGAACAACAGCTATAACTGCAGATTCTTGAGAATTATGGAAAATGTGTGCAGCTCGGTTGCATTCAATTTCACATCAATGGCGACCATCTTCCCACCCGGATGTGGTCAGGTCAAAATAATGAGGCTCCGTTGTGGTGAAAGGTGCATTATTTAGCTTAAAAGTGTTTATAATCACCTGTCCTCCCGGAACATATTTTCCACCAGGTGAGTGAATCCCGCTTGATCGAAAACTCGTTTCGCATAAAAATAGGTCTTAACTTATAAAACTAATTGCGGGAGAGGCCAAGATGATTCACGGGAAGTGCCCGAACATGCAAAGTGGGAAAAAAAAGTGCAAGTGAAAACATCTTGCGGCGAAATTACCTGACCTTAACCTCCCAAAAAACGGTGTTATGATGCACCAGAGCTGCTGGCGCACGCGACACCCCCGCTGTCGCCCGCAATTAGAATGCCTAACCACCTGGAAATCCAAAAGTTTTTCACATATTCAAATCACGTTTCGGGTTAATTCGTCCAGAGCGATAGTTGGGAATTTCGCAGCTCGCGGTCGCACTACCGCAATCAACGGAGCGGAGCGCCTCGCTAGATAGAAGTTCTAGCTGCTAGACGTTGAGCGCTAGATTTGAGCAAGGTCTGCTCTCTCAGGTAAGAATTTTCCCATGTCATCATCATCGCAGATGGACCTCAGGATTGACGGGGCTATTTAAGGTGCCGCTGGCCATGAGAACACCCAGTGCAATTTACTCACTGAATCTTGAATAATGGGGCTCATTGCGAGGCGCTCCGCGTGGATTTGTTTCTTGATCAGCTACGCTGGTAAGTCGACAATATGCAAATCTTTTAATTTTTGATTATTGAATTGATTTGAATATTATTTTTGTTCTAGGCCTAGTCAGCGCAGATGGATACGGTGGATATGGAGGAGGTGGAGCCGGAAGTTCGGCTAGTGCTAGTGCAAGTGCTAGCAGCTTTGCATCGAGTAAGATAAAAAGATTAAGGAAAAAAAAGTGTTAAGGATGCTGACTGAGATTAATTTCAGGTGGAAGTTTTAGTAGTGGATCCGGTGGTGGAGGATTAGGCGGAGGGGGAGTTGATTTTCTCGGTGGTGGAGGAGGAAAAGGAGGCGGTGGTGGAAGTGCCGGACTCCAGTTTAGCGGATCTCTTGGCGGATTAGCTAAAGGACTACTTGGAGGATTGGGTGGAGGTCTTGGAGGCGGTGGAGGCGGAGGAGGTCTTTCGATTAAAAAGGATATTTCGATTGGATTCGACGGATCCGGAGGTGGTGGCCACGGAGGTAGCGGAGGTGGCGGAGGTGGCGGAGGAGGTGCACTCGGAGGAGGCGGCGGATTTGGCGGTTCTGGAGGTCTTGGAGGTGGTCATGGAGGCGCAGGTGGATTAAGCGGAGGCGCAGGTGGATTAAGCGGAAGCGCAGGTGGTAGCGGAAGTTATGGGGGTGGATATGGAGGAAGTGGTGGATTAGGAGGCGGCAGTGGACTTGGAGGCGGCGGAGGTGGTGGTCTTGGCGGTGGTGGAGGTGGAGGTGGAGGTCATGGTGCAGCTGGCGGTATTGGCGGAGGAAGCGGCGGTCTAAGCGGAGGTGGAAAAATTAAATTTTCAGATTTCCTCTCTGGCAGTGGTGGCAAAGGTGGCGTTGGAGGTAGTGGAGCTGGAGGTGGAGGTGGATTTGGTGGTAGTGGAGCATTTGCTTCAGCAGGAGCTAACGCGGGTAGTTTCGCATCAAGTGGTGGAGGTGGAGGTGGCGCCAGTGGTGGATTTGGTGGATCAGGAGGACATGGACCCGGAGGACACGGACCAGGAGGACATGGAGCAGGAGCTGGTGGATTTGGTGGAGCTGGCGGCTTTGGTGGTGGCCCGGGTGGTGGAATCAGCAAAGAAGTTGTCATCGTAACGGATGTCGGAAGTGGAGGTGGAAACTCAGGTTTCGGAGGTGGTGGTAAGGGCAGTGGAGGAGGATCAGGAGGTGGATTTGGTGGTGCCGGCGGTTATGGAGGCGGAGGAGCAGGTGGAAAAGGTGGTGGATTTGGCGGAGCTGGCGGTGTTGGTGGTGGAGGAGCAGGTGGAAATGGTGGTGGATTTGGCGGAGCCGGCGGTTTTGGTGGTGGAGGAGCAGGTGGAAAAGGTGGTGGTTTTGGTGGAGCCGGTGGTTTTGGAGATGGAGGAGCAGGTGGAAAGGGAGGTGGATTCGGTGGATCTGGAGGATTTGGTGGATCTGGAGGATTTGGAAGCGGTGAGGCAGGTGGCAAAGGAGAAGGTGGAGGTTTTGGTGGTTCCGGAGGATTTGGAGGTGCAGGAGCAGGTGGTTTTGGAGGCTCTGGAGGATTTGGTGGAGCGGGAGGTTTTGGTGGAGCAGGAGGCGGTGGAGCAGGCGGCGCTGGTGGAGGCGGCGCAGGTGGAGGCGGCGCTGGTGGGCACGGTGGAGGACACGGCGGCGGACACGGTGGTAGAGGTGGACATGGCCACGGTCATGGTCACGGCGGTGGTCGTGGTGGTGGTCGCGGACATGGCGGTGGAGGTGGAGGTGGAGGTGGATATGGTGGCGGCGGTGCTGGTGGATACGGCAGTAGTGGATTCGGTGGACTTGGGGGCGGTTTAGGAGGCTCAGGAGGTTTCGGAGGAGGAGGCTTCGGCGGTGCAGGAGCCTTAGGAGATGGAAAAGCCGGTGCACATGGAGGCGCCCTTGGAGGCAGCTCGGCAGGAGCGTCGGCGACTGCTTTTGCATCAGCCTCAGCTTCATCGAAGAGTTATGGAGGAGGCTACGGCCGTTAAAAAAAAACAAAAACGTAGATTTTGAGCAAATCAAACCTGTTGATAGTAGCTATGTAGTTGTAAAATACTTTTTGTATAATTTTTTATTAATTATTCAAATTTAGTTAAATATTTTGTAACCTAGGAAAAATAAATTTTAAAAAACGAATTTACAATTTTATCAATTTTTAATGCAAAGTTCTTACTTTTGAATGCCTAAATTAAAAGACTATAATTAAACTTAATTATAGCATTCAATCCTGTGTTTGTGTATATTAAATTATTCAAAGAAGCCAAAACAAAAATTTATTTTTGAATCTAAAGCAAAAGTAATATCAGATAATTAATGAGACTCTAAATATTACCTCATAGTATTCTTCAATAACCTTCGAACTTTAATGAATTGTGGAGAGACTACAATTCTTTAGTTGAATACCCGTTTTTCATGTATTTTATGAGCGAGTAATTTCTTTCCCAGGTTTTAACTTGTTTATTTAATTAGAAAAAATAGAAATATTCTTGAAAAACCTGTTTAATTTCGCATAACTAGGAATTAATCTGACTTTAATGAGTAATTAGAAAATAATGAAAATCAACTTTGGCTTATTAGTAATCATAACTAAGCCACTTAATTTTATAAGAGATGTACTCATCAAATTCAAAAGAATGTGAATGTGTTCTATTAAAAAACTGTTATTATAGTTGAGTTTTAAATACATGCAATAAATCTTCCCATAAAAAACCATATCGTAATATTAAAAGATTCTTCTTCACGTAAGAAAGAGCAGCCACTTATTAAAAAATTTACATATTATTTGCAAATGCATTTTTATCTTGTTATTTCTTCCTAGGTTTTTTTTATTATTTTGTCTGATTGATTAATCATTTGCAACTTTTCTCAGTGTATAAATATTTTTCTTTTTGAATATCTTTTATTTCGAATAATTTTTAAAATGTTGTTTTCTTTCCTAGCATATTTTTCATAAGTAAGCTTTGAAACTTTAAAAAATCCCTTGATATTCCAACTTTTAACTGCATATTTGTTATAGCAATTTCAGATCCGCTTTTATAGAAAATGATTAACGAATTCAGAATATTAAAATGAATTAATTGCTTACTTAACATCTTAACTAGAAGTAATTTAGCGTGCATCGACATTTACACCGTGTGCACATATTTCCGAGATATTAAAATTGTGTTTTTTCTTTATCGATCATTACTTATGATAATTGTTGCATCTTTAAGATACAATCAGAAGGTTGTTGGGGCTTAATCCCTCGTTAGTTTTCCTCTCGATCAAACGAATAAATAATTAAACTGCTCAGAGTGATGTTCTCGTAATCATTACAAAGTTATGAAACCAGGCGCTTCTTAAAAGAAAATTGTTTTAGCGACCGAGCCAAGATTACGCTGATTAAGTGCGCAACAGGTGAAGATCGACTTAATTACGAGATGATCATATGCCACGAAATCGCTGACATGACCCTTAATTGACTCGTGTGGTAAGTAGAAAACAACAGAAATTCCGCGATTTCGTGATTGATACTATAGTTTTTTGTTAAAATTATAAAATTAAAACAATTTTTTTTTTTCGACAGGACTGAACGTGATGGAGCAAAAAACATATTTATCTACTCGTATCTCTTTAAAAACACAATTTTTATTCGAGTAATTGATCGCGATGATAGTGTGGGATATTCGGATATACTCCGGATTAAGATGCGATAGAAGCAAAAATATTTTGTGTTCTGAAGATGAAGTAGTGAAGATCAAGATTAGACCGACTCAAGACAGGCTCACGAGGGCACACGGGCAGCGGGGCTCCGGCAGACACTCGTCTTATTGAATTAACTCGATATGAGTTACGTAATGAATCATGACCAAGCAATTAAGGGGCAGATAATGCTACGGAGAAACATTAATCTATTGTACCTGCATCTCATCTCAATGTGTGGACCCGGAGATTAGTTAGTGACGCAATCCTTGCCAAAGGCTCCTGCTCCTCGGTGCAAATCAATAGGCCGGGAACAGGGAGGCGCCCTGCCCTCTGCACGTTGATTTTGAAACGATGAAGGGAGGCTGGATGAAGTACCCACATTCGGTCTGGATGCACTTAACCCAATCCTCCCTACGCGCCCCCCGAAAGAGCCGGGATACTGCTTCTATCCCTAGCACAGAGATTTCAGGGACTCTGAGCAATTTGTCTTTTGGGGGATTTTACGGGGATTTAATTGCTTGTTTTGTTGTTCTTTCATTTCCCAGGGACAAAATACACGGGACTGAAGGCAGGTGAAATTTAACGCTTGTTGAGGTTTAGCAAGGTGTCCTTTAATTCCCTTCACAGCCGCCTAACCGGGAATTTTCCTAGATAGCTATTTATGTCAATCCCCTCCCCGGATCAGGTAGGCCCATAAAATTTTAAGTGTCGAAGATTGAAGAGGTTTTTATATCACGTTTTTCTTGCCTCGTATAATTTTTATTTTGTAATTTTATTACATCAACCGGAAAGTATTATTCAGGGGTTTGACATTTAGATGTTAACACTAATTAGGTTGTCTACCCTATACTAAAAATATAAGATACTCGTAGAATTTAAACGAGAAAAACGTAAAATATAACATATATTACCCTATAAACTTATATACATACATATATACTGTAAATAGCAAATCAAATGTTCCCAAAATGTTGGCTAGGACTCCTCACAATGTTTTGGAATCATCTTCTACAATTGAATAACTTTTCAGGTAATTAGAACAAATCTAAGTATAACGTTTTTCCTCTCATTGCACTAGTCTAGTTAGGTTCTTTTTCTTTTTTTGTCCTTGTAGCCTAAGCTGTTATATGACGATTTTGCTAGATATTCCAAGAATCTGCCCACTAAGCTGGAAAAACCATGAGAACCCAAAGTACAATGAATTAAATCAAGGTTTTATCGTTTACTACCCACAGCTCACTTTCATGTTAAATTTCAATTGTATTACTTGGTCGTTGCCCGGAATAATCGTGACTTAGCTGAATATTGACCGACAAATATTCAATTTCTTCATTTAAGCCATATAGAATTCTTTTGAAATTTTTTCTAAATGCAAAAATTATTTTTAGTGAATTAATTAGAAGAATAACAATTTTGAAGGATTTCTTAGTACCCACATATCCATCTTGAGTTTATATAGGGAGATAAGAGATCGTCTAATACTGCCGATAAGTTTTGTTTATATTGTTTTACAATACGTTATATTTAAGTAATATTATAAACGATAGTCCAAATGTTCTAATTCCAATTTGCAGAATTTTTCAGGAGCTAAAGTATAATTTATTTTGAAATTATACTTACACTTAATTCCAAATTTCCAATTCTCCTTGCGGTACGCCCATGGATATTAAAGATAACTCTAAAAACTTCTCAATATTTATTCAAACTACTTCAACTATTATGCCAACTTTATAAAATAACTATATACATTATAGTCTGACACTTTTATATGTATAAATATAACTTATATTTGCCTAAATGTGTAGTTTGAGGTATTCATTTTCTTCTTGTTTCTTCTAAAACCCACATATTGGTTAGTCGAAAGCTTTTCAAAATCAAGGTATAAATTTAAATAAATAAATTTGAATTTACCTGTACCAACGCCAAAAGATATGCTATATTATAATATTTTAAATTTTTTTATGATAATTTAAATAGCAAAGACACATTTCGTTTTTAAAAAAACTTTCTATTCTTAATAGATGTTGGGGTTTCGTACCAAAATGGAAAAAAATGCAATCATTATAGTAAGACTTTCATGTCACAGCAGTTTTTCTCAAAAACTGTCATCGACATGAATATTATTTATCTATAAGTACCTAATTTATGACTTTAAAAAAATATATTTTTCTGGTGCAGTATCAAATGAAAGATTTTTGTTTTCTTTAAATTATTTCTGATAATAATAAGTTCCAATTATATGTACTTTATTACAAAACTACTTATCTATTATAATTCAATATGAATTACAATATATTAAATTGAAATTTATTTAATTTCCTCAATAGTAAAGAGATCCAATTTTTGTAGCATTATTTATAAAAACGGGCAAGGGAATGGGTTCGGTGATAACAAGCACATTAAACTGATGGCACACGCAAAGTCAAATAAGGCACCAGTCTTAAACAGAGCCACGTACATTTCTAACAATTAAAAATATGTTATTCTTTTTGTTTTGATTCAATAAATCTTACTCACCGAGAAATGTGGAAGAACTTTTTCTGCTCAAATCAAGAGATTCCCTTTTAATGCCTTGAATCGCTTGTGCGTCAGCTGTAAGAAAAATTCGATTTTATTGGCGAATAAAGTCTTAAAGAAATCAAAAATGTTTACTATCAGCCAGAGCAAGTTCCACCAAAACCAGTAACACCCCAAGTATCCAAAATTTTCTCATCGTTTTTATTCCATTTCTACTTTACTTTCGAACAGATGCTAGTGAGATGTGACTTCAGAATCAGTTATGCTAAGGTTTATATATAACCTGCTCATAAAAAAAATAACTAAATTTAAAATTCTGGTCCTGTAGACTACCTTTTCATTGAAGAGAAAAGACAAAACTTGTTTTGTTTGCTGTCGTAACAGAGAGCGCTTTGTGGCTATATCTTTTTATTCAATTTAGTTAATTTAAGTAGGTTTACTCATCAAATTCATTAACATTGTTAAACATTACACCAAAGGAGATGTTAAGACCTACCCAAAACTCGTTTATGGTATAATTTTACTTGAACTTACAGATTGAAAATCAGCGAACATTTCCAGCAAAGTTTGTATTTTCTAAATTTCTGATATGAAAATGAGGTCGTTAATCCTTTAATGATGAGAATCTCGCCATGACACAAAGTTAATTACAAAAAAATAAATTCGAAATGCCCATTTACGTCATTTAATATGATCAAATAGCAAAAATTAGTCTTTGTTGTTTTTAAAATATATAAACACTTCACAATATGTTTTTTGATGAAATGAATGAGGTACAATTTCAGTTTATTATGAAGCTGTGAGATGTATGACTTGTATTATTTTTTAAATATTCTGACAAATACTTTACGCATGCATCTCCGATGACACACACTTTTATTTTTAACGCCTACTCTTTTCTTGAGGAAGATTAATTTTCTCGTTTACAATAACAAAAATTTGAGACGTAGCAAAATCTGACTGCACTAAAATGAATTTTTTGGAAAAATCGCGAAAGTAACTCATTTTGATACTTGTACTGACCGGCAAATGACTATTATTTTTCTTTGTATTTTTTGAAAACTATTGCGACTATACATATATTCATATACCTATTTGAAACTTTCAGCATTAAAGCAAATTAGGTACTAAGTGAATAATTGTACACATTTTATTGTAAAATATACATATGTATAACTTATTAAAAATTCACTCATTAAACAATTTTAAATCCACTTTCGATTCAGACTGTATTTATGGGCTTTTTAAAAGCTCTATATTTTTTAAAATTTTAAAATATAAATTGGTTTTACCTTTTTTAATTCCTTGTTTGATACTTAATTAGTTACATGGTCTTTCACATTTATAATAAAACTGATGTTCCTGAAAGTAGTCTACTAGATTTGTGTCAAAAAAAAAACAAATAAAATTAAAGATATTTTTATAATTATAGATAAATATATTTTAAAGTACAATGAGACATCAGAAATTTAAGACATATAATAATTTTCACAAAAAATCCTTTTATTTATGCAATTTCATATTATCTCCATAGTAAAAAGGTGGTACTTTCGTAACTACAGGATCTCATCGTACTCTAATAAAGCTGTTTATTAGAAGGTTTTAACAGCAACTGCAATATGATTTTTTCATTATTCGACATTAATTTTATATAAAAATAATTTTACTCTCGGCTAAAGTCATTCCCAACAAAACAAGCAAAACTTCAATTATCCAGGCAATTTTCATGATAATGTTTTACGAATATTTTATGGTTAAATTCTTTTGAATTGTGATAAAAAATAATTTTAATTCAAGTTTATATACACAAATTGTAAAATAAAAAATAAGACTATCCCCATAAAAAAAAGTCAGTAAAATCCAAGCAAAACTAGTTTTAGCGCAACGCAAAATGCAAAAATAAAAATTTTTTATTTTAACGGAAATAAGTGTTCAATATGTAGTAGAAGTTGGAGAGTACCACACTCTGAAGATGGGTTTCACGTGATTTAAAAAGAAAATAAGTAGGTCCAATATAAATTTAACATACATATGTAGTCGTAAGTTATGGTTGCATAATTGTATAATACATATATATATAATTAAGATGGTCACGTTTTGAGGCTGAATAACTTTAAATGTAAATTTGATTACTTTTAATTCAATATGTTTTTTAAAGCCCATGGTATGCAAATTTCTTGTTAATCTTTTGTTGTTGAGGAAGATTTTATAACCAGTACGACGCACATATAACTTTCATTGTTTATATTTTTGATTAATTCTCAATTTTGCGTCGTTTCACTTTTTAGAGAATTCACAGGTCAATAGTTTCTTTATTGTTATAGTGAATTTTAATATCAATATCAGGTACCAAAAGAATACTTTCATTTAGTTTAAAATTTGTGCAGCGACGTTGTCACAATTCTTGTCTTTTTTGCGAGCTGCACTGGCAGTTTTATACCCGTCGGGATTTCAGGAAATCAATCCTTGTTTATATAAAAATGAAAAAAATCGCATATTTTATAAATCTGCTTTTTCTATAAATAAATAAAATACACATTTTCATGCTTGGATAGAGGTCAAAAGTCACGTTTGATCCAATAAAGAGTATAAAAGAAATTTTAAAATAAATGCCCAAAAGGAAAAATTAGACTAGATCTCTGCAGAAAATAATTTAGTTTCCAAAAATTGTGGTAATATTTATTGAAAAAGATATCAACATTTTACAAATAAAAAAACTCGGACTTTAAAATAAAACTCTTGGAAAATTAATGATAATCCTTTTTTTTGGTTACCGATTTAAATAATAACAATTTGTATTTATTACAATAATACATTTCAATTTCATTTTATCTACCAACAAGATTGGGTGGAAATCTCATGGATATAATGGGACTTCTTATCCTGCGAATCTTTTCAAATGGTTTAACGTCAACTGTAATATAATAAAATATTATACATCAGAAATTAATTATATGTATGTATGTATATTAAAAAATTAAATTTTACTATCGGCTAAGGTAGCTCCCACCAAAACCATCCAATATTCCAAATATTCAGGTGAATTTCATGGTGGTTTCTGTTAAAGTTTCTGTTGTAAAATTTGTTTGAACTGTGATCAGCATGAATTTTTGGTCTATTTTATATCCAAAATCTTAATAAGAAATATAAAAATGGTTGGTATATAACCGGCCTATAATTTTCTGTGTGACCCTGTTTGAAAAGAAATGCAAATTTTTCAGTTCAAATATTCAAAATACATATCGTTAAATATTATATAGGCAGACGATATGAACTCGCCGTCATATCTACAGTGGTGGAGAAAATAATAGGTACAAAAGCTAAACATTCAAAAATTCATCTAGCATTCCCTTCAATAGACGAGTTAAAATAAATAAATCTTTGTACCTTAGGTGCAATTAGTATAGCATATAGTACAAAGTATACTAACAAAAATTGAAATAAATTGTTATTTACATGTTATTGTGAACTTGTAAAATTTGTTAGTTTATTTTTCACTTTTACCTATTATTTCTTCCGCCACTGTATGTATGTTCTGAAAATCTGAAGCATGTGTAACGAAAATGTAATAATTTGAAACTCTGCAAATTTTTGCCTCAACTGTTTCATGTAACGTCTCGTTCAAAAAACACGCAATTTTAATCCAAAAAACTGATCATTTATTTATAACTCAATTACACTTCTGCGTACAAAACAACATCTTTAGACCTATCATTTTTATTCATGTGGTTATATTTGATTTCTCCTCCTATCTTTTATCCAATTAATGTGGCAATATTTGCCGGTGGAATGCCATGGGAAGTTTTATTAGTCTTTGCTTCCTCTACAGATGTAACATCTCTCTTTCTTAACAAAATGCTTGCAACCGTTTTTGGAGGTACTATAAAAAAATTTTTAATAAATAATCTTCTAAAAAATTATTAAAATTACTTGTTGCTGCGCTCAATGCCACAAATACCAAAATTATTGCAAATATAGCGAAAATTTTCATGATGATGATTTCTTCAAGTTCTCCTCTTTCTAATCTTTTAATTTCTGAAACTCCCGCTTAAATATGGTTTTGCAACTAAGGAAATCAGAAACTAGTTTCACATTTAATGCATTAGAATGATATAAAAACTAAATAACAAAAATTATGTAATTAATGATCAAACAGAATTTAAATTTCAGAATAGCTTAGAGGTCGAATGAAAATTGTTTTGTTCAATGATGAATTTATATTAAATAAAATTGTAAAACCTATTTATACTGCAAATTTACAGAATTGTGATACATGGCCGATTTTAATTATTAAATATATTTTGCATCGTTTTTGTAGTTCATGTTTTCAATAATTTACCTATAATTATTTATAAATTTCCGCAAGATGTAGGTTATATCTTCATTTTTATTGCAAACGAGTTTTGATTTTCTGAGATACGAAAAGCTATAAAATAACGTGAAGCGCTGATTATGCCACTTGAAAGCGAACAGAAACCGAAACCAAGCACCATGAAAATGCTTGCAATTTTTACAATATTTCTAGTCCTCGCATCGCTCAGCTTTGCAGACGGTAATTCTTCAATATTTTTAAATATTTAATTTTCAATTAATATTCTCTTGTTACAGATGACCAAAAATCTATTACTAATAGAAAAATAAGGGCAGAGCAACTAAAAACAGAAGAACCAAAAACAGAGTTAGTGACAAAAGACGAGTTTGTTCAGAGCGGAAGAGTCTCACCAAAAGTTATTGAATTTTTACTTTCAGGAAAATAAATTAGAGTGTGTAAATATTGTAGTTATGTTTTAAATATACAAGGGACTGTTAAATTGTGTTGTGTGAAATTTTAACCCTTTTGTGTAGCAATAAAATTAAACAGTTCAATCTTTCAACCTTTTGAGGAAAGTTAAAATGGTATTCAATGTTAGAACCTCATAGATTTTCTAAATTTTATATAAATATTAATACATCGGTTTTCCCTAATAAGCAATTTTATTACAAAATCTAAAATAACTTGGAGCATTTATTTCGATGAGGAAAATTTCGAATGAAAACACATCAGAAACTTTGTTAGAAATACCACAAAATAAGATTAAAAAAAAAATTATTTGTAAGCTTATTTTTCGACTAACATACATTTGGGCGTTTGCCACTTTAGAAAACTAAAACATATTCAAAATTATTATAGTAAAATGTAAATAAATACGCAGTTAAAATGATACAATGACTATCACGTCTTGCAGCGAATCCGGCGAATTATTATTGGTTCCATTTATTTAATTTTTGTTTAAGGAAATATAGTTTTTATTTATCTGGAAAAATAAATGAATCAGTCCTTGGAAAAACAACATAAGTCAAGTTTGTTCTGCAAATGTAAAATGATAAATTCCTTATGACCTTAAAATAACAACAAAGGTCATGAGCAGCAAAGTTTTCAGAAAGTCCGAAAAAATATGACTTTATGTTATTTTTAAAATAACCAATTTAATTGAATCTTAACTTTGAGGAAGTCTGAATTCCTCCCACAAGTAATTTGAGTTAAAAATAATTCATAAACGTAAATGACAATGTTTATCTTATTTATAAAGAAATGTATACTAAAAGAAATTATGAGATAAAACCCGTCTTTACTCTAAACCTTCAGAATATTAGAGCTTTGCTTTATGAAAGATTTTTATCTTTAGGCGTTTCTTGCGTCACGAATTCAATAATTACCTATATTTTGTTGCAAATTTCCATAAGATATGTTAATATCTCCATATTCGTTACAAACGAGTTCTGACTTCCTGAGATACGAAAAGGTATAAAACAGCGTGAATCGATTTATTGTAGCGTTTGAAAGTGAAGAAAATTAAACAGTATGAAATTGTTAGCATCTTTCGTAGTTATTTTAGTCTTTGTGACGCTCTGCCTTGCTGAAGGTAATTTTTTGTTATTATTAAAGACTTCGTTTTAATACAAGTTTTCTTGTTGCAGATGATTCAGATTCTATGCCTAATCGTCACAGGAGAAGAAGGGAAGATTCACCTACAGAAGAACCTACAACAACCACAATAGAAATTACAACAACTACAACAACTACAACAGAGCCTACACCAACTACAACAGAAACTACAACGACAACTAGAACAACAGAATCTGTGATCAGCAATATACAAAAAATTGCGCCGAAAGTTAATAAAAAGAGCGTGTAAAATTTATGTTTTTTAATATACAAGGTGTTGTTAAATGTTTTGGATTAAGTGTATCCCCTTTTCGCACCCTGTCTCTTATAAAGATTAATTAATTAATTTCATTCTCATTCGACCCACTGTTGAAGTCGTAGTTCAATTTTTAACCCATCCTTCTTATAGCACACACACAATTAACCAGATTTTTTTTATACAAAACAGCACAACACTTCTAATATTACATTTTTGAAAAAAATAAATTATGGCATTTACAGAGATCAAGATCTTGGTACATTTTGGACTATATGAAAGCATTTTATGTTTTTTGCCTTCTTTCTCTATTATATCTAGTCCAGAGATCGGCTTGATGAAGAGCCAATGGTAGCCACAAAACCAAAATTTTTTGGCAAAAAAGATTAATTTATAGAGGGAAGCTATTTCTGGTTTGATGATTTATCAACAGTTTTAGGGTTTGTTTACATATACGGCAAACGAATTTTATCACAGCATACGTTTTGGCGCTTGGTGCCTTTTTAAACAGAAAATATAATACATATATCATTTATATAACCGCAACGTTAAAATAATTTCTATAACAACATTTTAGGGGCAACGTAAATATTTTGTTATGGCATTAACAAAAACTTAAAAAAATTTTATGAACAACTTGACAAAGCCAACAGTAGTCATTATGTATATAATTAATTTTTATTTTGATTTTAACAAAATATTTAAGATCTTATATCATATTTAAAATATAATTGTATGAATAATTTTTATTCAAGCTGTAATACTTTTTGAGTTTTTAATAATTTTATGGTTTTAAAATATCACAGTTTTTTTGCTCATTTTGTTTAAATAATTATCGCATTTATCCACTAAGTAATGCTTGAATAGTAAACGCATCGATTCTAGTCCCAATCTGGGGAAGTTCTGTCGTAGTTGTGGTCTTTTCCTCGTTTCTTACTCGACGAAGACGTCCAGTCGCCTTAGGATCAACTTAAAATTTAAACAAATTATAAGAATTATCTTTAATTATAATTTAAAGTATAAGTACAGTCAGCTCCACAAAGTCCCAGGAGAATAAAAAGTAGTAACAGAGATGGAAAAAATTTCATAATTTATTTTGTTTATCTTGAACCCGCTTTAAATCACTGATACAACTTTCGTTTTGTTTGTGCCTTTATACTATTTTTTAAAAATTAATTGGGAACTAGTTTTAGTAAAATATGCATATAAAAACAAAAACTCATTGTTTTCTCGAAATACAGATTTCAATAAATATAGAACATTAAATATGATTTTGTATACTATTATTATCACTTTAAAACTCTATTTTAATTGCTTATGATAAAACGCATTAATAGATTAAAAATTGTGTTTATTCGAAACAAAAAAAATTATAACACTTTCAATTTATATTTAGCAAACAAAGCCAAACTGGTTGGTTGTGAAAAAAGCTACAAAATAGATGCAAATTTTGCTGGCGCTAAGTTGTTTTCAAAATATTCTAGATATGTTTTCTTCTTTTTTTGTCAAATCAAGTTAATTTTTTTACGAATTACATATTTACCCTTTTATTCTCATAAGATTAATATTCTTCTTTCTTCATATATTTAGAAATTAAGTCATTAACATTTTAACTTCGCTTAAAATATACGTCTTCATTCAAATAAAGAAAGAAAGAAATATGTTAACTAAATGAGGCTGCTATAAACTGTTTTACAAATTTTTATCGACGATTAAAAATAGTTTATAGTGCATTATATATTTATTTTACTACTTTAATATTTTATGGATTTTGAACAAGCATGGAAGACCTTCCGAGCCAAACACCTTGTACCTAATTACTTTCTAAGATGCAGACTTCCTCTGTAATTTTTTTTAATGATATTCAATGACTAATTTACATTTAGATTCTCCTATTTTATTTAAGAATATCGCAGTTATACAAATCCAAAACTACTTTCACTTTATTGGTTTAAATTATACACTATTAGGTAGGTGTATGCAAAATAGTGAACTCAAAATTGTCTACTATATTTAGACACTATTTTATTTGTTTATAATAGAATTCTTCTTCTTTTTATCTTACTAAAAATAAATAACTTACAATAGAATCAATAACGTCTGAACATTTTGAAAGAAGCGTATTTTATTTTAAAAGTAAATTTGAATATTGAGAAGCAGACTTTTATTTCCCCAATTCAATGAATTCAAAAATATTCTTTTCTTGGGGTTCCTGGCCTGCATATTTGATTGACTTATTGTTCTAAAATTAAAACTCTAAATAAATTAAAATTTAAAAATACTAAAAACAATTATTGAGGTATCTACTTCATTCGTATTCCCATTATAATATAAATTCATCTCCCAAATATTAATTATTTTCAAAAATGTATTTATTTTCGACCGCAAAAGGAGAAAAAATTATGTAGCATCTAGTTACGAAACTCCAAATTTGAACAATAATACAACAAAAGTCAGAAATACCCGCATGCAAAAGAACTGGTTTCTACAGGCGGTTGTCCCAGTTAACTTTATGTTTATTGTCATCGGAGCGGAAACAAGTTCCTTTCCTTTTTTATATAAAAAAAATATCACAATGCCAGCGAGAGGGGAAATGTATAAAAGACGAAGCTTATAGAAAAATATTTAACAATTTTTGATATCTATCAATCGCCATGAAAGTGTTTTGTATCGCTGCAATCGTTCTAACTTTGGGGATAGTCGCATCAGGTATTATTTATTTTCCCTTATTATATATTTAGAGAGAAAATGATGAACAATATTTATTTTGATTTAGCGATCGATCCTCAAGTACTCGGTTCTTTATCTGGAGGAGGAAAAACAAAACGTCAAGTTACCCTTGCAGCCAGCACTGATGACATAAAAAACCCCGCTGAAACAATTGCAAAAGAAGCTGAAGCAGTTGTAGCAAACTCTGAAATTACAAGCTCTGTTGATATTAAAAAAGAAGAAGGAAGCACGCGAAGAAGACGCGATGTACAAGAGACTGCAAATGCAGAAACCCCTAAATTAGAAGAGTCAAGTGTACCTTCAGATGAAAAGAAAGAAGAAGTAAAGTCGCGGCGAAGACGCGATGTTGAAGCAGAAACTAAAGTAGATGCAGAGACCCCAAAAGTACAAGCACCAAATTTAGCTACGGATATAAAGAAAGAAGAAAGTAGCCGCCGTAGACGCGATGTAGAAGCAAAAGTATCTGAAAAGGTGGACACATCGAAAGCTGAAGATATTGCTGCGAAGACAACAGATTCTAAAGACACAGACTCCACTGCATAGACGCTGAGAACTGCAAAGACGCTCTGTATTTTATTTAGATGCATTATTAGTCGGGGGTAATACATATTGTATATACCTTTTAATAAATGAAGGTATGATGATCGATATTACGAAATTGTTTTTGTTTTTAATATTACTGAAAAAGGTAAAAACCCCTCCTAAAACTTTCAGTTTTGTAATTATAATTAACATGGCCGTGAATTAGTTAAGGTCGTAACTCAATCCTTCATTTGGGAATATTGAAATTTTAATCTTATATTCGAAAAAAATATTTTACCAAGTATTGTTTTTACCACCCTCATCTTAAAGTAAAAAAAATACAAAGTTCTCGAAAATATACACATTATTAGAAAATTGCATTCTTTCAGATATAATACAAATTACTGCCTAAAACTATAAAAAAAATATAAATTTTACTAAACTCGAATCACGTAATCAATTTTATTTTTGTTTACAAATTCATTCAAGTTACTAATCTTTAGTAATTTCAATCACCTATTTTGATTTAAAGAGCAATATTTCATTTACTTTATTACTAATAAACTCTTGAACGTAGAGGAGATTTAATTCCTGTTTTTCACGTTTTGGAAATACAGTTGAAAACAAGTTTTAAATTCCTGTTTTGGAGATTTTGTTAAACTATATATTTGTGAATTGAAGTCGCGAAGGTCTATTGAGTCAGAACTAAAGGAGTGTTAAACTCAAAGTTAGCATCATGAAAATCTTTTCGATTGGAACAGTTGTCTTAGTCCTTATAGGACTGAGCCTTGCAAGTATAATATTATAGGGGTTTTTTTTTCAATAAAAATTGAATTTAAAACCATTTCTCTTTCTAGTTGACCCAAAGGTGATAAATAGCCTTCATAGAGGTAAAAGGCTTATACAGCCTAAGAGCATTACCGGCATTTTAGAAGGATAATTTTAAACAATTTAAATGTTAATTTGCAATATTTAAAACATTTCGAAACTTAAATAAAATATGATTTTATTTAAAGCGGATATCTTTTAGTGTGATGCAGACTTTTGGTTTGTTGGAATAAAAAGCAAACGTTTTGACTAGAACTAGAACTAGAAGTTTCAAAATAGCTGGTCAAAATCATCGATTGTTTTCAGAAAAACGCTGACTGACTAATTCAGATAATTAATATAAATAAAAATACAGAGTGTAATTAATTAAATTTATAATTCCATGATAGCAAACAGTTCAATTAATTTAGATAAGGAAGACTTTGGTACAACAATTATCAACATTTATTTTCCCCAGCCATTCATATGGCTAAGCCGCTTTTGTCTTGGATGATTGTCACCTACTTTTGGGTCTACTACAAAGTAAATAAAAAAACAAAATTCGCAAAATTTAATTAATTAAGAATATAATATGTAAGTACCTGCAACTACAGCACTAAGTCCAAGAAGTGCTAAAGTAACAGCGATAATTGAGAAGATCTTCATGATGTTAACTGTTTTGATACCTTTTCAGATTTGATACTGTTAAATATTGCAGTTGACACTTTTATATACCATTCTTTTATGCCCCAAAAAAGTGAAGCAAACTTTCAAAATTGTTCTGAGAAAAACCCATAACTACTTGCGCAAGATCGTTTTAAGAAAATTCTTAATTCTTATCTACTTTCTTGGAAGACAACTCTTATTTTCATTGATTTGCATTTTCAGAAATCCCTCAATAAAATAATTTTATAGAACCAGTGTTTTGCGTCACAGCCCCAAATGTAGTGCATATGCATCCTCTTTTTATTTATAAATATACGCAAGTATGTTGGAAAAAAACATGAGTCATTCCAGTAATTTTTCTTAACTTTTACTTTTTAATTTAGCTTATAACTTAGTATTTCTTAGAGCGCAATCTGATTACAAATTTGTATCAGAAATCATTTTTAATAGGGCTTTTTATTTCAAAAGGCGTATAATTGGTCAAAAATAAACTATAATATTTGTAAAGTTGTATTATTTATCTTTTTGTACTTAAAGAATTCGAAAAATACGTTTTGTGCATAAGTATAGGCTAATAATATATTTAAA
This sequence comes from Eutolmus rufibarbis, assembly GCA_963920795.1. NCBI lineage: Eukaryota > Metazoa > Arthropoda > Insecta > Diptera > Asilidae > Eutolmus > Eutolmus rufibarbis. The sequence goes on from OY987206.1 coordinate 42,807,698, forward strand.
GTTATGTATTCCTATCAGAAGTAGTAGATTATTATAAAAGCCCAGAAAGTAGTAGATTCTCATAAACACAACAAGAAATCTATTGTAAGTTAAGTTGTTTACGATAATACTTTAGAAAATTTATTATAAAGATTAGATTTCCAAGGAGCACAAACTAAATGTTTTAAAAAATATGTTTTCTAATGACTGCACTGAGACATTTATGTATTTGTATATTCCTAAAGTGTTTTTTTTATTTTGATATAAATGTGCCATTGCATCAGTGTATTATGACGTAAAGACTTGACGCACAAAACGAATATTCATAAAATTTATGTGAATTAAAAAGAATAAAGGATCTCTTTTTTCCAAGAAGCTATTTCTTCGTATGTTTTGGGTATTACGAACATATTTCTGAAAATTTGCGGATATAGATTTAGATTATACTGAGAATAATACTTTTACAATGCTTTCAAAGAAATTGGTTGATTTCTTTGTTTTATAATTTGGGTTAAAAACGAGATTCTAGTGCTCAAGAAGAAATTATATAAAAGTGTCAACTGGACTATTAGCAACATCAAATCTCAAAAGTCGTTTAAACAGAAACCATCATGAAGATCTTTTCTATTGTCGCAATTGTTTTAACCCTTCTGGGACTTAGTGCTGCTGCCGCAGGTATGAATTTAATTCATGTATTTCCTTTATTCCATGTATTTAAACTACATACTTGTAAAATATACGTTAAAATTTGATAATTTTAAAATAATAGCTGAAGTTTTAGTTGATTAATTCTATTATTTTATTTCAGTTGACCCAAAAGTAAGTGAAAATCTTACAAGGCCTAAAAGACTCAGCCACATGAATGAATGGGGAAAATAAGTCTAATGTATTATTTTGAAATTTGTTACATATTTACATTAAAGTAATTTATATTAATGAAATAATAAAGTATGAACAAATAAAAAAAAAGAACGTAAACTGAGTATTTTTATTCAAACCACAAATTTTTTACATAATATTTATACAATAGTACAATCACTTTATAGAGTATTGGAGGCAGCAATTATTTTACAAATAACTTAATTTAGTACAGTGCCTTTCGAAATCAAAATCTTATCAATGATAATTTATTGTATATTATTGCTGGAAACATTATTTTATTGTTCCTGCTCCAGAAAGTACTACTAAATCCTTTTCTGTAAAAGGACTTCGAATTCTACGTACATTTGTGTGGTCCTCACTTTTTTCTGGATATCTTGGAAAGCCAACTGGGACATCTTCCTCGTATTTGTCTTAAAATCAAAAAATTTTATGAGAATATTTTATTATATATTTGAAAAAAATAAATAACTGCCCAACTATAGTGCAGAAAGCAAATTTTGGTATATATGTATATTGATCGAGAAATCAACTCGTTCATTGATTGCTCAATTCCGTTCAACTGCACTGGAAAAAAATTAATTTTCATAGTATAACTCCCGTAGTGATTAATTTACAAATTTTATAGATATTATAATAAAATAACTTTTCCCTGGACTTCCCGATTATGATGGAAGATTTAAACTTTAATGGTGGAATTATACCAGTTTCAAAAAAAGGATTCATTGTGTAATTTAACTTTAATTTAAGAGAATTCATAGTTTACGACATTTTTACTTGATTTTGCTATTTTAGAATATACCTACATATGAACAGAATTGTATTTGTAGACTGAATAAGTAAATAAATTTAAAAAAAAAAATTAAATTAAGTATAGTTCATAAACTAGAAAGCTTATAACTTGTTTTCTTTTAAAAAGGCAAACAAAACTGGTTATAAAATAATGGCGCACTACCAGGAAATAAAATTAACTTCATGAAGCTATTCTTTTTATCAACTTTTGGAATGAAAAGCTTTCAAATTAAAATTCGACGTACACCAAAAGAATCACAAAACTCACTTGCACTGGTAATTAGCACAAAACTTAAAGCCAACAAAACAATCCAAAATATCTTCATGATGCTTCGCAGAAGTGAACGAAACAAAACTTACGGATAGAATCTACTTAACTGACTGAAGGCGATCACTGACACTAGCCGTTCCGTACCCGTTCAGAAAATTTCATAATTCTCAACAGTCAAGGATATATTCTACGATTGCGTTATACCATATTTAAAACCGATTAACATTTTATGCATTTTCTAGAACGCTAAGTTAAAGAACTCGTTTTTCACAAAGTACTAAAGTTCATCTCAGAAAGAAAAAGTAGCAGGTAATAGGATAAAATATCCAGGTATAATATGATTGGCAGTTTGAAAGAATGTGCTATTTCAAAAGTCACAAGAACTTAATTAAATTGAGTCCGGTTTATGTGATACATTTATAATCAATGATTATGAAATCGGTCAATGCCCGCTTAATGTTTCAATGAATTATTTATTTAACCACAAATAACTAATGAGTTTTCACTACAAATATGATAAATCTGATGATACGAAACTACATATAGTGTAATTTACGATAATTTCAAATTATAATTTTTTACAATTTTAATTGCAAATGGATTTATTCGTTAAAACTAATTGAAATTTTTTCATATTTCTTTAAGTAGTGGAAAATTAATAAGGGACGAACTGAACAGATTTTTAGAATCTTATTCTACTTTTATGAATAGCAAAATTGGGTTACAGTCCTACATTAATTTATAAATGTTATTTCAAAAATTTTAGAAAAAATACATTTTATTTCGTAGAATTCGCAGGTTAAATTTATTTCAATTCGAACATTTAAAGCAGAAGTTGTGTTGTGTAAAACAAAAGTTGTTAAAACCTTTTAAAATAAATAAATTGCACTTATCGGAATTATTTGTGGACAACGAAAGTAAATAATAGAAAATAAACTATTTTCGCCCAAAAATGATGACGACAAAGACCAAAAGTAATTCAAATATCCAAACATATTTTATTTTACTGATTAAACAAATTTTATATTATTTACATTTATAATATCTAAAAATAAAAATAAACAAGAAGGAAATATTACACAGCAAATGCAATTTGCATAGATTCATAGACTTGTTTTGACTGTAAGAGATAAAATGCAATTTTCTGTAGATAATTATCCTACCATTTCGCGGTGATTCCCTCGTAATATGATTTATTTTTTTTATAAAATGCAAAACTAAGTAACAGAAGGCTTCTTGGGTTCAAAATCATTTCTATAGACTTTTTTTACGTAGAAAACCGTGAATATGCAAATTTGACTTGCTTTACTATCTTTTCATCTATAAAATCACCAGTGCATATTTAAACGCAGCAAAAAATAAAATTGTAACTCCGCAAGGTTATTTGATATCACCATTTTAATTTCATATAAAAAGTTTACATTTTCGATATTAACATAAAATATATAATTTTAAAAAGAAGACGATAGTTATAAAAAACAAAATATGTAGTTTTTAAGTAGGTATTGAATGCTCCAACTTTGGACATTATGCATTAGCAAAAAATAAATCGATTCGTAATATGTAAACACGATAAATTGCTTGTTATACAAGGTTTATTTGAAATAAAATAGGTAAAATCAAGAGTTTTTCGAACTATTCACTCCTTAATCCTTATGCTTTTCATGTCCCTCGTGCTCTTCATGTCCTTCATGACCTTCATGTCCCTCATGATGTTCAGGACCATCATATCCTTCTTCAGTTCCATCGCCTTTATGATCTGGATGATGATCTTTAAAAATTAAAATAAAAATTAAAATATACATAATATATAAAAAACTCAAACAAATGAAATAATTAAAATAAATCATAAGATAACTATTTACAACAAAAATATTTACTTACGGCCAAAGGCAATGGCAACCAAAACAAAAAGTAAACCGAGAATCCAAACCAATTTCATTTTTCTGATTACACAAAAGTAAACTGAACAAATATACTGCCTCAAGCTGATTTTATATACTTATTGGATGTAAATAAAAAGAAAAAACAAATAGCACTGCAACTCAATTTGCATTCATTAGAAGACTTTTTCACATACGATTCCGAGAGATAATCTTGACAGCGATAATAATTACCATCTTCGCGGGAATTCTGTGAATTCAAAACGTTTCTAATTTATTTCTAATTTAATCAAACAATGGAAAACGAATGAACAGATGCTTTTTAATATCACAATTATTCACAGTGTTTAAAACATTAAATATTTTAATTAGACCTGGTTGAGTACCTGCAAATTGTAAATGCAAATTCACGTTTCACTCTACATTACAAATTTAGACTGTCCGAATAATTTTGTAAATTTCAAGCCTAGCGTTAGTGAAAACTAGTTTGGTTTTTAATATTATTATAATTTATATATTTTTTAAATTTTTGCAGTCATTAAAATGTATGTTTACTCATTTCCACAAATTTTCACTACTGATTAAATCTCAATTTAAAGTGTACACCCAAAATCTTACATTAGTAAAATATTACAACAGATGGCACAGCCTTCGTTTGGTGACGATTTATTTTCTTTTACATATATGTATTTTAAAAAAAGCGTATCAATTCTAGATGCCAAATGTTCAGGTTTCACTGCATATTGCCAAACTTCTCGTTGCTAGCTATGATAAGTCTTTCAATCTTGTTGACCTTTAGAGATCAATGTCCAAAAACCTGATTTAACTTTCATATCTGCATAAATCTAACTCAATTATCTCGCAACTTAAACAAAAATTAGTTCAGGTGTTACATATTTTAGCAGCACTGTCAAGTTTTAACAAAGTACAATTTTTAATTTTGTGCATTGCACTATTTTAGTTGTAAAATGAACTCGTTTTGAGTTTCTGACTATTTCGCCTTTTGATTTATTTTTTTGTTAGGTGCTTTTAATTGCAGCTCATTAATGAAATTTGTCATGGAAAGAGAGCGACAAATAAATTAAACAAGTTTTTCCTAATAAAAGAGACTATATTCTTAAAGAATGTTTTATCCGTAAAAGAGAAATTTCATTCCTGTTTTCATTCTTAAAACAAATACTATGGCAATTTAAAGCTTCTGGAATTAAACACTTGTAAAAACAGAAAACATAGTCCCGAATTTTAATATTATTTTTCAGTCGCTTTGCTTAGAAAACACGAAATTGATAACTTTGAAGAAATCCAAATGTTACCAATAACAATTACATGAATATTCAACAGTTGATTAACATGAAACGAAGCCAGACAAAAAATTCACAGGCAAATGATCTTTCGAATGATTAATCAAAGTTTATTAACAACATTTAACATTAAATAACGCTCATAATCCACGTGCCCAGTTTTAATAAACGTGTATTTTGTCTAGCGTAGAATAATAATATTTTGGAAGTTACAAATGTAAAAAAAATTACGCACGTTTTAACCACATTCATATATAAATCTTCAATTCTAAACTATAAATTTAGTACAGTGCAAGTACAAATTTCTATCAAAAAGAGAAATAACAAGCAAGAAGGCAAAATAAATCATTGGACTAAAACAAAAAAAAAAGTAATTGAAACTTGTTTGTCGAAAGTTGAAGAGCTGTCACACAATATTCCAATTTCTGTTTTGTATTAAATGCTCATCCTTAGTAAACTTCAATCTACAGGAAATCAAAACAAGCATAAACCGAATTTGTCTGCAATAAGTACAAAAAATCACATCTTACCAAGAAAAATTAATCATACAACGATCCACTCTGACGTAAAGGATTGCAAAAAACGGAATATCCAGAACATAAAATAACAAAAAATTAAAATAGCGTCATAAGCTACAACATTTTTTATTAGCCAGCCATAAGCATTAATTAAGTATATAAACTGTGGCGGACCGAAAACCTGAAACACAGATCATTTTAATTTGGCGAAAATAACGTTGAGTTGTTCTAAATTTGATAGCCATGAAGACACAATTTCTTGTAGTACTGCTCTGCTTGGGAGTTTTGTTCGTCTCAGGTAAATCCTTATTAATTAGCACTGTGAGGTGGATTTTGCATTTTTAATTTTTAATTATTAGTTCCCAGTGAAGCGAGACCAGAGGGAGAAACGGAGAAGCCCATCTTCTCAGACATAAGCATCAAATCTAGCCCCGATGGCATCGACTACAACTACAAGGGCCCCAAGGCGGAAGATTTCCTTGAGTTTTTCAGCAAAAAGGATTAATTAATTAATTGTGTTTTGTGTGGAATGATTTTTTACCAAATCGATAAATTGGAATCTGCGTCTGATTAGAATTGAATTGTTGAAATGATTTGAACCGTTTTGTTTTGAAGTTGAATAAAAAGTATTGTTTACATTAATTTATGCAGTTTTAGTACAAAATCTGGATAACCTTCATTACGACGACGAGTGTTTTAATTTTAAATATTCGAAACTATGGCATGTATTTCTATTTATAAACCAATTTCAGTATTCAAAAACAAGATCATGCTCCAAGAAAAAATGGTCAAATTAATTAGCTTTTTTTTTAACTAATAAATACAAGAGAAAGTTTTAGATTCTTATCTTAATTATTTATTAGTGTGACCTTAATTAAGCGCTAATACACCATAAATTTTATCTCGATATTTAATAAGTGTAATTGGACACTTCATCATGTTTTAATTGAAAAAAATCAGTAAAATGATCTTCTAATTACATATTCTATAAAATACGCAAATTAATTTTTTCTCTATTGTGTCCATATCAGCTAAATAGCACGTTTTGTTATACAAGGAAAGAACGTCGTATCAAGATTATTTTTTAATTTATGTGTGCAGATAAAAACATTTAGGTATAAATAACAATAATAGCTTATAATAGATTTTTTGATATTTTGAGAGTTATATTTCAGAACAAAAACAACAAATAATATTTATAAACAAACTTATAGAAACAAGTTCTTCGACAATTATCATAATTTGTCTGTCTAAACATAGAATGCTAAGAAAACAAAATTAAGAAACCTGCTGGAACTAACTATATCTACAACTATCTTTTTTGACGAGTCTAAAAACTCTATTCCTTTAGACCTAATTTCTAATTCTAAGAGAATGGAATGAATAAAGATTACAAATTATATAATCCATGAAAGCAAAATATATTTTTTAAAGGAAGTTATTCCTATAGCATAAATATCTTATATACCTCAAATAGGACCCAAATATCTTTTATATTTAAATAACCCTTAAGAATACCGTCTGTAAATGTAAAATACAACACCAAACCAAGAGTTACCTATATAAAAAAGTTAGATATTTTAATTTTTTTTAAATAGAACTAATATATTAAAACTTTTAGACAAATTTTCTGAGTATAATTGCAGCACATATTTCAATAGTTCTAGGTTATGAATGAAATTTAACATAAATATATATATTTTGTAGTAAATTTTTGGCAACAATGTGATTTCCTCAAACTCAAAAATTGCAGCTTTTGAGGCTGATTCAAATGGACTATCTGGTGGGAGACTTAGCTTAATCTAAGTTTATAATACCTAAAGAAAAGGAGGATGAGTGGGCTGAGTCTATTATCATTAAAGATATTAAGCAAACCTTTGACTTCCATAGGAATGGGAGGAGATGAAAGTGAGGAATTTGACCTCCAAAGAAAGGGTCATTGACATAATTATGATCACGTGTATTTTTAACTGTAGGTATACCTGACTGCGACGAAGCCAAAAATGTTGTTGTATATTTGCCTATAAAAGTTGATACGATAAAACAATTTTCCTATTTTTTTCTAGTTAATGATAAATTTTATACATTGAAGTACGATAAATGGGTATAATAAAACGGATTAAATTTTGGATTAAAACAACAAACATTTATTACGAAAAACAAAAAAAAATATATGTATATATAAAAAATGAAGGTAATTTCCATTTGGATGTTTCTGTGATTATATTCATGTTTTCATGTCCGTGTCTCATAACACTTCCTTAAGTTGAGGCCACTAATCCTTCAGTTCACCATCTACGTCATCAATTGGCCTTATTAATGTCCCCCGCTACCATAATAAGCACCTTGGCCTGGGTGGTGACCTTGGTTAAAACCGCTTCCAGAGCCTATTCCATGCTGGGGACCTCTACCAACGCCAAGATGTCCTCCTCCTTGATGTCCACCACCTTGCGCATAGTTGCCAGCAATATGGGAAACATCTAAACGAATGAAATTTATTTAAATTTACCTGTTACTAATACGAGTTATTAGTAATGTCAAGACAACAAGAAATGCTAGTTTGCTTGAAATGAAACGCATATTAGAAAACTCGCATCTACATTCATATCTTAGTAAGTAACTCTTCTTGTTTTAGAAACCCTTGCGAGTCGACTTTATTTATTTCATTTCTTCTGTATTTATATCCGTCGCACTAAGAGTTCTAAACAAACTCTATAAATTTGAATAACAATAAACTCGAAAAGGTTAATAAACTTAGGTTTAAATACTCACCAGCAAGGGCTAGACCCACCAGAACAGCCAAAAGAAATAGTACCTTCATGATTGCTTCGAAATTCAAACTCGAATGTTAAAAACTCGATCAGACATCCACTTTTATACCCCAAAAATCGAGTGGTGAACAGGACGCGCACCACACTAAAGATGGTAAAAAAAAAAAAAGAATTATAAATCGACTTATGTCTGAGGAGAAAGTTACTAATTAAAAAAATAAATAAAAAGAAGATAAGTAAAAGACAACAACCCCATGCTAAATCCGAAGATGCTTCATCACCACTAGAATTTTTTATTTTTTTATATCTACCAGTCCACCGGCCTCTTCCTAGTGTTCGACGACGAGATAATTAACAAACAGGCTCAGATTTCGAGTTCGTTATCAGGGGATTGTTAATTTTTATTTGAAAGAGTAATACTTTAAGATGTCAAACTGGTTGTTTTATCGAAACGTCAAAGATCGTAGATTAAATTTAAAAGATTTTTTTGTCATTTTAGATCTTTTATTTTCCTCAGGAAACGTTGTAGAATAATAAAATTCTAAAAAATCAATTTACATTTTCCAAAAACTCCTTACCGTGGTATAATGTTTGTAAACAAATTGTTATAAAGGCCAACGCGTGGAAGGTGTAGACAAGTGTTAATCACCTAATTAAAGTAAAGGAAGTGTCACTGGAACTTAGTCTACATATAATTTTTTCATTTCTAGCCATCATAGTGATCTTTAGCTGAAGTAAAATTTTTCAGGCATTTTAACTTGCTTGGCATTCAAGTTTTTTACTTAGCCAAAATTTAATTTGTGCCAGATAATAAACAAATGATAGTTTGACTAAAGTAGATCAGATTAAAAGTCCTATAAATTTTAGAACAATATACATTTATTGTATATCTCTATCATCTGATCTACAATATTTATCAAATACATGTACCTTGCTTACGTATATTTATTGTATATATCCTGTTATACAAGATTCAGCTGTTTAAATTTAAAAATTAATTTCGGTTTAATGGAAACAAAAATCACATTTATTATAAAAACAAAACAGAATCACAAAATGTTCGCGAGTGAGATTTTTTAACGGCCGTATCCACCATAACCTCCTTGACCACCGCCGTGTCCGCCACCGTGTCCACCTCCAATTCCTCCAGCTCCGGCTCCAGCTTGACTTCCACTTCCGGCGTGGCCACCACCGAGTCCACCTCCTAATCCACCTCCATGTCCACCGCCGCCATTATGACCTCCGCCGCCATGGTGACCTCCGCCGCCGCCATGATGACCTCCTCCACCACCACCGTGACCTCCACCGAGTCCACCTCCACCGTGTCCACCTCCACCGTGTCCACCTCCACCGAGTCCACCTCCACCGAGTCCACCTCCACCGTGTCCACCTCCACCGTGTCCACCTCCACCGAGTCCACCTCCACCGAGTCCACCTCCACCGCCCCCACCATGACCTAAACCACCGCCTCCTAAACCTCCGCCGCCACCTTGGCCTCCACCAAAACCTCCACCGTCACCCTTTCCAAAACTTTCTCCGAAACTTGAGGCAGTAGCTCCAGAATGACTTCCTGCACTTCCTCCGCCTCCTCCTAGGCCACCGCCGCCACCATCCCCATAGCCTCCAAGGTGTGAAACGTCTGAAAGGTATAAAATTTTGTTAGACCCACTTGAAGCACCCTTTGACCTTTAAAAGCTTACCAGCAAGGGCTAAGCCCACCACAGCTCCCAAAAGAATAAATGCCTTCATGGCTTCGAATTTCAAATTCTATTGACGAAAACTCGATCAGTCGCTACTTTTATATCCCGCATTTTACCCACAACATAGCGTCACACTTGGTGGTAGTTAAAAAAAATATATATATATATTTACACCTCCTCATACTTCCCGAGATATAATAAGCCTTTTTTTATTTTTAACAGAAAATAAAAAGCTCCCCATCCCCATGCTAAAAGTTTAAAACCCGACGAAGACGCATCATTGCGAGCCGACACACTTTTTCTTAAACACTCTGCCCGACACTTCATGAAGTGTTTTGCGCGAATAAAAATACCAAACGATCTCGAGATTTCAAGTTTATTATCGGGGGATTGTGTAATCGGTCCCGCAAAGAAAATAGCATTTAAGATGTGCGGCTAGCACGAGCCAAAAACTGGTTACTAGATTCACCGATATACCACCAGAGCCATACCATGGAACTTAATATCAGTTTTTTTTTCCTTTGAGCGCCGCTGTACAACAATAATATGCTAAAAAGGCAATTAACATGTTCCGAACTCCCCGCCGGCTCTTCTATTTGTAAACAATAATCTTCCACAAGGCCAACCTGGCTGCCATCCATAAGTATAGATCAACTAGCCAAGAATACGATAACCATCTTATGCACTTTTGTGCAAAAAAACATTTTTACTACCTTTCGAAATGCAAAAATAATCATGTTTTATAAATATCCACTTCCGCGATTAAAATAAACTTAAATCCCATCTGTGATTATATCTTAAATATTCTTAAATTCTACGCACTAGTAGTTAGTATCAATACTTACCTAACTGTCTAAAAACATATCTATCGATTTAATCCATCAATTTATTAACCCATATTCCTCAATATCTTAATATCTAAAGGTGACCTCTTTTTCAGTTCATCATTGACTAGAATATTGCCTTCTTGGAAATACCATAAAAATTCATTTCGAAGAAGAATCTCAGTAGAAGTGCGCGTGACTGTTGGTTTAAAACAGTTTAGAAAAAACAGAACAGATTCGCTAACTTTGTTCGATTATTGCTTTTAAATTTCTGGTTACCTCATCGTAGCTTATTTTGACTTAATTGAGGATTTTTTTTTCAAGACCGCAGACTGATCTGATCGTTAAAACAGCGGTTATGAGAATTAATAATGAATGAGAAATACAAAATAATAATTAAACGGAAGCGTTATGCGGAATAAATTGGATATCTTCATAAGTGGCAAAGATCACTTTCGGTGGAGCCCCGCGGGTTAATTCATTTTTTCCACGTATATACTATAAAAAATTTATAGCAGCAACAAAGTCGCTCAAGGCAAAATAAGCAGTTTTAATAAAAAAGAGTGTAGAAATCGGTCACGAGTAAACTGTACCGAAGCACAGAATGCTTCCTATTTGTACTGAAATTAAAAAATAAAGAAGTGATTAAATCGGAACTAAAATAATTTTCAAGTAATCTTTGCATGAACATATAATACATATTCCTGGTTTTTTTTAAGATGTTCTAATGAAGATAAATTTAATTTAGGCAAACCCTAAAAATGCACACCATTTAAATACAACGAGTTTTAATTTGATATTATTTTCATATAGAAAAACCCAATATAAATATTTTTGGTTTCATTCTGAACCTTAACATTTATTAATTTTTCTGAAGTCATTTTTTGTGCAGTTTTGATTCAGTGACTTTAATTCTAAGGTTTTGCAGGTGTTCTTCAAACATTCAACCGAAATTCGATGAATTACTTTTTATTGGGTTATTTCTTATTTTCATATTTAACTTTAAAAAGATTTTATTTTCAAATTTTATAAACAATTTTACAATGTTTTCTCTATTACTTAAAACAACCAATATTTTAATATTTACATACCAAAACGGTAGCAATCAGCTTTTACTCGAGGTACTGCTAAATTTTGACTTGAAGATACTAAGACTTCAATAAAACTGGGATTAGACAAGTTGTCCTGAAGAAAATTTAAAATAAATGTTTAAATTGCATTATACAGATTTTTTTAAATATAATTTCATATATTTTTGAACCGAAATATCCATTTCGGGAGCTGTTTGTTATCTAGGTGAGGAGAGGATAGAGTTAGTCAGAGTAAATCAAGGAATTCTTTCAAAACAAATTCAGTACTCATTTTCGATTTTCCAAAAACGTATTTACTTGTTTAAATTGCCATCATTTCGAAGATTTTAGGCGTTATATTTGACAAAATATTCGAATATACCCATATAAAGCCAATTTCCTGAGGAGTAAAATTCTTTTTTTCTAAATTTCCTTGAAAGAATCCCACACAGGAGTCCCCGAAGAAAAGAGACATTTTCCTTAAGTAGGGAATTCATTTGCCGATCACCCCACAATCGCATTCCGATTCGAGTCGTGTAGCCACCCCCATAAAAATGCAATGAATTGAAATCTCTGCATTAGAACACGCAGAATATTTGCACCAAACAAATCGAAGGAATCTGCATACAAATCCTCGCATAACGAGCCCAGCCTCCCAAAAACGTCCCATCCATTCCAAGCAGCTTCCCCAATTCGGTAACCAAAATTTCCTGGAGCCACGGTTATAGTGGGATAGTGGGGGCGGGGGCGGAGGCGTGGGACGAGGAATTTTCTAAGAAAAAGAAAAGATGAGCGGCATGTAGGAGCAGCACTTTGGCGAGACGGCGCAACCATCCTCGGTTCGGTCGTCTTGTTCATCCCGGGGAGGAATAAAAATAATCGTAAAAGGGAACAAGGCTTCAGAAACGGGTGTAATAAATTGGCAGGACGTGTGAGAAATGTACAAGAGGGCGGCGGCACACAAAGGCTCCTTTTGGCGGAGTCCCGGTTCCAACCCACCGGCCATTAAGGTCCTGCTCTAAGACGCCGGAAAAGGGCTCCGGCAGCAGCACCTGCCGAGCCCCGGGTACCCCCCCATAGTTCTGGTAAATTCATTTAGGCGCGGGCCCACACTCGAATAAATTGAGATGGAGCACGGGTTCATTTGCAAGTTCTTAGTTTTGATCTTTTTCGAAATTTATCCGCATTTTGTGGGAAAAGCCCGAAGTAGATATCCGGGGAATCCCCCATAAAAGAAATTGCGGCACTTCAGCAAATATTTGCCCTGTTAGAGCACTTCTACGAGAATTGCCAAATTTCTAGGGGGTGGGAGATGGGCACAAAATTTGTCTTTTAATTCTCGAGGCAATCCGCAGCTTCGATAGCACCTCAGATTTTGGGCAACTCTAAGGGCCCCATGTATTTTTCATAATCTCCCACAGGGCTGCTTTGCTCCTTGGTAGTCAAGGAGCCGCTTGGCAGCCGGGTCACATACGCGGTTAATAGCCTTCTTATACGGAGCTGCTCCGGCAACTTGAAGGTCCTTTATGAAGTGTAATGCAATAACCATGTTGCTTAAAGGTTTTTAATGCCCCGGACAGAGCCCATAACTTCGCCACCCCCGCACTCCGCCACCCATCCAAGTTATGGATAGTTGCCTGGAATTGTCCATTTCATGGCTGAACTTTATGGTTCTTTACGAGAAGTTTTGTCTAATACTTTATCGTTTTAATTTCGCCTAAGGAAGGAGCTGCTTCAAATGGCTCCCACACACACCCGGCGATTTCTGGAGCTCATCCCGGGCAACTGGGCACCGGGGCGCACTTTAATGTGTATGGTGCGGGGCCTTCTGCTCAGTGGCTTTTGGTACCCAGGCGTAAATTATTAGATGAAATTATCATTTCGAGCGAGAGACGATAGCGCTCTCCAGGATGTCGAACATCATCGACTTTTCCAACTCGGTTCAGTGACATGAAACTCAATTTATCAAAAGTCGATGATAAGGAACCAAATGTGAACTCACTCCTAATATTAAAGTTCATGCAAAATACGAGATAATTATTGGTAAATATGTAAACTACATAAGTATTTGGTGGATTCTATTCATTTAATAAGAAATCAACAAAATATACTATTCTATCATTGGAAGCCAATTGTTCTATTAGAGATATACATACATGAAAGTTCATGATCGCATTTTAGGTGATACTATGTTAATTGAAAATGGACAAGAATTAATATCTTCTAGTATGAAAAACATATACTTGAATATTCGAAAACCTGCGTAATTCCCTAACTAGCAAACGTATTTTTGTCGAATATCCGTTACCACCATTAGTTTTTCTGAAAAATCAGAATTTTGGTTGTGCAAAATAATAGTAGAACTATTAAACTTTTTTTAAAAAAACAGATCCAAAAAAGGAAGAACATATCTCATTTTCAAAATATTTTATTTTAGTAAGTCTAGATTGAGTTTTCAGAGTGATAAATAGAATTGCCTTAATTTTACTACTAGATAACCTTCGGAAGGCAAAACCTATAAACTTATTCAACATGTTATTGACGGTTTTGCCAAAATAATAGCAAATTCCAAAAAAATGGTCGGAAAAAGAAGAAACTCGAAAGTGTAAAAGAAAAATTTACCCCAATGAAGTACGCGACAATAAGTGCGAAATTAGAAGCTTAATCTTCAAGTTCTACTACTATCAGAAGAAAGCTCAAATTTATTCGATATACTTCCTCTGGTTTTAAAAAAGAAAAATTTGTTAAAAAGTCGCAGTTAAAATATCGTAAAACGGAAAATTAAATGAACTAGAAAAAGAAATAAAAGGTACAAAATCGTTAAGCTTATAAAATGTATAAGCAAAATTATTTTTTGTTGTTACACAGTATCTCATAGATATTTGATTTTTGTGATGCTCCAAGGGTGAATTATTAAATAGAAATATCAAATCGAGCATGAGTTGAAAGCATTAAGAGCTGTCGAATCTCAAGAACCCTTTCAGCACGGTCCAAGTCACGCGAAACCCAATTTATGAAGAATTGAAGATGACCGATGCTG
The DNA here is from genome assembly GCA_963920795.1 of Eutolmus rufibarbis. NCBI lineage: Eukaryota > Metazoa > Arthropoda > Insecta > Diptera > Asilidae > Eutolmus > Eutolmus rufibarbis. The sequence continues at coordinate 42,822,726 of OY987206.1, forward strand.
AAATTGTGGTCCATCGCTCTTCTCATTCTGCAATCCATCACAGAAGTTTCAATTTCATAAAAAAAAAATAAAAATGATACTGCTGGAAATTTGAGCAGCCGTCGTCACCTGCTTGACTGAAGCCAGGTCCAACCGGTGACAGGTAAATGCAGCCACACCCGAGTCCGTTTCGGTTTTATAGCTGAAAACTCCTCCGTGAAAATCGTTTTTCAATTTGTCAAAGTGACACATCATAAAAACCTCATCGAGCCCAACCGAAAGCCCAGACAGCCTCAGGAGAGCCGCAGACGCACACACCCTCAGGGCGAATCTTTAAGCTTTTCGTCCGTGTCTGACGCTGGCTGTCTGTCTGTCGTTATCGTCGGCATCCTGTCGATTTCTCTCATGATGGCAAAACTGAAATTAGTGGAAAGGTTTTTGACGGATTTTTCATTTTCAATTTTTCTTTCTTGGCTGCCAGTGATGGGAGATATCTCGTTTTCGAGGCCCCTCCTGTAATAAATCGTTTCATGTCAGCGCCAAGTCAGGACAAGTTTTTCATTAAACTTCTCTTCAGTGGGGACAAATTGGAGAAGTTGTGCTGCATTTGAACCACTGTTTTAAGGACATTCTCCTCAGTGGTTGTGGCTGGGGCCTTGGTCTGACCAGTTAATTAAGAATGACAAGCAACCAGTCAATTATGATAACCCCTAATGGATTTTGTGAGTGAAACTATCTAACTCTGGTTCTTTCAAGTTTAACTATGATAAATATAGAGACGTAATACTCAACTTTGTATTTCAGATATATGTATATATTTTTTTTTTTAATTTCATATCTCACCACTCTATGGAAAGTTTATTTAATTTCACATTATGCTCATGATTAAGTTTTTAATTATTTATATTCTAAAATTACATGCAGTCTAAATATTTGTGTAAAATTGCTATTTTTAGAGTGCAACAGTATATAAAAATGTAACTATAATATTTACTACTAGTAGACTGTTATTTCTCATGAAAGATGTAAAATTACACCTTTAAATTGTAAAATTATGTCCTGCAGTCAAATTTTTTCCTAAAAACGTAATAATGTAAAATAACACTTTTTGCAGTTGTTGAAAAACGCAAATACATAATAAGAGTTGGGTTGTGACTTTCTTAACTAGCAGAAGTTTTATGAGGCTGCAAATTGTGAAAAAAATATTCAACTTCGTCAACAAGATGCACCTATTTAACTTTATTTTTTTTTTTTATATTTAACATTATACATATAATTTTTATTTTATGACGTCAAATGTAACTCCGTTTATTCGCCCTGGAGATTATTTTGTAAAAATATCTTAATCTTAACTTAAACACTATTTCAGCATCCTCACTAACTTTGGGAGATGATTTAACCCCTTAGAAATATTTGTTCGCCAAAAATAAAAATCACAAAAAATCGAAAGGTAACATCTTGGACCTTGTTAATTAAAACTCAATTTTAAAGTTGTGACTATAAATCTCGTTTGTATAATATTATAGAGCAGGGACAGACGATGAAGAGTTTTTCGTGTATTTTTGTACTAGATTAGTGTAAATATTGCGTATATGTAAGTATAGCTGAAAGTCTTTACTCGTTTTACGTATAAGATCAACAAAATATGAGTAAATAATTTATCCAAAATATTTTAGTATGGAAATACTGCAAGAGTGTTGTAAACGAGACCAAGACCAAGACTAAGTATATTGATGCAGGATCTTAGGCTTGATCTTGTTTGGCTCATTACTAAGTAATTGTGTTGAAAATTCGATTGATTAAATTTAAAAGTTTACGCCATTGCTTGTCGTATACCCCAAAAACAACATACCGAGAAGATATTTGAAAATCTACCCGCATTGAAAAGTCTAAAGAATTGATATGAAGATTCTCTCATACTACATACTCGTAAATAATATACACGTTTCTATCCCAACTTCCAAAAAGTCTATTTTATTGGGCCGCAATAAATTCACCCTCACATTTGTTAAGGGTTTCAATTAATATTTCACAATTTATTCCCCTCAACCTTGCAAAACATAGAAAATCGCGAATATCTTTTGCCTGAACTGCAAGTCGAACTTTTTCAATTTTCTTCGAACTGTTGTAAGGATTCGTTATTTTGCTCGTAGGAGGTGAAATTTCCCATTCAGTTCCCAGCGTTTGCAAGGATTCATACGTCCTCCAATCTGCGCCGATAGTCACATCAGAGAGGTACAAAGCATTGAGACAGTAGCAAAAAAATTTATATTTATTTCCTAAACAGGCACTAGTTCATGTGCTCTGCATCCCTCGACTCAGGTATTATAAAATATTATTCTAAAGCGAAGTCCGGGGTGCACTTTGGCTCTTTCTTATCCGCTAAGGGATGCAGCCCTATCGATGCAAGGCGGATGCTGTGCTGCACTATTGCCGAAGGTGCACCACATTTCCGGTATGTCATATTTCGAGCGCTCTTCCGCCCCCGATAATGCAATTTTCCTCGCATTTCTTTTCATAGCACTGAAATAGTTTCCTTTCATATTTTACTTCTTTTGCATTCATCCCGGCCTGCAGTGTGGGTGTATTTTAAGAGGTGCCCGCGTCTGCATTCGCGGACTTTGTTAACAAATCTTGGGCGGGAAGAAGGAGCTGAGTAAAATCTTGCAAAATTTCTAACTCAAAGGGGCTTAATCGATAGATGCGAGTACTTCGATCTTAATTAATGCCATCGTGGGTTACATGTTAGTGGGGTTTCCACTTTTGACTACATCGATGAGGAAAAAATGTTCTTCTCTCAAACTCTCTTCATTTTCTAAGATGAGCTACTTATGCTGGCGGTCTTTTGAACTTAATTTTAAGGAATTAGAGCAGGAAAGTGCTTTCACAATAATTTGCTACTTTAGACTTTCTTTAACATCAAGAAAATCAAAAATTTGTCAGTAGACTTAATACGCATAATCAAATAAAAACTTTTTTTTTGAAAAGTTCATTCTACCTAAGTACTTTAAATTGTTATCAAATATACACTTTTAAAAATATTTACTACTAATTATTGTAGGCAACTTTGTTTCCTGTTTTTTTATGTGTAATTTTACACAATTGTGCAATTTTACAAAGTAAGGGGAATACTTATTAAGCATAATCAATAATAAAAATAAAAGTCCTAGAGTTGCCGTCAAAATCTTCAAACCTTCAGATCAGCAAAATAGATAAATAAAAAAGTTTCTAGAGTTTAAATTATCCCGATGTACCCTTAAAAAAACCGAACTTTACTGTCTAGGTGGTTTAAACGGCCCTTTTATTCTTGGTTATCTTTCATCTACTTTATCAAGTCAAAAATTTCAATTTTATGTTTAATAGATTACAAATGTGTTCATTCTTTCCAAGAATATTTAGCGGATTGAACGTCACAGTAAGTGATAGTGTTGTCTCATACTTTGGCTTTTTAGTTTAACTAGTAAATAAGATGAGAATATGAACATTAAAAGAACTATTTTGAATTTTCATTCCAGTTCCTAGACTTACTAAGCGCAACTGCAATAATTATATTTTTTTTTCTCTGACTAAGTATGGTTCTAGTCTTCTTATAAATGAATATTTTAGCAAAGATGTATGGCCTTTTTCTATTAAATCCTTCTCTGATTCTGTGTAAGGGTGTAAGTATAGAAGACAAAGATAGATAAATAAAAATAAATGTACCGAAAAGTGTTAAATTGATCGTATTTTGGGCTTTTAGTATACATAACTCCTAAACATAGGAAAATATTTCCGGAAATTTTGTACAAATTAAAAGAAAAGAAATTGCGCGTATGCAAATGATTACAGGAAGTGCTCAGAAGACTAAGGAATATCCTGATATATGGAGGGGGCTGTCAAATTTTTTAAATTATTTGTACAATTTCGCAGAATTTCACGGAATTTCGCTAGAAGCAGTCTAAGACGCCGTTTAATCGCATTAGAGCTCCTTGAAATTCTCGCACCTTCGGTTGTGTCCCACATAAATCGGAGCGCAGTACTTCTACCATTGGTAGTTCGTGGGCGTGAATTATGTCCTAATTCATTTGACTTATTGTAGACTAGAAACTCGGGGTCAAAAATAATGAGGTTCAAAGATTGCCTCCAATCCAGCCGGCGTGTTCCAGTTGGTTGAGCAGGGAATCGGCCGGCACTGGTGCAGCGCCACTTAGACTGTCACTAGCACGTTTTATTCGGCTCTTTCCCTTGAACATAGTTCGTACATCGTTCCCTTTTTATTTCGCCGGGAGTACACAGGATACAGCCCGGATACTTCGTCCTTTATACATCATTTTCTCGGGGAGCTCGTTTGGTTTTAAGTGAAGCGAATAATGCTCGTGATCCCCACATGTGAGTGAATATTGAAAGAGGAGCTCTCCTCGCAAATGGAACGACACGTATTGAAATTTTAATGATGCGACATCGCGTAGTCCTTGAGAGCGCGGCATTTATGAGATTCGCGCGTAGTGCTGGTTACATGAGTATCTATAACTACCCGCATACTTTTTCCTCACTTTCCCTAGTCCCGAGTCCCGACTTTATGCCCCATCACTGCCAGGATACATGGAATAGGATAAAAAAAAAAAAAAGTGGAAAATATTGTGCACAAGGAAAAAAGGACAAACGAGCTGAAGTAATAGTGTTACAAAATATCTCTTTTCCCGGAGGGAGTGGAATGTTGGCAGGATACTGCCGAGGAAAAACATAGGCTGAAACATTACGCCTTGTTTACCATCGGCAGTGAACAACTTCTTTCCCGGATGTTTTAATAAACAATTTCCCAAGATTTGATCAGCCTGGCTCTCGTGCGAATAAGTAAACATACACGAGCACGCGAACATTATTCGCTTTTATCTAAAACTCCTGCGTATGTTCGTAAAAAGCCCCAGAACCTTTAGTTTAGATGTACTCAACTTGGAGCCAGTTTGTGTTTGGGTTGTGTTCCACGGGTTCTTTAAACTTTAATTTGATTAATTTGATATTTTAGTGATTACTTAAGAAATATACCCAGAGGAAACTACTAATAAAATTGAGTATGATATAAAGCATGTAACCCTACATGAAAATTCAAAATAGCAACATAGTGAAAAGAAGACGGACACTTCAAAGAAAGTAGTCGTTCTAAGTGATCGAAGATATTTCAGTGATTTCATTAACGAAAATACACGATAAAATTAGGCTACGGGTTTGTTAGCCTGCATTAAACTTAGCCAAATCATGTAATATTAAACAGGCCAAAAACATTTTTTACTTAGACGAATGATATACAAAATTCAAAGTTGAAAAAGTTCTATCACGTCATTGGATCATTGTGAGAAAAATGAGAAAATGTGTATTACGATCACTTTTGAAAATATATATATACAAAAATGTATAAAAGTCTTGGAGTTTCGAAAGAACTTAGTTAGGAACTTAATTTTTTAAAGGTATACGCACCAATTTCATGAGTGTTTCATAATTATGCAAATCTCCGCTTGGCCCATGTAAGGAGCACTCTTTTTTTATGAAAAACTATAAAAAATCCTAATATATCTTTTTTAAACTTATAACGCTTATTTGAATTTTACTTATACTACATTAATTGTACATTCTACTTATAGTTCACGTATAAATATAATTTATTAAAAATGAATTATCTATTATACATATTTTCGTATTCATATAATTTAAAAAGCTTTATTTTAATTTTCTTCTTTTATCTTTTGCTCAAAAGGAGGTTAATGAAAACCACAAAAACCTTTTCGTTCGCAATTTTACTGTGAACTCACTTTGGAGTATTTGGCCCTTTAGTCATTACAACTGGAAGTTCTGCATTTTATCAATATAGTACATTATTCTCTGGAATCTACAATATTTCAACGACCTTTACTTTACTTACATATTTAGGATTATAGCTGAAATTTTTTTATATGTTTGTATATTATTGGAGAATGGACAAATTGGTCGTACATACAACAATTGAATTATCATCTACATCTAATTAATGAACATTTCTTTGGACAACAATTATTTTAAATATGTACTTGCCATTGTAAAATAAAAATAATTTCACAAAATAAGAAAATTCCTAAATAAATCTAAAAACTGCTGCTTTTCAATAAGAACCACTTTCACTGTATCCTTTAAAGTGAAAACTTTGACTTACCTGGAAATTAACGCAACCGCCAAATGTGAAAGGATTATTTGTACCTGAAAATAATTTCTTTTTACTTTCCAGCTCACCTGCCTTCTAGTAATTATAGAATAAAACGCAGGGTGCTTGTTACTGGATGTCTTACCTTAGATTCACTTGTAGTTTTTTTTAAAAAAATTAATGTTTTTCCAGCATTTTTTGGGTATAGTTATATTTTGTATCTAACACCAAAACCACAAATTTTGAAAATTTTTCAAAAATTTCATTTTTCGTAGTTATACTTTCTACATTTTTACTGTAAAATGATATTTTTTTTCAAGAACAAAGTCCTTATTCTCAAATGATATGATCGCCACAGGTCGTTGCTCCGGTTAGCCAAATTAATGTGTCCCGTAGGCGCGCCCTTAATGCGAAGGGATGTTGGAGGCTTATTCAAATTCCTAATTTGAGCCAATCACTTTGTTCGCGGCGATAAAGCGTATCACCCGCGGCGAGTATTACGCGACCATAAATTTTAATCACCGCGCCAACGTAAAAAGAGCACGGACCAGCGGCTGTGAAAAACGCTCGTCTTTTTGCCCCCGCGGGAACGGGTCGGGATGGGTGCTGCTCTCCCACAGGACCCCTGTCTACGTAGGCGCGTTCAACAGGGAAAAGCTCTCATCCCATTCTTCTCGGTTTACTTTAGACAGATAACCCTTTTCGAGCTCTGTTTACCAAGTCCTGTCTCTAATCAAGAGTTATGCGCCCCGGCAGTTAATACTCTTTGCTGCTCATGTTCCCAGGTGTTCCCCCGGGAGCACCCGCCGCACTGGATGGCGTCGCATTGGCCCCGCGGACGTGTGTACGCGATGTTCGCCGCGGCTCGATTTAAATCTGAGCAGCTCACAACTCGCCGATGCGACTCTAATCCGAGCGGGTGATGCTATCTCGTAAATTTTTATCAAAAGTCCACCGAGGGGCGGCCCTCCCGGAAATTGCCAATTTGCCTGAGCCACTGCAGTTACAGGGTGATTTAAAAAAATCGCGTAATTTTTGGTCCAAAATTATTACGGACACATCGCGATGAGTTATGGCTCCATATGCCCGTCGCGATAACGTCCACCGAAGCAGTGAACATGCAAAACTGCCAGTTAAAATTTTTACACATTTTGCTTTTAGCGCCCTCTATAAAGCTCCGGAGAAAGGGATAAATTTGTCCTGCACGCGTATGTTGCGGCTAATTTTATACGACGAGACTAGGTATCGTAATTGTTTTTTTTTCACCCTATTTCCGAGGTCGTCGTTCCTCGCCTTCTATTCACAGAAATTCTAATTTTCCTCGCCGCAATATCTATGAACTTCGGGAAGAAAAATTTCTTGGACGAAACGAATTTAGAAGTGACACGGATATAAATGGGATATGTCGTGCTTGATGAGGATAAAGGTCACGCTGGCGGGAAGGGTATAGAAGTGGCGGAGCGAGTCGAGCACATCAAGTATTTAACGAGAATCCTGTTTACATGAAATTTGTTGTATCTGCTTCTAGCCAAGAGATTAACAAAATTCTTTAGAAACCAATGCGGACATGTCTAGAGGGAAATTGCTTTCTTGATGTATGTAGATTGGCAGTTTTGTTACCCCAATCTGGAGTTATTAGGTGACAAATGGATTTTTCCCTTAGGGAAACGCCCAAAAAGGTTTTCCAATTTTATTTATTATGTCTAAGGTGTGATATCCACTGAGAATTTAAGTTTCCCAACACTTAGTTTATAAATAAAATGTCTATCAATAGTCCATACAGAATAATGGAAGCATCCATCTATGTACAAAATATACGATAAATCACATTTTCTATTATAAATACACCTACAAATAAATACAATTTTTAGATAAATTTATCTATATTTAGGTAGATACTATGTGGGGCATGACATGACCCACTTCCGCCTTAAAATTCCTTTTATCTAAAAGTACTTTGCAAACGAATTTAAAAACCACCAGATTTCACATTTCTGTCTTTTTTAGTTCATAAGATGTTTAGGTACAAAGTTTTGTTATTTTAAGCTTCAGTTTTATTATTTTGGTAGAGTTTATTTTTCGATAAAAAGAAGTGGAATCTTATCAATGTAGCTCCCATGCGACTTTCTACGTAAAATAAGTATAAAATATATATTTTAAAGTGTTATAAAGTGTTTACTTTTTCCCTTATATAGTACTAGAGTTTAAAACTACAATTGAGTTTAGTAAATTTTAAAAGAACTACTTTTACAAGAATATTTCTATTAAATTTGAACCCAAAAGGACTTTACTTTGAATTAAATTTGTTCAGAACAAAAATAAGAATTTTGCGTTTTTAGCACATTTTCTACTTATAATACTTTTTTTTTTTGCCAAACGCTTCGATAATCCTGTGTCCGCAAAAAAATATTAAAGGAAGGAAATTCTTAAAAACCTCTAGAAACTTTTCCTAATTTGCATCTTTTGCTGCTTTTCTTATCTTATAATTTTCATAGTGCGGACTCATAACTTTCTAGTTCTAAGGAAGGAAGTGACTACAAAAACAGTCAAGTTCCTCCCATTTTAAAAAAAAATAAAATTGATCGTAGTTAGGAATCCTTTTAATTTCTTGCGACGGCATTTCGCGGAACGATAATTTATTATCAGGAAGACACCCAGTGATTCCCGCCCACTATAAATCACGTCGCGTTTGAGAAAATCCAAAACCTAAAAACTTTTGTCATTTGTCTTTTGCCGGTAATAGGGTACTTAGTACTGTTGACTGAGGAAGAGGCTGCCAGCGCAATTAATTTAAAAAGTTTATCAAAATTTCATAATTTTGTGTGAAAACCCTCCGGGAGCGAGGCGCTGTCGTCGGCGGCTCCTCGACTCGACCTGAATAAATGCGGACGTGTCAGGCGGAGTACAGCGTCTTTCCCGCCCCCGCTGAGTACACATTAGGCGGACTCGCAATATACTGAAAAAGGTCGGGTTGGACTGGACGAGGTCCCGAATCCCGGATCCTATCCGATTCCCTGTGTTTAATTTGGAGCCGAGCCAATGCTTATTAATTTTCCGGGACAGCCGAGACGGCGATAACAGTGCTAATTGTGTGCACTCGCCGCGGCAAAATCTGCATATAGAAGCCGCCCCCGCCACCGTATCATTGGCTCGCAATCCCGGAAATTGCCAAGAAGAAGGTGGGTCCTATCACCTCCGGCTGAGAAAAATCCGGACGATTTATCTCGCCGAACGACAGGGATGTCAGGAGTCCTCGGCTAATAGCCATTTTATGCTCCGATAACTTACTTTTCTTCCACTTTGTTACAATTCCCCGGCTAATGGAAGCCGCTTGTCGTGTTATTGAGCACAATAAATTCAAACAGACATTTACTTGCGCCCGGTCTATTGGAAAAATCAACAAGTTGCTGACTTAAAAGTCTATTAAGCGGGTGCACTCCGGCGGCACCTAGAGCTCCAAGAAGTCGTGGGTGGGTGACAAGATTAAAGTCTAAAACAGGAGCCTTATGCCATCGCCCCGGAGCCACTCAATGAGCTCCAGTGCAGCTCTACTCTAAGTTTACACACTCACACCATTCGCCCTGCATTTCTAGGCGTTAGTCTAGCGTCTAGCCCCCTTCCAAGGAGTACACCTTCCGTGGCGGAGCACTGTAATATGTGACTTCAAAACAGGAAATTCACTCCTGGGTTAGAACTTTGTTCCTACTCGAGCAAATTGACTTTCGAGGGAATTTTATTAGTTACCTTCTACGTGTTAGCCCTGTACGGCGGGGGTGGGGTGTCGCATAACCCTTAAAACAACCCCTAAAACGACTAGGGGTATGATAGATAGATCAAGAGGGCTCACGCTCGAAATGTAAGTGCTTTGATATTTAAACAAAATAAGTACAGTGCATTTAGCTGCAAACGAATGCAGTGGCTCACCCCTGAGGTATTTTACTATTCCTGACAAAGTTGGATCGGAGTGAAGCTCGAACCTTAGTTGTATTTACACTTTTCGCTGATGCTCTATTCCAGCGGATACGGTGACGACAAAGTTGTTGTTAGAGTTGTGCACATGACTATTTTTATTATTTCTACCATTTCTGCATATTTCATCTTGAATTTAATTAACAGAGTAGGTACTAATTTTATGCTGTTTTGAACATAAAAGATTAGCTTTCTCATACATTTACTATAATCGAAATCTTATATGCTAAAAATCATAATTAGGTTCTATAATAACTAAGGTAATGGAATGTTCAGTACTATTTGAATTTGAATTTCATTTAATTAAAACATAAAGAAAAGTATAAGCTCTTGATTTTGTTCGATTTAAAATGACAATTATAGACCATGACTTTGCGGATAGATATAGGTCTACTTTGAATATATTTTAAACATAAATAAAAATTAAATATAGTATTAAGTCTTAAGATTTATCTCTACGTGAAATTGAAATTTTTATTTTTCTTAGACAAATTTTTTTACTTAAAAAGCTCTCTGCAACAATAACAAGCTGTGGCGTATTCTGTAGCAAAACATATTTATATATTTCGGTTTTTAATTTTACTGTAGTAGCTGAATATTTCCAGAGTTCCATAAATAGAGGACTAAACTTTCTATAAAGTCATGGAATAATAATGTTGATAGCATGTATGGAAAATTAAAACTAAATCTATTGAATACTTTTCGAAATATTTACGCCATCGATGTGGAATAAATAATTTTGAGACAATCGCTAAAGTAAGAACCAAACATCACTGATTCGTAGATATTATAAAGGAATATTTTGCCTGAATTTAAACTGCTTTTAGCCAATTGTTGGAGTTTTTTAATGAAACATAACCTAAATTATTCTTATAATTTTACACTATATAATAAAGTAAAAATGCCCTTGAAATTTAGTTATAAATATAGGGTGCAATATGTTGACGTTTTTAACACATATTAACTAGTTATCAATATGAATTTACTCAATAGACAAATTTCATATTAAAAAGTTGTGCCTGCAATTGTTACGGAATATAGTAAAATCGGGAAAGAAATAAAGTAAAACTGAGTTAAATCTGAAAATAAAACTGCTAAGAGCCACTATTGATAAAATAATTGAGGATTTTAAGTTAAATTAATATCGATCCGATGCAGATTCTTGAATTAAAATAAATGATTTGAGAAGATACCTCTAAAGAAGAGATTAAATTCCATAGTATACAAGCCATTTAGCTTAAAAAGAGATTAAAAGCAGAGCATAAAAATAAACGTACACATAAACTTATTTGCTTAAACAAAATTATTCATGGAATGTTGCTGACATCCTGATCCCTAGTCCAGAAATCAAATTCTCCTCTGAATCATTACCTTGGACTCGCTCCAATAGTGGGGTTGAAGCGATTCCAGGAAAAAATAAGGGAGAACGGGAGCATGATACCAAACTAAGGAAAAAAGTCGGTAGAGGCCGAGACGAAGAAAATTTAATGTATATAATCCGGGGAGTATCGCCCTTTTTTTCGTGGCTTGCAAGGGCTGCATCGGCGGGAGCTTTGAGTCCGACCGCACGAAAAATGCAAGTGGTCGGGCGCCTGGAGCTGAACAAACCGCTTCATCCGAGCAAATCTCACAATGGTTCGCAAAAAAATGCGAAAAACGAGCAAAGAAATGGCGGAATTAAGCTCCCAGAACCCATTTGCTTAATTGCATTTAATGGCGGACTAAATTTGCAATGAAGTCGGCCCGAGCCGGGGCTGGGGCCTCCGCCAATGGAGCTGCAGAACTGCAGAAGCGGCAGTCTGCAAAGCGCCGGGAAACTTAATGTCCCGGGCTCGGCTGTGTACGTTCGCAGGGGCCCCATATGTGCCTTAAATGGGGAGCAATCCAAGGAGTAATTAGTTTTTAATTTGAATCAATTCTTCTGCACCCCCGTGCTCTCCCGGTGCTCGGTAGTTAGGCTCCCGGTAATTATTGCACCAGATGATAGGGCTGCGTTTTGGCTTTTTGGTCCCAGATTCCAGGAGATCCTTCTCGGTTTGGATGAAATCACCCGTAGATTTCCACTTTAGCGAGATTGAGCCCTGGAGAATGCGACTCTTGATGGCACTTTAATGGAGCGGACTGATCTTGTTCCCTGGAGGAGTTCAGAGAGTAATTTAGAAATTTTTTTTATATATTAATACATAGTAGATAGACAGCAAGGAAACTTGAATTATGAAATTCACTAGAAAATATTTAATATAAAATTTGCTAGAATGTTAAATTAGATAATTATGTATAATATACCTATATTATCAAGAATAGGGGTAGCCCAAAAAAAATGACTATCTTTTTTTTAGTCTTCCAAAGTTAGTATACACATACATACACTTTATTTTTCATTATGGTTTAGTTCATTACATTAAAATTTTAGGAATAACATTGCTGATGTTTTTGCGTTTTCAATTAGATATTTTTAACTTTACCATAAAAAGTTGTTGTTTTAGCCTGATAGTTTAATCTTCTAAGTTCCAATACTACCAGTTCTAAATACAATCAAGCTAATATTTTAAGACAATTATTTTCTTACTATAATACATACATACTTATGTACTAATATTTTGGGGAGTACAACTACAAAATAGTGTAATGTGTACCATTATTCACAAAAGAGTCGACCTGAAAATATATTAAATCAAAAGTAAGTATAAAATTACTTCAATCTGTAAACATCGGTAAAAATTATTAAAATTCAACTTTTTTTAAGTCTCCTCTTATTTCAAATCGAACTTATTAAAATTAAATGTCGAGTCAGACAGGCTAGACTGTAAAAGCTAAGTTATCTTAAAAAACATTTCAAGATCAATAATTACACAAATAAACATGATTTTTTATCTTATTATTAATGTATATAGTCGTTTCGCATTGCTTTCATAAAAAGAAAAATGTCAAAACTTTGATTTAAAATCAACGACCCCGATAATGTTTAGGTTTCCATTTCCAGGTAAATTCTGGAATTCGTTTTTTTTTAACTAAACAAGAAAATACCAGTCATAATCCAGATACAAAAAAGAAGTTTAAATAGAGTTTTGTTTTAAGCTTAGTTTGTCAGAAATGAATTCAGAAACAAAATACTTAGCCTCATAATGTTGTTCTTATTAAACCATATCAAATTTATATTTTTCTATCTCGCAACGCCTACAACTGCAAAAGTTGTATACTAATATCAACATATTTTCGATCATATGACTTCTACTTATGCCAAATAAGAAAAATAAAACTTCTTCATCCAAACCAGTAGCTTGATTATGTCATAAAAAAAGAATAAATGTACTGTGAGACTAAATAAATCTTCCAAAATATCGACCTCTGGAACTTAATAAACGCAACCAGTTTAGGTGGCGTTATTTATAAATAAAATATGAATATGCAAATTAGAATAATTTATGTTTTTAGCGGGGTGTGCATATTTTCAAATTTTATAAATATCTATAATTTATTTTTGACAAAGTCACCTCGACATTGAAACGATGGCGCTTCTTTAAGTTGAAGAGGCAATTTTTTGGTGAAAACGAGTCTTAATTTAATTATAAATGTCAGAAGGAAAGAACCTTTCTTGACTAGAATAAACCCATAAATTATAGAAATTAGAGTTAATCGTTCTTCTTTATTAGATACTAAATATGGTCGAAAAAGAAGTTTCGACAATTTAACATAAATTAATTTTTTTTTTTTTAAAGGGTGTCATAATTTGAGTGGAAATCTTTAAAAAATTTCAGTTTTAACTATAGCCTTTGACTACATTTACGTAATACTGTTTTAAGAAACTATCGAAATATTGAACATTGGTTTTTTTTTTTAAACTTGTTATTAATGATTTAATTTTTATTAAAGACTGATTGGACTAAGATATAAACCGTAAAAATTTTTAATTTATAATTCTTTGAAAAACCAAAAAGTAGTTGGAAAATTCGATTAAGCAATTCAACTTACCTATTAGCATATTTCCCTAATAAGATTCCAAATCTAATTCTGGTTTGATGTGACACAAATCTGAATGTTAGGTTTATAAATATTTTAACAATGTCAACAATATGCAGATTAATTTTGATTTCGAAAACATGGATTGAATATTCCGCCTCTGCTGCAATATTGCATAATTCCCTCTGTATCAGGCGTCATTTCGATCGGTGATGCATTTTAATCACCCGGGGGGTCCAAAACCCATCTGTCACCCGGGGGTAGATTGAAAGAAAGAAAAGTGACCCAGGTCAGAGCCATAAACTTTCCCCTCAACAAGTGACTGACTCATTAAGCTCGTTGCGTGTTTCAGCAGCAACTTGTTTACCCATAAATTTTCCATTTTCCACCAAATAAATTGTTTCGTTTCTCGGACTGGTAGATGCCCCCTGAACCCCCCAAAGCCCCACAGAGCCCTCGGCCAGGGGTAGATTGAGGCGGGCGAGGAGGAATTAATCGCTCGATTTGTATGTGAGCGCCAAAACATAACAAAGCATAGCATAGCATAGCATAGTCTGGCCGAAGCAGGTCTTATCATAAGTGCGCATTGAAGAGGGACGTGAACTCGTTACATCACCACGTGATTAAATAACAATCAGATTGGGCCGCCGCCAGCAGGCTTTTGTAATTAATTTTAATTTCCAGTGACATGGCCTGAGTTGAGTGATGAACGGCCCAAAACACGCGAAAGACTCAAACCCGTCCCATTTTAATGCCATTTTCGGTAGCAGACTCATTCGCGGTGGACTCTCAAACGCGAATTCTGCGAAATATTCGAAATTTTCACGCATTTTCGAACTTTCGTCTGAATTGAGTCTGAGTGGCAGGTTGATGGATGGGTCTCAGGTTTCACAATACGTGAACTCATTTTCATTGTTCGCCGCAGAGAGTGGGTTAAGTTCCGCTCCGATTCAACTATTCGAGCAACCGCGGAAGGCGGGGGAGGGTCTTTTGTCGCGCACTAAAGCGTCCCGCATTTATCTCAAATTAGATTAGGCTATGACGCGAGCTGATAAGCTCGAAGCGGGAGGTTATGAGCGTAAGTAGCCCACCGAACGCTCCGTCTGACTGTCCAGATAATTTCAAGAAATTCACAATACAATTTACGGAGAGGTTCCAGTACCTTGCGGCGTTTCATGCAGTACTCATCGCTGTTACAAAATACAACGAATTCCTCATACCCGCGTTTCTTAAGACAGGTGTCTTGAGAAGACTATCGCAACTGCTTTTGTTTCTAAGTACCCACCTAGGCAGGTACTGAAAGTGAAGTAAAAGTTTTTCCGTGAATCGCCCCGGCCAGTTGTCTTCTTAAGAGAAGACGAAACGAAATTTCTATAGAAGTTACGGAAGGTAGGTGCATCACGTGCATTTCAAGTGAAGGCGCCGAACTGGGCATTAATTCAGCCGGGGTTTAAAACCTATACCTTCAGGTCTCGGTCTCAGTTGGTTTGCACGCCAAATAGAAATTGGTGGAAAAGAGCACACCGGATTCTTACCTTTTCGCAACGCATACCTTTCCAAGTCAGTCAGTTTCTCTATTTATTTTTCTATCTTTTCTCATCGCTTTTTGTTCAGTTAAGTGCCTTTCGGGTGGCTTGTCCAGAAAGTGACTCTAAGTGGACCGAAAGATTAAGAACTTCTGGAGAGCTCAATTAAGGTAACATTCTTTTTCAGTTTGGAACAATTTCTCCCATTGTTCAACTGAAAAATAGCTAGCACTAAATGTCTTAAGTATGTATTTAGGTATATACATACACATAGTTAGTTTATCTACAAATATGACAGTCCATTATATGGTTAATGCATGGTTGCTTGTTAATTAGGAAATCGACTGGAGAGACGATGAAACTTTCTCTCAACGAAAATGTATTTAAATCGGCTCTAAACCTTTCAAAGTGACACACACTTTCATTCGGTTTGACTATCTAAGCCGAACCACAAATGTACTTTCAGTTTTTACCTATCCATTAGTAACACGAAGAATAATTATTTTTAATATGGTCTATAATTTCAGTTCATAATGTTATCTATAAACAAGATTTTATCTAAAAAAAACAAAAAAGAAAAAGAACGACAAAACTAAACTTTGCCCACAATTCTACACATGAATGCAAAATTTCAGCTCAATCAAACGATGGGAAGTGAGATAAGAATTGAATATTAATTTTAAATCGAAAAGATACACTCACAAACAAGCAAATAAAAATAAAAGCTTGCATAAAGTACCTAATCGTTTTTAATTTTTAATTCTATATATAGAAACATAAAAATAATCGAAGATGATAACAAAATCGATGTGGCTCGGTATTTTCCTTTTAAATTTATAATTTTGGTGATAATGTAATCGTATGATGTATACCAAGATGCAAATTAAATTATATATCTCTTATATACAAATTTCTGAATTAAACAGATTATTTTAATTTTCCGTAAATTATGAGTCTTGGAACGAAAATACTCCAACACATAGTGGTTTTGAATACAATTATATAAACAAATTAAAAACTCCATAAAACTTGATTCAAACATTTCTTGGAGTAGATCAGGATCGGAAATCCATTAAAGTTTTAGATATTTTAGATTTTTAAGCGCTATCCTAAATTGAAAAGAATTTTGATATATTTAATATATTTAAAACCAAAAATTATACTATTACTTGCTAGTACCTAGCTGGTCTTCAATTCAAAGACTTCCAAATGTTCTAGTACCTACTTTAACCACTTTTTACGTATTCGAGTTAAAAGCTTTAACACTTTGGGCTAGTTTGTCGTAAAGACACTCCTAAGAGAAATTTATAAATTTTAAACTAATCTTGTAAAACGGCTTTTAAATACTGGCTTTATTATGTGGTAGGTAACTGACTGAGTAGATCTAAGCCATTTATGGGATTCAACTCATGCTAATACTATCAAAGGATGAAAATCTATCATTTACCTCACCTAAATTTTGAATCTTCTTTCTATGTAAGTACTGATTGGCGAAATCTTCTCTAAATAAATAGGAGGAAAGGAAAAAAATTTCAGTGTCGCGCCTTCCATAACTAAACCTGTCCGACTTATCCGGCAAATAAATTTAAACCTTAGTTAAACATTGATTCGATTGGCAATGGGCCGAGCAGCTCAACAGATCGAATGAAAAGGATTCGATTTGGATGCTATTTTTCTACATAATTAGATCTGGAGAGAGGTAAGCCCTGCCAAGGACCACCCGTTCCTGATTTTATTTGCTTAATTTTTTTATTTTCGCTGTGTACGCTCTTGTTTATTTCCCGAAGGGTGAAGTGGAAAGCAACGAACTGATGAATAGTAGTCACTACAGGGCGAAAAATAGGCGCCAGGCAAAAAGGAGACACTCAGCGCGAATCGTAAAGTTAATTTTCCGGGTCGATTACTTCCAAGGGATGACGACCAGAATAATACGAAGAAAAATTTAATTTGTCTCTGTCCGCCCGGTTACAGCTTTGAGACGGTCCTCCCCGGCGTCGACCGACCCTCGGTGCACACCCCCTCTAGTTACTCTAGTCTAAATCTAGAAGTAACCAATGACAATTTATTCGGGTATAAGATATTAATCTTCCTCGGACTTGAATCTTATTTAAATGAACGCAATTCCCCGGCCTGCCTGCTGAGATGGCAGAAATATTTGCTTGTCTCTGCCCGGGTGATTAGACGAAATTGGAGGAGCTATAAAGCATCTTGTCGAAGCCGTGTCTCGTGCATTTTCTTTTACCTGTCCAATCCTGAGGTAGCCTGCTGTGCTCCAGGTCGTGTCAATTTAATTGGGGAACATGTTGACTATAACGACGGATATGTTTTACCAATGGTAAGATGAACACCCTCAGTTGATTTATCTCCTAATTCTGCATGTTGTGTCAACGTCCAGGCATTGCCTATGGTTACAATTATTTTGGGAGGAAAAAATGGGACCGGGAATACTGCCGATATAACAACCTGTTCCGAAACTGCGGATGAACCAAAAAGAATTCAGTTTGAGACGAATTCTCCAAAACCTGGAGTACCGAAGTAAGTAAGCGCATCAAAAAACTTTGAATATTTAAAATTGTATCTTTCATTACATTTTTTGGTATTTAAATCCAAATATAATTAACAAAATAAATAAAAATAAATTTGCTCAAAAAAATAAAATTACCACAAAACAAAGTCTTAAATAAATACAATTTTGACGCAACCTTGATAGTTGTTAGATTTCCAAATGAATTATTTTATTATTGTCTTGTCATCTGGTTTACACTTTAAGTAACTAATGTCTCAAACCCGTCCAACTAGTCAGACCAGAGTTACAGCACTAGGTCAACAACATTTTTAGAGCTCTTTAAGTCTGATACGCTTTTATTATTTTTGTATTTCTATTTCGTATTTACAAATTATCATTTTTTTTGTTATTTCCACTTATAAAATATGTAATGTTATAACTATGGCAAATTTTCCCTTTCGTAATATAAACCAAAAAATTCTAAATTATTAAGTAGTAATGAAACAATAATTTTCAATACATGTAGTGATTCCTTCGTAAGTAGTGAAAAGCTAAATATTTAGATATTCTTTGAATTAGCCCCTTGAGTGGGATTTCTACCGATTTACTGTAGATAGAAATAAAACTTAATATATTTAATGCGCTGCAAAACGTTGAAGGAACAGATTGAATTTGAAGTTTCCTCCTGGATTTTGCTAAAACTTTGCTGGAGTTTTCATTTCGAGTCAAAAGTACAGAGTAAAGAGAGAAGAGAACCCAATGAATATAACATTATTTACTAAATCAGGAATTAAACCTTAATTTTATTTATTTCTACTACTACTATCCATCATCTTGACTCACGCAGTTTTAAAACTAAATGATTATCAAAAAGGCTACATTTTTCAAAGAAAAATTGCGGCGGAAAATATTACTTTTCATAAATTTAAAGTTAAATATGTCAGAAAATAAATAATAAGCGATACGGACACGGATACTTTTGACCCTAAATGTACATTCCTACAATTTTATCAAAATCTGTGAGGAGGCATCAAACTCAATTTATAATAATAATAATAATATTAGTTTTTTCAACGAAACAAACGAAAAAACAACTTTGACCTCGGAATGACCTTGAAGGTCGTGGTCAAGGACATGGTCAAGGACATATTTGAACGTAAAATTTCCTGCTCTTTCCAAATAGGCAATAAAAAATAGGGGTTCCCATGTGAAAAAACAACTTTGACCTTGAAATGAACTTGAAGGTCAAGGGCAAGGTCAAATCCAAGGTCGCCATCGAATAGCTAGGAAAAAATCCTGAAACTTTTGTATTTAACATTTTTCCAAAAAATGCATACCTGACGAGTTATTCAGGGTTTTCCATACTTTTGGAACACGCGGCATATTTGTTTTTCATGTTCGAGTGACCAGCTGACGTATTATCCACCACTTTATAGTCAACTGACTTTTTTTTTTCAAGATATTGGGTTAGCTATAAGTTGATAAGTTTTCAATCGGGAGGAAATAATTGAAAATCAATTTTTTTTTTACTTGTGTGGGTGGCTACCGCTGCTGAACTCGGCCACGGAGTCGAAGCTGACGTTCACGGAGTTTCATGAAATAACTCTCTGAACCATTTTATAAAGTATCGCCTGGAATAAAATGACTGACAAAATTTGTCCCTGGGTCGCGGTCTATTCTTGCGAACGGATAGAAATAAAAATTTATATTTTTAATATTTTTCGAAAAATTATGACGATATCAAATATTGAAAATCAGTGTTCTTTGGCTGGTAAAATATTAACTTATTTTTCTCCCATTTTGAAATTTATCAAAACGAAGAAATACACAAACGCAAAGATAAACTTTCGGAAATCGAAAATGCCCTTCCCTAGAGTGATGCAATTACTGTATGCTGTTGCCCTGCACCTGACACAGGTGGGATAAGTTCCCTTAATGCGTTCATGGGCCCTAAACACCGGGCAGCAGGAGCGTCAAGGTTTTGAACCCCCAGGAGCTACCAACATCACAGCCAGAAGGTGTGCAGCTTCAACGACCACCCGTCAAAGGGAGCTTCGACCATAAGAGTGAAAATTCCTAGCCCCAAAGTCCTTTTCATTCCACTGACCCCCTGCAGGGCTAAATTGAATTTGACATTAACAAAAATATTTTCACGATGAATTTATGGTGATCTTATCCCTCCCTTCCCGCAGGTGGGCCAACTATGTCAAAGGAGTCGTCCGGTATTTTGGGGAGCCAGTGCCCGGTTTTAACGCCGTTATTATGACTAATGTTCCGGTCGGTGGGGGTTTATCCAGCAGTGCAGCCCTCGAGGTGTCAACTCTTGCGTTCCTGCAGGAGATAACCGGGAAACATGTTGAAAGGTACGTGCTAGACAACCGAGCACATTGCTCATCCAGGTTTATCCACGGGGAGTTAACGTGGTCGGAATACCTTTTCAACGGAGCCCGAGATTAAGGGCCTCCGCCCGAACTGAATGCCCTTCGTATGTGCGGTGCAAGGCCCTGCGGCCACTTAAAGACAATTTCACGGCTAACTAACTTTTTTTGTTTTCTTATCATTTTCCCAGCCAGACGGAGAGGGCCTTGATCTGCCAGAAGGCCGAACATAATTTCGCCCACATGCCCTGCGGGATCATGGACCAGCTTATCTCAGTGGCAGGGAAGGAGTCCCATGCTCTGCTAATAGACTGCAAGTAAGTAATCATTTTTGCCTAATCTGTTGCAAATTATATGCCTACCCTATATTTATTAATTTTGGAAATGATGATGTATGACTGTTCAACCATTTCTCTACTTTACTCTTATTTGTTACAGAAAAATACTTATTTTTCCCAATTAAGTATAACGTAATGACATAAAAGTTATAATGATAAATCAGAATCGGTTCGTTAGAAATATTGAATAAGTATTTGTATAACTTTTGTAAAAGAAAAATCGTCAGTTAAATAATTATTTATTACGCCTGCTTCTCGAATTTTAAATTAATATATACATACAAGAATTATTTTATTGCAAAATTGCTTCTAGAATACCGAACGCCGAGAACTGTCAAACTATTTATATAACTGCCCAATCAATCATTTTACCACCGAAATAGTTACCCAGGATAATTATTAAATTTATCGTAAGATTAAATTTTGTACTACCGCTGTGGAATTACATATATATGTAACTATCGAAATTCTTTTATACTATATTACCAGCTACATTTTACTAGACAAATTAATTTAATTATCTAATATTTTTAAAAAGAAATAAACGAATCAATATATTGTGTAATTGTAGCGTATCAATTAAGCCCACTATCGTTATCATTTGGAAGCCAACGCCTGAATGGTTCCGATTATTGGTTTATTTAATTTAAATTTTGTAAATTATTCAAGACTATCGTATTGGTTTGACTTAAAAATTTTTTGACAAACTGATTTAATACCTACTCTTAAAATTTATATGTGACTAAAGTGGTTTTGCATACATTTTCTGAATCATAGAAACGACTTGCTTAACTCTTTGCTATGCTAGAAATTGAAACGAGTCTATCTCAAGGACTAGAGATGTTACCCGGACTGTCTTCCGTTTTATCGTAACTAGAAATATTTTCCGGGTCGGAGACGGTTCCCGCCATTCCAGGCGATGACAACTGCTATCCGGGCGAATTCAATTGTTTGTCTACGACGAACAGCTATTTTTCTTTCATTTCCGAACCCCACGTCCTCCTACGTCCCCATTACTCATGCTGTTTATGCCGGGTTCCGATCCCGGTCCCGGTCCCGGTCCCGGTCCCTAGTTCCCTAGTCCTGTCCACCCTACCCCCGACCCCGTCCATTGTCTCGGAGAGCCTTCCGATTGCATTCTGTAATTTATTTAAAGCTTTTGTGTTACCATTTCTTCTGCCAAAGTTGCACTTTTTCGTTGCAGATCCCTGGAAACATTCCAAATCCCCTTCGAAGCAAAGGATTTAGCGGTTTTAATTTGCAATTCAAATGTCCGTCACGAGCTATCTGGAAGCGAATACGGAACAAGACGGGAGCAGTGCCTTAATGCACTCCAGCTAATGGGCCTGGAGAGCTACAGGCAGGCAACTGAAGACCATTTGTCAGGTAATTACTGAATAGGCCTCTCCCTCGGGAGCATACGCCCCCGCGCGTACCCGCTCTAACCGGGTTTCCGTAAAACCCTGAGCCTATTATGCTCAGCGGAAAGAGATGTCTCCGTGGTGTGGCAATCACAAGACAATTACAATAAACAGGCCTCCGTCAGAGTGGAAAATTGAAAGGACTCCGGTTCCTTCTTTGCTAGAGGATAAAATGCGAAAAAAATCGTCTTGACATATCTGAAGGGATGGATGCCTATCATGTCCTGGACGGGAATTCCTTTCGATTTTGCTACCCGGTGGTCGGGATCGATGTCAACAACCCCGACGTCGACATCGGCGACAGCGATTGCGACAAGCTCAGGTAAGGGCTGAGCATTTGAATGCTAAAATAGGGCTCGGCCGGCTTCGTTACAAGTCAAGTCAAAGCGAATAAGATTTGTGTATTTGAGAAAACAATAAATCCTTAGGGCGACCTGCGGTTATTGCGGTGGAAGGAGGAGCAGGTCGTGCCCTACGATCGATTATTCATGGATTTCCCATGCATGCTCCTCAAAATCTCATGGTATATGCAACCTGCCTCCTGGGGAATGTTACTGAATGAAAGATGCACTCAAGGGCTGGATGCAATTATAATATCATAGAAGCCAATCTGCATGACCGCAGGAAGTATCCATCCTTTCAGAATTTAGGTCTCTGTAGTCCTACCTGAGGGAACCAAGATATTCACTGTAACCTGGAAGATAGGTGTGCTGAAAGAGCCCGCCTTTTTAAGCTCTTGGAAACTAAATTGGTTCTACATATAAGACTTTAAAAGGAAATTTTACTTACAAGAGCAAAACAGTATTTAATAGTTCTTCAGAACACAATGAAGAAAATAATTGCTTAAATTAATTATATTCAGATTTTCGAAAAAATGTTCTTCAAAAACATCAATATTTCTTTTTCTAGATTCATATATCATATCTTTTAAAGATTTAATTTTTTTGCAAGAAAAATGGTTACCATACCATAAGCATATTGATATTTCCGAACTTTTAATAGTTAATCTTAAAAAGGACTCAAGTCCTAAATTTCTTAAGTTCAGGAATAAATGACATATTTTGTCTATACTACCGCTAGCAAATATATAACATAAAAATTATGCATATTTTGGGCTTAAGGGATTATACTTAAATAAACTTTCCAAGAAATAATTAAACAAACAATTTCATCGCATATACAAAATTTATTTAAAAGTGAATACACTAAAATAGAACTTGCCTGTGTTGTTCAATAAAACTCGAATGAAATCAATTAACACAATTTTGTTTGGGCATATCGACCACAAAATATAAAAACATCGTAAAATGCCAAAAATAATATTGTATTTCATAGAAGCGTATTTTGTTTGGTTTATTTAAAAGATTTCTATGAAAATGGAATTCAATATATATTCCCAGTATTTTAAGGAATAACCGCATTTACGGCAACAAATATTTACGTGAATAGTTGATTTTCAATTTATTTCATAGAATTAAAACTAAAATTTTGTCAATTGTTTTTTATTTAGGGCGACATTTTATAATAATAATTTTATTTTTCAGACGAGGATTTTACACAAGCCTAGTCAAATAGTCTGTTTAGGAAATATCATGTTGTAAATTAAAGTATTATAATTGAATAAGTCAATTATTGTTTTCGAAATCTTTTTAATATGTGGCATTTTATTTTATATTATATTATATTGCATGTAGTTTTTTAATTTAATTTCAAATTAATTAATTGATTTTCTTCGCAACCAACTTTTTATCGTTTAAATATAAGATAGTAGGTATTTGTTGCCAGTCAGTGGGATAGAAAAACATAAAATACCAAATTTCTACAATTTGTGATGATTTGACAATTTCAAGTACCTTTTTCCACTCAGTATCCTCCGACACATGAGCCCACGTAACAACTGTCGGCTGCTTCTAAGACTTTTTTCAGAAGAAACTGAAAAGAAACAGGCAACCTTTGTTAGCTATTGTGGTCCTCCCTCCGCCATGGCAATTCGTTTTATTTTTCCCGACAGATCTCATGAGTTCTCTTATTTGCTCGCTTGTAAATTTCTTAGGAGGAGCATCGAATAGGGGTGCCAAGGATCCTTCCTTAGACGCCGAAGAAATATTACTTTCATCCTTTTCGTAGTGTCTGCGGTAAACGCACAGGACCTTAAGCCTATTAACCTCATTCTAGGGATAATTACCTCATCAATTATAATTAAAAGGGGCGCACACAAATATTTTTTACTCTGGGGCCCAACTAACGCAGTTGTAAGTCGCAGATTGGCATCGGTGGCCGACGCGGCGCCCCAAGGGTCCGGTCCGGGGCAAAGAAATAAAAAGAATAGTCAAAGTTTGGACAGTTTCCTAGCGAATTGGGGCTCATGACTAGATGTTGGTGCTCCTCTGCCACCGCAGGGATGTCCGCCAGAACCATAGGGCTCTGTTTTTGCCGCCTGTCGTCATGACTTCCTGCCGAATAAGCCCCCGTCCAGAATGGTAATGAAGAAGCAAAATGAGGACTAATCTTCGAAATAAATTTCACTTCCTCCCCGGGATGATTGAGTTTGTTTTCTTGGGACTAATGGGATAATCCGGGTGAGGTCTATTTATTCCTTAACCTTAAGCCCCTATGCCTATTTAGTCTTTTATACTATTCTATACCCCAAAATATACACCTGAGACCCAGGGCACTATCATTTAAACCATTTCCCAATGCGATATCCACTCTCAAGTATGCAACAAAAGAAAAGACTTAAAATTCATCTTCATGACATCTCGTCAGGACATCCACAATAGAAAAACGTTGTCTCCTGCTCTCCCGTGCTTTTTACAAAATACAATAGGGACAACGAGACCTGGACTAGAGCAAAAAAAAATACTTCTAAATGAGCACTTCGTACTTCCAGTAGGGAGTGTGTTCCCAGAAGTTGGAATATCCCGAAAATAAAATAAAATAAGAGAAAGCGAAGGCAGCCGGGGAATGCAATTTGTTTTCAGTTTTAAAGCCTAGGGGACATTGTAATCCCTGCAAAATAAATGAACAACTCTGGCGTGAATCTCTCGTTTACTTTATTTTCCCTGTCACAAAATATGAGTGTCTCGCTGAGATACAGCCGCTGTGAATCTTCAGATACTTGAATAATCCCCGCGGTCTTACTTCTTTGCCACTTTCTAGAATGGAGTTGGAACGAAAGTTGTCGCTGGGGTTTAGGTTTGTGGGCTTTTGCTAGGAATGTCAATTTAAGTTAATTGACTTTAAATGAACAATTATTGGTAGAAATCATGGAAATGTCTTCTAAAGATTATATCTTATCCAACTGAGTTAATATGTTTGCTTTTTATGTTTGAAGAGATAAATTCGGCTTAGCTATAAAATATTAATGCCTTGTCTCTAACACAGTATGTGTCGAAGGTAGAAACAACGTAAACTAAGCTAAACCAAACTATGGTAGTTTTTAAAATTCGACCAGGTCTCGATCTTTGAGATATTTCTTTTTTCCAGTTTTTGAAAAAATATTTTCTCTAAGCAATGTTTCATGTATTTTGACGACACTAACCCAGTGCAAAAAATCCTAAAGCAATAGTAGTTTAAACAAATTATAAATTTCATTGATTTCTGTCATGATATTTATATATCGTCCAAATTTTGAATAATGCCTACATACATCAGAGATCATTTGAAATTATTTTATCAATTATTAATTTAATGGTATAAATTAAGTTTGAGGTCTCCTCATGGACTATGATGAAACTTTGTATAAGACTGTTCATTTAGGGTCAAAAGTGACGGATATGCAAAATTTCTTCAAAAATAAAAAGGTAGAAAGGTGCTTAATTTAAGGTATTTATACAATTCGCAACGAAATTTTGTGGGAATATAACTCGTGGTGGCAAAATATCAATTTGCCAAATTTCAAAATTAAATATCTCGGGAAGTACAAGATAAGTTTTTTTTGGATATCTCAAACTCATTCTGTTCCAAATTAATTTTTCTAATACCATAAAGTAAATTTTCACCTTTGAAAACCATATAAATTTATAAAGGTTACATTGATTGCATTAATCGACTTTTTGATCCACAAATTCATCTGTTTTCTTATTGTTTTATATGGAGGATATCTGTATTTTAATAACGTTACGAAAACCTGGATATAACTGAGTTAATCCGGTCATTCAAAATACCCTCATATGCTTTCAATGTACTTACAGATCAAGCTCCCACATTATGTCGAACATAATTAATCTCTCCGCATGGAATGTAGTGGTCCATTAGCAGGATGCCTGGCGGCGAATACCGTCCATTTATCGGCAATTTCGTCAATGATATTGCCTTGTTTGGTTATCAGGTAGTTGGTATTCCACCGTTTTAATGAGGCCGAGAAGAATGGCCTACATCACCATCCCCTCCCTCACATAATTTATGCAAGATAATGAACCATAAAGGGGAAACTTTCAGGATGATGTCGTTATGGATATTCATTAATGGTGTTTATATTATAATACCACCGCCTTGTATGGAACAGATGTCCCAAAAATTTATATCTATATTGAGATGAGCTCCACATAACGATAAAATGGCTGTATTACCAGGTAATTGCGGTTTCGGAGCCTCATACGAGGTAATCAATTCTATTGAGAGCCTTATGAGACTGATAAATAGGTATAAAACGTCTTGACGACGAGCATCAATTCTCTTTAAGAAAGGAACTCACTATAATTCATCCCAAAGATACTTGGCCAAATCAACAAATCAATTCGGAGGACCGCACTTTCTGTCCACCCGTCTGACCCATAGTAGCTCTACTTAAAATTTATGGTTTTCCAGAGGAAAGCTATAAACCGAGGGGTGTGGGTATATTTTGCTCCAGGACCCCATCCTTAAATTTGACGTCCGAAACCCTCACGTTGCTTGGAGCCATGGACATGATCCAGTCGATCCCACATATCCACTCTGTCTGCATAACCGCCAAACCGGAAAATCGATAAACGATAGAAACAAATCTCCCAAAAGATCCAGACAGGTCCAGAGAGCCCATAAATATGTCGGATGATGTTGAACGGTTGCAATTTGAGGTATGCTCGGCATCTTTGGTTATAGCAAAGAGTGATGAAGTGGCTAGTGAGAATATCAAGGATCCGATGGGCTGGCGATTTCCTTCGATTTTCAATTCGAATCTCACTGGGGACGGATGCACTGCACCCGGTGCACCACTGTAACTCAGTGGCAAAAGATAAAAGAATCCAACTTTTAAATTTCAACCACTTTCTCCCTTCTCACTATCGACTACAAAGAGGAGGCGTTCGGGGTAAACCAAAACTACCCGATTTATATACCATCGATATAAAAATTTTCTGAAATCGGGCTGAACGGAGGACCCCATTTCAAAGAGTGCAATTGACTGATGGCATCTATACCTCACTAGTGGCATCTTTTTCACCCTGTCCGTAATCCCCCAATTTTATGACTTCTTCAAGAAAATATTTTCTCAAAATTTCCCTTCCTCCGCTAAAGGCTTGCATGCTTTTTTTCCCCATTTCTGTCTGTTATTTTTCCGTAGATTCTATTTGCTTGCAAAATAATGCTGGAAACTCTGTTCGAAATCGAGAAGAGAATAGGATTTTTATTTTTGGAGAAGAATATTTATTTCTGCCCGGTTTTTCTTACAAGTTTTTTATGCGTCGCTGAAGATATATCCTCCGACGATTTACGCCTGCACTCGTAAAAGACTTGAAATATTTACTGTGACTTTCTGAATAGCAGTCTGAATGCAAAAAATGAAATGGAAACTTGTGAAAAATGTCGAGATTTTATAAAGAAGGGGATTACCCGGATGACGAATGAGGTTCAGGTTTAATAAGACAAGTTACGAGCAGATGACCAAAGATTTTACTGGGTTAGAAAACATTTTCTTTGATTCATTACAAAAATCTTCTCTGAGATAAGTGGTGAATTTTTATATCTTATATCTGCTAGCTTCTCTTACGAGTATTATACCTTCGGATATCAAAATATGTTTTAATTACAATTTAGAATAGGCAGATAGACAACTATAACAATTTTATTATGTGTAGTATTATGCCAGACCAAAACAAAAATTACAACTTTTTAGTAAAAGAAAAGTATATAGTGATGCAAGTTTCATAGTTTGCGATGTCAAATTTGTACAGAATCTGTCCATTATTTTTATTATGGACAGAAATTAAAATTCTCGGTTAAGACAACTCTTACTGAAATAGTAAAATCACGTAATCATAGATTTTACTTCAATCTGATAGTATCAGTTGTTTTTGCTGTACTCAAATCTTCAATTCAAAAATATCGAAACTTTTAAGTTAAATATCTTCAGAAGTACCTACCTACAAACGGCCAAAAAAAAAAATTGAATATTCATCACTATTCTCCTCAAATAAACCTACCTACAACATTTCTTCAGGACTCAAGTTCGTTAATACACAATACTTAAATTCTTGGATATTCCTTAATTTTTAGATACTTAAATCGTCCCGCACTTACTCAAGTACTTGGATATTCTTAACTCCTTTGCTCAAACTCGTGCTCAAATTTGAGGTAGGTACTCAATTACTCAATTATCCCAGTAATTCTTAGAACCCTATAAATTGGAGCAGCTACATTTTAAAATTTTTTTCTAAAACAGATTATACTTAGTAATAATAAGACCGATAATTTCAATTACAATTTCAAATTTAAATTATAAAATTACTGAGATATTTTTTGGTTTTTGAAGTCAACTATACCCCGCCTACGCAAATAGGACTAGCATGACGTGTTTCATTTTACGCCTTGTCGAACAATGCAATTTGTTATGTGTTCAAGAACATTTTTGATTTATATGCAAAAGCCAAGAGCTCATATGCACTTAAGTATTACACTTTTCAACCGGGAGGAAAAGGGTTTGAAAACCTTGCTGCAGGACTCGAGATGTCGTGCTCGTGGGAGTGGACAATTAATTGATAAGGGTCTGTGCGTTAAAACTAATTAAAACTAGAGCAACAAGCATTGAAAGGCTCGGCAATCTGAAGTTGCATATTAGCCCTGGATTCGTCTGAATTCCAGAAAATAGGAGTCCCTAAGTCGGGAATAATTAGTGCCTGCCTCCTCAGGAGTAAATTCTCATTCATTGGCGGAGGCAGGCGCTCTTTCGCCGGCTTGGCTGTCCTTTTAAGATTACAAAACCATTGTTGTCTATTTACATAGTTTGCGCGTCCCACCCGCCCCCGCGCCCCGCCATTCACCGAGTTTCTGTTCATTGTTCAGGTAATTCCATTCACCTGTCGCCTTTCACACGTCTGCCCACCTTTCGCAGGGGCACCGTGAGTGAATACGCGTGGTGCCCCCCTAATTAGAGCGTCTGAGGACTTAATTTTGAGTGCGAGGATCTCATTAAATACAAATTTGCAAATTTTCATTACTTTTGTGCCCTATTTGACGTGTTTAGACGCCGTGTGAGCACCCTTTCACGGCAGCTTATTTCGAGTGCACAAATGCAGGCGATGTTTCCATATTTTTGCACCTTTTCAAAAAAACAAAAAAGTGGAAAACTTTTTCACCTGAATTTTTTTCGTTTTCCTTTTTTGTAATTGTGAAACCCTTTTACTTGCAGCACTGCGTCGCACGGCAGAGGAAGTTTTAGTGAAAAGGGCCAGGCACGTCATTACGGAAATTAAGCGAACACACGAGGCTGCCAAAGCGCTTAGAACGAGCGACTTCGTAAAGGTGGGTACCCCGCTCATAGGTAGATAGATAGATATTTTTCCACAGGGTACCTTAATGGCGAAAAAAAAACCGATTTTTTTTTTTTTTTTGTTTTCGAAAAACCCCTTTTCTCCCGGCCTAGTCCTTTGTCCAATCGCCCGGGTACTGCGTACTTCATTAAGGTCGGCTCTAGGTTCCGGCGCCATAGCGTTTTTCAATTCATGCTAATAGCCGGGGAAGTTCTATCAAATTCCTGTTTGCACTATGCGCCCTCTCGGCCCTTTTGTCTTCTACTGCACTGCCGAATCACGTGAGCGCGCACTTTCAAATCATTTTGAATGCTCACAAAATGCAAAAGAATCGCTTTTTGTTTTTAATTTGGATGCTTTGTACATCGTGCATGAAGTAAAGGTTTTTGAATGTCTTCGTATGGCTTTTCAGCTCAATGCCATTTCTTTTGAAACGCAAAAAATTTTATAAATAAAAGCAAGTACTGGGTACTCGAAAAAATTAAACTGCATACAGCTGACTTTACGAAGTTTTGAAGAAGAGATTTCAAATCTACCAATCAAACAGAAATATCGGTCTATAGATTTATCTTTTTTAAACAAGATTTAAAAACGAAGTATCGCTCTTACAATATAAAATTCTGCTATAGCCACCTTTAAAACGTAATTCGGAGGAAAAAGATTCTATGCAGAGTAAGTTAGTTAGCCTCAAAGGGTAAAAATTTAACCATGACTTACAAAGTCCGATTTTGAATGGTTTGAAAATGTTCAACTTCAATGAATCATCATGAAAATTAGTACTTGGAGGTCCAATATGTTTTAAACTCAAACGATTTTAATGCAAATTAGTACCGAGAGATTTTAGAAGTTTTAATTTCGTGTCTACTACCAGAATTTAGAAATTGAAAATAGGGAAAGAGGATTCTTGATTAGAATCAGAGACCAATTTTTTAAATGTGGAAAAAATTATTTCAGAATTTATTTGTTTACTTATTTACTTATTTTAATTTCTCAACTTAGTTGACTACAAAAACAAAAGTTTTGAATCAAGTTTTCCTAATCTTAATAACAAGTAAACATTAAGAACTCAATTATATTAAATATATATATGCATTTATAATTGCCTTTAGGCCTTAAACTATGTCTAACCACTAATTTTTGTTAATTTTAATTATTGAGACAAACACTAAAAATTTAATTAGAATGATAATCAAAAAATAGGTATTTGAACTAATTTTAACCTAGTGATATTATTTAGTAGTTCTTATTATGATAAGTAAAGAAATTACTTGGACCAAACTACCAAAAACATATAAATTAGGGATTTTACTACAAAGTAGAACATCAGTTGATTTCAGACCTGCACATAGCTTTGAAAGGTGTTCCATTTGAAGGGCGGAGCACATCCACCAAAATCTTCAAAGCACACAATTTCACCTCTGCCACGGCCAATTATTCCGAATATTCACACCTGTCGCCCGGATCCCAGTCGCCTATGGTCGTTTCCTTCCACCTTCCCGCCCTCAACTCCGGGCTCAAGAAACTCCTCGAACTCTGATTTAATTCTCGCCATTTGGTGCTCGAAATGGCTGCTTCCAGGAAGTTAACAAGGATAATTTGAGCTGACGACCAGAAACTTGTGCCTTTCGTACGCCCGGCCACCGCACCAAACATTGTAACCTTTCACCTGGCTGCCGGTGCCATGAGTGGGGTTCGGTGGGCGGCTGTGGGGGCGGAGGTGTGCACAACTGAATTATAAAGGTGTTAACTTTCTTCGTTCATTTCCAGGTCGGGGAATTAATGACAAAGTCTCATGTATCACTGCGGGACGATTTTGAGGTATCCTGCCGGGAGCTGGACGCTTTAGTCGAATCGGCCATTAATTGCCCCGGTGTCCTGGGGTCACGTATGACCGGCGGCGGGTTTGGAGGATGCACCGTGACGCTGGTGCGGGCCGACCGTGTGGAGCAAGTAGTTGCAACAATGCAGCAGGACTTCCAGGATAAGTGCGGAGGACGAGCCGATTTTTACGTCTGCACACCCTGCGACGGGGCTCGCGTATGCAAACTAACATAGCGTTTCCGAACGCACCCCAATAATTGTCGAAATCTATATGTATGTATGTATCTTTAAATAAAGATAAACATTTCTAAGTTTGTATCCTTCTAAAATATTTCCTAAAATTTTCTAATGTCTTTTGAAATAAAGAATGCTTTCTTAATTTAAAAAAGAATTCAGTTTAAAATAAAAATAAACTCAAAGTTATTTTCATTAATATACAAATATCTAAAATTCATACGTATAGCGACTTCCCTAAAAATCATATAATATCTGGGTTAAGAGTAGAGCAAAGTAGGTACTATAGAAAAGTAATTTTGTAAACTAGTATATTTCATGTCAACCTTGTAATTTATTTACTTATTTCTTTTTTTTTCTAATTTATCTTTTAAGAAATTATAACAGTGTCTTGTAAGTTTTAAAACATCATTATTTTTAATTTCGGACACTAGGTTATTAGTTTTAATGTTTCATTTTAGGTTTTTAGTTACACATGAAATGCGATTTTTGTAGGATATAATTTTCACATAATGCCTGCTAGGCCTAGGGGTCTACAGATCCTAAATACGGCCAGATGCCAGTCTTTTCTACACAAGTTGATTTACACTAGTCTTCTTGGAAGTTTTCGTTAGTTCTGATAGTATTTTTCCATAAGGCGAATTTACATCTTCACCTCATCATTTTAGATTTTAAAATACATCTACTTTCTCTACGTTAGCCAAAATATAAAATTCTATAAGAGCGAGTCTTTGTAGAGTAGAGACCAAATCAAAAAATCCGCTCAATCGAGCACACCTGAAGAAGCTGTCCGTCAACTCTGAAATAATGTCGTCCGCCCGGCCAGACCAGCCGGGGCTTCACCAGGGAATGGGGCCATAACTCAAATCCTAACCCGGAAAAAATCACTTTCATTTCTAGACGCAATTCGCTGGAAGTTTATATATTTGCCCAGCATAATAGGGAGCTGGAGGATTCTAGCGCGGGTTCTGTCCATGCCCGCGGGGTCCGGCCAGCGCCTAGCGAGACGACAGCGATACGCGCCGGAGCCGGGCTCCACCCAGCGCAGCGCCCCGGTAATTTGTTATCAGAGGGACTTGGCAGCCGCGCACGGGACAAAAAGGAGCGCTACGAAAAAATTATGATTTATCGCGGATGTCAGAAATGTTACTTGATGAAATAAAATTAGAGCTGGGCCGGGACAGGGGCCAAGTGGATCTCCATAGTCCAGGACTCGCACGGGAGATGTGTGGTCCCCGAAGTTTGATTGCGCTGGCAGCGTCCTGGACGGGAAGATAACTTTCGACTCGCAGCCGGAGGAGTCCCTGGTGAGGATGGGGCGCGGCTCCGGGAGTTAGGTTGATAAAGTCCCGGCTGCAGAGAATAATAAAGTTGCGGGGCTGCGACATCAAAAAGCTTTCCACTTCCAAAATAGGAGGAAGAAAAATAGGAGCGCTGTGCCGCATAGCTCGGCGGTCGGTTTCTGTTGGAACAGACGTTAGCCATTAGTCGGCGGCGTGGTCACATTAGCACACCCCCTCCAGGACCACATTTACATCCTCCAGGGACGACGGCTATGAAGTAAAACATCTCCCAAAAATAGTGCTTCTTTTAAGAAATACATTTGTTTTTTACACCAAACCGATTCCCTTTAGGATTTTCAGGGATTTTCTAAACGAAATTCAATTTTCGCAAATTTATACCATTTTATTTATTTTTTTTGTTGCAATTTTTTGAAGATCAAAATTATTGCATAATATTCGGTTCCTAAATGGTTAAACATTGTAAGCAAGTCTCGAACTCCAAAACAACAAAATCCAGAATGACAAAATCCAGAACAACTTAATTAAGTAACAACAAAATTTAGGAACTACAAGAGAAAGTTTTGTAACACCGTTTTTTTCTAGATTGTCTCTGCGATTTCTTAAAATTTCTTTTGGTTATATTTTTGAATTAGTTTAACAAAGTCTATAAACTTGAGTTGAATTTGAACTATGTTGGATTGACTTCGAATAACAAAACTGACTTATTAATCGCCTTATGTTTGTTATATTAAACTGTAAGGTTCCATAGTCAGTACAGCTATATTTAAATAATTTGTTTGTGTGGAGTTTCCATTGTGGCGACAGGTAGTTGCCCGGAAATACATTCTTGGTTTTTCAAAAGGTTGAAGTTTGAGACTCTCATATGTCTCCTGATTTTAGTTAACATTATGGTATTTATTTATTTATTTATTTATTTATTTATTTATTTATTCAGTTAAAAGTTTAAATTTAGTATTCTTGCCGTAATATCTTAAAATTCCAATCTTTTCAAAACTTTCCAAGAATTTCGCAATGCGAAATGCCATCACCACTTGTGAATAACAAAATAAATTTATCATTTAGGTCAATAATCTCCTAGCAAATGTAGCTGACGCGGAATATAACAAATGGTATCCCGGTGATTTCCCGTCCAATGAAAACGACTTACGCCATTGCCAAACTGTAGCGTCTGTTCTGAACGCGTCCTGTACCATTTCAGTTGCATCTATTTGTTGGGGACTGTTCAGAACCGAGCATCCTGGTTCCCGTTGGTACCCCCTACGATGATCCCATCATGCACTTCATTAGTCACGGGGAAAACTAAACTGTGACGCTCGATGCAGTGACACCCAGAATAATTTTCGTCGGACACAAACATTTTCTTAACTGCCATGGCATACGCTTGGCAAACGAAACGTTTTGAAATTCAGAACCATTTTCCTTGAGTCTATTTCTCGTTTGGGGAAAGGGGGTTTAAGGGCGTCTGCCCTCCGCCCTAACTACTTCTATGTGCCGTATGCACAGATTTCTTGAGGTTGGACCAAGACGATGGCAATGATGATGGCATGAACGAACAAAATCCCCGAGATGCGACCATTCGATTCGGGCTGACACATCCGAGGGATGTGCATCGCTTCGAAATACGGTTTGATGGTGTGACTGGAATTTCTCATAAAGTATAATTGCCGCCATAAATCAAATCGAATTCTCTAGGACGTGCAAGATTTTGGGCATTTCCAATTTTTTTTTTTTTATGTTCTCCGAAAATTGGCTAGGCTGGAGACAATTTTTATCCAAATAAGAAGTTTCGAATAGTTAACCTAACTTAAATTAAAGACGGATTGTAGGAACTGAGATTTGAAACGAGTCTGAAAATATTAAAAAAAAAAACAGTAGGTAGGTACTATGAAATTCAAATTTGCTCATTCAAAAATTCGGGCATTTTTTACCCAAAATACACTTTATCGTAGTTGACAATTCACTTACAATGCCCTGACTGACTGACTTACATGAAATTTTCTCAGTAGGTTTCTTTTGTGACTTAAGCACCCACTAAGAAAGAATTTCACAAAATTCTTCTCCTAGAGGTGTAAAATGTGGGATGTAAACAATATTAAAATTTGCTTGATTTAAATGAAAAAACCGGAAAAATGCGAGATAGAACTTGCGCCTTGAGGATTTCGTGTGGTTTATGGAAAAAAAATTAAGTCTGTCAGGTCATAATTCTATCATTTTGATTTATATATAATTTATATAATATAGTTATTCCTTCACTTGTGCCAAAAGATCTCCCTTCATGCCAAATTTCATGATTGTAGAACACCAGGAAGTACCTTAGGGTTTGATAATCAGCCAGTGAATGGGATCTTTAGTCTGAGGCTATAGGCTTTAGTATATTATATTATTAATAGCTCAAGCCGTTTCTGAAAAAAAGGGCTTTTACACACGGATAAACTAACTCTTTCTTAAATCTGAATGTTATAATGTAACGAGATAAGAATTCCTCATTCAACCATATTATTTTGGGGATTTTACTCTTTGTATTCGAAAATACAATTATGTCGAAAACAATGCAATTATGTACGCCAATGACATAAAGATCACGAACCAAAGTTTAAGTTCGATATGGGCAATCGGTTTAATAAAATTGGCATACATCGATGCCTCTGTTAAAATCTTCCTTTTTTGTGAACCCTCCATTAAATAACCAGTTAATTGCCCTTATTATTCCTAGAAAAACAAACATCCCTTTCACCCCCTCTCTATTTCCCACATTAAGGACTGACTAAATTCCGAAGTTAATTCATTTATTTTATTCAGGCCCTATACGGTCGAAGATGGCAGACGACCCCATCATCATACGCGAATTCGTTATTTATGCCCAATTCTCGTCACCGCCATCATCCACAGAGTTGTTAACGTTTGCCCTTGCTGAGGGAGATTGTTATTCATTTTGTAGCGCTGTCATTTCGCGATTATCCCGGGAAACATATGCGCCTATCGACATCAGAGCGCCCATTAAGGGCCTTATTAAGATTAATTCGGA
Organism: Eutolmus rufibarbis; assembly: GCA_963920795.1. Classification (NCBI taxonomy): domain Eukaryota; kingdom Metazoa; phylum Arthropoda; class Insecta; order Diptera; family Asilidae; genus Eutolmus; species Eutolmus rufibarbis. The sequence continues at coordinate 42,859,065 of OY987206.1, forward strand.
CGCCGCTGACACCGCTGATTACTTTTCAAATTTACGAGCAACTTTTCTGGCAATTTCCGGTTGTATTTTCCGAGCCAGGGATACCCACCCTTTGATCAGTCGAGGGTAAGAATGTGGTTGGAAAGGGTCCCAAATTGTTATGTTATTATATCACCTATGCATTGCAGAAATTACGAAATGAGAATTAAGCAGTCGATTAGGGTTTTCAATGGTATTTCTAGCCCAAGCGAACTAGAAAATAGTGTGCAATAGTTTGCAGCAATTATCGAGCTCATTTTACCACCAGTTCCAGTTTTGGCTGGGAAATGAAAGTATAAATAAAAGATTAACCAAAATTGCCCTAAAAGTGGTGTGGAAAAGAACAATTCCATTTCCCACTAAACAGAGCCCTTTAATCGGGACAAAGGTCCCCAATCTGAGCCACCTTGCTCATTTCCGTTCTTATGGAGGTCATTACGTGAATGCCTGAATAGTCCATTGCCACTACAAAAAACAGGGTGGCATGGAAATTTTTAGTTTTCGGGATTAAAAGGATTTGATAGCCTAACAAATAAACGGAAGCATAAAAATCTCTTGGGATAGCCCCGAAGGGTCCGCATATTACGTCCGTTCGGGACACACCGGCCCTGGCAAGGGTCCTCTAATAAATTTGATGGCCCATTGGTTTCGCTCAAAGAGTCAATCTGCTTTGGCTTTGGTTCTGGCCGAAATGATAGTAGTTTTCGGCTAACATTTTACTAGGACATCACAACGACCAATCGATGCTCGAAACCTTGAAAGTTTTTAGTGTCGCATCAAAAGGAGTTTGGTCCGTCTAATGGGTCCGAAGGTCCTAGGTTTAATGACACCACGGAGATTTTCTTGGGGATTTTGTCGATTGGGGATAAATTTTCTGGGCGATGAGCTCAATTGGATTATTACAAGATGAGAGAGTTGTTGGGAGTTTTCGGATGTAATCTTGTTGTAATGGGGATTGAAGTGTCTAGCAATATCTTCGTAGTTAAGATTGGGTTTGCAATAATTATGTGTCTTGGGAAAAATTCAAACAAATATGTTACTGAAAATGTGAAAGCAAATTATTTGTATAATATAGCAAATTGGTTGCAATTTCCTACGTAGATGTTATTATTGTTAATACAAAATAATTGTAACTAGTGTTGGGTATATACCCATGGGGTAGCTTTAAACAAAATAAAGCAAGTAGTTTTGAACATTTTATTACCTAATTTTAAGAAGATGAAGTCAGATTTTAGATAGAGGATATTTTTGTTATCTAACTTTATAAAGTCCTATTATTTAAATATTAGATGAAAGGTACATTGTTACCAAAAAATTATTTTTATAAATGGGATAGTTTTGAAGAATTTACACATTTTAAAAAATAACATTATTTAAAAGCTTTCAACTTACTCCCAATTTGTTTAAAACATTTCAAAGGTGTTCAAATGTGAAACCCTCTCCCCTACTACTTACATGTATTAATATTCATACTAACATTTGTTGAGATAAGCTTAGTCAAAACCAAATATAAAAATTAAATGCATAATTCAATAGTAACCCACGGGAAAGAAATTTTTAAGAAATTAAATAAACCGCACTAAATTTCCCTTCATCTCCCAAAGTGAAATTTTTGTTTGAAATGTTCCATACTTTCAGTTTATTCATTAATTTTGGGACACACTGTAGATAGATAGCTTAAAGCTTAACTTTTTTATTGATTTGTCTGACATTTATGTAGTATGTAAGTATTTATGTAGGTATATATGTGGAATCAGTTACACTTCTCATTAAAACACAGAATTGCTCAAAAGAATCGATAACTCGAAACATAAGTTCTAATGTTTGATTTCTCTCGGTGTTTTTCAAGAACTGCTACATGTGGCTGTGTATTTCCTGTGTACTATTGTATTGAATCGCATTTCGATTCGCATCGGAGAGCGTTGTTTTTTTGGATAAAACTAATAAAAATAAATTTAAATAAAACAATGTTCTTCCAAACATGTATTATGCAGATATGCAAAATTTTTCTCTTGAAATTCTAATGGGCTAATTTTTTTTTAATTTTAAAAACTGAAAAATGTCACATTTTAGTAATTTTTAAAAACTTTTTAAAAAAATAATGGGTTATCGAACGAGTTCTCTATTTAATCAGTTTCATCAAGTTATTAAAATTTGCTTACGTAATAAGCTTTTCCTTAGGCCTATAAATAAACTAGGGGCATATGTAGAAGAATAAGTTTTGAATTTCTGCGACATCCCATTATTTTTTAATAAATTCTCAAAATTCCTAAAATACGTTTTATTTGTTCAATTTTCAACCGTATGTTTCTCAGAAAGGTGATGTCGTTCAATATTTTCATTTTCAGATTTATAATGTTATGTTAAAAGACCTATCAAAACACCTCATCATCGTTTTAAAGAGAGAAAAACCATAAAACCTATAGTACCATAATATAGCTATAATATTCTTAGAAATTTCATTGATCTCTCTTTCGTAGAAGTGAATGATCCTTGACGGACAGTCTACAGAATATATTTCAATAAATCGATAAAAATCACTTTAAAAGTGTGAAAATGATTGAAACACTTTCAAGTGGCAAACAAATGTATTAAAGCCAAGCGTACAGAGTGAACTCGACAAAATCCCTAAAGATTCCGACTCTTCAAATTCAACAAAGGACTTGGCTGCTATAAATAGAAGAAAAATCCTCTTATTTGCGTCGCATTACACTTCCGAAGCCTAATTGCATATCAAGTTCCAATTGGGGCAGAATGTCAATTTTCAGCGAATCGATCCCAGGGAATGCCCTTATCTTTAATTTGAACAAAGCAGTGAATGGAACGTGTTATTTGTCGTCAATAAATCATGAGAAGGTACATAACTCCTGCAGGATTGCTGGGGTTTGGGGCGAAACAAAGAGGAGCCTTTTCATTGGAATTCTGAGAAAAATGTTGCCATAATTCATCAATGCTCTCGAGGAGTGGGTGGTGGGAGGTATGAAACATTCCAGCTGGGCGGGAAATATGTAAATCTTAAACGCTGGGAGTGACGGGGAATTGAATTGAAGTAATCAAAGAACATTTTGCAATATCCCATGACTCCCCCGCCGCCCTTTAAAAAGGGGAACCCGGCCTATTCTATTCGAAAAAGGAAAATATTTGACTGCTGGAATCAGGTTACGTACCCTTTTCATGGGGTTCGGGGTAGATTGGTCGGATGGGGGTGTGCAGGGTGGTCGGTTGTGTGGGAGGCTCCCGGGACTGTCTATATTTGCCCCGAGACTCAATTATTCCTCCGAGTTTATATATGAGGCAGAGCGTAAATATTGATCCAACTAACAACATCGCAGGGGCATCCTTCAGATGGAAATCAAAAAATTTCAACCGACTATTTAACACGCTCCAAGCAAACAGACCTCGCAGGCGGGAGCGTAAATAATTTAAGCAAACCGCTTATCCACGACGCCGGGTCTCCTCCCGGGTGGCAGGGCTCCTTTGACTCCTACGGCTCCCTTTCGCCAAAGAATTGAGAATTGACATGTTTGCTGAACTTATTATCTACCAAGAACCGCTTTCATCACCTCCTAGACCAGGGCTCCCCCAAAAGGGCTCTGCCCGGCAGTGGGCTGCCCAAAAACCCTTTCTATTCTTGGGCCTACTGGGCTGTGACGACGACTACTGTCTGAAAAACCTTTTTGTCCGTCGTCGATGGAGAAAAGGGTGCTAAACGAAATTTGTTTGTTCGGTGCTTACATAATTCCAAGGCCCTTCAAATGCGTGTGCCCAAACCCGGCCCAGGATCCTGGAATTTCACCGGATCGTGTCAATATTGATTTGTGCTTGTGGGACACCGCACTAAGAGGGATTTTACAAACTACCCCAAAAGGTCCCAAAAAGTACTGGGGAAGACTTTTATGATGATAAATTTAGCACACCCACCCGAAGGTCATCCAGTTTTACTTTGAGGGACAAATCAGAGAGGGGGTGCCGGGTTAAAAGTTGCTTTTTCTTCTCGAAAAATTCCGAAAGAGAGATTTTTGACTAGGACTAGGTCCCCAGGGTTTCTAGGCTTGATGGAATAAAATCGTTTTGTACCCCCATGTGGATGGTTTGTGAAAGGTTCCAAGTTTCAAATGTACTTTAAATCTCATCGCATTTTCAGATGGTAGGCAAATACACCTCCAAAAGGTGGCCCCTTCTGATACCAGCTAATTTTGAAAATGCCAATCTTCATGTAACGCGACATTGGCTTTTTCTCTTTTATTCTTCCTTTGAGCTCAGTCACTGTACCTTATGAGATTCGATGCCTAATACCATCACTCATGGAATTCTAAGAAATTTTCGTTTTTGTAATCATCAAACGTCTTTAGAGCCTCAGATATTTCAATTCATTTAGAATCCGATATACTTATTATTCACTTTTCCATTTTAAGTATTTTCGCAGAAATGTTCCTTTTGAATTAGTTTAACATTGGAAATGTCTGGTAAATACCATCGAAAATAATAACGACTTTCATCGTTTAACCGAAATTATAATAAAAAAAATGTTCATAACAAAAGGGCAGAGTAAATGAAGTCATATTTTTGGCCTATTTATCTCTCGTTTGATACTTTTTTCCGAATAATTTCTAAACAAGATTTTTTAAAACAATAACTTTTATGTAGAATGGGAAGATATATTTAATAAGGAATAATTTAAGTATAATATACAACCCCAGAAAATTAAATCGTTTTGTATTGTAATTATTTCCTACATTTATATTTTAGTTCAGTGTTTTTCTGGGAAATATAACTAGAAAATCAGGACTTTTGTCTGCTTTACCATAGTAAAATTCCTCTGGAATAAAGGAAAATTTACTGAAGTATCTATAGTGTTAAATTCTAATTGCTTTTGCAAGAAATTCAGTAAATGTTGCCAGAAATACATTATTTATTATAGTACGACTGATAACTAACTTTAAGGTGAAAGTTCTACAATTACGAAATGAGTTAAACATGCACCAAAAAAGTTGTGCATATCTCCTAGAATTTAAGTCAATATAGAATTCCAGTCAAGTCAAAGGTAAATACCCACAAAACCCATGCAATAACTTCCAAATTTTTATATCTAGTGAATTTCACTATAGAATTGCAGTTAGAAATTAACTAAAATATCAGGGTTTTCGACATTTGCTAGAATTTCAAGTTTAACCGAAAATTTCACTAGAAAAATTTCTTATTGTATACCTACAAACAAAGACGAAACATTAGACACAAGGGATTACACTTTCTAGTGCAAACAAAATATGGTGAAAAAGCAATTTTCAAATATATTTGTATCGAAAAGCAATACTACTGCAAATGAAAATCCTTTTCTAGGTCTTTCATACGCTTTTTTTTCAGTAATAAATATTTCCTTGCAGAGTACCCGAATCCAGTAACCATATAATGCTGGAGCTGGCTGGTGGTGCTGTTCGTTTTCTCTTCGCGCTCAGGTTTAGCTTTATATTTAGCCAATTCATGTGAATTGCCCCCGGCGGTATTATAAAAAACTTTACGAGATCTACATATGCTGGGGCCATCGGACATAGCAGGGACTTCCTGATAAAAATTTTCAGAATGAGGAGCAATGTGTTTTGTCACAAATCCTTATTTAGGGCCCTCCCGGTGCCCGTTTCCATTCTTTGTAATGATTATGCGCTCAAAGAAACATTAGCCACCGAGGAGTGCCTTTTTCAACGTTTGATTGACTCCGGTGGGCTTTCTATGATATCTGGCACCTTCGAGGTGGAAAAAAAAATATTAACTAGGGCGGTTGGGATGTACTCCTTTAAATACTTAAATACTTTAAGGAACAAATCGCATATAACTTGTTCAAAATGTCACCCTTTTATATTATATGTATGCAATAGCAACACTTCTAATCCAAACAATTTAATATCTAGATTATAAGCAAGAAATAAACTTTAAAATTTCAACATAGGTCTTGATCCTTAATCGTAACGATAAATCTCAGGATTCAATATTTAATAAAAATATAGTTCCATTTGCTCGACTTGAAAACCAAGAAAATACAAAATAATTGAAGTCGATTAGAAGCAAAGGAAGATATTAGCTAATTTTCTAGGGCTGCTAGAATGCAAATGAATGTTGACAATGTGGTCAACCCCTGAAAGTATTGGAAATTCACTTCTAGCACCCTATTTTTTTAATTAATGAGTATGGCTTTTGGCTCTGTAAAAAATTTACATATATACGTCTATCTTTTATAAAGAAGAAACAATTAACATGTCTTGATACAATCGTGAAACATAGATTTTAAGACCCAGCCTCTTATATCTAAATGCGTAAAGTATATTCTTAAGGTATCAAAAAAAATTACATGACTTAAATCTGATGCCTAAAATGAAATTTCCATCGTTTAATTAAGATAACAAATGACAGCGTTATTTCACCGCACGACAACGCTGTCCCTCTGCAGTGCGTCACTCGTCGGCTGGCACCGGGGGCACCGAAATTGGCGGGACCTGGAACTTGGTCGTGTCCGCAAAACTGGGCCCAAATAAATTGACAGAATTATCATCTTACACGAAATGGGTGGGGGCACCCGGCGAATGAGTAATCGAACCTGCTTCCACCAGAAGCGACAGGAAGCCCCATTTATAAATCAGTCAAATGCAACGTCCAGTGATTAGAGCGGCCGGTGCCCACCCCCCGGACGCTCCCGGTCCATGTCCTGTGGTTAAAGTGTCATAAATAGCGCTTAGCATTTGACGGATGATGATAATGGAGGAGCCGACTGAATATTTATCAGTATCAAATGGTCTCCGGCAGAGTGACTGGCTGGACACGGCCTGGACTAAAGGAGCTGTCCAGACCCAGCCACAACACACGTCCGAGCTGGAGATAGTCGGGACGACACTCTGACGATGCTGAAGGGAATCGATTTTGACTAGATTGAACAGCCCTGTCGGCATTAATTAGCAAAATTCGGAAATTTATGAAAATTTGCTTGTTTTCTCATCAAAAGGTCAATTGGTTTCCCAGGGAGCCCACTTCCTATGAATTTGTAAAAATTTTGACAATTTTTGAGGAGCTAGAAATGAAAAACGACACTGTGTCAAATAATTTAATATCTTCAGCAGAAAAGTACATGATTTTTTAAAACATCTTCAGAATACAGAATATAAGTCTTTTTCGATTTTACTTCAAGTCAGTTTATTTAAGACATTACAAATTTAGGTATAAAGAAAAAAACTATTATTAGAAATTTAATTTAAGGTAACATAGTAAAAAAAAATAATGTATGTATGTAAGTGTTTCGACCTAATCTCAATTCAAAATGTGTTTATTGCCTATTTTTCACATTTTGAACTAACAATACCATTCAATTGTTATTATTGAAAACTTAAAAATTTTGTTAAAGAAATAATTTTAAATTATTTATGATGGATTATATAAAAGCATAATTGGCTAAATTAAACACGACATATTATTTGATTTTAAAAACAGCTTTCATCTCTGGACACCTATGTATTTTTACAATATATACATATACATATATTTGTTTTTTATAATTAATTCGGAAAAAATTTTAAAAAAACATTTCGATTTAAATCCTATTTAAATTTTTATCTCCGGAAATTATATCCAATATATTATTGAATTATTCCTCTGAGATTTTATGCAGAATTTCACCGGAATTCTACCAGAGTTTCAAACTTATCCGCACAAGAATTTCATAAAAGGTGTAACTTTTGTATATTTTGCTTTCCCAGGTGATAAAGTACAACGGAAAAGAGACTGAAAATTGAATTTTAGACGAAATCCAGTCGGAAATTATTATTTCGAGAAAGGTAAAACTGGAATATTTTACAGTCGGAAAACAGACAGACATTTTTCAAGTTTTCGACGTTTTTCGTTATAGCACTTCAAATATTGTACTTAGTAAGAAACTGCGAAGAAACGGAAATCAGTCGAAAATTTTTCAATATTTTCGAATTTGTTCGCTAATTATGAAAATACTATTAGCTATTAACTATAGCACTTAGAAATTTATCAAATATTTGATAATTTCTTTTTATATATATATATGTATGTTTAACGTTTAGAATTTTTGCTGAATATTCTAAATAAGCATGTAGTTTTCCACTTCCAGCCAACTCAGACTCATTCATTACTGAACTAGCTAAAAATCAAAAATATTCCCGAATTTTCTTCAAGATGCAACTCAGTTTATTTTTCACAAATATATAAAAAAATAACTACTTTTATATTTGATTTTATGTCAATTTGTTTTCTTAATTAAATCCTATATGTTCGTACAGAAAATTTAAGTCTAAATAAGTACATGTAAAAGTGTTTAAATAATAAATCGGTGGTTACCACTTCTGTGACAAAGTGCAAGCAGTGTTTATTGTTATTTACCGTCTAAAAGTTGTGATAAAATTGAAAAATTGTTTCGATTTGACTGCATGATTAAGACCCTCTCGCAGAAGCAGTAGTCCCTGAAATCGCTTAGCAATGCCATAAATTAAGATAACAGAAGTAGTGCAACTGGAGGTGCATTTAAACGAATTGCACTTTGCGGGAGGTGTAAGGGAGAGACTGTAAGGAGGTATCACAGCAGGGGCATTTATTCCGAGCAAAGGGTATATTACTTAATGCTCAGAATTCAAACCAATTTTTCCCAACCATTTCTCAAATTCTGAATTATAACAATTTCCCGCTGCGGAAGAAAACTGTGCTATGCGACGACGACTTTCGTTTTTGGTTGTATATCTGCAAGCTCCCAGAGGGTGACCGGGAAGAATTCTCTTAGGTATAACCCACCCCCGCAACCTCTGTCAGACTGCATTTAACCGGGTAGGGAAGTCCACTTCTGATGGTACAATAGGTTCCCGGTTATGCAGACCTGTAACGAATGGGTTGGCATTCAAAACAAATAAATAATAACAGCCGGGAGGCTACCGGGGTATACGTTTTGTATGTAGGCAACCTGGACCTGGAGCGGCGATCTCTTTCGCGTAGGTACTGCTATTTAACCCCTTCCACAACCCCCGTGGGTCCCCGGGAAATATATTACTTCTCTGTGCCACCGAGTATCCCAGCTGGCGCTGCATTCTTTTGGGTCTCAATGCTCGGAAAAATAATTTTTAAAGCTAAAACTTTTCCTGCGAGGACTATATCACGTGCAGGAGTCTTCCTGCTGCCCTCGAGAACTGACTCCCCCCACCTCCTGAATTTCTCCCCCACTGTCCGTATGTACTGTGCAAATTTTCCCGGGGAATAAAATGCGAAGAGGAAAACATTTTCCCGGATTTGCTGCCGAATGTGGCAATTCTCGCCAGGAGCACGTCCACGTTTTTAATATTTGAAGTATTCGTGAAGCACGAGCAATTACCTCGACGAAATTTCGTTTATCGCATTTCAATTTTTATTCAATTTTTTTTTTTTTGTTTCGTTATTTCTACTTTCGATACAAAAAACGACGAATAAATGCATTGTGTGCAATGCCGAGGACGATGCGCTTGGCACCCCTAAATATTGGCAAGGGCCGTCGAATGCAGTTGTCATTATTTTGTAGGTTTCCTTAGATGCACCCACCTGCAGGACCTTCTTATTATTGCCCTCATAATGCGACAAGTCATACTCCAAGACAACGAGTTCCTGAACTCGTTAACTGCCATAACTTTTCGCATTCTTCGCTTAAACAACTTCAAGTTGGAGAGAATTTATTTATTGTTTTTCATTTTTCTATCTGCAGCTACAAAGAAGCTCCCTATGGATTTTTCCGGACATAACCGCGGAGAAGATAGAGAAAGCAGCTCGCATAGAAATTGGTGCATGAACCCGGAACAATTTTTTAACGAGTTCGACTTGTGCTAAAAGTGACTGAGGACAAAATAAGAAGAAGAAGAATAAAATAGGGTTCGAAAAGAAGAGACTCAATAAAATCACAAATTCCGACTTTTCAATTCCTTTAACCGCCCCTTCCCTCGCTCATCCAAATGCCTTTAGGAAGTTCCGCTAAAATTTGCATAGAGATTATCCGGGAAGCCGACATTTTTCGGTGTAAGAACCTTCCATAAAGTTTAGAACCCTTTCTTAACCACCTACATCTCTCCAACCCTCCGGGGGAGGGTGAACATCTTGAAAAACCATAAACTGGCGGAGTGAAAAAGGTCATGTTTTTCGACATCAGACATTTTGTAGGCTGTAAAAATGACGGCGACACTGTGGGCTTGTAAATTTCAAGGTACCTACGTTCGATCACGGCCCTTTTGGGTGGCACTTTCGCGTCACTCAAAATAGTGTTTCTTTCTGTTTTATTGATACACCGGCACCTATTTGGATAATCTCGCTTTGTATCGGTCCTGCTCTTGAATTATTTATGATCGGGAGGATCTGAGGTTATTTTATGGGACCAAGACACTCGATATGTCTTGTATCTGAATCACAGCTATTAAATTTGATCTAACTTTTAGATTTTGCACATTAGCTACGTTATTTACTCTTAAATCCAGAACAACATAAAATTTTATAATCCATTAGTAGTTACTTAGAAAATTAAGTTAAATTTTTTGAAATCAAATTGCTATAATTTTTACAGTTCCGTATGGTAAAAAGGAGCCCTTATGGTGCGACTTCGTCCGTCTGTCTGTCTGTCTGTCACAGCTGCTTATTTCAGCAACTACTAATGCTATCAACTTAAAAGTTGGAATAGTTTTATTTAAAAAAAGGCCGAAATAGGAGTTCGAAATTTTAAAGTGAGATTACTAGGTCAAGTGAGGTATCATATGAAAGGGCTTATAATTAATAATTTTATAAAATGTTTCCATATCCTTTTATGCAGCATAGTTTCGACTTATGATAAAAGAAATTCTAAAAAAATTCCATTTCCTCCCTTATCTCAGAAGTTTGCAAAGCGAAAAATCTGAAATAATTCGAGTTGATAGAGATTTCTGTAAATATTATAGGAAAAATAAAACGATGTTTTAAACAGTTTTTTTAAAAATCAGCAAAAATTCTTAACCAACAAACTTAGTTATGCGGTTCCAAAATTGAACTTTATTGCCTACTAATAATACCTACCTATAACTATTCATAGAGTATAATATGAATCACTAAACTATGAACAAAACCTTTCAAGAGGCTTACTGAAAATTTATAGCAAAACTATAGCGTTAAACCTATGTTTTATTGTTTCGGTCGATGAATTTAACTAAATAACTTTTTATCAGGAAACGTAGAAATACGGAAAAGTTACCGAAACTTGAATAACTTTCGTTCCCGTAGTAAATTATAATATCATCAATACAATTAAAATAGTACTGCTGATTTCAGTTACAAATAAATAGTTCTAAGATCATGTTTCAAACTTCAAACAAATTCCACGTATATGTATATTACAAATAATGTTAAATTTCCAAAATATCAAAGATTTTAGGATTTTATAATTTTCTTAAATTAATTTCCCGTGGTTGTTAATTATTTTGGTTCTTATTTGTATTTTCATTTAATTTTAAATGAATGGCGTAATTAATTTCATTTATTGTGATAAATTATGTGGAATAAATTGATTTTGTATAGGCTCATTTATTATTAAAAATAAAATTTAAACTGCTGTGAAAAAAAACATTGCATTTTAATAAGGTCTGCAGTGTTTTTGGCGATATAAGCTCATGTTGCGGCTTCACATTATGATAATAAAAAGATATATCCATTCCACATACAGTCGGGATACTTTCTTAGGATCTCGGAGGCTGCAGGAGCCATTATCCCATCGTAAAGTGGTGAAGTTATGATATATAGTGCAAAAGTTTCCACGAAAACAAACAGCAAGGGCTCTTCTAGAGCTGGAATGGAATCCACTTCGTTGCAAATTAACTTTTAAATCTGCAGCCGCAGTGCCCAGCTTCCGCATGTCTCTCTGTGGTGTTGAAGTAGGTGCGAGCCACACATGGAAAATTAATAAAAATATTATCCCTGGGAAAAAAAAAACGCCCAAGGGTATTTGCTATGTACAAAACTGCCTAACGTAAAAGTAGCAAGTTGAACAACATCAGCCTCGTTTTTAACCCTTTGCAGCATCCCCGCCGCCCTTACGCTCCACTTGCAAATGGACAATTCATTCGAGCTCGCAGGGCGAGTCCCGCCCTTCTGCAAAATGAAATATACGCCGCATGCTGGAGCTGCTGGTTTTTGCTGCAAAGTTGCTTAATTGTTTGAAATTGAAATGAATCGCCGTGACGCCGCCATCGTGTGAGGCTCAACATGACCAGCGCCACCAGCCCAACCGAGGCTGCATTGACTTCGTAATTTATATTTAATTTTTGGCCTCCCAAAGCAAAAAGGGCCCAAAGGTAAAAGTGGCAGTGTCTCCCTTTTGTGGACAGCAAATTGAATCAATTGGACGTAACAGCAAATAACTGCGACACAAGGGATGTGGTTAAAGTAGGCAAAATTGGTATACTTGGTATTTTAGCCAATTTCGAATTTTAAGGAAAAAATTCATACTCGTATATTTGTAAAGTGTAATCAAAAAATACCACATCCTTTGAATTGGCGCATGTATTTGTCAATATATGTGCATAACTGATATTACATAAATAAGTATTTGATTTTTTCAACCTTATCCTTTAACTGAAGAACTTAGTAAAATGGTATGTCTAATAACAAGCTAATAAATATTATCACCACTATACATATAATATACTAACCCTATGATCTTTAGAATTGCAACAACATATGTATGTAAATCGCATTGATTCAAGTTTACCTTACCCCAGATATTTCTACAGGTCTAGATCAAAAACCTAGAAGAATAATTGGGAAATATAGATGTATAAAGTACATGCTTCGTTTCAGGAGTATAAATAGTACCTACTGAAAAATTTAAATTTTTTGTTTATTATCAGTAAATAGTAATAAATAATATTAACTAACCAACTTGTTTTTTTGTATTATTTTCTATTTGTCCGAGTAATGATGTCTCATTTAAAGGACTTGTTATAAAGATTCAAAACTATTTTTTTCCAAAATTTTGTGAAATATTATAAATCTAGAGATATTTATATTATACCACCTAACGGAAGAGGAAAGATTCCGTTGGGAAAAAAAATTCTATATTTAATAATCCTATACACAAAAATTTATTAGGTAGGTACTTGTTCAACTAAATCAGAATATTTTTTTGATAAGATGCAAAAATATTTCAAACAAAATGGATTAATCTATTAAATTGATAACTAATTTATTGATGCCATAAAACGTACGTTATTAAAAATAACTTTATTCCTTAAAAAATTACAAAAAAAGTACAAAAAATTACAAAAATTAATAAGTGACTATACAAGATTAAGACGAGTACAAATTAGCTGAAGTAGCCAGGGATGCAATTGCAGAAATTGCGACTTGTTGAAGGTAAAATGATTAAAAGAACAGAAAATGATAAAATTGAAAAAAACCGAAGCGCGAGTGCACAGTGGGCAAATTGCGCTGACATTGGAACCATAAAATGCGAAAATTGCTCTAATTAGATGAGAGGATGAGTTTAATGGCCAATTAGAAGCCATCCATCGTGCCCATCTGCATCCCTGGCGAAAAAAGTAAAAGGATGCAATTTGAGCCAAGCACCGAGCAGACGGCGGCATATTAAAACTACCCGCGGTACGCGGGGGCGGAGGACGTGGCTCTCCCTAAGGACTTTACGGCACGCCGAGCAGGACATCGTTTGTCCGCAATTAATTCAAATTACTGCAAGTTGACTATCCTTTTGCACGAGTTTTATTTTTATTTTTCCTGTGTTTGCCTTTCCTCCTGCCCTAAGTCCTATTTATGAGGTGTTTTATTTTTTTATTTTTCAGAGTTCTGCTGCCGCATCCTTCGCTGAGCGCCGCAAAACACTAAACGGAGTTTATAATTTGTGCCCTGCTTTCAGTTGCGACTTCAATTTTTCTTCATTTAATTTACATTTGACGCTGAGCCTTAACTTATAGCTTAAAGTAATGCTTAAAACTGTGGAAAGATAAAAACAAACATGGGGACGAGATTGTGGATTAATTCTTTTCTTACTGCAGCACCTTTTTAGTTTCTAGCACGCTGGAAATTCTTGCCCTGAAGCGGCAGCGGCGGTACACCTTCATTGGCAAGCTGAAAATAGAAACAAAAATTAATATTGTAAAATTACAATTAATTTAAATTAAAAAGAAGTCGATAACTCTACAATACATGTTACACTACTTTATTACTAATTTATCTAATGATCTTTAATTACTTACATACATACAATCGAATTACTAAATCACACTAATTATAAGCATTAAGTAGTGTTGGAACGAAGAAAAAAATTATTTTTATAGTTAAAATATGGAAACTTTACTTTACTAAATTAAATAAATAAGAAGATATTAAGAAAGATAATTGAAGTAATTGAAGTTTGCAAACAAAAATAATTTCTTTCACCAATACCTATGTAGATACATTAATTTTGGATATTACGGATATTACGTAGATTACGTAGATTACGCGAACACAAACAAAAATGGGACATGTTTTAAAAAAAAATATTTTTGAAGAATATAAAATATCGTATGTGCCACATATTGTTTATGTCCATCTGCCTGTCTATTCTTTTCATCAAAAGCCTTTTTCGCGGGAAGCGATAGAATTATCGAGTTGAAATTAATACCAAAGTCCTAAGTTTCTAACTCAATGTAATAAAAAAGTATGGCTTTTCAAAGTGTACCATATTTTCATACTGAAAGAGTAACTCACTGACCCCCGTTGACGTAGAATCTTGAAATCTGGCATGAAGTCAAAATGATAGCATTATTACGTGACGTGTTGCAGCTTTAGCTTAAAATACTAACATCGTTAAAGCTATTCAATTTTCAGAAATGCTCAAAATATGATTTGTTTTATTTTAGTTTTCATCCTACTTTTCTAAATAATTAGGCGTGATAGAAAAAAGAATTAGATGTTGGAAATTAGTTATAATTAAACAAAAAAAATATATATATATGTATATATGCATCTCATAGAAAGGACAGCAAAAATTGAACTTTGTAAATTTTTTTATTAGTTTCTAAAAATAAGTAACCACCTTTCGAAAATTGTCTGTGCTGATAGAACAGTTCAAAATTATTCAAATTTCTACTATAACTAACTTTTACTTTGAGGTCAAATTCAAGGATATATCAAGTTTTCTTAAACATTTTTGCTTTTACGATTATCTACGTAATTATTTTTAAATTAAATTAAATTAATTTTAAAAACAAAAAGGTTTGCCAAAATGCTCCTCTCCTATAGAATAAAAATAGCTTCTAGGTATATGAAAATTGAGAGAAGAATGTTCTCAAATTAAATATAGTTGATATTAATCAACTTACTTAACTGGAAAATAAAGTAGGACAAATTCTACATGGTAAGGATTTCTGACGGTAATTAAATGGTAAAATCTTTATAACATTAATATTATTTTTAATAATTTTAGGTATTATTTAAGTAGAAATAAGAAAATAAGAGTTTTCCGAAGATAAATTTGTTTATATATTGCCTATCTTAAAGATGATAGAGTCGTAAGAATCTTTTTATTCAGTAAATATGAAAGCTTCGGGATTCTGGAATCATATAAAAATAAAAATAAACTACAATAGCCCAGAATTCGTCTATCTTTCGTTATTGATTGTGATATTCCAGACAAAAGAAGCAGAACCCCGTAAAGGTCCATTCCACTCCTTTATTCTTTTATTATTTCCATTTCTTGGATAAAACACATAGTGTGCAAATATTTCAACATTTGTATCGTTTCGCGAGTGCTGCATAATTCACAGGGTGGCTCTTCTTTCCGATGAGCACCCAAAGTTTCGATTTAATTTATTCAATGGAGAAATTGCTGAAAATCCGGGCGAGAGGCTCGTGTGTGTTTACCCGGGAAATCGTGCGCGAGGAGCCCTTCGATTTGTCTGTCAATCTAATGAGATTATATTATGAACAGTTATTTACTTTTCCCTAGCTCTTCCTGATCCCTGAGGCGGTCCTGATTTAAATGGCACCCTTCGGGAACCTTTCCTCCCGATTTAGGGTGGGTTCAGGGTGGGTGCTCCACTGCTAATCCACACATTGTACCCGTTGAATTTTGTTTCCACAAGTGTCTACATCATCCCACTGGAAGCGTCGCGACGCACCGGGACGTCGAGGAAACTCACGGAAGAGGGGGGTCCACGATTCCCGGGGGAGGGCGGTGCGGCAAGGATACAAAATCCTGCAGAGGGGAAAATTTCAATTTCCTTTCTGACTTATTGTCAGCCATCGAGTCCTAGGACGCCCCCTCATCACGGCGCCGGGCTTGAGGTGTTCACGTACCTTCAGCGCCAGAAATTTTTCGCTTGATATGAGAAGAATTCCGATTTACAATATTGCTACAATGTGAAGTTGGGAAGGTGTCCGCTGGCACTCCCCCGCCTCACCCGGGACCCGGGCGACGGGAATTGGAATGTCGGTGCGTTTTATTGTATCGCTGTTTTTTGCTGCCGACACCTCTCCCGGGGACTAACACTTTAAATTCATGAAACATTTGAAAAACGACTGAAAATTTGATGCTCCCCGGAATTTGTTATCGACTCAGGCCCTAAGTTCGTTACGTTTTCTTCCACCCCCGTCCTTTTGAATTCGGTAAATTTTTCGTTCAAGACGCAATAGTATAAGAAATTCAGCTATTTCGGGGTATTCGGCAGTAGATGACGAACAGTGAATGGGCAATTTTCGACGTGGTGTAGCACAAGGACGGAATAAATATAAATAGGATCCGCGAGTGGGCTAAAATTTGCACAGTAGACCTTTTTTTGCGTAGTTTTTCAGCGAAAAGTCGAAACAAACTGGAAAAAACAACAGAACAAGGACTCAAAGACGAATTTCTTTTAAACAAAATTGTAATAAAATTCATTTTCATTCAAAAAAACCTTCAAGCTATAATACGTAGGTACCTAAAATTATGGTATTAGATGCTATCAGTGAGGCTTGACGAATAAATCAAAAGAATCCGTTTAAAATTAGAACTAGAATCTCCATGTCTTTGAAATTTAATTTTTCAGAATAAATAGATTTTCCATTTAAATGAAAGCGTTTAGCCTAGAAATAGTACATAAATACGATTAAAAAAGCTAACAAGGACGATTTTAAAATAGCTTCAAAAATGTAAAGGTTAAGAATCTAGGACAAGTATTTCATTAGCTTATTGTATTTTTGAATCTAATTAGCATTAAGATTTATTTGATTATTGTATGTATGTATATTCGTTAGTTAAAATCTAATCTTGTGTTTAGTATAAATTTTAACGTAACGTAAAAAAAACATACAGATAATAATAATAGGTATAATAAAAATTATTTTAATTTTAAAAAAACTATTTCTATCTAACAATTCAAATAGTGAGATTTATATCACTCAAGAGATCGTTGCAAAATCTACTAAAAAGTTCTACAGAAGCAAGTATCTAACTCTTTCAAATACCGATCATACATACGCTTAAAAATCTAAATATGATTCCAAATTGGTTTGGTTTGAACTAGAGCCTAATACAAAGTTTATTAATGATAATGATTTAAAAACGGATACACTTTAAAATTGTATGTATTTAGACACCCCAAATGTAATCGAGTAATGTAAAAGGTGAAAATTTTTTAATTTTGTAAAAGAATTCGTATTGTATCAAAAATATTTATACTTTAAATGTTTATCTTATTTAAATAAGTAGATTGGTACTTCTCTACTAAGTAAGAAGTAACATTTTAAGCCTAATGTTTCCTGTTGCATTTGTTAAAAATAAAAAAAATATGGAAATAGATAATGAAATAAAATAAACACAACACAATATTACATATTTTGTAATTATTTTAGATAGAACGCAAATAAAAGGAATACAATCAACAAATAGTCCCCTATGCAGTTTTTAGAACAGGTTCATTTTAATGTTATATTTCGAAATTCTATTAAAATTGTTCGTTATTTTCAGTTCCCAATACCAAAGGGAATTGAATGTCTGTACCTATATTATATAAATATTATAAGTTTATAGATCTAATTAAAGAATGTAAGTTTTAATCAACTAAGATGTTTTCAAAAATTCAAGACAAATTAGTTCATGATTTTTTTGTATTTAATGTATAGTTTAAGATATGTTTCTTCCAAAATAACGTGCATAGGTACTATGACGGTGTTTTATTGTCCCACCAACTTAAATATATTAATAGACCAATTTATAAATTCAACTAATTACAATGATTCGCGAGGGAGGATGCTAACGCGCTTACGTGCTTGAACAGACTGCTGAGCGAGAGGCGATCAGATCGACTTCAGTTCGATGAGATCGATAAGGCTATCGACTGGCTCAATTCTTTTACTTCCGGCAAAGGACATCGCAGCTGTTTTCTAATAGTAGTTCTCGCTAAGTTCGAATATGTGGTGTATATTAATATTGTATGTTAGAGATGACTACAAGTATTTCCATTTATTAGCATTAACATTGAATTGAAGTTGAAAAATATATTAAGAAAAATATCTATTAGACTGCCTCAGAACATCCGTTTTTCACTTAGGAGGGAAATAGCGAAGTATTTAAAAGTACTATCTTATAGTTTATACTAAATACTACGGTTTTCTTCACTTTTATGTGCATTTTCCTCTTAGGGTAGTGGCACCATAACCTTAGTTTGTATGTAATTATGCCCTTAAAGAAACAAAAACTTAAAAGCCTCTGCAAGTCTGTTCCCTAACGAGAACGAGGTTAATCTAATGATGAGTTAATTGGCTCCATAAAGTGAATTTTCCACCGCTAAAAAACATAATTCATGACTCACCTGTTGCTCCTGTTCGTCCTTGCTGATCCCACCCCTCTGGTTGTCGGGAAGGTCACCGTCGAGGGGCACGGGGGTCGTGGGGATGTCGCACTCCTCGGTGGGTGGGACGACACACCTGAGGGAGTGTCGGTCGAAGACGAGCATCGCCGGACACCTCTGGAGCCGGGGGTAACCTCCTTGGCACTGCCAGTAGCGGTTGCAGGACTTGCCCAGCGGCACGTTCCCATTAGGGTCCTCGTTGCAGAGCGCTGCAAATCGACCAAATTAATAAGAGATAAATCGAAGATGCCGGGACATCGTCTCACGGTGTTTCTGGCACCCGTCGACATTTTCTGGCCAATCACAACTGTGGGCATTCTCGTTGTAGAGCAGGCCGCCGATGCACAGTTGCTCGGTTGCAGTCCCATTCCAACAAGTCCAGTACCGGGTACACGATGTCTCGTGTCCGAAGATTCCGTACAGCCAGTCGCAGTGCTCCGTCGAAATGGGGCCATCTGGAAGCGAAAACCGGACAAAGACACAGATTTAATTTCGGGGACACTTGTTCGCTACCCCTGTCGACCCAGAAACATAGGTTCTAAATTCAGGAAAGCGGGAGTGGAACTCACTTGCCAGCTGCTTGCCCTCGCAATAATTTGAGCGCCAGGGATAGTCGCAGCCCTCGGTGACGCCACGGTGTTTACCAGCAAACACGAGCCCATTTGGACAGTCATAGAGTTCGGGCTGACTGTTGACACATTCCCAGTACCTGTCGCAGTAGACCTCGTCGCCGACAACTCGTGATTTCGTTTTACATGGGTCCTCCTGGTTGCCTTTCAACTGCTGCCCAGACGAACAGCCTGCAAAATGGGAAAATGTCCTGGTGAAGATCTTGAGTGGATTGCAATTAAATCGTGTGTAATCCCAGGGGTCTGGTCCCGGACATAGGCAGACACAATATCTGTCTACCCTTAGAACAGGGATACTCTGGAGTTTTTTTAGGGATTTCATTCTTTCACGGACTGAACGAAACTTTTTGTACTATGACTAAATCTAAATCTTATTAAATCTATTTCATTTAAATTCTATATATGCACGTACATATTACATATATGAGGTATTCCACGTCAAATAGACAATTTCAAAACCTTTACCTTTATCTTGGAAAAACTTCTAATTTAAAAAACCAAAACAACCTTTCCCACAGTAACAGCAGGAACAGAAAATATTTGAAATCGATGAATATTTTCAATTTAGAAAGATATGTATGTAATGTATACTTAAATTTTTGTAAAATTCAAAAAATTCTTCTTCAAAAACGATATTTTTCAAAATTCTCAAAAATTAAGAAGTTATGACGTAGGTACACATATTGTATATTTAACCCGGGTCGAAATTTTAGTTCTGTTTAGTACACCCATAGATCCCAATATCTTATGTTGTTTGGTCCGCGGCTAGAAATTCCACTTTTAAAACTTTAGATCCTCGAAAGAGTTCTGAGGAATCAAAAAAATTTTTACTTTTCATTTGATCTAGTATGTCCTTATAATGATGATGTGTAACCGATTTTTTTTTCCTTTGTTAAGTACACGGAATATTTTTAAATAAGTTCTTAATTTAAAAAGAAATTTTTAAAAACAAGTTTTTATCATATTCTACTCGTCGAATCCTTTCATTTGATTACAATGTCAAAGGAGTGTTTATGGAAATAATGCATACATTACAATGACGTCACTTAGCTAATCGTGCATTGTCACCAAAACCAAACATGTTTGCAAAATTTTTTTCAATTCAGTTGAAAGATTTGACCCAAGCATACTAACTAACAGGTAAAGTTAAATTAAAGCTTGTAAAATATTTTATAAAGTTTTTATCGATTGACTCTATGTACATATGTACATATATGGAATAACGTTAATTTACTTAAAATTATATAAAAGTTCTTAAAAATGGCGAATGAATAACGTTCAACGAAGAAGCGAGTTTGTCCGCAGTTTTTCACTATGGCATTGTTTTATTTAAAACAAGCGGTTGATCTTAAGGACAGTACCGAATAATGAATAGCATTTTTCATTACTTTCTACTCTCCCCTGTATATTTTTAAAAATAATTGTCCTTTATTTAAAATAAAAATTTGTATTTAAATACAGTTCAAAGTAAGGAAAAGTATATCTAATCCCAATTTTATGAATACTTAACTAAATTGTGGTAAAAATTGGCGAAAAATATCTTTTTTTGGCCCCTTGTAACGTGATTCAAACTTCATTGGCTCGAAAAATAGATTTTAAAAAGAAAAAGAGAATACTGTCAATTAATACGATTGCTTCAAAATGACTGAGCGTTATTTTCTATTTTCGTAATTGCTGTGACTTAATGTATTATATAATATAATTTCAAATTACATTTAAATCAATATTTGAAACTCTCAAAGTTCCACTTGAATCTAATAACTTCTGAAAATTTGTTTTCATATTAGAATATCATTCATGGAATATGAACATCTAAAAGTTTCGTCTGAAGAAACTATCCAAATAACTTTTGATCGTTTTTGAAACCAAGGAAAAGGAATAATGGAATAATTAGGGAACTTAATTAATGTGATTAGTTCAATCTTCCTGCGGTATGCCTTAAGTATGGAAGAATATAAGAAAACTGTTTAAATCACTAAAAACTTCCCTTAGACATTTATCCGTCATCCTACAGAGGGCTGTAATCAGATAACGAGATTACTTTACAACTTTATCGCTGCGCTGCAAAATGTTTACCACAATCCTGTTCAAAAACGAAATTGCTTTAATCTCGTCATTAAACTACCTTTGCATTCTCTGCGGTTTCGCATCCCTAAAATCTCGGAAAAAAAGAAAAACCTTCTGCTCCAGAAATGGCTGGGCTACTTCCTAACACGTTCCCATTTTTCGACAAAGGTAAACAAGAAATATAAAAGAATTCGCGAATAAAACGGCATAAAGCTAAAAATTTCTTCGAGTTTAATAGACCATGGCTGGATGCAGAGGGACATCAAAAGAAAGTCCTGGACAAGTCTTATCCCTTCGGTCGTTCCTTCTTTTTAAAATTGGTTCACTTTGCGGAGGCGCTTTATCAGGCCCGGTAACTGGCTGCGAGAGGATGAAAAATTAATTAAAAATCATCCGGGAAACGTGTGCAGGTATCCCGGCATCCTCCTGGCGAAAGTAACCCGAGTCTAGTGGGAGTTCACCTCGCGTTTTTGGCAACATTTCTTTGAGGCGACTCTGCTCCGTTTTAGGGAGCTCTTATCGTCTGTTATTTATGTCCTTCCATTTTTGAGGTAATTTTTTTTATCCCGGAGGAGCCAGAAGCAGCTCGCGCTATTCTTCACCGCCATGGGGCTGGAGCTGGAGTTGTTCGTCACGACGACGGGACAAACCGTCCCCTGCCCCCCGGCAACGAGTTGAAAAAGGGAAAGCCTTTTTCAGCGAAATAGGATCCTCCTGGATGTGGGAGGGAAGAATTTTTTTTCTTTTTACTTTTATTTTATTCTTGGGACACAAAAGATACAACAGACTGAGTCGAAACGGTGGCCTGGCTGGGCATATTACAGGGAAAACAAAATAAATTAGTTGTTCACATAAAAATCAGGGGGAACAGGAAAACAGGATGGGATTCAGCTCCTTATCCCAGTGCGGGATGGAGGATTTAGTTTTTTTGTCCTGTCTCCCTGCCCAGTTTTGCACTAAATGCGAGAAGATTTTCAGCGATTACTTTTAATTGTTTATCCCGTTTTTTGTTTTTTTCGGGAGTACTCCTTTTTATCCCGAGCTTTTTCTTGTCGTGGATAATTGGTTGCGGCAAAACCGAGGAGACAAAAGACGAATTAAAGTGCTGACTTTGTCCCGGCAGCCGGTGAAAGGAGCTTTAAGCGGAGGAGTCTTCCGCTGGGTTGCGCCCTTTGAGGGACTCCTTCAGCTGGAATCTGGTCAGCGATTTTAGAGACACAATGTTCTGGTAGGAGGCTAATGGCGTTTAGAAGGACAAGGGACGATTTGTTCAAATGGTTTCGTTTATTTTTTCCCAGAAAATACAACATTCGACTGTTCTCCAAATTAAAGCAAAAGGTGCTTGCAATGACAAAATCTCTTAGAGTCCCGGCAAATTCCAATTTTCACTAATAATACTTCATAGGGAGTAATGATGGTTGAGATAAAAAAATTAGGACGGGCCTAAAAGTAAAATTCAATTGGAGTTCCGCCCCAAAACTTTGGGTAGTAACTCAAAATACGAAAATGTGTAATAGTTGGGTCCTTAAAAGATTTTTAAATTCAACTCAACCTTATATCATTCATGTTTTGACTAATTTTTTAAAGTCCAGTAGGCACATTATCGATTAGCGCAACTATAGTTAAGACATAATATTTCGGATCGAACTATAATTTTTTATAAATAAATTTTTAATTTAGCTCGAATTAATTTTGAAAATTTATTTTACTATGAATAAATAAATGAACTCAAAAATAACTAATCGTGAACCATTTGGGAGTTACAGGGTGATTCGTAAATTCCAATTTTCCATGGTATACATATCACTATTTTATTTCTATCTTTTGATCTACCCAACACAGCGACATCCAACTCACGCCAAAAATTTACTATCCTAATGTGATTTCAGAAAATGTCAAAAATGTTGACTACCACCACCCTCTCTGCAGTGCAGTCACTTATGAAAGTGGAAAAACATTTTATGTTTCTCCTAAAATTCACCTTTTCCCCGTATCTTCTCCGAAATTTATGGAATTAATGCGGTTATATTTTATATAATACAATTTTTTGTTTGTCGATGTCACGTCTTTCATCCCATTCATTTTTGTATACGCTATAAGAAACACCCTGTATATATATACATGAAACATGAACATTTCAATCAACTCTCGTATATCTCGTGTCAATTTAAAAAGTTAATAAACAACCACTTATTTAACAATTGAATTTCTATAATTTATATGAATGACAAAATCCAAAACTATATCTAAAAGAATATACATATTTTAATAAAAGTCATTTGTTTTCAATATCCCTGATTAATTACGCCTATTTTTTACTAAAGTCTTCCTGAAGTAAGCATCACAGCATCCATAATATTCCAGCATCCTTTATTTCACTGCCTTTCCTCATTTCCTCTCAGCCCTAAGAACCCTAAGGACGCCTTTCTGCAGTTGCTGTCCTCGACGGATATTAAAATTCCAAATGAGCACTGCACAACTTCCTGTTGCACCTGGCTGTTTTCAATATTTTCCTCATTTCGCCTGTCTCAGGCAACAATTTTCCGAACCTTCCCTTTTCTACCCGGCCTGAATGCAATTTCCAGGGAAGGTGCAGCTCATTTGTTGCTCTCTACGTTTTTTTTTCTTTTCCTATTTCGAGTTGCCAAGAGGAGCGCCAACAGCCTCCTCCAGGAACTTCAAAAGCTAATATCAGGGGACAAGTGCCAAATCGATGGGCCTGGAACACGGGGAGTGCCGTGTTCGCTGGTTGTTTTCGTGACAATAACGCGGTGCCGTGATAGGCTCTGGTGAGGGCCTGATTTGCTTCCGTTTCCTTGCACGTTGCAATGTGATTACACGGGCGCTTTAACGTGCCTGAAATGCACCTGAAATGCACCTTGGATGGGGTTCAAGTGGGCGACAGTACAGAGTTCAAGTAATTTCGAGCATCATTTTTATGTTGCATCATGCGTTCAAGAATTTGTGTAATTACACAACTTGACGACATACGAAGAATAATGAATACTTCAAAGATGTAGTTTTTCTAGAGTGGAGAGTGAAATTAAATTCCCACATTATATTTTTATTTTCCTTTTCACTACAGAAAACTGCTGCTTGTTATCCTCTTTTCATTGTCATGAGGAGTTACAAATACTTATTTCCTAAATAAAAGTGTAGATATTTTCTGAATTTTTTTTTTTTAAATTTCTCGATAGGTATATGTACGTATGCCTATGAATTATATTTTGAAGTCAAGACAATTTTAACTAAACATACTTCATTTTCAATACAAAATAATATTTGCAATTTTCAATTAAAGTTCTCGTCTATTTTCGGTTAGCTCCTATTCGAGAAATATTGGAAACAATTATTACGAAACTTACTTTTTTAGCCCATGACACCAGAATAGATTTCCTTGAAGAAATGCTCAAATGCACCATAAAAAGGTAACTTGAAAGGCAGCTTGGCACTTTTTTTTAATTAATATTTTAATAATTCTACGCATGTCAACCGTTTTTGCGCCGTGGACTGTCCGGAATTAAAAATATACGTTTATGATTTCAAATAAGCGTAAAAAATTCCATTTTAGAAAAAAATAGTTCATTTGGAGTCAACAGTCACGAAAATGAAAAAACATTTGTCGGTCACTTGTACTTCCTGAGATATTTGAACGACTTTTAAATTTCGGAAATTGACATTTTGCCGCCACGATTTTTTGCATATTTCCATAAAGTTTCATTTCAAATTGGAAATACCTTAAATTAAGAATATTTCCTCCTTTTCATCGAGCACGCATTTGTGTTATAAAATAACAAATCGAAAATATTAAAATTTTTCTTATTTTCAGCACTCATGTAGAATTTTTTTGCAAAAGTCCGATGGCAACATTTTGAATTTAAGATTTTTCCATAATTGAATCAAGTTCGGGTCTCGCACTGAGTGTTCCATAATTTAACTTGATTATTTTAATTTACGATAAGTACAAGCAAATCATTTTTGTTCAATGTAGGCCTCGTCCTCAGAGCATATATTTTAGAACCTTTTTCAAATTTATTCAAGACTAAAAATCGATTTAGCGGCGATACCTTCCAACAAGTTTTTAAGAGGTTTAAAACTTTATTCGGGTTTCTTAAATTACTAGCTCTCTTTTGATACCTTGTACTAAATTGTACTTTCCAAAAACTAAAAAAACAAAAACATTTACTACATCCGATTTAAATGACGCAAATCTGTGGTATAAAAGTATTTATCCTACATATTTATGTAAGTCAAGCAAGGAAAGCATAGAAGTACTGAAATTTTATAAAGTTTGCAATTGCTGAAATGCAAATGCAAAGTATAAATTTTAAAATGTCAGTCAGACATTGCCAATCAAAGACAAAAAAATAAAAAATTTATCCCAATAATATTTCGACTTGCAGGACACTTCGAAGTCACTTTGTAGAAAAAGTATTTACGTTTCCTTCGATGAAGAACCTCCATCCGAATTTTTGCTGCATATCCACAATCAGCGATGATGGATTCATGGTACGTTCGATGAAGTGCCTAAATTGTGCAAAAATATTTCGGAGGAGAAATAAGAAACCTTGAAGGCATTCTCAAGGCTATTCAAGTGGAACTGTAAGAAACGATGAGCTCAACAAAATCTTGGGTGGGAATAGAACCGAGAAAGAAGAAAAATTCTTTCCAGATATTGAGAGGTTTTTTCTTCGACGTGCCTCATCATACCTTAACCTAATGGACTTAAACTTTCAGTTGAGTTGATTCCTTCTTCTTATGCACAGGGTACACCTAAAGATTGTGAGATTTCAAGGATCCTGAATCCGGATCTAGAAAACTCCTCCACCTATGCAATGTACGGTGGTCTGTGGCTGTATTGAGCAACTGCAAGTATAGGGCTTGGAGGCCAGGGGAAGAATATTATTTCACTTTCCATCATCTCTTTGAACTGAAATTGACTCGTTCTACCGGAAATTATATACTCCGAAGAATCGTGAGGAAAACGTTTAGAGGCTCTCCATTGAAAACTTGGGGAATGAAAATTTATTTCAAATGCAGAAGGTGTTCGTCCGTTAACTTCTTTTCTAGCCCTGCTAAAAGTTTCATTGTTCGAAGTAGAAAGAAATGTGATGTTAAGGACATAGAACTTTTTCCCTGAAATTTAATGCGATTATTCTTTGAGTATGTCTCAAGGTTTTCGGGTAGATTATTATGGCGCCAGAAGAAAAAATGTATAATAGAAGTTTAAAAGTTTGTTCTTTAAGAACTTTTATGTCTGTTTATTTCAAGAAATTTTTATAAACAAAAAACGATGTCACAGTTCCTATGGTATGTGTAATAAATCTAGAATCAGTTCCTCAGAAAAACGTGTAAATCGAAATCGTGAATTTTTATTTGTTAAACCGTGTAAATCAGAAACGAGCTAAAAGGTGCATAATTTATTCTTTTATTTCAACGCAAAATAAAAGTAAAATACTCTAAAAAACCTAAAATTAACAATCTATTCATAAAATGAAAAATAACTGAAAATGGGTCCGATTGTGTAATCCGTTCAAATCGAATCGATAGAAGATCTTTTTGATAAAAATTTCTTAATAAAGTTTCTAAAATTCTCACAAATTCATTTTAGTTACCTTTGATTTCAATTAAATTTTTTCCGCTCATCAAAATAATAGGATTGAATTTTCCTATCGAATTATTTTAACTACTTTCAACGAAAAATTTAATTGAAGTCGAAGGTAACTGAAATGATTTTCTTAAAAAATTAGAAACTTTATTAAGGAATTTCAATTCCAAAGCACGCTATTCGTTCCCAACGGATTCAAGAATAGAGCCCGCTAAAATTATCATAAAATCACTTCAATATCTTTTGGCTTCAATAATTTTTTTACTTTAAAGAGTATTTTAACTCGGTAAAAAAATCCAATCGAATTATTTTGACGTTGTGTGCGGAAAAACTAATCAAAATCAAAGATAAATGAATTTGTGAGTTCCTTACGATTCGATTCGAACAAAAAACTAAATACATATGTTATATAATTCACTTTATATAAATAAGAAATATAAAATCCTTATGTAATTTAACCAAAAGTAATTAAACTGTCGTCACTTTCATAGACTATTAATCTTTTCTTCCCAATTTGTACTGATGTTACTTCCAACTCCGAGAATACTTTCGATAGTACTTTTACTAGAATTTAATACCGTGTAATAGCAAAATCGTGTAAATCGAGGGATAGGTACACTCGTTATTTATTTTAATGACTTTTAGTGGTGATGCCGAAAATAGCATATTTACTTTATAATATTTTCCCTGCATAATTCTAACCGACTGAAATATGCAAACAAAAGATGTTTTCAATATGAATTACTAGATAATACTCTATTAAAGTTAGTTTTATAATACCAAGGTTAAAAAGGCAAAAACAAGTTGTCTTTTGTATAGCTAGTGTGAGCAGGATTTCGTATTCAAAAACAGAAATCCTTGCTGAAAAAGAACAACACATACATGAATACGAAACCAACCACAACTCGCTCCTTTGCCCAAAACTAATTTCTTTATGGAAAGCATTAAGTCCCCTCAAGGACCCTTCATCGTGATCCCGAAATCGAATCAGCAGGAGACCACTGATAGTGTCGGCCCTAAGTGGGATCCGTAAAACTGTTGTGCCTTTGTTTCCAATATCTGTGCGAGTCTTCCCGAAGAAGACGACCTGAAAATCTGAAAATCTTTTGTCCCAAAATGCTCTAGCGAGACATTTTGCCCCGTATTAGAGCCATTAAACGTGCAAAATGAAAATCCAAAGTTGCCGCTTAATGTCCTGTCGATCCTGCCGCCTTATTGGTCCTGACCTCGGGAATCTCGAGTCAAGGAAACTGTTGTTTCGAATTATAGCCTTATTATTCTGTGCCCCCTGACTATAGTCGTAGGAGGTGTCCACGCTTGGTCCGGGCGTTCCGCCCCACCCATGGGGTCCTTTATGAACTCCATTGGATCCTTCGATTCTGGTTCTCATTATTTTATTTGGTTCTTGGTGATATTTTTAGTGGGCCCCATTGCGAACGTGTTTGGGGCCCAGTCCCATCTCGGCACCTAGGGCAAGGCAGCCTCCTCCGAGTGGAGCTGCTTTTGTATTCAGAGTGTAGCGGCCTTTGTAGGACACATAAATGTTTATGATTCCCAGCGAAGCGCCCTGCTCCAAGGAGGTGCTCTGCCCAGAAATCCGGAATATGACTCACGCTGTGCTTTCTGTTGCTCCTCGGCCCCGCCATTGTTGTCATTCAGAGCCGAGATAACATATTCAGTTTCGATATCATCTTCTCATTATTATTTCTGTTTACCTCCATTAGAAGGGGGCCAGATTTGCATGTCACTGGAGCCACCCGACCAGCAGAGGCCCCAGATGTAGTATATTTGGCCCTGATCCGAAAACCTGAGGCAGGTTTTCGGTGTAAAATCGTTATAAAGGCGCGCCTCCCCCGCACAAAAGAATTATATTCCGGAAAACATATTAAAATACGATATCCTTCCGGAGGCTTTCGTAACGGGCCCCAGATAGCATTCAAGATGATGTTATTAAGAGCCGAGCCCAAATTTACGTACCTTGAAGGCGCCTGTTGTTCAATATGAGTGGATTATGCCTAAACATAAAATCAGTTCGCATCGAATAGGTCCATTATACACCAGAAACAGGGCATATTTCGGCGCAGTTGGCATGTCGTTCGAATTTATGGTGCGCCATTTGCTCCTTTAGGGACCATCCGGTTGTTTTAGCTATTCAAATTTCGCATACAATCGACTTTATGGAGCATGCTTGTATACAGGGTGTCTCACTGATGATGGTCCAAACCGAATAAATTGATACAGGACAGACTCGATGAAAGAGACGTTTAAAACTACATTTTGACTAGGGCGCCAAAATTAACTAACCCCTAGTATTCAGATCAAAACAGTAGTGCATACTTACGT
Source organism: Eutolmus rufibarbis (assembly GCA_963920795.1). Classification (NCBI taxonomy): domain Eukaryota; kingdom Metazoa; phylum Arthropoda; class Insecta; order Diptera; family Asilidae; genus Eutolmus; species Eutolmus rufibarbis. Next base: position 42,888,590 of record OY987206.1, read on the forward strand.
AACTTATAAAACATTGAAAACCTTTTCCAATTTTCCATCTCTTACACTTAATACATCTTTTTTGAAACTTTATATAGAAAAATCAATAAAGCCATTCTTATTGGTAAAAACATTAAAAACCCTATCATAAATTCTTTGTGGAATTCAAAACGAGACTCAACAATAAATTAAAATATACGCATTTTTCACTAAAAAAATAAATAAATAAATAAATAAAAATGTAAAGAAATAGTTGAATTTACTGATTTTTAACTATTTTTCAGATTTCAAAAAGACCTCAACTTAGAAAAATCGTAACATCTGATATCTTGCTGGAACCACGATTTGTAGTTTGAATACCGATCTTTGATGATGACATGATTTTTTGAAAGCATTGTTAAGAAATATTCAAAACACATTTGTCTTGTTATATTTAATATTTAAAAAAATATATAATGTATTATATATCATATTTTTTATATTTCATTCCTTTTCTACAAGGTACAATTTATTCTGAATATATAGACATCAATTAGGAAATTAGAAATTCTTTAGTAATAATAAAAATAATAATAATAATTTTAATAAACTTAAACTAAACCTCAAACCATCTGGTGGTTTTTGAAATAAAACTGAATTATATTAAATGTATCCCATAAAAGAAATAGAAAATTTCAGTTAACAAAATTTAAGGTTTAAGATAAGTTTTAGGTTATTATAAATGCAAGTTCATTAATCAATGAAAAATTCAGAATTTGGAATTTGTTGGCTTACAAAAATCGATTAATAGATGAATGCCCCGGTAAGAACGATGGATCTTAAGTATTTTGCATTAGCGGGGAATGTCTCAAAGGGAAAATTCGTTGAGTAGCAATCATACCATTTTAGGAATCCTCCTGACTGTCAAAGACTAATTGCAAATGCCTTTCGCACTGAAACCATTCCGTTTATTTGGCAACATTCAGCTGGGTCCCGGCCACTCCCTAAACTTTCTAAAACATCCCCAACATCCAGTGCAGCCTGTTGAATATTTTCTCATAACTCCATCCCTCTTCGGTACGTTGACGGAATATGAAGCGTGGCCCCAAGGAAGTGCGGGCCCCTTTTCTCAAGAAAACGTCGACAATTTTCTCAAGATTCACCCGAGTTAACTGAGCTATTTTCCTTGAGACTTGCTCGGGAAAGGGAAGTGCTTTTTCAATGGACACAGAGCGCATTCATCATGGTAATGAATAATGATGGATGGGTACAAGTGGAAGCATTTTCATTTATCAACTACCGCATTCATTTGTGATTACGACTGAATCGGTAGCTGTAGAATTCAGATGGCGTCCCCCGTAAGCGCTGGGGCCCCGGGTTCCATACAGCAAAAAGACCGCTGGGACGCCCAGGCGTAGACCATTAAGTAATGAATCGATGACTTCTATGAGGAGCTGCAAAATTTCTACTTCTTCCTTCAGGAACCGGGCCAGCGGCCCCTTCTTTCCCGGGTTCTGCCATTCACTCGCCATTCTGCTCCTTTTCGGCTGAAATATACGGCCCCCCACTGTACAGACAGAAATACTTAGGGAAATTAAAGAACTCAAAATTTTACGGTTTTGCTGCGTTCATTCGCTTCTTTTCCATACCGAGAGCAACTCATTTGGATAGTGGAGTTGGTGCCCTTGTTTTCCTTTTGGAGCGTATAAAGAACCCAAAGTGCTTTGGAAATTCCCATTTTATCAATTTCAGATGGAAACAAGTCATGACTTTATGTACGCCCGACGAAGTGCAGGACGAATGGAGCTGGTCTTTAGTCAAATCGTTTTGAAAACCGGAGAAGAAGAGCCCGCACAATGTCAAGTTTTTCAGCAATTGCAATTTCAGTAAGCATCACGGTAGAACAGGCATTTTAAATGCCAGTCTAGACTTTTAGATGGTCTGAGAGAAACAAGTAGTGCCTTAGAGAGAGTATTTTAATAAAATAAAACTCAACGATGGATTCGTTTAAAAGAATTTGAATAGCATATTGTTTTATTAATTGCCTTTGCAGTATTTAATAAATAAAAATTTAAATGGACATTAAGCTTAATCTTTCCGACACTATGTACTTTGAATATAATTTATAAAAGATTAGGCAAAAGTAATAAAATGAGAGCCAAAATGAGATTTCTTCTATTATATTTTAATTTTACATTGTCGTTTCATAAAAGTTACAATGTTATTTATTTAAAAATGCCATCGTTTTGCAAATTTCAAAATATATAAAAAAACATTTATTCTTAACAAAGTAAAATTCTGCAACGAACCGATTTTGCTAAAAGACTAAAAGATGCTAGTACAAGTCAAAGAATAAATCATACATTATAGGCGTTTTGTTTATTCTAAAATTCAAGGGAGAAAATTTTATGTTTAAAGGGTTACATAGGTATCTCTGTGCGTTGCGAAAACTATTTTTTTTTTTTCAATTTTTAATGTAAGTAACCTTTAAGTGAAAAATCTAAAAAAAAATCTATTATTCATTTTGATTGAGCTTTAAATTATTACAAAAAAAAAAAAAAATAAAACTTAATTTTATTTTCAATATTAATATCATTTTTTATGAGGTCAAATGGACTACTAATGAAAACCATAGAACCTCCTTGTCGGCATGATAACTTCAACAATTATCCACTTTTCAAAAATAATATAGAAAATTAACTAAATTATCTTGCCGACAGTACCTAAAACATAGTTTCGAGTAAGACGTGTTTAAAGTTTCGGGTAAGTAAACGTTTCAATCCGACCCGCGATTGCATTTAATGCTATAACTTTGTAATAAAATGGAATTTTCTTATTTTTGTTTTTAAATAATTCTTAGAATTAAGGAGAATAAGAATCTGTTAAAATGAAATGAAGTTTCAGAAAATTCCAGGGATATAAAACTCGATACGATATACAAGCATAGTAAGTTCTTAACTTCTCATATGAAGGTTTTAAAAATTTTATTTCTTACAGTATCTTAAGGCCTCTGCTATATGGCAAATTTAAAAACGATTTTGTGAAATATTTCGCTATTATAATCTCATTTTGTATTCTAGAAAAAGAAATCTTTATGCACACCCAAAAATTGCTAATTGCTACAAGACTTATTAATAGGAAATTGCCATGAAACTTGAAACCACCTTGCTTCATCGCCAAAAAAGCTAATTGAATTTTCCTTGAATTAGCAGAAAAGTATTCACCTCGGCTGCGCTAAGAAAAGCGAAAACAATGGGTTAATTTTCCCATACACTCGTCGGAACAAGGCCAAAATGGTATTAAGACGGTTGGCGAAAAACAAAATGTAGAAGACCGAACTGTCCTCCCTTGTTAGATCGCGTTTTATCCATTGTTCTTTGCAATTGCCACGAGTCGGGCTTCGGGGGCCCACCGCGCGATTTCCCAAAATCCCCAAAGACGCCGCTTGTGTGCTTCTTAACCGAGCGACCTGGACATTTTGGGGTCTCCGGCGCGGGGCTCCTCTGGCCCGACTGAAGCTGTTTCTTTGTCGCGGATCCCACCGAAATCTGGCGCTGTCACAACTTCTTAAAAGGGCATTTTGTCGCCGCCGTCCACCACCCACGCAGGCCTTCCCCCCAGTCGTCGACGACAGCCGGCCGACCAAACACAATGCGGTCCTTGAGCGGCGACCACAATGAGCCCGTCGAGCGCGAAATAATTGAATTATTCGGCCGAGGCTGGAGCCCCCAGCCTCCGGAGGCCTCCAGATTTTGAGATCTCCTCGTTCTGCCGGCCAGAGGAGCTCTTTGTTCCAATCGGCGGCATCATCAGCGCCGCTCCGCGCCGTGGCGGCGGTGGACGGGCCTCACAATGACCAAGTGGGTCACTCGTGAGAGATTTAGATTTGGATCTTTTTCTTGCGGCCGCTTTGTTCCTCCTTGGGCTAATTGCGAAAGTTTTTCGCATCTTTTTTCCCTCTTTATGCCTTTCCTTGGGTGGAACAATAAAACCTTTCTGCGAGCAACCGAATTAGCCGCGTGAGAGGGTTATTTTATTATATTCGCGGAAAATGTTTTCATAAACAGCGCATAGGTTGAATTGAATTTCTATTTCTATACCTAGTACTATACATGGGTATACTTTATTTGCTAACAAATCTTTTGAAAATACTTCATAATAATATACTCGTACTTTTAGTTATCCATACATCAGACGCTTACAAGATGGATCAAGCGAAAATTTGATTCGTAAATGGGTAAAGGAATTTGCAACATTCGTCGCTTTATTTTTTTGAAAATTCGAGAGGTGCAACGATAACTATTACTAGTGATGCATATCGGCAAATGATATCCAGTTATTTTATACCCCTGTTTTGAGAATATCCTGCGTACAGTTCACAGACGTGGTTTCAGCAGGATTGGGCCACTTCCCACACTGCAGGAGCCACTACGGATCAATTTCATGAGCGGTTTCCTCGCAAAATTGATGTTCCGCTTTGGTGCTTATGTATCTAAGAATTCTCGTTACTTATTGTATATTACTTTAATAAATTCTTATTAGCAAGTAACAGCCAAATGTAAGTCAGAACTCGCACAAAGTACCTAAGGGTCGTTTAGACATTATCACAAAGCTATAGAACGACTTATTTAGGAATATTCGTGAAGCTTACAATTAGTTCAATTGAAAATACTAATCTAGTGCATAAGTCAGTAAGATTCGAAGTCAATATATAGAAAACAGTTTAAAGTTTGAAAAATTGTAATTGGAAGCTTCAATTCCTTTTCATTTTTAATACGCTTGAAGTTCTAAATTTCGTTTATACTGTGGCCCTGGTATTACACTGTTTAAAACCACCTTTTTTTTAAAGAATTGGCAAATCATTTATGAGGTTTTTCGTAGATTACAAATTCCTAAATGAAAATGTTCCATTAGATCCCATTTTCAAGAAAAGTATGAAATCATTTAAAACTTCTTTGCCAAGATGTGTAAAATGAGCTATGGAAATAAATGTATTAAATATTCCTAAATTAGGATTAAGGCTTTCATTTAAGCTACGCTACGAACTTCTATGATTAAACTTTATTTTTTAATGTTTTGTCAAAAATTGCCAAAATACAATCTTCTGTATTTTGTAACTCCATTTTTCTCGAAAACGGGAGCTAATCTACAGAAATTCTTTATAAGAAAAATTAAATTTGTTGACCAGTGTTATCAATAAGATGACTTGAATTTTTTAGTACAACTATCATTATTATTATCTAAACGTTGAGCAAACATTACACCATACCCTTTCTATATAGACTTGGATCCATTTTTATACTAACAGTTTCCAAAAAACATTCACTGTATACATTTTGTTGTACAACATAACAATTATTAATTTAAGGTAAATACCTAAAAGTAAAATGTAGATTTAATAGATTTTTTATTCAAATATTTAGGTAAAAAATTATCAAATCTTAATCGAAATGGTAACCCTTTGCACTGAATGTTCTTCAAGGAATCGAGAAGAAGGTGTCCATCGCCCAAGGTGTTTTCGTGGGATGGTTTAAATGGTTTAATTAGATAACAGAGTTAAAGGGATTCGCCTAATTATGCTGTGGCAGCCTTTGATGGCACCCAGTCTAAGTTAAAAAGATAGGAAAAAAATCCCGCTCAACTTCCAATTAGCTGCAAAGTTAGGCTGCAAGGAAATCTGCTGAGTATTCAGGGAGTTTTCCTCGAACGCTCGGCTAACTCGATTTAGGAGGAAATCTTTTCGAAGAGTTTTCGAAAAAGGGGGCTCTGTACTCCGCCAAGGAGTGCAGAATTGCAAAAAAGGCGATTTGTTCCGAAATTAAAATCGAAGGAAAAGTTTGCTTGTTGCTACACTCGCATCCGCCGCCGCCGGCGTGATGGTGGTGCTGCGGATGCTGTGCGCCTTCCTGGAACATGTCCCATCTCACCGACTCCGCCCCCGCATCCCCACGGAAGGGAACTTGCAAAAAGTGCGCTCCGGGTCCCAAGCCCGGCAGCAACTCCTCCGAGGAAATTTCCTTGGCTGTTGTGTTCTGGTTTGATTACATTCATGTCACATAAACTTTGCTCAACTAGTGAAGTTCTTAGCATTGCTGGATGCAACCCCCGGCCCCGCAGCGAGAATGCCGAAGACAGACCCTGGGTTTGGGGTGCGCTTTGTGCATGCGAGTGCATCCTGCATATGGTGCCTGATGAAATTTTAAACTTTTCGTGGTCTTTTGATGCAATCCCATGCAGGTGTTCCTGACGGCGGTGATGGATCCAGGAGCTATCATTTGGTGAATCCAACTCCTCCCAGTGGTAAACACATGAATTTCACACTATTTGCGGTTTTCACTGCGCTAAAGTATGTGGCTGTTTATCGTAAAAGCAAATTTTGGGTTCGTAAGAAAATAACAACATTTGAACAATTTTATAAATATAATATTTATTGTCGAATTTTTGTGCAATATTATAGCAACAGTTACGTAAATAGGTAATTGGACCCAAATTACAATGGGAGTAATAAAAATGTATTAGATATTAATTAGAAAATTAACGAGTACAATTAAGAAAAACTTTTTATGCTAAACTCAATATTCTAGGAGCTAAACATTTTGCAGTGAAAATTCTCAAGCTACGATAGTGCGATTTCGTGTTATCAAAGCTAACACCTACATTGCGTTTCCCAGTGAGTATATAAGTAGACTGAGTCGAGGGATTTCTGTGAAATTCAATACTTAGAGCACCTCAGCATCGCTGATTTACAAATTCAATTCAATTGAAATTAACGGCTTGAGAGATTTTTGTAGAGGTGTTGTAATCTATTAAGTTATTTTATTTGCAATTGCTGGCAAGTTTTCTCCTTTCGTTAGTATATGTATATATGACTGTTTATTTGATAGCCTATTAGTTACATAAATAATTTTCGAAAATGAGATTAAAAAATGAGTACTCTTATATGTACGAAAAATCGGCTTAACTAAATGAGTTAAGTTTGCATTTCATAAAAAAACCCTCAGTTTATTTAACTGACAAACCTTCCTGCAAACAGGGCTGCAAAACCTCAAATAAAAATTCCTTTAACAATTTCGTATTCCATACATTTCATTTGGTGCAATAAAAGAAAATTAAATTTACCAAAATCCTACGAACTAGGAATTTTCTACTCTGTTTTCAGTTTTTGTGAGATTTGTTAATTCTGCCGTGAATGAATGAATTTCGCCAGTTCAACATTTCGCCCCCGAAAAACGCATTTAAATTCTGCTCACGATGGAAACTTGTTGACTGACGGATGCCCTGTTTTGGTATGTTTCGTTTACTTTTCAATTTCTAATGTTTACCTGTTTTTTATGTAACTGAGTGAAATTAAGCTTTGGTAGCTTTTTTTTCCAAGATATGATTTGTTTGGTATTTTGCTTTTTTCGCTCGTAGATGTGGATTGTCTGTTTTATGAAACAGCTTTACATTAAAAGACAATAAATTAGAATTGAATATGAAAGGATAAAGCATGTTCTTAGTTTTAGTAAGTTATAGTCTTTAAATCAAAACTTATTACGAAAATGGGAATTTTTTCCCAGAAGCGCCCGATATACGCCCGAATCGAATCCGTTCCTTTTTGAAGAGAAATAAGTTCATTGAGACGCCTACAGCACGTCTGCTTAAAATAAAAATAAGTATTTAAAGTTCGGATGTTACAAAGCGATAGATGTAGACTCTTTTTATCTGCCTACGTAGTTATTAAAAATTTGGGCCTTTCTCAAGGAAATGCGAGCCTGTTGCAAGCACGAAGCAGGCGTGATTGTTCGACAACCGTGCCTCTTGCGGGCTTCAAAAATGGAAAATGTTTGGGAGTACATCGGGATGTGCAAAAAGGATTTAGATATTTTTACTCGAGTAATGGAATTATGTAAAACAGTTTACCTACTTAAAGAGTCTTAATGTTAACAAAAGCATACATTTTCTTATTATAATGATATTAATTTTGTTCGAGAATAACTAGTAGATAATTATAAATACTTGTAGCAATTCATGCTGACCGACTAACTTGAGGTAGAAAGCATTAATTTTACACTTTTACGCAATTAGTTGCGAAAAATTCGCAAAATTCTGGGAAAAGAATAGAGCTACACAATGTAAGAATTAGCTCAACATCATCAAGGAAATTTCCCAAAAGGAAAGAAATTTTTTGCGGTGAAACTGAAACCATATAAAAGTGTAGAGCCCCGCACAGTAGTGGAGCTTCATCATCGCCTCCATTATCCTTCATTATGAGAGCTGCTAATGAATGGGAAAGGATAATAATTTTAATTAGTGTTGCGATTTGTGGCTGTGGTCCAGGACGTTCGTCCGAAACAAAGGAAACTTTTATGTTTGTGCGGTCGATGTTCGTCTGACCCTTCGCCGCGGATCTGCACCCCACCCCACGCTTAATTCATGCATTTTAATTTTTCATAGCATCTTCCTGCCCCTAGATGCCGATGTTTTCCTTTTTTTTTATTGGGTTTTCTACCGCGGCACCTAAACATAACTTCGTCTAGAAGTTTCTCAGGTTCAGGGTTTGGTGGGACGGTGGATCCCGCTAATGAAGGTTTTTAGTGGAGCCCATTGCGGTAATACCCCTTCCCTCCACCCGCATTTGGGTTCCACCACAGCCCACTTAGCACGTAATTTTAATTAAAAATTCTCGAAATGAATGGCGGAAATAAGGAGGATGTCAAGAAATTCGCAATAATGAAAGGACATTCGTTAGGATTCGCCTGCATTTTTGGAACCGCCAGTCATCAGTCAGGCACAATTCATTTCCATGGCCCTATGATGAGCATTTTTTTCTTAGGGTTTATGGGGATTAATGTCACGCGGCGGGAAGTCGGGTGAGTTATAATTAAAAATGCAAATGACGTCAGTGTTTACATCAAACAGGATTTCACAAAATACAGGGGGACTTTCTATTAATTTTAATTAAGATCTTGAGCATGATCCCGGTCACGGCTGATACGAAGTGAAAGCACTTCGTTACCGGTGTCACATAATTTCTCAAATTGTTTACTTATCCCCAAAAGAAGTAAAAAATGCAACATTTATATTTTTATAGTGTGCAGTTCGCACGCAACTCTAATTAAATCCCATCGAATTGACTCATAATTGTGCATGTTGTGGGTCACGCACGAATTCCTCCCGTGTTTTCACACCTATGCATCTCGCATGCGCTGCCGGCAATTTCGTTTATGTTTTAGACTCTGATTACCTCTGACATTTTGCAGTCACGAACATAAATTCAGGCAGAGCACTTTTAATTGATACCGGAGCAAGGTTGCCGCAGTAGCGCAGTTGCTAGTGCCTTGCAGCAAAAGGTTCTGACGAGGAACCCAAGGACGTCCGCAACTTTGCAGCTACTTGGGAGATCGTGCATTGCTAATGCGGGATTAAAGTTGCATGTGATGAATTCGCAAAATTTACATAATTGTTTTATAGCATATAATGTATGTATACAGTGTAAGGTGTGCAAAAGTAAAGAAATCTTTGCAACGGGTCCCGGATATTAATTATTCATGTTAATCCTCTTTTTTATTTGGAAAATATTTTCTCACGCATTCATGAGATTGTTTAAATACGTGGAAGTGTAAGAAGATGGGACCTTGACAGCCCCCTTGTGGTACTCTATCAAATATTTCTTTTGATTGTATAGTTATGGTTTTCTGATTTGATTTCCTCTTATCTCCCTTAACTCTCTGATATAAAATCGACTAAGAAAATAAGTCCTCCGTTTGACTCAGATTTTAAGTCTTCAAACTCTAAATGTAATTTTCTCAAAACCACTTTTTCGTGAATCTCGTACAAGATAATTTGATCTATAATTTTGAAATTATGCACACATCTAGGATTCCTTGAAAATTATTAAAAAGAAATGTATTTTAATTAACTTATGTAATAGAAATATTATAGAAAATCCAATATTTCAAACATTTGTGTACCATTTCGACATACATACATATATGTAGAGTCTTAAAAATCTAAAAAAGTGTTTGCTGCGATTTTTCATATCAATTTAGCAGACGCAAACAATTTTAAAAATTAATTTTCATCTTCCTAAATGTGTCTCTCTTAATTTGAATAAATTTACATAATAGCTATAATTTTGTGTTAAGTGTGATATGACTGATATGTGGTGAAAATTTCAGGGAGTTGGTTATACAATATTTTTAAAAATACCAATAAATAAAATAAATAGTTTGGGAGCATGTTCTGAAATGAAAAACTTCAGGTAAAAGTACATATTCGAAAACTACTTTCGAATTTGCATGCATAAGTGCCGTTGATAAATAATGTGTTGCTTTGTGGCTTAAATGGAAAGCTTCTTTTTATGTCTTTTACACATGAAACCGTAAATTTTAAACTCGAAAGCATATTTTAACTTAGCTCACAGATTAACATTGATTAATTATGTACTTGAATTCAATTGCATGATCGTTCAGATCCCCCCTTTTTTATTACATTTTCCGAATTCCATTGATATGAAAATAACCTGTGATAGAAAATCGTTCTACGGAAGCTCTATTCACCCTTCCCCCCAAACCCTCCAACTTGAGTCGCTCTTCCAAAAAATCAATGAATTCCTTTTGAAAGATTTTCAGGATTCCTAATCATCCATATCCACAGGGTAAACATTTATCGTGAACAAGACTGTAACATAACATTGCCGATGGGGGTGTTCGGAAAATTGGAGTGGAAAGGGAGTGAAATTACTTGACACCAAGTCGACCTGCTACCGTCTAACCGCCCCCGCTCTACGTCCGGATACTTGGAAACATCCCTAGCACTCCACCGCCGCCGGCAGAGTATATCAAGAAAATCCCCAATATACGAAGTCCATTAATCACAACTAGTGGGGATCACATTTGCATTTTAAAATTTATGGCACTCACGTGACTTGCACGTCCTTATTTATCCACCCCCGCTTGGACTATTCGGTTCCCATTGAGCAACAAACTCTAGTATAGTTGCTCCTTATCCAGTTCCTCTGGTAATCTCACCGTGCCGAGCAGGAAGAAAAAATAAATAAAAGAATGCCGGAAAAAACGGAAAAATGGAATGGAAATCTGTGTTAGCTCAAGTTACTTGGGATACGGCTGCTGAGTCCTGGCTGTAGAGGCTCTATATATATGCATTGTCCTATTTCGGCCTCGCCCATATCACTATTCAACGTAATTTTCTTATATGGAGACGCCTCTTACTCTATGGAACCGCCAAGAAAATTTTAAATTCCTTTATGTATGCTCCTATAAAATTATCTGTCTAGGAGTGGGGTAATCTAGCCTAATCCAATGACATTTGTCTTAAGCCAAAATGTAATTTCGTTTTTATACCAAACTCAATTTACCAGAACCACTAGAAAATGTCTTGTTGAACGTTATGGAAAATTAAATTCCAGTTTTCTCGGACTATTTCAATTTTATGGATCAGAAGTTTATGAAGAAACATTTGAACGAAATTCAATTAATTTTCAATACCTTAATACACTAACTCTTATTGATACCATATGGTGCCACAGAAAAATATTTAAATAAAATATCGTTGCACTATATGGTCTCATAATTGAGTAAGTTTTCCTTAATTTAATTTAATTTAATGTAACATAACAATTAAACAGCACTCATTCTTCATATCAGAAAAATATCAATAAAATTTCATACTAATCGATTAAGGAGACATTACACTTTCTCGGGTTGGATAAATCGACTTTTTAGAAAATATCCTATTGGAAAGTAGTATTATTTTTTAAAAATATTTTTTGATAATTTCAAATAAATACGTTCGAAGTTATAGACTATAGCTGACTATAGCTGATTAAACCAATTTAACTGATCGGTCTAAAATTTTAATATGTTCTTCAACACAACAATAGCCCTAGTATAGACTAGAATAATAGTTAATTTTTGCCTCTATTTTTAACGTTTTTTACGAACAAACCAAAATGCTATTTTTAAGCCAACCAACTTTGAAGGTCCATCATTTTCTAGTCATACTTTATCTAAGGATATATTTTTGTTTTGTTTTAATACATTCCATTAAGCCGCAATCGTGAACGCCAGGACGCCAAATATGTATATGTACCTATGTCAGAAAAATTACGGACTCAAAAAATGTATTTTTATTAATTAATTAAATTTTCGATCCAAAAAGTGCTATGCCGCTTTAACGAGGGAAATAGGTGTAGGACGACGTGTCTCTTCTATTTGAACCTCACTCCCCACAAATAAATCGAAAATTAATATTTTTTTGGGGAATGTGAAAATTTAATATGATTTTTTATCATTTCTTCGTACTTTTTTTGCAATAAAAAAATAGTTAAAATAAAGATATTGTTGAGGTTTAAATAGAGCGTATTTATATAAAGAAACTATATGCTGAGTTTGATAACGATTGATCAAAAACTGTAGGAGCTAGAGTGTACATAAATTCGAAAAAAGTAGTTTCGAGAAAAACACGTTTAAAAATAAGAGTGGCACCTCCGTACTACATGCCACGCGCTCCAACCGTTCGACCGAGGGACACTCACTGAAACGTTTATAATATAACTTTTAAACGCGTGGAGTTTTGTTTTGAAATTTTCAGAATATCTTTATATATAAAAATCTCGTGTCACGATGTGCGTTTACTCTAATCTCCGTAACCGCTGAACCGATTTCGATGAAATTTTGTAAATGTGTATATTGTTTGGTCCAACTTAAAAGATAGGATAGTTTTTATCTTGATAAGTGACCGTCAATATTTTTTATTGCAAATTTAAAGATTTGTTATAGAAAAAGGGTTGTAATTCATTTTTAAGTTCCATAAGTATCACAGTATACCAACATTGTCAGGCATTGAAATTTAGTTTTTTGTGTCATTATTTTGATTTTATTTTCACTGTGCTGTGATACAAAGAATAATACCAAAATTGTGTGCTTAATTTTAAGATCTTTTGAAATTTAGTTCTCTGTCAGAATTTACGAATTCGGATTGGCAAATTTTAAAGCTTCTGCGATTTCAACCAAACTTGGTAGGTAGGGGTTTTAGGGGTCGCTGATTTCAATCCGACTGTCAGAATTCACGAATTCAAATAATCTGCAATTTTCCGCACTTATACGCGCTTGATCATTGGCCATTGGCGCGGCCATTTTTCGGTCCCCTTCCCTATCCAAATCGCGGCAACGACCTCTTCTGTGGATGGACTTTAACCAAATCAAACTCATCGCGCCACTCACGGGAAAAGGCAGAACAAGGTCTGCCGGGCCAGCTAGTCTTTATATATAATATTTTATATAATATAGTTCTACAATCGAGTTATGAAAAAAAAAATTGAATTTTTTAAAGCCTCTACAAATATTTTCCCCCTTAAAAAGTCTTAAGTCCTCAGACATTTGGAAAACGCGATTTTGAGAAAAGCGCTGGTAAAATTTCATTTAAATTTCGATATTATAATTTCCCATTATTTCTGTTGTTATCTGGCATACATATCTAAAATACTTTTATTACAATTATTCTCATACATAATACTCTGATCCTCCTTTCGGCACCCATCATCAAAGCATTCGCACCCTAATTGCCTGCTGTACAGCCCTAACGATAGAATTATTTCAAGCGGAGTGTGAAATTACCGAAATGGTTATTATCACAAAATTTTCGAGGCGTTCTTCGCTAATTTGTTTCCAAAGTGCTTAAGACAACTGACTGTTTTCAGTACAGTGGTGGCATGCTACTATCACTTTACTTTGATGGTGGTGTACTTAATTTGCATTACAAACACCAAAATAGGCATACCCCCTACTTGGCTTTACTAAGATAAGAAAATTCTCTTAAAAGGGAGCCAAGTAATTGCTCATCCGAAATGCCTTGAGCGGCATCTTTTGATCACAATTACAATCAATTTCAAAAGTTTGAGAAACTCTGGGGAATTGAGAGAAATTTTTGGAATGAAAAATTGATGAAGTGGCTTGAGCGAATTTAGAATTTAGAAGGATAGTAGAGAAGTTGTTTAAAGATTAAGTGAAATAGATTCGCTTTAATGACATCGAAGTATATGGCAATGGTTATCAAGCCTTGTTGTATCAAATATTTATAGTAAGCATCATCATTCTACTTAACTACTTTCAGACTAAGGATATACATACTACTAAATCTTATAATTTACAAGGCAAAGTCTAAGTGAAAAAACTTACTTCTAAGTCAAATACTTCTAAATTATAACCTTCATCTACAATAACTGCGTTCCTTTTAACTATTTTAGGCAAAATATCGAAAATAGGCTTAGTTAGATATACAACACAGGCCAACGACAGTTTCACCCTAGATAAGTGATTTATGAGTCATATTTACGAATTTTTCGTAGATTGAATATCCAAAATTGAAAATATTCGTTCACAATCAAACTTTGGAGAAAAATAAGGTAAAAAAATTGAAAAATGCTTATTTTTAGCTATTATAAAATATGATTAAAGTGTAATATCTAGTTTTAACTTTTTGTAACGCACGTATTTCAAGAGATTACTCCTGGACTGCTATTTATTCACTATTTATTGTATGTACTAAATTCGTTTATAAAAAAACAAAAAGTTAATTTAAACGAATTATCGCAGAAATTTTTAAGATTTTGATATTTTTACATAACGGCTAAATGTCCGAATTTTTATTTAGCAACGTAAAAGGCTTCTATTATGTTGTAATATTTTTTAAAAAGCTTTTAAACTAATTGACAAAATATGAGTTTTCTGACTTTTTAACGCTACTTTTCTCGAAAACGTGATGTGATAGAGGAATTTTGATTTTGGATTCGTAAAAAAGCACCTCAAAAATTATATGAAACAAATTTTAAAACTAAAAAGTGTTGTGTTCGATCGGCCAAATTTCGCAGGCCTGTGCAATTAATTGGTCATAATAAATGTTTAGATATTTTTAGTATGTATATAGAATAGAAGAAATTCAAAGTATTTATTCGCGTAATTACGCTTCAAACCCAAGTTAGCTAAAGCAAACTCGTTTAAAAATGTTTTTGTTTGATCTTATAATATAAACAAAAATAATTTTAAATTAAAAGAAGTTAATAATATACATATATACTATTACTCTCGGGGAATGAAAAAGGAAGTCGTTGGTCAAAATTGAAAACATTTTAAGGAATTATTCAAAATTTAATTAATTTAATTCATCGACTATAATTAAAGTTGATGTCAGGATAAGCTTGAAAGAAAACAAGGCTATATCCTAGCGTCAATGTTAGTACGTAGTCGATAAACATTCGCGTAAATCATAGAAAAATATTCACAGAAATATTTCATGAAACGACCTATGTAAATTTTATCGCGGAAAGATGAAACTTTCCGGGGAGATATGAAACTGCGAAACAACGCCAATAGCCAAAGAGTAACTTAATGCTTTAGGCAGGGTATGGCAACCGCCAAAAAGAGGTTCATATCTATCGGCAAAAATCTGGAAACGATAAAAATCTCTCATTCGTCCCACAACTGGTAATAAATTTTCAATAAAGTGGAAAACCGCATCACAAGCCGTCCACATTTTTGGGGGAAAATTTATTCAAATGATTAGGCCCAGATTTTCGGCCCTTTCCCCGATTGAGTTTATGGTATTTTTCAGTCCCACACTGGACGTCTGAGTTATGGTCATCTCGTAAAGTCCTAAAGGGCCATATCCATATCCACGCAAATATCTTTCATGTGACATCTATATGCAGTGGATCCTTTCTTTACGGCATGAGGCGCGTGGTCTGGGGACCGGGAGACCGGGAGACTGGGAGACCGCAGGGCGTCCAGCTATTTAACATGCCTGCGGTCTGGACTCTGGAGCAGAAAAGGAGGTCGTCCCTGCTGCCCAGGGGCAATTTATCGCCACTGGGGCTCGTTAGACTTTTGACATATTACTTGAAGGACTTCTTGTGCACACGCAGACGTTCGCTAGTGCGCGCTTCTACGACGTGTGACTAAGCAATGGAAGGTTTGGGGGATCGAAAGCATGACCCCAAACCTAGCCGACATCGTTTACGACACTTCCAGCCCTTTTACGAGAACGGCGGATATTAACAACCCGCAAGGAAACTTTTACGTAAAATGCTCCCCATTTGCACTTTGCACCTTTTCCGCTTCACCTACATCAGTCCTCACCTCACTTACGTTAGTAAGTATAAAAGTTCCCAACAACGCCCTCAGCCCTAAGACGTCTTCGTTTACCTTCGCTGAAATAAAAGTGCAGAAAAATTAATTAACACTCGCATTACATGCCATGACCCAACTACGTGCATTATGCAAAATAATTTGAAAAGTAATAAGGAAGCTCCGCAAGAGTCGCCCGCTGTTAAAAGTTCTACAAAACGCGGCACTTGGAGGAACCTTGGTGCGAAAAGAGTTAGTTCATCAAGGTGCGATTGCCGGAAACATTAAGGGACGGGAAAAGGGCTTGTGGTGGCGGTGGCGGCGCTCCATTGCCAAGGAACATTTTAGTGCTCCTGGAAAAATCATTGTTCCCCTGGGAAAAGTTTTGCAACAAATGTAACACATTCTGCGGCTGCACAAGTTCTTCCGACCGAGAAGAACTAGTCACATTAATTTTGGGCAAATGCAAAAACCACCACTTGTGTACCGGGTGATGGGATTTTAATGTGTCCCAATTTATTCTACTGCCCGAGGTTGCGAATTTCGATTGGGGTTTTTGCAGTTTGAGGGAAGATTTAATAGGTAAAATCTATCTATGTAACAATGTAAAAATTGTTCTTTCACTTTGTGTCTAATTTCAGATTACACTTCTACATTTTTCAACTTCTTTATAGTACATACATACATATATGAAATTGAACTTTACTCGTTTAATGTGGTAACTTTAAGTTTGCACACTTAATTAATGAATCGATTTTACCATAATAACGACAATTAGGTACACTTTCCAAAATTAAAATATGTATGTATGTACATGAAAAATATCTAAATCAGTTCGTAAAAATACTTTTTTACAAAATAATTTAAACCTGCATGAGCATTTACTATAAAATGACTTACTAAATAACGTCTTTTTTTCTTTTTCCTATCTGGGTTCAGGTTAGATAGCAAATTTTTTATTAAATTGATTTTAATAATCTATATAAATTTTAAAATATTGCCATGTTAGATTTAGGATAACATCACATAAGATAATCGCATTATACTCATTTGATACCCATGTTAAGCGGGTTATAAAGAAAAAGGTAATTCGCCATATTGGATTTAGATAATATTAGATATACTATATTGCATTGCCACCGGACTTATACACGTATGCAAAATTTAAAATCTCTTGTTTAATTAGAACTAATCGAAATTGTGATTGCAAGATTCCACCTGAACAGAAAAATTGAGCTAATAAAATCGTTGCAAAATCCGTGACGTGCATATATCAAGATTTTAAAATTTGAGAAAACTTCATCAAATTACTATGATATTTATCTATCCAAATTTCTAATCTTGAAACGGATAAATTTTTGGATTAAGTTTTTGACGCAAATTAGATTAAAGCCCAGCAATTTAAATTACTTTTTTTCGTAAAATAAAAGATGTTCATATAAGTATAAAATAAATTTCAATTCCGTGCCAAATGTCATGTAAAACCTGGATCTGGAACCAATATAAAAATAACTCAGTAAATGATTCCGCAGAGAAACTATAGAAAAATTTATTGGCCCATGGGAGGATCGAACTCACGACCTTCGCGTTATTAGCACGACGCTCTAACCAACTGAGCTAATGGGCCATTAGAAAACTCGAATAATTATGAATGTTTGGAAGTTTTGCTTTTTGTTGTAAAATTTTAATACATAATAAATGTAGCAATAAGACAATTTCATGTTTGAAGTCTCTAAAAAGTTAATATTTACTTAACTAAAAAATCATACAAAGAAAAATTAATAAATTCAAAACATGACAATATATATAATATGTATTAGTAAGTACATTATGTATATCCATTCCTACATACATATGTAGGGGAGTAGAAAATTTTTAGGTAACGTGTATACGTAATTAATTTCATGTAAAGTAAGCATCAAAAAGAAGCATCTTAGTAACAAAAATAATTAAAAATTACAATAAATCGGTATGCTAAAAATCATCCACAATCGCAATTTATGATATTAAAAAAACAAAAAAAAAAAGGATTTTTATACATTGGGTCAGTTTCACGAAAATACAGTCATTAAAAAATTGCCTAAAACAGATTGAAATGAATTTTAATTTCAAAAATAATTTCCAGCTAACGATTTGTAAAATCAATTAAATTTGGATATCTTTAAAACTCTTCTATCGATTTACAGACGAACATATTGAATAATCTTTGTCTGAAATGTATAGATATATATCCATTTCAAAAAATTTAATCAAAGTCCTACCACTAAATATGTACAAGAAACATGCAGGAAGCCGAAAGTGCCTCAAAACATAGTCGTCTACAAAAGCCCTAAATAACCTAGGCAAAAATGTGGACTTAGCTCGTCTATTCCACAACAGCGGTGGTCCCAGTCAATGTGCCACATGTGGAGGTGAAAACAGGGCGAAAAAGTGCAACAGCGGCCTAGGGTCGGGATAAAGGAGGCGGAGTGGTATAATAAAGCACCTCTTTGAGGTAGAGCACTGGCCAGCAATTTTATACGTCATTTATATGCTAAATTAAGCTGCTTAAATAGTGCAAGCATATTAAATTACCATCTGGTCCATGAAAGGGGGGTATTTACAAAAGGCCAGCGCTCCACATAATCAAACAAAAGAAAAATACGGGCGCACACAAGGAAATTATATGTTTTTGCACAATATTCCCAAATATTTCACTAGAAAATGCACCACCAGAGAGAGCCCGCAGTATCATTAAATTTTTGATGATGTGCATTTTCCCCAAAAACCCTTGTTCATCCCATGGGAATATCTCGCCGTGAGTCCCCGTTTAAGCTCTGTTCGTGTGAATGCCGCTCCCGGGGGAGCATTCCATAAAGAAACGAAAGTTACAGGGCTAAATAATTTGCACATATGTGAGCAGGGCAGGGTGGCCGCAGTTGGACTCATTTGGGGCCCTACTGCCGGACGGCGTAGCCAGGGATAAACTCTTTTTAATTAGGCCCGGGGATTGTCTATTGCTGAAGTATGCTAAGATCCCCCCCACCCCGGGGGGATGCAGTGCACCCTGGACCGGTGTGTATTGCAGGAATTTGCCGGCGAACGGAAATGAAATTAATTTGAAACAAAAGGGCTCTCTGAAATTCATGAAATAGCAAAATGTGTTCTTACTGGTTTCGGGGTTCAGCTCATTCTGTTGTGGCCTAATTTACATAAGCTAAAGGGTAATAAGGTGCATTGGTAATTTACACAATTTAGAACTACTGGAGAATAATTACATTTTACTTCAATGGAATCAGATCAATTCGTATAGTGGCTACATACTACGTACATATGTCCCAAATTAATACATATTTCAAAAATTTCGAATAAATACATACTATGAATAAAGACTAATTTGTATTTAACTGACGCTATAGGTATTTTATTATATGATTTTACTATTTTTTACAACATTTCAATTTTATCTTTGCTTGTTAGAATATATGAAACTGAAACTTATTGGCAGCATGTTGCCAATCTACATATACAATACTAAAGAAAATCCGATTCGTTTAGTAAATTTTAATTTCTTCTTTTCTTATTTAACGAATTATTAATTATTTTATTTAGTATGTAGAATACCGTGCTTGTCTTCTCAACTAAAAATCGAAAAAATTTTGTCGAAATCATGTTTGAAATCTCAAACTAAAATATATTTTTTGTTCGACAATGATACCTACAAATAATATCAAAACTAAATTCAAAGCTTCAATATTTTATTTTGTCTAAGATAACTACTTTTTGTGAACCTTCAGTGACGACGTTTAATGTTAAAAAACCTCAGTCTAAGAGTAATTTGTCTATATAACTTGACTTAATTTAGGAGCTTTGATCACAATTTTAATCAAAATTCTTTGCGGTCTCAGCTTCAAAATATCAAAAACACTGGTTTAATTTAACGTAACAAAATAGAGACTCTAAAACATGACGGTTACGACAATTGCATTCATTTAAATATTTTCTTTCTGATTTCAACGGAAAAAAACTTGTAATCCTACTTGCAACAGGAATCTTCAATTCCAGAATCTTAATAAAAAAAAATTGTGAATTAATGTGATGGAAGGATGGCGATTCTCTCAACGCTAGATTACTTTTGCAAGAAATTTAATTTGAAATTGTTTCGTAAATTCTTAAGAGCTTCTCAACGATCCAATTTTCCTTCCTCTCCTCCTAAGGTCCATCTGCACGGGGTCGAGTGTTTCAACGAATTTGCGCGTGCATATTTCAGTACCACAAGGCCATATCCCATCTTAAATGTAAATTTTCTACATTTTCTTCTTAATTCGACCAAATTACAATATTTACGCCGGGCATAGTGCGCCGCAGACACAACTTTCGTTTAACCCAGAGAAGCAGCGATGGATTTAATTTAACTCAACGAAAAAACAAAAAATATATAAGAAAATTTTTTGCATGCTTTCCCACTGCATTAATCGTCTACGTTTTTTCTCTGCAAAGAAAGATTCTTGTTGCAGCAAGTGTTTCTCTGTTTTCTGAATAATAATAAGAAAAGGAAAAAAGGAGGAGAAGCCGTCGTACCGCACCGCACCACGGCGCGAACCGGCGGCGGCGGTGGATGCTGCTGGAGCTGTACCACCAGATTATCTGGGGCTCCGAGCTGACCCACTTTCCATTTTGCACCGCCGCCCCGGCCGCCGGGAAAGATTAATCTTTTAATCAAGCTGATGGCTGCGAATCTAATTCTGTCGGCGAGCATTTATCCGAAAAAAATAATAAACTCATCGCCGTCACAGCTACAATATAATTTATCGCTGTCGCCCAGATATGAGATAAAAGTTGCAGTTTATAGCCAAGCGCGATATATTTTTTTTTTGTATCCTATTTATCTTTTATTTAACTTTTTTAGTTTCGCTGTTTTTCGCCTTTTTTCTGCATTTCGCTCTGAATGGACCACTCGAGGCGAGTAAAATTGATGAAAGTTACCCGGGTGGAGTGGTCCATGGTGCCTCCAGTGAAAAACGCTGTCATTACTCGAGGAGGAAGAGCAGAGCCACCAACGCCGCGGAGGAGTCCGTGGGTTCATTCCCGGGTGTCTTCATCAACTTGTCCCGGGACTTCGCCCCGTCCTCCCCCGCGGGGGCCCCATCCTGAAGAGATAACCCTCGTGCACTTTAATAGTTAATTACGAGTAGATACGGTCGCCAGCACGGGCAATTTTCATCAATGGGAATCGTTCTGCTTTTCCCTTTTGTTTTTTCGGAGAGACATAAAAGAAGTCCTGGAAAATCTATTTTTTTTCCCCGAAATGAATAAATTCCCGCCTCGGGAAAGCATTTGTGCCGATCTCATTACGGCCGGGGAAATGCTCAAAGAAATTTTCGAAATAATTTGCCTGTCTGCCTGTCTGCTTGGCGTTGGAATTATATCGGCACAAAAAAGTCATAATACATATGAATTTCACAGTCATTCGGCTTGAATCAAAATCACAGTAATTTAAAAGATTTTATCAAAATTTTCAAATACTTATGGTTAGTAACTTATCTTATAACTTCAACTTTGACAATTTTTAGAACTAAATACTTTCTGATTTCCGAGTATAATAACATTAAAAAAAGCATTTTGTATCCAACATACTGATTTTTTTAAATATAGATCTAAATTTGAAATCACTAACTCAGAAAACACTCTTGTATCGATTTTTATGACATTTTTTTAAAGTTAAAGATAAAAAAATATTATTTCAGAACCGTCATTTTGAATTCTCAAATTTGGATACTGAATTTGAAAACAAAGGTTTTAAACAAAATACCTTTGTCTATATAATATTAATACATATTATATTTCAGAGGGAATTAAAAGCTAACATAAAATATATTAAGTAATTTGTCTTTTTTTTACTTTTCGGTATATTCGATTTCGAGGATAAAAAGTTGTTTAGAAAGAGAAAAAAGAAAATCTTAGTAACAGCACTTGCTCTTAAAACTTTTCTCCGCGCTTATACTGTTCATTGTTCAAATTGAACAACTCCAGATTTTTTTTGGAAATAATTGTCAAGATTCAAGATGGTATAAAGACTCTTCTTTTCAACTAAATTAAAAGCGTTATAGGAAATCTGCGTATTTTCTTTCTTTCCACAATATATGCTATAATTTTCCTCTCAACGGTCAAAAGGTAGGACTCGTAATTATTGTTCAACGCAATATCAAATCCGTCTACACTACATCCATTTTTAGTGTACCTACTTTAAAAAAAACTTCAAGATTGATAGATAAAAAAAAGTCATGCGTACTATTACTATTCGTTATTTTTCGGTGAACATTTAGTGGGTGAAGAAAATTTAAGTGCAAGTGGTATTTGAATTCGAAAATTGCCTTTATAGTCCTACAATAATTTGATTTTGTTATCTATATCAAAGTCTAAATAGAGGCAATTTGTTAACCAATGACTTATGTTAGATTAAGTAAAAACTTCAGTCTTTTTAAGATACTGTAAATTGTTGTTTTGAAATTCGGGAAAATACCTACCTCAGTAATCAGTACCTACCAAAAGTTAGTATTTCGGATTCTGGTTTTTGCAAACTACTACTAAGTACCCTACTATCAAACGTTACCAACGATATTTCCATTATGACTTTCGTTTGCTTACGAAAAAATAAATGTATAGGGTACAGCAACAAAATGACAATTATTTAATTATAGTATATAATTATATCCTATCCAGTACCCATAGCTAGAAATGAAAATTTGTTTTACATGGTGCCGAAATAATCTTTAAATAAACAATGGAAAATGAAGAAAAATTTTCCTTTGAGAAAGAATATTCCTTTGAAAGGGTATTCGCAGTGATACATTTGTGGAACAGAATTTTTCATTTATTTTTTGTCTTTCCAATTTAATTGGCTTTGCCTACGAAAATTTGTCTCAGTTCGATTTTATTATCTCTTTAAAAGAGGAGGAAAAACATCTTTAGAAATAAAACCGTAGATCTTCTCAGAAACTGAAACCTTTTTTCGATGAATTTCCCATGATACCATTGAAGTCACCCTCCTTCGGACGGTACTGTGAACTTTATTATATATTAAACGGAAATTTTAATATTGCGGATGAAAATCGATTTTCCATTAATTGCTAGTCGTTTTTTCTTCTCAACTTGGCTCTTTCGTCTCTTTTGTTGGAGACGACCGGGTTTAAACTGTCCAGTGATAAAGTGACTAAGTAAAAAAAAGAATTGGTCTTGCTCTGCAGCGGAGACGTTCGCAAATAAAAATTGCAAAGATTCCTTGAGCTGGATTTTAAAAGGCTAAGGACCAGGGATACCTCTAAGATTTCATTGTTGTACCAGCTGAAGCACTTCTTCTCCGTCACGGGCACAGTGCGAGCCTGTCGGACTGAGCGGTTTTGTAGGAAAATTTTCCGAAAGCGCCACATACAGCGATCTAGTGAATTTGTCGTTAAGTTTCCCGGGCGGGTTCACTTGTCTCGACAATTGCAGGAACCGCTGAATTTCTTGCAGCAACCAAACCACCCTTGAAGGTTGCGCACACTATGATTATAAATCTCTCAAGGACGAAAATATTTGTCATCTCAACCGAGGAAGAAAGCAGGGAAAAAAGCACGCGCCAACTTCCTTTCAGGCTCTGTCACTGCCATTAAATGCTCACCGAGGTGTGCAAAAAATCAAAAAATGGGTATAAAAGCCAAAGAAAGACGAAGAATAAAAAAGGATCCTTCAGGAAATTCTTCCTCTCTGTGCCCTGGCGCTATTGCTTCCTCGAAAAGTTTATCATTTTACAGTCAAAATGCATCCTCCTACCTCCGGGTCCGTCCCGGCAGAAGAGGCTCCGCCAGCCATCTCGAAGAGGTTTCCCTTTTTTCGGTCCTCCTCTGTTGCATCCACCACTGGGGCTCATTGTGCTCGAGGACTTTTGTGCAGGAACAGGACCTGATGTTTTGCGCCCGGCACGCGGATCCTTCGTTGATTCGGTCCCGGGAGACGAAACCTACCAACAATGCCTCGCTTACAGTCGACGATGCATTTTCCCTTTATTTTTCCCCATTTTTCAACTTTTTTTAAATTTTTTCCTTAGATTTTTCCCTTTATATTTTTGTCTCAAACAGACGGACAGCAGCGTCACGGACATGTAAATATTTTTTATTGCCTAGCGCTGAAAATGGGAGAAGTGTTTTGGATTATTGTTGTTTGCCTGCTGGCTTTTATATTTTAGAGGACAATCAAATTTTGCTTGTGTTTTGGAGTTTTAAAACATTGTTTCTTTATTCCTGAAAGCAGTAACGTTCTATAAAGATTGAGAAATGTTTTAAAATGTAAACAATTTATTGCTCTTGTTAGCAGTTGCTATACACAAGACACTGGCAATTTTCTTATTTTGTTTCAATTTTGGATATACTACACACTTACACACTATGAGAAATACTCAAAGTTTCGAATGTATTCAATTTCAAAATAAACATGTTGGATTTCAATTAAAACTACAATTTACATCGAATCTTGATTTAAGGGCATATTCTCAAAGGACAATTTTAAAAAATTTCTCAGCAATTTTATTGGCTAGAAGTAGAATTTCTTTCTATTCTAGGCCGATTATACTAAAAATATTGCGAATACTTTTCATGCAGATATGCATCGTTGCACATCGTGCGGGGAAATGACAACAACAGAGAAAATTTCATAACCATCTGTCTGTTTGTCCTAGCTTCATCAAACCCATATTAAGTGCGTTGGTTAAGGTTAGCCAGTCTCTCAAAGGAACTTCCCACCATATATGCAAAATTAATTCAAAAAAGAATTTCACATAATTCTGCTTAATGGGCGCGATTCGGTACACTGTTGAGCTGAATGTTGATGATGATAATGTGAATATGATGCAACGAGACTTCCTCTCTGCCTAAGTAAAATGCTGACGGCTCTTTTTTCGCAATTATACTGCATATATGCGCGATTTTGTAATTTTTAAACAGCGATTCGCGCCCCCAGGTTCACTTTAAGTAAGCCCAGCGAAGGAAAAAATATTCAGAAATAACGAGAACGAATGTTTGGGCCTCTGCATGGTTCGTTATTTGTACGTGAAAAGAAAAAACGACGGAGCAAAGAGGCAACATTCAATAATGCCACATTATTTGCGATACTCATGGGAATCGGCCATGTATCCATCCATCCATCCATCCATACGCCCCCGCCCTCATTCCTTCTGGGAAAACCGGGAACGCTTGGCAGTGCATGCAAATGTAATGGACTTATTCACCTCGTGTCCTCCGCATCCTTGTGAAAACATGTCCTACATCATTCCATCGCGCAGTGCGGCCTTCCACACACAAGTTTTGCTTCCCATAAAAATCGAAAAAACAACGAAAATATAAAAAGGAATGATTTTTTATGAGTTTTCTTTTCTTTGAATGGGATGGTTACGTTATAGACGCGGCCATGTGAGCCACCCTTAGGGACAAGGATAAGAAAAATTGCTAGAAGCCCACTCAGACGGAAATAATTGATATGCTTCGGTTGGGTTATTAAGGAAGTTGGGAAACTTCGCTCTACTCCTTGAGCAACAGTTTAATGCTGTCGGGATGAGTGTTCACTTCGGTGAAATGATGGATTTTATACGAATAAATAACATCCCCGGGGCTCTGTGGCGAAAAATGTCTCCACGTCTTAGATTTAAAGCGGATCGTACATTATAGCAATTGGATCCTTTGAATATAAATCATTATGTCGAACTGGTTTATGGATACTTCATTATGCTGCGAAACTCAGCTGCACTCACTTATTTTTGAATAGTGTGATTGATGGAAGCTGAAGCATGGATTTTTAAATTGTTGGAATTTAGTTTGGACAGCTTTTAAAATGTTTGTACTCCGAACCCAAACTCATACCATGTTAAAAACGAAAAGGAGATGGGACGTTCGGTATCGTTCTAAGAGAAGATATACTTAATACATTTTTAGTAGTGAATTTTACTTTTATATAACTATTTTGCACATGCTTTTAACATCAGACTTATCAATTTTAAAAACAGACTCAATCAACTTAAATTCCAAGAACAAAATTTGCAACTCAAAGAAGTCGATAATATCAACTTAAAAAACGTTTTAATTTTCGACTTAAAATATAGTAGCCCAAATTTTTAATAAATATACATACCTAGAATGAATGACTTAGATAACTAAATTAAATAAATATTTTTTTTATAGTCAGTTGCTTATTTATCAATAGGCCGCAGGCTAAAGCGGAAAATTTAAGAAAAATTATAATATAATTAAAATTTATTCTGCCAAGATACACATGAATTTTCAATATAAAAAATATCTGTCTACTTTTTGAACGAAATAAAAACTTTAAATTTCGTTATTCGACTTCTTTGATCTGATAATGACAATCGCTGACTTACTTAAAAATAATTTTACTTTGCTGCAAATCCTCTTAATTTTAAATCTTGATGAGTTAGTCCTCAAACACGGAGATGTAAGATCATTTTTAATATAACCTATACTGGTTTTGTACTTTGATCTGAATTACCAAAATTCACAAAGGCAAAGATATAAAATTCCATATCCTGCAAAAATTCTAATAATCTTTCCGTCTATGTTGCCCAAAGCGATTGAGGTTTTTAAAAATAAAGCTTCTCTCACATGCCTTTTTTTATACAGCTTATAAAATCGCCTTTCGTAAGGTCGGATCATACAACCTTTAGGAATTATGTGCTCTCCATAATTCCTAAAAATTGTATGATACCAAAAAGAATTTTAACCCCAAATCCAAAACACATCAATCAGAAGAAAATATATTTGTTGAGAAGTTTTCGCTATTCTCGTGACTTTATGAAAAAATAAAAGATGAGAATTTTTTTTCCAACGAAGGACATAATCGTCAAAGTCATCGGAGGCTATGCCAAAAATTTCGTCCTTGTCGAAATAATTTCTGGAATCCACCCGCAGCGAATGTTGCCTATCAAAAGGGTGCAGTGGACACTGGACATGGAAAAAAAAAGGCCCAAGTTGACCACATCTTCTGTAAGGGTGGGAAAAAATATAAAATTCGCTTTATGGCAATTTTTTCCAGCAGTGAAAAGGAAAAAGTTTTTGGCGGCCAACAAAAGCCCAACGGGGAAACAAAAGTGAAAATGAAAGTTTTACTTTGAAGTTGGTCAATTTGCATTTCTCCCGGCCACGGCCATCAAAGAGGACGAGCGCGTTGCAAAAGCGAAGCCGAAGCTGCGATGAGTTTGCAAATGGATCCATCACGCCACACAAATCCGCTCTAAAACCGCTGAAAGCCGCGTCGCGGACCGGACGAAGATAATTAACACTTTGACGGAGGCCGCCGCGGTCGACGTTCCACTGGCCGAAGGGGGCAGAAATTCCCAATTAATAGCGCTCGAGGCAACTTTCACTGGAAGCGCATATTTTTCAGAATGGGAAGATGCCGCCGCAGCATCCCGCCACTGGACCACTTCAGCGACGACCAAACAGGCCCGACAAGTGGCTCTTGTATCTTGGTCTCTCGTCGGTGACGCAACGCGAATTACATCAAAGAAATAAAATTTAAATTTTCGGCATGAGACGAGATGACATGCAAGTGAAGCTGCACGACGAATCTCAGGTGAGGTAACAAAACCCGCCTAAGGTCGAAGCACTTTTTATTTGCGCTTTCTAGCGAGCAGGTGGAAGCGCGCGGAAGGCTCCTCCGGACGGAATCCGCTTCGATGACGACTCAAATTGCATAATTACACCCGATCGTGATTTGGTACAAATGTTATAATTGCTGGTGCAGCAGCGATTGAATGCCTTGCGGGCAAATTTCAATGGAATGGCCACTCCTCTCCGGCTATTTGCAGATTAAATGATTATTCCGGTCACAAGGTGCGTGGTTTGAGGCGATATCTCCGCGGATTATCCACCTACGGCTAAGCAATGCGGTAGGCACTAAGTATTTGTTAAAATTATGTTTTATCATTATGGGAAAAATATTCTGACTATAAAACGCTTACAAGAACTTCATCTTTTTATGAAGAATTTTACTTTCTATACCTAATCGAGAGAACAAACGGAATAAGTCATTCATAAGAACCTTTAGACTATAGTAGAAAAATATTGTTCTCAGATTTCGAATGATACAAAACGTCTCTCACTTAGTTATTTTAGAAAATCATGGTTAAAAATGCACTTACAAAAGAAAAAGGTATGTATGTTCAGTATCTACAAATCATCACCATTAGGAGCTCTGAGAAGTTTGTTTTGATTTGAGGAGTAGATTTCAAGAATACATCGATTTTAATGAAACATTATACATATATTATGCCACTAATCTCTATCTTTATTTAGAACTTTGCAGAGTTATTTCTAAACTTCCGATTTTTAAGGGTATTACCGAACAGAACCAAAGAAAAATTTTCTGCAATTTTTATTCATTATCTTCTAAATTTTGACATGAGTTACTAGTACACGTAACATTGAATATGCTTATTTTGAGAACCTTTCTAAAGTATATATTTTAGGAAACGTCTTTTAAATAACTTCCGGTGACCTTCTCACCACAAACTCTTTGAAATAAAAACCAAATTATCAACTTTAACCTCAAATAATGATATATCTTTTTTATATATGTATGTAATTTAATTATAAGAAAAATCAGAACTCATAAACAAAAGTCTCTTTTTCACATAAAATCTTAAATATATGACAATGAAGTACCAAAAAAGATGATAATTGGGAATAAATATTAAAACGTTCCAACAAATTAGAAAGAAATCATTATGTCTCCCCTTCGATTCGCAATTCGTACTATTGAAATATTTTTTTATCACAATCGAAATTGACTGACCTAAATTGCCTCAACATAAGCTGCAATATTAATCTAGTTTCACCTGAAACATTGAAAAATGTAACAAAATGTGAATTCTCCTTTCTCTAATATTATGAGTATGCAAAAAAGCATCTTCGATTTGATAGCAAATAAACATTAAAATTATCATTATCAAAATTCACATTACTTCACTATAACTTTAATTTTAAAATATATATTCAGGTCTTTTGTGTTTTGTAATTAGTCTAGAGAAAGGTTTTAATATGTATGTAAATGTAACATTTTTTATTGAATACGTGATAATTTATTAATATATGCAAAGTGGGTTTTTTTTTTCAAATTTTCGTAGCAGCACCTTTCCAACTATTCCTCATACGCATGTTATCAATTTTTTATCGTTTTTTTTTTAAATACTAATAAAATCAGTGTTTATTTGTTTATAAATTATGTTAATGTGAAAAAATTAGAATCAATTATTGTTTTGGAACTTTAATTAATTTTTAAGTACGTACGGAGAATGGCTAAATCAAATAAAATTGAACTTAATAACTATAGACGGGATATTACATTTTGAAATTGTGTAGGTATGTATATATGTATAAAACATTTCTATATTATGTAGAAGGCTGTATGTAGTATATATACATAAGTATACTAAAAAAATATCAAAAATTGGAAATGAAAATATTCATTGAATGAAACTCACCGATGAAGAGGGCTAATGCCAATGTGAAAAGTACTTGATCCTTCATCGCGATAGAGTGTGTATGGGAAGTAATAGGTCTATTTTCTTAGTTCAGTACACAGAAAGCGTACTAAAGGTCTTACGGTCTTCGGCGAGGATACAAAATCGTATCTATTTCTGGATGATGGCACAAAGTGAGAGTACTTTCCGGTATCGAGTACACTTGGGCGTATCCTTTGGAATCCTCTGAACAAATATTTGACGAATTCCTCACAGCCAACGGAGCTTGGGAGCAGCCGCTAAAACTAATGAAGCACTTTGCGCGAAAACCTAATTGAGTAGAAATTAATAAAGTTTTGTGAGCCCCCTTCACTGCGACATGAAACGTTGAGGTGCTCCGGCAAAAATGCGATTTAAATACGATTAGACACGTCAGTGCACTCGAGTGACTCGTCTTTTATTCAATCGGACTTTTTTCTCGTCTTTGTATATTAAATACTCCTCGACGTTAATAAAGAGATTAATTCACGGCTGCTGAACACTCAACTGTTCATAAAAGATGGACAGTGGACGGCAAAACACAGGGTGTATATTTATAAAAAAAAAAAAAAGGAATTTCTTTGGAAAAAAAAATATATGTCTCTTTAAATTTATTTTCGCGATCTAAGATGTTCAAGGTGTGGAATGTAAGATGACGAGGACGACAAGATTGTTCGCGCCGCGATCGCTGGATTAAACTAAACTGAAGGTAAAAGTGTGGCACCTTCTTAGAGTAACTCCGGCCGATCCGGAGCACCACCGTGGCCCCACTTCACTTTCGCTTTCCCCGCTCAAATTGGAGTCATAAGTGTCAGCATGGAAAGCCGGTCAGGCTACCCAGCAAGCCACCGCTGCTGGTAGCAATTGCAGGACAGGTAGATGCAGCACAGGTAAAAATCAACATCGCATCGACACAGTCTTACCTATCTACCGACGACTGTACGAGCTGCAGCAATTCACTTTAGAAAAGACGTTTTCCTTCGGATGGTTGCTCCGGTAATCTACTACCGATGTAAGTGTTGCCAAAATTATAAGATTTATTGTTATTATTGTTGAAGAGACCGTAATAAATATAGGCATTTTGCAAAAATATACTTTTCATTAAAATACACATGAATATCAAAGTAAGGATTGTACTTTTGTA
Organism: Eutolmus rufibarbis; assembly: GCA_963920795.1. NCBI lineage: Eukaryota > Metazoa > Arthropoda > Insecta > Diptera > Asilidae > Eutolmus > Eutolmus rufibarbis. The sequence continues at coordinate 42,919,341 of OY987206.1, forward strand.
ACATTTCATTACTAATGAGTCTTCACAAATACCTATTTTTAATTTTAAAAACTTTTTCGAAAATAGTAAAAACAATAATAACAAAATAATATTTTTTATGCATCCAAAAGTTCGTCAAAACAATATTTTCTTACAATATAATACATATGTCTCAATAAGTACATACATATTCTCTTTTCTTCATTGCTTTAAAGTATTTTATTGAAATTATTGAGAAAAAAATATTTACTAGTCTTTACTAGATTAAGTCAGTGGGGAATACATTCTAGACTCAGACTCTATATGTGTCATTCCGTAGGTAAAGGGCCCATTTGGTCGATCACAGTTTTCTCTAAAAACGCGTTTTAAGTGAAAAATCAAACAATTATAAAAAAAATTTTTTTCGCAGTGTTTTACATTAGTATATAGTCTACTATCACGTGTTAAAATTGCAGAGCACTCTGAGCGGTTAAAAATGCATCCAAAGTTTTTGATCAATTTTTTTAAATCAATTTTTTCAGCAATTTTGTAAATTTTAAATTTTTAGTTTTTTAACTTCAAAATTATTTTTTTTCGCGAATTTTTCATCTTTTGAGCTCGGACCACTTCTATTCGATTCCTTATAGTCTACTACATTGCGCTCTGGTCATAACTCAATTTCGGCCAAATGGGCCCTTTACCAACGGAATGACACATATTATAGCTGTTTTTAGAATTAAAAGATTCCTAGGAAGTAAAGCTTTAAATCACAGGTCTAGACACAACGAATTCCTCTTTTAAATTTCGAGCAGCGAAACTTATAGATTTTGGTGGCAATGGCAATTCAAAATTTTATATTTTTACTATTTTTGAAGTGAGTTTGAGGGTGACTTATAATTACGATCTAAAAACGGGTTTATGTTGTAATGGATCAGGTAAAATTAATAAAATAAATTAAAATTAATATCTCATTAGTAATTAGAGCTCAATTGGCAAAAAAACCACAAAATTTCATCTTATTAGAATATCAATAAGTTAATGAAGGTATTTTCGAAATAACAATTCTGAATTCTGTTTATTCGATGGATGCGATGGAAGGAAACGGAGTTCAGATTCGTTACAAAATCCGTTATATGATATCAAAAACTTTGTATATTTTCATATGTGTATTTTATAATATTATGAATAATAGTATACAACATATGTATGTATAAGAATATTTAATTGCTTATTAAAAGCAATACTTACTTACTTTCTTTCTGGCAAGACTACCTTAGAGCATAAAAGCCAATAGGGCTATCTGTACTCTAAATTTTCGCAAATAAAATGCAATAACCTAAACCAGTTCCTGCTTAAGGGTCATTTAAAAGATCATACAAAATTACAAGTCCGCTCAGGTGGAACAAGAGAGTCCACCGGAGCTCCCTGAAAAACAATAAAACTTCCAGGAAATACCATGGGCCGGCTGAACACCGCGCAATGTATGGCATAAAAATTTCTTCCGAAGCAATTAAAATACTTTCATCTGCAGAAAGTAGAGCCCGGCTGCAGTCTGGGGCTGGGCAGGCGCCGATTGTTGTTGATTTATTTATGTAATAATTTTTTCCTAAACAAAATTCATCTCAAAAAGGCGATATGCGCGGAGAGCCAACTGGAGCTCATAATAAATGACATAAAGTGAGGTGTCCCCGTGGCCAGCGCACTGAGGCTGATCTGGTCAAAAAACTCATTGGATCGTATGCGGATGTTTAAGTACCGAGTTACGTTGCGCTCATGAATTTGTCCACTATATGAGATCCGCCGAACAGTGGCTGTGTCGCCACCGCCGCCGTCACTGTCGCAAAATGTTAATATATTCAGGTGAGACTGCCTTGCTCCACAATGGGGCCGCAGAAATTCGAGGAATGTCCAAAAGAAAAATTGCTTAGTTCTTAAAACTTTATGGTGGATGTCTCCCGATCTGCTTAGGCGGATCGTGAGGCGAATTCACGAGATACTCGCGTGCAATCAATTTTGAATGCAATTGCCTTAAATATTCCGTCGATCGCACTTCTTGGTATGAGGGCAAGTAGCGAGTACTTAAAAAGACTTCGAAGCCAAGAAGTGGAGACGTGATCGCTTGAATCCAAGGTAGACGATCGTTCGTCTACGGGGATCTGCCCAAAACATAAATTAAACGGTCGATCAGTGACGCGGACTGTGTATTTATGCGCCTCTGAAGGTACTCTTGCCACCTGAGGTATGCGAAACAAAGTCGGAGAAGTTCAGGTGATTTGGTATTTTATGTACATGCATGCCCCAAGTGGCAACCAAAGGTGGTTTGCTTTTGGTGATCTTTTCACTTTCCGAATACGAAATTTTTTAAATAAAATTTTTTAAATTTCTTATCGTACAGGAGAAAAACTTTTATTTGTCTGTCTGTCTGATGAAATGCAGTAGATAGAAAGCTAGTGACTAAATTTTTATAAGTAAACCACTACCTGCACTAAAATGTAAAGAACAATAATCTGGTAACTTTAATCGATTAAAAAATTTTCTTCCTATTACAAAAGAAATTCAAATTCACGTCATGTTTTCGAGTTTCTGTTACTACTGTATTGAAAAGAACTGGGAAAAAACCAACGCTACATATTACAAGTACACTTCGTGTCTCAAATAACAACCTGAACTCTAAATATTAGCCAAAACAAATACTGCATAACTCCTATTAGCAGCACAGTTCTAAAAAGGAACACAATTTCTGTTCTCTATTTAAATCTTTTCTCAAAAACCCTTTGAACCAAGTAGTAATTGTGAAAATATGTAGTCAATCGAAATTCAAGACTCATTTTTCGGCCTTAATGGTCTAAAATCTGCTGGTCCGATCGTTTTCAAATTTCAACACAATATTCAGCACACATGCTTTTGTTGGATGCAGTATTTTATTCTACATACTTGAAATTCACTGCTTGATGTCCTCCGCCTAAATTAAGATAGATTTGTAACTAGACTTGAAACTATCAAAGCTTAAAGTAAAAGTTAGAATCGATTTTGAATGTAAATGATAATTAGACTTAGTATTTTTTTATGAAAATCATAGGGCTTTTGGTCTTTCGAATGCCCCTAGTAAAATATATAGTTAAGTCCCTCTCGGGGCCTCTTTAACCAAAATATTTTCGAACTTTCGCTTAATCCCTGAACAACGATTGACCTGGCCAATAAATTTCCTTGGACATGACCTTCGCCGGAAGTTTATTCCTCATCCTCCTGAAAGGACAAAAGCAGGACCATCATCGTCCATCCACCGAATCCTTTAATATTCCGCTCTATCTACAAAAGCATTTGCAATTTGCCGCTATCCAGGTTAAGAATTGTGCCCGGCAGGACTTATTTTGGCAATCAAAGGGTGTCCTTTTTTTTCCTGCCCTTCTCCAGATTGTCATTTAGACCCGGTTCATTAAGGCCATGGAAATGTATAGAAGGAACCAGGGGCCAAACTCAAAGGTCTCCCTTGAAATGAAGGATATTTAGCATAACCTCATTCCAGCCAGGGACCATAATCCCAGAGCGATTCAATTAAATGCGAATGAACACAGAACAAATTAAAAGCTCCAAGCAGCCGTCGGTTACCTGCCGCTCCCGCAGCACACCTTGAGACAATACTTGTCGAAGGGCGCCGGGAAGGTCCGGGAGCGAACATCAAAAAGCGCTTACAGTCTCTAATGATGCTCCTGCAGGATGGAGAATGAACGACCCTGTTCCAGCTCAGCTCTGCCCTTCCTTGCTCTCGTCCGTCCCTTCCCGGGTAATGTCTGTCGGTCCAAATTGGAAAAAGGGCGAAATACAAAAAGAAAATAGGGTTTAGATTGCTTTTGAGCAGCTGGTGATGCCCTCCCGCACAAGGGCCCTACGCCAGTTTCGTCCAGGTGCCATTGGCGGGAGGACAACAAAAGACGTGGTTATGGCCCTCCGAGACCACTTTCGGCGCAGAATGCACCGCGCCACACATCACCCGGAGCACTGCACTTATATAATTGTTAACGACGTGCCATTAGCTCGTGGGTGGGTGATAGGAATTGATGGCTCCAAGGTCGAAAGTGCCCCTGAAAGGGTTCCTTCATTCCCCGGACAGAGGTGAGAGTATTCGGGCAGTAATGAGAAGGATGAAATTTATTATGCTATAACTGCTGCAGTTCCGCCACTGTCCGGAGGAGCTGATTGAATGACTGTCTTTTACAGACGAGTCTTTCCAGACGGCCAAATTGCCGGCGAAGGAGCTCCTGCTCTTTACTGTCCCTGTCTCTGGCTCTGGATTTAAGTTCTGCTAGCTGACGGTTATTTTATTACACTCATTTTATTGTTATATTTTTGTTCTGGCGATATAAAGCACACCCAAGTTCCTTTTAACTAATTGACCTAAAAATTTTATTTGATTCTGGGGTAAGAATTAAATGGATTTAATTTTTCATTTCAATTTGTTTCTAGTCTAGTCTCGTAATTTACACATGAGTCTAATAAAGTCACCACAGTCTTAACACAGATAATTAAATATAAATAAAGTTCGAATCAAAATCAAACCCAGAACATTTCACTTTAATTATATCCCATTAAAATCATTTCATGTTGAAAAAGTAACCAAAGAACTCTTTTAATCTTAAAAAATTATGAGATCTCATGATGAGTCAAGCCCTCTACATCATAGTCAAAGAAGGTTAAATGGCTTGGCCTTTTCGCGAAACTGTAATTGGTTAGAGCATTATTTTTATGCTAAACCTAGCAGCCTGCATACAAAAATTCAACTTTCTAATTCTTCAAAAACTACCCTAAAATTTTGATGATCATCAGTGAAAGAGTGAGTGACGATGTTAATAAAATTTGCGTATTATTAAGTATTTATAAAATCTAATGTAGAGGGACTATAAAAATACAATTTGGTATATTTAATTAGTCTAGTGACTATATTCTGTCCTGAAAATTTCGGTTCTCAAGTATTATCCAGACCCAAGTTGTAAAGGTCAAAAATTACGTTGTCGTTTCAATTTTACAAAAAATAATTTAACGCTGAAAAACTGCAAGGTTATCCGCACGATTTTCTGTTCTCTGAATTTTTTTGATAGTCAGAAACATTACACAACGAATAAATGTACATACATATAAGTATGTATATACAAGAATAATACCAGAAAGTCTACTTCTCTTGCACTACTTAACCCTTCAGGTCTTTATAGGGAATAATCCCATAGATGAAATTCAAAATATGTATTCCCAGATTCAAAGTCCCAATCGCTTTTCGGCACAAAATCAAAACTAGTGCGAATTATTCCCGACCATAACTAACTGAGTCCTTTGAGAGCATTGATTCTATTAAAATCCAGCTCAGTAATAAGAGGACATTGTCATTCCACGCCTAATTACGTTTTCCGAAAACCTCGAAAATCTAGCACCACCTCTGTACTCTCGGAAAATCTAGAAATTAGGTTCCCAGAGGTCTGGATTTTATGCCGTCGTCACCATTTTGGAGCATTAATTAAATGATGAAGGCGTGAAACTCCACGTAATTGCACCGAGCGCCAAAGGCAAATTGCAAACTTGTGTGTTCCATGCAATATGACTGAACGCCCCCCGCCCCCGTCTGCAGCATTCGAAACAGAACCTAATCTGGAGGAGGCGCCTCTCCGGAGCCCCACAATGGAGCATCAGCCAGAGATCTCACGCAATCCGAACGTCGTTTGAAACGCACCAGATTTACATTTGTTTTCGGGTAAATTCCCAAGGTGCATGCAGAAACGGGTGGCGGACGAACGACGGCGAGTGGGTGGTTCTGGTGCTGCTGCAGCCTTCATTACTGCAGGCAGATGACAAATTGGCCATTGTGAGCTCCGCTGGCATAATTGAAGCAATTTTCCCCCAGGCTATACCAAAATACAAAGGTTTTATGGTACCCAATTAACGGCCGGGGCTCCACGTTCTGCTCGAACATATCTCCAGCTTGTCGTATTGTAGCTAGTGCTCCAGCATTTACGGATGACAAGAACAAACGATTCTTAGTTCCGGCTGGTGGAGCCCCTCCAAGAGAAAATCATCAGTTGTAACATGACGAAAATTTGTTGGGCAACGAGACCCCCATCATGCAGTTTCTGTCCTCGGTGGATATTCTTTAGCTGCGAGAGCTCCCAGACTGATTAGCCTTCGTCTAATTAGCTCCTCGCCTCATGGACAACGGATGGAGGTGAAAGTTTTCTTGAAACGTTAGAAGCATACCTGGGTATTTTCAAAAATATTCTCATTTCGAAATTCTCCAGAATTCCAAGGATTTTCTTCTTTTGTTTCATCCATCCCCAAGTTCGGTGAGCAATTTCTCGTAAGGTTAAGTGGGCTTTTGTCTTTTCACGCAGCGTCCATCGTGCTCGAATGATCGCCCAGAGAGCAGATAAAATCCATTACCATCATCAAAACTAGACAATTCAGGTGGTTGTTATATCGCACTTCTCACGAAATTCAACCTAGAAACATTTCCAAGCAATTTCCCCTCAAAAACATTTCGCCAACGTTTTCATCGTCAGGAAATTAAGAAACAAAAGCTCGCGTACCCCCTCCTCTCGGGGGTTCCACCGCATATCCAGAACGACTCTATTTCCTGATTAGGCAAACTGAATTGCATACATGGGAGCTCTAGCATTAATTTTGGCGTTGCGGGGGGCCACACTATTACATATACATATTCTCGAATCTGATAAATCTCATTTTAATGTTCAGTGTATGCAGACATGCAAACAAGCTTATGGAGCCTTCCGGCCACTCTGGCCTAGCCTCAATCGAGGGACCATCTAAGTTATCCTGACTTTGCTTACACACTGGCCACTATCCAGTCAGACACAAGCAATTTTCGGCTAGAGGGCTTTTGCACAACTCCCAAAAGAGCCCCCTAATTGATGCACACATTAATTTAGGCAGGCACGCACAGATATCATGACTACTTTATGAAATTCACTTTATAAATCTAGTTACACGGTAGTCCAATGAATGATGATTCGATTACCTTTGAGTGGAGGATACCTCGGTTCGTTATGCAGCCGAGGATTTGCGCATACCTAATCAAAAAGCAAATCAAGTGAACAGACCGTTTCAGAGTCTGTTTTGGAAGTCCTCCACTCAAAAGCGAAGAAAAGGTACATACGGTTATTTAGCTTCAATTGAAAGGTAAGCTCTTCTTTAATACGATATATTTGTTTACTTATCGAAGCTAGAATGACAAAATACACTCATTAGAACAAAAGGACAATGATAAACAATAATTCATTTCATCCTATTTCATCTGGTTAAGCCAATGAACTGTTGAGAAATACAATTCTTTTATACAACTAAAGGTCGTCTTACTCAATTTTTACTTTTTTTTTTTTCTAGAATTCTCTGCGGTGATACTTGTCAGGATCGAAGTAAGACGTGACTACAACACGATCGCTGAACTTACGACCGGTAAGGGCTTGTTGGGCCTTCTGGCAATCAACGACTGAGTTGAATTCGACAAATACTTTACCACACCCTGGCACGTCTACGCCTTCAATGGGCCGAGGTATTTCAACACTCCGTACGACGCCGTACTTGTTGCATTCTTCCTTGATGTCTTCGAGGATGTCCTCGTACTCTTCCTCATCACGCAGCTCCTCAGGTGTCACCATATTCAGAAGACAAAGGACTTCTGTTGGCGGACCCGACGTACCAACCATAGATAAGCCAGGTACCTGCAAAAGCATTAATCGAGATTATTCGATAACAAAAATATGAACTCATAAAAAATATCTTGTAATTATAATTAATTTTCAATATCTTTCTTGTGTGGTTTAAAAACAGTCGGTCATATTTTACAGATAGCATAATCTAAAAATTTCGAAACTTGCATACTATGATAAATCCTCTTCAAAAATGTTTTACCTTTTACAAATTTGTCGGAATACTTCTCCGAATTTAAAAAAAAAACTAATTTTGTTAACACTTAAAAATTAGAACACATTGTCTTTCTTTTTAGACTGCGACACAATAAATGATGTGTTCAAAAAAGAAAATTAAATTGAACTCTTACCTGAATTTGTACAGGCGCAATAGCTCCAACGGTGGTATTCTTAGCTCCGACGCTTGCTCTTTGTACGATAAGCTTCTTGTCACCCAGTTGCATTCCATTCAATCCAGCAATTGCCTTTAAAGAAAATTTACAAGATTAAAAAACTCAATCAATACAGGAATCGCAAAACACTAATTTAAAATAAAAATAAAATAAGACCTACCTGATCAGTAATGTTAAAGTCGACATACTCTGCAAAAGCGTAGCCTTTGCTGAGGCCAGTTGCAGCATCTTTAACCAGATTGAATGCGCGAAGTTGTCCAAACGACAGGAGCAGTTCTTTAACCTGTGGGAGTTTTAATTTGCAGAATTAGTAAAGTGACGAGTGTCTTCTTTGGGGCGATTTATAGAGCGCTTTCTATAGGGAACCGGGCGCACTCTATAACAACTCAATGCCTCTGATTAAACATTCTCTTTGAAGTTTTTCTAAGCTTTTGAAATTTTGAGTAAAAACGATTGAAGGTAAATTCATTTTTGTGGATATCTGAAGGTTTGGGTGGAGGACCTTTATTATTTAAGTGCAGCAACATTATTAAAAAGGTCATGACGAAAACTCTAAAGTTAACCCTTTACATATTTGAAAAAAGAATTGCGTTTGGATAAAAATTCATTGATTTCATAAAGAATAACGAGTTAGACTCGTGCTTTTGTTTTTAGTTATAGATAAAGTGTATGAATCAGAATGCCAGGATTTTAGCCAATTAAAATAACTAAATGTTTCGCAAGGTTAACAAAAAACTTAAAATTTTAATTTCAAAAATTGTATGCAGAAATAATGAAGTTTTCAGAGTTCAATCTGATAGTTGGGTATATAATTTCTAAAATGCTGAAATCAGCCTGATTGGCTTGGTGTGGCATAAACTGATTTATTAAGCTAAACTACTTTAAATGTTTAAACAAAGGCATTAAGTTTTCACACATAAAAGGCATTGCATTCAATGCGCTTCGAAAATCTCAACAAACACTGAATTTCTTTGACTGCAATGCCCGCTTACTTACCAAGCGACCGCGGAACTAATTGTAAATTTAATTACCCGAAAACTAAATAAAAAATTGCGATCAACGACAAGATCCTAACATAAGCGCCGAACACCGGGACCGAAACGAAACAAAATCATAAATTCATTCTTTTCATTTTTTTTATGAATGTTAATGCGCGCGGTAAAGGTGTAATTTGTTTTTGTTTAGCTGAAAATCTCATTTTAACTTGCCTTTTGAAATCCCGTCAGTTAGAGGGTGGAACAAGACATTTTTTTCGAATGTGTGAATAATTTTTTCTACTGAGTTTTTTCGATTTAGGTTTGTTTTGTTTTATTGTTTTTTTAAATAATCGATTGACTTGGTTGCAGAGGAAGATCAATCTCACAACAGCATGATTTTGTGTACAATAAATGCAAGGAGGAAGGCGCCGCGCGACCTAAGCTACAATATACATGAAACAATTGATCAGTAACTTTGCTTCAACAATGTTTTTTTTAAGTTTTATTTTTCGCTATTTAAAATGTTAAAAGAAGAAAAAAGATTTGCTGAAAAATACCCATTTTTTACACTCTCTTTTACTTTTTCTTTTGCTGGGCTGGAAACGAGTTATTAATTCACCCTTAGCTGAAAAATTAAAACAGCTGAAAAGAAATTCGCTGAAAAAGCTGGAAAGGCTGTAAATTGTTTCGTTCTTTTTTCTTCGTTCATTCTCTCGTTTGCTTTTATTTTAATCACTCTGAAACCTGAAAAGTCTCTGCACCACTTTATTTTTGCTCTTAGTGCAGGGCGCATGTTTTTCTTTCTCTTTTCCTATAATGGGATATTTTTCTTTTACAAATTCCGACCTACGGCTTTGAAGATTTGTTACATTCCTACTCCCTTCTACATAAATTTAACACTCCTTTCTCTACTATTTAAGCAGAAGCTTTTTATAATCAAATTCTTTAAATATTCAGAGTTGCAACACGTATCACATAACAAAGTTTAAAGATAAAATTCTGAAATTCTTCTCCACAACAAAGATGAAATCAATACATTATACAAAAATTGTATTCAATAATTTTCATATCAAGAAATTAACAGCAGAGAAAGATTTCACAATTTGCATTTACATCCACAGCCGATCAATAAGGTTTTACCAAAAACATTTATAATTTTTATCGAATCAAATTTAATAAATTAAAAAAAAAAAATATTAATGCGAATATGCAATCAAATTTAAGGAAAATACTAAATTTTCTAAACCTAAACCTACAACAAATTACGTTTACAAGCTTCAAGTTCAAGGCTTGAATAAACTAAAGTCTGCTTCACTTTTAGTTGTGTTTCAGTGGAAAATGAATCCTTCGTAAAACAATCACAGTCGTGGCAGGAAATTAAAGGAATAATTATTTTCTGCGCAATGATACATACATCCAAACATTTTCTTTAAAATTGTGAGAAATCTCATTAAAAATATTAAATTAGTGCAATTTTTGCCACGAATCTTCTATGAAAATATCATAAATCAAAATGTTTTACCTCGGAGTGCTAAATTTGCCATATAAGTCAGGCAACTAACTCTACGACAAAAACAGGAAACACTCAAGATATCCTTGAAATTTTGTATAAAGGAGTTTTCACGGAAGAATAAGTGAACGCCTCACATTTCAAAGGACACTTTATATGATGCTGCAATAGAAGTAACGAATAACAGAAGATCTACATAACCCAGTTTGTACGACTTTACGTTATTAAAAATCTTAACTTTTTGCCAAGATAGTAAATTAGATCTTCCTAAAATCCGTTTTTGCACAGCATAATTCTAACAAAAATACAATAACATTAATTTTATTTATTTATCTTCGTATCACGACAAGCTACAAAATTGTCTTTGTCTTCAAAGGAATTATAGTTAGAAAAAGATACAATTTTTTACATTTATAGTGATATAAAGAAAAATAGCTGGAAGTGAATGTTATATTAAACTTTAGCTTTCTCCCATTATCTCCTAAAAACAGACCTTTGCATATCCTTTTGAAATAATTGGAGAATTTTCATAAATCAATAAAACCTTCATTTCCAAGTACTTCGGCTCTTTAACATTGTTAAAGTCGACCATCGCTAAATGTAACAAATCTCCCACTATTCCCGCAGCTCTCCTAATACCTGAAAATTGAGCAGTATTTGCCTGAAAAAGAAAAGCTGACTTGATATACCTGCGGGGGTGAGAGCTGTTGTGCATATTTGAGCGTATTTTGTGAGACTGTAAACAAAAATTACTGGAATTCGGCAAACCTAGCTGTAAAAAACACTTTTTTTTTCTTCACTCAACAATACACCGTCGACAAAGGGCTAAAAAAAAACGCTAGAAAACATTTATCAAGTACCCGATTTGTCTCCAGAAGAGAGCATTTTTGTTTCGTAAATCGCTTAATTTTTGTGTTGCTGAAAAAATTTTCCATTTCTTTTTTTTTTTTTTTTTTTTTCAGAAACGCTAGAAAAACCAAAAAAATAATTCGCTGAAATTTGATTGTCCCCCCTTAAAACAGAAAAAAATTAAAGCGCGAATGTAAAGAAATTTGTCCGTCGACTTCTTGTCTTTTTCACCTATCTTGTTCCTTAAGCAACTTTTGTTTTTTTTTAAGATCTGAATCAAGCTAAAGACTTGCAAATTTACCTGATCCTCGTTTAAGTAATTTGGGAGACCGCCAATGAAAATTTTGTGTGGGGAGTCGGGGACAACGGTTGATATGACGCCACCTGGAATTATAGAGGTTTTTTAAAAAAATAGTTTTAGATTTGAAAGAAGTGCGAGAGGAGGATACTTACTGACTGGAACGCTCAAGGCAGCCGTGTCAGTCATTCCTGGCATTGGTTGGTAGTCATGCGGTCGCCGAATCTTGAGACTCTGCCCCTTGAAATTAATTCCGTCGAACGCCATAGCCTGGGTAGTTTCGTCGATCGACCTAAATTCAAGGAATGCAAAATTCTTATCCAAATTAATCTGACAAGCGAGGACGGGGTTTCCAGCCGCTTGAGCCAGCCCGGATAGGTGCATTTGCTGGTTGAAGAATTCCATCATCTCCTCCTCGGTGACGCCGAACGGAATATTGCCGACGTAGAGCCGCCGGGCTTGTCGGGTTATTGTCGAGCCGACGACGGGCACAGCGGCCTGAGGGGTGTCTGCGACAATGTTAGCCGGGATTTGGCCAGCCGCCTGCATCGCTTTGTACTGAAGAGGCGTAATGTGCTCGAAACCTGGCGGAGGGACGTCCCAATACAGGGAAGGCTTGCGCCTGCGGGAGCGGTGACGATTCTTCGATCGGGAACGACTCCTGCGGCGCTCCCTGGATCGCGAGCGACTCCTTCTACCTCGCTCCCTAGACCTTGATCGATGCCGACGTCTGTCCCGTTCTGGACGTGGGCGAGGGGGGGAAAAAAAACAAGGTGAAGCGTCATTGCACGTTTTTCAATTTCTCGCGGTATTTGGAGGTTGAAATTATGTTAATAAGATAATATTTACCATCAGCGCCCATTTTTAAGAAAACTTAATGCGGCTTTCACGTTTTTTCACTATAAAATTGTTAGAAGCCGTCCTGCACACCTAAAGCCGTACTTTACAAAGATGGCGGAGTTTGTTTTCCCCGCGGTAGACTGTAGACATTTTAGAAAAAGCCACTGTAAATAGTTGACGTATAAATACGTCAGTTTTGTAAACAAAACGTAAATTCCTTGAATATTTGTTTTATTAATTATTTTAGTACATGGGAAACAATTATGAATACTTTATCGATAACGATAAATGCTTAAAAATATTATATAAAATTAAGACAATAAAACAAAATATATTCCCGTTTAACGAATGCAACCTGCAATTTAAGTCCTGGCTGTCATCTGTCAAAAGTGTTACGTGAAATACTATCTGATTTTAAATTATAAGTGGGAAAAATGTTTCGCCGCGTGAATACTCGAGTTATTTCGAGATTTTACACTCAATCTGCACATGGATCACCTAAAGGTCCATCATCCTCTGCTCCTCCACTGTCAGGGGGTTCTGCACCGGCTGGAATAAACGCAAATGTTGCGGGTCTCAGTGATAAGGTCATCAAGCCAGCGACGGGGCCCACCGGCTTCCCGGGGGCTTCGCACTCGGGCGAGTACAAAGTTCCTGAGTACTACTGCTACCACAAGATGAGCTACCACGAAGCTGAAATAGAACTAGCTAAATATCGCTTGCCACAGCCCGTGGCCGAGATGAAGTGAGGCACTGTCCCGTCAGTTTGTAGATCGTTGATTTGAAAATAAATTATTTACCCAAAAAGTGGATGATTTATTTCTTTTAGTTGGAGGATACAATCTTGGCAAAGTGTTCTTGGTATTGGATTAAGTAAACTAGGAGGAATTATATTCTAAGGGCTGAGAATTGGTGTTCTATTGAGTGAGTTAATTTAGAAGATCGTAGGGCCATAAAGTAATCAACCGCGAACTCAACTTATACCGAAAATCAAAAACAAAACATGATGTGACCCTGGCAAATTTCTCGTAGCAATACGCGAAAGCAGAGGCTTTTAAAAATACTGGAGAAAATATTCGAATGCAGATCAGAGTGTAAACAATTCCAAACAAAACCTCGGAAATATTTGAAAGAAAAAAGTTTACTTCAAAAAAAAAATGTTATATATTTTTTGTTGACTCTAATCAAAGCTAGTTAAGCAGGTAATAATAATTAAAATACAAAAAGCGCCTAAACAATCATTTCTAATTCACGGGCATAAAATATCGCCTGTTCAGCAAGTTCCAACGATGGAAGGGGCTCCTTTGGTTTAGCAGCCTTCGTTACGAAGTAGTACATACCGTCGGAGCTGGGACTCCAGTTTCGCTGAAAAAATATTTTATTTATAGAACTGTTTTAATAATAATTAAGCTGGTTACATACCTTAGTCCCAAATGTCTTAACATCAGTTGTATTTTTCAAATTAAGCCGTTTAGCAGCTTCTTGGATTGAAATTTTCTCGTAAGACTTTTCTAAACATGCGCCAATTTCATCCCGCACTGTATCGAGAAGGATGTCCATGAAAAAATTGTAAATGTCGGCAGGTGCGCTGTTCTACAAAGAATTTCAAGTTTTTGTGGAATCAATATGAAAAAGAGGAACTCTTACCTTCGCCTGGAAGATTTTGTTGTACCGCCCCTCCATAATATATTGCTCGAGACTGAGAATGGGCCGGATAAATTTGTTGCTCTGTATAATTTCAGCCGGGAGGAGCTCTAACTCAGTGTGGAACTCAGAAACTCTGTTGACGGAAAGCAGGAAGAGCAAATTGAGTCCCAGAAGCTTGTACATGTTTTGTGACTCCCCGATGAGTTGTCTGGAAGGAGGAAAATTGGTTAGTGGGGCCCCAAAACGTCAGAGTCATGGTTGTTACTTGTAGTCATAATAATAGCATTTCAGCTGGGACATGTATCGTTCAAACGCTGGGATATCTTTCGTCACAACGCTGTACTCGACGGCAATCTCAAGAACATCCCTGGCGAGGATCAGCTCCTGCTGCGAGGGGCCCGATTCCCCCACGGGAAGGTATGACAATTTCGTTAGCTCGACCTGAAATGTTTTTGAGGTTAAGTTCGTTGATTACCAGCAAATTTAAAGGTGAAATTCGGGTTATTTACCTTCAGCTGGTCGAGCAGGGTTCCGCACTTTTTGACGGCGGGCGTCTTCTTGCCCCATTCAGTCTTTAATTCACGATAAAGCGCCACAACACTGCTGATTTGAGCCATTTCAAAATCTGAGTGATGACAGAGCGTTCTTGCTGCGGCTTCGTCTCGCAACGACGGTTTCTTGTTTGAGTGTGGTTGCGACCCGCTGGTTGTCGCCATCGCGCTCGCACTCTCCTCGGGCGTGCGGACAGGAGTGGGATGCAAGAAGCTTGTGGTTGCCCCTCCGGAAGGCATCTTTTTTTTTTTGTGGAGAGATTTAAACAATTTGAGAGGATTGAGAAATCTGATTAATTTGAGACACCGAATAATGAAGCGGGAAATTTGAATTTTATTAATTCAGTGAAAGATTTTCAGCTGTTTGATAACTGGGAGATGTATTTTGTTTTTTCAAAGGTGACTTTTACATATTTTAAAGATTTTAAGTGAAGTGTAAAATTGAAGAAAATGCGTAGAAGTGCGAATTTTGTCTAAATTTAATGCGTACATGGTGGAGTTGCTCAAATCTAAGTGGCTCACCAAAATGGCCGACCAACTGAGCGCACTCTACGCGACAAGTGGAGACTCTTATTTGGATATTTATTTTTATGTGGTGAAAGTGTCAGAAAGCGTTGGTACGCGTTTTTCGGGCGAATAAACGCACAAAACCGAATTTATTTAATTGCATAATACCGGAGGAACGGTGCGTCTAATCCCCAAATTAAATGCACCTAAAAAAGTGTTAAATAATTGGAAAAATTAGAACGAAATAATTTCTGCGCGGGAATTGGAAATTCCGTTCCACTTTTAACCGAGGGGTCCGTCGTTGGAGACTTTTTTTTTTCCCGTCGAGACGTCGTCCAAAAGAGAAGAAAATTCAAAACATTGAGAAGAGGAACAAAAAATAAAAAAGGTGGAATTGTCAACGGGTCAGAAAATTTTATTAAAACGTTTCGAACAGGCGACTGCGATGCGTCCGAGTCGGGGCAGGCCACCAGTTGTGGGCGGACAAATGAGGGCGAAGCCGTGTTTCGTGCGACTCGGAAAAGTTTCATCAGCGAGGGACGACAAAGACGACGAGGACGAGAATAAAAAGATGACGGGTCCGTTGAAGAAGCGGCCGGTCGTAATCAAGAAAAGCCCCCCGGGAAGGCAGAGGAAAATCGAAATCGAGGAGGATTTGTCCGACTACAATTTGGTCACTGCGCGGTCCAGGCGGACCCCGAAACCGAATCCCAAGTACAACAATGAGCACATTCTCTCGAAGGTTTTTAGGTCCCAGCCAAAAACGGAAAGTATGGGGGAGGACACTGACGAGGAGGTGGTCGAGGAGGAGGAGGTGGACATCAGCAGCGACGAGGTCGAGCACCTGACGGACGAGGGGGACGACGACAGTTCGGAGGATGATAAGCGCCGAGGACGTAGGCCAGGTGTGCGGGGCATGAAAGCTTCAATTTCACCTTCGGTGAAGAGGGGTCCAGGACGGGGTAGAATCCGGTACACCCCCGTGCATCGAAAGTTATCAACTCCCGACCTCGAGAGGAAGAACTTCGAGCAGCTGAGAAAGCGCCAAAAAAATGAAGATGATGACTTCGACGAAACGTCGATTATAGCCAGAAACAAACGACTCAACATCGAGCTCTACGACGCTAGTGACAGCGACGTGCCCACAATATCCCCGGTCACTGTAGTCCGCAGCCGGGGGCGACCACCTAAGAGTCTCGCCTCAACATCAAAATCTGAGACTGTGGTCAGACGAATCAATCAGACGACGATCACAAAAAAATCTAGAAGGCAGGAGACTGAGGAGGAGGACGACGATTCAATCAAACAAATTTCAGATGACGATGATTTAGAAGGAGCTGCTACCACAGGCGCCGCTTCAACCATGGACGACTTCGAGACGATGCCAACATTCACAATCGTCAACATAAATGATATAATCAATAAAAAGGGGGACGTCTTGATATCACAAAAATCTCCTGAGGAGGACATCAGCCAGGGGTCACAGCAGTCTCGAAATAGGAGAAAGTCGATGCACACTACAATTCTTTCAGATAAAATTGACCAATCGAAGCTCATACCGCCACCGAGATCACCGTTCCCTCCACGGAAACCGACCTCCAGCATGAATACTTTGAACAACAACAATTTATCCAAATCCCTCTTATCCTCATCTAGTGGTAACGACAACTTTAAAACAGCCCCAAGGATCCTCAATTCAGTGATTGGGAAAAAGACCAGGCCAGTTACTCCCCTCGTCTCAAAGGTGCCGGTTGCCAAAGACCGAGTATCAGAGGCCAGCAACTTTAGTCCACCTCTAGGAAAGTCCAAGGAAAACCTGCACACAAACGCCTTTGGTCACTCACCGACCTCTAGGAAGCTTCCTGCTGAAAAGGTTCTTGTCCAGCGGCAAGGGAACAAGGTAATCAAAAAAATTACCTGCTTTGAAACGTGGTATGTGATCAACATACCGACAAATGATCCTCCAGTGTTGAAGAACTACTTTGAGATGTCTATGACCGAGTTGGGGAACAGGACGACGGATATCTGCCTCCCATCGGACATTTGGAGCTACAAGGTAACCCTGCAGAAGCTCTCAGAGGCCCAAATTTCAAAGGGGAACTACGAGGAATTTACTGGGGACGTGAGTGACACAAACATCCCTGAAAATGAGAAGCACAAGTACCAGCCGGTGAACATCATGTTCAGGCGGAAGAGCCAAACTGGCCGTCTCAGGATGCCCTACGACCGCGCTGTTATATTTAAAAACAAAACGTTCTTCGTCAACATCGACGGAAAGAATGTGCGGCTTCTTGCCGCCCCCCAGACTGTGCAAAGCGTGTCCGACGTTGAAGTACTCCTTGAGATTGTTGACGAGATGGAAATAAACAGTCAATTCGTTGAGCAGTCAACATTTATCCTGTAAAAAGGGTCATAGCACCCTGACCAGGCAAATACTTCTTCCCTAAATCCCTTTCATCGATCCCAATTTCCTCTGAACCAACTTTTTTAATTTTTATTATAGTAAAAACTTATCCGCTGCACAGAAGCGGCCATCCCCCTGTAAGGCTACCCTGGTCTTCGTAAAATGTATCAAGAGATCCCTAGTTATATAAATAGCCCTAGGTATAAGTAGGTCTAAGTCGAAATGCAAATTTCAAAATAATTGTTGTTTGGAAGGAAAACAAAAGCAAAAAAAAAAACCATTAATAAATTTTTTACGAAAATCATTTTTGTATAAGTGAAAATAATTTGTCGCTTTGTAAGCCACGTAGATCGCGCTATGTAACGAATATACAGGGGCCTGCTGTACATATGCTTCGCTACAGCTTGAAGGAGGACCTTTGCAGATGACCCTTTCGGCCGACCATCCCAAAAAGGCAACCACAACAATTATTAAAATATTCAGATAATCGTTCAGCGTAACATAGTTTCTAGTATTTCACGAAAAAATATTGTTTTGTTTGAATAGACTCAAAATATTATATATTTTCTGAAAACTGTAAATGGCGTTCTTATTTCGCCTGAAATCCTTGAAATTTCCGTTAATTAACGTTTTACAGCGCCAGTGTGACTAGGGTCTAAGGTTTAAGGTGAGTGTACACCAATCTTGCAATTATACATATTTGGTAATTTAATTAATTTGTCTTTTATCAACTATCCTAAGCCTTTTCCGAATCCTTTAAATCCAAAATAACTAATTTTTTAAACCATGTTCCATCCTTCTAGAATTAGATTGTTAAGTTAGCAGCGAGTGGTCATAACGAATTTTTCATCTACAGCATCAGAAATTGCAACTTCTAATTCTGACAAGGTCATTATGAAGATGATTTTTAACAAATACTTGATAATAATAGTAGAAAAACAATTTACAAGTATTATAACAAATCCCTGCAAATAATGTTCGAGAAATGGTTTTTCTCTATGGCAGTTTGGTATATAAAAAAAGTATAATAATTTCCGTTGTCACTATGGCAGTACCAAAACTCAATTTACTTTTGGAGGTTCGGAAAACTTTTCGGTTTGGATGTATGGTTGATTTAGGATTTTGGAAAATATTTCATTTCTTTAAACATACTATCATTTTTCCAAACATCTATAAAATTGTTAATTTTCTATTGAAATGAAGAACCATTCGATTTTCAGCAGGCGAAGATGGATCTGATTCAACATAGGACTTATGCATCGAATAATAGTCGGATGTATTCTATGTTTTATAATTGTGCAAAAATTAACAAACTTAAAAAATAATGATAGTAGAACAAGTAATTGTAATCCTTTTCTTCATTTTCAATATCAATTTTCGAACTCAACTCATAACTTCTTATATCGATTACTTTAATTTAAATAGTTAATATGTATTGACTATAAATTAGAAAGCAACGTTTTAAACTAATTTCTTTCGATCATGAAAAATCTATACTTCTTCGACTAGAAAAAAATCGATTACTTTTATTATCGATTAATAGATGCTTTCATCGTTTGCTAATTATTAGAAAACGCAGACTGTGCCCTTATTCATTTGATCAAAGGTTATAACCATACTTTAGAGGAAAAAATCATCTAAAATGGAAAGAAAATTTCATGGTGGTGGATCCGAAGATAATTTGTTAAAACAGTAAAGACATTGAAGTTAGAGAGTTGTACACTATTATTTATTTATTTATTACCATTACTAATTTTTTTTTCTTAATAAACTGCAATAAATGGATTTCAAATAATTTTATTATTATATTACGCTCCATTCAAATTGCTTTTTACTAAAATCAAGTTTAACATCCTTCGCTGTTGGGAAACTCGACTGTGTTCCGGGGTACTGAACAGAAATTGAGGCGACCAAATTTGCAGCCCCGATTTGTTGGTGGAGCGACTGCTCAGGATACTTCGCCAAAAAATATGCCAAGGATCCAATAAAACAGTCTCCAGCTCCAGTAGTGTCCAAAACTTTGTCAACCTTCATCGGTTTCACGTGGACAGTTTCAATCATCCCCTTTTCGTTCCCGCGGTAAACCGCGCCCTGTTCCCCAAGTGTAATAATCACCACCTTTGCCCCCATTTCGTTCAGCTTGAGAGCCGCTTTCTTTGCATCGCTTTAATATTTATAAAAATATTTTAAAAAATTACTAAATTTTATAAAATAAATTCTTCAGTATAACACGGGAAGATATGTAATTACCTTAAGGTTTTAATTTCTGTTTTTGTCATAGCCCAAGCTTCCGTTTCGTTAACACAGAGAATATCGGAAAATTGCAAAAGGTCAGGATGTGGGTTTTCAATAGCTGGAGCTCCATTTAAAATCGATATTCCTTTGAACTGCTTAAGGGCGAAAATTGTTGCTTCGATAGGAGTTTCTAGTTGGCAGATTAATATCTGAAATATTAAAAATATGGCCTTTAGTATCGAAACAAAAAATAAAAATTTGATTCCCTTCTCGTGTATTATACTAAAGACTCGTAAGATAATGTGAGCAAACTTTAAAAAATACCATTAAATATAGTTTCTAAAAAGCTTTTGATTTACATAATTAAATGATAAACAAACCTATTAATATTTTTCTAATGTAGAAATATTGAATGAATGTTATATTTTTAGAATGAATATTTATTCAGCTTTCATTTGGATAGCCTACACGAAGGTGTTGATAATAAAACAAATGGAAACTAGCAGTTTTTAATTTCAGTATGTTTGTTTCTTGTTAACTTAAAAATTACTAGACGGATTTTGATAAAATTATACTAGTTATGAAGCATAATATCTCAATTAGACTTTGGGCCCTATTTAAGTGGCAAAAAAATCGAATAGCAGAAAATAGATAATAGAAAGTTTTTATAGTAAAATTAGTATGTTCTGGCATGGATCTAGCAATATACAGATATTAAGTGATGATTATTTTTTAGCATTGACCTAATAAAGGCGAAAGTCTGCTTTTTGACTCACCTTGGAATTCTGAAAAAGGCAAGAGGCTCTTGTGACATCCTCAGCCGATAAAAGGTCATTTGCCCCTGTCACAATGACAATTTGGTTGTCACCGCTGTCAGCCACGGTGATTTGTGCGATCCCCGTAGTCTGGAACGCGTCGACAAGGTAAACCTTTTTAAGAAATCCCAATTTCTTCAGAAAGAGACTTACCTGGCCACTGATCGATTCTACAAAAGTGGTGTCGACCGCCAGACTGTCCAAATTCCTTTTGTACTCCTCCCCCCACGAATCTTCCCCAACCTGCTCTCCAGATAGACGAAATTTCTGTTTTGTTATGAGATCTATTTAAAAAATCATCACCTTTGCGACCAGAGCTGCTTTAGCTCCCAATTTAGCCGCAGCAACGCACTGATTAGCACCTTTTCCGCCAAAGCCATTCGCAAATTTTCGCCCTATTAATGTTTCACCCACTTTGGGTAACCGAGTTGAGTAGCTATTCGTAAAATTCCATTATTACTTGTCCTAATTTCTTAAGAAAAACTAAATTTTCTTACACGACAAAGTCAACAATTGCTGACCCAAAAACAAGAATATCTGCAGTCTGAGCCATTTCTTTCTAATTTCGATAAGTTCTTTGATCCGTGTAGGTCTAGAAATTTTCAGGGTTAAATTTGCACTGAGGATGTGCTTTAGCCGGTGGAACCCCCACAGAGCGTTATCAGACCACTTGCCAGATTTGTTGGTGCTCGAGAAACTTAGATTAGGCATAAACAAAAAGATTCGCGACAAGTAGACGTTACGTAAGACGTTTGCTATCAAGATTGTCTGCTGATTTTTCGATTGTCTAAGATTTGGGGATTTAGGAAGCGATGATGAACCATTTTTTACTTAAAGGTGGTTTCAAGGTAATTAATATTTGTGTGAATTAAATATTTATGTTTCTATCTCTATCTACCCAGTTAAACAGATCAACAGATTTAATGGATTTCTTAAATAACATATATCGATTTTTCCCCCAGTGGCAACTGGGAAGGTAATTCGATATTATCAAGCTTCAAAAGTTTACGGGTATATGCTTCTTCTCTAAAGCTTGCATATTAGATTATGACATTATTTGCTATTTTTTCTTATATTGGAATGAGAATTTTCTCACCCAAAGTTGATCGCTGAAAATATTATACAAATTATAATAATACACCAAAAGACTGAATTATTATGAACGCTTGATGGAAATAGAATTGTAGTTTTCAACAATTGTTTGATAGCTCTAGCTCCTTTCTTGTTGAATACAATAAGCTAAGTTTTTGTGGACAATTTAAAAATCCATGGTTTGGACGTTCGACCATTTCCTTGCACGAACAAAAATAATCTTAAGATTTAAAAATGTTTAAAAATCGCGTATTTCGAGCTTTTAAAAATTAATATAACATTTTGACCATTGTCATCTTAAAGCAATTTAATAGGGGGCTCGTTATCAGCTTCTCCAAAAATATCCATGTACCAATTTTCATGGCAATGACTTAGAGTTTATAATTTTGGAACTGGAGATAAATGTTAACCCTGAGGTATAAGCTACATTCGTCGAAATGTTTTTGCATGATGGGTGCCTGCACAGACAGAAAAACTGACAAGAATTTTAAGTGTTGGTGTAATGGCCTTAGCTACTATTATATATAATAGAAAAAAATCCTTACCGATGTTAACAGCTTGTGTCCAAGGTGGAGAATTTCTTGTTGACAAAATAATTTAGATGATTAACAGAAATCATTCCTAATGTGGATGACGAAAAATTAGAAATTATCCCCGACAAGGCATAGCTTCTTTTTCCGAGCCTTCAAGAAAACCTCCCTTTTATGTTCGTTTGCTTGTTATTGGTTTTTTCGTTTCTTCAAATTTCTTAAGGTGCTTTTAAAGCTACAACCTGTTCGGAAGAAGAAATAGTTTTACTTTATCTTGAGTGTTGGACCCATACAGATTCCAGATACCTTTAATGTGTAGAAATCTCCTTTATACCCTTTATTTGTGTCACTTTTTAAGATGGGATTCAACTTAAAAATCTAACTACTATTCCTGGTGATACCGGGTGGTGATAGAATTTTGGATGATGTACTATAAATAAATAGATTCAGCTTCAATATTCACTATCAGTAACTTTCTAACATTGCGGCTCTAGCTAGCTTTGAGAGGTCAATTTATGCGGTCGCTATTTGTACATTCGGCTACAGAAATCCGCCTGTTAATCACAGCCTTTTAATTAGATAATTCGGGAGATAAACTCGTAAAAATAGAAGCACAAAATCGTGTAAAACAACATATACTTTCTTCAGTTGTTTTATTGTTGTTCTGATTCCAATATATTTCTACTGTAATGTGTTTCATTTCTGTCATAAAGATCGCCCAGCTTCGTCCCAAAAAAATAGTTATCAGAAAATGGTCTTAAGATTAAATTTATTGGAACATCTACAAGACATTGAAATTGTTTATACCTTAAATCGGTTTGTTGGGACGAGTCCCTCCAAAATGTTGCATTCGTATACCCAAGAAGGCTTTACCATTTCGCCAGAGAAGTCAGAAGGTGTCGCGATTGCTTCATGGGTTACAACGAAATCAGCTTTACTAACTAGATCTGTGATCGTACCTCCGTACTTTTCAATTTGGCCCTTAGCCTTCGCCTGTTCTCCTGTCTTAAGTTTATTGCTAACAAAAAACTTTTTTTCAGTAAAGAACTCTTTTAAAGAGGGCGTCCAGCTGCCTTTATTTTTTCTAGTGAAATCCTCCTCTTCAGTAGAGTCGTCGTAGGTGTTTTCCTTCTTTATACATTTTTTTAATTCTGTTTTACTTTCTTGTTCTTTAAGCTGTAACTGTCGAACCTTCTCAATTTCCTCCTCGGTGTCTGATCCCGAATCCTCCATTTGTAAGGGCTCCTTAGTAGTGCGGGAATTAGTCTGATCTAAGTCGTACTGAAGAAGAGTATCATCATAGGAATTTTTTCTTTGCGGTGACGTTGATTTTCTCGTTTTAAACGACTGGAATTCTGGTTCTGGTTCTGTTTCTTTTGGTTTCAGGCTGACATCGAAGATCTCATCCTCACTTTCGGGTTTTTTAGACTCTCTATCTTCTAACGCGTACCGCCTCCAAGGTAATTTTTTTTTCAACGAATAGCATTTTTCCACCCAGTCTTTTGCGATTATCTTACCCTTACCTTTCACTTGATTATACTTTGGTGTATTCTTGAAGGCACAACTGCAAAATTAATCAATTCAGTTTGCTTTAATTATAAATAATCAAGATATAATTATATTAAGAAATCAGTTGCAGAAGCAAAACAATAAAAAGAGAAATTTCAAAATCATCTATTTAATACTTAGTTAAAATTTTATCGATATTCTAATTATTATTACTATAAATAATTGCAACGGAACAGAAACAGTAATATCGGCTTTTCAATTTCCCCTTTGTAATAAGAATTCAACAAATGGGAAAAATATTCTTTCTTGTAGTGAATTTATAGAATATTCAAGTAAATTAAAAGCACAGATAATTTTATTTTTGTAACTTCGCACAAATCAGTTGGTTTTGTTGTTTTTTATTGGAAAAAAATTAATATATTGGATAAATGAATGAATGGTAGAAACCTGCCCGCATTTGCAGAAAAATTGTCTCGAGGTAAAAGCCGATACAAACGATGGCTAAAATATCTTCTGGTGCACCATTAAAAATTGAAATTAGACATAGCGAGAGTGATTTAACTTTATTGTTAGTTGGCAATGAAAACGTTATAAATGTCGGTTTTCTGTTTCATGGGCGAGTAACAGAAGCAGAGCAATGCTAAATAAAAATATAATGAAAAAAGGTATTTTGTACACAATTGTCGATTAAAATCAATGTTTACATTCTAATAGGGGATACTCGTTTTTCATACCTGAAATTTTCGTAGTCACAGTTATCAATGAAATAGGAAAGCTTTGTAAAATAAAGGTAGGTAAGTTCCGTAAAAAATTCATTATAATAAACGTAAACTAGATTAAAAATCAGGATAAAAAAAAAAAAATAAATAATATAGGCATCATTATTTCGGCAATAAATTCTTAGATGGTATAAATCAACGAACAAAGTTTGAACTTGTAAAAATTTAATTTAATTTAATAGAGCTTTTTCAAATTTTCGATCTTTACAAGTTAAAAGCATTGTATTTTATCAATGAATACGTGAACAAAACAGAGGTTTTAAATATAAATATGTATAATTCTTTTAATTTTGTTGTCGTTCTGTTCGTCATCTTATAGTTTGGGATTTTATTAAACTAGTAAATTGACTTACATTAAATGGGTGCAGCTGTGGTCCCAATCCGGTTTGTATTTAGCGCCCATTTCCAGAGCTTTTTGTCTTAAGTTTGCTCTGTCTGGATTCTATGAAGAGTTAGAAACTTACTTATTTTCTAAGGACATAAATAAAAATTTGTAGTACCTGAATCCCGCTTATGACCAGCACCACTCCTTTGAGGAGTTCGTTAAATGGTCGGTACTCAATTTGCTTATCTGGCTTGAATTTTTTCATGGTGTTCGCTGGGGAACTACCCGGAGAAATGGATCTCTTGCTTGTAGAAGGACTAGGATAGGTTGTCGTTACTGGATTAATTTTCGGTTTGGAGCTTCCCTTCTTCTCGCTCCCCTCAGAAGCTTTCTTGAGTTTTGAAGGTGGTGTTCCTTTTGCTTCCTTCGCAAGCTCTTCTTTTTCCTTGCGAACTCGTTCCACATCAGCTGAAATCATCCGCTGAACTCTATCGCTTGGGGCTTCATCCTCGTCGTTGCCAAAGAGAAGATCATTCCTATTTCGGTCTAGTATTGGACGGTCAGTTTCATCAGATTGTGAGGAAGAGTTCCCGGGCGTCATTTTGTACGTCTTTCCTGGCTTTAGAGATTCTCCTCGCGTCTTCAAGGCAACTGAGGATGACGCCTCTCGGATCTCAGCAGCCGCTAGAACGTTCGTTTTCGGTATTAAAATTATAAGAGGGAAACTTTTGCTACTTACTTGAGTTTTTGGAATTCTTCGCTTGCTTCCATCTTGTGAACATCGAAATTGCATCCTCTGAATCTGAAGAATCTTCTCGGAGGAGAAACCCTCCAATTCTCGTCTCATTCTTTTTCTTGTCCTCTTGTTGGTTGTTACCATTTTCCGCCTTCTTCAGCAGGAACTGGGGCGGCACAATTCGTTTTTCTACCTTTTTACTTTCAGCTGTCTCGGTTACGTGGATTTTAACAAAACTAAGACCATACTGCACGTGTCTGTTAAACGGTTGAGTGCAAACGAGCTTTAGAAGGTCCCATTTTTCTTCGGCGACGTCCTGGACGAGGGAAAGTTGGGTGAAGCATCTCACTCTGTTCGGATTTGAAGAGCTCTTGCTTTCGAAGGGAGTCATAAAAGAACACGTCAACATTATTTCCTGGAATCGGCACTGTAGCAACCCAAATCCGAAGAATATTTTGTAAAGGTTGGCTTACTTTAAAACTGTCCTGGCTGCAGGCATTTTTCCCAACGAGCACCTCAACAAACGCCGCGTGCTCGTTTCCTATGTCAATTCCGGTGATTTTCTGAGCCTGGTCAAATTGTAGGATCACAAAAGCAGACTTTTCGCCAGCGTTTTTCGTCTTCCATTTTTTTCCAGACTCGATGTTCAATAAATTCGACGCCGGGTGAGCCTATAAAAGGATGAATTTGGGAAAATGAGGAATATCGGTAAAAAAAAATATAAAATTTACTGGATCTTCACTGCTAACAGCATAAACACTTTTGAATTTTGCTTGGGGCATTGTCTACTTTTCATAATTTAATAAAATCCCTGTAATATTTTAAAATTTCACAGACAACAAGCCGAAAATCCGCGGCGAACTGTTGAGCGGTAAACAAAAATCTGCAAGATTTTCTAGCAGACAGTTCCTAGATCTGTCAAAATCAGCTGTGCATTGTTGATTCTTTGTACTGTCCAAGTTGACTCAGTTAAAAAGTGAAATTTTTCTAAAGTTGAAAGAGTTTCTCAGTTAATTCGATGAAATGGATGTGGAGATGAGTAATATTAACAAAGTGGAGGAGGTGGCTGGCGCTGGGGATGACCAGGTGAACGTGGATGTTGCAAAACCAAAAAGGGTGCTCCACTTCAGCGATGGGGTCTTGGAGGAGTTTTCTGACCCAGAAGACGAGGGAGGAAACGATGCTGTTGATGTTAATGAAAATAAAGTAGACGAGGTAAGCGAATTTGAGGCGGAAATGACAAAAACAAGATTTTTGTTGATAGTTTATGGTTGTTCTATGCAAGGACAGATGGCGCTTTATATAGTGTGAGTGAGAGTATTCTGTAATTCATTTTTTTAAGATTGTGGAAACGGAAATGCAAAATGGTTTCATTTTGGGGGAGTACATTTTTAGAATTGGAAAAATTTAAATCGATTCTTAATTACATTATTACAATATGAAATAAACTATAATTTTATGTAATTCCAATTAACAGATGTAATTTCAAATCAGAATCGTAATTAAGATGAATATAATTAATGAAAATTACGTTTATTTCGTAAAGAAAGGCTATTTGTTATTTAAATAACTATTTGAAATTAGTGAATGCAAAAACACCCTTTGATTTATTTTTATGATCAATATAATCAACTCTATATCCGAAGTCAATACGTAAGTAAAATATGGTCGGGTTGCGAACGGTTCTAGAATACTCATGCCTCTCTTGAGACACCCCAAAATGCTAACTAGGCCCAAACTACTTGTGTATAAACTGCATTTCACCCATTCTGGCTCAAAAATTTGAGCTGTTTTCGAAAGGAGTTTGTAAGATTAAGATATCGTACTATTCGCAAACACTAATCCAAAAATTACATTTGTAATGAAGTGGGTAATTTTCGAAATATGTACTCACTTTGAAACAAATTACTAAGTAAAATCTTGAAAACTAAACAGCCAAATTCAAAGATTACTACGCCTTCCCCATTGCCCTGATTAATAACGATTCGCAGGAGTTCCTAGCAGTCGTTAGTGAAAATAAGGCAACTATCTAAATATTATATAATAATATAAATCAGAATTTCTAGATTCGCAAAATAGACAATAATTAAGAAATTACAATCAAAAACCGGTCATATAGTACTCGTAGATGTTTTAAATGTAATAAATTGTGGTTCCTGCAGAAGCTGCCGTTCCGAAAAATTTTCTTCTTTCTTTGCCATAATCATGAAAGTGAGAGCGAAAACAACTTAAATTATATTTAAAAAAAAAAAAATTAGTGCAGGATAGTCTTATTTTCTAGGAATATTTATGAAAAAATTCCGAATAGGTCCTTATTTGTATTTTAATTAATCACTCGCAATTCAGTATTGAGATTAAAAAATAAAATAAATTCTTAGAATACATTTTTGTTCTCTATAAAATTAAAATTGTCCTATTTTATTTTTTTAATGGCTCAGTTGAGGAACAAAAATTAAGTTACTTAAGTTAGTTGTCATCATATCCGACACCAAATATGTATGTGTGTGTTGGTTGGTTAAACGAAAAATAAGAAATGAATAATAATAATAATATTTATAGTCACTTTTGCTTAATAAATTTAAGAAGTGCTTGAATTTATAAGCATATATGACTATGAATATTATTTTTTATTAGGTCACGGTACCTCTGAACGTCCGACTCCACAAATGAAATTCCCATTAAATTGCAATCAAAGCCCAACAACTGCATAATTCCGGTGAAAATTTTTAATTTTCCTCTAATTCCAGACTAATTTGACTTGGGGTCCATGGCTGTTGCACAAGACATCAAAAGCGGGCGGCACCATCCTGGCTGGATGCGATTATGTCGGCGGAGCACTGGCATCCTTCCTGGGAATCACAACACCCAAATACCAATGCGAAATCGATGAATTCAAGAGGGCGAGGGAGGAAAATGAAAAGCTGGAGAAGGAAAAACAGGATGCCGGCTCCTGGCAGGAATCCAGAAAACTTAATTGCAATGAGGCTATTACGAGAGAAATGGACAAGGTTGATGAGCGATTCTGATTCGGAGGAGGTGAACGTCTTCGCGGCGTCTGAAGGGGCTTCTTAACTTATTTATTTATACTGTTATTGGACTAAGTGGTTATCAGAGCACATATCTAATTTATTTGTTGAAATAAAGCAAATTTTGATCTCTTAACAGGTTTCCTCAATTACCACGAGACAAGTCAAGAAGCCCGATCCCTCCCCCGAGAGAGCCCCAATCCCGAAGAAGTCGAAAGTGATGAATTTAATGAGTCCATGTCTAATGAGGGCCCCGGCACAAGAACTTCTTCCGCTGCAGTCGCGACTAAGATTTTTTAAAATCCCAACCCCTTCCCATCTCCTTGAAGACGACGTCCGCACTTCGCAAAAAACTTTTCAGTGATAAATTTCAGGCACTTGGAATTCATCTGTTGCTCGCTGTTGCCCGCCGCTCCGCCCCCGATTTCCACCCCCCGCTCATAACTGGAGCGAGCCGCTTGCCGCCCACTTTCTTAACCTTGAAACAATTAAAACGACTCAAAAAGCAATTTGCAAATGCGGAGAAAGAAAAAAAAATCCCGGGGAAGTCCCCATTACCATCGTCGTCGTTAAATAAGGGCAGGCGGAAGGGCGGAGGAAAGTAAAGGTCTTTGCGGGGGAAGGGGGAACTTTGCGCGTTTATGTGCGCACAGTTGGCACAAGCAACTTCGTTTTAGGGAAGAAAGTAAATAAAAAAAAAAATAATAATGAAAAAATTTAACTTCCTACCACCCACTGGTAGGGCATCATCCCAGACTCCGCGGGCCCTAAAACTCTGCGATAAAAACTTATAAGAGAAAGCGCGAAATGCCGGGACTCGGGAGATGCACCCGCCATCCCCGGACATCCAAATCGAGCGCTCCAACGAATAAAAAAAAAGCTCCCTTTCGGCGGCGAGAGGAAAAGTAGGAAAAGTCGCGTACGGTTCGCAGCGCCCTACCGACGACTCCCGTACTTTGGAGAACGTTTTGAATTTTAAAATTGCGGCAGGTCATGAACGCGCTGGAATATTTATATCCATCCAGGAGTGAGCCCACCCCCGCGTCCTGGAGCGCTGCAGACGCAGACAAAAAAGTGTTAAAAAGTGAAAGAAGCACGACCCCGCCACGAAGAAAGGCGCAGAAAACACTGAAAGAAGGGCTCCCGGAAACGCGGGGGTGGGTGCTGGGGGAGATTTGTAATGACTCGCGGAAAAAAAAATTAAGAAAAAAACTTTTTTTTTTTCTTGGCAACTTTGGCGACTTTTCACTTCTCGTCCGGGGGACTGAGAAGTAGGAAGAAATTTGCTTGCTGCAGCGCGAGCCGCGAAAGTCCCGAAGAGTCGCGTGCCTGCCGCCGCCGCACGGAGTCAATCGGCAGCGACTTACTTTTTAAGGAGTTTTTAGTCCTCTTTTTCCAATTCGACGGGGGAGGGACGATGAGGTAATGAAATGAAAGGGCTCGCCGTTGTCGAGCTCAGTCCCGGAATTCGAGCAGAAGGAATACAAAAATCTGATAAATGTTGCGGCTGGAAGATTCCATTTTTTAATTTCGAAAATCTTCGGGGGGTGGTACTTGGGAGTTAATTAAGTGATAAGCTTGTTACTTTTAAGACTTGGGGAGGTTGAACTGAGCCATATTTTGTAGCCGGTTTATTGGAGGACTTTGGTGGTAACGATTACCATTAATAGTCGCAGGGGGCCTTAATTTTATATGAATTTTAAAATCTGTTATGAAAATTGGTAATAATTTGAAAGCTAAGAAGTAGTAATTTAAGAGTGGTAAGAATTTGTCTTAAATCAAAACGTTCAAATATTCTTCCAAATACTGAGAAATTTCATTATCTTAAAGAAAATAACACTAATTCAAGAAATATTACTAAAAAATATGAAGGATTTATTAAGTTGATGCTTATCAAAAAGTTTGCCTTCCTTCAAGAAAGTTTTAGTAGTACATCTTCAAATTCAAAATTTAGGTTTTCATTAAATAAAATAGACGTGTATTTTATATTTCATATGATATAAAGTATTTTTATAAAACAGCACTAATTTTACTAACGAAAATAAAAGTATGCTGATTGAATTTCGTAAAAGATTTTCAAGGCTAATTTTTGTAATTTTGAATTGTAGTTAAATACTTTAAAAGTTTAATTTCCACAATAACGATTAGGATTCAAAAGCGCACGAAATAGGAATAATAAATATGTAATAAAATTATGATAATATAAAGTAGTTACATACTTAGGTATGGTAGTATTTATAAGAAAAAGCTCAAGGACAGTAGAGTTAAGTTGATTAGGTAGGTATTTAAAAAAAAAATAACAACTGGTTGTAAATAACCGGGGCACGCCCATTCTACCAAAAATTTCACATTTGAAATTTTCCATTTACTAATTGAGCAATCAACTCTTCCTAAATTTTCTCTTTGGTGTACCTAAAGTAATTGCCCATTCAAATTTTAAATCAAAGAACAATGGAAAAATACCTTAAATTTCTGCTTGGTTTAAAGTTTTCTTCCCAAAAATTCGCCAAACCTCTGCAAAACGGCAAAATGGACACACCCAAAATCAAGGTAGAGCATCCCCCAAATCGTTGTAGAGGGGGTATTGAAAGGGGATGGGGGGAGGATGCAGTAGAGTAGAAAGTAGCCACCAACCATCCCGCAGTGTTCTAAAGTGGAAATCGCAACTTGAAATCCTTCGAAACCCCTCGACATAAATTATCAATTAGAGCAGCGGAGCCTCTGCCACCTCCGAGGGCCACACCACACCGCATCGCATCGAAGAAAGGACAACAAAAATTTTAATTGGCATAGTGCATATGTGCTATATGGAGTGGAGGGGGTTGGGGAGGGGGGAGTTTTGGGGGACGATTACAGTTCAATATATGCTGCCCTAATGGTACAAGGGGTGGAGACTTTTCGTTCTCACTTGGTGGAAATGGCGAAATTTCACCATGTCGGCCGAGTGGAGCATTTCGAATCGGCCGTAGGAGGTGGCGAAGGGAGGATAGGTGGAGAGTAGAGAGGACCAACACCGTTGGAGGTGACACGTATCGATTTATAATTCAAACACTCATGCATATGGGGGGGCTACAGAAGCAGCAGTAGCGTCAATTTTATTCCTTGTAGAAGCTCGGCACATAGGTGGGAGGGAAAATGTGGAGCACACTCTTAGTAACCAAAGGCAACAGAAGAGGCTGAAGAACAATGTTGGGGGCAGTACGGCGCTCGGTGGTATATCCCTCCCCCCCAAACCCCCCCGGTTCGAGTGTGGCCATGTACCATCATCAAACAGCATGGACGCGGCTCTCCATTTGCTAAAGCTCCACATATAATGAACGACCACCCACTTTCACCCCCATATGTGTATGATTTACGAGGTGTACACTTTGCTAAGTACCCTGCCGGTAACCTTCGTGCATGTGAACGAGGGCCGAGAATGTACACCCCCCCCCGCGCGTTTCGTCCACCCGCACGAACGGTACAGACGAAGGCAGCGGGGGTGGTTCGGGGACGAATGTGTGTATTCGGTCCCAGGATACGGAAAAGGCCAACATATACATATATCCATATATTCATACATATGCTCACATATGCGCGTATGGTGTACCACCCTTTGACGAGGAGCGACGGTAAAAGACGAAGTCCTGAGGCAGAGCCGTGGATATCCTTTTTTATTAGGGATGAGTACGTGCGGTCGGAATCGTACATAAAACTTTCATACATAACCTCCGTACATCCCTCCCCCGCCTGCACTGTATGTCGCATGAAATATGTGAGAGGGTGGATATGCGCATGTATGCGCGCGATTAGAATTGTTTTCGAATCGCGAAAAACACCATAGCCACCACACATACAAGGCCGCTTGAGTTCTGGCTAGGAATAGTTGAATGGTGGCCAATCGAGGACCGTTTTAGCTTCTCATGTTCACTGGGTCCTCCATCGATGATGATAAGGGTTACGGGGAACACAAAGGACGATTCCTGGAACACCATCCCCAATATGCGGGGGTGGAATTCTAGGGGGATATTTTAATACAGATCCCAGCAGCACAATTTCACAATCTGCACAATCGCTAAGGTTTCTGCCGTTCCAGGATGTTCCCAAAATGTTAGCTAAAGAGGGCTGTCCAGTCCAGAAAGGACGAAGGGTAGAAGCCATCGATTCCTTATTGATCGGCTCAATTATCCCTACTCAAATATAAGTAGTTTTCCCCTATCTCCCTCTAAACGGGATATACACAAAGCATAACATCCAGGAAACCTCCTGGCCGGCGTATTCGTATTCCCCTTTCTTCCCTATCACTCTACTCAATATTCCCGGAGAAAATCCTCTTTATGTAAAAGGACTCCCTTTGGGTTGGACCTGTGTGTGAGTGCCCAGCCATCGCAGGAGGCATCCCCGCTCGCAGAGCACGAGCAAAAGGGAGCAAGTTCATGTGAGTACTTATTTATAGACCACACCCCCTGTTGGTCCACACGGGATTTTCACACAGCATCCCTCTATTGCCAATAAATAGTGTGCGCCAGTGTATGCGAATCAAATATTTATGTGTCACCTCCTCGGTATTTGCGCAGATTTTTGGGCCATATCGCTTTTTTAGATTGTGTGTGTTGTCCCTCCAGGTTGAAAATGCCTGTTTACAAACTACATGCATGCCTCGGATCGTGTCCTTGTGGAGGTAGCTGCCCCTCAGGATTCAAGGGACAGTGATGATGGGTATTTTGGGGAGGGAAATTTGTTTTTTTTAAAACATTTTGCAGTTTCTTTAAAAAAGTTTTGCGGATTTTGAGTATAAATGCGGGATTTTGGGTATTCAAAAATATTAGTAGGATAATACATTAAAGAAAAACAAGCAAAAAATACATGCTCTTGTTTTTAAGTGGTATGTTTTTTTATAATAGTATAATAGAAACAGGAGGTAAATTTTTATTAGTAACTTTATGAATTGCATTAAATTATAAAGTTTAACTGATTTTATTTCTGTTAAAAACGTTGATCGGTTCAAAATAAATGTTGAAAAAGTTAAAGAGATCTAAAATCTTATAATACTTCGCTAGATATTTTCTGAATCAACCTGTACTTGATTAGTTTTGCAATAGAAATATATTATTAACTAAACATGTTTTAACTCTTGGGTATTAAATCAAAATACGAAAATTAAACAATTGATGATTTACAAACTATCTTAAAGAAAAATAATAAAAAAAAAGCTGCGTTAAAAGACTTTGTGGACTATCTTATTTTTACTTTATAAATACATATACATATATATCTAAGTACCTACGTTATAGTTTAAAAAAAAGGTGTATACGATTAAAATTTGTAAAAATAAGTCTATTTTCAAATTATATACTAGATTATTTTAGCCATAACAATAATATATGTAAGTAAGTTTCTAAGTTTCGAATTGTTAAGCTATTATCTTAACACTATTAGACTACATAGAGCAGTTGAAAGTTGAAAAGAAAAATATTTATCTTAATGAAATGATAGCTTTCTAACGATGTAGGTACCTTTAAAAGTAAAATGATTTTGTTTAAGAAACAATTTAGTAAATTTGATTAGAAAAACAATAAATTCAAAGACTAACGTTTCTATCAATTTCTGTAAAATTTATAAAAATACAGATTGCTAACTTTGCTGCTGTACCTGAAAACTTAATTATTCTTTATTCCTTTTGTTAAATATTTAAATGCTTTTATGTATGGACGGACGGATAGTTCTTTGTAAAACATTGTACAAATTCTCAAAATTTGTCTATATGTAGTAAGATTTGTTTTGAGGTATCAACTATATTTTCTTTATTGAAAATTCCCTTCCTTAAGGGAAATTTTTCTGCATCCTCCATAACAGTCGCCTAGCAACTAAAAAGATTCCGTCTTTTAGTTCGTTCAGGAAAAATATCCCGTGCCTCCTTCCAATTTTTTCCTGGAGAAAAAGGAATATTTTTTTCCACTGTCGTCGCCTCACAAGGCTAGTGGGAAGAGCGCGGTGGGGGCTAGAAAGTTTTTTTTTGCGGATCCTTTCCTTTTTATTTTGCTCGCACCTCCCTGCCTCTGTGCTGTGAAAGTAAAAACACTTCATAATTGAATCCTCTTTTTGTATTTGCTTGCATCCTTGCGACTGGCGATACTTTTACTTTCACTTTCGCGAAAAACTCAGACTTTTCAACACGTTCATAAAAATACATGCAGGGAATTTCTTCAATTTTCTTCCAGCTTTTTTTTCCTTTCTTCCCTTATTTTCGCCTGCTGCCGCGCGGCATTTTTTCCTACGTTTTGATTTTTTATGCAGCGCGCGGGCACGGCACGTAGAAGATATTTTGCATGCATATATCTGTAGAGAAGTGCATGTGCCGTAGAAGGGGGGCTTGGCGGGGAGCCACAATGAATTTCCATTTTTTTTCTCACTACATTTTTACTCACTCGAGTCTTTTGGTGGTTCCTCCCCCGTCGCGCGCGAATAGTGTGCGTATGTGGCACCGTGCGGCGGAGGCTCGTTATCCTTCCCTCAATATATTTTTTTATTTTTTTTCGACGTAAGTTCCTCCGGGCACGATTGCGACAATGTGAAAGTTCGCACACAATTTCTGGAGGAGTTCCAGTTTTTCGTACTTTTTCGCGATATTGTCGTTGATTTGTTTTTCCCTATTTTTGCAAATTTCTCTTCTGCGTTAAATACTTTGGCCTGGAAGAAGAAAATAGGAGCAAGCGAAATTGGGGCACTTTTTGTTTGCTTAACTTTTTCTTCCCTGAAATGTTTCATTTTCGAAATAAAGTAGGTGTCGAGGTCTGAGGGAGACTCGGTAAAATGCATAAAAACCGCCCCCGTGAAAAAGGCAGAGTGCGTCTTATGCTTCTCTAGGATGCCTATGTTCTTTTTTGTTTCTTTTTTTTTATCCTTTCTGGATGCCCTTCGGTGCCCATGTTTCTTGCTCAAATTCCAAGAGTTCCTGGCATCGATCGACTTTAAGAAATGGATGACTTGTGCCTCGGCATCGACAAGCTCAGGTAATTAATTTTCCACGAATCGATTCCGCCAAAATTTTCACCGATTCCTATCCAGAAGCAATGACGACACACAAATTATTTATAGATACACTTTACAAAATGCGATGGCGGCCCTGATGGATGCTATTCAAGTTTTGAAGAAGCCCCTTTTTGCCGCGCTTTTAAGCGTTTTCGAATTTAACTTTCGGAAATGTGCGGCAACTTCTTGCAGTTTTTGTTCAAGAAAATGTAATTTGAGAACTGTGAAAGATAAGAAGGTTTGCCCCGGGTGTATTTTGTGGGGTTTCGAGAAAGAGGTGGGCACCGGGGAAAAAGGTATCATAGCTGTCGTCGTTCTTATCGAGATTCGATTTAAATAACTAAATTCATGAGATTTTAAAAATTTATGGTTTCAGAGAGGCATTAAACGAAGGTAGAAAGATGGTTACTATTGCTTTTGTGAAATCTGTACCTAGAGTTTGACGTACTTAGGGCCTTCAGGCAAACTTTTCTGTCTATTAAGTTAATTTCATATATAACGAATACCAAAAAGGAGCTCATATATTTTCTTTTACGTAAGTTGCTACTTAAGTTTTGAGATTATTAATCTGGCATTGTCATCGTAAAGTTTGAAATTTTTAATGGTAAACGTACTCAGAACGTTTTGTCATACGAGTGATATTTCTATTTTGAAAAACAATAAAGCCATTTTCGATTATAAATATTTGTTTTTACTTGTCTGTCTCAAAACTTACGTAGTTACCCTCGTATATGTATATGCATTTTTATTTTTTATAGTTAGAATTTTACTGATATCAAATTTATGCGGAGAGTAATTAAGCCAAGAATGCTGGTATCAAATTTGGTATCAAACCTTTTTAGTATTCAATTTTGATTTTTTAGGTTATACTTAATTGAAATAATAAAGACTAGAGCTCGACAGTCATCAAAATTTGATATTTTAAATAGTAAAATCGATATGATTTTCATGATTTTTTGGAGCGTATAATAAATAATTGATAAAAATCCAGTAATGACCCTCGATACGACATGTCCTAAGGTATTTATGAAATATTTTGTATTGGTAAATTTTTTAAATTCGACGAAATACAGCCATCCTCCGGCGTTGGCTTTTTGTTTTTTTTACATCGATTGCGGTGGTTCCGATTACTTTTGAAGCGCTTATCTGAAATCAAAGCCTCCAAAACAATTATAAGGTCTTTAGTGAAAAGTTTATTATTCGAGAGATTCAAATTTGAGTTTTTTCAACGAAATCAAAATCGAAATCGATCGCTTAATTATAGATCTTGAGTTGTCGTGGCCACGGTTATACCATACATAGTACCTATACTTTTGAAAACACATCTATTTTCCAAACTGAGTATCTTATATTTTGAAAAATTCCACAATGTTAATTCTCCAGAATTGTGACTTCTTGTCAGGTTTCAATTGTATTTTTTCTGAGTCAAAATTTGTACTACGAATTTTCATAAAGTTTTATAAAGTGTTGATTGTTTTAGTTTTAGTTTAGGTAGGAAGAAATATTCTAATATAAAGAGTCCTGCATATATGCACACAAAAA
This sequence comes from Eutolmus rufibarbis, assembly GCA_963920795.1. NCBI lineage: Eukaryota > Metazoa > Arthropoda > Insecta > Diptera > Asilidae > Eutolmus > Eutolmus rufibarbis. The sequence continues at coordinate 42,956,583 of OY987206.1, forward strand.
ATAAAAATTAACCCTATATTGCGGATCTGAATTATTTAATTAAACGTACCTACAATTTATATTTGCTTTTCTAGATCGCTTTGTTAAATGAAAATTAGAAGCCTACTGTTTTGCATCGTATACTTTTTATTGTTAGCTTCTTACTCAAAGAGGATAGAGAATTCTCCAAGAAAAATACCATTAGATAGTAGCAAGTAGTTAGTTCTCCAATTAACAGCCCGCAATCATTTTTCTAAATAAAAACCTCTTTTACCACTTAAATTTATAGCCTCGCCATAAATCATATAGGAAACTGTCCACGAAACGCTGTCCGAACAAAGTTGGCAGATGAGCAAATGTACTGACATCGGACAGAGATAATAATCGAGGGACCCAGAGGACCTTAAGGGTCACACCCATCCCATTATTTGCCGGTCATTTGCGTTCCCGTAAAAATGCCGATGAGGCGCACACACCACCGGACGGCAGGCGCACTCCAGGCCTCCTGCCCCTTCCAGAGTATGGCGCATCTTTTGTTCTGCGTCCATCGTCCGTCCATCCACTCGGAGTGGTCACTACTTATATAAATCAAATAACCCTTTAAAGTCGGGCGTGAACCCTTTTTCTACCTGCTCTCCCTTTGGTCCCTTCCTGGAGCGCTATGTACCCATGCCCGGTGACTCCGGGGATGACCCTTTTCCGGGTATTTTCAAACTTTCGGGGTTCATTGAATTAAATGGGAGCGAAAGTATCTGTGCGATGTGGTTAGGTTTGGATTGGACTAGCTGACCAGGTTTATTCGCTCCTACCTGGATGCAGGTAGTTGGCCAGGAATTAAAAAGGGTTCCTGGAGAGGTCACCCGGAATCCACAGACGGCTGTTGGCACTGCAATTTGACAGTATGTTAAAGGTCACGCGTGCGGACGAGTTGGGCAAAATTGACCACTTTTATGTCCACACTGGGTGCTGGATGAAATGCGATATTTTTGCTATAATTGCTTTAATATGTCGCGAAAATCCTTGCAATGCAATTTCAAAAAGGTTTTGAGTCTACTGGATAGTAAAGAAGATATAGAGTTAAACGCAATATAAAATATTTTACATTGTTGAATGAATTGCTTGAATTAGCTCGTGACAACAGTCAAATCCAAAAGCTTTAATTTAAATCTTCAAAAAGTCTATTTTACTCCCGGGGGTTTGACATAACTCTTTTTTTATGTTAACATAATTTATCTAGATTATTTTCCTAAATTCTGGTGCTAGTTAATACAAAACTGGCAAAAATATATGCTTAATTCAGAAAAATGAAGCATTTTAATATTTAATTGTAATAAAAAACAATTTTTGTGGAGTTAAATTGGGAGTAGTACAATTTTAGTTTAATTCTAAACGTTTAGATGGCTCGTTTTCGAAAAGCGCTATTTATAATTTTAGTTTTAATTAATTAGAACCACAGATATTACTCCTTCAGAAAGTCTGATAAAAACGTTTGGACAGTGATATGGTTAGACTTGAATCGCTTGAGTTTTAGTGTTTAAATTAAGAAGCAGAAAGCAGTCAAAGAAGTATATACAAAATAAAAAGGCCATAGAAGGATATAATTTAATATGCGTTTTACATTTGTAGCTTATTTCTTATTATTAATATTGCTGGCTTTAAGAGCAAAATTATAATTTGCATTCGAAAAAATATGAATTGCTTTTATAACTCCAAATTTTAGGGAATTTCGACAACTGCGCACCGGTTTTTCCAGGGGCTGATTATAAGTTCTGAAAGATTTCGTTCAAAAAACATTTTCTAATTTCCGCCCAAGATACGCATGGATGACGTGTGCTGCGTACATCACATCAGCATGTGTGAGCACGAAGGAGTTTTCTGGAGCAAAATAAGGACGTGTCCCACTTCTGTTCGTGCAACGTATGCGAAAAATATGTGAGGCCGGGAGCGAGCAGCCAGGCTTCGACCTTCGCCTTGTGACACGCGAAGAAGGCAATTTAAGGCGAGGAGACGACGGCCGACGGACCTCGGAACCCTTCAATCCCGGCATTGTTTATCGCAATATAAAAATTGTATCCTTGTTTAAATGTGGAGCGCGTGGCATGCATATAATATTCCATTGCTGGGATTCCATCCCGAATATTCACCGGGATTCGCCCTCACGACTCCTTTGTCATTTTCAAATCCTTCTCTTCCTTCGGGCTGTATGAGGCCTAGCGACAAATTTTCTGTAGCCGCACTTCCTCTTAATACGTAAATATATATATAAAAAAATATTTCCTTTTTCGCTGTTTGCCTGTTTCGGGACTTTTGGGTCCCGGGTGCGGAAGGATCACGCCGGCGGTTCCTGCCGCCGTTGCAGGACTTCTGCTGCTCTATACTGCCGAAATGTGCCCTGCATTTCGATGAGGATGGCTTGCCATAGACACATCTGCTTGATTATATGCAAATTAGATTTAGCGTTGGCCTGCGTTTTGGGACTGGTTAAATAGATTGCTCTAAATTCACCGGGATGGCCTCTTTTCACGGCACGGCTTGTCGCGACCCGCGCACAAATGGCGATTCAATTTTCTACCTGGGCTGAATTGAAAAGCTCGGCCTCAGATCCAGGCGCAGGTAGACTGTTTCATTTCATTTTATTTTTTCGGTTTTGTTCTCCTTTTTTCATGGTATCAAAACGAAATCAGGTCGCCCTTTCATATTACTAACGAACAGCTGAAAGTGTATCCCAGAGTCGGCATTGTGCTCATCACGCGGCTTTCATATCATTTGCGTACTTTAATTAGGCGTTAGAATTTCCCTGGGGGCGCACAGGTAACTCTAGGATCCACTTTCCATAAGTCCTCAGTTTTTTGTCGTTGCATTTATTCAAAAGTTTTCCATTTTGCGTACGTGGCTAAATTTATTGCGTTTTCTTTAAAGTTTTACGCCAACATTTCATAGTTAATTTATTTGCAATTGTTGTTTTTTTTCGAAATTTTACAGTGCATTCTGCCTTATGTAAGGCCAAGGCTAACTGCTATAACTTTAAGGGACCAGGATTTTCAAGATGCTACGTACGGTTAATTATATCTCTAACCATCTTCTATCTAAAAGTCTCTTAAATAGGAATATTGAACTTTATTTAGTTTATTTTTGTTAGACGATAGAAGAGGATATCTATCGTAAAAGTAACCAGTTTAATTTTCCGAAATTAATAAATTTGTTGATCATTAAAACAAAAATTGCCATAAACGAAGCTCATTCTCTATAGTCTCTTCTATGAAACTCTGTCTGTAATATATTTTCATAATAAGACTATAAAAATTAAGGCTCGACTTTTTCTGTAAGTAAAAAGGTATTTTTCGACATATCCATCAGATCCAACTCGTTTTTTTGAATCAAGTATCATTGATATTGATTCAAATGCGCAATTATAAGGAAAATTCGTTTAAATTCGCAATAATATAGAATAATACTCTATACCAAAGCCTTCAGGCGATAGTTTGGAATGTTGGCTTTAAAAATTCTTCTTACGATTTTTTAATCTTTACATTGCTCAATGTTCGAATTTTTGTACGGTAGACTGTAAATCGATAACAAATTTTGCATGTAACTTCAACGCACTTTAAAACATAAGAAATAGTTTAGACCAAACAACAAGATGTTTGATAGTTTTCCATTTTTCAACTAATTACTGGTTCTGCAGTAGTATAAAAATTAATAAGAATTTAAAATTTTTAATTTTTGGCTACAACAGAAGTGTCGCAAAGTCACACAAATTGTTGGCTTGGTGTTTTTTGTTTAACCAGCATGTGTTATAATTTCATTTTCAAATGCCGCCGGTTCTTAGACTATCTCTTTAATTTCTGCACGGTCTTTAATATTTTGTAATCACTGCAAATTTATGAATGCTAAAATAAGAAATAAAGCAGTAATTTAAAAATTCATTTTTCGACTCTTCAAAATTTAAAAGTGTCAATAGTTACAAAATCCTTTAAAGTTAAAATTAATCCGGCGAAAGTTTTGAAAATTTATAATTTGTACCTAAATGTTTGATGATTGAAAAAACGATGGTAGAGGAGTACCCCAATCCAAATTTTATTTTGCTTAAAAAATAAAGTGAATTGTGAGCGCCAACAGAGTTCGCACATTATTTCTGCTCTAAGTTTTACCCCATTACATATTTCACGCAAGGATTCGATTCCAAAAAATTGTCCTTTATCATGAATGAAGTTAAATGTTCCTTGTCAAGAATGAAATATAAACAAAACAACAGGATCATGGAAAAAAATTCAATTTCTTCCGCGACAGAAACAAACCGCCAATATCAATCGCGCGGAGTAAATCGATGATGCCTTTCATGGACGCGTTCGTTTTCCTGGCAGCCACTATAAAATTCGGGATATTTCGCCCGTGCAGCAGGGACCCAGGGAACATATATTCAGCGGAAACCGCGACACTTGCGGATCCAACAAGTCAGCCAAAATATGACAAATAGACCTCAACAACTGGGAGCAATAGCAGTTTGAGGCCCGAGATGATGATAACAAAAACAGTGAAACAATGCCAAAACGCTGGAAATCCGAAGAATTCAATCCGAGAAATTGTTTATGCATATCAAATCCATTGGGATGTGGATCCATCGCCTGTCCCAGGGATGCTGTTCTGCTCTGTAGTGGGGGTATGGCGGACAGATTCGCGGGATGGGGCAGGGAGAAAACGAGAAAAGATAAAATAAATAGCAGCTAGAAGACAAATGCGAGAGTAGCATCCGCAATTCGTATAGACGAATCCCGGAAAATTGGATATCGCATGTATGATAAGTTCCAACGAACGTCTCCAACCGCTCGACCTGCACAAGGTCTCTAGGCGGAAGATGATTCCTAGAATCGCGAAAAACATAAAAAAAAATATACGTATCTACATACATCGCGGGTTGAGGTGATCCAATGCATAGAGCTAGAAATTGGAAAAACAGAAACAAAACCGGAAAATCGGATGACACTCGGAAATTGAAAATTGAGCCATCGCGGATTTTCCTGAATGGTGACAGAAATATGCTGGAGGAGCATACGCACCGCTCCGTTCCTACCGCGATATACGAGCATAAGCATAATATCGATAGGAGCGGTTTTGGCGGGAAACGATTGATGCGAATCGGGGGCCTATGCATATGTAAGTTGGCTGCCAGCCTCAAACTGCCGCGGTTCCCTCTGTTTCCAGATGACAAATTTATGATTATCCTTTCCGATTGGATTTTTATGCCTTTCATGCTCTGCCGAAACTAACACGTTTCCTTAAAAACCGCTTACGATGGGATCAAGTGGATTGGAAATAAAATTTATTTGCACGCGCGGAGCCGAGTGGGTTATTTTTCTGTGGGTAAATAATAAATGGGTCCAAGATGATTGTTTTTTCAAATGTTTTATCTTATTAGTTTTATGGGTTTGTTTGCAGTTCATTGAAAATATTCGTGTCTCGAGACATGATTTTTAAGATGTTTTCAATTAAGGAATTTTATGAGAGTTGTAAAGTTTTATTACCTCCTCGTCTATGATTTTATACATTTTATGTACAGATACTTAAATTAGATAAAACGACGTGTGAAGTATTGATATATAGCAAATTCACAAAATAAACAAATTATAAAAACCAGGTCAAGTGCATTTTTAGATGAAACTACATGAATCTACCCCATATGTAATTATATCATGCTTATTAATGCTATTCGAAATTTTTGAAATTTTTCGCGGCTAATATTCCCATAATCACTATAGAGTAGGTATTTTGTATTAAACAAAGCAATTTTTGAATTAAAACAACCTATTTTCAAAGTTAATGAAATTAAACGAAAGATATTCAGAGTTTAAAAACATATTTTTGAAAATATGAAATTATTTTAAATTAAGTGAAACTTTATTTAACTTTATTTGTCTGTTTGTTCCTCAAGAAATTTTACAAATCCATTTTGACACACTTCCTGTTATCCAGTGATCTAAAATTTTGAATCATCAACATTGTGGTTTCAATAACAAATTCAATGTTTTGATAAAAATTTTCTAGTGCTTGACACTCACTGTAAGTATGAAAATTTTGTTAAAAATATGTAAATAATTTATTATTACCGTGTATTATGTAACTAAGTAGTTCTTTCTAAATTAAGTAGTAAGGCTGAAAAATTTAAGGTGAATTTTGAGATTTACAAGGTCCACTTTGTCACACGTTATGTTATTTTATTGTCTTCCAAGATAATTTTTTAAAATTTCTTTAATTATTTTTTCATATTCATATTATTGTTTTCAATATTTTTATTAGTCCTAAAATAATAATATAAGATGCCATGACATCCCAAAAGGAAATCAATTTGCGTTCTTGGATAATATTTAATGCGCATGAATCCTATAATCAAATTCAAATCAATTTCCTAACGAATCTGTTAATAACAACTATTTTAACCACAATTTCATAAACGTTTTATATTGAATTATTCATAATACTTTTGCTATTATTTATAACCGATGCAATCTTCTCCTTTTTCGGGAATATTTTAATATAATTTTGCTTATTTTGGACACTTATTAGATGCATAAATTGGTTTATTATCATTAAATAAAGGCATAAAAATCTTTATTCATTCATTCGTGTCTCGTTTTAAGAAAACTACTTGTTTATTGTCGATAAAACCGTAAAAGTAAGCAATAAATGTTTGAGTATATCAATTCAGCCCAAATTAGTCCTATCGTATGGGGTACAACAAGAAAAATGGTGTTAGTCTAGAAGTAGTAAAAAATAAATGAATGAAACAGATTTTAAAATTGATAAATACGCCACATTAAAAAAATATCTCTAAATTGTTTTGTAAAAAGACGTCTAGTTATTATTAGATTGAGAACTTTCACGTTGTGTTCGTAAAAAAGATTCGTAAACATCATTAAAGAAAAGAAATCATTGGTTTGGTCTGATAGATTTTCTTTACAAATCGACAGCAGTCTTTTTAGCTGCTGACCATGACCTGTCTCAAAAAAAAAAAAAAAAAAAATATTATACAAGAAAATAATTTTTTCCCATCGAATAAAAATTATTCAACTTTTTCTGCCTCACCATCCGACGTGGAGTTCGCGGCGTACTAGAAACATACTGGCGGGATAATTTAATTAATTCATCACGAACTCCAGGAGCACCAAATTGAAATCCCGCCGGTGTGCGACGAGTCGGGCGTCGAGGCGCCGAGCAGCACACCGCCATTCAGGGCAATAAGTTCTATCGCCATAATTACGTAATAACGACAAACCTACTTACTTCAAGTTCACCTACTTTTAAATAAGAAATGCTATTGAAAGAATGAATAATTTAGCGCTCTTCCGCGGCAGGATACGGGACGGCGGCGGCGGCGTCTTCTGCTTCTGCCGCTGTGCTCGCAGCTGCAAACGTCCTTACAGCGGGGCCAGCGTCTGGAAGGGCGTCGGGTGGCGTCGGGAGGCGTCGTGCACCCCACCTGGCTTTTCATTTAGGCCGTGGAAAAAAATAAGAGGAGCCGAGTGGAACAGCGGAGCGGGAAAAAAAGAAGCGCACAGCAGCAACATCGGCAGCAGCATCCAGAGCCTCCTGAGGGAACAAGTTTAAATGAAATAAAGCGCGACGTCGACGATGACGACGTCGACTACGGCATCCTCGGCAAGGCTCCTTCCAACGCCTCCGCGAAAAGCTCCTTCTCGGGGCCTCCGGAGCGAGAAAAAGAAAAAAATACCAAAAAGGAAAAATAAAAAAAAAATAAGTACGAAGGAGGAAAACTGTTCGCAGTCATTTAATGTTTACAAAGAATCGCAAAGTGAGTGTTTACTATCATCGTTAAAAAATTTTCCCGCGAAAAGCAAATTTTCATTCATAATTAGTGGCGGCTGGGTACTTTCGGGCGGAGGCGGGCGGCGAAGGGCACAATACCCTGATGGCCGGGTAGCTTTAAGCCCGAGAAAATGCCGGCGTTTTCTAAGGAAAATGCAATTTTGCGGAAAAAATCCTTGGAAGCGAGCATTAAGGATCTTAAAAGATTTTCAGTTGAAAAGGGTCTGGGCGCCGCGGCCGACGGTCGTTAGTCCCTTTTTTTGTATTCAGTTGTACAATCCTCAATTTTAATTTTACAAATTTGTTGCAATATAAATTTTTCAAACGAACGAGTTTTAATAAATTTATTCATGCTATAAAAACGGATGCAAAAAGGGAAGTTAGCTTTGATTTATTTTAAAAGGCATAGAAACTATGTACATTCATCAAGGTAAATTAAAACTTATTTAGAGACAAAACTCTTTTAAATCGTAATGTTCAATGAGATACTCTATCTTGATATTAATTTCAAATAGAAAAAGAACAACAGTTTTTGAGATCTAAGAAATATCGAGCACAAATTTGAGGGGTAGGAACTAAGATTACACTGTTCTACAAATTTTATGTTTTTTTTTTCCTTTTTCTAAAACGTTGATAAGTGCTATTGACAATGATTTTTTTCGCAAATTACAAATCTGAATACGAAAACGTTCTATCTCATCACGTTTTCAAAAAACATGGGGTTTAAAAGTAGGATTTTTCAAAAGCTCGAGACATACATATGTACATATATATGTATAATTTTTATTTTTAAACAAATTTCGAAAAATAGCTAAACTACATATATTTACTTTTTACATTTTAAACTTTTTCTTCTCAAAAATGTGATTCGTTACGTATTGAGAATCCGTTATTCATCTCGAAACCAATGAAAATTTTCGTTTGGTGATACAATTTTGAATGGATGATATTTTCTGAAAATTCATCAGAAAAATTTACTTTATAATGAGTACCGGATTAAGGTCTACGAAAAATTCGAAAATCCTAAAAAGTGTAAAATAATAACAGCTTTGAAATCTCGTTTTCTATCTAACAATTTAAATATAAATATTTTACTTGATTAAAATGTCACGAAAATCAATGATATTTGATTTCATTGATATGCAGCATAAGACACATCGCAGCTCTGAATACGATCATTTATTCAAGTTATCTTTATTTTCAAAGATATCAAACTATTTAAAAGAAATATTTTCTATGTTATAATAATATAAATAGATATTACAACTATTTTGCTAAATGAAATCAATGACAATACTGCAAATTAGCTGAGATTTCTAGGATTTCCAAGTTTTCCGAGTTTCTTTGAGTAGCATTCGGATGGGATGAAGATATGAATGACCATTCAAACTTAATCCGTGCCTTTACAACCGATAAAATTAAGGATCAATCGTTCTGAATGTTATATTTATTTCATTTTATTCATAGTTTCGGAGCCTTTTAAAGTTGGGAGCCAACTCTGCCTAAATAGTAATTCGGCACAGCTTTCAACAACGAAGGGAACTAATTAAAAAAATATGATTTTGAAAATGTGTTATATAATAGAAAATGACCTGTACAAAAATTGAGTAAACTCCTATTTATTTTCGGCCTAGTTTTTTCTCAAAACCAAAGATATTTGTCTTTTACTTGAGAAAATTGTTTAGGCTGCACTATCCATAGGGACAATGTAATGCACCCTTCCTTCAGGCATTCGCATAAACCAACATTAGGCAAATGAATAAAAGTCCTCCAGAGTCCCCTAAATCTCTATGTGCATAAATTTCGCATAATAGATTCACTCGTCGGACTTGTCCTTGTCGGAATTTTTGCTCTTTCGCCTACCATGAGATATGCGCCCACCCATCCGAGTGAAGAAAGAAGAAGAAGAAGATATATGGCTTCGCCCAGGAGGACTCTTGGGAACGACATAGGAGGAAAACAAAAGAAAAAAAAAAACTTAAAAGTAACCCGAAAACAACGCGCGAAATCCAATACATAAATAAAAAGGATCAACGAAAAAAGATTCGGTCGTCCATTTTGGGTCCTTGCAAGTTTATCATCATACAGCCGCTGTGCTGCGTAATGTCGCAGTGGCGGCGGGCAGGGCGGGCGGACCCCAGTCCTCACTCCACCCACGCCCCACACATGTCGTTTACTCGCCCTTTATGCTACAGCACTTATCCCTGGAATAATGTTTAAGCACGGGAACAAGAGGGAGGGCACAATGGCGGAGCAGGACATGTGCGCCTATGTACATACAGCGCGGGGAACTTATTGGATTTAATATTTTCCGATATATTCGGTCCCGCAGGCGAGTGTGCCCCCATGTGATAAGAAAGGATAAAGAGGCCCAGGACATTTTCCCGGGACCCCAACCCGCGCACCTCACACCCCCCTCGCATGAGAGCTAGGCTTTAATAGCGCCCGACAGGAATTGCGATGGGTGCGGGGGTGTGGGTGGATGGGATGAATGGATGGTTGCCTGGATGGATATGCAAAAAAAAAAAAAAAAAAATTACAGCGAAGGAAAGTGGATAAAAAAAAAACGTCGCGAAAAAATCGCGATGTCAGACAAGTGCTCGCTGGCGTACCCGCGGAGCGATGATTGTGTTTGTGCTCTGTGATAAGAAAATGATAAATATGTGCTCCTCGAAGGGGGTGCCTTCGTTGCTTTTTCATCTCGAGCGCGATATCCCGTGGCTGTATTTTATCCGTTCCCTGGGCTGAAACTGTTCCTTTTTCTTCTGTTGATACTTTTCGTTGCAGTCATTTCTTTTGATGGTTGCCCGCAGGCATTCTCTCTGCGATCCCGAACAAGGCCGGGCGGGGGAGGATCGGGCCCAGGAAGCTGAGCATCTTTCACTTTGGGCGGTGGTGCGTATGTACGGGTTCAACATTTTTCCCTTCATTCCTACTTCCTTTTTTCTTCTTCTTCTTCTTATTTTGAATATTATCGAACTGGAAAAGCAGGTTAGGTAAATTTGCTTTAAGAAAAAAACCTTATCTTTTGTCGTTATTCCTCAAGTCCCCCAGATGAATGTATTGTAAACCCTGCTGATAGGCAATTCCTGGAGGAGCCCAGAAAAATAGTCGCGAAAGACTCTTATCTCAGAAAATAACGATTCAGCTTATGTGGATAGTCAGTTTTTCAATGATGTCATTTAATTTTGTCCAACTAAATGTAAAACCCTATTTATTTAATATATTGATAAGATTTATATTACAAAAAATATGTAAAATGTATACATATAAAAAACGTCTTATTTAAGAGTATGGCGAATTGTTACTAAGAATTACCGTACTTAAAATATTCTTTCGAAAAGATAGAAACTTGAGGCATACCAATTATAAATCTTCAGAAAAAATGAATTTGTAAATTGTTTATAATAATATATCACGATGTATGTCACAACCATTTTGCTTAGTAAATCCTAACTTTTGAAACAGTTGTAAAAATATCACCCGGGTTGAAATTTTTATTTCGTTTAGAACCCAAGATTCCCAAATTGTTTATGGTTTGGTCCGCCGACTGAAATTGAATGCGACTTTTGAAATTTTAGATCCTCGAAACAGTTGTAAGGGATCCAAATACCTAAAGTAAGTATATTGAGTTTTTAACTCTTATTTGAAGTTTTAGATCCTCCAAATAGTTTGTAAGCATGCAAATATTGTTATACAAATTTGCTTTCGCTTATAATTCACACTTATTATTGCAGCCAAACAGATATCTGGAGTGGCGTTCGATCCGTGCATTCTGGTGTCTGTGGCAGGGACACCAAGCCGTAGCCACACTAGGAAAAGGAAAGTCTTTCCTATAGCTATGAACTTGGAGATCGAAAGTTAGTTAATATTTTGTTGTCGGGACATTAAGGATCCTAATAGAGTTTAGAAACATCGATTAGCTCCCAAACCTTTCTAAAGCAGACGTACCTACCACCTTACGAATCAAAATGGGGTTCAATGCGTAAGAATCTTTATAGAGTTGATTTTTATTTGTTCCTCCACCTCTTCAGTGGAATAATTGGGATTAAAATAAAACTAAAAATTCGATTTTTCGAAATTAAACCTAAAAATATTGCTACGTTTTTGAACCTATTATGAAGATTTTCTATTATAAAAAAAAATAAAGTTTTGTTATTGTGTTTTCAAAACTTATATGTAGTTTTAAACATCATATTGTATTAAATTTTATTTATTTTGGAGTTGATCATGGTTAGTACGAGTTTTCAACCTCACCTAGCACCAGTTCTTTTGGGTGAAACCAAATTGCTTTGCCTATTGGCAATCCGAAAAGTGATGTAACTTTTTGAATTTTTGTAACTTTAAATATGTTTATCTCGAAATGATACTTTTTCATCAGACGTTGATGATTAAAGAAAATATTTTACACTATTTACACATTAATGATTCTTGTCCTTGCATAATATATAATAATAGAAAAACACTAGTAAAACGTATATATTTATGATTACATGAATTCGATCAGTTTTTGGTGTTTTAGATTTGTAAAATTAATTGTTAACGCCAGCAATAGTGGAAATTAAAAGAGCTATCTGTTCAGCGTTTTGTAAGAAACATTAATTTCAATAAAATAAAAATTTAAGTTTGTAGCTGTTGGCTTTGTAAATTTAAAAGTAGGGTACCCTATTAAGCACAAATTTTCTTATATGTATTATATGTATCTGTAGTTGTAATAGAACGTATTAAGTAAAGTAGAGTAGTAGACTAGAAATACTGTTTTACTTTATAATAAATAAAATGAGTTGCCATGGAGTCTTTAGAGCCATTCGTGAATTTAACTTGACTGTGTTCAATTTACCTCTAATTGTGAAATATTGAAATATAGAAAATATGAAGTTGTAACCAAAAATCCAAATTAGTGATTTTCTATAAGCTTTATACACAATAAATTTAAAATTATTTGCTAAAAAGCTATCTTTTCATTATTTATGGTGTTGCATTGTTAAATACATTTCTTTTGTGTAACTTTAAAGTTTTATAAGGTTATTGTTTTTTTTGCAACTGTTGATCTATATAAATTTTGGGTCGAACCACAAAAGAGTCTCTTTATAAACCTTTGGTATATCACAAGTAAAGATCAAAACGACATCCTAATCCACTTTTTTCCCCGAAGAGGTTCTAATAAGCCCTTTCAGTTCCGCGATTGGGATGGGTTCGGCGGTGAGGAAAACAAATTTTCAGTTACAATTCGCTATCTGGCGATCCCATCTCGATTTCATTAAATTTTAAGGGTCTGCGAAAAGACACCGCCGGAGGACTCTTCGAGTGAATGGGGCCATACACCACATGCAACTCATTCACTCGAAGGTCTTAATCCGATTTTCGGGCCAAAGGATTGCTCCTGCTCCATTTGCATAAAGACTCCGGTACTATCCTCATTTGCATAACCCGTGAATCGTCACCCGATAGCATCGCACCACCGCACACCGGGTGGGAAATTGTTTTTTACGATAAAATTTGTGACCATCATCACAAATGTGAAAAGTTTGCCCAGAATGTGTCCGGGTTTTTTGGGGTATTTTTGTGGATTCGTAAAATGCATTTGATTTGTTTAAAAATTTTTATGGTCATTCGTTTTTGCGATATTCCGCGTAAGAATGAGCAATTATCCGGGATGTGTCCCGGCAGGGTATGCGATTTTCGTGAAATTTAAGTGCCTTCTAGTCGAACCAATTCCATTCGCCGGGGTTTATTCCGGGGATTTTTACGTTTCACTCAATTTTGGATTATGGAGGCGCCCCATTAAGACTTGTGCGGAACAATTCGCACGGAGACTGGAAGTAGCGTCCCGGCGTCTTGTCCCGGCGGCGCGGCGCTCTGGCTGCTCGGGGTGTGATTCTTTCCCGCGCACAACGCCGGATAATTTATTCTCATTATACAAAAGAGGAGAAAAACGCGAAAATGGGTTGAGGCGCCCCGCAGCCCCATCACGCGGGGCTTCCAGCGCGTATACCCGGCTCTGAGGGTCGACGGGTACTCTGCAGAAAAGCAGCTTTGGGGTGTGTCGGTTGGGGCTCCTCGGCTCGGCCGGGGCCGGGTGGGTGGGTTTGGGGTGGTTCGTTAAGGAATTACAGGGAGCGCGCGTATTTTTTTTTTTTCATTTTTTTTTTTTTTTGTGTTCGCGGACTTTTAATATACTTTATGTAGCGCCCCCCGCCCCCACCATCAGCTGATGGTGTAATTCTTTCGGCAGGGCCGCGCCGCGCGAAGAGAGTGATAAAGAGAAAGTGCTCCGCCATTTACTTCGGGGGTTCTTGTTTTCCACGGGACGTTTTTCCTTTGCGCGTTTTTTGTATTTTTCGCCCTGCCATGAATTGTGGCACTGGGAAAAATTCCATATCGTCGCGACGGTGAATTAAAAGAATAACGACCCCCGACCTTGACTCGGCTGGAGGAGTTCCCGCTCTTCTCACCCTGCCGGGCGGAGCACCTATTGCTTCAGCTGGTCGTAGTTATATAATTTTTTTTTTTTCATTCTTCTTCGTCGTCATCTTGCAGCAGTGGAGCTGAATCTCTTTTCTTTGGCTTTTGAATGGAAAAACTTTTCGCCGGAGGCATTGCTGGGGCTCCTCGGTGGGGGCAGCGCAGCACCCAGCAGCTTGGGGTTCATACCTGCAGTTTTCGATGACGAAATGATGACGTCGCCGGCATTGGCTCCTTCTAGTTGGGCACCTCCGGGAGGATTGGAGTGGGATGCAAAGGAGCGAAGGTGGCGCCCTCCCGGACGGACGGACGGACGGATGGATGAGGATGGGGGTGGCTGCTGATGATTTTGACCCAGTTCCTAAAGTAAATGAATTTTTATTAAAAAGACGGTTGGCGGTGGGCCTGGGCATGAATGAGCCAGAAAAAGACTTGTTGATTGTTTGTGTTTTAAAATAATGACGACGGGAGATGTCCTTGGGAGGATGGAGCCAGTGGACCTGTTGTACCCCAGAAGGGCACTTTTCTTCGAGAAAAGTTACTCTGACGGCTTTTCTCTTTGTATTTCGTAATTGGGTAATTAAGGATTTCGCTCAAGATCTCCGCGGCTAGACGGTAGACATTTTCGAGCTTTGCTTAAGTGTGTTGTTCTTTTTTCTTAAGGAGGGAATCCCGATTCAGATGCGGGTATCTTTGGGTGGGAATTGTCGATTTACTTTTTTTCTAAACGATGCTTAGAATGAAGGAACTCGTATTTATGTTCGTCTGCTGTTGCTAATTTATGATACAACGTTATAAATTCTACATTAAATGTACACAAATTTAAATAAGTCAATAGGATGTGAAGATAAAGCGGTCAAGTAAGTGAGACTTTTAGTTTCACACACTATCATATCCTAACTCTAAGTTAATTCCCTTCCCAGGACTTTTTCGGGAAATCAGAGAACTTATCTTACTTTCCTGTATTATATTTATAGAATATTTTACATTAATTTTTGACTAAATAGAACTATTTTCATATATTATAATTCAAGTTTTTGGTTGATGGATTGCTTGTTTTAAATGAGTTTGATTCCTAAATAATGTTCAAATAATTCTATTCTTAATCAATCTAAGAATATTGTTAGAAAATAATATTTCATATTTTAGACTTTATAATTTTAATTTAATACTTAACTTATACTTAGAAAAAAAATATCATTTTATGATAGGTACTATTGCTTACTCGATTTTATAAATAAATTGATAGTAGTATTGATTAATGAATTTAAAATACCTTCAATTTATAACGAACATATACATTAAACCAAGAACTCCAAGTATTAAAGTCACAAAACTCATCTGCTATGTTGACAGCACCATTCATAAATTGCGATTCCAAAATGCCTCTAATATCGAATATATTTAGAACCGCCTTCAAAAAACTACTGAGGGTGCGAAAAACCAAACTAGCTATCGAAATTTATGTCAGCAAAATTTTTCCATCGACTTCAAACATTTAGAAAAATCTTAAGAAAAGTCAGTTATTTTGTACGTTTTGTGCTTCTGTATTTCTTGAAGGCGGTTATATTTATTATTTTGTATTTTCCGATTGTGTCTGACTGCCAGACTTTTCATTTTCTATTTGGTTCAGGCAAAGAACTTCTAAATAAAGCTTCTTGTTATTTAGAAGTTCTTTGGTTCAGGCTAGATAGCAAATTTGTCATTTAATTTTAAGAACCAAGATTTTAAAATTTGAGAAAAGTGCATCAAATTGTCGTGATGTTTATCCATCCAAACTTCAAATCTAGAACCGGATACATTTTTGGATTAACTTTTTGACGCAAAATGGGTATAAATGCAAGCAATTTGATTTTATTTTCGCCAAATTATAAATGTTTGATATGGATAACATAATTCATAAACTTCAATTCAGTGCAACATTCTCTGCTAAATCTGGATCTGGAACCGATGTAAAAAGAACACAGCTATTATTACATTATTAATAACAAATTTTGCTTTAAATTGATGTTTTACGTCGTTATCTATCTATTTGAGACTTGAAATAAAAGACAAGTTGAAGAAATTAAGCTGAATTGTTTAATTTAGTTCAAAGAGTGAATTACCTTGAACAGAAAAAAGACTCAGTAATAATGAAACTGAATGATTAATTATTGTTTGTTTCAAGTCACCAGGATGATTGCAGCTTTAAGAAACTTCTTGGGAAGTTGTTGTTTTTATTTTGTAATTAAAAAGTAATATACAACTCCTTTGTTTTATTTACGTGTATAAAAGCAAGAAAGTTTTTCTTGTGGAAACCTGAGCCGCACTATGCGCACCACATGTATCCCGTTGAGCATCAGATCACTTCAAGATTACAAAAGGAAATTTTCCCATTCTTGGTAACTAAAAGACGTTCCCATCTACGTTTTATGTTTTATGCACATGGAGGCAGGAGAGGCGTATTCCAGTTGGCCGATCATATGGGAATTTGAGCGCAAACACATCAAAATTAACAGCAGCGAAATGTTTTGATTATGTTTGCAGTCATCACAGGAAGTGTCTGGGAACAGGATTTGAACAGGGGCGGGGGAGGAAGTTGAGGGAGGGGCAAGACAGGGTGGTCGGGAAGTACAATCAAAAAATCCCATCCGTCGCCGATCCACCGAAACACGAACTGAAATGTTGGGAAAGCAGCACAAAACGGGCGGTGTCGTGTAAAATTACTTCGTCCTTTCTAGCGAACACCACGTTTGCTTATTAAGGAGACGCGGCACAGCCTGGATGCTGGATGCTGGATCCAGGATCCTGGAGCATAGTAGTTGCAGGCACATCCTCGCACTGTGCGAACTCATTAGGGACGGCATTAATTAAAACTCAAACAATGTCGCCGGGGGGGTCAGGAAAGGAGGTCTGGGGATGGTCTGAGGGCTCCGAAGGGCTGACGACGGAGAGCTCAAAGTAGTTTGCCGCTAGCATATAGTGGTTCTTGGGTTCTCATGCAGGAAGAAGCTCTGGGAGCTGGGAGAAAAGCCCTGTGTCCCCGAAATGACAGAACAAGACGCTTCCTTCATCCGGTCGCAGTCACTGTAGCTTACCATTCTATGTTTATTCAATTCCTCGTTTGTCTTTCCATTCCAGGGGCTGCCGGGGGGCATCTTGGTGGATGCGGATGCTGGGGCCCTCATGTATACCCACCATGTGCCGAACACACAGCCGTCGACACAAAGAAACAATAAATACCTCTGGAAATTCTTGGAATCATTGAACGTGAAAAACAACAAAAATTAAGGACGCTGCTGCTGCTCCTCGTATGAGCGGGCGTCTTAGGACGTCTTATCTCCTTGCCAGGGCATACCTTAAGATGCTCGCGAGTTCCTACCGGAGACAGCGGGCGCATATCTAACGTTGGATACGTATCTTGGAGGCTTACACAAAACTCCATTTAAGCAAGTTGCCTCCTAGAAATTGTCTTGGGCGAACGGGGGTATTAGAGGAAGGAAGACGAGCTCTGGATCTTAGAGTAGGGTAGGGCCGGGGGTGGGGTGGCTTCTTTCAAAACTCAAAATGCCATCACGCGCGTGTCACACAAAGAAGGATCAGGAAACCTCACAGAAGGGATGTATCTGGCTAGGTACAGGAAGGGCATATGTGAAGCTCAGGCAGCATATAATGAAAATTAAGAAGTCTTTAGAGCATCCCCCGCACCCCCGCCACCATCACCCGCAAGGTCTTCAGCTTTGAGCGCTTTGTTCCTGCTAAAAGTAAATTTCACCGCTAAGTTCATGATGAATTCTTTTGAGTTTTCGCGGCTTTGATATTGAACTCCTCGAAAGAAAGCATCCTTAGTAGGATCTTGGAGTTTATGAACAAGAAATCCCTCACCCAAAGCTGAAGCCCCAACCCCGCACCCCTCAGGTGGGATACCTGTTTCTAAAAAAAAAAAAAAAATAAATAAATAAAGTAAGAAAAAAAATCGAGGTTTTTGCGCTGTATTTTAGCATGTATTTTGCGGTTGGCTTGGAAATTAAAACACCGCCAGCACGAAAGGCTTTGTGCGGATGGTATCCTCTAGATGGCGGGCGGGAGGGGGGAATGAGATGCTGCGTGTGGATGTACCCCATGCAAAACATATCCCACCCACTCATGAAAGCTTTCGAAGTTAATTTAGCCGTTAAATTTATTTCCACCAACTTTTGACTAAGGTGGGAAATTTTCTCAACGAAACTTTCTTAATGGAACGGAGCTAGTTTTCGTGCGCGGTAAATCCCCGGGAGCTCTCCCGAAAGCCCTTGACGAGCATAATATAAGGCGATAATGGCGGGATGCACCTAAGGTGCATGCTACACGATCTGCACTCATATAAGTGCATTTCTGCGGAACTTTGCTCGTATTAACAGTGCGGACTTTTAATTGCCTTCATATGAAGTTTACCTGGCGCAGGTGCCTTCTGTGCGAAGGCTCCCGGTGGAGCGCCTCCAAATTAAATAAAGTCTGCAATTGTCAGGATGAAATTCCCCCCTGAATTTTCATGCTTGAAAAGGAAAATTTCACAAATTTCCTGAAATTCTCGTCCCTGCATCCCTGCACATGTTAATTGCATTAAAATCACTGACGTCTTACTTCGGAATGTTCATTCAAATTTTATAAACAGTGTCCACTATAAACGTATTTGCCAAAACCTTAAGTAATAGATTTTATCGAATAAGTTAATTGAGGACCTAATGAAATTTCAAAGATTTTGAAAATAATAATAATCACTTCAAAAGTTTCTAAATAAATATAAATCTGAAAATTGATAAATATATCACTTTGATATTATTAATAAAAACGTTTCCCAATTGGAATTTTTAACTTTAGTAAATCGTACTATTGCTATTGCATCCTTGAACAAATCTTTCCTTATTTTGTATTTTATATTTTCCGCATTTGACTTTTTTTTATATTCAAAAAAGGACTTATTTTCAAATATATAAGACATGTTTTAAAGATGGTTTTATCCGAATAGGAAAATTACTATGTGAGTTTACTGTGCATGATTAAAAGTTAACAAATATTCTTTTTCACAATCTTAATTATCGCAAAATGTTTGCATTTCAACATATTATAGTGTTTTTGAGTTTTTCGATCATCATCATCGGTACATAAAACTACAAATAACTCATAAATTTGCTTTTTCGTGTTTTACTATTGGTAGTTTTGTTTCATTATTCTTGTGAAACGAACTTTCCATATGCTTTGAAAAAAATATTTTACATAAAGTAGCAAGGATTTATATAATTTATTGAGAATCAAAGGGTTAGGGCTAGTCAGTTGTTTTTAAAAAAATTTAAAGTATATAATATTTTGAAAATATATTTTGAAAATTTCTAGATGATCCAATGAATCATTTTAGAGATATCCTATAATAACCGTACCTTCTTACTCCTGACGGAAGATAGTTAAACTTTAGATGCGTTTTTCTAAAAACTAAATTTTCCAAGACCACTATATTTTAAAAATCAGGATTTTTGATTTTTATTAATACTTTTCTTTTATAAACAATAAACTGGTGCTTTTTAACCTTAAAGTTCAAAAGTAAATTTTCAAAAGCAGATAACTTTAGATGTAGAATTAAAAATGTGTTTTGAAATTATCAATATTAAATATTACTTCGAATATACATATGTATGTATAGTGTGAAGAACTTGGTATAATATTTAAAAGAAAAATTATTATGGAAAAGAGTTGAAGAAAAATCCTAAACTCTCAAATGTTTGAGGTTGTTGAACGGATAGTTAAGAGGACTAATTTAAAGATTAATCGAAAATATGTATACAATATTTTTAACAATATGTGTCTTAAAAAATGATACATTAATAAATGTCTAAAAGCAGATCTATTTAGATTGGTCTTATTATGTTTATCACCATACCGAATTTAAGGTTTTAGAGACAGAGTTTTAGTATGCCCTTTTTTCCAGAAACCACCAAAATTTATGGCTCCAATACTGGAAAATTGCGTTACTTTCATTAACTACTGGCAACGGTGTCACGCCCTTAAAATACTGTGGTTTAGACCGCCCCTGAGATTACATGCTTTCGCTTCCAAGACCACTATCTCCGGAGTTGTGTTGGAAAAAATGCAAAAAAATAAAGGAAAGAAAGGACACAAGGGGGCGAAATTTGTTGGGAATATTTCATACACCGAGAAGCCATCAGTCTTGCGGGAGGTCGCTTTATTCAAATCGAGCCTAAACCTAATCAATCTTCGCCTTTATTGACATTTGCCCTGAGTGGGTCATACATCGTTTCGGGGAGCATTGTGGAGCCCGCCTCCACGCGCGAATATATTTTCCTCATCGGAAGCGCGCTATTTTCCATCCATCCCAGCTCAACAATCGTGGGGACGGAGGGCGGAATTGTCCCCAAGGCATAAAACACAGGGCGATATATGGGAACACTTTTTTATGTTCTGGAGCGAAAAACGAGCGCCAAGGCGACGACTGTCACATCGCCCGGCCATGGCGCTGGCTTACAAAAAAACAGAGTCCCACCCATTTGGTGCTTCTGTTAAACTCCTTGACATCTTGAAATGTGGGCGCCACCGCTGCTCCGGCGATACCCACTTTTAGGGAATTTTTCATGTAAAAGAAGAGGAAGACACTTTTTTTATTCATTCTTTTCCCGAAATGCAAATGAATTCAATTTAGCGCGGAAATCCACACAATTGAATCGTTCGAATTACGCAAGAAATGCCTTCCTGACCTACTCCTTGAACCCGCCACTGGTCATACCAGTTGCGGTCTTACGACTTACTTAGAAGACGGCAGTGGTCAGTGCGCACCCTCCGAAGGACCTGAGGCTTGAACTGGTCAAAGGGCAGATTAGCGCCGCACGAAGGCTCGGTTTTCGCCTTGTTTGGCAATTATCTGCCGCAGCTACACGGTGAAAACTTGTTTTTCGCCGGACCCAACTGACCGGAAGGCCGTAGAGCAGACCCTTGGTGGTCCCATAAAATTTTGATTTATGTGCTGGAAGAAATTGTTAAGGAGGCCGGCACGGGGTGGCTAATTGAACTTCCAAAGGGTTATCAAAATTAATTTGAGGCGGCATATCTATGGGGATTTGTCCATTTTATTCAATAAGGGTTCTAATGTGAAAGTTTTACAATAATGGAAATTTTGCTCTTGACTTGAAAAGTCCTTTTAAATTTTAAATACAAAAAGTCCAGAATAAGTTATACATACTTTCAGAAGCGCCAAAAAGTTGGATAACTTTATGCCTTCGGTTGTAGCCAAAATAGGTATATCTTAATAACTGACGATTTTGTTTTCCTAAATTATTTATTACTTTTCTTGTAAATCATCCCAGCAAGGACAATAATTCTCTAAAAGGATTATAATCCAAAAATTCCAAGTAAGTTAAAATAATTCAAATTAAAAGTGACCAAACTTATTTCATCTGGTAGTTTATATTTGAATGAACAATTGTTTAGTAGGTATAGTTAATAATTAAGTTTTTATAAAGTTTTGAAATTTTGGTAGATTTTTGATAATTCACATTTTCTATACCTTAGGTACTATTGGTAGGGTAAAATAAATACTATAAAAGAGTTTTACTTGTAGGTTAAAGTACATTTATTAAGTTTCTGTTCTACATATTTCTGAATTGTTTTTTATTTTCTTTAGCTATTTAATTAACTGCTTTAATTTTTTAAGCAAACAAGGTTCTTTTTTTCTGAAACAAAAAAAAAGTTTTGATACATTTTTATTTCCATTACTACTGAGATAAAATAAAATAATGTTCCGTACATTGTATTTTTAAAAGAAAATAATTTCGTAGTTTATTCTATACGCTACTTTTAACAATAATGATACACAGTCGGTTTTGTTGGCAATTTTACGTTTTTCTCAACAAATGTTTATTATTATAAACTCTACTAATACATTCATCAGTCCCTCTGTATTATGTAGTTTTCCTATCCATGAATTTTTGAAAATAGTTTATTTTTCAGAATAACATATTAGAAACCCCCTTAAAGATTTCAGTGATTTCACCATTGTTTGCCTTTCTACATACTTTCGATTAAAACTGAGTGCCCCGGGAGAACGATGGGCAAAATTGCTTAAAAAGCATCTACCCTATGTTGCATCGGTGCATCCAGGGATTGGTATAAAGGAAAGAGGAAAATCACGAACCCATGATATTACTTCATATCCAAACACATCTTGCATTTAGTGCATAAAACATTTGCCCTCTATCCCAATGCATTGTAGAAACCTTTTTCCGTATTTTTCAATAATTGCAAGCACTGGAAGGTCATTCCTCTGGGATTAGTGTGCCATCCCAGGAATCTGAACATTGGGAGAGTGCTTGTGCCACTATATAAAGACGATTTTTTCAATTAAATTTAAAGAAGTTTTTTTGTGAAAAAGTTACTCGAAACGAATGCTCGCCCTGAGTCATGGAAATGGTTTGAAAAGCTCCAAACGAAATTACGGATTCCAGGTATTTCAAAGATTAATATGAAAATGGATTCCACCTCAGACTATTGCCGTTCACTTGGCCCTGGTTGGAAGGGAGTGGGGGGGAGGGGGTGTATTGGAACGCCGATATGCTCGCATTATGCATACCGTTCGAGGGCAAGCAAAAAACCTAACCATGCCCCTGAGGAAAGAGCGCAAAGAAATGAGGAAGAAGAAGAGGAGGAGGAGCAAAAAAACATTTTTGTGTTGCCGAAGAAGATTTATCCTGGAAATCAGACCATGTCATCCATAATGGTATTAATAAAAAAACAATAAAGCGCGCCCCCTATACACTGGTCCAAAAATGTATAAGTATCACAACAAATGTTGTTCGTTAATGCCCAAGCCACCGTGACGAGGCAAAGACAGCCTTAGGCAGCGCGGCATTCATCTTGCCAGCCATCCATCCAGTCAACCATTCATCCATCTATCCATTCGTCTATCCAACCATGCATCTATTCAGAACCATTCAACCCAACCAACCATCATGCCAGGGCAATCATTCAACCATCGGCCCGGCCACCCCCGCTCGCAATGAATAACACACTTTCGGGTGAGTAGGGGGGAGGGTGGGGGTTGGCCGGGTTGGGTTAGTGGGTGGGGGGTTAGGGCTGGCGAGTGTGTGGGGCTTCGTATACTGGAGCCACAGCAGCACAGCACCCCGAAGGAGTTCCACCACTGCGGGACGGTACTTCGGCTCTGGCATTCAGATAACCCGGCAGAACCCGTTTTTCTCTCGGTGTGGGGTGGCAGAGTTTTTGTGATCCCTGTGTTAAATCCATCCATCACTTCACTATACAGCATGTAGGTCCTCATGCGAACCCGGTACCCGGGATAGGGTACCTACGGGTCCTCTCCACTTTTGTATCTGATGCTGTGCGCGGCTGTGTATGCAGCAGCACCCTGTGATGGGACTGTCGCACATATACCTCCCCACCACCCCCAATCCCTCCCCTGAGCAACCCTCGCACGGGTAGTGTATCTGTGGGTATGTGACAAGGCCTGTAGAAAGCCCTGGTTCGAGCCCGGACACGGTGTCGGGCTGAGGGTGGTGGAAGGGGGGCAGGAGCAGGCGGGCCGAGAGGGTTCTGCACAAGAATCAAATCAACTCCCAGAGTACTTTGCTTTTGTGTATCCAATCACGTGACAGGCCGTCGGCCATCTTGTTTTAGATAACCCCATACACCAGTGGCGAGTGGGGGAGGGGGTGGAGAGGAGAGAAGGACGGGAGGGGGTTGAAAACACATAAACAGTATGTTGCCAGCCCCATTCGCCCAGGGTATGATATGTGTAGCATGTATGGCAGAGTACATCATTACGTCCCCTGTCGACCAGCTGGCAGCCCCAACAGCCCCCCAGCAGCGCTACCTTCCGCTCCACAGCTCGAGCGCGCGGGAGCTTGACGTCTTTTGGCTCTGACGTCCTCTGAAAGGCTGCCACTGGCTCACTCATCTAGTCGCCGGGACCCGGGACACGGGACCCGGGAGAATCGGCATCTCTATACCAAAACTGATCCATATGTGTGGATCTCCCTGGCCTGGAAGAGATGTACGTTGGGTTCGGTTGGCGTTCCGCTGGAAGGGTCGAATTTAAATACACTCTCCGGTGTGGATAGCTACCAACCAACCCCCTCTCCTCCACTCCTCCTGAAACCCGGTTTTCCCGGCATCCGGACTGGGAAGAAGAATTGTGTGGGTGCACATGTGAGCTTTTGTTGTACCACAGAAATTGGGACTTAAGCCTTATGGGGAGTAGAATGGGTATGTGGAAGGGGTGGGGTATGGTAGGGATACCCGGGCACCCCCAACCGGGTTGCCTGGTGTTGTTGTTTTCGTTGTTGATCCCTTTGTTGCGCCCACATCACTCCTTCCCGGATACCCACCCGGCAGCAACCGGCAGCTGGGCCCAGAAGCGCTCGGGATGCGGGCGCGGCCAAAGCAGAGCTATTTGCCGAAGGACTTTTCATACCTTAATTGAAATAAAAGAAGGGTATTCACCCGCTGCCATTAGAACAATACGCGGGGAGCCAATTATTTTGCCGTCCCCCCCTCCCCACCGACCGTCGTGTGCGTGCATGAGCTACTTGGCGAAGGGATTGGCACGGATTAAGTTTTGACAACTTTTTGAGTTGGAACTGACGTGAGTCGAGCACACGAGTGTGCTAAGGAGGCCCCATGAGCTTCCTGAAGTTCACATACTCACAATCTAGCGGGTGGTCGGACCGGAGATGCGGGGGAGCGCGTCACTCAAAAGAGATTTGCACTGGGATTGCTCGAGTACTTTGTATTTGTCAGGCTCTTCTTTATAATCCTAATACACACTCCACGAGTATATCCAATTATAGAATAATAAATCACACAGTAGCAGCCCTTGTTTTCGTCCCATCCCCTTCCCCTCTCAACTCCGGCAGCTACCACTACCCAGCTTCCGCCATCTATCGCGCACATATGGTGAATCTTAGCGACCCACTTGGTATTCTTTAAGTCACCATGGTTATAAGAACCACTTCTTCTGCTCTTGATGCTCGCGAATGTCTTCGAAGGAATCAAATCATCTCGTCGAGAGAAGTAAGGAGCTTGTCATTAAGGAGCAAGGCCTTTTGGGAATTTAAAAAATATATTTATGTCTATAATTTACCGGGAGAGGATAATACCTCATCACACCTTTAGATAGGTTATACCCGTAGAATGGAAGCTTGTTACATGAAAGAGGTTTTCTATAAAAAAAACAACTAAAAGCGAAATCGTTCAAAAACGCCAATTTTTAGACTTTCAATTAAATTATACCTACACTTTTTTGGCAACATTCGATAGCATATTTAAACAGAATCCATGTATTACATAAAAAGTCAAACAAAAGTAGAAAAAAAGAGCTTGTTTCCAACCTAACGAAATTTGAGCAAATAATCATGTCCGTAAATAGCTGGAAACTAGAATTATAAAAGAAAATTATACGATTTCGTAAATTATATTTTTATTACATCTAAATATTTTTCATCATACAGGGTGATTTAAAAAGACGTATTCCAACATTATACCAAACGATTCATATGCCATGTCCTGAAATTTATTCCGATATTCCCCTCTCCTTCCCCTTAAAATCACTCTTTGTCCCTTTCCTATTAAACTGAAGTTTTCTTTTTAAATGCACTTCCTTAAACCGTTCTAAGTCTTGTCAAGGATATTGCAGAAATTTATGAGAATTGTCCACTTTCATCCTTCCTCCTAAATTTCGTCTCTAAATGATTTAATTTTTTAAAAATTAATATAAATAAAATCCTTATTCATTACAAAGTATCGTCACTTTGTGTTTTTAATTTTTTAATCATTGTAAGAAAGTGGTAATTTCCTTAAAAACCATAATGCGGATATCTACTAGTTTGGTGTCAATAAACTGCTACTGCATCATTTTTAATGAACGACATTAATCAGTTTTATAGATTATTATGACTATAGAAATGGAAAATATTGCTGAAATAAATCATTTTAAAAATGAAAAGAACGTTTAGTTGCTAATTAATTCAGTAAGAAATTAAGAGTAAAAGGTGAATGCACGCACCATCATTCTATGTATATTACGAGTACATAAAAACTTTTTCGACAAGAAATAGGTATGTAAAAAAAAGGATAAAAACATCTTGGATCTAATCCGATTAAATGATAATCAAATGCACATTAATTAGCCCTAAGATTAGACAATTTTAGACTATTAATAATACAAAAAACTTGTTTCCTTACCTACTTCCTCTGGTGTTATCATTCACGTGTTACAACTTTCGTGTTCGAACGTTTAAAATTCATCTTCATTTACGAACTGATTCTATTCAATGTTGCATTTAAAACAGGTTTTGATTTGTTAGTTTTTGTAACTGAATTTTTGTTCTTAAGCAATTTGTATATAAACATGAAACAAAATTCATTTAAGTCACAGTTCAATAGAATCTGAAATAGAAACATTCGAAAATACATTAGCATTATGAAATTTACTTTGGTACTTTTAATATCATTAGTTTTAGTGGGAGTTATCGTATCCGAAAGTAATTTTAAGTATTGTTTTAAGTTCTCAGTAATAAAATATTGCTTTACACTTGATGTAGATTTCTTCTCTAGAATACGAAAACATCCTTTAGTTACAAGATCTCCCCACAAACCTCGTAGTTATTTGCCAAATAAAACAATAAAAAGTGAATAAAAAATATATTTTTTTAAATTAAAGAGACGTGAGTTTGTATTGTATATTACATCACATATGTATACAAGATTTATTTTAATGTTCCCTGAACTTCAAGAAGTACCTACGTTAAGTAACTTTATTTTTACTTTCCTTTTAAAATCCTCGAGAGGTTGATTACAGCCAGGAAAAGAAAAATTTAAGCAATTTTGCGTTCATATCAAAAATATAAATGGATTTATTCGACAAATTTTTAACAATTCTGGATAAGAAATGGATGGAAAACTGATTTTTAATTGAAAAACCCATAATTAGTAATTAATATTTAAGATTTTTCACAAATTACTTGGTGTTACAGACAGTCGTTTATATACATATTATACTTTATGTAAGAACACATTTTAAATTCATACTAATTTTATGGAGTTTTTTATCATACAATCAGGTTGTTTTTTGATTTTTCTATATAAAGTAATTCTTCCAAAAAATAATAAAACTCTGTTCTGCATATTTTATGGTTTTTCCCTTTGTCTATAAGGATGATTGGTGTTGTGATAGGACTTTTTTCGTATTTACATTACAAATCCGAAAATGAAAATATTCCATCACATCACGTTTTTGAGAAACATAAAGATGAAAGGATAAAAAAAAACCGTATTTTAGCCATTTTTAAGAATTTATTGAAAAATAATGATTTCGTAGAAAATCAAAATGTATGTCAAAATAAACCTTAAATATGTAAGTTATTTGTAAGATCTATCGAGATTTGTTCAGAAAACAAGTTTTTCTTGAGAATCCTTCTGCTATGTCCAGGTTTATTAATTTCATAGGTAATACATAGTTAAAGGTTCACGAAAAATATATTCCGTAAGTAAATTCTAATAAAGTTTATAAATAGTTGATTTTCTATAGGTAGTTAAGAATCAAAGTTTTTATTTGAGTTATGTTTAGATTTAAAATAAGAAGTTGGTAGTTTTCCATTATTATAACGAAAACAAAAGGTTTAAAAAATGTATGAAATATTTTGGGCTACAGAATTTTGAAATTTTCTCTTTAACTTTAAATAAAAGTTAAAGTTTGAAAAATTGCCTATAACTCGAATCATTGGGAATCGTACAGTTGCAAGTAGAATTAAACAGTAGCTAGTTTTTCCTGCCTCATAACATCTAACCCCTGGTCTATTCTATCTAGAGATAGCCAGTAATAACTGAAACCACTAAATCATGCGGGGCCAATCCCGCCAGGAAATGAGGGAAACAAGGCGAAAAAAGGGGATGAAGCTGAGTTGGCTCGTGGGAGGGCTCACGCTGTTGGGGATTTGCCCGTCCATAAAGCAGAGTCCGAGGGGAATGGGATGTAAAACTCAATCTAGCAGGGAAAAAACTGGACAAAATGGCCGAGAATGAAAAATTTGCTTATCCCAGCATGACGAGCTGGATAAGGTCCTGCTGACCTGCCATCTCAGCGGATGGTGGGGTGATTTATGTGAGTGAGGACGGGACATTTTCTGCAAAGGAAACCTCCAGATCCACCTCTACATAGAGCGTTTCACCACCCCAGGGGGGTTGTGTTTGATAAAAGTTGCAAAGGGACGCCGAGAGCGGAGCCCTAAGATCCTGTGCACACCGAGGGCGCTCCTGCTCCTTTCGGGACTCAGCCAGATGAGCCAACAACAGCGACCAGGAAGTAAACGACGAAAATGGAAAGAAAAAGAATCCTCAGACTGACTTCCTGCGGATTTACTGGAATTTAATTTATTCAAACATCCTCGCACACTCTCGCACACGGACACCGCAGATGGTAATCGAAAATCGATTTTTGATTCCCTCCCCATTTTCACCTCAGCCAGTCCTGTCCACGGTCCACCTGCCCCGCGGCCTCTAGATGAATATGCAAAACAAATCAAATCCCGGCATGGCTCCTTGCCGGGCTTTGTCTTACTCATTCTTAATTTGAGCGCGCCTTGAATGTCTCAGCGGGCGATTTGAGCTGCAAATTAGGAAATTATTGTCAACATATCACCGAGCCCTTCTTTGTCCCCATGTGACGTCGAATTCGTTAAATGCCAGTTCGATCTCCG
The DNA here is from genome assembly GCA_963920795.1 of Eutolmus rufibarbis. NCBI lineage: Eukaryota > Metazoa > Arthropoda > Insecta > Diptera > Asilidae > Eutolmus > Eutolmus rufibarbis. The sequence goes on from OY987206.1 coordinate 42,985,583, forward strand.
GATCTCCACTGATAAATTAATTGAATTCAACCCTTTCCTTCCAGACTGCATCCCCGACAGGCACAGTGGGATAAAATCAACTTCTAGGTGAAATAAATTCAATTTCCTTAAAATTATCCTTCATTTTTATTTTCGAGACATTTCGAACGGATACGAGAATAAAATAAGAATTTTTTATTGAATCAAAATGCAATTTTGAGGTTTTTATGGTGTTTCTGTTTTTATTTTAAAGACTCTTTCCTTTTCAGTCCTGTCCTCTGTTTTTAGGATTTTGTATTCAACTAGTTTTGTCTGTCTGTCTTTTGATTTTAACCCTTCAGTTACAAGATATTTGCTCCCCTTCGCTTTTTGATTTCTAAATTACCGATGAATATATTCATGAATGTAGCATTTAAGTAATGTAATACATGAACTGAAAAATTATTTCAAAAACTTTAGCAGAAATAGTTTTTTACTTAAAAATTTTTACGTGTTTTAACATGCAGTTGATCGAGCCCGTAGATGCATTTGATTTTTAATTATTTTAATAGAGCAAGTATTTGGATTACTAAGGAACACTTAAATCTCATTTAATATCAGATCAAATCTGAGTAACGCGGTCCTAAATTCAATTCAATTCATTTTCAATTATTGTGTTTGTAGGTTTATAAATGTAAGATGTGTTTTCAGGCACACTCAAAAGTTTTTATTTAATATTTCCCAGCAAAATAAAGTTTTCTAGATACTCGTGTATGTAAATTAGTTTGCTTCTTCATATTTAATTTATTATTTATTATTATTATTATTAACTCATCAATAAAATTTCCGTCTGTGTATACGTGACTTTAAAATCCTGATTGATGTTCGACTTTCCTATTTCCTTTTGGAGCTGAAATTTCACTATGATAGCCTGTTTATAGGTTATTTTTACTCCAGATCGAAGTGAAGCTCCTGAAGTTTAACTTCCTTATGAATGTAGTAAATACACTGTACTTTTATTAAATAATAAAATATAATAATAATAATACGAAATTATTGCAAAATGCATATTTAACTCATTTATCTGCTTTATGATAACTTTGCTATTTGTCAGATATTTTAAAACTTTATAGATTTTGCTGAATCGATAATGGTTGAATTGTCGTAACAAAATAAGTTTTCATTTCAACATTATAGTTAACTTATAGATACTAAAAGTATTATTTACCTATGAAATAGTCATAATAAGGATCTGTAATAATTAGAATATTTTTAAGAAGATTACTTTTGAATTACATGAGGCGAATTTCCGAAAGATGGAGAGGCTCTAAGTGCATATTGCACTATAAATTTTTTATTTATTTTTGGCGTTCAAAGCAAATGTTATGCAATTACTGTGTAAAATGTCCCTTTTATCCAATTTTATTATTTTCAGTTCCAGCTTTAAGTTTATTTATTTATTTAAAAAGTAAAAGAATTCTTGTTTTAGATATATAAAGATTAAGGACACTATCGTAATTGGTATATTTCTTTTACATTGTAAGCAAAGCTATATCTACATATATACATAATTTGATATTTATACAATACATATATCCAAAGTTATGAATTTTAAGTTCTTGTGAGCTTGAGCTTTTCATTTACATACATTTCATGATTTTTATAATCGAACAGGATTTATTCATAACGCTAGATGATTTTTATAATTGTAACTTATCAATATCATATTAAGTTTTTTTGTATGTATTAGTTTATTTATGAAAAGAAATAATAAAAATAAATGTTATTTCTTGAGTTTGTTTAGTCTACCTCAAGATTTTCCAAACTGCTTACGTAACAACCCCTAGAAATCGAAGAGGCATTAAAACCCAATTAATTACGCGAACAAAAATACCCCTAATCCGCTGTTTTGCAGTCAAACAAACCTTTTTTTTCCCAGGGTTTAGGGTTTTGAAGGACCCCTGGCTCACGTAGACACTGGCGGCGCCAACACATGCGCAGCCTCACCTTTCCTGGGACCCGTCGGTGCATCCTTCATCAGTCACACCGTAGCCGATTTTCAGGTGACAACGAACAGCATCCGCTGCACCTCCCCTCGCCAGATCTAATCCCTTCCCTGCAGCATCCGAAAAAGCGGCTGAGGGCCGGGCGCGCACTTTGTGCCGAGCGTGCAAATATTTACGGCAGCTCCGAAATGAACTGATCTAGAAATCTGCACACGGTGGCGCGGTCCTGGGGATGCTGCCGCCGGCATCTGGGCCGCCTACCTGTGGTGCTGCAGCGCCTCTGCACCCCGATCCGGGAACCGGGAAGAGACGCGGCATTCAACAGAGGAGACACGGCAAATGAAAGGATTGAGAGTTGGATAAATTTATTACCCTCAGTCGGTGAGCTGATAAAAATCTGAAGGATGCATAATGGGATAAACACCTTGAATAATGGAAACAAGCGGAACCTCAGACAGTCGTGTTGTGCAATCGGATGTCGGTGGAGCGTTCCGCATCCTTTTTTCCGGGTGCATTTTTAGACTGATTGTATCTGGACTGACGGCGGATGTAAGTTAATTAAAATAATAATCTTAAGTATTAGAAATTGCCGAATACTAACTAAACTATTTGTCATTTGGTTCATTTATTTCAAGCCTTAAAACATGTTACCGATTGAATTCAACTGAACGATAGGACGGAACAAATTAGAAATGTTGCACAAAGAGGACCCATACATACATAGTCTCCAATTTCAGAATTTTTGAAAAAATAAAATATGATATAATAATAAGTAAGAATAAAGCAACATTACCTTCAAAAAATATCTAAGTATATTGCATTTCTATGCTTATTTTATTTCAATTTTCTTGTTTTGTACTGAAATCTAAAACTAAATCTAGTTGTATTTTAGGCATAAATTGAGTTTCAGGTATTTTATCAAAAGGGATGAATATACACAAAAAAAAAAAATTATGGGTCGGTTATATTTCCTTAGATATTTAACTTTAAAATTCCGAAAAGTGATAGTTTTTCTTCGCAATTTCTCGATGCTCACACAATCTTTTGGTGAAAATTATGGAAAAATCTTTAATTAAAAAAGTTTTCACCAAATTTCTGTAAAAAAAATCTACACGAGTGCTGAAAATAAAGAAAATTTTACTTTACTTCGATTTATCATTTCATAAGACAAATGCGTGCTCGTCAGTCGTCACTGTCAATAAATCGAAAAAGATATTTACATTTAATTCGTTTGAAATTTATCATGAATTTTTTTATAATGGAAAACTGGAAATGTCCTTAATTTATGGTATTTATATAATTTGTAGCGAAATTTTATGAGAATATGCAAAAAATCTTGGCGGTAAAGTGTCAATACATATTCGTCATTTTTGACTCCAAATGAATACTCTTAAAAAGTTTTATCAAAATCCGTGAGGAGGTCTCAAACTCAATCTGTTTTTTTTTTTGTTTTTCCTTAGAACATTACTAAAATATTATACTAAAATCGATCTGGTTATAATTTACTGACTGTTGCTACGTATTTTAATTATCAACTTTAATGCATTTGAATGAAATCTCTATAATTGAAATTTCGAAAATGTTTAATTTAAAACCAAATTTTACAAATTTTCTTACAATACTATTGTCTAGATTTACATATATATGTACAATATTTATAATTACTGGTAGTGGTAACCATTTTTGAAATGTATCCTTTTTGATAGACTTAAATTAGATAGGTAATGGCATATTGAAATGGATCATTTTCAAAACTTAAAACAATGCAAATTCATATAATATAGTCGTACTTTGGCTGTTGTGGGTAGTTTCGAAAAGAAAACAAGTCTTCCGATACAGAAAATAATCCATGCTAAAAACGCTAATTTCCTGTCCTCCAGATTGTTTCCTAAATAAATTTTTTTGTATGGGTTTTTATTAACTAAAGAGTACATATTTATGAGCCATCGTTTAACATTGTTAAATTATTCAATTATTCAACATTATAATATCAATGAATTTGTTTTTTCAATTTCTGAGGTCAGGTTTTATAAACAAAATTTATAGTATCCAGTGTGCTCAAATTCAATTCACAGTTATTCACATTGTTTTGAAATTAAATCGTAATTAATGTTAATACCTTTGCAGGAAAAAACTTCAGTAAAATCTTAAGAAATTCAATATAAAAGGTATGTTAATTATTTTTTGATAACAGAATGTGATGATATTTAAAGGTTAAAGGTCATAGAGTTAAAATTCAATCCAGAACGTTGCGTTACACTCCATATATTCGTAGCCGTAGGTTGCCCAAATTCATGGATAAGGATTGTCTACGTGATCTAATTATCTACAGAAACTTGTGTTGCTCGCAGAAACTTCAACGGGTAGAAATTTCGAGTTTCGATGCATTAATTGATGAAACCTTCACGAGCAGTAAGTTTAATTAGCATTTCTAGTTGGAGAGAGATGATTTTGCTGGGAGCGTATGCGCCACCAGGGAGGCTCACATATAGGATAGGTTTATATGGCAGCCGTTTCTCCATATTTACCCAGGGCAAATGTACCAGGGTACCGTCGAGAATAAGGTACACAATATCCAGCATCCCTCGACAGCCCCGTAAAGAGGCCAGAACAGAAAATCATTCTCTTCGACCCTTTTCCAAAAACCACCTCAAACTTTAGAGGCAGCAGGCGAGTCCTTTGGGTAGTATTTCTGTGTACTTTTCCCAGAATAAAATTCAAATGGCATTAGGGGGTGGTTGGAGGCTGGAGGGGTTTTGAAGCTGGTATACCCACCCCCATTCATTTCAACGCGACGAGCCCGCATCTTGTGGCGTTTGACAGGAAGACCAACCAGCCAACGAGCCAACCAGCCCCAGCCCAATCTATGCCCGCCCGGCCACCCACGTTTGTGCCCGCGTCATCCCCGGCCCCGCACATAAACCCTTTTAGCTATATTAAACCCACATTTGCCCTGTATGGGCTTTTGGTTTTCTGTACGCTTTATGGTAGTTGACGGTGCTCCATTTTATATATAGGGCTACGTGTGCTCGTATACGTCGCACCGCGAGGTTATGTGTAAAAGGGCTTTTTCCCGGAGACCAGAGGGACGTCATATGCCACCGGGCTGTGGGCGATAACGAAAAGGATGAGTTAAAAGGAAAAGGATTTCTGTCATGAAGGTCTTTCACAATTTGCCTCACGGTGAATTCTCGTTTCTGTACATCCACTTTTGCGGAAAAGTAGGTGCGCCACCGATGTACACACACCCGTCCACCTTACATACGAATTTGCTCCCTTATAGCTTATATCGCGCCGCGCGGTGGTGCTTCGCTTATTTGGGACTTGAGGCTAACTCTTTGTATGCTGGGTACATTATCCCAATGGATACATGGGAGCCGCGACCCCCACCGCTCGCGGCTCAACTCCCAAGAATAAGTAGCACATCGTGCACGCACACAAGCAATAAATTCAGGACTCTTAGCCGGGCAAAACTATGGCAAAATGCCGTCGTCGTTCATTTGGGGCCTTTCTCACAGCTTCCCAAGTTTCTCATGTTTCCCAGGTTCCCATAGCTTCATCAGAGCTATTCCTCCCCATCCCCGAGGCGGTCTATGCGTTTGTGCCCGACCGCCCGACCAACAAGAGGAATCTGCAGCTGAATACACAAGGAAACTTTCTAATATATGCAAAGCGCCTCCTGAGATATATGGATTAACTTAATGACTCCGGGAACTTGCCATATCTCCCGTGTGGTGTGCGGGGAACCGGAGCCCTGCCCGGCCGGGCTCATCTCAAAGGCCTCCGCTTCATATCACCATATCGCTCCGTCGAACGAGCGAGTTTCCTGCACTATTGCCAAGGAAACCCATCTGTTGAGGTACGTGCCTTGTAAATTTTCGACAAGCACCCTCTTTACCCACTATACCTTCTATACCTTCTTATTCCCACCAACTCCCAAACAATTTCGGGAACTCCACCAAAGGCAAGAGCGGCTCCGCGGCGGGTGTAAGGCTTCGTGCACAACACGGCACACTCCGATGGGTAATTGAATACAAAGCATCCATGCATGGTATAAGGTATAAACCCACTGCCGTGATTCCAATCAAGGACATGACTCTCCTTGACTTCAGCCGTGCGGCGATGGTGCGGCAGGAGGTGAAGTCCTTAAAACGCCCTGCCCTCGCTGAAGAACTTCTTGCCCTTGGTCATTTGGGTCAAAGTGGAAAGAAACTCGCTTTTGGGACTCATTCTTGAGAAATTGCACTCGAGGAGGGCACTGGGGAATGCATCTCAAATATCTTCACAATTTCGCTTGGGATCGAGGGGTTAAGAGTTAAGCCCGTCGTAAAAATGAAAATTTTGTTTAAGTCTTAGGGTAAGCAAGATCTTAATTTTCCATGGACGTAGTCGATTTGTTATACGTTTGTTAACTTGAAACTATTAAACATTGTACCATGTATAATACTTATACTATCGCTAACTAATTAGCATGAATGTTTTGCACAAGTTAAAACTTTTAAATTTCCTTCCTCTTCATTATCTGTCTGACTAGTGCTTAAATAACGTCTGTATCTAGCCTCAACCTCTTCAGGGACATTGGTGTACGTTTAGTTTTTTAGAAAGTAAAATTATTTTAACTGAAAAACAAATTAACATCTGTTAAAGAACTACTCATTAGATTATATGTCAACAATAAAACCAAACAATTTGTAGTATGGCAGCATGGATAGCATTTTATTTTACTGGAAATTAATTGCTTTCAAAATATTTCAAAGTTGCCTCTCATTACCGCGTGGTTTCTTTTTAGTTTATTGGAAAAACATCCTAAATCTCTGATAAATAAACTATCCAATGTATAACATTTGGTTAGTTTAAATAAGTGCTTTATTTTGAAAAAATAATCTGTAAAATTAGGTTTCTTATTTTTTTACTAACACTAACACCACTTTACTGTGAAATATTTGAACTCAGTTTTCTTTTTTATGGGTAGCTGTTGGTAAAAAATAAGTAAATAAGTATAATCAAATAAAACATGAAACTACTTTTTCCACCTTTAAAAAATTTGTCCCTGAAGAGGTTAAGAGTATATCCAACTTTTCAATAGTCTAAATAGAAAGATTTGAGCAGAAATATATGTATATGTATATAGTCTAATTTTCTAAGGATAGTCCATTTTTTCAGGAGCTTTTGGTCAGTATCTTTTTAAGGGTTAAAAATGTTTTTTTTCTCAAAATTCCAATTTTATCTTAAAGACATTTCCTAGTTCAGCACATACCAACATTAATCTAAAGTATAAGGCTATTTTTGCTTATTTCACTTAAAATTCACTTGTTTGTTGATTAATTTATGGTTGAATTTATCATACTTAAATTTTATAAAGTAAGAGGTTTTTCGTCAAAGCCATTTATTTGTGTTAACTCGACGAGGAAGTTTTTACGTCGTTCGCGCTGTTCCGGGGTTATAGTTGTTCCCTCAGTAGTATCTTGCGACATTTATTTTTTTCTCTTACATTAATTAAAAACTGTCCGAGTACGGGTGAAAATTGTGAATATACGTAAGCATACATAAATATTCTGAAATTTAAAACTAAAATATTTCCACTTTTAGTCTTATATTACTTTGCTTCAATAATACTTAAAATTAATAATTAAAATTAATAATTAAAATTAGTAATTAAAATTAATAATTAAAATTAATAATTAAAAATAATAATTAAAATTAATAATTAAAATCAATACTTAAAATTAATAATTAAAATCAATACTTAAAATTAATAATTAAAATTAATAATTAAAATGAATAATTAAAATTAATAATTGAAATTAATATAATAATTAAAATTAATTACACAAATTAATAATTAAAATTAATATAATAATTCAAATTATAACTAAATGTAATAATTAAAATTAATAATTAAAATTAATAATTAAAATTATAACTAAAATTAATAATTAAAATTAATAATTAAAATTAATAATTAAAATTAGCAATTAAAATTAGCAATTAAAAGTAATAATTAAAATTAATAAGTGAAATTAAAATTAATAAGTGAAATTAAAATTAAAATTAAAACTAAAATTAAAATTAAAATTAAAATTAAAATTAAAATTAAAATTAAAATTAAAATTAAAATTAAAATTAAAATTAAAATTAAAATTAAAATTAAAATTAAAATTAAAATTAAAATTAAAATTAAAATTAAAATTAAAATTAAAATTAAAATTAAAATTAAAATTAAAATTAAAATTAAAATTAAAATTAAAATTAAAATTAAAATTAAAATTAAAATTAAAATTAAAATTAAAATTAAAATTAAAATTAAAATTAAAATTAAAATTAAAATTAAAATTAAAATTAAAATTAAAATTAAAATTAAAATTAAAATTAAAATTAAAATTAAAATTAAAATTAAAATTAAAATTAAAATTAAAATTAAAATTAAAATTAAAATTAAAATTAAAATTAAAATTAAAATTAAAATTAAAATTAAAATTAAAATTAAAATTAAAATTAAAATTAAAATTAAAATTAAAATTAAAATTAAAATTAAAATTAAAATTAAAATTAAAATTAAAATTAAAATTAAAATTAAAATTAAAATTAAAATTAAAATTAAAATTAAAATTAAAATTAAAATTAAAATTAAAATTAAAATTAAAATTAAAATTAAAATTAAAATTAAAATTAAAATTAAAATTAAAATTAAAATTAAAATTAAAATTAAAATTAAAATTAAAATTAAAATTAAAATTAAAATTAAAATTAAAATTAAAATTAAAATTAAAATTAAAATTAAAATTAAAATTAAAATTAAAATTAAAATTAAAATTAAAATTAAAATTAAAATTAAAATTAAAATTAAAATTAAAATTAAAATTAAAATTAAAATTAAAATTAAAATTAAAATTAAAATTAAAATTAAAATTAAAATTAAAATTAAAATTAAAATTAAAATTAAAATTAAAATTGAAATTGAAATTGAAATTGAAATTGAAATTGAAATTGAAATTGAAATTGAAATTGAAATTGAAATTGAAATTGAAATTGAAATTAAAATTAAAATTAAAATTAAAATTAAAATTAAAATTAAAATTAAAATTAAAATTAAAATTAAAATTAAAATTAAAATTAAAATTAAAATTAAAATTAAAATTAAAATTAAAATTAAAATTAAAATTAAAATTAAAATTAAAATTAAAATTAAAATTAAAATTAAAATTAAAATTAAAATTAAAATTAAAATTAAAATTAAAATTAAAATTAAAATTAAAATTAAAATTAAAATTAAAATTAAAATTAAAATTAAAATTAAAATTAAAATTAAAATTAAAATTAAAATTAAAATTAAAATTAAAATTAAAATTAAAATTAAAATTAAAATTAAAATTAAAATTAAAATTAAAATTAAAATTAAAATTAAAATTAAAATTAAAATTAAAATTAAAATTAAAATTAAAATTAAAATTAAAATTAAAATTAAAATTAAAATTAAAATTAAAATTAAAATTAAAATTAAAATTAAAATTAAAATTAAAATTAAAATTAAAATTAAAATTAAAATTAAAATTAAAATTAAAATTAAAATTAAAATTAAAATTAAAATTAAAATTAAAATTAAAATTAAAATTAAAATTAAAATTAAAATTAAAATTAAAATTAAAATTAAAATTAAAATTAAAATTAAAATTAAAATTAAAATTAAAATTAAAATTAAAATTAAAATTAAAATTAAAATTAAAATTAAAATTAAAATTAAAATTAAAATTAAAATTAAAATTAAAATTAAAATTAAAATTAAAATTAAAATTAAAATTAAAATTAAAATTAAAATTAAAATTAAAATTAAAATTAAAATTAAAATTAAAATTAAAATTAAAATTAAAATTAAAATTAAAATTAAAATTAAAATTAAAATTAAAATTAAAATTAAAATTAAAATTAAAATTAAAATTAAAATTAAAATTAAAATTAAAATTAAAATTAAAATTAAAATTAAAATTAAAATTAAAATTAAAATTAAAATTAAAATTAAAATTAAAATTAAAATTAAAATTAAAATTAAAATTAAAATTAAAATTAAAATTAAAATTAAAATTAAAATTAAAATTAAAATTAAAATTAAAATTAAAATTAAAATTAAAATTAAAATTAAAATTAAAATTAAAATTAAAATTAAAATTAAAATTAAAATTAAAATTAAAATTAAAATTAAAATTAAAATTAAAATTAAAATTAAAATTAAAATTAAAATTAAAATTAAAATTAAAATTAAAATTAAAATTAAAATTAAAATTAAAATTAAAATTAAAATTAAAATTAAAATTAAAATTAAAATTAAAATTAAAATTAAAATTAAAATTAAAATTAAAATTAAAATTAAAATTAAAATTAAAATTAAAATTAAAATTAAAATTAAAATTAAAATTAAAATTAAAATTAAAATTAAAATTAAAATTAAAATTAAAATTAAAATTAAAATTAAAATTAAAATTAAAATTAAAATTAAAATTAAAATTAAAATTAAAATTAAAATTAAAATTAAAATTAAAATTAAAATTAAAATTAAAATTAAAATTAAAATTAAAATTAAAATTAAAATTAAAATTAAAATTAAAATTAAAATTAAAATTAAAATTAAAATTAAAATTAAAATTAAAATTAAAATTAAAATTAAAATTAAAATTAAAATTAAAATTAAAATTAAAATTAAAATTAAAATTAAAATTAAAATTAAAATTAAAATTAAAATTAAAATTAAAATTAAAATTAAAATTAAAATTAAAATTAAAATTAAAATTAAAATTAAAATTAAAATTAAAATTAAAATTAAAATTAAAATTAAAATTAAAATTAAAATTAAAATTAAAATTAAAATTAAAATTAAAATTAAAATTAAAATTAAAATTAAAATTAAAATTAAAATTAAAATTAAAATTAAAATTAAAATTAAAATTAAAATTAAAATTAAAATTAAAATTAAAATTAAAATTAAAATTAAAATTAAAATTAAAATTAAAATTAAAATTAAAATTAAAATTAAAATTAAAATTAAAATTAAAATTAAAATTAAAATTAAAATTAAAATTAAAATTAAAATTAAAATTAAAATTAAAATTAAAATTAAAATTAAAATTAAAATTAAAATTAAAATTAAAATTAAAATTAAAATTAAAATTAAAATTAAAATTAAAATTAAAATTAAAATTAAAATTAAAATTAAAATTAAAATTAAAATTAAAATTAAAATTAAAATTAAAATTAAAATTAAAATTAAAATTAAAATTAAAATTAAAATTAAAATTAAAATTAAAATTAAAATTAAAATTAAAATTAAAATTAAAATTAAAATTAAAATTAAAATTAAAATTAAAATTAAAATTAAAATTAAAATTAAAATTAAAATTAAAATTAAAATTAAAATTAAAATTAAAATTAAAATTAAAATTAAAATTAAAATTAAAATTAAAATTAAAATTAAAATTAAAATTAAAATTAAAATTAAAATTAAAATTAAAATTAAAATTAAAATTAAAATTAAAATTAAAATTAAAATTAAAATTAAAATTAAAATTAAAATTAAAATTAAAATTAAAATTAAAATTAAAATTAAAATTAAAATTAAAATTAAAATTAAAATTAAAATTAAAATTAAAATTAAAATTAAAATTAAAATTAAAATTAAAATTAAAATTAAAATTAAAATTAAAATTAAAATTAAAATTAAAATTAAAATTAAAATTAAAATTAAAATTAAAATTAAAATTAAAATTAAAATTAAAATTAAAATTAAAATTAAAATTAAAATTAAAATTAAAATTAAAATTAAAATTAAAATTAAAATTAAAATTAAAATTAAAATTAAAATTAAAATTAAAATTAAAATTAAAATTAAAATTAAAATTAAAATTAAAATTAAAATTAAAATTAAAATTAAAATTAAAATTAAAATTAAAATTAAAATTAAAATTAAAATTAAAATTAAAATTAAAATTAAAATTAAAATTAAAATTAAAATTAAAATTAAAATTAAAATTAAAATTAAAATTAAAATTAAAATTAAAATTAAAATTAAAATTAAAATTAAAATTAAAATTAAAATTAAAATTAAAATTAAAATTAAAATTAAAATTAAAATTAAAATTAAAATTAAAATTAAAATTAAAATTAAAATTAAAATTAAAATTAAAATTAAAATTAAAATTAAAATTAAAATTAAAATTAAAATTAAAATTAAAATTAAAATTAAAATTAAAATTAAAATTAAAATTAAAATTAAAATTAAAATTAAAATTAAAATTAAAATTAAAATTAAAATTAAAATTAAAATTAAAATTAAAATTAAAATTAAAATTAAAATTAAAATTAAAATTAAAATTAAAATTAAAATTAAAATTAAAATTAAAATTAAAATTAAAATTAAAATTAAAATTAAAATTAAAATTAAAATTAAAATTAAAATTAAAATTAAAATTAAAATTAAAATTAAAATTAAAATTAAAATTAAAATTAAAATTAAAATTAAAATTAAAATTAAAATTAAAATTAAAATTAAAATTAAAATTAAAATTAAAATTAAAATTAAAATTAAAATTAAAATTAAAATTAAAATTAAAATTAAAATTAAAATTAAAATTAAAATTAAAATTAAAATTAAAATTAAAATTAAAATTAAAATTAAAATTAAAATTAAAATTAAAATTAAAATTAAAATTAAAATTAAAATTAAAATTAAAATTAAAATTAAAATTAAAATTAAAATTAAAATTAAAATTAAAATTAAAATTAAAATTAAAATTAAAATTAAAATTAAAATTAAAATTAAAATTAAAATTAAAATTAAAATTAAAATTAAAATTAAAATTAAAATTAAAATTAAAATTAAAATTAAAATTAAAATTAAAATTAAAATTAAAATTAAAATTAAAATTAAAATTAAAATTAAAATTAAAATTAAAATTAAAATTAAAATTAAAATTAAAATTAAAATTAAAATTAAAATTAAAATTAAAATTAAAATTAAAATTAAAATTAAAATTAAAATTAAAATTAAAATTAAAATTAAAATTAAAATTAAAATTAAAATTAAAATTAAAATTAAAATTAAAATTAAAATTAAAATTAAAATTAAAATTAAAATTAAAATTAAAATTAAAATTAAAATTAAAATTAAAATTAAAATTAAAATTAAAATTAAAATTAAAATTAAAATTAAAATTAAAATTAAAATTAAAATTAAAATTAAAATTAAAATTAAAATTAAAATTAAAATTAAAATTAAAATTAAAATTAAAATTAAAATTAAAATTAAAATTAAAATTAAAATTAAAATTAAAATTAAAATTAAAATTAAAATTAAAATTAAAATTAAAATTAAAATTAAAATTAAAATTAAAATTAAAATTAAAATTAAAATTAAAATTAAAATTAAAATTAAAATTAAAATTAAAATTAAAATTAAAATTAAAATTAAAATTAAAATTAAAATTAAAATTAAAATTAAAATTAAAATTAAAATTAAAATTAAAATTAAAATTAAAATTAAAATTAAAATTAAAATTAAAATTAAAATTAAAATTAAAATTAAAATTAAAATTAAAATTAAAATTAAAATTAAAATTAAAATTAAAATTAAAATTAAAATTAAAATTAAAATTAAAATTAAAATTAAAATTAAAATTAAAATTAAAATTAAAATTAAAATTAAAATTAAAATTAAAATTAAAATTAAAATTAAAATTAAAATTAAAATTAAAATTAAAATTAAAATTAAAATTAAAATTAAAATTAAAATTAAAATTAAAATTAAAATTAAAATTAAAATTAAAATTAAAATTAAAATTAAAATTAAAATTAAAATTAAAATTAAAATTAAAATTAAAATTAAAATTAAAATTAAAATTAAAATTAAAATTAAAATTAAAATTAAAATTAAAATTAAAATTAAAATTAAAATTAAAATTAAAATTAAAATTAAAATTAAAATTAAAATTAAAATTAAAATTAAAATTAAAATTAAAATTAAAATTAAAATTAAAATTAAAATTAAAATTAAAATTAAAATTAAAATTAAAATTAAAATTAAAATTAAAATTAAAATTAAAATTAAAATTAAAATTAAAATTAAAATTAAAATTAAAATTAAAATTAAAATTAAAATTAAAATTAAAATTAAAATTAAAATTAAAATTAAAATTAAAATTAAAATTAAAATTAAAATTAAAATTAAAATTAAAATTAAAATTAAAATTAAAATTAAAATTAAAATTAAAATTAAAATTAAAATTAAAATTAAAATTAAAATTAAAATTAAAATTAAAATTAAAATTAAAATTAAAATTAAAATTAAAATTAAAATTAAAATTAAAATTAAAATTAAAATTAAAATTAAAATTAAAATTAAAATTAAAATTAAAATTAAAATTAAAATTAAAATTAAAATTAAAATTAAAATTAAAATTAAAATTAAAATTAAAATTAAAATTAAAATTAAAATTAAAATTAAAATTAAAATTAAAATTAAAATTAAAATTAAAATTAAAATTAAAATTAAAATTAAAATTAAAATTAAAATTAAAATTAAAATTAAAATTAAAATTAAAATTAAAATTAAAATTAAAATTAAAATTAAAATTAAAATTAAAATTAAAATAAAATTAAAATTAAAATTAAAATTAAAATTAAAATTAAAATTAAAATTAAAATTAAAATTAAAATTAAAATTAAAATTAAAATTAAAATTAAAGTTAAAGTTAAAATTAAAATTAAAATTAAAATTAAAATTAAAATTAAAATTAAAATTAAAATTAAAATTAAAATTAAAATTAAAATTAAAATTAAAATTAAAATTAAAATTAAAATTAAAATTAATAATTAAAACTAAAGTAAAATAAAAATTAAATAAAAAATTAAATAAAAATAGTTTGAAGTTTTCACTTCTGTCGGCAGTCTTCATGACTGCCCATTTTTTTTTCTTTTTAACTCGTGTTAATTCAAATTCGTGTAAAAAGAGAATTAGTTGTAGTGTATGAATATTACGCCAAATACAAAAATATTTCATCCAAAAATCGGTTTCAGCAATCAATTAAGATACTATCAGTTTTTCCACAGAATGTGCATTTAACTCTTTTTTACGGTAGTGTTAAAGCCGGTATTTTTTTCGTTTTGTAAAGTACTAAACAGAAAAGATTTGTAAAATGATAAAATTAACAAGATATTTATATGGTATGTCGAAATGACAAACCTTTGCTTTTGTGGAAACCACAATTTTCTCAAAGGTTGGAATGATTGGAACCATTGATTTTTTATCAAAAGATACAGAGTAAACGTGAAATTCCTAATAATAACTTCTGCATAAAGCACTTAACTCTTGTTACAATAAAGTGGCCTTTATTGCTACAAATGACAATGGTACCAATGATGACCCCATTTCGTAAAAATACACCTTTAACACTAATGAGGTAACAACACCAGGAAATTCCCTTACAAAACTGTCCTAAGCTAGCTACGTAAAATGGGAAAATTTATTTAATTACTTCCATCTCCTTAAGCAAATCACATACGTGCCATAAAATTTCGCACATCACCTGCTTTTACGCCCTCGCAGGATTAATCGTGCGTTAAACAAAAACGCAAGAGAAACAAACCGGAGCGCGATATACCAAAGAAAAAAAAACCTGGTTCTGAAACTCCTCGAAGAATTCGAAGGTATTTGAGCGAATACGAAAACGCACCGCGGTGCGAAAGGATGAAGAGATTTAAAAAGGATGCGTGGGGGATGCGGGGGGCTCGGGCTAAAAGCATTTAAGTGCTAAGCCTAATTTAATTTTCCATTGTTTGATTTTCATATATAGAAAAGGGTTTTTGTGGGTGATCCCCTCATGGACTTTTTAGGGTTTTCCCATACCTTTTCTTCCTTGTCGAGGTAAAATTTAGCCTGCCACTCAAGCGATCCCTTGTCGCTGAAATCGGTGTAAATATAGTGCGCAAGGAATATGTAGGTATGTTTCGTCCTTTGGAAAATGACACGGGTATCCTCGTTTAGAGAAGTGTGGGTTGCTCCACTGGGGAGCAAAAGAAATTCAAATTAATTGAACCAAGCGTGGGCGTGGGTGGGCCTTAATAAAACATGGGGTCAGATCACAATAATGTGTTGATCTAAATTATCGAACAAATCATTTAAAAATAGTAATTTAATGAAATTTGATTCCTTTTCCTAAATGTGTTAATCAAATATGTTTAATTTTAAAATTTTTACTAATAGTAGCTTAGATTTAGGATGGCACTCGTTAAAAATGTTGGTATATTTCATTTGCGCACACAAAAAATGTCTAAAAAATAATTTAATATTCACGAATGAAAATATAAACTATTATCCTTAACTAATAACGCAATATTGTATATAATAGATGCGAAAAAATGTTTTCGGTTTGACAATTTTATAATGTTTGTGGTCAATGACTGTTAAAAAATTGCTTGTATTATTTTCGAAAAGGCAATTCGTGGTAAAACTAAATATACTAAACATAAATTTTGCATGTTACTTCTTATATTCTTTCTAAATTAAGGGAGCCTTGTGTGATATGTAAATTACATCTATAATATCTATAATATCATAAATTACATCTATAATATCTTTGGAATAAGTGGATAAAAGGATTTTTTGATATTCGAAGTTGTTGCAAAGTTATAACCGTGTGAATTTTTTAGACACTTTAAAAATTTTAAAACGCATTTTTCTCGAAACTACAAAACTGAAAATGAAAATTTATGGTATAGCCCAAACTAGAATTATTGTGATATCTGTTTTTGTTTTTTTAGTTTAAAAAGTCGAAAAACTTGATGAAAATTATTACCTTTCCAAAACTCTGCCAAAAATTTAATATTAATAAAATGATAATTTTGATGTAACTCCAGCGATAGCCACATATTGACAGATTAAAATGACGCTGGGAGTTTTAAATGATTTAAATTATTGTGAAAATGTTAGTAAATGTGTAGTCAAAATTCCAGAAGAATATACGATCCTCTTAAGTAGCAAACCTCAAAGATTAAAGTTGTAATATTTTATAATAGTAATGAGCTTATCCGAAGTATATATTTGTTTCAATAACGATCAGCATAGACTTCAAAATATTAAACTTGTTAAGGAAATATTATATGATTTTGTTTTTGCAAAATATCAATTTGATTCTACATAGAATAGATGTCCATTGTATCCTAAAATTCAGGGAAGCTCACTTAGAACTTAACTCCTTGATGGACTTCTCATTAAACCATTCAGGCGCACCCGGTAACTCCCAATGACAATTGCTCGTAATTCCTTCCCTGGAAAATCTTCAAAATCCCATTTCACAAACTATCAGAGGTTTTCTTCTACTATCTGGCTGTTCTAACTGCTCCCCTCAAGAAAACCACCCAGCGAGAAATGGAAGTATTCTAGAACACAATTGCGAATGCTTCTGTCGATGTAATGTATGCATGAACTCTCCTTTCAAACTTAGCTTCTTTTAACATTACGCTGTCATTGGGAGGAAGCATTGACGCGAGCAAAAAAAAAAATCGGGTCTTAAAGCCTTCGCTAGAAGTGTACCATAAGAACCGAAATGCTTCCACGTCCCTTCTCGTGAAAGCGATAAATAATGCTTCTTCATGAAGCACTTCTTAAATTTCTCGCTGGGCAATCATCAGTCCCTCCCGTGCGCTAGTTTGGCGTTATTGTCTAGCCCTCACCTAATGAAACGAAATTTCTCAATTATGAGGAAGCAAGAGGTGCTCCAGAGCAACCATCCGTCCCATCCATCCATCCACCCATCCGTCTATCTATCCGAGGTGCGCTCTGCTTCCCCAGGGACGTCAGCCAGATACATCCAGAGATCCCATACATTTGTCACGGTGTCCGCTGCACCAGGGATCCTGGATCCAGTCCCGGCGCTCCCCGGGATCCTCGGATAGTCGTGGCCCAACCGAAAAAGTTATTGATTTACAGCATCCCGCGCTGGAGCATTCTAAGTTACCTTAGAAACTTTGCACTTAGACTATGATACCCCGTGTGCTCCTGCGGCCGCGGAGCTGTCTAAGAAAACCTTTTAGAAACTTTAGCGCTGGTCTGTGAACGTGGATGTGGTTAACCGAGTTTCGTGCTATACGAGCCCGGGGAGTCCTCGGGGTTTGGGGCTCCATACGTATGTATAGTTGCCGCGGAACGTAGCCCCGCTCACTATATGTGCTCCGAAGGGCGGCTGCGGGGGCGGCATGGCCCAGGCTTAGTCTCGAGAAATTATGTGCCGTACATAGCGAGATGTATGTAAACCTGGGTGAGCGCCGCTGCTCTGTCTTAATTTCTTTACACAAATTAAACTAAATACCATCCCTAGGTGTTTCCCGAAGATATACGCCGAGGAGTGCCTTTCCCCCACTTCGGCAGGAGTTATAGGACCGTCTCCAGGATTTTCATTCTTCAAAGAAGCCCTTGACAAAGCTCCCATGTATTCATAAGAGGATGAAGTAAATTGAACTTTTGTTCACCTGAAAGGATAGCTTAGTGGAATTCTCCACTTAAGGGAGCGGGGTGGGGTTTCTGCTGCTATCAAATCAACGCGCTCTATCTTGAGAATTTTCGCGGATGGAGATGGCACTCAGGAAAGATGAAAAGTGTAAGTATTCTTTGCGAAGGATATCATGCGTAGTTTACCCTAGAAATTTACAATCTAATCCTATTTCATGGGTGTAAGATGCGAACTTTTAATATTCACCCACCTAAAGTCAATTTACCCTCAAGAGGCGGTAACTGAGGGCTTTAAGGTGGTCATATATACCTAAAATGTTATTTAAACCTCAAGAGATGCATTTATAAAAGTAGTAGCGTACACCTATCAAGTCTTAGATACTATAAAAAAAACTAATTTTAATATGAGCTTGTATTTATACTGCAATTTAAATATCTTTCCCGAAAATAATAACTCTTTGTTTGAACGATTTTTTTAATTTAAGGCAATTCAAAGAAATTCCACTTTCTGCTCACTTGAAATGGGACATTAATAAAGTATAAAAGTATAATATTAATTTCTATTTGCATACGCTATTTTACGACCAATTCCCAACAAGCTAGGAGGAGTGATCACCCTAGTTATATCAATTGCAATTCTCCTCCTATTACCCTTTTGCAGTATAAGAAAATTCCGGGGCATTCAATTTTACCCCCTAAATCAACTATTGTTCTGAATAATAGTAGTATTCTTCATATTATTTGCAAAAGTCTTATCTTGTGCAGATTCCACGTTTCTGATATAATCTATTTCTTTCCATATTCTTTCCACTTTCGTGCTTGCATAACAAGAAATTGTAAACTGATAAAATAAGGCGATTATTGAAAACTTAAGAATTAGTTTTCATATAGTAAGTATAAAAAGGTGGGTTCAAAATTTAAACCTTATAAAAAATATACATTTTACTTTATACCTATAATTTTTGTAAACATTTATAAACTGAAGCACTTTAATCTTTAAACGTTAAAAACTAGCTCCAATGTGTCAAAAGCTCAGAAACTATGTAATTTTATTTCAGACCCCTGCCCTTTTAAGGCTTTTTGTCATGATGACGTCTTAGAATTCGACCCCTGATGTTCAGAAAGTGAATGTCACGAAATTTTATTTTTGAGTCACTGGCCGAATGGCAGAGAATTTCAGGTGTCAATTTGTGTGCAGAAAACAGAGAAACTATTATAATAGTTTGAATAATTATTCATTTATTTAACACTTTACTTTTAGGGCTTAATCTAAAAAGTATTAAAGATTTAAGCAGAGTCCTTTCTCTACTTTAAGAACTGACCAATTTTTTCATATCAGATAATTGGAAGGGATGATGCACTGCGCGCCGTGCAGCCGCGTTTTTTTGGTGGGGACGGATTCAGCGTCCCGCAGTGCCCTCATATTGGGATTTATAGTAAAAAAGATTTTTTTTATATTTTATTTCTTTAATAAAAAGACGCAAAAAGTCTCTAGATTGTATTAACCTGACTTTTCCCAGAAAAAATTCCCGAAGTTAGGTATCAAAAACAGGTCTTCACACTAGAAATTTTTCTTAAGGTTATCTAGGTTATAAATTTGATCTTGATTTACATTTCCTTCCGATTTTGATTATAACATCAAACCTAATTTCTATTTAGGTAAGTCTTAATTTTTATATACATACATAATTATTTTAGTTTTAATTTGAATACCAATTTTAACCTTAATTTAATTTTCATTTCGATTTTGATTGTATCTAATTTCTATTTTAATCAGTTTTTTTTTTTTTTTATAAGCCAGGGAAACTACTCGTAGGAAAACCCGAAAATAATAAATAATAAACACATATTTAATAGAGATTTTCTAACCAATAATCATATTCTTTGTAGACTACAACTTCAAGCCAAATTGATAAAAATTAATTGTTAGACGATAAGAATGCTGATGATATTAACAATATGAGTATTGCTCAAAATTTCAATAAACTCACAGTCTATAATTTTCATTCACAGACGTTGTCACGTTCATACAAGGTGGTATAAAAATTCAAAAATTATTAAAACAGCAAACTTTTTCTAATCGTTTTAAACTGCTGTAAGTTTTGCAGAAAACCAAACTGCACTATAATAACTTCAAATAAAACAAATCTTCAAGTGAATGGATAAATGAAAAAATTTAATTATGTTTACAAAACTAAGTTATCTCTCATAATCCTTGAAAATTCCTCTTCAAATTAATATTATTTATGAATAGCTTAAATTTCAGCAAAATACATTTTTCAGATTTTAACCTTTAACTGCAATTTGTATTTTGTGTAAAAGTTTAAATATATCTTACTTTTCAATCCTTTCAAAATCCTTTCATTTAAGACAGTTCCTAAATACCAAAATTTGTTGGTCTGCTTTGCCTTGCCATGGTTCATTTGAAAAATTCAACTTGCATCAGATGGAAATGCCTTTTCTATCTCTGGTGGAATTAGGCACTTTGCATGCGGCATTGGATGCACTTTGCTTGTTAGGCCTCAAGGCTCCTCGAGAAGATACCAAAAGCCCTTTTGGAGCCGCGAAACAATGGTGACATTTTCAAGGGGGCTTAAACCCGGCCCGGCAAATCCCCCAAAAAACTAGAAGAAAAAAGTTCCCAGACAATTTGTTCGCTCGACAGGATTTGTCCCAAATAATTGAGCCACTGCATGCGTCTTTTTCAGTTCGTTAGATGTTGGTGCAGCGGCGTGGCACGTGCTCCCCACGCGAAGATCATTACCTGGTGTGTCTCCATCGCAAATAGACGAGGACTAACCATCGCGAGGACACGGTGTTTGCTCGTCCTCTGAGTCCTGGATCCCGTCCCGGGCTCAGGGTTTTTGCAGAGCCCGGATTCCTCTTTTAACAATGGGAACGTCGAAGGTAAAACTGACATCCCATCAATGAAAAGGGACTCATCAGCGATGTTCCATCCATGCGGATTCCCAGTCACAAATTGGATTGTTTGCAGGGTTTCGGATGTTTTCTGCCATCGCATGCATGCACCGCGCCCGGGACCCGGGAGACTCTTTGGGTTTAAGCCTCCGGGAAAGGCAGTTCCACTGTTTGCCCGGGAAAGCGCTGCTCTGGCATCGACCAACTTGTTCAATTGCAGCGGAATCACCCGGCCCGCGGGCGGGGGTGGACCCAGGGACCTTTTTCCTATGTTATTCTATTGCCAGCTTGTTGGGATTCAATTATTGTTCCAAGTCGAGCTATCGAGTGCCTTTCGAGTGTACTGCGCTCCGTTCGCGTAATGAGCTCTTGGGCAACCTTTCGCTAGTCGTGTGGAAACGCCAGGAAGAGTCCTGGAGGTGGTTCGGAAGTAGTCATGCATACGACCACTTTGGCAGCTCTCAAGGTATTTTGCTTTCACAAACTATCGATCTGCTCCCACCGAAGATGTCCATTGTCCGGAAAATTCAGGCGCGCCCACTTCGAACTTCGTGCACCTGGAAAAATCTTCTTTATTGAATAAAACGTGCAATTTTATTTTAACAAAAGTTTGCCGTTTTCTTTTTAATACAACGCCAAAAAATTGGAAAACTATGTCTTTATGGTACGTCTGTTTGTTTGACTGTTTGAACATATTCCGCCAACATAAAATTTGAGAGGTATCATAAAGCTTTTATGCGCTGTTTATTACACATACTTAATATTTAAATGTCTTTCACCCTACTAAAAACTAAAATAAAGAAAGCATTTCATCGTCCTGTATTTCCTGTATGTTTCAACATATCAAACTCACATTTTTAAATTGGAAAGGTTTAACAACAAACTTAAAATTAGCGTTTATACGAATCCCTAAATAAATTTAATCTTCACACAAATCAAATCTTTTATGTGAAATTCGATTTACCTCGAATTCCTGGAACAATTGTTTTATATTTTTCTTTTGAAATTCAGAAACAACATGGCAACAAGCCAACATTTTTAAACGTACTGAAATGATTTTTAAAAATATAGAAGATGGGTGTAAATGGATGTTTTTGTGTTTAAAGTCACAACGTCTCGTAGGTGTTTACGGACAGTAATTACCAATTCAAAATTATTTTTTCGAAAACTGGGCAGTTTTAGAATTTGGAAAATTTCTTTGCTATTTTAAAAAAATTTGGGAGATGATCTTAACCTCTTCAGGTATACTGGAACATACGTATGTGTACGTTTCGGTTTTTACATATTAAAATTAAAATGTGTTAAAGAACTATTCAATAAATTAACTTTCAAAAATAAAACCAGAAACTTTGTAGCCTACAGCATCACAGGTTATACATATTTAATTCTACTTGAAATTCACTGCTTTAAAAATATTTGTAGTGTATGGTTTTTCTATTTTGTCTTACTAACTAACTACAAAGCTGTCGATAAAAAATAAAATAAATAAGCCAATAGTCAACCAAAACTTAAAACCATATTTTCGACCTTTAAAAAATTGATCCCTGAAAAGGTAAGGAAATTCAAAAGTTGCGTAATTAATGACTGTATTAAGCTTTACTCATAAAATAAACTGTGAATTCGAAAAACTTGATAACCATTTGACTGCACACATTTCGAATTGTTGGTCGTTTACTATTTAAAGTCAAATCGGTTTTGTGGCGCACTTCTTTTCAAGTCTATAGCTATTTGGAAAATTCTGATTTTCATTTCATTTATATACACCAATCATAGGTTCGAAAAGTATATTTTAAGAAGTTTAATTCAGCAATAATGAGTTTAAAAACTAATGCATATATCTAATTTACATGCGTGTTACTTTGCTATGCATTAAATTAACGAATCAACAAATCATTGTCTTCTTTGCAAATTAAATATAATATTTTGGAGAAATGTAAGGGTATTATATTTCATATTATAACTTTATAATAATATATACATATAATAATAGAATTAAGTAAGGAAATCTTACCTAATTGACTTAGGAAGATGCTACTTCATAGAATTTAACATACTTCCAATTGCCTGAATAAACCGTGAGTTCTCATTAAGTGGTAGAATTCTGACAAAGCATAAAATCAGCAATTTCACCACGTTGACGTCAATCGATCAGGAAATGATTAATTAAAACAGAGCAACTTATAAAATCATTATCCTTTTCTGTTATTTCCGGGTCCTTCAGGACCTCGATAGACAGGAGCAGGGCATCGAACGTTCGATGCATCGAAGCGTAACATCGCTTTTTTCTGCGATGCCCGAGAACTCGTTAAATCCTGACAGAGCTCAAATAACTCATCAGGAATCGACCACGGATGAATCCAATTGACAGTTGGGTGTCATGTTTATCCCCTTGGAACATCACATCCGCGTCCCGACGGTGCCCGCCACTGAAGACTGCTTTTTATGTTAATGTCTGGGGTTGCGATTTTTTTTACTATGCCTCGCAATTTTTTCACTTTCACATTATGCATTCATCTCACGCGGTAATTTATTATTTTTTATGCTCTGGGATGTGTGTTTTCGAACAATGGAAATTTGATTTACATACCAGAACGGTCCGACGTGATGCTGCAACCCTTTTTTGTCCCTCTTATGGTCCTTAGGGTGAGGTGGCTCGTCTCGTTAAGCGACTTGCACATGCGCAGATTTCTGGATATGGGTTCTGGGCTAGGTCCTAGGCACCGGGCGCTTCGAAAGAGTCTTGGCTGATCGGAGCCCGGGAAAAAAAAAGGTTGCTGTGGAAAAAATTAAAATGCATTGTGCATAAAAAATGATAGGGTTTAGTGGAGAGCGCCGTGTAAGTAGCAAATGGCAATATATCAAATTTCCCTCCTAAACATCGACGTCGTGTTGTCGATTCAATGAGGTAAACGAAGTGGATGACTGCAGGAGAGCTCTGTTGGTGGTTTTTATTTTGATTTTTTATTAACGAACAATATCTGCTTTGGTGGGAGTCATCGGAACCAGATAAGCTCACTTTGGTTATGCAATCAGAAATTGTAAAGAAAATTATGTGCTTAAAATATTATGGTTCTTTTATGTCTATAATACTGAACATTTTTAAACTAACAGGTATATCTATCAGGCGAATGCTTAACACAAGTTTTCTTAAAAGATAAAGGACATTTACATCCCAATTCGCATCAAATATTAAAACATGGTTTTAAAAAGCTGGCATCATTGTATTTAACTTGCGTAAAACTCAACAGGTTAATTTACAACTAATATTTAGTGCTCTTCGTTTTTATCTAAGCTATAGGTATTTATAGGCCTATTTGTACTAAAGCGTAAATATACCCATATTATTTATAATTTAGACTCTCTGTTACATTAAACTTATATTTAAAATGTTCTCTCGAAAAAGTGGACATCCTCTATTGCGAGTCTATTGCATATTAAGTGTTTACTTTTTTATGTATTTATATATATGTAAAGAAAATGCAAGTGCTTTTCTTTAAATTGAATTTGCTACTACACTTACGAAGGAGGCAATGAAAAATTGACAACAAGATAAAAAAGATTGTTTCCAGAAAAATTGCACAAGGGAGTTTATGAAGAGGATTTATAAACTTTAATGTCGTTTCTTTAATTACAGGTAGGAATAGGATAAATTAATGTACATAATTAGGATTTAGAATAAATAAACTTTAATTACAGAAACTCAGTAGTGTTTATCTGACTTCTAAACTCCTACGAAGAATTACTATTATATATATATATATATATATATATGTATTTATATACCAATTAGCTGACCCGACAGACATTGTCCTGTCTTAGCTATGAATATTCAATTCGAACTGGAATCTATATATATAAAACTGAATACCTATTTCTCTTGGTCACGCCATAACTTGAGAACGACTTTATCGATTTCATTCATATTTTTTTTTAAAGTTTTCTAATACTTTGTCCAAAATTCAACTGAAAATAAAAAATTGATTCCCCTAGTGTTTCTGTATAACCATGCATACCACGTGTTAGTCTACCAAAACTTACCAAAAATTGATATTAAATTAAACTTTTAATATAAGGCGTGATTACGGTGAACTAACTGCGATGAACAAACACTTCTTAAAAAACTCACTGAACAAATTGAAAACTGGATAAACGTTTCGATCAAATGGACTGTGCACTAAGAAATGAATAAATAAATTTTTTGATCGATAGATGCCGACCGATATCGCGAACTATCAAACGCGCGAAGTTTAAGTAGTCGTTAAGTTTTCTGAAATTTTCCAATTTTCCGCGCAATTTTCTTAATTTTTCTTTCCGTAAGAACCTTCTACAAAGTATTAGAAAACTTAAAAAAAAAAGATGAATGAAATCAGTAAAGTCGTTCTCAAGTTATGGCGTGAGCAAGGGAAATAGGGATTCATTTTTATATAGGTATATACTATATAGATATAGATATAGATTGTTGGGTTGTATTTTAAAATATATTTTACTTCAAAAGAAAGGAAGAAATGTTTGTATTTTTAGGGTTCCAGGCTCTAGGATCACATAATTGTCCATCTTTCTATCTGTCCCTTAAGATCTTTTTTCTCAGGAATAGCTAGAAGTAATGGAGTTAAAATTAATACCAAATTAAAGTCTACAGGCTTATAGTCCTAACTCAATACAATAAAAAGATACGGCATTTTAAAGTGTATTTTCATACTGAGAGACTAACTCACTGACTGACACATCAAATAGGGTCCTTCCCGTTGACGTAGAATGTTGAAATTTGGCACGAAGGAAGTTGACATAACACAAGTAAACAAAGAAATCCGAAAATAGGTAATTAATCTCCAATTCTGCGGAACTTTCTTTTTATATATATAAATACATACTATGTTAGAATTATTACGTAATTCAAATTTAGATAATTATAAGGTAATTACTAACTTCTCGCATTTATCCGCCTTTTTGTAATTTATTTGGCGTTTTAAAGATATTGCGTTTATTCGATTTTATTTAAAAAGAGCATATGTAGTTTAAAAAATATAAAAGGGGAAATATATTTTTCATCCATTTCCTTAACATTGGCTTGCAGTAGTTTGATTTTTTGTTTAAAGGATATTTTTTCAAAACGCCCGATAAAAGGGATCTCAAAAATAATTAGTAGACTGAAAGAAAACATTATAAATGCTAACTATAGTTCCAGCAAGCTAATTAAATTAGTGGATAGAACTCAAATAATTGGAAAAGCATTCATAAAATTAAAAATTGGTTTCCCAATGGTTAGTAGGTATTTATAATATTTTCTTCCAGTGTAACAGTTTTGTTAGAGTAAACTATCGTCATTATTTTTGAAAATACTGAAATTATATAACACATATTTATTGAGTTTCATTTTCATAAGCATTAGAGCTTTTGAAAAAAATGTCAGTCTAAAGCCTACGATCTTGTTCCGTTTAAAGGTCGATACGCCCCTTAAGTAAAAAAATTTCTTATACGTATGTATATATTAGGTATACAAAATTTTTTAATTTCAGGTTAATTTTATTTAACAGCTTCTGTTCTGTGGAGGCGCCGAAGTATAACTTTGGCTGATTGCGTCTTTTACCCACGAGGCTGTAATGAGCAGTTGCGAAAGGGTCGCCGGACGAGATAAGGGCGCAGGGAAAGAAGGGCCTGCGGACCTTTTCGATAACACACTCGAAGATGCCATACAGCATACATAATGCCACCCACCGCCGCGAAGCCCACCCCGACGCACACCCCCTTTTCATGGAAGGCGCTCCGCAAGATAGAACAAAGCTGGTGCGGGCGGGCGCACACAGAGGGCGCTCGGAAAACATCCGTCCTAAGTGCCAAGGGAATGTGTCGGAAGGATAACGAAATGGCTGTACACCGTCCACACCACCCCCGGCCGTCCCGCAGCGCCCCGCGACCGCCCACTCGATTTCGTCCTGACAAGTATCCTCCGCGAAGTACAAAGGCCCGAAGCCATCACACATGGCGCGGGGGATGCTCGCGAGGGGGCGGTCGGGATGTAGGGGGGTTGAATGTAGGGTCTGCCCGGGCGATGGGGGGGAGGACTGTGCGAGGTGCGAGAGGTGCTCGAGGACACATGGCACGGGGGTGGGGAGAGCTTATAAATGGCGAAATGGCGGCCATTTTGTTATGTCATGCGAAAATTTTAATGTTTCATACACGCCACCAGCGCCAGGATGTTTGTGCACCGTGCGAAATGGCTCCCGGCGAAATTCGATTACCTCTCCCCTGTCCCGTCGCCGAACGAACCCGGGGACGGCAGCGCCGAGTGGCCATTAAAATTTTATTGGGTGGCAGTAATATTTTTTATTCCGCCCGTATAACGGCCCCCCTTTATGTGCGAAAATGAAAAAATACTTAGGCGGGCGTAAACATCATCAAAGTGTCACCATGCGTGGCATCTGATTGAAACTTAGGACGCTATCGCGCGTCCTCCCCGCCCAATGCCACCGGAGATATGAATTTTTATTGAACGGTCGCTACGCACGACACACACGAGATGCGAATCGCAAATTCAAACAAATTCTTTTTTTCTCTCCCGATTCGCTTTTATTTTCGCGGCAGCCTTTGTCACGATTCCCGAATTGCTGTGCCGACGATTTTTTGGGATGTGTTTTGATATGCGCGCTCTCGCATCACACCACACATCGGCGTCAATCGTGCAGGCGGCAATTCGAGGTGGAAAGGGAATGCAATTAAATTCGCAATTTTATTTCCAACTTCATGTTTCTAGTCGACTTAGCTGCTATGGAGATAGCTTCTTTAAGGGAAAATTGAAAACCTTTCCTCAGATTCCGTTCGGGAAAGCACAAAACATTTCTAGGTATTTCTCAGCTCCTTTTATATACGAGAGATTATTGAACTTCCATATATCAATTTAAATGAAGTTTTTCTGACTGTGCTACTGTACCGACACACTTAGTACGCAAACATGCGCATCTAAATCATAATTCCCTTTTTGCAAACCAATTTGTACAATACAGGGCCTGGAAGGTTGGATTTTTTTTCAAAATTATCCTCCAAAACTCGTATTTTAGAATAACTTTCTAACTTAAAATTTAAGAAAGACACATTTGAAGTTTATTATTAAATTGTAGAAAATTTTTACTACATATATAGCATTTAAAAGATAATGAATTGATGAGCTGTATTCAATACGATTTATTAACATTTTTATATATGAACAAATAGTCTAGACTAAATTTAAAATGTTCATTTAAGGTTACATACCACGACAAAATATAGCTTCAAACGTTTTTCTTTTCTGGATTAATGTTTTGTAAAGACGTGTGCAGTCTGTGTAAACATATATTCTGCAACTGTTTATTGTAAATGTTTCAATTGATCATACAATAATACCACTGTTACAAAGACCTTTGAAAACTAATTAAAGCTATGATATCAACAACTATTATCTAAAACGAACACAAAGTTGGGATTTATCTCTACATATATGTACTGTACATATATGTATACGTAAATACTAGTGTTTCAATAGTAAAAAATAACATATTGTGATTCTATAATAAGTAAACAAGTTAGGCAATTGAAAGGTAAAAAAAGGAATGTAACAAACTAGAAAATACTTACTTACTTTTATGTAATTCAAATACCATACTTTCCCAAATGATCAGACTTAAAATGAAAGTATCAAATAATCTTAGTGACTATAACTGGTACGTCATTGCAATTTTACTTAATTTAGTTCTAGTCGCAAATACTTTTAGAGTAGTAACAAATATTGTCACTACAAAACATGTATGTATGTAGTTGACATCCTTGAAATATTTCATCCTCATATTTCTATTATTTATGAATCCTAAATCATCTTTCCATGTCTCTTCTATTTTGAGTTTGATATTTTCAAATTTTCAAAATTTTTGTTTTAGTTTTTGAAAAGTTACTGAAGTTATACTAATTCTAAAGAAAGAGAAAACTTTGAACCGAGACTACCATCTTTTTATGGAACTTCTGCGTTTAGTTATTCGTTATCATTCCAAAATTATTTTATACTATACCTAGGTACCTAAACTTGAAACAAGTGGTGATCTCACAGGACGCTTTTTGCATACCTTAGTTTTACTGCACCTTTTAAGAATTGAAATTAGAATAAAATTAAGAAGTGTATGACCCTTTATATCGATTGTTAGGAGTGGGCAGAAGATTTAATTTAAATTGTATAATACAAACATATTATATATTAAGTTTTCAGAAATAAAATGCTTTTTTATTAAATGATTTGTGAAATGATTTCGTTAATCAGTCAGTCTTGTCTATAAATCTAATGCAGGTTTGAGTTAGGAGCACCCTGGGCGACTGTTTCACAGTAGCTCTTCTCTTGGGCATTCTGGAGCTACTGAAATTGAAATTCGCAAATTGACTTGCATTAATTTTGCGAATTTATGCTCCCACCGAAGGATTCCTTCTGGGGGTGCGGTGAAGGATGCTACTGTCGAATTTCTAATAACTCAAAATCTGTGCGCCTTAATACATGTGCGTCACCCTGTACATTAAAACCGCACGGCCCCAGCGCGGCATGGGAAACAATTTTAAGGCTGCTATTACCTCGAAGCGGTCCAATTAACAGAAATTCAAAGTTTTACTAATTACAAAAGTTTTTGGGGTAGTGCTTTGTTCGCCGGATGCACCGGGGCCTGCATACGTGT
The DNA here is from genome assembly GCA_963920795.1 of Eutolmus rufibarbis. Classification (NCBI taxonomy): domain Eukaryota; kingdom Metazoa; phylum Arthropoda; class Insecta; order Diptera; family Asilidae; genus Eutolmus; species Eutolmus rufibarbis. The sequence goes on from OY987206.1 coordinate 43,015,639, forward strand.
CTCTGCCGCTCCGCGCCGTGCCTGCCTTAATAACAAGACGAACTTCAAAGTCGGTCTTCCAACTAAATACTCGCATGTTGTAAATTTGAAGCTAATATGCGCCCCATCCACCGCGTATATAACTAAAATTTCCAGCCATTAGTTATTTCATCCCGTGGCCCGGTGTGGGGGCGGAGGCTAGGGTCGGGGCCGCGTCGGGCCGCGATGCATCCATACGTTGCCCGCCTTTCTGGGTAACGTATGAGTCGGTGAAGTCTCTCAGCAAAGTACCCATCCGCGAAGGCTGCACAAAGCCCTCGCGCTGGTGATTCTCGTGAAAGTGCGCTGCACAAAGTACAAAACGCCAGCAAACTTTCAAGGAAATGAAACACTAGACTGCAGCTTCATAAGACTCCAGTGACTTGCCTTGCAAGGAACCGCACTCTGCGAAGCACCCGGCCGGGTGAGGCCCCGCGCCATGTGTGCGCTTCTGGGGCCTCCACCCGCGCCGCCGCCGCCGCCAACACCGCCGCTGCTGCCGCTGCCGCTGCCGCCGCCGCCCGCGCCGGTACCGCTCCAGTGCCACAGAGCAGTGTCTGAGAAAAGCCCTCAGGATGTCGTGGGGTATGTGGTTTTATAGAAAATTGATGGATGTAGAAAATGATGGTTGCTTAGTTTCTGCTCGGCATGTTCGGTGGGGTTTCCTCGAGTGTGCACAAAACTTTGATGTAAAATCAACTTCCTGCATTAAAGGCGGGTGTGGCTTTCGCTGCTCTGCGGGCACCGCGACGCTCATACCCTTAACACTCGAGCCGCGCCCGCCCCCACGCCATCACAGCGCCTTTCCTCATTTTGAATATTTCACAAAATTTCACTTAACTAAGCTGCAAAGTTTTCATTTCACAAAGAATAGGTATTTTCAAAATTTTCAACTTCTTAGATCTTAATTGAAACTTATATGCGAAAAGTTAGTGGTGCCTTTATTACAGGGGGGAGGGTGTTGGGTTATTAAGCGACGAGGAAGGGCCTCCGAACGATGTTGTGCTCTTGAACAAAGTCCTCAAAGGATCCTTTAACTGATCCTTATGAAGTTATTTTGGGTTATATTACGTCAAACTTCAGCTAGATCATGTTAAATTAAAGTTTTTTCATATAACTTTTACAGTCAAACCCAGACTTTCAAATTTTATTTGAATCCAAAACCAACAACGTCCTAATTATTTATTACATATTTTTTTTTTTAGAATTTTATCAATACTAATTCAGTTATACTTAGGTACATAGCATACTTATAATAAATTCTCAAGATATGAGTTTAAAAGCAGGTACCTACTAAGCTACATATAGCAAAATGTAACTGATCGGATTTTGATTAAATCATTTATTTTAATAGCTTTAGATTCTAACTAAAATTTAGAAATTCAAAGTAAGTTCATCCAAATGCTCGAATCGACTTAGATTTTTATCAATTTTATCTTTTCATTTTTAAAAATAATGATATTATAGGACTTTCCTTGTTAATTACAAATTTACTCGTAGAATCAAACATTTTCTATCATGTCACGCTTTAGGTAAAAAAATAAGAAATAGAAGCATCTCGTAGGGTCTTGCAATTGCAATTTTAAATGAAAGTTTGGGTTTGGTTTGTTTCAAAAAAAAAATTGTACTCTAAAAGAGTATGCATGTATTTTTTACACCATAGCCTAAATTTTTCGAAAATATGACTTGATTATACATTTTCATTTCCAGATTCGTAATATTAACCTTAAATTTCATTTTTTAATTCTGGAAGTTCTTTCGAAACGATTCCATTAGAATTGGCTCAATTTTATTTAGCATTTTAACTTTGAAAATGTGTTTTGATAAATCGGATTAGAGCCTATTACAAGTTTATTTACGGCGTTGTTATGTTTTCAATTTTAATTAATTCGTAACTATATACCTATATGTAAATGTAATGTAACGTTCTACCTACGTTAAAGGTATAACGAACCAGATTCAAATATATTTGACCCAAACGTTCTCTTTCGTTGCTAAATTCAGCTAGCACAGCGAGGACACGGCACCACCGAATCGCTCGTGCGTCTAATTGAATGTTTTAAATAACGAAGGCAGGCAGGAGTGTTTTTAATTACTCACTCCCGCGGCGGGTAGTTTTCATGAAATTAATTTCCTCTGCCCGCCGCGATAAGACGGCGCCATATCCGCTCCCACATAGTTAGAGCTAGTGATAAAACACCGTCGAAAATATCAAATAACTTCGCAACTAACTGCGTGGCGCTAACGAGGGTTAGCCCTCGCCATTTTTGCCACCTCCCCGAGGGCTGCTCGGCTCAGATTGTGCCCTAAGCCGGGGCTTAGCTACCTTTCATATCTCACTCATTGGATTTGCGTCCGCTTAAGCCAATGTCTTCCATCTAATCGCGCACACATGCGAGTCCCCCACACCGCGGGAGTTGCCATTTTTGGACGGCACATGTACTTTATATGTTCGGGGCTCCAGAATCCGATGGGGCCCCGAACGCCACCGGGACCGGGACCGGGGACTAATGGGCCGGAGCTCTCGTTGTAGCCGGAGCAAATAGACAAACCCTTATCCTTTCTCCCGGCGGCGAGGGCGAGTAATTAAGGAACAAAATGGTTGATCCAATCCTCCGATTCCCTGCTTTGCCCGGGAGAGAAGCTTTTCCCCCGGGAGCGGGGGCGACGGGACGGGCGACCAGGAATGAGGATTATGTGGAATATGTACGATATGTGGGCGGACGTCTTGGTAAAGTTATTGCTTCGAACCCAAGGTAGCGCCGGCTTTCTGGCAATGGCGGTGCTCCTGCCTCGCCCTCCTTTTGTACTGGCGTCTATTCATTAGCTGCTCGCATGACGTTTTAACGAGAAACACATTTTTCCCGGGCTCCATCCCGGTCCATATAGTGTTCATAAGTTTTCTTGGGCGAACTTTAATTATCAGAGATGTCAACCCTTTTTTGCGCCCACCACCCTCGACCCCATGGCTTCATTTCGGCGTTTTTACATCAAATTAGACAAGGTGACTCTGACTCTGAAATTAGGGGAAGGGTTGGTCTCAGTCGTCTTAAAGATTTCGGTTAATTTAGGGTTGAAGGCTTGATGGGTATATGTCGCAGGGACCCATTCAAAATTTACGATCTTGCCCTAATTAATGCCGTCTAATTAATGCCTAGCACTCTGCCGTTTCAAAGGCTTCATAAAAGCACATACTCACTATACTTTGGTAACAAAAAACTGTACGGGTAATCGTTAGACGAGGTTCTATTACTTTGGTAATATAACCTTTATACTTGGGAAACATAACCTTATGACCAAAAATCTTCAACTACTTATTTATTTATCTGTAGGCTATAATATACAACTATCAATACTTTCATAAGGTATAAAGTCTGTCATGTTAAATTTATAAAACTGAACTACGCCGATATAATTTAGTATTTTTCAGCCCACCATTAGGAATTTAGAAATTATGAAAAGGTAGTTACCATTCCTAAAAATTCAACGACAATAATTCAATTCAATAAAGTTTCTTAGTCATCTTAATTTCATAAAATTCGAAATTGGTAGTTTTTAATATTCAATATATGTACTAAAATTTAGATTTTGTGTTAATTAGATTATTGAAAAATATCGTAAATACATTACACTTCCAATTCGTTAAATTTGCTGAAATCGATTTAGTGATTTTCGGACACCACTAAATTTTAGTAATTCAACTTTTAATACTTTAAATTTTAAATAAGTCTTATGTATCTTAATTTTAAAATAAGTCTTATATTTAAGTTAAAGTATCGATTAATCTGTCTAAATTGAGTATTGAATGCCTTATAAAAGTCTTAAAGTTTTAATTTTCAATAAAATTTTAATTTATCCAACGAAATAATGTCTGGGAGGGATTCTAAACCCAGAAGTTGAGCATTTGTAATTTTTGGGTCAAAGAATGAATTTGAAAAGTGACAGACTTCTGGCTCCACATGTGTTGTTTTGCTTGTCCTATGTGACGAGGGTTTGATTAGAGCACTTGACGGCAGTATCTAGGCTGAGTGCCTCCCGGTCCCGGGGAGGAGGTCTATTTCTGGCAGCCCCCCACAAAATTCGAATCAGGAACAGAGGGCTGCTTAATAAACCCGGAGGCCATTTCGGGGACGACAACTCCTGCGCCCGGGGACTAAGTAGGACCGATTTAATGCACTCTGCTAGTGAAGCCATTTAAAGTTTATGACCAGCCTAGCGTCATTCCGCGATTCCATCACCCGGCAGGACCCAGCCGCCGCCGCCCCACCCAGGCTCCAGGACATAAATTCAGCGAGCACCAGCTCCCAGCCATTTACATATATTGGCAATCATGGCATTTGCATAATTTATAAACCTTTCCGGATTCCTCACGCCATTACATCCGCCCCCGCCCCCACCCGAGGTGACAGTCCTGCCGCTCCAGGGCCGGGACCGGGAGGTGCGACGAACGAGGAAGGGCCGACCATCGGCAGCGAGGAGCTGAAGGCCGTCCGCGTGAGCTTCTTCGGCTCGGGACAGGCACAGGAAACGGGCCAAGAGCCCGGAGGAAGACAACGGAACCCGGCTCTCGGAGGGTGGGGAGTCGGGGGAAGATTGTGCCATAAATTATGACCGTTAACCATATTATCTTCCCGGGGAATCCACCGGGACACACATGGGAAGTGCACGGGAGTTGTTTCGCCGCTTAATTTCTGGATGAGATGCGTGCACGAGGGGCGTGTGTAGTTGCCTTGTTTAGAGCCCTTTGTTTTTGGGTAAACACAGCCGGGACTGGGATGGGGCGGTGGGTGGTGGGTGGGTGGCAAGACAATGAGCAGGGCTCCGGGATACGATCGTAAACTATGGAGCAGTTTTAGAAGGGTCGCCGGACGAGATAAGAAGGCGGGGGCTAGGCGGGCATGGGAAAAGAAGGGTTCTGGTCCTTTTCGATAACACACTCGAAAGTGGCATATAGCATACAAAATGCCACCCACCGGGACCGCCCCGCAGAAAGGCGCCTGTACAGAAGGAGCGCCATTTCTAGACGCTAATAATAATCACATTTTGTGTAATATTCCTTTTCATAAAGTAAGGATTTTATAAGACTTAACCTTTTCGAGCATTATTTACTTAGTAAAGTCTCTTTATTTCCTCGAACATCATCAATTCATTCTATTAAAATGGGCAGAAATTAAGTACTTAAAAATCTTTGTCTTTTGATTCTGGTTAACGTATCTACATAATGTACGTATGTCTATAATTGGTAAAAACAAAATACACAGTAAAAATAAGGCAGCTGTAGCTCATTTATAGACTAGCTTGTAGCATACCGGATAATAATTCAATGAACATAATCATAATTATTCAACGACTGATAAATTCAATTTTTTAATAACATATACAAAACTGAAAAACAACACTATAATGAAGTTAAGAAAATTGTCGTTAATTTTTACTTGATCACTCGATTTTGTATTGTATTCCAATAACAAACAATAACATTAAATGTATTAAATTTTTGTAAATTGTATCAATTAATATTAGGCAACAACATACAAAATAAAATTGAGTATATTATCATTATTTGTGGCCAAAACAAAAACTGAAATTATTATAAAGTCTGCGGAACACATATGTAGGTACGTCTTTTCATCTAGTATATAAAGTAATCTATTTATGAAACGTAACCGATAAAGCGATATTCCAGATTTTAAATCTTACGTATTTAATAGCCTAAGGTTCAAACTTTCATTTAAAGCAATGTGACCATCTGCTATTATAAAGCATTTTTTTTTAAATTATGATGATTAAACTGGCTTTTTGGACATTTTAATCCTACTTTTCTCAGAAATGTGGACTGTTTCGTAATCTATGACAAAGATAATATTGACATTCTCTATTACCTATATGTACCTAAGTATGTTTGTTCTGTTACGAAATCGAATCCTATAATATTTTGGATTATTCTTATATATGGAAAATATTATCCTGGCTTAAAAAAAAACTATATGTATTATAGTAGCTGATAAAACAATCTTTATTAAATCTTTAATAACGTTTCGACTACAAAAAGAAACTAAAAAATCCTTCAATATCAATTTTGAGCCAAATTGGACCATAATCTTATCTTGCAATTCTTAATTTTGAGTACATTTTTGTAAATATTGTCCTCAAAAACCTATACGATCTCTATAACGATACAATTTATACGATCTATACAATATTTTCCATAGATTATGAATTCATAAAGGAGAGAAAAATGGAAGTAAAAAATGCAGAATATCGTATTTTGGCAACATTTGAAAACTCATTAAAAAATAAATGTTCATCATAGAAGTTTGTAGCGTGGCTTAAATAAAAACCAAAGTCTTAATCTATAGAATCTATAAGAATATCAAACACAACTTATCTCTGTAGTCCTTTTTATTAGACATCTTGACGAACAATTTTTTTATGAGTAATGTGAGCTTTTCATGCTTTTTATTCGCCGTAGGTATAGTATATTGTATAAAATAAACAGTTGATGGAGAATTTTTATTTAAGAATTCGTAATCTACGGAAAAAATCGTATATAGCGACAAGATTTACCAATTCTTTAGGAAAATAAATTGGTTTCGCCAGTGTAATCAATAAACATTTTGGTATAAAAATTGAAAACCGTATAAACTATAGAGGTCTAAGTGAAGTTCAGTAAAATAGCAGCATTTATAACATAGTATCCCTAATAACTTGTTATGTAATTGTCTATTATAAAGAAAAACCAAATTTTATTATATCGTAATCAGGATAGTTGGCGTTAGTGCGCGAACTAATCATAAAAAAGTAGATAGGACAGGCGACAATAAATTAATAATTTTTTTCAAATTTGTAAATAATAGGATTACCCCTTTAAATGGTTAGAGTATACCCAAAACCTTAAAGCCCTTGATTTCTTTCCAAGGATGGGTCGAACGTAGAGGTTAGATATAATAAATAAATTTCATTTTCTTTTACGAAATTACGAGAAAAACTGCGACCATTTCACAGACTGCGAGGCAGACTTCGACAGATATACATAATTCAAAATCTTAGCAGAAATCTCTTTGCGATCTGGGCATGTATTGCCTTCCATTTAGTTCAGTTCGCCAGAGCAACACTCCCAGAAAACTTTTTCATTTTTATATTTTTTTCCCAGATACCAGGAGATTGGCCGGGGGTGGCATAGGGAACCCCAAAGTCCAAACCCCATGTGCCCCCCCTCCCGAGGAGCTTCCACCAGGCAAATACAATTCAAATAATGTTCATAGCCATAGGACATCAATTGCAAAGGACTGGTGGGACTCGGCGGTGGTGGCACCGGCTGGCGGGGGCGGAGGCGGAGGCGGTGCGATATCAAAAATTGCGCGGCCGAAAAAAGGCTTCCTCGCAAGGAAGCCAACCCAAGTCCTTACGTGGGGCTGGCTGCCCCCGCTTCTTCGTTCAATTTTTCCTGGACCCCTTCGCGCCCTGTTATCCTTTTTGCGCTGTGTATCGCGGATGGTACCTACATTATGTATGCAAAGTATTTGCGAATTGGTTTTTTTCCATCCACTGCCAATTCTAGGGTTCGCCCTCGTCTCTCCCTGGTGAGTCCTAAAAATACTTTTTCATCCGGCACCCACCTCACCTTCTTTTCCCGCCAGGAGCACCATTGTCCTGGATACTGCCGCCCGCCCGGGCGCTCACACTTTCCTCCCTTAAACTTTAACATGAGCACGTGTATGGATCTGGGATCTGCCAGGAGCAGCAGGACCCCCCTGTACTTTATTTTTTCGCATCCCATCCATCCTTCCGTCGTCCTGAGCCCTAGCGGGGCCCTCTTTTGCCTTTTCTGTTTTTCTGCGTATAAAAATGCGGTCCTACGGCCAACTGAGCCCGGTGCCTTTGTGCGAAAAGCGATCCCGTGTTTTTAGCATCTTGCCTCCTTCTTCTGGACAAAGGGATACTTTTTACGCTGGCGGTGGCAAAATAGAAATTTTTCGCAAGTGTGCTCCCGTGAAATGGGAATTTTCACACAAACGCAAAACTACGGCATGTGGAGAGGAAAATAAAAGCAGTCATAGATACCCACCCGGAGCCTGCGAACGAGTGGAACGCTCGAGATAAGATGAATTGAGATACCTCCGGGGGATGGCAGGTGGTCCAGGAGGTGGCATCTCCGTCCGCCCCTCCCCGCGATCGGGAACACCTCAGCAGAAACCAATTTTGCTGAAGGTGTCAGATGTGACATGTGTCCCCAACCCACCCGCGGGAGCGCACCATCAAATCGATTGTTTGTTGCGGAGGATGCTTCAGCGAAAGACGTTTTGCGGTGGCGGTACGCCTTAAAGGAATCTGATCGGCACCCGGGCGGAGGAGCCTCCTCCGCAGAGGCGTTTATTGTGTCCTCGTTTCTTTCAGACGTGTCAGGCTCGCTTTTATAGCCGTAGACACATTTCGAAACTTTAGTTCCTCAGTAACAACAACCTGTGAGCACTTGACAATTTTCTATAAAACTAACTATCTACAAACATACATACATTATTTTATTGTTGGTATAGTGCTTCTATAAAACAAGGAATCAAAAGAATCCAAATAAGGTGTAGAACAAAGGTAAAAGTACCAAAATTTATATCTAGGTACATAAAATCAGTCGCTTCATACATTCACCAAATCTTAAGATGCGTTAATTTCATAAAGATTTATAATAATACATAATTGTTTATATATAAAGGCTTTTTAATGTTAATATAAAAAAAGACGCTGGAGTGCGACTGGTCTACTAAAACTACCAACTTCCCATTTGATGACCATGGAAAACATTTTACAACAAATTTTTATACGAAAAAAACCGCCAATTTAATTTTTTTGTATACCTTATTAGGCATTCATCATGCAAATTTGCGTCGAATGAAATTGGTCTAGAGTCGATATCATTATTTGCTCTCGAGATATCCGACACGAAAAAAAATTCACGGACGTACTAACGTGCGTACGTACGCACGCACACACAGATATATTTCTTAAAACGATGGATTCCGACTCCAGCGACCTCAAACCGTGGAGATATGTCAACATTTTCAATTTGAAAAATCTGACCCGTAGGTACAATAATTTCCAAATCGGAAATTAATAAGTATAAACTGAAATTACTCCCTATCTTCTTTCTTTAAAGTGTGAAATAAATTTATCGACACAATTCTGCACTTCTGAACTACATTGCTGGGCTAATGACATTTAGACAAAAATTAAATAATCTGCTATTAAATTAATAGATTATAAGTAGAATTAAGTAGGCTTATTATAATTTTAATTTAGTTAGTAATAAGTAACTTACTGAGCTTTTAGAATATTTTTTCTTAAAGTAATCATCGAATACTTCTCTTTAATTTCTGGCAATGTCAGATCATATAATAATAAAATGAAATGTATTATAAATGAAAGCATCGCCCAAATAAATTATATAAAAATAAAATCTCATTTAAAATCTAGTCTTGCAATTAGTGGAAGATTTTATTTTCAGATTGTCATATAATATATGTTTTTTTTTACAAAAGGTGAACTTTATAAAAATCGCTTTTATTAATAAAATCACAAAATATCACGCCTCTGGTAAGTAATTCCTTATTTCTAAAAGGCTAACTATGATACACGAAAATCATATAATTTTCTTTAGGAACATTGGGATTTAGTTGACTACTTTATTCAAGCTCTTTTATACGAGTATAGACATATTTTTTTAAAATACTTACTTTCTAAATGTACTATTTTATAGTATTTGATGATCTGGTCTGTAAAAATAAAAGTTTTTCGAAACTTTATTAATAGTATATTATACTATGTTATATTACGAGTGCGGAAGCCACTCATAATAAAAGTAGATTTGAAATTCCCGATAGAACCGATGACGAAATGCCAAAAGCGCAAATTCGACAACGAACCTGTCAGGTATTAGGGTAGGGTCAGATTTCAGAGTTCTCATCTTTTAATATTGTTTAGTAGGGAATTGTTTTAAATTATTATTAAATAGGAGGTGAGCTTGCATAGAAGGCGGTTTGGAAGGGGGCGTAAGGCCCTAGGGTTGGAATGGAGGATGGGGAGGAAAGGGGGGTGCGAGGGGCAGAGCTCCACGCAAATAAAATTAAAAAAATGAGCGCTAATTTGACAAACGACTTGTCAGAAATTAGGGTCTGTTCTAGAAGTGAGACCAGCCGCCGGGATTAAAGTTTTAATTAATTGTTGTGATCAAAATTTGTTCTGAATAGTCTTAATACATATATGCTCTTTAGATACTCGATAAAAATAAAGTGAATACATTTTTGACATGTTGAGTTAAATGGGAAAGTACCAAATAGTTCTTGTGTAACTCGGAGCCTTGAGTTACCATTTTAATATTATATACATACATATAATCAATCACAAGAATCTTTCCAAACACAGTGAAATAAAATGTTCTTCGAATTTTCATGTGTTTTAACACAAATATTAAAATTTTAAGGCGCCATTTTTGAAGTATATAAAAATAAAGTTATTATCTAAACATTTTGAAGAAATATTAAACCAATTTATTGAAGGTGTTAGTTGAACCAAGCTGAAAATTTGTTTCTTTACTGATTTTGTTTTATTGGCTTAAATGATGTAAAAATATCCTAAATATAATGTACCAAAGGAATTATATGCGAATATTTGAATTCAGCAAGCCTGTATTTTAATAATTTTGTGTCAAACTTAGCCGCCATCTTATACTTTTATAAATACAAAAATATTTTTGTATGCGTCTAGACTTACAGAATAAGCTCTTAAATTTTCATTTCAATTGCCTTTTTAGTTTTCTCAAAACAAATTCTTGAAACAATGTCATTTTTAGGTATCATTGTACGCCAATTAGGTGATAACGGATAAAAGAGTATAAAAAGCGGTTTTAAATCTTCTAACATGATTAAAATACGGTTTTTGTTACTACCTATTTTTCTTTCCACTTTGTCTGTAATAGCTTCATGAATTACGTATCTTTCGAGTTTAGAAGCAAACTTGTGGTTCAAGCTTATAAAAAATGATTTGTTTTACAGATCTCCCACACTTAATTGTTTCTAGAGCTGGTTTATGTAGAATATCTAACTATATCTGAAATTTGTATGAAAAAAGATTCAAGACGACTTTTTCTAATATTGCAGTAATTAAAGCGATTAATTACTGGAAATTACCTAAGAAAAACCCTAAAGTCATCCGATAGATATGGCATAATTCCCCTCAGTTAATAAGAGTTTCTGTGACTAATTGAAGACAATGGAAACGCCTAATGGGCCACACGGGAGATGCCATAAATAAGAAATAATTATGGCAAGTCGACCATTTTGCAGCCATTTGCAATGGCGAGAATCGTATCCCTGCATGGTCCTGATAAATCCTTTAATTAAATTCTCAACAGTTCGCTCGTATATCATCGGAGGAGCGACCATAAAAGTGCTATTTTCCCTGTGAAAATCACCATCGGCAGCCAGCCGAAGCCCACCCCCGCATATCCCCCGGTGACGGCTGCCCCTGGTGTACCTCCCCCGCTTTCTCGAAAACGTCAATATTTAGAGTTGGCGAATGGAAAATATCCTTTCGATCCATTCTATTGCACATGTGTCCTGGCTTCACATGGTCTTCCCTTGTCACACATGACAAACACCCATATAAACGTATAGTGGTTGCGGGAACCATATGAACACACGTGTGCACATATCCTGGATACCACCCGGGCGCACACATTCTTGCACCTCGGGACCAGAGCCATCATCCCCTTCGGTTCGGGCGGTATCCTTAATATATCAAGGACGCTATGTACCGAGGTATGTGCTCTGTGTAAGGGTGACCGCAACTTTGAGAGTCCTTTTTGCCCATAGCAACGCCATAGCAACGGTCAGACTCTCGGCTAGTGGTATCCTGCTGCCTGCCTGCCGTCTGCACGTTTGTAATCCTGTTCACCTCCGGTAATACGGTGCGCCAGTATACCGTATACCACGTACCGTTAGCTATATCTGGATTCTGGATGAGATACAGGACTATCTGGATCTATATATATACATATATATAATACATAGGCAGAGCGCGGTGGCAAGTGGTCATACCTATTTTACATACACACAATCTGATTCCGGACCAAATTATGTGTACAGCTTCGTTTTACGTGAGTGTGTCTGTGGGAGTTGCTCCCTTCTTCTTCCCTCGGGATAGGAATTGGATGTTGAGTACACATGTACAGGGGTGGTGGATTTGATGGATATTACGTAAATGGGGTGAGTCTATTCGATTTTCTCTTACACCAGGGGCCACCAACAAAAGCAGAAAGGACACAGCTAGGACTATAACGTAAACCGTCATAGTGGGATTGGATATCGAGGGCGAGAAATTGTATATACATAGCTAAGGCTACGGCTACACATGCACACAGAAAACGGGCCATATCCCGGCTTGCGATGCGGGATATGGCGAAGGATAGCCATTTGAAATTTTAGCAGAAATTTTTCGAAACTGACACGACGACCCTCGGTCGAAAAGTGTCGAGAGTGGCCTCTGATGGTGGACAGAGGAGGGGATGAGACGGTAGAACGGGGGAGGGAAAGAAATGGAATAGTCCTCCTTTATCATCCCTGGCGGGGGGGAAATTTTGCTGCCCGGTCCTATTCCTGCTCCATCAGGAGCCCTAAGTAACAAAACCAATTTCAATTTCCTCGCTTAATTTTCACAATTTCGCCAACATAAATACAAATACAGTCGTAGGAACAGCCGGAGCCGTTCCAAGATCCCCATACACAGGATTTTACTTGTTATGCAGATGCGCTCAAGGGGGTAGTTTTATGAGGGAGGCCATCTCTCGAGGGCCAGAGGACCACGGCTGGTATATTGGAAGTTCAGCTTTCGCAAGCTAAATTGGATATCCATGTCCTCTTTTCTGGGGCACTCGGCACTCGGCATCATGGAGGAGGGCAGTCGAGATGGACTTTGTGTCACGCAGTCCCGGAGATATCCCTCTACATCCAGCTAGAGCTAGCTAGCCGGGCTGGGCCCTGGGCAGGGGAGAGCAGGGCCAGGGGGGGTGTATATAGTCGCTGCGGCACGGTCAGGGAATGGTATTCCTGCTACCTACTTTATATGTCGTGGGCGAACAATGTTGTACATACTATCCCTCCGCCCCCGGGACCGGGAACGGGTCGCGGGAGTCCCTTTGGACGCTGCTAAAATGGCCGATCGATTTTTGTGATTGTCGGACACTGGCCTCCAAGCTATTTCTGGATGGTGGTATGGCCTCTCTCTCGTCATTTTGGGTTAGTGGATTTTCCCTGCAGGGATTTCACGCCATTTTGTGCTAGAAGTCAACTGTTATGGGAAAAAATCCAATTTGGGAATTGACCATAAGGACTTATGGTAGTTAATATAGCGGAAAATGTCGTAGAAATTTAAATGAATTTACAAAATTACTCTGAATTCTGGTAGCAATCTTCAGAAAAAAATTGAGCAATTTGGACTTAGTAATTTGTCCTTTGTTTGATACATTTTGAAAGTCAGACGTTTTTTCAAGTTGAAAAGCTTGTGTATTTTTGGATGAAATAAACTAGAAATACCTTTAAAGACTTCTACTATAATTTAATCGTGAAATTGAAATGAATTGAAAATTTAACGAAGAGAAATAAATTTTTTTTATTTTTTTCATCCAAAAATATTGGTATAGAAAACAACATCCTTGAGCAACACAAAATCATATTGAGAAAATGTAAAATCGGAAGTTTAAGTTTGCTCTATCACCTTATAATTTTTTCACTAAACTAAAAAAACACTATTTTAGAGAATTTGAAGATATGATATAATCCACAATACTCGGGTATCAGATAACTAAGACTATATGCCTGAGCTGTAATAGTATTTTTAGTGTTCGCTTTAGTTAATTTCAGAATAAAATTGAGGTTAGGATTAGAATTAGTTAGTTTTTTGAGGCTAAGGAAAACATGAGAGGTGATAGAGTAAAACTTAAACTGAATTCATTCATTCATTCGAAATTAACAATATTGATTTTCAGTTTTTCAATTTATAATATGAAATAAGTAGCACATTTCATTCATAACACAAAATTTGAAAACTATAAGTATAATACTATGTATATGTAAAAGGGATTAAAAAGTTTAAAAAATTTAATATAGTGAGTTTTTACTAAGCGCCTTTGCTTAACTTAAATAGAGTTTGTTAGTTCATTACTCGTATTTATGTGAAATTTTAGAAAAATAATTTTGTATCTATAAATTAAATTGTTTTTTTGCAGTTGTTAATTTTAATCGGATATCGTTTATACAATAATTTAAGGTCTAATAAAATTTTTAATCGATATTTAGAAGAATGAACGCCTCTCGCCTCACATCCTTTGCTTTAATGATTATGAAAATCACAAGAAGTTTCTTGGCATAAATGTAACGACCGTTTTGAGGATATTTGCTATCGGTTGGTTGGTTTTTTATAGGACATCGGGCCTTATCAGGCCCGGCTAGGAAGATTTTAAAGCCTAAGAGAGCCAAGCCAGGAAGGAAGGCTGTTAGTCAGCCTGAACTGTGCCAAGTTTGCTTGAAACACATCCACTTAATTTCCTTCCGAGAAGAACAGAGCATTTTGTGCCTTTCCCTTCGGCCCATAAAGGGAGAATTATGCGGTGATGTGCAGCGTAATGGTGCGGCTGGCTATGTGTAGTAGGCCACTTCCGCCATTTTATCCCTAGGTATAAGACTATAAGCGTATACAGGAAGGAATAAGGTATCCTCCAGACATTCTGGCTCGAGGACTTTAATTCTTTGCATAGTCCTTGCAGTCCTTTTTTAATATATATATTTTTTTTTTTGTAATGTTATATCGCATGGGAATTGTTGGGGACTTTGTTGTATATGAAATATTTTGCAACAAGGATAACAAATCCTTTTCACAACTAGCGTACTGATGGATTCCAGTGGATGGGGACTGTATGTCTGTCTGTTGGGATGAAATTGGTGTCCAAATGAAATGGAAAACGAGCACAAAATATACCAAGTAGGACACTGGTGGTTGTGGTTGCGGGGATGAGGAGTTCTAGCCAACGAGCTAGCTAGGCAGATTGAAGGAATACATGCCAGAAAAGTTAGTGGGACAAAAAGGACTCGGTATGGGGCGTAATTACGTATCATCATCGCGGTATTTCGCGGGGGAAGGGAATAGTGTAGTTTTGAAGAAAACGCTCCATCAAGATGTGCAAAAGCACTCAGAACGTTTTTTTTTTCTTTTTTTTTCTTTTTTTTTGTCATCTTCTCCTTCTTCTTTGACTCACTCATCTTCCTTACTGGAGCCTCTTATCGTGCAGGGAACATACATGCTGGCTGGTAATTCTATAATAAAGGTTGAATGGGCCACGCTAAGTACACACAGTGTACCATGGAGCAAAACCACTCACATATCATCATGCCAGATATATGGAGAGGAGGATTTAGTGTCCCGGGAAGATGGGGACGACCCGTGCACATATATCTGCATAAACAGCGACGTACTCGAGCATATCCTCGCCGAAGGATACGTCAGATGAGAGGGGTATTTTCTATGGCATTAAAGGTACTTTTGAATCGCTTTTACCAAACCCCAAAGATTTAAGTAGAAGACAAGTAGAGTCCTTCTGTCGTGTGTATGTATAGACGAAAGCGGCTCCACTTGTCCCATAGTTCGTTCTACTATCTTTTTTTTTTATTTTATTTTTTATTTTTTTGCATTTGCATTCTGACGAGTCGTCGACGAGTGCATCTGGGTGCGGGGGAGGTTTGACGGTGGCTAGCGCCATGTGTGGATCGGTCTGTTTGTGACAATTCAACTTGTCTTTTGAGTCTGCAACATACATAAGCCGCCTCCAGAATAGAGGTGGGCTTGGAGGGAGGTATGCACAGAAGGAGCCCGAGCAAAAAACCCCCAACGACGATGACGACGACAACGACAACGTCGAGAGAGTCTAGCAAACATAAGAAAACTATCTTCAGAATGGGAGCTTTAAGCTTAAAATCTTTTTTCCTTTGTCTCCTGGCCTGTTTGCCTTGCGGCACAGCTCGCGAAACAAACTAAGCCACCGCGCTCCTTTTGATATGCTAATCCCGCGGCATACTCGACTCACTCCTTGTTGACTGATTCTTTCTAGGATGCTAATTAGAATGAGAGATTACACCGGCGCGGCCCAACGACTATACGTCAGCTATAACGAGAACGACGACGATGATGATGATGGGGCGAATTAATTAATTCGTTTCTGATACTTGAACAGCAATCAATAGGCTTCGCGGATGCGACGCCGTACAAAAAAAAAAAAAATCGCTCAAGGATGTGGATATTTTTTCAAGCGTAAAATTAAATTCCACCCATGCACCAACGGATGCTGCTGGCGGATCTTTGAATTATTTCGCCTTGCGAGTGTTACTTGTGTTTCCCACGACGCTGACGACAACGCAGCAACCGAATGTTGTCGCTAATTTCAACGTGCCGGCAAGACGATACGAATTAGCCAAGTTTTCATCCAATTAAAAAAAAAAATATATCATAAGGAAATTTTCTTTTGCACTTAATTATGGCAATTCGCGGATGACTTTCGTGTCGGGTTCATGTGTGATAAGCATGCAGATCCTTGAGGGTGATAATTGGAAAAACGTCGACATGTGAGGGGCCTCTTCACTTAGTTAAACAACACTCGGATTTTATATTAAGAGCGCTCTCAGCCGAATTAAAGGATCCTTTCTATTCTTAGTTCTGGATGAGGTGCACTCCATTGCATCACTTCATAGATTTTATTAAAATTAAAACCAGATTTCCGGAAGCTTATGAATGGAAAGGCATTTTTATTTGAATTAATCTAATTTAAGAAGATGCAGTAGAAAAATCATGAGGCGCGTAAAAGAAAGAGTTTTTTAATGCTTACTTCCTGGTTAATTGTAAACAATGTTCTAGTGGCATTTACATTTTTAGAGGGGTTAAACAAATTAATTTTTCAATACTATCTAGAGTATCTAGAAAAAATTTGGACATTCACCTTTCATTAAATCAGATATTATTATTTATTTTAAACAATGACTACTAAAAGGTGAATGCTTTTTATCTCGAAAATGTGAACTTTTAGTGGTTTATTCTATTGTCGGCTTAGGGACATAGGAACGAACCTGCACTTATTTTGTGTTGTTTTTACGTTTTTGTGTCCATAAGCCGACTTAATTAGATTTAAGACAAAGTAAAATGATAATTGCTTTTCTAGGAAAGAAATTTGGAGTAGCAAATTCTACAATTTGTGGTATGTATTAAAAAGACACAATTGTTAAAATTAAATTCCAATACTAAAGAAAAACTCTACGGAAGATGAACTTCTAAAAATGGAAGAATAGCTGTAGAAATATTTTCTTTTTATGCGGTCAAAAAATTTATATTATAACTTAGGTAATTAGAAAGTCATCAAAAGCTTTAATGACTATTCTCCTAAAATTAGCATTTGAAAATGTGAACAACTTTTAAAATATGTATATACAAACAAACTTGATGTTTTTTATGTTCTCATTTTCGCAAGTCTACTATTAATTGATTCAAATTTTTTAAAAAGAAAATTCAATTCATCTAAAAACATAGTTGAAACAAATGTTAGTCAGTATACGTCTTAAAAACATTTTTAAAAACTTATTAAAACTACATACATTCCTAGCAAACTTTATTCTTAAATTCGATATACTGTATTCTATTCATTGTATTTTTAACCTGCCTAGGCGGTTGATTATAATATAAAAAAAGAAATTAAGTCGGATCAAAAATGTTAATCCCGGCATTATGCCCCCAATTTCTCTAAGTATATTACTCTAAATCCATTTAGCATTTTGTTCTACGTTTAAAAGATAATCTGGATTAAAGAACACTGTTCAAAATTAGATTTTATCGTAGATTGTTAGGCTGGTAGCTTGAATATTTTATATTTCAAAAAGTTGTATCCAATACATTTAAAATTATTGTACCTACTTTATATTGTAGTTTGTTTGTAATTGACTACCAATTAGTAAATAATAGCACAAAATTCTAGCTTTGTGTTAAGTTTAAAAATATAGCAATAATGTATAGGAAAACTGCGTTGAAATTAGTCTTAATTTCAAAGCCAAGTTAATTAAATTAACGCAAAGATCATTGATCATTTTCACGAAACGTGCCCTCTCGTTAAGGGCAAAATTCATCTCAACCCCGAATTGAATGTCCGGAGCTGCTTGCTCAAGCAAAGGCTTAGGGTCAGCCGATATTGCCGGGTCAATTGACCAAAGTTGTCAGCACACGCACTGACCCCGGCCCCTTTCCGCCGGACATATCCTGCTGTGCTGTTCAAATGGTCCTGGCGCCCATACTCGCATAATATGCAAATAATTGAAAGGACATCGTCTTGGCTGCTGCTTTTTCGCCCTGTATGCAGATGAGGCGACCATTGGTCAAAGTGATTAGTTGACCGGACCGTGGAGCGTGCCAGAGGAGTGAACTTTTACGGCGAAAAACAGAGGATCGGACAGTAAACAGGACATAAATCAAAGACTTACGGCTGGAGTATTTTTCTGTCTTTTGACGCTGCTGGAGAGATGATCCTCGCCGGGCAGGGAAAACATTTGTAATGGCTCGTGGTCACAACATGGTCAATCGGTTGAAATATTTGCTCCTGACCCCTAGTCGTGCTGGCCAATTGGGTAGAAATAATTTGCTCAGGGATTATTGGCGGATAATTAGATTTTTGGAATTGTTTGCTTTTTCGGTGTACTTTTTGCCCTTGTGCATATAATGAGGCTTCGTAAAACATAATTTAATAAGATCACATGCATAGGTGGTAAAAATACAGTCCAAAAAGTAATTTCATTAATTTTATATGTAACACTATCCAAAATTAAAATTTTGAAAATTAAAGAAATTCTACTATACCATATTTTCAAGAAAACTACTATACTTTACTCGTTGTAAAGGTCTATAAAATTAAACTTTTTTAAAGTTGTCGATATGAAAAGTAGGTTAAATATAATATTGGGTTGCTGAATTCGGATATGGTATTCATTTTTTTCTATCACGTAAAGTTTTCGATATAGACTCATGACTTGTCCTGATTTGAAATACTAATCCCAAAATAAGCATGGTAAATATTTTCAATAAAGCTTGTTATGTTCCTTCGTTGTTTCTTCACCGTAAATGATCTACAAATATAACAAAAGTTATCGGGTGAATTATTACAACTTCTTGAACTTGAAGTCATTTTCCGATTTAAAAAAGCCAATTAATTTCTTACAGAAAGGAATAGTGATGATTTTATTACGTTGAAATGTAGAATGATATTTCTAATAACTATAATTAACCTTCTATCAGATTGGATGTGATGGAATTTCTTAATTATTTTTTCGTTCATTAGTGCCTCGAAATTTATAAGAAATGGTGATTAAATTTCAGACAATTTTACTATTGAAGACCTGTGTTATAAGAATTAGATTAAAGCCTCAAAATTGATGCCTTATTTGCGTTTTTCTCCAAATTCAGTTAAAGTTACCAAATAAAACTCAATGGGACGATACTAAAATTATAACAACTTCTATTTCATTATATTCCAAAATGTTCACAAAAATGTTAATAAAACAGCTGTTGTAATTTGAAAGGCTTCAAAATTTTTTTTGCAAACTCTATTATACAAAATGTTAATATCAAGCATAAGGTGTAACTAAAACTTGACTGAGACAGATTTTACAATACTTTTTAAAAATGTTCAAAAATAGCCAAAGTATAGTATCTTTCACTTTTTATCACAATTTCTTTTTTAAAACCCATGATGTGGTGGAACATATTTCAATTTTTTAACACACGTACGTCCGTAAGAAGTTTGTTCTCCCTTCTTCAAGAAAACTTTAAAAACTTTGGAAAACAACCGACTTTTCGAGTGAACATTACATGAACATTGAAGCGCACAACTGAAAATCAGAATTTTATTTAACCAGATCTCCTCCAGGATCATCTCACCTGGAAACGGCTGCATCCTCACCTAATTATTCCGATTTTTCAGGGTTACATCCTATTTACCAAAAAGGAGTTTTACATAGAACCCAGTCCGGGCGCTCTTGCACCAGAAGCCGGGAACGTAACACGAAAGTGTGTGGCATGAATGAATTAGTGCCTTGAAGGGTTAAAAACCCAGCGAGGTGTCGCATCCACCTATTTTTTTACTCGCGTAGTTCCTTTCCGTTCCTTAAAGCGCGCCTGTGACACGAATCAGGAAACAATCAGATCGTGTCGTCTACGTTTATTGTACGAAAGTGGTGCGGTGCAGGGGGTTCGGAGGGGTTCAGAGGGGTTCGGCGGGGTTCCGAACTCGGAAGGATTTAAATCGAAGCCAGTGAATGGTTCCAAACATATGCAAAATAGCTCCGAACGGCAGGTAATATGCTCGCGCTCTGTGCCGCGTACGCTTCCGCGGTCCTGCTTTTTTGCAGGGATTCAAATTTTGGATGTACGAAGAAGGGGTTTTGTTTGCACCATTGGCATTTGCATTAGGCCTCAGACCAACGAACGCACACCATGTGCTGTGGTGTGACGTTAATCTTTTTCTCGTTTTGCAATTTAAATTATTTTGGCGGCATATGCTCCGGATAGTTACTTTGTTGCCAACTATTTTGAGGTGGGGTTCCTGGTTCATTTTGCTGATTTGAATAATTTTGCATTTGCTTCAGTCAATTAATGGAAGGGTTGAAGTATTGATCCCTAAAATATATATTTAGAGAAGTTATATAACATCAGGTTGAGGGGACAGAGTGCCATTTCTGCAAACAATAATAATAGGATATTTTAAGGCATTCTATACTGAGCGCTCAATGTCGAAATATGTAATGAACATCAATGGAAATATGTATTTTCGGAATCTATTTTAATTAAATACGATTTTAAATAAAAAGACGAACAAGAACTTTTACTAGTTAGAGTTCCTTTAAGACTTTTATGCCGGAAATGTAAGCATCACTAGGTAGGTACGAAATATCTATTAAACCAGAGATTTTAAGTAAACAAGGAACATAAAAGTGAAAACTGTAGAAAACACAATATAAGGTCCAACTTAAATTTCAAAATATGTATGTTCTTAATATATAGGGTTTGGGTACCAAAAATTAGCAGTTTATATGCATTCATTCTCTATTTACTTATGATAAAATCGCGACATTGCATTTCGTCTTATACGAACATCTTTAGGTATTTTGTTGTATTGAATAGTGAGGTTTTTGTAGCTACATAAAAGCCTATAATTATACCAGTGCAAATTTGTGAATTAAGACCCGGACAATTACTTCTTAAATCTAGCTTACCGTTTCCTATAAAATAGCCACTGTACTAGCTTTTTTTAATTTAAAAATTGTCTCATATCTTTCAAGGAAATAAATTGTGTAGTATAATATATATAATAAGTTAATTTTGTTCGGATCTCTTTTATTTCCCGTAGAGCGTTTTGTAAAACCAGAAGTAGGATTTGATGTTTTTCCACTATTAGTGTGTTCTTTAAATCTGCCACACTTGTTCATCATATCAATTTTTGGTTTAATTTTTTTATTTTACTAATATAGTTTTTAGTTTTAGTTCTATTGTTAAAAAAGGCTGGTTTCAAGTCTTTGTATTTAAATATTTTATTTAAATTGAAAGACTTTTCTCCTGCAAACCTGTGAACCTTTTGACACAGATCCTATCTTTTTACACAAATACCTCCAGATTAATTTTACATACATAATATCGGTGTTAACGATGATACCAATATCAAATTAAGATTATAGGTAGTCCCTTTTCGTAAACTTAGAAAATTGCAATGTTCACATATGCATATAGGTCGTTTTATAGGTTTTGAGCATTTTCGGGCCATTTGGTTTTATTAAATTCGGCATAGAAGGTTTATGTTCGAATGAATGTACCTATTTGAAAGATGTTTTTTAAGCTTCTACGTAGATAGAACATATGAAAATGATGATGAAATTGACCAAAACTTTAGTTAGCTTTATCTAAATGTATAAGTGGTATCTTTAAATACAGCGGCGTTGAAATGGGTACATTAAGTTAAAAGATTAAGTGATAGGGACGTCACATTAAATTATTATTAAGTTAAGTGTTAAATTGCTCGTGTAAACACTGCTCAATACTTCTTTACTTTTATTGAGTTTTTGAGCATCCACATATATGTAAATGTTACTTGAATATCAGTTCTACGATATAATGTCTTTTTAGCGAAAGTTACTAGAGTTTTTCCCCGTCTTTCTAATTATTTTTCTCATAGAAAAATACTGATCCCAAGTAGAAATGCAGACAATAATTGCAATACAAATCTAGTGATTCACTTTTCACTACAAATTTTGAACTGGCATATATTGAGGAAACCAACTTACACTGTATTCTAGTGAACAAAAATTTAGTGTGTATATTAATCCTATAGGCTTAATAAAGCGATGCCTAAAGTCTAAATATTAAAAAAATATATTGGCTGTATCCAAAATCCGAAACTAGGCCTTATAAATTTTTCATCTTGGATTCATAAGATTATTAGTAATATAATAAATATAAATAAGAGACATGTGGAGAGTTTTAAGAATCTGTGTTTTCTTATATTTTAAGGTACCAAGTACTAAAAAAAAAACATGGCAAAAATCTGGCAACCCTCGGAAGGTGAATGTCTGAAGAAGACTTTCACTTTCACCCGCCTTTGAGCGTGTTATCACTTAATTTTTTCATAAAAAAAAAAAAAATTGTACACTTTACAGCCGCTTATGCAGGCGCTAAAAGTGTTGATGCTGCTGGCGCTGTTCCTGGTGGGGGCGGGGGAGGGATGCGGTAGTAGTGAAGTCCGCCCCCGCACCCCGGTGTTCAGGGGCGGAGGCAGGAAGGCTCATGGAGCCCCCGAAAGAGCCTTGAAATTATTTTGCGCCCTGAGAAAGAGTAAGACATTCGCTGCGATGCGATGGGGTGCGGTGCGGTGCGGTGCAAGTGCTCCAATCCAACCCCCAGCATGAATGGGGCGCCCGTGGAAAAGTGAGAAAAATTAAAACAAAAGAGCGCCGCGCGCTACAAAAAGTCAACAGGAAAAGAGTCCCTTTTTTACATAGAAGCTTTTCTCGGAGCTCTCCAGATCCTGGCACCTGCCTTCCTGCATCTGTTCGAGGCTCTGGCGCTGATTCCTCCAGCTTTTCTATGGCTCCTTCCTTGGGAGCAAAAATGAGGGGGCGGAAAATTTCCTCCCCCCCGCCCTTTTAACTGTATAGTCGCGGTGCTCTGGTATTCGTGCACTTTTCCTTTTTATTCCTTCAAGGTCATTTGCTTAAAAAGAAGTAAATTACGTGAAGGAAATTATGAATTATGCTGCACGCCCCGACTGCCGTCAAAACAGAGGCGCTCCGCTCCTTTGAAGCACGTGATACAATGGCTCCGGGGGGGAGCGCAGGCCGGGTCCGTGGATTCCTCAAGACTTTTAGCACCCTCCGCGCCTTTTTATTTGTTTTCATTTGCATTTCATTCAATTTACGCTGGCTGCGAAGTTTTCCTTGTGCTTTACCGCGAAAATCCCGGAATTACGCCGGCATAATGCGGAAGCTAATTTTTCCACAAGGTTTCTTCCGTTTAAGCGCCAGATTACCATGTCATTTGGGTTCGCTTAAGCACAGACACCCTTTTGTGCCTTTCTTTTTCGGGAGACGGAACCTTTCTCACGGTCCTCGTCTCGTCCTACTAGCAGAAATCCCCACGTCTTCTAAGCATCCTCGCCAGCTGGGGCGATGCATCTGCATAACGAGTGGCATGCAAAAATCTCGCATTAAAAAGGGATCCGTCAATAATCCCAATTACCTCGCAATTACAGCGAAAGGGTTTTACCCAGCGTCGTAGCTGCCGTCTTCCCGGTCGCCGTCGAACGGTGACATGCCTTCGAGGCTCGCAACGAGAAAGTTTCGAACGGAGCCCTTTTCTCGGCGGATAACAGGTAGGAAAATTATGCAATCCCCGCATCAGGCGGGATGCATTTTTGCATCCTTTAAGGGTTTTCATATGCATAGAAAGGAGATTCAGTTTCACGTGCATTCGGGATCACCTTTGCAAATCCTCGGATGCTGGGAGTTGCTGTCGAACGGGGAAAGTTTTGTGGGAATTTCAGATAGAAGCATGTCTCACACGCAATTTTATTTCTTGTTTACCTTCTTGAGTAAGATGAAAGCGATTTGCAAAGGGAAAAATTATTCCTATTTTACAGACGTATAAAAAGGTTTGCGATCATGCTCCAAACAAATCGATGGTAGAGCTGGAGACTTTTCTTTCAGTAAGAATGGTGGGACCTTTCTGATTTAGTGTTCAATAAGAGGAAAAAAGAGTGCCTAGCACCTGCCGACCAAGCCCAAATGAGCTATTTTATTATTAAATTATTAGTAGTAAAACTCCTATAGCTAATCATAAGTTATTGTATGAAAGTTTACTGAAAAATTAACATCAAACATTTTAAAACATTTCTTTGAATACTTTCATAAATGGAGGATTAATCCTACAAATTTTCTGGATTTAGAAGAAAATAAATTTTAAATTTACGAAAATGGGAGTTATCTAAAAAAGGTTAAGTTGGTTTTATTTTAAAATGTTTTAAGAATACTACAAAAAAGCATCCTTGAATCATTACATGAATTTTTCGTTTTGCTTATTTTAACACAATTTTATATTTTAAATAAGAAAACTAAAAGATGAATCTGTTGATAAAAATTCAAGGATAATAAAGATTTTTTCCCAAAAGTTATAATAAGAATTCGATCGGGGTATGTATAAATCCAACGACTTAGTATTGAATACCACTTTTCAGGAAATTTTAATAAAATAGATGATAGTCCGCAATCGTCAACTATTATTCGTAACATAATAAAAATCATGTCATTGAATACTTAAAGAAATTTACAGGGATAATATTATTAGCCGTCGTAAAGGCACTCAAACGTTATGTTCATTTTAGAAATATACGTTTGCTTAATTGCAAAGCAATTTCTAAGATTTTATACAAAACAGGATGTTTTACGAATGTTTAATGGACACTATACTTATCTAAACTATATTTTTGAAATAGGATATAATTTTTTTTATAGCAACAAATATATAAAATTTCAATTTCAAGTTCAACCCCATAACTAAAATTTATATCCTCCCTCCCAAAATTTTCAACCGAATAACTATCCCCAACGCTACGTTAAAATTACAAAATGCAAATTCCGTGGCACATTAATTTTCAAATATCGAATTTCACCCTCGAGACGTATTGATCACCTCAATCAGAGACAATGCGAATATTGAAGCCAAACGAAACATTTCGCCGTACCGCCGTCAAAAACTGCCACCAAATAAATGGCATTGTCCCATAAAAATAAAAAAATAAAAAAAATCGGTAGGGTCGCGAAATTGCATGTAAAATGCAAAGATCACCCTTCACCCGATTGCGAGACATCGAGCATCTGTGACCCAAATATAGAGAAGAAAATTGTAATCATTTTCCGAGGACTGTCAGCCGCCTAGAAATTATTACCCATGCAAATTTGGCGGATGCAAAATCAAAATTAACCCTTCTCCCATTTCGCCGGGGTGATCGCTGTTTTTAAGGCGATCCCGAAGCTGAGGAGGACTATAAAATGCATCTGCGAAAGAAAGATACTCAGGTAAGGGTGACATTGAGAAAGCGTAAGAATAAATCGGACAGAAAGATTTCTTATTTTCGATTATGCAAGAGTGGCATATGTTTGGTCGCTTTGAGCTGATGGTCTAGAAAATGCGCCGGAAGGGCCCCTTAACGTCTTCAACCCTTTCGAAATGTTAATAAAGAATCGCTGGGAGAGAGTGAATTTTTCTAGCCGTTCCTTTAAGGGTCATAGAGCAACAATAGAACGGAGATTTCTATCATTGACACCTCGGTGCGTCTCAGGCTTTCTTTTACAATCACTCAATTGAAGGACCCTCGTCCTTGCCGTTTTGCTCTTGTAGCAATTTGGGTCAGCACCTTGGCCCCTTCAGCCATTGTGCTCTTGAGACACGAAAGATTCTGATTATCTTTTTGGTCGGACGTTATCGCATCGCAGACGAATTAATTAACGTCCGCTGGACCCGCAGCATCCTCGTCGCAAAAGGCAACATGTCGACATTCAAATTATCTGATTGGCCGGCTGCGAGGAATTACGAAATTGGGAAGTAATGGCGCGATAAAAATTCCAAGTGGATACTTGTCCCGACCCCCGGAGCCTCGACGACGACTGAAGGGCTCATGCCCAGGGCGCGTAATTCCTGCAAGAATCCTGGCTGGCTGATTTTGAAATTCTAATTTTATTCCCTCCGCCCTTGCAACGCGGCCGGCCTCGCACTGGCTAAAAAATGTAAATGCGTGGTCAAAGGGTGAACCGCTGCGGATCTCAAGTAGCCCGAGATTCCGATGACTATCGATCCCCTCGAAGGCGGCCATGCGAAAGAATTAAGGACACTTCACTTTGCTCTACAGATTTTATGGAAATTTTTTTGAGGAAAGATGCTTCATGTTCCATTAATTGGGGTGCAGATCAGCATGTTACAGGCGAACACCCTGCACGGGGTAGTTTTAGCGAAATTTCTACAGTCCGCTAAGATAGAAAACCTGGTCAAGTGCGAGTTGATACTCACACATCGATTGTTTTGTATTTCGATCATTAGAAGAAATTTGTGGTGAGTTTTCGTTAGTCATAATGACATTATACATTTAAAAAGTTTTCTAATTCAATTTTACTTTCTAAATCACAACCATGAAGTGGTGAAAAAGGTTAATGTAGTTCATAATTCAATGTTTGATCCATAAAACTACATACATTAGGTCTGTCTGGTAATTTGTGGTTAAAATATTCTTAAGTAAAAATCTACAAAAAAACCTACATATGGTAGTAGGAATAACTATCAAAAGTTACCAAACGATTTCAAGTAAAAATTAAGTAAATTATCAAATTCTTGCTTGGCTGTATAAATTTTCAATTATAAGGAATATGAAGCAAATATTATAAATTTATTTTATCTAGTGGAGGAATCTAGTTCTGCTCTGCGTTTTATTTAAAATGATTTTCACTTAATTACTTCTATAATTATTCAGCTGAATTGTAAAAAAGCAAATCACATCTATGCCGAAAAATTACAAATAAGCAGGTATGACAAAAAATTAGTAATTTTATCATAATTTACTCGATTTCTTCGGCATGAGTAAAATCTGGTAAAATTGGGTAAAAGGAGAAGTGCTCGATTTTTCTCCTCTGTAAAGTTCATAGACAATTTCAAGTAAATGTTCTTACCTCTTTAACCCATGGGTAAAAACTTTACAGTCAATTAACTCTAACACAATGCACAATATTTTTATTTGTTAAATTAAATGATAATAAAAAAATAAATTAATACAATATCTAAACAATCTTTTGCTCAGTATAATTTACATTGGCTACCAAATCTTTATGGATTTGACTATTACATTACGAATTACTTATTAAATAAAAGATATTAGGGTGTCATTGGTTATATAATTGAATCTCTTGTCTAAATTTAAGACTAGATAAACCTATAGAAGCTTACATTGCGCATTATATGATGGCATAAAATCCCCCAGAATTACATTTGTAGATAACGAATCTCGTAAAAGGACATCTTGATGTCAAAGATTACCCCAAGATATATTATTTTATACAGATTTGTAAGTGGAATAATAGCAGCGTTCTTTTCATCATACAGCAAAAACTCCTAACCCACCTATTTATCCGGCTCATGATCGAAGAACTCCATAAATAGTTTCAAAATATTCTAATAAAGGCGGTGGTGTCGAATTTTGGTACGCAAATGTTGTCGCCCTAACATTCTGATTGCAATTTTAGACTATTTGCAGAAAAGCCAAGGAAAGCCAAATTATTAATTCACTTTTAATTCAAAACAAAATTACTTATCATTTGGCGTTTTCCGCAAACAGATATAGTTCTCAAATTTTGCAAACAGACAGCGACCCCAACTTTTGAATCAAACCGAATGAAAAAAACGCAATTAATTAAGTAGTCGAATGAAATGCAAGGACTGTGATAAAAAGACATGACTTTACATGTAGAAATATTCTAGTGATGATATACCAAAACCACTTATTCAAAATTTTTTCTTATCGACCTTTGAATCTCGTGAATATCTCTTAAATCGACAACGGCTGCCACTTTGCCCCAAATTGATTTGCAAAAGTTAAATACCCATTCCCGTCGAACGTTTCAAAAATGTGCAAATTTCTTCAAAAGTTTCCGATTCCTCTGTCTGGATCGTCTGCACGCTGCCATTCATTAGGAAAGCTCGTTACGTCGCCGCCAAAGATTTAATAACCAATGTCGAGCCCTTTCCACCTACAAACTTCCTTTCGCGCTCGCGGTGCCTCAAAAAACTTTCCTGCGTCTGATGCGACGCCCCCACCTACTTTCTTCACTTTTACAAATTTTTTATTCCTTCGCTCCAGCCTGCTTCTGTTGAATCTTCGGGGCGCGGAGCGAAGTAGAAAAAAAAAATAAAAAAGATTTAAATTTGTCGGCCATAAATTTTCCGCGAAAAACTGCTCCGCTAAGAAAATGGGGTTTAAAAACTGTTCCTGGTAATGCTTATAATGCTCCTGTTGGAGCTGCCGCCGTCGCCGCCGTCGTCGCAGCCGTTGTCGCCGGCGCCCCACCCCCGGCCCGCGCAATTGCTGCTGCTCCACTGGCTGGCGTGATGATGTTTAATAGCGCGAGCGTTGCTCCCTGTGTCTTCTGTGTGTCAAGGTCGTTGTTGTTGTCAATGTTAATTACAATTGATTTTCTCGAGGCGCAGCCAAAGATTTTTCTTCTCATTTTCCACTTTTCGCGCTGCGAACAAGGAAAATTCTTTTCTTCTCGCCGGCTCGTCATGCCAGCCACCAGCGGCGCGACGTCGACTACAACGACATCGACGACGACGACGTCACTAGCACCACCCGGCAGCAGCAGAAATAGATGCCATTCTTTCCCTAACGAGATGCAAATTTTAATCGTTTCCTGACCCAATTTATCTTTAAATTATTTTAAATCGCAGAAGCGTCTCGTGCTTCTGGGGCAAACGATGTAACGCGGGGGACGGGGGGCTGCAAAGTGTCACCGATTTCTGGAGTGGCAGTTCCATTTACAGTCGAGCTGAGTTAATTGCCCGAAGTTTGTAGAAGTAAAAGTGCAAATCGCAAAAGTAGGTTTAGGGAAGGTTATTGGAGGATTACAGGTCAGATTAAAGCGATTCGTATAAATCACACTGACTGTGAAACGTCGTCGTTTTAATTTACTTATGCAATTTACCTAACTTAGATAATACAATATAAATTCATGTTTTGTTCCAGTATTTGCTATTCGTTTACCATAAAAGTAATTATGAAAATATAAAAGTTTTACATTCAGTACAATAATATAATATGAAATACAACCAATGTGGAATATGTACTAATAAACTATGATAAATATAGGTATACTTCTATAGACCTAATATTTCAGTAAAATTACATTCGAAAATTCTAAGTGAATAGATATATGTATGTGTTTTTCCTAAAATGTACGGAAAAGAAGATTCTTTATTAAACCAGGTTTTAAAGAAAAGTATCACTGAAAACTAAGAGACAGACTTTATTTTGAGAAAAAATTGTGTAAAAACATATTTCAAAAATACTGTCAAAATAACGCAGCCCAAAACTTTGTTTGCCATTGTTATAAGATAATGCTCTAGTGAAAATCTAGTTTTGAAAATAATCTTATTTTATATCTTATTCTTATGAATGAATGGAACCAATATATGAATGAAAAATTGTATTACAAACCGAAAATTAAAATATGTAAACAGTTCTGCAAATACCTACTAATTGTTCTTATACAAAATACATATAGGTACAGATATTGCTAGAAATTTTATTTCAATTTAAAAGCAATTTTGTTTTGTTGATTATTTGTGTTCAATTTCTTGTAAAAAAAACTTTGTCTCTTGTTTAAGAAAGTCATAACAATAAATTAGAGCTAGCAAAAATTTAAATATTCAAGTTCGTCGTCCGTTTTAAAGCATAGTTAAGTCACAGTCATAACAATTCTATTCATTCAAACAATTTTCATTTTGAAAAAGAAATAAAAAGAGCTCCTTCGTCCATTTTGCTTGAAACTTATATGAAAACAACCCTCTTTTATGCTTTCATTAGGATCGCACATACGCGGGAGCGAAATGAGGAGGGCATGACCACTCCCCCTCATGTAAATTTAATCCACCTTCTCTGAATACGGGGGGTGTTTACCGAGCCAACGCTTTCATCTTTCTGCACATCTGTCCGAGAATTTTCATTTTGTCTTGGCAAGTAAACACTAAATGGATTCTAAATGAGATTTTATGAAAAGTTTCCTCTAATTTAACGAGATATGAAATAGAAATGGCTGTGTTGTGTTGTATGTAAATATGTTATAAATGAGAATAAAACAGTGACCATTTTAAATATGAACTTAAGTAAATTTTGAATTTAAATCTTTCTTAAATTTATTAAATTAAAACTCTTAATATTGGGATAAACACCAAAAAATAGTAATCATGCTAAATATAGCGAAAATGTTTTACTTTAAACGTATCTTACTTTATTATGAATTAAAGCTTTCTCAGATTTTGGACGACCCTGCAATCGATAGTGATACATGTTACGCGCCTAGAGTTAGGCTGTGAAATGTGCAGAGAAACAAAAGAGGTAAAAGCGCTTGCGCAGTGGATTTAAAATTATATACCATCGATTTATATTCAAATATATAATAATAAAGTATAATAAAAGTATCTAATTATTTGAATTAAAAAGAAAAAAATATTGTAATATTAAAAATTTTCTGGTTATCTTGTTGGGTTTTGGGTAAAGTTTCTAAGAAATTTATTAATATGGACTATTATAATCTTTTTATTTTAATTTTAAGTTTTCTTTTATCTACAATTATTTTGATTCGGTATAGTTTGTTTATTTTCTGTTTGTCTAGTGTCTAGTGCTTGTTTATAAACAAATAATATTTGGTTTAGTTTTTAGTGTTGCATAAAAAGAGCCAATATGCGAGAATAAAAAACTAGTTTCTAAAACTTGCAATGTGATTACTGCTTGAAATAATTCATTTCAGTTTTCATACAATATAAAATAGAAGATATAATTATTAATTGAAGATATATAATTAATAATTTCCCAACTTGAGTTCATCGTTCATTAATCATAATCAGCAATGGTATCTTACCTTATATAATATAATATATATTTCCAAAATAATACCTATGTATAATAATAACAATAATTAACAATATCTCTCTTTAGTTAACTACAGTGTTCCGTCTTAAAAATGCTTGAAAATTTGCAAATGGCCATAAAAACTTGCAACAATTACTGGGATATGCAAAAACTACCAAGCGGAGCCTTAAAACCTGTAGAAGGATAAGACTAAAATACTTTTTTGTGCCCCATGCCCTCGAAAGGGATCCTTCGTCCTTCAGAGCGACGCTCGAATTGCTAAGAATTGAACACGCACAAGAAGCTGACAGGAAGACTGTTGGAAAAAAGGCGCTCCCCAAAGTAGAGAGAATTTTTCAAACTGATTGATGTCTCCGATGGATAGGACTAACTCCTGAATGCTGATCCTGGCCGCAGGAATGGGATTGGGGCGAAGATGATGATGCTGGTGGTGCTGCTTCTGTCGCTGGTGACGATTACGACGACGAAGACGCAGGGGTGGGAACGGGGACGAAAACAGGGCTGAAGACGAAGGGACTCTTGGTGCAAAATTCGACATTTTCACGTCGATGGATGGAAGCTGTGACACTGAGCACTCGGGGAACATCCGCTGTACTCCGGAGGACGAGGGACGAAGGGCGGCCTCCGCTGGGCGAAGGAAGAAGGTGCAAAAACGTACGACGATGCCGAGGACGACGTCGACGTCGTCGACGACGACCAACCCGGCAACCACCGCAACTTCTTCACATGAGCGAGGGTGATGTATGCTCCTATTTCGAGCGTCCCGGGTTCCAGGAGTGAAAGGGACACATTCGGACGCCGGGGCAGCACCCAGCACTGCCGCCGCTCCGCGTCGGGACGCCCGGCTCCTTCGCTTGTATTGGAAAGTGGATGTGCGATGGCTGCGAGGGTTCAATCCCATCAACTTTACGAAACTTTCAACGGCAAGGCAGGAGCACATTTCGGGCGGATTGCCCGCCCCCGCCCCTGTCCGGGTGGCCGCTTTTTGGGGTGACTCCCGGCTGAGAGGGGAGTTGTTTATTGTTCCCGCTGTTGTTGGGTCGAGCAGGGGGCGGGGGTGGCGTGGCAGCGCGGTGAGTTTAATGGGTGAATGGGAGGAGATTTGGCGTATTGAAAGGCGAGTTTCGAGCATAAATCCTCGCCAGGGATGTGTTTTTGTATGTACGTGTGCAGGACCACCGCACCACCGCTCGCTGCTATCATCAATAACGCGCCCTCCCCCGCACTTGCCCAGGAATTGGACAAAAACAGTCGCCGCAACGCATACCCAGCTAACGCCGAGCGCGGCTATAGTCCACCTAAACAGACACACCGGTCCTCCCCCACGGCATAAAAGTCATGAATATTTGGTTTTGCTGGAATTCGGGACGCCGTGAATACACACGCGAGCGATCCCGGCCCCCCTGAGCCTCCGAGGCCCCATTTCCATCTTCCCCGGCGCACACAGCAGCCCTTAGCCCCGTCGGCTCGAGGGGGTGTTTGTGTGGCCATCGCGGATATATAACAACCCTTCCGCGGACGCGGGGGTGGACGCGGGGCAGAGTGGCCAGCGAGCATACCTCGCTCGACCACTAGAGAAATTCCGCGGGGGTGGACGCGCGGAAGAGGAATCTCGATGACGCTTCGCGCTGAGATGCTGCTGCTGCTGCTGCTGGACCAAAGCGCGAATCGCTGAGGGCGCGAGGGGTGCCAGCAAATCGATAAACGCGGCCCAGGAGGCGAAATGGTTGCTCCTCGAGGATTTGCGGAAATCGCGGCCGTGATGAAAGTCGAGGACTGCAAAATGCATAAATTTTCGAAAACCTTAATAGCCAACGCCAAGTTGTCTCCACCCGCCCCCGAGCAGTTTATGACGGCATAAAACTCCAGAGGTGATTTGTTATGGGTTTCAGGGGGCAATTCGCCTTTAAAATAGGGCTTTAAGGGCTTATTTCAGCCGGTTGTATCTGCAATTAGGAGCTGAGTATATTTTTATCAAATTAGCAATGGGTTTTGAGGTTATTATCGTACTTAATAGAGAAACAAAGATTCTTATCAATTTGTTGAAATATCCAAATATTAAACTTTAAAAAAAACTCTACTAATTCTTCTTCCAAATTTTTTCCCAAAATTACAAACGAAATCAAAAAAATTTACATCATTAAAGAAATTGCCTATAATTTTCATAGTAAAACTCGTTCACACTATCAAATATCAGGATTTAGAATTGTTTCAAATTTTTATAACATAGCTACTATTTCAAGACATACAACTTCCAAAATGTTAAACTCTAAATTACAAATTCAGATTTTGTTTGTAATTTTAAATATTAGTAGCTATTTAAATAATCATACAACTTTAAAACACCCAGTTTATTTTATCTTAAAATACCAAAAAAAAAAATATATCGGTTTCTTCAAAAATTCATGAAATCAAAGAAATAATGAAAATTGAATAAGTTTTGTGGTTTTTAGTAGAAGTAATTTTTTCCCTATCAGCCAATCAATTTAGCATTTCTGTAATGGACTGACAAAAGAATCAATTTCTTTGTTTATTTCCACGAAAAGACCTACAAAAGTAAGTACTAAGATGAAATGCGCTTAACTTTCCAGAGAATTTTTGAAATTAAAATTTGAACTTTCCACGTGCCTTATTAAGCTCGAATAAAAGATATGTTATTATTGGTACATTGTATGTACATAAGTAAGTAATGTTTTTCCAATCATGCGGAATTTGTATGTAGATGTTTTGATTCCGCGCTTGAAGCCGTTTGTTTTTATACCCTGAATATAATTAAGGATTTTTCGATTTTGTTGGTTGCCTAGCATATGTTTTATGCCATTTATTAAATTCTAAAAAGAGTTAAGATTTGAAAAATAAATGAATTAAGCGGTCTAGACAAAAAACTGAAAGCACGAAGAGGTTAAGAAAAAACTTCGCTTTTCCAATTAATTTATTTTTTGGATATATTGCAAAATATAAAATGTTCACATAATATGGAGTTTTATTAATTAGGTATAAAAACAATCTTAAAGTATTTTTTTGCAATTTAAAAAATTGTTTTTGAAAAGAAATTTGTAAAAGCGACGTTTTGATGTATACCATTTTTGTATAAGTACTGTTTTGATCCGATTTCCAAGAAAATTTAGGTTTTAAAGATTTCCAAAATGAAAATGTTTTGTCTTGATATTAGGTTGTTTAAAACAACTGAAAAAAACTTTACAACAACAGTTTTGAATCAGTACAAATTTTGTTTTAAAATGTTGCCAGATTCACAGAGTTTTAATCACTAAGTTGAAAGTGTTTTTTTCAAAAGGAAAGTTTTTGTTTCGAGCTGGTTTTTCTTTACTAATTTGTTAATTTTAATATTCTGCGTCGTATGCTATACAAATAAATCAATAAAATAAAAGGTAGAAAAGTGAGGTTTTGTTCCTCTTTCCTTCCTATCTATATTTCAATATTATACGAGTATGTTATATTGTAAGTCAGAAAAACTCAAAGGGATCTCGTGAAACTTTTCAGAAACAGTCTTTAGGAGAGCTCTGTTATTCTGTTGCCAATCAATTAAAACCAAAAAATAATTATCCGTGGTCGGCCCATTCTACCGCCACCGAGTATTTTCTAGCCTCAGTATATTGCATGGATGTATTTGCATATATTTTGAGTTTGAATATAGAATACAGTACGTGTTCTATGAAAGACATATGTATGTATATAAACTTATACTACTGTTAGGTATCTACGCAAGTAAAAGTCTGCTCGTCAAAATTCATTCTGCTAACTTTTCAGTTGCCATCATACCCAACATGCCTATTTTGACTGGCTGTTTCATTAACGTACTCAGTTACAAAAACCAAAAAATTCAAGCGTCCTTCCATTGGCTTGTCCTCGATGAATAAAAACAACGCAATAATCCCAAAAATATTTCTGTGCGGCAGTCAAGTTTCTAAAAGGCAAGCCCTGCAGTCCATAAACTAATTCAACAGCCCTCGTTCCCTCTTGCATGAGTGAATAAGGGAAACTTCTGGTAACTCCGAAAGGGTGGAGGTGTGGGTGGGTGGTACTAAAGCATACTACACCTAGAAATCTAGAGGCAGCCGTACCAGCGCCAGAATTAATCAGAAAGTGTAAAAACAAAAATATTGCAACAACCTGACGAACATGGCGCTGCGGTACAGGGGCAAAAGGTACAGGTGGGTTAGGTGAGGGCAGGTTGGCCAGGCCAACCCCCGCATTCATTAGGGACAAGCCAGAAAATCCGCGAGCCGGATAGCAATTAGAAAAGAAGGATGTAACCCGCCAATCCGACGAAAAAACAAAAAAATAATAATAATAAAAAAAAAAGGAGAGGCACGACATAATCCCGCCAGTTCCAGGGGCTCAGAGCCATACGACGAGCGGCAGAAAAAAAATGCCGAAAACTTTACAGGGGTGGGGGTCTAGCCGGAGTCTAACCAGAAGGAAAAATTGCGCCCCAAGAGGTGGCCCGTCCGGGGCCACCCACGACCACCCGCGCAGCCCTGCCGAGACGTAAAAATACTTTCCGGGATATTAAGAACAATAATAATGAGTCTGAGATGATGATGAGCTTGATGAGATCCCCGTCCTGATGGGGTGCTGCCGTAATGAGTGGAGGCAGGACGAAGGAGCCACGACCCTGCGGCGGGTGGTGCGGGGGCGTGACGCGGATGTCCCTCGACAGAGTAAACACCGTCGCGCATTTTCTGACCTAGGACAAGTCGCGACAATTTTTTTTCTTTGCCTTCGTACTTTTTTCCCCAGATCTCTCAACTCAAGTTTCGGGTTCGCAGGTTCGCGGTCCAAGGGACCTACCTCCCCCGCAGTATACCAACCCCCACCCTTATTTTTGTGTCTTAGAAAATTTTTTTTTTTCCTACCCTGCCTCTACTTCGAAAAAGGCAATCTTTAGCTTGACTTGTTTTTTTCTCCTTGTTTTCCTTTTTAATTACAGCCACTCGCTGGGAGGATTGCCTAAGAGCGGGGGAGGGAATAATAGGAAAGGTGCGCGGGGATGCGATGGGACTAACCAAGGTAGTGTTAATGGTCCTGTTGTGGAAATCTCTGGAACGACAACGCAAACAATAAATTAGGGGGATGGAAATAGGAAAACGAGAATTTTTTTTTGAACTTTTTTATTATCATTATTACCCGCCGTGAAATTCCTCTGAGCTGCTATGAACCCGCGAACAGAAGAGTTTCGCGGGTTTTTGGCGGGGGTTGTTAAGGTACTAAGGGCTCTAGAGGGTTTGATGAGATGGCGGGGGTGGTAGAACTGGACTGAGGTGGTGGCGAGTAATCACGACCTGCGATAGCTTGAAAAAAAATAAATAAATGAAGCGATCTTTTTGCATTCTATTTTTTTTTTTTCCTTTTAAAGTGCTGAGTCTAGCGGAGTATCTTTGGCGCGAGCCCTCTGTAAAATACTTCGAGGACACCGGCACCGAATCGCGACTTCTGATTTTCATAGGGCATTACTTTACTTCCTCCCCCGCTCCGCTCATAGTCCTTCAGACACGGTTACCGGGAGGAAGTTTTTATTTGATGAGCGAATTATTAAGCGTTTTAATTGAGACGGTAATTTAGAGCTGATGCGGGGGTGGAGGAATTTGGCGGCTGAGGAGTGAGATCCACCGCTTGATGGTGGTAAGATGCTTTATGCCGTCGCTAAATTAATTACCCAGATTTTCGGGGGGAAAAAAGTGCAAATCACTTCAGAATGATAACGAAGTTGCTGGAGAAAGTGAAGTAAATGGTGTCGCTGAGAAAACTTTTCTTACGCTTAGCTGGGCATGGGTACAGGGGTGAGGGAGGTTTTCGGAGAAGGGGATTTTATAAGTCTTTAAAAGAACACCGTGCTTGCGGTGCCCCACAAAACTTTTGATCTTGAATAAATCTGGAGCATCAACAGGTTTCTGGATTTTGTCGCGAAGGCGACCGATTATATCTTATTAAAATTTTCAGAGTATTCGAAAGACACCGCGAACCAAATAAAATCCCCCCCTAACCACTCGGATAATCTCAGATATTAATTCTGGCCTCATTGAAGGGTGCCTGGAACACCCATCGCCCGCAGACATGGCATAGGTGAATTCTCCCGGAAAACACACGAAAAAAGAAAGATTATTTTCTCGGGATAATGCGGGATACCGCGGTACGTGATCATCCAGGGAATAAATGGGATGGCCCCAATTTCCCGGGCATGTTTACATTTCGAGTGTGTAATGGCTGATTTTTTTTTTCATTTTCTTTTTTTTTTACTTATCTTAGGGCTCAGCCCATTTCCTCAGCGCTACGGATGTTGGCTGATCCTTCATCATTTGGTGGAGATAAATTTTTAGGTAATGAGAGCGTGGCACCACGCAGGAATCTTGGTGGCGTCTCAGGGAGTTTCGGATGCCCGCACACTCGCTACACATGTGGACCATGTAATTTCTACTCAACGGGAAATTGAACATGCGATTACAATTTAAATATTAAAATGCCCTTAACCACCTCCTGTGTAGAAACAGAATCCCCAAATTTCTACTCCTTGCGGCGAGAATGGAAACTTTTAAAGAAGTCAAGGTACATTTAAGTAACTTCGACTTCTTACCACGTCTTAAGGTATTTAAAGAAATTAGTAACCTCACCTCCCTTGCTACCCAACTCATTTTATTGTTTTATTAAAAAGGAATTCCAACTTTTTTGGGGATTTTTAAAATTTATTAAAATCATAATAAATACGACTATCTTGCCAACGATTACAATTGGTGCAAATTTTCGTATACACATACATTCATATACGTCATACCTGGAATTTTTTGTTTTATTATTTTCAGTATTATTCTTAAATAAATAAATAATAATAAATAAATAAATAAATATTGTAATTTCATAACAGTCTTTAATTTAAGTCATTTATTTTAGCCTTTGCCGTACGTTTTGAATTCTATGTTTTTGATATGGCTTACTTCGCCTTTATGCAGAACTTTTATAGTATACACATTTACTGAAATGTTTGTAATGATACTAGTTTTACTAGTTTTACTGAAATGTTTGTAATGATACTAGTTTATAATAATGATCTTTTTCCTTTCTACTACAACCGCTGTTATTAGAGTTATAGTAATGAAATTCTGCAATACTACGCGTTAGCATGTTCTTTTTACGCTAAAACTAAAATTGTCCGGTTAATATAAACTGAAAACAATATTGCTGAAGAATGTTCAGTTTTAGTGTTCGGGGGCTAAAAGTGATGTGAAATGGGTTCAATGCACAGCTTATAAAAAATTGTCTCACTTAATATGTACCACAGGAAATACAAAATTCTAGCGATTGTAAAAAGTTACACACTGTTATTGATTCTTTAAATCATCAATTTCTGATAGTTGTATTAAGCCTAGTGTCGTATAACTTCTATTAAAAAATCAAAATAGTTGAAAAAAGTACAAACATGGTTTAAATTAATAATTATACTAAATTTAATATTCCCAATTAAGAATAAGAAAGTTCGTATTAATAAAATCTTATAAGAAAAAGTTTAAATCTAAAATCCTACCTCTACCGCCATCTGTTACAAACTAGCTAGTTTCCGCATTTTCCCACCAGGTGTTCGCCACAACCCTCTCAATCTATCCCAATTCGAAATCCATCCAGCCTGACTGGGTATCGAATCAGAAATGTCCCACTGCTCCAGGACTCAACGACCAGCGGAGGGAAGCGAACATCGGGCGAATCAGCGCGGAATTCTAACTAGGCTGATAGTAGCCATGCGTGTCCCGGTGGCACGTCGCCATGGCTATTCGCTCCTTGATATCCTGCGGCCCGACGACACAGCTACTCGCACAGGGCGTGTGTGTGTCATGCATGCCACGCTGTGCACATGACCGGGACCGGGTGGGTAAGGAATTTCGGATTTCTTATAAGACACTGAGGGAACCTACTCAGTGGCAAATTAAATGAGCTGGGCATGGAATGAAGAAGGGTGGATCGCTCTTTTGGATAATTTAAATGGGAACAAAGAGGACCTTTAATTGGGTTTCTTTTCTAATAAGAAGTTTTACATCACACGCAGGTATTTAGGTAATTCTGCTCTCATAAGTTTAGGGCTGTACATTGCAGGAGTGAAGATTCTTACCTTATCAAAATTGAAGTTTTACTAATGAAGCTCGTTAAAGTATGCAAATTATGTAGTAAAAGAAAAACTTTTTTGTTTAAAATTAAAGTAATTATTATACATATTAATAAAATAAACTGTAATTTAATATCAAACAATAACCAAAGAAAATATGACTGTTGAATATTGATTTTAAGATAGTTTGGCAAAAGCTTATCACATCGAATAGTCATAAACTACTCAATTGTAATAAAATTAAACATCTGCTATGAAGCTATATGAAATCTAAATTTGTAATACTCTAAAAATAAGTTTATTGTCTTTTCAATAGTATTAATTTGAGTGTTAAGAATTACATCAAACATTTGTAATGTTTGGTAAGTAAGTAGAACATTTACATAATTTTGCATCATTTTAGTAAATTTGCAGCAATGACTACAGAGAAAATTGAACACACATTTTCAGTGGCGTAGATAGATAATAAAAAAAAAACTAATCCCTGGGCTCCCTAAACCAATATGTATAATCTTTATCAAAATTTTATATTTTAAATAAACATTGCTTTTCCAAAAATGTACTATGTATACCTAATAAAATGAGCAGTATTTTATGTGGTTTAATTTATTATTATTTAATTAATTTGTATATTTACCCATCCAATTTTGAAGCAGTCTTGCCTTCGATTGGAATTACTAATAAATATCGGAGTCGATCTTGTCCGATACCTACTATTTCTTAGTTTATCTAATTTTGATAAGGATTTTGCAGCTCATGCAAAACTTACAGGAATGGTGTGAAAATAATAACACTTCTATAATATCACATTCAAGCACTCCAAATTTGGTTATAATTTGACTGTATAATTGGTGAACAGTTAATTCAAATAATTTGCTTAATTTTTCAAATTTTTAAAGTTTTCTCAAAATGATATTTTATTTTTTGTTTTGCAATAACAAAATTTAACTATTTAATATAAACGATGGTCGCTTTGAAAACACCCATAGGATATTATAAATATATGTATGTTCTTGCTTCGATAAAAAGAGACTTTATTTTCGCACAAAAATTATAAATCTGCACTACTTTCGGTTAAATCGATATCCAGCCTTATTACAGAATTGATAAATTGAGCAGAAAGGTGTTAATCCAGTTTATTTTCGAGTTAGACATTTTTTATATAACAAAATCGTGGAGATAATAAGTAGAGCCTAAACTACACGACATCCTGATTTACTTATATAGAGTCTGATGTTTAAGGCCAAAAATTACAATCTAATAGTTAAATTGCCTCCAAATGAATTTTATCATTATCTTAAAAAAGAAAAGGTTTTTATACAATCTAATTTTAAAATAAAGTTGCATTGATAAACATTTTTATGATATACCTTACAGTAATACACTACAAGTAGTAATACAGTATAAGAGTTTAAATTCGTTTTGTTCTTCTGTTTATTTGGATAAAAATGTTTTTGTTTTTGAGTTAAATCAATTTGTGTCTTGCGAGCAGATAAAGAAATGCTACCATCTGGAAGTGTCATGTCGAATTCCAGTAGCGCCGATTTTCGTCTAGATTTAAATAAATAAACAATTAGTGCCGTTTTCTGTCAATTCTAACCTGAGCCCCAGCTTTGCCTCGTGTTCAATTTAGGGAAACGTCCGTAATTAGTGTCAACTGCAAATAATTTTCCATCCCCCCACCCCCCAGTCCTCGTGGACTCGATGACGGAGAGGTTAGGATGGGAAGTGCCCTTTGTTTTGTCCCACAAAATACGGCCGAAACGGTCATTAATATTTCGGGAGGAACATTGGCGCATACCACGCAATGCCCAATGATAAATGACAATGCCAAATGGCCTATATAGCCTTAGATTTATTTGAAACGAATTTCGACAGCACTATCGATCCAACTAATTTCCCAAAAGACCTCCGTGCTATTTTGTTTTCAACTTTCCCATTTTATTGATAAAACAATCCCCCAGTCGAATAATTTTCCACCTGAGGAAGCCTGCCGCGGGCTGTGGCACCACCACCGCGGTAAAGCGGTGGCGCGCGAAAGGTAGGTGCCCCGGAACGGTACGGTGGCGGCGGGGGCGGCGATGTTTGGGTGGCCAAAACAGCCATCCAATTTGGGGGTGCTCCGCTGGGGTGGGGCAATAGTGCGCAATGACCATTGGATGGCATTTTCGTGACATGCCGCGGGCCGCGTAGGTATCCCGGAGCGCCGGGGGGCACCGGGTGCCCCGGGGCGGGCGACACAGACACCGGCGCGGCTACAGCGCTGGGCGAACAGTACCAGGACGGGTCGGCCCTCGGTTCGCCCATGGAGGACCCTGGTGACTGGTACTTTGGTCTATAAAATAAAGTATTGGATTCCTTTTATGTTCGGCCGGGATGTCGTTAGCTTCTTATTGTCCTGGGGCACATTTTCGGCTACGCTCGCTGGTCGGTAGTGGTTTCTTGCTTTAGTATTGACACGCAAACCTTCTGCTCAAAATAGAACCGTCCGAAGCGAGGCTCCCCGACCTCCACCGGGTAATAAGGTCCTTTGCTTCTTTCTGCTGGTTGTGATTCAGCTCAGCACCGCTTTTTCCAAAGTTTATGCGTCGATATTAATGGAACTGGGATTTCGCTGTGAGACAGGCCGTTTAGGCTATTCTTTAAGGAAATCGACGTTAAAGACGAAGTAGGCAGTTGCTAAGAATAGTTTTACAGCAGAATTTGAGACAGACATGAAGAACTAATATTCTCCTAACATTCTAGAATTTTTATTGAATGGAACTAAAGGTTCAGTACTTTCTTTGTACTATTATGTAAACATTATTTCGCATGAATAGAATTAAAATTCACTCCTGGGCAAATATCGCAACAATTGATAGTGGAAATAAATAGATTTTTGAATAGTCAGTTAGAACCTTGGAACGTCTACAACTGTAATTTTAG
Source organism: Eutolmus rufibarbis (assembly GCA_963920795.1). Classification (NCBI taxonomy): domain Eukaryota; kingdom Metazoa; phylum Arthropoda; class Insecta; order Diptera; family Asilidae; genus Eutolmus; species Eutolmus rufibarbis. The sequence goes on from OY987206.1 coordinate 43,057,992, forward strand.
ATGACATGTTAACTAGCAATTTGTTGAGTCTAAATTGAAAGTTGTTTAGTTTGAATAACCATCAGAAGAGAGAACTAGAACATTCAATGAATGTGAACTTAGCCTGACCTTAACCGAGGATTTGAAATTCTTTTCTTAGACATACACTAATAAGATACAGTTTTCGAATCTGTTCGAATCTTCTATTTATTTTAGACAGCCGAATTTTGGTTCAAATTCGTTCAAGAGTGTAGTTTGTATTGAATTGAATTGAAGGATAGCTCAGAAAAATCTGAAAAAATGAAAAATATTGAGAATTATCAGGATGCGATCAATTGTTAAATACAATTTATTTATTTGTTTATTTCCTTCTAACTGCTGAATCATTGGTTTTAGAGAAAGAGTGCATTACTATTAATACTTAAGCAAGGGCGCAAAGAATACTATAATTGTGCAAGTATAGTGTATACTTGTACTAACTTTGTCAATGCCATTGTAAATTTCTTTTCCTTAGCAAACAATTTTTCTTCGAATACAATGCAAAATATTCTTAGAGATTAAAAGATTATTCAACGATTACAAGGTAAACTTTTTCTAGGACGTTTGTAATAAAAAAGATGCCAAAGATTGAGCACCAAAAATTTCAAAGTGGATATTATTTAAAAAAAAAAAAAAAATACACCGTTTATGTCACAAAATGAGTGATATATAGATCATTTTAACATGATTTTTTTTCCATAGATTTCAAGAAAAATACAAATTAATTTTTATAAATTATTATACTTTGTTATTGTCTCTACAGTTTAAGCTTTAATTTACAATATGTTATATGTAAATATCCGTGACGTTCTATCAAAATAGAACATCACATGAACTGTGACAATATCTTTGTTGGATTAGTGTAATTATTGAAATTTAAAATAATTACGCTACCAAAAAAATATGCCAAATATGCCTTAATTACATACAGATGGAGTGAATAATTTTGAAACATCGAAATGATGAACTAAAAATCAAATCAATGGATAAAACTTTTTGAAGCTTGGTTTTTGGTTCTGTAAAACTTTGTATTTTTAAATTCTTTTATTTAACTTACACCTGTGTGATGAATTCTTTCAATGCAAAATTTTTGTACTTAAACTTTATCAATCTTAATGAAAATCGGAACACATGTTCAGCTCCGGTGACAATACAAGTTAGTGGTGTTCCAAGGGGCAACTACCCCCACGTTCCCTAATTTCCACCCACGCCTATTTTTCATAATGTTTTTGACATTTTTGTTGATTTCTTATACTTAGACTTTATTAAACGTTATGAAAATTGGAACACATGTTTAGCTTTGGTGAAGATACAAGTTAGATGTGTTACCCCAGGGAAACCACCCCCGCATCCCCTATTTTCCACCCACGCATCGCTTAAATTAGTGTGATTATTAATTTCTTTTATTCATTTCTTTTATTAATTTCTAATTAGACCTTTTTAACGTATTTTTTGTTAATTATAACTTATTTGTCGTAGTAATAAAATTTTCAGCTTTTGTTGTAATCCACCCTCGCAACCCTTTCCACCTACACAAAGGTCGGTTAGTTTAGATAACTGTCGAGGGGGTTATATTTTGTTTCGATTGACAGATGACAAATTTCGAATGACAACAGATTTTAAATTGTCATCTTAACCAATTTCAAACAAAAGTCAGCGACATTTTAAATTGTCATCTTAACCAATTTCAAACGTACGTCAGTGACATGTAATTGTGTTTACATAATTTATAAATAAAAAGAAAAAAAGAAAAAAAATATAAAAAAAAATTTTTTTAAAAAATTCTTTTATTTAAACTAACTAAAAAGTAAAAAATAAAAAATATTAACCAAATAAAATTAATAAAATATGTAAACACTATGACAACAAAATAAAATTCCTACTTATCTTAAACAGTTAAATAAAAGAATGACGCATTTTTATCACTTCGTCATATTGACCGTTAGGTATTCTATAAGATAATGATTCCTAAATTTAAAGTATAATCAAATATTGTCTGATCGGTCAATATGACAAAGTGATAAAAATGCGTCATTCTTTTATTTAACTGTTTAAGATAAGTAGGAATTTTATTTTGTTGTCATAGTGTTTACATATTTTATTAATTTTATTTGGTTAATATTTTTTATTTTTTACTTTTTAGTTAGTTTAAATAAAAGAATTTTTTAAAAAAAATTTTTTTTATATTTTTTTTATTTTTAAATTTTTTCTTTGCCTGATTCGTATTTTTGGCAGTTCGTCCAAAATTCATTATTTTTTTCTCGAAACATTTACCGCCGAAGATCAGTGCGCAACGGCTCATTACGCAGCATCCTGCTGAGCGTCTAATTAGAGTCAAGGAGACGTCAGCGAAGACGCAATTAAAACGTAACTCAACGCTCCTCTTGGACATTAAACCTTGGGAGTGGTCACATCTGCGGTGCAATTTGTTTTGTGGCGAACGCATTCCGTCTTGGAAGAAAAAAATGCGGAGAGTGCATTCAGGGCCACCAGCCATCTCGAAAGGGTTGCGGTGAGGAGTGCCTGCCGGTCGGTCGCTTAAAAATAAATCCCACCGAAAGGAGGCCCCCGGCTCCTATGACCAGGGAGTTCGGAGCCCGGAGCCCGAAGCCTCCGCCGCCGCCGCCGTGTGGAATCGCTTCACATACAGCGGTCACATGTGCTAGCCAGAATTTTCCCAAATCGAGCATTAAGTCGGGAGGGAGCCGGCCCCGGACGGTATCCCGGTTCCCGACAGACCAAATGACTGCCCGTCCCGGACCCGTCCATGGATGCTCCAGCCGCACCGGGAGCCAGAAATAGACCACGTCTTGATAATAAACATTTTGGCGGCTGTGCCGGCCGCTCCAAGACGTTCGGTGTGTGTCTAGGTCTTGGGACGATCGCTCGTCTTAAGGGCGACCAAAAAAGACGGCGTCGACACCGTTTTCTGGCAGCTAGCATCTTCCCATTGAACTTGACTTTGGATGTCTGCTCGACCAGGACGGTCGTCGGGACGTAAACAGACAGGCGAAAATGAGTCCAACGGAAAATAAATTAGGAGGACCGCCACCGTCCGTCCTAAAAATACTGGAGAAATCGCTCGCGGTCGCATCCGCCGGGGCTCATAGCCTACATTGAGAAAGCCGGCTGTCGGGCCCTTCTTCAGGGAGGGGTGGCTATTTTTAGAGGTCTAAGATCCGAGGATCGGGAGCAGTGCCGCTCGGTCTTCTTCTTGGGACGAGCGGTCGAGCGGATGAAATATTGACGCGGTATGCACACATGGACCTGGGCGCATCTTCGTCCAACATGGGAACAGACCAAAGGAAATGCGCCTTCTCAGGAGCATCGCGGCGACGCGACGCTTCACTTCGGGAAGATGCGCCTTGGTGCTTTTGACACTGTCCCTGGTCGCTAGAGGCTGCAAGAAGAAATATTTATGACCATCTGTAAAAATAGTTGCCCGGGGGATGGAGACTCATTTTTTTGTGTTTTTGTTCCTCTTATAATTGTCTCACTATGCCTCACTCATCCAGACAGCGGTTTTTGCTTGGAATGACCCGTCGTGAACTCTTAAGGGGGCCAAATGTTACTTTCTTACAGAAAACATTGATTTCTTCAAAAAACGTATAAGCCTTAGTTTACTAAATCCTTTTTTTTTTTTTTTTATTATATTATATTTTTATTGCCTTTGAAATGACTATAATGGGGCAGGGAATCTACAAGTGCTTCTTCTGCGTGTAAATCCTTCTTAGCTTAAGATTTAGGAATATTAGATATTCTTATAAAACCATTTTGAACGAATTTCTTAATTTGAGGAGTATTTGTTCAAAAGGGACTATTTCCACTTTATGGTGATTCAAAATTTTTTTTTTTACGTATTCCACTATTGTCTTTACTTTTGCTCAAATTACCTAGTTGAATTTTCCCATATTGGAAACTTAGTCAGTAAAGTTTTGTTCAAGGCGAGGTAATCCTATGTTCGTTCGTTTAACACTTCTATTGGTTTTGAATAATTATTTATAATATTAACAATTGAATTGTTGTTATTCTGAATAATAACTAGAGAGATTTAAAGAAAATAATGTTTGATTTCTGAACTTTTTTGTGTGTCAACTGTTCTTAAATTTATCTTTTATTTACTTATCCTAAACGTAATTGGTGTAAATGCTGATCAAAGGAGGCTATTTTTACTTCATTCCCAAACAAAATATGCTATTTCCAGAATATCTAAATAAAAGGTGATATTTCCATTTTTTATTTAGATAACTAAACAGTTGATTAATAGACAATCGGACCCTGCCAATTTTGCGAATTCGAAATGTTTAAGAACCCCTTTAATATCTGCCAAGATTGCAAACTGCAATTTTTTTCTACTTTTATATTTCTAATTAAAATATTGTGTATTATAAAACTTCTCTTAAGTGATGTTAAATAAAGAGAATATAATTTCTAATTTGCTCTCTGCTATCGCACTTTAGCCAAGGAGCACTTAAACCCATCAATAATATTAACACTGATAAAATAGGTAACGAAATAAAATTATAGAGTAAGGCGCTGTGCGAATTGTGACTAAAATTTAGACACTTGCTAATTCTTTTCAAGCCTGCTACTCGATTTTCCAATGAATAAATTTAACTGTGCGATACAAAATATTTTCCCAAACTAAAGACAATTTTATTTTGTCATCTGCATAAATGTTTTCTAGAATATAGTGGTCCGACAATACCTTTAAATTTTACAAGAAAAACATAGAAAAGTATTTTTACAAGTATTCAGTGTAAGTTGCTTACCAATTTTAAATCTGTGGGCCATTGGTTAACTAATGATAACTCCAAAATTGAATATGCTTTATTATTAACACGATTTTGCATCACTTCGTTGTTTTTTTAAATTCAATTTTCTGTAACTTGAATATATGTGGAGCATTTTTTTTTTAAAGATTGGGATTTATCCTTACTCTCAAGTTAAAAGAGAAATGCTATCAGCGAAAAGGATCTTGAAATCCACCACCTGCGAAGATTATTTGATCGGAGAGTGGTTCCACTTTGTGTTACATCATAATCCGAAGGATTTTTGGGTAAAAAACTAAGAAAAGAGAAGCGTCCTGCTGATATCACATGGACTCCCGCGCACAAAATCTGAGAGTTCCATAAAAGCGAGGCTGCAGCCCAGAACAATGACTGGAGCTGACCTCTTTCCCATTTTTCCCATCCTTTCACGTCAGACAGCCGCCTTTCGGGAGCAGGATCTTGCATCAGATCTTGAGATCAGCAGATCCTTTTATGTTTAGCTCCATAAGGTGCACTCGGTTGCCGATAAGAAAGCATGGGCAGGGCCCTTCCTGAGCCATTCTGTCTCAATCCTTTTGTCAAACGCAATCCATTGTGAGGTCCTTGATCGAACGGGTGGACCTCTTCTGGATTTCGGCGAGGACAATGCCCCAAAGGACCTCGTAATTTAGGAGCATATTTTTTTTTTTGTATGTAATCTCAAACGATCGCATGACGTGCTGCATGTGTTACAAAACTCTTTTTTCCAAAAAACGTGGCGCTCTTAACGAAAATTTAGTGATCGAATTTCGTTTCGATCACATCCGTTCGGTTGCAGCATCCCGGACCTGGACCGGGTAATTATTGCTTATCCTGCTGCTGCCCCTGGTCGCAGACAGGATGTTTAAACTTGTGGGAAGCGCGAAAAAGGATGGGCACATAAATTTCTCGAAGATTGTCGAAAAATAATTGAAGAAGGGGACACTGCTGGGTGTTGGATGTCTAAAAATATATCGCATTCTAGCCCAGACATAACGACTTTTTCCAGATTTTTTTTTTTTTTGCCCGCCCGACCCTGTTTACGCCACTACTTTACACAGGAGCTCTGGGATTTATGGAAAAAAGTGGCCAAGGGTGCTCCGGTTGTTTAGGAGTCTGTCTAAATTTGGAGTAGTCCCAAATAGGTAATAAGGTCGCCGTCTGTCTCTGATGAGTCTCCAGGGTTAAAGGTGTCAATTAAGCGCGATCTGATGGGACCCACATGCAAGCGATTTTCCTGTTTCTGTCTGTAATCCTCATGCGTCTTAAAATTTTTGGTCCATTGCAGACTCCGATTCATAAACAATATTTGTTCTAAGAAAAAAATCGGGTGAAACCAGACTCGCTAGAGTTTTAAGGGCCTAAAAAATTATGTTACCCTATGGGCCTATTACCATGCATAAAAACACAAACAAGTCTCAGGGAGGTTTGATAGAAAAAAATGGACACGATGTACCTCTTCTTCGGTAGTAAAAGTTTTTATGACAATTTTATGACAATCCAATTAATTATATTCACGATTTATCCCCGCGGGTAGCACTTTTCCGGAATTTTTTATGGTGTTTTTTTTTTTTTTTTTTTGAGAAGAAAAGTAGTGCCACATATTTGGCCACTTAAGAAATTTTTTTAGGTTCACCTAGATAAGGAACGCAAGGGATTTTAGATACCTTTGTAGCAACTCTGATTTCAACCACTTTTTTCACGCAACAAGTTTTTGTTTATCATAAAAAATGAAGCAATTCAGTTAAAAGATACAAAGAAGATATTCAAGTCTTATTTGTTGTAAACAAGTCTCATTTAAGATCTTATTCATGTTTATGTGTTAAAGGTTTTCAACGGTTTTCCAAAAAGAATTTGAATTCTTTATTTTTATATTAAGATGCTTTTTAAGAAAACTGATATGACCCTATATGTATTTTGCGAATAATTTTAATTTTTTGTAGATTAAATAAAATGTTGGAAAAAATATGATCAAAAGTTGAATTACTTGTTGCTTTTCTAAGTATCAGCTTCATTTAAGATCAGATATTTTCTGCTAGTACTATAAATCATTTAATGAATATCTGTACAAAATTTCATAAAGATCACAGTTACCTTAAGATATATGTTCTTTCGTTGCTTATTATATGCTCGAAAAAACTTATTGTACTTTATTATAATAAATCATTTTAATTTTAGGAAAAACTTAATATAGTTAAAAAAATGTACTTTTGGAGATTTCTTTTCGAATATTTTTATTATAAAACTAGGAAAGATAGTCAAACATTATGTAATTTTTTTGCTCGTATGAAATCATCACAAAATCAACTATCGTATAAATTTCATTATCGATAATGCGATTAATCATTTTTAATGTCAATATAAAATATTGTATTTTACGGTATATGCATGTTTTATTAGGGATAAAATGCATTTACAACATTTTTTTATTATAGAACTGAATTGAAAAGCTAAAATAAATAAAATTGTCAAATCTAGGATCACAACTGGCCCTAAATCAAATATCATCCTCCAAATATTTCCGCGCAAATAGATCGCATCAAAAGGGTTGCGTCGATCGTTTTGAAAATCGAAGTAAATCGGAAGTGAAAAGTGTAAAATTTCATCTCAGGAAGATGCACATCCTCCGCTTGGACGTTTCGATTGTCATCCCAGCAAACAAAGGCCGAGCGCACATAGTCAAATGAACAATATCCATAAATTACCATTTAATAAAAATTTATTTTTTATCCTCAGTCTTCCAGAGTGATCGCGGCAGAATGGGAATAAAAAACGAGTCCACCCCTTTTTGCATACACTCGTACCAACATACGTTAAAAACCTAACGACCCTGGACGTTGCGCGGCTGGGCCCAGGATACCCAAGGAAGGAAGAGAAAAAAACCCTGGGCCACTGTGACCCATGTCAGATGCCATTGTCCTCTGGGATGAGTTTTTAAAAAAAATGTGAGTCACATTTTTTATTGTTTAGTTCCGGGATAGGGGTAGAGGCACCTCTTCCGTGGGTATTGTGTGCCACCGGCCCAGATCGGATGCGGTCTTCTCAAGGGGGTTATTTAATATTCGCGGAGTCCAGGAAAATATGCATCTGTCCTGTTGCGAGTTGCTTCTATTAATTTAAATTATTTGTATATAGGCTCTCATGATCGGAACGAAAGGTCATGCTGGATCTTGTATATAAATATGATTGATCTTTGGGGTTTGAATTTTATTCACAGGATACTGATTTTACATAAAATGTCACCACAGTATGTACATAATATCATTGAAAATGTACTTGCATAAATATTTTATGAAAATTGATAACTAGTTTACTATACCTAGCAGCTTTTTTTTTTTTTTTGGATTTTTAGCGAATTCCTGGTCCCTCGGAATTCTAGAGAATGCCATTAGGAAATTTAATAAAATATATAAAATTATAGACATATTAGACATCTTCTCTTTCGACTTAATTGAAATTATCAATTGCTCATGAAAATAATCTTTATGGAAAAGAAATTCGAAATTGAGAGGGTGTTCAAAAATGGTATTTATGTATAAATATTGTATTAAATACCGGATTGTAAAGATTGTCGATAACCTTATAAAAAACTTTGTTCGTATGTACTATTATCAAATCTATTAAAAGAGGGCTAAAACAAACCACTATCTTGCTTTTTAATTGATTGTCTTTAAACATTATTATTTTGGTCTATCAAACTAATTTAATCAACTCTTATCATGAAAAAATCAAAAATAAGACAAATTTTGATATTATTTGAGCGGATATGAAACACTTGTTCTTTTCATTTGGCATAAAATGTGTATCAGTTCCACCCTTCGTTCTCATTAAAATCTTACCTAAAAAAATCCCAAAATTCACCTACTCCGAACACTTCAACATGTGTCCAAATGATTAAACCTATTCTCTGACAAATTTTCGACTTCCGGGATCTATGCGGTCACGTTGTAATGAAATTGACCCTTAGAAGGGTCCCTCTGGAGTCTGGACGAACAACTGTCCGAAAAGTGAACAAGTGGAAAAAAGCAACAGGAGACGAGATTTTTCAGCTTCCGTTAATTTATTATCCCTGCGGTGTTCCTTCGCTAATGTCCTCAATATGTTTGCAGTTAGAAAACACCTTACAGGGCTAAGGGATTCTAGAAAAAATTTATGAAAAAAATCCAGAAACCTGCAGCCGTCCATTGCTGCGGTCCGAGACGGAAAGAGGACAAACAAAACATTAGACGTAATTTCACGCAACTGAGATGCGGTCGAAGGAGTCCTTTGCGGCTCTGCAGGACTCTGCTCCTTTGATGAGGTTGTGATGATCTTGTGGTTAAGACGTTTTTTTTCTGCCTTTTCTTTCGGAATGTAAACGAATTAAGACCAAGAATAAAAGAAACCCGTTTCGGGGGCAGGAAGAAAATGACCTGCACTTTCAGATGGACAGTCTCAGATTCGGTTGCGGTCGTAGATAATTCGGTTTATTGCAACAGGTAGGAAATTCGGTCGGATTATAGCGCCTGGCTGTCCGAAGGGATGCGATGGGAACGTTTTTAAAATGTAGTGTCATTTAGACCTTGACACCGTAGTAATAGGATTATAGCCTGGATTAGGAAACATTGCAGAAATGCTAATTGTATTTCGACAAAGTTTCTATACCACTTCCTTTTGGTAAATTTGAGTCAAAACATTTCAAATGCCGTCCTGACATGAAATGCGTTAGAAAAAAGGTAAATCCTTAGATCCTTTTACTTTCAAAATATTGATTGTTTGCCTCAATATTGTTCAAATTAATAAATCTTGCAATTTTCAATAACAAATTTTACTTAAGTTTTAAAGTTCATGACTCCTATAGAGAAATTGTAAAAGTAAAATTTTATTATACCTGTAGTATGAAGTCGATGCACTCATTATAGGACAAGATTTCGTGTTTAACTCCTTACCCTGCAAAGAGAAAAAAAAACTTTCCTTATATAGGTATACTAACAAAATGAATTATGAAATGAAAGTTTCCTAAATTCGAATAGAAAGCAAATTATGTAATCAATTTCGCACATCTGATAAACAAACTGAAATTTAGAAAGATGCAACATTTCAACTGGCGGAGTTTTCATTTTTATGGGCGCCAAACTTCATTGGTTTCGATCTATTTTTGATAATTAAATTTTGATGGACGGTTTTAAAAGGTAATTTTCGACTAGCGAATATATTAAGCTAATTTTCTGCAAATATTCTATTTTGGCCATATCAATCGATTTTGTTTTTGGCAAGTGGTTGCAATACATAAGTTCATTTAAGATTAATTGAATAAGTTCGAAAACGAATTTCGGCTGAATATATGTAAGTATTCAAAACGCTCGGAAAGTAGTGATCTAATCTAATTTTGACTTCTATTTTTTTTATATTATAAATGTTGTTACTTTCAAATATTAATTATTATTATTTATTTGCATACACATTCATCAAAGCACTGATTACTATAATATTGCATCAAGAAAAATAAATTAGCGAAACTCAAGAAAGCTGATTTCTCAGCTGTCTTTTAGTCAAGTTAAAATCTACATAATCCTTAAATATAATATGTCGGCCCTAGTTCGTTTTACTGAATATAATTAATTTGAAGGAAAAGCCGAGAAGAAACCGCGATATCGACGGAAGATAACAATTTAGTCGAATTAATAGTACCTACGCGGTAATAAATCAAACAGAAAAATTGTTTTAATTAAATTCCGTTTATTCTCGAAAGTATCTAAATTATTTATTTATAAGAGAGCCTATCAGGCGGATTTTTTATCATGAGCATAACATAAGACATTAGAAAATAAAATATAAATATATTCCTTCATTTATCAGACTAGTCATGAATTTAAATTAATTCTCTTGTGAAAAATCGAAGTTTATCAAAATTTCTAAAAACAATATATCATTCGATTTGGAAGTTACGAACCAGGTGCTAAAAAATTGTTCCTCCCTAAGAAAAAATCGAGTGACCATTTTTTCCCACGAATGTCCTCCAAGTGACTCCTTTTCCACGTTTACACGGTCAATTCACAAATAATGTCCTGTACCGAAGGAAATAAAAAACATCAAAACATTCGTGCGCATGCATCGACGGCTACTAAGATTTTTTTTCTCATCGAAGACAGCAGTTGTCCCTTAGTCGTTAAAAAAAACCCACGATCCGTGTGTCGTAATATCCTTGCGAAAAATTCTCTCAGGACCTTTGTCTTGACCCCCTTCCACATGTCCTTTTGAGAAAAAAATCTTCAGCGATCCCAGCGAAAATCTCGTCGAGCATTAAAAAACCCATCGTCTTAGTCCCTGGCCGTAGTGGTCGATTCGACCGAGATGAAAAAAAGAATTTAAATAAAAAACAGATGCAGCGCTCGATCGGGAGTAGCACAAAGGAGAATTATGGCGGTCCTATCTCCTAATTGAAAAAGCGATCCACCCCTTGATGTATTAAAAAAATATGCATCTTCCGGGGTGAGGACGCATTTTGCCTGGAAAGAAATACCCCGAGAAAGAAAAACTGTCAGGGGACAGGACGATGCGCTACCGGAGAAGGAAGGGTCTTTTTTCGATGATGAGGCCTGATATACGACGGCGCACTACCTGAGATTCGGCCCAGGACCATCGCGGCTATCACGCATGCGCATGATTCTTAAGTTTCTGCTTTTAATCAAACGCTTTTTTTCTTAAACGACGGTCCGAATCTTTCCCAGGACCTGACGGGACCTAGGGGTTTTTTTTTATTTATTTCTAATAAGTTGCGCGGATTATTTCAAGGAAAAAAGCAAAGAACCGCTAAGATGCCCTTTTGGTGTAAGCCCCAGACCACTTGGTAGCGGAGAGCGGCTATTGAATTACGCACTCTTTTGACGAAGGAAATTTTGTATTGGGATTCTTCTCCGCGGTATATCAAACATTATGTAAAAAAATCGCCTCGATGAAACACAAAAGTTCACCTAACTGTATTTCAGTGACCCAAATATCTGTAAAAAATACGGTGAAACGAAAACAAAGACAGGCCCTATGATTGTACCTTGCGGAACAAATCGCGTTTGTCCTGCTGCGGCGGCGCACGAGATTTGATTTCAGAGGATATCGTGTGATTTTTGAGGTGTAGGCCGCGATCACGGTTTTAATTTTAGTGGCCTTCAGATGAGTTTTTGTCCAACACTTTTGGGGGCTGAATAGGAACAGATGGTCAAAGCGGAGAAATTCGTCTTTACAAATCTAACCACGACCGGAAGAGACCCAAACATTTTATTCATTTATTTTTTAGATCTTGAATTTAAAACTTTCATTAAAGATTTAACGGTACTTTTAAAGGAAAAATTGCCCGCCCACTTAAGAAAAATATCTTACAAGTCTTCTTGCATAATAAGCTTTACATATAAAATATTTCCTTCATCAGAATGTTCTCTCTTAATTTTAAATAACATCAATTTTGCGATTATTTACGTACATATATAAAAAGAATACTACAACATCGAAGAAACAACCCATGGCTAGTAAAAAATTTTTGGATGATTTTTTAAAATTAGAGTACTTAATATTGCAATTTAAAAAAATTAAACTCGTCTTCAACATTGTCGGTTAAACATTTTGTTGGAAGTAGGTACTATAAAAATTTTAGATGGATATATTTTTGCGCCAGATCTACAAAAAAAGATCATTTTTCGAGGATATTTTTTGTTTTAGATAAAAAAGCCGGCTTAACGTCCCAAAAGACATGAAATCTTACCCAATCGAGGGATTAGCCTAGCCCTCACCAAATCCATCTCGCGTTTTATTGACAATCAATCAGTCGACACAGGTGGGCCAGATGTGATTTGGACGAGCATCGGGCACAATGGCACCCTTGCGGCACCTCCGAAAGGACCTCACCTGAAAAGGTCATCTCTCTACAGAAAATTTACATGCATCAAGGACCATAATCCCAGCAGTTGGATTGTCTGCCATGACTCCGATTGTGGCCTGAGGTCCTTAAGACCTATAGGGTCACATATAAAAGTCTGATTGTTGCGCAACCGCCTAAAGATCGGCCGGGCCACACAGGGTGGTTGTTCGGACCGGTAAGAAACAAAGGCATTTGAAACACCCACACCGTGCCCTCGGACTGACCATTGCTTCAGAAGGAGTGGATCAATCTTGGGCTATTTATGCAAATAGTCAGTTCCTTATGCTCGAAAATAGCCACCGCGAGGCTGCGCAGCGTGCAGTTCGCGCTGCAACAATTGAAACAACAGCGCGCATGCCCCGGAGGCTTTGGTGATTGCTAGGTAGCACCCGTTTGTTCGCCGGTGAGCAATTGCGGGCCGCCGCCGCCGCCACCGCGCCGCCATCACCTGAAGAAGCGCGGCTGAAACTGTCAGAAATTATGTAATAAGTTACCTTTTATTGGGAATAGTGTTGTTTTGAGAAGTATGCACACGTACCAAGGCGATTTCGTGACTTCCATGGGAAGCCACGACGACGGCGCTCGAGTAACGCGGATTTTTAAGCCGCCACAAAGAATGTACCAAGATGACCGTGCCTCCGAGTGGTGTTTCGCTCAACGGAGCCCCCAAGCCAAGAAGCTGAAAAGTAAGGCGCTGTGGCGGCTCAAAAATTCACGCTATGCTTTTCCAAGAAGGAAGGCTACGTTTCCTCGATCTCGCCTGGCCTGGCATAGCGTGCCGCTCTGCTCCGCGCTGTCGTGGCAGTTGACACCGTGGTCATGTTTTCAAAGGTGGCCGCAGTTTTTCTAGTTCTCAGGTGAGGTTCGGTCAGAAAATGTCGAAAAAGCTGAAGGTGAACAGGATTGCTCTATTGTTTTGTGGGAAGGTGCGAAATTTGTCGTGTTATTGACTAAAAGATATACAACTTTGGGAAAATAGTAAATTGCTAATCTGAAGTAAATTAGCATAAAAAGGCTTTGAGCAAAAAGAAGATAATAGTAGATGTCTATTTGATTACTTCCTTCAAATTGTTTATCGAAAGTCGACTTAGCAATATCGATTATCTAAAAACGAATACAGAAAATCAATTACATTCATATGTATATTCATATTAGTCATCATATAATATAAAAGCCATATCATACAAAATTTGACAGTAGAAACTTAGCTGAGAAAAATTGGCTATCACCAAAATCGAAGTCGAAAGATTGTCAAATATATCAATTAACAAAAAATATTATAATAGCAATAACAAACAGAAAAGATACACTAATTTACTAATTTTTTGAAGGAGGTGGTAGTGAAAATGGGCTTTACGACCTGATAAAAACAAAATATATAGAGAAAATTATTTCAATTAAGTATTTCAAAATTTCAAAAATAAAGTTTAAAATCAAATATCGAAAATTTTACATATCCACTGTTAGACACTGTCAGAAATTGTTTTTAAAAAAATTACTATTACCATCAAAAACAGCAGATGATTTGAATTCCTAAATCAAAGTTTCCTTCAAAAATGTATTGTAAAAAATTGGCTGTTATATATAATTATTATATTCCCGCACAAATGGCCAGTCATTTCATTTAAATATTATTTTGATTTAGGGAAAAACCAAAAATCTTTTCATCATTTGAGAATGTCCAAATCTTTTTGGGCTCCTTAAATAGGTCCCAAAATTAACAAATAAGGACGAAGACAATGTCCAATTTCGAAATGTGGGAAATCGAAAAACTAAGTTTAATTGATACAATTAAAAACTTCCAGAAATTGAAGGAACTCTAAATCTTTGCAACGTAAATAGAAAATATCGTGGGTATGTATGTGCGAGATTGATCTAAAAAAACCTTCTGAAATCACTCTCAAATTTCCAGAGCAGCTATAAAAAGTAATTTGAGCCTCTCAGGATTCTACAAAAAAATCACTCCCATGCAAAGGCGATTGTAAAAAACGCAATATTGCACAATCTGGGTATAGACCTAATTTTTTTCTCTTTCGATCCTTTCTCACTTTTCATCATGATCAAGTCCTTTTATCAAAATCGGGATCAACCCACGATGGACCGTATTCTTTGAGTTTTTCATGGTCTCAATCCAATTTCGCTACGATCAACAGCCGCCTGGGAAGGTCCGAAAAGGATCTAAAGGTGCTTTCTAGTGGCGAATATTTCTGAGTATAAAATTCGTCTTTAGAGCCTGAGGTATGATCGCGGGTATGTTTTTATTGTTAGACGTCGTTTTACTCTTTTGAGCCTGTTTGGGTTAGAGATCAACGAAAATTGCTTTAGGGTTAGAAGGATGTTTGATGGACAGATTTGTAGGAATGGTCACCTGGTCGAAGATATTTTTGTATGTTTATAGATTTGTATAAGATTGAATTTTTTCTAGAACGGTTTGTTTGATGGTGTATCAGGCTTTACGTGGTACTCAGTTATCCTACAGTTTCCTCGTTTTGTTTTACCTCATTTCTATGACCATTTCTACTTATGTACGAAAAAGGAAGCTTTTTAAGTAATCTATTTGCATATTACAGCAAACAAATGATGTTCTTCCGTCGGCGCGCAATTCGGCCATAACAACCAGGAGCAATGTGCTCACAAGTCGCATTATTGTCGCGCTTTCCCGCGAACAATTTGCACGATTTATTCCATGTCCGCGGCCAAACAAAGCCACAAACCTGAGGCACCCCGCTCCCGGGCGCCCTGCTCCCTTGTGGCATCCGATCGCTGGGCTTTAGGGCGCCCCGGGAGGAAAACATTTCTACTAAACGGCCACGATCACGATCGCCTCTTAAGGTAAAAATTACGCAAAGTGGAGGATACCTTTGAGGTGATTCGGTGGAATTCACACGCGAGCGATCAATGCGCGGATCTCCACGTGCCCCTCCACCTCCTCCCCCGGCGTCTTGGACGATCTCCTTGCGCCTCCTGATCGCGGGCCAGCGACGTCTTCGACTTCGGGCGTCGGTTTTTAGCGCGGCTTCATGTGGCCGGCCGCCGATCATGTTCTTGTGCAGTGATCTCTTTATTTGCCCGGTGTCAACTTCGGCGGTTTAAGGTGCCGCTCGCTGAAAAACGTGCTGCGGGGCACCGCGCAAGAAAATTTTTATCACCTGAACCAACATTACCTGCTCGTGTAATTATTCCGCAGGTTCTTTCGGATCTGGTCGGCCTGTGGTTAATGGCTCTCGTCTGATCATAAATTTTCCTATTTCGATTGTTCCTTCACCTCTCGGTGAAAATTATGCTCCAAAGTGGTGCCTGCGAAATTGGTTCAAATACAATTGGAACCAAATACCATTTCGTGGAATTTTACATATTTGCTTTTTTTTTGTTTTTTTCGGAAAACAGATTGGCAATTGAAAATGCTTTTGGAATAAGATATATAGAAATTAAATTGCAAACCGGTAGAAAACTCCATCATTACATTTTAACTGAAACATCATATAAAAAACATTAATGTATAATAGAATGCTATTCAAAGAGCAAAATAAGTAATATTTACACATCCAGGGTTTTCAATTTTTTAAAATATACTTTATTTATACATATATTTTATTTCTTTAGTACAGTAGACGTCATTTTCAAATTTGAAATTAATTTCAACGCCGAAAGTGGACCAAACAAGTTACCTATAAACTAAAATTATTACAATTCTGAAAACAATTTTGCTTACTTCTTGTGCACCTTTCGAATAAACGAATAAAATTAAATGTTCAAAAAGTCTTGTACGACATAAATTTGTCAGTATTGAAGGAACGAAATTCGATATTTAACATGGATATATAATTATTATATCCAATAGCTCTTAAAAAATCAATTATAAAGAAAATGTATAAAAAGAAACAGTCGAGTCGTGTATTAAAGAATTGGCATTCTTCCGTAGTTTGATCGGTTGTGAAAATAGATGAAACATTCTGCTATAATTTCTATAAAAATTGCTTTACTAAATCTGAAACAATGACAAATGGACGATGATGTTTAATTTTAAAATAAATCCTATTGTGGGTCGGTAAATGTAATTATAGAGGAATTCAGGGATCAAAAATTAAAACAATTTCCGGTTAACTTTAAGTCTGGCTTTACTGAACTAATAGTTTTAAAACTAAGTTATGAGAAAAATTATTCCTACTTCTAGCCATAGAATTCAAATTGAGGTCTTCTAGAAGAGTCTAGTTACATCACTAAAATTGCCATTTGTAGTGGCCAACAGTAGCTCATGCCGGTGCCCGAAAAAATTAGCATATTCCACTAAGAAGCACATGGGTCCCGACATGAAATTCATGTCTAAAAGTCACAAAATTTCAAGCCGGGATATTTCTCAACGAGCATCACCAGCATGTGATGTCCTCTCTCCTCATAAATATCCAATTCCGAGTTACAAATTCCGTTAGAGTCTGAGGCTAGGTCCACACGGCCGTCGACATGCCGCGGCCAGGTCTGCATACAACTCGCACGGAGCACGCTGGAGTTGGAGCTGGAGCTGGAGCGGCGAACTTGTACGATTCGATTGCAGAAAAAGTGCAGATGCACGCGCAAAACTTGTCGGATCTCATTTCTGCCTTTTTTCTGTCGTCCCCGACATTTTCACTAAGGCGATCCGGAGCTATGCAGGGGCTCCAGGGCCCCAGAGCCCCAGGGCCCGCGAGCCGCAGCCCAGCCTGCAGCCCGAGGTGGTCATCATTGTCATCCTGAGAGGGGGTCATCTCGATATTTTATCTGGGCATTCGGTTAAATGCATAACTCAGCCGAGTCCGACCCCGGCGCGCACGGCGAAGGAGCCGCGGCGCGTCTCCGGGCCCGCGCAGCCCCCTCTGGGGCCCCAAGACGGCCGTAACCTCTTGGCCGATGCTCAAGATGCTCAATATAAGCCACGATCTGACATTGTCTCACAAGTCACAACTTACTGCTTCTGCTGATGGGGCCCGGGGCCCGCTCGTTGCTGCGGCCGCGCGGAGTCGCTGCTCGCGGCGGCGCTGATCACCGCCGTCCTCTTCCTGGCTCGTTTATTATATAAGCCGGAGATCGATAGCTAAAAAATCATAGAAACTCACGAAATAATTGTAGCACGAGGAAAAGGGAACAAGAGTGGGCATGGGCATCTTCAGGCACCTCTGCATCTTGGGGCCCGCAGCAGCAGCAGCCGGCCGGCCAGCGGAGCCTCTTTGCGGGGCCCCGGCCGGAGGAGGAAACCGTGCCAACGACATTAACCATCTAGTTAACAGCTAGTGGATTTTTGCAATAATTGCCAAGCGAATTTTCATGCATGGAGGGTAAATGTTCCCATTTCGAAAATTACTTGCAAAATGTTTTGATTGCTGATTAAAATATCGTCGAACTTTTAATATTTTTTTATAGTATAACTTGTGCGTAAGGGCTAGTTGTCGTTGTATTGGAGTTAGGTGTTACTAATGGATAATAATCGAAAACCTTTAGAGCACCTACAAGTATTTAAGCGAATCTATTAATGTATTCATTTTCTAGCCCGGCTGGAAGAAAACTCTAAGATCCTTACGATCAGTACTTCTCTATCTAAATAGTAGATTCGTAAATTTAAATGGATTTGCCAGAAAGAATAGATTCTTTCAGTGGTTATAGTATGCTTTATTATATATAAAACAAGACATTTTTGTCATAAACTATAATATCTTAGAAGCTTTTTAAAATTTTCTTGATTTTCCAACGCTGAATTATGCAAGTTTTATAAAAAAATTAGAAAATCAACAATATAATTTATTCTTTCGAGATATTCAACTCAAAATCTTGGATATGATAGGTCTTAATAATATGGGCTAGAAGCGAGTTTTTTATACAAGTTTACAGGAAAAGAAAAGTTACCGAACAATTATGAAATTTGCAGATATAACAGAAAAATTGTCAAGTATAAACTTATTATAATTAGAAAAATACGGACAAGTGCGAGTAGAACTCACGCCTTGAGGGTTCCGTATCGTTATACTTTATAATTATCTATTAAATTTGAATTATAGAAAACAAGAACAAACTTAAAATTGTAGTTGAAAAACATATTCCCCCATAGATTTCAACAGCAAATGTAAGTTTGTTCGCACAATATTGAGAAATTTACCATGTTATTTTAAGACTTCTTATAGGTTTTCCTGTAATCTATAAGTAAAGAACTATTTTCTGTTTTTTTTTCAAAATTTTAGGCTCAGTCGTTTCGTAGATTGGGGGGGTGAATGGTAAATTTTCATCTATTTTCTGAAATAACTTTAAAACTATTTATTTTAAAATTATACAAAAAATATATTTGAGATCCTCGCAACAAGCCCTTTCATTTGATATGCCACACAAAAAATTTTTTAATTTTCCATCTTGCCCCCCAAAAGTGACCCCCATATTCAGATTTCGTCTATTCACGTCACACCTCTGCGTTTGGGTCATAGAAATTGATATGTGTACCAAATTTCAACTTAATCGGTCTAGTAGATTCGGAGAAAATTGACTGTGACGGACGGACAGACGGACGGACAGACGGACACACGAGTGATCCTATAAGAGTTCCTTTTTTCCTTTTGAGGTACGGATCCCTAAAAATTAAGTAAACACGCCAGCATTTAAATGTTTATGTTATACTTTGCTTTTCTCAAGGAATTGGTTTAAATTATTAATTAACTTAAGGGAAAACGCCACTGTGACGGATCAAAGAATTGTCAAGCTTTGGACAGTTTTTCTCTGGTATAACTAATTTATTATTTAAGGATTGAGTAAATGATATTTTTTTAAGTATATGTTCAGCTTATTTAATACATACTAATTTTTGTTGAAAAATATTTAAAATTTAAAAAGTTATGAGCCACCATACAATATTATAGAAGAAGGTCAAAACCCTGATTCAATAACAAACGTTTTGGATTAAAAGTAGTTGTATGTATTCGGAGGCCTTCCTTTAGATTTGTAGATTTTGTTTGACCTCTTGGAACAATTTCGCAAAAAGTCATTTGTAGAAAAATGTATTTATAGATTTCATTGCATTTTTCTAACTAACTCAGTCATATTTCTGAAAATGTATACTTTGAAGAAATGCAAACAAAAATTAAAAATTAAATATTTTTTTCCGTCACATCGTCGTTCCTTCTTAAAAACTTGTGAAAAATTTCAAATGTACAAACATGAGAAGTTATCAATCCGATTTATCAACTCATTACCTGAATGCATTTATCGCAGTGTAATTTACGCGGAATTCTCTTCATGTAAATAATGCGCAAATCTTCATCTTCACACTCTAAAAATGGAGATGATTGCTTCTTGACTGCAGGGAGAAAAAATATTATTCAATTTCATAGAAATACAATTAGATGGTTAATGTTTAAATAATCGTATATGCGACTTTCGAACCTTTTTGAAATTTGGGACGAAAAAATCGTTTATTTTAATCGACTGAAGTTCCGCAGCACTGTTAGAAAATATCGTTATTTCTTTTCGTCTTAGTCTCGAAAATTTTAGACACTATCTTTTCGTTCGCTTGAATCTCGAACCAATTCATGTCTGCGCGACATTATGATTTACGAGGAGTTGCGCCGCGATATCAAAAAATTGTAACAATCGGCCAACACCGGCTGGCAAATTTTGACATAATCCCCGGAGGAGAAGAAGCAGCAGCCGCGGATTAGTGGAAGATCGGCGGCGGCTAGATCGCTTCCTCGGAAGACGATCACACATGCTCCGGCTAATATGCGAGCGGCAGAGGCATATCCACTTGCAGAGATCGTCACCGTCGTCTTTACGAAAATCGTGACCATTAAAAAATCCATTTGCTCGACTTGTGACCATTTCACAATTGAACGATTCCGTCTAGTTCATGCTAAGCTCCTCCACTGGGAACCCGAGGGAATGGGGCTCCGGTGGCGTTATGTACCTAACCTATGTGGTCACGGCGACGGCGCGCGGCGCGGCGCGGCAAGGAGCCGCGTCTTCGCCTAATCAGTTAACAGCGGGGCTATGGGGCCCTCTGGGGGCTCCTTGAGATGCATACCCAATTTACTTAGCGCCCCTCGCGGCCCCGGCGGAGTGGACACCGAATGTGCACATCCTCCGTTCGTGCCGGTGTTCACATGTTGTCGGATTACACAACACCAGAAATGGAGTGGAGACAATCAACTGTCTTCCAGCACCGGAGCCCCGGAGACAGACAAGAAGTCATGAGATTTTTTGGGAAGAAATACCTCACCTGGCCTCAGCCGGCAGAAGGCCAAGACGCCGGGGCGAGGGGCATAAAAAGCGGCGCAAAAACGAATCGGACCCACAATGTGAACATCTTCTAATGGTCGTGAGTAATTTATATAACATGCCCGGGGCTCCGGATCAGGCCCAAGATGGATGGCAGACTTTTGCAAATTTGGTGGTGCATCGTGCTCAGAAGAATCTCATCAAGTGCTTAATTTGTCACGGGGAACCACATGCACAGCCAGATAAAATGGAATCCACGGAAAATACATCGGCGGAGAAAAATTCGTGCCTTTTTCAGAATTCAGTCATCTTTGGACCGAAATGAAAGTGTAGCGAATTATCGGAACTTTCAGTACTTTCAAAACACTGAAGATCGCCTTAAGATCAGTAAAAGTCTTTCGATTTTAAATTTTAAGCTAATTCCATTAATACATACATACAATACAATACAATACATACATACATACATAGTATATCGATAAAAGAACAAATCATATTAGAAAATACTTTGAACTTCTGAATTTATTAATTTATACTTGTATACCTATAAAAAGATACATTTGTAGAAAGGTCAAACAATTTGTGAAATTTAAATCAAGGAGAGCTCCACAAGTAACTTTGATTCTTGTTAAGCTTATCTTAAAAATTTAGCTTTTTTGTTATTTTATAAAACGTAATATCTATTTATATTTTTGAGCTAAAAATAACAAGTTTTACAGCTCGTTATGTTTTTTTTAACATAAATAACGTAGCTTGGATTTATATTTTTTCAAGCTGGAGTTATAAAGTTACAATGATTCAAATTCCTACTCTTTTTTGAGTATATGAGTTTTGTATAACAATGTCCTTGAAAGGTTTTGTAGACTAGTTGCTGACAGTGAAATTAAGATAATGTCGATTTTCATATATGTATATAATCCAATCCAAACTTATATTGTAAAACATATTTTATATATATTATTTTAATTTTACTTGTTAAAAAATTCACTTATATTACAGATGTAAATTATCATGTATTTTTTCTCCAAATAGGTATTATTTTAAGTAAATATATGCTTAACTTAAAAAATTTGGCTCGTAAAAGTATTATAAAAGCTGGCTTTTTATTTTTGCCAGAAAAGCAAATAATCAAGCTGTTGAGCTTTAAGTAAAGCTTACTTAGTATATGTACATACAAGTTTTTAAAATCACTATTAAATTCATAGAATTATTAATTTTTAGATATATTTAAGATAAAAATTAATTAAAAACTGAGGGCGTTGCGATATTAAAATAAACCATTTTTGCTATTTAATGTTTCATCAAAAGGTATGTTTATAAAGCAAAAATAACGCCATTCTCTTTCAAGACAGAGTGTAGCTTTGAAATACACGCGATAGTGCCATAACTCATCCGAAGCCGGATGATAGCTAGCACAATTTTAAAACAATAAAAATATCTGAATCTACTAGATATTTAATAAAAGTCCAGCCAAACCAGCTAATAACACTTATTATTAAATGGAAAACACTGAGTTCAAGGACTATAAAAAAAACGGAGGAATAGAAAAATAGACGATAATTTCAAAAATGTTTTGGGTCCCGAGTTCAGAAAATTATAATTTTCATATTTCAACCATTATAATAATTAATAATTTTGTATACCCTCTTCCATAAAATCCTTCGCTGTGCATCCTCTAAAATCAAAAGCCTTTTATAAAACTGCTCTTCTCCTTGTTATCCGATGCGCTCATGGTGGGTTATTGAAAAGCGCACCGAATAAAAAAAATCGAACAAAACCCTAATCATATAATTTGATGCCACCGAACCGAAGCGGACAATCGATAAAAAACCCCGATCCTGTTCGAGGGTGGGCTATGACCACTATGCAGTCATTGTCCTTTATGTTTTCACAAAAATCCATTTATGATTGACATGTCGATGATTACGCTCTGATTGATACTTTCCCATTGTTGCCAAAACGGCTAAATTATGCTGGTCGCTAGCTGCGTTTTTTACGAGTATTTATTAATTGGCGAACACGAGCTGGAAGCAGATTGCCGGATAATTTTTGTGTTGTATTTTAGAGTACACCCCCTCAAATAAAGACTTTTTAAATATAAATTTCTAGTGGGTTATGTAAGTGAAATTGTTTTTAGAAAATTGCGAAATTTCTATGATGTAACTAAAAAATATGAGTAAAGCCCAAATTTTTCTGGTGTATCCTAAAAAAACATTTCACTGTTGATCGACCGCGACCACAAAAGGCGGAGATTTGCGCCAGTCAATTACAATCAATTTTACGCTTTTTACATCCTCACAGTGGAATCTGTCGGATTATATAGGGCCGTTTTCATTTTCGGACGTTGTTCGTCCGTCGGCGGCAACATTTGCACAAACTTATGGCCGTGAAATGTCCAAATATCGCGTGTAAACATTTTTTCTTTATATCTCGAATGGCGGGCGTTTTGCCAAAGAAAGAGGATTTATCTACATCCCAACAATAAAAGATAAAATTTCGCCGCCTTTAAAGTGCTCAAGATCAATCGAGCACAAACCGATTGGATTAAAAAATTTTACTTTTTTTCGCAAAGATTTTCATGTTTTTCTTTCAGGTTTTTGGTGCAGAATTTCTTATCCCCAGAACCGTTTGGCTTTAGGCAAAATTTCGAGCGTTATGCAACGCAAGTTAGCCACTCGGAACCGGGGAAATGCACAACAATAAACCTCGGGGAAAAATAATAAGAAAAACTCGGGAAAAACTGCGGGGAGACGGCTCATAATCAAATCCCAATGGACCAAATCCTACAATTACACGTTCAGACTGTCCGTCACCGGCGCAATTACCTCGACCCGAAACTATTCCGGAGGTCACCTGAACCCTCAGAGGTCAACTTAAGACGTGTCCCTTTTTTCGATTTGCGTTCGCATGCCTGCAATTTGGCGTAGGGCAGCTGCCCGGTGTGACTGACTGCGGTCCTATGCGTTTTTGTGCGTTGCACAATGCAAAACGCAAAACGCACGGCGGTGTTAGATACTTTTACGCAAAAAGAAGGGCGCTCTCAGTCTCTCAGGCTGACTTTGTGCGATTTAAGGGATTATGGGAAAATTAATTATCCCGGCACACGCCATTTACATATCGACGTCGATCAGCCGGGTTGCCGGGTTGATTGGGTCCCAGAAAGGTTCTTCGGGTGTCACGTAAATAAAATCATCACAGAGGCGCGCACTTCGCGTGCCTCAGCCTTTCGGTGATTTTCATCAATTTGATTGAGCCCTGCCCGGGGGACGTATCGTTAAATTTCTACGCTCTATCCCGTCTCGATTACGCAAGATTTTGATTGAAACCCGTGAAAAATAATTTTGATGAATTTGATCGATTGTAGAGATTATACGGGCTTCGAATTTTTCAACTGGTCATGTAATCCGAACGATTCGCCTAAAATGCAGGCTGTCGTTGGGACGAGAATGCAAAGAATTAAAAATATGCATATCCTCCCCTAAAGCGACAAAAATTTTGTGCAGCTTGCTCGGACTCGGTGCATCGGACGTGTAACCTCTTGACCTTCTTTATCGATTCGATCAGATGCGTCGGGAAATGACCAACGATTCGACCTCTGGCTTTGGTTTTTTCCCCATGCAAATGTTCGTTTGTCTGGCCGGTCGTAATTCAGGTTTGCATGCGCAATGCATTTTTACTCAACGCATTCAGACTTGTCGTGACCTCAGCCTGACCTTTTTCAGCCATACGCAGTCACCTTGGTCACTTTCAGAATAAAACTTTGGACTAGGGTGGCGAGCAGAGCTGACGTCTAGGCTATTTCCAACATAGAACGTATTCTAGATATTCGAGAAAAACGGAAATGTCCAAATTTCTATTTTCATCAAAAAATGTTAAATGCCTTTTTCAAATAATTGTATTTTTTAAAGTATGTTTGCTAACGATTTAAAATTTATTATAGCTGCTATTAATCAATTACATTGGTGAGCTTGACTACCACAATACGTCGTTAAATCTGTAAATATTGTTTTAAAATTTCGTAGCTTTTCTTCTAAGTTCAAACATACTTCGTACTTATCGAGCATGAAAATAAGAAAATCGAGCAAAACTGAGCAAAAGCTATGTATATACAATATTTTTCATAACTACTTTCTCTTTCTTTTTAAGTTAGCAATGTTTAAAAAAAAATACCAAACAATAAACATATTTTTTTTTTATTTTGCAAAAATCGCAATGTAAATAAACAATATAAGGTAATATATCTCAGGTGAGGTATCTCACAAAAAGCATATTAATATACTATTATAAGTTATTTAGTTATAAGGTAGAATATAGGACCAACCTATGTACAGGCAAATGCCCCCTGTAGGTCCTTTTCAAATGTAAAGGAAATTTGGTAATAAATTTGAATTTGAATTTGAATTTGAATTTCCTTTAAGTTTAAGCAAAAGACGTCAAATTCAACTTTTTGTTTTATAATTCTTTACGCCTTGAGTTAAATATGTATGTAAATATCGTAGGTATTGGATATGAGGAATTTTGGGGATATTCGAACAAAATTTTAAATCAAAGGTTGGCTATAAATTGAAATAAACCCAGAGAAATCTTAAAATATCTTAAGACTACGGACTTAAGCTACATTTAACATATAATTCAATAAGTTCTAACTGGGGCTTTAGGTTAGAAATATATAAATATACATTTCCGATCCGGTAAATCTTATCTGCTTGATTTTATTTCAATGTCTTATTTCCCATTACTCGAGAGAGCTAGAACCGAAAGACAATAATTTACCCCCACTTGGAGTTGGTTCTTAGATTGCGTCCATAAGGCAAATTGATATTGGTCCCAATTAAGGCAAGAACTAGGAACGAACCATTAAAATATTTTCATGTCAACTGAATATTAAAAATAATCTCAGATCGCACGTCATCATCTCGTGATCATCGCTCCCTCCGTGTAATGATCATTGATCGCGAGCAGAGCTGGGTTCGTTCGGGCGGGACGGGTTTCGGGCCCGGGGGGCGGGTTCAGGTATCCCGCCGCCAACGTGCGTCTTTTGCGGTTCCTGCTTTGCGCTCGCGAACCATTCACCTCCGCTAATTCTAACTGAATCCATCGTATCCAACGTAAGCGTTCCGTGCCTTCGGAGGTCCAAGGCATGCAATTCATTCCGTGATCCATCGCCTACCACAACCTGAAAATTATTGTGCGTTTTCATATCGTCGCCGACGTCTTCGTTGTCGTCGTCTGGTCTTAAGATTCTGTTCCTCTTTCAGCGGTTCTCAGCTTGTTTCTTGATCTTCTGGATTAGATAAAATTCGCTTAGGGCTGCCACTTTTCACCTGGAGGAAGACCTCGATCGAAAGGGGGTAGGCCGGCTCGCCGGTACCGCGGCCTCGGGCCAATTTGCATAAGTTGAGCGACATAAAATCCAGGCGGGAAGATGATTCTGATCTTCGCGCGACATACCCGTCGATGGCGACCGCAAATTCGCGGATATTAAATCCGCGAGGGCGCTCGTCATATCGCGCATACCTGGCCTATCACCTGCAGCCAATGCATCTTCTCACCGCGTAATCACTTTCGATCTGAGCAGCTCCTTTCTTGCAGGCCCATTTTGAAATTATTTTGGCATCGGCAGGACTGTGATTTATGCCCTCGAGAGGCCGCGATTGATGCTGGGGCTGCACGGTGGATGCGTCGGGGGGCTCGCGATCACCTCTCAATTAAATTCGATTTTCATTTCCTTTATGGCCGTTTCGTGTGCACCCAACAAGCCACGTCCGTGTTGTGTTCTACGGCTCCGGCGGTACGTGAAATCGGCCCATGAGAACCAAAGGGGGAACATCTCATGGTTATCACCTCTTTCTTTAATTTATTAATTTACCACCTTTATTATATCGCCGGACGGCCCGATCACCGCATGAATCGTGGCGAGTGTCTTCTTCATTTCGTGCTGCACTATTGCACAACTGCAGCGCACGGACTTTTTGAAACTTATAGCCAATAGTTTTCGAGAAACAAGAAGGAAGGAAGCCGTTAAAATAAAAAAAGCAGCATGGTACTTCGAAAAACCTATTTAACGATTTTGGATCTGATCTAATGAACAATTATAGAAATTAAAATACTTTAAAATTTTGTTGTATCTATGTATATGTTTTTTAAAATCACCCTGTAACTTTCTTACTAATTACCTTAAAGACGCAGTTTAATATTTATTTAGAAATGCCTCCATATTTTTCATCGAATAGAAAAACTGAATTAAAGCTATAGTCAAAATTTGTTTAAAAATTTGATCACTTTACAGAATTGAGTAGAAATCAGATCATAAATTTAAAAGACAATTAAATTGAAAATCTTACTCGTATCAATTTAAAAAATTATAGAATGTCTACACCGCTGTTCGGATTGCGATCAAAATTTGCATACATGCTCTTAAAACCCAAAAGTTTTTAAAAATCTTGTCTATATGTCAGTCTGTTTGTTCATGCTTATCTTTGGAACGGCTGAACCGTTTTAAATGAGACTTTCACTGCAAGGTAGAAGATTTTGTCGGGCATGATTTTGAGCATGATTGATGAGGTTATATATAAATTTTCACCGCTGATCCAATTCCGATCACAATTTGAATTTGGCTGACTCTTTAACTAGAAATGATCTGGGCCACGCCACGTAGGGTAGACCAGGATCGAAAGTAAATATTTTGAATTTAAGGCTGCTCTTGCTACTCAATTTGTTTTTTCAATTTTATCACCAAGAACATATTTTAATGTAAAAATCAGATTACGAAAGCTGGCGAGGCAATTGTAATAATAAAAAGGTGATTGTAAGATAATATTATTTTTCAAAATTAGTCAGAATTATTTAATTTATTTAATTTTTGGCTTTGTTTTCGACTTGCAATATAAGGCTGCGTCTGTAAAATTTAAGGGTGTCCTCTTATGTGATTAGTCAAAAAATCGATGTCGTTGGAAAGTTACATCGGGTGAATTTTTGACACAGTGACTCAGACCATACTTGAACTTTAGGTCACCTAAAAACTGATCCTACTGCCAAAACAAGTCATACCACGACAAGCACATGTTTCATGTTTCAACTTGTGTGATGAATCGACTTTTGTTATACGCGCTTTATAAGTTCAAAAATATTTGCAATGTTACTTTCGCCCGCTGTTACTATTGACCCGGTGTACCCTACTTTCAACTAGTAAAGTTTTCATATTAATTGATTTATAATAAAATATTTGTTTCAAACAAGCAAAATTTCAAAGTAAATCGAATGTTCTCTTGGGTTCAACATGCTCTTCGGTCGGTCACGGAAAATAATTTATTTTAAGAAGAAAATTACCTTTTTAAGGTTAATTTTTGCTCAATTTTGATTTCCTTTTCAAACTCGTCAATATAGAGTTAGATTTTTAAAACGTTTGTCTCCTTATTTTTATAGATGTTGTTTTAGTAGGAAAGGTATATAAGGCTAGGTGTTTAATGTAAAATCTTAGTAAAAGTAATGTGAAGGAAGTTGATTTGAAGGCTGCAGTTTAAGGAATCTCGCAAATTTTATAAATGATTAAGATTTAAGATTTCTGGCCTTAATTTTCTGAAATGATAAACGCTCTCATTCACAACAACGAAGGAGCTCTAGATTTAGAATTCACGGCAGGAACCCCTTGGGTGCATCCGGTAGTGATAATTGACGCATTTTCCCTCGCATGACATACACCACCTCGAGGTCTTGTCCCTCAGGATCCCCGAGATCCGAAACGCACTCCATCCAGGCGGGGGCACACAACCTGCGCCGGCATTCCGGAAAAGCGAACGCACCAGCGCAAAAGCTCGGTCCCGGCGGATTTTTCACATGGGGTCAGCGCTTCGTCACGTCACATCCCAGATGGGAGATAAATGGCACAAATAAAGCGCTGCTACCAGCCAGATATCAAATTGGATAGTGCGGCTCCGGGGCTAAGGCTGAGGCTGACTGACATTCCTCCACTCGGAGTCACATTTTCGCGACGTGGCCTGACTTGCCCATTTTTGCATGAAGGGGGTTCCCCCGACAGCGGCGGGCGGTGCATCTGGACCCCGGCCGGACTCGACTCGCGGCAGATCGTGGATTCAGCACACCCAGGGCCTGAAAAGTGGCTCCGGTCCCGCGCACCACTCCGCGGACTTTTCTCATGCGCGCGTAGTTTATTTATTTTTCTCGAATGTTTTTTCCGCTTTGGTTTTTATCAAAAGTCAAAATCTCAGGTGGCTCAGAAAACGTGATGCGGTAGGAAATGATGATGATGAGGCTTACTTAGGCCGGGGCCGGCAGCGACACCAACATCTTTTTCCCCGGGCTCCGGGGGAAGGTGAAATGGCAAAGAACGGCCCGCGGAGCACCACTGTCGTCGGGCTGCGGCTTCGCGGGCGAGTTCCACCGAGCCAAGAAGAAGAAGATCAGGAAGGAGGCGAGGAGGGCAAAATAGGAATTGAAGTCGATGGAACATGCCTAGAATAATAATTGGGAGAGATTTTAATTGCGCTGCGCGGGCATCTGGGAGTATGGGAACCTCCGAAATTGGGAGTCCGCAGCCTTCCCGGTGCCTCCGGGAGCCGCTCGAATCCCGTCCTCCTGCCGGGCTGGCTGTGTCAAAAATTCCCATTCCCGCCGGATGGACTCGCCCAGCCCCAGGTCGGGCCCGCCGGGCACTCGTATACCAATTAACCGGTAGTTTGTTCGCCGATGGCACCTTCCCGATAGGCACCTACACATTACCGGGAAAATTGGATTTGCGCGGGGCGACGCTCAAATTGCCGATCGGCAGGCCCGGCGTGCATCTGAATCTTTAAGGTGGCTGCGGTTCCGCTGCAGCGCGGCTAAGACGGCGCGACGACGACGCGACGGCGCGCAGAGTCCTTCGCGACTGTTGCGCGCCGCTACTATCGTGTCGTCGTCGTCTTAACTCCAAGGAGCTTCTTCCAAGTGTTAAACCACGGCGCGTTTGAGTGGCTTTGATTGAGTTGTTTCACGAAACAGTTCGATTCCTGGGGTCACCGGCACTCTTGGGCCGGATGACGAAAGGTTTTCCACGATCTTCGGTACGATTGCGATCCGCTGTGTAAACATGCAACACAGCAATTTCCCGAGCGCGCTTGCGTAACCCCGAGTGGCTAAAATTTTTCGATAAAATGCGGAATTTATTGCATTCGCTGGAAACACCTGCTGATCTTTTGATATCGAGTAGTTTTCCAGTATGCGGGCAAACAGTGACCGAGGAACAAATTCGTTTTTTCCCTAAAGCCTGTAATGAGCGTCAGGCACAGGCGTAGTAGTTCAGAAGATGTATGTACTTTTAAATCTCACCTAAACGTCTGCTTTTGTAGAATTTTTTTACATCTCTACAAGTTAAACTTTTGTATAAAATTATTTACTATGTACTATAGAAAGAAAATTGTACTTAAATTTAGTATTGATCAAAAAATGTAAATATTTACACGAGTCGTTATATTTTAAAATAGTGAAAGAATGGCGTGAGCAATTTTAGTTAGCTGAGAAACAGATTAAGAAAAAACATTATGTACATACCTAATTTGAAAGCACAATTTGTCGACATTTTTCTTACAAGTATTACTGAAAAAGAAGAAAAGTACATATTTTGTATTCATTTCAATATAGAATGTTTTTTTTAAAGAACTGAAAATTATAATTCTAGTACCCCAGAGCTTAATTTTCCCTTCAAATCAGAAATCAAATAAATTAATACTTTTCACTCAATGTCCAACGTCTTTCAAATTTCGCTAGAATACTTAGAATACCTAGAATACTTAGAATGTAGCGTTTAGTCCCGCGTTTATACTCAACACATTACAGAATAGAAGCGGTGTAAAGATCTTTCACTAAATTTTTATATTTCAGACTAAATTAACTGAATTTTCTTTAGGTTTAGTGTTAAATTTTTGAATTACAGTCTGTAAGATTACTGTGTAATCGGTAGGCTATAAATAAATAAATACATAAATAAATAGATTCTTGTAGAAAATATTCATAGTGCATAGAGCACCTATAATATAAAATTAGACTTCCAATTTGATCATCTCTTGTCAAAGTTATAGTCTTATAAAATGCTCTTCACATTGGCTTCTCAGCTTCAATTCAAAAACTTGTATCGACATATTTGAAAATCGTTTGCGACATTCTAAACCACCGGTCACAACTTCGGAAGATCGCTCGCAGGTGATTAGCCGATCGGGGAAAAGTCTCATGCTGCCTCTGCAGGACGGATCCATGTCTCTGGTAATAATCCGTCCGCGGCCGAGCGGCATTAAGTAATGAAGAAATATGGGCAAATGTAGCAAACACGTCTAATTATGTGCCATTAATCAATGAAATTGCCCAAACGCTGGGCTCAGCCGTGCTCGGTGGGCAGCTCGCAACAAGACCAGCCGGAGATCAATCAGGAGGAACAAGCGAGCGTCCAGGCAGCGATCGCACTACCTTCGCGGCTCCGCGAGATCACGTTTGACGCGGCTGCTGCGGTCCAGGGCCATCTTCTTCCCGGGCCGTCGCGTCGTGTTGCGGCGGCGCTCGTTCACCGTTCGCGGGCAGCGGACGGATTCGAAAGCGGAAATGCAATTATCGCGCGGTGTTGCAGTGTGCGCCGATCCACCTACTACCTTTTGCCTCGCGATCAGTCATCTCAAGGAGCCGATTTTACCGCGGAAGTTTGCCACGGATTAATCAAAAATGCAACTTACACCCATTCGAGGTGACTAAGTTTGTTTTGACTGCTGGAGATCGTGTGACTTGCAGTAAAGCAAATTTCAGTTAATAAAATATAGTCATAAACTTAAAAACAAATTAGCTGACATGTGCATAATTATGTAACATTTACAAGAATTAAGCGGTACCCATAATATTAAAATGGTTATGTAATAGGTTTAAAACATCTTTAATTTATATGAACATTTTACTGTTTGCAATTAATGTTCTTCGAGGTCTTGGCAAGGACTTGCGAAATTTTAAGTTGTAAGCACACATCTCAAACCCTATTTGGGAATAATTTTAGATAAAGAGGGACACTTCAAGCAATCGCTTGGTATATTTTATCCTACTGACATAAAACAACGAAGTTTATGTAAGCATCCAAACACCGCATCTTTTTAAAATCTACGTTTCAAGGTGTCTTCTATCTTTTTAGATATCTTCTTAAATAACTTCGTAAGTATCTTTGTTCGTTTCGCAAGTATTTAGACAACAATAAAATTTGAATGGGTATACTTTTTTCGCCAATAAAGAATAGAATTCAAATTTTTACTTTGGTTGAGTTTAGAACAATATTGTTACTTAAAACAATTTTTAATGATTTTGTATTGTTTAAAACAAAAGTTGTTGTTATGATATAGTTCATAAGAACAAGATGTACTTTTGCGAGTTGCTTTATAGTAGGAGTGCCGATCAGATCGGATATACATTTTTTTTCAAATAAACACATTATTCAAAAAATTTAGAACTGCCACACGAAAGTGCTCCCAAGTAAAATAGAATGAAAGTCGTTTAACAGCGGTCAAAGAACAGTAGATCAGGCATTACAGAGGCATACGACGGCTTTACAGATTCTAGATCTAGATCTAGATCACGCACAGGCGTACGGTAGTCAAATTTTGAGCGAAAAACAGGAACGGCTGTATGCTCGTCATTCGACGTTCAAACTAAATTAAAAATTATGACACCAAATTTCAGTTGTTTCAAAGAGAAGTTATAAAAGTCTAGATTATGTGTATATTATATGTTGCTATGAAATTAAATAATAGTTGCTATAATTACATTTTCAATTCAAAAATACCTTGAAAATAGATTATGTTTGACCGCTGTACGCCTGAGCAAAATATAAAGGCAAAGACAAACAGTCTGGAAAGTTTTACTTGATCTTAGCGATCTAAAATTCGAATTTGAATGAGACTTGAAATTGTGTTTTACTTCCAGTTGAATATGTAATTTTGGTTCGATAAAGCTAAAATATGAAGACTCTCTTAAATGGTATGCGGTGTCTTCTTGGAACGCTTAAACCAACCCATTGCCAATGCCTTACGCAACGCGAAATCTCATCACGGACCTCCCTCGGGTCGTACCTTAAATATTTTTGAATGGAATGCGCAGCTTGTTAGCAATGGAGGCCTTAATCGTGACATTTCTCATGAGAATCGAACACTCAGCGGCTGGGACGGCGACGGCAGCGGTGGCGATGGTATAAAAATTTCGTAGTTGCACACCGAATAAATAGTTTTAGGTGGCGGAGGCCTGAGGATCGTTGTGCATCTTATTAGCTCGCGATCGCGGCCGCCGCGCGGCTGACTCAAAATTGGCATCCACCACCGCGCGACAGTACCGTAAATATGCTGCGTCGCCCCATAACCGGAGGTGCCGGCGATATTTTGTTAATCAGCGTAACATTTAGCACCTACGACCAGCGCAACGGAGGAGTGCGCACCTAATTTAGCCGCTGCCGCGCGACGACCGCTGCGATAGTTTTCCCATAAAAGCGGGTCGGGTCGACTGGAGCGGGATGGAGGGTGGTGGGGGGACCGATCATTAATTTGACGATTATGAAACGATCAGCGGCCGCGGATGGTGTGATTGGCACCGCATGGGATGAGCCGAGGGGCACGCCGCGCCGCGCCACCGATTAATAAATGAATGAAGCGCTGCCAGGAGGAGTGAGTCATGAGTCCCTCAGGTATGCGCCCGACAACTAGCTCAGGTGAGAAGCGACTTGCGAGCACCTTCTGTGGTCTGGCGAAAGATGAAATCGCAGAAGGGCCGGGCGGCGACGGCCGCGGAGGACCCAAGATTTTCTTCTTTTAATTTTTTAATTGTTCAAGCACCACCTTACAATCTGTCAATTTGATCTCCTCTGCGGTGTGATGATCGTGTGGTTAGATGCTTAGATATTGAGACAAGTCCCTCCGGGGCCGCGATGCGCTTCACCGTCATAACTGTAAGTCATTGACGGTTTATTGCTCCGTGGGCCATCATCGCCACCGCTGCTGCCACTTGCAGCCCGCTCCGCGATCATCGTAAAGTCCGCAGCGTCTTAAGACGTTGTGTGACGACGCCGTCGTCGCCGTCGTTGTCGTCGTCGCGCACACCTTCGCTCCTTAGAGCCGCCACGCCACGGACGACGGATGCTGGTGAGCCGCTGCGGCGCGGAACGATTATGTCGGTGATCGAGCCGTGAAATCGGGGGATAGGGCTGCATAGGCGATTCCATTCTTGTTGCCATTTCTTAGAATTACCAGCAGAAAATCGGACTCGAGATGACGACGATTATCACGATCGTCCTGATGGTGATGATCATCATTACCGCTTACTACCGTGATCAGTGCGCTTTGTTAAGAGGGAGCCGAGAAAGATCAGAAAATGAAATTAATTTGGTATTTCTGCGAATGGGCGAATCGATCGTGGGCTTCGTCTTCGTAGCAAAATGGATCTATTATAAAAATAAAAATAAAAAATTGCTACAAAGTATCTGACGTACTAAAGGTGTGGTGACTTGGCAGGCTCCAGAGACGATCGTTATGGGCTGGGGATAAAATGAACACTCCGCTGATTTAGATGGGGTCGGAGGGCGGAGTTTATTAACTTTAGAGTAGCAAGATGAGCCATATCTTACTTAATCATAAAAGAGACAGGTTTTCTGGTATTTGTATTTAAGCTATTTTTATTTCTACCTCACAAGTAGAGGAGACCAAGGATAGTTCTAACAATTTTTGCATTTGATTTAATATTTTCTAAACTATTCATCTATATGATTTCTAAGCAGAGCGGGATTTATCACATACCTTCCACACCCCGGATATAAAAGTTTTATAATTAAAAAAAAACTGTTTTATATTTTGATACCACACATTAATGTTGCTTCAGAATTTAAACAATTACTTTTGTCTAAACATTGCGAAAAAACAAAACTTATAGTAAACAATCTTTAAACTTTGAAATTATTGTTAAGATATTTATTATACGTATCAGACAAGCATTTAGAGTAACTAATTTTGCGACTTTTTCTTGAAATATCTTTCCGTCAAATTTTTTATTTGTTAGATAAACGTTTAGGGAAGAAAGCAAACCTAAGGTCAACTTTTTATGACTAATAGATTACGAAATATTAATTTAAATAATATGAAAATTAATATAAATAGACTGTGCACAACAATGAGGCTGGAACGTTTATTTTTAATATAAAAAGTACTCGTATCTTAAGGTATTTGAAAGGATCCTTTTTAGAATATAGCACTCTTTTGGGGATAGTTCTGAACATGACCTGACCTACTTTGTTATTGAAACAAAGATTTTCTATTTTTATGTTCACGATATTCTATATGTTGAAAGTATCCTCATGAGTTTTGTTAGGAGTAGCCCCATATCTACCTGACAACTATTTATCAGAAACCAATTGGATTGAAAATTAAAGAAAAACTTCACTTTACAATAAATGAGAGTATGAAATTATTAAGAAAACATGATTCATGTCTGTAAATTTTTACAAAATTACTTTTAGGGAAGAGAAATTGACTTTCATGGACCAAAAATATAAAATCCGAAATTTTTGTTAAACCACACAAGAACTTGGTTTGGGCTAACTTTTTCAAAACAATTTACTTTTTAAAAAGAAATCTTAAATGTTCTTTCGAAGAAGAAAATGGCAAGGACTTTTGGGTAATGTTGGTTTTGTATGGAATGCTCCATTTATTAAAATCTAAATACTTCAGGTTTCTTAAGAATGTCTCAATTAATTCCCTTAAAATCTTCACCACGTTGCGGTTTCATCCTCAAAATTACTCAGCAGTATCACAAGGGAATACTGAATATTGGTCTTGAACCAAAAATAATCAAATTACCCAAGTTGGGGCACCGTGACACCAAACAGAGTTCCTTTTCACGTCGCAATCTTCCAATTTCTCACTCCTGACAAAGTCCTTTCCTTAAAAAATCTGCTGTTCAATCGTCCTGGCGGCGGCGGTGTGCCTTTGGGAAGGACACGACGAGACAATTTAATCCAATTCGGGCTACCGGACCGTAACATCCTGAGGCTAAGGCCAATAGCCGGGCGCACATGCAGCACCATGCACACTACCGGCCTCAAAAGGGCCAACGTTGCATCAGGGTGCTGCTGTAATCGCAAAATTGCATCGTAATGCCTCCAGGACATGGAGGATTTTTCGGGAAGGTCCGCCGCATAATGGGACATCCTGGCCGGGAGCGTGATATCTGAGAATTCGGTTTAGCCGCGTCCTGGACGACTAGCAGGATGTGGCCGATTTTATATCAGGATATTGCGATTCCTATTACCTTTTGTCCACCAGGCACTGTTAAATGAGATTTCGAGATTTACAGCATCTCGGTCCAGAGATGTCCTTTTATTTCCTGGATTTTTCGGGAGGAAATCAACAAAAGGACACTCGGACGGCTCCAGTGATTGATGAAATTACCTGCAGCAGAACGACCGTGAATTAGCATCTTACGTCGAAATCATGTCCACCCAGCGGCTAAACAACGCACCGAAAAATTCTTAAAGAAAATGCCCTTTGATCTCTGAGAATCCGCTCCCTCCCCCACACGACGAGGACCTGGCCATCTTCGAGTTCTTCACAAACAAAAGTCCTTGTAGAAGTGGTTTTTATCTGAGCGAAGTGATCAAGGAAGAATTAAATTGAAAACTTCCGTGGCTCCAGGATAAGGGTGATATCACTCATGTCAGATGAATATCGTCGCCAGCCCGGGCTCCGCCGGGACAGTCCACCCTCATTTTTAATGCTTTTTCGCAGGGCTCGGGAGCGTCTTTGTCCTAATTTGATTGCCTCAATGAAAACTTGGTGAAAAATTTAATTTGCGGGTGATGGCAAAATAAGAAGCCCTGGCCCTGGGACCTGTCCTTCATAACTTATGCATGGAGGCGAACAGATTCTCTGGGCATTTCTAAGAATAGTAGAAAACTTTTTAGTACCACCCGCACGTCGTATAGGTAATTCAAAATTTATAAATTTTCAATTAAATAGATCTTTTCAATTTCTATCTATGAATTGTAACTTAAGCATTTTTCTAAATGCTTTTGGAACTACCTTAAAGTTTCGCAGAGATTTCGTGCTTTTAGTCTATTTTTAATTCTTGAGCTCGGCAAACTGCTCTATTTCTTAAAAATTATATATTTTCTACTATGTATTTATATAACGTTAAAGCCATTAAAATTGCAATGAAAAATTAGAGAAAATGGATTAAATATGGATTTAGATAATGCTCGCAGTTCTCACTATTTTAACAATTTTGAACAAATTTTTACATATGTATATCTTCAAAGATGAAGACATATTTGTAGACAATATTGCTTTAAAAGTATCATAAATTTTCGAAGACTTTCGTTTAAATGAAACGAAATTTATCAAAATCAAATCTCGTTTTCTCCGGACCAAAAAATCGGTTTATTCTTTACTTTTTCTATAATAATTAATAGGGTTTATTTAATAGCGTATTTTGTTTTTTTTCAATATCATCTTTTTTAGCTGGTGTACTCTAGAACAAATTGAGCAAAAATAAATGAGAAATAGAACACTTAAAAACAGAATATCCCCATATTCAGGCATATTTGAAGTCAAACCATTAAAAGATCAATTTATTTATTGATTTAAAAAATTCTATGGTTCTTCCAGAGTACGAAGCAGCAAACTGCATGTCGAATTTCTAATCCCAGCGCAAGGGCCTAGTGTCAGAACTTTCATCCGATCAAAATAAAATTTTGGGAATACTTTAGCTACATTCAACTATATTCGGAGGATCAACTGTAGTCAGAATATCAGAAGTATTTTTGAGGTTAGGCTAGTCAAAAGCATACTATCTTCCAAATATCAATATTTTGAGTTTAACTTTCAAGTCATTCAACAATTTGTTCTATTTTTGTCCCCATTTTACCTAGAATAAATGTTTATTGATTGCTTTTGTAATTCTTCAAGCTTCAAACAAATTTTGACTATTTAACTCAGGTGTACCCCTTAAAATTATGACTAGATGTGTCGGAGCGCAACAATCAGTTTATGCGATGCAAGGCAACTTCAAAGGTCTTAAGACTTACAATTTTTGTGAGTAACGAGTAGACGGGTATCTTAAGATTTGAAATATTTTATGCCATTTAAGACGCCGGAGTTTTTGAACTTGTTATTTATAATTTGATGAGATGTTCGAAACTTACGATTCAATACTTTAAAGTCTATTTATAAGAAATTTCATCGACATTTTATAAGATTTGGCTACGAAATTTTCCAATTTAGTACCTTCTGCCCTCTTGCGTTGAGGATGATGCGAGGACTTTGCGTTGGCCGGAGATAAACCCAGCGAATATCACGTGCCATTTGTCAGCGATGAGACTTCCTCCTCGTTTGTGGGGCTCTGGCTAAGAAAAAAAATCCTTTCACTTCCCACAGCCTCCTGCCGACTGAGGTGGATCCGTCCGCAGTCAAAAGTTTGATTTAGCAGTGGCCGCCCACGCAAATTATACTGCGTCTAATGACGACCTCCCCGCAGCGGCCGCGCGGCCCCACCGACCGGACACGAATCAGTTACAGTCCGGCGGACTCGTGGGTGCAAGACCGTGAGCGGGCCGATTGCCATCGTCAGAGCATCGCTGACGACCAGCCAGCGACAATAATTGCAATTACGAAGATGATAAATGCTAAACCGAACCACTTGCCCAGCCCGCGCTGACTAATGATCCGGGCCGGTGTGGGTCTGCCGGGGCTCCGGGGGCTCCGGAGCTCCAGGGCCTCGGGCCCCCGCCACGTAGGTCGGCGCACCGGTGGCGGCTGATAATTGCCCGCGTTTAGCAAAATGTGGAAACCCAGCACCACCGCCGCCGCACCGTCTCGGTTTGGCACTCCGCCGAATGGGGCCACTCGGTGGCCGCGACGGCGACGTCGACGTCGACGTCGACGTCGGCGTCTTCAGCGAGCGGTCGATCTGCGGTCGTCTCGCAGTCAAAGTTGAAAACGGCCTTATTAGGGCAAATTTGGAGGATTCAGACCGCGTCTCGCGACAGTCCCGTTCGCCAGCACACGTCGCGGCCAATGATCTCGTTTAATGACATTTAACAAATCACATCCATTTGCCATTACACTTGAAAATCATTTTACGGTTTGGCTGCGGAGTCGCCGTGCCTGCTGAATCGCCTGCATGTCATTTGGGATTGCCTCCGATGACGATAATTGTGTTCTTCGCGACGGCCGTGCAGTCGCGCGGTTATGCTGCCGTCGCATAGGCAACATAACGCGTTCAGGTGAGTGGACATCGCTGATGGAACTAACCAGCGTCGGGCTACCTTCACGAGATTTCTATCTGATTTCTTCAGATTTCTTTGGCTGCTAATGTCGCCGCTCGCTCGGACTTTATGCCATCCATATCGTGAAGGGGGTGACGCTCCAATGTTTTTCTACTCTACCGTTTTTTTTTTTTTTTAAACTTTCATTCAGAAACCATCAACCTCAGGTTTTCTGTAGATCTAGAAATATTCAGAAACATTACTTCCTTTACAGAACATAATATCAAACGTCATCTCTCTGTTTTATAAGTTAAGTTATAAACTGACGACTACCGAATATCACTTAAAAAAATTGAATTGAAACGAAACACTAATTACCGTCTTCGTTCAACATAGTGCTCGATTTGGTCCCAGCTTGTAGCTTTGGTTCATTATAGCCTCTGGTCACTCTTATGATTACAGTAGTTACCACGATTTCAATTACCTTTCATTAGCGAACGTTTAATAACTCAAATAAAATTCAATCAACGTGCCTCAAGGAAACTTTTCCATATAGGTACAAGAAAACCATGGCATTAATTAAATTTAAGGTTTCCTTACGGATTTTGATGGTATCTTTTATGAACGGGGGTTAAATCCTTAAATGAAAGACAAATGCGTGCTTGTCACCGTCGATGAGTAGAAAAAGATATTTACCTTTAATTCATTCATTTCAATGATTTTTTACGCGCTTTTATGTCTCTCATAGTTTGAATGAAACTTTTGGGAACTCTAGTATAAATGCCAAAGCCAACACATTATTTGACGCTGATTTAAAAATAAGCTATCAGCACTAGCATTGCTCTAGCCACCTAGATATTTCGTTAAAATTGAAAGTTCAATGTTCGTAAAATAACAAAGTGCTCACAAAAATTAATTTTAGCTCATTCATATTTAGAACACGTTTACGTCACTTCCAATAGAAATGTTTATCGAATTTACCTAATTTAAATTACATCGTTGCGGTCAATTACTCAAGTCAGCTTTCAGATTTTATTGAGCTGAATTGAGCAGTTTTCTTGTATTTGTAGTATTCAAATAAATAAAAATTCGAATTTCAAATAAATGAAACTTTGAAATTTCGTATACATACATATGTATGTAAGCACCATCGAAATTTTATAAAATTTTTATAAAGAAAAATGTTTTCAAAACTTTATATGAAAAACTATTTCTTCCATATATGTATGTGTATGTATGATTTAAAATTTGCGTCAAATCAATAGGAAATAGAAGAAATAATAAATTGATTAAGCAATTGGGATTGATAACCTCTTCTTTTTTAGGTCAGCTACATAAAAATGGTGGTGAAAAATTAAGGAATTGACCTTCGGTACATAAAATTTTAATGATTCCAATAAAACGACGCCAGCTATTTGATCATTATTGTCATCACTTCATCGTGTTGTTAATCTTGGAATCAACTTAAACAAATAAAAAAATTTATAAATTAACTCTCTCTGCCTTCCTTCAAAAAGCCATTCACTTCGTCAATTATGCAAAACTCGCCCTAGAAAAAAAACGGACAATTGGCAACATCACCTAATAAAAAACCATAAGAAAAAAGAGAAGATCTCACCTGCTGCGACCCATCGAAAAGTCGAAGTGTCTCATCAGATGATTTCTTTTCTGTCATTCGCGCCAAGCCCATTTCCGATTTGATTCGCGAAAGCAAACCGTGCGGCGTGGTGCCGTTGCCGTGTGCGTTCGCGTTTCGATCAAATCAAGCGATCGCCGACTGCGGCAACGGCCGATGCGTGGTAAAACTCGGAACCAACCAACAAGACGCGGCGCGATGAAGCCGGCGAGCGATTGCGCATCGCGACCCCGCGCAAAAGGTGTGCGCGGAGCACTTATCTTGAAATTAATTACCACGGGCCTGCGCACCTCTCGGGGCTATCGAGGCCGGCGAGGCGCGCTGATAATCGCCCGTGACAGTGATGATCAAGAGATGATGAATTTGATTTTTTGACACGCCGGGGGAGAGCCCCCCCGGCCCAGCCCATACGCCCGGGCATAAATCATCAATGGGCAGATCGCATCTTATGACTAATCTCGCGCGCACGCTCCTCTCCGCGGGGGTGGGAGGGCGCTGGATGCTGCGGAGGGGGAGGGCGGGCCCCAAATGGACGATTGTGCGGCCGGTTGTTGTTCTTCGGCATGTAACCGCGGCGGCGTGTGGGTGACAGGGCTCTCGCGGCGCGTCCCCAGCATCCGCAGCATCCACGGCATCATCATCAACGCGCCGTGCGAGGACCGCGAACAGCGGAGTCAAAAGGAGTCAAATTGATGGCTCCGAGGCCGAGCCGTCCTCATGTTTGATTCAATGTCCATTGTATGTTAAGCGGCTCAGCATAATCGTTGACGAGTCGCTCGATTATTGCCCCGCTCGCGGGTCCGCTCACTGGGAACCCTTTGGGCGAGCTCGCGAGTTCATTCATAAAATCCGCGGCGGCCGAGTGATGGGGCCCCTCAGCTGGACGACGAAATGAAGACGTATTGGGGCTCCGGCCGACGTGGACGACGCACTCAATTACTCGACGCAGAGAGCTCTGGGTGTGGTATTCAAATAAACAATCGAAATTATTAGCCGCTCGATTGTTTTGGTCCAATCACCGGCCTCTGCAGAGTGAATAAATTGACCAGCACTTGACTGTGCACCTCGAGGGCTCTGGAATAGGGCTTTGGTGGACCCTTTCCAGAATACATTAATTATTTCGATCAGAAGTGTGGATGAAATTGTGTGGGAGTTGCTAACAAGCACTGCACCTTAACTAGCTCTTATGATTTTGCATTTTTCTTTAAGGCAGGCGCCTATTGCATGTAATGCCTGAGGGAGGGGCAGTTTTCGATGAATAATCGCCAAATAAAAATATGCTCCACCAGATCAAGAATATTTAATCACATCACAGTTCATTATATGAGGTTTTTAAAGCTAGTACAAAAGATTGTCCATGAACTAACACACTACGAATAGATAAATTAGAAGACTTACTACTTTAGCAATCGCCTAAAAGGCTAAGATAGACGCAATTTGTAAAGTGAACTTTATTCACGTATCTTTTAGAGTTTTAGAGAGGGCAATGTATGAATCTAGCTTTCACATAATTTTCAAATTGGCCTAAATATTATAATTCAGTAAAATAAGTAGTCTGGATAAAAATTGTATTGCAAATTTTTCCATGCGAACACTAAATAAATTTCTCATTCATATAGTGCTCCAATTTATAATATATGTATATAATATTCAATATTCATTTTCACACCCAAGTTTTACCCATTTATTTGGAAAAATTATTTTTATTGTCGACACCAACAATTCAGAATTCAAATATAAGAGTTTGTCTAGTAAGTAGCTTAAAAAATTCATGGCTACTCTATTTAATTAAACAACTGTTTACTTATGGATAATTTTATTATAAAATTTCCTATTACAAATTCTCAACTGTACGATTTGAAAATTTTTTACGGATTTTAATGATTATGATATCAATAATTTTTGCAATATAGTAAAAGACTCTATAGTTATAATTCTGGCATCCCTAAGATAGGTGAACTGGACTAATTGGTAATAGTATAGAGTTGTAGCGGAGTTCATACATTAGGGCTGGGATTATCAACATGACTTTAAAGTATGAACAACCACTTACTTATTTGAATTTTTAAATCAAGTATTAATTTTTTCTTTAATTTTCCTAATATGTGGATAACACTTTACGATATTTTGCTTACGCATGTTCTCTAGCTCAGGGGCCCTGTGCCATTGTTACAACTGCCTCAGCGGTAACTACGCCACTGGAACAGACTTAAATGGAAAATGTAACCTATTTCTTAAAAAGAATAAAAAAATTCGCTAAAAATTGTAATCTCCATTGTGAGTGAGGGAAATCGTAGTTTTAGTGAAAAACCACTTCAAGCCGCTGGTCCCGTGGAATAATTCTGGGCATGTCGCAATGTCGCCAGAGTGCCCGAAGACAATGCGACGACATCGCTAAATATCATCGCACAATAGATAGAAGGAGTTGTCACGTTATACGCGAACCATGAAAATTGCGGGGGTGTCCCGCTTTAATCGATCAAACAATGACCCATTGTTGGTGCGGCCGCGCGACTGTGGCGCGCTCATTTGTCCATCTTCAGATTTGCATCTGTCATTTCTCAATCGATTCGACAGGTCTTTAATTTCACCTCACGAATCCATCGAAAATGCTAAATACCATCTCGAGAGATTCTCAATTCAAATCACTCGGATCCATCGGGCACGGAGGAGGCCAGGCCGCGCGGCGTCGTCGTCATCGTCGTCGACGATGACGATGACGACGCCGCCGAGACCTCTCCTAATCCATCCGACGTCTATCGACATCACTTTCGTAAGAGTTTTAACCATTGGAGATCAGAGCGCGTTCGGTGCAGCGGAGGCTGCTATCAGAGCGCGCTCGGGACCTGGCCTTTCTATTTGTTCATGGCAAATATCTCGCGAATTCCACCTTAATCTCCTCAACCCAATGCCCGCCATGTCCCGGCCTGATAGGGAAAGGCCGTGCCAAGTGATCCGGCCGCGATCGTGTCTCGCTGGGACTTTAAATTTTTACGATCAGATGCC
This sequence comes from Eutolmus rufibarbis, assembly GCA_963920795.1. Taxonomy (NCBI): domain Eukaryota; kingdom Metazoa; phylum Arthropoda; class Insecta; order Diptera; family Asilidae; genus Eutolmus; species Eutolmus rufibarbis. Next base: position 43,101,821 of record OY987206.1, read on the forward strand.
ATTTGATAGTCCGCGAGGAGGGAAAAGCTTCGGGAGAACCACCTGATAACCATCTTCCTCCCGACTAGCGACTAGCCCTGGGCTCCACCGACACCGAGGTCCTCTGATCCGCTCCAACCACCGAGGTGACGGTGATCTTACCTCGGCGGCGCGGTTCCAAGAATGCCAAATTCTTCGGAACCGGCCTTTAAAAAATGCCCCCTCGAGGAGATCGGCCAATTTCCTCCGTTGGCGACTTGCGACTTACCTTTGGGTCAGAAGACGCTCCGCCCCCCCTCTGCGCCGCCCGGTCCGTCGCGGCAGCGGCGGCGGGCGCGGGGGCGAAATATCAAAGCAAATGATCGTGTACCTGATTGCGGCTGGCCGAGCGATCGCACCGCGAGCCCAGGTAAAGGTGATCGCGTCGTTTATCCACTTGCGCTGACCTATGTCGAATGCATTTATCACGACCGCGCGCCGCTCGCAGGCACTTCAGGTGAAATACTTAAGGCGAATGGAGGTCACCGCCAGCCTCCTCTGATGTAAGGCCTGACTTATCCAGTTATTCGCGTTAAAATTATGTCACTATTTGGCACGATAAGGAGCACCGGAACCCCGCGGGGGGGCCGCATTACACGGTGGCCCGGCCAGTCCAGGGCTCCGGGTGACTGGCTGGAACTGCTGCCGATGCAACAGTGCACTTTAAGTTGCAGTGACCTTGTTAGACCGCCTCCGCGGTGGCACCTCACTAGCTGCAGATGATGTGAGCCCCAGGTGTCGCAGCCTTTTTTTGCAGGCATGACATAGGCCGAATGCAAATCGCGTTCCAACTGGAGGAACTCGTCTTTGGTATTAGACTCAGCAGCCTCACTAAGTACATAGACTCGACTATCAAACAAAGTTTGCAGGGTCCAAGTCTAAAATCCTTTCACACGGAGGTGATCACCTCGCCTTATCTGTACAATTTTTGAAGATATGTATATGTAATAGAAAAATTGATTTTTTGGATATACTTTCTATTTAAAGTTACTAGATACATTTCTAAGAAAATTTTCATTTGAGCCACGTTACGAGCTCTTTTCGCATTTAATTATTTTTCTTTTAAAATCTTCAAAAATGGTTAAAATACGGTATGTTTTAATTTTAACCCAATTTTTCCAAAAACGTGGAGTGAAGGAAAACTTTATTTTTCAGATTCATAATTGAGAGAAAGAGTCTTATCAAAATTATCTATGACTGGTTCTGTTGTATAAACGAACATTAAAAATGTTGATCAGTGTAATCAGTGCTACTCGACCTCACTGAAAATCTTTTTAAATGATCTTTTCTTTAAACTTTAATAATCTTGCAAATACACATATATGAATAATAAAAAACCCCTTCGCTTACAACGACGAGTATGACTCGTGGTTATAAGTTCGAGCCCCAAACATGAGTATCACGAGTCAGACTCGTGATTCCGATCACGGGCCATATGTATATTACCCAATAGTTAATTTCTGGTACACATGATGGTTAAATTCTAAACAAAATCAGCACGAAAGGTGCAAGAATGAGATCAATTACAATCATGATTCAGTTTTTAGTTTCTACTATAAGTCTACACCAAATTGTCAGAGTTCTCATAATTTAGCTAACGCTTCCCAATATTTTTTCTAAATTATTCATTAGTTATTAAAATTAAAAATATAACACATAAAATATATTTTTAAAATTTTATATTTATAAACAATTTTTGCAAAATTGTTCTATTGATTTTCTAAAAAGGCAACAAAATAGTGATTTATCGCAAAGAGTCACGAGTTTCAGGAGTGGTCTAGTAGTATTTAGAACTTTCTGTAAAAATTTTAGACAAAACGGTTGAATATTTTTGTTTTTTTTTTTCTAACTACTGTCAGTTGAAAGATTATGATTTTGAGAAAAATGCGTTTAAATGGTAGGGTGCTCCACTTTTATTCAAAACGCCATAACTTATGAACTATTGAGAATTTTAAATAAAAACTAGCTTCACATATGTAAAAAACAAAAGCTATTAATGGGCATACTTGTTAAATTAACAGGGTGATTCATTACCTTTCAATTCCTATAAGAAAAATATAACTTCCTAAATGAGATACAATTAAAAAGGCGAGCATTTATGCCACTAAGATAAGCAACTTTGCAAGTTTTAAGGGCATGCAAAAATGGGGAAGTCCCAATCGCTTTCGGCGCTCACTGTTTTCTCAAATTATCGACTTCCAGCTGCCAGAAAAGGCTAATTTCACACCGAAATCATTGCAATCAGGCCATGGTTTGTTTGGCAAAGTCAGGTACAAGGAGCCCAGTGATAAGCTTGTCCGACTTGCTACCAATCCGTCGCCCATAACGCTCCAAAGGTGTGCTGCTGATCAGCGCGGGATGATCGCGATAAGGCGGCAGATTGACGGGCACCATCGCGCCCAACCTGCTCCAGCGTAAGCAGCGCCCGTTGAGGAGGTATCCAAGCGTTAAAAAATCGATAGAAGTAGCCACGGGGAAATCGTTTAAAGAGCCCGAACCGATCGTTATCAGTCGATTCTACCTGTTATAGCATAATTTCATAATTCATGCTTTACCGGGCTGCTGGATATCAGTCAGACGGAAGTCAGAAGATCGCGCCACAGCTGACGCTGATACTGTGGAATATTGCCGGTGATCGGGCGGTGATCACCCGGTGATCATTGGGCAGGGGCCACAGTCCGATAGAAATTGGATCGGGGATTATCGGAAATAAAGAAAAAAAAATCGAAACCTTAAGCGGCAAAAGGAGAAAATCTTTTGTGACAAAAATTCTGTCGTCCAAAGGATGCTTACAGTGGACGAGGGAGCGACTTATCACGGCTCTCGATCAGAGCGACAAAAGTAATCTTGTCAAACAAACTCCAGCAGAGTCATGCACCAGTTGGACATCGGAGCGACAAAGGAACTTACAGCATAATGCTCCTGGACGATGCAATGGTGTAGAATTACAAGTTACAAATCACTTGGCACTTTTTTAAGGTAATTTTCGATGTTCGGATATGATTCAAACATATTTTGCCAACAATGGGTGACGGCTAGAGGATCACTTTACAATGATTACATCACAAAAGTAAAAAATGGAAAAGATCTTAATGCGCCACTTTCGGCGGATCTAAGATTACTTTATTCACCTTAAGGCACGTTACTTTCACGAACAGAATCTTATACAAAAACAGATTACCTACATATGTAACTTGGAGTGGAATTTTTATATATTACAATACAAATTTTGAGGAAAAAATGCATAACCTTATCTGCTTCCTTATATTGTTGCAACTAACTTATTTCACGTTTAATTTCACTAACAAATTAAAAATGAAAGACTCTAAATAGTCCCATGACTCATTTCATAAAGATATTTTAAAATTGAAGAAGGAAATTAATTCTTAACGAAAATTAACAATATTTTCGCTATTTCACATTATCATAAAGCAATCTTGCGTGATTCTGAAGAATCAAGAATTTTTTGATTTTAATTGAGGAATTTTGAAGTTATGGTAGTAAAGCGTGTAGAAAATTATTTAATGTCTTATGTAAATGAAAAACGTTTATATATACATACATACATTCAACAGTTTTTAAGAAAAGGGTCTATTATATGCATAATGTATATAACAAATTTCATGGACGTTCAGTTCGATTCTGTCTTTGAAATTTTGAAATTCGAAAAACAACACAATAATTTTAAGAACCTGAGACTTAGTTGCTTTACTACGCAAAAAAGATTCATTCACCGCTGGTCGAATTGGGTCACAACAAATTGTGCTGAGTCAAATCGCAAAATACGCAAGCACTTGCTTGTGTTGAGTTTCGGGGTTATTCATTTTGAATATATTATAAAAATTAAGAATTTTATCCAATATGGTGCCCACTTCATAAGGTCGAAAGGACTGTGTCAACAATTAAATGTAGATATTTATGGAACCACAATTTTGAAATTTATAATAGCGAAGTTTCTGTGAAAAGGGACACTTTTTGATTTGAATCAAATTTGGTAAAATGAAGACAATATTCTGGTAGTCATACAAAAATATTCATTTATAAAATAAATTGTTTAGAATGGAATATGAGTTAAACCTCGAAATGGCAATAAAGGCTAAGTTTTGAGAAAGTATATTTTGAAAAAAAAAGTCTGCATACATTGGACGTGGACATGTCCTGTCATTAAGCAACAAATAGTAGCAATTCTGATATTTAAATTAGCTTGTGAGTATTGTCGCTTTTCGGAGGCGGTGTACGGAAGTCAAGTTGAGAAGGTTTGTTCCAGCTTTCAGTCAGCAGGGTCTGCAGCAAATTAAGGCTGTGAAATATTGCTTAAAAGCGCCCGTTAGTTCCTTCCAGGTGCAGAGCATGCCTACGACGTAACTGTTGGGCAACCGCGGGTTTTTTACTTCTGAGGTGATTGGCTCGCTCGCAATTACCAGGTGCTCGTAGCGCGCCGTGGCCTGACGGTTGGCAGAAGAAAAGCGGAAGCGACAATCACGAAATGTTGCCACCGATTTTTTCCGTCCCTCGCGCGCATTTATCGCCCTTCCATCCGCGAGAAGTTCGGCCATTGAGCAAGCCCCAGGAGCGCTCAAAACTGAACGCGGGAAAGTGAGAAATTGTCCAATTACCTCCCACAGATGTCTTGTTTTCGCGCCAGAATGACTATCACATATCGTGCGACCGTGTCATGAATTTCGACACACACGTCAGGCGAAGGCACGCCGAGCCGGGTAGGCACCGCCACCTCCTCCGGCTCGGCTGAGGCAACCGCCGGCCGCCACCCGCGCCGCCCGCGCCGATCCTTCGCTAGTTTCTTAGTTTCTTAAGATAACCCAGCGTCTTGGCAATTTCTCCTTTCGCTCCACCACCTCGCTGGGGTGCAGATTTTGTGGTTTACTGGATTCTGCGGCGCGTTGCGACGGCGATCATCGCATGCCCGGTGCGGTGAGTTAAATGGCCGCGCGGCGGTGCCGGGCCGCGGTGCTCCATGTTTTATCGCTTGTAAAACGGTTTACACGCTCTACGCAGCCCGGGGCCGCTCGCTGGCGCTCCGCCGGGCGCTAATTGTAATTAGAAAAGTCAACTGCTCGGAAATTGTCAACGACCAATTTTCCGCCGTAGAAATTTCCTCCTGTTGACAGATTTTCGGGCACCGGCACATTCTTCGGTTCGAATGGGTTTTTGGCGTTGCGGTGCGGCGCGCGATGGTGGCCGCGATTTTATCAGCCAAGCTGTCTGCGAGGCAGCGGCAATTAAGGCGTTTTCGGCTAAATGCGGGGGCGGTGGAGGTCACACGCGGAATCTAGGGCACTTCGGGGCCGTTGGATTTTCTTGGACCATTTACGGGGAAAGTTGTGGCGCCCCATAACAATCCCGGAGAAAATTGCACTCACCGGAATACATCCAAAGATAGTTCTGTTAATAGAGCATTTAATTCCGCTCTAAATAAAGGCATAACCAAATTTTAGGAAAAACAATCTTCAAGTCCAATTGCGACTCGATGTAGGTACACTTCTATGTTAACCTATTATTTCATAATTTTACGTAATTTCAGCATTATTATAATACATAATTTTGGTTATACGGCACAGGGAAGAACTGTCTCTCACAAAATTATGAAGAAATATTAATAGCAATATTAAATCCTTTAACTGTATGTAAGTAAATGCACCAATTTTATCATTATACTAAGCAAAATTCTGAAATTAAAATTACATTTTACACTGCATAGTAGTAAATGTATTGCAAATATTTCTTTTAAGTACAAAACTACAATAAAAGTTATTAAATTGAATGATTCAGTTGAAAATATCTTAACAATAAATTGGAAAATATTCAATTTCATAAGATTATTACATTATCCCTTAAACCAGCATTAACCGAATCATCGTTAGTTTTCCTCAACTTATTTCATTTGCAATATATTTTTGAATAACAAATACTGCTTAATGTCAGTAAGAAACTAAGCAAATCTAATACCTCTTAGAACATGTTTCCAAATTTTTACAAAGTAATTCTGTATAGAACACCAGATAGGGAGGAAGGCTCAATCTCAATTTTTACTTAGAAAAACTGAGTTCGATCTCAATTTGAAACTCGGTTTAGTATACAAAAATCAAGTCTGAGCTTTTGCTCACTTTTTTAGCATACAAGCCATGGTTCCGAGAGTAAAAGAAAAACGACCTTCATACCTGCTTTTTCAAAACTATTTTTGAAATTAGCGTAGACGAATAAATAACTCAACTTATATTTCCTCAATTGATTTGGGTCAAAATTGATTTGATAGATTACACTTTTTTATTGTCATTGAACTATCAAAATTGAAAAAACGTTAAGTGAAAGTACGCTTTTTTTAGCAGAAGTGTGCTGAAAATTTTATAAAAATTGCTCTTTTTTCATAAAATGGCGTGAACTTTAACTTATATTATACGTAAGCTAGATTTTAAAACACAATAATGTCCATTGCCATCTTAAAAGTAGTATAAAAAAGTGTACAAAGTTTCCAAACAATATCTCCCAAAAATGACCTTGTTTTAACCCAAGACCCCCTGTTGTGTTATCAGTTTAAAAAAATAAGATATCAAGGAAAATACGATTATTTTTTGAGATCATTAGGGCATATTATTAAACAAAAGACATAACATAAAGTATTCTTTTTGATTTAATAGACCAAACATTTTTTGGTATACGCATCCTGTAGTATTCAAAATGACTTCTTAAGAAAAGATTGCGTATGACTTAATGTATATTGGCTATCCGAAATGCAGCAAAACTGCACTTTGTCTCGTAAACAAAAACTGCATGAGATTTCCTAAAAGCGAATCAATAAAAGAAATCTGACTTTGTTAGTGACCGTGACGACCTTTCGGTATCTGCCGGCACAACAATTGTGTTAAAAATTCCTCAATAAAAATTTTAGTTGAATTCAAAATGCCACGTCATCCGAAATTGTCGAAACCTAGATTGGCCCTGACCCTGTCTGGCGGGGTACCCCAAAGCGCGGCGTCCAAGTGCGAAAATCGATTTGGTCATTTATCGTAGAGCTGGAAAATTATGTCAACCGGAAAGCGGCTGTATGACCTTTTTATTTTTTTTTTTTCTTTGCTTTTTCCTCCTCCGACAAAAATTATTGCGCCAGTCCGAGACAATCAACAATGACCGAACACACGATGATCATTAATTTTTGTCCAAAACGTCAGTCACCCAGTCGGCGGTTGCGGCTCGATCGGCTCATTGATATTCATTGATCAGTGGAGCGACCGGACAGCCGGAGGATCCCTGGGGACGGTGAGTTTCGGGGATTGTTTTGACTGCCAAGGCGTGGTCTGCTCTTGAAGGCCCGTAATTTTAGAGCGCCTTGATGCAATCACCTAAGCCCCCCCGGGTCCGGGGTAAAAAATTGTCCATGATCGCGGCTGGTAAATGTCTTTCGTGATTGTTCTCTGATCGCGGCCAATTCAATTTACATGATCTCATTGTCTGGGCGAAAGAAAGACGGGTCTGTCGGGTCCTGGCCCGGGAGATTTTATTGCATCTGTTCTTACCTTAATTGGTCACACTTTCCGTGCTGTGAAAGTTCCTTTTGCCGTACCTTTTTTGCCCTTTAGTACAATGCGGTAATGTTGTCACAACCCGGCGATGTCACTGCAAAAGAAATTGCAATGGGAAAGGAAGACGCTTTTCCATCCATCCATCCATCTATCCATCGATCAGGCTCTGATTACCATGGAAGATAAAAGAGCATAATGGGTCGAGATCTAGGGACAGCCTCCCTTCACCTCGAGATATGATCAATCTCATCCTCGAGACGAGCTAGAGCCGATCATAAGAGGGGCCCAGAGTATCCAAGAAAAATGTCTTGCGATCATGGAAATAATGAAAATTTTACTTTGTGATCTCTCTGTCTTTCGGGCTCTGCTGCTCGAGCCTCGATGTATCCCTCTAAGCCCACACATATACCATGCGAGACGAGTGGTATACTTGGCACAATCGACCAACAATGTCCGCCCGTTTTTGATGAATTGTGAAAAGGGACACACCTTGAGACAACAATTCGTGAAGGCGCGTCCAATTTCATCGCATGTTGCTCAATGAGACTTTTTTGAAGAATCATTTTTATTTTTATTTTATTGAGTGATTGAAAGAAAAAAAACTATTTTGTCTTCAAGTACAAGGCTTTGTCTGTTGTCAATGAATTTTAGTTAAAAATGAAATTTAGGTTATACAACAAAGAAAACAAAACTTCTAAATTGAACCAAGCCTTGCTCCAAATGTATTTAGAATAGTGTAAGGTAGCGCCAAACTATCACAGCATTTTAATTTATTGTCTTAGTCCTAATCGAATCTCACAACCGCTAAAAAGTTCGTAAATCTGTCCCCGAGGTGATGGAATTGATGTTGTGGTTTTCAAAAGGAAAGCTACTTTCAAATACGCACCCCATAACGGAGACGGACATAATAAGGTATTCGAAATTGTCGCATAAATCTATCTTTTGCGCTGTCAATTTTTTAATCAATACCGAAAAGATTTTGTAGATCAACTCGCGATCGGATTAGGCTCGTGCTTTGAGATAGATTGATCACAGAGACCCCAAACTTCATTCATAAATTCCTCAAACCCATCTTAAGACGATAGCCGTGCGCGTCGCGTCGTATACCGCGCCGCGCGATCATCGCCGTCGTCGTCACCGTACTGCGCGAGCGCGCGCGCCTTTCGTTCATTAATCATGACGCGAGTGCGCACAAGTGATACCTGTGGTCGTTTCGTGTTCAGACCGCAGATTTTATTAATTTTTTACATTTTCAGTTCGCCTCTAAACAAATTGCCCCTTTACCCTCGAGCTGACCCCACAGGTGAGAGCGGAGGTGTTTGGCTGGAACATGAGATGAATCTTTTCCTTTTTTTTTTGCTTGACTTGTATCTTATTTTTTTCACGACTGCGCGCCCTGTTTACAATACACACACGCGCAGGTATTTTGTCCACGATCTTTGTGCGCCCAGGAATTAGTTCTTTCGGGAGACCATTGTTGTCCAGAAAGGTGTGCCCCAGGTCTTTAATTTCTGATTGAATATTTAAACCAATTTGTTTTGTGTCGTGAGCACCAAAGATGCGATGCTCGAAAGGTGGTGATTATCATAAGCGTGGGATTTCTGGACAAGAGAGGAAGATCTTGTTTTTTTTTTTAGATCACTATCAGTATCTTTGAGGTGATTAGAAGATAAGGGCGGAGTTTTACTCGTACTTTGCTTGCCCTACAGCTAGAACTTGAACTTTTTTAGATAAAGATAAATATATGTTTATCAAATGAACTAAAAGACTAAAAAACTAAAAGACTGAAAAAACCATTCACTATTTCTAATAAAACATCATCTTTACACTTTACCAAAAATTTTTCGAGATATAGTAATTAAATAGAGCAAAGAACATCACTTTTTTGGCAATAGGTAAAATCCGAAATGCATCACTATAAATTATTTTCCCAAGTTTCAAAATCGCACACAAATTTTTAATTTCAAAAATTCTATACACTACCCATTTGTCACATGATTTAAGTTAAAGATTTCATGTTAAATTTTTTAATTTATGTTTTTAGGGTTTCGGGAACGTCGATAGGATCACTTTGTTGTCCGTCTGTCCGACAAGCACCCTGTTCTCAAGAATGATTACAATATCAGAGAACAAAATGAAGTAAAATATTAGAACAGGTGCTTACCTACAATACATAATATACATTTTTTTCTGTGAATTTGACTAAATTTTCATAATACCTATTGATTTTTAAAAAAACCAGCAGATTATATTGGAAATCTGCATTTATAAAAAAAAATTTGCAAATATTAGAAAATTTTTACAATGGCCGAATTAAATTTTTAACTCTAATTTCAAACCTCTAGTCAGTTTTAAGAGAAAAAAGCTCAACGGCTTGATTTTTCTTTCTGGCAAAAATAAAAAGCCAACTTAGCTTGGCTTTTTTTTATTGTTGAGCCAAAAATAACAAATTTTGAAGCTTGTAATTATTTTGGCGGCAAATTTATCAAGTTATACACTTAAAGTAAAACCTATTCGCCGTGGTAATATAATTTTTATATTATAACCAATATATTGCAAAAAATAGAAAACCTTAATTGATAAGCCTTTTTTTTTTACGAAAAAAAGTTCACTTTTAACTATTAACGGCTGGGAAGAATTGAATTTGAATTGTGGTAACTTTATAATTCGAGATTGAAAAAGTTAAAAGCAAATGTGGCTTTTTACTTTTGCTAGAAAAAAATAATAAGCTTCAGAACTTGTATTCTATAAAAAGCCAAGCTAGCTTTTTATTTTGGCCAGAAAAACATATTAAGCTTCTGAACATGTTTTTCTTTACTTCAAATTAAAATAGGTTAAAAATAACAATTTAGATAAGCCGTTTTTTACAAAAAGCTAAATTTTGAAGAGCTTTACAGAACTCAAAAAGGGCATCATACTCAACACTTTTATTCTAAGTACTATGACAACTTCCCTCAGATTTTGTAGTTTCAAAATTGAAAAATACCAGCTATTTTTAGTCCCTGGAATGAAGCGTCTCAGGAAACATTCTAAGAATTTTTACAAGAATTGAATTAAAAGCTTGCATGAGCTTAAAGTTTTTGAGTATTTATTGCCATAATGAGCAAGAGACTTCGCCAAAAACTAGAATTTCTTTTGATATGCAAGTCTAAACTTAAAATAAATATTATACTTTTGTTGCAATAAAGCTACGAATTGTTAGAGCAGTTGTTATTAGGTAATACATCAAAATTAATTTAAATAATTTTTGTTTACAAACTATCACCCCACTGTTTATTCTGGGTACTGCTACCAAAACTATTTTAAGAAAAGATTTTGAGCAGATTTTGTCTGATATTATAAATAGTTCTAACTAGCCTACAGGTGGACCTAAAAAGAAGTTATAAGTTGTTATATCCTATACAATCCGAGGACGTATCAAACAATCCCCTTGTAAGAATCAGTCCACTTAGCAGACCCCTTGAGAATCCATTAGCCAGGCCTGCACAATGGTGCAAAGGCCATTAAGACGCACTCGGACGCAACAGTCCGGCTCAGTCGTAAGTCTAAGGTCTAACAAGGGCCGGCCCTGTGCTGCCCTGCGTCACAGGCGCATAAGTGCAGTCCGATCGCTCAAGTGGATGTTCCCATGGACAGATCAATGCCACGGCCGAGCCGACTCAAGTCCTATTATGGGATCTCAAGAAAACACAGCATCCTCTGCAGCCTGCAGCAGACCACTTCTGAGAGTACTCCGGCTAGCAATTGCTTTTTTTCCAGAATTTTTCTAGTCCGGCAATTATCGAAAATGTCTCATCTTAGACTTAGATCTAGCATTGATCCCTCTAATGGCTAAATGCTGTCCCCGCGAGGTCTTACTGCCTAGCGATCGGATCTATCTTAAAGACCGACTTGAGTACTTAAAAAATGTTTTTATTTTTTTATACTGAGCAAGAAAGTGCCAAAAATTTTTTAAAAAGAGGTGCCGCCCGACACTTTCACTTTGACAAATTGCTCTAATCTCGCTGCGCCAGCCCGTCTCAGCGGTGCATTGCAGCTAAACGAAATAATTTGCATATGACATTCATCTTACCGATGTATTGTTTTATTGTTTAATTCTTTTTTAATCGTGTTGCTTTTCGGAATGTCGATTTGGGGCTGCGCACGCAGCTCGAACATGGCCAAGTATGCTCCGCCGAAGGACTACGCCCAGTTGGATATTTGCGGCATAAAAAAGCGAGCTAATTCTCGTCATTTTAAGCGACTTTCTTATTCAAATTTATTCAACGTGTGGCGGCAGATGTGCCGTCTCACCAAGTGTCCAAGGAGCCCGCCAAGGAGTGGAGGTGTCAGGGCTGAGTGCGTCGTCTTCGCGGCGCCCACCACCTCCACTCCACTTCATTTTTAGTTGGACGCAACATCTTCGTTTATGGGGCTTCTTAGAAACAGCAAGGGCAGCCAAGTAAATTTGGCTCACGGCGATAATTAAAAAGACAAAAATTAAAACCCAAAAAAATATAATGAAAGGTCCCAAGACGACAACAACGACGGCGCGTCCCGGTGGCTCTCCTGCGGGAAATTTTTCGTTGCTGTTTCTATTTTTGGTAGTCTGGACCCTCCGGATGCGATTTTCCAAGAACATTGACTAACAAACGGGCGGGCTCCGGGTCTTCGGGCTTCGATGGACTTTTGTCTCAAGATGGGGTGCGAGCAGGCCGCGACGCGCCACCGCTGCCGCCGTCGATAATTTCTAGGGCTGGGATGATGAGTCGTCCGATGTGACGCTATTTTTGGACATTTCGGAATTGATCAGTCATATTAAATGGGGATGCGGCGGAAATGCATGGCATTCTCCAGTCCCTTAAGGATGGTGGGTGCTCTTCTGAGTTATTGGTCACCGGTGGAAATTCTCGTCGGGTGAGTCTCAACTAGAACTGAAGACTGAAGGGAAAAAGTCAAAATCGGTTAAACGATTCAACATTAGTGTCCCTAAATAGTGACGCTACGGTTAAGAACCCTTAAATCGATATTAACATCAATTGCGCTAAATGTAATTTTCAACTTCATTTACTAAGCAAATCCATATTAAGAATTCTGCTTTTTACTATAATATTATAATTTTTTTATTTAACTTATTTTCCTAAAACAGTCAAAGAAAGCTCTTTACGTCTTTTCGATGTCAAAAAACTCTACCTTCTAATTAATGTCGCCTTTTCTGTATTTCGTTCACTCAGTTACAACCGTCTATAATTTTTCGGTAATTATTTTTAGATTATGTATTATAAATCCTACACTATACTAAAACAAATGTTGCTAGCAAAGATGTTTAGCTCTAAAAAGACTTTTGTGGTATGAATATTTTTCCAGTTTAGACTGGTTCGATTTTGTTTTGAGATATTATATGTTTATACAACGTTTAAAACTTTCATGTATTTTAAAGTTTTTAAACGTTTTATAATAATAATAAAAAATAATAATAATAATTAAAATATAAAACAATAATCACGTTTTCAAAACGTTTTAAATTTAGTTTTTCACTTACTAAATGAATAATTGTTTAATCTATAAAACACATAATTTTCGATTTTCTGTACATTAAATGCTTTAAATGTGATATTAATGTTTTATTGAGCTTATACTGGACTCGTATTGGGAAGATTTTCTAATTAAAAGTTTAAAGTGTTTAAAGTTCAACCTTTCGGTTTTATTAGATTTTGACAAATGTAAGCCTATTCTGAATGAGTGTACGGTAATTTTATTTATACATTACGTTGGTAGTAAAAAATTAACTGATCTTAAATATAATAGATATAGAAAACATAAATTTAGTGCAGTAAATAGTGGTAAAAGATAACTTCTACTAATTTTCATAGAAATTAATTTTTTCTAAATCAACCTTCGTATTAACGAATACGAATAGTAATGGTAGGTTAAACGATTCTTGTCCCAATGGCACTGCCTGCAGTTGTGCATTATTTTACAACTCTGGGTGGAAGCTGAAGCAAATTCAGCCCACGAAAGGTCGAAGATCTAATGGCATCCTTCGCGAGATGAAAGCGGGACAACTATACATAAGTAATTCCTTTGTCGGTTAAAAGGTCCCGCGCCCGGAGTCGGTGAACGGCGTCTGCGTAATCAAAGGGCTCGAAGAAAGTGGCCCGTTTGCACCCTTGCCGACAGTGCCGTTAAATGCATCAATCCCGAGGTGTCGGTGCAGCCGACTGCGATGCTGCTGCGCCGCCGTCGCGTCATCCTCTGCCCGTGGCCGCTCGGTGCAACATAATGCAAAATTCGCCGAACACATGTAAAAGTCCTTTGGCGCTGCGATGCGCGGCGCGCACAAACAAAAGTGGGAAAAGCTTGCGCGCGCGGTTCGGCCGGGCGGGTGTATGCAAATCGGTGCCCAGGTATTTTGCATTTAATTGTTGTAAAGGGGAACAAGACGGCGCGGTGCGCCACACATCGATAGGGCGGTTAACAGCACTTTCGCGCGATTTCGAGTGTTCGACGCGGTGTTTGTTGATGCTGCTGTTACTGCGACGCCCGTCCGTTCGCCGCCCCGCGCCTTTCGTGCATTTCACGCGCATTCGGAGCATGTGTTTTCGGATATGCGCGTGAGGCTCAACGTTACGCTCGATGGTAAGTGGCCTTTTGTCAGGGCACTGATTGTCGGTAAACTTTAAAGGGCCTCAAGGAAATCACCCGATCTAATCGAGAAGGTGGATTTCGCCTTGCTAAAACACTGAATCTGTTGTCAATGAGCTGAGCATGATTTAACCGGTGAAAGGGGTGAGAAATGAAGTGAAGGAACATTTTCCATTCTATTATAATATGCCCATACCCGCCATTTCCTGGACTACCTATTATTTGATTTACATAAAACAGTCCTCACGAATAATTACTTTTCTATAGGTCGGGTGGATAATGACAATTACCTTTAATAAATTTCTAAAAGCCCGCAAGGACACTATGAGCAATACGACTTTAAAAGATTTGTGTTAATGGAAGAGATATAAAGAAGTTAAAAATCTCATACTAACTAGGTACTATTACCAGAAGAGTAGTACATTTTCTTCACTTTTTCTCAAATTTCATCAAAATCTATGACAAAATACGAACTCATATTCTTTCGAAAAATTTTATGGAATTAAATCGTTTTTGTAGCAAATTTTATGATAGTAGTTATTATGTTTTTCTAAATTTCATCCTCTTAGTATAAAATTGTAATGGTGTTTCAAGTGATAAATTCAAAGTGAGTGAGTTTTCTTAATAAAATAATTTGTCAATCTATACCTACACTATTTGTTATACTACACTATCAAAAATTTGGATTATTTTTTAACCTTTTATTTTAATCCTACAAAGATTATATACCGCATTTTTAAAACCTTTTAAGTTTTTTTAGTAGAGTAAAGCAAGCGATAAAAGAAAAAAAATATATTTTTTATATTTTAACAATATCCTTTTATACACTTCAAATTTTATTAATAACATTTTTTAGTTTGGACTTTAAACTTATGGGATTTTCTCATTTTAAACATTTGAAAGTTTTTCTAGTAAAGAATATTCTATGTGGAACAAACAAACTTTTTTGTTTAAACATAAGCCCACAATTCCTGGTAGTGTAAGTGTCTAAACAAGGTTATGAAAAATAATTATTAAGACTTAACAATCTTTAATCTTTTAAGAGGTATTGGTGATATATTTAGAGCATAGACTTAAATTTTAATAGGTTTAATTACTGGATCCCTATTTATTATTTTGCTTTAAAAACCAAATAAAAAGTAAATAAATTAACACAGTCCCTATCTTTAACGAGTCGAATATTTTGTCATCAATAATAAATCGTTTTCAAATAGACCCATCGACTCGAGAACTCTTTAGCAAAAGATACAATGCGATGTATGTTAATGTTCTGGTTTGACGCTGTTCTCCTTTCACCTGGTCGCTTTGCAGGAGTCGGCGGCTCAGGTACTAAATACATCAGTAAATCATGTCCACTTAATGTCAGAAGTCAGCCGGGCGACGGATTATAATGTAAAAATTTGCATAGAACTGTCTCGAGCCGGCTGAGGCCTCGTCCTCATCCTCGTCCTCGGTGAGGATGTCATTAAAGACCCCGATCCCAGAGCCCTCGAACGGCGGCTGCTACTCGTGCTCATACAGCATCCAGGTACAATAACATAATTAAGCGGATAATAACAATAATAGCGGAGGGGCAATCATCGGCGTCCCAAGTGGGGCTTGGGCTCCTCCATTCATTTGGGCGAGGACCCGGAGAGCGCGGCCGCGCGGCCCCAGCTTTAAGTACTGTAGTTATCGGCGGAACTTGATCGCCAGCAGACGACATACCGCAGGTTGCGTTCCACCGGAGCCCCATGTCATCCAGCTCAATTCTGGCTGATGGGTGCTTCCACGGCGGCGTCTTACTTGGGGCCCCCGATAGTCGCGGCTGCTGCCTTGTCTTTGGCTAAGCCCGGCCGCGTAGATCTAGATTAAGATAGCCCGCTCCGAGGAGTACCGCACTATCCGAGGCCCCAGCGAACCACCAGCTCTCGGGGCTACCAATCTATCAACTGAGGATGCAATTTGATCCACCGCTGATGATCACGATCGTACGGGAACTCACCTGGATTTCGATGATGAACAGATAACTCCGCAAAACGCTCACCCCGCGGATTATAACGAGCGAGTGCGGCACGGTACGCGCCGTACGCGACCAAAGTCAGAAAAGCAGTTTCACTGTCCAGTGGCTCGCGAAGAGCACACATCCATTGAGGAGGTAATTGCCTCGGCCGCCTCGGTCGCCCCCCGCGCCCCCCACGAGCACCCTGAGGAGCACCGAAGATGATTTTCTTTTGTTCCACCTCGAGCCACACATTGTTTCCGCAGACGATCACTTTCCTGTGGCGAGATGAGGTCACTCCGGTGATCTGCAGCCATCGATCACTAATGGCATCGCATTAAAAGATGAAATGGTTGACTGGGTCTGGTCAGTCCGTGGCCCCGAGCCACGGTAGGTGC
The DNA here is from genome assembly GCA_963920795.1 of Eutolmus rufibarbis. Lineage (NCBI taxonomy): Eukaryota > Metazoa > Arthropoda > Insecta > Diptera > Asilidae > Eutolmus > Eutolmus rufibarbis. The sequence continues at coordinate 43,118,380 of OY987206.1, forward strand.
CTTTATGGACCGCTCCGGGCTCTTCTGGGAAATGGGTGGAGGAGGCCAATGATTTGTTAGTTGGCGATCGGTCGACTTTGCCGGATTACAGCCTATTTCTTTTTATTTTTTTATTATTTTTTTCAAGCAGTGAGTGTGACTGCCGAGGGGCCAAGCCTCCTCGTTTAGGTCACTACAAAACACGTAGGCCCACACCTTGAGCGGCTTAAGTGATAGTATCTAACATGCCTCTGCAAACTTCACTTTTAAACCTTTCTTGGTTCTTGAACTTACTCGAAACCTTTCTCTTAGGCGGTAGAGTTGTAAAGAATTAACCGATTAAAGGCAACCGGAACAAGTTACACCGACTTTCGAATAACCGGTAATTCACAAATTGCGTATTGTTAATAAATTATATATAGTCACTAAATGATAAGTCACGACGGGACGATTTCAATAAATTGTGACATTGCGAATCGCAACTAGCGTTAAAATTAAGAAAAGACGTGTTTTGAGTAAACATACTAAACATATTAAATTATTACATTTCTCACATTATTTTCTTCTGATAAATAAAAGCATTATTATTTCTGAAAATTGTGAGATGATGAAACATATCCCATCTCCAAAATCAAATTTTGTATAGTCTAAGATTCAAGCTTTAATTTAAGTTACGTTCTGAGCTTCAACGAATGTCCAAAGTTCAGTTTTTTCCACTTTTTAGTCCTATATTATATTATATTATTATAATATAAAATCAATATATTTTGTATATTTTGTTAGCGTATTGTGCAAAAATTTGGTAAAGATATTTTCAATAGTTAAATTCCAAATTGATAGAAATTCTAAATAATTTTTATATGCGATATTCGTGGCTAACGTGTTAATATTGCTATTTGTTTTTATTTAATTTTATTGTTTTCAATTTTTAAAATTATTATTTTTATATAAGATGTTTGGTTTTAGGATATATGTAACCTTTTATCCAAAATAGTACAGAATAAAGCCTTATTCGAAATATTCTATGCTCGAAGAAAGATTTATCAGAACTAGCTATAATTTCGAATCAAAAGGAAAGCAAAGAAAGATACGATTTTATGATTAGACTCTTGTAAATTTTGTCAAGAAAACTACACGAAATATGCATATTCATAACTAGTATTTGTAATATAAAAATAAAAAGTAAAATGAAAATCCTGCTAAAAACGTTAGGGTAACTCACTGGGCTAAACAACTTAAATTCAATTTTATCAATTTTCCAGTACGAACTTTTACGACCAAATTGAGGTGTATCAATTCAAAACCCGCAATTTCCTTCAGGCCCAATCTTTGAGAATGAGCACACTTCTCGTGGCTTAGCCGCTAGCGTTGAGCGTCATTTAGCAAATTAGCGGATCCAAAGTGATCCCGAATCGCCGGAAGTACGCAAATTGCCGCGCTTACGGCTGTATGGAAAACCGCGGCAGTACCGTGCAGCGAAGGTATCAATAACGTGATCAACGCGCGACATAATTTTAATGAACACACCGGCGAGCGAGTCGCGCCGCGCCGGTTGGTGGAAAGTTATTTGCTGTAAACAGCCGTTGTCATGTCGTCCAATTATTATTAAATCTGTGAAGGGTTTTTATGCGCTTTTTATCCGCCGCCCTCCCCGCAAAGATGCTGGCCCTGGATGGAGGAGTGCAGCGGGCCCCGTGCTGAACCCGGCGCATTGTGTGAAGGCGCCCGTAGGAGTCGTCTTGGGTTTTGATGAAGACGCACAAAGAAGAATCTCGCAACGAAGGGATCAGCATCGTCTCGAGAACGAAAATAAGACGAAAAACTGAGGGAAAAAAAATAAAGGAGAAGCGTCTTCGTCACCTGTGGAGGAAAAAAGCGCACGATGGGCACGAGCGGGAAGGTAAACAAACACAAAAACCGGCGGGTCTCCTTCGATTAGGTGCTAATGGGCCAGCGCGGCCAATAAATCAATTAAACAATTGCGAGCCGCTCACAGAACAGATCCGAGGCGAGTGGCACTCTCCGCCGATGGTAATGAGGTGTTAACTTCTGATTAGGCGAGGTGTGCGCACCTCAGGGAGCCTGGCGAGGTGCCAATAGATTTCAATTTTGTGGTAAATTTCTAGGCGCGCAATTAGCGGCTAGTTGTGGGTCTGGCGTCGCGCCGCGCGCCGTGCCATGCGTTCATAATTTGATAGAAGGTGACGAGGTGGGCGGGCGGAGACGACACCCCCACAGGTGTCAATGGAACGAGTGGGCGTGATGGACCCTGGTCCCTTCTACTCTTTTTCTGGGTGTGGGTGGATGCATGCAATATGGCGCCATTCCCAGGAGTGGTGTCGTACTAACAGTCAGCAGGTAAGTCAAGGAAATCTCTTCTGAATTTAAAGTGTAGTGATAACTTATCCAAAAGTTTCAAAAGAAATGAAATACAGTACCAAACACAGTCGAATGCTTCTATATAACGAACAATTTTTAAGGAACAAAAACTTCAAAATAATGATTTTATAAAACCAAATTTAGCGTCTCAATCTTAAGAGATTTAAATTGAAATGAGTACTCAGGGAGAGGTATTCAAAAACACTGTTTTCGAATTCATTATGAAAATTTCGAAATTCAAAATATAAGATCCATATGGCGACCAAAATTTATAATCCAACAAATTTCTATGTAAGCCCCTACGTTAATTCTATGGTGCAGGTCCTACGGCAGAATTTTTTTGAAAATTAACCCCTTGCCATATGAATCGAGCGACGATTGTGTGTGCCACTTTCGATGAAAGCTTTTCTCATTCGTTGTGATCAGAAGCAGTTTCAGCACATCACATTTTTCTCATGCGTTGTGACCAGAAGCAGTTTCATCACATCACATCGCATTTACTATTTAATAAAACCACATACCTAATTTTTTAAGTAAAAATAAAAGCCCAGCTCTTATATTGCAACTGTAATAAACAATAACGCAAAAACAAAAACGGGCTTCTCACTTTTGGCCAGAACAAGACATCCCGTGTTTGACACGGGCTTCTCACTTTTGGCCAGAACAAGACATCACGTGTCTGATACGGGCTTCTCATTTTAGGCACAGAAGTAGCATCACGTCCCCCACACGTTGTTTTAAGGCAAAGGGCCTACAAAAGTTGCAATTTTCAAACTAAAAATATAAAAATGAAATAATATATATTACCGAAATATTGATCCAGTAAATGCGAAGGCAAATTAAGAAACAAGTACTTTATCGATTTATAAGATTTCGAATATTCAATTTTTTTAAGTCATATAACCTCTAACATGGGTTTTGGCATCAATAAGTAGTATTTCTATATAAATAACTGCATTGACGTATTTTCTGATCATATAAAATGGTATAATTAAATTATAATATGGATAATTGAAACAAAAGTTTTTTTTTCGTATTTCAGTCTATTCAAAATTAATTTTTTCAAACTCTTGTAGCTCGGGCTGCATTTTAAATAGCTTGCCACTAGCAAAAGTATTGCAAGGTATTTTCCCATGAGTCCGCCAGGCAAAGTACAAGTAACAAAATCACGTTAAATTAAACCAGCCTGAGAAAACATTTAAGCTGCATTTTTAGCAGCATCCACCCATTTTGCTAGTATCTAAAACATTTTTCATCCGGCTTGGGGCCGGCCAGCTAGCCCCGAAGTGAGAGGGAGCCCGAAATAAAACGTTATGCAACCTGTAGGAGTTCCTAATCCATAGGTGCCGCGCGGATGGTTGTTTTCTTAATTTGGGAGATTCCCATGACATCACGTCCTCGCCGCTATCAAATTGTTTTGGGTGCGCCACCGCGGCCGCATCTATTCTTGAGAAATCTGAGAAATTCGCGCCGCTGCAGTGCGACTGGTCATTTTGTGGCATCACCTGCTGGGTTTTCGCTTTTCGCAATTATCCACCTTATGATGGATTTATTGGATTATGTGGTCACGTGTGCTGCTAGCGCTGGACAGTCGTATTTTTTCGTGGAACCCACTTAAATATAGTGAGCACGGATGAATTTTTAAAACATTACTGGAATTTAAGTTGATTTTTGTACAATGCAATTGAGAAACCAAAAGTTTATCATTACTTACTTATGACGTCGAGAAAGAAAATGTACTAACTCAGTCGAATTTTATCAATTAATCTTTATATGTATTTAATTAATACACTGCCCACTAAAATGTCGGAGGATTAATGTAGTAGAACATACACGCTTAAAGAAAAATAAAGGTCAAGCTCAACAAGTATTTCGTGGTTTTTAATTTTAGTATTAAATCCTAATAGCTAAAGGAATTTAAAAATTATATATGTATACCAAAAAATCATCTTTCACTTTCTTTCCACAAAATAGAGTTTTAAAGAAAAGGCTATGGGACATAATAATTCTGGGAGATAAAATATGTACATACTTTTACGATAGATGTAGGAGTTCTTATGTTTTTAGGGTTCCTGGAAGAATGTTGGGAGAACAATTAAATGTCTTTGTATTTAAGAACTCCTCTTTAGAGTGTCAATAAATGTGTCAAAAAACTTTAAAGAGTTTACATTAGTCTGAACTAACACTAGGTCAAAATATTAATTAAAGAAACAAAATATCGTAAAAATCGGAACTCAATCTATAAAAAGGCGTCATTTTGTTCTATCTCGATATTTTTCTTCTATTTCCTGGGTGAAAAATAAAGCTGAAAAATAGCAATTTTTTTTTAGTATTATAGAAACAGTTCGCGGAAATTTATAGACGTCTAATTTCTTCTATAAACTTCCGTCTCTTATTCACTGATTAAGCCTACTTTTCGATCTTTTCCGACTGTCTTTAATAAAAATGAAAATTGGTAAATTCTTTAATCTGATTTCAATTTTATTTTTTCTAAAATGTGTAATATTAACTAATATGTACAAAAAACCGTGAGACAAATAAACCTAAGCAATTTAACATGAAAAGATAATAAAAAATACCGCATAAATCGGATTCTGAAATTCCCCTTTAAAGTTCGGCAGTTTAAGAAGAAATTTTTCATGAAAAACTTCTCAATACTGCAGGCGCTAAGCAGTGCAATTTTTCGTGGAAATCATTTCAAAATCGAACACATCAGTTATTTATCGAAAAGTTAAAGATAGTGCCGCTTCGCGGTAGCGTCTTAGCGTCTTACAGTGGACAGAGATAGGAAGGCAGAAATTGCTTAAGTAGTTGAAGTGAAATATTTTACAAATTATAACAATGTAGAGCGCATTTTGCGCGGTATGAGGAGTCCTGGGGCTGGTTCACGATCGGACAACACTTCTGGATTACCCTCATTTGCTCGCGCTAGCCGAGAGCGGGCAGGGCTCGAGAATAGTAGCAAAAATCCATCGATCTTACGCCGGTGGTTATCTAGACCGCGACCGGCGGCAGAAAGCTGCTTCTTGGCATCAATAAACCAAATAATTTACGTAATTATCGATTAGCGCTTCGGTAGCCTTGTTACCTGTATTCGGGTCGAAAAAAGGGGCATTTGCCGTGAATTGAGCAACCGAAGGGCGGCCAGGGCGATAGTGCGGCAAAAGAGATAATCAACCGGAGCAGCCCCGATGGCAAGGTACGGAACGCCACTCGAATGCATAAACGCATGTCCCCAGGTAATTATTTTACCTGGCGCGCGGCCGCGAGATCACTCGTGACTCGGCGCTGAGGTACCCGCCAATAACAAAAACATGGGCCCCGGTAACCCGTAACGTCTAACCGACATTTACGAGCGTTCAAATTCTGGCGCTGGTGCTGTTCCCGCGGCGAACAGATGATCGCCGTCACTGCCGCTGCCGCGACTGCCGCATGCCCGCATCTCATCGCATTGCATGCGCGAATGGGGCACATGTGCCCCGGACCCGTCGCTCGGCACGAGCTAAAACGCGCTCGCACCGCACCGCACCGCGCCGCACCGTCGTCTTTTTAGTTGCTGTTGGATCGATCACAGCTGATAAGACGACGCGCGCTAAAGCTGTTTGTTATTTTATTGCCCTCACCGCGCGTTGCGGCGCTGGTCCCGCTTCCCAAACAGTCAATAAATCCCAAATAAAGAAAAAAGACAAAAAAAAAATAATAACAAACATAAAAATAATAAAGGAAACCTTCACATATCACCCGGTGGACGCGACCATAGATTTTCGGCGGTATCGATTTAATAGAGAAAACCCACCGCGAGAAGTGGGTTCGTAGCCTCTGAACGGGTAATTGGGCGAACCCGACTCCCGGACGGGGATGAATGGCTCTGCAGGTGACCACTTGCGTTGTTTCCGGAATTAATGAGTCGCTCCGGCGGCAGGGCTCCTAATGGAACTTGAATGATTCGAGCCCTTCGGGGAGTCGTCAGGGACACATTCATAAAATTCACATGTCCTTCGAGTTTTTTTAAAGAAAACGCGGCTGGGCTTCGTAGGTTCCATTCCATGGCCGTGCTCCAGGTGGAGTATTTGCTGAGCAAACACGGCTAATTGCCCCCGGTGGAGCAGGCCCCCAGGGGTTTTTAAAACCACGCCTCTGCGCTGTCCCTGCTTCAAAATATCTAAATCTGCAATCTTAAAAATTTCAAAACTTTTGCCAGGAGTACATCCATTGGCATAACATGGTATGGTGCATTATATGCCTAGCAACTAGCTCCCGGATATTTATGAATAACTACATATCATTGCACCTTGAAAATTCAATACGTGCATATTTAATTATTTTTAGCAAAATCCTGTGTTCATACTTAGTTAAAAAATCTAACAACTATACAAATTTAGCAATACATAGCCTAGTCCTAAATTCTGTCCCAAATATTTAAACATACATATATGTACATTTGCGAAAATAGCAAACGATATTCCAACATAATTGTTTTGAGTTTATGTCGTATAATCAAAAATTATAGTTTTTAGAAAATTCTAAAGTCTATCTAAGTCACGAAAATTGATCGTGGATTCGTGAAACCTAAAGACGACTTTGCGATTTTTTCCTGTTGAGCCAGTTGACCATTGGAAAATTTTTAATTAAAAATATTTTAATCCTATAAAAATATATTTCTATTTAATAAATTGACTTACGTACAATTTTATCACTTTAGTAGCCCCAAAACATTACAAAACAGAAACACATTTTCTACTGTTTTAATTTTAGTAATAAGAAAGACAAATAGTAATATTTTAAAAACAGTATTAAATTGCTTCACTTTTGATATTTTATTACACTTCTTTACTTGACTGAATTACTAGAAAACTTAATCAGATAAATATCTGTAGTTATTGTGATTACACAAGTTATTTAGATAGGTAATTTAAAATATTTTTTCCGAACATCGCTCTAAGCTGTGTTAAACCGAACGTGACTTATTAAATAAATAGGAATAAAACTGCTCCGAAGTGTGACGGTCGCAATTCAACTGAAGCTAAAGCGCTTTTTGTTTACTTTACTTCTCAGTCGCTCAGCCGCTGCCCATTGAATTAAAAAATATTTTCTACACTGATATTTTGCTATTAGATGTACTTGACTTTCTCAAAAATCAGATCTTTCCCAAAAAAATCAGACCTTTCCCACAAAGTACTATTTTTTACAATGTTGTGACTTTTTGGATTAAACTAAATTATTTTGAAAACAGAGTTGCTTTTTTGGTAGTATGTATTTATATTATTTATTTAAAATGAGCTGATACCAACATCAAAAAATCGAACTAAACTCTTTTATAATGACTTGAATTTAATTTTTTAATTTTTCTTCCATACTATCCGCATACAAAATTAAACCACAAGAAAAAGAAAAAAATAAGAAAATTGTCCCGCATGCAATTCATATCCAGGGATTTCGAATAAGACGGCGCGGCGATCTTGGTGGCTCCGCGGCTTCTTTATTTATAGACAGGACGGATGCAGACCAAATGTGTGGACTCCAGTCGCAGATGCGGCCATGTCATTTTCCCCCGAGATGGGAAAGAAAAATAAGGACGCTAAAAAACTGTTTTCTCTCATAATTTCTCATAGTTAGATTTAACATTTTATAGTCGTATTCTCTGGAGTTAGATCGAGAATTTCATAGAATTGGTTTAGAACTCATATTTTAGTTTTGTTTTTTGAAACAGAACTTTTGAGATGAAAAAATCAAATTTGTTAAGGTTTTTAGACTTATTATTGGGTGAAGAAATAAAACTAAAAAACTAAGATACTAAACTCAGAAAATGTTCATTTGTTACACTTAACATTGTTTTTCATTTCGCTTCATTATCTTTATTTAACAACAAATTTTTGAGTAGTACTAACTGAATTTGAGCGCAAAATATATTTTAGTCTATTTTTCGCTTGATTTACAGAAAGTTTCTTTAAATTTTTGGGTTATTTACAACAATGAATTAATTTAAAGAATTTAAAGTACTATTTAATCACTGAGATATTACTTTCTTTGACTTTATTTAGAATACTTGGGATAGTAAAATAAATTTTTACAATTTTCGGTTGCCTAAAAAGTTCACATCTTTCATGATTAATTAGTAGAATAAAATGTCTATTTCTAATTATAAAACTTGACAAAGGATGTGAATATATTCTTCAGTTCGAAATTAAAGGTTTCTAATAATCTTAAAACAAGTAGAGTTTATTTAGGATAGATATATTGTTAACTGAAAATGTTTCAAAATTGAGCAATGGTTTTAAACTATTCATCTATTCATTCTATCGCACTAATATAATACAATTTTAATGTTTAAGACGAATAAACATGAAAATAAGTGAAACTTTCGAATGTGTCTGTGGACGGTTCTATAATTTGCCTCCACTTTGTTTTATATAAATTCGTCATATTTATATATTATACATAAATAATATAAGATGTATGTATAAATAAATAAGTTGTAGAATGTTTTAAAAATTCTATAGTAAATTACGTATTTATAAAATTTCAATGCCACGCTAAAAGTAAGGCTGAAATCTAATCGTAAACTTTGGCCTGCAAAATATAGTAGCATATTATAATCTATAGTATTTTCTGTGAAAGAATTCTGGGTTAGAATTTCCGGAGTTCCTAAAAGCATCTGAAGGTTAACTATTTTTACTTTCCCACCTTCTCACGACCAAAGTGTCCATTGTTTAATTTTTTACAATTATCCTTTTGAAAGGAGAAAAGATTTTCGAGATTCATTTCGGATTCACTTCATGAATAAAAGCCATGAGTGCACAAAAAGGAACCGAAGGACCTACGTCGGCGGAACCGTAGCATGGTCACTTCTTCAGGGGCTGTCATGTCCATCATTAAAACTCACCTCTGGATATAAAAGCCCACCCCCATCACCCCTCCCCCCATCCGGAAAATACCTTGATGGGTTACAACCCTGTGGTCCACACGCTCCAGGGTATTTATGTATACCTTCTATTTTACTCTCACAATACATACAAACAACTCGCACGCATTTTCCACCCCCTCCCGAAGGACTTCAACAAATCTTCCTTGAAGCAAGGAGAAGAAAAAGAAATGTGAGAAGGGCGCCCGAAACCACCCCCTCCCCCGTAATGTTGGTGAACTTTCTTAGCGGGAAAACCGCACGATTCATACCAACACATAGGGTTTAAGGGTTGGGGGCTTGTGCCTATAGTGCGGGGGTGGAAGATGTAATTTTCTCTCTTGACGGAAAAGCGTTTCCCCTCCGCGAAAATTCTGCCGGTGGTGGGGAGAATTGGGTGCGCGGCCATCAACCTGATGATGTCGCGATGTTTGCTAATGTCCTTCTAACGTCCGACTTTCAACCCCTTCGAAGGGTTTCTGTCGCTCGGACGAAGGGTGGCACTCACACACCTTTTATGCCCCTTAAGGATAATTGTTTTGTACATACCAACCGGCCTATGTATGGGTTTTTAAGTATGTGTTGGAGGCCCTACATTGAAAGAGAATTTTTCCTGAAAGAACATTTTCAAGAGTATTTTCTTCCCGTTCGAAGAGAATTTTTTATCTATAGCTGGTTCTGGTGGAAGACGCGAAGTGTCCTGAAGGACTTCCACCACCAACACAGCCACAACCCGGGGGTGGGATGGGTCGGGTGGGTGACGAGGGCCACCCACCACCACCCACAGAGCGCCGCGAAAGAGGTGAATCTTCCTGCGGGGACCGCTGTTCCTTAGAAGGTGCACCGGTGAAAACCGAAAACCGTCCTCGTCCTTGCTCCTGTTGGGAAAAACTTCGTCCGTCGAGGTGATCCCGGCTGTGATTAGTGGCGATCTCCAGGCGGCTCAGCGCGAGCCCCAAGTGGTGCCCCAAGTGGTACCCCCCGTTGTGCAGTGGTGCTTCCGTTCCTCGACTATCTCAAGGAGGAGCTCTCGTCCTTTCTTTTCGCTCTCGGGCAGTGCAATTTTTCCTTCGAGTGTTTGCGTCCACCTGAGTCCGCAGTTTTTCCGCTTTTCCGTATTTTTTTTTTTCACGATTTCCCTCATTTTTCGTCCTCGTCGCTGCCGCCGCTTGTTCCTGCTGCTGCTGTTGTTGTTTATGTTTGTGCAGTGTCTACACGCTTTCTTGACAGTGGTAATTACCCCGAGTAATTGTTCTGCGGAGATAATTCTGATTTTTCGCGGCCGTTTGCGTTCTGCGACGAAATTCAACACACAAATTTTGCTTTTGCCGGCTAAAAAGCCTCAGATAATTTCCAGGTAGTGGGTTGAGTTTCCATTAAATCGCAAGTATCTTTGATAGATTTTGACTAATTCGAACTTCGAATTGTGCATTCTTTTAATATCTGTTGCATGTTTTGCTAATTTAATAGAGGAAGGTCAGGAACATTTGAATAACTACTTTAGCAAGCAACCACCTTGCGTAAAGTAAGCACTTAGTTAGTTAGGCGTTATTTTTAGTGTTATTAGTAACAAAAACTTTGTGTCGCTCCTCTCAAATTTCTTTAGATTATCACGTAGCAGTGTTAAGCAAAAATTAATTGCAACGAAATTTTAAATTTTAACGGTTAAATATATATCTAACAATCAATTACATATTTACCATAGGTGCAGTTGTCTCAAATCAAAGTATCTACATAGCAATTAAATTATGTCACAATCAAATCAAATTAATTGTAGTCATTGAGGGATGGATTTTGTTATTTAACTGATTTTCTGAAAGTGTATTCTTCTAAGAATATGCTATAGAAAGACTACTGACAAATTCCAAGTAGTTCGTTAGTTATGGTAATTTTCACGTACAAAGACACGTCTTCAAATTCAAACACATTTTTAAAATTTTAAATGCGTTCTTCTCGAAATAATATTTTTCCAATTGGTGGAAGATGGGATAAAAAACGCCTACACTATCAAAATCCGTAAAAAGTTAAAAATTCAGACAACTATTTTAATGTATCATAATTATTTTGGTTTTCGATCAGCGCAACAGTTTTATTAAAGCGTTTGTCACCGCTTCCTGACGACTCTAAAACACGCTTAGTAACGCGGGCTCAAAAGACCCAAAGAATCGAAATTTTAACATCTTCATCAGAAAAATAAAGGCGCTGAGGGAAAGAAAAGAATCAAGTGAAAAAATAGAAATAGAGGTTCAGGAGCTAAAAAGTTGTTAAAAACAATGAAAAATATTCCCGGAGAAGTATGGGGCTCCCAGTCATAATTTTTGTAGCAAAAAATTTTTAGTTAATTCCTAGATCTTTTTCATTCACTAAATTTGATTAATTATCGCCAAATTGATTAGTACAATTTTATTTAATGAACTGTAGAAAAATTAGCCCTTAAAATAGTTAACCACTTGCGGTAAAATTACGAGTCCAGCTCGTCATTGTTTAGTTATGTCATAATGGCGAGCTACACTCGTCGTGTGACTAAAATTACTATTAAAGTACATTTTACAATTTTAATTAACAATAAGTAGGAATTGTAATATAAAACATTCGTTTTTTTAAATAAAAATCTAATTTTATCGAGAAAAATAGAGCTTTATAAGGTCTAATTAATTGGATCAAAGTCAGGTGCTAGACTATAACTGAAAATTTATGTCTTCGGATTTTTCAACAAATAATAAAGTTTATCCTCTGACCAAATATTTTTTATTGTAAACTCATACTTAAAAAGCGAAGTGACAAATGTTGTTGATTGACTGATTGATCATAAAAGAGATTTACAATCAATAAATGTAGACATATAATTGCCTATCATATAAAAACAAAAATCACGCAAAAATTTTGTTAGGTGATGAATAAATTAAATGAAGATAATATTATAAGTCACAAGGGGTTTAATTTGCTATACCAGAAAACAAAATGAAATGATTAAATAACTATTAAAAGGGGATTTTTGCTATTTAAATTGTATACCTCACCATTAACAATACTTTAACTAACTTCTTGCTTGAAATGATTCCACAACTACCACAAAAAATAACAATATTAATATTTTAAAAAATGTGCGATTAATAGGAATTTTTTTTTATTCTAACTAATACATAAACCTAATTAAAATATCCTTCATTTTTTACGCAATTCTTCGTTATGCAGAAAGACTGCAAGATATACGCTAATCAGTCAGCTGCCTACTTTATTTTAACTTCACGCTTAAATTATAATTAACAAAGAACAATTTAAACGTGATTCCTTCATCTCGACTGAATAGAATGATTCATGCAGGTATTTATTCATAGCAATAAAATTTTAGTTTAACGATTGTGATTTCCATACAAATTAAAAGAGGTAAAAACATGTTGCAGAATGCAATTCGTCCTCTAAAGTGTTAAAAAGAATAAAAGTAGATGAGCATTTTTGTTCGAGAAATCATTCATTTTGCTATTTATATCCTAAGTATATGCCTAGTTCGCATTTTTAAATGAGATAAAGTAACCAAAGTTTCTTTTAAATAGATTATCCTTAAAAAGTTATTATTCGAACGACTTTATTATTATAATTTGAGTAGCTTAAAATTCAAAGCAAAGCGATATATTAGATAGGTGCTATAAATATAAATATGTAAAATTGATTGCTACTTTAACAATATCAAAAATTACAAAAGACGAAGTGATGGTGTGGGAGTCACATGAAGTAATCAAACAAAATAGCCGTGAAGCGTCCTTGCGTGGGTGTCGTCTATTTTGTGATAATCCCGCAAAGGGCTTTGAAATTGCGCTTCATTTACGTAATTCACGAGTTATCGATAATTATTTATTTTTTGATATACATATGTACAATCAAATTTAATTCTTAGGAATGTGTCATTTAAACTAAAGTAGTAGATAAGCGGAAAAACATTTTAGAACATAAAAGGGCGGTAACTACGTACGTTTTGAGATAGCCAAGTAAAAACAAATATTTATAATCGAAAATGGCTTTATTGTTTTTCAAAATAGAAATATCACTCGTATGACAAAACGTTCTGAGTACGTTTACCATTAAAAATTTCAAACTTTACAATGACAAAGCACAATAATGCATTAATAATCTCAAAACTTAAGTAGCAACCTACATACGTGGTAAGGACCATACATTTTGCGGTAATTAGTTATTTCAAATGTTTTATTGATGACAATTTTCACTCAGTTAATAAACTGAAACTATAATATAAAATATGCTAATTGGATGTGTTTATAATAATTCACTAGCTTATATACTATAATTATGTATAATATTCAATCTCATATGCTAAGAGCTATCAGGTACTCTTTTTTTTATCAATGGCTTATCATTGACCTACATTATTAATAAATATGCAGATTGTAAAATTATGAAGTTTTTTGAACAAAATGAACCCTTGTAACTTTCGGTCGTTTTATCCATTCAATTTTAAATTAAATGGAGTTTTGTTAACACGTTAGTTAGAGGATTAAATTTCTGCGATTGATGACATAGGCATTCACGAAGAAAAGATTTTTTAAAATTAAACCACTTAGGGGCAAACGGGGTGTCAATAATTAATATTTAATTTATTATTTTATTAAGATGCTTATTTTGGAAAGTGATTTGATCCCTTAAGAGCCTTTTTTTTAAATATCACCAGTAGATAATTGTCTAACCAAAGAATTGTTAGAATAATTGCATTTATAATAAAATGTTTCAATAGTAGGTACTCCATAATTGTTTGCAAATTAATTCTCAATTAGCTAATTTGTATAGTTCAGTGTTAGAGAAATGCGAGGGTAAATAAAAAATAATTTTAGGAATTTTATTGCTTGCTATGCTTATTTGTTACGAGGCTATTTTCCAAATTGTGTGTTGATCGTCTATTTATGAAAGAGTTCATGTATTTGAACACTGAGAGAAATTATGAACCCTAGGCTTTCATTTGCTAAGTCCCACGACTCACAATTTCTGGATAGCAACACTTTGTTTGTGAGCGTTGTGAAGATATTTATTTTCTTTTTAGACATTTACTATAATTTAGTAAATCATTCAATAAAGCCTTGAAAGATTCAGAAATGTGATCAGCCCACTACTACGAAATGTACATACATATGTGTGCAAGATATTTACAGACCATATCTTAAATGTACATGGGAATTTATATCTTTTAGATAAATACGAGACATGTGGGTAAAAAAAATTGCTATAATCTAAAAATTTACATAGAAGTTATATTTTTAAAGGCCAGAATTTTCGGTTCATAGTCCGTGAATCCAACGCTCATGGGTTTATTTTTATTTAGTGAAGTTTCTCTTTATGTTTATTAACGCAGTTTCCCAATAAGTTATTTTATGAATTCCAAATATCGATAAAAAGTAATACCTTATTACTACTATTATTTAGTTTTTTTTTTTTTTACATCTTAGAAATACTTGAAATAAATGCATTTAGTTTATGTTACACAATTTCTTGGTGGTGAGGAAAAATATTTATATAAAAATCTTATGATTTTTTCAGTTATTTTTGCCGAATCAATGGGTTGGTGTTATTTTTATATTTAATATAAAATTGTTTGGCCATTTTTGTCACCTTTGTCTTCTATAAAAATGTAATACATAATTATTATTATTCAAGAGATAACGGTCAGTTCTTCAAAGGTCTCAGCAATTGTAATACTAAATTTAAAGTAAACTTACAGCCTCTTTTAAAAATCAACAATTTCCGAAATTGTCTGAAAAGTGTAATTTTTCATAGAAGCTCCACCGAGTGACCACCTCAGATCGCGTCTCCTTACCAAAAAAAAAACAAACCAAAGCTCCGTCCACACGGTGTGCAGTTTGCACGACTGCTGCCGTTACTTTTCGGATTTATTGCAACTAGCAGGGGGGAGGCACTCAAAGCGTCGGAAATTGCAGTGGCAGCGTGGTGGGCCCCATACAGCCCCAAGTCGCCGAGGGACTGAAGAAGAGGCCCACCACCGCTTCGCTTGCTTCCTCCACTTGAGCGGCCCATTCACTGTCCATCCACCAGCCGTCGTCCACTTTCCCATCGCAGCTCGTTACCGTCGCGGCGCCGCCGATCCGTCCCTCGTCATCGCATCGCCTGTTCGCGAAAAAGGAAACGGAAAAGGGCGCCTCAAGCGCGAACCGCCGAACTTTGAAGCTGGTGGATGTCGGCTGGTGGCGCTCACCGCTACCTTTCCAGCCAATTTTCCAGTCGACCCACCGAGATCCGTTGCCGCATCCATCGAAAAGATTTTAATTCTCTTTTGTTTAACCGATGCTCTCCTGCACGTGGTGTGCGGAGCCAGAGCGTAAACTTCACCGGAATTTATTGTATATATATAGAAATTGTTTCTGTGTGTTGGTGGGAAATGTCAAAATTAAAAAATTCCTGGAGAAAGAGTTTTGAGAGCCGAAGAGAGAATTTTATTATTTCGAGTATATAACGGTTTTGAGGATGTGTGCGGCAAATGTTTTGTATACTTCCCGATTTCAAGCGGCTGTCGCTTTGACAGCCAGAGAGAGCCGACCAGCCGAGTAGCCGCAGCGGTGAGCCGGTGTAACGGTGTGTGCGCCGCGACGGTCGGGCTGGTGTTGGGGCGACGGGCACGTGCAAATACCATTCATCGATGTGCGTACTTAGAAAATTAGAAATTTTCTCATATGTCACACACGTACCCGGCCGCTGCGAGGGGCGCGCGACTCTCCTACGGCTGGGCTCACACTACCCAACGACTGTGAGTTTGCTGCTGTGCTCTATGCGGTGCGGCGCGGCTTTTCTTCGGCAGCGTGCACACGTACAGAAGACGGGGGCCCACCCGTCACCCGACCGCCTTTCTTTCCCCATATCCGTTATATTGTAGAGTGTGCGGGACGGCGGCCAGTGTGGTGGTGGCCTTATACACGACGGGCCGACGCTGTGTGCGAACTGGGGGGCATCACCGGTGGCCAGTGCCGTGTAGTCGTCTCGATGGGCCTTTCCGAGGGTGATATAACGCCGCACGGCCGCACGTACATTGTTAGAACGGCGAACGGCCATACGCGAAATATTAGATGCAAACGGACTGTCGCGTAGTGCGGACGTGTATACGTGCTTTTATGGGACCTGCTAATCACAGAGGTTTTCACTGGCTGAGAGCCCACAAATAACTGTCCGCTGCTCCCTGCCGCTTGCCTTCCAAAAGCCGCCTGCCTTTTTCCAGCTCCGTCAAAAGTTCCGCTTCAGTCGCGGGGTGCAGCCAGGCTAGTTTTAACGGTTCATCAGCTGTGTGGATGCTGTTCGCCTCTTGGCAGCATCGGTTTTTTTAACTAACGGTTTCCGTTCGTTTTCCCATTGGTCCTGCGGACGCCGGATGCACCGTTACAAGCGGTGACAGCGACGACATCATCCCCCTTGACATTTAAATTATTTAAAACAATTTTTTTGTTTTATTTTTGTTTTTTTGTTTATTACCTTGTGCAGTGAACCGGCGATAACTTCGCGCGATGCGAAAAAGGATTAATTTCTGAATTGAAGTGATTTTCATTCAAAAAAGTGTTAATCAAGTGGTCAAGGATGCGGCCCTTGCGGTGAATGAAAGTTACGCGGAAAATATCATCCGCAAAATTCGGGCAGAATGTGTCCGTTAATTTCACCTTACAAATTCAAAATAATCAAAATGTGCTGAAACGGATTTTTTAACATCAGCCAAGGTGATCATCATTAGTGCGATAAAGTGATTTATTTAAATAAGTAAATAAATAAATAAACAAAAAACATAAAAACAATGATTGTGTGTTCGAAAAGTGACTCCCAAAGGGATTTAAATGCTAATTGTTATTTAGCGCCAACAACTGCCGTGTGAGGATTTTGTTCTGTGTTTTGTTTACCGACTAAAAAAAAAGAAAATAAAAAATAAAGGCAGTAAAAATTCACCTGTTCCGCGGCACACAGATGCAAATTTCGCGGCTCCTGTGTGTTAGTACTTGGGCACTTTTTGTGGATTATTTTTTATTATTTCCATAAGAACAAGAAAAAGTTTTTTTTAAAACGCGAAGGATTCGTCTCGAGGATTTGTAGTAAAAATGTGTAACTACTGGCGGTTACCACCCCCCGCCACCCGCGCCCAGTGAAGGTGTCAGTGACCTGCTTTAACTCCCCCGTCCAGTGACACTTTTTTTCTTTTCGTTTCCTTACAAACAAAACAATCTTCAGACAAAATAAAAAATAAAAAATTTAAGATACTGGTCGCCAAATGTGGCGAGTGTACTCCTTCGGAGAAGAAGCCCGCACTTCCTTCGGCGGGCAGTGAAGATTTAATTATTTTTTTCTTTATTGTGTGGAAGAAGTGATTTTTTTATTATTTTTTCCATTTTTCTTTGAGTTGCAATTTCCCGCGGAAATTTGCACTGTTCGGTTTTTCTTGCATGTTATTTTGCAATTTAAAGTGAACAAGTTGAGAAAGAAGTTTCGTTTTATATCACACTGAAGTTCTATTCAATCGGAAAATTTGGAAGATAATCAAAAAACAACAAAATATCCGGAAAAATGAGAATTAAAATGCCAGCAGTCCGCATTGCACAAGGTGAGTAATTTACGAGTTAAGAATTCTTCAGTTGTTGAGGTTTTTATTTTATTTTAACTGAAAGTAGGACCCAACTTTGGGGATTTAAACTGAAACTGCATTTAAATAATGCGCTTGGTTTTTCTTGAACAAGGATTTTTATGTCCAGTGCTACTTCCTCGTAATTTAACTTCTGGAATTCTTTACCCACATTTATTAGTCAGAAATTCAAAAACTGCTGACTTCAAAAGAAGATCATTTCAATATTTTTCAGAATTATAGTGCCTGAGAATGATTTAGCCTTATTTTTAAATTTTTATTTTTCTTATCTCTTTAATTATAATGTTTTTTCTATGACTATCTTTATTTTTATTTTTCATTTTTCTTTTATGTAGTTTATCTTAAGTTTCATGAAATGTTAAGCAGAGGTATTTTTAGTTTGGAGTCTGCACATATAGATGATGTGTTAAATTAATAAAGAATTATTATTACTATTAATTAGTTTAGTTCGATAGTCTTAACGAAATTATTCCCAAAAAGTACTTACTATAAGTCCGAATTTTCATGGTTTCAATGTTCGTGAATTATTTTTATTATTCTAAACATGTTAGTTTTATAAGTTTATTGAAATTTTCTATAGCAAATTATATCCATAACTAATCTTATGTAATTTAAAAATTTGGACATTTTTTGTGCCCGCTTACAGTCAAAGGTTAGCAACAAATCACTCTTTTGATGTTTAGTGGCTGAATACCTATTAATCATTAAAAAACGATATTCTTAAAATCCTTATAGATATTGTACATTTTATATACTATTTATTATGGACCTTAATAAGGTGGTAAAGTAAAAGCAGTACGTCTCATTTATATAAGATAGATGCTAATAAATAACTAGATCTAGTTAGTGCTAGTCAAGGAACGAGCCCAGTAGCGAAATTTAAATCCAGTACATACAGGATTAATTCTTTCATCAATGCAAATATAATACAGCCACAAAATTTAATCAATTACTGCTACTAAGTACACATATTATTACATTTATAAAAATGTAATGTAAATGGTAATGAATATAATTGATGAATTATAATTATTTACTGGTAACTAATTGAAAAAGAAAGCGATTAACTCCCTCCTATGACATCTCCATGTAAAAGTAATGCGTGTTTTACTATTGGGTGTAATCTAGATCAGGATCATAATATGATACAAATCTCGAAAAACAGATCTGTAACTTTCTTAATTAAAAATTTCACTGTCTAACCAAAAGTTCAAAGTTCTAAATGGTGCTAAACATCCCGAATTGACCTTTTTCACAATGCTCGTAATACCAAGTGATGATCAGCATGCGTCCTCAACTTTAGCTTCTAAATAACGCTCTATTTAGGGCCTATTATGAGTGAGTAATCATAATTTATATTTTCTCAAACAAAGTCGATTTTATCCTTAATTCTGTAGTAATCTAATCACCATTTAAACTTCAACTCTTTATAAACGAGCGCAACTGAGATCCAAAATTTCATAAGTTAGATATTTTGTAAAAATAATAATTTTAAACTAGGGACTGAGCCTCACTGAGGTCTAATAAATAGTGAGATGAAGCTTTTATCTCCGAAATTGTAAATTTTAGTGAACTTATTTTAGCTATATTCCTCACATAACTATGCTTAGAATTGTACTGATTGCATCTGGTTAAAATTTAGTAAAATCCCTCGTCTGTTGTTTAGCTTCGTCGATTCAATGGAAAGCACGTAAAACCAGGTAATATTAATATTTTCAAATCGCTTTGTAGTTTAATTCTGTTTAGTTCTGATGTATAATAATTTCAAAATATTTTCTGTCTCCATTAAATAAATTACCTAAAAAGCTATCGATTTAATATGTACCATTTATAGTCTGAGTATAATAGGTGAATTAGATTAATTATAATATTATTATATTATTATAGGTTAATAGCCTATATTAATTCCTAAAACTATTAAATATGCAATTGAATTGATTTCATTCACAAATATTCCAAAATGTAGATTAGAAATGCTTAACAGAAGAAGTTTTATTCTCTATAATTTAAAACTGTTTTTAAGTTAATTATAGAAACTAAATCAAACTAAATATTTCTATATCTTTCGCAAACAATTCTTACTATGCTCATTTATTGTAAAAATATAAAATAACTACTTAGAATTATAAAAATAAGTTAAAACTTTAGTTAGAACTAAAAACTGTGATTTATACTTGTAAATACGAGGGACTTTTGATAGTAAAAAATAAAAATTGTTATACTTGTATAAATGGTATCAGAGCTTGAAACTCATTTTTATAGTCTGTATGTTGTAAGTAAGTAAAAAATGTTAATTTGAGTCTCTTAAAAGACAATTAATAATAATATTTTTATGTAAATATACAATTTATAACTTATTCTACTTAGTATTTAGATTTTTAATTTGATTTATTGGTATATTAGGATATAGTCTTAAGTAAGTAATCTCTAAACTCATTAAAAAAAGTTAAAGATATAGTTATCTAAACAGCATAAAACAGGAGCGGAAAGGTCTCTAAGGTTTTTCTCTTTAATTTCAATCGTATACTTTTTCTGCACTATTTCGATGTGTAACACATTTCAGGATAGTTAAAGCGTTATTCTGAGTTAGAAAATAGAACTAATTTTAAACTATAAATATGGGGAAAGCCATAAACTAAGATAATGAATTTTATATCACGCAGTAAAAGACGATAAGCTTGTTTTTTAACAGTTATAATATTAAAATTAATAGTAAAATCGAATCTAGATTTTCGGTCTCTGACTCTGACATAAAACATAGTACCTAAATCCCATTCCCTGGTCTTGCCCGGATATTATCCGGTTATCGAACCCCTGCAAACTTGGAGCTGCGAAAATCCAGAACTCGAACACGGGTGCTCCGTGCTCCTTAAAGCGACAGAGCGGCGAGCACAGGTGGAATCACCTGTTCCGAGGCCGTCGTAACCCCCTTTCAATTTTCTTTATTTAGTCTATCGACCAAACGATGGTCACTCATATGATGATTGCATTAATGCGGCAGCCAGGCACGAAGGAGGCGGAAAGTCGTTACAACTTGATACCTTCACCATGGCTACCGGGCGCCTCGTTTATGGGGCCCTTGCACGGCGCCTCCGCGGGTTCAATTGAGGCCTGGGCGAACCTGAGCCGACCTCTCGCATTACCTAGCAAATCCCCCCGCGGTGCGGGTTAAGACGCGCTAGTTGAAAGGTGGTAGATTTTGTAATTTGGAATAGTTGAAAAGTCGGGACTTCCCCGATTTTGGGTGGAATCAGAATGTAAAGTTTTTGAGAGTAATATCAAAATAAGCCTCAAAGGCTGTTCCGACTTTTGCATTCAGCGCAATCAGCGGGAGGGACACTGCGCTGGGGCTCATTTAGTGGCTGCGCTCAGACGTCACAACAGGGATCCTGTCAGTAGGATTAAATATTTCTGCGAGCCCAAAGGACTTCTCGGGGAGGAGGAGGAGGAAATGGGATAAAATAAAACGACAGAGTTCCTTTTGCGAGTCCCGACCGGGGCATTGTTTTAAGCTCTGCTCTTTGACATCCTTTGAGGAATCAACTAATGAGTGACGTCTGAAAGGAGTCGGGAACGGTTGCGCATCAGCGGCGCATGCAGCTGACAGCCGAAACCCTTTTTTTCGCAGCAAGGACTCGCCCGGGACCTCTTCAAATCGAATCATTTGCAGTAAATCAAACGCCGCCTTGTCCCGTCGCGGAGGGCTCGCGGGCTCATTGTGAGCGCTGACCTCGAGGACGCGGATTTTTACTAAAAGGGTTTAGGGTTGTCCTCTGCATTCGGACATATTAAATGCAAATAGTAAAAAAAAGATCTTCTTAGGTCCTCGCGAGGGCACAGAGTTGTTAACCCTTAACCACGCTGGGTCAGCGGGGTCACCACCCCGCGTGTACGCAGCCCTGTCCACCGTCCATCAGTTTGCCCACGAAAGGGTTCTCCGGGTGATTTGGTCCGATCAAGATAAATTTTCAGAATTTTTCACCACGAAAACTGCACCCTTTCGTCCTTTGCCCGCAGGTTCAAACACAATCGCACACATGCATACATAAAATACCCACAAAACCTTCTCCCAGCCATTCCCTAAAAAGTACACACCTTTTCCCGGAGACGGGAGCGGAGTTTAAACCTGGGAAGAAAAAATTGCGATACACAAAAATTAATCTGCGGACAGTTCTTTTTGCATGGAAAACGACTTTCTACAGTTTGACAAAACTTTTCACTTTCAAGGAAAACTTTTATTGAACCGGGAGCAAACTGCAGGAACAAAATAAAAAAAAATATATATAAAAAAAGGACGAGGAGTAAAAAAAAATTTCACCGGGTGTCGGTGGGTTTTGGATGGGTCGGGGTGAGAATCGCGTTAAAGTTCGTGGAAGAGTCTGAAAGTGGGAAAAACGGGAGGGAGTGGGGATTAGGAGGGGGAAATGAAAGGCAGCAAGAACGCGTTTTCACGAGCTCATATTTTTCGCGGAAAATCGAGCGCGGGTGGAAAAAAGACACGACTTCGCGAATTGGCAGAGAGACGACGACGACAGCGGCGGCGGCCGGCTGCATGCTGCGACTTAAAGGTTAGACAGACAGACAGACAGGAAATACTTTTACTTTTCGAAAAAGTTTTCAGTTGTTCTTCGATATTAGCGCGGGTGGCGGAAGGTTAAGGAGTTCGGAGCGCGGGATGATTTTTTTTTTGTAAGTTTTTCGCGTTAATTGCGAATTGAATTAAGGGTAAAGTGGGTTCCGGGGCTGATTTTGGCGCAGGGTGAGAGATTACAAGATGCAGGACAGGTTAACTCTTGTGGAAGGATTTGATGAGGTCGAGGTCGGTTTAGGGTTTTTTTTGTGCAGAAAATCGTTTTACTTCATAAATAACTGGGTCAAGCAGGGTGTAGTTTAGTTTAATTTAGTATAGATAATAAAAATTCATTCTGAAAATGTTGGTATCTAACTCAGTAACGTTCAAAATTTTTCTCAGTAATAGAAGTTATGATTTGAACTATATTTATAAGTTTATCTTCTCTTATTCTCACTCAATTTAAACAGTTATATAATTACCTATGTAAGTTTGAAAAAAATCCCAACAAATATTAAAAAGATTTACCTAGTTTTTAAAGGTTTCTACTTGAAGTTAGTCGTAATTGTATCATAAAAACATATCACTTTCCACTAAATTCAAATAGTTTCAAATATTGGACCTTAAAGTTACTCAATTCTCTTGAAACCCTTATGTCAGTCCAAATCTCAGTTCCCTGGCAAATAATTTCTCAATTTATTATGATATTACTATACTTATTTTAAATGTCCTTGTCCTTATTTGTTATTTTTGGGATCTATTTAATGAGACCAAAAACAATGGAATATCTAATTGTTGAAAAGATATTTCTTTAAAAATAAAAACAAATTTGCACTTCAATTGCAAAATTATCCAATATTCATGGAACAATACATATATAAATTTGCCAGATAGGTAATTTATGTTGCAAGAAAAGTAAAATTTCTTGGAATAGTCAGTAACTAGACGCTATTCTTTCCGAATAAAATTTATCCTAGACGAAGGTATCGAAAGTAGTTCAAGTTTTCAAACGTTTATGAAGCTGGTTTTTCTTTTCTAATCAATTAAGTTCCCTAAGAAGAATAAATTCGAGAAAGTAAGTATATTTCCAAGTATTTAATGTATTGTATTTTGTTAGCTACAGATATTCATTTAACTCAAAGCGGCATTTTCTATTTGTTTATCATATTTGGAAACCCTCAATATACAATACGTTGCTCAATATCGGATATTAAACTAAGACTGATGGAAAAGAAAAGACTGAATGAAATATAAATTTTATAATAAATTTTTAGATAATATGCAATTAAACTATGATTTCAATTCGCTCTCTAAAATAAGCAACCTAATATCAAATATCCGATAGTACGAACATCATTGATAAAACATAAAATAATTTAATATTTTCAAAACAATTCCTTTTTTTACGTTTGGACGGGATTTTATAATACATATACCTATGAATCAGGCATTAATTTTTTCAAGTGCCTGAAAATGTTTTAAGCAATCAGAAAAGTGTAACGAAAACGATTTTTCGCACTATTCATCAAGCGGAATAAACGCGGTTACATGATTAATACCTATAATTAAAAAACCCAGATAAAAGAATCATGTTGAATTTTTCAGAAAGATAATACGTATATAATCTAGGCATTTAAAATCATTAAATCTTCTTTAAATAACAGAAGGAATAAAACGAAATTAAGAAAATTCCGGCGACACTCTACCCCCTAGACAGACTTTAACAGACTTCGAACTGTGACTCATCGCGTCATCACCCAATCACCCGTCCCAGACGGATCAAAAAATCTCTGAAAATAGCTAAAAACCGCGTTCCGCTGAAATTACACACGAGTTTTCCCGCGAAACACATCTGTACGTAAAAAATATCCCACAAGACCCGACATGGATCGCATCGCACCGGTCATCCAAGGAGCGCCAGATGTTAGCCACTCGTCATGTCCACTCGGCTACTTAGCGTCACGGTGCGACAGCTAAAAAGCCCCAAAAGAACTAAAATAACTCCCGAAACCGCGGCTGGCGACGACGACTACCAAAAGAAAATCCGCCGCCGCTGCTGCCGGCACCGTACCGACCACCCCCTCTTCACCTACCCTCCAATTCTACCGCGCGGACGGCGCGGCGGCGTGTTAAATGCGTCATCGACTTTATAAATCGCGAATTGAATTGAGATCGCCGCGTCTGCGGAGTTCCTTTTTTCTCCTAAAATTGAAGCCTCGAAAAAGTAGGGGAAGAAAAAGCGAAGAATTTTTCAAGTAATGGTTAAAAAAACAAACGTCGAAAAATATCTGCAATAGCGCGCGACTTATGCTTGAATAGCACGCGCCAAAAAGTAGAGTGCGCGACGGTGAATCGACGCAAAATGAAAAAAGAGCGCGTATAATTCGAAATCATTCATTTTTTTTTTACCGAAAGGGGTACATCATACGGGTGTGCTACACATCCCCAGAACATACCTGAGCCATTTCACCTCACCTCTGCAGATGTAAGACACAGAGCCTCCTCGTCTTGGCAGCCAGCGCTCCTCTGTTCAATTGATTCAATTAAATTTGCATACGTACGGCGGTACGATGTACCTGGCTGCCGTTGTGCCGATGCTGCCGGCCCCTGCGCCACCGCAGCCCCGGGCCCCGCCGTTTTCATCCT
The DNA here is from genome assembly GCA_963920795.1 of Eutolmus rufibarbis. NCBI lineage: Eukaryota > Metazoa > Arthropoda > Insecta > Diptera > Asilidae > Eutolmus > Eutolmus rufibarbis. The sequence continues at coordinate 43,143,487 of OY987206.1, forward strand.
CGTCGTCGTCGTCGTCATCTGATCCCACCGCTGACACCACCGTCGCCGCCGCCGTGTGTGCAATATTCGCGTTTTGTACCTTTATGAGTCCAGGAGACGTGTGGGCCCGCGAACTCACATTTCAATGAGCCCCAACTAAACTATGCGCCCCGGAGGCTCACCAGACCTCTCGAGCATCAATCCGAGGCCCGGGAGAAGTCGAGGTGTGACGGCGACGGCGACGGCGACGGCCACGACGAGATGACGATGGTTCGGATGCTGCCTGAGATGACGACGCCGACGACGACGGCGACTGGGTGCTGCCTCAGCTGGGCGGCGGGTGCCAAATTCCAGCGGGCTGTGCGATTCCTTCAATTGGAAATCGAACAAACGCTCAATTGATGAGTTCCTTAATTTGCGGCCATTGTTACCCCCGGGGGGGGCACCAATTCCGCCGCCGTCGCCGCCGCGGCCCACTCACAAAATCCCATCGAATTCGCGCCTATGGCCGCCCGCCGCCGCCGCAGCCTCCTTCAGAACCGCGCGCGACAGACTGCTTCTTGCGGCTGCTGGTTCCACAGCCTCCCGTCTATCACCTTCGTGTCGCTCTCGATGGGTGCGGTGCTTAATTTCGCTGTGCCTTCGTGTCGGGGGAAAATTTAAATTTTTCGCTCATTTCTAATTACAGCGTTGGACATAAACAATGCGATCGCGATTATCCGCGACAAGAGGCCTCTGTTCTCTAATCCCTAGATAGATCAAGATCTGGGGGTTTCGGGGAGTTTCGCTAACCCGCGAGGAGACTCGCTGTGACTGAGTTTCGTGGTGAAGTCACTCCTCGAGTGCTCTGGGGCCACCAGCATTTTTAGAATTTTTTACATTTTAAGCAGAAAACGCGAAGGTGGTGGTGTTCTTGTTCTAGCTACTCGAAGACAAACAGTTGAGAATTGCCGCATTTTTATGCAAATTGCAAAATTGTGCGAGTTTTATTTTTATTTATTATTTTTATTTTGTATCACCTCGAAGTTTTTCGGGGGTAAATAGCGATTAATGGAGCGTGGCACCTTTTGTGTTCAAGCATACTTGATTTTTAAGTTTCTTTTTAGAATTGGTCTAAAACTTGAATTTTAGTTTACTATATTATAAGCTGCACTTTTTCCTTACTATCAAATATGTGTGATACACCTTTTGCAATAATCTTTTTTTCGGTGAAATTTACTTTTAATAACTTTATCTGGTCTAGGACAAGTTGAACATCAAAACGTACCAAACAATTCCTTATTTGTTAAAATTCTGGTTTACCATGGAAAAAACTTTGAATCTTTATAACTTTTAAATGAGACGCTAAGATAAAAAAAAAGCGGTCAAGAGAATGTTGGGCTATGTATGCTTAGTGCAGGGTTCCGTAGCAAATGATAAAATACGAATAATGCAACGTTAAATAAAATAATAATGTATATATGCACACATACACACATGCATATACATATGTGTACATATTTATGTATAAACATACAGACACACACACACACTCACACAAACGCGCGCGCGGTTTTGTCGCGAATTTGTTTGAGTCCAAATAAGCATAACTTGGTCGGCTATATTTTGTAAACTGTTTGACTCTAGTAAGTCGTGTTTTTTAGAGGTAATTTCAGTCTATGAGTTAGTATTCTTTGGAGTCGAATATTTCAAAAATGGGGCATAATTTTGAAAAACGTTTTTGTAATAGACCTGGTAACAAAATTTGTTTAAAAACCATAAATCCCAAAGTATTAATTTAAGTTAAAAAAAAATGTATTGAAAAAATATATTTGTGCTCTGCTAGCAAAGCAAAGTATTTGACCGCTCTTCTATCTATTCGCTATTCGGGCAAAAATCGAACCTGCGACCTTAAGATTTGGGCTCCAATGCTTTCACCGCTGAGGTAACATAGCCAATGCCTTGCAGAAATTGTGAGTTCGATCAAGTGAGGAAATGAAATATATCAAGAAAAAATTAGGTATTTTCCTTAATTTTATAAGAAAAAAATTAAATAAAATTTCTAGGAGAACAAATATCCCTAATTTTGTGTTTTAGAAATTATTTGTCCATAGTGTTGATATTGATATAGGGTGCATTGAATACAAATTTTCACCTTAGCTGATATAAATGTGAGTTAGAGGAAGTTAGTTCAGTTCAGATGAAAAGGTTTTCTATTTGCAATATAAACAACCGAACAACAAAGTCGCAACTTATCAGAATTATTATTTGCCTTGAAAGAAGAAGCAATCATGCGGTGAAGAGCGAATACTTTCTACCAATTAACTCGATCCACCTCCTGCGTTCCCGCGGCCGAAGTCCTCATTCAATTCCACCTTCAATCGCTCATCAGAACTGACCCCAGCCACCCATTGGTCACGTCTCATTCTGCGCCTATAAAAGTGATCATTACATAGAATTTATCTCTATTAGCACTGTTAACTGGGCAAAAAGAGATTCTCACCGCTATTATTTGCCGAGAGGTAGAGCTCCATGCCGGTGCGCAGCTTCCATTCATCCTCGCGCTGATATCAATTGCACAAGACGTTGAATAACTCGCGAAGACGTGGCATTAAACTCATTTTAAGCGGGAGGGTGCCGGTGGCGGCGACGGGACGGGGCACTCCAGACTCTAGACACCGAGATCGGTGCTCCGGCTAGAGCTAGCCAACCAAACCAAAACCGATCTAGCCAGCCAGGCTAGGCCAGCCGAGCAATAAATTCATTTTAAATCTTTTGATTGTTATTGCCACCAGGCGAGGAATGATATACAATTCGCGGCGATGAGACAAAACAGGGCACCGGTCGGGTGTGTGTGGGTACTCCGCGCGGCCGCGATGATAGCCGCAAGAAATCGCAACCGCAACGCAAACGCGATCGATGTGAAACCTTAAGGTATCTCTCGCGAAAGCCACCACCGGGTGGTAGTGGGTTCCTGGGCTCCTAAGGTTCCTCCGGTTCGTAGTACCCTCCCGACGTCGATGTTGTAACTCAAACTGGCGACCGTTTTCCGCCGTGATGTAAACAATGTGTGAACTTGGTTTGGGCCCGCGGCGGTACCGGTGGCCAGCTCCCGCTCCTGGAGGTGCCTATGAATGAGCGGCCCTAGGTATAGCCCATACCTGGACCAGTTACAAAGCTAATCGCACCTAGTTGATTATGGTGCAAATGAAATATCGCTCGACTGGCCACCAAAAGGTGCAAATGGTTCTCCTGGAAAATAATAGAGGGCGCGCGGGGGCTCTTCGCTGTTCTTCTGGGATCGATCGGTTCCAGGCTATGGGTAGATTTTTTGTATTTTTTTTATCTTACTATTCAGCGGTGGAGCAATGGTCGTAAATTGCGGAATTGTCACATTATTCATATTATACAACTGTTCGACGCCCGGGGATTGGTATAAAAATCCAATTTTGTTTTATGGACCGTCACACCGGTCGAGGTTATCCATTTTAAAAGTCCAATTGACCGCATGTTCTGATTGTTCCCCACCTTATCAGTGGCATTTTAGTTTATGGCCGGGAATGTCATTGGATATTGAAATGGACGGTGTACCCTCTGGACTACACACGTAGAGCAGAAAATTTTCTCATTAGTTGCCAACTTCTTGGACAGTTTTACGGTGTGGGAAGAGGCATTGTCTTGATAAAAAAAAATCATGCTTTGCATATTTCGAAAATAAGAGGTAAAGTAGTTAGCACAACTTAAACCTTATAATGTCTTTTTATAACTAATTAAATTGTAATTATTTATATGTTATAAAATTACGCACCTTATATATCAATTTCGGTTATATAAAATCACATTTAGAAAATGACTTAAAAATATAACTTCGGAAAATTTAGTTTTTATATAATATAAAATTTGTGAAAATTGGTTTAAATTTTACACGATTGGTCATTGTATGGAAGACAATAATTTTGCTTTAAATTCCATTTAACTGACAAATTAAAAAAAGTAATGATTCGCAAATGTTTAATGGATCTGTGATCTTGGTTTTTTTATACCGGGTTGTAATATCAAATTAAAATTAAAAACTTCAAGATTTTGGAAGAGTGTACTAAAATTCAGATGATTTTGTACTTCTATACCAGTTGCAACATTACTGCTATCCATTACTAAGAACAAGAAGAATAAAAGCACAAGCACCGCGTTTTTTTCGAAAACAGGTTACCTAAATCCAGAAAAATTGAGGTGCTAAAAATATTTTGTTTATTAGAAGATTTTGAAATATTCTTTTTCAGTAAGTAACTAAAGGTTTGCATTCAGATTAAGAAAACATTGTCAAAACTAAAATGTTTGGTAAATTGGTGTTTTATTTCTAGTGTAGAACGACATTAAAACTATGGCCCTGTAATTTCAATTTTACTTTCTTCTACATAAAAACCCGCCAGACTTTTCATTACTTCAAAGAAGTTTAGACGATTTTATGCCAAACCCCACCCTGCCCTGCAAATAGAAAAATCAGAACATTTCCAAAAATTTTCCACAAAACAGCCTTGGCATAGATGGGAGCCACAAAAATCAAAGCCACCCAAAAAACGGCCCTCGACAGGCCAAGCAAAAAGCGGCGTAATCCCCCGCAAAAGACAATAAAACTGGGGTTCGTTATCAGCGCCACAACGCACACACGTCCCGTCCATTTGGGGCACCCTGACTCCATGTAGACATTTGACGAAAAAAAGCAACAAAAAAAGACCTCTTTTCCGCGTCACCCTGTGCAGTTTCACTCCCACATCGCTGTGATAAAGCGGAACTTCCGCGGGCAGGGGGCGCGCGAGTAGCGAATAAAAGATAGGCGCAGTAGCCCCCACATTTCGTGTGCGACGGTCAAAAAGAATTTTTTTCCTGTATTTTCTGCCTTTTTTCGGTGTATCCAGGCACCGCAGCCAGGCCAATCACACATGTGATAGCCGCCATAGAACCCCACCCGCTGGCGCAATAATTGCCGTTACAGCTTGTCCGCTATAAAACGCGGCCGCGGCTTTTATCGCGTATAACGGGAAAAAAGGGGATGACGCTCTGGCGACGGGCCGCGAGCTACTTTGTATTGTTTACCCGGCCAGAGAGAGCTGTGTGTCAACCCACCTTTGGTGATTTTTTGATATATTTCTTTTTTTTTTCGGCTAGAGATGACTTCATTGTTTCCTTTGTCGCGCACTATCAGATCGCGGGCGAAGAGATAACGGCGCCCAGATTGGATGTTATGTCCGCGACTGGCTGCAGTGATTAATACCCTGCGAATTGTCGGTAAATTTTTCGAGTTGTTGCAACCCGGACATTTTCCTCTCACTCCAATAACACAGGCAAGAAAAAGCTTAAGACACAATTCCAAAAATTTAAAACCTTTAAAATGTAAGACATAATTTAAAACCTATTCTTACAGAAGTTAAGTTGAAATATAGTCCCAACAGGACGCCTGGCGCCATCTGCCATACTGCTCGAGAAACAATCATTTTAGTACAAAAACAATTTCCAGGTTGCATAATCTTAAAACAATTCGAATAATTTAATCGTATACGATTTACTTTTCTAGGGATTTTCTTATATACAAGGTCTTCTCTTATAAATTTCGTTAAAAAGAGGCAGAAAGGATTTATCTACTTAATTTTAACGCTTTTAAGTACGCAATTGAGAAAGAATCTGATAATTATTTTTTAAGTAACATTTTATCGTATTAAAAAAAATTTTAATTGAAAATGTAATAAGTTCTAGCTTATTCAAGCTCCAACAAATGTTTGTATGATTTTAGCAAAATTTAGTAGTATTAGGAGATAGATGATTGAAATTTTTAATATTAGGCGCCTAATCAGCGACCTCAGAAAACCTCCGCGTACTTATTTTTGTGAGGCTTCAAAATGAGTCATCTAAAGGACCACATACTTCGAAATTATCCGGGACTATATTATGTATATAAAAAATACTTGCTGATACGGGTCAAATTGGTACATAGCATCATCGTTTTGAATTGAAGTCGATTAAAAAGGATCAGTCTTCTAGTGGCGGAAAACAATTTCAAGTGCAGCCCCCCCCCCCCCCCCCCCCCACTCTATCTTACTAGTGGCGGTTGGAGTGCACACATGCATGATGCATACAACACCCTCAACCGCGGTGTCGACCTACGTCAGAGGCGGGTTGTGGGTGGGTGGTGGCTGGGGTCCGTCCCCCCGGGAGCAGGGCAGTGGGCAACTCGGTCGATAAGTCCTCGCTGTGTCTAGAGGAGCGAAGAATGCCTTCGTGATTGCTTTTCCATTTCGAAACTACCAAGAAACTAAAAAGACGAAGAACAAGAACTATACCAAAGTACAAGAGCTCGAATTGCTCCTGGCGAAGGAGTCTGGGGGGTTCTAGAGGTTTGGCGGCAACACCCCCGCCCCGCCCCGCCCCGCCACTATCGCCGACGAGCTAAGTGAATCATAGATGGATGGCTGAGTGAATCAGTAGTTCTGTCTGCATCCACAACATCCCCGTTCACCGCGCGCACTGCACTACCATCCACAGAGCGGGGGCGCCAAAACTTTCAAAATGCAATATGTTACAAAACCAAAAATTTCCAGCCATTCCCATCCATCCATCCATCCATTTATCTATCCGTCTATCTCGGGCCGGGGGGTTGGCACCACTTCAGCGTCTTAGAACTTCTTCGAATTGAATGCCACCAGTGCGGGAGCAGCAATCGGAGAGCGGGTGGTCCTGGTCGTCTCGTCATAGTTGTCCTTCCCGATTCCCGACAGTGGGCAAAGATGCTGCTGCAGATGGACCAGCCGGGCTCCTCGCATTCTACGCCTCAATTCCCAATGCCACCACATTCCTCGGTCGGTCGGGGGACGGACGGCTCCTGCGGGCTGAGGGTTAAGACTTTCGGGGGAATTTCTTCGGCTCCAATGCCTGCAGGACGCGTCAAACGGCACAAAGTGCGGAGTGCACTGATGCGCTCGAATAGAGTTCGGGATGGAGCCTGGATCCTGGATGCTGCTGGATGGCGGGCGGACGGGCGCTAAAGTTTCGGGTCCAGGGCAAGTGTTGATACTCAGCGCCTGGACTTGTCCTGTTCACTGGGATTCCGGGGTCTGACGAGGGATGGCACTGGGGGAAATTAATTCCACCGTCACCTTTGAGCTCCCCGGCCCAGGCCTTGATTGCAGTTAAGCTCGGAAGCCGTGGGTGGCGCTGCTGTTTCAACAGTGACCACTTTGGCATTGGACTTTAACTCGATAAGGACTTGCAACGGCCGAGGTCCTTGGAGTTGGTTTTGGGTAAAATACCTAAATTGATTTGACTCGTAATCAGCATGGATATAGATCCTTCTTCCTCTTCACTTCAATTAGTCTTTTCATTTTAGAATCCCCTGACGAAAAAGCAGTATAAACGATAAAATATTATACCATCTTCAGGACTCAACATTTAAAATATCTCTTTACATACATTTTTTTTCCTATTGTTCCCAATAACTTCTACAATATCTAGGATATTTTTTTTTTAGAAAATGTTTGTTTTAGAATTGCGAAAATACCTTAATCCTATTTAGTCACACTTACAGAAAATTACGCAATAGTCATAATTTGCACCGCGATAAAAAATTATAGAATGCCAATAAAAAACTACTGTGCTGCTTTTCAAACTTTTCTTTACAAGAATACATTGATATAAAATCAAAAACTTAATTTTGCATACGCAAAAACAATTTTGCAAAAAAAAAAAAACTGAAAAAATAAAAATGGTTTTTAAAGTCTGAAATTATCTTGCTTTATTACCGTATTTGTATCATTTATGATTTTATGTTTAATTTATTAGATATTTAAAATTTGCATGTTCTATTATTTAACCGACTTAAATATTGAATTGAATCTTCCTAATCAAAATAAAATTCGTACTCATGAAAGCGTCAAATTAATCCCACAGTCCCATCGACGTTTTAAGTAATTTTCCCAATGTTCAGCTAGCAAGAAAGCGCACCAATCCGGCGCACATTTGAAGGAAATCAACCAGAAAAAAAGGCGCAGAGCCCGAGTAAACGGCGAAAAAACGACGAAGAACTGCTTAAGAACACGTAAAAAGGTCCGCCAACATGCCGTTTTATGTCGACATTAAATGTGCGATCACCTGACCGATCTACCGACCGACCAAACCAAACCAAACCATATTAGAGTAGAAGAGTGGCGGCGCGCACGGCTCTCCGCCGCCCCGGGGCCGCAGCGCCGCCGCCGCCGCTGTGGTTTTGGGGCCCCCGAGGAGCGATAGGCACTTTGATGTATGGCCATTGGGGGGATCATTTATGCATTTGGTACGCGATTGTTCTTGGCTGTGGGCCGCGCACCGATTCGTACCTGTTCCTGGTCGCCTGGTCGGGCGCGCGGTCGCCCTGGTCAATTGTCCGCAATGTCCGATAATGCAATTTTCGATTGTCGATCGATTTGATTAAATTGCCCCCCTGCACACCGGCTGTTTCGCCGGCCGGCCGTGGCCGCATTCACCGCAGTGGTGGTGCTTAGAACTCTGCCGACCAGAGGCGGTCCACCGGACAGTCGGTAGGGTGATCTGCGCGAGGAGAGATCATTTTATTTTTACCTGGCGCACGGATCTCGTAGTAGTAATAAAGGTGAGGCCAGGGGTGATCGTGCCTCGCGGAGCGATCGATTAAGCGCGACTTCCTCGCGGCAGCGCGTCCTTTCCCCGCTCCCGCGGACTATGCACGTCTTGATCTTGATAGCGATCTCGCTGATCATTTTTTTCTTAAAGAAAACTATAGTTACCTCCGATGTTTTGTATTATTACTGCCGCTGTTGTTGTTGTAATTGAAGATTAAGATCAGTTTTGACCGCGACATTTTTTCTGTTCCTGTTCCTTCGGATCTCGGGTTTGTGGTGCATGCCACAGTCGTCTCCGCGGCCGGGGCTCTCTCTGGATGGCATGGCATCGATGGCTGGGGTTACACGGCGGGCGCTGATGGGCCGACAGCTGTGGGGCCCAGCCAGAGGGGGGTTGCGCTCCGGCCAGATACGAAATGGAATTATATCTGATTTCAATATTCATTACCCCGGTGAGCGTTTTCTTTTTTCAGTTTTCCGATGCCAATTGCGAGGAGGCTGTTTGTTTTCCTCCTTTTGTCGTGATCCCACCGGTGATGATGCTTCTATATCTTCGACTGGCGCTCCTCCGCTAGGTAAGGCCTCCCCAAAACCCCCCCGATTGATTTAACCATGGGCACAAAACGAGGAATTTTTCACATTGATCAAACCACGCGCACTCCGCGGACAGCCGCGGTTTGCGGGAGCGGGCGGCCGGAAGGGCGCGCGGACGCCAAGTAGCTGCTGGTCGGCGGCTGATTTTATTCACATGTCTTTCAATTCGAAGCGATCAATTCTGGAGTTAAAAGTGAAGAAGGAATTACTTACCTTTGCCTTTTTACCATCCGCAATTGAGTCGTGGAGATTTTTGATGTCTAGTTAGCCTCCTGCTCTCGCCAGGGCCCCTAAACTATGCTATGCCGCCGCGATGGGAAGGGGGCTCCGTGGCGGGTGATGACGACTCCTTCGGCGGTTTTTGTTGGCCCCGCGAAGCGTATTTTTCTTATTGGACGCGGCGGAGCCCCAGCCTAGAAATTGTGGGCTAGTTTCCGACTTAATTTTATTGGGTCGCCTTGTTTGGGCCCCGGAATGAAGAGAGAACCCCGAGATAATGAGGAAACACCGACAAGGGCTGGGGACAGCATCCAGGCACTATCGCGACATGACGGATTTGATGTTTCAATGGAATCGTATCTCTTTCAGCCGACTGCAATCCTCCGGATGGGTGTCAACATGTGCGTAATTTAATTTGCTACCGCGATTCAATCGGAGCTCGAATTCCGCGTGATTAGGACGACCTTCATTAGGGATGAGTTTTCCATCGTAAAGGGGCCTTCGACAGGATCTGGAGCAATAGTTGTCGGGAATCTGTTTTATGGATGTAAGACCTTATTTGGGGAGGTCTTATTTTTAAAACTAGGAGCAGTATAATTTCTGATCTATGTAGGTACTAACAGACGAATTTAACTTCGATATATCATAAACCATAACACGGCAAATAAGAAAAATAATTATCATTTAAGACTAATATTGTATAAAGTTTAATTTATATCATTTTGAATTTTTCATTATCCTTTCCGGTTCGGGTTAATAACTTTTTACTAATATTGCTTGAAAATTAATATCTTAATATAAGAAATATTAGTGAAAAAATTTGTAGAAAAAATTATAATTTATAGAATATTTATAGAATATATTGACAAGTCTCAGATATTGCCAAGACTTGTTTCAAAGAACTAAGAAATATTTTAATAAACCCTCATCACAGAACAAACTATGGTTTTTAACCTCTTCAGGGACGAATTTTTTAAAGGTGGAAAAGTGGTTTAATGTTTTATTTGATTACTTATTTACTTATTTTTTACCGACAGCTACCCAGTAAGTAAGAAAAATTTGGAAAAACAATCAGTATAAAAAAGAAAACTGAGTTCAAATATTTCACAGTAAAGTGCTATTAGTAAAAAAAAAAAAACCTAATTTTGCAGCACTTATTTAAACTAAACAAATGTTATACATTGGATAGTTTATTTATCAGAGATTTAGGATGTTTTTCCAATAAACTAAAAATAAACCACGCGGTAATCAGAGGCAACTTTGAAATATTTTGAAAGCAGTTAATTTCCAGTAGAATAAAATGCTATCCATGCTGCCATACTACAAATTGTTTGGTTTTATTGTTGAAATATAATCTAATGAGTAGTTCTTTAACAGATTTTAATTTGTTTTTCAGTTAAAATAATTTTAATTTCTAAAAAACTAAGCGTACACATATGCGCCAATGTCCCTGAAGAGGTTAACTATCCATTTCCAAGACAAAATGCTCCTTCAATAAATACATTAATAATATTGACTTAAACACTAGACCGTTCTAAATTGAAGAAAGTCCTTTATAGTTCCACACGAGTTCTACTCGCACTTGACCGGTTTTTCTTTTTAAAAAATATTGCGAGTTCAACAAGATGATTAAGAAGTGACCCTCACGACTTAAAGTAGATAATGAAAATCAATTTTCAAAACGAATACTTTTTCTCATACTTCCCATAAATTCTCAGCAGTTTGAACCTCTGTAGGTCAGTTATAAAGCAGTCCAGAAAGGTGCAAACCCATCGAGAACCTCACGAAATTTTTCGCTCATTTCATCGGCGATCGGGGGATTTTATTTGCAGAAGAATGCACCGCATAACCTCTTAACCGTTATCCGCGATAAAATCAAGAAAAAAAAAAAAGAGATCCATTGAACCCGATGCACTTTACCAACACACATCCTAAGTGTAAATATTCGTGATGTGGAAGACAATTAAAAAATGTTTTTCCATTGGTTGTTTTTTTTATAATTCGCTTGTTTCCTCCAGGCCGGGGGCCCCGGGAAGAAAGACCGCTCCACCAGTTCACACTAAGACCTCCCCCCGCGCGGTGCGGACAGTCTAGACAATAGTGAGAACGTTCTCATATTATAAAATCGAGATCACGGTGCATACATGCATCCTTTGACTCTTTATACCTTCGGCCACTATTTTTCTGATGAATGAGGAAGACGCTGGCTGAGGAGCTGCACCGCACCGCCAGCCGGCAGCCACCGGAGTGGCATTACCTTGCAACGGACACAAAATAGGTGAGGAAAAACTCTTAACACGGAAGAAGCAAAGAAGGCACATAAATCGGCCCTGCTCCCTATACTTATCGTATTTTTTTTTTTTTTTTTTTTTATATATGCTTTTTTCTGCCGTAACGACGACGCGGCCGTTTGCGCTGCGACTTTCGCAACATTTTTTCTCTTGGAAACATTAAAAAATTTTTGATTCACATGTCCATTTGAGGTGCGCGCTTTTCCAGCCGCATTTTCGTTTTTACGGTTTTTCACCTGCGCCCGCGAAGACGACGACGCCTAATTGGAAGATGCTGCTACCTTGTGTCTTGCAATGTGCGATCGCATGCGCAAGTCAAATGCGCAGGCTTCCTCGCACTTCTTAAGCCGCGCAGGCTCTGTGCGATGTGTGCCGGCGGCGGCGATCCACTCTTGCTTTTTCGCCTCCCACCGGAGCGCCGATGGTGAATTTTTTAATTTTTTTTTTGCTCGGCGCTCGCAGTTAATTAGTTTAACCAAATGAGATTCTCACGACCCGAAATCAGTGCAGCAAGGCGATGAGAAGAGCCCTCCCCCACCTCCCCCGGGGCGATTCTGGTAGCACCAGACAAAAACCGTCTTCGTGAAGAAACCCATGTTCCTTCCTATTCAATTTGCTCGGGCGATCGGTAACCTGCACCAGATCCGCCGCTTCTGAAATAGGCGACTTTTTCGACCAGCGACGACGATCTTGTTCGACGGCGACGGGACGATCGGAACAGTCTCAAAAATAATTTCTCACACTTTTTCCGTCGCATTTTTGCCCCGGCCCGAGACTATAGAAATGGTCCAGCCCCGGAGTAGGTGCTGCTCCGGTTCGGTTCGAATCGGTCTCGTTGTGCATTCCGTGGAAGATGCTGCGACGAAGACGCTGGACCAATCGACCAGCGACCGCCTTTCTTCAATGGTCCGCTTTCGAGGTGGTCATTCATCTTCTCATTATTCTGCTACAGTTGCTGGTGTCACTTATGAGTGAATGAGTTATGGGAACAAATATTTGGCGTGGGTTTTTCGAGTCTCTCAACTCTTTCGCCGCCTGCAGCCCCGAATTTTGTCGTTTAATGGTAGGCACTTAATGGGGACAAAACTTCTTTCCAGCCAGCATATGGTTTTCGTTTGGGAAGGTTTTGTCGGGGACATTTGCATATGTCGTTTAATTTTTTATCGATTTAACAGGGTAACGATCTTTTCGTAGAGAAGGACATTGAGGACAGGATTCTCGTGGAATTCTGCTATCTATTAAAAAATCTATATAAACTAAACTTGAAAGTTTGAAAAACAGAATATTTTGAGTTTTTCAAAAAGTATAAAAAATCTAAAATCATTATTATATATGAATTTGTAGTAAATTACTTTTTGGTTTCAGTAATTTCTACAATAGTCCATTTTCATTGATTTCATTAATTTTATCATATATAAAATTTTGAAAAAAGACAACAAAATCTGATACTAAAATTATTCGTTTGCTTCTATAAGAAATTAAAAATTCCAATCCGATTAAATTCAAATTAAATCCATTAAAATGAACATCACAATCATGTGAGGCTAATCAGATATTACAATAATTCTAGTAGAATTACATATGTGCTGGATATACCCCAAAAAATTGTAGCGAAATCGGTTGAGTTCTTTTTGAGATATCATGTCAGTCAGTTTAAAAAATCTAGTTTCGAGAAAACCCGGTCAAGGCATTATAAATACGTAAATGCACCAGTTGTTTTCGATGCAATGTCAAAAATTCATATTGGTTTTGCAATCAATTAGAACAAATATCTGAGGTACAGCTGCCACTCCATTTAAAAATATGGTAAAAAAATTATTTTACAATATATATTTTATAAAATAAGCAATACATAAGAGTAGATGATAGTTGATACTACTGGTAATTTCTTTAAAATTATTATTATAATTATTTCTCTAATTTTTTCTAATTGGTTTTAGTCATAATTAGAATTATTGAAAAAAGTTTGTTTCAAATTCTCAAAAAATTTGCTTTTACTAAACGATCAGACTAATTTCACTTTGTAAAAGAAAAAGATTCAAAATAATGCAAATTAAAGCCAAAAAGCTACGCTAACTATCAGTTACCTGCCAATCAACGTTAACTTCGTGAAAATTATTGGTTATTTTCAAGACAGCTGTGTTAGTATAAAAAGCTAGATTGCTGAGGTAATAACAGATTAGTATAGCTCAACAAAAAGAATATTTGTTTAAGCGGCGAAAGCAATTTTCAAGATCATTGATTTTGTTAAATTGACATGTAATAAATGAGTCATTGATCACAGATATCTGTTTTAAGTGTAACTTTATATTAACTCATATTGTATGATAAAAGATGTTATATATCATTTCAAAGGTCTTTGCTTGCTCGATTGCATTGCAAAATTTGAGAAGAAAATATTAAATTTGATAACATATTTTGTTGTGGACTTAGTTGTTCTGAATCAATTCCCAAATAATTTTCTGTACGATCAATTCGAAAACAAAATCTTTGAATATTATTGCGTTTTAATTGCGTCGGTTTAAAATAGATACACTTGTGAGAATATAGAAAAGAATACAATTGATATTATGAACTATTTCGATCGTAAATGATCTATCCGTCTTATGTTGTTGTTTCAAAAAAATTGTTTGTCAAAGAATTCTTATTGTATTTTGCTAATTTATAAAGATGTTTTAGAAATGAATTTGAAAACAAGAAAAATATCGTTTCCTTCTGCGATCGCAAAATATTAACCTTAGTGGCAACGATAGCAAGAAATTTGAAATGCTTTAGCCACACGAGTTGATCTCTATTTTCTCTTATTAATTTCACAAAAATTCCATCACCTTTCGTTTCGCGTGTGCAGGCCGCGACACGAATCGATCAATCGATCAATAGATCACCCATCCACACATGGACCCCCCGTGACGGTCGCGGCTGTTAATTCGCTACAGGTAAAGATGGAGTGGCGCAAATATTGTCACCGCAGCAAAAACCACCTGAACACATACCAACCAACGTTTCGAAGGTAGCTTTGAAATTCTGGCGGATCTCATCAGCCAATCAAATTTGTAGTCAGTCGCTGAAAGGCTGATCAAAACGCCGCGTTCGGTTCGTAAAGGTAAAAATAAAATACGTCAAAGGCAACGGAAGAAAAACGATGAAGAAAAAAATGTTTTTAAGAAGAGAAGAATAAAAAAATAAAAAAAAATAAATGTAAGAAAAAGAAAAGAGGTGAAGACTTGACGTGGTCCACATTCGGTGCAGAGCTCTCGTGATCGCGCGAAAGAGTTAACAGCTGAGATGGCCTTCGGCAGTTTGCTGCCTTTTATTATTATTTCCTCCAAGAAAAGGTATTGCTGGTTGTGATTGGAAGTCGATCCCAACTTTGATTTAATGTTGTGCCCTGTCAAAGCCCACCGATCATTCCTTAGCCACTGCGATCGAGTTGCGATCGCCTTCGAAAAATGGAGACACAGTCTCAGATTGGGTTGGGAGGGGATCTCTCGATTGTGGAAAAATTTTAATGAAAAATTGTTTCGATTTGAAAGAAATAAAAAAAAAATATATTGAATAAAGATGAAGAGAACTTGAAAAAATGGTGGACGTCTTCAGATTTCATTTATTTTGGCGACAAGGAAAGGTGGGTTGGGCCAGTTGGTCTCTTTTGGCCTTTTCCTACTTTGGTTTCGTAGAAAAACTGATTACGATCGGAATGCGCGATAGCGCAACTTCTTATAGGAGCTCAAAAGCGGTGACCTGATGCCAGTCAAGTTGTCACGCTCGGGCTTTGAACTATTTAAGATTACCCAGCCGTCCTGGGTGCACCTATGGTGCGGCGTACTCGGGGCATAAGTTAAAAAAAACTGAAAAAAGATTTTCATTTTGGGAGTGGACTCGTCCGATCGTACCTTTGCGATACGCGGACTGGACCGGTTTCAATTTCGGTAGGAGATAAAACGGTTTTAGGTAGCCCAGATCTGTCGATATGCGGCGATTTTAGCCCTAAGGCTGGTAGGTTTGTTATGGGTTCCAGTTTATATATATTTTTTTTTCGATCACGTCAAGGTGTTTGAAAAATCGCAATTTGGGTGGCTTAACCGCGTTTAGAGATAATCGCCTGATGATTTATTGCTGTAGAGGCCGAAATCTTAATGTCGTGCCTCCATAATTAGCCCAAATTTGGCGGGTATATAAAGCAACAAATTGATCATGACGGTCAACTGATCTTTGCCTACTAAGATCCGATAGGTGCGTTGTGTGGATGCACTTTGATCGGTTTCTAAGATCACCAGTCACGATCACTGCTGTGGGTGAATAGTTTACGATTTAGTCATGTGAGTCTAACAGGATCATGTGTACGATCGCGATCAGTACATTTGCAAAATATTTTGCTCTCCCACTAAAAAATTATTAACCCTAGAATGATAATCATGTATCAGATGTCATTA
Organism: Eutolmus rufibarbis; assembly: GCA_963920795.1. Classification (NCBI taxonomy): domain Eukaryota; kingdom Metazoa; phylum Arthropoda; class Insecta; order Diptera; family Asilidae; genus Eutolmus; species Eutolmus rufibarbis. Next base: position 43,159,606 of record OY987206.1, read on the forward strand.
GAGATAGCTGGAAAACTGGGATCTCTAGTACCCCAGACACTTAAATACTTACTGTGCATGAGCTATAGAGTATTTCAAATAATGTTGTATAAGATATTATAGACTTTTTGAAACAACATAATATTAAATGAAAATTGAAAATTCAAGCTTGACACTCTTGGGATATCACACTTTAAGAAAAAAATAAATTTGATAGTGGTTGTTCAAAAAATGGTATTATATTTATTCTATGCGAAATATGGGGACTCTGAGGGCACCGGTGAACTTCAGGTGTATATCAAAATTGGACAAACGTTTTTAGAATTATGCTGAATGATTTAGATAGAAAATAGTCCTCCTAACTAACTCCTCCTGGTAACATTTTCAAAGATTTAAACTTTCTTAAACTGAAGTTAACAAATGTTAGGGCGTCTCGGGTTAAAGGACAAATTGTTCTGAATTCTGGTAGAAATCTAAAATCGTTTTAGACCTCATTATCTCATTTAATATCGATAGAAATTTATATTTTTATGAATAACTTTGAACCTTGTTTGGAATGTTCGAAAACTAACATTTAATTTTTAGAAGCGTACAAATTATTTTTGTAAATAAGTTTTGACTAAATTTAACTATATTTTGGTGGAAATAGTGCTGTTACTTTCACTATTGTTACGACAAAAATCAAAATATTTGACCGATCTACAGAAACTTTTCTAGTATCATATTCATAGAGTTATAATTCCCACTGTCCCCTAAACTCACTTACCATGGGAATCTCGAAGCAAATTTTTCTGCGCAAAAACCACCTCAGACACAATCTTCACTGGCGATATATTTTTCTGGGTCTTCTCAAAGATCCAAATTGTGACAGATCTTGGCTTGTTACAATTGTCCCAAACAAAAAGGCGCCCTGTAATTCCACCAAGTTGTACCCATTCGCCGCTATTCACTCTCCATCGCATTCAGCCCATTCAATGAGCGCCGACAAAAATATGAAAAATAATGTCATGACACGCGGACACCATAGGAAAGGAATTTCTTTGGTTTTTCATCTTGTGGTTTTCTAGTTTGGGGGGGCTCGAGGTGCATGAAGATATCGCCAGACAACTCGGCAAGGTATAGACCTAAAGAGCCATCCAGTCCATGGTAAACAGGCAAAGTTATACCTTTTCTTTTCCCATGTCGCCACGACGGACCGGGCGGCACGTCACTCTCCAACAAGGAGAAGAAAATCGGACAAGCGAAACATAACAAATAACAATTCGGTTTTATGCCGTTTCGTGCTGTAAAGCTTTTATTTTTAGCGAAAAACAAAAAGGAAAATTATTCAAAAAAAAAATATATATTCATACACGTAAAAAAATGAATGTGTCCATAGTCCAAGAGGAGGCCAATTGCCTGCTCTACAAGTTGAAAATTTCTCACGGTCGAGATTTGAATGGATCCATCCAGCAGGGGGAAAAATATTGAGTAAGAAGACGTTGTTGCATAAAACGTCTTAGAGCCGTTCCTGCGCACATATTTCACCTGCACGGCCAAGCAATGCAGGTATTGATCAAATTAAGACGAAAAACTTTTTCGCCAACTTGGAAAAATTGCCTGCGAGGACGGGGCTCTGAGCGGTCTGTGGCTGAATAAACAAAATTTCGAAAATGCTAGACACGATCGTGCCACGATCATGGTATGATTTACGATCGTTTCGAAGTTTGGGAGGCTCATTCATCGGTCGACCGAACAGGTTGTTAATTGACCCCCCGTGTCACTAGGTGAAGTCGGCGTAATTCCTCTTGTAATTGACAACTGATCGCCGCTTGGTGCACTTGAAAGTGAGGCTTTGAATGTAAATGCGGCGCGATCAGTGATCGCTTTATAAGGTCTATCAGCTGGACTGGACAGCGTTTCGTTCAACTGAAAGACCAATTTATTTTATTTCGCTAATTTTATTAAAACCAACATTCCAATATGTATAAGACTAACTGACTGACTGAATAAACTTAAACTTTCTGCACTTTATACGAACTGAAATCAATACAATTGATTCAGGTAGGCACGTGTCGGAAATAATTTCATATAAGACTAAATAATTCACGGAAATGCAAACAACGATGTTAAACCTTTTAAAGTTCACTTATAATATCAAAATATTCAATAAATTTTTACCCATTACAACCTTCAATTCTCTAGGCTTTATTTTGCACGCGCTGAATTAACATGCGTTTTGAAGAACGCAAAGTATTTCGTAGCGCGATTTGATCGAAGCTTTTATAAAACGATTCGCAACTATGTAAACACTCGTGTTTTTAGTCTGCGACCCAAAAAGAAAATGTCAGACTAAGACATATTGCTTTTATTAGTCTATTAATTTTATAGTCTACGTTTTGCGGTCAACGCATGTAATAGATTCAGTAATAATATTGCATATTCTGGAAATTTCATTTTGTTGTAATATATTATTGCATTACATATACAATATTAGCTTTTTGGAACACGGACAGTTTGTAGCCGTAATCAAGAGTAAACTTTTTCGGATATTGTGCTGATATCGACTATTATAACATTTTTATGTTAGTTTTATCTACGAATGTTTGCTTAAGGACGTTCCCAAAGAGCAGTCGTGCTCAACTTGTTAAACAATTAACCCTATGTAACAAAAGTGTTAAACTTTTTGAAAAATCAAAATTTGCCATAGACAAAAAGTTAAAAACAACAAAAAAAAAAATAATTTATAAGATAGCACTCATGCCTAAGAAAAAAATATATTACTAGTATTTTATGTTAATTCAAAGTTTATGATGTTAATATGCTCATTAGCTCATTTTTAATATTTTTTTTATAACATAACCAATACCGCTTGTCATAGTGATTTTTACACGAAGATATTCTTTATATCTTTAATTAATAGTTATGAGTTTTTTAAAACAATTGTAAGAAAATTACTGTTGTTATTTAATAAAACATTCGCTTTAACATCGATCGGGATAGGGTGCCCATGTTACATATGCAAAATTTAATAGTCAATATGTACATTATAATATTTAGAAATTTACTACCGCAAGAACGATTGAAAAAAATGTCTACGTATAAAGGACACTTATAAGTATGTGTATTTAAAGTTTACGAACTGAAATCAATACAATTGATTCAGGTAGGCACGTGTCGGAAATAATTTCATATAAGACTAAATAATTCACGGAAATGCAAACAACGATGTTAAACCTTTTAAAGTTCACTTATAATATCAAAATATTCAATAAATTTTTACCCATTACAACCTTCAATTCTCTAGGCTTTATTTTGCACGCGCTGAATTAACATGCGTTTTGAAGAACGCAAAGTATTTCGTAGCGCGATTTGATCGAAGCTTTTATAAAACGATTCGCAACTATGTAAACACTCGTGTTTTTAGTCTGCGACCCAAAAAGAAAATGTCAGACTAAGACATATTGCTTTTATTAGTCTATTAATTTTATAGTCTACGTTTTGCGGTCAACGCATGTAATAGATTCAGTAATAATATTGCATATTCTGGAAATTTCATTTTGTTGTAATATATTATTGCATTACATATACAATATTAGCTTTTTGGAACACGGACAGTTTGTAGCCGTAATCAAGAGTAAACTTTTTCGGATATTGTGCTGATATCGACTATTATAACATTTTTATGTTAGTTTTATCTACGAATGTTTGCTTAAGGACGTTCCCAAAGAGCAGTCGTGCTCAACTTGTTAAACAATTAACCCTATGTAACAAAAGTGTTAAACTTTTTGAAAAATCAAAATTTGCCATAGACAAAAAGTTAAAAACAACAAAAAAAAAAATAATTTATAAGATAGCACTCATGCCTAAGAAAAAAATATATTACTAGTATTTTATGTTAATTCAAAGTTTATGATGTTAATATGCTCATTAGCTCATTTTTAATATTTTTTTTATAACATAACCAATACCGCTTGTCATAGTGATTTTTACACGAAGATATTCTTTATATCTTTAATTAATAGTTATGAGTTTTTTAAAACAATTGTAAGAAAATTACTGTTGTTATTTAATAAAACATTCGCTTTAACATCGATCGGGATAGGGTGCCCATGTTACATATGCAAAATTTAATAGTCAATATGTACATTATAATATTTAGAAATTTACTACCGCAAGAACGATTGAAAAAAATGTCTACGTATAAAGGACACTTATAAGTATGTGTATTTAAAGTTTCAAAAGAATCAGAAAATTGTTTTTTTTGGGAACATCCTTAAATACATCGATAATATGTACTATCAATAATTATTAAATAAATTTCTATTTTTCTTTGCAGGTAAGACTCATTCCCGCCTATTCATCTTTTTGTAAGTAAGTTAACAAATTTCCAATTTAACTGATTTCAAAGTCTGCATACAATTTTATAAATTCAAAATGGCGTATCTAAAATATCTTATAAAATCTTTAAAATATTGGTACTAGAAGTTTTTTGCGGTCATTGAAATTTCGTAATTTTCAAATTGGTGTATTTCCGCAACAAATTAACCGAATTCAATTAATAAGGACTAGTTTTAAAATCGAAGATTCATGATTTTGTATCATCCCTTAACATGTCGTGAGATTGGAATCTCCATCTCGATCAAATTTTTTGAATTATTATTAGAAATTCACGATAGTTAGAAAAAAAAATCAAAATTAACTTTCACCTCCAGAAAATCATAAAACATAGCAAAAACCTTCCAAATAAACAAATTCATCATTAGTTTGTGAAAGCTCTTTACAGTTCTGTTCTGATAGCCACAGTGGCTATGTTACACAATTTCCAATGATCAATAGTCAGTGGGTTTGTAGAATACGATTTTTTAGTCAACATGGCTATGATTTTTAGCCACTCCATAGGTGTGTTTAATGACCTGCTCTAAATTACTCTAGAGCAGAAAAGTGCAAGAAATGCGTTCATTGAGCCTCAAATCTGCTCTAAACTGAGCTGGCTTCGTGTTCAATGAGCCTGCTCCAAAGTGAACTTGATTACTTTGGAGTAAGATTTTCTGCTCCAATATCTTAGTAGGTTCAAATTAGAGCAGAACGAGAAAAAACTGTCAAAGGGCCAATTTTCGTAAAGATGTTTATGTGACTATGTGGTGTTCCGAAGTAGATAAAGCAATGGAGGCTTCCTTGGCAGAGGAGATACCTGCGACTTCGAAAAAAGATACGGAAAAAGCTGTGTGGGTTGATTCCCAAGTAAAAATGTTAATATCTTTATATAAAGATATTAAACCGAAATTGGGCCATACAATCGAAATTAAAACAAAACGAAACACACAACACAAATTTTAAACAGCAATTGAAACTTCATTTGACATTAACGGTCTCAGAAATATACAAAATGATGTTCAATGAGCAAGCCTGCTCCTTTTTGATCTGGTTTGCTCTGACAGCTTTTGTGAACTGAGCTGCACTGCTCTACTCTGAGCCAATTTCTGGTCATTAAACACACCACATTAGTTGTTATATCTGGAACTAGTAGAATAGGGCCCAATATGTCGGTTTGAAAATCGTGTACTTTTAAAGTTATTACGTATGCAGATACATTTTAGAAATAAAAATTTAAATATTCCGTACCAAATGACAAAAATATCTATTAGGTGGTCACTGCTCCCTCTCTTCCCGCCTGCACCCACTCGAAATAAGAACCAATTTTCTTTGGTCAAAATCTCATCATCTTCGGCCAGGTTGCCACACCCTGCAGCCGAGAAGTCTGTCAACAAAACACCCCAGAGGTAATCCTCGACTTAAAAGGACGCAATTTCAGCCTCAGACAATGGGTCATCATCGGGAGAAAAAACATCTCAAATCTGACCATTCACTTGAGTTTCACGTCAGAGATCAATCATAACCAGAGTCATTCACGTCGGCGAGACATTTTTGACAGGCGTATTGGTCACACCGCCGCGTCTCATTCCTTTTTCGGTCAGAAACGTTCGAAAACATCAAAAAATTGAAGAAAATTAAAAATATAAAAAAGAGTCCATCGGTCGTCCAGCCGGACAAAAGTTAGTCAATAGCCAGGCCGTTCCCGGGGCAACAATAGAAAAGACCTCATCAGAAATGGACACAGACCTCTGAGAAGTGGAAGGAAACGAAAGGACAACACCTTTAAGAATGGATCATTCATCTTGCGCCGAAACGAAGGCGACGCGCCCGGCATGGTAATGAGTTGCGCGCGCATTTCAAAATGCACACACGTCCCGAGTCCGAGACCAGAGAGAGCCCGCGGGACCCCCGCGAGACCCCTGCGAGATCAAAGTGGTCAGAAGGTGTTACAAGTTGTCGCCGTGGCGGTTTCTGATCCGCGACGGCTGCTGCTGTTGCTCGGGGCCACCACCGTCTAGGTGTGGTGTTCCAAGACGAAAAATTTCGAAATTAACCCAAAAATGGGTTGAAAAAAGTGAAAATTCTGTCCGAGGTGACAAAAAATGTGAAAAAAGAACCTCCAGACGCCGCTCATGCAAATAGGGAAATTTTCGCCGCGAATATTTCGCGCGCAGTGGGTCAGCGCGTTAATGTGCAAAGCGTGGGCGGCTGACAAATTACAGTCATCTTTTGAGCGCTACTAAATCGTCGGTGAGCACTTTGGTTTCTGTGTCATTAACGCAACAAAAGTTTTTCTTTTTCTTGAGACGAAACATGGCCATTATGCGGCTGCTGTTCGGAGAAGAAGGTCAAGAAAGGATCAGTCTGTGCTTAGAGAATTTGCGGAAAAAAACAAAAGTGATCTTTATTCCAGGGTCAGCTAGAAATTGATTATACTGCTGAGAAATCTGATTTTAATCGTACTAACTAAGGTATTTTTTGCTTGAAGGAAAAGTAGGCGGTCTGTTTAGGGATTATATCATGACCCTTATTTAAAGTGGTCATAACAGCCGCAGTTATTGTTTTATTGCTGTTCTTCAAGGAAGTTGTCGCATTTCCGAAAGAGTCTAACTTATTTTCAGTGTTAAGGTTTTATTTAAACGACTAGCCTTTTTAGTACCTATCAACTGCATTTTTTATGAAAAACATGAAGGACAGTTTCGCCCAACTCCAAAATAATGATCTTGGCTGAAAAGATTAACTGACCTGGACAAGAAATTTTAAGGCTTTTAACAGAAATCCAATTTCTCTAGTGCCGGACCTATCCAAACTTGAAATTTTGAACTTAAAGACTTTTTGATTTAATTACTTTAATTAATCAAGCAATTTGATGTTTTTTTGGGAAAACTCAAAACATTTAGGTATTGGTAACTTTCTTAGAAAATACACAAGGATGATTAAAATATTTGATGCATGGAATTTACTAAAGTTCCTATTTACATCAATCTACATATGAACAAGACTACTACAAACAAAGTAAATAAAAAATGCTAAATTTGAACCGGTTATAAAATATTTTCAAAATTTCTCAACAATAAATGTTTTTTATTCAAAATTTCAATTCTACATAACTAATTTTTTAACTCTTTCTGATTACCCATAGTCCGAGCTCAGAATTTCAGCTTAAATATCAATTTTTTCATTTTATCTAGTTTTTTTTATGAGAGTGACTATTTTCACCTTAAAAAACGTGAAACCAGAAACCAGAAAAAATAAATTCATTCAAATTACAAAATGCCTATTAACTAAAGATTTTCCTTTTACAAAATGCCTACTAACTAAAGATTTTCCTTTTACAAAATGCCTACTAAATAAAGATTTTCCTTTTACTGTGAATTTATTTTTTCTGGTTTCTGGTTTCTGGTTTCACGTTTTAAGGTGAAAATAGTCACCTCCTTTTTTTATAACTATTGTGAGAAAGAGAAGAAAATTCTCTTAAAAAAAATGTTCGACGAGTTTTTGTGCCATATGTGCAGAAATTATAAGATATTGCAATTAATTGTTAGATCTTTATTTAAAACGCATTTTTGCATACAAACATTAGCTGATATAGCTGATAGACGATCGGTATAGGTAATACAAAAATCGTAACCTCACCGCACACTACCTCTCTAAAAGACCTATGTAATACATCTTACCTACAAATCGGCGTGCACTTATAAAAAAAATATCCTATCTATGGTCCGTCGACCTGACGACAGGTCAGTTGTCACCGAAGACAGAACCCCCGAGGCGGACAGTGGTACCTCCCATTGTTCTAATCTCATAAACCTTTCGCTAAAAGGAAAAGTGGGCGTTCTGTTTAAGATTTTCATTATGACCCTTCAGTCCTTGTTTACGATGAGCAGTAGTCGGCCAATGTTTATACCTTTTAAGTACCCTCAGACATTCAACGGAAATTCATAGTGACCGACTGAAGCAATTTTTGGTCATTTTTTATGTTTGACGCAATTTATGGACGGCCGTGCCTAAAGGTCAGCAAAGGGCCTGTTTTTTAAAGGTTTTCTTTTTATGGAAATTAGTTTGATTTCTTCGGAGAATTATGTAAAAAATAGACGATGCGAATTACTTTTTGGCCATGTTTTTTAAGTGAACTGCCAGAAAAGATTTGCAGTTTTTTTTTTTATGCGGGGTTTTTACGTTAAGGTTCCCGGAAAGTATTTTCTAATTGTGTGATCCTAAAGTAGTAAAAGTCATTTCCGCACCACACAGTCGTCGTCCAGTTTTTTTCGCTCGAAAGAAAGCCAAAGAGTTTTTCCGTCGAGGCAGGGAGATCTATATGCACCAAAGTTCGTGAGAACTAGATGGTTATCGAAGTGGTGCACACACAAACAGCGAACGACAGGCATTAAATAGCCCCGAACAACTGGATCGTACTTAGCATGCGCAATGTACTTACTCAATCTCTATGTAGGTGCACAGGTAGACCCTGGTCATGGGACCCGAAGCCCGGGACCGTCCAGACACACGATCGACAATTATACACGAGTAGTTTGCTTTTTTGCCCGAATAGTGCACCAAGAGAGGCCCTCGTTTTCTTGGGTATAGGTTGCACTTTTCCGACCGATGGTACCCTCAAAATGCAATCAATAAGGTGCACCGCGCGGGCCGGCAGGCCCCTGGTAATCTTTTATACTCTCGGGCACCACCGGAAGATTGGATCCAAAGATGCGCTGCTCGTTCTTAGTCTTAGAGGCTAAGGAGTTTCAGCCAGGCCATCCAGGCCAGTGGATCTAGCCGGGGGCTCGTGTGAGAGTGGATAGTTTTGGTGCCATCATCATCTCGAGCAGTTCCTTCGTCGTCTTATTCTTCTTCTTCTCTAGTGCTGGCAAAGTTCGATCTTTGCGGCGCGCTAGGTCACATGAAGTGAAGACGACAGAACAACGGAAAGCGCGCAGCGCACCGCACCACCGCCGCCGCACATCTTGTGCAAATTTGACTTTTGGTGTCTGTCGTCGTCGTCTTTGGGTGCTTCTCCCATGGATCGCGACGGACATACCCAGGCCAGGCCAGACTTAGCCACGTAGAAGTCGATTTTTCCTCCCATCTTAGATTTCTGCATGAAATGACATTTTCCAAAAGACCGGGCGACTCTGTTACTATGTCGCCGGGTTTAGCTGCTGTGCCGCTGGCTCCATGACCTTCTTTAACCGATCACTTGGTCGATTTTTATTGTCATGCGAAACCGTCGAAGAAAAGGGCAAATAACTGTACCGGTATAAGCCAGATGGGAAAAAAAGGGGCAAAGTGCCTGCCACTCCGGTTCACATACGACAAACATCGATTCAAGAGCCAGGCCAGCTCCTGCTCTACGATCGTTGTCTAATTTGGAAAGATGTGCAAAAATCGTTTTCTTTTACCTTTTTCCCCCCCTCTCCCGCAATATATACCATATATATATTTTTTTTAAAGAAACTCAAAATCACGATCATTCAATTATCGGGAAAAAGGATGCTCAAAAGTATCTTTAGCGTTCACTGTCCTGTCGCAGCAGCAGCTAACACCTGCACGATTTTCCCATGGCCTAAATTTTCATATGTCACCGGCTAATCCGAGGATCAGTCGCTGCCATCTGAGGAGTGATCGTGTCTCCGTCCAACACAAGTGCGATTAGCAACAATAAAATGATCGAAGGGTCAACGGATGACCTGCGAGGGAACCTCGCTCTGAATTGGTCTCGAAGAAGCCCATAATGCAGGACAATGGTGGACAATAAGATTTTGTTCGGTGTGTTTACGGTATGGACGGATATTGTCCTTTTTTTGAATTTTTTTTCTTGGAGCCTTTGATGTGGTGAAATTGTACACCTTGCATTGTGAGTACTCTCAGATTTTGTCAAGTGAAGAAGGTATAATAAAATTGGGAAGAAGAAGAATGATTGTGATTTGAAGACGGGAAGGACTAATTTTTATTGAAATGGTTTTGCTTTCTTGTCATATCCTACCTAGATCCAGACTCTAGGATTTAGAAGAAAGTTAACTATATCATAATGTTTGAAATATAATGTAACAATTTTTTCAGCTGATCTTTAGGAATTAAATAAAAATAAGTGCTCAAGTACGATCGCTATTCGTAAATAATAATAATTATCTAAAGTGCCGATAGATGGCGATGGATGGTACCATTTCAAAATCCACATTTTTGAAAAGATGCTTTCAGTGATCGTGGTATCTGCAAAGTGTATATCCTAAAATTTGTTTTAGAGCAAGTTCTGAAAAATGCTATTAATTTTTACATTATTGATTTAAAAGTTCCTTCGCTTTCCACTAATGTATGGTCTAAGAAAAAATGTATCTCTACATTTTAATAGTAATCTTTTTACGTACTAATTTTCAATGTTTTTTAGTGAATAAATGTTAGGAAAATGTTCATGACACGCATGAATTCGTCAGACATTGGGTCCCATTTTGTACAACCGTTTTTTGTAGATATAAGTATTTACGATTTTATACGTAAAAGATCTTAAAAATGTATCGGTGAGACACTTGTGAGTTAAGGGTTAAAATGCGTGCTTGTTAACAATTAATTATTTTATTTTAGAATTGATACATATGAATGGGTTGGTCACCCTATTCTGTGGATCTATCCTTTATCAATCTTTTCAATACCAATAATGTTCTGAGGTACATAGCTTCCGGTATTCGTGCGGGTATGAAAAGCAGACAGCTATTTTCCCTACCTTTCAATCAAGGAGGACAAAAAGCCCATAATAGCCCCCATCAGTTTTTATCACGGCTCAAAATCGATACGTCCAATTCATGTCTGTTTAAGTGGAGACGGTCTCTGTCCTTTCAGCGTCTCCGCGTCGCGCCGCGCCGTGAAGCGCACGCGCACTTTATTTTTAATTGGATTGTGTCATACGCACACTCATAATTCATCTGATCCAATTCCCCATGTCTTCCTTATTTTCCCAGCTTCCAGCGCTACCACGTCCCGCGGTTGTCACCGTCGTCGTCGTCGTCTTCGCGTCATCCGCAGCATCCCAATCTCAAAATCCAAGAAGCATCTGCGGGCTCTGTATCCGAATCTGAAGAGCTCTCGGGGGCCGCACACACCGCAGATATTAGATTTAGTGTGTGAGATACGTGCGAGGAGCCCACGGCCGCCCTGCCCGGCCGACCAATCTCATCTCGCGGGCTATCGGCCGGAATTTCTTATTCGGATCGCGCCACTTTATTCTGGCTCAAATTGAAAGCGCGTTCGCGTCTTAATCTCCCGCATCGGGGCTCCACTTGCGCCTATTTCTTCCGCGGCGCGCCTCATTGTCCCCGGCACGACAGCGCGCGGACGTGTTGAACGATTTTCATAAGCGCGCGCAGATTTGCCTGCGTCGTCGCCGTCGCCGCCACCGCGCGCTGGCCCTGGGGACTTTGTCGCGCTGCGACGGGACGCGGTATCTTCGCCACTATCTTCGAGGTTCAGGTGGCTGGACGCGGTGGAGCACCGGCGCGAAAAAAGGGCACGCGGCACAATTTTATTTAAAAAAAAAAAAGGAATTTTTTTTACAATTTTTTCGGAATTGCTTTGTCGCGGCTTCGGCAACGGGTGCAGCTCGACAATATGTCCGCAGTAGAATCGCTGACGAATTATGGGTCAGCACGTCGCGCACGGACCACAGCATCTTATTATTATTATTTTTTTGAGTTCACCTTTTCTCACTTTTTTTATTTCTTCAAATTGAGCCGTGCCAGAGCTGCTCACTGGGGACGACGGTGGTGCACTCTGTTTGCCTTTCTGCCCACTCGGACCTGCCCGTGGCTTTTCACCGTCTTCGGTACGTGCAAATATTTCTCAAAAGACTCGACCGCTCGTCGGATTGTGTAAACACAAAAACCGCCAAACAAAAATTTTAAAGTAAAAAGAAAAAGATTCAATTTTTTGGCATTTATAAATTTGCACGCCGTGAAAATGCGACTTATTACGAAGGTGTGTCATGGACACACGGCTGCGCGGCCACTCGCGGTCTCGTGGCCCTGCGGGTTTTGCGGATTTCGCGGGTTTCGCGGGTTTGGTAGTTTCATTACCCACTACCTGTGTCTTTTACAATTCAATTAGTCGGGGGTGTAGCGGGCTATTTAGCGAAACAGACAAATTTTCTGTGTGGGACACTAATGGAGTTGTTCCGGATAATTTCTTTCTTCTGGCGGTAGTTCTTTCCATTCTTGAAAGATTTATGAGGGGATTAGCAGGTTTTGTCGTTTGGTTAACAAAAATTTGAAATATTTTAAAAATTGATTACAAATTTCAATTTAAAAAAAACCGATGTATTTTGCTTAAAGATACAATTCGATCGCTGAACCATCTCTTAATGTTTTTAGTTGCTTTAAAATTACTACAACATAACTAAGAGTAGTAAAACCCTTTTATTGCGAGTATATTGAAGTTAAATCCTTTATTTTGCCCCAATATAGTCTTTAAACTCAAACTTTTTGATCATATCTCTATTCATCTAAATGGTATTTTGGGATGTAGCCCCGATTCCTGCATACATTTTCGAACCATTTTGTTTTTGAATAACTTGCGTTTTACTAAAACCTTACTATCTTTACCACAAAATTTCTTCGCTATAATCTGAAAGAACCTTTTATTTACGAGTGGTACGTTTCTGGTACCTCCTTACCGAAAGACAATTTTTCGTTCATTCCGTCTGACTCTGAAATAAATAAATAGAAGTTAGAATTTTATAAAAATAAGAAATAAATAAAATAAAGTATTTTTATAAAAAGCCACTAATTGTAATTATACATTGTCATCTGATTGTTACTTTATTTTTGGAAAAGTTAACATTTTAAAGGTCGTGTACGTGCTCGATAATACTCTTGGAAATTGAATTTCACCATGACGGTTAACTTCTCAATGTTTTTAAATTAACAAAAAATGTATTCATAAATTTGTTGCATAATTAATAATGCATGAAGCGATTTAAATTTTGGAGGATTAAAAATTTTTTTTTGAAAAAAATAACATTTTTGTTGTAAATCACCCTGGAAATTAAAAGATGCACAGTCAGTTTATAACAAAAAATATCGTTACTTAATCACTCCTTTCTCCCAACTTGCCACATAAAATACTGATCCCTAAACGTTTATTTTTTTATTTATTTTTTCTAGATGGATAACCCTAAAAAATTTGCATTTTGTATAAATTTTCCGTTAACTTTTCAAAAAAATATTTTTTTTTCTTAAAACCCAAAAGTACATCTTAACTCTCTCCCGATCTTAAACCTCAAGATGAAAAAAAGACGCATGTTCGCGCCAAGAAATACCGCGAGAAAGAGCAAGAAAAAAAATATCTAACGTAATAAATTACATAAAAATTAATCTAAATCAATGAACGGTTATCGAGTCTTGAGAAGATAATTTTTTTATTTTTTTTTATATTCTTTCCGCTTCCGCACACAGATCATATGCATCCGTAATTTTTTTTCTATATCTTCACCTATGATACTTTGGAATCCTGGGAAAATTTTCACCCTAAAGTTGCGCATCTCGTCAAAAGAAAAGCACTCTGAGATTTTGAATTGTAAAAAACTGCATCTATAAAGATCCCATGGGTCTTTGGATGAAAAGAAAAAAAAATTTGCATAAAAAATACCGTTACTCTAGGGTATAGGGTAAAAAACATATACCCTATAAAATTATATAAAAAAAAATCGAGTTCCGATCGAGGGGGTACCCTTAGAAACGTACCTTATTTACGAGATATTCGTGCCCTTGTTGCTGCAGATCGAGGCACTCTCGCAACGTTTTTTAATTTTCAGTAGCATCCTTTTTGGGACTATAAGAAAAACATAAGAAAAAAAAATAACTAGGGGCCATAGGGCCTGTTTTTTTCTTAAGATCGAGAAAGGGCAGAAAAAAACGCGAGGGGTCCGATTTTTATTAATCGCGAACAGACACGTACTCTGGAAGGAAGGAAGGGGACATAAAAAAAAATTTATAAAAAAAATCTACACCCCGTGCCTAAGAAGTTTTTCTTGTAGAAAACTCCGGAGATCGATTAGGGGTTGAATGGGATGGAAGGGAATCATATGTGGACCCTGATTTTTTACGCATCCCTTTTTTGTCACCGGATAATTACCAGAGTATGCCCAATTTTTATATGTGTAGTCCGGGGTGTTCCAGTTAAGGATTTTTTAAACGCCGAGATCCTGTAGGAGCCTTATATACCTTCGCGGTTCCTTTTGCAACCTGTGCGTGTGTTTGTTTGGTACCTTAGTACCTAAGGGTGAGTGCGGTTTCTTTTTTTACGAAAATCGCAGCCGCCGGACCAGAGTACGCATGTGTGTGCGATCGGGATGAAGTGAACGAACGCACAGCACATATCCCTGCGCAGGACACAGGATGTGCGTGATCAAAAATGGGAAGAGGGACAGGGAAAAATTATCACACAGTCACCGTCGACAAAAATTTCTTCCCTTTTGTACCTTAGGTCGGAAAAAATCTCAGATGATGAGACAAAACATTTTTTGGGCGCGTTTCTGGTGGGTAGTGTGCATCAGCGCCGGACGCACAAATGTGCGTGCCTCGAGCTGGATGTGGTGGGTATTTTTTATTTTTACCCTGGTCAGGGTCCCGGAGACCCGGTGGTGGCTGGCTGGGCTCGCCCGAGGGACCGGGACTGGGACTGGGAGAGATGCGCCGCCGTCCGAGGCGATGACTCTCGAGTTTTTCAGCTAAATCTTACCGAGATCGCATCAGTACATCTCGGTTAGCCGAGGGGTCAGCATCTTACTTTCTTTTTTGGTGCCGGCGGCGACTTAAGGCGGACGACGACGGACGCGTAGTGCTTTTCGGCAGACAGTGCGATGAGCATCTTTTGGATCTTCTCTTGTCTCGGGTGTGAATCATTTTTGATATTTTTATGAATGGTTATCCGCTGGGCTGCTAAGCCTGCGCGAGTGGCTACTTCTACGTGATGTGACATATGAACAAAATTTATTATCAACAATACTTTTTTACTAGTGATATTTTTATGACAAAAAAAAAATAAAAAATAATTATTATTTATGTAAGCTACACTGCCCCAAAGAAAAGGATTATGTGATTGCCTGTGTGTTTTTTTCTTAATGTTACAGAAAAATACTGTTAAAAAAGTGATCAACCACAAAAATACTATATTTTGGTGGAAACACAATATACCGAAAATTATTAAAAAATGATTTCAACAAACGTCAGCGAGGATGCTGGATTTCGTTCCTTCAGCCGTAAGTTTTCTTTTTTAATTTCTTATAATTTTTATAGCTAGACTTTTAACTTATACTCACTACCCAGTATTTTTGGATGATAGAAAAAAATATTTAAAAATTTACTCTACCTAAGACAAAAAGGCATTTATCTCACCTGAAACCGATCTTCTTATCTGCGTCTTATCGCACTGTAAACAGGGCCTTATATGATTTATCATCAAAAGAAGCACGACTCCAAATCAAATCTTTCCTCACCGTTTTTTTGGTTGTTTAATTAACTTTTTTTTTATACCTTAATTTAGTGTGTTGGTTTGTTTCACATTTTTTTTATTTGGACTTTTATTGCATTTCTTTTGTGCGGCAAAATAGCCGCTGTCACAGAGCGCAAACATCCGTCGCGACATTAAAAAAATAAAATGAAATTTGTTTCACTTGTCGCATGTGAGGGGCGGTATTTGCGCGTGCGTGCGCGACTTCGAACGGACAACTCACACGATTTTCTTAAGAAAAATATCCAACGGCTGCGGCGACGCCAGCAGACAGTGGAGCCGAGAAACGTTTCTTTGGACATGATAAGAAAAAACGAAGATTTTGAGGAAATTATGTGAATCAAGGACTGGGCGACACATTTTAATTAGGGACACATGTGCTTTCCGGTGCGGTTCAGCGGTACAGCGGTAGAAGAAGGTGGACGAGATAAGATTATCCAAAGAATTTTCGAGGATGCTCGAGATCATTTAGTGACTGGTCCAGATGGGTAAATTGTCGAGATTACTGATTTATTAAGTAATGTTGACTTTATTTTGCGTTTTTTGGGTTTAGTTTGAGATTGTAGAAGCTCAGTGTTAAGATTTTGCATATTTGAAAGGTTGGTCTTAGTGTTAGAAAGATTTTGTGATTTTTTTTAAATTATTCTTATTTATTAAAATTAAACGCAATATTTAACTAAGGATTAACGAAGTTTTAAGGAAATGAAACTATACGATTATAGAAAGCGCTAAATCATCTAGGATATAGAAGCGAAAAAGGCGAAATCAAGACATCAAAACATCATGGATTCTAGTTTTACTCAGATATAAATAAATAAATACCTTTACTTTTACTCTAGTCGCTATATCCAAATTATAATGCATAAAACTCTATAATTGATTACTTTCTAATATCGATTTATTACATCCTCAAAATCTGATTTACTTACTATTGTATTTTACCACTTAATACTTTTCAATATAGCTACTGGTCAATTGCAAACTACATGTGGTACAATGATAAGTAATACACGGTTCGTAGTCTATAAAAAGAACTTACTGCTTAATTTTTGCTAATGCTCCACGAGTTATACTCTGTTTTATGTAGTCGTTTTTCTTAAACTCAATTTTTACCAACGTCGATGTGTTTCGGGTCGTTATTTTGTTGAAACACCCAAATAAGGTATCAATAGACAGTATTATTAAGTTAGTAGATTCTGTGCCACAATAATAATTTTTTTAAATTTGTAAACTAGTATAGTGTAGTTACCTACTTGTTTCAAATTTTCTAGACTGTTTACTTATTTAACTATATAATAATTTATACGACATTGCGACAATAAGATACATTTTCTTTTTCTTAGAATTAGAATGACACCTAAAAGCAAGTTATTTTTATTAACTAATTCAAGAAAAGAACGATATATGAATAATTGCAAAAATTATGGTTACTTATTCAATCTTTTGAAAAACGTTTTCATGATTCGACAATGAGGTTTATAATAGAAAAATATAAGAATAGCACCTCGACTTTTTTTTTTTTTTAATTTAGTGTAAATAAGGAGAAGACATATGTTTTTTTGTCAATTTTAAGTTAATTGTAGACTGTTAAACTATATAAATAAATTAATCTGACCCAAAAACTGTATTGAAAAAATTTACACAATTATTTAGCATGCCCCTCAGCCGACAATTAAAAAATTCATGTCATGTTCAAAAATGTTGCTGCAAAAATGAAATGAAGTATTGAAGAAAAAATAAAAGCGCTCATTCGCGATCCTCCAAAAACGTGTCACCTTGGTCCAATTTTTCCAAGTTTTTAAGCTATTCATCGAATTTGGGCGTTCGTCGTGGCGGTTTTTTCGCCAGAGGTTTTGATTAAATAAAAAAGCAGCACCAGCAGCAGAAAATTGCCTGACAATAGCCACGTCCTGCCGCCGCCCCACGGGCGGAGGGGCTCCAATAGTTAAGCCCCGTCCACACTTGTGTTTGCCCAACGCTCCACCAGAATTTATGTGAGTGATTTTGTGGCCGACAACACCTCGGTGTGACTACTTTGTTTAGTCACCACCACAGCAATTTTTTTTTTCCTCTGGTAGTGATGTGCTTGTTGGACGACTATTTCTGTTTTTTTTTTTTTATTATTTTCTTTCAGGTGTTATCAACTCCACCGCCTCGCAATTAGCACACCTTGCCGACGTACGTACCCTCGATACGCGTCCATTTCACGTATGTGAGAGATGATGGCAAACGAAAATTTGTTTAATATCGTCCCCCTCCCGCGTAAAACAGGGTAGCGGGTGGCGGGCAATTTTTCTGTTGACCGCAAAAGAGCGCACGTTTAAACAAGCAAAAAAAAAATAAAAGAAAGGAACAAATTTCCTTATCGCGACAAAGGCCTGCGCCAGGTGATAAGCGCGTCCGCCTACACACTCTTCTTCTACTTTCCCTTGAATTGGGTTGGCGGTGGTGTCGGCGGTATGCGGCATAATGCGCGCCGTGTCGACGTCGACGTCGACGACGACGACGACGACTTCATCAAACTATCCGGCCCCGGCCGTCACTGCAATCACTGTTTAAACTTTTCGGGTCCGGGGCTCAGGTAAGCCACCTCCAGGCTTAAGGTAGGCAAGGTGAGCCGCGAGACGGCGAAAAACACAAAGTCTGTTAATAAATGGTCCGCGCGTTGACAAATATTTGCCAACGGAGGTAACACACCAGGCGGACACATGTGCACACGATTTTATTGCCGCTGACTGTCGCGGGGCTTCGCGCACAGCGCTAGCAATTTGGGGACAATTTAATGAGGTCTCCACGATAAATTTCAACCATTTCGCGGAGTCTTATCATCGTCAGTAACCCCGAGAAAGGACCTCGTGGTTTTTCTATGAAAAAAAGTAGTTTCTATGAATTTCAAAACGTAACGACTTTTTCACGAATAGTTATCTACAGTCTGAAATAACCACAATGATAATAGAAAAGAAGAAAATTCGTTAACTCTTGATTATAATTAAAAATCCGCAAAGGTCGTATATCGAAAGGAACTGCTTCTGTGGTGCTGTATGCACTAGTTCGAACTTAATTTAAAATTAAAGTCGAAAAATTTAAAGCGGAATGATATTCAAGTTGGTAGACATTTAGTCGATCAAGATTACTTTACTTTACTTTTACTGTATTTGTCTGTTTAAATTTGCATTTACATGCGTTATGAATTTCTATGATATTTTATTCACTTTTAAAAGGAATGAATTTTCGTTTCCAGATTCGCAATATACGCAAGAATTGCTATCAAAATCACCTATCACATGAACTATGCCAAAATATATGATCCTTTTATTGACCACTGTTATTAAGAATTAATGATGTTTGAAGCTGAATTTAAAGCTTATTTTAGAATTTTGAACTTTGTCTTTCTTGCATTACCTACGAGTTAGTAATACTTTCTAAATGTACTTATAAAACTGAATTAAGAAGATAAGTAGAAATTACTAATTTTTATTTTCTGCCTACAATTTTAATTTGAATAAAAATTGAAATATTATAGATAGGCTGCAATATATTGTTAGTTAGCTGATAATGATATAATACAAAGCCAATGACATCTTTAAGTGCTATTTTATGCAATCTCGGGAAATTTTTGTATCATACGAATTTTGGGTAAATGTTTTTTTTATTTTTTTCTCCCGGTCGTACACCCTTTCCACCCACACCCCGCGGCCACGCAGGATAGCACATTTTCCTCACGTAAACACAATTACTTGGAAATCTCAGCAGAAGAAGAAGAGGAGGGTTATGTTGTGGATGCTGCGAGTGGGGAACGCTAAATTGGACCATAACCAGAGAGCGTCGAGTCAGGGGGTGAATTAGCAGATAAAACCCAGAAGAAAGCACTTCATATGAAGAAATATTTCTCACCCGACCGACTATTACCCGGCAACTGCCCTTGTTTCAGTTCAAGTGATC
Organism: Eutolmus rufibarbis; assembly: GCA_963920795.1. Taxonomy (NCBI): domain Eukaryota; kingdom Metazoa; phylum Arthropoda; class Insecta; order Diptera; family Asilidae; genus Eutolmus; species Eutolmus rufibarbis. The sequence continues at coordinate 43,179,379 of OY987206.1, forward strand.
CTTAGCCGCCTGCGGCTCCATCACCGCAGCATCCCGACGCGCCCTCCATCACATCGCATCTCTCTCGCGGTGGCATCTTAAGAAACAGAAGAAAAACCATTTCACCCTCTCCGACGGCGCACATATCCACTTTGCTTAGTTTTAGGCCACCCATTAATATGGAAATTCGCCGGCGAGATAATTTCGAGACACGAATCAATTGTGGTCGCGACTAGGGGCGGGGGTGAGTATTTATGGCGAAAAATTGATATGGTCCTGGAGGGCGCGCATATGTGAGCTATTTTCGCTATAGTGCCATAAATCTCAGATATGCGAATCAAAAGTGATTTGTTCCCAACCCAGGACAGGGTGGACGGGATGAGGCGAAGGCGGCGTATCGCTCTAATTTATCCCTAGCCCTATCAGGCACTCTCTTTAACTAATGGGGCCCTATTAAGCGGTTCCAGAATGTCCGAAGTTCTTAATCTCGCAACTTAAGCAGCTAATCCGATTTGTTCCGCACACTTACACGTCCTCGAGCATCCCCACCCCCGTCGGTGTCTGTGTCACCCTGTGCGTCCGAGCGAAGAAGGTGATGACAGCCTTTGAATTTTCAAGACCCAACTGCATCTGGGGCGGACTTGATTTTTTTGATTAATAAACGCCGGGAGCCTGTCAGCCGCTGCGGTGCCGAATCAATTGATCTGTCAACTTTATTGCACAAATACAAAAAGCTTGGAAAGGGGCAAAAATCTCAGGGCGAGTTGATAAGGGCATAATTCGTTTCCACCCCTTCAGATTTGAGTCAACCCTTTGCGCTGGTTGTTACCGACCATTTTTCACACATATCGCCGATATCAGCGATATCCAGATGACAGGTGTGGCGGCAGCAGCCACATGTCTGTGTCATTTAAGTCATCTCCGTGAGCAATGTCATCCACGTTAGAAAGGAAAAGGACATCCAGAGGCAAACAGTTGCGTCACCCTGTGTACGAGTGGAAAACACCCTCCGGGCGTATCAGGGAAAATTACGACGTACCATTCGGTCAGAAAACTCCCAAAGAACAGCATCTGTTCCTTCCACTAGAAAAGGTGGTGAACTAATAACTAACAAGATTCCCAAATAGCCGCAGGATGCCCTTTATCCGAACATCCTTTAAATAAACACATCGGCAGTTCGACGTAAGAAAAAAATATACCCAAGGAGCAGAACCAATCAAATTTAGATATAAGATACAAGACACAAAGAGAACGGCTGAACAAAACATATACCAGGAGATATGCCAATGTAGCCCTTCGGCAGCACCCATGTGTCCAGGAAGCGCTAACCAGGACAGTCGGGAACATCCACATGCCGATGCGGTCAATACATGCGCGTCGTATTGACCAATGGTCAGGAAAAGGATGTTCCCACAGGACGTGCCCTTCGGTGGCGATTGACCAGAAACCTGTTCGGGTGCTGTGCGTGCCGTGCCTATCGGGCCCTAGTTCGAGGGTGAAGGCATTTCGGGCTTCACACGCACCCGTGGTCAGTTGGTCGAAATTGTTGCAGACTGGTTTTCGGGGCTCTTCCTCTGACCAATCCTTGGAACTCGAAAATAATTGCTGACCTGCTAGGCATCGATGAGGTGCTCTTTGGTCGGCCAATTGGAGTCGGTTTAGGGAAAGTATCGAGGTGCTGGAAGGGATTGGGCTTTTTCTAGTCGACTGTATTAGTTTTTCGATTTTTAGGGTTTTTTACATCAAAAAGGTATTAGGATAGTAATAATATAGTAATAATATCAAAAATATTTTCAACTTATTTTAATAGCACAAATTGCTACATAACTTAAGGTTTTTGGAAATAATATTGGGCATAAAATTGTTATAACATTTTTAGAAAATAACGAATCGATTAAACTATTCCCTTTTTTTCTTAAATATATAAACCCAAATTTTGCTTTCGCTTAGTTATAGAATTAATATTTAAGAGAATAGTCAAAATGTTTTATTTACTGATATTCTAGCTACCTATAATTTATAGTCCAAAAACCATTTATTGGCACAACATCCTACAACGCGTAATAATAATAAATGTAAAATAATACAATAGAAGTTCTCAACTAACCACAGAAATCCCAACTACCAAACAGCACATCTGACAAAAAAGGCTAGAAAAAGGCCTTATGAAAACCCCTTTTTTGTAACGCTTTTTAAACTATAGTTTTAATTGATGGAGACAAAAGCGAAATAAAATTAATCTTATTTGATTTACAACCTTACTTAACTTAAAGGTGTTTGAAATTTGTTGACATCCATATCCAAATGATAGAAATATGAAAAATTTAAAGAGTCGGAAATAGCATACAATTTAATAAGAGACAATGCAGTAGCATTGTGCCCCGGGGCTCCAATTGAACAATTTACTTTCATATGAGAACTTAAGTTTTGTAAAATCTAATAAAACAAATATGTATATATAAAAGTGGTTGCAATATTTTTTCTCAAATCATAGTAACACTATCGAAATTTGAGAGCTATGGGGTTTCCCCTAAATTTTAATTTCTGTTCATAGTATATTATGCGACCAATTTTTGATTGCTGTATTCAAGCGCACGTGATAAATTTAGTAGTTTTCAAAATTTTTTATTTAAATAGATAGTTAAAAATATGGATATGAGAAAAAAAAAACTGACTCATCTGATGATAGCCTGATCGTTTGAAAAATCGAGAAGAGATACGAAGATTGCACCGAAATTCTTGAAACTTCCAATGGTTTGGGTAACTTTATAAATAAAAAATTGAAGAAAAGTGTCTTATTTTTAATATTTAAAGCCTTTCGGACCGTTCCCAAAAGATTCTCAGCAGGACAACAGGTGTTTTTCAGAATGAACCAATTAACGTTTATTTCTTAAATTTGTATAATGATAATATAAGTTAGGTGGCCTAGTTTATTTAACGCAATGAGAGCAGTTTATTAAATTGATATTTAACTAAATATAAAGCCTCTTAAGAAGTCGTATTTCTTTGAAATTTCATATTGTTATTAAAAGGCTGTAATAGAATGTGTATGCCGCCATTGTTCTTATGATACCTTAAAATTTCTCCAAACCCTGCATCGATCCCAGAAAATGTACTCATGACCAACTATAAAGTTGTCCAGTCAGTCAATAAGTTTTGTTTTTTGTTTTCAAATTTATTTTTTTTGTTATAAAAAACCACAGTGCCTCTTTTAAGCACCACCCTGTCGGTGCTTCAACGCCGAGTTCAAACGAAAGCGATTTCAATGAAGAAACTCTCAAGTGTTTTTTCAGCCCTTTAGTGGAATTTCCTTCATCCTTACAAAAAGAGATGAAACCAAAACTAAAAAATAAAAATTGCAGGGAAAAGCGTTCTCTCTCACCTCAAGTGGGGCAGTTGTTGAATTTTGTTTCACTGAAAAAAAGTAACAGAAGCAGAGCTTCAACCCCGAAGCAAATAGCAACTGATACAATGTAACAATGCAACACTGTTTCCCGTGTGTTGTTTTCATCCCTTCTTGATTAATTTCAAACAAACAATAATAATTATCGGCAAATTTCGTTTGATGTGCCCCAAAAGCAACCCTTTCATCTCGTTGGCTGCATGCATTTTTTCGCGGCGGTTCATTCGATTTTAATCATAAATTCGATGAGCGAAATTGAAATGCGAAAAATGCTGCTATGTGCGACGGGGCTTAGGATGGACGACCACCGGGAATACAGAGCCCAGTGTAGACTAAGGGTACGTTCTAAGGGCTGTGGTGGTGAAATAAGGTAAAAAAAAAGCGTTCCACGAATTCCATCCCGGTCTGTCACTGAAACCATTAAATTAATGGGCAGTGGATTAACATACTGACGGATTTCACCGGGTGTCACAGAAATTTTTTCCTCGTTCTTCTACCCTCTGGTTCCTCTGTAAAGCAGACGTTATTGCTGTTTTGTCTATAGTTAGTTAATACTGTCTGGTTTGTTTCGAGAGCAGTAAAAGTTGTCCAGTAACTGGAGGATGCATGGTAACTGCCCTCGTTGACGACTACTGGTTGCTTGTTTTAGGATTTGCATAGATCCAATATGCTTGCCGTACAGTCAGCACCCACGACGGCTCTTTCTCTGTCGGATAACAATGCAATTGCTTCTGGTGCCAGGAGTGGGATGGGGTGGACTGTGGCGCGGATATTCAATGAGCTTATCTATAAAAGAAAATTGTTTTTGCATGCTATTTCCGAATCGTGCAGATGCATATCCAAAATCAGGTTGAAATTTCACAAGTTTTTTGGGAATGAATACGTTTTTCAGGGAATGTGCTTTTTTTAGAGAGATTTTAGAAGAGCTGTTGTCCTCTATGATTTCACATTTGAAGCAACTAATGAGCAACTTTTACACCCAGTAATATTTGTTTCTTTTAAAATTCAGCGAAAAGTAGTCGTAGTTGTCGCAATAGCACTAATGGTTTTTTTTAAAAGTACTAAGATTAATTTTTTTTAGACTCAGAGGAAGTTAAAATTTAACATAGTTGTAGGAAGTTGTAACTATCTACGTCTATAGACGTAAGGTTGCATTTTACCTGTTTTTTGTGAAATTTGGTATTTTGAAGACTTGTGTTTATAAATGGTAATAGTCTTTTTTCAAATCAAAATTGTTTTCCAATACGATTTTCGTAAAAAAAAATGTAATTGTTTACAAAATTACCAAAAGAATGATATAGATAGAAAACAATTTGGAAGTTTCGAACAAATCCAGTCACAGTTCGCAATTTTATTTCAGTAGAACTGATATGGACACATGAATACGAAATGAGGAGCTTCAAGTAGCCCGAGGCTAATTGTCTTCCCTCCTCATTTAGCCTATCCCGAGCAGCAGGGAAATAACTCAGAGGATTCCTCCTCCAGATCCAGCAGTGGCCATAGTCAGTCAATCTGAATGCGAAACACTTATCCAGAGGGATCCCCTGTCCGACGGTGACGAGGGGAGTGCTCTGCCACTCCCGGGGCTGAAGGACAACCATCCTCTGGTCCTTCAGGAACTACGGAAGGCCAGGACGGGGGCACGACAGAAAAAGCGGCATGTGGGAACGAAATGAAATTCAAATCCAAGCGTAAATATGACAGGCGTTACATAACTAGGGAGGAAATGATTTTCCCCCGTTTGTCACCTCCGATTCGATTCTTTCTGCGGATGTTCGAATTGTCGTCTTCCGCTTTTGCTAAATTAAAATTATCAACGATAAAAACCACCCCCTGGGAGCCCAATGTGCCGCATAAATTGTGACCGCATAGAAAGGCCGTTGCGACGATAAAAATGTGTCACTAGCGAGGAAATGTTTTTTTGAATTTTAATCGTCACACTGTGCGATGATTGATTTCGGCCGCGGCTTTCAACGTTTAGTTTTTATTTGCTTATTTTTGTCTTTTTTTAATTCCGAACAACAAGGGCAAACTGCCTGCCGACCGATGCGGGTGCATTGAAATTATCAGCGAAAACGCACCTTGAAATGGGCAAAAGCATGATAAGCCTCTAGCGACTTGAGTGTGCGTTAATTTTTGTAGTATTTTCTTTTATTTCAAGGGGGACATTCGCAATTGTGAGGTATTGTCGGTCTCTGGACTGACCTTAAATAATCTTTTTAATGAAAATTTAAGTGTCTCTCTGTTAATTTGAATACAATTTTCTTCTTGCTACTGGTACTTCATTAAGTCATTTGTAAGGTTACTAACTTAAAATTAAGTACTAGAGTACAGTTTAATAGAGGTATGTTACTATCGTTTTTCCATCCGCTTAAGTTCAGTTTAAATATTAAAAACCGTATTAGTTTAAACTTGATTCAAGCGGCAAATCTCGGTAACTTAAATTTAGCTTATTGAATATACCTTCCTCATTAATATGCATACAGTAGTTATTTTGCATTTATCAGAATTTTTATTTGTGCTACCAAATTCACAAATATTTCAATTTCTCTAGATAAAAGAATTTTCTTCCACCCATTTCCCATCGAAATTATTTGAAATCACATATTCAAAACAGTAGCCGAAAATTCACAAACCCTAGAAACTGGAAATTCTCATATATATCTAATAAGAAAACATTTCGATGGAATAATATCCGTAAAATTTATAGTTACCTTACTTATTAGTATTTTGGTGAGTATATACAACTCAAATCCTATTTTTAGGCGAAAGGGTTGATTTAAAAAACAAAAAAGGGGAGGATGGAAGAATTATGACAAGCCATATAAAATGACTAATAAAATTATACCTTAATATAATTATAAATGTCTCTGAAAAAGAAAGTTGCTACTACGTAACCGAATCTAGATGTAATTAAAATTATATAAAGCTTAAATGTGAAGTATTTTCTTTAAAATCAATAAGAAAAGGTTTAATTTTGTGATTTAATTCGTTTGGGCTATTTATACTAGCATACAATAGGACAAAAATAAAGATGCATAATACTTGCGACATAAATCGACTCTTTGATAGTGCATTAATAAATTGTTGTAAATAATATTACAAGAAGTAATGTTTTGTTTACTTCTATAGAAAAGATATGCCTGTTAGTCGAATAGAAAAATTGATCAAACACCCTCGTCGCCGAGGGCTAACGCTATCAAAAATCATCGGGAAGGACGGAAATTGCCCAAATATCGAAATAAATAAATAAATTTGCGGTTTGATTGAGCGACTGACTGACTGACTGCTTCTCTTAGCCTCACCCTAAGTCCTTCGTTTCTGTGGACGAAGGGCGGGCAGGGATTTTTCGGCCAAACCACACATGTCCTATTCGAATTGAGCCGCCCGACAATCGACCTTTTTAGCCAAAATATCGGCTGGGGTGGGTGAAATTGGCCGAAGATGATGTGGTCGATGGCTGTTCCTGGTGACTTCCAGGTCTGGCTGGTGTGCCGCCAGGAGCAGGAAGGAAGAAATAAAACACCGAGGAGGAAAAACACACATATCTCGTTGGTCGTCATCGTCCCCTGGCTCTGGCGACACATCGATGGACCTCCTAAGTCCTAATGCACTGTGGGATCCGTGTGTGCGCCACTCCCGAGGATCAAAAAATTCATGACCAACTAATAAATTTGATTAGGGCTATGACACCGTGGCGGACACGGACGTGGTGGAAGAGACTCGGATACAAAATCCGAAGACACATCCACGAGCAATTCTGTCAATTGGTGACTATTTCGTGGGACTAATGCCGGCTGTAATTGATTTCACCTCGAGGGCTCGTGTGACGTGTGGTTTTTAGCACACGGACCACATCTCGTCCTTTTTATTTCCGACATTTTCCCTGCTTTTTTTCAATAAATATGTTTTCCCTTTTTCGTGGGCTTTATTCAGTTTGGATAGTTACAAACCTAATTGGGGGTTCGTTTGCTCGCCTGATTGTTTGGGATGTGTTAAGATGTCGTGGCGTTCCGCCTGATTAATTGATAAGGTCGTCGTATATTTTTTATATATATTTTTTATTTAGGGGAGACACAACGAAGTGCGGGGGAATATCTGATAACATAATCGGGTAAATAGCACACTTTTGCACACTTTGCATCTGCAAGGCGTAGGTGTGCCACTACCGCTGGGTGGGATTTTATTTTTGATTTTTTTACCTTGCGCGGGAGAACATCTGCCCCAATGTGTGCTTTTGATAGGGAGAAAGTCGTTACTGATAGCAAATTATCGGTTTCTTTAAATACATATATGCAATTCTGCGGTTTTTTCGTAGGTAAATGCAGGTTTTTTTATTAAATATTTGAAGATATGCTGCCCACTTAATCGAAGATATGTTAACCGAATGCTTCATTCAAATGCACGCCCAGCTGGCAGTTTTTGTTTCACTTTTTAAAGTTATATGTAGAATTTGATTTCAATTTCAATAAGTTTAGTAGAACTTAATGAGGATGGTTAAATCGATATTTTAATATCATGATTATTTACTCCAAAATGCAATTATATTTTTGAATGTAAAACCACTAGAATCCATTTAAACAAAATAAATAAATTATAGGTAATTGTTGTTTTTCCGTTCGTTTGCAGAACAAATTAAAAAGTCAATCTTAATTAGCCGAATTGATAATGTATTTCATCAAATTGAGCAGGAAAAAAAAAACATTATTCCATACTCTGCCATATGTGGATTTCACCATAAATGGATTTTGAAAATATGTATGAACTTATTTTTGCCATTTATTTCAGATGATTACATTAGCCTAATTGAAAACTGGAAGACAATTTGACAACCTGATTGCCGAATTCAGTATTTTCAGTTATAGTCAGTCAATCTATTTTGTAGACTATGTATTCTTAACATATTATTTTACTGTGTTCGAATGTTTAAAAGTTGATAGTGTATGTTGTACGAATAAATAATTTATTTGTTAGATTTTATATAAAAATTAATTGAAGAGGAAAATAAAAAAACAAAGATATTAATCCATTCTGAAAGTACCCTAAATTCATCGAAATGGTCTCATACACTTTCCCTTTCCACTCATAGGTGACATAACGCGCCAAAATACCCAATTACTATGCAATCGTAATTCAAGTAAATTATCCGTTCTAGTGGCTATTTATCTACCGCCAAATTATCCAATCAGCCCAAAATATTGGATATCGGCAATCGCAGAAAGGAATTAAGATAAAATTTATTGGAAACATTTATTAACCTTCTGCAGGACTAAACAGTCTCCTGCTGTACAGCATGGGACCAACTACAAAAGCGACAATAAAGTCTAGCAGAAGTGAGTCCCCAACCCAAGCCCATGGAACTCACCCTTGAACCTTCGATTCATCCCGAAGGAAGAGGCAAAAACCAAACCAAAAGAAAAAATATCTATATATATAAGAATTTCTGGGAATAGAGCGAATTAGAACTGGCCCTAGGAAAGGAACAAAAACAAGAAAAACTTTTATGTTCACTAAATACAACTTTGTGGGCTACTGGGAGGCTGGATTTTGGGGCGGGTTTGGATGGAATGTGTACATAGAAAAAGTCAAAACAGGCCCCTCGCCGAAGTGTTTTGGATCACACAGTCTGTGCCCTAAGTCTATTTGAATCTGTGGACATCAATCAACGTGTACCATGAAATGGGGAGGGTTCGGGGACCACCACTGTATGTTGACAGAAAATATTGAGGCAAATATATGGAAGAATCGAATGATGCTAGCCGCAGAAATGCTATATCAAGTGGTCTCCCTGTCCCCCAGTACCCCCAGAAGGAACCCCGAAGAAAGACAGATATCACTGCCAGTGCGACTGGGCTTTAGTGGTGTTGTTGTCGTCATTCGGTGCCTTCTGAAAAGCTTGGGAGTCAATGAAAGGGGGTGGGGATTGCCCTGCAGCCCCTTGCCGGTGCGAGGGAGGGGGTGAATTGCTAAAGCGGATGCCACCAATTTTATTACCCCTTAAGGCGATTCTTTCGCCTTCGTCTTCAGTTGCCTTTTTACTTTTATTATTGTCTAGTCAATTGGCAGATGATTTCGAGCTCACTGGAAGTTGGTTGTTTTGCTATTTTGGGGTGGGAGTTGTTAAAAGAAGGTGGGGAGATGGCCTAGACGGAATTTTTTTTTTGTTGTTGCTCATTTGTTGTCCAAGGTTGTTTACTAATTAAATTTGTTTCAATTTTATTTCTTTATAGCAGACTCAGACTCAACAGAACCAGAACCAACGACACAGGACATCCTTACATGTGGATCCTGTCAGAAAGCCTTCGCCCTCTCAGACATAGTGCGATTTATACAACACAAAGTTTTACAATGCAACAAAGAAAACTATGGACAGTGTTTCTCGCAAGGTAAGGTGTTTTTATGCGATTTTTATTACTGTCTGTAACGTTTAAGAGACGAAGAATTAACTAGCCTAACCCATACACATTCCACATTAAAAACCCAATCGTTTTTGGAATTTTATAAAAATATCTAGGTAATCTTTGAATCTTTGGTAAAATATTTAAGCAAATTGTTTTTCATTAGGTCCAACAAACGACAGAGATGCAGACGATGGTAGACCACTTAGTTTAGTTAATCGGAGGCCATCAATATCCGCGCCAATTTCAAGTCGGAAACCTTCAGGTTCACGTGTGCATACACCTCCACCTAGTCCAGCTGAATTACTTGGGGATGGGGCTTCAAGTACACCAAAAAGACTGGTTGATGGTAAGTAAAAAAGTAAAATTCTAATTATGTATATGTCTACTCGATTTGGAAATTTTGAAGATTTCGAATTAATTTTGAAAATAATTTCGAATCTTCGAAAATAATTTTGAAAATGTTTAAAAAATGTCATATTTTTTCTCTCAAAACTAGAAAATGACAACACAACGCCAAAACAGGAAAGTCCATCCGACACAAGTCCGCTTGGGTGTAATTTGGATGAGACAACACAAGAAAAGACTAAGCCAAATAGCGTAGATATAAAACAGGAACGAATGGATACAAGTTCGAGTCCAGAAGACGAAAATTCCCAATCGAGTGGTCAACCGTTGCTGAAAAAGCCAAAAATTGAAGTTGCTGACGCCGAGTCGAACACAATGCACAGCGGTGAGTACGAGAGCCTTTGGCACAATTTTACTTTTATAGACTGTGTTTTTCTACTGCCTTCCACTTCTATCATTAAGGGAAGTCCCTTTAAAGTGTCTCATCAGCTAAAAAATTCCCTTTAATCTAAAAGACTACCCTCATAACTTTGAATGATATACAACACGGTGCCCCGGACACAGGGTGGACAAAACATTTATTTATTTTTTATTTTTTTTGTTTTAAATGTTTTTTTCGTGTTTCATGCATTCCCTTTGCGCTCAAAAGTTGCCTTACCTTTTTTATTTGAGTGTAAACAATTCTGACCATTGAGTTGTTTTTTGCTTTTTTATATAAAAAAATCTCTTTGACGCGATGTGACACGTACCCAGAACTAACGATGCCACTGAACGGGTGTACAAAAGGTGAAGTATCGCAGCGGCAAGATGAGATGCAGGATGCTGCGATGGGATGAGATGGGGACCAGGAATACTGCTGTCCACCTATCCATCTGTTGACCAGCATCATCTCCTGGACCTCTCGGGGGCTGGGGCAGAAGGGTTCTGTGTGCTTTGGGCCCCTCTCGTGCTAAATGCTTCGAGCACTTTGATGAGAGTCCCCAGACGTGACTGACCAGATCAATTATTATTTAATTAAATATTCATGTAAAGTGAAATTGAATGTGATGGACCGAGTGCCGGTGATATCGCGGTGTCACTGGGGCTGAGTGCAGCAATTAGCCAGGCATTCAAGAGGGTTTCAACGGGGTTGAGTGACATAAAAGTGAGCTGGACTGAAGGAACCAGGAATGTTTTAAGGGTTTTTCAAATTCATGTGAATTAGGTCAAGGGATGCATTGATTTTCTTGTATTTCTTAGGATTTTCGGGATTTAAATACTATCTTTATTATTTTTATGCTATTTTTATTAATAATATCGAATAATTTTCAGTTTTTAATATTGAAAATTTGGGAAAATTAATATGAAAACAAAACCCAATGAGTATTATACTAATTTCTAAAAAAAGAATTAAAACTTAAACCCTTAAAGTATCAAATTTGAAATAAATATGTGAGTATAGGATCGTAATTTGACATTTTCAAAATTTTTAGTCCTTACTACACTATATGTTTTTGCATACGATTTTTGAAATTGTATCTACCTTAGTCAAGTCAATTGAAAACGAAAATTTCACCAACTCAGTGTCAAAGTTTAAATAGGATACCTGACTTTAATTATCTGAAAATTGAAAGTACCTATGTTTATTCTGACATTTTGGAATAGTAAAAGGTTTTTAGAAATTATTTGCAGCTGGCATTTGTGCAAAATTAAGACACGAGTCACGACGGTTCCCAAACAAATTTTAAAACCTTCAAACATGACACCATCAAAAGGTCGAACAGAATGAAATCGGATACCACCTTTTAAAAAAGTGCCACTCGCAGCATCCGCAGAATTGATAACGCAGCATCCCTTAAAAAAATAGGGGATTATTACCTTTCACCCCCTCTCCAAAGGCAGGACAATCGCCCCATAATTATTATCCGCCACAATTTGCACGACAGGGCCAACCCATCCGTGAAACCCGCAATCAGGAAAAAAAAAAAAAACATTTTCCCGATTTGACCCTTAGTCAGGAGGGGCTATTTTTGGGGGTTAATTAAAAATTAAACGTGGAAAAAGGGGTACATCGCATCAGATGAGATCGGACACGAATAAAAGAGCGTTGCCACCGCGACGTATCTGATGTCCTCAGTATCTGCGTTCAGTGGCAGTTGTCATGTGCATAAAACAAGGGACATCACAGAATCAGCAAGCCCAGCCGGAGAAATGTCCTTTTTGTGTACTTGGCTATTTTAATTCCTACGTATTTATATACCTATATAGTTATATATATATATTTTTTTTTAACTGTCCCGGCCGTCAGGCCATCGCAGGACAACAATAGTGGCCGGGGCGAAACGTACGAAGGGCCGGGTACTGTCCCGGGAGTTGTCCTGCACAACAAAGGGGCAAAGAGCGCCACTGCCGCCTCCGAGAAATTTAAATAAAATCCAAAATCTGTTCGCTGGGCTAATTGAAGGTCACTCATGCAAAGGTAATGAGTGGCTGATGCCACTTATTGTCCTACACCCGGGCCCCGAGCCCAGTGCAGGGCCGATTATCGCGTTTCACCCTTTTCGCTGTCTGCGCGGGGGTATTCTTGCATCATAATCATCCTCATCATCGTCATCATCATCAGGCAGCGAGGACATTTCCCACCCGGGGGAGGAAAGAGGACAGAGGTCTCGCCTCCTTGGGACTGTCTCTGCTGCTCGCTCGTGGGGCCCCCGGAGCCCGTCTTGGCCCCATCAAGGTGATTAGAACAGTTGTGCTAGGCTTCGCCAGTAACACGCGGGGGTAGGGGGGGCCCACCCCCGCAGGACCGAGATAATCCCGGACTCTCTGCACCGGAGACAATCGCTTAGCACACACGGACGACTGAGCCTTTCCTAATCGCTCTGTTGCTGGAGCTGCAATTTTTCTCCCAGCGCCCTTCGCCCTATCCCTTGCCCGCCACCTTCGTCCGTTTTCTGGAGAGCTTGTAAAAAACCCGGGCGAACCACCAGGGGAGCCCTTTTTATTTCCCATCATTCCGAAAAAAACAAAAAAACGAAGCATAATGTGAAAAGGTCAGTGCTGTTGCTCGGTGGAAAGAGCTAAATTCAGTCCAGCATAAAATCCCTCACACCCCCAGAACCCCTCTGGTGCGGCGAAGGGTAGCAGCAGCACCCAACCCCCGAAAAAAACATCACCAATTCACCTTTGGCCAGGGCTTTTCATCAGTTTCTCCACATGGTCCAGAAAAGAAGATGAATGTGACGCAAGCTGCGGATGAGATTCCGACCGACTAGGACCAAAAACCGGGAAGGGTACGACGGCGCAGGGGTAGGAGGGCGGTGGCACACAGTGCAGAGCTAGAGAAGCCAGAGAGCACCGAGGAAACTCGAAAGGGTTAAAAATTGTCGTTTTTCCTGTTGATGTTTATATGTCAAGTGATTGTGGTGGAAGTATTCACCCCTCGGATTTTTCAGGCTCAGCACAGCACACAAAATGTCGAAAGACTTTGAATTTTTCATTGAGATGTCAGCGAGCAGAGGCGATGTCCACTCGACAGCGGAATATGCCTGGGATACACTTCAGCCTCCTGGAGAGAGTCCTGTGCCTGTCCGGGAGTGGAAGGATTATCCCTGGACTGGGGGCGGGGGGTGCGAGGGATTTTTTTCTATATTTTGAAGGTGGTTATTTAAGGGTGCCAAGAAGATTAGGATAATGACTTAGTTTTTAGCTAGGATTACTTTGGAAATTACAAAAAATGAAAGAGCACTGGGCATATGTTGCATGCATGGGATCATAGTCGACGGAGGGACGCGCTTCATTAGTAGTCAAGCAATCATAATGTATGATATAATGTTTGTACATATATATATATAAAAGTGCCTACTTATGAAATTTCTCACATATTTGTCAGAAATATGCTGGCAGCAAAAATTTAAAATAGCCTATTTTAAATGGTTATTTAGGGTTCTTGTCCATCAATACCCGTTTTCTTAGGAACGGCTAGAAGAAGAATGTAGAATGCTAGAAGAATGTTGTAGTTGAAATTAATACCAAAAAATTCAAGTTTCTAAGTCATTCCAATAAAAGGATACGCCCTTTCAAAGTGTATTTTCATACTGACAGACTAATTCACTGACTGATACATCAAAATCTATAGGGTACTTTCCGTCGACCTAGAATCTTGTAGTTCAAATAATTGATTTTTTTTTTGTTTTAATATAAAGCAAAATGATAGAATTATTACGCGACAAACTTAATTTTTATTCTATGATTGCTTATTTTTATTTTTTAATATTAATCTTTATCAAATCTACTTTTCTTGTAAATGTGATACGGTATTTTTTATCTAATTTTCGCATTTTAAATTGATTTTTTTCTTCGGCAAAATTGACTTATCATCGTAATTCTAATTTGTTCATATTCTATTTCACATAGGATTACAAATACACAAGTTCTTTTTTATAAAAAAATCTTATTCCCTCAAATTTTAAAGTCGAAAACTTTTTTAACAGTCGAAAATTTAGAATACATAGTATACAAATGCTGAAACTTTAAACTATTATAGTTTTTCGCAAAACGTTTTCAGAATCGGTAATCATGAATTATCCAAAATGGCTTAATCAATATTGTTAAATTTCCAAATTTTCTTAGGCAGATAGAAGTTTTAGTCTCACTGTTAGATATAGTTTTTGAGGAAATATGAATTTTCGAGACCTATCTTATTTGGCAAATCGTTCCAACAACATTTTATAAGAGGTGTGCTAATTTATTTAACAGAGGACAAAATGGAAAATAATTTATGAGGACATTCTTCTTCCAGAAGTGCTTCCACTCTACTTATTTTAAATAAAAATTTTTCCCCCGGAAATCAAAACAGCCTCAGAATCACCAAAAGTCCTGCTCTCTGTCGAAATACTTTCGGAATTTGCCTTGAAAACGATCTGAGACCGGAAACACCACCCTCCAACCGAAATTTCCGTAACGTCTCAAAATCCATTCCAACTATTTGCATATCTCCCGTCTGGAATGCCCCTTTTTACTTGCCATTTAATTTAATTGTTATGCTCGGAGATATAAAAATTGAATTTTGCAATTTTCCAATTGGCAAAGGTCCATAAATGGCCGCTATCCGGTTGTTAAAAATTTTTCTCCTATTTTCGTTTCGTCCGGGGTTTATTTTTTATTTTTGCTTTTTATATTATTCCACACATTTTTCGGGACGAAAGGGACGTCTCATGGTGCGGAGAGACCGCAAAAATTTCACCCGAAGGACCATGTCGGAAGGGGCAATACCCACTATACCATGAGACTATATATAGTATATTTTTTGGGGGAGTGGGGAGCTGCATACTTTCGGGACGCTTTGTTCTGCCCGGGAATAAACCATTCCACTTCCTTCTAAAGCCATAATATCGTCCCTTTTGCGGATGTAAACTTGTCGGCACTTGATGGTGGTGCATTTTTTGGCTTCGGTCCGGCCCGGGATGCTGGATGACGGCTTGTTTACTTCCTTTCCGCGGATATCCCAACTCCTGTGACGTTGCCCTGCATGGGCGCGGGATAAAAAAAAGGGATGAAAAATGAAAGTATTGTTTCGCCGTTTGGTCCAATTTGGACATTGGGGAATTGTTCAAAGGGATAAAAACGAAAAATACAATTCGCCAGAAAAGTATCTAGGGCTCCGGCAAGCAAGCAAACGAGCAGACTAGCCAGAATCGAGGATTTTTTAAGGGCAGGGGCGAAGTGCGGAAAGACGAATGAGGGACAAACCAAAGTGATTTATTCGTGCACAGGATAATACGATTACGTCCTGAATTGGTCAATAAAATGAAGAAAAGGACATTCTTGGCCGCAATTTATCATATTTTTTTCGGTATTGCGCCCATTGGGGGCAAGAAGTTCGTTTTCTCAAGGAGTCAAGGCGTTTTCTGCTCCGCTGCGGATGTTTTAGATTTTAGAAGGACGATGGGTTGCCTGCAACCCTTCAGGACCATCTCCCGAACCCGGTGTTTGCACCAAAGGATTTTAGGGATAGTGTGTCCATTGTCTACTTAGGATTAAGTCCAACTTTCGCATAATGTACTCTCTTCTCACACGAAATATTGTGGGTGAGCTGCCCTCGTTTCCAGGAAAAGGGCTTAGGTGACTGATATTTGCATAATTTTCTTATGTCGAACCCTTGACCGCAATTTTCCCTTTTTAAGAAAGAATTTAATGGACACCCCAGGACCGTTTCATGGGGAGCCCTTATGGATTTCTTAACTTTTTCCCGGGGTCAGCGCATACAGGCGGAAGATATTCCCACCGGGATATAGGGCAAGGGCGAAATTTTGACTGTGCGATAAGATTACCCTAATTAACTGAAAATAAGCTGGGGCACCACAGGTCCCATTGTCTTCTTTAGCCCCATTTGAATTCCGCCAAGCCGAAAATCTTAGAATTTCTTGAAAGATTGCGGCCATCCCTTTGAGACAGCTATCGCTCCTGTTTTTATCAATTTGCCGGACCTCTGGTTTTCAACTGAAAAGGTTTGTGACCCTCGCATATGAACCATTGCTCACACAGAATCAGGAGCACTAGAGGAAGAAAAAAATATCCCCTGAGTCACCGGAAAACCCTTCGATTCCCTTTATTTCCCTTATCAGATGGTAAGCAGGACAAAATATATTATATATATATTTATTTATTTTTTTTTGCTCGTTTTGCTCAGGTCTTCTCTAAGTCCTGGACTCTTCTGCGTAACATAAACGAAAAATTGTTTTTCCGTTTTTATTTTCTTCCTAAAGGAACAGAGCGCGGTGGCTCCGAATGCCCTTTGTGTGCGAGAAACAACCACCCCCTGTCCGTGGATCCACCCACCCCCGAAGGATAATGGAACAATGGAGGTTGCCACAGACTGCGATTAATTTTCAGCGGGCGGTCAATTTAGCATATAGCGGGAAGGACGCGCCGCTGCCGCTATTGTGGTCACTTAACTCTGAAGAGGCCAGTTAAGATGTTTATCTCGATGGTTTAATGTAGTCAAGAGGAACGGACGAGTGGTCCAGCGCTTTGCAGCAGCAGGAGCGACCACTGACCCCTTTTTTCATTCAAATCTTAGGGTTCGGGCGGCAGTAAAAAAATGAAAATAAAATGAAATAAAGCCATCTCGAGATGTGGCTGTCGCGAATATTTTTTGGCAACATTAGTCGCACTCATGCATAAAACCCGGGAACATGACAAAATCTTTGTATCCCGCTGCGCGGTGAAATGGGGGATTTATATATGTCCATCCGAGAAAATCAGTTCAAACTCAAAACCGCATTAAGAAAAAAAGAGTCTCAAACAATGCCAGTTGCAGACGACAAGTGAATTTCCATCTATTCCTTTTTATTTATTTTTGAGGATAGCGCACCTCTCCCAGTGTATGGGCAGGACATCATTATACAATTTCGTCACGTGGCTGGCGGTATCCTCGAGAAGATGCAATCGGGATCGATTTTCTTACCTGCCAAGCCGGGCAACAAATCCATCCCTTGGTCGCGATATATTACGCAATTAAGGGGATGCAGGGTGCGCACTATCTCCAGAAAATAAAATAGGGAACACGATATATTCCTAACCCCCTTTTCGGTTTTAAATTCAGGACGCGTGACATCCTTGTGCGCTTCCTCAGCCAGCTTCAATCCTCCCGTATCTGATTGCGCCATCGACTTCCGTTCGTACGGCGATCGTATGGCTAAAAAGTAGAAAAATTCCCCGTCCATCTTCGAATTTTTTGTCTTATATTTTATACCTTAAAAAAATTCCTAAGATCATCCACCGTGTGGAGGTTTAAACAAAAAAAAACATTTTTTTTTTCATCCCTAAAATCGCCCAAGGTATGCCGCGTGCGATTGATTTAAAATGGGAAGCAGCCGTTTGGCGTGCATCCGCGACGCGATCCGCGGAGTAGGGCAAAGGCAAGCAACCCTTTTCGTCTTCACCTTCATTTGCATTGCGTTTGTAAGCCAAATGGCATTAAGGACACGGCAGCGTATCTAAGGGCTGAGGGCTGATGACAAAAGTGCGCTGCGGATGGGACGGATGCCCTTTGACTCCGTGTCCCGCGCGCGTGTAATTTTTTGATTACCTTTTCCCGATGCTCTCGTGGTGCTCTCGAGACACTCGGGATGATGCTGGGGAAGGACACGAGCTAACAACCTCCCGCTTAAGCATTCCTGGCATTTTTTTAATCCCTAATTTGTTTTCACTTTTTTTAATTTTACTTTAGAGTTTTGTTGCAGTGAGATGCATTTGATGTAGTAGGAAACATCTGCTTGAATTTATTGAGGGCAGAAGGTATGTTTTAGAGCTCGATAAAAAAAAAATACTGCGTATTTTAAAGATACCATAATGTTATATGCACTATTATAATATAACTCATATATAAAAGATATCTGATGGACCAATTTCGTTCTTTATTATTTATTTAACTTCGTCTACAAACTTTTGCTCCACATGCTTACAATAATCTAAAAAAATAGCTAATAAGCACTTACATAGCTACACATAATTAACGAGCAAAACCATGTAAGAAATACAAGAATTTTAGAATTTTTAGAATGACTATGCAAAATTATAGAACATTCTGACCGATTCCCAAAAAGTAATTCTGTTCACGGTTCTTAAAAT
The DNA here is from genome assembly GCA_963920795.1 of Eutolmus rufibarbis. Taxonomy (NCBI): domain Eukaryota; kingdom Metazoa; phylum Arthropoda; class Insecta; order Diptera; family Asilidae; genus Eutolmus; species Eutolmus rufibarbis. The sequence goes on from OY987206.1 coordinate 43,198,120, forward strand.
AGTAAAAATAAAACCACCGCGATTTTCCTTCTGGATTTAAAATTTTCAAGAAGGAGGCACCTGGATTTGTACGATGAAGTGAAAGTTTGCCATAAAGCATACATAAGAAAATCTTTTAACGTACAAAAATATGAATTAACTCACTTTTTTTTGTCCCTTTAAAAATTCCACTGTTCTAAAACATTAAGATGTGATAATGGGCATTTAAGGGCTATTAATTTTGAATCAGCTATTGTTTGCAAATTCATAACTACGATGTGGCATTCAAAATTTTGAACTTCATGGTGTTTGCTTGAAAATAAATTTTAAGAAATTTATTGATATTGATAAATTTTAAATGATTGAACAAAAACTTCTATTTCAGCGGATATAGAGGTTTAGCGTTTGTTATAGAAATTTTAGAACAAAAAACTACTATATACTAACAAAAAAATACCTAGAATCTAGGAAGTGCTTTATAAATTACCTGGTAGTTAGCTATTTTCAAGAAATCTTTCGTAACTGAATTATGTACATGCAAAAATTCATTTGACGAGAAAAAGGAAGGGTTTTCATTTGTGACCCATTTTTGGGACACGTGGCATGGAACGTGTTCAATGTATTTTCGTGTTTGTAATTCTGAAACGAAAAGGGGTAGGAAGCTCGTTCAGTAGTTAAAAGCTTGGAAGTCTGTTATTCTTCTTTAAATTTTAGACAGTTTTAGATTTAGAATTAGCTACTGTCTGTTTCGCTCCAATCGAGTATGCCCTGATTTGACTAGGGCTTTATAACGGTGCCAGTAGCCGCATTAGAGTGGTTCATGTGCTCATATGCTCCACATAAAGTGGCCTTCCAGGAAGGGCTGAGTTGGCTTGCTGTGTCTGGTTTCTGGTTGGTGGTCGAAGAAGGGGGTGAGCCACCGGCGTGGTCCATCGAGTCGCATATGCTCCTCGTGCGTTGTACCACAGTTAGGGCTGCCCCTATAACGAGCTCGAATCGTCCTTTTTTTTTTGCTTTTATATATATTCTGGGGAATCTCGTGTACATGTCACATATTGGCCGGATATCTAAACGCAGCCCCCCATCCGCTGCGCGGACCACCAGCCAGGAGCGAGGACCAAGAGCAGCGGTGGCGGCGGCACCATCCCGGGACCATATCCAGGGAGCAGCAGGACCGACTCGCTGCCCTGAATACAAATGGCCGGTTATGATGGGCCCGATGCTGGTGATGTTGGATAAAAGGTAATATTTTCACTAACCACGGGCGAAAGGAGGAGAGCGGGCAAAATCGAAAAAAAAACAAAAGTAAGGAAGGAAAAAAAAATAGTAAAATGACAGGACACACGTACGCACCCCGTTAAGTAGGGGTTCACGTCCCGGTACCCGGTACCCAGCGCAGTATCATTCGCCTTCCCTTTCAGTGGCGGCAGCTGGCGCCTGATGATGATTCTCTCCCTCAAGTTAGGTTACTCGGTGTTTTGGTCGTTCCTTGATTATTATCCCGAAGGCTGTTCCTACATCTTCCTCCTGAATCCCGACCCACTCCTGTCTCCTTACATTTTTTTTTGAATTTTTTCCCTTTTTTTTAAAAAAGAAAAAAAAACGCCCAACCACACATAACCCACCGCTGCCCTGGGTACATAAATAGTCCCACACATGAAATATTCCTGTGGCCTGATCGTCCTGTCTTATTGCAATTTTTTCCCATTTTCCACCGTCCTTTTTCACTCATGCAGAAGCACGAGATATCTATAAACTTTCCACAAACCGAGGATATTGCAATTTTTTCCGGCCACAGAAAAAAAAAAAAAAATATAAAATAAATTCTTTTTTATTCTGAGTGTAATCACACGTGTAATGCCCGGATCCAACCCCGTCAATTTAAAAGCAATTTTACAGGGACACAAGGGTGCTAATAGTCCTTCCTGGTGACACCAAAATTAGTTCTGACCGAAGTTGTCTCGGTGGGTTATAAAAAAAATATGTGCCCTGAGAACTTTAGGCTTTTTAGGCATGGCACGTTGGACGGTATTGCGGTGAAACGACTGTCAACAATTTTTCATTTATCAACGAATTTTGTAAGGTGAAGTCACCACAATATTTTTTGTCATGGTATGTAGGGTGGCGGCGATTCCCGCGTCCATAAAATGCGAAATATTTTGCTCTGTGAGAATGTTTTTGGGGCAGGGGCGAGTTTTTTAAAATTTATTTTTCGATGAAATCGACACTGCTGGAAGATATGATCTGCAGCAGATGTTCCTGACAACCATCGATCATATTGGGTAATTCTAAAAGGGAGGAGGGTGGTAGTCCACACAAACATTTTTTAACTTCTAATAAACACCAATAGTGTGAAACTTTTATTATGTTTCTATCTGTCTGTCTGTTCAATTCTTAAAAGCCTATAGACTTTAAAGTCGCATGCTATAGCTCAAATTAAAGGTTTCAATAACAAGAGTTAGTACTATCCAATTTGTGTGTTTGATAAGAGATGGCGCTGAAATCGCTACTTACTTTAAGTAAACTTATAAATTAAAGAAAAGCAACGTTTTTTTTTTGTCTTTCTTTGATTCTAGTGTCGAAAACTTAAATTTAATATACGGATAATATAAAATATTGTTTAATTTTATTTAATAATGTATAAGTTTGATTTGTTCGCCGCAAAACGGCCCCTGTACGCCCGCGCTTACTAAAGAATAGCTCATGCTTAGCACTTGGCAAAGCTTTGTAAAACTCAATTGTCTTGCAAGGATACCACGTGCGACCTTTGTACGCCTCAGCAAAACATTTAAAATGTGACCTTTGTGAGTATTTTTACTTGGGCTAATGTTCTTACTAAAGACTAAATATTTGATACCTATTTTTTTTAAGTAAACGGTCATACCTCAATATCGATATATTTTTAAAAGGTACTTTGTTCTATTAATCTCTAAAAATAGGCCGATTTTGTGTGATCTCTTATATTTGTTGAATTGATTCGTAGATAATTGCGGCTTTCGATATTTTATAGACTTTAAAACAATGTGAGGACGAATACTTATTATATATATGTATATGTATGTACGAGAATTGAAATTATATGAAATTTGATGTAAGAGTCGGTAAAATTCAAAATTATAGTTCTATATCATACCTTTTGGGCTTTTAATATTAAAATCCAATTTCGGCCAGCGAAATAGACAACATCCGCTCCAATCATCATCCGCCCAAAGAGAATGCCACTTGCCACACCGACCTGGCCGTGCCCTCGGCGTCGACGTTGTCGTTGTTGCAGTTTTCGACGTTGCCTTAGCACAGCGCAATGAAACAATTTTCCCATAATAGCTCTCCACCGTGATTTCATTAAATTGCTAATTAATAGCGAACCGCGGCCGCGCGCATTAATAAAGTCGCCTAGACAGAGCGGGTCGTCGCACACGCATGCACACGACGACGGACTGGCGAAGAAAAGGTGTAGGCACGTTGTCTTCGTGTCACGTCATTTGTGGCACGCAACACACCTTTCGAAATCGGTCTTTTTAATCAGAATATTCATTCGTTCGTCCTCGTCGTTGTCGTTTTTGTGTCTTGGCAAAGTTGTGGAGTGCCTAAACGATGCTCGGACCCTATGTTGAGGCCCAGCACTAAGCCACACGCTATCAGGCGGGAAAATATTGGAAATTCAAATTTTTGCACCACTATCCGCGGTGCCCCCACGTATTGTGTTTGTTCCAGTGTTTGGACGATCCCGGGGCTTAATATGCCGTGAAACTTCTCCTTTAAACGCAATTTCGTTCATCGTCTTTGGACCTCTGAAAAAGGCACAAATAAAAGAAAGTATCTTTTCGTCTAGCACCGACCGGAGCCCGATCGTAGGCCCATGTGCTGGATTGGGATTGAGACGTTGGGGCCCCGCGCTCGAAGCGGCTGCGACACAACTCCAATGACAATCCCCAGCGCGAAGTTGTGCTTTTATTGGCGATAATTACGGCCGTTGTGGCTCAGAGGTGCAACAGAATAATGCGGCCAAGAGACGGTTATTACCTGCGTTTATGATAAAGCGGAACAAAATATGAGTTGGACGTCGTCGCAGCCAATTTGTATGCGAGCCCCGAGAGTCCGGGAGGGGCCCTGAGCCGGGCCAAGACAGACTCGCGCTCCGCGAGACATGTGCAAGACGCTTTTTATGGCGATTTTTGCATTTTCAAACAGGAAGAAGTGGGCCCGCAATGAAGATATGATGACACAAGTGAATTACGCGAGATCCAGCGGATTGCTCAATATTTTGTGATCAATTACCATTGATGGGAATGCCGCAGAGTTCATTTTTCTTTTAAAATTAGTTGCAAAAGTATGAAAAATGGTACTAATAAGAGCAGTACTAGAAAATAATTTATAAAAGTATTTTTGTTTAAGTAAGCAAATTGTCGAAAATTTTAGAAGGCTTCTGGAGTTAACCGATCTTTAAAAACTTTATTTAGGTCCTCTATGTCCCGGCTTCGGAGCTTCAAATTTTTTTTAATATTTTCTATGTTACCTTAACTCAAGAATATTTATTTTTACATAATAAAATTGATATAAATTCTATATAAAGTGATTGTATTTTTCCAAAAAGATTTTCTTTTTACATTTTAAATTTTTTATAAACGCTACAGATACGGCACAAAAATGCTTAAGACAAAATCTGATAGTATATATTTTTTTAAAAAGAAAGATCCCACATGCGAACTCTGTAGAAAACTTATTTTTTAATACTTAAAACTGAAAGTCCACTTTTAAGTGTATCTTTAAATACAAAATTAATTTGAAATTCATCTCAAAGCGACTAGAAAACAAGAACATTTCTTAGTCAAAGCGAATATCTATGTATTTTGAACCCAATATCTTTCTCCATTGTGAAATTTCACCAATCAATAGCCCAATTTCGTTTTATATTATGCCTATGTTGGAGTATTTCCTAGCCCATAGTCCTTTTGGGAACGTAATGCATCGCAGGTAAGGCAGTGCAAGCCAACAAGCGCCAGACCAAAATTTTAATATAAGTCCAGGGGAGATTTCCAGTTTTATCCGGTCCATGGTATTTTAATTACAGCGCCGATGGTAATTTAATTAAAAACCGCACAGGTTACCTACCATCGAAATTATTTCACAAAAGCTCCTGCGTCCGCGGACACACGTATGCCGTGCAATTGGGGGGAGGGTTCCGAAGGGCGGTTGCTGGGGGACAGCAGGAGCATATAAGGAAAAATTGGTCTATGTGAACGGGGTTGCTGTTGTTACGTGTAAAGAGTCGAATCAATCAAATTAATTAAAATTTTCATGGATAGAGGCCAGAGGAAGGGAGTTTTTGTTTTTTGTTTTTGGTTGATGAAACAAAGGCCCTTTGAGGCTTAAATGTTATGTTAAAAATATTAAGGGAGAGATTTGGATGATGAAATGTCAGGCTAATGTTGTTTTCTTTTGTTTATTTTACAGAGCCCAGCAACTACACCTGTTCCACGTGTAAGACACGACTACATTCCGCCTGGCGACTAATTCAGCACGTGCAGCACACGCACGGCGTCAAGATTTACGTTGAGACCTCGTCCTCGGGCGGTCTCAGTTCGTACAGCGTCTTGGGGCAGTCGGCTCAGAAGATGGCGAGCACGAGTACAATTAGCAATTCACTGGGTCTCAAGGACCTCAGCAGCAGTTCGACCTGCTCGTCGACGAGTTCAGTAGGTGGCGCCACTAGTCAAAGTAGTCAGCAGCAGCAGCAGCAGGCGGGGCAATCGGTGGGCCAATCGCAGCAGAGCATGCCGCCGGTGGTGCCGGGCGGGGCCCAGTCTCTGCCGCCGCCGGGCATGCGGCACCACCCCCTTCTGCCGCCGCCCGACATGCATCCGAACCCATTCAACCTGCTCCGGATGCCGCTGCCCCCTCTCGCACAAGGTCCAGTAGTTCCTCCGGTGGCGCCGCTCTTCTCGCGGCCCCATCCCGATCACTTTCGCATGGAGCAGCTCGTCTCGGAGCAATTTCGTCACCACGGCCTTAACCTCGCCGCGGCAGCTGTGGCCGCCGCTAATTCGCTGGCGCCCCACAACCAGTCGTATTCGTCCGGCGTACCGGTGAGCGGCGGGAGCGGCGGCGGTGGCGTTCAAGATCGTCCGCCCTCTAGCGGGGGGAGCAGGGGCTCAGTGCCGACAGGTAATACACAAACGAATCTCGGAATGGAACCGCAGATGGATTTTTATTCGCAGCGATTGCGTCAGCTGGCTGGAACAACAAGTCCGGGAGCTGGAAACGGTGGTAACTCGAGCTCGCCGAGTCCCCGGAAACAGCAGTCGCCGAATTTTGCGAGTCCATCACCTTCACAACTACCTCCAACACCGCTTACAAATAATTCCCGCCCACAGAGCTTAACCCCTCCCGAAAAATCGAATGACCTACTCTCTGGAGAGGCGGGCCAATTAACGACCACGCCCCGTTCAGCATCAACACCGCCCTCAAAACCAAGCAGCCAGGATATGACAGCGGTCTACTCCTGCGATTTTTGCGAAAAGAAATTTCGATTCGAAAATAACCTGATCATCCACCGTCGAACCCACACAGGTGAGAAACCCTACAAATGTACAGCCTGTGATTTCGAATGCGTTCATATAAACAAGTTAAAAAGACACATGAAAGTGCACCGGACCCCCGAGGACCGAACTAGCAACGCGGGGTCCGTTGAGACCCTCGACGGAGAAGATTCGGACGGCGATCTTGACGAAGACGATGGAATGGATGAAGATGACGAAGAAGATCTTGACGAGGGCGAAGACATGGAAGACGAAGCCGAAGATTTGAGCGTAAGCAATAAGGGGGACTTCAAAAAAGAGGGGATGAATGCGTCCGGTACCCTGGTGGGGGAGCTAATGGATAAGTTCGGATTGTCGAACATTGCCCAATACTCTGAGGCGTATAAGCAGGCCTTACAAGAGTCGGGAAACGCCCTAAAAATGCAGTTAACTAGCAAGGACAGAGACAATAATAACAGCAGCTCCCTTCCGCCCCTCTCAGATAAGCTGAACGGTCTCCCAGCAGCGTTGAGACTGCGCGAAGAATTCGCAAAAAACATGCTGCAATCACAAACGGCCCACACGCCGACCCAAGTTCCTCTTTTCAATCCGTTCGAGAACCCTTTTGAGGCGTCGAAACGCATGAAAATGGAGTCGACAGACTGGTGGAGCATACCGGGGCTCCATAGGGGCGACTCCATTTTCGACAGTCTAAAATTAAAGCAAATGGTCCCCGGCTCTGTGAACAGCGGCCTCCTGCAGAACCCTTTAATAAAGAAAGAGGGGAAACGTAATGACACCTGCGAATTCTGCGGGAAGGTCTTTAAGAACTGTTCAAATTTAACGGTGCACCGGCGAAGCCATACCGGTGAAAAACCCTACAAATGCGAACTATGCTCGTACGCATGCGCCCAAAGTTCGAAACTTACGCGCCACATGAAAACGCATGGGCGCACCGGAAAAGATGTCTACCGTTGCCGTTTCTGTGATATGCCTTTCAGTGTTCCGTCGACATTAGAGAAGCACATGCGCAAGTGTGTCGTCAGCCAGGGCAAAGTCGCGAGTGCGGCGGGCCTAGGTCCGGCCGGGGCGCACGGCCACCTCCCTCACTTACCTCAACTGCCAATGATCACCAGTACCGGAAGTGTTGGCGGCCTGACAGCTGACGATGATTCAAGCGCATCACCCGCGAGTAAAGAAGCCGCATGACTCTATCCGTCGTGGGTTGGCAGCTACCACCACCACCATCAGATGCCGCCGTCGTCCAGGGTTATGTCCAGGATCTTTTGAAGATTAGGAAAACTCCAATTTCCTCCCTAGCCCCACCCAAATATCTACGATCCTAAATTTTCTGTATATAGCTAGCCTTTAAATCCTGCCCACAATCTTCCAAAAGATCCCGGAGACACACCCTGTACATTGTAGAAAAACTTTACTGTATGTTAGACTTAACACTAGACACAAGAATCCAGCTCAAAGTTGGGAAAACAGGACTTTCACGTGAATGCAGCAAGGAGACTTGCTCGTACGAGAGGCATTTAATACCAAAGCGAACGATTTCTTAAATAAATTATTTAAAAAAAAACACAAAAGACACCACAGATTGTGGAAAATACATTTTTTATGAAGATAGAGGGGCGTGTCTTTAAGCCCCGCCCACGAAAATGCATATTGCGCTCTCACGCGCTCTGAATTCCAGCAACGATAAAAGACGAAGTGAGCATTTAAGCAAAGCGTATGTTCCAAAATAGGCGATTAGTAGAATTTGGTTACGTAAAGAAGAAGCATCATTGTGAGTTTTGCACCGCCCAATTACCCTGTAGATAAATACCAGCCCTAGTTTTGTCGTTTTATATTAATTTTATTTTGTTAAACGGCTCTTCGATTAAGTAAGTAAATTCTGTATAAAAAATTATTTAAAAACTATATATTCCTGTAGGAGAGAAATAGAGAGAAAGAAGCGAGTAAGACGAAAGAGAGATAATTTTTTTGTGTAAATAGTGTTTATTTAAAAAAAGCCTACCCTGCCTGTTTTTGCCTTATTTGTTTTCTAATGTAATGTAAAACCCTCGTTTTGTCCTATTTTGTGTATTTTGAATATTGAACTGTCCCCCACGCCCATTATCTCGATTTTTATTAATTATTATTATTTTTAGTTTTAGTATTTACTACCAAGTACATGCGATGTAGCTCTATTATACACAAGAGTAAATTAAATCGAATTATATTTGATCAGTTCATTTGAAATTTGGTGTTTTTATTACTTCTTGTTCTTCTTATCACTATCTTATCTATCTTATTAGTTTTACTTAACTTATTTCTGAGTTTTATTTTCTATAACTTTGTTTCGGAGGTACGAAACTATGTTTTTCACCAGTTTTGACTTGATTTTGATAAAGTGATAGTGGTAAAAGTGCTCATGGGGTGGTTTATTGTTTTGTTTTTCACTCTTGTTTGTGTTTCTGTCTTCTTTTTATTGATCATTAGATGGGGACTTGTGTTTTTCTTCTGTTCCTTTTTAAAAATTGTTGAATGTTTTTAGGAAAATCAATTGTTTACCCTTTTTTTTGAAGTACATAATTTATCTTTGGACATACAGTTTAGTTAAAACTGGTGTTGTCGCAACAAAAATTGAACGAAGTTTTGGTTGAATTTCGTAAAAGTAAAAACTTTCTTTATTCAGTTCAAACGATGCTAGCAATTTAATTCTACTGTTTAAAACGGTCATATCCCTAAAATCTTTATCAAAAACGCTCCATGACATAAGGATTTTGAAAAAAGTGAAAATTATTTTATAGGCTTTTGCTTTTTTATGACAAAATTTGTCTTTTGCCCCGATATTTTATTGTGATTTAAAAAACAAAAAATCAACAAAGTGGTAACTAAAATGTTAAATTCTATTCTTTGAACCATCCTTTTCTTAAAACTCTTACGTCTTGGACCATTTTTGCTAAAATCAAAGAAAATTTTGACGTGTTCATTATTTAATAAACTTTTAATGAATAGAAACAGCATAGACTAGTTTTTTTTTAAATAAAAAAATCATTAAAGGACAATGGGTAACTTTAATCCAAAACACCAACAACAATAAAAAACTTCACTCATCAACGTTTTTTCGAATCATCAATTTAGTCAAACCCAACATATAAATAAAAATTTAAAAACTACAATTATTTAATTCATCTTCCAAAAATACCCATTGTCCTTTAGATGACTTTCTTATGATGCTAAAATAAAATTATATAAATTACTTCTGTAAAAATTTCGTTTGGACTGAATTCACGAAGTTTTTAACTGACATTTTTACTGCAACACCCTGCCAACCCACGAAATTTGTGAAGACGTTAAAAATTTATAAAGATAAATAAAATTCAAGCGAAAACTTCTGAATCCAGAGAACGAGAAAAAAACAGATAAAGTTTGCTTAAAAAATGAAACAGCAACAAGACCACAGAACATCCGATTGAACCTCATCTATCATATCAACAAAGTCAATAATTGAAAGAATTTACTAGAAACGATAAAGAAGACAAATGAAAATGTACTCGCACTTTTTTTACATATTTCATAAAATATTATAGCAGAAGAGCAAATTGAGTGAAACATATTTAAAAAAAAAAAATAATGGTATAAAGAGCAAATGCAAACCGAAAACAAAGAGCATAGAACGTAGCGAACACTAACACTAAGTAAGCGAAAATCAGGAAGTTGTTCTTCTCAATTTTTTTAATAAAAAAAAAGAAAATTATAAAAGTCGTAAAACCCTTGTAATCAACAGAATAAAAATCCAATTACTTTGTAAATGTACAAAACAAGAAACAGAGGTAACTTTTATAAGCTAAAATGTTAACTTAATTGTAAATTGTAATTAATTCGTATTAGCCTACTTACCCGCGAGGGAGAACTACAAAAAGTAATAAAAAAAAAATGAAACCAATTTGCATCAGAGCAGTGAAGAAGAGGAGAAGTCGCGCTAAACCGCAAAACGATGCAAATCGATGAAAACGTTAAAAGAATTGTACTTATAAATCTAGAGTTAGTTTAGCGATAACTTTGAATAAAAACAAATGAAAAACAACAAAAAATATGCACACAAAACACACATACCAGAAAGTTGCATTCTACGAATTTCGAGAGTAACACGAGTCAATCGAAACGTGAGAATACAAAATGGCGTACCGTTATAAATATAGTTTTAAATAATAGGGCTAAATATAGAAAATTTGTATTCTATGTTCACACAAAGGTAAAAAGATAAACATTAAAAACAGGAAAATGAAAACGTAACTTCTAGCGCATAGGATCCTCTGAATTCTCTGAATCAAAAAAAAAAAAAAAATTAATAATTAATAAATAAATATGGCGATCGCAGAGGATAACTAAGAGAACAAAACAAGCACACCGTCAAGGCGTGAACGAACGTTATTAATAAGATATTAATTGTAATAATAAAATTAACTTAGAGTAATTAGGTTGAAAATTTAACTGATAACGAGAGAACAAACAAACAAACAAAAAAAGAGACAGAATGGTATATAAGAGAAGTTTCCAGAAATAATAAGAACATCAAATTTTATTGATTGTCTGTGTTATAAACTCAAAAACAAAAAATGAAAATATAATGAAAAAAAAATAATTGAAAAAATGACAAAATAAAAAATATTAAAATGTAAAAACAACCTCTTTTATTTATTTATTAACCTACATTTGGTAAAGACGCCTTTTTTTACTAAAAGATTCTAACTTTTCAGCAGCTAGTAGCATACATGCCTACATACATCCGAGAAATAAAACATTTTCAACAGCTCGAGTTCCTTTACTGCAGTACAGACAAAAAAAAGTGAATATCGTGTGTTGATAGTTAAAGTTATCAAATTGCTCCAAAAATCCGAAACCAAAAATCAATTTCATGAAAACTTAAAATAATTCCACTAATTGTCTAACTCTTAATTTTACTATTTTAAGGGTCTCTATAACTACCTACTCGACCCTAAGAAAATTAGCATAGGTATATTGAACTTCAATGGAGTTTGCGTAAAATAAATCTCATTTACCTTTCAAAAAGTGGTAAGTATTATTTTATTAAGGTAAACTTAAATTGAGTTACTTGGACTTGCATGTTCTTAGTTACGTAAATAAGCTGACATACATACATAAAAATTGAAGTTTCTTCAGGAGATTTTATTTTTATACTTAATCTGGACAGTTATGAGATATAAATACAAGGCATGACGTTAATACCCAAAAATATAATTTACTTAGTAAATATAAATTTTAAAATTTTGAGTAAAATTCAGTTCTTTACAATTTTTTTTAGATCTATTATAAAATTTTGGGTATTAGTCCTACTGAGGCCTTTCTCGGCATGAGTTCGATTTCTGATTTTTCGCTTGATTTGAAAAAAGTAGTGAATATCCGTTCCGAGATATAAAGAAAAACATTAAATTATTAATTTATTTTTGTGCTTTTTTTTGCATTTTTCGTATCCCTCCATAAAATAATTGACTTTGTAACTTTTTATTGTTTGAATCCCAACGAGTTTCTCAATTAACGAGTTTTTTTTTACGACACCCTCTTTGCATACTTTCAGGCGCTTTAAAAGCACCTGGTTCACCTGAGCGATTCCGATTAGAACGCAGAAGTGTAGCACTCGTCCGCAAGAGGGCAACCGCTCGAATTACCCATTGATAGTGCTCTAATTAGAACCCCGGTCTAATAAGAGTCGCCCTATTTCCCCGTTACTTTCCGTCACCTGGAACCACCTTGGACCAATTCCGGGATGAATCAGGGATCGACCCGACAAAGCCCCGGGCGCACAATGGGGCAATCGTTCCCCGCTTGTCGCCCATGTGCCTGAATTCACTCGAAGGGCCGCGCGGGGCCCCAGCAAGCCGGCAGCCGAGTGGCTCCGGCAGTTGTTCCCAGATTATCCCAGATCCCAGATAGGGAACGATTCCTTCCGCGTCGAGTCCGTTAATTGTTTATTCAAATTGACTTCCCGCCACTCGCCGGATGACTTCGCAGTTTCTCTCGGAATTGCTCCGCTGCACCGCTTTCTAATGGGGCCCGAGCAGTGGGGCTTTCTAGGGCCAAGCGGGGCTCCCCCGGTTTTCGGATCGTTCGCTTAATTCTTTTATATTTTTTTGCAGTTGCTTTGCTGGGCGCGCCGGGCCGCGTCTTTTTCTTGGAAGCAGTTCGGTGTTTGTTGACACGGGACTCGAGAGGCAGTTTTTGACTGCAGGACCTGTTCGGGAAAGACGTCCTTGAACGCGAGCCCTCTTCCTTTAATTGGTAGAGGTTCCTCCAGCGCTCAGGTTGAATGGGTGTTACTTTCTTACAAAGTTTACATTTTTTGGGGAGCTTGAAAAGTCCTTGGATAAATTTTTGATGGAGAATTTTTTTTTAAACATAATGCGCTTTATAAATATTTAATTTTTTAACCGTCTCAAGTGAAGGGTTCCAAGTGCAAGCTGAATTCTGCCTTAAACAGGTAGTCTTAATGATTTCCTTAACCTTTTCCGACCTAATGTTTTCCTATTCGTCTAAAGGTAAGGGAGTTTTTATAACCATTTTAATACAATATAATATTTTAGCCTTTTTACTGCCCGTATCTAGCTTTTGATGATTAGAGATTTTGTTTAAAATTTTCCGACAATCAATTTTAAATTTTATAATTTACTGAAGAAAAACTGTAGACAGAATTTCTCTTCTAAATTTTAAAGAAGAGTGATTTTGATTCAGCTTTGGAAGTATTGCTACTACTCCAATTTCTTCTATTAACCAAAAACTAGCCATTTTTGCCTTGAAGAACCAAATTTTGACTTCTAATCTGCTTAAATTAAAATTCCGTAAAACAAAATTTTAACAAGAAAATCGAATTCTAAAATTCTAAAGGAATATTCTTCATTTTATTCTTAAAAAAACATATCTAGTAAGCAATAATATAATCTTTGAAGTTAGTTAGATATCATGAATAGTTTTTAATTTTAAAGTGGTCTGCTTTAAAATGTTAACAATATTATTATTTAGGTTTTCGCAACTCCAAAATATATAAAGAATACCTATAACTTTTTTTTGAAAACATATTCAAGCTAGATTTTGTATTTTCAACTAATGTGATCAAATCTATGCAATTTAGTAGTCAATTTTCCTAATTAGCCTGGAAGTGAAACTTTTATACAACAATAAATTCAGTTTTTCCTCCACATACATTACATACATTTTCATGTGAATTCCGCACCTTCCTTCGTTTGTTAAATAATAAAATAATAATAATAAAAATACATAAAATTGCGTTAATATCCATTGTATCATGCACTTTATTTTTAAGGTAAATTTTTAAAATTGACAAAAACTGCTGTCATAAAGTGAAGTTAATGACTAGAATTTTCAGGAAGTTTATAGGGCAGTGCTGTTAACAATTAATTTATTTTTAAAGTTCACTTTCGAGAGATAAAGGCCATTCAGTTTAATCTAGGTGTGTGACACTTTTAAAGCTATAACTGAAAGGATTTAACGCAAGTATCGTTCTACGTATCAGTAAAAATAATTTAAGAGGTAATTTTATATATTCGTACCTTAATTTCAATTTTATTATTTTATATTTTTAAATTAAAGTAAAATTCGTTCATGATGTTTTCGCTGTAACTTTTGTTGTATTCGAGTAGGATATATTTTTCTATTGGTATATCCTTCGATAGTTCTTTATTAACTCAATTAATTTAAACCATAAATATATATAATAATATTAGTGATATCCAGAATTTTTTTTTAGCTTTAACCAAACTAACTTAACTGACGTGACTTAAGTTCATTTTAAATTTGTTAATTTATATAACTAAACATTTCAAATTGTTAGTCTCATCTTTTGAGTGTACTTATATTTTTTTTTTAGTTAAATTATTATTTTCTGCTTTTTAATCTTGTGTGGGCGAATTTCCCAATCGATTTCATGATAATCGTAATAACTTTATATTATTATTTGCAGAAATACAGTCTTTACTGTATATGATCGAGTAGAATACGTGCAATAAAGTATGACTGCACACGGTTCTTTGTTAAAAAATAATTTAAAAAAAATTGTTTCTTTATTAACAACTTAATAATATTGCATTGTCATCCAGTTCTAAGCTATGTTTAAAAGTTACAGTCTCTATCTCATTGGGAAGTTAGGTTAAAATCGATTGCAAAATTTGTACCGAACAGACAAACACGTGGTAAAATAAATCAAGGGATGGGAGGATTCGTCTAATTTAAATGCCTCAAAGAGGCGCGGAAGAAACTGCAAAAAGTACTTACCACGTTAATTCTTTTGAAACATTCTTGAGTTCCCTTTGGTGGAAAAAAACTCAGAGCTCAGCGACTCACAACACGTTTCAACTCAAAATGGGCGCGACAATTCCGGCGGCAATTAAATGTAAATCAACGAAATAAAAGTTATATGAAAACAAAAACGGAATTACTTTAGTACCACAACATTTTTCAACACTTCTTTAACACAATCACACAAAGAAAAACTACTTACGCGACATTTCCGCGGTTTTTCATCGAATTTTCGCGCGATACCCGCTTTTCTGAGAAGGCACCGTGATCCGCTAATTTTCGGAAATGCGCCAAAAGGTGACATAAGGACGAATTTGGAAAAACTGATAATTTCGTTGTGAACCACTCCTTTGCGGGGCGTTACGATCGGTTCCAGTAGTCTCTTGCCAGGCTCCGCAAAAACTTAATAAGCGCCAATTTGTTTCGTTCGGTCCGCCCGCCAAATTTAAATTTTGTCCTCCGGTAAATTTAATTGAAAATATTTAATGCTAATTATTATTACGTCTGCCTTGCAAATAATTTTAGAATTCGGATTCGCGAAAACATCGAGAGTGCGCGAGTGGACAATTTTATATTAAAAAATGTTTCGATGCTCCGCGTTGTTTTCGGTGAAAAGTGATTTTCTTTGTTCTCGTTTCCAAAAATTCGGATAAAAATATTTCTTTAATTTTCGTTTAACCGTCGCTGGAGTTATCGGGACTGAGTTGAGGCTGTTCGTGTGTCGGTATTTCTTTTTCTCCAATAGGAATTTTTAGAACCTTAAGTGTAGAAAAACTCAATTTTATTGTGGTGAGTACATTTCGATTTCTCCTGGGGCTTAATTTAAATTTAAATTTAAATTTAATTCTTAACACTTTCTACGCAAATGTTGAATCCAGCAATTTTTGGATTGTTTTTCTACCACCTGGGAATGAAATCCCTCGTTTCGGAAGAGAAAAGATTAAATTAAATTTTTCTTATGAGAATATTTAAATATTTTAAATCACAAAAAGTTTAAATTTCAATGGAAAAGACATATTTGTATTCAGGGTTACGATTTTAAGCGTTTTTCATACTTCGAAAAATATAGATACATCTAATTTTAAGTTGGTTTAATTTTAATTTGATCAATTCTATCACAACTTTTATTTTTATTTTTTTTAGGCAAAGTAGTCACAGTAAATCAAGTAAGTACTGAAAAGCCAATTTTTTCAAAAAATTTTCAGAATATTTTTATCTTTATGTATGAAATTAATTTACAATTTTAATAATATTATAGGTAATCTTATATAAATTTATTTTGTTGCATTTGTCTATGAAAAAGAAGAGAAGTCGATAGACATTTTTAGAACTTTGCTTAAAACGACTTCATAAAAATTCAAAGTATCGTAATCGTGTATAATATAATTAAATTAACTATAGCAAAAAAACACAATTTTATTTTCTTCCCATATTGTGATTATCCGATTATTCTACCAGTTAAAATTCAGATAACTCTAAAACAACATAGCTCGAATACCTATGATGTGTTGTAATAAAAAAGGAAATAATAATTTAAATAAAAAAAAAAACATTTTAATATACCACGTTTTTAAAGCGGACTAAAAAAAATAAAATAATTTCTCTTAACTTCATACAGATTTATTATCCCATACAGATTGTCCTGAATATTTCTGATTCTAAATTTTTAATAGCTATGAAAATTCTTGTAAGATTTAAAATGCATCCAGACAAAATCTAAATTAATTGAAGAAAGCGTAAAACAGCTAAAGCAAGATAAGAGTTGAGGAGATAACCCCAAACATCAGAGGTAACTTTGTAACTAGCAATTTATCAAACTTTCTCTTACTAGTTGTGGTCCAATCCCATCCGAAAATTTCTCCAATCCGCCGGCAGCAGCCTCCAACTGATTTTTGGTCCAATCGAAGAAGTGAAAACCGTCGGAGCATCGCCCGATGTCGAAAAGGCGAAAAAGGGGCGACAAGTCCCACCGGGGCGGCGGCATCAGCAAAGTCCGAGCCGAGCGGTGGTGTCGGCAAGTTCAAAGACTTCTCAAGACTTTTCCAGGTAAACACGATAAATGCAAA
This sequence comes from Eutolmus rufibarbis, assembly GCA_963920795.1. Taxonomy (NCBI): domain Eukaryota; kingdom Metazoa; phylum Arthropoda; class Insecta; order Diptera; family Asilidae; genus Eutolmus; species Eutolmus rufibarbis. The sequence continues at coordinate 43,215,005 of OY987206.1, forward strand.
TAGCGTCGAGAGCAGCGCGGTTCGGGAAAACAAAAAATAAAAAAAAATAAGAAATAAAGAATGAACTAAACTTGAAGTGGAGCGGGATTCTGAGATCCTCTGGATTTTGTGAGCGTATTCACATCCAGGATTTTTTTTTTTATTTTTTTTTTGTTGCACCTTCTTCGCCGCTGAGGCCTGAGGAACGCCACTGGTTCCACAGGAGCGCCCACCTCCCGCGGAGCGTTCGCTGCCGACGCCGCCGTCACCGCCGCCACCCACTGCAGCCGTGGGTTAGCCCCTGGCGCGGCTTTGTCTTTTTTACCTGAGAGCGGGGCCCCGGCGCACACATCTCCAGCCGTGGGGCCCCTGCAGCATCCGCCCCGGCCAAATTAAGCTTTTCTGGCTAAGCGAGCCGGGGAGCATCGCAGCCGTTTCTCCGAGATGAGCGCTTCCCCGCCGCAGCATCCACACATGGACCGGAGCCAGGACACACACGTGTCCCTCCTCGGACACTACACGCGCGCACGGGTGCGCCTGTGTGCCCGCCCGCCCGCCGCCCCCCGGTCTGACCACGGTCACTTTCCTCCCGGCCGAGCAGATGACTCGCTGGCGGCCGGGCGCTGCGGACGAATACGAGCCGGGCGCCGGGCGCCGTGACGAGCGGTGGTGGCTATTCGGGGAGTTGCCATCTCGCTGGATTGGTCAGTTTCGGCTGGCGTCGAGCGGGGGCCGGGCGATCGTGTGTGTGCGGCCGGCTGCCCGTGTGGAGCGGGCATTAATGGGGGGCTCCGTGTGACGGCCGGCCGCCCGCCGCCCCTCTCGCCCCGCCGCCCGGGGACTCGAGTGCGTGTTCCGGGGGGCCACTTTATACCACTCGGAGTGTGTGTGGCACATGTGAGGCCGTCACCGGCGTGATTTATCTCGTTTTCCTGGTCTCCAATGGCGGTGACTTTCTGTTTTCCCATTTTATCTGGCGCTCACCCGAAGGTGTGCTTTCAAGCGGCCTTTTGAGCTCCCACTAGAGCTAAGGGAATTCCCCGAGAAATTCCTGCGATGGCCACCGCCGTCACACCGACTTTTAACAAGCGCTCAGACTGCCGGCAGCGGAGCCGCAAGAGCCCTCCCGGCGGGGTCCCCTGGGATCATACTCCACTTGACAGAACTATTTCAATAAATTAGTGGAAGTTCCCAAATAAACTCATCTTGGCGTAAAGTTTCTGATAAGAAACATTAAGTCGTGATTTTCGATTTGCCCGCCCAAAACGGGGGATTCCCCCTCGGTTGCCAGATGGGCGCGAATTCTGCTTCTCTGCCGACTTCCTCGACTAAATGGGAAATTTCAAATTCGTGCAAAAATTACTCATGCTGAAATAAACCGGGTGAGGGCTACTCTCAGATAGTGCAGCAAAATGTTGCATTTAAAAAATCACTAATTTATTATAAAATATTAGTAAAATAATATATTAACAATTGTGAGCCAAATGTTCCTATAAATTTTAAATTTAAAGATTTGATGTAGATATGGGAATAAATAAAATTTTATCAATTGATATATTTTCACAGCTTGCGTGATGCCCATGAAATAATAATGCATTTACATGCATAAAAAATAATAATAATGTGTATAGGAGTTTTATTTGTATTTTGAGCTTATTTTGCGTCAAATCTCTTTTTGAATCACAAAAAGTCATGTAAACTATTTTCATTTGTAAATGTAAGAGTAAGTAAGTAAGTAAAAGAAACAAAGATATTAAATTGCAAAATGCAAAGAATAAACACATTGCAGGAAGTAATACTCAACAATAATTAAATAAATATAAATTAAATAATTAAATAAATGCTATATCAAAAATAATGCAGTTTTAAACTCTAAAATTAGATACTTTTGATTTGTAAAGTGTTTTGTATTGTATAATATTTTTGTGTGCTAGGACTTCATTACATTTTATAAATACTACTGTATTTTATTAGTTTTTAGTTTTATACCGAAATAATTGCGGTAACGTCTCTATTTTGGCACTTTCGCATTTATAGCGTTTATAGTGTTAGTAGTTAAAGTAGGATATTGTGTCAAAAAACGTAATGAAATTCACTAAAATTTAAGAATGTCTGGTTTTTATATCTCTGATCGCTTGGCTTTAAAATTTACTTAAATATTATAACTAACACATTTGAATTATAAAAACACTCTCTATTGTAAAATGTAATGAACTAAACACTTGTGTTTTATTTATAAGACGAATGGACGTTTTAATCTAGCAGCTTATTAGAGCTTTTGTTCCAGTACTAAATAAGTAAAATAAAATTTTGATAAAATTGACCAGTACAATAACTTCAAAGAAAGTGATTTTGTAAGGAACCTTTTTCTTCGGAAAAGATTCTATCGACAAGGGTCAAGTGAAATCTGAAAATGATAAGTGACTTTAACACCAAAAGGAGTTAAAAGAAAGGCCAGAAGGAGGCGAAACCGTTTCGACTATGCCCAGAGCCATTGTTTCGGAGGATCTTCCACGTATGTAAAATCTGTCCATATATAGTGCATGTAATAAAATATCGTCGCCCTTCCCCCCCTCGCGCGCAGCTAGGGCCGGATGCGGGGAAGACTACAAGTCAAAGAGTCATCACATGGTAGATAAAGGATAAGACCAAATGGTAACTTAAGCCTTTTGTGTGAGGACTCTTGCACGTCCGCGTCTATTGTCTGCAAAAGAGGTGTATAAGACACATACAGGACAACAATCAGAATATCCATCTTGAAGGACATGCAGAAGGCCTGGGCGGGGGCGGGGGTGGAGGCGGCTCCGGAGCCCTGTAGAGAGTCTGGAACACGAGCGGGGGCTGCGATGGGCCTGGAGTGGGTCTTCCTTTTATGAAATCATTCAAAACGGATTTCATCCAGACAGATCCCCCGACCCCTGCGCGCCCATCCGCCCGCTGGCTAGAGCCATGTGCACCCACCCACCCACCACATGTGCATTTACTTCGATATGTGGTGGCGTGTGCTCCTGGGCGGCGCAGTTGTTCGGGGAACAGGGCCACATATGGATCCAGAATCCGCTTGGATCCATCGCGCCCGGAATTATCAAATACAGTGGCGCAGATATGACAATGGTCCTTTCGTCCTTTCTGGCCGTAAAGTAAATTCCCACAATTCCCGAAGCGAACTAACTTATTTCCGCATGCGAAAGTTACACGTCTGCATACTTTGGATTCTAAACTGCAGGAAAAACACGAAATTTGTGAAGGGCTCAACGACTGAAGGACCTCTCCCCCCAGGTAGTGGTGGTAGTGGTGGTGGGTCCGTGCGGAGGCGCCCCACAGCCGGCCCTTTGTTTTAATTCCATTCATTGGAACATAAAGCAGCGGAGCGCCCCACCTTCGAGCTCATATATCGCGAGGTATGTTAATGTGGCGCGACAACGACGTCGACGACAGAGCTCCATTCCGGGGGGGGGGGACAATGAAAGACGTCCTGGACTCATTCTCTTCTTCCCAAGAGGACCTGGACCACATCTTCCAAAAATTATTCAAAAAGGAGAAATCCCCGGCATTACGTGACATTAATTTCTGCATGCATGAAGAACTTCCTAAATATGTGCTGCCGCGGGATGTGGGAGTGCGTGCGGGTCCCCCTTCTCCTTCCCCTCGCAACCCCTCTCCTTCCGCTTTCGTCTTCTAAACGCTTCTCAGAAGCACAACTTAGTTACTCCCCGGGTGGGGGACAGAAGCATGGGGAGCTGTTTTATTTCATTTAGATAGCGAATCGCCTCTGGCAATTTTCACTCCTTTTGTACAAACGTTTATTGTGCTTAATGCGCCATCTACAGATGTTTTATCCCGTCCCGTCGCAGTCGTCAGACGTGGCCTGCGAGGTCCTGGGCCCCGGCACACATGAACGAACGCATCCCACATACGCCTCTGGTGGGCCCCCGCTAGCGGGCTGTCTCCTCTGCGGCTCCCTGATATCCCCAAATTACCAAACGAGCAAAATTCTCATCCGTTTATTTCTCGGAAATTTTAATGGATTTACAGCGATACAGCGAGATTGTTGCTAAAAGGGTGGCGACAACTCAAAGCGACTCCCCCGGGTGTTCGGGCTCGGAAATTTCCTTAAGAGTTTCCTACAAATTTTGAAGATACTACATGAGGAAACAGGGAAAAGGGAAAGTTATAGGGTGCTAATTTGAGATCTACACTTTTTCTACACAATAAAACTAACGCAAAGGTACTAAAGAACCAAATGACTTCCGGTACCGATAAAGTCGTACAGCAAATAATCGTAAGATAAATAACCTAGCAAACATTACAAAATCTAATATCCAAACGAAAACGGATGGCGGCCAACTCATGTCTTTCGAATAAGACAAATTTAATCTGAGTAAACTTCTTAAATTTGGGAAAATACGAGTAGATTGGTTTTCCAGATATTAAAATAGAAGATTTTAATACAAAAGTTAATCTTACGAAATAAATTGTATATTGAAAGTTAATAACCCATAGCATTTCAAATAATTTAGTACGTACTTTTATTTTCACAATGTTATAACAAATAAAATTACAATTTCTTTCTTCAATCAAAACTTAAGGAAAGAAAGATGTTTTTCCGTCTGTTACATGTATGGAGATAAACTACGATTTTCGCAAATAATTTTAACAAATTTATAGATATCAAGGGACGAACCTGTAATACAACAACAGAATAACGATTAATAGCAAATAAAACATTTAAACTTGCCGGAAAACTTACAAACAGTTTTGCATTCGACGTTATTTCTGCTAATAACTTTGAAGTCTGGAGTGCGAATATTGGGACAGAGTTGGTCATAATCAAGATCTTCCATGCAATGATGACAAGGTTTGTTATACCTTGGGTGTGTTATACGCCATTCATCTTCAGCACATACCCCGGGATAAGCGAGCTTATAAGCTATAAACAGAAAAACGTTTTAAACCAATGCAAGTCTTATGAAAGATAATATAAACGAACGTATGTCACATTCGGATAGAAGACAATCCAAGGATTCTTCGGTCAAAGTGCGTCGTCTTCTGTTCACCAGTCCGCAATACTTTGTAGACCTCCTAATAGATCCACAAGTGAACCATAAACAATAGTCTACATCTTCTTCTGTCAGTGCCTGCCCTCCAACAATAGATAAAACTGCAACAAAAATGTTGAATTCAATCAAAATATCAAATGGAAAACTAAAACTCAAAACTGAGTCCTTGAATAAAAAAGTACAAAATATTAACCAACAAAACTGTTGAGGTAATCGTGTAGATGGATTAAAAAGCAACTTTAATCTAAATAATCTATCTTCTCAAATTAAAGTAATATTGTCTTACCAAAAACAATGAATAACACAAAACGTCTCATAATTATTATCAACTAAAGAAATTTAGTTCGTTCACTTGAAATGGTCTACTTCAATTTGCCATCTTAATAAGTAACTTTTTATAATTTATACCAAGAAAGAACCAAGCACGGAACTCCAGCTTTCGCTTTTACTAAAACGTGCTACCACCATGACTCTTTCTGATCCACCTGAACAAATTGAGGTATGTAACTTTCAAAATACTTAACGGAAATAAAAAAAAACAAAAAAAAATTGTTATATCATATTCAACAGTTGCCATGGTGCTTTAAATTTAATATAATTTCTAAACTTTACTTTAATTCTTGAATAAACCTTCAATTTGAGTAATATATTATTGTATTTATGTTTTCTGCAAAGAGAAATTATTGCAGTTTAAAATAATTTAATTTTCAAATTTCTTCTTTCATATGTTTTTGATTTGATTACAACGTGAACAATTTAAAAAATATGTTCTAAAAATGAACCTAAAAGTGATAACTCTAGACTAGCTTTGAGACAGAAACAAGTTCCATACGGTGTTCTTGTGGATTTCTTTCTGTGGGTGACCGTGGTTCTACACAACAAAATTAAAATATCGAACTAAAGAAACAAAAAACTTCCGGTTCCGATAAAGTCGCACCACAAATAATCGAAAAACAACTAACCTAGCAAACAATATAAAATCCAATATCCAAACGAAATCGGCTGGTAGTCAACTCATGATTTTCGAACAAGAAAAATTACTATTTTAAATTAAATTAATTTCTATATTTTATTTAGTAGTTTTATCTTTTTTTTTTTTTAATAAGCTCATACTTTGCGGGGACTTTGGATTGCGACCAAGATTTTATACTGCAGTCGCTGAGAAAGAAAACAATTTTTCAAAAATATATCGCTAATCGTTAATGCTGAAAGTATAAGAAATATAATTTTAAAAATGATGCTTTAAACATCTACATATATTCTCTACAACTTTAATCAAACAAATATTTTCCATAAAACTACAGCGTATGGATGGTAAAAAATGAAAGAGTCGTTGTTTTTTGTACTTTGCAACTTTATTTCCAAAACGGTTTAAAATAAACATAAAAAAGTATAAAATTTATACTTTCTTTCTTCAATCAAAATTTAGAGAAATAAAGAAGTATTTCCTTGGACTGTTACATCATGGAGATAAACTGCGATCTACACAAATATTTTCAACAAATCCATAGACATTAACAGGAGTATCTATAAATAAAATACAACAATATATTAACGAATATTATGAAAAAAAATATTTAAACTTACCGGGAACGTTACAAACAGGTTCACATTCGACGTTATTTCTGCTAATAACTTTGAAGTTTGGAGTGCGAATATTGGGACAGAGTTGGTCATAATCGAGATCTTCCATGCAATGATGACATGCTTCATTATAAGCTGGATCTAATATACGCAATTTATCTTCAGCACATGTCCCAGGATAAGCGAGTTTATAAGCTAAAATGCAAAAACCGTCTTAAAAAATGAAAACTTATGACAAATAGTGAAAACGAACGTATCCGACAACCCGCTAGACATTCCAAGTTTTCTTCGTCCAAAGTGCGCCGTTTATCGTTAACCAGGCCGCAATAGTTGTCAAACTGCATCATAATCGATATACAATTATTTATACAATCGTCTACATCTTCATCTGTCAGTGCCTGCCCTCCAACAATAAACAAAACTGCAATAGAAATGTTAAATACAATCAAAATATCAAATGGAAAACTTAAACTGAAAATTGAGTCTTTGAATGAAAAACTACACAATACTAACCAAGAAAACTGTTAAGGTAATCGCGTAAATGGACTAAAAAGCAAAGGTTCTGGGTTTGGAAAAGTGGAACCTTTCAATTTATATTTTAATCTAAATATTATATTTTCACAAATTAAAATAATATTGTCTTACCAAAAACACTGAGTAACACAAAACGTCTCATAATTGTTATCAACTAAAGAATTTCAGTTCGTTCACTTGCAATGGTCTACTTCAATTTGCCATCTTAATAAATAATTTTTCATAATTTATACCAAGAAACAACCAATCACGGAACGCCAACTCTCGCATTTACTAACACCATAACTTTTCTGTTCCACCTGAACAAATTTAGGTATGTAACTTTCAAGACACTTAGGGGAAATAAAAAAATATATATATCGTTATATCATAATTTATTTTTCTCATATTGTTTTAAATTCAATTTAATTTCTGAAATTTATTTGATTCTTGAATGAACCTCCAATTTGAGTAATATTTTATTGTACTTATGTTTTCTGAAAAGATAACTTAATGTAGTTTTAAGTAACTTAATTTTCGATTTTCTCCTTTCATATGTTTTTGATTTGATTCCAATGTGAACAATTTAAAAAATATGTTCTAAAAATGAACCTAAAAGTAATAACTCCAGACTAGCTTTGAGACACAAACAAGTTCCAAACGGCGCTCTTGCTGATTTCTTTCTGGTGGTTTTATAGAACAAAACTAAATATCGAACTAAAGAAACAAAAAACTTCCGGTTCCGAAAAAGTCGCACCAGAAATAATCGAAAAATAAATAATCTAGTTAACAATACAAAATCCAATATCCAAACGAAAGCGGCTGGCGGTCAACTCATGATTTTCGAATAAGACAAATTTAGCCTAAGCTAGTTTGTGATATATAAAATGTGGGCAGCTTTTAGATACGGAAAAATTACTATTTTAAATGAAATTAATTTGTATAGTATGTTCAACTTAAATATTTTTAGTAGTTTTATCATACAAAATTTAAATCTATTATAGTTTTTTCTTTTTTAACGAGCTCATACTTTGGGGGAACTTTGGATTGTGACCAAGATTTTATACTGCAGTCACTGAAAAAGAAGACAATTTGTCGTAAATATATCGCTACCTGGTAATGCTGAAAGTATAAGAAATACAATTTCAAAAGTGATCCTTTAGACATCTAAATTCCCTTCAACTTTAATCAAACAAATTTTTTTTGTAAAACTACAGCGTGTGGATGGTAAAAAATATAATAAAAGAGTCATTGTTTTTTTTTTACTTTGCAACTTTATTTTCAAAACGATTTAATATAAACATATAAAAGCATAAAATTTATACTTTCTTTCTTCAATCAAAACTTAGAGAAATAAAGAAGTATTTCCTTGAGCTGTTACATCATGGAGATAAACTGCGATCTGCACAAATATTTTCAACAAATTGATAGGCATCAACAGACATTCCTATAATTGAAATACAACAATATATTAACGAATATTATAAAATAAGATATTTAAACTTACCGGGGACGTTACAAACAGGTTCACATTCGATGTTATTTCTGTTAATAACTTTGAAGTTTGGAGTGCGAATATTGGGACAGAGTTGGTCATAATCGAGATCTTCCATGCAATGATGACATGCTTCATTATAAGCTGGATCTAGTATACGCAATTTATCTTCAGCACATGTCCCAGGATAAACGAGTTTATAAGCTAAAATGCAAAAGCAGTCTTAAAAAATGAAAACTTATGACAGATAGTGAAAACGAACGTATCCGACAACCCGCTAGACATTCCAAGTGTTCTTCGTCCAAAGTGAGCCGTTTATTGTTAACCAGGCCGCAATAGTTGTCAAACTGCATCATAGTCGATGCACAATTATTTATACAATAGTCTACATCTTCATCTGTCAGTGCCTGCCCTCCAACAATAAACAAAACTGCAATAGAAATGTTAAATACAATCAAAATACCAAATGGAAAACTTAAACTGAGTCTTTGAATGAAAAACTACAAAATAATAGCCAGCAAAACTGTTGAGGTAATCGCGTAAATAGACTAAAACGCAAAGGTTCTGGGTTTGGAAAAGTGGAACCTTTCAATTTATATTTTAATTTAAATATTCTATCTTCCCAAATTAAAATAATATTGGCTTACCAAAAACACTGAGTAACACAAAACGCCTCATAATTATTATCAACTAAAGAAATTTAGTTCGTTCACTTGCAATGGTTTCACTTCAATTTGCCATCTTAATAAGTAATTTTTCATAATTTATACCAAGAAAGAACCAATCACGGAACGCCAACTCTCACATTTACTAACGCCATAACTTTTCTGTTCCACCTGAACAAATTTAGGTATGTAACTTTCAAGACACTTAGGGGAAATAAAAAAATATATATATCGTTATATCATAATTTATTGTTCTGATATTGTTTTAAATTCAATTTAATTTCTGAAATTTATTTGATTCTTGAATGAACCTCCAATTTGAGTAATATTTTATTGTACTTATGTTTTCTGAAAAGATAACTTAATGTAGTTTTAAGTAACTTAATTTTCGATTTTCTCCTTTCATATGTTTTTGATTTGATTCCAATGTGAACAATTTAAAAAATATGTTCTAAAAATGAACCTAAAAGTAATAACTCCAGACTAGCTTTGAGACACAAACAAGTTCCAAACGGCGCTCTTGCTGATTTCTTTCTGGTGGTTTTATAGAACAAAACTAAATATCGAACTAAAGAAACAAAAAACTTCCGGTTCCGAAAAAGTCGCACCAGAAATAATCGAAAAATAAATAATCTAGTTAACAATACAAAATCCAATATCCAAACGAAAGCGGCTGGCGGTCAACTCATGATTTTCGAATAAGACAAATTTAGCCTAAGCTAGTTTGTGATATATAAAATGTGGGCAGCTTTTAGATACGGAAAAATTACTACTTTAAATGAAATTAATTTGTATAGTATGTTCAACTTACTTAGTTTTATCATACAAAATTTAAATCTATTATAGTTTTTTCTTTTTTAACGAGCTCATACTTTGGGGGAACTTTGGATTGTGACCAAGATTTTATACTGCAGTCACCGAAAAAGAAGACAATTTGTCGTAAATATATCGCTACCTGTTAATGCTGAAAGTATAAGAAATGCAATTTCAAAAGTGATCCTTTAGGCATCTATATTCCCTTAAACTTTAATCAAACAAATTTTTTTTGTAAAACTACAGCGTGTGGATGGTAAAAAATATAATAAAAGAGTCATTGTTTTTTTTTTACTTTGCAACTTTATTTTCAAAACGATTTAATATAAACATATGTATAAAAGCATAAAATTTATACTTTCTTTCTTCAATCAAAACTTAGAGAAATAAAGAAGTATTTCCTTGAGCTGTTACATCATGGAGATAAACTGCGATCTGCACAAATATTTTCAACAAATTGATAGGCATCAACAGACATTCCTATAATTGAAATACAACAATATATTAACGAATATTATAAAATAAGATATTTAAACTTACCGGGGACGTTACAAACAGGTTCACATTCGATGTTATTTCTGTTAATAACTTTGAAGTTTGGAGTGCGAATATTGGGACAGAGTTGGTCATAATCGAGATCTTCCATGCAATGATGACATGCTTCATTATAAGCTGGATCTAATATACGCAATTTATCTTCAGCACATGTCCCAGGATAAACGAGTTTATAAGCTAAAATGCAAAAACGTCTTAAAAAATGAAAACTTATGACAGATAGTGAAAACGAACGTATCCGACAATACGCTAGACAGTCCCAACGTTCTTCGTCCATAGTGCGCCGTTTATTGTTAACCAGTCCGCAATAGTTGTCAAACTGCATCATAGTCAATGCACAATTATTTAGACAATGGCTTACATCTTTATCTGTCAGTGCCTGCCCTCCAACAATAGATAGAACTGCAATAGAAATGTTAAATACATACAATCAAAATATCGAATGGAAAACTTAAACTGAAAACTGAGTCTTTGAATGAAAAACTACAAAATATTAGCCATCAAAACTGTTGAGGTAATCGCGTAAATAGACTAAAAAGCAAGGGTTCTGGGTTTGGAAAAGTGGAACCTATCAATTTATATTTTAATTTAAATATTCTATCTTCCCAAATTAAAATAATATTGGCTTACCAAAAACACTGAGTAACACAAAACGCCTCATAATTATTATCAACTAAAGAAATTTAGTTCGTTCACTTGCAATGGTTTTACTTCAATTTGCCATCTTAATAAGTAATTTTTCATAATTTATGCCAAGAAAGAATCAAGCACGGAATGCCAACTCTCGCATTTACTAACGCCATAACTTTTCTGTTCCACCTGAACAAATTTAGGTATGTAACTTTCAAGACACTTAGGGGAAATAAAAAAATATATATATCGTTATATCATAATTTATTGTTCTGATATTGTTTTAAATTCAATTTAATTTCTGAAATTTATTTGATTCTTGAATGAACCTCCAATTTGAGTAATAAATTATTGTATATATATTTACAAAATGCAATTTTAAATGTATTTCATTTAATCATGAAGATAAGAGTTTAATGTTTTCTTCTTGAAGAAAGAAGGTTTGAAAAGTGAAAAAAAATGTTTAATAAGAACCAGCATTGAAAAGAGATTAGAGCAGTTTTATTAAAAGGGTTTCGGACTTTGAGCATCATAATACAGCTCTGAATTATTATCAAGTAAAGAAACTCAATTCGTTTATTTAAAATTGTCTACTTTTATTTGCCATCTCAATAAGTAAATTTTTTAATTTATGCCAACAAAGAACCAAGCGCGGAACTTCAACTTTCGCTTTTACTAACACCATAACTCTTCTGTTCCACCTGAACAAATTTAGGTACGCTATTTTCACTTGGCGCAAATAAGAAATAAATATTAATTTATCGTTATTTCACGATTCATAGCTACCATATTGCCTTGAATTCAATTCAATTTTTAAAAAGTTGTTGATGAAAAGAAGTCATAAAAATTGCTAACAAAAACCAGCATTGCAAAGAGATTAGAGCAATTTTATTTAGATTGTTTCAAACTTTATAAAAAAGAAAAAACTTAATTATTCCGAATACGCTTACTTACTTTAAAATAGATTTTAAACTAATTGATTATAAAATTTATAACAATTCATCAACTAAAACATATCGTGAAATTTTGTATCTAAATTACCTCTGAGGTTTATTGAAATTTCGAGAAGTTGTATTTATTCAGTTGCCATTGTTCTATTTATAGTAAATGTACAAACGATTTTAATACGCAGTTCTATTTACTAATAAATTAAATTTAAAGACTTAATAGTTTTAGAACCAATACAATGTACATATATGTTTTCAATATTCGTCAAATTTTGACTATTCCAAAATATGAATGCTAATCGAATGACAAATTTGGAACAATCCTGACGAATATTAGAAACTGCGCAAAACTGATGTAGACGGTTGAATTGTTTGAAAGAATATGGTATAGGTTATTTTGAGCTATGGTTTTTGTCATTGTTTATCCTGGAGTTTGTGCTGACGTTGTTTTTAAACGAAACAGATCATATCGCTTTATTTTTTTATAGGTATACTCGAATTACATGAAATTTGTTTTATAAGACTTTGTGTAAAACAATACGATTCGTATCGAATTCCGTGATGCTAAGCCAGGGTATTAAAATTTGTAATCCAATTTATTCTAATACTATTATAAGTAAATTATTAAATTCAAGAAAATAAAAAGATTAGAAAAAAAATGTTTAAATGGCAGTGTCTTCCAAACATGAACGGTTCGAACTAGGAGTGAAAATGTACTCCAAACACGCATGATTTGAACAACGGAATATGTTTGTAAACGCTCACTGTGACTTTTTTAAATCAGCAAAGTGGTAAGTATTAATTAACCACTAAGCATACAAAAACATACTACAATTTTGTAAGTTAAGAAATTGCACTGGCCTCAAATTAACAAATAACTTGTCAAATGTTAAAAAATGTTGATAATCTAAAAAAAAATCTATATGTTGTAACAGAACACTATAATATCTGCACTTCTCTCAAGAAATCGTATTTAAAGAGAATCTAAAAAATTCAAATATCCACCATTTAGAGATACATATATAGGCTAGAAAAATTATAGTTAACAACATTTAGAAGAAGTTACTGAACAAATTTTTATCATACTCCTAAACTGAAAAGGGCTAATTTTTACTTAAAGTATTATCGTTTTAAGGACATATAAAATAGTCCATTTTTGAGAATTTTTTTTGATGAAATAGTTTGAACAAACATTTTTAAATTATGACTTGTTATATCTTTTTAGAATTACAAATTAATAAAAATGTGCAAGCATTTTTAAAATTGGCGTAGATGTAAAACTGCTTTCTAGTGAGATAGCGGAACGGAGCGTACCTAATATTCTTGAAATGAGTGCAAAATTTGATCAGTTACGAAAATATGGTTTTGAAAAAAACGCGTTTAAAATACTGAAGCGTTGACGCCAAACGCAAAGGGTCATGTTCGGGGATTATAACATTAAAAGTACTTCGAATTATATTTTATAAGTTTACAATAATATTTTTAAGAACCTATACAAACAATTTAATTTTTTGAGAATTTTATAGGTAATCAAAATTCTTCGAGAACCATTAAATTGATTCGCATGAAATTTTAAAGAATTAGTACCTGTCGTAGCGCTTTTATGAAATTCGTTCTAGTTGTTTTCTGTGAGCACTTCTTAAGACCGAAAAAGTAACTTCGCAGTTTGGAATAATAAATTAAAAAAAAAAAACGTTTCGATAGGTACTATTTTTATTTTGTAGTCTAGTCTTTAAATAACTGATGACATCAAAGATATAGACCTTTAATTCGAAAAGATATGAATTTATAAAAACCATTCAAGTTTTGCAATTCTCCAGGTGTACATACATAGCTAAAGTAACCCATTTAGTGATCAAGATTTCACGTTTCTTGTCAGAACTGATAAGGGCGCAACATACATATCTCATGACCCTTTAATGTTGGGCGCGTAATTGCCTTACTTTTACGTCTCATCAGCTTTTTGCTTCAAAACAATTTCGGAGGTAGGTATCTTATTGTTACGCCCAGGTATATAATATCGTCGCGCTCTAAATCTTCGCCTCATTAAGGATCCGTCGCTAATTTGCGTTGTCCTCAATCTGGCGAGAGTGAGAAAAGAAAAATTGAAAATTCCTGAAAAAATTAATTTCGAAGCGACATACCGCACGTCTCCACATAACGACGGAGGGGATTTTTTCACGTCCGCCAGACAGGACTATTGCCGGGCATAAACACCTTCGTCGCGACGACAATAAAACGCCCGAGGGACGGAAGCGGAATGGCCAACACACATCGGGCGAGCGATTCTAATTAAACAGATAAAGTTAAGTAAAAATTCCAGGAGCAGAGTTCTGCATCCATTAACCCGAACCCTACGGTCCCGGGCATCCGATCCAGTCCCCGGTAATTGCCCGAATTTGTGTGTCGCCCTGCAAAAACAAGGGACCGACCGGGCGAAAGGAAAGGGCACGGCAAGGCAACCAACTGCAGAGAAGGGTTAAGCCGAACGTCCCGGGGTATGGTCAAACCCAGCACATGCATACAAATTTAGTTACAGCCAGAAAGGACATCCGAATTTCATATCAACCAGTCAAAATGTCCCTTCCAGACCGACGTATTTTCGGGATAAGCCAACATAACGGATTTCGTCCTTAAACATATTTTCATGGGTTCGGAAAAGGGTTCGAAGAAAGACATCAGCAGCTCGGGGCGGCTAGCGTGCGCTAGTGTGTGGGCTTTTTGCGCTAGAAACTATCCGTGGATGTGTGCGTGCGCCCTATCCGGAGCATATTGTCCTCGTGTAATAGGACACCGCACGGAGCAAACCCTTCCGCACGTTTCTAGCCGAATACCCGATGAGGGAGTTCTGAATCAAAACTATGGCCCGAAAGGATTTTAATGTTCCTCCACTGTTGCGGGAAGGAAAAAGGACACCCTGCTACATATTATATAAATCTTGAATCCGAAAAGGGACAAATTTCGGACCGCTTTTGGTTCGACAACTCAACACGTCCTCGGACGTTGGCTGCTGCTCCCAGCTCGGTCTAATGTGTCATGCAAATCAAGGAAAGGGTTAAGGATGGCGCGAAAAAGGATACGTTTTAACTGGTGCCGCAGCAGCCGCCCCCTTAACTGGGACAATGAGGTTTGCATAAATTTCACTCGGACAGACAAGGGATCTCGGCCCAAGATCTAATTTTCTATGGAGATTTTTGCCGCCATTTGAGAACTTGTCCTCTAGATATGGATTTTGGGGACCAGTGGACAATTCAATTTCATTTGAGAAGTCTTTGATTTTAACGCTTTTTTTTTGTTTTGTAAGATACAAAGATATCGAAAGATTTTTATAAACTCTTTATAAAATTAATATTTTTAATAGCACCAACTCTGCGAAAACTTCCATATTGGTACAAAAATATAAAGAATTCGTTTTGATTGCTATACAAAAAAAAAAGAATCAATTCGATTTCAAATAATTTAGGACTATTGGCAAATAATCATATAACTACGTATCTTTGTAATTTATTAGTATTAGTTGAGATAAATCAAATTACTTTTAGTGAGTTCAAGTTCGACTGAATTTGATGAATTCGGTGCTTTGTGTCACATAATTTATTTATTAATTTATTACCTCCTTAATTGAATTCTCAATACAAATAAGAAAGTTTCGTTTGATTTCATATTTAGGTTTGAACTGAAAGTTATGAATAAAAGATATTTAGGTAATTTTTTTACCACATAAGCAACTCGAATTTAGGATTCAAAAACCATTCATACATATTTATATATTATAGATTCAATAAAGTGACGCATGTGAGCTTATGTGTTTATAAATGAACGTTTTCGACAAAAGCAAAAACATTTCAATTGACTTTTTTGAAATTTCGCTTCATTTCTAAAAGTATTATTTTTCCATTTTTATTTCGGAATGTTTCTGTTAGATACCTAGTTAAATTGAAGTGTGACTTACGCATAATTGAATTCTACTTGAATAGAATACTTTAAACAAAGTTATTGGTACCTACTAAGCGTTGAATTTTCAAATAGGCATTTGAAGCAGAAGTGGTATCTGTGGTTTTATAGTCAATTCTATTTTGAATTCAACTGTTCTATATGTACATACATTGGTTTTCTAATTAAAATCCACTTGAATTGCTTTTAATTCTTTTCTGCTTTCTATTAAACACCAAACCCTGTCATACGCAGCCGAAGGAGCATACCTGCGCCGAACGGCGTCAGCGCGGTAGACAAAAGTGGCTCTAAAAGGATATTACAATAAATTCATTAAATCCCTAATAATACACGCCACAAGCTACACTACGGAGGGATCTAAAGGTTACCTTGAATAACCTTTGGAGCTTATGCCTCCTTTGTAAATAGCACGTAACCACGTAGCTGTCTGCGTACCGTGGCAATTACCCGGGGCCAATGGCAATATTTACGCACGGCATGACGACAAACTAGTTTTCGGCGACGAGGTGTGCTCCTTCACGGGTGTCGCGCGGGGCATATGCGCGAATTATTCGGGATAGACGGCACAAAAACCGGGATCGGGACACCCGGCCAGAGCCTGTTCGATGTGCGGTTCAACAAATTATCGGAGGGCACCCGGCTGGACACTGACTGACCGGCGGTGATTACTCGCAAAATATTAGTTTGAGTCACGCGTAATGCGGGTAAATATTTTGGGCGGGCTACTTTTGGCGCCAAACGGGTTCATTGATGGATTTTTAATACGATATTTAGGCTAAGACAGCAAAACTATCATACTAGGTCTTGAAAATGAAAATTCGATTCCACGAATATATACTACATATAATATGATTACATTTAGAGTTGCCAGTTGCCCCTTTTGAGGAGTAAAGTACCCAATTTCTGTCCATAGAACATAAAAGTACCCGTTTTAGGATTATTTTCTCTTTATAATAAAGAATATAAAGACAGAACAAAGTAACATAAATCACAATAGATTGAAAAGGTGCGTATACGATTTTTGAATATATAATATTTCTGAATCCAACTATCATTCAAACCTAACTAACTTCATTCTCTGCACTCAAACTATAGAAAACCTAGAACAATTAAAAATATAATGTTAAATTTTAACTTGGCTATAATTTTGATAAAATAATTAACCATATTTTATGTATTTCTCATACAAACGCCAAAAGTGGGAAGGTTTTTAGTTTAATGTTTCAGACGTGATGGAATGGCAGCAGCAGATTAAGTGGAGATTCAATTCAGTCTTAGAATTAAAGACATAAGTACAAATTAATCTTATTATTATTATATTATAGAATTAAAGACATATTATTATTATATTATAGAATTAAAGAATATTATTATTATATTATAGAATTAAAGACATAAGTACAAATTAATCTTATGTGCTTTATGTGCTTTACCTCTTTTCCTGCTTTCTTTTTAAATAACGAAATTTTATTTTAAGTACAATTTGTAGGTACCCTTTTTCCATACCCCTTTTAAGTACAATTTGTAGGTACCCTTTTTCCATACCCCTTTTAAGTACAATTTGTAGGTACCCTTTTTCCATACCCCTTTTAAACAATACCGAGTATACCATTTTACCACGTCTAATACCGCTTGAGTTATTTTTGGACCTGACAACACTAATTATAATACTATAACTCTATAAGCTTAAGAAAAAGGTAAAATGGCAGACATAAATTGAAATAAAATTCTGTATCTAAAAATATCACCTCAAAGTTTAAGTTAAGTCAATAATTAATTCAAACTGAAGAGGATAAGGAGATGAAAATGAAAATGAAAGCAAACCGGTCAAGCGTGAGTTTAACTCTATGACTGTGACTAATTTTACGCTGATAGCTTGAAAAATGGTCGTCATTGTTTTATTTATTTCACCTTAAATTATTTCTAGTGTCTATAAAACCATACTTCTTTAATTCCTAAAAGTACAATGTCTTAGAAATTTTTATAAAAATAAATTTTATAAAAATATTTATGTATAACAATTTCAGAATAGTTATTTTATAGAAGATTACTTGCAAATATAGCTTTTAACTCTTTAGTTATTTTCAGCGTGGTTGGCTTTTGGGTCCTTAGACTATTTTTGTTTTTTTGAAGGAGTACCCCCAGATGTTGTTGGGTCATGCCCTGCTCGACGGAGCCCCAGGTGCTGCTGTACGCCGTGTACCGCCTGGGGGGCGTCGAGCAACCGTGCAGGGCTTAACCCGCGCCAACAGATGGCGTCACTAAACTGCCATAAATCAAAATGTCCTTTTCACCAACTAATTACAGTAGTGCTTACCTCTCGCTTGGGGGGCGCGCTAAATATATTCTCCGAGTGGTTTTTGTTGTCGACTACTGCCGCTGATGTTTTCGTTATTTTGTAATCAGAACCCACCCACCACCGCGAAGCTCTGCATCTTCATCTCGAGCATCCCCTTCCCCTCAACCCGTTCAGTCCCCGTTGCAGATCCGGGTCCAGAGCGGGAGGACGTGGAGGATGACGAGGTGAGATGTGATTTTGGCTTTGGCTGGCTCTCATTATCCTTCGAAAAATTGGATCCTGGCCACCCCCGCCCGCCCGGATGTGTACTGTGCAGGCACGGTGCGTCCTCCGCGTGTTCTTGATCGTTCCGGGCCAGGGCCACTGGAAGGTGCCTGTGGGAACGCAGGCATTGTTCCGTCTGAGCCTCCCCCCGCCAGAGGGGGCACCCATAGTGTGGGAGTTGCGGGGGTGGGCGCCCCGTCATCCGCCCCCCATCCCCCTGGATAGATTTCACATTCGAGCATAGGCGAAGTGATAAATTATTGCGGATACTCTCGCGGGGGTGGGAGTACACATCGCGGTGCGGCTGGCGCATATCTGCTAATGGTTATGGCCCGTGATTTTTGCGATTGCGCGGGGCACGGGGACGATGTCAATTGTGATTATTTCGTGATTTATGACACGAGGACAGCCCGCGCTGCTCTTGATAAGCGACGAGCGGAAATGAGCGAACTTTTCCATCGCAATGTCGTCCTATGTGGTAATTAGATACCGTCGAGATGCGACATGGATTCCGAGACCCTAAAGGGTTTTGTCCTACTATGCGGAAAACTAATTACCACGAAGACGTCGTCGTCCGGACAAACGATTTAGAATTATGCCTTAAAGACACAACAAAAAACCCTACCCTACACACTGGCTTTATTATGATAAGAGACACACCCCAATTTTTCTTGAAAACATAATGAATGATAATAAAGAGAATTTGTTAAGCAATTACGCACGGAACTTTTATGGGTCATATAATTCATATGATATACATGCATACATATGTACATACCCTTGTGTTTTATTTGGGCTTGAAAGTTTAATGAAAAAGATGTTAAATTGTTTTGCATAGTACAATGTCTTATGTGTACCTACATACATACATATATAATTTTATGAATAAATAGAATGGACGTCAAAAGATTTATCTTATTTTCGTTAGTTAATTTAGAATATATGATATACTTATTATATATTTAGACTTAATTACCTAAAGAAGCAAAATAAAATTGATTTTAGGTCCTATTTTTTTTTTAACGAAATGAAGGTTATGTTAACAAATGTTGAAAAGTTAGGAATCTGGAGAGACATAGTGATTCAATTCAGATAAAATGAAAAGCACTTTTATTTATAAAAACATGACGGATAAGAAATAATATTTTTAAATAAATATAAAACTTGTTAAGATAGGAGGGGAAATTTGTTGATAGCCTTGGATGACCTTGAATGACCTTGGAATTCGAAATACTCATTAAATGTACTTTTACGTTTGTTATTGGTGGCATAGTTACCGCACTAAATAATATCGGGCAAAACATTAGGAACCATTTAAGCGACTCTAAGGCATACAACTAAACGCCTTTTTCGTCGAGTTTTCTAATTTTTAAATTTCGTAATTCGTAAGCCTAATACAGAAATAATAATAATATAAGGGAATAATTGTAAAAGAGACGGTTTCAACTCTTTCTACATATATATTTCAATAAAAAATTGTGTTAGTTTAAACAATCGAATTAAAAATTTATCTTGATACTTTTTCAGTTTTCAATAGGTTTCATATTCCCAATGAATATGTGTTCTCTTTATTTTAAATTGTAGTTTATTTTATTTAATTTTAAGCGCATTCATTTTAAAATTGGTCTTACCCAAAGTTAACTAAAAACATATTTGAATCAGATCTATTGTATTTAGTTTAAATTTATATTATTTCGTGTTTGGTGCTTAATCATAGTACACACATCTAATTGTATTTTATTATTATATATTCCAGAAAACTTTTATCAGAGAGTCCTGCTCTGTTTCTCTGTTTCTGAAGGTCTTTATATGTTTTTAACATAGACAGACCTCTTCGTGCGAGTCCAACTTGGACTTATTATCTATGAACAATAAAATCTCATTCGAGCGCTGGAATGCTTGAATAAAAAAAAAAATTTATATATTATATAAGTACGAATAACTCATAAGAAGAAACATATTCTAAAATAAAATGTTTTGTAGGTGATTCTGACTCAGCACCTAGAGCGGTTCTTCAAAAAGTTAGAAATCTTCTCGCTTATCGGGTGCGTGGGTCGCCTTCTTTATGGCTGTTTATTCAGACATGTTTGATCAAACAAAAAAACAAACAAACAAACAAACAAACAAACAAACACACAAACATGGGGGGTACTCCGCCATCAAATGGGAGTGCGACAAACAAAAGCAATTCGTACATAATAAATTTATTTATCATTAAGAGAAATCTTGCGAAAGGGTTAGCATCCCCCACAGCGCCGGGGCCATTGTCGCTGGTGCCGCTGCGAACGAGGAGGCCTCCCCCGCACACATGCGTTTCGCCCTTTTTTGCATGCGTTCCACATGCTTCCCGCCCGCGGCGTCGGCGGGCGGCGGGGCGGCGGGCAGTGGCGGCGGGCGGCGGTGGCTGTGGGTGTCCTCCTCCAATCTCTGGACTGTTCGTGCGACACGGCGATTATTATTCGGCGCCTTTTGAATGAAAATCATATCCGGCGATGACATTTTCGAGCTCATTGCCACCTCACCCCGGCCGGGGATGAAGACATAAACAATGGAGGAGCAGTCATCTTGGCCGCCCGCCCCCGCGTCCTGTGGCCTCGAGCGCCGAACGAAAGTGTCCTTTGCGGAAATCATCCCGCCGCTGTGAGGAGGCATTGGCTTAGCCCTCGCCGTGTTCCTTATTAATTATGGCTCCGCTGCGGGTTGGACACCACCCCCGCGGAGACGGGGGCGGCACGCCATTGTCTCGCAAGGAGCTGGGACGTGACAACGCAGCTCCATAGTTTTTCCATCACGCTCGGCTGGGCGGAGGGAATCTGCGAAAATTCAGGGCTAAGCGGAAGGGAGGTCGGAATGTCGTTAAATTTGTCTAAGCATTCGATTATATTAGCAATTGCCCCAAAATTGGCTAATATCGCAGATGCCCTCTATTAGGAAGAAGCCTGTAATTTATAGGCTGCTCTTATGTATGTAGATAATTTATAAGTGGGAATATTTTGTGCAGAATTGCACCCTTTGCATCTCCACAAGTACCTTGAATTAAAAGGCGGCTGTTGAGCCCTTATATTCCTGAACATCTATCTTTTGGAAATTTTGTATATAGTACTTAGTTCGAAGGATACTTCACGCAAGTTTTCGGACTTAAGCCCAGTTCAAGTCTTTGGTTCGTTACAATATAAAGATCTTAACTTAATCTAGTAGCGGTGTTAGTAGGTGTTAGTAAACTGGCTTCTAAGATAGGTCCTTCATTTTTCCAAAATTCAATTAAATCAGACAAAATTCTTAATTAAGAAAAAAAGTTAAACTAAAATTAAATAAATGAAGATACAGAATGGGTTTCCTAGATTGCAAATTACTTTATTGATTTTCTGGAAAATATAAATAGAAAGATGGAAGCTGTTGCCTGCTTTACCAGTAAAGTTCATCTTAAATCTAGGAAAACTTATTGAAGTATCCAATGTTAAATTCTGGTTGGTTTTGCTAGAAATTCAGTGAATTTTGCCAGAAATACATTATATGGTGCAACTAATATTGCAATAACTTTTAAGCGCACTCGGTACTTGCTGAGAATTCAATAAATATTGAGCAGTATTTGCATGAGTATATTAAGTGGGTCTAAGTAAATATGAATGGTCCTCCCCGATAGCAACATTTTATCTATATAACAAAGATTCAAATGAATTTCTTAAAATTAAAAATAATGAGAGGGAACGCTGAGAAATTAAATTTGGAAAATATTGTGGGTAAATAAAATAGGATTATGAGTATATAAAAATAACATTCATATTTTTAAAGATATACCTATTACAGAAAATTAATTGAATTAAATTAATTCTTTACATTGTATCCCAATAATTGCATGCATTACTTTACACTGCAAACCATTGGGGCACAGAAAAACATCACAGGTCTCACCTTTACAAGAGATCGAATTTGAAAGACAATTTACGAATGCAATAAAGTGGTGCAATTTCCTATAATTCTTGTAGTATACACAACTAGAACATGCGAAATTTTAAGAAATACTGCGACGAACAAAACAACTTCCAGATTATCCAGAGAATTTCACTAGAATTGAAACTACTAAAATATCAAGGTTTTTTGACAATATGCTAGAAGTTCCAGTTGTAATGAAATAACAATGATATTTTGAGACAACACTAATGAAAATAATAACATTAACCATTTTATACAGAACTTGGTTAGAATGATAGTGGAAATGATATCAAAATTGCGTTTTATTCCAAAAATTAAATTTTTTTTTATTATTTAATAAGATATAGGTTACCGGAGAATGTAAGTTTGTTATTTTTACAATTGGATTTTTGTTTAAAATATAATTTTTCCATATCATTATCATACTTTATATTTGGATATATTGTTCTGAATAAGCCTAGATAACAACATTCGATTTGAAATTGCATTATTTCAAGAACTTAAAGTAATTTTATATATACATTATGTATATAATTTAATATATTAGTGTATCATATAATGTGGAATAAATTTATTTATGAATAAAAAAATTCTAAATGTTATTGAAAAAATGTGTCAAAAGCATACCTCATCACTTACGCTTTTTTTTCAAAAAGTATTACCTAAGGTTAAAGTTATCAAAAAATATGTTTAAATAAAAGTTTGCAGAAAAACTATGAAGATGATATAGTTTTGGAGCTCAAGGAAATTGAGGTCTGTTTTCGAGTTATAAATATTAAAACCTGAAATCATGGAAAAGTAATAATTTTGAATGCTCAGCGACTTGTCCCTTAATATTTTCATGGGAGCTTTAGTCCTGCCAGGTACTTTAATTAATATGATATGCAAAATGGCGACGAATGCACCCAAGCGGCAGGCAGGACGAGTGGGGACATACCTGTCCGTAATCTTTTTTTATTTTTCTTAATTCATTTTTTTTTCATAATTTTGTTTTCGCCGGAGTTGAAGTGGCTTTTGTAAAATGCACACATACCTTATCTTTGGCATTATGGCGCAGGCACCGGGGGCATCGCGGCCCTCGGTGCATTCGTGCCCCTTGTTTAACTCCACTCAAGAAGATGCCTTGCAGTTGGGGCTGCATTTCTTGTTGTTGGTATTGTTGTTGTTCGTCCTGGCGATGTCGCTGGCGCGCCCCCGCCACACCGGTGAGACGGGCAGAGAGATAAAGTTTGGGACTCCAATGTTTGTCACGTAAATCGTCTCAAAATTGCTCTAATTGTTATCTTAATTGTGCGCACTGTGCGCCCTGAATGCATGCACATAAGTGAGCATATAAGAAAAGTGCATGTCGAGATGCGCCCAGATTCGCCGAGATTATGCAGTCAGGTATCCTCTTTAATTGCTCTTTGAAAATTGCATTTGTTTTAAATTGCTTAATGGGACTCGATGTGAGCAGTGTTTTTCGTGCACTCACCGTCATTTGTCCCTCCCACGCCTCCTCCCCCGTACAACTTCTAAAAGAACTTTAAGATTTCGGCTAAAGTCGCGACTTCTTCACGTGATAGATCCGCTGAACGCTTCGAGATGAGCTACGAGCACCGGCCGTTGAACAAAAGTTTTTTATTTTTATGATTTTACCTTCAACTCTAGTTACCTTGGACTTCGGCAATTAGCGCCGCGAGCGAACTCAGTTAATGTTTTCAGGCTATTTCTACCATCGCGCTTTTGGTGTCTTATGAAGTTTTAATTTAGCTGCTGGAACACGGAAGACCTGAATAATGACCGCCTTGAGAGTGCTTCCCAGAGGACTTCACATTGGCTGCCTGCGAACTGCATTCACTCACCTGCGCGGTGCACGGGACGAATGTGCCTCTGAATTTATTTCGAAATGCTTCTTGCTTCGCTTTACGGCTTCCGGTTACTTTTGTAGCTTCTTTTAAAGACGTCTCCTTTGGACATCCTCACGTCCTTACATAAGGCGGGATCAATGGGAGGAACGCTGTTGTCGTTCACGCACTGCTGCACTTGCAAATTTAACTTGCATCAACGATGGAGTTGCTTGGGGTGATCTTTGAGAGAAGCTGTGTGCCTGGACCTGCATTTACATCTATATGTATATATTACATAGGAATGATATGTACTTCCGACAGTAAATACAGGTAGTATAAAACTTAGTAACGAACACCAAATAAAAGTACATTAAAAATTAAGTTAGAACAATAAAACATTTATAATAATGTGGAGCCTAGGAAGTGGTAATTTAAAAGCAGAGTATTGACAATTTTTCTTAAATTGAAAGGTCCAAATACTCTCCAAAATAGTGAAAAAATAATTCATTTTAAAGAAGAGAACAATAACAGATCAAAAAACTCAACAATAATACTAATAAAGAAGGTACATACATATAAGTTTTTATTATTTTAATATAAGACATAATATGACCACACAATTAGTAGCGTTTTGTTGAATTCATAATTCTATTTTAGATGAATTAAATTATTTTTGCAATTGCTTTTAGTGATAATTATTTTTGTTTTATAACTTTTAAAGTAGAGTAATCACTTCCATTCACAAACGAATTTATTGTTATTTTTGTACATATACATAGGTATATCATAATTAACATCAAGGATTTTTTTTTTATTGTTATATGTAATGAAGTAGATAATTTAACTTTAATTTTGTCATTTCTAAAAACTGTTTCTTTCTTTATTAAATTATTATATACGTGAATAAATTAATAAACATATAAATAAAAGTTCAAGATGAAGGATTTTATTTCTCCATACATACATTTAGATTTTAAAAATTTGTAGCAGATGGTTTGATACCTAAACTATGCGAACCGAAGAAATTTAAAATTAACGAAAATAAATACCGAGATACTGAGAAAAGAGAAGTTGTACCTAATATTATGAGTTGTTTTGTAATTCTGCAATTTCATCTATGATTTTAAACCTAACATTTAAATTACTGAAAAATGAAATCCAAAAGAATTGAAAATAAAAATGGTTTTAAAATCCCCTGTTTTCTTTTTTAATTTTAAAATCTTTAAAATCATTTGCACATTTATTGTAGAAAACTACATACTTATTTGTTCATATTCTTGATTTTGACGAAATTCAAATCCATTTGGAAACGTAAGATATTCAAAAATAGACTGGTACTATCATGGCTCGACATTTTTTTAATTGTTTTCAATTGCTGCTTTCAATTTTCATATAAGTAAAATGGATTTGATTTTCATCGGATATGTTTGGGATATTTCTTAGAATTAGGTACGTTTTTTGAGGTTACGTATTATAATAGCGTTACAAATAATAAATAATATAAGTGTTTTTAGTATTATAACTTTAAACCTTGATTTTGTTCATATGTTCTCTATTTTAATTTACGATTGCACTGTCCATCGTAAATTTTAAAATTATCTCTTAGAAGAAGAAAGAAAGTCAACATAAATAAAACAACCACAAAATCTATTATCGTTAAACATTTTTATTGTATTTTAATGCTATTTTCTGAATTTGTTGCTCATCTTTAGTTGCCCGGAAAATAAAATAAATAAAAAAAGATACTGGAGTAGGTAAATGGTGGAAAATAAACTTTAAAGAAAATTTATCATCCAAGCCGTCACCCATTCCGCAAGTCTTACCCATCGAATTTGTTAATCCTAAAGACTTTCTTCACCCGAGCAAAGGGTGGCGGGTGACCCTTATGCAAATTAAGATCTTCGTCCTGAATAAACTAGCTAACACCTTTTTGATGCCCAGAGAAGACACCAGTGCCAGAAGCCGCCTTTAACCCTTTTCTTGGGTGCCGCCACCGTTGCACAAACTCAACATTTTGGCAATTTTCGAATGCCGCCGCCACCAAAAGTGGCGTCAGTTTGTTTGCCCCGCGCAATGCCTCCCGAAGGGAAGTCCTGCAGCCCTTTCCCAGTCCCCCAATCTGTCGCAGGACCAAAAGAAACTATCTGCCCTGGACCATATTTCTTAGAGCTGGGCTGAGAAGACCTGGGCCTCGGATAGAAAACCCATTAGCCGCAAATCTCGTCTTACGTCCTACGGGCACACACATCGGGACAGGGCGGCCTCAGGATGAGCAGCCCCCGTATTGACTTTAGTAATTTTATACCACCGCCCTTCGTCGTCCTTCCGAGGACGGGAAAATTCCGGTAGGATACCGGGCGAAGTAGTTATTTGGGCGAATCTAATAGGAGCTCCTTAAGGAAAGGGACTTTTTATAAATCCGCTCCCCTGCTCCTGTGATTCTTTCGGATTCCGCAAAGATGCTTAACTCGAGCCATCCCTTTTAGAAGATGGCTAGATGTATGGCCCGTCGGTCGGGAAACCCTTAAATGGGGCGGCAGGGCCGGTGCAAGGGTATCCCCTAAATATTTTGCGATATAGGTAGGTGTGTTGCCTAGAACTAAAAAGGACGAAAGTTTTCGGCCGGGAGCTTAACTATTGGGCGGCGGCGGCATCTACCACACCCGCAGCCGGGGCCACCGGGAGCCTCGGGAGCGACGGGACTGTCGCACACCGGAATTTGCACTTCTCATTTGTTTGCGCCGTCCTCCTGTTCTCCGAATTCGGATCAAGGAAGAAGGGACCAAGGACACGGCGCGGTAGCGGTTGAAACTGGTGAAAAAGAGTTTTTTCCCAATTTCTGAGACGCCTCCTTAGGGATAATTGAATATGAGAAATCTCTCCTGGTGTGCGCCTCCCCCGGGTGGGACGATAGCCCCCCGGAGCCCCCTTTTACAGTGGCTTCATCCGGTGTCAACTACACATATCCCGGGATTCGCATAACTTATTGAATTTTCGTATGTGCGGTGACCAAATAAATTAATTAATCCTCTGCTAATGAATGGGGCGCTGATTAAACGCTTCGTCCCCCGCACCCCCCGTCCCTGAAGGAGGCCCGGGAACTGATGACGCTGTGCTTTCGGGATGTTTTGCGCTGTCGTGCATGCCTCTGCTCTTGTTGCTGCCGCCGCCGCCGTCCCTGCTCCTGGGTGCTCCTGGGTGCTCCCGATGGGGCATTGTTGCTGCCGTCGCCGCCGACGCCGCCGGTGGTGCTCCCGGTTATCCCCTGCCGGGCCCCGGGGGAGGTGGCGAGTGCTGACTGTGGCACCCACATTTGTCTTCCCAAAGATTCCCATTCACTGGAGCGGTACCAGGGAACCAGGACCCAGTCCCGGGTCCTGATAATGGGAGGCGGCCTTGTTACTAGCGCAACTATTTTTCATGGCTAAAACTTGGGGAGATTAATTATTGTTGTTGTTTTTGCAATTAATATTGAATAAAAGTGTCAGAAGCTAAGCGGAGCAGGATTTCCGGGATGAGCCCATGAGCTTGTCTCCGGGCGCAGGAAGAGTTAGGCACTCCCTGAATTATTAGAGGTTTCGTGATAAATTAATTCCCATTGGATGTAATTGATGCCAGGAATCCCTCGGATCTCGTGGTGGACCTTCTCTCGAGCTCGAGTATCTTTAGGTCCGACTATGTGAAATTCCCTTCAATGACCGCAGAACTGCAGATAAGACAAATTTGAAAACACAAGATTATTTAAAAATTAGTCTTTCATTTTTAATTTAAAAATAGTTAATAAAATTCCGAAAAACTCCGATTTTCCATACAGAACTTCTTTAACACACGACTTTATTTTGGAACATCATTAAAACATCTAGGTTTATCATAGAAGTTTGTAACGTGGCTTAAATGAAAGTTTAATTCCCAAGCTTCATTTGCATATTCGAAATGATTTGCAAATTATTTGGAAAAAAAGTCGATGTTGACCATAGCTACATATTAAAAGTATCATTTTCAACCAAATTAACCATTATTATTTCAACAACGTTTAAGTTATTGATTCTGTAGGCTTAGAACTGTTGAATTCAGCCTTAAGTCGAATTGATAGCATAGAAATTAAATTGAAATTAAATTCGGCCAGCTAAGAATAAAACAAAGACTAGAAATTTTCTGCCATTTCTATATAAAACTGTTGATTCCTAATTTAGTTCTTAATTTTAGATTTTCAAATGCACTGAAAGCAATTTTTAACTATATTTTGAGACAACCATACATAACTATGTTTCGATGGACTATATTCTCTCGCACTATCTTACGGATGCCAGAACTATAAATATAGAGTCTTTTACTATATTGTAAAGATTATTATTATTATTATTATTACCAATTTATTGCCCTCAAATCCATCAAAATTTTTCTTAGTGTGATGACTTTTACTTTATTTTACTCATTTAAGTCTCACATTTTTAGCTTTGTTGAAGAAGACTTTGTTAGTTTTATTTGAATTTCTATTTGATATGGTAGTTTTTCTGAAATTAAATCTTTGTATACCTAGTAATTAATTTTGTTAGTAAGCTCATATATGTTTTATTCACCGCGCATCGATTGCTGCGAGAAGCCCAGAAATTCTCTGATAGAGTGAAATCGGCTACATATGTATTTGCTCTACGGAAACATGCCCAATTTTCAAACTTAAAACGTCTTTTTGTAGATAGTTAGTGATATTAAAATTTATTATAGTATGATGAGCTTCTTCCTCACTAAAAATCTACATTTTCTGCTCGATGCTTGGAAGTTGATGCGATAACCCTAATGAAATAAAACATATGCTCAATACGAATAAAATAATATAATCAGGATCAGATAATCAAGTTGGTTTTCTACTACATAAAACTATAAAACTGAAATTTTCCTTTAAAGCTTCGAAATGTCTACTAATTAGATTAACTATATAGTCTGGTTGAAGTGAGCAGCATAATTTGCATTGTTTATCTTTCGTTAAATGGATAAAAGATCAGGGGTCCATTGCGATTTGATAGATGTGGAAGCCTGAAGGGTACAGTTGACCCTCTTGATTCACCCAGCATCCGACTGGCCAGGTCACGAACCCTGGATCCAACTGGCACCCGAGTTCACATGTCACGGGGCACATCCTAACAAGGTAATAACCCATTCAGCGCGACATCTCTCGCAATGCACCGCAGCCGGATCGACAGGCGCTCCCAGGGCACATCCGCTGAAATATACGTGTATTTATGTGATGAAAAAAGCGGTCCTTGCAGCATCCCCGGATACATTAAGCCGCTATACCAGGAGCATCCTGTTCCCATCCATCCTCTCGGATGTGTGGCAGAGTCCGGGCGCCCTCCTCTTTTGCATAAGTTGTCCCGTCGAGCGGGAACTCCTCCCGGTGGGTCCGCACCGCAGCCGTAACAAGGTTCAGACGACGACGACGACTGAATCATTCCCGAGGAGAAGAAAAATCAGGTCCAATTATCTGCCGGAAAATGATGCTGTACGCCATCAACCTGACATTTGACATGAGATTAAACACACGGCCACCTTTGGCTTCTTTTTTTATTTTTTTATTTTCGGCGGTACATGCAGCCTCTGTGGGCAAGGGACCTTAGTGAGAAAGGTCAAAGGTTAGGGCGGAGGTTGTGCGGCCAATTTGTGGAATCAAACGAGATAAAGAGCAGAAATTTAGAGGACGTGGGCAAAAACTTTAATGCATCACATTCATTCACGAATTTTTAACATCTTTCGTTTTTAAAAACATGTTTAAAAATTTATATCAGCATTATTTTTAATAAGTATTTACATTTATCGATATCCTTCTTAAGGAGAAATCAGAAATATAAATTTTATTATGTGAAAAAATTTGGAAAGGAAGGAATGGGACTAACTAATATTCACATGTTTAAAGATTACATCTTCTGTATTAATCATTAACTTAACATAAATATTATTATACAAATCTGTTTTTTTTAGTGTGCAAGGTACCTACAACGAAATAATTTTAAAAATACAAATAACTAATCGTTAGTCTGCAAATAGTAGCGGTCCCCAAAGGGAGGCATAACAAATTAAATCAAGAATGTAAGAGACATACGATAAATTAAAAACTTAGAAACTATTAAAACTTAACTGAGTAGAAGATATGCTGCTTTTGAAAATGAAATTATTTTACACTTGTGTTTTTCGCTCAATGTGTTAAACTAACTTCTAGGCACTTATGAAAATGTTTTAAAGCCAAACTGTGCCAAAAAAGGCAGAATATAATCGTTTGATAGTGATTAAGAATTAATTTTTGTTTCTTGATTATTTGATAATCGTTATTTTGTAATTTGAATATTTTTGATCATAATCATTATAGTTTCTGGTTTTTTCATATTCTTAAAATCTAAGCCTTTAACTAAGTTTTTTCAGTTATTTGAATTGAGCTTTTGTTCTTTCTCTCAAGTTGTAAGGCTGTGAATTTAAAATCGAAATTAAAAGTTTTGAACACTAAATTACCCAGCCTGATTAAGATATTAAGAACAACTTGGACTTGTAGGAAGGTCGGGTACCCCCGGATATTTCAATAATTAAGAACGTTGCCTACAGTAAAACGTTGTATAAGAGTAAAATACAGACTGAAACTTTGTTTGATTAATTTTTATTTCAGCTTTATTTATGTGTCCGGTGCTACCTAACCTTCTCATACCTAATGAAATAAAGTTCAGAAAAATCAAATTTTACATAATTTTCAGTACATTTTCTAAAGAGTGTATTACCGACAATTTTACTCGGTTGGTAATTCATAGAAGATGTGTTAATTTTTCAAAAAGGTTTTAAATGGTAAAATGTCGTTGGAGCCCTTTAAATTATAACTAAAAATAAATAATAATCATGTAATTTCCCTAAAACGATTAATTCTTCCCTTGAAAAGTAACGCACTCTCAAGTGGCTACTCGTCCAAATCTCACCTTGCACAAAGATGGACCTCGAAAATCCCAGTAACACTCGAAGCCTTGAATTGCTTTTGTGTTCGTCCGGGTGTAATTAGGAAATCCTTTTGTCCCTTTGATTTCTCAGTTAAAACGCAGCCCATAACAAAGGGACGTTATAGTTCAAATACAGACCGCCCCCACCCTGCACCTTTCACCTTCTTCCCCTCAAACCCTTTTTAAGCATCTCCTCTGCTTTGGTAGTAAAATTTTCGGGGCGAATGCCGTTAATCATGGTCACCCCAACGTTTTCCTTTTCCTTTAAAATTTCCTCAATTTCATCGTTCCTGTGTGAAGGTGGGTTTTAGAGTGCGAGACGAGCGCCCGTTTGTCCTGAGCCTCTTCCAAAAACTATCCCCACATGCGAAGTGAGTTAGTGTGTGCTGTGCCTTGGCAGCCCTTCCTCCCAGGGATGAAGAAGAAGAAGAAGAAGACGAAGGGTCCTGTGTGTCCTCCCGGGTGGTAATATCCTTTTCACGTTGTTGACTTTTAGGTAGGATATAATGTGTAAGGGACAGCAGGAGTAGAGGAGCCTTTATGACCACTACAAAAGAGATGTAGAGATGTAGCCCTTAGCTTCACCATCGTCCAGGGCGGATGGATACGCCCAACTCCTTTCATTTTTCTGCGCCTCACCCAGGGGGTGTGGGTGGGAGGGAGGCTTAAGGATATACAGGACTACAACCGGTGCGATATACTTATACATATATATATACATATATTTATATATATATATATGTAATACACGTATCCTCCTCAGGACGCCAGGATCCCTCTATCCGGCTGTCCGGGCCTCATTTAAGCTAGAACGTTTTACGTTACATACATATTTATGGTCCCGAAGTATCCCTTTGCAGCTCATTGTGTTCGTGCGTCCTCCACGTGTAGTATGGCGTATGTATGCACATGTGTAGGAGCCTTGCCCAGTCGGGAGTATCCCTTTCGAGGGACGCCGCCGGTAGGTGGCTGTAGGTATGGCCGGGTGCATGTGCGGGACATTTGAAAGGGTACTTCAGCAGTTATTTTGCCTCAAAGAGAATGCATTGCAAATCAAGCGCCCTGCACATACACACCCACCCGTCCGTTCGTTCATCTCCTAGAGTCCTCCTGAAGGTGCAGGACTCTTCCCACCCTCCCTCCCCCCATTCCCCCCTCTGATGCAGGGATGTCGTCGGATGCTGGATGTGCCGGCAACCAACTAACCACTTTATGTGACCAAGCACACACACATCTACACATTTCTACGTGCATAGCGAAAACCCCCAGCATCACCCAGGACCACTCGAAAGGACGATGACGACGACGACGTCGGAGACTACACGGGTTGATGGGCGCTGTCGTCGCAAAGTAGCCGCTGCTGCCGCTGGTCCGCTCGACAGCCCCCCATCACATCGTGCCGCCCCGTCCCCCAAATCGGGAGGTTCCGGGGCTCCTTGTGTGCTCCTGAAACGTCATCATAAAGTCATGTGTACAGGATTAATGAATACCCCCGGAGCCCGGGAGCACCCCACCACCACCACCACCACACACATGCACGAAGATGCACTCTTGCACGCGGCATGGGCTGCTGCTGCTTGCAATTTAAACGGATCGTTCTTTTGATTGCAGTCCGCTCGGTTGTTTGCATCCCATCGCCCGGCATGTGCATGTGCATGTATACGGGATAACTTCCTCCCTTAGGGCCGGGGGCAGGGCGTCCTTGATGGCTGCTGCTGGCCCTTACGCCCGACGAAAAAGGGTTAGAATGGGGCTCCCGTTGCCACTGACACTGTAAACATGCCCACAGCCCACCCCCGCCGACCGCCCGCCTCCCCGTGCATAAGCTTGTCTATGGGGCTGCTGCACATGAAAAATGATTCCCGGTGCACTTCTCTAGCCCGTCTAATTATTTTCCGTGTGGGGTGTCGCCGTCTGATTGCAGCCCCTCAAATTGGGTCCTTGAGCCAAAAAAAAAAAAAATAAAAAATTATATAAAAAAAAAACATACCGCCACCGGGCGGTATAACCCCGGCGTTGCATCGCCGAGGAGGAGCTGCATAAATTTTTAATTCGACAATCGTTCGTCATACGACGTGTGCAGCTCGTTCTTTCTGTTCCAGCCCGAAAAAACTTCAAAACTCCCCTTCTCTTCCCTCTTCCATCCCCTCCCAAACTCTTGCACCAAACATGGCGCGGGTTTTCGGTTTGGCGACGACACTCGTAATTTGTTTGCACGCCTGGAAAAATCATGTCCATGGGCGATAATAGTCCGTGTCGGTGCATGTTCCCGTCGAGGGCTCTTGAACTAGGCTAATGGTGCACCCTGTGCCCTGCACCCCCTAATGCAGGTCTCGAGTTTTTTCCGTCCTTCTTCCATTTTGTGATGGGCATAAAAACGTACAGAATGGCGCGGTTTTTGGAAATGTCTGAAAATATAATAGAAAGCAAAAATATAATATAAAACTGGTGCTAAAAACATTTAGACATTTTACATTTAGACTATGTAGTTTAAAAAGTAG
The DNA here is from genome assembly GCA_963920795.1 of Eutolmus rufibarbis. NCBI lineage: Eukaryota > Metazoa > Arthropoda > Insecta > Diptera > Asilidae > Eutolmus > Eutolmus rufibarbis. The sequence goes on from OY987206.1 coordinate 43,248,997, forward strand.
TTACAACTAAAAACTTTAAATAATTATACAATAGTAGTAAGCCCATATAAATTTTACATTATACATTCTTTTACAATAGAAACAAGTACATATTATAATACGATTCCTTAGCAGTTTTTTTACTCTACATTTTAATATTGAGTAGTTTCATGATAGTCTAAGACGATAACTCATGGCACTATAAAATTTTATACATATTTGTTAAACTATATTAAATTTTATAAGGATAAATTAGCTACTACTGAAGAATGTAATCGAACAATTCTGAAAAACTGATTGTCAATGATTTTGTGCACAGAATTTACCTATACCCTTTCAATTTTCGCGTCGATTTTAAACTTCTAATAGCAAAAGCTAAAAATATTGTGTTGTAGGCAACAACAAAGAATTTTAAAAACGACGTTTTTTTGTAGTTTGTACTTAGGGCTTGTGATTTTTGCAGACGATCCTATTTCTCTTTAAGACTTTTTAGGATCGTCTTCCGAATTATTCTGGACCTACACATACTTATTCATGTATATATGTATATATATGTAGTATAATAACGCTAAAACAGAAAAGTATAAAATCTGCAACCCCAAAGACTCTTTCGATCTTATTTTCATAAGATCTTAGCCAAATTTAGTATTATAAATCTCCATTTTTAAATCGCCCATTTTAAGTTTTCACAATATGAAATCAGAGGACTTAAGATCAGCTATTTTTATGAGATTTCAAGTAAATTCAGTATTAAAGTCATTCTAGTTTGGCCAACTGAAAATTTAAAAAATTTTTACTCGAAACGTTTTATATTTTTATATTTTTATCTTTAAAATTTGATTTATAAAAATTACAAGTAGTGTTGTAGTGGTCCTATCAAATTTCTTTCTTCTCGTATCAAAACTATAAATGAAGAAGTTCCACCCCTTTCAAACAATAAGTGAAATTAAAGGAAAATAATTCAACTTATCGACATAAAAACTTATTTTAAGTTATTTGAGATTGCAGACATTTTATTATTTAGTAAATAAAGAGCCGTAATTATTTCAGTTTAAAAATAACAAATCAGAACAAATAAATACTTATATACTTTTCGCAACTAAATGAAGTCACGTATAATCAAAGTGAAGTGTTAAAATACTTAAAAGTGATACAAGACATAGAGACATCCTTACTCTTTTTGGTTCATTATTTTCGATCTTGAGCTCAGAAATCATCTGCGTCACCCACGCGCAACATTTTTGAGGCGACCATTCTCAATGAAGTTTTTTTTTTTTTCATATCCTAGAAAACTAAACTTAAGAGGCATATTGTTAAGCCCTAGAGTAAGATACTCGTATAAATAAATGAAATAAATAAAATTTCCTATACCTACACAGACCAGAATGACTTCTTAAGAGCCCATAAATTATTTAAGACGATAATAAGAGAAAATTTAACATAGTATTATAGTTTCCATTTACAAATATGTATGATATATCAAAAATTACAATTAATTTAACGCAAGAACATTTTTAAAATGTTTCATACTGAATTCAGTATTTTGACGCTTGACCAGTTTTAAGTTGATTTTAGACTTTTATTTGAAGTAAGCACTGTGACATCATGGTTTTTAGGTATGCTGATACCCGAGAAATTAAACTGTCCCGGATACACGACCTTCCCCTATAATTTAGAAAATTCTCAATTATGTTGTATTTCTTAATGCAAACAAGAAAGGCTACGATTTGCCCGAAAATCCCCACAAGTCCCTAACGAAGGCAAATGGAATCAGCGTCGCGGGGAGGAACCAATCTGCCGGAGGATGTGCGGTGGGCACGGACCAATTGCCTCGAGGGCGTTTATTAATTTCCCTGGCCAAATCCAATTTTTCCAATTTCCCCCCGCGGAGCGGAGCCGCCTCGCATGCCAGGACCATGCAACCCCCACACATCCTGGGAGCGTGCAATTTTGAAAATTGCGGCGCCAGCCTTCGAGGATATTTGTAATTAGCTGCGGATTTCGTCGGATTGCAGGTCCTGGCGACGCAGCTACATTCCATTTGTGGCCCGCTCCGCTCCCGGATCCCAGGTCCCGGATCCCGAATCACTTTTTGTGCTGGGTTCCCTCCTGTGTCCCTTCGTTTCGCCGGGGTGGGCGGGCGCGTGCGGCTGTGTGCGGTCCCCTTAATTTCCCAGATGTGTCTGGACCGAAACATTACAAGGGTTAAATTCACTCGACTGGTCAAAAGGACCCGGGCGAGGCAGGAAGAGCTCTTGAAAGGACAAATGAAAAGGGTTACGGCAGCGTCAAACACCACCTCCGCGGGGTGCCCGGGGCGGGGGTGGCGGGCTGACGCTCTCTCGGCCACACATGAGGACGCGCCGAGGAGGTGAAGGACTGCCGGATGACGTGTGTGTGCGATTGTGTGCGGCAAGTCCTTTTGTTTCAGAGATTTCATCTCGAGGCGGAAAGTGTTTTTGTCACGACATCAACGATCGGGTCGAGGGGCTATTTGTCGGCCATTTTGGATTAAGCAATTACACATACGCGCATTGTTCTCATTAGCGCGCAAATGGAGGGAACTTACGAGGCGCCGAAGGACGAGGCCACATCACTGGGGGCTCCCCATAGTCCTCGCAGTCTCTTCCCGCTGACCGATTTGCCCAGCCCCACCCAGCCACATGCAGTATGCGGCAATAAAAAATAATAATAATATAATAATAAAATAATAATAAAAACTGCTCCACAGACAAACAACGAGCGGCATAATCTCAATGAGGTGCGAGCAATTTTCAGTTCATAATTCGCTCAATAACTTGGCCGGGGAATCCCCGGCCAGGAGCACTCGGCTGTTGGCAGCCTCCTCCGCCAAATCTGCCGCTGCCGCCGAGCACCCGGAAAAAGTTTCCTTACTAGCAATTAAACAGGAAAAAATGCAAACTTTATTTGTGGCCACCGGCGAGAGATGACAGCGCAGGAAAAAAAGGATTGCCGCCGAGAGGCCACAACCGCACCAAAGCCAAAGGACGAGGAGGAGCGACAAAAGTGCATAGTGCGACATGAAGTTCGCCTCGCGCGCCGCCAGCCCTAAGAAAAAGGGTGCAAACTGGATCTCGAAGACAAAGGCGGGCAAGTTTTTCCTCCCAGCGGTTATTTTTTATTTTCATTTTTTCCTCCATTTTTCCATTTTTCATGTTTTATTTTCTGCTCGCTGTCATTTGGGCGCCCTTTGCGGAAGAAACTGTTGCCCCCTTGAGTAGTTTGTCGCTCAACAGGGCCAAAAGGTTAATTTCTTTCCCGCGAAAATGATTTGCTGCAGTAGTCAAGGGCCAGCTTGCTCTTGTGCGGAATTTTGATTTTTTCATAACGAGGTTTCAGTAAACTCTGTGAGAAAACTTTTTAAACTATAATAGAGCTGTAAACCTTATATTTTGGATATTAGAGTCTCTGAAACACCATTCCTACTTTCTTTCGACGGGATAGCAGCAGTCGAAACTTTAAACAGAAAATATATTTAGCATATCACTATCGTCTTTTTTGTTATATACTTACATAGTTCAATTCATAATATCTCTATAATCTTTAGATTCTGCTTTCTATTTTAAGCTTTGTGCTTTTTTTTTTACTTTACCCTACACTTATTCTAAGAATAAATCTGACTTATACTTAGCGAAAATAGGGTTTTTTTCTGGTTAAAGAACTTTTAGAGGGTTAATATGATATTAATCCAATTTTTATTGTTAAGTAAGAATATATCATTAGAAACATTTTCGACTTTTAACATCTTGAATTTGCCGCGATATTTTTGTTGCAATAACCACCCGTGTTTTGAGAAACATCTCTTTAAATTTACATTGCAGTTCATAATTGAAAAATATCAATTTACTAGTACTAATGTTGGACTTATGTTTCTAATGATATCGCTTAAAAGATTAATATCATATTAATCGTTTAAAAGTTCTTTATACCCTAAAAAAAACTCCCATTTTTTAGGCTTGTTATAGTGGTCTGCCCCTTAAATCAAGAAAATGGCGTTTTATAAATTCGTAAGACATAGTAGTGTCATTTTATCGAAAATTAATTTAAACCAGTATATCGCTTCTGGTCGAAATTATCCCGTACAGAGAAGGCAAAGGGATCTGAGCTCATGCAGCTATAAACGTGATCAAAATGCTTTCATTTAATTATAAAAAGTACGACAATTTTCGATGTCCACGTATTAATAAATATGTAGATTAGCTTGACTGCCCATAACTCATAATTTCTTAGACATGAAATTATCTTCAAATCTAATTTTTAGTAGTTGTTTCTTACTTATTCTAAAATCAATACAATAGTCTTAGAGTAGGTTCATGTGAGTAAATTTAAAGTGATTTATTTCGTTTACATAAATATAAAATCGAACACACATGCCTAAATAATTGGAGTGATTCTTACTATCTGCATTTTAATTGTTTAAGGATGTTTTAAATGCATATGCTCTCTATTTAATGATTTTGGTCTCAGAATGAAAAAAAAAAGAAAACAATCCAACAAAATTGATAATCTCGCTTTCTCGATATCAGAAACAAAAATCAAACACAATAAAACACAAATTCCCTTAATAAAGTAAAACTTTAAACGTTTATTATTATTATGTAGGTACTTTGACAAAACTCTGAAAGTACTGAAGTGAAAACCTGAACTTTGCGTCGAAATTTCAATCAAAAGCCAGGGTAGAAAAAAGAAAAATAAGTAGGTTCTTATTGAAATTCTAGAAAAGACGTGAATGCACCGGAAAATTCGTCAGGGTAAAATTCAAACATGATTTCGTGATTTTTGTAAGGTAGCCTAATCGTTGTTCCTTTCGGCTCAAAAAAACCCACGACCGACCACTACCTTTATAAATTAAAAGAAATAGCTTTATAAGGCAAATAACTCAAATATCTTAACTTAAAAACATATATTCATAAAAACAAAAATCATCCAAATCGCGCCGACCGTTTTTCCTCCTCTGATAATAAAAATAAATTCCTCCCCTAAAACTTGCGAGCTAAAGACGAATAGGCGCACCTAATTGGGAACTAGCGCCATCTAGGAGGCAATCGTTCAAGCCGGTCACATAGCCGCTGTGAGTTCATTCCTCGAAAAATATGCTCAAAGGGGGAATGAACCAAGCCAAAGAGCATAGGAGAACACGAGCATAAAACGGGGAAAGCATAACCACAGAGCTTTGAAAGAGAGCTTTCGGCGATAAACTCAACATAAAATTGCCGGTGGTTATTGAGGTGAAATGTTTGAATTCATTAAATATTTTATTACTAATTAGAGGATTGCTTTTAGAAATAATAAAACATAAACAATAATTTGTTAATAACATCAACCATGCCAGACACTCAGGGATACAAATATACAGGAAAATATAAAATAGGCTAGGAAAGCTTCCGAAGATCGAATTAATTTCTTTAAAATTACCAACGTATATTTTATAGACTTGACTAATGAATTGAGCAATTAATTTCAAACCTTCTTGACAAAATAGACATTATTCAGCTACGAAGTATCGAACCTTCTTTTTCTTTTGTTAATTACCACTGGTCAGGTCTGCTTTAAAAATTCTTGTTCTTCTTGCCGCGTGAATTTTCGGCATTTAGCTTAAATGTCCTATGCTAACAACTCGCTTTAAATATGATATTTAAAACCTTGGAATTAAAGTGATACTTTAGTAAAGAAAACAGTTGGGTCGTTCAATAATTCATAATTCAAAATAATTTTTCACAAACTATTCTTTGATTTATTAATAAAAAAAAAAAAAGACGGACTAGATGTGAGTACAACTCACGCTTTGAGCGATCCGTTAAAGCCTATGGTACGTTATTACTTTATAATAATCGTTACCAATCACCAAAATATGTTATTACATACTTTATAATATCTAATTAAATCATAGAAAAAAAACTTAAGTTTATCACTTAATAAGTCGTAATTGTGATATAAGACCTTCCTTCATGCTAAATTTCAATATTCTAGGTCAACGGGAAGTTTTGATGTTTCAGTCAGTGAGTTAGTCTATCAGTAGGTATCAAAATACAATTTAAAAGGCCTTATCTTTTCACTATATTGAGTTAGAAACTTGAATATTTTACAGGACTATAAAGCTGTAGACTTTAGTACTTGCGTATTAATATCAACTCGATGTCTTTAGCCGTTCCTGAGAAAAAAAGTTTTAACGGACAGACAAACAGACGGATAAGAACGTAATTTTTATTTTATATTGTTTATAAATGTTAAATAAAATAAAATAATTGTAATGTTTAATTTTACAACCAAAACGCCTTTTAAAAAGCCTCATAAAAAACCTAATAATGTTCAGCCAATTATAAGTTTTCAAAGATTTTTGAGTGAGTTAGAAATTGATTTTTTTAAAAACTGAATAGACTAATGAAGCAACATACCGTAAAAGTAAGACAAATTGTAATTTATAAATTTAAAAAGGTATGTAGGTACAACCGTCAAATATAATTCAGTTAAATTGCAAATATAAAAGGATTGTAAGATTTTTTCGAAATTCCAATAATTATTTAATAATATTCAGTAAAAATTTGTTTAAACTTTATATGGTCTGGTCCCTGTTAGTAATATAAATTTATGTACCTACATCATATATGTACATAACTAGGTTGTTTTCTTTCCATATTTTGATGAAACCGTGAAGACCGTTTTGAAATTCTAAATTAAACCCTGAATTGGTGGTATCATATCAAAATTAAAAGAATTAAGACATAGTCGGTTTTAATTCGAGCAAAATGAAAACTCTGTCGCTGCCCGCAGGAAAGGGTTAATTCCCATTCCGGGGCAACGAACTGGAACATTGACCGCCATTGCATCCCTATTAAGTGAAATTTGCCGCCACCATCCATCCATCCACTCCGCCCTTCGCGTACACTGCAGCCGGAGGGAAGGTGGTGAGTCTCTGAAGAACACGTGGGACGGTGTCGTGGCTGCGAGGAAGCGCACAAGCGATAAAAAATAATATAAAAGTAGGAGACCCGCAGAACGGGTCCAAATAGCTGCATTTACTGCGAGCAACCCTCCAGCGCACCGGATGCATCCTGAGATGCACTCCCGAAGGCCCTCGAGTGCACGGAGCGCCATGTTCTACACCACCCCCGGCGGCGCGCGATTTGCGAAGCACCCGGCCACCCCTGCCGGATTGTGCCCGTCTGAAGGCAGCTCGCGAAATGAAGGTCAAGGGAGCCGCTCTACGCAAGGGTGAAATTAGTCTGGCACTCCTCGCACGCGGCGGAGTGGGGTGGGCTGGTGCTTCACGCTTTTCTGGGCCATTTTGTACATTTCGCGACAGTGGACATTTTGAATCTGAAAATTAATTTTATTCGTTCAGCCACGAAACTGAGGTAAGGATTCAAATTTAAAATACAAATCGCAGTACAAATAAATGAAGAAAATAACACGAAAATGCAAACAAAACCCAGAGATTTATAAAACAATTTTAAAGTACCGAAATACGCTCTTAAAGATTCGAGCTTATTAGTAATAAAAAAAGTAAGAACTAACTAGTTCAACTAATTTGCCTATATCAGAAAAATTATTAACACTTGACTTATACACAAATACCTACTCATAACCTAAGTTATTATATTATTATAAAAATACCTCCCTTTTTAAGGACAAAGTTTTAAAATTGAGGATCTAATTAATAAAACTTGTTATTCAATGCAATGTCATACGTTGTTAAAGTAAAAAATACTTAGAAAAGAAATAGTTACATTTTAAATGCTCAAACATAAGATCTCAAAAGTTGATAAAATATTAATTATATCAGCTCATTCTCAAAAGCAAGAAAAAGCAAATTGTTCAAAGCCATTTAATTTTCGGCGTACATTTTCGCAACTATCATATTACTTTTAACATGTAAGTTTTGAGGTTTAAAATTTAAACTCTTTTAACTATGTGCTCGAAAATGTTTTTAGTATTTAAAAATGTAGCAAAACAATATTGTCCAACGGTTTTATTTATAAATAAGTTATTTGATTTTGATTTTACAGCGATAATATATGTTATTTAGTCTTCGTTTAATTGAATTTTATCATTTAGAATCACACACTTTTTTATTTCTATAAAAACATAAATATTGATTAAAATTTTGAGAGTGACTATTTTCACCTTAAAAAACGTGAAACCAGAAACCAGAAACCAGAAACCAGAAAAAATAAATTCATTCAAATTACAAAATGCCTATTAACTAAAGATTTTCCTTTTACAAAATGCCTACTAAATAAAGATTTTCCTTTTACTGCGAATTTATTTTTTCTGGTTTCTGGTTTCTGGTTTCTGGTTTCACGTTTTAAGGTGAAAATAGTCACCTCCTAAAATTTTATTTAAAATTTAAATTTCGTATAATCACTTTCATAGATTTTTCAAAGAATTTAAAAATCTTAAAGTGCTATAAAAACAACTTCCAAACTTACGTAAATCGATTTTTAAATCGAAAAAATCAGTCAAGCGAACCAAAAATATACAATATACAAATTAAAAAAGATTGTCGTAAATACTAAACGACATTTAAAGGTAATCAATTAACTTATAGCGACATATCGGTTGGAGTTACCTCATAACGAAGAAAACAGAAAAAACTGATAGATTTGTGAACAATAGAATGTCGCTTTAACATCTTTAGGGTTGTTTTTGCCAATTTAGAAAAAAAAAAGGTTATATATAAAATATAGATTTGGATGTTGCTAATAATATGTGCAATGTACATCGATGATTTTATTAAAATATATTTTAATTAAGTTATACTTTTTACAGTCGAGGCAGTTATTGGTTGGCTTGAACAAATAAATAAATAACTTGGCAATATTGGACATCAGTCAGATACCTACACTGAAAGAAATTTCTTGACGGACTTTTAAATACTATAGACACCTCTAATAATAAAAGTCTACTCGAATCATTCATATTGGGTGTTTGGAACTATATGCGGCTCACTGCGACTATAAACTCAATATAGTTTCTATGACTAGAAGAATAATCCCTACATCCTTAAATTTAGTCCCTTCGACTAAATTACTGAAAATTCTATGGCCGATGCGATTAAAATATATGGATACTTGGACCATAAATAATAGTCCCTTGAAACCATATCATGTTTACTGCGACTACGAAATGTGATTGCTACAACTAGTATTATACATGCTACATCCCTAAGGTCTAGTCTAAAGTATAGTTACTTTGACACCATTTGTACAGATTTGTGACCACTTAATAATAGCTCCAATTTAAATACATATGTAGGTATTTGGATTATATAGAATAGACCATTGCAACTATATTATTCATACTGTTACTGCAAAATAGGTGCTGCCAGAATTATGCTTACTATGTTCTTAAAATCCAGTCTTTTTAACTAAATTTATAAGATGTAAACACTTTATAGTCACATACAATTTTGCTTATTTTCACTGATGCTCCTTAAATTTTACAAAATTTAAACATTTGTTAAGCGTTTCACTATATTTTGTATTTATTGCATTGCATGTAGATACATATATTTCCAAAACTGCTTAATTCATATTTAGATGTAACTTAATAACCGCCGTCAGATTGCAATTTCTGAATAATTTTTTATAAAATTTATAAATTGCCTGCCATCGGATGAAATATTCTCAATTGTAATTTTATGTGGTCTTAAATATAAATGCAAATGCGTTTAACGAAAGAATAAATTTTATTATAATATTATTATAGTAAGCGCACTTCACCAATTTTTTAGAGATGTGTTTTGCGCCCAAGATTCGCGCAGCTCTTAAGGATACCAGAACTATAACTATAAATTCGAGAACTACAATTGCAAAAATTGTAGATTTCAAGACTATTTTATTGTCCAGCGGACCATGCAAATCTATACAAGTTTTTCTCAGTGTACGTACACAATGAGAAATTTTAAAAGGGCATTCTCCTTTGTTGTTGCTTTACAAATAACCATCAAATATTGCCAGGAGAAAAACTGCCCATCGTAATTTCCTTCCAGCATCTTTTCGGCAGAAATTCTTAAATGGACATTATGCTCGACATATTTGCATATAATCCATCTTGAAGATCGATTGGTAAAAAAATTGGCAAATAGCCGCCATAGTGAGGCACATACCCGCCATCGGGTCCATCGTCATGCGGGTTGAATTCTGCCAATAAGATTCCCCCCGCGAGCGCCCTCATTCCGCGTGCCCAGGGAGCATTTATCACGGAAAGCGGCTGAATCACGATCCACCACTTTAGCCCCATTGTGCACTCTATCAACAATCAATTGTCCTCCTGAACTCGAGCTCGAGGACTTAATGGACCTTCGCTCGCCTCCATCATTCCGATGACGGTCTGAAACACTAACCCTATCAAAATATGAAAACATTTTTGCTGCCGTCGGGCAGAAGGGAAATATCCACTTTCTCGGCTGGCCTAGGGCACAGGGCAAGGGCGGACGTATCCTTCAATTTCTCTGGTGCGATGATAAGGCACATTTTTTCCTTTATCCGCAAGTGTTGGAGAATTCATCGAAAAATTTTTTTGGTATGGGATATAAAAGACAGAAGTAAAAAAATATTATATAAGAAAGGCAAAAAGGGGGTCAGTTCCACCCTGTTTGTGATTGGAAAGTGAATCTGTCCGAAGAAGAAAATATGAATACCTTCGGCAAGTTGTCTGCCGTCCTTAATGGAAATTGCTAGGAAAACATGAGATCCCTGGAAAATGTGGAGCCCCATGTTCGATGGCCTCATTTCCCTAAAGTAGCATGATTCAAAGACGGAGCAGGGCTGGGCATCATCCCCCATCCTAACCCCCTTAGGGACCCAAGACTGCTCCTGTCTATTTCTGTTCCGATAATAAAATAATATTTGTGCATTCAATTCGGTTCTGGATGTATTTTATTTCGACTAATGAAGGACCACGGCCATATGGAGTTCCTGCAGGAGCATAGCACAGCAAGGTCCCGGAATATCTTGCTAATTGTGGAGGCATCCTCCAGAACCGTCTGCTCCATAAGCTGCCTAGGTGAAAAAAGCCCTTTCAGGACTTAAGCGGAATGCAGAAAGCACTTAACAAGCAGCACAAACAGGCGAATTTACAAATGTACGTGTATCTTTTGCGGATGTCGAAGGAGCTCCGCAGACGGTGGGGTTCCTAGGGGATAGCCGATTTCCCGGAATGCCCGCAGAGGTTGAAGAAGTGGGTGGAATCGGAGGGGGGAGGGGCCCAACAATAAGGCAAGTGGACCGAAAACTAACTAACAAGACAGGAACAAGTGGTATTGCGTCGTCTGTAGAATCAATCCTACAACTTCCTTGCGGTATAGCGACTACAGACGAATGAATTCACCTCAAGGAGGGTTCCTGGGGGGCATCGGGAGGAGGCTCCCAGAAAAGGAAGAACAAACACTTAAAGAGTGGTTAAGGAAGTACAAAAGGACACAAATAAGATCGTCCCGTGGTTTATTAGAGCAGGTCCTGAATCCTTTTATTTGCGGAGTGTACGCTCAGTTTAGATAAATATTTGTGGGCGTAGAGGTAAGCAAACATATGAATGCCCGGGAAAGACGGGAAGAATCCTTTTTGGCACATGTCTGAACACATATGGATGGGCAAAGGGTATCCCTTTCCCTACTTTTTATTTTTTTTTTGGGAGGATTTTCATTTAAAACCAGCAATAGAAGCAGAACCAGCCCCATCCCGGTTAGGACCAGCAGCTTCCTTTTTGGCCCCGACCCCCACCATTCCCGACGACCTGTTTGGACTCACTTCAGTGAACTTTTACGCTTTCCTGACTTTCCTTATTTCATGATATGCTCACCATTTTAAGGACATGGAAAAGGACCCAGGATAGAAAAACAACAAGTGAACGGAAATTCAATTCGATCAGGGCGAGGACATCAATTTTGTTTTGAAGTGGGACACCTCCGGTGTACTGCCAATCTACCATCCGTTCTGGTCCTCCCAAAAAAAAAAAAAAGGACACTGAATCTCATTTTGGCCATTTTCGGGTCACACCAATTTGACAAATTGGAAACGGACTTCTGCACCACTTCAATATCCGGGAGCTTTTAATTTTTTATTTTTAGGTGTGCAAATTGAAAAATATTAAAAAGTTATCAGTAACAGACTTCGAACAAAATTATTTGTTTCAAAATTAAATTGGTATAAGTATACGAAAATGACTAATTTTTTAATAAAACATTTTGAAAACTTATGAGCAAAATTATATAAAATCAAAGAATGTATATATGTCTAGACTCTTAACCTCACTAAAACAAAATTAAACTAAAAGAATTAAATTCGATTACAAGAAGGAACAATATTTCCTTATTATTATTTGAATATACTTAATAATATATTTTACTATTTTAGTTGTCTGAAAGAAATTGAAATCTCCCACAGAAAATTCTGTCCACTACCTAATTTCACTGAATTTCAATTTCTCAATGCAAATTCAATTCATACCCCAAGAATAGCTAAGAGAACAAAATATTACTCATCCATTTGTGTAAATAATATCTAAAGGAAGCAAAATCGAATAATTAGCGTTTGTATTACTTTATCGATTCAGAAAACATTTATATTAAGTCCAAAAAATAAGAATATTTTTAAATATTTATATTACAAATGCAACTTATAGCGATTAAATATGGAAACAGTGCATAGTACCTACATATTTTGACAAAATGAAACATGTAATCCTCGAGTAAAATGCCAATGATTTATGCCCCCTAAAAGCATTCTATTTTCACATAAATCCCGAAAGGGTTACTGAAGCAAAACGTTTCGATCTCTCACCGGAAAACTGCAAACGCATCCCAATTCCCAGTCGACCCGGTAGTAAAACAGTTGAGAAAAAAAAAGCCAAAGGGTTACCCCAAATCTGCACACTTGGATGACGCGCGAGGAGTCGTAATGCATTTTCCATTAATAACCGAAGACAAAGGTCCCTTTTCACCTCGAAGGATATGAATGAATCCCGCTGCATCCCGGCCCTGACAGGGGTTAATCTATATAAATATTACCGCCAGCGAACAAATCATAATTTTTTAAAGTGAAATTCCTATTCATCCCCAGAGATGCAGCCAACCCCTTTCATTTTAAAAAATATCACAAGAGATACAAAGTGAGGTTAAAAAAAAAAATATATATATATAAAATGAAAAATGAAAAAAATATAGCGCCAGACCGGGCGAATTTTGCTGTTTCATCAAAACAACCCTAATGAGTTAGAGTTAGAGAGCATGTCAAAGTGCTCAAACTGCTGAACTCTTTCTGTCCCCAGGATTTTGAGGACGTGTAACTCCTAGGTGCCGGCCGGATGTTATTACTTTTGTTACATCGAACAGACTTTGGGGGAATGTCCTTCAGGAACATCTCCAGTATGTTGCTGGACACACGTAAGTGGATGGACCTTTTACCCTTTTACTGCTCCTTCAAGTCGTTTAAGGACACGTGCAAGGTGCCAGTAAGAGGTCATTTCCTGCCCAGGATGGACTTTATCATTTTGAGGGTTCCTTGGCGATGTAACGACTATCTTGCTTTTTATGAGGTGGAAGAAATGACATAACTCGTTTTGTATTTTAAATCGGATCTCAAGGATGAAGGAATTGACCCAAAGGGTGTGATAGCATAAATTAGTATCCTTAAGTATGTATGACGTCACCCATTATCGTAACATGAAGTCGAAAAAGTTACTTTACGAAGGTTTTTAGATGACTTTTAATAACCCCAACTGGGCATACTCATAAGTCATAGTCGTAGGTGGTTAAAAAGGAACCAGTCAAGTACAAGTATATCGTCTCTTATGATTCACTCTAAACTACTCCCAAAAGACTGTACTTCTTTAAGAAAATTATGTTTAATAATCTTTTGCATGAGAGGAAATTTCAAAATATCAGTAGATATGGCAATTTTAAATAGTGCAATCAACAGCGAACAACGACAACCTGCATGGTATTGTTTGTTGTTCAAAGCTCTTCAGATATAGTCTCAAAATTCGTGTAGATTAGGTTAGCTTAATGATTTCTTAACTCCACCATTTGGCGGTTTTCCAACTCCTTTTGATAAGTTATTATTTTTTTTCATTAATATATTTTCTTAAATAAAATCGTGAGGTTAAGAACAAAACCTCACTTTTCCGTATTTGATTTCTTTTTATTGCATCCGAAGCAAAATTAAATTAACAAGTTAGTAAAGGGGAAACCAGTTCAAACATCACATTTTCTATAGAATTACTTTCAATTTAGTGGTTTAGTTTATAGTGTGCAGTGCCGTAAAAAAATCAATGGTGGATCTGTGAATCTGGGAACATTTTAAAACAAAATTTGTACTGAATCGAAACTGTTATTGTAAAATTTTTTCAGTTTTTCCAAATAGCTCTTTAATTATTATCAATACAAAACATTTCCATTTAGGAAATTATCAAAACTTAACTTTTTCAATATAAATTGCACATCAAAACATCACTTTTCCAAAATAAAAAAATTAGGGTAAACAAGTAATATTTTAAATTGCAAAACAGTGACTTCAGGATTGTTTATACACCTAGATTTATATGACCTAATCAATATACATAAGTCCATATTATGTGAACATTTAATTATCTACATTTTGCTGTTTATCCAAAAAATGTATTAAGTGGAAAAATTACGATTTGTTCTTAACCTAAATGTGAAAAGAGTGACCTTATAATAGACACCCCACTTAAAGTAGTGCAATATAACAAACATTACCAGCACCTAATTTTTGACGATTTTTTCATTTTTGAGGCGAATATGACATAATACATATGATGTACCAAAGCATAATATCATTACTTAAATTCTTTTAGCATAATCGACACAAATTAAGATTATTGTTTGCCACCTATTTACCTTCCGAAGCCATTACCCTTGCTACTAAGAGTAAGACGAAACCATGTCAAGTTCTATAAGATAGTTACTGCTTTTTAATGTCTGCCTTTAGTCGTTTTTTTCCATTTTATCTCCCATTCCGTCTTCAATTTCACAATGAATGGGACAATCTTCCGCGACTTGGATGTATATTTTTACAGAATAAATAATTGGACGAACGAGCGGAGATTGTCATGTCAATATAAAATGCTTCCAGGGATGCCGGAGTTGTGGCAAAATCCATGGACACACAGAGCTTACTAAAAAGGTAGAGAAATTGGATGTTTTTTTTTTAATATCAAAAAATTCTCGTTGGACGTTTTTTACATCTGTACACGTGCCCGCGAGCTAAATCAATGAGTATTTCCTCCATTATTATTTTATGCATGATTAGTGGAAGTTTTTTCCGTTTAATAATTTGGTCAAAACAACATGAAATTTAATTAAAGCTAAGTAACTCAATCGAGTTTATTTTGAATTATGTAAAAGAATAGATTTACAGGGAATGATTGACCCAATACCAGATAATAGATTAAATTAACTTTTGCCTTATACATATAGCTTTAAAACCCCATTAAAAACTATTAAACGATTTTTAAATATAATAGGTAATTACTTTTTTGCAATGTACTGAAAAAAGTTCTAAAAATCATTTTCTCTACAAAAGTTTTCCTACCTTAGATATTTCAAATTTCTAGACACCTACATACGTACTTTTTTGCTTACTTCATGATAAGTAATCATCATATGAAAAAATTTATCTTGCCTGTCGTGCCAACTGAAAATATGTCTCTTAATTTGGCTTTTTGTATAAAAATATACATACATATAAAAATTGTTCTGTCAATTTGTCAGACATACATAAAAGAGACTGTTTATGGAAAATTGACTGTGCCTTCAAGAGCAGAGAAGTGAATAAATGAGTCGTGTAAAATGTTTTCCCAGAAGAAAAATACTAACTGACTTAATATCTTTAAATAATTTAAGTAAGTAATAGGTTTAGTAGGAGATTTATGGAACACATTTTTAAGCCCCATAAAATTCAACTCTAAAACTCCGTGACTGGCTGCAGTCTTTCAAGGTTCAGGACATCCCCCTTAAAAAAGTCAACAGTTGCAGAAATCGATTAATTCGCCACGGTGAAATAGACGCTGTGAAATTCGCCGACGGCCCAATTTAAAGAAAAATAAATTTTTAATGTCCGTTTTATTGTGCGAGAAAAGGGTGACGAGGGGCACATCTTTCTCCAGTGGTCCATGAAGCTGAATGAGTCCTCCTCGCCGACGTGCTCGGAGGGAGGTGCCAACTTCATCAAGATAAAAGCCAAAAACTGAAAACTCGCACTATGTGCAAGGAAGGGCAAAGGGCCTTTTGTGGCAGCCAGCAGGACGTCTGTCCGCAAAACATGCTCAGGATTTTGTCTGTCGGCTTTGTGGTATGAAGTGGCTTCTAGAATTCTAGATGGTGAGAAAAACGCAATCGAATTGAATCGATTTTTTTTTTGGAATTTACTTTTTTTTTTAATTTTGTTTCAACGAACCAGCTTTTGACTGGTTGACAGTGGGGAGGGGCGAACCCTTTCGAGGCCGATTGTTTGATTTCTTTAATTTATTTGCTCTACTTCATCCGAGGCAGATCCTTTCTTAACCCTAACGCACGGCTCAGCCGCGACCTCCTGGCAGCATAATCCGCACTCATAAATCTTCCCCGGAGCCGATTCGGCAAACCTTTTGTCAAATATTGATTGTGGCGCGACTTCGAGTTTAAAGTCGACCAAGTCGGAGGAGCGCGCAAACAATATCTCATGGAGCCCCATTAAGGAGCTCCTGCGGCGGTGCATGGCCCGACGCCCGGCCGTCAGGATAGTTCCATCCAGTCATTCCCGGGGCCGTTGATGGTGCCGTCCTTTTGGTATCTCGTAGTCCATAAAAACATGCGGAATGTATCCATCAAACTGGTCCCCTGGGCAGCATTTGCCACCCCATTCTCAGATAGTAATATATGTGAGGTCTTTCAGGCTGTTCCCGGGCATGCCACATGGACACTTGATGCACGCCCGGGCGAGCCAAGAAAAGAAAAATAGAGAAAAATTAAAGGAGCCCCAAGAAGGACTTTTTATAGCCCCAAACAGGAGATGAACAGGCTCAAATACACTCAACTTAGCACTCGGGCCATTCGCCCTGGATACGAGGGTGGTTTCGGCTACCCTCAAGGAACGCTATGGCCCGGCTAGGACACGACAGGACAGGATATTTACATGTCTTAAATTTTTGAAAAGGACGAGACCAATAGGTTCGCCGGGGGAATGGAAAAAGGGACTTTGAAGAGGGTCAAATGGAGATAAATGCGACTGTTTCATTTTTCTTGGCTTTTTAGTTCGACCAGGGGGATGCGGACCCGACCCGAGTCCCTTTTCTCGGCTTCTGAGTTGTGACGTGCGCCTGGCTTCTTCTGGGCAGTCGTCGGGGGCGGGAAACGGCCCCAATGCCTTGATATTTTCACTCTTAATGCATTAGCGAATTAGCGGAAATTTGATACTTTTTGCCCAACTAACTTGGATTTACTGGATGGTCCCGGCTTTATGACCGCTGTACGGACAGCGAAAGGGTCGAGACCATTGACAGGAAGAGTTATGTTCTTCTAATTGCGACATTGATGTATGACAAATTTTCATTACACCCCACCAGAGTGCTATTGAAATCTATAAACTCGTGGGTTGAAAGGGTTTCAAGGTTTTTGACCGATACACTTTCATTCAATCATACCACTCCCTAGGCGACTTGGAACTGGATTGAAATTAAAAGATTGCAACAAAATACCACTTAATCCCGTACAGCAAATGTCTAGTAAAACTGGACTTTTTCTGAAAGAAGATATTAATAGTATCATATTTCTGCCTGCAGCGAACCTTAAACTTTAATTGTAAGATCATAAAATGCTTCTTTCATATTGCTAGTAATTTCGGAAAAGAAACTAACTTGATGACTTTGTTGAGTTACATTCATTGTTTACAATTTTATTATTAAAAAGTACGAAATATAATTAGTTTTATGAAACTTTCATTGATTTAAGCATTAAACTTACTTAATTTGAATTATTAAGAACACTTTTCTATAATATTTTTGAAATTTTTAGTATTCAAAAATATTTTGTTTTAACTCTGGTGCATTCTGATGCATGATTTACGATTCCCAAAACAAAAATAGTGCACTATTATCAATTACGATTTTTCATTCAAACAGGGTTTTAAAAGTAATATAGGCATTTTTTAGCAATTATCAAAAACTAGAAAAATTATTTAATTTTTATTATTTACAATCTGGAGTATATGAGTCAGAATGAATTCAGTAAAAATAAAAAGTTTTTAAAAGAATTCAGCCGTCATATTTAGCAAATCATTGTATTTTTTTTTTAATTCTCATATCAACGAAAAATCCACATAATTTCCTAATAAAATCTATTATGTATAATAAAAATAACTATATTATCAAATTTGTGAAAAGTCGATCAAGTGCGTGTTGAAACAGAATAGAGCTCCTATGAAAATAGTAACATTAATTAATTTTAATAAAATTTTGCTCGTTCCATGAAAACGGCTTGTCAGAATTTGAAAAAAAATATCCTTGCTGCAGTGTTTGGTATCAATTCTATTAAAAGTATTGAAACTATATTTTGCTTATTTTTCAGATCTTTCAGAGGAGAGTACAAATTGATAACAATTTTAAATTTATCTATTTTTATCTAAAATGAAAGATTAATAGGGCTATTAAAACTCTTCATTTTTCAAAGGAGCAACCCTTTTGGAAGATGGTTTGTTTTATTCTCCTACAAGTCTCAAAATTCTGAAGGTGAAAAAAATTAAAATAGTTTCTCCTTCAAAGAAAATATCATTTATAGATTTTCTGATTTGATATATTTTAGTAAATAGAAGTAATTTCTTCATTCAACTAAATATAATATTTATAATTAGCTTCCTTAGCAGAAGTATAATTGTAATTTAATAACTAATTTTCCCTACTTAACCTAAACCTTATTATCGACATCAAGGGATTTTCTACTATATTTTGCATTTTTCATAAAAATTAATAGCTAAGTTATTAACTCTTGTGGTTACTTTAAATCTAGAGAAGTGCCAGAGGTAAATAAAAATTATGTTTAAGCCTTTATTTTGAGAGGTTTGTAATTGGACTGTTTTAAATGTGACTTACTTAAGATCGACCGTCTGTTTATAAAAGGGTACGTTATTTATAAGAGTAAACTTATTTTGTCAAAAGTTGTAGTTAATGGCTAGAAAAGGTCAGTGTTTTGGCAAGTTTAATTCCTGTTTAAGAAAATATTCGTATATATAATATAAAGTCCGTTTTGTAGGTTTGTGTGGATATTTTAGAAATATAAATGTTTTAAAGATGTTATTTAAGTAAAATATAAATATTTCTTATATCAGAATTATTTTCATGGCAATTTGCCGAAATGTTTTGGACAGTGTAGTTTAAAATTTGAAGCGGCAAATTGACCCGCTTGAAATTAAGCACATGTCCCTTCCAGAGGCAATCAATAAATTTACACAAAACACACAATTCTTAAAGTGTTCAATTTGGCAAGCGACTGTGCTCGACCCGCACGGGCAACTACCGGCCGCAGAGCCCCCTTTTTGCCGCAGCAGCCCCGCGCGCCGTCCACCGGGGCGCTCAACTAATAATGTCAAATTCAAAGCAAGCCTCCTGGCCTCGGATACCTTCAGCATGAGGAAGGTCCTGAAAACTTGAGCATATCCCTCCGAGGAATAGAAGGGACGATTACAACTTTCCGCCTGCGAAGGGAAGGCCGGGGAAGGGAGGAGTGGGGCGGGGCGGTCGGGACGAGCGCCGGGACGGCAACTCCCGGGCATCGGGAAGTTTTTCCGTAAAGCCAACAGCCAGCCATCAGCAGCAGCAGGAGCAGGAGCAGGAGCGGGGGGAGCAGCAGCAGCACGGACGTCGGTCACCTAACAACGGACAGGGGGCAGATTCCTTCCTCGAGGGTAGGGCCCGGCCGTGCGGGAGGGGTGGGCCGAAGGGGGGAGGCGCTTCCTGTGGGACGGGGTCAATTCAGAGAGTTGAGTCCGTCCCACATGTAAAGTTGCCGCTTATTCATGGCGGCGCGGGGGTGGGACGCCGCCGGCCGGGACACATATAAACACATATAGAAGGTCCCAGCGAGGAGTATCCTTTCGAAGTTTCCCTGGCAGTCCGTAAAAAGAAAAACGGGAAACAGCTACAACTTTTGCTGTGCCCGCACCCCCGCACCCTCGCCTGCCCTAGGGAAGAGGAGGGATGCTGTTTAGTGCTGGACCACTGTCCTCCGTCTGGCCTTGCTCCGCTTGCAATTTGCGCTGAGTTTGGTCGAGGACCAAACCTCTCCCCTCCCCCTCATGTCCCGGTTGGCCACCCTCTCGGACGGTCTAAAGTTTGTCTTGTGGCCGTTGTTGTTGGCCGTATGCTTTTGTTGCTCCCCCCTCCCCCATTCTTCCCCTCCGCCCTCTTCACCTTCCCTCCCCAGCATCCCTGGACCAGGGTGCTCTCGAAAATATGTTTACTGTCCGTGTGTGGGACCGTAATGGCTGGACGAACGGACGACGGACATGGACTATATGTATATATGTGTGTGTGTGTGTGTGGCTATGTGGACCCTATCTTTTATCCCGTATCTGTAGGGTCAGTCCTTCCTGCTGCCCGATGGCCTTCTTCCCGGGTCTCCATCCCTTTTTTATAGTTATCCTCCAGAAAATGGTCGCTCGTTAAAACTGTACGTTTGTCTACGTTGCGGAGCTGCGAGTATCTGAGAGTGGGTGTCAGAGGGTTGGGGGTGGGCCAGTGGACAGAATATCCCCGTTCGCTTCGAGGGTCGTTTCTAATATGGTTTATGCTTGAATTGCAAAGACGGACATTACGAGCAAAAAACGTTGTCTGTGCTCCCCTGCTCCTGGAGGGAGGAGGCAAGGGGAGAGGTCGGCTCTTCTGGACCGAGATGGGATACGATGGGATCCCATTTAGTTGGGGATCCTGCGGGCGGCGCGAGGGAGTGTGACGTCGCTCCGAATGGTTCAGATGAATCCTATTATGTGGAATTGGTATTTTAAAGAGATAAGTAACTGTGGCTCTTGAATTTCGGATATTTTCCCTTTTGTCTTTTCCCGGGGACACCGATGGACTTCTCTGGATGGCTCTCTGTTTGTCGTTCCCTGAAATTGGCTCCCATGTCGGACGAAGTGAACGATTGCTTCTGGATTTTCATCCTCTGTTTGGACTCTGTGGGTAGGGTGACATATTTTTGTACGTTCAGGGCATTTATAGAATTTTCGACGAGGGCAATTGCCCGTCAGAGTCAATTGCAATTATACGAATGTCTTAAACAGTCGCTCTTTTTGTATTCTTGTGTATTCATGATTCGCATATTTGTGACATTATTTAAGTGTGATTTGAAAGAAGCCTATCTTTTTCTCGACTTTAGATAAAGAGGATAAAGTTTGTAAGTATACCATGTTAAAATAATTTTAAAGAATGCGTTTTTAAAAGTTAATATTAGACAATAATATTATTTGAAAATTTATTAAACGTAGAGTATGTTTCAAAGCTATAACAGTTTCCAAACTGAAGACTGTTTTTAACGCTACAAATACCAATCACCGCAGGAACGGCAAAGAAAAGTTATCGGTGTTAATTGCTTGCACCTATGTATATGATAGAAAATATTAAGAAATCCGGAAACTAAATACACTCCAACATTTCTTTGAGATACTTCTAAAAAACATAAAAAAATGAAATAAGACCTATAAAATGTGAAATGTTTGCGATATCAAATTTGATTAATTCATGTTTAGAAAATTTTAAGAAATCAAAACGTGTTCGCAAAAATAATGAATATTTAATCAATGTCTATTCCAATGGACATTAAAACAAGCATACCATCTAAAATGTAAAATAAAGGTATTGTATTATATTATATTTAAAGAAAACTTTTGAATGAGTAGAGCCACCTACAGACAAACGCTTAAGAATTTAGAACTATTTCCATTGTTAAAAACAATTTATAGTTTAAGAATACATTGTAATTAAAAGAAATAAATTATTAAATGATCCGAAGTTAGATAATAACTAAAGAATCTTAGTTGCGAGCAAAAATCATTTAGGGGAAAGTTTGTGCATAATGGCGCGCGGTTGACAATACCGCGTCTAAGTCTATCTTTAAATCAGTCCCTATTGACATGTATTAAATCTCTGTTGAAACTTATTCAAATCTCTCAAGATAGTATGAATATTACTACAGAAAATTTAATTGAAGTACATCTTAGAGTGTTCGTATACTTCAATTTCAGAATTGACTATCGCCAAAACTAAAATTACCTTTGTATTAATTTAAAAGTCTTTCAGTAGTTTCGCAATCTCATTAGAGAATGCGGCCTCTGATTAACTTCTTAACTACTTACTTATTATTTAACAGTAAGCAACATAGTTATTTTCGCAACATGGTACCAACGTTTTGTCACAAAATAATGATTCTGTATACTCTGCAAAATAATTTAAACTGTGAGTGGCTGTGTGTCGAATGGAAAATCAAATCAATTCCAAAAATACCGTCGTCTTTATAGCACCCATTAAACCCAGTGACAGTGTCCATAAAACATGCCGTCGTCGTCGTGGGGCATCAAACTACCCTCGGACGTAAAACAGTCATTCGTAACAAACTAGAATGGCGCATAAAAAATTTAAAAACATATGTGTATGCTAATTTTGCCGCAAAACATATAAATACGTGTCCAAACATGTGTACTACTCCAGCCGAAGAACAAAAGATTCACGACCGAACGCATATCAATATTTGAAAATACATAAAAGGGCGACTCACACGGAACGATAGTCCCGAAAAAAAAATATATATATACCGCCCGAATAAAATCGGGAAAATGCCCGAAAATGCACACACAGCCAAAAGCTGATATTTTTTCGCCCGGAATAGAGCGGAGGAGCTCCAGAGTTTTTCTTTCCCAAATGAGAAAAAGGATCACCGCCGAACGGAAAAGGATATCCCGGATGGCGGTGGGGAGGGAGCTTCACAATGGCCATACAAACGTCCACCGGGAAGAAATATGGAAACCATACTCCCCCGACCAGAGAAAACGACATATTTTCTACCATTGAAATATGTGCGGGCGAGGGTGGGAGGCGGTCGGTTCGCCATGGGAAAAGGACAGTTTGGCACAACCGAAATTTATGCAAGACGCAAACACAAAAGCATAAATATGCTCGGCAGCAGATATATTGGACGAATCTGGGAGATACAACGTTAACATATGTGACCCAAGGGCGGCGGGGTGGCTTTTTGAGCAAAAGGATATTTAGTCCATTTAATTCTAATTCCGCATTCAATTCATTGCCTTGCCGAAAGTGCAGTCGCCGCCGTTGGACTGTGCCAGGACCAAGGGGGGACCAAGGAACCTTTTTGATGATTAGAGCTTCCGGGAAGAAATGAATATCTAAAAGTATATTTGAGGTCCAAGAACGATGTTCTTAAAGTTTGTCTAACTTAAATCTCTGTTTATATATACATATAAGTATGGTTTATACCACATTATTGTAAAAATGTTTAAATATATTATAAATCGCTCATCATTACCGTAGTAGATATGTATATTATATATATTATACAATAAATATCAGTCTCCGTGCTATTAAAAACATCGAAAAAAAAGAATAGAAAATTAATAAGCTATCGGACTATTTGGACTTTCGTAAATTAATCGTTTTAAACTTTTAAACATTTCGCGAATTAATAGTGAATCATTCGAGAAAAACGAATGTAATTCTTCTTATGCTCGCGTAAAAACTATAAATCTTAAGTGAATTTAATTTTAGTTTGTATAAATAATTCATTTACGATTAAGTAATTCATCTATTATGTTGCAACGTCATTAACGAACGATATGTTCGCTTAAAATAATTCTTTTACGATTTACATATTTACAAATCTTATCGTTTGCTGGGAATCGATTGAGACATTACATATACATATTAATATTAGAAGTTAACTATCGAAATCTGATGTAATAGAAATATTCGATATTCGCTTTCGTACTATGAGCAAAACGAAGTTAAAAGATTTTTGTGGCCCATTTTGCTCGCTTTCAGCAAAACGACGCTGCGAACCACGCAAATTTTAAAACAATCGCTATTTTGGGTGAAAAACTTTCTGGAAACATAATTTTGCGAATCGGCGACGTAAATTGTGAGTCAGTTGTGTAAATTAACATTTTATCCCACAATGTAAAAGAAAATTGAAATTTTCGCATCTATACCGCCAAGCGTAGCCTCTACTCAATTTTAAATTGGGCATTGAAACATTAATATAATAGTTGAAGGTTCAAACTTTTATTCAAGCGACGCGACGTTACAATAGCAATACGTTATTTTTGGATTTTAATGATCAAAAAATGGACTTGATGACGTATTTTATACTTTCATCATAATTCGAACTATCTGAAAGTCAGAAGTTGAAACTACGGATTTATTTTCTAATATAAGGAACATTATTTATTAATAAGGTTTAGATTTCATAAATAATAATTGCCTTGCTTGTTTTGAGATTCTTGATTTCAATAAAATACTTAACTTATAGAATTCGAAAGTCAGAGCTAATCTATTTATTAAGTATTGTAGGTATTACTTTTCCCACGACTTACACGTTGTTAGTTCGTATTTCTCTTTCTCTAATTTTTAAATGACAATTAGTTCGAATCATAGAATCGTACATGACATTATTATTTTTAATTATATTTCTGGAAGCCCAGTTAGATCATGCAATATAATAGAAAGACATCTTAATCGCTACTTTCCACCACAAGCACTAATCAAATCTCTCTTGCACTTCTCACAATTTTCACTGGATTTTATCTGGACAGGATCACCACTTTGTCGACACTTTTTGGAAAGCACTTCACCTTCTATCAGCGGTGATCATCTGTTTTACGGCCACCTCAAAGGGCCATCCTCATCCACTCAACAGGCCACTTGAGCGTAATTAAAAGTGCTCCAAGGAAACCCGCACATTGCGCTCCGATCGTGATAAACTGAAACTGATCGTATCGATCGCAGCCCTTTTGCAGCACATTCGAAATTCGAACCACATACCGGAAGAGGTCTTAGCGCATCAGAAAAGGTTCAACTCGGTTGTGGGAAAAAAATAGTTACACACCACCACACGAGACCAAAAGGGGTAAATTTTTTTTACCTTGACATCACGATCGCGATCGTGATGATCCAAAAATTGAAGAGTTCTCTTAATTTATTTTTGTAAGCGCAATAGACGGCGATCTTCCATTGTTTGGCAATGTGTAGCACGTAATAAAATAACCCTTTCTGCCCCAGGAGATCCTCTTTCCAGGTAGTACAGGTAAAAAATTCATTTTTCATTTAGCAGTCCTGCTCCTGCTGCTCCTGGTGGCTGTCGTCCAGGTAAAGATGACAACCCTTCAGGCTTTTGTGAGGCCTACAATGGAATTTGGCTGACATATGGAATTGAAGGAGGTGCCCTTCAAAGAGGAAGTCAAATTGCATTCACGGATGCAGGTAAAGGGCCAATGTGCAGTGCGACGAGGTTCGCGGTTGATCCGGCCGGAGACTTATTGTACAACGACTGGCTAAGTTCGTTTTCTGGCTTTCAAGATTGGGGCTTTCTTGGATGGAATAAAAGGTAATTTGAGATGATTTGGCTGTGAGAAAGGGGTGGTTTATTTTTCAAAAGGGCAGCTCAATTATAACGCTTTCTTGCTTTCTATAGATAATTCATTAATTTTGGGTAGAAAACGGTGAAGTTTATTTTATTAAAACTTCTTCTACGAACAGAAACCTATAGCTAATTCCTTGGGGTTTATTCAATTGTACATATTCTAGTGTTTTAAGTCTAGTAAATAATCCTAAATCCTATAAATCGTAGATCTATATGTATATATTATAGAATATATAAAAGAACTCATTCTCCATAAAATACAAAAAACATCTTAATCTTGAATGGATTTCAGATTTTAAATTAATGTTAGAGCACAATCATAAAAACTTGACTCGAAGAAAATTACGAATTAAGTTTTCTGTAAGTAGCCCAATAATTTACAATATCGGTCTGGATAATATTTAAGAGCTCAAACTTTTAGAATATGATATAGTCGTTAGACTAATAAAATATACTAAATTTCATTTGTATAGCCCTGCTACTTTAGACTTTATTAATACGCGAAGCCTTAGAAAACTTAAGTTTGTTATGCAGGCTGAGTTTAGCGTACAATTAACGAGATAATTAAAAATCTATGATTTTTCCCCTCCAACCTCTTACAGTGTGCCCTAAGTAAGTCTACTTCATGTTCAAGGAAAGTTATAAGGCTTGGCTGTTTTTTGAAGCTATATATTGCTCGGAAAATTGTTAAAAAGAGATAATACCATATTCTTTGAAGAAATTACTATTTTCCATTCTGAACTTTATTACATTTCCTCATTTTGCAACTTTTTTATTTAAATTATTATTACGACTGTGTAAAGAACAAAACTATTTTAATTCGTCCCTAAATTCAGCCCGAACGACAATTCTGATGATTGTTCTCAGATCAATGTGCAAAATTTTCAAAAATGTAAGAAATAGTATTGTAAGAAATCAACCAAATCAAAACATAAATCTTACTTCTGTGCCAGAGTAAACCTGTGAGAAACTACAACCCTTCCGCAAAAATCTAAAGAGGGTAGAAATCTGAGAAAGAGTTCGATTCAAATAGTAACATCTTTGAAGACACAACTGCTGTGAGCAAGAATAATAAACGCAAAATTTATCAGGGCGATTCGAAGAAGATCATTCAAAAAATTCAACCCCATGCTCTTCAACCCTTGAGAAATTAACCTTCTTCGCAGGACAGGTAGAAACTCTTTTGTTGAAGAATTTTTCCTTATCCCCTTAATTTTAGAGATATGACAGTTACAAAGTGAAATAAATTTCATTTAAGGGTTGATTGGACTTAGCGGAGATATCGTGAGATTTTTTAACCCCTTTTCGGTATCTACAGCTGTGCAATGTTTGTAGATTTTTTAATGCAATTTTTTGAAAATAATGTGACAAAACCTTTTTCCTAATATTTGCAAGTCCTGGAAAATTTGTCTGTAAAAATTCACCTGTCTGAACTGCTCTGGAGGGTTTTTGTATGGTATGCTGTCCGAGGAAAATTAAATTAATTTCCTTGCCCGCACACGATTTTGTACAAAACTGAAAATCTTAAGAAAATTCCTTACAAATATTGCAACTTGTAATGCGATGACAAAAAGTAACCTGGTGGTGGAGGGGCTGTATGTAAATGTCCGGGGCAGCTGAGCTGCGCCAGGGTGCCCCAAAGGAGTCGTCCTGGTGAAACGCAACCCGAGTCTTATCTGGACGAACCAGACAACGAAAGACATCAATCAAGCGCTTACAGTGGCTATCTTCTCCCTCGCCTTCTTCTGTTGTACCATTTTTATTTACGCTTCACCATTTTTGCTGTTTACATGGTCTGCGGACAGTGGCAGAAGAAGCAGCCGGGCGCGGGTACCCGGGAGCCGGGAACCCCGGAGCCCACCTACAAAGTCCCCGGATCCTTTGCTGCCGCCGCCGAGGGTTAGAACTTAGCGCTGGTCTGGCTGCGATAGGAGTGCACGCCATCGCCACCCCCACCTCCGGCGGTAGTGCCCCTAAATCTAAAAAATCAGGGATATTTGCCATTGGCTACACCGGGATAGAATTTTTCCCGAGTTTTGTGAGCCGTGAAATGTCTTCGCCATAAAAGTATTCTCTCATATCATTAACTTTTATTGGGTTTTTCCTGAAACAAGGACGCGAACGGATTCGCCCATGTCTCTCTACTATCTGCGGAAAACACATGGCACAGAAACGTCCTATAAATCAGCCATGAGAAAAAATTTTTTTTTGTGGCTATCGGCTGTAGCACACTGATATAAAACTTACGTCGAATAAATTATTTCGTCCGAAAAGAAAAAAATAAAGTAAAATTTGTGAAATATTGGCCATCGCTTCAGGCGAAAAAAAAAAAATAATATCTTATTTCACGCCTCACAATCTCGAAGGTCATATATAACAAAAAAAACAAATATATGCCGTCAATCAATTGTCTAATTTCAAGTTAATTTTCGTACCTAATTACACCACTAATCCCACCTCCGTAACAAATCCAAAAGATTGCTAATCTCTCAATCACCCCATTTATCTGCGTATAATCGGCACAATATCAGTTTCAAATGGCGCTTTACTGTCGAAATTATTTTCCCAACAGATCGCAACAATTGTAAATAAAAACCCTCAAATAACGACGCCCCTTACTTTTTTTTCCAAAATTTCGGAAATGCTTGATCCTCGTCAATTTTAAGGGTCCTTGACTTTCCCTTTCTTCCCAGGACCAATTATCCGATTTATTACACGTGTTTACCTTTTCGTGTCAAAAATGAAATTTTTTTCCCAAAAAAAGGCGGAAATTCTAGGGTTAAACATCATCCGCACTTAGGAGCACCCCGGGTGCGTGTGAAAAAGGAATGATCTTCTGACTATGGCCTTTGTTGGTAGCGATCTTCATCGGGTTTCAGGAAGAGTCGGGAAATCATCAGGTGTCAGGGGAATCAAAAAGAAGCGCCTTCTTTTGTGTTCTAGGTTTTCTTTTCGATTTCTTATTTGATGCTTTTAAGATAACATTAAAATAAGATAATCACACTTTTAATGCGCAATACGATACCTATAGCATTTAAATCCTCGACTATTAATAATAAGCAAAAATATTATATTATTTTATGTAAAATATTACGCTTATATTCTTCTTTCATAAAATCAGATTTTAGTTTCTTTACAAAAATATTAGCAAATAAAACAGAAATTATTTATAGAACAAAATATTTTTCGTCGCACACAAAATTATCTGATTTTATTACTTACTTAACCTGCATTTGAGATGTTCCCCGCACACTTTTAGCATCTGCTAGAATTGCAAACGCTAATTTTAACCACTTTTCTACTTTTTATTAAAATAATATACTACTTCTGTTAAGTTACGCCAATTTCTTTGAAATAATTAAAGGAAATATAAAAATATATATACAATATTTTTAATTCGTAGTATATGAGCCGAGTGATTAGTTTCAAAGTTTTAAGTTTAATCATCTTAGGGTTGAATGTATGTTTCTATGGAAATGAAAATGAATTGTGAAGTCTAATAAACTTGTATTTTTATTTTTTT
Source organism: Eutolmus rufibarbis (assembly GCA_963920795.1). NCBI lineage: Eukaryota > Metazoa > Arthropoda > Insecta > Diptera > Asilidae > Eutolmus > Eutolmus rufibarbis. Next base: position 43,278,159 of record OY987206.1, read on the forward strand.
CAAAGTGACAACACTTTCTTAAGTTGTTACGTAGGCTATATAAGAACTTATATAGTCATTTTATGTGAACTCATCTAATGGTTCAAGGCGTATCAGTTTTGATTTCGAAGATACTCGGAAAGAATCTTCATTCAGATGCCAAAGAAGAAAATTCGCTGTCATTAATTTCTTTGAGCGCGTCAGTTCCGATCGACAATTACTAAAACGTTAAAAAAGTATCAAGAATTATCAAAATTATCCTATTAAAAAATATTTAGAAATAATATTCAAAAATAAAGGGCTTGATAAGCTCGGTTTATTATTCTTATAACCACAGTCTCATGATTGACGAATTTATTCTTCATAACTAAGTGTGTCATTAAGATATTTAAAAATAAAAAGAATACAGAAGCCAATACACTTGTATCTCTATATATTCAAAAGTTTGAAAATTTAATCTAAATTGTTGCAGAAACCCTTTAAATTTCTAACCCTTCCCAACTACTGATCAAAGTACCTCGAAATCGGCTATTAAATGCTTGAAAAAAGTGATTTTTGCGAAAGGGGAACAATCACAGTCTCTGTGATTTGTGAACGCAAAAAGGATCTAATCCCCCGGTTCACTACTTTAAAACGGATAAAGAGGTTTGTGGCTAGTACCCTCCATACCCTTCCGAAAAAACCCGACCAGTAAAGTTTTTAATTCCGCCATTGTCATATGCAAGGATACATCGCAGCGTGGCTTAACTCTTTTTCACGCCGCCGTTTCGCGCTGCATATTTCTGTCAGTGAATTTAATTTCAATGTCCTTTCGCTCCTTTCCCTTTTTAGCAATCACTTCCCGGATAGCGCACGGGACAGAGAAAGTTTTAGATTTCACGGGCGACAGTGATTACTTTTAGGTAAAAACCCTCCGGGGTTTGGTGGCTGAAAAATCCAGGTAGATGGTGCCGAATTGCATAACCAACCGGAGGACAGTCACTTCCTGGGGTCCTTGAAAATTTGAAATTTAAATAAGGGACTTGTACGATTTGCGTTTCATTCTTTTTCCTTTTTCTCTTTATGCGATGAACCCTTATCGTGTGCCACATTCAAATCCGCCCTTAGAATGACATTAGGTCTTCAAAACACCTTTCCTGGACATCTGCAGGCATCGTGTCGGTGGCGCAATGAAAACAAAATTTGCAATCGATGAGCGTTTGGGTTTTAATTCCACTCGCACGGGACACAGCTGCTCTATTTTAATACCACCATACCACCGGTGGTATTTGCATTTGTGGGTTTTGGTTAGGACTTACTGCATTTAAGATTTTTGGTAAGCTCAACTCTTTTACCGAATATCTTTTACTGACGAGAACTTCCACAGAAATTCTTACTAAAAGTCTAAGTTAAGATGTTACTTTTTAAACCCCATTTAAGAGAAATTACTTTTTTAATTAAAACATCTATTATAACCATATTTTGTAGTTTTCCCTTCGGCCTGCATAGTAAAACGGAAAACTAAGTGATTTTCGAATTCCCTTTTATAATTTAGATATGCCGAACGTTGATTCATTCATTCATTTATTCTAATGAACATACGAAAGGTTTTCGCATCGCTGATTTTATATAAAATACCAAAACTTAAAAATTCAAAATTATAGACCATGGACGAAGTACACAGTCAACACCTAAAAACATTCAGCGCATATTTTTCTGTTTTTATAAATTAGCTTAGATGTATATATGTACAAAAAACCTAAAATATAACTAACACTTAACTTAAATTACAAACTGTTAATATTGAAGAAGTCTTTTTCTTTTCCCATTTTGGAAAGAAAAATATAAGAGACCTTTTTAATAAAAATCATTCAATTTCAAGGTCTAAACTTTGTTTCCCCACGGTAGAATTCCTCAGTTTGTATGATTTATAAACACTGAGTCCTTTAAATTTCAAATTCGGTATTTCCCACCCAAAGTACCCAATGAGGGTTAAAATTTTTAAAAATTTGATTCAATAAAAATATAAAATCTGAATCTTTTCCGCTTTTGGTAGACTATATTCCAAAGCGCTCTAATTTAGTTTTAGAATCTTTTTAAATCAATAAGATTTATCAAAATTATTGCGCTAAAATTTTAAGTCTACATTGGAAGTTTAAAACGAATTCTCTTCTTCTTAGGGTACAAACAACCGAAACTTTTAACCAAAAGGATATTTAAATCAGCCTTAGAATCAAATCCACATTTACTTCGATGAGGACGAGGTGTCGCAATCGATTTGCAGCTAGAGGGAAACGGAAGAAAAATGTCAAATTAAATAAAACGCTTACGCCTAAAAGAATTTTTGCGAATTTCTTTTAATATTTCCCCACTGGCTGTGCTCGATGTAAAATTTTCCAGTTCCGTGGAGTTACAACAAAACGTCGTAGGGCCGTTATTACTAAATTTTGATATCCTTCCTCGAAGGGACACTTCCTCCTGCTGGCGTTTTGCTGTTGACACGAAATGCGTACGTGTGTGCAGTACGCCGAACGGGGCCATATTTAAATTGGGGACCAGGGAAAGGACCGGAGCCCTAGCAGCCCCCAGCGAGGCCAGAGGGTTTGGCAAAATCATGTCATTACGTCGTCGTTGGTCCCCGATATGCCTCCTTCAATCGGAAGGCATTTCGTAGTGTTTTTAGCCTGGTTGCGCATCGTCGTATATCACATCCAAAAGTCCCCCGCCCGACCCGCACTGGCCCGGTCGCGAGCATCCACCTGAGCGGGGTGGAGAGCCCACCGAAATAAAATCAAAATGGATTTCATGGTCCAACGGAGTGGATATAATATTTTTCTTGGTCTACATCCATAATAGTATCCATTGGAGCCAGGTGAATCCTCCCAACAACGGCGGCTCTCCGGAGGGTGGACTTCCCTTCGTCGGGGGCTGGATTGTGCTCGTTTTCATGCCAAATTTATTCGATTTGTGGAAGTTTTTTGGGAAATTCGCAATATGGTCACACAGGTGATTGAGGTACGACGAAGACGGTTTGGGGCCGTTGAGTCTTATTGATTGTGGCATTTTGGACGGCTGAAATTTTTTATGTGAATAATGAAATTCTTATACAGGATAGAACCGATTTTATGCAATTTAGTACTTCCTAAAAAGTTATGCTCTTAATATTGTTATTACATAATTACAAGAACTGAATATAATGGAAAAAGTAAAATTATGAACATTTTTTAATTCACACAATATTACGTACTATTTTCAATATTACTACAACTACAATGTTACGGAAGATTTTCCTTTTCTAAAACGCCATAATGCAGCATAATAGAATAATTATAACGTAATCTCTGAATATTATTGTAGCTTGTATTAAGCGAATTAAATAAATAATATAGATCTACCCTTTAAAACAATAGTTTTGAACAAGATGATTTTCAAAAATATGCTTTATATTTATAATAATACTACATTTTGATACAAAATCAATGATATTTCATTTCAGTAGTTATTATCCAACCATTGTTCGACTTCTGGATAGTTGTACTTTAAGAATCTCTTTTTCAACTCAAGATTGAGTGCAATACTGGCCTTAACATCTTCGAGCAATTCCATGTGTAACTGATTTTCAGAATTCTTCGCACGACTAAGCTGCTTGAACATCTTCTGAATACGCTCCAATTTTTCATCAGAATAAATGCGTTCAGTTAGATCGTGGACGATGCCATGACCTTTGGGTCTAAAAAAATATAAATTTTTTTTAAATTTAATAATTCCTATCATGAAGTCCAAAAATATCATATGAGTATACCTCTCAGTTATTCCGTTCAGGATATTCCAAACATGCATCTCGAGTTCTTCACTGTCCAGAGCGATTTTTGCTCTTCTAGGTCCTAAAACATCCAGTACAAATTTCTGTAAAAAGCAATACATATGTTTCACAAAATTCAATATTTTGAAAATATTAATAATAATTTACCTCATATTTATCAAAAGCAGGTGTTCCTCTTAAAAGTTCTGCATAAACTATGAAGAGGTTCTGAGCAATGTCAAGAACAAGATCATTTTGTTCGTATTTCACTGTGCTCAACATCTCCAGAGCAATAGTTTCTGGAAGTCTACCAGACTTTGCAAGATAGGTGCAATCATCCAAAAGTTGAATCCTATTAAGGACATGTATTCTCTCAGAATTTGGTCCTTTAAGGTAAGCAATGAGCTTCCTCCAGTTTTCAATATTGTAGTTAACACGGCAGTAAACTATATGAAAACGGTCAGTTTAAAATTATTAAATATTTTAAAACTTCTTACCCAGCTGTTGTAAGTTAGCCAAAATCCAACCATCAGAGTTGGAGGTATACAAAATGACACTCTCATCCTGATCACGTAACCAGTCAGTTGGTGGATAGACTTCAAAAACTGGATACTCCTCAGTTGTAAGGGTAATTGGTATCCACCATTTCTCAGAAGATTTTTCTCCACTAACCAAAAATCTTTCCTGTGTAAATTCTATCATTCTAGACTCTCCAGTTTTACTGATATTTAATGTTACGACAGGATACCCTGCATTATTGGTCCAACCGTGCATAATTTTTTCGACAGAAGCTCCGATTGGAAGATAGGCGCGACCAGCGATTGACTGGAATAAGTCTAACGGTTTTGTATTTTTTAACGAATATTTCTTCAAATAGTCAGTAATTCCTAAATCGAAATTAGGGAATGCCAGCGACATAAATCGAACGATCACTGATCCTTTGTCGTACGAAATGGTGTTGAATTTTGATCGCAGCTCATTGGGCTTTTCAACATGACGATTTAAATTATCACTGACTGCAGCTGACCCTTCGTAGCGGCGAAGATTTACAATCTTAGCAGCATAGTGACGATGCATAAAAGTATTATTTTCAGCAGGTACGATCTTTTGAGGTGAGATCTTAATAAATTTAAATTTTTTTTTATATTATGTTATTTTCTTACCATATCAGCAATTCTCTGAGCGTAGTAAGTTGCAAAACCTTCATTCAACCAAACATAGTCCCACCAGTCTAAAGTAACGAGATTTCCAAACCACTGATGAGCTACTTCATGAGCAATTAGTCCTAGTGTTTGTGTTTGTCTAATATCACTTGGTTTTAAAATCACGGAATTACTGTAGACGATTAAACCCCAATTTTCCATACCACCGCCAAACCCAAAGGTCGGTACTGCAATACTATCCAACTTTGGTAAAGTGTAAGGCACCTCAAGGACCTTTTCAAGATAACGAAGACTTTCATGGGTTGCATTTAGAGAAAATTTGGTATATTCCTTGTTTCCAGGTGTAACGAACAGACGAATGGGTTTTCCTTTGTAGGTCCATTCCAAAGTTTCAAAATCGGATACAGATAGTGCCATTAAATACGTCGACAATTTTTCTATGGTTTTGAAAGTCGTAATTAATTGATTTCCATATGACCTATAAAAATAATTTGAAATTGAACTAAGATACTTAATAGAAAGGTAGAAAACATACTTAACAGTGTCGACTGGGGCATTAGAAACTGCGTGATATCCTTTAGGATGTAAAATGGTAAACTTAAAACTAGCTTTCAAATTTGGTTCGTCATAGCAAGGGAAGATAGTTCTAGCATTAATTGGTTCTAAATGAGTTGCCACAAGGTGCTTCTTTTCACCACTGGGTAACGTGTAATAGCTCAAAAACAGTCCCTTTGCTGAATTAGAAAATTCTCCTCTGAAATCCTGGAATTTCAGTTTGTAGCTGCCCGGTTCAAGTACTTGTCCAATTTCCAGGGTCAAAAAATTATTCTCCTCATTCCGAAGTGCTCTCTTCACATTATTCCAACTATTTCCTTTACTAATAAAAATTTGATCGGTATTCACTTCAAAATCCTGCGCGTGCACAACAAGAGTATCGGTCTTTTTAAGAACTTTGATATCGATTGTAACACTCCCACTATAGTATCGCTCTTTTTCCCCTAAGTAAATTTCAAGTTTTACATCGTAGTGCTCAGGTATAGACGTTTTTGGTAAGATGTACGAAACATTTTCAAGATTTGTAGCAGCAAACACCACAATCGCAGCGTTTAAAAAAAGTAACCCGTTTCGCCACATTATTTCGTCTGTGGACTTTCGCGAACTAACGTTCGATGGGGTGGAAATTTGACGCTTTATAGGCGTTATCGCTTCCAATAGTTATCTGGGCTCGTTTTTGGAAAAGCGTCTCTAATCGACGTCTTCAGCCAAGTGACACTGTTTTCTTTATCTTTGAGTGCCGTTGACGGCAGGTATCGAGGTATATTGATTGTAGGCCTTTGAGTACCTTCAAACACACTGCAGATTATTGCAAGTGATTATGTGGTTTAATTACCTATTTTTTGTTTATTTCTATTGTTTACTTGAGGCGAGTTAAGGATTGGGTTTTTCTTATAATTTTCGTTTATAGAAGGAGATTTGTCTAGGCTAACAGTGGCTGATATTGGATCAAGATTTACATTATCAGATTGGAATTAATTTATCTTGTGTTTATTTCCCTGTTTGGTATGTTTAAATTCAATATAAGCAATATAAGCCCCATGTCGCTATAAAATCTAAACAGGTACATTGAACTCAAGATATTACTTACACAGTCCCGGCGAGAAAAATATTCCTAATGATGAAATTAATTTTTTTTGTTTTTTTTTTTTTTATAGAAATAGTTATAGGATAATAGCAGTCTTTTACAAAATGGGATGAACGTTAAAATTTTTTAAAACACATAAATGCAAGTAAAGTAGTACCTTTGTTTTAGGCTAAGATAAACTTTTATTAATACAATATATTTTATCCATATAAAGTAATAATAATAGTCTATAACTATTTACAATATTTTAAGTTTTTCGTTTGCCTCAAAAACAATAAATCCTAGGATTAAAGTTTATAGTTTTACATTTTCAGTAAGCGTCTAAAAATCTTTTGTCATTGTTTTACTAATTCATTAAATTATACTATATTATAGGTATTATTAGCATGCAATAGAGTTTATTTTTGGGATCTCATACCATAACTAAGCTTGTTTGTAAAGTATTTTTGCTGATTTCTAAAAAACTGTGCTAGTTATAGAGACATCGCGGAAATATACCCCACTTTAAAATTTCGACTCCCCATTTCAGCCCCTTTTGTAATGAAAATAAAAATATTTAACTTAACTTAAACTTAAAAGTTTAGAAATATAAAAATTGGTAAATGATTCAGTTATTTTTCAAGATGAATTATAAATTTATACCAATTATTTTGAATTTTCACAGTAAGCTATAAGCACCTATAAGCTAAGCGTAGGGAGTAAATTAAAAATCTTACATAATATTGAAAACCAAAATTGTATTTATATATTTTATTCATTAAAATTTTTCTCTGTATATACCTACATACTTTGTTTTTTTTAAGATCGTATGTAAACCTTAAAGACCATTATTTATTTGTTCAGATCACCTGTTCTACTTTATTTAAGCTATAAACGAATTTACTTAGGCATTTTCGATAAAATTAAGGAATAAACATGAGTTTTGAAATCTTTGGTTTGCTATACATATAAATAGTGGAAAATAATAAGTATAATAAAAATAAGGTGATCAATCTGTACTATAGCAAATCGAACTTTATTCCCAAAAATTCTGGATCTAGCCACAAATCAACCATTAGGCTTTCCTCTTCTATTTTTTTATCTTATATTTTCTGCTTCGACATTCTCTATAATTTCCATGGAAATGTGCTCCTGAGCGGGGCCATCAATTCCACCGGACTGGCATTAATCAAACAAATTACCAAGGAAAACCGATTCAGTCCGGGCTCAAGGGCAGCAGTCCCGAAAATGCATACACACTCGGAAAAATGCGAAGAAAAATCACCGGGCGCTGTATCGGTTCCATCTGATAGAGAGGGTGGGATCACGTCGTAATACGTGAGGGTCTGGACCAGGGGGATGGAAAAAAAATGGAAGATGAAATATGTTTCCATTACTATAATAAAAATGGTCACTTTATCCCTCGTGTTATTTATTTAACCCCCGAATACGTGCACACAAACGAACCACACTGTGCCGCATTGTATCAAGAAGTCCGCATGGGGCCACGTCCACAACCCTTGTCCCGGGGACCAGTCGACCGGGTGGACGGGTGCGGGGGAGGGACAGCGCCTCCTTCTCATCCAGCCGGGAATAGCTCGAGCCACTGAGGCAGACACAACGAGCGGACAAAAAATGGGTTCTGTCAAAATAAATATTCCTGAGTAATGTCCCCTTCCTGGGACGCATGGCCACCGGGAGGACACGGGTCCTGTCCCCGTTGAATCCGGGAAATCTGTGTGTGTCCCTTTTCGTGTGCGGTCGCAGATATTTGCACACGTCCCGGCTGCCGGGTGGAAGGAATGTGGGTGGGTGGAGGGCGGGCGGGCAACACACCCAGATAAAAGGGATGTGACGTTTTGTGTGCACAACATGTGTGCCCACCGCAGTGCCCGGGGGTTGTTTTGCTGTTTGTTATGTTTGACCACATCTGTAGGCGGGGGCGGGATGCTGATTACGCCATTTCTCAACTGTCTGATTCATTCACAAAATTACTTAGATTCCGCAACCTATTCCGGGGTGACATTTTTTTTAAAAAGCTAAGCTACTAATAAAAATATTTGTCCGTACGATTGTAGTCCATAGTCTTCTAAAATCTATAGTTTAAGTTTTACCTCCATTACATACATATGTAGCTGAGATTTGGCATAGTTAAAAACGTTGATAGCCCAAATCTACATTTTAAGTTCTAAACATTTAATTTGTTTTGATTTAAAGTATAGGACCTCTTCGAAATGGGACTAAATACCTTTCCAGTTCCTAGTTTTTACTTTTAGGACTTCATCTACATTACAGTCAAAAATATTTGTATATTACGCATCCCTTTTGCAACAACATCTTATAAAATAATTATACACTTCTTGTTGCATTTTCGTATTAAGCAATTTAATTCAATTTCATCTCTTCAGTAAATTTGTATTATTTTACAAATCTATTTCCATGTTCTTTTTTTTTTTTTTAAAGCATAAAAATTAATCTGTTGCATATGACTGTTCCGTTTATGGGGCTCAGGGATGAGGAGTCTGTATATTACTTTAATTAAAAAGCAAATCTGCAAAATTTGGCTAATGAAATATTTTTTTTTAGGTTTATGTTTTAGTTTTAACTTTTAACATCTAATTTAGATTTCTTCTGAAGTGCTTAATACGAATCGGGAAAATACAATTTTCTATCACTAGGGTAGGGTTTTATTATATAAAGTTACGAAAAGTTTGAACACTCTTTAGCTCTCTTTTACAATTTGGAACTCAATGCTAGAGATACTTTTTCCTCCGTTGTTAATAAAAACAAACTACATAAAGGAGTCATTATATAGTTTATAATTTTGACAAAATCAACGAACGACTCAAAATTAAATATATTTTCATGCACGATCCAGTTAATGATGCCTCATCTTATTTTTAAGTAAAGAACACTTGATGTATTAAATTAATGCGCACTTGAATGTCTTTTTTATTTATCTTAAATAATTTATATACATACATATGTCAGCATCCCTGCAAAGTGCAAAGGTTAAAATGCACATCCCCTTCCTTTGCAAAGTAATTCCCTTAAAAACGTCAAAAACCGGTCGGCTACAGAGCCGGATGCTGGTCAGCGGAGAGGGCCAATTTTAATGCGATTTGAAGATCAAATTTGGGTCAAAGCCACCTCGCCTCATCATCTCTCACTTACCAGATCAGGGAGATGCTGATAGATGACCTCTCACCTGGCCAAAAGGTGAGCAGAGGTGTTTCGAAACTGGAATAGGAAGGTACCTTGCGGTCTACCGGCAATTTGACACCACAATTTGAAGCGATTACGAGATGAGAGCATCACGCCGTGACTGACCACTCGTCGTGTTTTGAATAATTTGCGCCAGCAACCGGTTGCACGGGATGCTGGATGGCGACGCGCTGTTGCTTCAAGATGAAAATTGTATCATTGACCGCAAGTGTTTTGAAGTCATCAAGGGGTCGTGGATAATTCTCGCTTTTTGTGAATGTCAGAGGTCAACAGTTGATCTGTGGTGTTTACGAGAAAAGGGGTTGAATTTTTTGCCACCGTTTACTCAATAATAGAAAGAAGAGTATGAAACGTTTAGCAAAGTTATATTTATTATCCAAGGATATCTTAATTTAATAGAAGAGTAGTGGCTCAGTTTTCACTTTTAGGATCTTTATTAATCAATTTCTTTATGATTTGTTCATAATATTGATGTTCAGTATAACAAAGAAAATGATTCCTCTAAGAGAATTTGTACCTAAGACATTTTAGTATGAATTTATAATTTAATCTTAAAGTGAAACGTCTTTCGAGACACTATTTCTAATATATCAATAAAACCAAAGATTATATAATTTTTGATAAAACTCATATGAATACCATTCAAATTTTAAAACCATTAGATCTCCAAAAACTCTTTGATACACTTTGTCTTAAAAATTTGGTTTTAAATATTTCTATAATGCCAAAGTATTTTTTTTTTTTTTTTTTGAAAGAATAAATTAAATTAAATAGAACCCTGAGTTAACTTATTTTAAAGACCGCAGAGCAAGAATAAAAGTTATTTATATGTATTTTTTTCAAATTGAGTATTTACAAAGCAAACTATGATACATTTTGTTTGCGCTTTAGTTCCAAGTTATGTTATTAAAAAAAAATTTTAAAAATTCAAATAGACCTACTAAATCAATTGGTACGTGATCAACATATTTTCTTTTTTTACTTTTCCAAGCAATAACTAAACTCAGTCATACTTTATACTAATAGGATCTAATCTATCATTTTGACACAAATAGCAAAGAGATCGTTTGTAATAAAACAGAATCTCTTACGCAATCTTGACCGATTACTCAACTATACAAGACAGAATTATAATCTTTAAGTCATCGACAGATGCTAGAACTGACGGTAATAATTAATTGCAGTCACAACATCTCTGCAAATGCAAACGGCCTTAATTATTTATTGAAATTAATGGGTATATCCACATGGCTAGTCGCCAGGTGTAAATGGACATTACAAGAATAATATCTTGCTGAACATTCATTGTTGTGTAACAACATATTAAAGAGATTTTTAATTATAGCACATTATAAATATAAAAATTCAGACATTGTGAAATCAGTAAGAGTTATTTATTCAAAGATATGTCTTCTTGTTTAATAAAAGACAAACACGATTTAGTGATGCATGGTAATTTGATATTAACGCAACAACATGTTTATGAAAAGGTCCACATTTTCTTCAAAAAATTAATCTTCGGAAAATTAAAAGGAACATTCTATCGGTGGTATCACACATATGATACATATTTTTATTTGGAATAATATTAAAATATGTTGAATGTGGAATCTAAAACCTTTTTCTATTTTTCTATAACCATTATAATTTAACTGAAATATTCAAATTTATATTCGTTCGGCATTTATAACAAACATGAAGCTTCCAAAGAAAAGCAAATTTTTAAGCTTTCTCCACTCTTTTCACCTTCTTAGTCTCAACTTCACAAAAATTTACTTAATGTCCCCAACTGCCGAAATAGCTCAGTTGGGAGAGCGTTAGACTGAAGATCTAAAGGTCCCCGGTTCAATCCCGGGTTTCGGCATGACGAATACTTTTTTTAGTATGTCTTTTATTAGCATTAAATTAATTACGAAGCCATAAAATAAAATAAATATGCCTGAAGACAAATATGTACTTTATTTATAGCTTAATTACAATACGAGGTTTTGATATCAATATTAAATAATTAATTGGGATTTTATGCGCAAGTGTTAACAGATATAGCAGCTTTAAACGTAAATCTTTCCACGTGTCTAATAAAACTATAAAGTAATAAAATTGTGTAATCAAAAATTGACTCGGGCTGAAGAAACGAAGTGACATATTTTGCATATTTCTATTTAATGGATTTCACTGCTAATTATCGCGACTTATTTTCACAGGTGTGGCAAAAGTTTAGTTTTTTGAAATTGTAAATTTGCAATTTTGTTTTATCATTAACCAAAAGAATTTAACTCTCATTGTACTGCGAATTAAACTCACAGAGTCGCATTGGGTGAAATAAATGGAACACACAGTGCAATAATTTAATTATTAGTTGGATTAATTTTTATTAGAGTAGAAAAATTTCAAAGGTCACATTTAAAGGGAAACAAATGCTTTTAATTTTTTTAAATCAAGAAATGTTACCAATATTTGGAAGCACTTAGATGAGTATACTTTGTATTGAAAATTTTAAGATTATAAAATTGTTTAACTATACAGCGATGAGAGTACGATTGTCGATTAGGTATTTATTATATCTGTGTATTTTTGTTGATCTAGTCTGGATCTGAAATTTCGCATTGAATTGAATTTTTTAAACTGTTACCTGTAGAAAAATTTTTAAAAGTGCAAAAAATTCATCAAATTGGTTTTAAACTTCAAATCGCAAATTGGAAAAATTATTGGAAAACAGCTTACATTGTATATCTATTGTATTTCTAATGCATTTATAAATATAATATACATATATAAAATTGCTGAGCAACATTAATTTAATATGGATTAAATCAACGTTATAATTCCATAGATTTATAGACCTTATCATAATTATCGGTTTTATCAAAAAAAGTGTTCCACTTCTACATACATATAAGGTCAGAATTCAGAAACTATTTCCTTCCAAACCAAAATTATTCCTTAATAAACTAAAGTAAAATTAGACAAAATTGTACAGGACTGAAATCCTTTCTAATATAATAACTAATTATTTTCGTTAATTTGAATATGTTGTGCAATTTCTTTAGTTTGATTAGTAAAGAGGTGCATCTTATTATGTTGAAATTGAGACCATAAAACGTTGAATAACAATTAAACTAGAGTGTTTTGTTTCATATATAGTTTATAATTCTATAATAGAAGAAGGTATAAAGAAATGATTAAGCATTAAATGAACAGCCTGAAAGTTCTATCCAAGTTTGTAGAGTGCGTATTTGTCTAGTTATTACTGGAGTGACTATTTTGTCCTAAATATTCACATTTTGTTCGATCTATGCCCAAAAATCACCGCATTGCGGAGACCTTGTATTTCTCATAATTTGGTGGATGATGGCTGTTATAATAACTGCCGGCAATCAATAACGCGAAAGCTCCCAATAAAAGATACTCAGCATCCGAAAGCATGAGCGAAACGGTCCTGACCTTAATGTCCTCATGCATCCCCACATGTCGGGAACGTCGCCTTAAAAATTTCTAGATCAGCCAGCTGTAAATATTTGATGGAGTAATTTCGTATTTGACGTGCTTGGCCCTCTTGCTAGTGGGGTCGGCCGTCCCTTGCCCCAAAAACGAAAAAAAAAAAAGTAAATTTTCGATAGTATTATCCCATCGGCCCAGAATCGCCATGGTGGCGGTATCAGTGGCAAATTGAGCCCATCCCAATTGCCGATTCTGGAGTAAGCCATAGCCAGAGAGACGCGAAGCGTTTGGGAAAAGGTCTAACACCGGGTCCGGGATGAGAAAGGGATCAAATAAAATAAAAAATACATGTCTGTCTCTGGGCGGGTATCTCTCTTAAATAGACACGAGGACCTCGAGTATCCAGGGCCAGTTAGGGATGCATGGGGGTTGGAAAGTGAAAAAATACGATAACCAGCCATATTTCTACCCAATGGACCATAAAATATACTTATCCTATTTATATTTATACGTGTGTGCCCTCAGATGGAAAAATAAACTTCCATCCGTTTGGCCCTGTGTGCTCATGAAAGTCTACTGTCCAGGACGCCAAGAAGTAACCATCCATTTTCGCAAAAAAAAAAAAAAAAAAAATAAAATAAAGGAAGAAAATCCCTTTAAATCCCCCCATGAGCGTACGCAGTTTTGAGGAGGGCTAGGGCTCCGCCGACCGACCAAACACACGGACCTAGCAAAGGAGCGATGGTTGTGTTTAGTGGTTCGGTTTCCATGAAAACTTTTAAGGACTTTCAGCCTAATGTTCCTAGCCGACCACCCTGAGATAGTCAGCCCGAGGCCGCAGCGTTATAGTACCTTGCGGAGAGGGCAGTCGCAGGTGAAATGAAAATACCTGAAATTGTAAAATTAGACCCGCTTCTTCAGTAACCCCCGGGAGATATTCCGGGGGTATTCAGTTTTCGAGATCAAAAAACTTCTCTGGCCCATCCCCGATGGCTATTACCCCACCGGGACAGCCGGGCTTCCCGGGCGTAATAAGAAAATCACCCAACTACCCATATTGGATTTTTTATCCCCTGTGATCCCTTCGTCTGCTCGGGCTCCGCTTCCATTCCCATGTCCTACGAGCTCATCGAACCACGACCATCATCCCTGCCGTGAAAGTCCTCGTTGGTCCTTGCTCAGGAGCTATATTAAAAGAAGGAACGGATATCCAATGGTTATGCCATCCGTGTGGGCTTATTCCTTGAGCGTATATTCTGATGTATAGATAATAGTGCTCCGCGGGGGCGGAGTGGGCCACGACGACGACGTCAACGGCGGAGGCATCGCCAAGAAATGGAGGAGATGCCTCGGATCAAACAAGTCGCCCGAGAAGGGCATGGAATTTCTTTTACTGCGCCCTCTCGAGATTCCTTGAATGGGATCTGTTCGCTTGCTCGCTAGTAGTTACGTGTTATTTAGGTCCTTTTGACCGTGCATCCTGATCCCTTTCGGGGCTCAGGGGGTCTCCATCTCACTCCTCTCCCCAGCCAATGGAGCCAATGAATTTACTTTCAGGACTTCGAATCCTACTTTTCTATAGCAACCCAATCCTAGTCCCCGGGATCCGGCGACCTGGCTGCTACTAAGCTCCGCCAATGACAGTTGGAAAATGAATCGCACAGAATGGCCCTTTGTTGGAGCCGCGTCCTTTATATCTTTTTATGGTGTTTGATCTCCAGCGAAAATTGGATTGATTGTAGCTAAATCCTGCCAGAAAGAATCGCCCGGACTGGATACTTTTGGCAAGGGGTTACTCAGACATTTCGCCCGACCACTATCCTCTGCAACTACACCACCATCCTCCCTCATCCCTCAGTCTGGAGATGGGTTGAATTTCCTCCAGGATATTTTACGAGGGATGCTGAGAGGTGTCGCGGTGTCTTAAGATATTGACTGATTTCAGAAATGTGAAATTTTTGGGGATAGAGTGTTACAGCGCTAATATGGATAATGTTATTAGTCTGATTAACATTGACTTACTTCAATTTTATTTGTAAAATTTTGAACATAAGAGAAGATTTTTTTATGCCTTTCAGGATAAATATTTCACTTAACATATTTCTAATTAAAACGTTAACTATGTATTTTTACAGACCTAAAACACAGTAATTAAATAATTTTAAAAATGTTACGGTCTCCTTAAAATAAAAGGTTTTATAGATATGTAATATTTAAACTAAAAGGCTTCTCAGAACTGAAAATTTCGATATTACCATTAATATAAATAAAATTATGCCTTTTCTTTAAGAAAAATGTTAAAAATGTATGGAAAAACTCAGTCACGAAACCCTAATCCGATCCAACTGGAACTTGAAAGGTTTTTTATTATTATATTGTAATACGTACATGATAAACTGGCAAAAAGAGATGTTTTTAACAAAGTTTCCTGTAAACAATTTCAAATGCAGGTAAACAGACTAAACAAAATTAGAACGATTTAAAATTAGCAACGAATAAAAGTTAATCTATGCGGTACTCAACTAGGTATGTAAAGATTGCCTTCGGTTAAAACCTATAAAAATAGTAGGTATATATGTACTTCGTTGCTATACGACAAGCTAAATATAAATGTTAAATGTAGAACTATGTAAAATTACAACGAAAAGGTTCTTAACAATTGCATAATATAATGTTCACTGCTAATTAAAAGCTTAAAACCTTTTAGAATCGTATATTTGGTGAATGACTTTACCAGGCAATTATACCCAATACTGTTTATAGTACAAATATATTATTTATATATCCTTTTATCTTAAGGAGCATCGAAAAACTTATATAAATTTTATTCAAGCAAAGCCATGTTAACATTTGCGGGGCACGACCTGCTAAATGCACTGTTCTATGGCGCAACAGAATTTTTCTAAGTCTTCTAGCATCTAAACCATTGCTACCATTATGATATTTGGTATAGGTAATTTTCAAATTTTAGACTATTTTTGGATATGTTTAAAAAAATTAAAAATGGTTAAAATTTGTTTTCTTTTTTTTTACCGAAAAAAGTTCAAGTTGAAAGTTCGAGTACAAAAGGTAATTTTTGCTACAAATATCTCCCCAAAACTTATTTCACCTAAGGCGTTTAAAAAAGCAGCTGCCTCTGAAGCATTATACTATGCGCAGTAACAAATTTAATTTAGTAATATGATTACTAGACAAGTCTAGTAATATTTGTTTATGCTTTTCTTGTAAATTTTATTGATAACTATAGCGAAGACTGAGAATTTCAATGAAATTCCAATAAAAATGAATTTTATTAAACGTTCTAGTAATGAATTTACTAGAACTCATGTATTTTACTTAGTGGTACAACATATCGAAAACAATCATTAATTTAAATAAACGGAATGGATTAAAATTTTTTCCTCACACTTCCGGTTTATTCTGATCCTCCGTGCTTATTGTCCTCATACTGGAAATATTCCCTAAAAGTCGTCACCGTCCTTGAGGCCTAAATCCAGCTCCTAAAATCCACTCCAGCTGGCAATCTATCATATTTTTCTCGAAGCGAGTTAACATTTGTCCCCAGATTCCCTCGCGCACCACCGCACCGCATCCTGTTCGCGGGCTGAAGTGCACTTACCTTCCTGTGAAAGCGTTCCCGTACCCGGGGCTCATTTGCAATCCTTTTATTAACCTGTCACCCCCGTCGAAGTGTAAGTCCATTTCTTTGAAAAATTAAAAAATGTCCACCAGCAGGCATGTTTGCCTTCTGCTCGAAAAGGAAACAGCGGAGGGCTCGGCATCCTCCGCACAGCCGCAACCGCCAACCGCTAACCTTCCTCGCAGAGGATTTCCTCCGCGACGGAGGAATCTCAGCAGTGCGCGAAATATTTAAGACGAATGGCCATAGTACATTTTGGAGCTCCGGTGGTGCGGTGGCGTTTTTGTGACGTCGTCGCACTCCTGGCAAATGACGTTTGATAAATGTTCGAACTAAAAATTTGAAAAATAAGCGAAATGGCATGCCGGGTGAATGGGTTTTTGTGTATTTTTAAGTACACACATATCTGCAGCGGTCGCTAAGGAGGGCCAGCCGCGCCCGGAACACCCACGCCCTCTGTCGTTGGGCATACGAAGCACTTATTCCTCTACTTCGGATGGTATCCTCCTGGCCCCGGGATGAAAGGGGGGCTATCACAAAAGCCCTGGTAATGGGAGGGCGACTATCCTTTTAAGACTGATTGTGGGACCACCTGCCACTTTCAAAGGAGTTTCACATGGATAGTGTAACTGAAGCGGTTTTTACATAAATATCCTTTTTCCTGTCCGCGATTCGCAAGCATAAAAATACTGTCACAACTCACAGGAAATTCATATTTATACACACTCATGTAAGTATGTAAGTTTTGTTGTCCATATCCAAAAGTTGCAATTTGATGAAAATTTATAAGCTATATAAAAATGTTGTTTGTTTAGAAAAGTTAAATGTTAATCACACATATAAAGATTTATCTATATTTTTATTTATATTCATTATAACATTCAAAGACGTTACTGCAAAACATATTAACATTCTATATCAAATAAATAAGGTCTTTTATAATTTGTAGCAAACCACTTGCATCCTGATCAGTGTTTGCGAAATTTTCGTTTATCCAAATCAAAAGTATATTTTGCCTTGATTTTAAATCTATCATATTTGATTACGCAGTAAAAACTCTTTACTAAGTTAAAGGTAGGCAACAAAATACCTACTCAGTTGAAAAAAACTTCCAATAGATTGTATAATTTTAATAAATCACTCTAAATGAATAACGCACGAATTCGTAAATTACATATTGGATTTGTAAACGTATTTCATTAACAAAATAACTCATATTGATGGAAAAAAGCAACTCTATGTATTTTTTAAACCGACGGAATTCAAGTTCATTCATAGTTTACTTGAATTGTTCTTTTTATAATTAGTAAAATTCTTTAACTTTAAGCATATTTGCAAGTTTCAGTATTAATTTGCGGAACTACTAATCAGATGTATAAATTTTTACTACTATTGCTATCAACGATCTATCACGAATCGCAAAAAGACATTTTTGAATATTTCTTTTTCGGACCTGAATCTGCAATTGCAATATAAGATAAGGATTTCCAATTAAATCTTCAAAACGATGCTTCAATAAAAGCTCAAGGACGATATTATTGGAATAGGCAGTAATTGTCTTATTTCACTATTTGGTGTATGAAACATTCTGTCTATAAAAGAAAGTGAATTTCGCTAAATATTTTAATGTTTTCCATAGTAAGGTTTAAATTCACATTTAAGTCAGATAATAAACGTTAACTTATCTAATAACATTATAATTTTGCTGTAATTTGCATATATTCTACTAATAATCGATGTTTTAAAATGCTTAAATTTGTAACGTCTGAACATAGTGAGGGTATTCAAATTATGACAAAATACAACATGTGATACGAAGGGCTCTCTATCTGCAGAACCGCGATGGGGTGCAGAAAGACCGGGTGCCCTTCAGAGTTATTAGTCAGCCAATCAATCGATCATCGACCTCATAATATTCATAATGCAAAACTAACCCTTTTGCATCGGGAGGAAACACATCTGTTTCCCGAAAATTATTTTTTCACGGCTTTGCATATGAGCTGCTCGTTTGAGGCAAACAAAAGGCGGATTAATGTGCGACTTAAGTCCTTCGGGATGAACGGGTTTTGTGCCTTTTTACGTGGTTCTTTCTGGATTTCCCCGTTCAATCAGTCTTCCCGCCCTTCAGATGAGATACGCGGCCGTCGCCGATTCAATTCATCAAGCTAATTCGCTGCTCTATGGGTCGAAGCGGTTAAGAAAACCCTTTTCCGGGTTTTTTCCTCCACTCGGGTAATAACACAGCATAACTGAGTATAATTGAAAACATTTGACCTAATTTTGTGTCCGCCGCTATTCCGCTGAAGAATGACCTCATCTTGATCCTGCGAGGAGCACCCTAAAAATTGTGGGTCGTAATGAGGCTGCCTCGGCCCGCCCTGCAAGGCCTCGCATAAAGTGACTCTTATCGCTGGAGCTATTGCAGTAAATCACTAATGTCCTGGAAGCGAAATCTCGTTTTAATCTCCACAGGTTGTATCCCGGTGGCCATAAGTTAATATTGCCGCATACCGGGGCTCCTCTCCCGGAATGGGGCGGCGGGTGGGTCCACCGAGAAGCATAATGGGTATTGGCCGCCCGACCTTTCGTTAAGTGCCTTATAAATCCCTCTCTTGTTTCTAATCATAAACTTCAGAACTTTGCAAAGCTTCTTCCATCTCCGGTTTTCGGGTCGTTATCCCTCTTGATGCCCGAAAATCGTGAAAGCAGTTTTGGCCCCAAACAAAAATTCCCAGCTTCGGCTAAATCCCGACGGGGATGAGGGAACCCTGGGTGACCCCGCTCTCCCCATGTCCTTTCCGGGCATCCGAAATCCCTTTGCGCCGTTATTTATATGTCCAGTTAATATCTCTGGCCATATATCAGTAGGTGGTTTCCCAGGATGACGACGGTCTCATGTAAATAAGGGTTCTTTACGATTTATTTGCATTACACAGGACCAGGGCTATCCATTTCGGAAACAAGGATCCAAAGGGCTCACGTAGAGTCCTCGTCCCCCCACATCCCTACGTCAGTTTTCCCGGACGGGGCGAGTCGTGCGGGAGGAGCTCAATGAAACGGACGGCTAAGTCGTTTTTAACTCCTTTCTGACTTTTTTTCTTTTTCTTCTTATTCTTCTTCTTCCCCAGATATTCCTGCTCTGGGGCCTGGGCGTGGACTCCCGCTCTGACCAGGAGCTCCAGGAGCTCCAGGAGCTCCACGGGAAGGGATGTCCCTTGGCAGATAAATAAAATTTAATGATATTATAATGCTCGGACCTTTTTCAGATGGAGCAGCTGCGGCGGACCCGGCCTCACAATGACGCGCTTTGTTCGCCCAGTGGCCCTTCATTTATGGCGTGCGAATGGATTTTATGTTGTGGTCATGTTTTCTCGGATGGCATTTTACGAGACCTGCAAAAGTGATTATCGGGGATGCCCCGAGATACGAACTAGAACAGCATAATGGACCATGTCGCCTTCTGGCCATTTGGACAGAGTTACACGTTGTCTGCTACCATCCAAATGGAAGGGTATGATCAAACTTTTCGTAGTTATTGTTAGATGAAAAGATTTATGTAGAATTGTTCTTGTTTGAACCTTTTAAACTAAAGAAGTAAAAACTTTCAAAAGAAAGAATGAAACTTTATTCAAAAAGTCTTTAGGAATATAATGGCGCATACTGATAAATTTTAGTTTTTTATTGTACAAATTTACTCCAATTGAAAAAAAATAAAAATCTAATAAAGAACTTTTCATACTATATTATCTTTCATCAATAAAAACAAAAATTCATAGTATGACTGCAAGGATTATATTTTATAGAGTTTTTCCATTGAAGCTTCATTTGACATAAAAGTATTTATAACCATTATTTCGTTCGTTATAAAATTTATTTTATTATTTAAAATTATTAAAACCTCAAAGGTACGTTAATTAGGAATATACATATGTGTGTATGTACTATCGAAATTTAAAAGTTTAAAATAATGTATCCAAAATAGCAACTAATATTTGTCAAATTTAATGAAAATTTAATTTCGAGGTTTCTAATTTCAAATCTAATTACTAATTCTCAATTACAACTTTAAGAGAAGGAAACCCAAACCGGGCACCTTAAGGTAAAATTCAAAATAAAATCCTTTAAAATCTAGTAGTCTTACATATTTTACTATCAACAAATTATCTGTTTGTCTTCAGAAAAAAAGTATAAGAAAGATACAAATACTTTACGAAAGTCCGTTTTGCTCTAGTGGTAAGTCTAAAGCAGCCACACCTTATTTCTTCAAGATTATCGTGAAGACGCACTTTATTATTATTAACATATTCTTTATTTTCCATCAAAATATTTAACATTTTACGGACTGGATATAAAAAACTTTATTAGGAAATAATCGTTTTTATAAAAAGTCAGTTGCTATAAGAAAACAATACAAAAAATAAAAAATTATTATCTTATTGGGGTAAAAATATAAGATTATATCAACAAAATGTTTACCATACGTTTGCCATACGTTCCATTCAATATGACTAAAATGGTACGGAGGGAAATGATATCGCCGCCCGAGCGCGCCAAATTTTAAACGTCTGTTGTATGAATGGTTCCCTCTTTAGGCAGGGTTCCCGCTTTGGGCCACCTTCCCCTAAATGGAGCTTAAACACTCGTAATAAATTTTCAAAAAATCTATTATTATACATTACGTATGTATTTTTTCAGAAAACTTTTGTAAATGATCCGCGCAGATTATATTTTAAACCCTTTTAGACCTTTGTAGATCTTGATTTACTATTATGGAATGATTTACAAATTTATACACAAAAATAAAAATTAAATGAATTATACACCAAAAAGGATCTAGACTAAAAGTATCCAACTTTAAGAAATGACTAACCCAAATCGGTTCGCTTTCCCTTGGTCCTTAACGTTAAGGTGTTCACTTGCCCTTTATTACAACTGTGTACTTTTGCATTAGATAGTTAATAAACTACTCCTCCCATAACCAAGAAAACTAGCGAAAGTTTCTGTACCCGAAGTTTCCCTCCATAAGCCAAAATGTCTCTGAGTGTGTATGCCGTTAAATCCTTTACAGGGTAGTCCTTCATAAGTAGAACTCCATTGAACTGGGTAAGGTCTTCTATAGATCGGCAGATGATTTACATACACTTAGGAATCACCTGAAGAGCTTAGCGAAGGATTATCCCTCAAGTAAATTTAGCTTAGGAAAATTAATACCCTCTTTTGAGATTTTCAATACTCATCCTGGCCCCTGTGGTCCTTCAGGATTCTGGTCGGGTTCGTACACAAGACGTGGATGAAAACGCCTTTTTTTTATTGCCAGAACTATGCAGACCAGACCCTCCCCCGTAGCCGCACCATGCCTCAGTTGCGATGTGTGAAGCCTCCTTCGTACGCCTTTTATTTGCTGATGACAGACCGTCTCCCAAGGGATCTTCTTTGCTTTATTTTTCGTTCTCCTCTTTTTCTGGATAGAGTGAAAGCAGAATTGTCGAGAAATGTATTTTTCGGCGGGTGTCGATTACTAAGGACGACAGACTTAAGGTGTTCGAATGGTAGGGGAAAGGGGGGGAAGGCGGTCTACAATTTCTTAGCTTATAGACATCACCTTAATTTCTATGGCTTGTACTGGTTTCGTACAACAGATGGATACTTTTGGTCCTTTTACCCTAAAACAGCAGACCCCAAAAGAAAATCACCTCTATCCCTCCGGTCGAGGGATATGACAGCATATGAACCCTTCCGATATTAAAATATTCAGACAACTAGCGTCGTCCCGTGATGTATTTTTCATTGCAAATGCCTATCTCGTGGAAAAAAATAGCGTTCCTTTGCGAAAGGGATCCCGGGACCTTAATCTTCAAGCCTTTTCAGGGCTTATGGTCTTTCTAAATCCCCGGCCGGGGATGTATCGCTCTCCGCTCGAGACATGTGGGGGCCAGCCGGCCGTAATTTTGAACGGCTTCGACTTCTCCTCAAGCTCACTGGTGCGCGCCCACTTATACTTTCTCCACCAGTGGCGGGCCGAGCGGGGGGGTGTCTTTGGTATTAGTTGGTCCGGGCATAACGCATTCATGTGCTTGGGGTTGGATCTTTTATTTTTTTTTTTCTTCCTTGCCCTACTGGTCCGCTCCCGCCTTTGCCTCCGCCTTCAAATTCCATGGGGCTAAGCTTATAAATATAAATTACATGTGTAAGATATGTATGCAATTTTCATACGTGATGTGAGTCCAAAAAGTTATTATATGCCCTTCGCAAAGCTCCTTCGATCGGGCATTATTGCTCCTGGCCGTAAAGTTGGCTATTTGAGGAGGCCAAGGGATGCTACTCGAGGATATATCGGGAGACTCCTTCCAAGTATCTTTTTGATATTCATCTGAAAATTATGCTAAATTAGGTTGCAATTTCTTTATAAGGTTTTGAAATGCGACGTATCCAGTCAACCTTAACAGTACACCCTTTGAAATATTTTCAGTTTAATATATTAAATTTTATGCTCATAGATGTAGAAGAAATTTTTCCAATTGTCAGAAATAGTCTTTCGCTGTACTAAAAATATTCACATCGAAAATATGAATTTTTTGATTCCTTAGAATCGTAGGTAGAAATTCTTATAATTTTTTTTATGTCTATTCGTAAAAACGAACAATTTTCACATACTTCATCATTATGTGAGAAGGTTTTCATCAATATAATTAAATTTTATAACATGTAATTGAACAACATATGGAAATTACGTCAAATTATATACAGAAACATTTCAATTTTCAATATAACTCAATAATAATGTAATAAGTTGTGTTAGTAAACAAACCATTACCAAGACTGTTTTCTTTCCTTCATATATATACATATGTAACTTCAAAAAATTAAAACAAATTGTTTTGCTTTATTTCCTCGCCCAACGAATAAAACACAAATATATTATTTGTAAATTTTTGGAACTTGAATTGGATCTTTTAATGTACGATTAATTAATTAAAAATGGCATTCTTAATAAAGTCTAAAAAGGTCTAACTATTTTATAAAGTGGCTCGATAGTATGTACTTTATTTAAGAAGAAATAATCCACAAATAACCAGAAAAAAATCGTTGTTTAAATAAAAACAGATTCCAAATTTTGATATTCCTACAATTCGTTATATCTGATTTGTTTTTTGAAATATCTTTATAAATTCTATAATATTTCTTCTTAAACATAAGAATATAAAAAATAATCAATCAAAACAAAAGCTAAATTTTTTTAAATGTTGTATGTCTGTAACCCCCTTAGGATAGAAAAGTTTTACTAACCAAACCATAATATCTCAACAATCTTCATTCACAAGGGATTTATCTGATAGTGCGCTTGTGTATCTGCCATCTCCGAATTTCCGGAAAGCAACAGAAACGTTCACGCCTCCCTGAATCAATACTTGACCACCCTGTTGCCATTGGTCAACGAAATCTTTAAGATTCACCTCAGGGCGCATATATCCACGTCCTTTCCGCCACAACATATTCACCCTGTACTCCACACGTTTCTCAGCCATTATAGTTTTTACCCCGGCGGGCGCACCCCCATAGTTTTCCTGGGACGACTCTGTGGTGATTCTCCAAAAAGTTTGTCAGGTTGTAAAGAGTCGGGGACCACACAGGTTTCTGCAGAAGTTTTCTTTCATGAATTAAATGAAAATATTTTCCCAGAGTTTTGCGATGGGAAAAGATAATAAAGTTGGGGAATTTGTAAAATCGCTGCGCTAAGGTAGGTAACATCTACCTCGGTGTAGGGGGCGGGTATTCCAATATCTTTCGTTATAATCGGCAAGATAAATACCTCACAGGATACCCTAATAAGCAGGGAAACGTCTTTTATTGACCTTCCCCCGTAAAAGTTTAATGTATTCCATTAAAGTTTACTGCGACTGCTTCTGTACGTCTGTACGGGGGGACCAGGGGGCATATGTTCTTTAGAACATATGCTCATTCGCCCATAGGGTTGGGGGCCACTCTTTGGGGTTGATTCAATGGTATAAAACCCTTTCGGGCAAAATATATACTCTAAAAAGTCTTTAAAATGCTTCATCTAGCAATTGAGAAATTCCTTAAGGAATAGTTAATGCAAAACGGCCACACGTGTTCTTATCCAATTATGAGGGCCACCTTAAGTCAACCGGACGATATCTAAGACTCCGTCTACATAAACGGTCGGAGCCGGAGTCTAATTCAATTACGGGGAGCCACAGCAACTAGCCCGATCATAGTTCTAATTAGTGAAATTGTCTGCTTGGACACCATCCCAAAAGCTGTTCTTCAGGGATTCCCGGACTTGGCTCGAGATGATGTCCTACAGCATCCACATGGGGAAGAAGTTTATAGTGGTATATATGTATATTAGTATATATTTACATATGTAGAGGCCGGTAGTCTCCTGGACACCATACCCCCGTGGCCCAATGTTAAAGGACCACTGGAGCCACGGCTACTGAACTAACCCCAATTAAATTTGGATGGTATGTCGGGATGCTCAAGGAACATCTTGTTACAGTCAAATGGGAGAGTTATGCGGATGATTTTGGTACATCTGGAGGATGAAGTGGGTGTATAATCTCCCAGAGCTCGAAATGCTAGGTCATGTACTGTACATGCCGAATAATTTTAATTAACTAAATGCGTCCTGTCGTTTCTGATGCATTCCTGGAATTCGATGTCGGATACAATTTCATTTTTTAAAGGGCTTTTAGACTTATGACGCTGACACTAGCCAAGACGATGTTTGAGTAAAATAACGAAAAGTATCGTCGAAGAAAATTTTGCAAGTCAGTAAAATGTATGTTTTATATTTTTATGCAAATCACCGCGAGCGAAGGATACAGGAATGTCCAAACAAATTATGCTGCGCGAGAATGGAAAGACGACAGCAAATCATATTAAGCCCCCTTGTCCTCCTCGTCCTTCTCGTCGAGAGGAGAACGAGGACGAAACATGGCACATGCAACTTCGACCCTATTACCCCTTACCCTAAGAAATGTTTCTTATATTTTTCTTTTAATAAAAAGAAAGACCTCAAGAATGAAGCTTATACTTTTCCTTTTATTTCCTCACATGCATGCTATCATTCGTGTTAATGTCGTGACGCTTCCACAAATGGAACTCGGCAGGAGCGCGACATTTGCGCCCAGCCAATTTCAAAATTGCAATTTTATTTGCTCGGTTTATTTACTCCGCGGAGAAAGTTTTCTTCGCTGCCCGGACCAAAGGAGCTGGCCTCATAGCCAATTCGGCGGTTCCTTGGCCATAATTTCGGCTAACAAGTCCGTCGTCGTATGACTTCTTTCCAAATGTCCCTTTTCTTTTTTCGTCTTCTTCTTCTTGGTTTTTGTGTGGCGAACGGGCAAAGCCCTATATTTTTGCGACGGAAAGATACCGCCAACGGAAATAGCTAAAGGGTGGATGGCTGGGGCACCACATCCAACCCTCTGGTGGACTCTCAAGGGTAATAAAACTTCCTTGGGTAATGACTTGGAGAAAATTTGACAAAAATTCCCGGCATCGCACTTTTTGCATGCACTTAAAGGAGCTAATTTCGATTATTACCCGATGTCTTAAAAGTTTTTAGGGGCGATGGGGAGAGTTTGTTGTATTCTTCAAAGCTAATTATAGGTGATAGTACATATTTGAAGAAAATATTTCGTCCTTAAAGTAGATATTTATAGAACAACAACTTTTATTGATTAGTAATTAGTGTAAAAAATAAAAACACGTTTCGAATTGTACAGGTTGTTCGAGAAACGTTTCCTGAACCTATCCAATACTTTAAGTTTTTTGGATCTCTGTAAATTCAGGTCCATTTCAGCCGTTTGAATTGAAACTCTTGATGATCCTAAAGCAAGCCCTTCTATAGATTTTGAAGGTCTGCTCAGATCTCCCGTATCATTTGAGTCTGACTTAATATGATTATTCCAAATTGCACGACTAGAACTAAAGTTTCAGCTCATTTCGTACATAAAGTAATCAACAAAATTAAAGAATTAAAGAATTATTAGTCATATCTGATAATCAAAACGAAACATTTATAAAGAAAAGGATTTAATTACTTTAATTCTCTAATTTTCAAAATATTCGTTGTATTAATTTGCTAATATTAAATATTGTACAAATATTATTTACAAGCCTCCAAAATGTGGTGAATGTGATGTGTTTTACTCTTAAATAAGTTCTTTTACTTTTAATATTTTAATTTTACTTTATCGAATTTTAAGTGGAAAAAGAATTTTATGAGAATATTAAAATTATTACCTATGTTGTTTTATTTATTTTAGTCTAATAACGTGGAATCAACTAGAGCGATTTGAGGAAAAGAAGCATATGATAATTTTAATTTCTTTTTAATATCTGAAAGCACATAGATTTTAGGTATTTCAGTAGAACGGTTTTATACAGGGCGTCTCGTAAGTATCACAACAAACTTAAGGAGAAGATAGATTTAGGGGTGGCCTATCAGACAAAAAAACGACCTTAGTAAAAGTCTCACTATTTTCGGATATCGATTTTTTATAATTTTATCAAAAAATCGTGCATTCTGATCGATTTTCTTATTGTTTATTATAAAAAATTTTTTAAAAAGTATTTACTCTCGGCTAGTGTATCTATGTATTTATTCATTTGACAAAATGATGTTTTTGAAACCTGCCAAGAAAAAAATACTTTAAATTTTTTAGTTTGAAAATTTTACTGAACCTTGGTGGTGAAAAGAAAAATTTGCTGAGCTACTATTGCACATTGTTTTAATAAATTATCCATTAAATGGAGATTTCAAAAAGATGCATTACGCCTTAATTTTTTCTTTAACAAAAATAGTTATTGCTATTGTTTATGCCAAAAGGGCTGATTATAATTTTATCAATATATCGAAAATAGTGAGACTTTTACTAAGGTCATTTTTTTTTGTCTGGTAGGTCACCTCTCAATTTATCTTCTCCTTAAGTTTTTCGTAGGACTTACCGGACAGTATGTATACAAATCATTTTAAAAATATTAGACTTTGGTGTCTATGGTATTATTAGTTTAATTTGTAAAAACGGTGGAGATCGCCACCTTTGTTTCTGTAGTTCCAAAATATACGAGATCACATCCTAAAAAATACATCTCCCACCCAATTTCGCCTCGAAGCAAAAATAGTGTTGGAACCTTAAGGAAAGCTCGCAGCAACTATGCCCAGGACCCCGAATAAAACCATCTTAATCCTTTTCACAAAACATCAGTGAATGGTTCACCCATCAACCCCATGTGTCAAAAAGTCAAATGACCCCCATAAATAAGTTTACAACTATGAGAAGAGTGTTCCTGAACTTTTACTTTGTTTGGTGCTCGGGCCAATTTAGGGCCTTTTGTGCCGTCCCGGAAAGTACCCGGCTGCCCCTCCCCCAGCCGCCCGCTGTAGCGTACTTTTAAGGATCCGAGCACACAATCTCTTATAACTCATACGATTTGACTTTGGGCCCTGCTCCCGTGCCCTAATCTATCCATAAATACGTTCAAGTAATCCCTGCCCGTGCTCCAGGTCCCACCGCATTGGACGGATTCCTGAAATAACCCGCAGACCCTTAGCCCTTGTGCGGAGCCCCATGGCCGGGGCTGGATCATTACTCCTTCCGAGGCTCCTTGCGGGGGCGGTGGCCGAGAGCGGCGCGGGTGGCGACGGTAATAACTAAGAATCCTGCAGGCCCAAAGAATAAGAAGGAACTAAGGAGCCACACATGATTCAGAATTAATGTAGCGGCAAGACGGTCATCTATTACTCAGGTCTCCTACAGGAAGGTTGTGGCTTGCATGGGATTGGACCGCATTTCGGGGGAGTTAGCTTCTGGCGGGCTCGTCCTGGTGAAGGCATGCGGTCCGTTCCTGTAAATAAAAGATTTTCTGCTTATGAGGTACGTGTTCCCTGGTGAATTGCCGCTTTCTTATTTTTATTTCCTTAATAAAGATAGGAATTGAACGTTTACACATATTTCCATGATTTAGCGCTGATGCACACAAGAGATAAAATTGTCTGTGATGCTGCAACGCAAAGGATGGTAAATGTGCTGTGCCCGATTTGGGCACGTTCTGTACTCTGGGTTTTAGGGCCAACAAATAAATTTGTTTCTCATATTTTTGGAATTTTTGTTAGTCTTAAAATATTTATCTTTAAGGTTTAAAGCTACTCCTGAGCTCTAAAATTATATCTACATAAAGTTTTGAGAAATTCTTGGGCTAAAAGGTAAATGTTTATTACTTTGAAGAGTTCTCTTCATTTCTACCAAAATTAACCCTTTTACCCCATCCCAGGTCCCTCAATCTTTTAAGAAAAATTACAGAGTAAGAGTTAAAACTAATATTGTCAATAAATAAGCAAAAGAAAGTATCTTATATTAGACCTTCTAGAACCAAATTTCTCTTTCCACCACTGAGATTTAAAGAGGCTAATAAAAAAATTAGCCATTTTTTGAATCAGTAACAAACGAATTAAAAGTAATTATTAATAATACCAAACCATACAACTCCATTCAATCCTTGCACGGAAAGAGTCTATAATTCATTTTTTACTATATAAAGATTTGGCCACTGAGTCATGACCCAAAGTCATATCTTCAGACAAAAGGAACTCCTCGAATGTATACGCAACAAAGCTTTATCAACACAACCAATACCTATTAAATGAATGCACGAATAATACTAATTATAATATATAATAATAATATTAATCTAATGAATTTTTTATTTTCATGTTTACATATTTTAAGATATGTATGTAATTTCAAA
Organism: Eutolmus rufibarbis; assembly: GCA_963920795.1. NCBI lineage: Eukaryota > Metazoa > Arthropoda > Insecta > Diptera > Asilidae > Eutolmus > Eutolmus rufibarbis. Next base: position 43,307,786 of record OY987206.1, read on the forward strand.
CCAAAATTACGTATTTTTTTCAAACGAATCTGAATATGTAGTTTATTAAACTGCCGTGTCGTATGATGTGATCTCTTTTAATATTTTGTGATTTTATTTATTATTCTCCCATATTATTCTGTATTTGTATTCCAAAGATTTGTAAGTGGCCGAAAAAAAATAAAAAGGTACATTACGTTTGAAAAATCGGTGTTAGTCGCATGTTGTTATTACCCCTGAAGAGTATTTTAGAAAATCGCAAATTTGTTCGAAGTGTTAAAAATAAGTATTCAAGATAGATTTAAATGCGGGTTTTCGCGAATATAAATATATAACATTGTCCTAAAATATTCTCTCATATGATTACAATACAATGGTCAATAAACTTATTTATTTTGTATTATTATACATGAGCCACAACTATTAGATACTAACATATTTCTCAAATGTTCGCAAACACTAGTTTTTTTTCCTTTTGTAAGAAAAATAGTTAAAGGGATCCTTAAATTTGTACTGTATAAACAAATCATTTGAAAAATACGAGTAATATATTATATTTGAAATTGAATACATGGTTAAAGTATATTGCGCCAAATCAAGTCAAAAACCAGCTCGAGCTTCTGTATGAAAACAGATTTAATTATTTTTTAATTAACAGTTCCTAAACTTGCCAGCGTTACTTATTTCATATTTTAAATGAAAGCTACAAAATTCCAAATAATTTTTCATTATAGAATTTCCATAATTTTCCGAAAGATCAAATCAGGATAGGTCGGCAATATATTCGTTAAACATTCATAAACCATCTTTATGAAAATGGAATACCCCCGAGGAAATCCTGAATTCATAAAATTAAGAAAACAAAATTTTACAATTCTCAAAGCAGCGCATTTTCCTACTTCCCCAAACTCCGTGACACAAAGTTCACTTACTTAGACATCATTCACCTCCTATGATAGTCTTAAAAGTAATAATTAAGAGAGAAAAACCAATTTTCGACGTCAGGTAAAAAAACTTTATTACAAAGGAAGAACAGAATTTATACAAGACATTTATACAGATATTGGGACAGCTTGAGAAATATGATTTTCTTAACTTGTTTTTTCTTTATTTATATTTCCTTTATTAGTTCGTCTTAAGAAGCCGATCGAACCTCTTAACTCTGGACGATGGGATGGAATCCATTCTCATCGGCGGTGTATTGTACATTGTGTGTCTGTCCCAAGTCATCGACGAAGGCATAGGAGCCAGACATTACGACAACTGGCTCATCGGCTCCAGGAACATCTTTAAGTGTGCCAGTCTCATCACGTTTCTGTCCATCGCTTAATTCATACCTGGAACAAGCAAAACACAGTATAGTATTATAATAGTGGTATAAAATAGAAGTATTGCACAATGTGGCTGCACTAAAGACAACATGAGCATTCTCAGCAGCTACAATGCCACAGCAAGTTTTCAGTGATGAAACATCTTGAGGGAAAACTGAAAGATGGCCAGGTAAGTATGCGGTGGAGGCCCACCTCAAGTTAATTGGGAACCAATTTTAAGACAATAATCGTGCAGTGGACGCCACCGCAAAATGTCAGAGATAAAAGCCTTGAGAAGGCCGTTCAAAACCCAGAAATACTGAGGTACCCCTGGCCAAATCAAGCACCCGAGCTCACCTCAAACTCCTTTAGAGGCGGCGATTAGTCATGCGCGATCGCCGGCGGTAAGGCGGCGCGACGGACTCGGTGAAGTTCAGCCGCATTAACTACCTCAGAAATGACGACTGAGATATTCAAATAAATCTTCGCGAATTTTTCCAACAGCTTCTACAGCTGCCAGCGATTTGAACTGTTCGTTATGGGATAAATCGCGAATTTATCGACTCAAGTGCATTCATCCGCGGAAGAATCCATTGAGGATCCCCTGCTATTTTTCTCGTCACACATTTATATTGATTTTTTTTTTTTTTTCATCAAGTCAATGTTGCACAACACGCTGCAATTTATGTATGCACTTTAATGTTAAATGTTACATGCGGGGAAATTTTTTATTTTCTCATCGTTTTATAGGCTGTAAAAGATGCTAAATAGTCAGGAGCTCTAATGTAAAATTCACGCTCTAAAGATTTGCTTACATTGGTCATTTGCAGTAATCGTTAGAATTTGCATTTTGATGTTTTTTTATAAATTTGCAAACCGTCTTCTGATTATACCAAACAGTCTTTTGCTATCGGGCATAAAATGCAAAAGGTGACGGCTGTCTTGGTTGTATCTTAAGATACATATGAATAGAGTTTGATTGGCTACGCTTGAAATTGCAAGACTAAAACTGTCCACTTATCATAATCAAGAGGCTGTTCCCCATTTGAATCAGTAATTCGAAGTACTTTACCGAATTTTTTCTACCTCATCAAATGTTGCTATCTGATCGAATAGGAAAATTATTTTTTATTTATTTATTTATTTTCGACATGCCATAACTCATAATATGGGCCTGGGATAGAGAGAACTGATGAACTTTTTGGGATGATTTTCTCAGGCATGGAAAATATTTTTATATGTTTTTTGCGAAATATTTCGTAATATTTTTCTGGTTAAATGCCATTCGAAAGGTTGGATGGAGGATCATCTTGAATCTTGATGTATGAAAGTAACGATTTACACATTTTGGGATTACTGGAAATAAGCGAAGAGGTGTGGCTTGGTATAAAAATTATTTATGAAGTGTGGAAATCTATATATGTTTATACGCTTTTCTGAAGAGTAATAGGACTTAATGTAAAATCGTGAGGTAATTTTTGATATAGCAAAACTTATTGCTTTCGAACTCACAATTCTAGTTTTAGATCCACTTTTACATACTGTATGAATTGTATGGTGTCATGTACATTTGTACATTTTAGGCTTGTTTTTTAGAAACATTTTGAGACTAGTTTTCGAAATTATTGCGAGAAAGCAGTAAGAGTTTATAAAATTTGACACATTGACTTAAATATTTGCCAAATGTTAAAATACTAGGAAATATTCGAGAGTTCTTGGCAAGAAATATGAAAAATAATATATGAACAAAACATAAAATCTTCAAAAATGTTATGTAAGTCCCACTTTTTTTTAACTACAATTTAAAACGTGTCAGAATATTAGAAAACAAATCCTCCAACATTCTGAGAAAAACAAGAAATAAAAACATTATAACTATCAAAAATATGCTATAATCACCTTAATCACAGTGCTTATAATCCGCAATTGGGACGTGATCATATGCCACATTCGATTACCAATCTACAGATGAAAACTCAATTTATCCACTTTATCTCACAAATGTGATAATTGCGTTTGATAAAGTCAAAGATGCATGTTAATCGCCAAAGCAAAAGGGGGAAATTTTTGAAATTACACGCTACTGTTGATCACCGATCGCCAGCAGAGTTGTTGCAGCATTTCAGATTTAGCTTCCATAAAAAAAATTCTAATCGAATCCAGGCAATTAGTAATTTGTCCAGCAATTGAAAAACGTGATTTTCTTGCTGACCAGTTTGTCTGACGTATATTAAAACATCTTTTTGATTCGATCGTGATGGCTTGCATGTAAAAAAATTCTTTTAATTTTGTAAAATAATTAGTTCCTTTCACTCCTGTCACATTGATGGAACTGACTTAGCTAATTTACATATAAATATTTCGCATTCTTACATTGAGGAGATCTTTTCAGTTGAACCCGGTTTTAACCTCTGATGTCATATGAAAGATCGGTCCCCTTATGCAAGTGTTTAACTAATTTGCTTCAACCAATGGTATTTAATCGGCCGTGTTGAATCTGAATAAAATGAGTGTGGCTAATGCTCCTTTCTTGTCTTCCTACCTTATCTTGATTAATTTTGAGATGTCGGATTGCCCTTTGAAATTTTCTTAGGTGAAATAACTATCGCGTGATGTAGAAGGTAATGTTAATTAAATATCTGGAAAACCTGGGCACCTTGGTACGTTCGGTGCATCTTTGAATTATTCATAGCTCTAAAAATCCTCGATTTTCATGATTGTAATGAGATATTACTTCACTCGTAGAATGCGCCATTGAATCGTTTTGTTGAGGAAATTTAATGGAAAATTAAGTAATCATCACTTATTTTAGTAATGGTATGTCTTTTGTTTTCTCTTTAATACTAAGTTTCATTTTGAATTTTAGATCCTTTCTGATATTCGAGACTAGTTTGTCTAATTATTCATCGTGAAATCGTAAATATTATTTTTTAAGCCTAATTTAATGGTTCTTTGTGCGGTTTTCCAACATTTCCTTTCTCGATTTTCCGCTGTGAATGCGAATGAATATATAAAAGGAAGAGAACAATAATAAAAAAAAGAAATTAGAAAATACTGAATAAACAATCTTTCCTACTTTCTCTTTTATTAGTCTTCTTTTCTTTTTATATCCATATTAATTTGCATTCACAGCGGATTGCTTTATTAGAGAAAATGTTTAAAAAATGTATCATCCCAAAACTATATATTTAGTAAAAAGAAATAGATAATCTGAAATTTGATCTAGTGTATTAATCGATCCAAAGCCCAACTTCTTGTGCGGTTAGTACGACAAATTTGTTTTTTTAACTTTCGTATAGTGATAAAAGATAATATTATTAAAATTCTAATCTATGAATTTTGCACAAAACTCAGAAAAAAATTTATTATATATTTAATCAAAAGTTAACGTAGAATATATTCTCTTGGAATTCTACCTCTGTACGTTAAATATAATAAATAAGAAGCAGAAAAACGAGTATAAGTAGCAATTGTTCCAACAATATTAAAAATCAATGATGCCAAAATAATAATAACGATACTTATTAATGTTTTATATAAAGTGTGAAATGTATGTTTTTGGTATTGTATGTGAATACAATAAAATTGAGAAGTTTATTTCAAAAATTGATTAAAAAAAACGATAAATAAGAATAAATCTTGAAATGCAAAAAATTTTGAAAATAATACCAAAATGTTACCACATTATGGATTCCAAACTTGTTTTAAAAACAGTTTGAAATAGTCCAGATTCTATACTTTTGAATTCGGTGTAATCCAATGAATCACAGAATTAAAAATTTCACATATTTTTGGATTTTCTGTTTTTGTTTTTAAAATTAAAATTTTTTTGGAAAGAACACCTCAAACAGTTTTCAGAACCATATGTGGGTGAAGCACAAAATTATCACTTTGGCAAGGCACAACTAGTCACTCAAAAAGCAGATAAGACCCCTCAAAAAAATATATCCTTAGAAGTAGTAATCCTTACGCGAAGTGGTAGTTTCCAGTTCCGTCGTTTTCGTTTTCGTAGCTGATAATTGTGGCATCCTTTCCTTGCTGTGGGGCGCAAACGGCGACGGCAACCAAAGCACTAAGAACAATGATGAATTTCATGTTTGATTAAACTTTTGATAAGTGTTATCACAAGAACAAGAATAGTAAAAAAATCTGAACGAAGATCGGGTGCTTCAACTGATTACAATTAGCTCTGAAGACTGAAGATTCACTGGTGCTCTTTGAACGTTGACACGACTCTTTTATACATCGCGCCCGCGACCATTCGATGAGACTCATCTTACACAATCGACACTTCCTCCACCATCATCGATCTTAAGTCGGCAGAAGAAGATGCCCCCGGTGAAAAAGTTAGCGGCGCTAGCGCTAGCCGCGGGGCAGAGGGGGGAGGCCGGGGCTTTAAAGCGCGCGCAAATTTTGGATTCCTTTGAATGGTGGAGGCAAATCCGCCGCGATGGTGCAGAGGGCAAGAAGGCGGCTGGGGTGGCGCGAAGATGCATCTCCATCTTCTGGAGCTTTGTCATCCTGCAAAATTTCACTAAAAGGTAGCGAAGGCCGTCGTCACCGCGATCTGCCGCTTCTGCACGGGTTCAGTGGATGCTGCTGCATCTGCAGCCGCTTAGCTAAACGCAATTTTCCTCTCTCGGCGGCTGCGGTTGATCGCAGTGCACCGGGCCGCCGTCGCGCACAGGTAATAGCAGTTTTTACCTGATGATGGGTTCATCGCTGGTGATTTAAACGCCGCTGACCTTTAAGCTCCCTGATTAAGATCGCCTTTGACAGATGAAGTAAGAAGCTTCTTGCAAAATCGCGCATCACCACTATCTTATACCTTATCAGGTGCGTGTTACCAACGAAGAAGGCATACTTCTACTTATCTATCGATCGATCTGCACGACACCTCAAGACGATCGACATTCTTAGAATAGTTCTTTAGTCAAAACCATGCCCGGAAAGACAATCTTCAATCTATCTCCGTACAATCTAATCTGCTTATCTCTAGGAAAAATCTGACCGAATCAGGGCCAAGATCGCAATTTTAGGGAGTATGCGATCTTCACTTAATGGTGTCACCACAGGGCCTTGAAAATCGCGCGAAAAATTCCCCGTAAACACAAAAATTATTGAGTAATCGCTTTCATAATTTATCGCTTACCTACATGTGGTTTCTGCAATCGTCGACTGTGCTTTTGGTTATTTTATAAATTTTTTACGTTTTACAGAAAAAAAAAAGAAATGTTAATCAATAAATTGTTCAGCAATTTAAGAAAACGTTCACCCTTTTAGCAGCCACTCGATGGCTCTATGTTGTGGACAATTCGCGAATTACGTTCAAGGAAGCCATTTCCGAGCAATTAAATTAAGAAAAAATATTTATAATACTTATTGACCTCTGGGATCATCGCAATCAGATCTTAATCAGGTGGTACAGCAGGTGTACGTCGGAGGCCGTGGGTTATTTGGCCAGATAAGGACCCAAACGAAACCGGACGGTTAACGAAAAAAATATTACTATTTTATGACAAATATTTCATCAGGAGGTTATTACCTCCGAATGGAAGTGATGAGTTACCGGCAATTACATCAATAAATTAAATTTACCACTCTAAAGCTGTACGGTTTGTAAAAATGTATATATGCAATTGGAATTTCCTCCGCGAACGCAAATTTAAAGATCAAGGACGAGAGCTTCAGATAGAAAGAACTTCAGCGGGCCGCAACCTGTTCTATCATTAAGTTTAAACCCGAGAAACACCAATCGCTGTAAGTTTCAATTATTCGCTTAGGTGAAAAAAAAATCTGCTGTAATTTTCAGTTTTTAATTAAATTCCGCGCTGATTGTATGTCCGGTCGATGTTATTTTTGGATATGCCATCAACTTAGATGCCAAATGCTAGAGAGGCATCTCTGCAACATTTATTTTAAAGAATAAATTACCCTGACTTGCTTGAGTTAGGCTGAAGTTTCACGATATCATCGTATCATATATTAATTTATGGGAATTATATAAATTTGAAGCTAAAGACTCACGCACATTAGAAATATCTCGTAACCTTTGCAAAATAATACTAAATTTTTTTTAGAATTATATAATTTTAACATTTAATAGTCGTAATTAGATTTAAAATTATTTATTTTGTAGTAAACCATGTAAAATCCTATATCAAACGTAATTGAGTTTGTCTGACGTTAGCAAACAAACAAAAAATATTTAATTAGATCTGTAGAACCTTAAACAACAATAAGCAAATAAGTTTCCATTCGCTTCCGCTTCTAACAATTAATCAATTTTTTATGCAAATTCTGCTTGTACTTGTATTGTTTTGTTTTTAATCCATAGTTTCTAAATAATTCTTAGTTCGTGCATGAAATTAATAATCTAAGAAGATAAACAACGCACCAACATTAAACCAATAATTTTTTAAACACTTTATGATCAAAATACTTCTAAACAAATACTTTTTTTGATGCTCTCTACTATCAACAATTATCCAACCTCGTGTAGAATTTTAACGGCCGATAATTTATATTATTTTTTGCTAAAAAAAAAATTTATGTGTAAATATTATTAATTAGATATTTGTTTAACAAGTTTTTATCTTATGTGAAATTTCCGAATGCAAAAAGTTCAAATATGGAAATAGTGTTTTGATTGGATACACCATACCATTTTTGGTGCGAAATTTAGATTTTCCATCCAAATAAATTAATGGCTTAGCTTAGAAGTATAAGGAAAAGTATAAGATTAATATAAAATAAGTTGCGCTGGTGTCTTTGTTTGGGTAATTTTTAAATTTCTTCTGAGATTTGTCAGAAAATGGTAGAGTTGGATGTCTACACTAGACGTGTTTTTTTCAATATGAAAACATAGCTAGTTTCGTTGTTAAAATTCATACAATGTATTTCCTCATAAACAATTATTTTACGAACATAAAAAAAATAACGTCCTTGTCTATCGCGCCAAAATACCTAAAGAGAAACCGCAAAATCGTGATCATGTTTCGAATAAATATTTACAACGGTTGCTAATTTCATCCGAAAACAAATTCAAAAGGAAGATATTTTTGGAGTTCGCCTTTCCCCAAGACGGTGATTTTCTTAGCCAGAGCCGTGGTCACATACATTTCAGTGTTTAAGAATGATAACAAGCTCCAAGTCCACGATCGTTGGCGATCATATTTCAAAAGGAACATTTCCCAATAGTAAATTTTCTCAGTGCGATTGGATGGACGATGCCGAAATGATGAATTTCCTGGACCGCAGCAACAAAAGACATCGCGGCCATTCTCAGAAGTCTTTCATCGTCACGTTCCGCGCTCGTATTTTTATCTTTCATTTTGCACCATCTAATTCCAAAAAGGTCTATTATTCGGGCGCATTTGCACTAATTGAAATTTTTTTTCTTTGAGCCGCCACTCAGACTCTTCTACAAATGAGACCTCGAAAATCTTTGTATCTTTGTCCTGAGTGCGCTGGGTGAAGTTTGCCCAGATGCGATAAGCGATCTCGCGAACGAGAAAGAAAGTTTCGCTGCTCCAAGCCACCGCCGGAGCCCTACGGCACGAATGTGATTGATGACAAGCCAATAAAGTTAAACAAATGAGGATCAGACTCCGAGACATAGGCGGCTCGAGAGACAATGGCCAGGCACAGACGCTGCGATCTTGTCACGTTAGATTATAGTGTCATATCGGGCAGGATCGCGCAATCGGCTCCATTTCACGGCACATTTGTTCGGCGAAAAAAATAAAAATAAAATGAAAATAGAAACAAAAAATGTATAGGGAAATTGCCCGGCGGTGTCGAACTGCTGGTGCCATTGAGACCCCACTGAGGACCCCATCGTCGAACAAATAGAACTGGGGAGTCGTGAGCAAAATTTTTCGATAGTCTCCGTGCCAAAGAAGCGCACTCTTCCCCTGATCTCAGTCGCAAAATTGCATAACCGGAGCGAAAGTATTTCCCTCGGGTCGCCGGCGATTTTCAATCGTTTAAAGTGCATTTTCACGGCACACAGAGCGTCTAGAGGAATAAATCAAAGATTATGTCACTATGAAAGAGGGGCATCCATTCGCACGTGTAGTTCGCCCCCAAAGGCCGTGGACATCTCACTCCAAACCATCTTAAAACAAATAAGTCTACGAGCACTCAATCAAACACTATTTTTTATTTTCGTAATTTATTTGTCTTTCTTTATCTCCTGCAAAAACAAAAAACTTCGCGGTCAACAAAGTGAAGATCGACAATCAATTTCCGCAATTTAATAGCTGAATGTTATAAATAAGATTCCTGTAGACAAAGTATGTAATTCAGCTATTGAGCACATTTTGATAGAAGTCGAGACGAGTTACTTCACTAACTCCCAGATCAAAATAAAAAAGACCAATGTTAGAATTATATAACTCATCTCGTATTTTCAATAACAAACAGATAATATAATTGCATCCCTGATCAATTGATCAATCGGTGACCAATCAAACCAATCATTGACCTTAATCTGAACCAGAATAGATGAGAGCGATATGATAAAATAATAATAATAAATAACCTATTTGTAACATAATATAATAATAAATAATAAGACGAACAATAATTTACTAAAATAAAAAGAAGTAGGGATTCTATTCCTGAATACGATTCGAATTGAAGTCGTAAAATTAGGATTAAAAAGTGAAAAAGTAAGTATTTCAGTATCACCATCATTTAAACAAAAATTTTCTCAAAAACCCAAAGTGATGATGTATTTTTGTTTGTAGATTGCCCACTAAAACCTTAAATAGTTGTTGAAACTATATCAATTTAAAATAAAATATAAATTATCGTCCCTATTCTTGTATCCGTTCTAATTGAATCGAAAAGGGGTTACAAAAGCCCTTTTTGGACAAAATCTCTATAAAGTTGCTAAAGTTCTCAGAAATTCATATCAGTTGCCTTTGACTTCATTTAATTTTTTCGTCCAAAGTGGTTAAAATAGTCCGATAGAAAAATTCAATGGAATTATTTTGACATTATGTGTCCTTTCTTAGATCAGATCATCTAATAGATGATGTACATACATATTTTTGCATCTACCAGATCACCAGGAATTTGATCTGATCTTAGAAAAATCTAAAGTTGATCTTTTATAATCACAGTAGAGAAGATAACTCGCAGGGATCAAAGCGAATTTTTTACCACCCTTGACCTTTCCTGAACTGCGTATTGCGTTAGGTCATCGCATCTATCCGCGGTGGGTTTTTTCTAACCCGATCCGGACTGAATGTAACCTGTACGCTAGCCGGAGCCTGCCTACCTGTCGCTTTTAATTACCACCTCTCGCCAGTAACTCGCCATGATCACTTAAAACAATTCAAGTACACTGCGTCAATCCGAAAGCAAGTAGCAAGATGGGTTTACTTTTTTACGATGGTTTGTCATACCCAAACCTAGAAGGTGTTGGCATTCCGCACAAAAGCCGTTAGTACGTTTTGCTAGCGCATAAAAAAATATAAGACGAAAAAATCCGGAACAGCAGGAGTCAACATTTTTCTGAACGATTCGCAAGATCTGGTGCTTGGAACCGTCGCGTCGTCCATCAAATCCGTTTACCTTGCTGTCCCCGGGCCACTAATAATTTTCACGTTTACGTCTTATGCCTTGGGCTTATGCAGCGATAAACAAACGAAAATCTTCAACGCATCTTTCGGCGTCTTTTCGTGTTTTGTTTGTTTTTCCATTGTTGCTGCTGTCCGATTAGTGGAACGACCTTGACGCTTAGGGCAGATCATTTTTCTCCCAGAGGAGAACGGCTTTGATGTAGGCTTAAGGAAGCTGTGCCGGGCAAATTATTATCTTTTTCCACCAGAGATGGATTATGTGACTGATGATGCACGCTGTCCTATTCAATCTGGCTTTTGTTACAAATAAGTCAAGTTGGCATGAAGAATTAGTCCAGTCTGGGAAAATGACGTTGGTACTGTGTCTTTTTGTAAATTGGCGCCAAAACCAGAAATGCGATTAGATTACAAACGAAGGCATAGTTGCTGCAACCAACTGCACTTAACATTTGTGGCAGATTGATTAATTATCATTTGTTAGTTTGTTTAACAAAAAAGATATGCTACTTAATTAATATGAATTTGATGATCGCTTCGTGCAATTAACATTAGTTTTTCATTGAATTTATGTTGAAGGACTTTTTGGTACGAATATCTGGAAGATGTAAAAGTTTATGCTTCTATTTTATATACATATGTTGTACCGAAAACATTTTCAAGAACAGAACAGATTGAGTTTGAGGTCTCCTCACGAATTTTATAAAACTTTGTAGGACTGTTCATTTGGAGTCAAAAGTGGGAGAAACTTTTTGTCGATCACTTGTATAAGTGCAAATTGTATAAATATCTTAAATTAAGATAATTTTACCTTTTCATCGTAAAAAATTCTTCAAGAATCTTTGAAATTACCAAATTAAATGTCAATAACTTTTTCGACTTATCGATGTCTTATAAAATAACAAATTAAAGTAAAGTAAAATTTGCCTTATTTTCAGCAGTCATGTAAAAAAATTTTCGGAAATCCGGTAGAAACATTTTTAATGGTTTTTCCATAATTTTCACCAAAAGATTGTGGGAGCATGGAGAAATTGCACCGGAAAACTATCACTTTTCAGAAATTTAAATTTTAATACCTGAGGAAATATAAGCGACCGACAAATTTTATTTGCATATCGGTCATTTTTGAGCCTAAATGGACGCTCCTACAAAGTTCCATCAAAATCCGTTAGAAGACTTCAAAGTCAATTTAAGCCTCAAGAAGTATATATGAAGTATTTATAAGAGTATATGAAGTTCCTAAGTATTAACAAGCAAGTTGGAGTTCAATGTGATTATAAATATTACATTAGTTGCACCTCGATCAATTTTAACAATATCTTAATAAAGATGCAGTTAAAAAGCCAGTTAAATAGCAATTTATTGCAAGAAGCGATACTAAAAACATTACTGCAACTTAAAATGTTCAAAGTTCAAAGCAAGACGGATGTGTGTTGAAAATTCATTTATTATAGACTTAAAACCGAAGCAATTTTTTCCGCTTTTTCGTTTAAACCACCTTTTTTCATGATTTTATTTGAAGTCCTTAAAACTTACGCTAGGGAACAGTACGCTGCTCTTTGATCACGCCCTTCCAGCCTCCATCAAACAGCATATTCAGCTATTTCAGCTTCCTCTCCATGGGGACATATAAATAATGACCAAACCAGAAAATGGCAGAAACAAATTTTCAGTTTTTCTTTCTACACCTTCCCCAAAAAGAAAAACCACCCAGACACGGGATAAGATGAGAGGCCCATGGCCGTGGCCATTTTCGAACAAGTCTCAGGTGCTCCACAACTTTCTGTTATCCATTGTTTTTTTAGTTGTTTTTTTCTTGGAGGAGTCCTGTTTTTCGATTGCAGCTTGTTTTCTAATGTTCGCCCCCTTCCCTCGCCATTGGTGGTCCTGTGGAGCCCCCAAAAGAAAGTCCGACAGCTTAAACGGGAGTAAATTTCTCCAGGGAGCCTCTAACTTCTTTAGATTACGTTCAAGGAAGTGTTTACCTGAATTCGTTTCGAACAAGAAGGAGAGGAAGAAAAAACAAACTTTACCAGCGCATACCTTGCGAGAACCGCCAAACTATGCTGCGTCCACTGAGACCTGACCAGGAGTGGACGAGGAGCCGCGAACTGCTGAGTTCGCCTCTGCGGAGCTCGGGCAAATATAATTTTCAAATTAACTTCAAGGCAGCATCAATCTTTAATGTGGGGTTTCCTTTTACGATGGAAATGTCCCCAATATTATAACTCCAATATTTCGGATCGAGCTCCAAGAAGGGTCAAATGAAACAATAAACCTACAACTGCTGTAACAATTAAAAAAATTATTAATTTATGTTATATGCTATATTTTTTTAGTACTACGATACTATGTATCAGAATTGAATACATACACTGCATAAGTATATTGCTTCAATTACGTTTACTTTTATTTATTTTATAATTAAAAATTACACTAGTTAATAAATTTTAACTTTAACTATCTAATATACAACATATACTACATATTTATCATAAAGCTATTATATTTTTATTTTTGATTCAAAATGGTGAACCCAATTTGGGATCCAAATATTTGAAACTCTACAGGATCTCTATTAAACCAAAATGTATAAATGAATTTTAAAAATTTAAATTTACAGTACAATTTTAAATTTAGTGGAGATTATTCATGATAAACGTTAAATCAAAGCAAAATTCAAGTTCAATAAAATTAGATTTTGACTCCTAAAACAGTCCGACCAAAACATTCAGATTTTGGAATAACCGAAAAAGCGCTGGACCAATTTTGGTCAAAAGCTAATCAATACTAAGTTGCATCGTCCATTAATTTTGAATAAACAAATTAAATAAAAAAGTGACTAGTGCAAAGCTACTAAGATTCATCGAAATATCTTTAGCATCTTAGAAGTTATTAAATTATTTTCCCCATACAACCTGCACCACAATTTGTCGTAGATGTTCAGTTGCTCATCGGCAGTGTCAGGTAGCTTCTTAAAACCTGTAATTTATATTTTTAATTTATTTTTTCCCACCGACCTTGAGGAATTTTTCACGATGCAATATGTCTTAAAAAGGCGACTCACCGCCGGTCACATGCAGGTTACGTGCTGCACGGCACCAAGAAGGAAATTCACTTTCTTAGCGGACGCGAAGGAGTTGCGTGGTCTTGCACGAGACTTTGATTGAAGCCGAAGACCCCCTTCGGACCACAGCAAGTTTTTTTAAAGTCAAAAGGCATTTAGGATACCGCGATCCAATCAAGGGCAAAATATCGCGTTTAAAAATTCACACAATTCTTAAGATATTTAAAAATACCCGCGCTCTTGCTAGGCTCACTCATCTGCGGCAGGTGAGCCGGCTCCACCAGCTCCAACTTTGAGTGAGGAGCCCTGGGGGGCCTCGGCCACTTGCACAGTCGCGTCCTTCGATCGTCGAAGACGCGTGATAAATCAATTACAGATTTTTCATCTTTTGCGAATTTAGCTGTTATCAGCCTGCAGCTAATTAGAGGCCGAAAGTGGGGGACCACCCCGCGAGTCCGATGAATGACCCATCGGTTTTTGTTTATAAATCGCACGGCCATTTAGTTCGCTGTCGCATACAATGATCATGCAAATTTCGCAGCGATCACCACAAAAAAAAAACTAAGAGAATTTATTAGCTGGCATTAATCAGTGCCACCATCAATACGCGTTCCTAAACTTTATGACATGAAAATTACGAGACTTGCACCCATGCGATGACATAATGTATGGTCCAGCGCTGGAAGCTGGCCATCGATCACCCGAATGAGGCCCATCTCGCGACCAACTGGCCGGTCCAGCGCATTTGCATTTAAATTCGCCACAAAGATCATCGCCTATTAATTTGCGGCCGAAACACGCGCATCTGCCTCCCAAATAGAGTTGTACGACTCGCCCAATGCGTTTTTCATTGAATCGCGGTATCTGCGACTGGAATCTCGTTGGTATCTGGTATTTAGTATCTGGGATCGCTGTGACCTAAGAGACGATGCCACCTAATTTATTCAGGTGAATCTTTTGTGCCGGCCGCAGGAAGCAGGTGAGAAAATCAGTAGCAATTTGGGTATGAATGGAATTCTTCCGCGTCTTAAAAGAGCTTTTCAAATTCTTTCTTATCAATCAAGAGCCAATAAACGGGAATTCTTAAGACGGTGGCATTGTCACAAGAGCCGAAATAGCTCAGTTGGGAGAGCGTTAGACTGAAGATCTAAAGGTCCCCGGTTCAATCCCGGGTTTCGGCACATGCCTTTCTTTTAATTTTTCTTCCCAATGTAAGATTTTCATATAGACGATATATTTACTATATTTATAGACGATAGCATTTAACTTCACTCTTATATATTATCATTTGTTTCAAATATATTTATAATATCATAATTAAATTATTTCAAACTTCTAAAATTGCATATGTATTACTTTGGAGTCTAGAGCAGGCGAAAAACTGCTTTGAAGCCAAACTATTTAAAATTATTCATCGTCTTTTACAAACTACAACTATTACAATATTACATTCAATTAATTTCAGTATAATTTAATAAAATCATAACGTACTTTTATGGCAGAGAAACATAAATTCAATGTAATACAATGATAGAATTTATGGTCACTAAAACAATGTATTCCAGCTTCTATAAGAAAATTGTCGTACTCCTTTATGAAAATAAATAAATAGAAAATAATAAGATATTACAGATATAAACATAAACTAAACATTAACTTAAAATTAAGCTTTTGTGTAAACACTAAAAAATTTAAAATATGTATCATATGTATCCCCATCAATTTTAAGGGGATTTCTAGTATAGAACCCTATTGCTGAATCTGCACGAATATAAAACAAAACGGGGCTGCAAGGCGTGCAGTGTATCGCCCTTCCAGTTATCTGAAATCAAAACGGTCAAATTCTAAAATAGAGATTTGTGGCTACTACTTTGATCTAATATTCAGGTCAAAATTCCAAAATGTCTACAAATGACGCGAAATTCAAAAAGGGTTAACAGATTGTTCACTTATTTTACGTCTTTGAGGAGGCTTAACTTTATCCTTAATATCGCGAAAAATCTAAATCAGGTCACGACAAGAATCACATTCCTACCGAACATTTTAGCCCGATTTTGTTCTATTCTAACAATTTTTACATATCGGAGTACTGGACGCCAACTTAAAAAACATTCTTTGGAGAAAAACGCCTTTAAAGTTTTGAAAGTGCGTTTTTGCGATCCGATCAGCCGTCATAAAATTGGAAGCAACTAATTTTCTAGGGCAGATTATGATGAAATCTACCTTAAAACCAATTTTTTTAAACATTCCTTAATGTTTTAATAGTAATAATTAAAATACTATTTACAATTCAGTCTTTGTCTGCATGAAATATGAATTTTGAAAAAAATAAACCCCTGCTATTAGAAAAGTGTCCTCACTTTAAAAAGAAAAAATAATATTCAATAGGTTTATGTAAATAATCTTTAGGACAACAAAAATATGCCAACCATAATATCAATCAATTCTTTGTGTTGAACTAGTTTTTTCAAGTTACTTTGTTTTATTTTTAGCTTATTTATTTTTCGGATTGGATTCTGGGTTCTACCTCATTCCAAAAATTTTGTAGCCATAATAAATTCTGGAAAAAGAAGACTAACTACAACTTTTGGTAGAATTTGTGAAAAATGTTAGCCTAATAGTGGGATATTGCCAAATTCAATTTTAAGAAAGCGATATTTTACGAAAACGGGATTTTATAATGAAATTTATTTTTTTTAATTAAATATTAAATAAATTGTTTTTTGTAGTCCCAGTTATTGGATATAAATATTTCAACAACTTGGACAAAAAACGACATTTCAATTTTCCATCCAATTAGCCCAGTCACGAGCATAATTACCCACTGTCATCCACCTCCAGCAGTAATTCACCAAAAATGATTGAATCACCCGGCAATTCTTCCTCTTTATTTTTGTACGCCTTCCTGATTGCATAACTGCCCCGGCTGGCCACAAATTAATGCCCGGAGCAAAGCAAACCTGCAATAAATTAAAAGATTGCCATTTTGCATTCAGTGCAGAGCGCATCTCGATTTGGTATGCCGGCAACTTCCGTCCGCGCATGAATTCGTCGCAGGGTGGCACACGTACATCAAGGAAATTGGCATTGCACCGTAAAAATGCATTCCAATTAAATCGCTGCACTGACCCAGTGGTCCAAAATTTCGTAATTTTACAGTGAGCAAAGAGCAGCTCACCTGAAGCACCCACAAGTCGGCGGTGCCGCCCTCTGCCCGATTCAGCGGCTGGTTAACAACACGGCGCCAAACCAGAACCCATTGTGCGAAAACAATTTGCGCGTGTGGGTCGGAGCCCGACGAATGCAAAAATCGAAAATCAAAAATCGAAAAAGCCATGCAAACCCGTTTGCTTCACGGACGGACAGGTAAGCCGCTCAAGCCGGGCCTTATCTCATTTTTTGAATTCCCCCGTTCATTGTAATTGACCACCTGAACTTTTGCGCTGACCCAGGCGGCCGGTGTGTCAGCCCGTCGCGTCGATTGCGACGACGGAGCCGCGATTGCCGGACAGATACCCGCTGAATGGCGG
Source organism: Eutolmus rufibarbis (assembly GCA_963920795.1). Taxonomy (NCBI): domain Eukaryota; kingdom Metazoa; phylum Arthropoda; class Insecta; order Diptera; family Asilidae; genus Eutolmus; species Eutolmus rufibarbis. The sequence goes on from OY987206.1 coordinate 43,325,262, forward strand.
TGATGAAACCTTCTGAAGGGGACATACACCGCGATAAGATGCAGATTTTTTCTTCACCCTCTTACATTTAATTTCTCCGCGAAATTTCACACTGATTTATAGCCGGTAAAAATTATTTACGCGACAGTTACCACGCTCGTTGCCCAATCTTCGAAAATCCCAGCGGTTCGCTGACTTATGGGGCTCTCAAACTCATTTATGCCATCCGCGGCGGTATCACCACACAAATGGCTTCAGCGCCGAAGGGCACCCGGCTGACCAACTCGGGAGACATCCGTCGAACCATAGGTTAGATGATTACATATATTTTTCAGGTGATTTTTTTTCCCAATTTAATTAATTGGTAGGTGACCTGTTGTTAAAGTGGCAATTTGAGAAATGATGGGAAAAAAATTTGCCATTTTTAAGGTATGCACGATGTCCGCAACCCTGAGTTTGGGTCTACTAATTACTCTTGAGAGGAAGTATATCAAGTTTTATACTATGCGGAAATTCTTGTATGGCGGAAGAACTTAGAATGTTTAATAAATTCTTGTCTAATGATCCGAAAATGAAATTGCGAAATATGGCCAATTAACAGACGTAGCAAAACTATTTTATTCAGTTTGATAAACCTTCGCTTAACATCTTTTATTCAAGATTCTAAAACTGAGGCCGCTCAAAATTTGTTCGATTAGGGAATTAAGCAAACTTATAATATGTTTATTCCAATTACAATCAACGTTACTTAAATTGTTTTTTTAGTCATATGGGGTATACATATATAATGCCTTTTAATTTTACATTTTCACATACATATATGTTTTTCGGTATATTATAAAATAACAGGGCAACTATTAAAGTTTATTACTATATTACTAACAAATTTAGCTTTACATACAGTCATGCGAATAAAATTATCCATTTTACGAAAAAAAAATCATGATTCTAAAAATAATCGATCTTGTTGAGTCGTTAAGTGAATCTCTTAAAATTGAAGTCTATGAAAGGTATCGACAATTTGCGGATATGATAAAAATGTTTAATAGTTTTTCTTAATCCTAGTATTTTTGAAAGTGTGATAAGAAATTTTTGTCTTCGAGGTCTAAGTAAACCAGTCAACTATTTGAAAAACCCTACTACACTTTATTCTCTTCGAAAAATATTCTTCCTATCTTCTTAGAAATTATAATTTGTTTAAATGCACATAACTTTAGAAGGAAATTGAAGGACATAAAACCTTTGACCTGAAATATCTTAAACAAATCCCTAGTTATCCTCGAGTCATAAAATTTCAAGAGCAGATCAGTAAACCTGCTTTGATTAGATGTAATATGCGGGGATAACACCTTTAAGCTGTTAAGTAGAATTATTCATGGTGGGAAATGCACCGATTTCAAGGCTCTGCACGTTCGATCTCCTACATATTCCCTTGACAAAACAAAAAGGGAAAAAGTAAAATAAAAGACGAAGAAGCGAACCAAGTCGTTATGCAAAGAAGGACACATGTCTCAAGCGGAGGCATGAGGTTCGCCGAAGAAAAATTCAAAGAACGATGAAAGGCCACGCTCAAAGGACAAAATTGCAATATCCACTCTGGATGTATGCGAATTTGTACATTTTGTTAGCGAAATCCGCGTCCCGGGCACACACGTTCATCCTGCGGGAGGTATAAGCCATTTTCTCAATAAAACTCAACCGCGAATCCTTTCCTGCCCTTTTAGAGGAAACCTGTGACCCCCTGCCCTCCTGCGACAGGTACCAAGCTGCCCTGCACGTTGGAGTGACATTGGGGCTCACTCGGGTGGGCACGGCTGTCGCCCGCGCCTTGTTCCAAACATATATTACGTCTTAAGCTATTTGAAACAAATATCTCGAATATTTTCAAATTTTCCTCCATTGAGCACCGAGGAGGAGTGTGTGACTATGGCGATGCGGAGCCCTCGGCGGATATGTGGGGCCCCTGGCCTGGGCAGCTCGAGTGTTTCTTCTGGCCGCGAAATGGGGTACCAGGGTACAGCGGAGTGGTGTTCCTGCATGAAGAAGCGGGCGAATGTGCACACAATGTCTAAAAAGGTGAAATCCCTTTCCCGGTGTATCCAAGAAGAACTACACTTTGTAGAACATGGTGTACTCGGTATCTGTGCCTCCTTTATGGCGAAACGAAATTCCAATCCCTCGGTCCTCTATGGCAACCATAATAAAAGGACATAAAGAGGAGACTCGCTACGTGGAGCTTCTCCACTTCTTTCTTATACTCGTATCTATATAATATATATATTTTTTCTTCTACAGCGTATCCTCGTCGTCTCGTTGTCCGTTGCGAACAACTTATTGGATGGCAGGGCAGGTTAAGCCCTTATGAAGAAGGCGCTTCGCCAGAGTGGGTGTAATGGCTCTTAATGTTCGACAATGAAATGCTTGTGAGAGGAATGAAATCTATTCAAATATTCGATACAGTCGCAAATAACCGCCCCCAGCTACCTCTACCCTACGTAAGTTAAATTACAAAATTATTAATTTCAAGGTCAGTGCAGAAACGTACAATTTTCCAGCTAATTATATTCTTGAAATTAGGTTTCTACATTCCATTCCATTTCAACTTACATTCAAATTGGCGGCGCACTTTACCCTTTCCTTGAATCGAAATCATAAGAAAAATGCACCGGAAAATCAATTTTAATCACCCTATACTGAACTTAATGATCCTCAAGAATCGTATACGGCCAAGAAAGCAATTGAATTAATTTTCTTCGCTTATCTTGAGGCGAATTGCAGAAAATTCGTGTTCACCATACGTGAGAACATCGAGACTCCACTTGTTTTTCTTTGCTAACAATGCCAAAGAGGCTCTGAAGTGAATTAATAAGCTCATCCAGATGATGAATTAACCTTCCAAAGACGGGCTTGTTCAGATCTTGCATTGTTCATCAAAATGCATATGAAAATTTTTCTAACGTCGCTGGCCGGTTAATAAAATCAAAATCGTGATTGACTAGGACTGGCAATGACTCAGATGGTATATTAATTAAAAGAATACTTTATTTGGAAAAACTACTTATCCTTCCTGTTTTAGAATAGAAAGAAAGATTTGCTTAATTACGTTATATAAACTATTATAATAACTTGCTAGCTAAATTACACCATCGTCTTTCTACAAGTTATTTGTTAGGATTTTGTTTAACACAAAGAGATAATAAAAATTATAGAAACAAAACAAGACCGGACAATAAGTAATAACTAAGAAGTTTATAGATTAACTACATAAGACCTTTCAATATATTTCTGATATTATTTTGCAGAACATAAATTCAAGAAAAGTGCGATTAAGATTTTTATTTAACTTATTAAATTTTCATTTTTCAAAAGTTCCCAAAAATATCCCTGCTATATGAAGGGGTAATCGAAAAATCAATTCGATAGTTCTTAAAAAGTATAAAATTAATTTCTTTACAATGTATATTTTTGATCATCACAACATCGTACACTTAATACATTAATTCTAATACCACAAAAACCATATTCATTAAAAATTAAATTTTATAATACCTATAAACCTTTAAACAAAATTGTCGGAAGTCTACGAATATTTTAACGGTATATTAAACATCCTTGCATACCCGTTGTATGACCCAAATGATCATCTCGGTCGAGGTAACTATAAAAAAAACAGAAAACTCGCGACATAAACTGCCAAGCTGGCGCATCTCGTCAACATACAAATTACTTTGGTGTTAAATTTTCCATCGATCATATTGCCAATCGCAAATAATCGATTGTGCAACATCTAAAAGTTTTTTTCGCATTTATCAACAGACATGATCACTTTCCCCACTCCGGAGGATGCCCCCCCGGTGCGTAATTGTTTTAGGTGATGTAGGTTCTACCTGTGCATCAGCTCAAATAGAAGCAAGGATTCCCAATGAGTTTCGATTTAAGCTTAATTTATGCTAACGATTAGCATCGAGACGACATTTATAGCAATGACAGTTAGCCGGCCAGTATGACATGAGTACGCAATGGGTACCAGTAATAGAGATGGAATCATCACATAAATATAGTTCAATTAAAGTTTTCGGAATTAACTTTGACGGCATTACTTGGGGCTTAAGTTATGTTATGACTTAATTTAAATATCGAATGCGCAGAATTGATTTCAAATATCTAAAACAAGTTCAACATTTTTCTAGCCTTGTTGTTACTACCATATGAGTTTGAAAAGATATTCCTAAATGTTTCACTGCCGATTTTAGTCAGCTATGTTACTTAATGTTACAAATTTTTATTAAACAATGTTTTTTTTTATCTTCAAGCAAATCAAACTTTTTCGCTAACTCAAGAATTAAGGAGTCTTCCAAAGAATATTGGAAGTTTACCGAACAACGGAATGACACTTACAATTAAATGAAAGCTTTAAGCTTAAGATCAAACTTTCATTTAAGGCGTTGATTTGTTTAATACATATACTGCTTAATTTTCCTTTTTTAACCCTATCATAAAATCTGAAACAATTCTTTAAACTAAAGCAACAAGCTTGCATAATCTGTCTGGAGGTAAGAGCGATAGAAACCTAAAAAAGCGATAAATAATTCTTACGACTCTTCCGGGACGAAGTATGTGAAGAATTTTATTAGTACATAACTTAAATTGCAGTTGAATTTAATTGGCCGTAAATTAACTTTGACCAAAACAATTTTGATTATTGAAATTGTAACGGTTAGGTCAGTTTACGATTGGTATGGTGCATAGCATAAACATAATGGCTTGCATACTTTTGACCCCAGCTCAAACACTTCGAGCACTTCGAATTTTAAGTGCCTTTCTCCTCATCATAAGTTACTCAATATCTCGTCACCCTCAAAACATTAATGCAATTAGTTGCGGTCATAAACAGAAATAAGCAAAAACGCCCCATTCATAATTTGTCTCATTATCACGCTAATTTTAGTATGTTTTTTTTTCTTATTCAGTTTTATCAAAAATCAAAGAATCACAAATCGTGGAGTGGGTGCTCCGGCGCCGCGATACGAGTGAGCCAGCAAAAACGGCCGCAATTATCCGTCGGTTTAATCGCTCCTCATTGAGGCGTTTCGTGATTAGACCCCAGGTTGCACGCGAACAGCAGTAGCCCGTCTAATGATGATTTTGCTTATTCTTTATTCAGGAATCAATCAAACCTTTCAAACTGACTTCGGTTGACCTCTGGATAAAAACAAATTGTTTGGATTGTATCGGTTCTAAAAACATTGTTGTTTTTATTAATATTATAATATAATTTTTTTTATGTTTTCTCTTTTTTGCCGAGTGCGCCTCTTGCACAAATGTACAAAAACAATTTTATTTTTTGGCAGGGCTTGATTTGAATGTTGCATCACTTTGAACTGATTTAAAATTGAATTGTTGTGCCTAGCATCTTCTTGCCTGTAAGATTAAAAAAATATGCCCTCCCCGGCGGGGAATCGAACCCCGGTCTCCCGCGTGACAGGCGGGGATACTGACCACTATACTACCGAGGACTTGGTGTTTGTCAGTCATAACTTTCAACAAAATGTAGGTTTTGAGGAGATTTAATTGTTATAGACTTACCAAATTTTGCTCTATTTGCATGAGAAGTTCATCGCGCTATCGAAAATTAACCCTTTGTTTTAATTAATCACATTTAGTGATTTGAAACAGATACAGTTTACAAATAACAGAAGGCGTTTATTGTAGCAATAATGGCTATATAAAAAAGATTTTTAGTATTATTCATAAATATATATAAATAGAAGGAAATGGATAACAAATCCGATCGATGACCTACTTCCAAGCCAAGTTATAATCAAAATTTATGATAAAATGAATATAGTTTTTATTCCAAGCTCTTTTAAGAATTGTTATATATTATGTATGTTATATATTATGTATGTTATATACATATTATGTATGTTATACATTACGCCATTAAAGATTTTTGCAACGATTTGCTTCCAATCATGGAATTTTAGGACTACATTTCCAACTTCAATAATTCTAGATTGGCTACAATTTTTATATTATTAGCTAAATTTATTCAAAATATTCTAAATCAATGCATATGAGCTATATATGTACTTACTTAAAAAAACACAAAACAATACTTACGTGATGGGAATTTTTTGAATTTTGTTTCTTCTTTCTACTTATGTAAGCACTTTTCTTCCATTTCTTGAATTTACCGGATGCCTTCAACTGAATTTTGTTTCAATAAATATGTGTTCATGAACCTCACTCCAGTTGATTGAGTATTCTGTACGACCAATATTAGACACATATGCTTTGAACTAAAATCTTCTTTCTCCTTTCTTCTTTTTACCTACGAGGAAAGATAATTGGCTGTAATTTCAAGATTACAATAACAAATACGTATTATAATTTCCGTTTCAATAATTATTTTTATAAGGTTGGAATGTAAAACTAAAGAACTTTTTTATAAGGTCTATAAAAAAATGCACGCTGTTTAGACTGTTTCATCAGTTTTGTAACAAGATTTTTAGCATAACCATTCTACACTATCTGTCCAAGGGAAAGTAACATGCCTTCATAAATTTATAGTTGCAATGATGAAATAAACTGTTGATGTTTTTCTAGAGAGGATTATAAAATTATCTGAAATACCAACCGACCTTTAGCAAGATTTAATAACATCAAAATTCTATGAATTTCCTAACACACTCTATATTAGTTCTACTCAATTATTAAAAATCAATTTATGTATTATTTGCCTGATATTTAAAATATTTGATACTTACCATTTTAGTATTTCCGTAGCTATATATTTTCATTCTATAACGTCGAATAGTATTGGAATAAAATGCAATATTTCGTTCATAACTGTAGTGTGTTGTGTGTGTAGAATTTGTAAAGGAGCACTTTTGTTGACCAGCGTACATACAAACAGCATACTTACGTAAAACAATACTATGGTTTAACGATTAATAAGGCTTTAAATAAATTTTCAAAAAATAGCTGACACTGTTAATGACCATATGATACTATTAATAATAGGAAAAATCGCGCTTCTACGTTAGGTTTTGACCAGAAATATTACACCTAAAAATTACAGCAACAAGAAAAACAAACGGATAAATCACAATTCAATCAACAATTTCTTTATGAAAATTTTATTGTTAACGTTTCAACGTGTTAATAACAAAATTCAAACTTCAATAAGACTGCTTAGTATCTACGCTTGCAAAAAGAGGAATTTAAAAAGGCCTAAATGACCCTCAATAGTCGACCAGTTTTCTTGATATCTTTGGCGAATGTTCGTCCCGATCACGAACCCGATCCCTATTTCTATCTCGTTCACGATTTCGCATACGTTCCCTATACCGATCGCGATCCCGCTCCCTCTCCCTTTCCCTATCTCTGTCTCTGTCCCTACCCCTTGACCAGCTGCGATCTCTATCCCTATACCTGTCCCTATCAGTGCTTCGCCGACTGTTTCGATAAATCCTATCTCGATCTCGCTCCCAATCTCGATCGCGACTACGATCTCGACTGCGATCGCGGCTACGATCTCGTTGCCGCGAAGGGCTCCTGCGTCCGCGACTCATCGATCGACTGCGACGCGGTCGATACCCAGCAACAGTTTTTCTGTGACTTCGACTCGATCGACTTCTACTCCTGCGAGATGGACTGTGATGGTCTGGCTCTTTTGTGTCACGTTGCCGAGACGGGGATTTTGTGTACGACTTCTGTCGTTCCTCATAATTTTTTTCAGCTACCTCAGGCTCATCTCTGTCCCGTTCGTCATCGGAATTTTTCGAGGACTTGCTTGGACTGCTGGTTGGAGTGCCGTACTTATGCCGCAATTCACGTTGTCTAGAATTTGTTTATAAGAAAATTATCAATATATTAAAAAATAAAATTACCTTCGGCGAAGCTTTAGAGCAAGCTCCCTCATCTCATCTTCTCGCTCTTGTTGCTGCTGTATCTGGCGTTCGGTTCTTTCTATTTCAGCTTTTTTATCTGCTTTGTCTGCATCAAATAGAAATTTAAACATATAAAAATCAAATTGGATTCGAAATAATCTTACATTGCTTGTTCAGAAGCATTTGCATTTTCCTTTTGAGTTTCTCGCGAAGATTCGAAGTTTTTCCTAGCAGCCCAGTATTTGATACCTGCAAGGACAACTTGCAAAATTAATCAGAGTCCAGAGCGTTTCGAAATAGTGGCGACCCCATTCCTTTATGACCTCAGCAACTAACAAAATCAAACAAGTACAGGGACAGAATGAGGCCGCCACAGTTTTTAGCGAGTTCCTGGCATCAGCCCCATTTCAGGAGCTCTTTAATTTAATTTATCTCTATTTGATTTCTCAACTAAATCGAAATTTGCAAAAACGAACTCGTACAATATTAGGTTTGGTTTTTTTTAGGCAGAAAGCGCGTTAATTCGCGTCTGACGACACAGAAGACCCCTACGGGTGTCTGACTATCGACAACAAGCAATTCTTGGGATGAAGAGAAAATTTGTGAATTATTCTTACTGACTTTGGTCTCGGAGGAAGAGAAACTTGTGGCTGGAGTTGATGTGGTTGGTTTACCCAAACTACTTGCCGCTGATAGAGCAGCGGCTGGAACTGGATTCGATCGCTCCGAGCTGCAAAAGAGGAGGTGATTATTAAGATTCTTAAAAAGAATTATGCTGCATTACTTAGATGTATCATTCTGCTCATCCTCGAGCTCTTCCAGCTCGTTTTCTGAAGAGGAATCATCCTCGCGCTTCCTTCCATAGTAGCGCTTTATTGGGGCTACTGGAGGCTCCTGCACAACAACAGGGGATACAGCACTTGGTGTAGGAACTACTACTGCAGGAGGTATCGTTGCTATTGGCTTAGATTTCGATCTTGATTTCCTGATGATCGATGTCAAAGGTGGCGACACAGATCGGGATCGAGATAAAGACTTAGACTTTTCCCGCCTTACATCTGAAGAGGATGAAGAGCTGGACGAGCTATGGCGCCGATATCGTGATCTCAGTGGTTTTAACGAACGAGATCTTGAGCGATTTCTTCGCCTTAGTGATCTAGAGCGAGACCGTGAACGTGATCGTGACCGCGACCGGGATCTAGAGCTGTATCGGCGTCTTCTTGAGTACGACCTAGAACGAGATCGCCTCCTCCGTCTATACCCTCGACTTCTGCTTCTGGACCTGCTCGGCCTTCGTCTGTACCTAGAACGACTTCGACTTCGACTTCTACTTCTGTCCCGACTTCTACTTCGGGAAGAGCTTCTGCTCCTCATGTACTGTCTTGGTTTCTTGAGGGACTCACTCGTTGAACTTTTTGTATTGTCGTTCATTTGTTTGAGCTTTTCTAAGTTTTCTTTCACTTTCTCAGCGTAGGTCATCGTCTGCCCGATATGCTGGGGGCCTGCTGAGTTACCAGCACCGAATGCCGCTTTTTGCGGCTTTGTAAGATTTATCGAAATTTTTGAGTGCGGCTGAAGTTCGTCTTCTCCTCCAAACGATGTTATATAAGTAATCTTCCCCGAATTCTCAGGGGAAGGAGATCGTGAGTCACTATCGTTTTCGTTAACATTACTTGTGACTGGAGGTTCTTCTTTTGCGGCATAACTGGGCGGACTCAGGGGCCGGCCAGCAAATCGCCTTTCCCGCTGAGCTCGCCTTTCTCTTCTGCTCTTCCTGCCACTTAGCATAATCTTTTCCTGTTCCTCTTCGCGGGCCATTCTTAAGGCATCGGCCTCATCAGCATCTTTTGTAAGAAATGAGTAGAAATCGTTGCTTTTCATGCCGTAATTCCGGCCGCATCCATTCAACTCGTGCGCTTGAGACGTGTCCAATTTGCTAACATCTATCGAAACGTCCATGTCCACATCGGAATCGGATTCACCCTCAGCGTCGGGGGCTGGGGCTGCGGAGGACGTTGGAAGGGATAGAATGTGACTAAAGGGAGTTGCAGGATCATTGTCTTCGTAAGTGTATCCAATTGCAACTCCAGTGTTTCCCTTTTTCTTATTTGTCCCTCGCTCTGCTTCGAGCTGGGCGTTTGCTCCAAATTGCTCTTCAAGAAAGAGCTGGTGAAGGAACTTATCTTCCGAAATTCCTGAAAATTGCAGAATATATATTTTATTTTTATTTTCATTTATTAGGTAACCATTTCTAGTTGTTCATACAAAAATATTGTTGCAATTTATGTTTTAAATAAACATTCTCAGAAATATTTCCAGGAATATTTTACGCGGAAACTTGTTTGAGATTCTTTAAATTCATTCTAGCGCTGCAATTTTTTTATTATTTCAATTCCTGTACAATTTTTATGTATTGAAAGCGATCACAGTCTAAGAAAATCATTTTTCCTTTTTGAGGTATGAATCAATTATGTAACTACTTTATTGTAATATACTTTTCCGTAAACTTTACTAGCGTCAACTAGCGCAAGCGAAAATGTAAGAGTAAAATAACGAAAATTTGTCTTACCTAAAAAATCGTTTTGTGCCAAAATTCTGTATCTTTCGTAGTTGCACTGGCGCTCCTCGGGACTGATGTCCTCCAGCTCCTTCACCTTGGGAATGGGCGGAATATAATCAAGATGAGCCCGAACATCGAACCGGTCGATCAAGTTGTCTGGCTGGCCTTGCCAGGGGACTCTGTAGGTTTTTGAAAAAGAGAAAATTTGCTATTAACACATGCAGGCATTCGTGCTGAGGAAAAGAAATAGTAAAGCAAATGCGGAAAGTCCTCAGAGGAGGCACTAAATATCACTTGCATGATTGCGGAGCCGTCGCCTGCCGCAGCCACAGCCGGGTCCAGATGGATTTTGCATTTCCTCCCGTGGATTTGAATAAATTGTGTTGGATCGGCTTTCTGCAACCCGAAAAGTTCAATTAATCGACCGATTTTAATAAATCTAGTAGACTTATGTACGCACAGCAAAAAGAATACTTTAAAATAAATACGGTCGGATTACTTACAATTTTCTCATAAAAGTCCTGCCTCCGTTCGGCTCTTTTTCTGTAATCGACTAACATTCCCCGGATCTTCCGCTCTTGTTTTCTAGCCTCGTGCCACATTTTCATTTGTCCTGGTTTGGTTAAATAAAACTCCTGGCAACGAATAAAACTTTATCAAATGCCTATGGCACCGGTGCCGTGCAAATGCGACGAAAATTCTTATCAAAAAACCCACAACACAAGCCAAGCTATCAAGAAGAATGAGCACTTTTTGACAATCTCAATGACAGTTCTAAAATTTTGTCGGTAAAGCGACATCTGCAGACTCAATTAAAAATGTATATTTGAATATTCTGAATTTTGATTTTGTGCTTATTTTGCTATTAATATTTAAAAAGAATCAAGCAAGGGATTAGATTAAGCTAACTTAGCTGTCATTTTATTTAATTAAACTAACATTAATAAAAAAAACATCGAACGAACTGAAAATTCAGCGCAAAATTGAATCGTTAAGGCTGTTATCCATTTCAGAACACCTAATTTTTTAGGTTTTTTGCCTAACTGTTGAATTTTTCGCGGCCGTCAACTTGTAACTGTTATACTCAAGTTCGTTGCATTTGCATTTTGTGGTTTCTGTAGTAAAAGTTGTTAAAATTAAGATGAAAATGTTGCTGGAGTGTGCCACTTGCTCAGAAAATAGTTTTCAAGGTTTTAGTTAATTAAAGAGAACCAAGAAACCTCAAGAACAGCTGCGTATTCGGAAGAAATGCAAGTATAAATCTCAAGTCATAGGTCCCACTTAAAACTCCGAAAATCTAACTGAGGCTAGTCTTTCTCCTATAAATGGTGATTTCAATTAAACTTCATTAGTGTTAATTAAGTTACCGATGTACGGGAGCAAGATGCTCAGAATATTACAAATTAATTGACAAATTAATATTCAGTATAACAGTAGAACAGAATTCTTCATTACGTCAAAGAGTTTGGTACAATTTTAAGATTTAACCGTCTAAAAAGCGACGTTGAAATGTACGGCACCGAGTCTAAAATTTATGAGAATTTAACTTAATCGTGAAAAAACTCAGCAAAAACCCCGTTTTGTTTTTTTTTATTAAAATATTTGTACTAAACTAACTTTTGAAAAATAATGAAAATTTGTTTGCGAAAAATATTTTTTGTAAGTTCGGTAATTCCACAGTTAAATTTAATCACACACATGCTATCGACGAAGATTTCTGAAAATAAAATAAACAAGATTAACAACTAATCCCAGCGGCTTCGCTCGCTTAGAACTTAAGATAGAGACAAAGTTCCACTCCTCACCTGCTCTGATCTTTATCGCATGAGAATCTGTAGAAAATTTAGCCTAAGTTTTAAGTCAAACTCAGAGCTACATATCAACAAAAGTCCTATCAGAATCTATTCAGTGGTTTTCACATTATATGTATATTAATTAAAAATATTTTTACTAACTCTAGTTCCCCGCATTACTTTTTGGCTCACGTAATCCCTGCACATGGGTGACTCGGGTCTGTAGTGTTTTTTATTCACTTAACATGTTTCGAAAAATCTGTAAAATTCTGAATTAATGGATAACTCGTCTAATACAAATTATATTCATCATGAAACAAATTTTATCACATTTTTAGAATTATGAAATGATCGAAAAACGCCATTCGCATTTAAACATATTTTAAAAAATTGTGGACTAATGTGAAGTTGCCTTTAAAAAATTAGGAGCATAATATTTTTATTAGAAAGATGCTCTTTCAGGAATACAAATATGAAATTCATGCCATCGGATAGTATATTTTATGTTAAAACTTGATAATTATCAAGGTCTCTGAAAGAAATTTAGAAGTAAGAAAAAGGTAAAAATACCTTTCCACGAACAGCCATTTCGAGAATTTAAAAGTTAAATCTTTACGAAACTAACAAAATATGCTATTAACCTAGAATTTAACGTAAAACAACATTCGGAAACCAACATTTTATGCACGTACATGGGTCAATCGTGTCCGACAGAGAAATTGTCGCTCTCGTGTATGAAGGCTAACATAAAAATAATACTCTCTTGTCCCCTCTACTAGAGACACGAGTGACTCATGTGCGGGAAACTAGGGTTAATTATATTAAACATGCATTGCTTTTTTAATCATTTATTACTTTCTAGACAAATTACCTCGGTCTCGTTTTGGATAGTGTTGGCTAAACTACCAAAGTATGTACATAGTGGTCATTTTTTTTTGTATACATAAATACATAGTTAATACATATAAAAAGTAAATAATTTAAATTCTATCGGGGCTCACTACTTCAAATAAAATAAAAGTACTATTCTAAGTTGTCTAACTTAGCTAATTTAAAAAATGATAAGTCGTTTTTATTAGACTTACCCAAATACAGCACTTATATTAAGACGGTATATGAGATTCAAGTACCTATGTTTTCCAAAAAAGTTTAAATTGGGCGGTAAAAATATTATAATAATAAAATTATTTAGTTTTTTAGTATTATTCATAACAAATAATGTCTGTACATACTGAAGAATAGGTTTAAGTGTTTATTATTAAAGAAAACTGTAAAGTACATTGCTGAATTAAGTTTTAAAAGATGCAGATAGATTTGATTAGTTCGTAGAGTTATGTTAAACTATAATCGAATCATCTTGCTCCGTCGGACCTACCTAACATCAATGTCTGGTTTTTTCTGTAATTTAAGGAATTTCTGCATTTCCTCAACACTATTAAATGTCATTGTCTTCTTGACAACTTTTTGTGAAGTTGTAGAGCCTAGGTCTTGATGCGTTTCTATTAAATAAGTTTCAATGATTGATTTTGTGGAAAATTCATAGTTAACAGCTTCCTTCCTCCTATAATTACAATTAAAGAAAAAATTCATAGGCGCTACACAAGTGAATACTTCGAGGTCGAAAACTGCTGGATTATATTCTATTTTGGTCTCTTCCACGTGAGGGTTACAAACACATTTTGCACCTAATTTTTTATTTTCTACATATGCTATGCAAAGGCATTTGCAAGGGTTTTCTGGTTTGCATAATCCAATATTTTGGCCCATACACATAAAGTCATTTGAACCATAAGCGCATCCTAATAATTTAAAAGTTTCGTTATGATATTCTCTGATTTGAGAAAATCCATTCAAGAGAGTGTCCGTACTAATCACTTGAGTTTTAGTTAGGTCTAGAATAACATTATTGAAGTCAAACTGTTTGGCCGAATCAATAGAAAATATTGTGGTGCATTTGCAAATTAATTTATGTGGCTCAGAATGGTGGCAGGTGCAATTATCGATTTCTGTCGTCTGTTCGTTGAACTTAAATTTGGACTCCAAGATGTGAGGGTTACAGAACAACATTCTAATCCAATTATTATGTTGATAGTGATAGACACTAAGGCAACTGCAAGGCGTATATTCTGTGCAATGATGCATGGGCTCAACGCAGCTGCAGGAAGCTTCACCATTACTAATTTTGCATGCGCATACTTCGAAATGCTCATTGCGAAATTCATAGACTTGCACGAAATAGTTTAGTATGATGTTAAAATCCATCTTCTGTAGTTGGCTTAGATCTATTTGGACAGAGTCGTATGTAATAATATGCTCAGGCTTTGTATAGTCCTCACAGAAACATTTTAGCGAAGTGCCTTCATTCATTTGATTGTAGCAGTTACAAGTTTGAACAACAAAAGCGTCCTTGTCGTACTTGACCTCAATTCTTTTATCTTTAATTCCATCGGCACAGTAGCAATGTCCAATCAGGTTTCCATCTTGAAACTTGTAGAAACAAAGGCAATCGGCGGTGCTTTCCTTGGTATAGTATTCGGTATCATCCTTGCACTGACAATTGCTCTCGCCGTTGTAAAATACGCATCCGCAGATGTTAATATCGCCCTCGAAAGTGAACTGTGCTAGGTAGCGTACGATAATTGAAATATCGATTATGTGCAATTCGGTTAAAACAAGTGGTTCGATTGCGTCAATCGAAGAGGCCTTGTTGCAATCACATATTAAAGAATTTCCCGTATTAGCCGGATTGTAGCATTTGCATTCTTTAAGGTCTACCTCTGTGGGATATTTTAATTTTACTACTGGCTGCAGGACATGACGGTTACAGAAGCAATTCTCCACTACTTTGTCACCAGTTTTTGCTCCAACACACATGCAATTGCAAAGGTTTTCTTTCGTACACTGGTGTGTAATTTCATTACTGTTGCACGTAACGTGTCCGTCGACGTAGGTTCCATTGCACAAGTCAAATACCTCCTCTTCAAAATGCTCAACGTAGGCTTCGTAAATGTATCTGAATTCTGTCCACTTTATTTCTATGATCATTGTCCAAAAGTAGTAATCATCTTTTACAATGGTCCAATTGACGTCAGGTTCTTTGGGATATTCGTTTTCAGGTGATTTAGGAAATTCTGGAGGAGGTGCTTCAGGCGGACTAGGAAGGCTTTTCGGAGTACTAGTGTTTGATGCTGAATTTTCATTGGGAATTGCGGGCTTTACGGTAGGAGGTGGGGGTGTTTTAATCGTATGTTCGGGACCTTCAATAGGAGGCTTGGGTTTTTCTAGCGGACGCTCGGATTCTACAATGAGAGGCTTGGGCTCTTCAGTGAAAGGCTCGGGCTCTTCAGTGAGGAACTCGGGTACTCGAGTTAGAGGTTCGAAAGGTTCGGGTGTTTCAGTAGGACGTTCGAAAGGTTCAGGCATTTCAATTGGAGGTTCTAGTGATCCAGGATTATTGGGTACTTCTGTGGGAGGCTCGATTATTTTAGTAGGAGAAACAGTATTTTCAATTAAAGGTCTTGGCCCTTCAGGAGTTGTAGTGATTAAAGGCTCAGTTGAATATTCATTATCATTCGGTGGGCTGGGTACTTTGGGTATAGGCGTTGTAATGATGAAATTTATATCTAGATCTCTATGAGTTGATGTTACTACTGGCTTTTTACTAGTGGTAGTTGTCAATGGATTGACTTCATCTGGATATTTAGGTACTGTTGGTATGGTAGTCCCTAAATTTTGGTTAAGTACTTGTTCGCGTATTCGCATCTGACCATCTTGATTTGACTTATCAAAAATATGAACGGTATGATTAATTCCATTAAAATCTATCAAACGTTCATTTGTTTCTATCAAATATCCAGATGCCTCTGGGCAGTCAATAGTTTTGCTAAGTGTAGATCCATTGTTTTGAATACATTGACACTTTAAGTGTTTAGAGCTCAAATGAGCTTTTAAACAATTACAGTCTATAGGGTTACCTTCCAAATATAAGCCTTTCTTGTCAACACAGCTACAGGAAAAGTTACCTATTGCACTTGGTTCTGCAATTGCAGTGTCGCATTCACATGTCAATATATTATCGCACTTGCATTCCAACTTGTTTTGATTATTTTGCTGCGGAGGATTGTGATGAGCTGAATTATGATGTGCGGAATTGTGGTGGTTTGTATGGTGCTTTTGAATCTAAGAGAAACGTTAAAAAAAATTTAAATTTAAAATAATGTTAGTATAAATATGTAATTGAGTTTTATAATAATGTAATTTCTTACATGTGTTAAGAGATTCCTAAATATTTGCACGGCTATTATTACGTAATTTAAGTCCATAAGTTGCAAGATACAAAAGCTGGGAATCACAACAAGCAAAACGAACCTACTTCCATCATACATATTAAAAAAACACAACTCTAAATACTTCTACAACAATGAGTTATTGAAACAGCAACACCTCCTGCCCCTAATCTAAGACTCTATGTAAGTTTCCTTCTTCTTTTTAAAAAATCTATAAGTTAAAAATTTGATTACCTATTGCATAATTATTTAAAAAGTCCAAATTCTGAACTATATTTATAAACAATACCTGCAGTTTGTGATATTTTATAATGCTAAATATACTGAAACGAAAATATTCAAAAGATCGGCTGACAATAAATCAGCAGTCCCCTCCAACCAAGCTACATACATACATACGTCTACGAAAAAATTGTTTACAATGTCTGTTCACTTAAATTGTTTTAACCTTGTTAGCTTACACACTTTCAATTTGGGCTTTGCAAAAAAAGTGGAGCAGAATCTTATTTAAAACTTAATTTCTATGTACAACGATTTTAAAATTTTTAAAACTAATAGCAAAATTATTTCTTGCAATTTAATAGTTTAAATTATCTTGTTTTGTATTTTAAGGGTGTTCTTGCGCAGTAATTATTTAAAAAAGAATAAATTATAATATATCTAATGGCTAATATATGTGTCGAATCTAAACTTTATTCTTGACATTTAAATACTAGATGATAATAAACAATTGGCCAAATAAAAGTGGCAAAAATTGACTGCAGTAGGATGTCATTTTATTTTCCATTCGGCTCCTAAAACAGATTGCGCACATTTATTCTTTGTTCAAATTTTTCAGGCAGAGAAGATTTTAAAAAGGAACATTCGCATTATTTTGAAATTAAGAACTACGTTGTGAGCAGATTTAGACTAGCGGGTCTTAGAAAACTCTTATATATCAGCAGAAAAAACATATATGACTTCTAAATACTGTCAACTTAATTTAGACAATTAATATAAATTTGTTCCAGCGACCTACCTCTTCATTCTCAGTAGATTCACCTGATTCATGTTGTTTATGTTGGTGCTTATCTTCATGATATTTTAGTCCATTATTCTTTCCTTTGTGTGAAGCATGAGCACTGTGTTGTGTCCCTAGAAGGAAATCAGATTTATTCGGCTATTTATAAGTTTATAGTCAAAAGTTCTACCATGTTTCGTAATGGCGACAGGAACCACGTTCACAAATATTAAAAGAAAGTAACCAATATTCACTACCATCCGACCTCTCATACTTTACGAATATTTAATTTAACTATATCAAGATATCAATGCAACACTCGCTTATATAGCTTAACGATATTTTTTTGGAGCAATCTTCGAGATGTATATTTATTTCAATGTGGTTAACAACATCTAATCAGCTTTGTCTTTCAAATCTCACTTGCTTATACAGATGTGTGGAAAAAAAAAACTAAAGAAAATCCTTTTGTCACAAGAAACATCTCAACAGCAAATTGAACGATTTAAGCTCTTCTATTTTGTTAAGACACGCCTCTTATATGAATTTTGCACCATTAATCTCTGACATTTAATGGAAAATTCACGACCAGGATCGGCAACACTTATATAATTAGCAAGAAATTATAAAACCTACTTCACGCGCCGACACACTCAAGTATGTTTTCTTGCTGAACAGAGAAATAATGGATATTTGTACAATTGGCAAAGAATACAATTGAACAAAACTTCTTGTTGTATATTAAAATCTGTTGGCTGCACAAATGTTAAATGATTTTTTTTCAACTTTTTTGAAGAGTAAAAATTTAAGGTTTTAAGGTTATTCTGTTCATAGAAAAACACAAGCGCCAGATAATAATTATTTATTCAATTCTCTGTGTAAAGTAGAAGTGTTTTGCAAACATTCGTACGAGTACTATAGACATAAAACCATAATTGCAGTATTCTTTTGCAATCTGTGCAAAATAAAACATCAAATCCAAAATAACACCGTCAACTTCACTTGTAAATAAGTATTTTGAAGCACGTAATCAAGGAAGATTTTATTCTGAATAAAGGAACAATGCTTCCCAAATCTTCCAATGCTTCCCAAGTCTTTCATGTAAAACATAACTAAAATTATATCCTAAAAAATTTCAGAAAATATGTAACAAGAAAGTATGCCATATTTTTAATTTACTTCATCGCATTGAAATTAAATAAAAACATACTTAATTTCGATAAAATATGTCACAGAATTTAATAATTGAAATTAAGTTGTGAACAGATGCGACTTCATTCGTACATTTATATTTTCAAACTATTAGAAAATTAGTGCACGAAAATATTCAAATGATTACAAAATTGCCGCTCCCTTTGAATCCTCAAATCACGTCTCTAGGGCTTCGGTAACCAGCTTTTATCAAAGGCTGTTTTCTCGAAACCACATTTTTTAAATCGCCCAGTAACGTTTTTCGGGCAATTTTCATCCGATTGTCTTGAAATTGTAACTGCAGCTTCCCAAATAGATTCTTGATCAAATTATACGGCCTTTTTTCAGTTAGGTAAGAATTACTTGTTTTATAAAGAAATAAGAACAATTTTTACTTTTACATTTTCATTTCAATTATTTTTTTATAATAGTTTTCTCAAATTTCCCGAGAAAGTATCATTTTTAAGTACGCCAGCTAGGTGTATCCCCTTAAAACTATAAAGAAACCTTTGTACCTAGCTTTATTTAGCTTCATTGTGTCACAATAAGATTTACGAACACAAATAAGTAGCTCTCAGAGTTTTAGACCTATGTGCATGAAATTCAGCAACTATTATAGATGTTTTAGGTGGGAATCTCAATTAATTAATTAATTAATATTATAGAAAAAAAAACGTTTTAATTTGAGATATTTCTCTCTTTTTCTAATTTAAAGTAATATCGAAAAATTTTTGGTCAAGTAAATTTTGGTTACGCAATGTATTATATCAATTGGATAGTTCTTCCAAAATAATATTGATGTTTCATTTACCATTCTCTAGTTATTAAGCTTCGAGTTTGTTTTTATTGAGTCGTACTTTGCACTTTCTTTTACGATACGCACTTGACCAATTTTTGCAACAAAATAAAGCAAAAGAATTCCACCTTTAATAGTTATCAGAGAGCAAAATTTGTAATTGTAATTGTAGTTTTTATCTTCCAATCGCACATGAGTACTTTTTGACTCAGTATTCTCATCTCTATATTTTGGAGTCAAAATTACAATAGTTCATTTAAAAAATTTTGTTGACCCAGCAATGACCGCTTAATTGTATCTCTAGTCTATAAATCCTCTTCAAGTCCTTATCACATTTCCGGTACACAACAACTTCTTATAAATTGGAATACAAGTAATAAGTATATTTTAATATATTTAAAAGATATGAGGAAAGGAAAGGTATGAAAAAAAGTTCTTTTATTTTTATTATACACTTTTATTTATTTTTTAGTTTAACATTCAAAGGTTAACATTTTTATATTAAACATGTTGTACTATAATGTTTAGAAAAGAATATAGGCTTAAAATTAAATCGAATAATAATAATCAAAACTTATAAAAAGTCCTGAATGTTTTTCGGGATATTTCTACCACAATTTCCAACAAAAAATAGAACATTATTAAGTAAATGTAAATCAAGATTGTTTTTCGGAAAAAATTGCGTTAATTGGAATTTATTGAAAAAGTACATATTTATTTTTTAAAACCCTTAACCCTTACGTGCTAAACATTATTATTAGGATTTAACATATTTTGTAATGTTGCGCACAATTGTGTAATTCTTAAATTGTACATCACCAGTACCATTTACAACAGTCGTATTAGTAATATATCTTGTCGTATTGGTAATATATGTTGTCACGTTCTTTACTATAGTGTGGTTTACCAATTGCGGGCTGGTGGTCACATTCCAAAATTGAATATATCTTGTTACATTCTGTACTTCCGTAACGTGACTAATCTCGTTATCAATACCTTCATGGCTTTCATATTGAGGTGGGAGTACGTCATTTATTAACTGACAACGCCACTGTGTATCAAAGTAGCACCTATAAAGTTGGTACTTGCTATTATCATAAAAAATCATCGGTTGCACAAGATACAAACTGTAAGCACAGCCGTTGTTATGTTCAGATTTACTAGTCAAACAAAGGCAAGGTTCTGGTTTCTTGTTACTAGAAACATTATAAAGACAAGCACGATAATCTTGATTGGTACATGTCTCAAAGAATTTGTCACGAGCTGTAAAGTTCGTAGATATGAATTCAGCCAGATTTTTGATTTCATTATAATTTTCCGGCACGTGTATCATGTAGTTAACATACCTTTTGTCCACCGAAGCCATTTCTTCACATTCACCGACCAAAGATCGACTATTTCTCCCAGTATTGTGGCAGACACAATTTGCCAACTTTAAATATGATGAAGTAAAGGTATATTTTACGTCTAGAATGTGATCATTGCAAATGCACTGTGCCATTTGACTGTCATCATTTAACCAAGTGCAAATACAATCCGCTGGCGACTGAATTGTGTAAGATCGTACATCATTCTGACATTTGCAAGACACCATCGGTCCTTCTTTTGCACAACTGCATTTATTAAGTGGTTCATACCGGAATGCCCGCGTGATTTTAAGATACTCCAGAATGACAGTGATTGAGACAGATGACTTTGAGCCTAGATTCATTTCAACTTCACTATAAATTGGATTGTATGATTCTTTTGGAGTACACTCACAAGACAATTGATCTAATTTTTGCAAAGTATTACGGCATACACAAGATTGTAGTTTGTTTTGGTTTGTATTGTATTTTATATCTGGAATCAAAATATGTTTATTGCATAGACAATTTGCGGCCTTACTTGAAAAGGCAGATAGTATGCAAAGACAATTGTAGGAAACTTCTTTATTGCTTATTGCTTCCTTGTCCGTCCATGTACATGAAAGAGGCAGTTTTGAATTTTTGCAACTAATTTGGTTGAAAGTCTCAAATTTAAACTCTTTCCTGCTTATGAAGAATTTCTGAATAAATTCAATGGTAAGAGTAACTTGCTTAGCGTCAAAAAGAATAAAATCATATTTAGGTTCGAATGATTCTTTTTTCCTACAGTTGCATGCCAGTTGGTAACTATTACCTTCATATTGGCAACTGCATTCTTCAATATCGTTCAAAGTAGAATTGTACGTGAACGTAACCAGAGATGCATGAGGACTGCATAAACATTCTGTTGTACTAGTTGCGTGATAGAACACACATAGGCAGTTGCAGCGATTGTATCCACTGTATACCTCTGTCTTCTGCGCACAGTTAAGTATCAAAGTTTCATTTAAATTTACGCCACTGCACTCATTGAAATCGTCATACTGGAACTCCCACCTTTGAAGAAGATACGTGCGAATGACGCTAATATCTATCTGTATTTGCAACAATTCGATTAGAATAAGATCAAAGTTCGGCTCGAAACTCAAAATTTTATCGCATTTGCATGTCAGTTCATTAGTTTTGCCCGCATGAAGGCACTTGCATCGTTGAATATCGTTCATCGTTGGGCTGTATTTAATATTTAGTTTTAATACGTTAGGACTGCATAAACATTGCACCTCATTTGTATTATTAATACATAAACAATTGCAATAATTTGTTCCCACATAAAGTTCTGTCTTCTCTTCGCAACTGATTAACAATGGTGTGGTACCGCTGCATTGAGTGAAAGACTCATATTTAAATTCCCAACTTTGTTGAAGATACGTGGTGATAATTGTAATATCAATCCTTACCTCGTATAATTCAATTAAAAGGTTGTATTTTGGATTGAACGATAGTTTTTTCTCACAATTACATGTAAGTTGATTAACGTCTCCATCGTAAATGCAGTTGCATCCTTCAAGGTCATTAATAGTGGCATTATATGTAATATTTAGCAGAAGTATATGAGGACTGCACAGACATTCTGTTAAGCTGGTGTTTTGATGGAAAATACACAAGCAGTTGCAATGATTCTTACCTGTGCACGCCTCGGTATTATCGTTGCAGGTTAAAGTCAACGGTGATTTCAAACTGGTACCTTTGCATATATTTATAACTTCATGCTGGAACTCCCATCTTTGTTGTAAGTACGTCATGATAATAGTAGTGTCAATTTGTATTTCTAGCCATTCGATCAGAATATGGTCATAATCAGGCTCGAAGGTTTGTTTTTTCTCACATTCACAGGTTAATTGATTTGTATTGCTCTTAAAGAAACATGCGCATCCCTGGAGATCGTACTGTGTAATACTGTACGTTATATTTGGCAAAAGCACGTGAGGACTGCATAAACATTCTACACCATCGTTCGCATGGTCAAGCAAACACAGGCATTTGCAACGATTACTCTCCGAACATTCATATGTTTTTGTTATACAGGTAACAGTCAAAGGTAATTTCAAATCATTGCCATTGCATAGGTTATAAACTTCATATTGGAACTCCCATCTTTGTTCAAGATATTGTAGAATTATGTTAATATGGAGCGTCACCTGACTCAAGTCTAACAATATAAGATTATATTTAGGCTCAAACGATGGCTTCTTCTCACAATTGCAATTCATTTGATTGGCGTCGCCCTTATTAATGCAAATGCATCCTTGAAGATTGTTGTTAGTGGAGGTATATGTAATATTTGACAGAAGAATGTGGGTACTGCACAAACATTCTACTTCACGGTCGAATACACATAGGCAATTACATGGCTTATTTTCAATGCATGGTTGAGTTTTATCGCCGCAGGTGAGTGCCAAGCCCGATTCTGAAGAGGTACCTTTGCACTGATTAAAAACTTCATGTTGGAACTCCCATCTGTGTTGAAGGTACGTCAGAATAATTTTAATGTTGATGGTTACCTCCTCGAACTCCAAAAGAATGAGGTTATAGTTAGGTTCGAAGGATGTCTTATTCGCACAGTTACATGTCAGGCCATTTATATTTCCCTCCTGGAAGCAGTAACACTGTTCCAAAGTATTTTGAGCTGTATTATATGTAATGTTGGGTAAAAGCACGTGAGTGCTGCATAGACATTCCCTCGTATTGGTTGCTTGATGGAATAGACATAGGCAGTCACAGGTATCGTACATTGTATACATATCTGTTTCTTCTGTGCAACTAAGAAGGAAACCAGTGCCATTGCAAAGATTGAAGACGTCATATTGGAACTCCCATCTTTGTTGAAGGTATACGAGAATATAAGTAATGTCAATCACTTCCTGCTGCAATTCGATTAAAATTTCATATTTAGGATTGAAAGATGGTTTTTTCTCGCAGTTACATGTCAATTCATTAGCGCCAATTTTGTGGATACATTTACATTTTTGAAGATCGTAATTATTACTATACGTAATATTTGGCAGCAGCACATGAGCACCGCATAAACAATCTGTTGCACCAATAGAGATATCAAACAAACAAAGACAATTGCAATAATCCTTCTCTGTACACATTTCTGTTTTTTCTGTACAGCCTAGCGTCAACGATGGTTTCAAACTGGTGCTCTTGCAAACAGTGAAAATCTCATGTCTGAATTCCCATATGTCTTCGAAATACTCTAAAATGATAATAATATCAATTTGTTTTTCATACCAATTAATCAAGAAGTCATATCTTGGCTCGAAAGAAGATTTTTTCTCACAATTACAAGATAGCTCATTATTCTTGTTGACGCACTCGCATCCTCGAAGATCGTGTAGAGTGGTATTGTAAGTAATGTCTAGTAAAAGAATGTGACTACTGCATAAACACTCTGATGTTTTGGTGACATGATCAAACGTACATAAACAGTTGCAGGGATTTTTTGCGGTGCATTTCTGTGTTGTATCTGTACATGAAAGGGTCAAGGATGATTCCAAACTGGAGCTATTGCATACATTGAAAACCTCATGTTGGAATTCCCACATTTGTTTCACATATATTAGGAAACTTTCAATGCTAAAATGCACCTCTTTCCATACCACAAGTATATCATAACTAGGATCGTAAACTGGTTTTTTTTCGCAGTCGCATATTATCTGTTTCGTATTACTCTCATAGTGACAAATACATTCCCGCATATCGATTTGAGCTTCATTGTATGTTATATTTGGAAGAAGCACATTTGGACTGCACAAACAATCGGTTGCATTCATCACGTGATCAAATATACATAGGCAGTTGCATTGGTTTTTATCCGTGCATAACTCCGTTTTGTCTGTGCATGTAAGTAATAACGGTGGCTCAAAACCGGAAATTTTGCATAGGTTAAAAACTTCATGTTGGAACTCCCACCTTTGTTGGAAGTACGTGAGCAAGATGGTTATGTTAATATACTCCTCTTCCCATTCAATCAAAATATTATGTTCAGGATCGTAAGAAGGTTTCTTCTCGCAGTTGCACGTCAGCAAATTACTATTGCCTTTGTAGAAGCAGTGGCATCCTTTAACGTCGTTCTGAACTGTATTGTAAGTTATATTTGGTAAAAGCACATGAGGACTGCATAAACATTCTGTTGTTGTTGTTACGTGATCGAAAACACACAGGCAATTGCAGAGATTATTTTGCGTGCACGTATGTGTTTTATTTGGACAATTAATAGTTAAAGATGATGCCAAACTGGTACCTGCGCAACGGTCAAAGATTTCATGTTGGAACTCCCACCTTTGTTCTAGGTATTGTAGGATTAGATTAATGTGAATCGTCACCTCATGTATCTCAATCAAAATAATTTCATATTTAGGCTCGAAGGACAGCTTTTTCGCACAATGGCATGACACCTGATTGGGTTTATCCTTATTGACGCAAGTGCAATCTCTGAGGTCGATTGAGGTGGTGCTGTACGTAATATTTGGTAGAAGCACATAAGGACTACAATAACAATCCACTGTAGTTGATTGAAACTCACACAAACAATTACAGTTCTTCTTATCAGTGCATTTTTCAGTTTTGTCGTCACATGTTAGTAGCAAGGCGGCTGCATTCGAACTGGAACCCGTGCAATGGTTAAACACTTCATGACGGAACTCCCATCTTTGTTGGAAATACGTAATGATAATTTTAATGTTAATTTTCACTTCAATTACCTCAATCAGCATTAATTCATATCTAGGTTCAAAAGATACCTTTTTCGCACAGTTGCATGTCATCTGCTTAGTATTGCCCTTCTGGAAGCAAGTACAATCGTGGAAATTATTATTATCTATGCTGTATGTCATATTGGGTAAAAGCACGTGAGCACTGCACAAACATTCCGTCGAGCCAGATTCATAAACTGCACAAAGGCAGTTGCATTGATCTTTTTCGGTGCATGCCTTCGTATTTTCTGTACAGTCGAAGCTTGTAGTCAAACTAGTTCCCTTACATATGTTAAAGGTTTCATATTGGAACTCCCATCTTTGTTGAAGATACGTCAGGATGATGGTAATGTCGATCTTTTCCTGGTCCCATTCGATCAAGATATTATAACTAGGATCGAAGGTTGGTTTTTTATCGCAGTTACATGTCACATACTTAGTATCGCTCTTGTATACACAACTGCATGCTTGCATATCGGTTGTAGTAGCGACGTAAGTAATATTTGGCAAAAGCACATGAGGACTACATAAACATTCTGAAGCACTAGTCTTATGTTTGAACAAACACAGACAGTTGCAGGAATTGTTTGTTGTGCATGTTTCTGTATTTTGCGTACACATCAAAGTCAGTGGTGATTTTAAACTTGTACCGCTGCATAAATTGAAAACTTCATGCTGGAATTCCCATCTTTGCTGAAGATAGGTGAGGATGATGGTAATTTCGACGTTTACGTAAGGTCCAATTAGAATGAGATCATATCTAGGCTCAAATGAAGGCTTTTTAGCACACTTACATAAAAGCTGATAATTGTTTTTGCCTTCATTAATACAGGTACACCCTTGCAAATTGTTTTGAGTAGTAGTATAAGTAATATTTGGCAAAAGAATATGGGTACTGCATAAGCATTCTGTTGCACTTTTTGATTGATAGAACACACACAGGCAGTTGCAGCGATTCTTTTCCGTGCATAATTCGGTTTTATGATTGCATTCAAGTTCCAAATTTGCTTTCAAACTTGTCCCATTACATTGATTAAAACCTTCATATCGGTATTCCCACCTTTGCTGAAGGTAATTAATTATGATAGTTATGTCGATTCGTACATATTCCCAATCGATTAGAATAGAGGTATATTTAGGTTCGAATGATGGTTTTTTCACACAATTGCAATTTATCTGGTCGATTTTACCTGTGTTAAAGCACATGCATCCTTGAATATTATTCAAAGTTGCATTGTAAGTAATATTTGGAAGAAGTATGTGGGTACTGCAGACACATTCTATCGCATTGTTCTGGAACACACAGAGGCAATTGCATTTATTCTTTTCCGTGCATACTTTTGCTTCATTTGTGCAGGTTAGTTGTTGAGAAGTCTTACCGGAACAAAAATTGAAAACCTCATGTTGGAACTCCCATCTTTGTTGAAGGTACGCGACTATTATGTTAATCTGGATCTTCACCTCGAGGTACTCCATCAGAATGAGGTCGTATTTAGGCTCAAACGGCAGCTTTTTAACACAGTTGCATATTAGCTGGTTGGTACTTTTCGTATGGAAGCAGCTACATCCTTGGAGGTCATTCACTTCGGTGTTGTATGTAATATTTGGTAGAAGTACGTGAGGACTGCACAAACATTCGGTCGCAGTGGTAGCTTCATCTAACACACATAAACAATTACATTGATTTTTTTCCGTGCATTCGTCTATTTTATTTGTGCAATTTACGGTCAACGGGAGCTTTAATCCTATACCAGCACAAAGGTTGAAAACCTCATGTTGGAACTCCCATCTTTGTTCAAGGTATTGAAGAATTAGTTTAATATGTACCTTTATTTGAGACAATTCTATCAAAAGTGACTGGTATTTGGGCTCGAAGGATGGCTTTCTCGTACATGTGCATGTCATCTGATCGGCTTTATTGTTATTAAGGCAAGCACATCCTTGAAGATTATTCTCACTGGTGCTGTAGGTAATATTTGGCAAAAGAATGTGAGTACTACATAAACACTCAACCGTATTCGAAGTGGGATGGAACACGCACAAACAATCGCAATGATTTTTTCCTGTGCAACTCTTTGTGTCTTCCATGCAAGTTAGTGTTAAGGATGATTTCTCGTTGGTTCCCTTGCAATGCCTGAATTCTTCGTGTTTGAACTCCCATCTCTGTTGAATGTACGTGAGGACGATATCGATGCGGATTGTTATCCTGTGGAACTCTATCAGCATGAAATCGTACCTTGGTTCGAAGGAAGTCTTTTTCACACAGTTGCAAGTCATCTGGTTAGAATTGTCAACTTGAA
Organism: Eutolmus rufibarbis; assembly: GCA_963920795.1. Lineage (NCBI taxonomy): Eukaryota > Metazoa > Arthropoda > Insecta > Diptera > Asilidae > Eutolmus > Eutolmus rufibarbis. The sequence goes on from OY987206.1 coordinate 43,353,165, forward strand.
GGCAGCTACATTCCTGAAGATTGTTCAAAGTTGTGCTGTAAGTAATGTTTGGCAGAAGCACGTGATGACTGCACAAACATTCCGTTGTACCAGTTCCTTCATTGACTATACAAAGGCAGTTGCAATTTTTCTCTTTGGTGCATGTCTTTGTGTTTTCTGTGCAATTGAAGCGTGAACTCAAACTAGTGCCACTACAAAGATTGAAGGACTCGTATTGGAATTCCCACCTTTGTTGAAGATACGTGAGGATGATTTTAATTTCGATCCTTTCCTGACCCAACTCAATCAAAATATTATAGTTAGGATTGAACGAATTCTTTTTATCGCAATTGCATGTCAAATCTTTAGTACCGCTCTTGTAGAAACACCTGCATTCTTGCAGATCATTCGTAGTATTGGAGTACGTAATATTTGGCAGAAGGACATTAGGACTGCATAAACATTCTACAGTACTGGGCATTTGGTGAACAATACATAGACAATTGCAATTATTTTTATCCGTACATTTTTGTGTGTTTGCTGTACAGGCAAGGGTTAAGGATGGTTTCGAAACAGTCCCATTGCATAAGGTGAAAACTTCATGTTGGAACTCCCATCTTTCTTCAAAATATGTGAGTATGATAGTAATGTCGATTTGTACCTCAAGCCATTCAATTAGAATGAGATCGTATCTAGGCTCGAAAGAAGGTTTTTTCTCGCATTCGCATATCAGATGCTTGCCATTATCCTTGATAACTTTTTGGTGAACACATTCGCACTGTTGCAGGTCGTTTACAACAGTATTGTATGTAATATTTGGTAGAAGCACATGTGGACTGCACAAACATTCCGAAGCATTTTTCGCGTGATTCATCACACATAGACAGTTGGAAGGATTTTTTCCAGTATATTGTTCTACTTTATTTTCGCAATGAAGTACCAAAGGTGATTCCAATTTGGTAGTATTGCACACATTGAAAACCTCATATTTGAACTCCCAGTTTTGTTGAAGGAATTGTTTGATGATGGTAATGTGGATCGTCACTTTACGCAAGTCGATTAAAATATTGTTATATTTAGGCTCAAAAGATACCTTTTTCGCACAGTTGCATGTCAGTTGCTTATCATTGCCTAAGTAATGACACGTGCATCCTTGCAGATTGTTTAAGCTGTTGCTATACGTAATGTTCGGAAGAAGCACATGAGAACTACATACACATTCCGTCGTAGTGTTGTTTTGATTGAAAATACATAGACAATTACAATCTTTGTTTCCCGTGTATTCTTTCGTGTTTTCTGTACAAGTTAGAGTCAAAGGTGAACTCAAACTGGTACCTTTACACACGTTATACACTTCATATTGGAATTCCCACCTTTGTCGAAGATACGTAAGAATAATAGTTATATCGATTTTAATTTCATTCCACTCGATTAAGATGTGATCATAATTGGGCTCGAAGGAAAGCTTTTCAACACAGTTGCATGTTAGATTATGACTTTTTGCTTTCCCATTATGATGGCATTTGCAATTTTGGACATTGTTGAACTTTGTATTATACGTAATGTTCGGTTGAAGTACATGATCACTGCACAAACATTCTGTTTCACTGGCAGCTTCGTTCAAAATACACAGACAATTGCAGTGTATTTTTTCACACATCGATGTTGGTTTTGTGCAGATGACACTTAAATGTGGTTTCAAACTGATGCCACTGCAACTATTAAATTCTTCATGCTTAAACTCCCAACTTTCTTCAAGATATTTTAGGATGATGCTTATGTGAATTGTTACTTCCTCAAATTCCATCAAAATTAGTTCATATTTAGGCTCAAAGGATTCTTTTTTCTTACATTTACATGTTAGCTCCTTATCGTTGCTTTTTTGGACGCACATGCATTCTTGAAGATTATTCAACGCTGTGTTATACGTAATATCCGACAAGAGAATATGAGTGCTACAAAGGCATTCTACAAGTTTCGATTGGAATACGCACAGGCAATTACAAGTATTATTTGTCATACATGTTTGAGTACTTTTTGAGCAGGTAAGCGTTAAAGATGATTTCGAATTAGATCCTTTGAAGTGACTAAAAACTTCATGTTTGTACTCCCAATATTTTTTAAGGTATTGTTTAATGACTTTTCTGTTGATCGTTTCTTCCTTTTGGAATACGATCAGAATGCTGTCGTACAATGGCTCATAGGAAATTTTCTGTGTACAGCTGCATGTCAGGGGCCCGGCATTGTCCTTGTGGTAGCACTTGCATTCTTGCATATTGTTCACAGCTGAGTTGTATGTGATGCTTGGCTGAAGCACGTGAAGGCTGCATAAACATTCCGTTGCTCTATTAGACTTTTGGAACAAACACAAGCAGTTGCATTTAGTGTGATTTGTACATAATTGCGTGCTTTCCTTGCAGCTCAGAGTTAAATTTGATACGTCTTTGGTACCTGTGCATTGATTGAAAACTTCATATTGAAACTCCCACCTCTCTACAAGGTATCTAAAGATGATGGAAATGTGGATCGTCACCTCATGGAATTCAATTAGGATGCCATATGGATTGTATGACAATTTTTTATTACACACGCATTTCAAATCGTTGGCATTACAAGTACATTCTTGCAATTGAACTTTTTTTGAGTGATATGTAATACTAGGTTTCAGCACATTAATACTGCAAAGGCATTTTGATTGGTCACTCGTCTTCTCGTCCAATTTTTTAATGCAAAGGCAGCGGTATGAATTCTGGTATATAAATAGCTCTTTGTTATTTGTAGAAGGGCACTGCAGATAACCTTTTGAATGTGTGCATTGTATAAAATGCTCATGGCGAAATACTTGATGTCTTTCAAATGTTTTAACAACGTCTTTAATTTGAATTTCGTACATAAATTCTATCAAAATTTGATAATTTGGATTAAAGGACTCTTTTCGTTTACATTTACATATTGGATCAGTTTTTTTCGTAGCTGAAATGTCACAGGCACATTCTTGCAGCTCAATTAAACTTGTATTGTAGATGATATCTGCCAGAAGCACATTGTAGCTAGACAAACATTCCGATAATTTTGGTAAATTGGTCTTATAGACAATACATAAGACATTTAGGATGTTGTGTTTTGCATATCGATAATAATTTCTAATGCAAGAGCACGGTAGTTCTTCTTGTGGGTTCGTGCAAGCGCATGTACTGAATCTCTCAAGACGATATTCCTCGACATTTTCGAAGTAATCCAATAATATTTCAATATCTATTCGAACTTCTTTTACAATATTTAGAAGAACAAATCCATAGTCGGGATTGTAGGGTCTTTTAGGTCTACAAGAATCACAAGAGAGAGAGTTTACATTTCCTCCAGAGCTGTAGCACGAACACTCAAAAAGATAAATTTCTTGTGTGGAATAAGTTATCTGGGGTTTCAAAACATGTCGGTTGCACAAACATTCTTCCATAGAATCCTTTACATATGAATGTATACAAAGGCAATTAATTGGTTGCTCTTTTGTGTAAATCTGTGTACTTTCAGTGCAGCTACATTGGTATTTACTGTCCGGTTTTACTACACATGTACAAATATTAAATTGCTCGTCCTTAAATTCAATGGAAGTCACAAATTCTTGGCGTAAAATGGTAAGCGTTAATCCTTTTTCTGGGAGTATAAACAACATAGACTCATAATTATAATATATGGGCCTGGCGGTTGTTGTCGTAGTTGTCGTTGTGATTATTTGTGGCTGCTCTATGGGCGTGTGGCTCCAACACTTGCAATAAATTTGGTTCGGTCTGATATCTGGAACACAGTAGCAAGCTCTGAGTGGGATTATCTCTGGATTGTAGCGTATTTTTAGTTGAAATATGTAAGAATTGCATATGCACGTGTTAATATATTTATCTTGATCTTTAACGCATAAACATGGAGCGAGACCATTCACTGGATAATGTAACTCACACAGGCCTCTTAATACAGTTTCACCGGAATAACAACCACACCGATCATATTCTTTATCCTTACCTTGGAATTTTGGTATAATAATATCGCGAATTTGCATCATAGTCATTGATTGTGATGATAGCTCTACTTCTGTAGATAAATATTTATGGTCATTTATAATGTTGGCATTTATGTCTCTGCATGTACATGATAATGCTTTGTTACCTCGTATATTATGCACACAAAGGCATGCTTTCAAACTGTATAATTTGGCACTGAACTTAAACTGTCGTTTCAATATTTTTGGATTGCATAAACAATTTGCTTGATTTAAATTTCGTTCCGGATCAACACAAAGGCAATAACCGGGATCAAAGTGTCTATATGCACCCGTTGACATCGGGTTATCACAATTGCATTCTAAGCGTTTTCCGTCATAAATGCAGTAGCAAGTATCAAATTTTTCACCGCGAAATTCTATTCTTTCCTGAAAGTAGCTGCGTAGCTCTTCAATTACAATATCACCAAGAGGTGTTAAATCGTAAACTTCTGCATTGGGATACTGGTATGGTAATTTTTTTGGGCCACGTCCAGATGATGTGTATGTGTTGCATGTGCAAATTGTTTCTTTACCAAACATACAATTGCAACGTTGAAGATTTCCAGTGGCATGTATTACCTTAGGTTGGAGCATATACGGGTTGCATACACACCTGACAGGAGCTCTGGATTCAACATGGTCGTCTTGACACAGGCATTGAGAAAGAGAATTACGCGTATTTGTGTAATGATTACATTGGCATTTCATTCCAAAATCCTCACAATAACAGGAATCATAGTCCTTATCTTCTTCAGAAAATTTTCCGAATATGACATCACGAAAATCCTCAATCCGTATTGTCGTTTGAACTTCTACTTCTATAGATGTATATTTGCGGCTGTCATATGTATCCCGCTTTATCACGTTTTGGCAACTACATTTCAAAGAGGACCCTGCTCCACCAGTATTATAACATAGACAACCTTGTAAGGTCACATCGCTTTGAATTTGAATCTCAAGTATGTTCGAATTGCATACACATTTAGGATCACTATCGCCAATGCAAAGGCAACTATAGGGTTTTGATTTTGTGTAAATCGCTGTTTTGTCGATTAAATTGCATTCTCCATGGCTATATGTGCAAACATCAAATATCTCATTCCGAAATTCCAGGAATTGTTGAAGATTCCAAATAATAGTTTCAATACTTAGTGTTCTTGTTATTACCAGGACAACTTTGCTATAATCATAACTTCTTTCATTTGTAGTAATTAATTTTTTTGGCTGGTCATACGGAATGTATTGATTACATTCGCAAATTGAAGTAAACATTGATTCGACCACGCAGCGACAACCTTGTAGATTTCCATGCTCATATTTTATCTTAGGTTGTAGTATATATAAGTTACATATACATCTGATGTGAAAACTGGGATCAACAGAATCGTCCAAACATAAACAATCAGAAACGCCATTGTGTGTATGTCTAAGACTTGCACAGGACAACCCTATGCTAAATTTTTTACCATAACAATAATCATATCCTGTGTCTCCTGGAGGAAATTTTACAAATATATCATCACGAAAATTCTCAATCCGTCTTGTATCTTTAACTTCTACTTCAATACTTGTATATTTCTTGCCTTCATACATCTCCTCACTCCTTATCTTTCGACAACTACATTTTAAAGAGGACCCTGCTCCGCCAGTATTATAGCATAGGCAACCTTCCAAGGGTTCATCGCCTTCAATTTGAATGTCAAGTATGTGCGAATTGCATACACAATTACGATCACTACCGCCTATGCAAAGGCATCTACAGGGTTTTGATGTTGTGCAAATAGCTGTTGTTTCGATTAAACTCAATTCTCCATCGCTGTATGTGCACATAAGAAATACCTCATTCTGAAATTCCCGGAATTCTTGAAGTTTCCAAATAATAGTTGCAATACTGTATTCATATGTTATTAGCAAGACAACTTTGCTATAATCATAAGTTGGTTTAATTTCATTCATTTCTCTTGGTTTAATTTCATTCATTTCTCTTGGTTTAATTTCATTCATTTCTCTTGGTTTAATTTCATTCATTTCTTTTGACTGAATGTATTGATTACATTTGCAAATTGAAGTAAGTAATGATTCGAACACGCAGCGGCAACCTTGTAGATTTCCATGCCCATATTTTATCTTAGGTTGTAGTATATATAAGTTACATATACATCTGATGTGATAACTGGGATCGACAGAATCGTCCAAACATAAACAATCAGAAACGCCATTGTGTGTATATTCCATTTTTGCACAGCTCAACCCTGTGTCAAATTTTTTACCATAACAATAATCATATCCTCTGTCTTCTCGAGAAAGTTTTCTTAATATTTCATTCTGAAAATTCTCAATTCGTCTTGTATCTTTAACTTCTACTTCAATAGATGTATATTTCTTGCTTTCATATATATCGTCATTCCTTATCTTTCGACAACTACATTTTAAATGTGTTTTTGTTTTATCGGTATCATAGCATAGACAACCTTGCAAGGGTTCATCAGTTTTAATTTGAAGCTCAATAATATTTGCATTGCATAAACATTGACTCTCATGATTTTCCTCTTGTAAGCAAAGACAATAACAAGGATTTGTAATTGTGTAACTGCTTATCTTTTTTGCGCAATTGCAATCGGCATAATTTTTGCATGTACAGATGTCAAATCTCTCATTTCGAAATTCCTGGAATTTTTGAAGTTTCCAAATAATTGTTTCAACGTGGAGCTCTGCAGTTGTTATCGTCAGCACATTGACTTTATCAATGCTTTGTTGTTGAGTATTACTACAGTTCCCTACGCCATTTATTGTATAACATGTTCTCTAAAAATTATAAAAAAATTATATGTATTTAATGATGATGTATATAATGAAAGTTGAATAATAATTCTATTACGAATTATCAAGTATGAACTGAATTATAATGTATATAAGTATGATAATATTATTACATATAATATAGTCTTTATTTTGTTAACTATTGTAAAAACCCATTCTTGCGGAATATTTGAAAATATTTTTCAAGGAGCAAGTAGAAATTCATACAGGGTGTTTCGTGAAGGTCTAAACAGGGGTATGCCAATCTATTTTACATGGTCTCCTGATCAATGTTTGTTCGGATTACTCTGATTCAATTACATATATTAATATCTTATGTATGATTATCAGTTTATTAAAAAAGTACATAGTTTATATTCTTCACACCAATATTACATACATAGCTCAAGGTTAAGCTTTCAATTAACCTCTTCAGGGGCGAATTTTTTAAACATGAAGAAAAATTTGCCTTTTGTTTGATTACTTGCTTATTCATTTTTTTTCAACAGCTTTTCAGTATGTAAAAAAAAAAAAATTGAAAAATATTTAGTATAAGAAAAGATATTAATTTCACAAATTTGACAGTAAAACGCTATAAAAAATCTAATTTTACAAATTATGTTTTTAAAATGAAGTAATCATTAATGCTGATCAAATTTTGTACATTTTGGGCCAATCTTTAGATAACTTTATTCATCAAATAAAATCAACAATCAGCTTGGCTGTGATTTAAATTAGCTATCAGGTGGATAAATAAATTCGCTCTTTAAGGCAGATAATCAATTAATGTTTGATTAATAGAATGAAAAATACTTTCTCCTCATAGGAAAATTGATTTTTTACCTGAAGAAAGAATTCTTTATTCTATTGAAAAATCGGCCCCTAATAATTACAGTATTAGTAATAATCAAAGATTTACGCTATTTTTTCAATAAACGAAAAAGAAACCTAGCAACAATCAAAGGCAACTTTGAAATAGTTTTAAAGCAGTTAATGTCAAGTAAAATAATTATATTATCCATTCTGCCATACCACAAAGTTTTTGGTTTTGTTTTTGAAAGTTAATCTAGTGAATAATTCTTTAACGTATTTTAATTCTTTTCCAGTTCGAATAATTTTAATTTCGTCAGAACTAATTGAATTCCAAAAACTTAAAACCATTAAATAACCATTATAATGCCATTTGTATAATCTCACAAAGATTTCGTTCATTTTATTCTCAAGTTCTATTATATTTTTAAAATAATGAAAGTGTATCTTATTCTGTGCAGAACTTCAAAATATTATACCCCTTTTAATTTATTTGAACACAAAATTAATGTGCGTTTATATATTTGTTGGTTGCATTAGAATATTATTTGATGAATTAAAAATGTTTTCTAATTATTATAAACAAAAGTAAACTTAAAGGATTTAATGTCATTAGAATTGAATAATTCTAAACGAGAAAAATTATTCTTCGTGTTATTCAATTAATTGGAAGAATTGCTGAAGATAAAAATTTTGAATCGCAAATACCACTACAACAGTTTTTTAGCTGATATTATTAATCAAGATATCTCTTTTTTTTTCTTTTACTTTTTTTTTTGAAAGCAAATAATAATAATTTGTACGAATATGCGACATTACATACCGTAACATATGTAGTTTGAACTCTCTGTCCATTGATAGTAGGAAACTTTCCAGAAGTCCCAAAGTTATTTGTTGTGATCGTTTCCTTTCCATCAGGATTTATTATTACTGTCGTTCTTCTAGAGCCCGGGCCAAATGGGTAAAAATTCCCAAAAGAGCCCAAGTTAGTTGTACTGGTAGATCCTCCTTTAACCGAAGTAGTCGTTATCGTTCGCCCATAAGTTTTTGTTTTTACTCTGTAGCCTGTTACAATTTTACTGGAAGTCGTATTACCAAAATAAAACGGATGCACATTGTTGTTACTGCGGTAAACTGTATAAAATTTAATTAATTTTATGTACTCGTATATAAATAACACAGGTCAACACTAAATTTACGACCGAACAAATAGCAGGTCATTTCTGTAGATTTTTTTCCGTAGATTACGAATTACAAAATAAAAATACTTAATTGGATTTCGTTTTCAGGAAAAATAGGGTGAAAAAGTACAAAGGCCAGCATTTTTACCATTTATGAAAAATCATTAAGAAATATCGGATTGTTCGAGGAACTAATTACATATCTTAAATAATAGCTTGAATTTTAAGCTATCATATAAAATTACAAAAAGCTTTAGGACTTGTGAAAATATTACGTGAAATTGGCTTTTTTCCATAAATTAATAATTTCACACAGGCAAAAGGTGAATGAAAACCATAACAAGCGGACGACCACGAAAAACTTGTTCAGCAAACTGTTTGAAAAGATCTATTGATATTAGTGGTATTTCATATTTCTAGACTAAGATTCTGGCTTTCAGTTGAGCCATATTACAAGCTTTCATTTATAATTATTTTTCAAAAAAGTCTTTACGGTATTTTGTATGTCAGTTTAAATTTATATTTCTTGAAAACGGGAACGAACTCAGAACTTTCGTTTGAAGTTTTTTAAGCTATGAATAAAATGCTATAGGAATGACCTCTCGCGGGTCTTGCCGCAAAAACAAATATTAATTTATTCCTCTGTGTAATCTTTTCTTCTGAAACCTACCTGGTTTGTACTCATTGTACTTAGTGTTCAACCCATAGCTGCAACCTACACTGACAAACAATAAAACTAAACAATTTAACTTCACAATTAACTGTCTTCTCATAATTAACACTGGTTCACATCTAATGACAATGTTTTGCTTTAAACTCTTTTATATATTTTCAACTACCATATACAACAACGCAAATCGTAAAAAGAAATCGATGAAGTATTGTTCTTTTCAATTCTTTTGGTTATACAATTGTTTAATGTAAAAATTTCGGGCGTGAAAACACCTCTCAAGAAGTTGGATGTATTATACAAATTTCAATTCGCTAAAGCAATAACTAATATAGGATTTGGACTCATTAATCGTCAAATATATAAGAGCTAACATGTTGCCAAATTTTAATTACCAATTAGAAATGAGCAAACGTTTTTTCATTTACCTTGGGTTGAAAATTAGCATTCTTTGATTGCGCAATTGGCAGTTGTTGATACAATGACTTGGTCTTCAATTTTCAAAGTGAATTGAAAGTTAAGAAGAGAAAATAATTTCAATTTAGAAATATGACTGATTTCATTTTAATAATATTTTTATTCAGACTGCTGAACTAGGTGCAGACAAAAAAGCTTCTGAGCAAAACTGCTGCGTAGACGGACAGAGAGACATCGAAGTTTTTTTTTTCCATTTTAGTACTGAATTCTAAAAAGATAATAGTACCACTTTAATTCAATTACTTTTGATTAATGTAGAATTTATAGCGAAGCAAATAGCAAGCAGTTTTGAACTGTATGAAGGTTAAAGAGTTGAATTTTGAGGACAAAGTAAGAAATAATATTGCAAAATTTTTGTATAAGGATATTGAGATTTGGGGCCTTCGTGTTATATTGATCTTACAATTTTTGCTTTTATAATTCACCTTAAGACTACTAACCCGAAAGCCGATAGACGATTTGCAAAACAATAACTCATATTCTATAGAAAAGTTAGCAAAAGCTCAAACTCTGCTTTTGTATAGAAAAACCGACCTTCAAACTGACAACTACTTAGATTTTTCTATGTAAAAATTGAGACTGAGCTTTTGTCCACTTTTTTAGTATATTAGCCAATGAGTAACCATAGTCGTTTATCAAATTTCAAAAATTCTAATGGCGATCTTAACATTTACAGATTTTCAAGATGGCAGTGCCATAATAAACAAAAGGTTCACAAAGGGCCAGAAGGGCAGGAACACAAACTGTTGAGATCGAAAATGTTAATAAATTAAAGTGAGTTGTGTTCCAATACTCTGTCAATGATACATACATATGTATGGATGTGTTATTTAATTATTTTATTTATTTTAATAGGATACTATGTAGAGTTGCTTTGGTAAATTTCGTTAAGCCCAAGTATGGTAACGTTATAATTTTTGATAAGTTAATTTATTTTAAAGTTACGTACCATTTTTAACTGACTTCAAAAAAAGGAGGTTCTGTGTTTCCCCCGTATGTAGATATGTTTGTTTGTTTGTTTATTTGTACGCGATTTTCTCAAAAACCACTGGACCGAATTTGATGATTCTTTTGCTGATATAATCTATATATTTTTGGGGAGGTTTTAGTATATAACAGTGTGCATATATTCAAAATGGCGATCCAAAATGTTGGCCGACATTTTTTAACGTCAAATGATTGCAATGCAATTGAATACATTGGGGTTTTTGAATTCGCTGATAGCGAATTTACTTAGAAAAAATTTGGAAATTCGAAATGGCAGATCCAATATGGCGACCGACATTTTTAAACTGCAAGGGATTGCCATAAAAATTAAAATTGAGGGGTTTTTAGGGGTGATCACTTCGAATTTGCTATCAAAACTTGGAAATTCAAAATGGCGGATTTAGTATGGCGTAGGGGAGACCGAGGAGAGTTGTAACAGAGGAGAGTTGTAACAGAGGAGAGTTGTAACAAAGTCAATTTCTCGAAAAGTATGACCGTTAGCCAACTAGCGAAGTCATGCATTTACTGATTTTTCGACGCACCATTTGATGCAATTCGCGACGGCAGCCTGCGGAGAATGGTTATGTGTATATGCGACGTCTGTGCAGAAAAAATTGAAAAAGTAACTTTTTGACTAATATTTAGATAGCCTATTATTCGATACGTATTAAGTTAGTGCTATTGTGAGATTATTTCTAATATACATTGCCATATCAAATTTCATATCATGATATTGTTTTTTGCGTTCGCGTCGTGTTTTGAGATTACGAGCCATTTTTCAAACCAAAACACAATTTTTTGCGCCTAGGAGAGTTGAAACATCTTGTTTCAACTCTCCTCTTTTATTTTTTTTTGTTCAACAATAATGTTTGGTGCTGTGGCTTCAGATGGTAAGTTGTTATTAATTGTTTCAGAATGCCAAATCAATACGTGCGCAAAACGTATAGGGGCATGGCTAGGATAGAAATCTATTAACTAACCTATGAGGAGGTGACGTTAAGAGGACAGTGTGTTCGAAATGCCGCATCTTCATATAATCTGAACCATATTTCTCTGTTCGATTTATTACAAAGAAACAGGCTTTTGAGGCTAACCTAACTTATTTATATTAATAAAGCTTCTTTTGTTCACCAAACATAGCGTTTAAATTAAATTTACTTCTTTATAATCGCCAAATACACACCTGTTACAACTGACCCTCGACACCTGTTTCAACTTACCTCGGTACTAGGAGAGTTGTAACGCAGGGAGTTGTTTCAATTATTTCCGATTTTCTCATAGACATTGATTATCTTTACTTATTTTTATGTATGGTTTACATAGTGCATAGAACTGGCTATATTGAGTTATAAAGTTCATAGAGATAGGACTTTGTTTGGGTGAGATATGCTAGCAAATGTAAAAAGTGTTACAACTCTCCTCGGTCTCCCCTACGAAATTTAAAACGACTGCATAATAAAAGGAAGGTTCTTAACCGATTTAAAAAATATAATAAAAAAGTAGAGGACTGGCACTGAAGAAGACTGAAATAAAAAAAATTTAAAAAAAAAATAGAGCCGACTCCAAAAGCCCTAAAAAGTTTAAATAATTTCACTTAAACATCCTCTGCTACTACTTTCAATATTGAATCCTAAGATTTTACTAGATTTTTGAAGTCTCTAACTGATTTTAATCCAATACTAAATAATCCAGACAAACTGAATGTCTTCATTACTAAGTATTGGATTAGTACCAGTCAGGTTTTCGCACCGATTTCAAAAATCTAGTAAAATCTTAGGATTCAATGTTGAAAGTAGTAGCAGAGGATTTTTAAGTGAATTTATTTAAAACTTTTTAGGGCTTGAGAGTTTTTGGATTTTTTTTTTTTAAATTTTTACTATTTTCCATTAGGTACAATAGTTATAAGCAGACTAATCGCACAAATACAAAAAAAAATAAACAAACCTATTAACAGAAAGTAGATTACGTTACAGTAATTCAAAAAATTATATAATTTAAAGGTTATGAAAACAAAAACTTATATGTTATAGATTCTAAAATTTCGCTATTTTATAATCCCTACAATTATCGCTACATATTTACAAGTAGGCTAGTAGTCATATTAAAAGCACCTGTGATTACAAAAGCGAAAGTAAATTTAAAGAATAGTAATGCGCCAGTTGGAAACAATAAATGACGTAAAGCTTCTAGACGTTTATTTGATTTAATAGACAATTGGTAACAAAGCCACTAAGATGTAAAACGCACATATCGTATTTGAAGAGCTGAAGAAATCGATTGTTTTAATTTTGTTGCCCATAAGACATTACTTGTGTATTTACTAATACCTCGTGGTGGCAAACGCTATTTTACACATATATTAAAAGTGCTTTTGGCAAAAAGTATGAAAAATGTTGAGCAATAATTATCGATAACTCACACAAAGAGAACAATTTTAATTTTAAGTATGACAGTTCAAAAAAATACATTAGTTAAGAAAATTGGCTTGAGCTACTAATTTTTATTTATACATTTTTTATTAGCAGATCTTTTTTAATTTAACGAATCTCTCCAACTTAACTAATTTACAAAATCTCTATATTTGAATGAATTTTTACTATAATTACTGTTTACTTTAAATCTCTATCTAGGTGTTTTATAGCGTAGCAAATAGCCTGGTAAATCTTCGTCGAGAATAAGCTATTTCATAAAAACTTAGTGTAAATCGTACTGTATTTATATTTATTTCTGTGGGAAAATTTATCACAATCGAAAAAGTACACATTTTTGGTATTATTCTGCAAAATATTGTGAAATTTCATATTTGTGTGATATTCAAGCAATTTTGCAGAATTTTGTGTGTTTTTACATCAAATTCGCATGAATATGTAAAATTATATCGAACTAGAGTAAATCTACGACCTAAATTCTATCATTTAAACCAAACTTCAACGAAATCACTTTGTGAAGGTGTTTCTTGCAGTTAAGATGTACTGCCGAAAATACATATTTTGTTTATAATGAATGTCTTCTCATTTTTGAGATAAATAGTAATTTCATGTTGAAAAGTTAGCGTAGAAGTATGCACATGATTTAAATCCTAAACTTTTGCCTTAACAGATATGGTCATTATCCCTAAAATAAACAGCTGTAGTTAAAAATAGTACTGGAGTAATTATGTCTAAAAATATACATCTGCGATATGTAAATTTAGTTACTTTAAAGAACTAAATCACGCACATTTAATATGTAAACTTCACAATTTTTATGATAAAGTTTCCGTCACCTGTGCAATATCTTAACACAAGAAAAATAGATTTTAGGCGAATTTTATGTAATTTATTAAATGTAATTTAACTACCATTATGGAAGGTATTAAATTTCCTTCCTTTTCACACATTCAGTTTTTTTTTTTTTGTATAAATATATCGTACAATAAATAAGGATTATTAGGATTTCAATTGCGAGACTAAAGAGATTTAATTTTATTTAATATGCTCACGATATAAAGTATTAAATTCAGTTTGTTCACACAACTTAAATTACGTGAAATCCTCTATTACTTTATTTTTAACAAGATCAAAATAAAATATTGTAATATGTACTACAATGCTTTCTTTGAGAGCCACATCTCGCATAGATTTCGACTGTACCTGAATGCGTAGACTGTACATATTTTCATATATTTTCATCGTCAGATTCTACCAGTTTAAAGGTGTATCGTAATTATTTGCACATATGGTACAAGTCGCGTTTTATTTATACAAATAAAGCTGTATAAACACAAATTTACTTGAATTAAGAGTAATATGTCAAGTGTGATCTAAAACTCCGAAATTTTTCATAATCTTTAGCCCTTACCTTAAGGGGTTATTCTACTAATCACCCGGTAAAAAAGAGCTCTTTTTAAAATGAAAATAAAAAATAACTACAATAGATATCGTTTTGAAATTTTGCAGTATTGTTTATTATCAAATGAACATTAAATTTTTGTCAATTAAAACACATTTAAAAACAAAATGGCGGCTGCCAAGTCCAATGACATCATACATAAAAGTTAAAAAAAGTTTTGCGCCTGGTAAAACTGTGGTGAGAATATTCATTTGCAATAAAAAAAAAAACTTATTAGTTTGAGCTATAAACTACTGCACTGACCTAACTTTAGGCCAAAATTTATGTTTTTTTGCACTTTGCCACAAGTTTGAAAAAAAAGTGTCAATTTTCGACATTTCGTTGATTAAGAAATAACTTGCCATTTTGCCAAAAATATTTTTTTCGCTCTAAACTGTAGTCAGTGCAGTAGATAACCACTAAATAAGTATGTACACAAAATTTGAAGTCGATCGGTTAATTAGTTTTTTTGAAATTTTACCACGCACGAAAAAAAAGTATACGTTTCGAGAAAAACGCGTTTAAAGTTTTTGCAACCGAATTTTTTGCTATATACAATGCACAAACTTTCGAAATACCGAAGGGAACGGAAAGTGCTATAAAATCAAAACGAAGTAAGATATGGATGTGAAATTTTAAACTGTTATTCTTGAGATACTTTTCTATCGAACTATGCAAAAAAAAAAATCGAAAGAAATTTTTTTGATTAGTAGAATAACCCCTTAACCAAAAATAAAATATCAGTTGTAAAGACAATCAATCAGAAAAGTCAATTTGCAAATTTTACATGTGCTTACAGTTACTAAAAATCTACATTGGTTATACGAGTCAATATCAGGCGTTTCCAATTTTTTTAATAATATGGTTAAAGACACGTATGTTAATGAAAAGAACTAACATTTTAATAATATTAAATTACCTCGTAAATTGGAAAATTGAATTTATAAAATTTATTAATTCCTAAAAAACATGTTTAGTAATTGAAATCTCTTATTCCAATTGTTACATTTTCCATGATTACGAAAGTCACACATCTAATCAAATATTTGCTTCAACTTAAAAAGCAATAGGGGAAATAGGCATAACATAAGGTTTCCCGACAGGTTTACTGGGAAATGTAACGTAATCTGCAGATTCTTGACTTTTGATGTTTATGTTTATGTTGATCAACAACATTCAAATATTGATTTGACTGATTTTTGTTTTCCATTGTGGTTCAATATATATATGTATGTATTTCAGGTGATGTCTAAATAACTCTTCCGTTTTTATATGAAAACATGATACCCTTTTAATCACTAAGCATATGCTTGCGTAACAACAAAAGACAGTGACGTACTCTTTTCCTTCATTAAAATAGCATTGCATGTAATGAAAATTATTTTGATTGAACGTATGAATCGAAAAAAGACCTTCACAAGTTGTTCTCACTGCCTCCTTAATGTGAACCATTTGGAAGCACATACATATGTATATTTGTATATACATTTATTCCTTGCGTTTAAATTCGGATTTTGTTAAAAGCCTACGAATATGCTACATCATTTTTTTAAATACTAATGTGTCTACTTGAGCGCTGAAATTGTCCCACAAATTCCTTCAACAGTGCAACAAAATTTTTGTATAGGCTTTACAGGTCTTTATATTATTAAATCTATGCTACAACTTACTCTTTCAACTCTACCTCACTCCTACTCTTGCTGAACGCATCAACAACTTTTTTTTTCAAAGTAGACATCAATTGTTATTAAGAAACAATTAATCAAGAATTTTGAAAAGTAATAAAAATAATTCGTGACATTTTAACAAATTAATTCAATTTACCCACATATAAAAACCCTATGTATATACATATATACATCTATACATCTAACTCTAGAATACATTTAAATTAAACTCTAAGGTCTTGGAAAAAAAATTACCTCCTTTATTGAAATAACAAAAATACTATATTGCACCTATTGCAATAAGTTTTCAATTTTGCTTAAAAGTCTAAGTTTATAATTGAGGTTTTTAATAAGCTATTTTTCCTCAACTCGAAAAAATTAATGTAACTATTAAATCTCAGCTAGCTAATACACGACATTATAGCTGTATAGGCGAATGACCTGAACTCTAAACAGAATTTCTACTAAATGTAACACCACAAATCGAGCTAATAAAATAAATAAATAAAAATAAATATAAAAAGTCTAAGTAATTGTTTTCAAAAATAGTTTAAAGAAAAAAAAAGTTTATTTAAAACAGTTAAAAAGTCATGCAAACAGAAGGTCCGTAGCTATTCTGCTACTATTCTGTTTTCAGCGTCCTATCGTTTAAGGATCTAAAAAGAAATTTTGTATAAAAAAAATTGGGAGGTCAAAAATGAAATACAGCTGTTTTAAGAAAACTTTTTATTCTTATTGCTAATTTTTATTTTTATTGTTAATTTTTACTTTTAGTGTTAATTTTTAATTTTAAAGTTGTCATCAAGATTTCTCGAAAATCCTTTAATCCAAAGCGAAAAATTCTGTAACAATGTTACAAAAACGTTACCCTCTAAAAATTAACTTTATATATAGCAAACACCGTTGATGTGGCCAGATTTTAAATTTTTGGAGAATTGTTGCCATGCCACCTGTAAATTGCAATCAAACATATCTTTTTTGCCTTCAATAATACAAAACTTTAATTACATGAATATTTTATTAATAAAGCATAATTGAAGAGGATCTTACCCTAGTACATATCAATAAAATAATTCTATTATTTGAGAACATCTAGCCAGAAGGGCACATAATAATTATATAACTACGAATATATTTTAATCACAAATATTACTTTTTGTGCGCTGATTACATATCAAATCCTATAATTTTTTTTTTATTTCATTTTTAACATAACATGTCTTGGAATAAACTATATGTAATATGTAGTGAAAAATTATAAATATGAAATACTAATTAATGAATGAATAATAAGTTAAGCAATTTTAAAAATAATGAATGGATATTTCCGGGTTTTTAAACTAAGTATATGTACGACTTTTATAACGACTTTAGCTTTACTCGAACAGACAACGTTTCTAAGCTTCTATTTTTACATTTTAATTTATATCTAAACTGAGAAATATCTCCATCTCTATTAACTTTATGACTGTGAAACGACGTGATGTTGTGCACTACCGACCACAGTAACGTTTTTAGTCACAACATGCGTTCTTTCAATTGTCTTCTTCGTCTGTAGTTTTGTATTTCCAAAGAAGTTTAATTCGTTTAGCCAACTTGGTCTAGTACGTGGATTAGTAGTTTCCACACATCTAGGATATATAGTATCGCCATGTTGTAACGCAAAATAACAATCTTTAAATTTAAATACCGCTGAATCGAACTTAAGTGCAGGTTCCAAAATATATCGATTGCACATGCATCGCACCGGATAGTCTATGAGATCTTCGTCCATGCAGAAGCAAGGAAGAGCACTATAGTAGAAGTAGGACATAATCGGATCAACACACTTACACACGTCGAATTTCTCTGTACAGAAACAATAGTTATGTTTCTGATCCTCTTTTTCGAATGTCTTTAATATTATTTGTGAAACAGATTCAATACGCTTTTGTACTGTGGAGGCTATTTCAATTACTGAACTGCTGTAATTATGATTGCTTCCCAAGATTTCATAAGATAACTTTTTATTGCAGTGGCAAGTAACATTTGTCATGTCTCCATGGTGTTCAAAACAATCGCAATCCTGCAAATCATACATACTAGAATCAAATTTAACCCTTGGCTGCAAAAGATGGCGATTGCAGACACATGCCATTGGGTATGTCTTATTAAGGTGATCAGGCATACAAACGCATGGCGTGACAGTTTTGTACGAATATTCCTGAATTGACTTTGCACAAGTACATTTTTCCATATTTTCCATACAACGACATTGACTGTAGTCCTTATCCTCAGGAGCAAACTTTTCAATGATCGTATCCCGAATTTGTTCGAGACGTTTAGATGATGTTGCACCTTCAGCTGGCTGAGGCAGCTCTACAGTAACATGTCCATAATTATTATGGTACATTATCTTGTAGGATGAAGTCTTTTTGCATGAGCATTTCAAAAAGCTGTCATATCTTCCATCATTATAACAATCGCATTTATCTATCATTGCTACGCTCTCATCGAATGTTAAACGTGGTTGATGAATATGAGCGTTGCAAAGACATTCTATTACCGGCCTATATAATGCAGACTTGAGATTATGGGCACATAAACAACTGTACTGATTTTCTATAGTATAACCCAAGGTATTGTTCTGACAATTACAATCTAAAGATTGATTTTTTGTCTGCTGACAATCACACAAAGTAAATGGTTGATTTGTAAATACATCAATTCTCTGTATAATTTCTAAGATATATTGAATGTGAGTTATAGGCACGGAAGGTATTTTTACTACAACGTCATATGGTGGAACCTTCGTTCCTTCACAATGCACGTTGGAACTTGCAGCATCAGTTGAAGAGCAGTTCATTCGAATTATGTCCATACCTTTCCAATTATCTAGAGTCAATGCTGGATGCAAGATGTATGGATTACAGGCACATCGGAAGCCATACTCTGGATTGGAGTTGTCTTCCATACATAAACAGTTCAAAATACCGTCAAATGCGTACAAAGAGTACGGATAATCACATGTACAATCCGGTGAAGAATCCTTAGTGCACAAGCAATTGAGAACCATTTGATACACATCTTGGAATTTACTGATAATTAACGCAATCAGGCTATCGATTCTTCTTTCTAAAGTTGCAGGGACGACTATTGTTAGATGTCTGTAACTAACATGAATATCGAATCGCGGTGCATGTTCAATTGAGACTCTATTCAAGCATTCGTTGCACTGTAGGGTTCTATTAGATTGCTTATCATATGTAGAATGATAGCACCGACATCCTAGATACTCTACGTTGGATTGGAATCTCAAACTAAATTGTAGGACACGGGGATTGCACAAACATTTTGGATTTTTATCTTTAATACAAAAACAGTTGCAGGGATTCTTTATTGAACACTGTGTTGTTATA
The DNA here is from genome assembly GCA_963920795.1 of Eutolmus rufibarbis. Lineage (NCBI taxonomy): Eukaryota > Metazoa > Arthropoda > Insecta > Diptera > Asilidae > Eutolmus > Eutolmus rufibarbis. The sequence goes on from OY987206.1 coordinate 43,373,039, forward strand.
TCGTTACAGTGATTGCAAACAAGTTTACCATTTTGATTATATTCGCAATTGCATAAGTTATACTTTTCTGTTCGCTTCATTAAGAAGTAAGTTTGAATAATTTCAATATTAATATATTGTAAATGATGTAAAGATACTACAGATGTATCTAAAGGATGGTCATAAGCTAAAGTTGAGCATTTTATATTATACGCATCTCCAGATTGGACACATATAAACTGCCTGAAATTTAAATAGTTTGGTTCTTTACCAAACTGACTAATGTTATAAGATGATGTTGGTTGTGTTACAAATGGATTGCATCCACATCGCACTGGATAAATATTGTAGTAAAAATCATCAATACATACACAGTGTAACTCCCCATTTGGAATCAAATAATTTGTAATTGGATAGTCGCATATGCAGCTCTCTGAGTTTTCCTTACACTTGCAATAATTGACGATTTGATCAGTTGAGTTGAAAACGCGTACGAAAATTTCAATAATAGTTTCAATGTGCACTTCCATGTTGTAAACGGTGTCTACTTTTACATCTGAATAATTGTGACTATAATAAAATCGAACATGTTCAGATATTGAATCTCTCTTGTGGCACTCATGGCATTTCAAAGTATTATCATTGGGATCAAATGTTGAATGATAACAACGGCATGATTCCAAAAGAGTAGAACTTGAATTGAACACAATTCCAAACTGTTGGACTCGAGGATTACATATACAACTCGATGACGTAGCACCTGTTAAAATACAAAGACAGTTGTGCATAATATTTTTGTCAAGACTTTCTATGCTATTTTGGCATTCGCAAGATAAGTCAGTATTTGTTTTCGTGCAGTTACATGAATTAAATGTCTCTCCTTGATACTCAATATAGCATAATATATATTCCAAAATTGTAATTATATGAATTTCCACAGTACCGCGAAGATTCACGAAAATTGGACGCGGAAGATGTAAGTTAACATTTCGTGAAGTTAACTCACATGTTATATTTTCCTTGTTTTTATTGGGATCGGTGCATTCAACAAATCTCAAAATATATTTTTCATCATCATAGGTGATTTTCGGTTGCAAAATATAGGGATTGCATCCACATCGCACAGGGTAATCAATGAAATAATGATCTAGTATACAAATACATGGAAGTTGATTAGCAACTGAATACGGTTTAACAGGATAATCACACCTACAGCTCTCATAATCATCTGTACACTCACATAAGTTAACTATCTGATGGTCTTTTTCAAAGTCTTTAGTTATTATACTAAGTAGATTTTCGATTTGATTCTCTACATAAATATCAATAAAAACTTCCACATGTTTGTAGCTAATTTGCAGATCAAAGTGCGGATTCAACTCGAATGATACTCTATTTATGCAATCGATGCAAGTAAGGGCACCATCGTCGTTTTCATCTCCATAGCAGCGGCACCCTTTTAAATCAGTTACTTTCGTATTGTAGATGACTCCTAGCTGAAGGATATGAGGACCGCATAAACATTCGATTCTTGAGTGAGTCGTTTCGTGGACAGGCATTACACAAAGGCAATTAGCCCTAGTATGTATCGTATACATGTTAGTTGGATGACTGCATAAACTGCAGTCATACTTGTCCCCATTTTTCTTATCTTCGTTGAATGTACAATCGCAACTAATGAGCGGTTCGTTAACATACTCCTCACTCTTATATAAATATTCTTTAATAATTCCAATATTAACAACACGCAAGGTCCTTATGTTAAGCACATATGTGTAAACTGAGTTCTTATCAGAATTTCCTGAAAAAACTTCACAAGTTACACCTCCTTCTGGCTTCTCAATACAGTAGCTTTTACGCACATCCTGAACCTTATTAAAAGTGTGCGTAGAGGGCTGGAATATGAATGGATTGCATACGCACCGAATCGGATCCTCAATGTAATAATAATCAGAAATGCAGAAGCAATTCATTTTGGTGTCATTCAAATAAGGTTTAACTGGAAATTCGCATGTACAATTCTTTGAATCTTCCGTACATTTACAGAAATTCACAACCTGATCCTCGATTTTAAAATCTTTAACAAGGAAATTGAGAAAGATGCCAATTTCATTTTCTGTTGTGTTTGATATAATCACATTAAGTTTTCTATAGTCCGTTGATAGATCAAATCGAGGATGTAGCTCATAAGATTCTCTTGCTTTACATTGAGCACACGTCAGTGTTTCCTTACTTTTATCTGTTGCTTTGTGGAAACAGCGACACGCAGTCAATTTATAATTTTCTGGATTGAATATGTACTCGGATTGTAATATGAAGGGATTGCACACACATTGTTTAGGTTTTTTATCTCTAGCATTTTTAGGCTGTTGACAAAGGCAAGAGACTTTTTCTGTTGTTGTATATTGAACTGTTTCACCTGAACAACCTTTACAGTTCATCTTATCTTTTCCAGCACTTGTACAAGAACATAAAATCAAGTCTTCCTTATCATATTGTGGATATTTTAATAGATATTCTATAACAACATTCATATCGATTAGATGAATTTTCTTTGCATTATATACAACTAATGATGTTGTCTTTATATGATCTCTTGGAACGCAGTCTAATTTATCATTTAATTCAGTTTCACATTTCATATAACGTAAATCGAGTTTAGTTTTACTGTATTCATACGTCAATTGCCATACAAAGGGATTGCATCCACATTGTATAGGCTCGGCGTAGTTATAATAATCATCAGCACAAACACAATAAATGTTTCCGTCAGATCGTGCATATGAATCAGGAGGAAATTTGCAACGACAGTTTTCAAATTCGTCTGCACACCAACATCTATTAATCATTTTATCTGATCCATTGAGGTAGTTGGAAATTATAGGGCGAATAATAGTCATATCAACACCGGCTTTCAAAGGTATATCAATAACCACACCTGTATAATTAGAATTCGTGAAGCTGGGCACGCTGGGCGCTGAAGGTTTAACATGACATTTTGGACAAATCAGTCCATTATCGTTTTCTGAATAGTAGCACTCGCAATTTACTAGTTTATTTAGTTTTGCATCATAAAATACAGTGAGTTGAAGAACATAATTATGGCACATACATTCTGTAGTTGAATTTTTCTCCTCTCCCAGAGGATAGACACAAAGGCAGGTAGTATTTTTATTCTGTTTATACAATTCTACTCCATAGGTACAGGGTGAGCAACTCAATCCTTTCTCAAAATCATTTTCTGATATTTTTGTGCAATTACAAATATTGAATTTTTCTATTTTCTTAGTAACATCCTCTAAATGATGTATAATACCGGCAACAGTTACTGGACCTTCCACATCTACCGTTTCTGGCCAAAGTGGTGGTGGACCTTTGATGGGTAATTCAGTACAATTCAAATCGGTCTTATCATCATTAATTGAAATACACTCAGCATATGACAACTTAAGATTTTCAAATTCGAGCGTTGGTTGCATCATAAACGGATTACATACACAATCGACAGTGTAAAGGCCATTCAAGTTATCTTTCATACAAACGCATGGCATTACATTATCTGTATATCGTGAATATGGTCCAATTGAATAATCGCATTTACAATGCTTGTAATCCGAAAGACATTCGCATTGATTTACTATTTTGTCCCTTTCCCTAAATTGACTGACCAAATAAATATAAATATCATCCATTTCAGGTGTTACAGCCGTTGGTATTTTCACTACTTTGTCAGTGTAATTAGTAGTTTGGTCAAATCGGGGATTTATCTCAAACGTATTTCTTTCTACACAATTCCGGCAAATTAAAGAACGCGTGTGCTCATCAGCCTTAGGATGATAGCAGCGACATCCTTTAAGATGAGCTTTTTCCCGATCGAATGCAATTTCAATTTGCAGAATTCGTGGATTGCAAATACAATCCACTTTATTATCATCGTATACGCACAAACAATTACCTGGATGATTTATAGTAAATTGTGTTGTGACATCGTTGCAATCACAAGTTTGGACCCCGTCAATATAATGACAAGTACATAAGTTATACGGCTCATCTTTAAGTACCTCATTTTTACTTAGAAGCGCCTTAATTTCCGTAATTGTAACGACCACATTCCGTAGTCTTAAAACTTGTTTATATTCTGGATTATGTGGATCCGGACTGCCAGGTATTTTTATACAATTCACTTTTTTGCTATCCCCGGGAATAGCTGTACAATGAATGTGCCTAATATCATACAATATTTTACCATAAATAACATTTGGCTCCAAAACAAAGGGATTACATCCACATCGTATTGGATTGGAAGTATAAAAGTAATCAGCGACACAGAAACAGGGCAAGGTATTATTTACAGAATAAGGTGTAATTGGATATTTGCACGAACAATCCTTCAAATCTTCTGAACATTCGCAGTAATCGACAAGTCGATTGTTAAATGGAGTTTGACTAAGGGTAATATCAAGAATATTTACAATAATATTTTCTGTTTTGTTTGGCAATGTCACATCATATTTTAAGATTACACTTAAATCAAAGCGTGGGTTATGCGAAAATGATATTCTTGGTATGCAGTGATCGCAAACTAGTGTTCTAGTTTGATAATCATGTATCGAATGATAGCAACGACAACCTGCAATATTATAAATATTAGAATCAAATAAAAGTCCTAGTTGAAGAATGCGAGGGTTGCATAAACATTCGACTTCGTCATCCTTTATCGTAAAACAGAGGCAACTCGATTTACTTTGTATTGTAATCTGCGTTGTGACATCTTCACAATCACAATTTAATACATCATTGTTCTTTAGACATTTACATTTAGTGATATGATCATGGTACTGTGGATAAGTCCAAATATGTTCATAAATATGTTTAATGTCGATTTCTGTTATATGCGTCATATCAAACACAACCAGATCAGCTGGAGGACGGGGTTGCGGAAGATGGGATTTGGGTGTAACATCACAACTAACAGTTTTTCCTTCTCGTTCTCCAAAACATTCAACGTACTTAAAATCAAATCTAGTTACATCATATTTGTAAATGAGTTGTAAAATAAATGGATTGCAATCACATCGCATTGGACGGTCATTGTAAAAGTAATCAGAAATACAGAAGCATGGCATTTTATCATTCAACTGGAAATAATATTTGATTGTATTACGACATTGACAAGATGTAAAGTCTTCAGTACAATCACATTCGTTAGTAAATCGATCATTCTTTTCAAAGATTTTGATAATGTACTGTCTAATAATAACAAGTTGATTTTCTGTTAGTGCCGGAACTTCTACAGGAACTACACCAATAGAGTAATTCTTATTGACTATATCGAATCGAGGAGCATAATCAAGGGACTCTATTTTATGACATTGAATACAAGTCAATACAGTTTTGCTATCAGATCCAGGATTATAGCAACGACATCCTTCCCATGTTATAATCTTTGAATCAAAAATTATTCCAATTTGCAAGATATGAGCATTGCATATGCACTCTGGCTGATATGTTTGCCCATTTGTGTAATGGGTGAAACAAAGACAACTTCGCATATTATGGATTTGTAATTGTGATGTATCATTTTTGCAATCGCACTTTAGGCCATTAGTGCCATGATGTGTGCACCGACATAAATTGAATTGTTCGCCACGGAATTGTGGAAAACTGAATATATATTCGGTAATTGTTGTAATATGAATTACTACAATATGTGTTATATCTAGTATAACCTGATCTGTTGATATATCTAATTCATTTGGTCTAACCTTACAAACGACTCTATCCTTATCACCGTCGTGTGAAATACAATCGGCTTTTAAGAAATCATACTTAACAGAATCATAGTGTATATCTAACTGCAAAATATACGGATTACATCGACAACGAACAGGATGTGCTTTATAATAGTAATCAGTTATACAGAAACATGGCATAGTATTATTTGTCTGCGAATATGCTTGAGTTGGATAATCGCATTTACAATCAAGAAGATTTCCACTACATTTGCAATGATTAATAATTTGATGTTTCAATTCTAATATCGACAGTATATAACTGAAAATTACACCGATTTGATTTTCAACATCTGACGGTATATAAACTGTTTTACCAAAATAGGTAATGTTAAGATCAAATCTAGGATTCCATTCGAATGATTCACGTTGCAGACATTCATCGCAGAGCAAGTTGTCTTCTGTTTTACTATCCCTAGGGCGGTAACATCTACAACCCAGAAAATTGTCTTTATCCGGGTTAAATACAATGCCTACTTGAAGGATACGTGGATTGCATATGCAATCTACTGAACTACTAGTTTTGTAACAGAGACAATTTGCTTTATTGGTCACGTTGAACGCAGTGGTAGGTTTGTTACAATCACAAACTAGTTGACTGTCACATTTGCAATCGTTAAACTCCTCATATTTGAATTCCATACTCTTAATTAAAAATTCTTTAATGATACCTATGTCAATTATGTGCAAATCTATGATTTTTATAACAAATTTATATTCTGGATATTGTGGATCATTGCCCAAACTTTTAAGTGAACAAGTTACTTGTTCCTTATCGCCCAGATACGCTACACAATTGCCAACTTTAAAGTCAAATATTCTTGAATTATGTATAACTTCCTGTTGGGTAACAAATGGATTGCATGCACATCTCAAGGGATGAATAAGATAATAGTAATCTGAAATGCAGAAACATGGCATCGTATATTGTACATCACGGATGAATGGTTCAACTGCATGCGCACATTTACAATTATTTCCATGTTCTGGACAATCACAATAGTTAACAATTCGATCGTTAAATTCCATTCGCCTGTGTTTAACACTAAGAATATTAAAGAGTATATTTTCTACTTCATCCCGTATTTCTACTTCATATTTATACTCTTTGCGTAAATCAAATCGAGGATTAACCTCAAAAGATTCTCTTTTTCTGCAATCGTCACATTTCAAATACAAATTATCGACGTTATGTTCATGGTAGCAACGACAGGCAGTTATTTCTACTATACTTGAATTAAATACAATTCCAAGCTGCAGAATATGTGAATTGCAAGAGCAAATATAGTTAGCATTATTACCGAATTTGTAACAGAGGCAACTGCATCTTTTCTCAATTTGATATTTTGTTGTATCATTGTTACAATTGCAAATCAATTGATTTTGATTATTCATTATACAGTTGCATTCGTTGAAGTCCTTCTCAACATATTGCGTATAAGATAAAATATGTTCCATAATAATGTTTAAATTGATTTTTTCCAAACGGGTTATATCAAGCACCACTTTGTCTGCTGAAGTCGGACCTTCTACTTTGCGTTCGACTAGCGTACATTTGACAGATTGATCATGCTCAAAACATTCGAGCCATCTAAAATCAAACTTAGATGTTAAGTAGACAAGGGTTGTAAATGTCACCTGACGCATAAATGGATTACACCCGCATTGTAGGGGAAAATCGCTATAGAAATAATCTGCAATACACAAGCACGGCATCTTATGATCCTTCTGTAAGTACGGATGAATCGGATTTTTGCAAATACAATTAGATAGATTTTCCGTACATTGACATTTATTGAAAATACGATCTCTTTTTTCGAAATAAATTCGAACTACTTCAAGAACATAACTGAGTTGATTTTCTGTTATTTTGTTTATTTTTATGGAGCCTGTTATATTGTAAACGTAATCTATATTGAAATGAGGATGCTTGTCGTATGACTCCTTTCTCACACACTCATGGGCTACCAGTGATCTTGTGTCCTTGTCACGCAACGGATGGTAGAAGTGGCATGATTCCATAATAATAGTTGTAGAATTAAATATGACTCCAAATTGCAAAGATAATGGATTGCATGTGCATTCAACATTTTCAGGTTGGCTAGAGTGTGAAAGACAGAGACAATTACATGGCTCGTGTGCTGTACAAACCACTGTAGGGTCTATACAAGTACAACTTAACGGCGATCCGTTACTGCGGTGGCAAGTGCATGGATTGAAGACCTCACCTTTATAAATTTTATGGTACAAAATGTACGTTATAATTGTTTGAGTTGTCACTGCCCGTTCAATCGATACATCGACAACAATTTGGTCTATCGACGTTAGACCGCCTGCATTAAGCGTTTGACATTTTTCCATTCTTAAATTATCTTCTGGATTTCCAAGACAGATAAGTCTTATAAAGTGATATCTGGGTGTGTCGTATATAATTGAAGGTTGTAGTATAAATGGATTGCACCCACATCGCTGAGTATAATCGGGATAATAATAGTCAGTGATACACAAACAAGTCAACTCTTCATTTTGCGTAAAGTATGATTTAACTGGGTATTGGCAGGTACAATCGGTATTGTCTCCCAGACAATTACAATAGTTAATAAGACGGTGTGGTATTTCTGGTATATGATTAATGATTACAGGGATGATAGCTTCAATTCGATTTTGAATTATTATATTAGTTATGTTTATGACCAATTCAGTGTAATTGAAGCTTATTTTGAAGTGGGGTTGCTGCTCATAGGATGGTACTATTTTGCAGCTATGACAAACTAACGATTTAGCTCTATTACTTGCTATAGAGTGGTAGCAACGGCATCCATAAAAGTCATTAATTGATGATTTATATTTATAGCCTATTTGGAAAATTCTTGGATTGCAAGTACATCCTAAACTTTGTTTGCTACCTGAAGGCGTTACACAAACACAACTACACATATTTTCTATTGCACAATTTAATGTATCCTCACTGCAGTCGCAAGTGAATTCGCTAGTAGCATCATTCCAGGAGCAGCCACAACGATTGAATTGTTCATCTGCGTAATTTGGGTACGATAAAATGTATTCTTCAATGATTTTTATTTGCACTTCTCTCCAAACTGTGGTATCAAGCACAACTGGTGCAACTGGTGGCTTAAATTTAACTTGTATACAATTTACTACCTTTAAACTTTCTTCAGAGTGAGTACATTCGACTAATCTAATATCGTATTTAATTGGATCGTACTCATACTCTGGTTGTATGATAAAAGGATTACAGGCGCACCGAACTGGAAACGCCTCAAAGAAATAATCAGTGACACACAAACATGGCATTTTATCATTTTTTTGAATGTATGCAGATATGGAGTAATCGCATAAGCAATGTTCCATGTTTTCTGTACACTCACAATGGTTAACAAATTGATCACTTGAATTAAATTTAGTGAAAATAACTTCTATTATAGCATTAATTTGGTGTTCTGTATACCTTGGAATAGCGATTGTCACACTTGAATAATTGTGTTCCTTGTCGAAATGAGGATTAAATTCAAACGATTTTATATCGTGACATTGCCCACAAACCAGTGAATTTTTATCATTACCGTGTTTTGAATGATAGCAATGACATCCGCTTAGGGTAGTTGAATTTGAGTGGTGTACAATTCCAAACTGAAGAATTCGGGAATTACATAAACATTCTGTGGATTCAAGAGATCCCGTCTTTTGAGTGATGCAGAGACAGTAGCCTTTATTATGGATGTTGTATACTTCTGTATTATTCGAACAATCGCAAGAATACTTGTTCTGGTTTGGACTACATTTGCATGAAATCAACGGCTCATATTTGTATAATTCATTTTGCAATAAATATTGCTGAATAATTTTAATTGTAACTTCAATGTTTCTTAATCTCATAACTAATTTATACTCGGCCGATGGCGGTTTTGGACTGCTTGGTCTTTCTTGACAGATAACATCCTTTTCTGAGTGAGCTACCAGCGTGCAGTCAAGATATCTAAATTCGAATTTTCTTTCATCACAAGTGACTTTCGGTTGTAAAATGAATGGATTACACGAACATTGATAGGGATACTTTTCGTGGTAATAATCAGAAATACAGAAGCATGGCAATTTACCACCTATTAAATACGGCTCAACTGGATATTTGCAGTTACAAGTTTCCAAATCAGGAAGACATTGACAAAAATTCATGATCTGATCATTCCTTTCAGTGAAACGACGTACTATTATTTTATAAATGTATTCAATCTGATTTTGGATGTAATCATCAATATGTATTGCTAAGGCACCGTATATATTTTTAGTAGGATCAAACCTTGGATTGTACTCGAAAGATTTTCTATCAAAACAATCTCCACATACTAATGAAGTTGAACTTGATTTATCCTTAATTGAATGATAGCAGCGACATGCTTGCACTTTGGCGTCATGGAATATAATTCCAATTTGCAAAATATGAGGGCCGCACATACATTCAGCTTCTTGACCCGGATTAGATATACAGAGACAATTGGCCGTGTGATCCACTTTATAACTCAGTGTTGTTTTATTACAATTGCAAGATGTTTGGGAATTTGCATATGTACAATCAAAGCAAAGATTAAAGTCATCATCTCTATATATGTGATAAGTTGTAATATATTCTATAATATCTGCAAAATGATGCTTTATAGGAGTCTTTAAAACCACGACAGCTCTGTCTACTGGTTGAGGTGTAACAACAATTTTATGTGTGTCATTACAATTCACAATAAGGCCGTTCAAATCTGGACTAACACAGTCAATATATTTAAAGTCGTATTTCGTTTCATTGTAATTCAGTAATGGTTGTACAATTAAGGGATTACAGGCACATCGTATTGGATGTTCATCGAAGTAATAATCAGCTAAACAAAAGCATCGTAAAACACCTTCAGGTGTTATGAACTGTTTAATGGGGGTCTCGCATTGGCAATTTATTAAATTCTCCGTGCAGGAGCAATAATTAACAATCTGATCAGAAATATCGAAAGATTTAACAATTAATTGTTGAATTACTTCAATTTGATTTTCCGTACTTGGATGTATGACAACCACGTCCTTTGTATAATTTTTCAGTAAATTAAATCGAGTTTGATGCTCATAAGAAATTCTCCTTATACATTTGTCGCATGTAATCGATTTGGTACCATCTTTGTTAATAACTTGGTAACATCGGCACCCTTCTAAATGGTTAACAACTGAATTGAACAGAATACCGAGTTGTAGGATACGAGGATTGCACATACATTCGATCACTTCAGTATGTACGCTAGCTGAAGGTATCACACAGAGACAACTGCATGTACTTTCTTTTTTACAGGTTTCTGTTTCACTATCGCAATTACAAGAATAGTGTCCTTCATTGGAGATGGAACATTTGCATAGCTTAAACTTTTCGTCCGTATATTCCACCCTTCTTAAAATGAACTCCATTATCACGACAATATTCACTATAACTTCCTTTCTTATTCTCACGATCACCTTATCCTCTGGTTTTGGACCAGGTTTTCCTTCTAAATACACACAAGATTTTACGCTATTTTTATCTGTTTCTTGAGTTATTGGACAATCGATATATCTCAGATCGAAAAAACTTGGATTGTGTTCAATTTTAAGTTGCCACACGAACGGATTACAGGCACACTGAAGAGCTTTTGTAGTATAGAAATAATCCGCGATGCAAAGGCATCTTAATTTATGATCATGTCCCGCATACGGCAGAAGCGGACGATTGCATGTGCATTCACTCAAATCATCTTCGCACGAACATTCGTTTATAACACGATTTTGAATCGAGAATTTCGCATAATTGAAAATGTAGTTGATGACAACAATAAGTTGATTTTCTAAATCTTCGGTTAGTTTAACTATTGTATTATGGTAGGAAATACCATAATCGAATCTTGGGTTCAGCTCAAATGTTTCACGTTTTTTGCATTGTGTACATGTTAGTGACGTACTATTTGTATTATAGATCGATTTATAGCAATGACATCCTTCCAAATGTATCTTTGAATTGAAGATAAGCCCCAATTGCAAGATATGAGGATTGCATATGCAGTTCCGTTTATTTTCGGCATTTACAGATTCTAAACAAAGACAACTGCCAGTGTTTGTAATTGTTAAAGCTTGGGTTGGTCCATTGCAGTTACACGACAAATAACCATCATTATCTTCTTCACAACCGCAAATGTTAACGTGTTCCCCTGTATATCCTTTCTGTTCTAATATATAATCAACAAAATGAGATATCTCAATTATACGTGATTCTGTAACTTCTATCACAATTTTGTTAATCTGTTCGGGTATTATTTCTTTCTTAAGTTGTTCACAAATTAATTTATTGTTACGATGAGCACAAGTAACAAATTTAAAATCATATTTAGTCGTATTGTAGATAACTTCTGGTTGCAAAACGTATGGATTGCATCCACAACGCACAGGGTGATCAGTATAATAATAATCAGCAATACAAAAGCAATTTAAATCAGAAAATTGTACAAGTAAATATGGAGTCACAGGATATTCGCACATACAATCGGTCAAGTCCTCTTTACATTTACAGTAATTTACTACACGATCATTAACATTAAATTGCTTAACAACTTGAGTAATTATTGTAGACAGCTGATTATCAGTGCTCGGTTTTATTATTACCTTTTCGGTATAATTCTTATGGTATATAAAGTGTGGGTTTCGTTCGTAAGTTTCCCTTTTAATACAGGACGTACAAACCAATTCATTTTTGTTAAGCGAATCCACCGAATGATAGCAGCGACATGCTTCTAAATCATAGTTTTCTTCGAACATAATGCCAAATTGCAAAACGATAGCATTACAAAGACATTCAACATTTTGACTTGAATTGCTTGGTACAATGCAAAGACAGTTACGTTCATGATTTATGGTATACTTGCTTGTGTCAGTTTCGCAACTACATTTGAATTTATCATCATTTGTGCATGTGCAGAATGTAAAATTTTCATGTTGGTAATCATGTTGCTGAATTATGTATTCAAAAATATTTTTGGTATGAATGACAAGCGAATTTTTTATGTCGATAACAACTCGATCGGCAGCATGGTCTAATTCTTCCTCAGCAACAGCTGGTTGGCATATTAGTGAATTTTGTCCAGTTCCATTACTTGCTGCTGGTGTAAAACAATGAGCTCTCCTTATATCGTATTTAGAAGTCAAGTAGGTGATTTTCGGCTCCAAAATATGTGGATTGCATGCACACTGCATGGGTTTGTCGTTATAATAGAAATCTGCGACACATAAGCAATGTAAGTGTCCTACTCTTTCTAATTTATATAGTTCAACTGGATATTTGCACGAACAATCTTTGAAATTATTTGTGCATTGACAGTGGTTAATGACTTTATCGTTTGCTTTAAATATTTTCAGTACATACGAGATGATCACATGTAATTGATTTTCAACGTCATCAGGTATTATCACTGATTCATCATGGTAAATCGGATCAAGAGTCCAACGGGGGTGTGCTTCCAGTGGAGTCCTTCTTATGCATTCTCTACATATTAACTGCTTCTCACCAGACATTTCTTTATTATAGCATCGACAACCATCGATATCTGTTTGATGTGCATAGAATGCTATTTCAAACTGCAGGATATGTGGACTGCAAATACATTCAATACCGTGGTCTTCACCGTATACGATACATTGGCAACTGGCTTTACTGGCTTCTGTATACATGTCGGTGTTTTCAACACAGTTACATTCAAGTGCATTATTAACTTTTTTACAATTGCACATGTTGAATTTTTCCTTGTCAAATTCCGATCTGGCCTGTATGATATACTCTCTAATAGTGTGAACATGGACTAAAGCCGCAGTCGATACGCCGATCACAAAATCATACTTAGGAAGTGGTGCTCTTTGTGGTTTACAGAACACTCTATTTTTATCTCCACGTATCGCATAAGCATAACAAAACCGGATGTCATACATTCGTTCATTAAATTCAACCTCCCGATCTAAAATACGAGGATTACAGGCGCATCGTAAAGGTCTATCTACATAATAATAGTCCGCGACACAAAGGCAACGCATCTCGCCTTTTTCTGATTCGTAGGGCTTTAAATCATTGTCACATATACAATCCTGTAAATTCTCACTACACTGGCATTTATTAATTTCACGATCCTGTTGGATATAGTTTTTAAAAACTATATTTAATATGATTTTGAGTTGATTCTCTGTAGTATGGGCTATGTGAACTTCGCCCTCATAAGGTTTTTCGGAGAAACGATGTACGCTGCGTTTTATTGCACATTTTTCACATATTAATGATTTATGTTTGTCTCCTTTATTGCAGGTGCATTCTTCAATGTATTTATCATCCGTCTGCTGATATCTAATCCTGACAGATTCGCTTGTATGGAAATGCAAATTGCACATGCAGTATTTAAATGTTGTTTGGAAGACGTTATCCGGTATGCAGAAGCAATTGCTAACTGTGTCAGACATTGTTGTATCATGACATGAGCACGAATATTTTCCATTTTCAAGCGTACACGCACATAAGTTGAAGTGCTCCCGATTGTACTGAATTGTATGCAGAAGTTGAACCAGTATAGTACCAAGAGTGTATTGAGGCCAATAAGCAATATCAATCATAGCATTTTTATAATCGTAAGTATAAGATATCTTCTTACTGCACTTACATGAAATATCGTGTGTGTTAAGCATAAATCGGCTGCATAAGCATTCCTGGATTTCGATGTCAAGTGCATAGATTATGTTGACACTGTGCAAGTTGGGATTACATATGCAGTTGGGAGTACTACTTTGTGGATGCTGTAAACAGAAGCATTGACTTGGATTCTCTTCGGTATACCAGTCCATAGATGCCAAGCAGTTGCAAATTAAAGTCGTCTCTTGATAATAACATTTGCAGGAATCGATATGCTTCTGATAAAATTGAGCTGTGTTATTCAAATTGTTGACTACGTGAGTTAAGTTAGCATTTCCAATTTTAGATATATCTATAACAACATCATCGTATTTTTCTTGTTTATCCTCCCTTTGTTTACAATCGCATTTTAAAGCTGATGTCTTTGTTTGGAAATTTGGATTATAGCAAGCGCAACCATACATGTCAACCTTTTCTGAATTGAACAAAACGGTGGGCTCCAAAATATGATTACTGCACAAGCATTGATTTTTCTCACCATTTTTGTTCTGGTCAAGGCAGAGACAGTTGACTAGATTATTCTGGGTTTTATATTCAGTTGTCCTCGCTGAGCAATCGCAGTCCCAGCTGGGCTTTGCATAGGTGCAATTACATGGGTAGAGTGCAGTGTTCCTGAATTCTACTGTTTCAGCTAAATGCGTTTGTATATTCGTTATATGATCTTCTTCTACAGCACGGATATCCACTAAAATCTTGTCGTATTCAAAGACAAAATTAGCTTGTTCTTTACATTCACATATCAAATTTTTTCCATCATCAGATCTTGAACAGGTGCTTTTAAAAATCTCAAAAATTCGAGGGTAATATAAAAGTTTAGGCTCATGGGAATACTTATTGCACATGCATTCAACACTTGGCCACTGATTATGTATTGGCATACACAGACATTTCGCAGGTTGTTCAACAGTGTACAAGTCCACTCTGTCGTTGCAATGGCAAAGCGCCTCGCCGCTAACATTTTTGCATCCACACATATTAAAATGCTGCAACAGGAACTCATGGTGATATAAGAAAAGTTTGAGTAATGTAACTGCATCAATTTCCTTCAAGTGCTGAATATTAATTATTATTTCAGAGAAGTTATGAGTGATGCGGGTATCATTCAGCATATCTATAACCTCATTAATATCCTTTATACCAGTCATTAAGATTTTCTTTTCTCGAGCATCCTTTTCGTATAATTGTAACTTTCCTCCGTCACCGAAACTAATATCTCTTACATGACTCTGCGAAAATGTCACTACTGAAGTGCAAGTAACCGTTTTAATAACATTTACCTTACTGTCTTTGCGTGCGCATTGGCATTTTAATCGAATATTACTTAAAACATCTTTTTCACACTTACAAGAATAGCCCTCATTTAGTTTAGCTAAATTATCAAAATCAGCGCAATGGCATTGAATGTTACCTAGTGTTGAGTTATCACATTTACAATCCAGACCCTCATTGCATTTACAATGTTGATCCTTCGGTGCAGCTCCCAGCTGAAATTAAACGAATAAATTTACTCAGTAAAACATTTAAATTAAACTATAAACTATAATAAATTTAAATCAAATAGAATCTGTTCGATAAATTCAGAACGGCAATAAACTTTAACACTTTCTCTCTCTCTCTACTTTCTTTAAGCTATTTTTAGCCGTAATCTCAATCAAACCCTATTCATATATGTCTCTGATATTTCTACCGATCAATATAACTTGCACTATTTGAGTATTGTAATCATTTAAACAACTAAATTGAATTTAATAATAATGAGGCCTAATATTCTCAAAAAAATAAAATTTTAATTCTACGATTTGGTTATCCCTACATTTCTATATAAATATGTACATACATATATGTATAATATATAAAATCGAAAGTTTGTTTGTTGCTCAATCACGCCTAAACGCTGGATCCGATCATTTTAATTTTTTGAGTGAAGGCACTACATATCCCGACTTAACATATAGGCTACTTTTTATTCGCGGACTTCAAAATGGCGTACCCAAGATGGCGGACAAAAATTGTAAATTTCAAAGGATTGCCATGATTCGATTTCGAACCTGCTACCAAAATTTGAGGATTCAAAATGGCGAACCCAATATGGCGATCACAACTTTTGGAATTCTACGAATTTAAGTTAAATTTCTTATAAGTGATACCGATTTTGAATCCCGAATTCGAAAGCTTATTTGTTTATTTGGATGTTTGTTGCTCTATCACGCCGGAACGGTTGGTAGGATATTTTTCAGTTTTTGTTTGAAGGTACTACAAACTTCAACTTAACATGGACTATTTTTATCGACATAAAATTAAGAGTTTCAAAATGGCGGACTTAAGATGGCGGCCAGCAATTGTAAATTTCAATGGATTACCATTTAACTAAGTAGTATTTTTGATATACCGGGTGAAACCGCGCGCTACTCAGCTAGTAATTTATATGAAAACTTAACGATATTCTTAAACATACCTGTCTCGATCGAAAATTTAAGTTAAAACTGTCGTCACTTCCTCAAAAGAAAAATTCACGTTTGCACTACACTCATCTCGATGTATAAAATAATATTCGATTTTGTATAATATTCGGGATAATACATGTATTGTACATACTTATTTACATGCGTTCATGTATGTACATTTATACATATAAATAAAATCATAACACACTTCGTTCCTGTGCGCGAATCATCACTACTGAAGATATTGAGATGCAACGTTTTCAATGTTGTTCAGTGATCATTTTAGTGTGTTTTTTAATGACAATACAGCAAGTCACTCAATTATAAGTATAAAGTAAAAGTTAATTTGAATTGCCTTCGTAAGTGCTTCTATACTATTGAGAGGTCAATTTAGCCTTGCAATTAATTATTTTTCCTAAACTACATATTTACTTGTTTACGCATGCATATGCCAACATTTTTCCAATCACACTTCTTCAAACTTTGCATTTTCGCTTAAATGATAGAATATTATGTAAACTTATTAGTTCCAAAAACCATCGTAATAATAATGACTAACACCTTTGAAATCAACTATGTTTAAATTTTAAATTAACAACCTTTTAATTATACTCAAACACTACAAAGAACGATAGTCATTAATCAAAAGATGAACGAAGAAAGAGAACCAATAAAATGCAATATAAACTTAAAACATAATTACTCATTCAAGCGATTTTGTTTGTTTCTAAAACAAAATTATGAGCACTAGGTCATTAAAGTTAGATATTAATAAACTTTCTGTTTGAAACAGCACTGGATTCATAGCAAGCAGCTCTTTTTAAATAAAAGGAAATACTCGTATATGTTATCGGGACTTAACACTTCTACTGGACTGCTTTTTAGCCAATCACTCCCTGTATTGGAGTCTTTTTTTGATTCCAAGACATTTCGAATGACGTTGAACAACATTTTGAATTTCACAACATTTTTCTAGATTTAAAACTATATATTTCCTGTCCTACTGTACGTTTTCAAAATCATGAAGCAAATATGTAATTCAAAAAGGATTAACTGAGCATATTCTATGAGTAATATTTACCTCGTCATTTAAGTAATATGTCAGAGTGTGTAACTGCTTTCTTTTCTCAATGCGGTCTTCTGTTTTAGCGTTGGGATTTTTGGATCTTCCTTCATTATCGCCTTCTAAGAAAGCAACAAGTTCAATTACTTAAACAGTCATAATTACTATTATTTCTCTCCACTACCTTCATTGTCCAGCGTTTGCTCCTGTTCATTATTTTCGGAACTACCTTCATGCGATTCATTTGAATCATTCTCTCGGGCAAATGCCACGTTGAGAATTATAAAAATCACTACAAGCACTAGTATCCGTCGTTTTCGCATGCTTTCTTGGCGAACTCACTTTAACTACGTGTGAAATTTTAGCACGCTCAATTTATATACCACCTGATCAACGAAAACTATATACATATGTATTATAAACCTTGTTTATTCCAAAAAGTGTTAATTCTAAGACTATTAGCTTTGTGTTTAAAATCTCTTTTCATTGTACAAGTGTTCAATTTGAGAAAAAATATAAGCTGCCGATTTTGAGTTGTTTTTTTTTTTCAATACTACAAACGTTTATCATCAATTTTGGCCTACATTCATTTTACATTTTACTAGAATGTAAGCTCAGATGTAAAAATGTCAAAGTATAGATTTTATTGGTAAACATATCATTTTCATAAAATAAATAGATTGAAATTTACAAAAATTCTCAATATCAATAACACAAAAACTGTGTTTCTTTTTTCTTTTTGTAGAAATAGTAATACAATTGTGCTTCTATACAATAACTATTTGCACAATTGTTCAGAATACAGGGAAATCTGAATTGTGCACAATTGAAATGTTCGCCACACAATTAATTGTTTCTTAAATTTCAATTCAAACTGCTGCTATTCAAATAGACATATGTTTTTGCACAAAAACATTTCTCATGTCTTCCTATTATGTGCGTTTTGATTGGCTGCACATGCATATAAATGGAAAACTAACTACATAGACACTCATTTTTTGCGATAAAACAAAAACTGCCATTTAAAATTCTATATAAAATAACAAGATAAAATATAAAAAAAAATTTTTTTAAAAAATTCTTTATGCAGGGGTGGATTCGCTCGGGCGACACCACTAACTTGTATTGTCACCGGAGCTGAACATGTGTTCCAATTTTCATTAAGATTGATAAAGTCTAATAAGTATAAAAATTTTGCATTGCAAGATTTGACGACACGTAGTGTAAGTTAAATAAAAGAATTTAAAAACTGTTGGTAGGCTAAAGTTTCCTCCAAGCACTTTTAATAATAATTTTATATGAGAAATCACGCAGTACCATAGGAACATTATCGTGTCTTTTAATATTAGTAATATATAAAAAAAAAAGAGTATTGATTAGACGTACGTATGTATATGTATATGTCGTAGGCCAGTAGCAAAATCAAGCATGCATTTGTGAAGTACATCATATTTTTAAAATAACAATTATTTATACATATATACTCCACAAATGCGTGCTTATGTGCGCGCAAAATGTTTATTGCTAACGGCCTGATTTTTCTAATGACTTACGACATGCATACCGAGTCACCTGAATAATTTTTCAACAATATAAATTTCAAAATAGAAATTTTAGGGGTGGACAAGGTATTAAAAATCCGCTATTAGAAATTTTTAAAAATTACCAGCCCTGATAAAAGTCGAGAAGAGAATAGGGTGAAAATTACAATAAAATAAATGATGGTTGATTTTCAATAGTACATTTGTATTTAACTGACAAAAATATAAGAATTTTATAAACCATCTGCATTTCAGGAGGAGGAGTTTAAATATTCTGCCGTACCAAGGAAAAAAGTGGTTAAGCGCCAAATTTTTCAAAATTGAGTTTTTGGTATCATTCGATTCGTCCGGAAATTCTCAATGTAATTTATCTTCAATAAAATTGTTATCACGATTCAATTTTGTTTTATAACAATATTTATTTGAATAAAAATGATTAAGAAATCTGATGTAGATCAAAAAAGATTCTAAGTAACTCGAAAAATTGAAAAGAGAAGCGATTCGAGGTTCGAATACAAAAACAAAAGACCTTTAAGGGGGCAATCGCTTTCATAACTGAGAAAAAAAGCACATTTTCAAGATTTTTTTTTGAAAAAACTATTATATTTATTTATAATAAAAAAATCGTTTTGGGCACTATTCTTTGAACATTGAAGAATACAACAATATTTGTTTTTTTAATTTTTAGTAAGTTTTGGCGGCGGCAGAGGGTGTCTTGCAAAAGTCTCATTTTAGCTGGTACGCATCACTTTGGACTTCCGGGAAAAGATAAATGAAAAATTCAAAATGGGTTCTGTTCTTTAAGCTTTTTCCTAGGTCCTAAACCTAAAAAAATTAAGTTTTTAAATTTTTAAAATTGTATTATCACTGTTTTTCGAAAAACATAAAACATCGGCCATGTTTTTGCGGAAAACTATCTCTATAAAAAACAAACAAGGGGTATTTTTATGCATTTTTATAGGTTTAGGACCTAGTATTTATGTCAACGAATCATATGCTCTTTGATTTTTTTTAATTCCATTGAGTAGAACTTGAGATATGGGGAGTACGAGTTAAAAAAAAGTAGTTTTGAGAAAATCGCGTTTAAAGTTTTTTTACAATAATTTTTACTTGTAAAACCGTGTATTGGGTTTATTACCACCAATCAGCCATCCTAATTTTTCAAAACGGTTTTGGGAGATGATTTCTATAATGTTAAGGAACAGTTTTATTTAAAAAAAAAAAAATCGATTTTTGTTCACTTTTGAAAGCGATTGCCCCCTTAAAGGCCTTTACGTGTTTTTTAATTTTTTGACTTTAAATATCCCGCATAATTCAGAAGTATACAAAACAGAAAAGCCTTAAGTACTTAAGGTTTTCTTGTTTTGTATGCGGCATCCCTGGAGCGCTTGAAAACAAAACTAAACAGCCTTAAGTACATTTTTTGATATGAAGTTAAAACACTGCCGTGCCAAGGAAAAAGTGGTTAACACAAATCGAAGTGATTTCGAGACAAATGAGAAAGAGTTTGAAGTTAAAAAAATCGTAGTTAAAAACATTCTTTTTTTATGAAAATTAATATTTTCACTATATTCTATATTCTCTAATATGTTCATTATATTCTATATTCTCTATCTGAATATTAAACACAAATTGAAAATTTTTATTAAAATCTATGCAACTGATACAATTTATTTGTTACTTGTTTTTTGAGAATATCTTTATTAAGCGCTCCATTGGTTGTTAACACTTTTCTCGATTTGTAAAGCACCACGTTCTCTATGTTCATTACAAATTCATAGCAATTATACTAAGGTACTTTAGGGGTCTTTTGGATTTGTATTTGGGAAGGCAAAAAAACCTTATGTGACTTTTTGCATAGATTTTAATAATAAGAAATTTAATTTTTTTTTTAATATTCAAATAAAGAATATCATTATTAATGAACATATTAATTTTCATAAAAAAAGAATGTTTTTAACTACGATTTTTTTAACTCCAAACTCTTTTGCGTTTTTCTCGAATTCACTTCGATTGGAGTTAACCACTTTTTTCCTTGGCACGGCAGTATTAAGAGCTTTAGACAAGTGCTAGAATAAAATTCGTCAAATAGGATCAAAAATATACAATGTTGTTTTTTTTGAACAATTTACGTATCAACACACATTTTCCAAGAATTGACATACCCAATTTAAGATTTAGTGTCCAAAATTAACCATCGTATCGAAAACTAAATAAAAACTAATGAATCTATGTACTTAATAGAACAAATTGATTTATTTTTACTTTTTACTTAGAAATTGTTTCGTATTATTATGTACATATATTTGTGTACCAACACACAAATTTCGAAAACTTTATAACTCATATTGCATAGCTCTTAATAATCGCATGCTTCTTCACATGATCTTTTTTAAGCGTACAAACCATTTTGGCCAAAATATCCGATTATCAGATTATCACTATGCCACAAATTAAAGCAAGCACATGCGAATTGAATTGTTTGAACAAATGGATTCAGTGAATGGGTGCTATTTGGCTTGCACTAATGTCAAAACCAGGTTTAACTCACTTAACCTTAATTTCTTTGTTAGAAAATTAAAAATTTTCAAACGTTTACGAAAAGGCACACTTATGCAAATTGGAAACAATAATTTTTTTATCGAAAATCAACAATAACTTTTATTTCAATTAGTGACTAGATTGTTGACGTTTCATGATCTTTTCACCAGACTATTAGTTCAATCAAAGTAGACACGCAACTTCGGAATAATTCGTATAGAAGTGAAAATTTCTTTAGACCTTAAATACATTATTATAAATGAAATTACAAGAGTCCTAAGCGATCCTACTTCGACTAAAAATCGGATTTTCGCATATATTTCTTAAGAGAACAATTTTTTCGAAAAAATAGTTTACACAAAGTTTGTAGATTATGCGATTATCTTCTTCTACGAATTATCCTTCACTAGATATCGTGATTTTAAAAATTGGAAAAGTTATATTCTGCATAATAATCACACTTGGCTTAAATATAAATTATTTTAAAGATAAACATAGATTTTGTTTATATAAATATTTGCACAATATGTAGATTTGGAGCATATTACGTCAGATTTATTAAATCGTCTAAAGCTTGTTATATGCATGTTATAACTTCCGAAAATATCCAGTAAAGCATTTACATATGTATTTATAATAGCCAAGAAATATCGAAATTCTAATTCACAGTTGCTAAGTTTTCGCTTTCATATACAGAAGCAGGTCGCGTCAGGTTTTCGTTTTTAAAACTTATAGTACTAATTTATAAGATGAAGATAAAAACGAATTGTCTACTTAAAATATTAAAAAGAGTAAACGAAAGTGTTTTAAAAACGACAGCGGAGACGGGTCATGGCCCACAAAATTAATCCAGGCGCGACGCAAAAGAGAAGTACCTCAGTTTATCGGTGGTAATTAGTATTGAAATTTTAAATACTTTCTATATTCGGCATCAAATACTAACATATTAATATTGCTTTTTTTTTTTTGGTTATTCAGGCGAAATATCTTTTATTCATATTTTCTGTTTTATGGAGAAGTAGTGGTTTTAAACAATGGAAAACATAAATCTGTGATAACCTTTCCTACTTTTACAAGAAAACAGGAACATAGAATATACTAAAATTCATACCAAGATTACACAGCCCGAATAAAAACAAATAGCAATATTAATACGTTAGCCACTGATATCGGATATAGAAACTATGTACATATGTATTTAAAATTTCAAAATTTATTACCACTGATAATTAATCTGAGAACGGTTTTTTTTTTACGCCGGGCCTGGGTTACATTTGACCCACCTTTTTTATTTTTCTCATCACCAAGGCCTCTTTACCAGTTATTTTCACAGTTGTCGAATTTTGCAGGCGCAGAAATGAATTGACGTAAACGATCGACAGGTGTGAACTGTTCTATTCTAGGTTTTTGTGATAAAATTTTCTCTTCCCATTTTTTTAACTTTCTTAACTAAAATACAATAATAGATTTATAATTTTAAATATTTATTAAAACCATGAAGAAATTGTGGTGCACGAACTAAAGGCAGTTTAGGAAACCTGAAATGTATAAAATAAAATTTATTTTAAGTTTGCATGAAAAATTGAGCAAATTTATCATCATTTTTTGTAAAAATTTATTCCATTTTAATTTAAGAGATATAAAATCTCGATGTTTTCCCAGTTAAAGGCATATACATATATAAACAGTTGCAAAATTTCAGGTTCTGAATAATTGATCAAACATCAGCTTTGTTTGCTTCTGAGTGGATAGCATAAATTCTTACCTTTTTTAACTTGAATAATTGGGTTTATATATGTATTGTTTATGTGTCCATTTAATTTACTTTTTTCATTAATTTAACTGCTTAACTATTTTACTGCTTTTTTTATTTTATTATGTTTAGAGTAAATTTTTCAGTTGTCATATCCATTTATTTATCATAGCAAAAAAACATTGATACTTATAGCTGCTGAATAAAAAAAAATTGTTGTAACGTTTCGAAATGTTAGCGTTTAGTTTACTGTGCCCTTATAACTAAATAGTATATCAAATAACTAAATAGCCAACATTAATTTCTGCACGACAATAATGGACGTTATCCTGATTTATTTTTTCATTAAATAGTCTTTTCTCCATTCGTTCTCAACAATTAGAAAATAAATTTATCCATTTACTAACATAAGTATATTCAATAGACAATGATGTCAGAAACAATAGAAAGGCTTAAAGTAAAAATTAAGACTTTTAATCCTCCCCTGGCGGCAAGGGTTGTCCAGACGAGGCGAATATTAAATCTGGATCCTCCCTCTCTTTTTTAATGTTGTCCGGATGAATATAGCCTCCAGTTTCATCCTAAGTGAAGGAATAAAAATCAGCGACAAATCTAACTTACAAAAAATCAACTTACCGTCACGAAAACATCCAAAGAGTTACCCAGTAAAATATCCATCGTTTGTATCGACACAGCCCCCATTTCGTTCTCCATCGACTGTGCATATTCTAGCAAAGGTTGTCGAAAATCTGGACATTGCGTTAGAGCATCTTGAAGTTGCGGTCCTGGCAAGTGCAATAAAACCGGAAGGGAATCGGGTTTTAATCGTTGGCAACATTTCAAGAACCCGTCCCAAATAACTTTCTGCTTCCAAACTTGCTTAAGTATCAGCCTTAACAGTAAGTTCACCACAAACTGCGCCATCCTTGGGTACAGGGTCAAAGATTGTATAACAGTTCGCATTAATAGAGTTGGTGTTGGAACTATTTCCGCCAATTGTTGCAAACACGACATGAGCACATCTTGGGTATAGACGTCCTTTTCACCTAAACAAATAGAAGTCGCCTTCACGATGAACTTCAGTTCACACTTGGCTGGGTCCAGATTGTGCAACGCCACCAATATTTCGCCTGGAGTTATAGGCATTGTTTGGTTCGCAAATTCAGCGCCAATTCCCAGCAAGCGATTAAAAACTTCTTTGACAACAATCGGATTCAACTTTAAGAATTTTGGTAAGGCAGAAAGAATTTCCTTCTTTGTGAGACCAGTCAGAACTGGGATTAATAGGCGCACGTCTTGGACTTTAGATTGATACAAGTCGCGAACGCGATTCACTAGCTCTGCAGTTGGCGCCGACCGCTCAGTCAGGATGTAGACAATTCTGGTTACCAAAGTTTCGGCACCCTTTGGACATTGCTCGATAAGGCGAAGTATTTCAAAACTGTCCGGCCCCATTTTTTTAATAGCACTCTCAATACTTCGGAGAATTATTCTTTTGATGTCGGCTGCTGCTGCGATGTAGATCTTTCCCAGTTGCTGGGTTAATTCTATCCAATATAAATTGAGAAAGTCTTGTTGGAAAATTTAATGGAAATACGTGTTGAAAAAAAAAAAGATGAAATGCTACGAGATATTAATTAATTACAAAATTATGCTTATGCTTGCGATTTTGCTCCATGACCTCTTAACTTCTGCTTCAATTAAGCAATTGTTTACAATTTGGTTATCAATGTAAATCAAAGTTTAATCGTCTTAAGATTAGAAGAACAATAACATTGAACTGAAAGGCTTACATTTGAGTAAATTATACTGAAATTGCTTGATCTTGATCGTTTTGAAAAGCCCTATTCAAATTAGCTCAAGTCTAAACATTCATTTTAGGGTTCCGTAGCAAAAGAAGAAGCCTTTGTAGTTTCGCCATGTCCGTCCTTCCCTCCGTATATCACAGTCATTTTATTCATAGACTATTAGGAATAGAAAGCTGAAATTTGGTACATGTATAGATGATTATACCCGCTACAAAGATATGTATTAAGATTTTGCAAAAAAAAAAAATTAAAGCTTCCTCCCCTACATTGAAAATTGGGATAAAAAAAATATGTTTACTTACCCCATTGAGTGAGGTATCGTTCAAAAGGGAATTTAAAATCATTATGAGGTTTCTTAAACCATTTTTCAAAATTGTGCCCCGTTTTTGAGGTATTCGACTTCAAATTGGCCATTTTCGACTAGGTTTATGTCGGCTAACATGAACGCAATTTCGGAAAAAATCTAGAATACTAGCACATAGGCTGAAATTATGTAGTAGCAGCTATACGAAACCCTTCACTAAGCTCTAGGCTTAGTTAAAGTTATTAAATTTTGTCTAAAATTCGTTGCTTATCTGCAAAATAACTTCGATTAAATTAGCCAAATTGAACTGAAGACGAAGATAAAAAGCGACCGCCCCCGGGTGGGCTCGAACCACCAACCTTTCGGTTAACAGCCGAACGCGCTAGCCAATTGCGCCACGGAGGCTCTTGTGAAAGTGACACACGAGTTCCTAACTAAACGAATTATGCTGTTGCTAACTTGGGTCCTACTCCCTACTAAAATATTAAAAATAATATAAATTTGAATCACAACGCTCAATTAACGTTAAAATCCCAAACAAATTAACTTAAAATTTTAACCCTGATTCAGTCTTATAAAGCGAATTCGTGCTTAAAATATTGTAAAAGGCACTAAAGCCAAAGAACATAGAAAATTGTTCCGGAACGAACAGAAATTTCAAGTAACATAAATAATTATGCACGGAACTGTTAAGGAACTAAAAGAAAAGAAGGTTCAAAATGTGAATTGTAACAAGTGTCAAGAAATCGGATTAACAAATCGAAATGAATAACGTTTGAAGAGGGAAAAAAAGTGGCTTGGCCCATGGGGGGATCGAACCCACGACCTTCGCGTTATTAGCACGACGCTCTAACCAACTGAGCTAATGGGCCAGTTGGAGTTCTTTATATCGAAACCAAGCAGTTAGACCAAGTTGAAAATAGTTTACTTAAATTTAATTCTTCAAATAAATGTAATCAAAGTTACCTTGAAAAAATCGCTTGGGTTATTTACACTAAAAATGGTTTTGTTTAAATTTTCACTCAATACCTTGACGAAATGTTCCTATTTAAAATTAGTAACGATTATATAGATTGTCCAAATTTGATTGATGGGGTTAATTTTCTTGTACCTGGTCGATTAGTACGCCAAAACTACACCTTTTCTTTGGGATCGTCACGCACAAATCTAAGAAATAAATCTCCCATTGTAAGAATTCAAAAGCATCATAACGAAATGTCTTTACCGGGCCCGCATAATTTCGTAAAAAATGAAGTAGATTTTAGTTCTTATTAAAATGTTATTTTAAGTGCTCTCTTGAATTCTCTCTTCCAATCATCATCATAAAACTAAAATGTCAATTATAATTAGTAACTCATAATTAGACTTTTTGTTGTCGCATTTAAAAACAGAATAAATAAATAAATAAATTTAGAATCCATTCTCGTCAAATATTAAAACAATTGCGAAAACATTTTTCATAAGAAATTTGTACGTCAAAGTTAAACTCGTTATTTTCCTGGAAAACTTTATATTTACTTACCTTCGCGGTACGGCAACAGAGACAAGAACACAGTCAAGCAAACCTTGACCAAATCTTCGTTCCAAGCAGCTTCACGCTCCGGGCGTCCATACTCTTTGCTAAATATTGTAGCCGGTGGAGTCTCCTTATCCAAATAGCCCAGCCACTCCAGGGCGAATTCCTCAATTTTACTTGTTAAAATCTTGTGCATTGCATAAAGCGTGATCACATTGTCCAGAGACCTTTCACGAACGGACAAATTCTCGTGAACACAGTACGTGAGCAAAATACCCAAGAACCTATGCTTCCTTGGCGGTCTTCGAATGGCAAGGTCCTTAACCAGTTCCAGGCAGTGGTACCCCATGTCGTCCATTTCGCACATTTCAATCAGTTGATTCACAGCCTCATCAGGCAGTAAAGGGGCTTCGAGGAAAACCCTCCTCAGTAAAAGTACGCGTTCTTTAAATTCACACCTCTCCCTGATTCCGTTTATAAGCTGCCCCAAAAGCCGGTTGTAGGCGTAGTCTGGTTTGTGCTCAGACTTAACATAAGAGTGCCTGGTGAAACCTTGCAGCAGGCAGTACTCCTCGTAGAGCCAGGAGAAGGCTAAATCCAGACGATTCTTCACATCCATCATGATAAAGTCCAGGACTAGATCTCGGCAATTTTCTGGGAATGTGGCTGCCATAACTGTGAGAATTTTTCTTCGTTTGGCTGAGACTCCACCAATGATGCACTGTCGTTCGGCACGAAGGATTCGTTTGACGGCATCCAGCATAAAACCCTCCTTGGCAGCTTTTGAGAGGGGTTTAGTAACTTCTTGTAGTTTTAGGGTTTTAACCCGCGCCTTCATACGCTGTATCATCGCCTGCTCCCTATAGAAATTTGTATATGTTTATGTTTATATTTGTGAAAAATGTGTTTTACAAGAATTTCTCACTCTTTGGCCCTTTCCATAGTTTCTCGAAGTTTTCTTGTTGCTTCTTCCTTCTTCTGATTTTCGTCTCTAGAATCATCCTCAATTGGGGCATCTTCCTCTACCTCTTTTTCCTCCGATTGATCTTTTCGGGATGAAGAAGCAAATCTCTCATCCTCCTGAACAACCACTGGTCGCATCGGAAGTTCCTTGGTGAAAGAGCTGCTTCCAGGTCCGATTTTCTGTTCGCTCATCTGCTCCCCTAAAAGGTTAGCGATCTTGGCCACTTGTTGTGGCACAGGTAAATCAACTATAGGCGAATAATTGTTCAAAAAATGTACTGGCGGCTCAACTGGAAGATTTTTCATGAATGCCATCACGAGCTGGACCACCATGTCGTAGTTCTTCAGTCCGTCTGTAATAAATTTCTCGTTCATTTTAGTCGAACGCATCTTCTGCGCCTCCAGCTCCTCGTAGTCAATTTCCATGGGGCGAGAATCAACAGGTGCTGGAATTATCTCCTTTTCAGTTCGAACTCTTTTACTGTGAGACATTCCAGCGTTCTCGAGGGCACGTTTAGTCCTCCGGAGGTGCTCTTGTTTGTCCATTTTAGGAATGGACCGGGTTATCTCCTGCTGAGTTGCTCCCAACTCTTGGAGAAGCTCAAATATGGTCGACTGCATTTCGTATGAGCCGCGATTTTTCAGAAGATTCAACAGTTGCATTTTCAAATGTTTACGCAAGTTGCTCACTTGAGAATCCGTCAAGGTGGGTGGCAAGTTCGACATAAGTTTTTTAATCGCATCAACTACAGGGGGCATCAGAGAAGGTCGCATTTTAGCAATTGTACACAAACTTCCTGTGCAAGCGATTAGATTTACTGACGAGATGTGAACGGCTGCGTGAAACTTAATGAGGCAATCGAAAATATTTCTATGTACGAAATAAGCTAATTAAAAGAAGATATAAAGGTTTAAAGTGACTTACATTGCTTCATCCTCTAATTTACGCCTTCGAGCTAGTTTTAAAGTGATAGGAACATCTTCCAGAGAGACGTCCTTTTCCCGCTTCATACTGTCCTCATCCGGATAAGTTTGCAAAATAACTACCCCTTCCAGGAACTTAACTGCGTTTGTGCGTATTCCCTCATTGTCGTTGTCTATCATATCGAGGATTTGGGCCTGTAAAAAGTAAATAAAGTTTAGTTACAAAGACACTGCCAATTTGAAACGGAAGTACCTTCATCAAGGAGAGGGTGTTCCAAGCCTGTTCCACGCTGTCGGTGATGTCTATTGATGAGCAAATCCACTGCAAGGCGTTTTTGTAGACGGATGCTGAGGCCTGAATGACTCTTTTGATAACCTGAGGGGAACTGTCCCGCAGGAGCATGGCCATAACGCTTATCACCCGTGGCAAGTAGTCGATTTTCGCTTTGCTGCAGTAAATTCAGAGGGTGTTCCTAATCCCAGAGGAGCATTTAAACAAAAAAAATCCACTCACCAGATTTGTTCAATAAACCCAATAATTGCCCGCCGAACCTCCTGTGAGACATCGTGGGCCAGGGACAGGATGTTGTCCATGAACTCATCCAACAACTCCAGGCAAGAGTTGAGGATGACTTCTTGGATTTTGGAGATGCAGCTAACCTTCACGCTTGCGTCTCCCGTAGCTGTCTCGTTAATCCATTCAATTATCTAAAAAGAAAAACAATAAATTCATTGTACTTTTCTACCAAATTAACGAAAATCCTCACCTTCGTCCTGGCGGTCGTGACACGCTGATCGGTGAATAAAGTGGCCGTTTCCTCCATAAAAGGAGTCCTCCCGATTATTCCAGACATTGTTTTTAGATCCAATAGTTACTTAAGGCAATGCAGCACCGGTCAGCGTCAGCTTTTTGCTGGCCAAAATTCAATTTAAACGCAAAACTCTCCCGGATTACCGCGTTTTGTTTGCCTGGAGAAATGCAAGCGATTTGACTTTGACAGCTGTTAAAAGCCAAATGCTGTCACGACATTTGGGAGACGCGGCAGGGTTGCGTATTCTACAAGAAAAAATTGATGTCACAGCTAAGGGGGTTCAAAAGTTTGCGCCTGTAATTATGCAAAAATTGTAACTAAAACGAAAATGAGCACACAAAATTTAAACATAAATTTTATTTCATTTTGGTTCTTAACGTGATTTCTATAATAATCATCTTAATTTATTTAAAAACGGCTTCAATTCTTTAACTTATTTGCTTCCAGATTTCACCGCGACTTTCATACTTCTCTAGAAAACAAGCAAAAAACCAAAAATAAATAAAATTGTTTCCAAATACCCGTCAAGGAAAGAATCAACATAAAATTACGGGGGATATAGAAATGAATAACAAAAAGATGTTAAAAGTAACTTGTAAGGTCCACTGCAACGAGGAAATTCTTTAGTAATCATATTCGCAAAACTCTGAACGCAAGGTCAACCACAAAATTGAAGAAAAATTCATAAAAGCGCTTAAACTTTTGTTTCTATCTAAAAATGATATTATAATAACCTAAAGACTTGCCTACCAGCTCGAATAAAAATATTTAACGTTTCACTATTTTCTCAGGCGCACAGCGGTCAAGCATCATCCGTTTGGCGGACTAAACTGGCCTTACGAGTTTCATTTCGGCCATACCGAAATAAAAATAAAGAAAAAAAAACCTGTGTAGGATCACTTCGTTATCCGTCTGTCTGTCCTTCAAAATCCTTTTTTTCAGGAACGACTAGAGGTACCAAGTTTAAATTAATACCAAATACTAAAGTCTACAGCCGCATAGTCCTGTAATTCAAGTTTACAATTTTTAGAATCGTCAATAGAAATTTATAAATCAAAATCTAAGATAATAAAATATCCAAGGTCCAACAAATCTTCAAATCAGTAACCCAAAGTGTATATAAGGTTCTAATTAAATACATGATTAAGAATAAAATAAACTATTTATTTCGAGCTAATAAATACTACAAATGTAAGTGTGAAAATTTGCAGCTTACTTCTATAGTAGTAAAACAAAATGTTGGTTTGACTTATTTCGATTTTTCGCTGTAATGTTAAATCAGAATACGTTGAATCGGAATTTTTTAAAACTCTCCGATTATTTACGTACAATCTCAGGGAAGTTAATTAAAATATAAATTCTTTAAACAGATTTCCATTATCTGTCCTCTTATGCAAATCCCAACAGTCCCAAATTCAATTGCCTCAATAAAACAGTGTCCGGGCGAAATCACACTTCTTTTCTGACTATAGTTTGCGTGCGAAATTTTATCTGGGCAAACAAACCCAACCCGATCATCGCGCCGGAGTTCTCTGTAAACAGTTTTTTTTTTTATAAAACACTCTCCGCATTCAGAGATATTTGTTCACCTGAGATAAAACACGCTGATCGCGGGTCTTATCGCATCGGTGGATTTGAAAATTGTGCAAGATAACGCTCCCAAACATAGGGCCACAGCAATAGTCCTTCAGCGGTGAAACGTATGTACGTCGGCATTTTTGTGCAGTTGCGGCGACATTAGCGGGAGCAGCTAAACAGCTGATAAGAGGGCACAATGCGTTCTCTGGTCGTATGATGAAATGGAAATTTTTTTAATACTCTTCAAATTGATAAGCGGAAGAGGGCGCACATGTGTTCGCCGCAGCGGTATCTGGCGAGTAAAACAGTTTCCTTTTTTACACAATCGTCTGATAGCAAGCGCTATCTGGGCGCAGGGGATGATAACAAAAGTGAGGAACAGGCCTATTTTTGTATTTTTGTATTTTGTCGTCTTGTAAATAAAGTGCGTAATGGTGTATTCAGGTGATTCGGACTTATGTATGGCGTTAAAATAGGTCGTAGATTGTTTCATTGACACTTGGATTACGTCGTAGAACATTTACCTTAATATGTGACCTTGACATTTTCTCTATTTCGATTAGAAGACCTAAGTAGATGCATGGTAAGGTCCATAAGGGCCTTCGGTTTCAAGCCTTAGAACGAATGTAGTAAAACTGCTTAAACAAGAGTGGTATTCAACTAAAATTTAGATTGTAACCAAGTTGTATACCTAAATAGAACCAACATTATCATTTAAAAGAAATAGATTGTCTAAAGAACCATCTTTGTCGACGATATAGGTAGTATAAGTACTACCGGCCAGGATTGCATCTTATTTTATTTATCGACAGTAAAAAGTAAATTTAAAGTTAGGCTCATATTATGATCCGGGTTTTAAAGAATACCTAAACACAATCTTACTGAATTGTTTTGGGTGGTTTAGTCCTGATAGTGAAACAAACATATGTTCTTAAGTCCGCAGAATCGAGTCAACTGCTTATATTCGACTACATGTAGTTTGCTGATCCATTCTTAAACTCTTAATAAGCTCTCTTAACTTTCAGTTCACGACTAAGAAAAGCGGGTCCTTCGAATCCTTCATAAGCACACAATTCTCAGCAAGGTCGCCATTGTGTTGTCGTCAACTTCGGCACAGGTGTACAGCATCTCATGACCACGCCACATACATAGATGGCACTCACCACCGAGTTGCGATCGCTATGGACCGCAGCCCAGTCAGAGTGAGCTGCCAGCGTACAGCGTTCATGACCCAAATTCCAATTTCTCTCGCCGTCTGAGAAGACTACTTGCGAATTCAGCGGCAGCTTAACGGACAACTTTTACTCATACTGCCAGAATAGAGCAAGATCATTTTTTTTTTTTTTAGGTGGTTGCTGACATACCATCACCATTCCCATTATAAAACCATGCCCCGAGTGTGTGGCTGGAAAACGCATTTTCCACCGCCAAATGAGAAAACCATTCGCCGTGTGTGGCAAGAACAAAAATCTTGCCCAAGTGTCGAGGCATTCGCCACCGGCGCTGATACTTGGCCAATGTTTGCGCCTCGGCGTTGACCGATACGCGAGGAATGCCTACGTCACACGAACGTGTGCATGAATTTCGTCGCGACAAGTAGGCAAATAAAAAAGTGAAAACGAATAAAACAAACAGCAAGAGGCTGGGAGCAAACCTCGTAGGCCTTGAAACGAAACCCGTTCCTCGTTGTTGTCACTGAGCGAGCCGCCGAGCCACCCAACCACCCCCGACCCGCCCGTCTTGATCGTTTGTGATCAGTCGCTGGTGTCTTTTTTCCCTCCATTTCATTTTCTTAAACCTCGTTCTTTGAGCCCTCCTTGCGATCGCCAGAAGTCGACGCCGCGCGTCACATCTGGCGCAGTGTGCGTCGACGCTCCCGACGTGCTGATGACGCCGCACACGATCTCAACGCGCGATCGCGCGCTGGACACAGATCGGATCGAATCGGTGGCGCGATCGCGTTCGCGCGCCAGCCACCGCCGTGCGTAATCAAATGCCACGCACGAACGCAGAACGCCTGCCCGTGTGTAACCTGCACGCGCAGCGTCACTGTCTGCGTTGAGTCCGTTTTATTTTGACGATTTCATTTATCACGCTTTTTTTTTTTTTGCACATCGAGTTACACGAAGGCCGCCTTTTCGCGCGCGATCTTTCACGGATCTTGCGCTGATTTTGCGCGAGCTGTGAGTAATTTCTAGCAAATTACACTGCGCTTCGACGCCATTGCAGCTGCTAAGAGCTTCATTTGCTCAGAACACGGCGAAGTAAATAATGTTGATAGTCGCCGCACCGTCGTTTGCGTCTCATAAGAATAAAAAGGCTGACTCTTCTGCGGCCAGAAAAGTCGAGAATCAACTCTAATTCCATGTTTATTTCAGGAGAACAAAAGAAAGTTCGGCATTAGTGTCGTTGCCCCAACATTAAAAATGAAGCATAATTAAATGATCCTTTTCAACATAATGATCGTTTCAATTACTCATAATTTTCTATTTTTAACTATATTTTTACTTGCATTCAAAATATGTACCAAAAAAATAAAAGAGTCATTCATGGTTCAATTTTAGATCAATACTTGATTAGATTGAATGATTAGTCCAGTCAATATCCTTCAAAATTCGAAACCTACCTTTATATTTATTTTAGAAAAATTAATGATTTTTACCCTCTTCACTCGAATATCTCAAAAAATACGTTTCGTTAGTCGGGAGAAATTGTTAAATAGTTTTGCAGCAACGTTAAACGAAAGGAATAAACTTTGAAGCAGCTCTTTAAGTACAAAGTTCTTATTAAACTTATTAAAAATTATTTTAGAATTCCTATGAGACAAGAAAGGCTATCAGACTTATAAATACTGTCCATAGAAAAAGAAGAACTTGAGAAACTGAATTCTTCTTCAGTTCAGTTATGGATGATATAAGGTCACTGATCAAAATAGAAAAAATCTAACTTGATTTATAAACAATTTTTTTACCGGAGTAGTGTATCGAACTGAAAGGAAGATAAAGCCATAAATCTAAATTTAGTAAAAACAAAATCTTTGATTTAAAAGTCACTGATATATAAAAAAAATGCTCTTAGAATAAAAACAAAACAAGAACTCTTAATTTATACATAGTATAAATACAGTTGTAAAATGTTCTGACGTCAATAAAATGCGAGCCACTTTAGTTTATTACTAAATGCCGAGAAGAATTAAAGAAAATAAGAAAACACTGGGAGATTTATCTCTGTATAAGCTAAAATAAACATAAAAAATAAATATAAAAAACTTGTGTTCATTTTTGTAAATAAATAGCTTCCTCAATTTCTGATTTTTCCGCAATTTTGAAGATAGGTCCATTTTCATAACTCCTTTATTAGAAGGTACTTTATATGTAGATTTTCGAAACATTAATGATTCTATTTCTATGGTCGGTTTTCATCGTTTATAAATAGAATAAGTAATCGTAGTAATCGTAGAACCGTAAGAATCGATACTTTAAAGCTTATACCAATTTACATAATGTTTTTATGCGAAAATGCAGAGTTAAATCAACATTTTTTAAATTACTTTCACCTTTGCAATTTGTTAAACTTATAAGTTTCTCAAAAAACTAATTAATTAATTAATTTCTGCGGCTGATTGAGAATAATTTTAATTTTCAACATTTAATTAAAACCTTATTCGATGCGATTGACAAAATTCGATGTATCGATCACATGCATTGTAAAAGTTGACATTAAAATTACAAAATTTATCTTCATTTCGGATCTCCATCCCTATAAAATGCACTTGAGCCTTTTATTTCGTAAACTGCTATACATCAACACCAGGACCCTTTCACAAAATACCCTTCATTATTATATCATAAAATAAGTCTGACACATATGAAAGTGCGGCAGGCATATTGTCCACAAACCCCTCGATTGCATTAAACAAAAAACTGAAAATTATTTAAAATTCACTGCAAAGCGTGCGATTCCTCTTCAATTTGTCCTTGACAGCCAATCTGGCTGCTGTTCGAATATTGTAAATTTGCATTTTGTATGTACTAAGATTGGAACAAAAGGCAGCACGTTTTCATATTGCTAATGAGTCCAATAACATGATTCGCCACAGTTCCCTGTACTGGACGTGCTCGGCATCTGATTGCAAGCCCGGGCACAACGAGAAGCACCCACACGCAATCTGAAACATATATGTAAAGAAATATAGGTATGACCGTATATTCCATACGAAAAAAAAAAGTTGAAAAACAGCCAGAAAACTAGCCGTAGTCTGAATCTGAAACCAACATCTTTGCAATTCAACAAAATTTCATATTCCGTTGGCGTTTTGTTTAATGTTATTGCAATTCTGATGGGATACTTTGGATGCGACGATGACGGTCCTACGCCCGTGTGGAAACGACAGTGGGTATGGTGGGAGGTGGAGGTGGAGGTGGTGGTGAGAAATGTGGAAGGTATCTGAAAAGATGAAAGATACCCCCAGGCCCTCTGGACATGTGTGCCGCCATGTGAATTCTAAATGGGGAGAAAGAAAATGGTGAGTTATTGCCTAAGGAGGTTTCTACCATAGAAAAGTTCATATTCCTAGAAGCAATAACTCATTTTGTTTGGCAATACTTAAAATAAATTAAAACAAACGTACTCCCCCACATATTCTTTTGTCTTTCGAGAAACCGAATAAAATTATAAAAATAGAAAAATACCAAAATGAATCATGAAATCCAAAAAAAGAATACACCGATGCGTTCTGCGTCACTATCCTGCATAAAAACATTTTGTATTGTAAACGATTCGAAATGATGTCAGAGGCTGATGTAAATATTTGGGACATTGACTAAATAAACAAAAGCCAATGTTTTCTGCTATAAATCAGAAATGTATTTCTAATGGTGTGGCGACTGAAGTGTGGGCTTTCGTAGCATGTTACCATGCAATTAATATTCACACAGTTTCCAGATAAATAAAGTAAAATCTGCTGACATCTATCACCGAGATGTTTTAAAACATTTTAAAAAATAATACTTAAACATGCCAGCTCTTGACTATTTATCCCTCTGCTGCGATCCCCGTCTTGTCCAATTTCTCACAATAATTATTCATATCAGCAGAAATGAATTTACAAACAAATGCAATTTCGCTCAACAGCTCTCCTCTGAATATCGTATTTTCAGTTACAACACAAACCTCCTCCGCTGGCTCATAGATTGAGAGACGTTCAAAATTAAATGAAAAATTTATGAAAACAATTTTCAAAGGTAAACAGCCCCGGTTGCGTCCAAACCCCCTGGCCTTTTTCGCTCTTCGCCTTGCGAACGAGAATTTCCAACATACGAACATACACCTTTGGGACGAATCAGATGGTACCGAATGAGATTTTCTTGAAGATGAGAAGAGCCACTATACCGAGTCTTCTTCACAGAAAGGAGGAGGTTTTTACGGCCCATAAAAGTTTGACTTGTGAAAAGCACTCATGCTCCTCTTTAATTGCAGGAAACCGAGCTCCGCACTCCGCAGCTAGTTCAGCAACATATGAAGTGTTCAAGAGTTTCTCAGATCTTAATGGTCCCCCCAACATCCACATAAAAAGTCTTGTTGCACTTTTTGATTTTTCAAATATACATTTTCGCTTTGAAGGTAACAAGGTGAGGGGAGAAAGAGGAGTTTCTAATGATGCTTCAGAGATGAGAGGAAACGTTCTAATCTTTATTGCCGACTGCCGCCATGAAGAAAAAAATATTTTCCATTAAAGAAGTAATTCGATTCATGAAGCAATGGCGTGGTGTAAACAAATGTGACCAAAGATTAAAATCTTGGGAACGGTTTACATCAATCATTTCAAACAGAACAAAAATTATTTAAAATAAACTTGATTTCTTCATTACATACATCGCTACTAAATTTTTTTGGGAAACATATTAGTATTGTCGAAAAATTTGTTAATGCAACTAAAAAAAAAAAAACTTAATCTAAAATAAAATATCACTTCAATTACACCTCAAAGCAAAAGTAAAAATTTAAAAGTAACATTTATTTTGAGCCGGTAAAATAAAGTAGATTTTAGGCAAGATGTGGTAGAAATGTAAAAATTCTGAAAATCGATAAAAGCTTCATGAAAATTATTCAGACATACATTATTAATTTTTCCGGCTAACATTTTCTTTTGTCCTCTTTTGTTTTAAAATTAAATTTGCGTTTTAGTTTTGTATGAAAAGTTTATGTAAGTTTAACTATAACTTCAATTATAAAAGGCTTCTAGGACAAAGACGAATACCCTTTCTGTGGTACACCATCAGATTCAAAAACGATTAGACGGAAATAGTCAAACTGAATGTACTTGGACAAGTATGAAATGAACTTAGTCATTTTCTACACAAGAAGGAATGAAGACGAAACGAAAGTCGATCCCCTTTGATAATTTATTTAAATAGAAAATGTAAGCAGTTGTAGAAAGTTAGAAAACTTTAAAGGTTGTCATATGTTCAATATGTTTCCAAAAGACCTATTCATGCTAATCTCTTTTTCCAGAGTAACGCTCTTATCAAAACCTTTTATTTTATTATATTTATCCCAGCGGAGCTCCGCTCCAAATCCTGAAAAAGACATGACTTTACGCCCTATCTTTGCCGATCTTCCTTTAATAGCTTAAGTTCAAGATATATACAATACATACATCTTACAAAGGCATTAACGAAATGTGCGTCCACTTGTACATACCTCGACAATGTTCACATTTCACATTCAAACTAAATTAGAAACTTTTCCATTTATCAGAGAGGAAAGGTTTCTTTCCGAGGATTCAATGGAGGAATATCGTATATTTTATCATAACGCCTTCCTTACAAAACGCCCCGGACCTCCTCGCCCATATGAACCAAGATGAGAATGGAAGCGATAGAAAAACGTTGCAGGGCGGATCCAAAGGAGCGAATGAATAAAACGAAGCCCCAGAAAAGTTTTTCAAGTTATCGCAATGAGACCAACTTTCCGAGAATACTAAGCGAATACCGAAAACCTTTGGGTCTGAATGTTGGGGCTGGTGGTTCCTTGCGAAACCTTCGCAGCGATGAGCACGTTTGCTGAGGAGGAAAATATGGCTACCATTTACAATAAGACAGCAGTGTCCAAGGGGTGGAAAATCTTAAAAGAAAACATACACAAGAAACGTTTTAGTTTCCTCGGGGTGTGGGTGGACGGGACTACGTTCGGATGTAAAAAATTGAACCCAAGAAACCCCCTCATTACGTTTTTGAATACAAAACATCTGCTTATGTGGGCTTACAAGTTACCATTGTGGTGAGGATTCTATTCGAAGAAAGGCATAACAATTTCACTCAATTTTGGGTGAGGGTTTAATTGACTTTACACCCACCCGGGTATCCTAATTCCGTACAATGTTCTCGGTAAATTGTGGTAGATATCTCAAATTCCATTAAAATGGGATTTTCCTTTTGTTAGTTGGATAATTCATAAATTGATCAGCGTAATGTAACAACGATGTTTCTTCAAATGAATACAAAGAATATTATACCTACAGATGGTTCTTGTTTTAGAGAGAAATCATTCAAGGCCCTTGGCAACAAGTAACAAAACAAATATAAAGCTTACTTCTACGAATTGTGATTAAAATTTAGTCACAGGCTAATTCATTTAAAACCTGCAAATCACTTTTCTTATAATTATATTTTAAACAAACGTTTTACTGTTGTACATTTATCGATTTGAGTAAATTTTACAGTATACTGTGTTCGCGATATTTTCGAACAATCTAAATTTTAATCAGAATTCGTACAAGTCCTAAGACTTGTTTCCTTCCATTTTCTATTGTTGGAACAATTGCTAATGAAAAATTGGTTTCTTTAGAATATGTCGGTAGATTTTAAGACAATCCATATAATTTTCAAAAAATAATATTAACGTATTCTTTTCCCCCACGTTTCGGGTAATAATATTTTGTGTCCGGGAAAAAAGTAAGTTACAAATTTGCGACAAAACAGTTAAATAGAAAGTGCTATTTATAAAGCGAAATACAAAGTATAAAATATATAACCCTAAATAAAATTAAAAAATTACTAGTTATAAAAGAAATCATTAAAAGGTAAAAATATATGCTAGAAATAATTTTGTTAACAATAATAAATCTATCGAAAATTGTATTTATGGCTGAAAGATGTTGTCATGTAAAAATGTCCTCTTAACACTAGAACTATTAAGAGCAGTCAAAAACTTTTTTCATTTTAATTACAATTTGAAATTTGAAAAAATATTACACTAAAGTTAGTTAGGATAAGTCCAAGAACATAATTTTTGGTCAGTCTCTCGTAGATTTTCTTTGAGTTAAAGATCGTGTCCACCTTCCAAGAGTTCGATCTGAGTTTAATAAATCAAATATTTTGAAGTTAAATTATCTCATGTAACCTTTCCCAATAATATTTTTCTGGCGCGTAGTTGAAGATATTCAAAAAATTGATAAATAAATATTGGGAAAGTAAATTCTTAAGTTTGACGCAATTGCGGATTCAGAAAAGATGTGGAAAAAAATACGTCAACTACTAGTATAGATATCAACAACGAAACAATGAGTCAATAAACAAACCTTTCAATAAGAAACATACTGCGCAATCAACTTAAGAATAGATTAAAAGTCAGTAAAACAGCTGAAAAATCATTTATAAAAATTGAGTCCACATCATGAAATGCAGCTTCCTCCAGCTAGAACTCCGCACAAAGCGCTAGTGTCGCCGTGCGTAGCGACACCTATTTATACCGTTGCATGTCAACTAGTTCGACAATTAAAAATAACGGTAAATTAACGGTGGGTGAAGTTCGAAAAGAGGACTATCATCTGAACGAACCGAAGAACAAGTGTACTTCGATTCTAGGGTCTTGTGGGGCTATCGGGGCTTGAGGCCGGTGCGACGCAGTCCAATGGCGGAGAGCGGCAACGCTGCCCAGCCGTGCATAAATCTGAGCTTCTTTTTTAGAGGCCCGGATGGCGTGCCGTCATGCTGGTGAATGTCACGCCAACCTACACACAGTGCAGGATTTCTCTTCATGAATTATTCCGTTGAACTTGTGCATGCACAGTTGTGTCAGAAGCAGCGTTATCGTCGCCATCGCCGTCGTCATCGCCGTCTCACTTTATTTTTTATTTTTACCATTTCTTATTTTTATTTGTCTCTCTACGTTGTTTTTTTTTTATTTTATTTTACGGCTGGCGTGGCAAGAAGCAGAGCACGGTGAATCGTCGTGTCGCTGCTTTTATAAAAACGAAGCTTGAATTTTGTCCTGTTGACGCGTGACGTCACCGCGCAACGGTATTGCACAATACATTTTTCTTATTTTCACTTTTGTTTTGGACTACTTAATAACGCTCTTTAATTACTCATGCACATGAGGTCCGTCGCGCAGTCAGCCATCGGCAGCAAAGTGGAAACAAGATGCAGATGGTGGCGAAATTTTCGACAAAGCGATGTGTTTCGACTCCATGATGTACGAACACGTGACGATGGCGGCAGCGGCCGGAGTTGCGTGAACGTGAACAGCTGCGTTCGTGAACGCGGGGTCATTCATTTTAGTTCACTGGCTGTCCGTAATGGTGCATGACTAACTGTTTTTGTTACACCCAGAGAAAAAACTATTGTAAAATTACCTAAACCGGCTTGGGTAAAATATTTTGTATGGAAGTTACAACTTCGGTAAAAATTGCCTTAGTATTTGGTTGGTTTATACCAAGCTTAGGCTTCCTTAGATTGGGTAAATTATCGAAAAAAACTTAGGTAATTTGCGTTAGCAAATTTTATACAAGACTAATCATATTTACCTAAGCCATTATATGATTTTTCACAGTTCGATGTATAAAACTTTCGCCTTTGACTTTACCCTTGTATTTAGGCAAATTTCCTTACCAAAAGTGTATATTTCATTTTCATTTTTGCCCATCACTGTACCTATAAATCGGCTGATTCACCTAAGTTCTTGGGTAAAATATACAAATAAAGCGTCTTTCTGACACAAGTCTGCGCTTGATTCCCCAAGGCTGTGTGTAGAAGGATATGTTTTATACGAACGCTGTTTACGTGTAGTGCGTTGAACTAATCTCGTTGCGCTTCATTCAGAGTTATTCACACAGAAGGATCGGATCGTGAAATTTTAAAGTGAAAGAAAGTGAAATTAAGAAGCCTTAAGTGAAATTATAAAGAGGTAAGTTTAATTACTTTACTCTATTAATTATGTATAATAATTAATGCAATAAAGGTTTTGTGTAGGTCTTCAAAACTATGGAAAATTAGACTTTAGCGGGAAGTCTTTACGTCTTTTAAAAGTGTGGGGAAAAATAATTAGCTTGATACATCAATTTATTGACAATTGTAAGCAATGGTTTTATGCAGTATTTGCAAAACAAGTTTTGAAAATTCTCAGATATTAGTTGGACATCTAAAAATTATTCATGGGTTTAACAAAACAAGTCTCTACGAATGTTGTGAAAATGGTTGTCAACAATTATTTCAAAATAGTTCAGCTTTTAAAAAGCA
This sequence comes from Eutolmus rufibarbis, assembly GCA_963920795.1. NCBI lineage: Eukaryota > Metazoa > Arthropoda > Insecta > Diptera > Asilidae > Eutolmus > Eutolmus rufibarbis. The sequence continues at coordinate 43,415,320 of OY987206.1, forward strand.
TTTGAATAAAGTACACGAGTGTGAAAAAAATTGTAAAGTTGATTCGTTCGTTCAACAGAATTTTGCTTGTAACAATATTGAAAATTTAAAATCTGCGCCAGTTGATAGGGAAATCAGATATTTTAATAACTTAAGCAACGACGAGTTCGACATAAGCAAATTAAAGCAACAACTGTTTACTAAGTTACTTGAATTCACTCTAACCTTGCACAATAATAACAATTTTACTAGAAAAGATGTACAAAATATTCAAACAGCAGTGAATGAATTTATTGTGTTGCCAATATTTGAACATTTGAATGTGTTATCAACTAAATTCTGTCAAGAAGATGCTATTGAAATTGATTTGTTTTCAAGTCATTATAAAGAGCTTTTCTTATCGATTGATTCAGAACACAAATTACTGAAGCATCTGTCCCAAAACGATGGATATGAGAAACCTACTGAATTTTTTATAAATAAAGAAATCTCAAATGTTCATCAAAGTGGAGTTTTCGCAATTGCAGAAAAGGTAAATAAAGGTGTAGTAATGCCATTAGAGTTTCAATTTCGTAAAATATTTGAGAAAGATTTTGTGTTAGCAGAATGCCTTGAGTCCATGGAAAAATTTAATGTAAGAAGTTGTAAATTAAACAATTTTGTACAGGGTGAGTTATGGCAAGAAAAAAAGAAATTGTACGATGGAAAAATACTTATTCCATATTTCCTATACATAGATGATTTCGAAATCAATAACCCTCTTGGTTCACATGCACGAAATCAGTCTATTACGGCTATTTATTATTCGTTCCCTACTTTACCAAATAATTCAAAATTAAATCAAATATACTTGGCTGCCTTATTAAAAGCTGTCGATGTTAAAAATTATGGAAATGACTTAACAATGTACACTTTAATTCAACAAATTATTTCTTTAGAAGTTAACGGGATAAATTGCAAACTAAATGGAACTGATACTAATATAAATTTTATTTTAGGTCTTGTTATCGGTGACAATTTAGGACTTAACCAATTACTCGAGTTTAGTAAATGTTTTTCTGCTAATTCTTATTGCAGGTTTTGTACCGATAAAAAAATAATAACAGCAACAATGTCAACTGAAAATGTGGATTCCTTGCGAACTATTGAAAATTATAAAAAGAGTGTAGAAATTTCTGATGTGTCATTAACCGGAATTTCGAAAAATTCTTTGTTTAATCAAATTCCTTCATTTCATGTTACAACAAATTTCGCTGTAGATATTATGCACGATATTTTTGAAGGAGTTGCTCACTATAATCTTTCACATATTTTAATGTATTGCATAAATAAGCGGTTTTTTACCATTGAAAATTTTAACCAACTAAAAAATACTTTCTCTTATGGAGAAACTGAAATTGAAAATATTTTCAAGGATGTATTACTGACTCACCTAAATAAGAAAAAATTTAATACCTCTGCTAGGGAAATGTGGACATTGGTACATCATTTTACATTAATAATTGGTCATTTAATACCAACTAACGATGAAGTATGGATATTTACTTGCACGTTTATTAAAATAATTGATTCTTTGCTTTCATCGAATTTTACAGAAGAAAAATTGCTTGAATTAGAAGAATTAATTAAAAAACATAATCAGTTGTATATAAAATTATTTGATGACACTCTTAAACCCAAACATCATTTTTTGCTTCATTACCCTCGAATAATAAGAAAATCGGGACCACCAAAATTATTTTGGTGTTTTAGGTACGAGGGAAAACATCGCGAACTAAAAACCTACGCCAAAGTAATAACTAGTAGAAAAAACATACTTATTTCATTAGCTACAAAATTCCAACTAAAATTTGCTTTTAACTTAATGGAAGAAAACCCGAAAGCACTATCTTGTGAAGAATCTAAAAAGATAGTGTTGGAAGACGAGCATTTCGTGATAAATTCCTTGAAAATATTCTCAACCGATTTTTCTTGCTATTCTCAAATATTATATAAAGGAACTTGTTATAAGGCCGGGTTTTTCTTATCAATATCTTCGGAGGAATCCACTGAGGTATACTGTATTACCAAGATAATTGTTGTTCTTGAAAGAGATATCTATATAATGTGTTCACTAGTTCCAGGCCATTTCAATGATCATTATTTAGCGTACGAATTATCTACTGTCAATATTGATCATATCTCTATTTTACCAATATCATGTTTCGATGGGCCTCCAGTCCATTCTCATATATTGCCTAATTCAAAAATTATGTTAAGACTAAAAAGTTATTTCAACAATATATAAAAATGTAAAAGCTTGTGATAATACCGATTTTTGTTCTATCATTAAGGATCATTTTTCGAACTATTACTACCAGTATTTCGTGCAGTTTACAAAGTACCTAAATGGCAAGCCCACGAGTAAATTCAGACACACTTTTCACTGATAATCCAGAAATAATCTTTCTGGATAGCAGTTATAATATATTTTCACCGGAACAATCAAATATTGATGCACCAGAAACATTTAAACCATGCAATTCGAATTCAACGGCTTTTAATCCCACAACTGGAACTCTTTTACCGAATACTTTGGCATCCTCATCAGGAAACAATGACACGGCATCTCTAGAATCCCTCTTACGTAATTGGAATCTTTATGAGGAACTCTACGAACTTTTGACTGGTAAGCTCACATTAGTACTTTTTAAAGCATATCCAATAATTCAAAATAAAGAAAACGCTAAAATGTAAAAGCATAGATTCAAATCAAAATATAACAATACAAATTTTAAAAGTAATTATTCAATACAATCATTAATTAAAGTTGAAACAAACTACATTAAAATAACTTAAAACTTGAAATTACAAGTTCTGTTCGTTTCAAGCGTTTTACTAGTATTGTTTTATTTGTTATTTTCGAAAATTCTAAATCACTGAACTATTCATTTGTATAAAAATTCGAAAATTCTTTTCTTCTTCGAACAGCTAAAGAGATTACATTGGAAGGACTCAAATACATCAAAGAAAGACATTTAGATGAGCTTTTTTTCGGAGTAAACCTAAATACTAAAATCATATTTGAGCATAAACTTTCGCTTTGGCAAAATAAATATGTAAGTATTATAAGTTTAGAATATTTCTGTAATATATCAATTATTTTAATTTAGGGTATATATAATTTAAATTCAGCATCCAGTAGAGATACTCTATCAATGACCTCTTCCATTGAGTCGTGGATAAATAATAATTCACCATCAGTAAGCAGCAGCGCCAACATTTGTTCGCCATCAACAAGCAGTAGGAATTCAGATGACGTAAGTTCTCGAATTTTTAGCGTGGAATTTTTTTTTCGCTAGACGCATAATTGTTTATCTTTCTATGTAGATGTCGGTAAAAGATATAATATGTAGAACAGAACAAGGAAAATCAATTTTAAAACGATACCTTGAAGAAGGTTTCCTTTGTCCAGATGCCCGAAGAGAGCTTGTTCATAAAATTATACAATATTACATTGAAAATGACATTTCTCTATCGGTGTCAAAATGTAAAAGCCTAGGAGAACAAATTATAAAAATTTTCCCTAGTGAACAAATGGTACATTATTTCCTTTTCTTATAATAATATATTTTTTTACAATAAAAACCTAAAATTATATGCTTAAAACTAAGTAAAATCTCAGCCTCGCTTTTTGTTTTCGCAGAAGACCCGAGTTTCATCTAATTCAGGCTAAGATTGAGCTCAGTTTTTAAGCATATGGGCCATTGTTGCTTCATGACACTGCTGTTTATGTGTCAAACTTTTTTCCTATTTGGATTTTTAGTATTATGTTTTGAAGCAAATATTTAAGAGTTCGTTAGTATATTTGGTTATAACAGTCAGTCAAAAATATTAACTTATATGTTTAGTCTATCAATTGCTAAGTCAATAATTATATTATTATAAATTTAAATAACAATTCATAAATTGTAGTCAACATATTTTATTGGAAGAGGAAAATATCCACCCAAAGGTAAACTGTGGGACAGGTATCAAGGCAGAAAGCGCGCTTTGCGGAGGCTTCGAACGTGTACCAAGTCGACAAAGTCAATATTGAGCAATGAAATAGAAGACATTTCTGATCCAGGTTAAACATTTTACTAAATATATGTATATTCACACAAATAACCTTTCGATCTTAGAATTTACTGAACAAGAGTTTCAAGAAATGTCCCAAAGCTTAAAACATTTAAGAAAGTGGGATGAAGTTGTTTTGAATTGGAAAAAGACATTAAAATATCGGAGAAAGCAGTTGAATTCTAATTTAACTCTTCAGCAAATCTTTAATAACTGGCCTCTTTACAAATATTCTCAGGCCCCAGAATTGGTAATTTCCATTCACTTTCTATTTAATTCTCAATTTTGCTAGTCTAGTTAATTAAAAAAAAAATTATCCTTATTACTTGTTAACTATTTCATTACAATTGTTTAACTATTTTTTGAACTTAATTATAGATTGAAATTGACTACCATTATATTCATCCGAATAAAACATTTTCATTCACGCGTTGGGAAAAATTTTGCGAAGTAGCATTGGCATTATTTGAGGACAGAATTAAGGACGTTGCAGCAAAAGCCTTATTGGTAGAAATACTCAAAAGGAAGGATGAGCTTAACATAGGTATATTAAATAGATATTTCTGTTTAAACCAACATTTTTTAACTATTCACATATTTCAGATAATAAGAATATTATGTTTCTGCAGTTGATTCATGCTATTTTGGTGCCAACATCTAGAATTTCAGCTGTGTCGGCGAAAAGAGTGAAGTATACTATTAGGGACTCCCAGGAAGCTTTTACTTTATTAGTCTCACAAAGCAGCGATGTTGCCAATAAAATGACGGAAAAACGCTTGGAGTGTATAAAATCAAGTTCAACATTACAGCCCCTCATAATTGCTACTGGAAATGAGTTTGCGTATAATAATTTTTATGTAGATATTGATGGAGAGAAGTTTCAATTTCAGTCATATTTAGATGCAGTGCAATTTTGTTTTAAAGTATTCTTTGTCTTAAATTTAAAGTACCCAAATGAATGTATTGCTGTTTGGATTTTTATTCAAAAATTTCTTTTTTCAATTCAAGACACACAGGAAGAATTTCCAGTTGTAGCAACTTTTATAGCAGATCTTGAGCGCTTAATAAAATAAATTAATAATCATCTGCATGTAATAACCAAATCAACTTTCAATAAAAAAAAATTTAAATAAACGTTGCATTTCCTTATTTAAAAAATTCTAAAATTGAATTAATTGAACTTTCTGGGGCTTAATAATATCTTGCACACACTTTTCTACTTTGCTTTTTGTGGCAAAATATTTTTGCATTCCTCTCGTACTTATTTAAGATGAAATACACATAATGATCCCTACATTCCTACTTTTGTTTCTTAATTACTTTAAATTTTTAGGGCAATAATGTACAATGTAATTCCTACTTTTGTTTCTTTTCGGTATATGAATGAAAAACGTGTTTCGCATCAAAAATAAAAATATCAATTCTAAATCAAAATAAACAATTTCTATTCTTCTTAATTGAATTGTTTATTTTGATTTAGAATTGATATTTTTATTTTTGATGCGAAACACGTTTTTCATTCATATACCGAAAAGAAACAAAAGTAGGAATTACATTGTACAGTATTGCCCTAAAAATTTAAGGTAATTTACCTAAGCTCGCTATATAAAATTGCCATAGCCTCTTTAGGTAATTTACCCAAGCTGCTTGTATAAAATAAGCCTAGGTTACCTAAGTTTTTGTATATCCTGCCGCGATGATTTTAGGTAGTTTACCGAAGTTTTTAGTATTATTAACTAAGCTCAATGTATGGTATTGCTATAGTATTTTAAGGTAAGTCATCGAAATATTTAGGTAGTTCACCTAAATTTCTTGTATAAAATTACCTAAGTATTTTCAGGTTATTTGCAAAAGTTCTTAGGTAGTTACTAAACATTTTTTTCCCTAAGCTTTACCCAAGTTATCTTGGGTGTTTTACCCAAAAACTTGGAAGACCGGAAAATGCACTAGCAATAGTACAAATGGTATCAGGTTTTTTAACAATTTTACATAAGTTTTTCTCTCAGTGTAGGTTATCACCGATGAGACACAATTTTTAGCATAATTCGAAAATTGATTGCGGTAAGCGAACTGTGCAATGGCTGGAATGGGTTCGGATTTTGACCAATTTGATTTTAAAATTTTTTACGATGACATAACGTATATCGATTCGTTTGATAACATTTTTAGGGCTTCTTACCATAACGGAACCTTTACAGGATCACTTTATGTCCGTCTGTCTGTTTGTCCGTGTATCCGTTTTTCTAAGAAACGGCTTGAGGTATCAAGTTGAAATTACTTTGAAATACTAAGGTCTATAGCCTCATACCGTTGTAAAAAATTTAAGTTCCTAGTTTAACGCAATAAAAAGATACGGACTTTCAAAGCATATTTTCATACTAAAACTCTCACTCACTGACTGATCATCAAAACCTATAAAAAACAACCTACTGTTTTCCTATGATTCAAATTTAATAAATAATTATAAAGTAACTATTTACTAAACTATACGGTAATATAACGGTACGAAACCCTCAAAATGCGAGTTCTACTCGCACTTATCCATCTTTTTTTCATTGAAGACATTTTAAAAGAAAGCGAAAGTTTTGACTTTGAACATTGTTTTTATGTTTTTTAAATTAATCTTAGGGGGTATGAACTCTGAAGCACTTTAGAATACTAATTTAGCACTTCTTTCTAATTGCAGATAATTGCAAAAAACATGCGATTAATATGATGATTAATATTCCTGGACTTCAAGAGTACCCGAAAAAGAAATGCTTTTTACATATGTACATATGTATGTATATACCTACTTTAAATCATAACTTCGATAATTTCGTGCTCCAAAGGTTCAGAGACAGAAAAAACTACCATTTTGTAAACTCTATGTAATTTGAGGAAAACCGAAAGGTAGATGTAATATCCTATAGTAATTTATTAAGAAAAAATATTAATATTAAGTTGTTTCCCTTTTATTACAGGATCTCTACTCGAGAACAGAACGCAAATCTAAAGGTGTTACACTTTGTGAGCGTGACTAAAGGAATACTGCAATAGAATACAAATGCCTATTTGCAAAATGTAACAAACTACACAATTTTTTTATCCGACTAAGTAAGTTTATATAAGAAGCACTAATTAGTACCACAATTCTCAAAGTAACAACTATTCTCAAAAAAAAAATGGCTCACTGAAATCTACTAATTTAGCAATTCTATTTAGTAGTACTAATGTAAAAATATCTGTTATATTTGCGTTTTATCTCGCTATCGTTTAAATAAAATAGAAACGCTAAAGCAGACCTATTTAAAATAATGATTGTATAATTCTGAAAAGGCTTACATAACTATTTTTAAATATCTATTATCCATCTGAGTAGTATTGATTCAAATAGACAATATATATAAACTAGGACTGATAAAAATAAACCTACGAAGTATACGGCAGCATTTTCCTCCTACTTGCGTTTTTAAATGAGGTAATTAGCACACACAGTCTGTTCTTGTTTGCTTTCCAAAGCGCTAGATAAATTCAATTAATTTTAGTTTCTTGAATATAAAAGAGCCTTTAAAGTTGAAAGGATATTTAATCAGAAAATTAAGAGAAATAGGAAAAAAGTTAGCAAAGAACCATTTCATCTAATCCTCGAATTACGTCCTATACCTCAAAGGTTTAACTTAAAAAGTTAAAAACTGTGCCGAATTGTAGCACCTTCCAGGTCATGTAGATACGTATTCAGATATTCAATTAAAGGGGCAAGCAAACGGAGCCGCATAAGTGCTTTTTCTTTAGCAACAAAATTTCAGTTCTGTGGCAAGTAAAAGGAAGAACTTTCATCCCACTTTGAGGTGAGGCGAGGTACCCTTCTTGTGGTATTGCTTCAATATTTTTTATACACTCCGGCCACGTACGCTCCGACTCCGACGTAACAAAATTACTGGCCCACTCCACATTCGGCCCAACATCCTTCACTCAGTTTTCACAGCTTCCGCACGGGGGGCTTTCTGCAGGTAATAAAATCGGCAATACTGCGAAAGGCGGTGGCGTGAGGAGGTTCGTCTATCTTCCTCTGCAGTCAAGATGCTCTGATACCGTCGGAGCTGCTTCCTTTAAGTAGTTAAAACTTTATTCATGCCCGGTTGATACATTATTGTATCATATCAGCCCGGTCGGCTGCCCTTCCCCCGGGCGGCAACCCACCCCGTGGCATCCAAGGAATAGAAGCCAAGCACGAAACGGTAACATAAGAATTTTTCGTTAACATTCTCCGCTCGGGCCGCCTGCCCTGCATACAAATGGTCGTCCGCAGCTAAAACGTGACTGACATCAGAATCAGACCCGATGGGAATCGTGACCTGAAGTGCAAAACGAAAGTTTTGTGGAGGCTCTCCTCGGCGGTGGGCGTTGGGTTGCATCTTCCCAATTGACCCCACCCGCCCCCATCATCTTCGAGTGTTGCGCCTATATGGTGCAATGTGTGCCCCTCACACGTAGGCTGCGGAGCCCCAACAAAATCCACCATTCTTTGCCCCGATAGAAACCTGCCATCCGATCCATCTTCATTCAAATTCCGGGCGCATTTCGATTCTATCAAGTGAATGCCGAAGGTAAAATTGTATTTTTACTCCCGGCGAATTGATGAGCATCGCCAGATTTTGCTAGTGATCCACTCTTTTCAATGGAAGAATAATACAAAAGAGCAATAAAAAACAGGACATAGCCCACATTGCATGTGATGTAAGATGAACCCATGTCCGGTTGATTAGGGGCCTTCTTAAGAACTGGGTTAATTGGGTTCCTTCTGCTCGAAAGCCTGATAAACGAACTACGTAAGACGGAGAATTCTTCTACTTCTGGAGAAGACATGTTTGCCACTAGCCTAGAGGCGAAAAGGTTCATACTTCTAAGAAAATAGGACTAGGAAAAAGTTACTAGGTTTTCTATAGAATAACTCACTCGGACTGCTTACACTTTCAAGTTGTAATTTTTGCCCTCAAGCCTTAAAGGTACTTCAGTAAGTTTCTTACTCCAAACTCTACAAACTTTCTAAAACTTTATTAAACAAAAGTAAAAAAAATTATAAAGTATTTCACCAAACGTAGTTTTGGGATCTTTTGTACCTTTTGCAGTGTACCTTCCCATTAAACCTCTCAAAAAAAAATAATTTTTGCAAAAAATAAGTGTGTAGGTCTCATTTTGTCTACAACTAAGACAAAAGTCTGCCCCAATAATATGTATAAAAATCAAATTAATTCGTATGTTTTTGGTAGCCATTGAATATTGTAAGAAGGTTGTACAATTTTTAAATTGACCTCTACCATTTTCAATTCGTTAATTAAAACACCATGAAAACAACAATGAGCAAATGGTTTAATGCAATTTAGAAAATTAAAATTATTTAAAATTACTCGCCTGAAAACGTCCCAAATGATTGCTATTTCTTTAGATATACAATTTCATATATCCATCCGCGTCCATATACTATATATAGTGGATTTTCGGATTCACCCACATTTAAACTACATTACCTAACTCGTTGTCACAAAGGATGAGCAAACTATAAACTGAAATTGTGATCCAGCTCCCTAACGAAATTTAACAGCGCCACTCATTCCCCTTCTCATTAACTGCCATAATTTCAATCTCATTTAAAGTACTAAAAATAGAAAAGCTTTTATTTTTAAATGCAGTAATTAGGATAAAATAATAAAAAATGTTTTTTCCTCCAACCATGACATTATTTTTAAAAGCATTTAATTTACCTTTTAATTTTTTAGTTGAGATTTATTCTTCGGCTGAATTTGATGTAATCATAAAAGTATAGATGAAGATGAATTTAACAAACAAATATTGTAATCCATAGTAGATTTTGCGATAATAACATGTGTTTAAAACAATCAGTTTATTTAATTCAGCAATTCTTAAGCTGAATTTATCTATCGATTGGAGCTACGTACACAAAAACTTCTAAGTGAAACTGAAAAGGTTATAATTGCTATAATTTCAAAGATGCATTACTTTGATTTCTATTCAGAAGAATGGACGGAAGAAGTTTCATTCTAATTTTTAGAGAATATCGTTGTCTAGGACGATTTAAAAATATCTAAACTCTTCTAAGTTTTTGAACCCGTCAGAGACATGATGACTCTACTCATAGAAAGGTAATTACACGAGTATTGAAAAAGTGATTATCTCATCCACTTATCGCGCTTCCCTCATTTCTGTCCTTCAATATTTTTCTGTAGAAAAACTATTTCGTAATCGGGTTGTAAACAGAATCACCTACTGCAAACAAACAAACAAACAAACAAATCCCCTCAGACTGTGTGAGCAATCTCTCCGCCGTCGATAACCTTTGAATGACCGGCTCTCCTTGACACAGCCACTCTGGAAGATTTCGCAGATTTTGCATAAAAAGTCTACAAAGTGCGTTGCGTCTGCTTCCATTTAGCATTCTACGTTTAAGTAGGACTTAACGCTCCAGAGCATCTACCCTTCGCCCCCTCCTACCATTCGGGGAATCGCTGATATTACCATTTTGCGTGACTATCGCCCAATCGAACCTCCAAAGTCCAGCGTCTTATCGGGACGCTTTTACCTAAATATATACAAATCATAAGCTTACTTTCCGCCTCGATTTAGCCTCAGACTGATTCGGCGTGCATCGTATCTTTGTCACATATGGTCCACGTGAAGTGGGACATGCTATCGGGGCCCGTCGACCACTTTTTAAAAAATTCCAATGGAAGTGTAATAAAAATTTTATATGTGCGCTATCAATGCACACTATCGGGCATTTTTTAATGGTCGAAATATTACGCGAGCGCAATGAGTTCCGATACAGCTGCAATAGCCTCGGTTATCAGCGACTCCTTCTGGGCTAGACTCAGCTAGACTAAATGCAGATGACACGAGCCTCGAGGCATGTCAGAATGTTTCAGCGGCTGATAGTGGACTATCGGCCGCGATGTTATGTTTTCATGACCCGGCTGATAAGGCCTCTTTGATAACATTGAAAAAGCCCCATGTGTGGAGCACTGCTGTATGTGCCTGCGGTGGAGCTCGGGCAATTTTGATAAAAATCCAAGTGGTGGCAGCGTACTAACATAGCGAGCTAAGTAGTGAAATAAGCGTAGTCTATTAATAGCTCATTATAAGCAATTTATTCATTAAAACGGCGAGTCGACTGTCGAAAATGTCTGGAACAGAGCTATATAGGTCTAAACGACCCTAGACATAATCAATTAATATCGTCGAACTTATTAAGCCTAGCAAAGAGGACTTTGTACCTAAAATTCATACTAAGCATCTATGTAAATATATTATCAATATTTATATTAGAGTAATTCCAGTAATCTAAATCACATACGTGAAAAATTCATACTTTTTAGAACTTTATTTATAAGATTGTTCACACGAGCGACGTTATTGCGGAATGATTTTTATTGTTGATTGCAAAACTCTAGTCATCATTTAGTCTAAGTCCAAGCAAGATTAGAAAAGCTTAGCTTTAATCTACCAAGTACCGAGTCATAGGGTTCTAATATTCTAAATATAACACAAAGTATTTAGAGATTCAGTAGCAGGCGATCGTGACCCATTTCATACACCACTCTATGATAAGTGGGTAATATAAATTGTTTGCAATTCTTATAAAAAATTGTTCATGCTATTTAAATATATTATACGAAACGAAACGATTCGTTTTGTTTCTAATAATATAACCCCAGGTGTAAATTTACTATGCATTTTCGATATGCACATATGTATGTAGTCGTGCTACAACAAGTTTGGGCACGGAAACCAGAAAATCAACACATATATTGTAGAATTGTCTAATTTGAAAAAAAAACCGAACTGCATACTTTACATACGAAATATTCTATTTGTCATTTTTTTAGTATATCTGTTTTCTACGCCATAGAATTAAACTTGTTCTTTTCTGTTCAAATTATTGACTGATGTATGTATGTAAATTTGCTGCATTTAATAATGATCTAGCAAAAGCTATTTTCAGTATGCTGACGATTTCCAGATCTGATTACACAGATGTCTTAACTGAATTGAGTAGATACTGTTAAGCAGAATCAAATCTGATGAAATATTCAGACTTCAGAATAAACTCGCAATGGATTACTATGATGGATCGTATTCATTCAAGTTTAACTATAACTTTGTAATTTTTCCGTATTGCGAAATGAATTGGAGACTCATCGAAAACACCCTACGTCTTAAGAAATTGGAAAGATCTCGAAAAATTATATATAATTTATGGTATAAAATTTTCTAGAACATATTTTCTTTGTTGTGTTAAACATTTTTCTTACTCGTAAATCTTTATATACATGTAAAAATCTACGCAGTCCTATAATTGCTCTGAAATGTCCTTCGAATTTGTTTCTAATTCCCCCTCCCCCTTTTTCATTACACATAATTTAAAAAAAAAAACTCGAAAAAAGTATCAAAGAAGTCATTACATTTATCGCTGTTCGTTATCCCATCAAGATTACGACTTTTACAAAAACAATCAAAAACTTATGCTCGAACGAGCGATATACCGCCAATTAGAAGCGTCCCCTTTCCTTCTCCCAACGACATTAATTCAAATAAGCCCCATACTCCTTCAGATAACGGTGACGCGTAAAAAACAACAGTAAATCGGCGAAAAGTGAAAAAGTGAAATTTGCATTAATGAGGCGTTATACGTCCAAAGCAGGGGTGGATACATATACATATGCAAATTTTTCCGTGTATTTCGTATCCTGGAAGCCGCGTTTTATCACTTCCTTAGCCCTCCTCTAGATCATCTCCCAAGGGCTTGCCATACGCGAAGATTTGCGAGATTTTGGTTCTTTTTGCGCTGTTAAACATGATTTAAATGGGTGAGGCGTAAAACAAGAAGACAAAAAAAAGATTAAAAAGAAATAAGAGTGGCCCGAGGTGGGTGCCCTGCGCCACCCCAGGCGTTGTTTCCAACTGGCTCGGAAATTCATTTTATTCGCTGATAAATTGCGTCATAAATCTTCGGGAGTGTCCCCCAGAAATCATTTTCTAGCGCAGCCACCGGGTAGAAGGTCGGGTTTTGGAGAGGGGTTGTCGGGCGATGGTGAGGGGAGGAAAAGGTACGGGCGTCGTAGAAAGCAGAAGACCTCCTTGGTCGAATACTACTACGAGCGCAGGGCTGGTTATCGATTGGGTCTTTTCCGTTTTCATAACTTCACGGCTATCATTAATTACAAAATCGTGCCAAGTCGCCGCGCATAATCTTCCCCTATCTCCGACCCTCCCCTCCCCTTGCCCCCTCCCCTCATCCACTGTCCGCCACATTCAGTTGGGCTTAGAAGGGAAACTCTTAGCGAAATTTTCGCGCGTCCTTCTTTTGCAAGGGATGCCGGGTAAATAAGCGGCCGGGTTTGGGCCCGGGGGGAGCGGTAAGACGAGGTCAGGGGCTGGCGCACGGGTAAAACCCATATAGAAATTTCCATGGGCACACATAGCCCGGATGGAGTGCCACGACCACAACCCACCACCACTAGCACGAAGCGCCGGGGCTCCCGAAACGTAATTCTATCGATTTCCCAACGTACGACACCGACGTCACATAGCCATAAACTACTACCCTCCTAGCGACAGTGCATGCACGAAAAACAAAGACGGCTGCGGCACCCCCGGAGCCCTGCCAGGGAAGGAGCTACAGCCACGCTAGGGGCGCTTACGCGAACCCTATTGATTTTCTGGGGGTGCCTCCTATATTCTATAGATCTACCTGTATATGAGCCACCCTATGCGCCCTATAGAGCGCCTGTGGGTGCCCTCGCTGAACGGTTATTCAATACCCAGCTGTGCGTGCACACAAGCAAAGCGTGTCGTATATACACGTAGGGAAGTCCCGTCCGGACAGGAACCTGTCCTGGGAGCAGGGTTCCCCGGGTCATTGTGTTGTCGATAGAACGGCGGAATCGGAAGTGAACCCTGTGCCCGATCCGAGACACGCATATTCATACAACAAGCAGCAGCCCCAGTCAGCGAGGGTTGTTCCGCTGTAATACTTGCGCCGGGTCTGTTTTTTTTTTTTCTGTAATGGTGTGAATTTGCACCGCGAATGCTGTCCCAGACCATGGCCAACTTTTGCGCACCCCCAGCCAGATATCGATTTTTTCCGCCCGGCCGATCAACCGGGGCTGCTCCGCTCCTGTTGGATACACGCCCATGAGCACCCCAGCCAGGCTCTGCGGAACACATTCAGAACACACCCTGCGCTGGGTCGTAGTATGCGTTTTCGCTCGATTCCTGGCAGCGGGTCTGGCTATAGGTCCGGTATAGAACGAGATTAGGGTCCCGGGACGAAGGACAGAAGGACGGAATCCGTCCTACAGCCTTGTCCCGTTTTGTAGCACACCTCCCTTATCCTTCAAATCAATATTTGGCAGACATTGTTTCGAGCCTTCGGGGCCGCAGCTCTGCATGTGTAGGTACCTCTTTTTCCCTGTATGCGATTCTACGGGAGCTCTCTGCGTATCCTTCGCTTCTTCTGGAGCACAGCGCACATTTCTAGGACGCAAAAAAAAATAATAATGATCATACATGAAATTTCGATATCGCAGGAATTGCCATGGCAACCGCCAGGATAGAGATGTGCATGTGTTTCAGGATGTGACGAGGTGTAATTACAAAAGCTCCCGATGAGTCACTGTGCAGGAGCATTTCTGTGTGCGTCCTGGAGGACGACTCCTCGTAATCAATACTCATCGAGCAGTTCTTTATGACGCAGCTCCAGCTCCGGCTTCAGAATCTGGGATAGGATAGGGTCTCCTGAAAACATTCTAGAGGTTTCGATCCGAAAGGATTTTTATGACTGGAGGTCGCGTAGTATTTTCTGCGAATGGTATGCAATTTGGCTTTGGGGTTTCGTCCCCAGTACCAAGTTCTTTGCCATTTTATGATACGACCGGGACTAGTACAATGAGAGAGTGTAGAGCTGCGTTGCGTTCTATCTCTAAAATAAATCTAGAAGATCACCGTTTTTCTTTATTTATCTCTAGAAATTGTAAACTAAGCACTATAAGAGAAGAGTCGGATCAAAGTAATCCTCTACCATAAATTCAAAATTGCAACTTTTAATCACTCTCTTCTTTACTGTTCTTAAAATACGAACATAAAACATTACAGACATCGCAAAAAGTGACTTAATATGTATATTATGTACCTAATAGATAAAAATTCGCAAAATCCATTTTTCAAATTATATGATATTATCAAATTTCGTATTCATTTTATAATTTAAATTCGTTGTTGCAAAATTAAAAATATTTATTCATAAACTTTATCCCTAACTGTGCAATAGCTGAATACGTGGCTGAATAAAATGTGATAGTCAAAGAGTTAAAATCGAATTCTTGTAATTTTTCAATAGTTTACATACGTTTTCTCGTATATTCAGATCAAACAGAGATTATTTAAGTTTTCATTATTCTTATTTTTATATTAAAAATCTATTCCACTATTTTTGTTGAAAGTTTACTAAATCATAAACATTTTTGAGCTCATTCTAGAAATGAAACAGTAACATAGCGAATATTATAATTAATTTTTAAAAAAAATTATCCTTTAGACCCTAAAATTTTTAGTCTCTACTAAGGAAATATAAAAGTGGTGGATTTATATTATGATTATGTATATCTGTTCCATCTTTATTTAAAACAGTTTTGCTTTGTTTAAGAAAGACCGTCTGCAAAATGATAAATATTTATTTTTTTAAATTCCTCTCGACGATCTGCTATAACCTTTAACGCATGATAGTAACATAAGCATTAATTAGTACCAACTCTCTAAACGGAGTTTAGGGGTTGGGTGTTTTTTATATTGATGTCACCCTCCCGCTACCGGAGAGATACCCAAAATTGGAAAACTCGTTCATTGCCTCGAAAAATCTGCTAAAAGCTTTTAAATTGAAAAACCATCCCACTAAAACCTCGAGCAAATAATTGCAAAACTCCCAATTTGTGTAAGTAAACAGTCTCCTCGGTGGATCGATCTTGGTCTTGACTAAGGTTTTCGTCAGATTTTATAGCATAATTTACGAAGGAGCCCGCCAGACGTCGACGACGACAACGGCAGGTGGCTCGCTTTGTGCAATTTTTACGTTATGTACTTTTTCTTTTTCTTAGATTTAAAGGTTAATTAAGGTGCTGACGATGTTGCGTGACTCAGGCAATTTGCACCAACGATCTTATTTTATTTTTTAGAAAGCGAATTCAGTCAGACTGCGCTGACCATGCCATCGATCATAAGTAAGCCTAATTTTGGATAAGTGGTGAACTCGGAACCAGTCCAGTTAATGCATTTGGGCGGGAACATGACGGCTGGTGCGATTATGAATTATGATGGATGATGTTTGCCAGTGAATTATGCATATTTTACACGACAATTTCTTTTTTTATTCATCTCTCTGGTACAGTCCTTATCTTCCTACAGTTTGTTTACTATAAAAAAAATGTCTGCTGGTATAAATAAAAGTTCATCATGTAAAGTTTAAGAAATACTTTATTATTTTATTAGGTCTTAATGAACAAAGGTCAAATCAAAACTTAAACCAATGAGAACAATTACTGCGGAAGCTAGAAGTAACTCACAGAAATAGAGGAAAACATTTGGAGGCCCTTTTCGAAAAGTAAGAGTTATTTTTGCATATAAACGATAAAATAATGTAAGAGCCCGGGCAGGTTGATGTAGTTCTTAATTAATTAATTAATTAATACATTTCAACATTTTAGAGGAATATCGACATAGCCTGAATGTTTCAAACAAATCACGAAATTATAAAATTACTAAGTGAAAAATTTAGTGCTTAAAGGCAGTGATTTATATTTTTCCTCAGTAAGTATTGTTTACGATGTTTTTAGTTTAATCGCCATAAAAACAAAAACATATTGGAGATGCTTTTTGAATTTTTAATTATGACAAATAAAAACAGTCCAAAATCAGTGAGCCTGAAAACTTGATCACACCTGATTTCATAAATAATATTATAATCTTTTTCATTCAGCAGCGTATGTATTTTAATAAATAGGGAAGCTGACGATAGTGCTACATAATTTTTGACACAATTGACAGTATTTTGGTTACGATAAAATATCCTTTGGTATGTACTTGCAATTTGTTGCACTTCAGAACCGGTGTTCTAGTAGATTTTGGATAGGATAACCGTGGATTCGATAAAATGATTTAGGATTCGTTATGTTCCATGCATGCTATTTAGACAGATATTTATAAGACTTGTAAGGGTCGTATTTGCATCATACAATAAATCGTACAAATTGCCCAAATACATATAATACCCAAAAGATAAATCTACGTAACCCATTTTCTATGTTCGTGTAATAGCTAAAATTTATCAAAATTTGTTGTTGTCTGCAAAATTAAAACTATCATCCGTCTGACTTTGTGACCTACTGCAGACTTGGGTGACTCCACGACTTTGTCACGTGTGACTTTAAAAATGAAATCACGCCCAGAACTTGTAAATTCCCCGTCTGACGACGGACGACGACGACAAAGCAATCAATTGCAAAATGCAAGCAACCAAACAGCTGATGCCAGGCGGCTGCTGCACCGCGAGAACGCTTTTGGAAGGCCGCCCAATCAATTTGCTGCCGCATACGGGGCCATGGGTGCCCCAGGAGCACGTCCAGAATCAATGGAATCGCTAATTATAGGCTCTGTTTGATAGTGCTGAAAATATAATTGGAAATATGTTTGCTAGAACCGTAATGCATGAGATATCACGCAAACAGCGAATTATTTGTATTTTCGCCTACCACCCATCACTTGGCGAAAGGTTGGCGTAGGGGGCGCAATTTATTTGAAGAGGGCGGGGCTTTCCAATCCAGTGCTACTTTGAACGAATTCTTTTGTGAATAATTTTATTTCCTCTCAGCCCACAAACGAGGGAAATTTAAAAAAAGTATAATAAATATGTATATAAATTCATCAGATACTCTTCAAGAAGGGAATATTCAACCGAGTGATGATAGGAGGCATCCAGGCCGTGCCCTTTGTAGGGTGGGTTCAAAGCCGGGGGTTCGGCACTCCTTTATAAAACAACTCTCTTTCCTCCAGCAGCCTATATAAACTTTAGGGCTTTTTTACTTTTTATAAATTAAAAATTCTTTTTAGGTGAGGTTGGCAAGAATTTTCTGCGGTGTCTGTTGTATTCAGTAACGCAAAAGAAAATTGTCTTAAAACCCTAAATAAAATTCCTAACCTCCTTTCAAACCCGACCCTCTTGCAGCCCGCAAGACAATCCCGAAAACTCCACGCAAACAGCGCTTTAAGGGCACAGACACATGCAAAAAAAAAAACACATGTGCAGTTTCCGTTCCCTGCCTCAATCAGAATGCACTTGCAGGATTAGCACAAAATCCAAAAATCAATGACTGCGGGTAGTGGAAGATTGGGGAGGGGGGTACAGCGGCGCACGACGACAACTGCCCCTCCCCCGAAAAATCGGTAAGTGTGTCTCCTTTAAAAGTGGCACGGGATATTGGACTCGAAAACCGGATGCAGGCGATATGCCCGCCAGGGGGCAGGGTGGAGGGGGATGGGTACGTCTGAACAAAGGGTGAAATTGCACTCGTTTGTTTGATCGATTGATTTGACTGGCTTTTTACTGGGTGGTGGGGATTTTGTTGCTGTTTCCCGCCTTTTTTGGTTTTTAATACAGACAAGTGGACAGCATCCTGCAGAATGTGCAATTTTTTTTTCTACCCCTAACGGAGGGTTTAGCTGAGTCGGGAAATTCTCTTGGCTTATTTATTGTTATTTCATGTTAAAAAATAAAATTAATGCGATTTCCAGGCGTGCTGACATAGTATTACTTCCTGAATATTTCGCGTTAAATTTTAAGTGGATTTTTTCATATCTAGTCTATTAGAATGTTACTTTCTATTGCTATTCATCTAACGACGATAGTTGATACGTCCAAAAAACAGAAAAATTTTTAGCGTCTATATATAAAACAACAAGCCACATAAATCTTAAATATTTACTAAAAGCGTAGTTATACATATTTCATTTTTGAAGCTGTTCAAAAGTCGGAAACGTATCAGAACTTTTAAACTATAGACTATATTTTTAAAAACCTAATTTAAAATATTATTATTAGTTGTATTGCAGTAGTTTAGTAGCAGTATATACACAATAGAAAGAGCCTTATTTTTCCGCTGGTGCTTTTAAATACTGCCCTTTTCATTTAAAATCAAGCTCAAATCAAATTTCACCTTGAATATATAGAGTTTTTCTTGATAATTGATATATTGAAAATGCCCAGCCTTTTTCTATACTTACTTAAATTTTTATTTATTTTCAGTAGGAAACTGCAAGGTCTATGGGACTTCAAAATTACTTCAGCACTCAGCACTGTTATTTCAGACATGTTTGCGTCCTTCTTTGAAAAATCATTCTCCCCTGACTTTGTACCCGATCTTATTAACTTCAACCATCTGAGTAAAAATCCTGTTCCTATCAATTTATCCACTAGTATCACTCCTTCTGTTGTTCTTAAACATATCAACGAACTCCCTAATGACTTCACATCGGGACCCGATGGCATTCCACCTGCTATTCTCAAGGCATGTTCTAGTGAACTAGTCACACCATTAACACTAATTTTCCAAAAGTCTCTTGAGACCGAACAATTCCCCGCTCTCTGGAAGAATTCTTTCATTATCCCGATTCATAAGAAGGGTAACAAAAATGAGGTATGTAACTATAGGCCCATTGCAAAACTTTCATGCATCCCAAAACTATTTGAGTCGATCGTACACTCACAAATCTCGACTGTCTGCAAGAGCCTTGTATCAGTTAACCAGCATCCTCCATCCTCCAGGGTCGTTCTACTTCTACGAACCTACTTGAATTTGTTACCTTTGTTGCTGATGGCTTCCAAAAAGGGATCCAAACAGATTGCATCTATACTGACTTTAGTAAGGCTTTCGATAAGCTTGCGCATTCTGTAATAATTCTTAAACTTCTAAAACTTGGATTTCCACCAGCGCTTGTTAACTGGTTTCGGTCCTACTTACTAGATAGAACATACCAAGTCTCTTTTCGGCGCACCACTTCGAAAAAGATACTAGCTACGTCAGGAGTTCCGCAGGGTAGTCACTTAGGTCCGCTCCTCTTTATTTTATCTATTGACGACATCTCACACCTTCTTAAAACCTGTAAAATCTTAATCTATGCTGATGACATGAAATTATTTTTTCACGCAAAAACTATTAAGGATTGCCACGCGGCTCAAGAAGATGTAAACATACTCCAATTGTGGTGCTCGCACAACAAGTTAGAACTAAATATTGATAAATGCGAAGTCATGACCTTTAATAGAGGCCGTAACCCCCTGAGTTTTGAGTATACCTTATCCAATCATGCTCTACGTCGTGTTAATTCTGTTCGTGATCTGGGAGTTATCTTAGATTGTAAACTGGACTTCATTGAGCATATCAACTGTATGGTAACTAAAGCCAGCTCAATGTTGGGATTTATCAAAAGATGGTCCCATGAATTTTCCAATAGATTCGTTTATAAACTGCTTTATTTTTCTTTTGTTAGACCAATTCTTGAATACGCGAGTCAAGTCTGCTCGCCATATTATCAAGTCCATATTGACTGTGTTGAATCCGTGCAGAGAAAATTTGTCAGGTTTGCCCTTAAGGACTTGCCATGGAGCAATCCTGTCCTTCTCCCTCCTTACAATGATCGGCTAAGACTCCTTGATATGCATTCTCTGCACAAACGTCGGGAGATTGCTGATATTGTATTTGTTCATCAATTATTAACTGGTAAGGTTGACTCAACGTTTCTTAAAACCAATTTTACTTTCAAAACGAACGTTCGTAACCTCAGGGTGGTGTCGCTTCTGCAAACCAGTCTTTGTAAAAATAACTATAGTTTTTTTCAACCCATTAATCGGATGAGGTTAAATGTCAATAGGAATGCTGATTTGTTTGATGTTCGTGTCAGTAAGCATATGTTGAGGAAAAGTCTGCTTGAAGGTTGTGGTCGCATGCTTACTAACATAGAACCAAATGATGATTAATCAGTCTAACGCTTTTGATTAACTTCGTTTCTCAAAGCTTTGACTAAGCTGATGGTTCTTTAGTTATAACTCCAGGCTACATAAATCTTAAAATAAAAATGCGTGAAAACTCATCTTCACATAAAAATGTGGGCGTCTTCTAACCTGCAGATAGTATGGCGGAAAGCTTCATCGATAGTAAGTAAATGCTTAATATTTCTTCTAAACGAATAATTTTCTTTTTAAGGATTATTCATTATCGAGTTGTTGTTCTGTATAAAAGTATATGAAACAGAAAATTAAGGATGCTGGAAAAAATCTCTGTCGTATTCAAAGTGGCATTTTCATTTCCATCGAAGAACCCAGGCCTCCCTAAGAAAAGCCATCTTCACATGGCAACAGCGCTCAAGAGAGCCATCTCGCGCCCAGAAAAACTGGTACTGGAATAATAACGGTGCGATGAGTGGTCATGAAGAAACCGACGCCCTGAATTTATAAGCGGCGCAGAAATCTTGTCGGAAAACCGGTGCCACCGCCAACTTCACCACCTGGAAAGTTTCACCGGAGCCCACGGTTTCTTTTCGCGAAACCTTTTCATCATGACAATTTCTAGGTCTTGGCCCCGAAAAAAATTTGCCCAAATGAAAAAAACGCAAACCGTTGTGAAAGGTCCTCCTGTGACGTCACATCAGATGGCAATCAAAAAAAAAAAAAAATAATAATAAAAATAAAACGAGGGTCGAAATCATCAAAATACACTAGCCTCAGCCGCCACTGCGCTTAGCGCCCAGTTCCATTCCAGCAGTGAGCAGCAAAAAAAGGGGCAAATCAAGCGATTTTGCTGCTTTTGCTGCTACTGCCGTTTGCTGCTATTTCTAGCGCCTGCAGGACTGTGGTGTGTGATGCTATGCCAAATCCAAAAAAGGGGATAAAAAAGCACAAGAAAAGAAGGCCCAGGACAGAAAAAAAATCGAAAAGAAATGCGAAACCAACAAAACCGGTCTGATACGTCACTGCGCAACGAGCCGGTGCACACAGGTAAACGAAAGTAGCAGCGACATCGAAAACGGCAGCAGTGCCGCAAATCTCGGCACACATCTACAGGGGCGGCCGAGAAAAAAAGCGAAAAGTGAAAAAAGAGCAAGAAGAAGACACAGCCCAAGGAGGAGACGAGGAAGAGGCAAAGGGGCTGCGTGACTGTTTTTATTGGCGCAGAAAATTTTGCATCGACCAGAGAACCGGTTGGCGGCTGCCCCCCCTCGTCCGCCGCCCTTCCCTCGGTGCGACGATGCTATGTGCATTCGGCGCGGACGGGACGTACAATGAACCGCGTACGTTTCCCCCGGTCGCTGCAGCTGGCTGCCCTGGCTCAATTTTCCACGCCAAGTGTAGCAGCACTTCGCCGCACACGCACACCTGATCGGAGCTCGGGCCCCAAATGGGAGGCCGAGGAAAATTTGCAATTCTGCGCCTCTTTTTTCTGGTTTTTGCATGGGCAGGCACGGTGTCTTCTTGTCCCCCCTTTTTTTGAGGGGGGCTATCTTTTTTACCTTTGTTCCGTGACCAACCAAAGGCCTTCCAAGGCGAATTAGATGTGTGTAAACACGAAGTCGTCCGGTTCCGTGCATAAACATTCCGACGCCGTGCATGGGTATGCGATGTTAATGAATTTAACGAGCAAAGAGACCAACAAAATACAAAAAGAATGCCAGACCTGCTCGGACGCGGACAGGAGAAAATCGGTTGTTCTAGAAGTTTGCAGGTTTGCAGACCGTGTTTGTTATATTCCAATGTTTTCATGTAGCCCTAACCTCAATAATATGCAGCACTAACCTCAAAATTTTAAAAAAACAACCTGTGTCCTATTGCAGACGCCGAAAAAGTCGGTCGTGGGCGTTGAAATAAAAACTTCGAGCAAGACATTCTAAAATAACAAAACAAATTCACACAGTTGTACACCGATTTTCATACAGTGCAATATTCTACTGGCAAGAATTGTAAATGAGAATTGTGTGAGCAGTTCCAATTTAACTGAAAATGGTGTCCTCTTTTTGCGAATTTTAATTCGACCATAACGAAATAATTGCTGATTTAGATTTGGTGATCCTTATAGAATATTTGCAGATATTATTAACTAAATTGAAAATCTAAATTTTAAAAAATTAATGTCACAATTTGTTAATGTTAGGTTAGATTTGAACTCAAAAATTTTAAATATTTTGTTCAAAGAGGTGGTAAAAAGTCTAGTGAATTAAAAAGAAAAGCACTTCCCGGCTTGTACATGTTTAATTTTCAGTATATTTAAATTTTATAAGATTCGACGAACGCATTTTCTTTTTTAAAGCAATCTACAGTATGGAAATCTCTCCTTAAATTTGCATAAACTGTAAGAACCATCAGAGGTTTGTGCAGACTTAACATAGGTATCTTATGGCTAAAGCTAAATTTTCTGACTATGTTTTACAATTATTTTTCATATTTTACATACATGTTTAGTACTAATATTAAATTTAGTAGTCTTCTATACTTCTTATAATTACCGAAAAAGACGCGTCGCAGTCAAGCTGTCTAGAGCAGTCCTAGACAGCTCGACGATTTCAATTTTTTTTTTTTTTTTATATCTCTGAATCCAGAATGGGCCCTGATCTACACTCTTCTTCTTCTTCTCAATCTGGGGCCGTCCAATTCCCACAGCAATTCACGCCCAATGGGCAGGAATTCAAAACAATCGCAAAATTTCATTTTCGTTCCGGATTAATTCAATTTCCTTGCCGTGTGCGCTCTTGTTGCTTTGCTGGTCCAATTCTTCTGGATCCACTCAAAATGCCGAAATTATTTCGCCTCGGCATGGTCTCGTAGGCACAGGCAGGCAGCAGCAGCATCGCGATTTCGCTCCGCCACCACCCCGCATCCAAAACTGGTGCTCCTCTGGCACTGGCGGAATGGAAGTCAGGGACCAGAAGGGTGGCCCGCTGGCCTGGCCTGGCCGGGAAGCAGCTCGAACCCTGCGGGACCCGAACCGCTCGCATCGATCCCGTATTCTGTACCGTTCGCTTTGTGTAGTAAGTCAATATAACGGTAAACATGTTGATAAACATGACAGTGTCTGAAGTTCAGTGGCACTGAAATCCTTTAATTTTAGAAATGTCGTCACGGCAGCTATTTGTGAGTGTTACATCGTCTTACGTCTTACGTCCCACCGGAAGTATATCTTTATCTCATTTGCATCTTTGTGAGGGTTTTTTTTGTAAATTGAAAATTTTTTATTAATATTTTTCCAGCCACCCCAGGCAGCATCAGAGGAAAAATTTTAAATTTTGTGAAAAGGCCCACATAACGACAGACAGCTCTTGCGGAAATGTGGCATCGGTGCACGCCCCTGCTCGTCCGAATGAATGTTTCATAAAATATCCCGTAATAAAATTCTTGCAGGCCCGTGGCAGCAAATCCCTCCTTGAATAATAGAAGCACCGACGACGGTGCGATGCGCCTGAGTTTGTGTGCGTGCTCGGATGCATGTGTGTGCGGGAAAGAATTTCGTGACGTTTTTTTTCTTGCTCTGCAGCCATTCCGGGCCGAATGTTTGGCTGTCGCAGCGCCGCGCCGTGCAGCTTTCCTCTGCACGAGTGTGCGTCTCCTTGGGTGTGTGCGTGCAGTGGTCCAGAATCCAGATGCTCCGTCCGATTGGAACGAAACCGCCGCGGATCCAACAGCCGTTCACTGGCAGCCGCCATGAAATCGCATCCCCTGCACCCGCCCTGCCTGCAGCTTAAAAACGTTTTGTTAGTGTTTGAGAGTTTTGGCCGAACCAAAACTCGTTGAGCTGCCATCCGGCCAGCAGCAAAAGCGGCACGAAACACCCGCGCCCCGGGGCTCCTTGTTCAACCGAGGAAAGGTAGTCCGGCGCACACAGCAGCGGGCGGAACACGTACTAGTTTTGGTGTTGGTCCCGCACACAGGAGGCGGTGGAAGCGGAATGCGTGTATACAGGAGGATTTATTTATGGCGTACATGGGGCTGTTACGTGGTAAGTGGTATGCTGTGAATTCATGGATCTATGGAAGCGGAGCGGCTCTTTGTTTTGCCCTTTTTGCGCTCCGTTCGTTTTTGCTGTGCTAAAATAGATTCGAGATCGTGACGGCGAGGTACGTAACAGCTGAGGGCTGCCAGAGGTGAAATACAAAATATTGCTGCATGTTATATAAATCATACGTGCTTGCAACTAAATGCAAATTCAATCAAAACTTGAAAATTTGAAGAATCTCTCTAATGAAAGAAGCAAAACTAATTAATTATAAGAATTAAAAACTAGAAAATTAACTTCAAAAGTTTAGCAACTTATATAATTGTAAAATTGAAAAGCAGCGTAATCCTTGAAATGAGCATGCTGATAAGAATAACCTGAAGAAAACTGCAATAGCTTACCTGGAATCGGAATAATAAATTAAGGCAGTTAGACCAATATTTGCCGTGAAACGTTTTTAAAATCGCACCGAAACGTACGGATTCCAAAATAAAAATTTGGACTGTAACGAAAACGTCTATACAATCGTCTTATCTTAACAACTCTGAGGTAAGTACGGTGTCGTTTTATACTATATATAATGGTTAGCTTGCTAATATGACTTTGAATTTCCATTCAGTGTGACTCACGACTCAGACATGATATCGCGGTAATTCGGGTGTTTGTGTATAATATAAAGTTTGTCAAGATCGATCGATTTAAGTAATTTGTTACAAGATTTGCCCTCGCTTGTAATTCACACTTGAAATTTGAACCAAGTGGATATGGATACTGGCGTTCGGTTCATACGATCGTGACTTCTGTGGTAGGAGCATCACTCCAAACCAAACCACACTGATGAGATCAGGCTGGTGCTCCGTATCGAAACGCCAACCAATTTTTAGACTCGTCTAAATAATTTTTAAAAAGTGTCCTCATATTGCGATCGCGGGACGAAGCGAGACGGGGCCGTTTGCTAGCCAGCCGCTCGGCAGGCAAGGTATATTTAGTAAGATGAGAGATTTGTTTTTTCTTTACTTGAAAATCATATATTGTCCTATATTTTTTTCGGTTTGAAAAATGTTGTACTACTAGTCTGAAAAGAATTATTTGCATATCTGTTGATTTTTACGAGGTTATTTTATTGTTTACGAGACAAATAGGGCTGTTTCACTTCCTGCTGCATTGGTGCAAATTCTTTAGCCTTCCTCCGCGTTCACAGCTGTCTGATAAAGATATTCTAATTAATTCTAATCTAGGGCACCCGCATCTGCACTCTTTATCTTGTTTGCGCAAAACCGCGATAAGCGTCTAATCGCATTTCCCGTTATCACGCCAACGACCACTGCTCAAAAAAAGCCGAAACAATTTTGTGAATGGAAGCGGAATCGTGGCGCAGGAAGTGCCCTCATCTGACAACACTGCGAGGCATCGCCGCTTGTAAATCAGTCCATTTATCAACTGTAAATAGGAGCGTGGGGTGCGGGGCGGGGCTGCTCTTGTACATAAATCGATACGGTGGAAGACGTGCCCGGCTGTGCGCATGTAGTGGTATCCCAGATAATTTCGGTTCTATGCACACGCACACCACCGCGCGCAGTCGGGCTTTCTTCGATTTGAGACGGAGCCAGGAGCCGAGCGCTGCGAGCCGCCCCGCCACACAAGCAGCAACGCCGCGCCGTAGCCGTTTCACTTCTTCTTGGCTCACATTCGACTCGAGAAAATTGGTAAGCTCAGCGGGCCGCAGCAGCTCGTCGGCGCGTTAAATGTGAGTGTACTTTTGAGAAAGGCTGACGCATTTTTTTGGAGTGTTGTATCGCTCAGATTTTTCGCATATTTCGGTTTAAAAAAAAAAACGAATATAGGAAAAGATCTCATTTCTTTTTCGAGGGATAACTGCATTAATTGTGGCATAACTGTAAAAGTGCAACGATTATTTTCCCTTCTGTTAATCAAACGATGCACTGAAGATTATTTCTTTTTAATTTTTCTTTTTTGTGAAGTGGCTTGGCTTGTTCGTTGTCTTGCAATTATATTTTTTAAAAGTGAGGAATTTTATTGTGAGTTTTTTCTTGCTGCACTGTAACAAGGAAATTGTGTCCCCCGCACTCGTCGAATCGAGTTCGAGTCTCGTATCGCAGAGTAGCCCAGATAATCATCGATTGTGTGTTCCTCGTATAACGGTGAATCGTGTGTGAATTGGATATATTATCGGGGAAAAAATAAAAAAATCTCCGCCATTCCTGAACGCGACCTTTCCCCGCCCGTGCACAAATGTTACAGTGGTCGAGCGGTGCTCGGGAATTTGTTGTAAAAAGTTGCCGCTTGTCGGACAAGTCTCTATAAGGATTAAGTAACTGGAAAACGGTGTTTTAACGGGGGTGCGATTGCCATCCGAGCAGCCACCCACTCACCATAAAAACAGTGTTTTCTTTTCCGTCTTGCTGCCAGGTGTTTTTTGTGTGAAAGAAGAACGTCTGATCGGGGGATAATGTTTGCATTTTGGTAGAAAATTCCCTAGGTAACCCGACGGCGTTCTCGCGCGTTTTTTATTTTATAAGTTATTGTGTGAAAAATAAGCCCGTTTCCTTTTAATAACTGTGTTGTTGTCGGGGAGTAAACAGAAAATCTCGTCAAAATTGATCGCGACAACAGTGTACGACTTGTCAGGATGTCGCTTCAGACAAAACGACAGCACTGCTACCTTTGCGACCTCCCCCGCATGCCATGGGCGATGATAAACGATTTTTCGGAGGCGGTATGCCGTGGCTGCGTGAATTACGAAGGCGCCGACCGAATTGAACTTGTTTTGGATGCCGCCCGCCAAATGAAGCGGCTCCATCAGGCCGCGAAAAGGGGCCATGAAAACGGTGAGGTCCAGACAGCGACTCATCGCACAAGCGTTGGAGCTGGCTCCGGCGGTGGTGGCCCAACTTCACATCACCACACATACACTGCACAGAGAATTGGTCCAGCTGGACCCACTCTGATGGACTTTACCGGAAAAATGGAGGCTCACGAAGCAACAGTGCGCCCCGTAAGGATATCCCACATGCCACCACATCATATTCCTATTTCGAACAGAGCCGCCGTTGCGGCAGCTGCTGCAGCCGCAGCGCCTCCTGTACCACCTGCACTTTCAGTGAATTTGAAACGGCCGCCACCGGAGGATGATGATCACACCGACGGCCCCAATACCGGGGTGAAGCGACCAGCCGAAGAGACTTCGGCTGGGAGGCCACCACTAACCCGCGGTGAATCCCTTCCCGCCGTTCCATTTGTTCCAGATCGCCAGCCAAATTTCAAGGATAAGCACCCCGTGAGGGCACCTTCTTTTGATACAGCTACCTTCAAGCCAGGTGGTAAGTACGAACCATGCGAACAGCTTGTCCACTTTTATCGCTATAAAAAAGTACAGAAAATGGGTGTCCCGTTGTCTTCTTCCATGTCATTTTATCTAAAAAAAAGTCTGTGTAATAAATTGTCTAAAACAGTCGTAGATATTCAACTAATAATTCTGAAACTATATAGCCAACATTTATATTTTAGCAAATTTTGTATAAGACGAATACTAGACAAATGATTAAGGACGAAAAGAGCGGACACTCAAAGTAAACAGTAAAAGTACCAAATAAAAACGGCGTTGAATCCTGCTGACACACATTATTAGCGCGTTTTACCGTATGTATTTGTTTCCAACGTTTTTATCTTTTCTGATCTTCGAACGAGCTCGGCGCAATTCATGCGCGGCTGGTTGAGGGATGAAATTCCACACCCGAAAGAAGCAAAGGACTCGTCTCGAGAAGAAAATGCTTGCTCGTCACGGATAACCGGTTTTCTAGCATCTTCATCGAGAGACCGTCACCGTTCTTATTAGAGGTCAACAAACCGTTGAAAGTTCCGCTTACCGTTATTCGGAAAAGATGGTGGCATCGTTGTGTCGTGTGCCCATGTCGACAGCTCAGCACAACTCGTACAAATTCTCTCTTCGGGGGCTAAAACAAAAAGAACACTGGGAAAAAATGAAGAAATGTTATGCGGGCGATCTTTTCAGGTAGTCTCAGCCAGAAAGAAGCTGCACCGCGGTGACGGTGGAATTTGTTTTTCTCTTCTGATGGACTTCGGCGGAATTACGGACGATATTGTTGGGGAGATTTTGAAACAGATTGATTTTATGTAGGCTACTGGGTTTTGAAGTTAGAATTGGTTAAAAAGGATAATATTGGTACTTTAGAGAACTAACCCTACTCAAAATATATTTTTCAGTCTTAGATGGTAATGATCTTATGTAATTTTCTTATATACATATATCAATCCACGCAAATCATAAGCAGTAACGTCACGGACAGAGGTAACTAATGTAGAATCTAGCCTTTTATTTTTAACAGCAGTTGTTTCACTTTCTTTTCTTCTTTTACTTAGAATGTATAGTTTTAGCTAGATATAAGTGAATACATAAAATTTACGTCCATGTGCTAATCCTCTACCGTAAGACTATCAAAAAAGAATCTTTAATATACTGACTTCAAAACATCTGTTAGGGTTAATGATATTTGTAATAATTAGTCATCATAAATGAATATAACATTCGGTCTGTTTCTCAGATTCCAAAAAAATCGTTTGTAAACAGGCCTTTCTTTACTTTAACTCTTTAACGTCAGAACCTCATTTTGGGTGTTGAAAGCGTCGAAGTTAAAAGAAATCGAAAAAGTGATATTTGAATATATACGTCGATTTATTAAAAGGTTTTCAACAGAAGGAATCTATAGCGAGGTTCTTTAGTGGTCTGGATTAGGACCTTTGTAGTTATCAAAGAATCTGTTGATAAAAAAGCTACTTTAAGATACTCCTTCATAATTTCTAAATGACGAGCCCTAAAATTTTTCAAATAATGATAAACTTTTAAAATTGTGGTCATAAAAATTTAATTTAATATTTGTTAATGTTCCAGGTCTGTTGTTATGCCCTCTTGTTACCTCAATAAATCAACAAAAATCGCTTGTTCTCCCACGTCTTTGCAAACGGGAAATGGCAAATATTTTTCCAAATTTTCCGCCAATTTATGTTTACTTAAAAAAGGCCTTTCAAGCAGCACCGTCGAAAACAATAGATCTGCCGGAAAAAAAAACAAATACTTATCTAAAAATTGCTCTTCTGACGCAAGTGAATGAAGAAGATGTCTTTAAGAAGGTCGTCGAACGGTAGCGGAGGAGCAAAAGAGAGTGTTCCACTTTAACCAGCTCTGACAGACGATTTTTACGTATGGATCGAGTAATCAAATATTTTTTTTTTTGCTAGATAATAGCTCTCGGTCCGCAGTTGATAAGGCCGCTTGACGTCATCCACAGGCAATGTGCAATGGCATGGAAAGAATTTGAGAAATGGTTTGGACGCAAGGCAGACAAGGCCAACTTTCATTTGCCCTCTCGGTGGGTATGCGCCGACCGGCGTTACAATCGTTGTACACCCCCAACTGCCCGGAGGGGGCCTTACGTCAGCTGCTTTAATTGAAATCAAGGCATTGTGGCGGTGTACGTTTTTGTTACGCGGCGTCCCGTTGCCAGGTCAGGTGTAGCACGATTTCTAATTAATCCCTCCCTGGCGCGCCATTAACGAATTTTCGTAAATTCGTGAATTGCCCAGCACCAGCATTGTGGCCCTGAGCTGGTCTGGCCTGTTCGGTTCGGCAGAGTCCGGCACCAGTCGTAGTTGGGTATATTTTTAGAAAATTCGGCGAGAAGGCGAAAATTCCTTCCTAAACACACCGCGAGCGAGCGGCTGTTTCCGCCGCCTGGCGTCGGTGTTGGTCGCATTTCACTATCAACTTCACACCGACGGTGTAGTACGACTTTGTAGTAGGGAAAAGATAGCAGCCAACAAAGAAGGCGATTCAGCGTAAGACCGGCCTGAAGACGGTATGACGTCAGAGCGCGCGCGGACCGATCGGAAGAAGCGGCCAGCTATTTCTTACGTATGTTTTGCGGTATCAAATTAACGCGCCGCCCCGCACCGCGGCGGTCCGCGGTGATCGTTGATTCTCAACAGTCCGCCGAATTGCCGGCTCCCCCGCCCCGCTGCTGTGACGAATGCGCGCTGTCTTTGATAAAGAGTGAAAACAGCGCGGCAGCGACTTAGCGATCGAGCTGATCGCCAGATTTTTTTTTTTAAAGCTCAAGGCTGCCTCGTCTTAAGACGTCGACGTTCTCGTCGTCGTGCAGCGGCATTTCTTGATTATTTTTGTTGTTTACCACCTCTCCCCCTTACTTATTTATTCCCCGTATCTAATCAGCGCTTTATCTCCACTACAAGTGTGTACAGCGACAAGGCAAACGTTTTGTTGCTCCAAAGGCGCTTCGCTGCTTTTGAGGGGCTCCTGTTGACAAATTTATGCTGATACGGGCGCAACTTGACTCATCGGCAGATGTAATTAGATCTGGCCCGTTGCCAAATTTCTCCTATTTTTTTTTTTTTTTTTTTTTTTTTTTCTGGACTTGTTGTTTATCGGACGACAATGTTTCAAAATCTTCGAACAACATACCTCTTTCACTATACATACCTTATTTTTTTTCTTCTTCTATTTTTTATCTGATTACAAAGTTCAGTGGCGCGCAGGCTATGTCTATGCAAACAGAGGCCCCGCGATGGCGACAGAAAGTTCAGTGGACTTGGATTGCAATGACCCGGACCATTAGAGCCAACGGACAACTGGGCTGAATGCATAATAATTGCCTTTGGTGTTGTTTTTCTATCTGGTGCTGCTCACCAGCTAATTTACTTTGTTGCTGACCGAGGGCCGCTGACCTGTGCTGCTTTTTTAAAGGCTCGTGCTGTGCTGCAGATCTATTTTTAAACGATTCCAGTTTGTGGAGAAATAACGCTCAATGTCGCGCCTTTTTTATGGTATCTATTATGCAATTGCTGGCTATCTGGTTAGATTGCAATGCAGTTTTGTTAGGTAGAATTTATACATATTTTATTAAGTCCAGTTTCGATTCTTCGAAGATCTAAAAAATCAGATAGGTTTATAGGAGTTATAATAACTAAAAGTAGATAAACTGGATGGAACACTATCTAGGTCTACTATTTAAGTTTTATCTTCTCTTCGTGTATATTCAAGTTTCTTGGAAATTATTTTTAGTCGATTATGCAAAGCTATTTTTTATGTCTAATGCATTCCATTGAATTGCATCTATGTAAATATTTTATTCATGATCTGATGCCTTAAATAACCGCTTAGGCAGAATAAATGAAACAAGCTATTGTTGGGAAATTATTTCTGACCTACCGTCCAATTTGACTGTACTAGATAGAGGGTTTGGAAAAAATTACGATTATTTTTTCATTGAGAAACCAGAAGAACAAAATTATCTGCTTTTGAACACTGTAAAATTTAAAACCATTACTTACATAAAATTCACTTTTTTGCATTAGTTATGCGAAAGAAACAAATTTTTACGCTTTCAAAATCTAAATATAAATATCGAATTGATCTTATAAATCGCAGTGTAGAATTCGAGAATAGTGGAATTGAATTTTTGATCTGAATTTCTATTCCTTTTAAAGAGAGCGTTTATTTTTTTCTTGTGCCTCTTTTCAGCAACGAACATTCGAACAAAATTTGAATTTCGATTTCCCTTAAACTTTTGGTGTGATTACAGATGTCGAAAAGAAGGAAAAAATCGAATAAAACATTTTAATAAGTCAGAGTTTTAGAAATTGTGCCATTATTTCTTTTTCTAAAATAAACCCACTCAAACTCTCCAAATGAAACAAAGTTACACACATACCAAAAGCTATTTGCAGTGAAAACGTGTAAAAAATTATTGAAACGTTTTCAAAACAAAAGTGACATAACACCCATTCGAAGCTAACTTGCAAAAAAGTTATGAAAGAAAATGAAAAGCGCAATAAAGAAGAAATTCGCCTTTCGATTAAAATAAAATTCAACGTCCACCGCACACACAGATGCATTGTGCGGCCGAGGGAAGGTAGAAGGGTAGAGAAGCAAAAAAGCCGCTATTGATCGAGATTTTCTTGTTCTTTTTAGTTGGCTCCCCCTTAAAAATTAATCGATAAAATACTCGCGTCTTACATCTGCGCCGTAATACAGCACACCTTTACATGCAGGGATAAAGCGCCTTCGGTGTGTGCGCACGGAGCTGCCCAGAGTCGTCAGCATCATCATCATCATCATGAGCACAGCCCCAGCATCATAATCACCACAGTTGCCCTCGAGCCCCCGCTGCAAACTCCCCAGACTGCGGCCGTTTGCTCGAGTGTTGTAAAAGTCGATTTATATCGAACGAACGTGACGCAACGCAACGTACAAGTGCTCCATCTCTCGGCCCGACCCACCACTTCGGATGGTGAGTGCAGCGCTATTTTACTACCGCTGTATGTGGCCCTGTTTGTAGCCAAGTCGCTGCTCCCCGCGCCTCCCTGGCACGAAGTAGTCTCAAGTGACCCCAACTGAATGCCCAAGGCCTCGACTTTGCCTGCACAAATTCTAAGCTATTGGATTTCGTAAGGAGGTGTCGGGGACCAGGGGACCAGGGGGGATAACTACAGTCTTGTGTATCTGGGCATCTATGTAGTCAGCGTAATGTGACGCGATCTGCGCATGCCTCGTAGATCCCGCAATGTCTTAGCTTCTATTTTTTATTTCTTCGCAATTCTCCTACTTTGCATTTGGCTGTATCTTAAGGCTCCGTAACCTGTTCCTCGACATGCCTGTGCTGGCTGACGAAGTCGGGCAGGTAGATGAAGATAGGTGAGGAGCAGCTAGATACACATTCCAAACGATATGGTTGGTCAAATAGAAGTAGTGTAACAGTTGCAATTTTCATGTATTTTATATTTACATTTTGTACATGTACTACAGCACAAAATTGCCGTAGTACTTGAAACCCCAGCTTCAACTGCCGCAAAATGGGCATTCATTAAAAAAAGTAGAAGAAAGAAATAACACCTAACGAATCCAGCGCTATATGTGTTCTAGCTCCACCACGTCCGTAACGTCTCGGCGTGCCCATTCATTGTATCATATAATTTTTCTTTCCTTTTGTTGGTATTTCTTTTTTTTTTCTTTTCTTTGCATAAACTTGGCAAGGTAATTCGTCAGTTGACGACGTTGGTTTTTAGTCGACACTCTGATGGCTGTTGACGTTGGAAATGGCATGTGAATTAGACGACTAAGAGAAATTTTCTCTTCTTTATTTTCATTGAAGGAGTTGGGCATGACGAACGATGTTTGGGACTCATCTATTTTGAATATGTTGTTTCGTGACTTCTTCTATGGGACTTGTGGGAGATGGAGTGGTACTGGAAAAAATAACCACTTGGCATTTTATTATCCTAGTGTTTTTTTTCGAATGGATTTAAACATTTCCATTTGCATTTTATGTCAAAATCAATATTTTAGAAAGGGGGAAATTGCTGTATAAAGACAGCGGTTTCCACATAAATTCTTCAGGATAAAAGTTCGCTTCATTTGTGTAAATTTTAAAGTCTGTCCTGAACAAATTCTGTAACCTTTGTATGTACTCTATCTTAAAAGAATTTAGTATGCAGTCACCAGCTAAATAAAATTACTACGTATACATGCAAGATCAAATCTAATCTAGATTGAATCTGGACTCAATCCTATATATACACAGATTGGATTGAAATTTGATCGAGTGGATCCAATTTCGCTTAACTGGCTGGATTGAATCGAAAAAACAGCTTCAAACGCAGATCGAGTAATCAATTTGATAATTGCCGCTAAGCATGTTGTTTCGGCATTAATTTCTTTGTAGGATTTGTTTAGTCTGTAAAAGGTATTTTATTTAAACAAAACAATGTCGGAAGAGAAACGTTTGGGAACACGAAAAGACTTTGGCAATGCTCAACATAATGCAAGAGCAAAGTGGCACTTCAATCGGCATTGGATTCATTTTCGATTAGATCCCTTCATCCCAAGTAGTCAAATAATCGATCGAAAACCCTATCCAATCTCGATTTGATCTCTCAATCCGGCATGTATACGTAGTAAATGTTCGCAAATTAACAAAATATATGTTAACGTTTGAACAGCTGTGAGTGCTAAAAACGTCAAAAACTGTTCTAATGGAATTGTTAACCTCAGGCTGAAAACATACGCTGGGTCTTTACGGATCAAAATAATGAGAGCAAAATTTTGAAAAGAAGAATTTTTTAAAGGAACCATTGCAAAATTTGTTTTTCAAACATTCGTCCTAATACCAACCGTCTTCAAACTATTATTCTAAATAAATTTAAATTAAAACAATCCTTGTAACACCAAAAATTTCATGTAGTGAAGTCTTTAGCATCAATATTTTTCATAATATTTACTTATAGAAAATTAAGAAATTAGCAAAAATTCTTCTTCACTCGAATCAGTCTCCAAAAGAAGGGACAATAATGTGTTATGAAGCAATATGTTTGGAACACTTTAGGACATCTTCCGGTATAGACATACAATAAATCAACAAATTGTAATATAAAAAAAAAAAATTCTCATCTCAAGTAAGCAATATAATTTTAGGACAAATGTCCCAATTGAAATTAATAAATTCGCACCATCCCAAGGCCAATTAGCTTATATAATCCTAAAATTCCTCTAAGCAGAAATGTACCATCTGGTGTTGTCCCAAAAGAGAAAAAAAACAATAATCACTGTACCGGAGAAAACGACATCATTCCGTCGCCTTTTAAGATGAAGACCGATGATGATAGTGATTACGATAAAGTTGATGACGGTGGTGAGAGCACGGCAGAGAAAAATAAAAGCAGAAAAAACGGCCTATACCGCGACTTTACAGTTACGTTGTGCTCCTTATTAAGCCTGCATTTTGCCTTTCTTTGGCTGCGGAGCACTCGACAGAAACCAGCAATTACTTGCAACGTTTGGTCTTGCTGTCGCCACGACTGGTTTAGATAGTTTATGTATTTTTTACTTCTTTCCTCGCGGATACCCCACACCAATATTCGTTCCTCCGGCTCGAATATAAAGTGCACGGTGGTAGTCTTTTGGTGGTGGGCCACAGCTCGAGCGCTACGTCGCTGACTGGGCGATGACTGCCTTTCGCAGCCGTCAGCCCGCCAGCCGGCCGAGCTGCTTGCATGCCTGCCTGACTGCTCGGCGTGGTGTGGTTGGCTGACAGCACACGTCATCTGTCCTTGAACTTCGAATGAACGCGTTCCATGATGAATGAGCGTGGAATGTGCTTGGAGCAAAACAAGAAATGAAGAGAAAATGGGAATCTAATGGAACCAAATGGAGGTCCCAATGAATAAATTATTTTCGTAATAAAATAGGTGGCGATTATGATGATGGTCGTTGTCGTGCTGTGGCGGCACGTCGCGCACCATGGGATACCACAAGGAACTGGTTTGTACACCATAGTGTTTTCTGGATTTCGGCCTTTTCTGCTGTTTGTTTTGGGTATTTTTTTTCCTCTAAGAGGCACACCTAACTGTGTGGTTTTTTAGGGCATAAAGTTGTCGATCAGGTTCTGCAGGAGTCAACTATGCCAGACAGCAACCAGTTATGTTAACTTACCCACAACAATCCAAGATGGAGTTATATAGTTGTATCTAGACATATACCAGAAAATCAATACCTTACCACACCGAAAAAGCTGGTAGATACATGCATAGGTATATTTACGAAGATAAGAATTGTCAAAGCAAAATCGATAAAGCTGGCAAAAAGGGGATACGTGGGGAGCTTTCCATCTTGAAAAATACTGCGCAGTAGCGGTATCTGAGAGGTGTAAGGTTATGTACAAAGTTACTTAGATACAATATAAATATAAAAATCACGTGAAACATGCCTGTATGAGCCTAAATCCACATTCGAACCTTTTTGTTTATTCTAGAACAAACGTCGAAAAAGCATGGAAAGGTATAAGAAGAAACAACCTGTTTAAGTGACGTCACAACTCACTTTATATACTCTTGGTAGTAAATTTACTTTGGACGCATCTTTTTCGTGTCCATTCAGACGAAACATACACCCATTCACCACTACCAGAAACCTCTTTTCGCTCCAACATCCACAGGTTTGGTTTGTGCTGTTGAAAAGGTTTTGGTAGCATAACACCGTTTTGTGTTGTATAAAGATGAGGACAGGTGGTGAGAGGGCCTTGGTATTATGAAACAAGTGTGCGGTTCAAAGGTTCATTCCTTTTCATAATTTGGAGCTTTTTTTTTTGGGATACATACCCACCTGCGGCGGTAGAATCGATAAAAAAAAATCCCTCATAAGATAAACTTTGCGGTTGTGGTAGTGTTTGATCGTATATTGGTCCGGCTAAAGACATTGTCGGATTCAAAAAAAAATCTTCTGAGCGAGAAATAGCTACAAAATTTGTAAACAATGGCGGGAGACAGAGAAAATACCGTTACACTCGGTAAATAATTGGGTTAATCTGAATTATTGATCTTGGGGAATTTCATAACTTTGTTGGTCGTGTGTCCCTGAGACAAGGCTCCCTTTCATTGGTTTTCAGGGAGGAGGGAGGACAGTGGATGATGATGATGCTGCTCAAGGAGGATTGCTTTTATCTCGTAGTCTTTTTTTTTTTGTGTGCCTTTGATCCTTACAATTTTGTATTCATGCGTATACTTTGCAGGGTAATTTATTGGTTTTTCTTCGGTTTAGGGGACGCTGACTGTTTGAGATGGGCAAATCTTGATATTTTTTTTACGTCAAATGGGGTTGGGTTGGATTTGGCAAAAAATGTGTTCAACATGATTCAATATTATTTTTATTTCGGAGGCAATTTAGGCTTTTAGGGATTTTATTGATCGTTTGTGATAGGGAGAGTGTTTGGGATTATTGTCGTGATGAAATCCTTTCGTTTTCAGATATGATGGACAGCTCGTTGTAAATCGCTTATGTGGGTGGTAAATTGATATTGAAAATTTGTTTTATTTGAATGAGTCGTAAATATCTGTTCTCCAGGACATAACGTTTTCAATTAGAAGAAAATGACATGTGTTTGAGATTATATGTATGTTTTTTTAAATTAATTCAATTATCCGATATGTGACCAGTCTTTCTTGTGAAATAAAATTTCATGGTAATTCCATAACTAAAGTCCGTTGGATCACTATCACATACATATTTCCAATGTGCAAACACTATCCAAAAGCTATTGAAGAATATTCTTTTCCTATTGACTTTTAATTAATTTCTTATTATACTCTGATTTTAGTAGATCAAACAAGGAGTTTCCAACTTAATTTTGGAACTCCTCAAGGGTTACGTCTAGATCCATTCTTGTATTTTTACTTTATTCATCGTGCACGATACGAGTAGTACGAAATTTATGTGTAAAATTGTCAAGTTATATGTAATAAGATTCATTTGTTCAAAGTTTATACACATAACACACTCAGATTTTATTTAATAAGAGGCAGTAAACAAAATTTCGAAAGCTGCTTACTTCTTTTTACTCAAAAATCCTTTATTTCATACTAGTTATACTAGATTCAGAAAATATACAATTAAAAAAATTAAATTTAAATGTTACTCAAAAACGAGCACAGAACTAAATATTTAGTCTTCGAAATTCAGTAATATGATTTCTTTGAAACAGTGAAACGAATGCGAATTAGAAGGTCTTCCGCCGAAAACTAATTCATAATAAGAAATTTCTATTTTCAAAAGTTTTCTGAATGTCGTCTACTCTTTGTTACCAATTTGTCACTAAATAGTGTCGTTAAACTGTAAAATTCGCTCGCTATTTATTCAATGCTTCATTCAGAAGCAGAACGGGGGTTTTAAATTTCTTTTGAAGTAATAAAACCATAGACCTTCTCGCCTCTGTGCCCTTTCGTCTGATCCTCGTGCTTGGCTCGCAGTGAAGACGCATTCCACTCTCTTTTCTTTGTGCCCGAACTGCACAACACAAACTGTGGCAACAAAATTCGCATTACCCGCTATCGTCGTTGCCAGAAAAATCATGCCCGAGAAGGAAGGGCAGAGGGAGTGCAGTGTAATCTTTTGGCATGACGGCAATTTGCACAATCGACGGAAAATTCTGTGAATGTATTGAATTGCATCGATAAACCGGTGGTCTGCCATGCCAACCCGTCGCGCCATCGTCAATCCGCTTTTGCTGCCGCTCTCGACTATCCAGATATTGAGTCGGTGTCGAGTGCACGACAATTGCTCAGCGACGTGTTACCAAAATAAAGTTACTCACACTGTCCCAAGTGTGACGTATGGAAAACGTGTCAGATAAGCGCGCCACTTGGTATTTTGCCATCATCACAGGTAGTCAAGCGACTTAAATGAAAGGTACGCTGCACCGTGAGCGTGTTACGGACAGGCAGCAACAGCAGCACACACGCCAGAGGTGTGAGAGGGGCCTTCCATTCAATTTTTGTTTTATTTGTTTCCTTTCGATTTTCGTAATTCTTCAACCGCCAAACCCCACCCCACATTCACCCAAGGTCCATCGACTTGCTGCTGGCCGCCGACGCCGCGTCGCACCGCACCGCACCGCACCGCACCGTGCCGTGTCGTGTCGTGCTGCTTTGGTCTGCTGCTTTCCTTTTTTGCTTATCCAAAACAGCGGCGGAAAGTCACACATTTACAGCCGTGACGTCATGGAATCGTGTAGTACAGCTATAGCTAGCTGGCGCGCTTTTCGTTCCACCAAAGTGACTGTGGCTGCGGCTTTACTCAGTCAGTTGGTGAGCCCCAATGCTGCAGACTGGGGCGACACGCCACTGCCAGTTGTGGGGCCAATTCGTCTGATTTTGTAGAACGGATGTTTGTACACACAGCAGTTTCATTCTTCTACTAAAATTTAGGGTAAAACTGGCATGACAACACGGCAGCTATCGCTAATTTTCTGAAATTGTTATTATTTCTTTAGTTATACTGTAATTATTAATTTAATTTTACATATAATAGTAAAGGTTTCAAACTAGTTAGTTTTGATGCGACGGATGAAACAAACAAAATATAAATTATAATAACAAAAGTAAACAAAAGGATGCAAGGTGGAACCTTGTGGATCTTCGGTTTTTGAAGAAGGAAGAAGTAAAGATTTTAATTTAGAACATTGCTAGAAGTTACAATTAATTGATTATCTCTTTATCCTATATAACTTATTATTGTATTATATATTTTGAAGAAAGCTTAAAGATTACTACCCAAAACTCCCGAGTACGAAGTATAAATTACAAAAACTCCTACATACCTCTTTATTTGTAGCTCGTAAATCGCATTGAGTAGTTTTTAAGATTTTGTTAAGAAATGTTAGAAAATAACAAAGGGCTGATAGTGGAATCTTGTGGAACTTCTGTTGTTTTTATTGTATTTGTAATTTGGTCAGTCTGCCCATTAAAACTTCAACACAATTTGAACTAGGATGATGGAGAAACCAACAAAGGACAACGATTAGAACCTTGTAGAACTTCTTATTTTCTTACATTTTTATTATTTTGTAAGTGCCTATTAAAGTTCGCTTCTCGTTCATTATTTCGTCGTCTCAATTCGCAATTAAAGTTGTCTCGTTGCGCCTTTTTGAGCTCCCTGAAGACTGACTATCTGCCTCCAGTTGCATATTATTAGTTCAATACCCTCCAATCCATTCATTACCTCGACTCACGACAGGTAGGTTTTTTTTTCTTTTTTCTAATATTGCAAAAGGCAACAAATTTTCGCTGTCGTGATAAATTTCCCTTAATAGCAAGGCGCTCTTCTGCAAGTTGGGGACACAAAGGTGCTCTTTAAAGGTACATCGCAACCACACCCAGCTGGCTGGATGGCGGGCTTGATGACTGACTAGCTGGCGGTTGGTCGCGTCTTGTTTTGCTTGTTTGTCGCATGCGGCACGCACGACGATCCACCTTTAGCTATTTTTGACCGAAAAAGTCGTTTTCCTCTTAATCGTTTGGTTACCCTTCGCGTGACAACATTCAATTTTGGAAACATGTCATGCAAAACGATATATTATTACATGCCGGGACTGTTTAACAGGGTGCGGGAATGGCTTCAGTATTGTAAAAGAATTAGGTTTAAAATAATTTAAGGGTGAGGATAAAGCAGGAAGGTATTACACTGCGTTTCGTGCTTTTAATGGTGCCCTTATGCCTTTCAAAGAAATTTATAATTAGACCATCGGGCATTGATTTCTCGTGGAGTCTGTCGATTATTTTTAGATGTTAAGGTGAGGGAGAGACTTTGAAGGATTTCACAGTCGGCACGAACGGACTCATTCTGAATTTTCGAAGGCTTTTAATTTCGGCGTGTGACTCAATTCTGTCTACTGGTCTGTTATTCATCTTTAGTATTCCAGCTGACATCACTCGAAAATAAACAATACCGTGCCTTCTTAAATTTGCATGGCCTCGGTTCGTGGGAATCACGTCTGGAATCATTGCACAATTCAAGGAATCAGTTGGGTTATCGTTCGTCTTTATCTCATTTCAAATAGAAACATATTTGCTTATTCTAAATAAAAACGACTGTCGAGATAAGTTGGAAATTTTCACCAAGAAATTACGCCCGTGCGCGTGCTGAAACGATTTTAAAATAATTTTTTCAGTAGAGTATTATATTTTTGCATATTATTAATAAAAAATATAGAAAAATTAGTTGAAGGTAGGTTGATATTAACTACTTTGATCATGAACAACTCAAAAATCTTGATATAAACTAACTTTTAAAGTGTTATTTTCGTGAATTTCTCCAAATTCGATTTTAAACGAAAAGGTGGTGTAAGTAAACTTTTTAATTAAAATATCTTGGAAAAATGCAATTAAAAATTAAGTAACGCAGCTAATATGTGTGTGAGCAGTTCCATCGAATTCAGACAAAATTCCCACAATTCACAGCTTTCCTTAAAAATCTATGCAGTGTATATCGCTTAAAATTATTTTTCAGGATTATTTTATTTGTCTTAATTTTAAGTTTTTCGTCATCAAATCCCGTCTAATCCTTGTCCCATCCCAGTCATCAATGTGGCATTTTATTCGTTGATTTTTTCCGCACGCATTTCGTATTGCTTGTTTGTTTGTTTATTGTTTAAACACAAAAATAAATTGGCTCCAAAGGAATTGTTTCTATTTATATTACTCCCTTGCACTCATCACAAAATTTCAATTGTAGTTCTTCCATTTTATTTAATTTTTGTAATAACAAACAACAAGAGAATTTCGCTTCACTTTGTTGAAGCATACAAAAAAATCTCTCAAAGTTTCTGCAAACAAAATTTTTTTTTTTTCGAAAAAAAATCTCCAAAAGTTAAGAGGAGTAAACAAAATTACTACTTTTTGCGTTTTTAATTTTAGTTTATCCAACAATGCCACTTCCGCCTGTATCGCTGGGAGATTCAACGCCTCCAGCACCACCAGTTGCCCCAATACAAAGTCCGATGGCTAATTTGATGTCTATTACAGAGACATTGCCGCCAGGTAGCCCAAGGAATGGTCCAAGTCCTCCGGGTCCGCCTCCACCACGTACAGCGTCCAGAGGTAGTCAGCATTCACCCAATAGTTCTGGTAAGTGATTGACCAGATTTAGATTTCCGAGACCACGGTTTAACAAATGCAAAGTAACCCGTTTCTGATTTGTAATTTCTTCCTTCTTTGTTTTTCAATTTTAAAGACGATCCAATTTCGTTAACAGGATCATCAAGTGGTAGAAGATCATCTGGATCGAGACACGTGTCGAGCACAACAGTTACAAGTACAGATGCACAGTCAAATCAACCGCCCGGCACGGGGACTGTGAGTGCAAGCGGTGCCCCACCTGGACCAGAAGGTGTAGTTCCTACATCAGCTGCAGCAGCACCAACATCAGCACAAAATACAACACTTAAATGCACTCTGTGCCAGGAAAGGCTCGAAGATACACATTTTGTACAATGTCCATCTGTTAATCATCACAAATTTTGCTTCCCCTGCAGCAGAGAAAGCATCAAGAGACAAAATGTAAGTACCATAGCAATCTTTATATTGAGCTATGTAATAAGAGAGGTCACAACGCGGACCCTAGCGGTATTCCATATTCTGACCGCTGTGACTTCATTTTAGAGCAAATCCTTGTCGTAGCTTTAGAATTTATATTATGGAAATGTTTGTTGACTTCGTACGTTGCCGATGTTACTGTCAATTTAATTATTTAAATAAAAGAAGCTCTAATTAAGAACCTCGCGACAACCCATCAGTTTGAAGACTTTAGCGGGGTTTGAGAATAAAATTTTATTGAAAATTTTGAATAGGTCTTTATAATGTGAAAACACTTTAGTCTTTTGGGGGTAAATGAAGAAATTTGCGTTGGAATTTTCTGCATTGTATACTCGAGTCTGTTAGAAAAATTAAATGGGTCAAGTTAGAGTTACTTCATTTTTAAGTGCATAATTGTCAAGGAATGAAATTCAATTGAGAAAAAACAGGATCGTCTAGTAATTTTACAGATATCAATTTTGTTTGGGCGTGAACAAAACTTGTTTACAACTTTACACTTTTTATATTAAAAAGCCTAACATTCTGGCTTCTAATCTACATATATATATGAAGCATGCTTCTTTTGCAAGTTTCTCTATTAAATTATTAAATCTTGTGGCATATAAAAATTTAATATGTACGCCTGAAGATTTCGTTATTTATTAATTGTTTTTTTATTATATTTTATTTTATTTACAGGGCTCAGGCAATGAAGTCTATTGTCCCAGTGGTGAACGTTGTCCACTCGCCAATTCAACAATACCATGGGCGTTTATGCAAGGCGAAATAGCGACGATCTTAGGTGAGGAGGTCAAAGTGAAGAAGGAGCGCGAATCTTAATGACTCTTTTACTCCAAGAAAGTTAGGAGAATTTTGAAATATTTTAAATAGAAACGACAACAGCAACAAACAACAACATCAGAAGCAGAACATTTTTATTAAAAATGAAAATAATAAAAATAAAAAA
The DNA here is from genome assembly GCA_963920795.1 of Eutolmus rufibarbis. Classification (NCBI taxonomy): domain Eukaryota; kingdom Metazoa; phylum Arthropoda; class Insecta; order Diptera; family Asilidae; genus Eutolmus; species Eutolmus rufibarbis. The sequence continues at coordinate 43,459,399 of OY987206.1, forward strand.
ACAAAATCAAAACAAGCAAACCAACAGAAACAATAAAAGGAAAACAATTGAAGGATGTGTTGTTGTTGCCTACGCCACACAACCAACTCGTTATGTCCTTTTGTACTTTCTAAAAAAATATTTCTTATACTAATCCTGCGCTAAGAAGGATATAGATTTAAAAAATCGTAAGGAAATAAACGAAAAAAAACTTTTTGGAACAGCATCGGATCCTTAGAAACACCGAAGGAGAAGTAAATAAAATTGTGATATTGCTAAAATAGAAGAAAACACATAGCAATAAAAAATTTAAATAATTAAATGTAAAAATAAAAATTGTAACAAAACGATTCACAATGTCCTAAATGTTAGGGAAACATTTGTTGTACATGTAAACAAGTAAGAAAAGGGAGTTCCACAGGAACTCTTTGGAAACTTCTGCGATTTTCCACCCGAACCGTTTTTTTTTTTTATCGTGAGCAAGTGTCGTTGAGGATACGCACACCGATAAAAACATATAAAGGGACTTTTTGTAAGACGGCGGAGATTTCATATTTTTTGGCAAGGAATGTAATCGCAGATAAATTTTTAAGAATTTTTGCGCTTGGGAGCATTTTTTTCTGTGATATTCGAAACGAAGAACGGAGCGGAATTTGTTTTTATTTATGCGTTTTTCTGTAAATTTTTGTTTTGTATTTTCCGAGGATATCGTTGAAGCAGTTTAATGGGATATTTTTGTGTAAGTTGAAGTTGTTCGAATCGCAGGAAGAAAACTCCCAAGATTTTTTTGTAGAAAATAAAACAAACACACAATAAACATACACGAACTTGAAAAAGTATTATACTTTTTGAAACTTTAAAATGTGAAAACAATGAAAAGAATTCATGTTTTCGAATACTTCAAGATTTGATTATTTTGCTCTAACTGCGGAGGACGGAAATTGCCGTTGACAAAGTACTGGTTGTTTTGTTCATTGATTGATTTCGTGTTCTGCGCGGTATTTGTTTAGTTCTTGTGATTGTGAATTTCCGAGTATTACATTTTTTTTTTGAAAGAGGAATTCGGAATGTGGTTTGATTTTAACCAGGTGTAAGAGGCTTCTTTAACAGTTGAATTACTTCCAGAAATTTATACATTTAAATTATTCAGCTTTACGTATAAAGTGTTCTAAATTTTAAATCTTTAACGTTGTAACTTCTTTCTTAAAGAAAGATTTGGTAAATACATTTCGAGGACCTCTGGGTGTTTTAACTTTTTCTTTTATCTGGACGAATTCAGTTCTGTGCTTTAATTAATTAAGCTTGCAAAGAAGTTTGGCGCATGGTTCTATTTGCATAATGCTCTTTGAAAGGAACTTTTTCAAACTTTATTTGATTGTCCCAACGAAGTTTAGTCTGTAATTGTAAGTTTTGTCTTTAGTTGTAACTTAGTTTTGAAACTGCTCGACTGGCTGACTATATGCAAAAGGCTAAATTTTCCTAACTAGATTTGGTTAGAAAAAAGTTTTCTTTGCTTTAGTCAAGGTTTCTTTGTATTAACATGAAAACCATTTGGCACTTTAATCGAAAAATTATTTTATTACCTTCAACGTGAGCCTATATTTTTAGGCAGTTTTCTCCAAATGTTTTAATTTTCGGGCACTTTTGCAAAGAAAATGTTACCAAACTACGGTTATTAGAATTATAAAATAAATAAGACTCACTTCCAACAAGCATCATCCATGAAGAAAGCACAAAAATTCTGTAAGCCAAGCCTCTCTTTGATGTAATAAAATCAAGCGAAAAATCCTAAAGAAAAGAATAACACCAAACAACTTTCTTAGAGTAATAAAGTAACATCTTAACTGTTTACTATTATAAAGTAAAACAAAACAAATACTTAGAATTGAATCTATAACTAAAAAAATCAAACACAAAACAATTGTAATGGTGGTGACTAGGTCATGTGAGAACACCAATAATTTTACCCAATTTGTTTGTAATAAAAGGGCACTTTTTAAAATGTTGTGAGAATGCAGAAGAGTGTTTTGAAATTGAGAGCATTCATTCTTTAAGTTTTAGTTATCTTACTGAAACGGATTAAAAGTCCGAAGTGAATTTTATTTTTGGAAAGCGAATTTGAAGCCGTACGCTGGGAGATTAGTCGAATAATCCGTTTTGTTTAAAATAATTCCAAAGTACGGTCTCTTGAATGAAAATAAACGTGAACTCTTTAAGCGGCGGTTTTCGGTCTATGTTTAGAATTTTCCTTTATCATCATAGACTTTAGGAGTGAGTGAGGTGTAAAGTGGTGAGGTTCAGCAATTCTTTTTTATGGCTACTATTAAAACCCGGAACATCTCTGCACCCTTTGTTTTATAGCTGAATGTCGAATAGTCTTACAACTGAATGTTAAATTAAGTAGTGTTTTTAGAATTCGTTAAAATGCTCTACTTTTATAATTCTGCTCCAGAGAATACAAAGCTGAATTAGTCATTACTAAAATATTCCACGCATTCAGCTATAAGGCCACACGCCGAAATCTAAAGGATTTTATTTAAGCCTTATACACCCAGCGTATCATTTGTAAAATATAATTCTTTCAATTTTGAAAGTGTTTTATAAATGAGGCAAGGGGCGTATGCAAACTAAGGAGGGAACTTTATTTAGCTGAGTATTAAGAATTACTTTTGTAAAAGGTAAGAACTTTCATCACTGTTACAACGTGTAACACTTTCATTGAAACAAGCCCAGTAAACGTTATTTCTAGTTACAGCAGAATGTTCTGAAAGGGCCGAGAACCAAGAAAATAATTAAGGACGTTTAAATGTTTCTTTTTTTTTTTTAGAACTAAATCATAAAGCCACAAAGTTGGCAAGCTGTTTGTAAACAATCACTAAAAAAAAAAAACTTTGTATATAGAACATAGTGGGAAACAAGAAAAGAAGAAGCAAAATCACTTGAAACGAAACTTTTGTAAATAGCTTTTTGTAGTCGCTTAAGAGTTATTCACAGTGTAAGGAGCAGGTTAAGATTATACATATGAAAAAAAAAATTAAAAAAAAGCAAAAGTGTGTGAGAGTAAGGAAAAACATTTAATTTAATTTAAAAAAAAGAAAACCAGTTCATTCGTATTTTTATTTTATTTTATTTCGTCTTTTTTTTTTAAGTGTACAAAGGAAATTTGAAGAAATATACAATCATTATGTTTATTCATTGTTCGTTATGTTTCAATTATTTTTCGTTGCTTACAAATTCCTGTCTAAGGTCTTTTGGAGAGGGCGATGTGGTGAAGTGGAGTCTGCTCGTAATAGCAGTCTCTAAATTTTTGGATCCAATTCTGGCTGTTACTTCTAAAGGTGTAGCAACTTAAGTGGTATTCCAAAATAAGATTCCAGCATTGCTCTTATCCAAAAGATCGTCCTTCCTTTATCGGCCTTGCCATTTAAAACACACAACCTGCGTCTACCCTTACAATGGACTGTCTCTTTTAATTCTACTGCCTTCTAATCAATTTGTGTTATCTTTTCAGTGCTTGGTTTTATTCAATTAAATATTTAGTTATAGTCCGAGAAATGCAGCGTCGTCACGCGTTTGAAAGAAAACAAACATTTTTCAAGACCAATTTTTATAACAACAAAAATCGAAACAGTTACACCAACTTGCTAATAACTTAGAAGGAAGTTTGTATTTAAAAAAAAAAAGTCACAGTCACCTTAATGTAAAGAGGTATTGTAAAATTTTGAAGAAATATAAAAACAAAAACACGATGAGCGATTTTGTTTTTGTAATTCAATTTTTTGATGTTCTGGGAATTGTTGTGACTATTATAGTTTGTAAATAGAACCCAGTTTTGAGTCTGGATCGAAGAGAAAAACTTTAAAAAAGAAAAAACTTTATACCTTTTCCAAAAGAAGATACGTAGCTAGTAGATAAATGACGATTGTAGCGCTAAAAAAATCATTAAACTATAAAAGAAATAAATAAATAAATAGAAAGAGGAAATTTAAACAAACACTTTTTGCAAAATATTTGATCAAATTCCAATGGAAGTAAAAATTTATATAAAATAAAAAAAAAAAAAAGTTATCAAACGTTTTAACTGAGAAAATTAAAAAAAGAAAAATATAAATAAATAAAAAAACAAAGTTTTGTTACAAACACGATTTTGAACGAAAAAAAAAATGGTATTAAAAGTGTAATTTTAGCTTTACTTTGTAAAAATTTTAAAAATGGCGACTTTAAAAGGGTAAAAAATGTAAACGGAAAGAAAAGAATGAAATTGAGGAATTCGATAATCGCGTGGTAGGTGTGGTTACAAAAGAAAAAGTTCACAGGAAACAAAAGGGTCCACTTCGGTTTTAAAACGCACAACAGAAAGGAATAGGACAGTGCAAATAAATAGCTCAAATTTGGATTTCGTTCATGAAATGGATTTGGAATAGGGCTGACGGAAATTGGTGTTTGCGAATTGTTTATTACACAACCGAACAAAAATTCGATAGTCTGTCCCGAGAGTAGAGTTTCGAGTTTTATTCTTTTATAAAGAGAAATTCGATAATAATAAAAATTAGATTGAATATTGTCGATTTATGGTTGATTTCCAACAGAATATTTGAAATAAAATAAATATTTAATTGCATGTAATTGTTTTTTTTTATTCATATTTGTACATTCGATTCAAGTATTAGGGCCGGAACGATACGTCTCGAATTGAATTTCTCGATATAGTCCTATTACGGTAAAAGAAACGAATCGCTTTGTTTCTTCTGTTTTAGTTGTGGTTCCTAATAGACGATGCGAAGTAATTCGTTTCTCATAACACGGCCCATCATTTTCCGCCGATCTGTTTCGATTGTCGTATTTTATTCACTAAGAACGACATAAAATTTATATAGATTTTTCGATTATTTCAAGCAACATCGATTTTTTGGGTCAGCCCTAGTTTTAGAAATCAATCTCAAACCTTATAATCGCCAAGGGATTAAAACTTCCTCAATAGAACAAATAAATTTTTAAAATCCTCATTTTGAACTGGAATTAAAAAATTTTTGCAGATGTTATGTCCAAGCAATATAAACAATAAAAAGCAAGCAATCGAAAAAACCAAACAAATAGTAGCATACAGAGAAATGCAAAACATTTTTTTTTTTATTGAAATAAAATCGAACTGATGATAAAGATGGCATTTTTCAGTATTTTCAAATCAGAAGTACGGGGAAAATGTCAATTAGTCCTCGTAAATTGGAACTCAACACTCGCCATGTCTGTAAATATGTGAATATAGTGATTCCGGGGGTAGGGCGCCCCTAAGGCAACATTGGGACGAGATGACTCTTTAAATTAATATTTAAACGTAAATTTTAGTGAAGAAAATAATAAAACATTAAAGGAGGCGCTTTCCTACCCTTCGGGGTAGGGGCGCATCGTAAACCCTTAGAAGGAAAGTTAATAAAAAAATTGAAAAAAACTTTTTGTAGCATAAATAAACATAAAACAAGAGAATCAACTTAATCGCTTCGATGAGGAGGTTTTTTAAACTAAAATACTTCGTGGGTATAAAGCCAAGAAAATAGTGCGCTAGGAAGCGGTCTTAGGAAAATCAACCTTTTGAAAATTTTTAACAGAGGTGAGGACAATGCGGAGGCGTTTCTTGTAGTGGTGGTTTTATTAAGGAAGATTATATTAAAGTTGTAAAAATATTATTTAAAAAAAAAAAATGAATAAATTCTTTTAATTTTAAATTCAGGCGACTTTTATTCTCCTGCATCATTGTTCTGTTTTCCTTAAAGTATCCTTCACAAGTTTTTAAAAATAAAACTTCCTACAACTTTTGTATGTATAAGGAACCTAAAAATTTAATCGTAATCTTTGCTATCTCATTAAAATTACTTGAAATAAAAATTCTTTCGTAATGAGAAATGAATAAATAAATCGGTGGTTCCATTGTTGAGTTATACATGGTACCGATAGAAAAGATATGGGCCTTATTAAAAACAAAATGAATTGCTTCGTTTCGTCAGTTTTAACCGAATTGCATGAAAAATTTCTCATAAGAATTGTTACATGCAATTCACCTATAACTGATGAAACAAAGCAATTCTTTTCTTTTCTAATAATAAGGCCGGTGATTCTGCGAAAAATGCGTTTAAAATTTTGAAATGCGTTGCAATTTCTATAGTTTCTTGAATTATTCTAAGCAAGGGCCTTATTATGGAAAACAAAACGATTCACTTCGAATAGCATGTAAGAATTCGTTAAAGAAATTTTGCATGCAATTCAACTAGAATAGACGAAGCAAAGTGATTCGTCTCCCATAATAAGGCTCCTTCTTTGAGATCACATTCGTAAAATATTTTTATGAATAATACTAAAACGCTTTTGTCGCTATCGCTGGAGTCTAAAATAGCACATCTTGTCAAAATCTGGCTAAGTAGGAGCCGAATTCCGTACCCACTTTTAACAAAATATTTTCTGAGTTTCAGCTATTGCGGCATATTGAAACTATATTTGAAAGGCTTTTTGAGACGATAAATTGCACACTTATAAGGCAAATGTTTTTTTTTTGGAACCCAAAGAATGAAGCTAGTTTATTAATAAGGACATCTAAAAAACTAAAAGTAGGTGTGGCAAGCTATTTGTGTTTGAAAACTACAGCGGAGGGTGCAGGTTTTTATTTGAATATCGTTTTAAGTTATTTTCCCTTTCAAAATTCACCAATTTTTGTGTATTTCTTGGGGAAATAAAATTGAACAATAGTTTTAAATAAATTTATTTGGTAAAATTTATCATACAAAAAAGCAAAACTACTCATACTAAGGAAATTAAAAGGAAAGCTATACATTTTCTTGCTACATAAAATTAATGTATGGCTCAGGTGCACCTATCTATCACAGAAAACGGAAGCCTTTGCGAAATTTTCTTACACCGATGCGCTGTAAGTCAGCAGCGTCATTTCGGGATGGTTTAGGTGGATGTCTCTGAACTCGTGAGTGAACGATAAAATAAAGAAGCTGAAGATTGTGGCCACGATCCACTCTGAAATTGAGCTGGCCACATGGTAGTGCCATCCGCCGTCAGAAGGATACCTAGTAAGCGTTGTTTCATTACAATCTTTAAAATCAAATTATATACAAAGGTAGTTACCATTTTCGAGGATCCTGTCCTTTGAATAAAATGTGAGAAATAACTCCAGTCACTGAGAGCAAAACGAAGAGGATTGTGCAGACTATGGCCATTCCTAATCTTACGTGGGCTTTAATTTTTGTGCCACAAAGTGGCTGTAGCGCGTAAGATAGAAAAGCCTAATGGGAGTAGACGGTTTTATTTTATACTTAAAATGTAATTCAGCGTAGTTTTACCTGTGTCCAAAAGTACAGCGTCCCAAAACCAAAGCAGCAAAATGCGCCGATAAAGTGAACGATGCGCACATTCGTCTCTTGGAAGTTCGCCACAACGCTTATTCCAAAACAGGAAGCGATTCCGAACCACATCGACAGTCTGTTGTACTGGAGCAAGGTCTCCCCAAGGTCTGGATGATGACTGTAAACTTCTAGGATGTGTCTGTATCTTAAATAAATCGTGATTCCCACTAGAAGGAACTTATGTGACTACATAAATCTATATTATTTATGAAAATTTTATTCTTACGCAAAACGCTTCCAATGTTGATGAGTTGTCCAAATACACAACTTTCTGGGGAATATGTGGCAGCATCGCTAATGTAGGGCACTGCTGGGACTACATGACCTTGCAATATAGCGGCAATATATCTAAAAGTAATCGATTTATGTTATATGAAATTTTAAAATTTAGCGCCAAATTTGCAATCACCACCAAAATCCTATTTTACAAATTTTAGTAAATTTTAATATAGTAAAGGAAGAGGCAAATATTTTGAATTCTCGAGATCGCGTACAGAATTTGAAATCGTGTAAAATTATTTATTTGAGTCAAATAAAAATAAAATTATATTGTCTATTAAAAAATGGAATGATAAAAACAGAAGTTTATTAAAAAGTTTGCTAGGGTTTAAAAGAATTATATTAAAATTAAATTGTATGCCCCGATTGCTCCAACAGCTGAAAACCAATTGTGATATTCTTTATATCTTTAAAATTTCAAAATTCTATACTACAATATATTAAACAATTTTTCTGTACAAAGCGTATTTACCTAACTTTTCCATCTACCGTAAAAGTAAAAGGCTCATTTTCTATATTCTCTTTTATGACTTGTATTTTTCTTGTAAATTAAAATTTTTTTGTCTTATCTAAATTAACACATTTTTGCTAAATATCAAAAATGATTATATGTATTTAAAATTAAAATATAATAAAACTATGTAAATGCAGTTTTAGAATGTGATTCTCTATTTGAAAGAAAAACAAAAATCCGGTTTTACTCAGAAATGTTTTACATAGATATATAGCTGCATTATGGAGACGGGAAGAAGATATGAATGACCTTGATCTCTTGAAACGTTTTGTCCCGCCTCAATTTATTTTGTTATACTTAATTTGTTTCTGGAATTTTTCTGGAATTGTCATGTTTCTGGATTTTAACTACTTTACGACTATAAAAGTAAAGAGGATGTCCTGTCTGGTTATACAAAAATAAACTTGCTAACTGATAAGTACTCCAAAAATGGATATTAGGTATATTTATAATTCCTATTTTATTGACTAAACTCTCTGAAAATGTATCTACTTCTAAATTCTTTCGTGGTGGTTCCACTCCCAGGCAAAAGATACAAAAATAAACTTATCTCGCTACATTAAAAAGAAACATTCTGCAACCTTTGCAAATTGCGAAATGTTTGGACTTCGTCAGCGCTTGGCTGGGAAAAAATACTCACGTCCCAATGAAGGTTACTTGGAACAGCAAGAAAACGACCACTGGCAGGAGGTAAACCTTCGACATCGCAAGACAATGGAACTAATCAACACACCTGAAAACCCTTCTCGAGTTGTTTTGAATATCGAACTGTCGCAAAGTCACAAAACCTTGACACTTCTGTTCCACAATTCAGCAGCCCCGTTCTTAAATAGCTGAATTGTCCACAGCTGCTCTGAGGAAGATTCTGTAAAATCCCAACTAAAATGAAAATGTGAAAAAATCTAAAATTTATTAAATGATTGAAATAATAAACCTTAATTGGGAACAACAAATTCAATTCCTTTTTGTTAGGAATTTATATTTATTTATTTTTAGACTTTTGTAGTATTTATTTCTACCTTTAGTTTAGTTTAGGAAAGGAAAGCTTAAAAAATAATTTGTTTTTCAAATTATTAGTTCTTAAATTCATTAAATCTAAAATTAATCAGCTACTCATCTTCTAGTATCGTCTCTGAATCAAATGCTATTACAAATGAAAAATTATTTCTAAGTATACCTGACAATAAGATGAGTTTTTGAATTAAGAAATGCCATTTTAAAAAGGTTCACTACTTCAAATCAAATTTGTAAATTTTACAACTTTATTTAAATATTTAATTCGTAAATGGACTTCGTCTGTTTGTTATCGCATAAAAAAGCTGCAGAAATAGATTAAAAATGAGCAATAGCCAATAGCCAATAGATTAAAAATGAGCAATTTCAGAAACTCGCTTGAGTTTTAACTGGTCATCAGTTGACCTAAAATTTGGCGCATTTAGTATTTTTCATAAAAACCGACTGGTTTATGTTTTCGTTTTCAGTTTAAAGCATCTTAAAGCAAAATCCCTTTGGAACATATTAGTAAAGGTTCTAAATGTGCAAATAAGTATAAAAATATGCTATTATGCTATAACTTTGACTTTTGATTATATTTCAGCACAGTAAGTAGTTTACTACATACATAGACATTATTTAGTTACAGAACGAGCACTACCAATGTAAGAAATTATAAAAACGAAACATCTTTATTAAATCGTTTTCACAAATCATTCCCTTTAGCTTCGATAGTGATTTCTCCTTTTATTTGACGGGCAGTACTCCGCGTATTCTTCCCAAGTGCATCCAATTTTTGTGCAGCATTCTGCTGTAATTGAGGCGCCTGATGATGCAGATCGGTAGTTTCGCCTTGTCCTCAGAAGTCTTTTAGCAGAAAATTTATCTTGCCACGGGAAAGCACCTAAGGAAAGAAATAATTTATTTTAACAAATACGGCGAATTTTTAAGTAAGCTAACGAGATCTCTTTTTAATATCGCCTATGCCATTCCGACGAGTCAGACGGTAAATGTCCTTCTCACAGGCCCAAAATAAGTGTCTAACTAATTTTTCCCTGCATCTCGAATGAGTTTCATGGTGCCAGACTTTTTCCCAGTCTGATCTTGTCCTGAAATTTAGCACAGTAATTTATGAATAATACTAAAAATTAGTATTTTACCTCTCCTTAAACAGTAGCTCCAGACCTTCGTCCGTGTACCCGCCGTTCAGTTCAATAACGTCGAGGAATATGCAAAGGGCTGCGATCGTCGAGATGGGCAGCTGCATGACCTGTGTTTGTTAGAAGGTCCCTATGAGGGAAAAGATCCGGTGTTTTGTTTTAAAATAAAATAATTATTATATAGAAATTATGGAAGATTATTCCTATGCATCGCTTGTGTTAACCCTCTGCAAATTTTCGATCGAAAACCCCACTTTGTCTACCATAACTCAAATTTCAAAAGATCTAATCAAGAAAAAACAATTTCTTGTGCTACAGCATGAACACAAAAATATAGTATCAGAAAAGTTCAAAATAAATTTCAACCAGACTATTAATTAAAATATGTAACTACATTTAAAAAAATGTTTCTTTAGTAAGTTAGGAACAAAAATTTTGTGGCTTAAAGATTATTATTCTGGTAGAAGGGAAGAAGAAATTAACCTCAGATAATTTGAGCAACATAAAACCCTTGTTTCGAAAAGTACTAAGAATCGGATATAACATTTGATTTAATAATGAAAATTGTAGAATCTATCGTGCAGAGAGCGTTAATTTTTGGGAACACGCTCTATTTTAACTACACTTTTAATTTACTTTGGATGTTTTGCTCAAAACGACATATATGTATATTTATGAATTAGTCTTAAAGTAAACTACTTTAAATAAAAATTCGCCCTTTTATTTGAATTTATTTATTTTTTCTATTAAAAAACTTCGATTTAACACAACATAAATTAATTATAGGCATAAGCACTGACTATAATTTTGGTTTTGATTTTTTCATCCCAATTAACAACTAATTGTATTTTTAAATAATTCTCGAATATTTATAAAGCTACTACTCTTTTTAAGATTTGATTCCAACTATTTATGTTTTATTAACTGCCCTGTATTCCATTATTTTAGTGGTGGATTACATTTTAGCACTCTTCAAAATCTTAATACTTTGCGTTTAAATGAAACCCATTTTTTTCTTTTATAAATTAATAATATTAAGTATATGAATGCACTAACAATTTTCCCAAACTTTGAAACTTTGAAAATAAGTGATAAATAAGCACTGTATTTAATTTAAGTCACAAGGTTTACGATTTTCACCAATGACACTATGCTTAAACTTTTATTATAAAGTATATTTTTTTTTATATAATTTCCAGGTATTCAAACAAATATAAGAACTACATATTACTTGCGACCATCTTTCAAGAAAGCGAAATCCAAAGTGGCCCTATGCTTCGCGTTTTCTTCGTTAAATTTCCTCCTTGATTAGGATTCAAGTGAATGATTCTGCGCAACATCATAACCAGGAGGACGCATTCCGTGGGATTTTTATCGCCCTTTTGGAATATCTTTTCTAGCCGACAGAAGTCCCCAGAGGAGTCAGCCCACGTCCATTTATCGAGGTTAAAAATTCTATACTTCTGCGGGCAGTGTTTTATTTTAAACCTAATGAAGCGACAAAGGCAAGGTGTTTGCTTGCTCAATCCAAGGTATTTGTTCCCTTTTTGTGCTGAGATATGTCCTGCAAACATTTCCTTTGGAACAAACATGCTCATGGCACGCAATAAATTAAATCAACAAGTGAACGCCGTACGTGGCCCCGCAGCGAAGGGCCATGATGGCAACAGGTAAGTGACCAAACCATTACCCTTAATAAAATTCTGTTTGCTGTTTTTTCATGCCAATCAAGGGCTAAATTTATCCACAAATTTGATTGCTTAAGGTTTCTTGTATTAAGGTTTTTGATGAAAATGGATAAGCTAAGATTATTGTAGGCGTATGATGAAAACATACATAACACAAAATCGGTCATGTTCATGCGTTGTTAATAGATAATAAAAAATGGAAACGTTTACCAAAATTTAGGCAATTTTAGGTTCTTCTGTTCTAAAACACTGAAGAATTTTTATACATTTAAATAAGACACTAAATTTGTTTTTCAACAATTTTTCTCTTTTGATTTATACCCCTTTAAATCGAAAACTTAATACAAACATTTTTTCAAGTCCATGATTTTAAGTTATGGATGGACATTAGATGCGTTTTTCGAAAATTTTATAATTTTGGTATAAGTATGTATTTAAGTACCAATGAAATATGTAAAATTTTATTCATATTTCCAAATTAAGACATAAAGTAGTATTTTTTTCTGATTCTTATATTTATTACTACATTTTAAGCCTTTTTCAATCATTTTAATTTTATTTTTACTGTGAAATATTTATTGTAAAGCCGAGTTTCTAAGATGTGGATAAAAAATTCAAATACTCTTTGCACTAGCATCCTTTGTTTTTTAACTCATGGAGTTTAAAGTTATTGGGTAAAAAATTAAAAATCAAAATTTAAACATAAATTAAATTTTTCCACCAGGAAAAAACTTACAAGTACCTATTTATACATATAAACAAATCTATATAAAAAACTTACAACTGGTTGATAATTTGCCGCCAATTTTGTTGATATACTCAAGAATTTAATTTCAGCCTAATTGATTACACCGAGATTCAGTTGCAAAATATCTCCCTCATTATCTGTTGGCCTTTATGCTAGAACGGCTAGAACAAAAGATGATAACAGCCCTGCAGCAATTGTGGTCAGAATTATCGTTGCAGGCTCAGTTGCGTTAAAAAGTGCGAATCAACCAGATCAAGTCGAGATGTTGTATCAATTAAGTTCTATATTTACTCTTTCAATTATTATAGAAATTGTATTTGAAACGATTGTCGGATATCCTGTGGTAACAGAACCTGGAAACACATTAACGCCACCCAAAATTGTAAGTATTTTTTTTCTTTAAATAGTGTTCTTACAAGTATTTTAATGTGCTATATTATTATCAAAAAGACGATCACTAAGTGTTGTTATGAATAATAATGAGAAGTGTTATTCTAATTGATTGATTCAAAATATTGTGATTGTATATTTTTCCTTTGTGGCAATTCAATTCAGTTTTATTTCTGCAGAATTCTTTAAAGATAAGAAATAAGAAAAGGTTTCTTCCAATTTCTAAACTAAATGTTCCCAAGAAGAAAGAAACCAAACCCTTCAGACCTTTTAGAATTAAAAACAGTGAGGTGAAGTTTTCCGTCACAAGTGCAAAATAATAGTACAAGGTAGTCTAATTTCTGAAACAAAATGCATTCGTACTTATCGCGAAAGAAGTAAAATTAAGTAAAATATGCAATTTCGAAAATCGCAGTGCTAATTAATCTTATTAAAAAGAAAAAAACATGTTTAATACTTTACAGTTGGACTTTATGAGACAATATGGTTATTTGGAGCCAACTCCTGCTGATTCCGAAACTTTATACCATGAAACTGCGATTAAAGATGCAATAATAAATATACAAAAATTCGGAGCTCTTAATATGACGGGTGTTTTAGATGCAGAAACATTGCATGTAAGTTTTAAAAGAATATTTTAGAATCTTTTATTAATTAAAAACACTATTGAAGCTCATGACTAAGCCGAGATGTGGAGTTCCCGATATTATCTCACGGCAAAAAAGAAGTAGAAGATACGTGATTGGCTCAAAACGTTGGCAAAAGCGGAATATTAATTACTTGTGGGTAAAATGGGTTAACATTAGTATAAAAATAAAATTACGTTTTCTTTAAGCATAGCTAACTGGTCTCCGAAAGTAGGTGAAGAAAAAGTCGTTGAAGGAATGCAAAAGGCATTTGATATGTGGGCACAATACAGCAATTTAAGGTTTAAAAGGGTTTACGACCCTTCCGCTGACATAATTGTAGCTTTCGGCGTTCGCTACCATGGAGATGGGTACGTGTAAAAACTTTAAAGAAACATAGTTACATATATCATCTAGTCTAACCTGTCGCACAGTATTCTAAATAATTCTACTTATTGTGAGTATTTTTGTATAAATCATCCTCTAAGCTTTTTATAATTTATCTTATAGACGTAGTTGAGGTCTTATTCAATAGTAGATACGCCGAGTTTATTTTGTCTTTAAGCCCAAGCTACAGTACCTTATCTCTTCTCAAAAAACGAGGAAAAAAAACCAAAAATTAAGTCACAACTTTGCCTATAAAATAAATAATAAGAAAGTTACAGGGTTATTTATAAAAACACACCCAAAAGCGCTTGATAGGTTTTTCGAAGAATGTTACATGAGAAACAAGCTTTTGTTAATCTAGTTGGAAATTTAAAACTTTTGTATTTTATGAATATTCTCATAGTTATCCCTTTGATGGTCCCGGAAATATTCTTGCTCACGCATTTTATCCATATGAAATGCAATCTTACGGCGGGGACGTTCATTTCGACGACGAAGAGAACTGGAAGGAAAATTCAACTAACTTAGCTGATGGCGTCGATTTTTACTCCGTTGCCGTGCACGAACTTGGTCATAGTCTAGGTCTAGCGCACTCCCACATTTATTCCTCCATAATGTTCCCTTATTACAAGGGGCCCGACAGTACGACGCTCGATTTTGATGATATTCTGGCAATGTATGAACTGTACAGTAAGTGCTCCGAAATAACTAAACTTGTTTAAGGCAACACATCTAATGTTATCTAGTAAAGGCTCCATTTGAGGATGATGAGGGGCAGACATCTTTGGAAAATGATCAAAGTACAGAACGAGAGGATTCGGGAGATTTTACAACTCAGCCTACAGTCGCTACTACCGCATCTTTTGCTACCAGACCTACAGAAACAACCACATATGCAACCACGTACGAAGGGGATTATGATACCATTGACAACCATCAGGTATTATTTTTAATTTTTAAATTATGTTTTACAGCTTTTTTGTGTTTGCATTATTATACTAATTTCCTTTTCTACATTCTTAAATTTGAATTTATCTTAATAAGCTAAACTAAGCAGACGACTAAATTCGTAAAAACAGTCATAAGTATCTTACTTTTGTCTATATTAGCATTAGTTAATTAAAACCCCACAATCTGTTGTATTTCAGAACAAAACTGGGATTATAACCACCCCGTCAATAAACAGAAGACAGCCAGAAAAATTTCCAACTAGGCCTCCACGAGAGAATACACCTAAAGAAAATATTCCAAATATTTGCACAGGTAACTTTAGTGCTGTAGCAATCTTTCGAGGAGACATATTCATCTTTAAAAAAGAATACGTCTGGCGCCTCACGGCCAAATATCGGACGATGGAGGGATATCCGATTAAAATAAGGGAAATGTTCTCTTTTCTCCCAGAAAATGCGACAATTGATGCTGCGTATGAAAGAAATACGGACCATTCGATCGTTTTATTTACTGGTCAGTATTATTTGAAATTAAGTTTTTAGTTATAAATAATAAAATATTTTAAAGGTCCCTTATACTGGGTGTATGATGGATACAACTTGATTGAAAGCAGTCCTTGTCCCATTATAAACTACGGTATTCCCTCAAATATTACCCAAATTGATGCTGCAATGCTATGGCGTAAGTGATATTTTTTTTCTGTCAACGCATATTACAAAAACTAAGAATTGCATCTCTATTGCAAAAACTTAAAAATAATTTCTTATTTAGCAAAAAATCAGCTTACATATCTATTTTCTGGAGAACAATTTTGGCGATACAATGAAGCAACACGCCAACTTGATGAGGGTTACCCCCGAAGTATGCGCAGATGGATCGGGATTCCTAATAACATCGATGCCGCCACAGCAATGCCGAACGGTGGGAACACAATTATTATGGATAAAATAAAGAGTAAAACAAATAATAAATTACAGGGAAAACATACTTCTTCAAAGACAATTTATATTGGCTTTATAACAACACGTGGATTCGACCAGAACGAGGATACCCAAGAATTGCATCTAATGCGTGGTTTGGATGTCCGTTAATGCAAAGAAAAACCTGAATACGTATTCTACTTTATTTTCTTCTTCTTCTTAACAATATTTTCTCTAGTACTTAAAAATTTATAATAGTATAAAATATAAAAATATGTTATTCCTGAGCTACAATAAACACTTGTTAACATCAAAGGCAGGAATGGTAACTTCTCGTCGAACTTAAGTACATATTGGAGAATGTTTTCATAAATGCAAATAAGAACCAGCCCGACTAAATACAGTTTTAGATGCCACTCTATTTTAAGAGAACGATGTACGTCTTGAAGACCGATAAACATTGCTAAAGCGTAGGATATATACAAGGAGTATTTTACTAGCACCAATTCCGGCTTAAATAACAGTGGAAACAGTGAAAAATGTCCAACAAGGCTCAAGAAAAGCATCATTTTGGCGTCAAATATGTCCTGGACAGCCAATAAGCTGAAATGATAGAAAATATAATATAAATATAATTTCAGCACGTTTTCAATAAAAGCTAAAACCAGTAGATTTGGGATACTGAAAGTGTATTTTTTAATGCATCAGATCTTATATAAGTAAATAACCCAAAATAGTTTGACCACGGATATGATCGAACTAAAAAATTGTTTAAACCTTAAACATAAAATTTTAAAAAGTGGTTAAATTTTGAACTGACGGTTTTCGGAGTTTTACATGTAATTTTTTTTTAGATTGTAGAATATATGAAATAAATTTAAAAAAAAGACATGAGGACTTTCAAGAACGCCGAGTTAAAAAATGAGTTGTTCTATTCAAGATCACACATTTTTATGGTGTTTTTAATAATAACGTGAATTTTCGAATATATTTAAGTTTTATTTCAACAGCAAACCTAAAAAAACGGAATCCTGTATCAAGCGGGCTTGTTATTAAATTATTAATGGTATAGTAAATGGAGACAGCATTCACTTGTAATGAATTGTCCAACTAGTCATGTTGTCTTAGATAAAAGAAAATTAAGATTCAAGAAAAATATCTTTAGGGAATTAACGCTAAAGCTGTGCTTAATTAAAAATACTATTTGTGTAAAAACTATGCAATTACCTTAGAGGAACGATGACCATAAGAATTGCCTTCTCATGAACGTGCCAACCAAACATGAAAGAAGTGCATGAGCAAATAACAAGTGCCTTTACGAACTCCAGATGTGGCTTTCTAATAACAAAAGCATTGATATTACGTACATAAATAGAAGTAACTGAAAAACATACTTATTAGTTGAAACTAGCACTTTAGTTACACATGGAATCATGAATGCCACTGTAAGCAACATGCTGCAAAGAGGGCTAATCGAAGGCAGCAAGGAGTGTTCGTACTCCTGAACAAGACCGCCAGTATTGCTAGAGTGGTCCGGTACTTTTAGCAGTTTTGCCCCTATTTTATCCACAAAATTGTAGATAGCCCAGAAGTTAGGTGCCCAGTAAGCGTGTGTCAAACCTCTTTTAAATGGGAACAATCTAGAAAGAACCTGCTCAATGTGGTAATACAAGTTACATTTAGCTGGCTAAAGTTACCTGAGGCAGTTGGTGGACGAATGGACCAAAGGACAGCGTAGCGCAGGATAAGACCACTGTTGCTAGTTTCGCCAAATTAATTAGCGGGCTTTTACCTCGAAGGCAGTAGTGATTTAGCAGGTAACCAACGTAAACAGGGGCCATGTAGAGGAAAATGTGTTTAAGGTTCAGCAGCACCGCGAAGAGCAAGGCTGACATTAAATACTGGTTCCCAGCTATGCAAGCTATGCTTAAAAGAAGTACCCCCAGGAGGAATCCGTTGTATTGAAAGTGAATGTGATCCACGAAGAGGAGGCCCACGTTGCAAAGAACCAAAAACGATAGCACCGTGGATTTAACCGAACCCTTTAGTCCAAAAGCATTAATGCACCTAAAAGCTAATTATTGCATTTCAAGTTCGTTGAATTAAATTCCAATTCCTTACAATTGGGTTCCCGCTGCGAGAACCACGTCAGTTAGCATGACACTGAGGCGCTGGAAAAGAATCGTGTTCTCCGAGGCATAGTTGAGGTTTTTCACGTCTAACATCTTTGGATCGAACCACTTTGCGATGTGGGACAAGGCGAACTCAAAGTAGGCGAAGAACGGAGGGTAATCCAAGGTCCATTCGCTGGTCGATTCGAAGTACCATTTCGAGACCGGCAACGAGTGCGTGATCGCTAGCCAATTTCTGTGCACTTCGAAGTCCGTTGAGCGGCTGAAAGACAAGAATTTTGAAATTTGAATTAAAAATTTAATATTTATTACTTACTAGGCAGGCACTAACAGCAACTTCAAGGCTGTAATACACCCGAAAATCGACCAAATCATCGTAAATATTCAAATAAACCACCAGTTTGCCACTGAATTGTTTGAAATGTCATCAGAGAGTTTGACATTTTGCTGCGCTGTCATACGTGTCGACACTGTTAAAATTTTAAATTGAAAGATATACCAAAGCTTGTCAAATGTTTTAGCTTTTTTGTAACTGAATTTCATTCTTTAATTTAGAAGCTTTTTTTCATAATTTAGTTACATTAAACAGTAATATTGCGTTAATTTTAAATTTTAAAACCATTACCCATAGCTTGCGACAAGCACATTAAGTTTTTGTTTCAAAAAATCTGATCTAAAACTAAGTCTTTCTGCAATTTGTCCGTTAATTTTTTGCTAACGAAGAAGTTGTTTTATATTCAAAATTAGGGAATTTCTTTAACCAAAGGTAAATTATATTTAAAAATGCATAGTAAAATATATTTCAGTAAACATAATTTTTCAATTTAAAAATTGTATATTTTAGAAGATATCATTCGGAATTACATTTCATAAAAATTACCCAATTTATAATACTATCTGAATTAAAATGCAGCTCATTAATCGATTTTTGCTTATGTATTCATAATTGAATAGCATAACAAGTAAAAATTGGCTGTATAAAGAAATTTTCTAAAGAATCACTAAATTGACTTGACTTCGCTGTGGGCAATTTAATTGCTGCTAAACTTCTACTTAATTTACAATTTCCTATTGATTTGGTGGAAAATGTAACTATAGTAAATACAAAAATAATATATAGAAAAGCTTTCACAAACTTGAGAAGTATGGTAATATTCTGGACAGACTATAAACGAAGTTTAGAATTTTGTGTATTTTTTATTTCAGAGAGTTTTTTTTTTCTTTGAAACATACATTTCGAGATACATAAATTTGAGTTGAATTTCAAAGCAATACAATAATTGTGAAATTGAATATGCTTGAAATTCTAAATATCGTTTGTAGTGTATCACAGTATAAAACATTTATTTTACTACAAATTCACATAATTTAAAAAAATATTTTCTCCCCTTTTGTAATAACATACTTATGTATATGTTTTAAATATAATTAGTTTTTATAGACTATACATATACTTTTTTTTGAAGATTATAACCGTAGAAACAAGATTTAAATCCTGTTACCAAGTTTTTTTTAACACTCCTTTAATAAGTTTTTGTATTTATTATTTAATAAATTTCTAAAAACTGCTCAAAAATACGGTAAAGTCATAGTTACCTGTTATCGACTTTCACAATAAAATTAAAATTCTTGAAATTCCACTTCCAAAATCTAATTTAAGTGGATTAAAGTACCACAAACAAGTTAACTACAACTTAAAAATATTCACCATGCATTTGATAAGGTCAGCCGAATTCGAATTTTGTAAATATATATATTTTTGACAAAATGTGAAACATCTTAAGTAATTATTTTTTAAGAAATATTTGTTTGTTTGTTTGTAGTTCAATTTCTAAATTTCATTAATTTGTTCTACTATAGTCACCTAGTAAGTAATAAATGAAGGCAAAGGATTGCTTAAGGTCCTCCTGGGTAAAAGTCTATGTGCTCGAAACTAAGTATTGAAGCACGGAGGCATTGAGGAAATGGACTTAATACCTTTAGCCAAGCCATTTTAAAGAAATTCTGATACTTTAAGGAGCGAGTAGGAATTGCTATACAAAAGGATAACATTAACTCATATTTTAGTAGATAGTGCACACAAAGTAGTATATTTAATCGTTTTTGAGAAACCAATCAGACTACACCACACCAACGTACTTTTTGAATTGGCGGACTCGAGCGAACTTGGCTCGCGATAAGAATAAGAAAACGCGAAGACGATCAGTCAGCAAAATAACACCTGGACAGTGTTGGGTTGAGGTCTTCCAGTTGGTAACTCTGCTTCTTCAGGTGAGTTTGATCAGCAGCTCGGCTCGGGACTGGTTGCTTTGGGTCTTGACGCAAACGCGGTCGTTTCGATCCGACTTAAGTGAGCAAACTCTCCGCAGTCTACCGTGTCGTTGCACCGTGCTTTCTTCACCGGACTGTCCCTTGTTTAGTGCGATATTTTACGTTTAGCGCTTTTCGCGATTGTGTTTACTGATGTGTAAATAATAATAAAATTGAGTGTTTTTTGTAATCTAATCACAGCCGGAAGTTTTAATCTAGCTGCCTTCTACTTTTTATTTGTTTCTGTGCTCTGCTCTGGTACCAGTGATTCATTGTCGTCTAGCTTGCAAATTTGGAGCATGAGTCCTTTGGATTAGTTCTTTTCTGGTCTGATTAGAATGCAATCGGAGAAGGGTAAGTGCGGTTGGTGCATTGTTTCCTTTTGTAATATCTAAGTAGTGCAACAACAGTACCTGAGTACGTTTGCTTTGTTTTATCCGTAAAACCATACTTTCCTCAAAAACGTCTCTCTTTTTTCTTGTACGACCTTTGTGCTCATCTGAAACTGGTTTCTTCAGAGGTAGCTATTAGGTTTAGGTCTACCTGCAACAGCTGCAGTTTCTTACAAAAAATGATAACAGAACGCCAAAGTAAAAGGTAGCGTGCAACAAAAACCACTGGCTGAATGTTGCGAGGAGCGAAGGCCGAGGGGGTCTCTTTCATGGTGCATTTTCGACCTGACCGATTAAGTAGTTTTCTTTAGAATGTAAGAAGCTGCCCATCTCCATCCAGACCGATGGGCTACTTGCGAAAGCAGGAAAACAAACGTTTTCGATAGATGAAAAATAAAGTTTTAGGTTAAAGAGAAAATTTTGCCACCGCATAAGAGAAACGAAACGGAGCATTCACACGAATTGCGAATTAGTGCGATATCAATGTACTTCAAATTAAAACAAGTTTTCCCTCATAAGAAATTACTTCTGAATGAGTACTTTCTTCAAGTGTTTGCAGTTTGATTACTAAGTCATGTTAATGGCACTAAGTTGCATCAAGCGGAAACTAGCGGTCATGTAACAGCTGAGTTACAATAGTAACTTATCTTCTTCACTTATTTATAAATTAATTTAATAATACTCTTTGAAGAGGCATTACAAAGACTATTCAATGATATTGTAATAGTGAGAGGTGATTTATGATTATTTAAAATAGATTAGGTACTCTTGCTTTAAAAAGCTATTATTGAAATTATTTATCATAAAATATATCATTGTATAATAAAAAAAAATCTAAAATGGACTATAGATGTACTTAAAAATTAAGTTTTTAATTCCATTTCATACCATATGTTCCACTTTCCCTCTGATGAACAGAAAACATATAGAGCCTTTTAAATACACGTGGATATATAAAAAATTAATTCATTTCTCATTTAAATACTACAACAATTTCCTTATAAAACATAACCAGAACCCAATTAAACAAACATTTAGAGTTAAAATAAAGTAAATTTATTCCAAATAATACATATGTATACAGTTTTCTAATTAAATTAAAATTTTAATGATATCTTTTTCCAAATTCTATGTTTCTATTAAGTTTTTCTAATCCCTAGCTACTATTACTAACTTTCTTCATATTCTCGTTATCAAAGAAAATAATTCTTATGAAAACAGGAAAAAATGTTATTTTGAAAAGTATATTACAAGGTTAGTTTAATTGGAAAATAATTTAAGTCGCGATATAGAGACCTTATTTTTAAAATATCTATCAATATTTAGCCATTCGTTTGTTCTCAATCATGCCTAAGCCGCTGGATTCGATATTTTGCATTTTTTTTACTGAAGATAGAACATATTCCAACTTAAAGCATATACTACTTTTTATGAACTTTTGAATTTCTATAAATTAATTAAAACCATTCTGACATCTTTATTTAACAGAGAGATTAATCCATGTAGCGAGGTCAGACCTTCAACAGACCTAAAACAAACAAGGGTTAAATATAGAAACATTTTTAATACCTTTTGTAAACGATGTCTGTTTATTCTTGCCGTTTGCACAATCAAGCTTAATTAATAATAAAAAGAAATATTGGAAGTAATTCCACTCCAAGACATTGTGTTTTATAAAGGATAGGCACGATTTTTGTAAAAGTGTGAACTTTCAAAAATGTTCTATATTTTTGACCGTGTTCTTACTAAAGTTATTTAGCACCGTCATGTGTTTTGAATAATATTTTTTAATTATTAAACAAATAAAAAGATAAAGTAAATTAATCGGTTTATAAATATTGCAATTTTCTAAACATTATTTGGGGATACATGAGGATGGATTATCATGTGGGTTCAGTTTCTCCCTGCTCTTTCTTCCCTTAAAAGGAACCAAATGTTCTTCCTCTGAATTTTATATCTACTTTTAAATGTTAATCTAATATTGATTTGGGGATACACTGAGCACCTATCGAACCAGCATAAATCACATTACTTTTGCGGTCGGATAGATTTCCAAATTCCTTGTGTAATCAAACCCACCTCGTTCTGGTCATACAACCGAAAAAGGCGGAAAAATGAGCATTATCCGAGCAAACACCACTCGAATCGTTTTGGCATTCTTTCAAATTTTTTGGCGACAGTGACTGCCAATATTTGCATAAGTGTTTTATTGATTCGACTCCTGCCAAAGGACTACGCCGTGAAATTGAGATTAGTCCCGCTCTGAGTAATTAGGTGATGCACACATGTTCACTTATGAGCCAATACTGATGAATTTCGGCGCTGTGACTATAAGTGATAAATTTGCACATTAATTATCAACAACCTGAATTTAGGCCAGATGCAGAGAGGCGATGTTTGAAAATTAATTTCAGCGTGCACGTTAAGCGGCAGCTATTGGTTGATTTAAGGTATGAAATTTTGTCAACAACTTGATAAATCGCCCTTCTTGTGGGCTGACAAAGATTATTTGGTTTGGATGCTTTTAGGTGCACTATGTTACGTGGTTATTATATTTATGGAGAGCTTCAGAAATACCAAAATACCAATGTTGGGACAAAATTCTTAATTTTTGAAGCTGTAACGTATTTTGTAGTTATTGGGTCATTCTGCTTGTTACAATCCTTGGCTATCACAACATTGAAAAATGTAATTTTTGTACTTGACACGCAAGTATTTACTTATTTCTAAAAATTGTTTAGTTCGAATTTTCGAACGTGTTTGATTGCATTTGAAAGCTTAAAATTGTAGATTTTATTTATTTATTTTATTCCTATTCATTCCATAGAGAAAAAGCAAAAAAATTGGCTATTTCAAAATTTTCCGAAGGTTTTTAATTTTGAAAATATGTATGAATTTCATTATCAACTCTAAATTTGCAAATAGCAGAAAAACAAAAATTAAAGAAGTGGCTCGAAATACGATAAGAAAAAGTACGTGATAATAACCCGCAGAGTTTTACAATGTTCCAACAATAAGCAGTAATTATAGACTGCTTTCAGAAATAACTAAAAAGAGAAATTAATAACAAAGTAAATCCAAGGTCCTTGTTTTTATGTCTTTCAGCTGATAACCAAAAGTATAATAGTTCCATAGCTTTAATTTATTTTTATTTTCAACGTATTGTTGTTAACAAAATTATTTGAATTTATTTTAAGCGTTATTACGACTTTTTTGGTTTTTAAGTTGTCTTTTATATATGTATAGATACGGGCCGCTAAAATGTTTTCTGGTTAAAATTCTGTAAAATAATATTAAATATCCCCTTTTTATTGTTTTTTATCTGAATTTTTAGCAAATAATTCGCACCCAGAAACTAGGACCACATAAACCCCACCTATGTACATATTTGCAGTTAATAAGCCTAGATAACTCAAAATTGATAGGAAATAAAATAAAGTTGCCATTAGTCGGAATAAATTGAAAAGAAGTAAATTTTACACTTGCTGATTTTTTTTTTTAAATTTATTGGCTTTAAATGCACTTGTTACCTTATCGGAGGACGGCGTTTAACATTTAAAGATAGGAACTTTCGTTCAATATTGCAAAATCAAATTCATTATCTTCTATGAGAGTCATTTCGCAAGATAAGAAACTAATTGTTTGTTTTAAGCGAAAATATAATAAAAGATTTCATTGTGATTGTTATCTACCATGCATGTGAATAGGAAGTACTCTCACATAAAATATTTACTTTTTAGAGATTGGTGGCTTTTTCCTTGTTTTGATATCAGAGAAACTTTGTGAATTAATTCTTTTCGAATGGAGTGAGCAATCGCCGAGAGAAAAATGTCGGTAAGAAAAGTTTTGTTATGTACGAGTCACTGAAGTAATGCCGTAAAACTTAATTATAAAGGTACATATACATACATATATAAAACTTCGATTGCTTCCCCATTGGAAACTTTAGGCAAAAATTAATAATTAAAGTTATTTAATCTACATTTTCTCCGTGAATGCCACGCCGCCGCCGGTCGAGTTGCGAGATATTTTATTAAACGGAATAAATACCAACAATCTGAAAAACCACAGACATATGACTCAATATTTAAGGTGATGGGTTTATGCTCTGTTACTGCCTGACCTACTCTCGTTTGACATTGGAGCAGCATAAACACCATAAAGACTCGCAAGTCACTTAGGCGCGAAAACAAAATGTGATTCATTACTGCTTTATACGGGAAAAAATGCCTAAAGACGTTCATTTATTGTTTCTTTCCTTTAATTCGAGTAACTCAGATTTAGAGGCTAAGATGTGAATTAGTTGGCTTCCATTTGTCACCTTTGCGGGACCTAACACATAGCGTGATATGTGAAGTATTATAGTTTTTAATATATGTATAAGAGCTATAATTTAAAAATGTAGGACAGAAATACCAGAGAAAAACAACATTATGTAAGAACATACCTCGTAAAATTTTTCTACGAAATATACAGTGGAGTGATGGTTATTAAAATGCAGACATAGAAGAAGAGCGAAGTGATAGAAAAAAAAAAACTTATTTAAATCTTCGCAAAGCGGAGATTGCTTTTATGACCACCATATTTTAGAGTAATTGCTTGATTGAGTCTTTCACAGAGTTCGACTCTTGGTGTATTTTTTTAAAATTTCAAACTGTTTTTAAATTCCTGACATACATTTAAAACTTGGGCTTTTAATCAAGGTAATTTATACATGTATAAAAAAAAATACTACAATAGGAAGGACGCACTAACTAATTGGCGTCTAACTTTTTAAAATTGTCTATCGTATAAATATTCGAACTTTTTGAGGTATGAAATATAAAATCCAATATCCTTAAGAAAACGAAAAATTATACGTGGGTGTGTATGAAAGCGCCTAACATATTTTTATATAGCAATATCCATTTTGAAATGTTTAAAATAGTAGCATAGTTAGAAGTCAAAACATATTTTTTTGAAAACTCTGTATTATGTGACCAACAATTTTATGTTTATTTTTAATCATTTTAAGAGTCACGTTCCAAAACGTTAGTTAGTTATAAGGATTCGAAAACGATTTGGCGAAATTTGGCTGATCAAAATCCTTTTTAAGTTCAACAATTGTGTTTTGTAATTTTTGAGGTGCTGAATACAAATGCAAAATTAAAAATGTTCTATCACATCTCGTTTTTGAGAAAAATTGTGTTAAAAAGTAATAAAAATAATTTTTGTCAATTTTTGAAAAGCTCTTTAAAAAATATTGGAATGTAACAGGAGTCTTTTACGTTGATAAATAAAAATTCAGATATTCTGCTATTAGATAAAAATACAAAAAACTTAAAAACTCCTACAACAATTCATTTAAACTAACTTTTTTCTTAAACGATTTTAGTTCATACAATAAATTTCAGGGACCGAACCAGTTATTACTTTTTTTGAAAAAAGCTCTCTCTTGTCACTCTAGTAGACCGATAATTATTTCGAGCTAATGAAAAAAAGCTCGACGACTTGATTTTTTTTCTGGCAAAAATAAAAGCCAGCAGCTTGGCTTTTTATTTTTTCGAGACGAAAATGACAAGTTTTGAAGCCTGTAATTATTTTGCCGGCAAATTTATTAAACTAGTATACTTAAAATAAAACCTATTTGCGGAAAAACACGTGATAATTTTTATACTATAACAAATACATACATACATATGTACGTATACATATAACTAAAAATTGGAAAACCTTCATTGATAATTGTTAACGACTAAGAAAAATTGAATTTGAATTGTTGTAACTTTATAACCCAAGCTTGAAAAAATAAAAAGCCAATGTGGCTTTTTGCTTTTGCTAGAAAAAAATAACGAGCTTCTAAACTTGTTATTTGTGGCTCGAAAATATAAAAAACCAAGCTAGCTTTTTATATCAGCTAGAAAAACATATTAAGCTTTTGAGCTTGTTTTTCTTTGTTTCAAATTAAAATCGGCTGGAAAGAACAGTTTAGTATGCGTAGTTTTTATAAAAAAAAGCTTAATTTTAAAGAGCTTCATAGAACCGAAAAAGGGCATCATACGCAACACTTTAGTGTACTTTATTTTATTCTACTATGACTACTTCTCTCAGCTTTTTTAGTTTAAAAATTGAAAAATACCAGATATTTTCGGTCGCAGGTAAATATTGAATGAATATCAGTGTAGGAGCAGAGCAGTTTCTTATACGTGCTTCCCACAACACTAAAAGTAGATGCTGCACGTTAATCATATTTCACAACTATAGCTGAAGGTACAAGCTTTCATTTGAATTTCGTTTCGAGTTTTTCCCACGTTCCACAATTTTCGAACAAATTTTCAAAATTGGTCAAAATACGCATTTTCTTACATTTTGATCCTATTTTTCTGGAAAACGTGATTTGATGGAATATTTTCAACATCAGATTCTCAATCTATGTACGAAAAGTATGTTAATCTTACAAAAGTATGTTAATCTTAATCTTATATCACTTGTCCCGTGAAAACTGTCGTTGGCCTGTGTTATTTTCAAAATTTTGGGTGAGATAGTTCT
Organism: Eutolmus rufibarbis; assembly: GCA_963920795.1. Classification (NCBI taxonomy): domain Eukaryota; kingdom Metazoa; phylum Arthropoda; class Insecta; order Diptera; family Asilidae; genus Eutolmus; species Eutolmus rufibarbis. The sequence goes on from OY987206.1 coordinate 43,486,799, forward strand.
AGGGTCCGTTAAAAGCATGTTTGTCATGCAAAACTATAAATACCTACTAAAAGTGTGGTAGTTTGCAGGAACTTATTAAATGATAGTTTATGAGCAATTCGAAATATTAGTACAAGATACGGAACCTTCGAATATTTTTACAAGATATATGATTATTATTTTATGATACTTAAAACCATTATTTCTTTATAAATATGTTAATTATTTTCTATAGCAAGTTAGACCTCTTCCGAACTTGAGTAGAAAGGTTGTTTGAAACTGTTCCTTTCTTCACTATAAATAACTGCCTTATTAATTTAAACGTTAAATAAATTTAAAGCTTTTTGAAGTAAAACTCACACATAAATTGAATAACAGCGCCGCAGGGGGGATTTTCTTCTTATTGAATTGTTCATTTTATTGGCATCACTTGCAATGACTGAGGAAGCTCCACATTTTAAATGTAGAGAACCGACAGTCCATTCTTTGTGACTCAAAACGAAACTATTCGCATCCTTCAAAGAACATGCTGCCCGCTGGTTAAAAGAAGTTCTTGGAAAGTAAATATAACGACAAAAATAAGAGAACCAGTTTTTCTTTCATCAGTTACTCATCTTAGGTGAGGGCCCTAAAATATAGAAGAAACCTCTGAAAGGCTGAATCATCCGTCTTGAGAATTTGTTTTCTGCATGAAAGAAGACAGCAGTTATTTCAAGTTCTCAGTTTACCTGTTTGCATCTTTACACATATCTTTATGTATACTTTGGCTATTTACTCGGACTATATACAACCGTGTGAAGTATCAAATAGTCCGAGTTCAACTTCTTCGTCGATGTGTTTACGAACTGTTTTTATCGGATTGACCGCAGTTCCACTTTGCTAAATGCATGTGAACGTGTAAAGAAAATAAATTCACATACAAATAAAGTTAGGAGGTAAAATGCACCTGCTGCTCACCTCCGTTTTCTTTATTTTCGCTTTCCGATTTTGAGTATGCCTGCAACAGCTGGAAGACGTATCAGTGAGGGATTTTTCTCCGATTTCTGCTTTATTATAAATAACTCTTATTGTTGGTAAAGCGATAAAAACAACTAAAGGAAAAACGACTTTCAATTAATCCCGGACCGTGCAGTGCAATAAATCGATTAATAAAATATTGCTTACCGTTGCAGGCATTTGTATTTCATTCCCAAAATTGTTATTAGCATTTATCATACACATTTCATTGAATTTAATAAATGTTTGCAACGAACTTTGATAGTCTTAATATGAATATCTCAAAGTAACGCCCGAAGAGAAGCATACTAAATTTAATCCTTGGTTTGAGGTTTATTATTTTGATTAGAAGAAACCATTTGAAATAAGCTAAGCTTTCCAAAAATATACAGCAAAATGTATTTGTAAAGATGGGGGTGGTGGAAAGTCCAGTAACCTTGACTTTGAGACTATTCGCAACTATCTTTTCAACTATATTGCAGACTTCTTTTGAAAGTTCAAAACCTATTTTACTATGTTTCACCAATTAAAAATGTAAAGCATTGCATTTATTGTGTTAACGTGGTATTGTATTTTACAACTTAATTTTCGAAATAACTGGAAAGTGTTTATTAAAATAGGAGTTGTTTTTAATGAAGTAGGACTATTTTTCTCAGATTTGCTGTTCTACAATGGCTTTTTCCTCAGTTAAAAGTTGTGACAATAAATAATATTTTCAAAATGTAGAAATTTTAAATGATTTAATAATAAATTGACAAATTCAAATCACTATAACCGAATGATATTGAAAATGTAGATCAAATTACATAAATATTTATTGGGTATAAATTTATGAATAAATCAAATCTCTTTTATTTTTTCAGATATACCGTCTTCTACTAACTGCGCGGGATTAGCTTGAACATTTTTAAAATTGTAAAGTGTATCGGACGTATTCAAAATGACGTCACGAGATCATCCCTTTAATCGATCAACACGTCCGCTGTTGATGGAGCGGAAACCGCAGTTGCTGCTGAAAAAGAGGAATGACACCAAAGTGCATGGTTTCAATGATTTTGATATTATGTCTCAGCAATATAAAAATTTCAATACTCACATCGGATACCCGTACGGTAGTCCACCATCACCCACAATGAATCCAGACAGCTTTACTTTTTCCGATAGCACAAATAACTTTTATAAAGGAAGCCCTATGGATGATTCACAGGCAAATGCCTGGAATAGATCACCAAATTTTGATGAATTTGGCTGGACGAAGCATCAGACTAATTTGAAAACAGTCTTCGCAGAAAACAATGGTAGCAGCGGTCCATTTATTTTTGGAGTGCACAACGCTAATACTTTTGCTGAAAATAGTAAAACTGTGATAAATGAAACTAAAACATACTCAGTTATTAATGGACAGAAGCTAGTTTTAAATCAAGTAAGTGAGAGATTATTTTATTACCTGATTGTAGCAAATTTAAATTTTTTAAATTAAAACTCAATGATCTCAAAAAATTTTAAATGTTTTTTCCAGTTGAACTTTAAGTTTTTAATTATTGATTGCAAAACATATGTTTTAATTTTCGTTTTTGATAAGATTTCATATGATAGTAATATTCTGAGCACAGTATGAAAAAAAATCCAAGGTATTCACATAATTAGTAGTGCTCTGAAAATAAGCTGGCTGATATGCATATCCGAATAATTCTGACTTCATTCGAGCTCCTTCCGTTGGTCTGTTGGTAATTTTCCTTGATGCAGTACTCACTGTTGAGCCTTCAACATCAATAATTACGCGATTTGGGGTAATTAGGCAAAAAACCGAACAGGTTCTCTCGGTTCAGTAGATAATTTTCTTGTTTATTGTAAACGTTTTCCAACCAACCTTTCCTTCTGCCTCGCTGGCTTTAATCGGTTGCATGTTTTCTACAGCATGTGGCATAAGTTAATGCCACAAGCACAAATTGGATTTTATCCGGAGATAGTATCGCATGTTTTCATCTTAGTTTTCGTAGCAGCCACCTCATATAGAGATTTTCTTGTTTTCAGAATTTCCCCTCAGTTAATGTCTAAACTTCCAGCGAAAATTGCCAAGAAGAACAACAAAGGAGTAGCTCGAAATGTATATTTTGTCTCACAATAGAATCGCTCAACAGTTCGCAACCTATACCCTTCAGCCGGGGGCAAAACGGAGGTGTAATATAGTGGGTTTTATTAATTTTAGAAATTTGTTCCGAAGACATGGAAAGGAGAGTTTAACTCCCAAATGTGCGCTGAAATGTTCAAAATAGCACGTAAAATCGCTAATTTATCTTCCAGTTGAACTCTTTAGCGGGGCATGTGAAAAACACAGGAAAATTCAATTACGGGGATTGCTGCAAAATCCCTTCACAAAGGCAGTCGGGACAAGTTCGCAGTATGTATTTCAGACAGTTTTAAATTTGAATGATGAATGAGACGCGAATGTGCGCGCCACGTGAGACGTGTTCCCGCCCCCGCCAGGTACATTCGCCCGAGGAAAGGTTTTCGTCTGCAAACAAATGTAGGATTCAATGAATCAATTTTTTGAAAGAATTGCACCATTCTTTATCATGGAAAACTGTTACGATTTACTGTCCTTGTTTGCATTTTCATCTCTGATTTACCAAATCATGTTTCTTCGGCAACAAGAAAAATTGATATTTCAATTAACTTAAATCAATCGCAAATTGATTGATAAATAAAAGTTAAATAAATTTTTTCAGTTGTGTTTAGATTGAGATGCAGAAACTAACATTATCATTTTTCAAATCGTTCGTTAAAATTTGTTTGCGAATTTTTTACATGTCGAAACAGAATTTGGTACAAAATGCTCCATAACTTTCTCATAAACCAATTTAATTTGGTGATATTTAATATGTAGTATTTCCTTAATAATGTAATTCAAATTAATAATGAATATAAAATCTGCAACACTTTCAGACATTACGGCTATGAAAGTTGATATGAGCAAAATTGTTATGCATATTCTAGTGACGGTTGATGGGATCTATAGAAATTTACTACTTTACATTAATTATGTATGTAGATTTAGATAGCATTAATTTTAACGCAGTTAGCAAATATACAAATATTATAATAAGCCACTGACTCCAAATCATGAATCAATAATTAATTAGTACTCTAATTCGAGAATTAACAAACTTCCTCTAAACACTTTTTGCTCATATGTGCAATGTGTATACATATATTATTTATTAGTATATATAATTGCATCTCGATTTTTTTTTTCGAAACATAAAAATTAATAGGTGCGAGGTTGGTGTACAATTTTCTTATCGTTGAGTCCGGGTTATTTGGAAGATTTTCGAGGTATCCAGATGGAAACGCAAATTCAATTAAGTGTGCTTAAAAGGGCTTCAGCACCACCAAAGTAATTAAAAAGATACACGACGGATGAATCCAGCATCACCAGCAGCAGACTCTAATTAATTTGCTTTTAAGGTTAATTAAAGCAAATTTGCCGCTTACCCCATTTCGATTACAGGATATTTCCACATGGCTTAAGACTGCCGTGTTCACTTCGTACGATTTTCCAGTCGTTGCATATATGTATATGTATGAAAGAAATTCAAATTAAATTCATATTTACGCTTAATCTTTTGTGAGTTCTCGAAAAGCACATAAACCCCAATTAGTTTTGAGAACTTCTTAAAAGCATGTCTCTCACTCCCGTTTCCACATATATGTTAAATTTTCCTATGCATATGTCTACATATGTGAAAAACTCTGCTATATCTAACGACGGCAAAGACACAACAACTAAAAGGATTATGCGCTCACTTAATTCTTTAACGTGAGACCTATTCGTAGGCTTTCCAGGTGTAGGCAGGGAAAGGAAGAAGCTCATCAATTTGCATTTTTGTGGGATTTTAAGACTTTTTAAAGTAGGAGAAAACTTTAAAAGAAAATTAATACAAAATATATCTTACGCACGTATGAATAACAAGAGAAATGTTATTTATGCGTTGTTTTATGTGACATGAGAAATGATTTGCTTCTTCCGCAATAACTTTGAAATTGAAAATATCGTCATCAAAGTTGGACTTTACGCAGAATTGCAAACCTCCAGCATGCATAATTTTCGGGAATTATTCAATATGCCATCATACATTTGAAAGTTTTCAAGTTGTCGGTCTTCAAAGGAGAATGAGCGGTTTTGTATGGGATCTGGGCCATATGTTGTATCAACATGAAAATTATGTTAAAATACTACCCCCAATTCTGAAACCTAATGGAAAACAAACCATGCGAAATTGAAGACAAAATGATTTTTTCTAAAAAATAAACTGAGCAAAACAATAAGCAATTTTGTGGACGATGTTTAATTCGAATAAGAATGTTTTGTAATAGCAGAAAAATTACTTTTCTGGTTTATCTAAAATCGCAATATACATACACTGTCGTCCTTGGCTCATAATATAAATAAATGATGTAATTTGTCATCACTTATCAGTATCTGGTTCTGAAAACTTTTGATATATTTTGAAAATAGACTAACAACCTGATCTTTAGAAAAATATAAAATTATGTTATGTTAGAAAATTATGACCATACTTTGGTTGTTCAGCGATTTTCAGTAAGACAAAGGTGGTTTTTGTATGGCTAGTGAGATCTCTCTTGAACTCTGTTATAAGAAAATAAATATTTTGTTTTACTACGAATAAAATTCCCCAAGGTGAACAAGAACTGAGGCAACTTCATCAAATCCAAAAAAATCGAAGAAATGTGATGACGATTGAGAAATGCCGAAAAGAAATTGTTATCTGCTGAAGTCTGATTGGCACAATGTAGTCAAAATCCCAAGAGTAATGGGGAGTAAAAACCACCTGGTGAGGTATTAATTGATGTTGGATGTACGATTTTCTACCTCCAACGAATCAAGAACGGACCAAAACTAATTGATGTGTACTCTAAAACGAAAACCAGTACGATGGATAAATCGAAACATTTTTTGTGGACACATTGCTAAATTCAGTCTTTCAGGATAGGGTAGATAGGGAGGGATTCATGCAGACTCATGAAAATTTTAAACAGTGTGATTGTTCGAAACCATTGTAAACAAACAGCTTAGAACTCCACTTCTCCAGTGTACTTAAAAACATTGCAGAAATGAAGTGCAAACGTACCGCAGTCTAAACAAGTTTCCAACAAACTCGAGACCAGGTAAATGTAGACACTCTGGGACCATGCACTCGTAATTTCTGTCCATGCATTTTGTCTTCATGGTTTTCTTTCTTTCATAATCTTGAAATTCTTGCCTAATAGTCGAAGGAAGCGAAGTTGACTGGACGGTGGGTGCTTTTGCATAATTTTATTGCATATAATAATCTCCGAACGACCTCAGAGAGATCTTAATTACTTCGTGTGCATAAAATTAAACTTGGCACTCGCAGTGTTTATGATGCTCACGCGACATCCATTCAGGCGCATATGAGCGCATGTTATACTATCATATTTACATATATGTATGTATTTAATCGATGCACCGTTTTGTGTTGTTATACTACTCACATTAAAAAGCTTTTACCGTTATTTTCTTGTAATTATACGATTACTGTTAAACTGCATCAGCCATGTTACTTTTAATTTCCTATTTTGAGCCATAGTCCTGCAACAGTCGTGTAAAACTGACCGTAATTCAATTCTGAAGGCAGTAATCAAATGTGCTAGCTTAAAAGGTTTCTCTGCTAGTTTATAAGTAAAACAGGTGGTGAAGTTCAGTTTGTAATGAGGGCAAATAACAAATGGTACTCAATACTTCAAAAAAGAATGAGTGCATTATTAAATTTGCATTGGTTTTTTACGTACAGACGACATGTAACCCAAATGATAGGCAATATGGGGTTGAACTTATCAGTTGTGGTTGATTTTCCACTATTATCGTCTTTCAATTAAAGTTGAAATGCCTTTGATTACAGTATGATTCTATTTTAGATCGCAAAAATGTGTTTTTATTGTTTTCAGATAAAATACGTTTTCTTATTTGCATTCTGTGCCTACTGCAGTGCCTTCAAGACGTAACGAATTCGATTTTCATATTTAACATAGAATAATACACAAAACATTTTAGATTTAAAGCTTATCACTTTAAAATTCAAAACTAAACAACTTGAAAAACAAATTCATTGCGAAACTGAATCCATATTTAAATAGAAACGTTTCATTTACACATTATGTAAATGCTTTGGTTTAAAGTCGATTTTGTCGATTATAACTCATTTTTTCTCTTGTCTATAAAAATTTGAAAAGGTATTCCTTTTTCTACTTGAAAAAAAAAACACTTCGATACAATATTTTATAATAATAAAGAAAGCATAAATCTGCTTATAATATTTTTACTAATTTGCGTTTTTTTTTTAATTTCTAGCAAAACAGTGATCACAACATTGGTAGAGAAAGTAAATTTCGTGAAAAACCAACAAAAGGGAAAACTAAAGGTAATTAATTATCAATTATATTTTCATAGAAAAAATTTAATTAAAATAAAATATCTTTCAGATAAATTATCACGGAAAAAAGAAAACAGGCCAAAAATAAAATGCGTCCTGGTTGGAGATGGGGCCGTTGGGAAAACTAGTCTTATTGTAACATACTTGGAAAATCGATTTGTTCAGGAGCATGTTCCCACTGCATCAGATATTTACAATGGTTTGTTGAATTTATAAACATTTTAAATGTTAAATATGTATAGATTACAGGATTTCGAAAAAGTTGCAATTCAATTGGCACGAATGTCACTTAATCACTTCTGTTCCAAACTATCTAAATATGTATACTACCGAAATTTTTGAATCCGAGATTAAATTAAAAGTATTGCTAACTAAAAAATTCAAAAATTCAAGAATATACACGGTTGTTCTACAGCATTTCCAATTTCTAAAATACGATCGCTAGTAAATAACAGCATCAAAAATGATCATTGTTAAAGGTATTAAGAGTTAGGTTTACTTTAAAAACCATTAGTTATTAGGCGTAAGCTTGTTTTTCTTGCACATAACTATTATAATTTTAAATTTATTATTAATATAATAAGAATGCATCTTAAATCGACACCGCTGAACGTTGACAAAGCGCAGTATTCTCACGTATGTAATGTCTGAATAGTCGTTCCGATCTACTTTTCAACTAAGCCGCGATGAGGGTACGCTACGCACAAATAAAAACTCAAAGAAAGAAACCCTCAGATTGCATCTCCTAAAGAAAGGCGAATGGGAAAAATCGTCTAAAGAGGAAAGCTCCACATATCTGAATATATAGAAAGTGGCAAATGCGGCTCTTATTTAACCAAGCCCTTAAGTAAAGAGCTGTTTCATTGAAACAATACTCCAACGTGAATAAATCTCGGTTAAAGCCGAAAGCTGGAAGAGCTCCATACAATGAGCCGCCGCCGCGGGAATAAAAGAAGACTATCCTCGTTCGCTTGGAGCTCGGCAATCCCGCCCGAAATATCATATCGCAGCACTACTGGATTTTTCTTGTTGTCTAAATATTAAAAATTTAAAAGAACTTTCCTGTCTGGTGCTTTTTTGCAATAATGTGACTCGTGTTATCTTATCCTATTCAATAAATTTAAAAGGGAGTAGAAATTTTTCTTGTCCTTTGTCTAGTTTGAGCTTAATTAGAATTTGTGGCAACTTTCCGAGAGGCACATTGATTTCGGCTTGATGGTTACTATATATTATTTTATAACTCATAATGCCTAGAGCAGAAACTTTAGAATTTTTCGTTTAAAGTTTTATATTACTAATGTATTGAGAAATGCTAGTTTTAACAATATCTAGGTTTAGAAAATATGTTCTCAAATATTCGGTTGGGTATTGTTGCTCATTGAATTTTTACTTTTGCACCAACAGAAAGAGGCAATTTGGCTCAAAATGTATTGGAATTTTTCGTCAGGCGGTCTAAAATACATATGATGTGTTAAAATGGCGGTTTAATTTAAATATTAGAAATTTTGCTTAGCAATTCTCTCGCTAATACTTCAAGAATTATGCATTTGAAAAGTAAAGAGTGAGTGTTCAAAAATTTTGGTCTTTTTAGAATGAATTTTATCAAAGTGCCTTAATTCTTAAGTTTAAGCTTTGTACAGTGTAGTTTCTCTTTTATTTTTTTGATATGGAAATAATTACATTGCATTTTATTTTCTGAGCGATTAACTGCAAACCTGCAAGAGAATTCCAATTCATATAAAACGCTCTGTTGCTAACTCAAATCGAAGATATATTTTTTGCATTCTCATCTAAACACTTACAAAAATATTGCATTTTCGCTTGGTTTAACCGGCAATATTGATTTTTCCTGCATGGACGGATTGAATTTCTATAATAAATTGAATATTCCTCTGCCTCACTATGCGATAGATTTAGTATTTTGCGGCTTTTGTTTTGTTGGCACAAAAATGACATTCATTTTGAAATATGACGAACGATTAGATGGATTTTGCGGATATTCCATAAACTTGTGTGTGGATTGCTCTTTATAGTGGCATTCAACCTCACTTGCAATTTCATGCTTCAGTTATTCGATAATGCTCTTTACGCGTCATGATGCTCAATGTTTTATTCAACAATTTTTATGATGACTTTCATAGAAAAGCAGGTTAATTAAGTTTTCTTTGTTGTTTCTATTTAATCCAATACATTTTATCAGTATACTTCATCATTTCGCTTTTGATTAGTGAAACTTTCTCAAAATATTTGCAATGAGAGTATTTATTTAAAATTATATATAGCCACCTCTCACTCATTTTGGAAACATACTTCTAGGACGTAGTTTTTAGGTGAAAAATTAGCTTATGTTAGATTAAACAGCAAACTGAAGCTCAGCTCACAGGTCATTTCCACAATTGCTTCTATGCTCCAAATTTGAGTGAGTGGGCTGCACTTTAAAAATAAAAAGAACAATAACTTCAATGCCTCTATAAATACGCGGGTGAAAATTACAGATAAAACAATTCTCCTTATTCTGTTATTAGGCCAACGCTATAACTTGGTATACAATCAGTTCGAAAGTAATCAGCTAGAACCAAGAAATATGAAAAATAATTCTATTGGCTGATCTACAGTGAAAATAAACAAAGGAAGGAAACAAAATCCTCTTAAATACGTGAGCCTTTGTTAAGAGAGGAGCTCTTGACCCTTGAAGCCAACTACTTTCATTCATTACAAGCTGCGTTTCAATTGGTTGAAAATGTTAATTTTCTATAAAATACCCCACCATCCTTTTTACAAAGTTCACCAAATTGAATTTTAAGTAAAAGAAGCATTCCTGCCGGAAGCAAGATATCTTTATTTTTGTATTTTTCTTATACATAGTCCGTCTGCTGCCAGAGACGAGTTCCGCTTGATGCACTTGATTCTAAAGAAAACAGTAATGGAGTCTGAATTAAGGCTTTTTGATTTTATTTAAATTTTCGCGTTAGATATAAACGAGGGAAGTGCTTTATGGTTCTAGTGGTGCTCTTGAAAATTCCCTCAAAGGTCCTTAAAGATGTTTGCAGAGAAGTCTCGCGAAACTGATGTACTGCTTGGAAAATATTTCAGTGTAAATATTAAAGTTTTAAAGCTTCATTAGCTTAATATAATTTAGGTTTATTCAACTCGCTATGAATGGGCATTATCTTACGTATGTACGTACATATATATATATTTATATGTATGTCTACAAAATTACATACGTTTATAAATTATGGAATCTTACAGAGCTTAAGAAAAAAAGGTGATTATTTGTCTTCAAGGTGTTTGAAACTATAAAAAAAAGTATGACTTCTAATTTTAAAATAACGACGTTATACTAAACAATTAATTTAAAACCATTAAAATAAGACACCCTCTATGACTGCAAATCATTTTCTGAGACATAAAATGTAATAATTTATAGATAGTACCTACGTTAAAAAAAATTATGTTGAACAGATCAAAATTGTTTGGCGTAGTACTCTACTTTCTGTGTCCTTACTTAATTAAATAAGTTCCCAGATAGAACGCAAGCGTTACACCGCAAATTGGGAAAATTAAAAGTAAAGGGGTTTTGGTTTTATGTACATATTTTAATTCAATCCTGTGATATAATTAAAACAACAACATAATTATACTAAACTTAATTGATTTTTGGACGAAGAACGAAAAAAGGAAAGAAGACAGTGTACTTAAGACATAAATAGGTGCAATTTGTAACACTTTGCCTGGGTTTCTGGTTGAACGCAACATGAACTTGATGAGCCATTCGATTAAAACTCTTAGCAAGAAGTTTTTACAGTCGCACTTAGCCGTACGTAACCAATTTTGCAGGCAAGATTTAGAATATCTTTAATGGAAATTTCAATTCCAACTCCGAAATTCCGGGAAAGTTCTCATTAAGAGACCCACAGGAAAGAGAGATTAAAGTGAGGATTAGCGTACTTTGTGCTTTTGTATCACCAGGCTTACATTTCGGAGAAATAAGCGAGCTGCAAAGCTTCGTAATATAGTATTAGTTTGTTGTTTTGCAACTTTCTTCAATTAGATCTTAACATGGGCGTGTTTTACAGCTGAGGTGATGGTGAACGACAGCCCGGTCCGTGTGACCCTCTGCGATACGGCGGGCCAGGATAACCTGGATCCTCTTAGGGAGCTCTGCTACCCCGACAGCGACGTGTTTCTGCTCTGCTTCTCAGTAATAAAGCCGGATACGTTTCGATCCATCAAAACCAAATGGGCACCAAAGTTCACAAAGACCAGGGCTGCGCTCGTCCTTGTTGGAACCCAAGCGGATTTGCGAACTGATCCCCATGTCCTCAACAAGTTGCAGGTACTTTTTTGTTTACTAATTCAGTTCAAAAGGAGATGGTGAGAGCGTTTCATTTTATTTTAGATCCAGGGCGAAAAGCCGACATCTTTTGCCGACGCGTGGGATTTGGCGACCTCAATCGGAGCTAAATACGTTGAGACGTCCTCCTTCACCCAGGTTAGTACATCGGATCAGAAATAATCAATCAAAAATTCAGGGAGCGACATTATCTTCCTTCCCTCGAATTGTTTAGCAAATCATTTCACGGCGTTTTCCTAGGAAATTTCTATCGTAAAATACGATTTGACATAGGGGAGAATTTCATAAAAGGTTTCGCCTCACCAACCAACCATCCGTACCCAAGAGACCTCCGTACTCTTGATGTATGAACGTGTTCTTTGTTCCTGCCTTTAAAAGATTCTCCGCTGTGTGCGCCAGTACCCCGGGGAAATATGGATCGATTATGAAACAAAAGTTAGACAACTTTTGACATATCTCCAGAAATTAATTTGGTGGCATTGCAGCATCACATCGAAAGCATAAATTCCATTTTCGCTCCACTCAGACACAAGTTAACATAAATCATTGTTAAAGCTGTCGCTAACCCATTGCGATTTTAGGTATTAAAACTTTGTTATATTTCCATTTTTTGCTCTTGGGCCAGCTTTTTCTGATTAACATCCTGGCTGAGGTAAATGGGGCCTAGATATGGACCCTCTGTTCCAAACGCCCTTTTGATACAATTACAACAGATTTAGACTAAAAGTACCAACCATAACTCAAATTGTGATTTCTTGCGTCTTTAAGAGAAATTGCGCAGTTTATAAGAACAGACGTCTTGATGGTATCATAAATACCAAAATAATGTATTTCATTCTTAAGATTGCTGGTATCGCATGATTGATGACTCCGTTTACGTGATAATCGAAAAATAAACAACTCTTAAATAGTATTTGTTAAATTACAATAGAACCTTAAATTGAAAGGTGCTTCAGCGGTAAAATATTATAAGTACTTTGATAATTAAAATACTCAGTTATAGATACCATTAAAATTCATTATTTGAGAGAGACCTAAAAAATAGTACTTTTAGAAGTAAAGATTGGTTCTAGAAGACATACGTTATTTTAGCTTCAGATATCTCTGCGAAAAATTCATGTGTAGACCTACATAGTCTTAAAAGTTTGTTTTTCTTCACGAAAAAATCGAGTAATTTCGCTTTCATCTAAACACAAACAGAGAAAACTTTGGTATTTTTTCTTCAAATATATATTTCAATTTTAATATAAAAATTTTCCGAGACGAAATTTGAATTTTAACAATAAGCTATTTTCCGAAATAATTTGAAAAAATGTGATTCATAATTATTTTAATATACCAAAGATTAATCTCACTGCAGAGCCATTTAATTGTTTACCCTTCAACAAGTTTTACAGAATGACAAAATCATACTAACTTTCGAACTTTCGCTAGTCTGAAACTTTTGATGGAAAAGGGTAAGAGTGATGAGTCAGGGTGAGAGTTTCTATCTAATGAAATTTAAGTTAAACAAATTACGGGGTGTTTTGCTCTCAACATTTTAAGGTTGATGCCATAAATATAATTTTATCTCATTTATATGTATCCTATTATATAATTGTATCAAGAATATTTTTTTACGACCATAAAGGAGTCAACTAACTCTTTGCAATGTAATCTATATGTTTTAATATTGGTATACTTTCTTGTTGGCTTATATACTTTTACCGAAGTATGAATTAGGAGCAGTACGTAATTTAAATAAATTTCACGCAAAACTACAAGCATCTGTTTATACGCAAAATTGTCAGGCTTTACAATGTTATTTCATTTTTGTTTGTTATAATTTAATTTGGAAAACTAGACATATAACTTTTGTTAAAACGATTTTTGGCAAATACCTGGATGGAAAAATGAAACCGTTTGTATAATGCAATAACATATTTGATTATTAATTTGTAAATACAAATTCTTATATAATACCAAAAACTTTTCGAAATATTCTGTAACACTGACTAATTTTCACAAACCAAGTTTTACATACCATATAGGGGGTAAGTGAAGAAACTTGAAACTTTTTCTTCAATATTTTTAAAAATGGTTAAAGAGATTAAGGGTATTCAAAATATCCAGATAAGGATTTAAACTTTCAAATGAGACATGTTACAAGCTTCTAAGATAAATCAGTACTTTTTACTTAAGATTACTAGAATATGATCTCTTGTGTTTTTTAATAATTTTTTTTCTCGAAAATAGTACATGATCTAACATTTACAAATTCATATTCTACTCAAAAAATTTAACAGATGCAAAGGATATTGAATTTGTTGACCAGTGTTGATCAACCTTTGCAAATTTCTGAATCTTAATATTAAAACACCTGAAATGTGTGTAATTTTATCAGTCCTCATCGCTTTTTGCTGGGGGGTTTTTCGATTTGGTTATTGAACTGCTCAATTATTCATTTATAGCTGCAGTCGCGCTGTTTACTAATGGCGCTGAAATAAATTGAAAAGACATCGCTTGAGTGCTAATAAATGAGTGGAAAGTGACTTGGCCGAGCTATGATGCACTTTTTGACCGTGTTTGCGGCTGTTAACAATTTATGTTACCAAACATACATATTTTAATTTTACATAGGTAGCATAGGAAGTTATGAAACTTCCATAATACCAATCTTTGATAGAGTTTTAAGTAAAATTTAGTATGTTATAAGCAGAATTTAACATCACTCACAATAAGAAGCAGAGTGGCGCAGTGGAAGCGTGCTGGGCCCATAACCCAGAGGTCCGTGGATCGAAACCACGCTCTGCTATCCTCACTTTTTAATTGTAAATCGACATATTTTTTTACGTATTCCCTTTGATATGACTTCAAAATAAATTCGTCATCATAAAATTTAAAATAATATCACTCTTCTTACAAATTTAAGATGTAGTTGAATTACAGTATTTGAGTACCCATAAAGAATAAATTATTCGTAAAAATGCATCAAATACAAATTCTGAAATTTCTTCAAACACTTTATTAAATGAATAAATTTTTAATTTCAGGAAAAAGTTAAAGACGTCTTCGACACTGCAATCTGGGAAGCTCTTCTATCGAAACACTTGCCACCTCCTGTTGTGCCTCTATGGAAAAGGCTATTTTGTTTAGCGTGAAAATGGCTATTCCCTAGATTATATACTATAATTGAGTTCTTCAAATGACTGAAAAACACATTTTACAAATAGTATTAAGTTCCGCAAATTTTATTCTGATAACTATTTATCATGTCTTTATTGTTGTCCTTAAACCGACTTTGCCTTTACAAAAAATATAGGAAAAAATTCAACTTATATTTGTTTTACTTGTATTTTATGTCTTGGTTATTTTCAGGACTACGGTAAGATGGAGTAATTGCGATTTTAACAAATTCATTAATCTCCGAAACTAAAAATGAACAAAATGAAAATTATGTACAATTTATAAGAAAGTTTACCTTTCATAAATTGAAAATCTGAATTAGGTGATGTAAATAAATTAATTATTTACAAGCGCACTTTCAGAGCTGTTTAACTGTTTTAACTAACTCCAAACCACTCAAAATAAAATACTAAAAGTGATGTTTAACTTGCTTAGATTTTTCCCCATTTCGTGAATTACAATCAAAAGCAAACATGAATTTTATTAGACGAAGCTAGTTATTCAAAGTACCTTTCTTTCGGATAATCCTCTAATTTCAAATCTTTTCCCTGGGAATAATTTTATGGAATAAAAATGTGCAATATAATGAAAATAGTAAATGTACTAAATAGTTTTATTAAAATTCAGTAAGTTTTTTTTCAATTCTTTAACTTTTTCCTTCACTTCACAGATTGGAAAACTTATAGACGTATAGTGAAGGTAAAAATGTTTTATATTAATTGTATTTCAAGCTACTGCAATATTCCATTATTCATGAATAAATTTCCAAAAGTAGGTAGATACGTTTATTTTAAAATTATAACACTATTTTAAATAAGTCCTTATTTTATTAAAGTAATTAAAAAATATTTTTCGAACAAAGAGATAAAAATTGGACTTTTGAAACAGATTTACAGTATTTTATGTTACTTGATCTATAAAGTAATTTTATGAAATCATGGCAGAGTATACGAAATTTAATGATTTTTTTATATTAATTTTATGATGAACAAATTTAATCAGGATAAAACACCTCGAAATGGAAGATTGCAAAATATGAAAACATCATTCGCAATTTAAGCGTGCAAAATTTAAATACAATTTCCCTCATGGTGCAGATTTTCTTGGAAAAGCTTCCAGTGATATCGACCCTTATTCACTTAAATATTTTCATTAGGAGTAATTACTGCAGGGCGGAATCGGGTTCGGGAAACCCTGTCAAGTGTCACCTGTTGCGGAAGCCCACCTGCGTTTAGGGCAACGCTAACATAAACTTTGAGCTAGAGCTCGGACGATCTCTAGCCGGGGCTTGCGAATAACCAGCCCGACCTCAGTTGCCACTTTGCCTATTCATCACATCCAACTTATGTCGCACGCCCTGCATTTACATAGGTCGCCCTGTCGCTGTGGATCTCTCGAATGATTTATAGCGACAGTGGCCCTTTTTGGCTGTGAATAATTTTTCTTAAGAGCCCTGCTGATAGATAAAAAAAAGTTTGGAATTGGAGCTCTGAGACGAGAATTGCTGTCTTTGCATATATGTATATTAAATCAAAATATGTGTATTGGTAGCATCCCTGAAAGAATGGCTACAATGGAAGGGGTTAATCCGCGACATAAATTTTAGCTTCAGAAAGTTTACTACTGGGGATTTGCCTTTCAGAGGGAGAGTTCTAACAAATCGACTCTGAGTTTTTGGGGTCGATATTCACAATTTTCAGCAAAGGTGCACACTTATGTAAGTACATATGTTGTCAGCTTTTCTAATACTTTTTGAGGTGCTATAACAAATTAAATGCATTTGGTGAAAGTTTTGCAAAGTGATAAGTGATTATCGCCAATCACCTATCGATAATCAACTTTCTACCGTATTTTGATGACTACATCTAAATTGTAAGATGTTAGAATCAGGGACTGTAATGAAATGTTTATGATCAAAAAAATATAAATTACAAAATAGGGGGTATCAAGTAATTTATATTTTACGATCGCTCGATAACGATTATCAAATAATTTTTATTTTCATTATCCAGCGATCGAAAACTAAAAATTACCTCACCATTATTATTCAATTTATAATTTTTATTTTGCCGAAAAAAAATTAAACATTTTATACAAAGTATTATTAAAATTAAGTAAGGCTACAAATAAAATAATTGATTTTTGCATAGTGTGTACATATATTAGTGATAATCTTTTTGTTTTAAATTTCAGAAATAATCATTACTTTCGGTCTTCGGTTAGAATTTCTCACCGAGATTATGAAAAGTATAATTAACAATTGGAATTTTATCTATTTTGGTTCCCCATTCCAGTAGGGTCCAGTGTGAAGTTTAGGCTTTCTTTAGTCATTATAACATAATTTACCTTACAATAATTTCTAGAAGCTAATATCATATTATCACTATACTAAAGTATACAATTTTCTTCCCAGAAATCCAGTCAAATACAGCAAAGTTACTTTATGTTTGATAAGTCGAGGAAACGCCATGCATAAAGTGAATAAATCGTCTAAATAAAAGCAAACCTTTCATCGTCTCTAACTTATAAAAGCATTTAATGGAGCAGATATACAAAGCTAATCCTTGGGCACTAGAAATCAACATCGTTTATTAGTACCTTTGAGGCTAAGCCCCATGAGAGAAGTTTACACCTTGGTCAGGTGCGAAGTTCCGCCCTTTTATTTATTTTTCCGTAAAGTTTCTGATTTTTTTGTTTCAAACACAACGTAAGAGTTGAAATTTATATTCCCTCGGTAAGAAAAATAAGAAAATTAATCTAACAGTTTTATATTAAATAAATGTTGAAAGCTTCTTAATGAACTTTACATTTGCTGAGATTTAAGGAGTAAGTTCTGTAATAAGAAAAAAATATTTGAAAGGTTAATGTTTTAACGACGTATTTTAAAGCTTATAAATATACCAATTTATATTTTATTTAAAGTAAACCATAAAAATTCTGGAGTAGAAATTGTTAATTAGTTGCTATATTTAAAATATGTATCTTCTTTTTGTAGATCAGTGCAAATAATCCTCTTCTGCTAGAAATGCAGACAGTTCAAACAGATTCAAAAGTTGTTTAAATTGATGTGCAATTATTTGGAAATAGAAAAAAGTGGAACAACTTCACTGACCCTCTAACTGTGAGTAAATAATTTTTTTGCAATTTTTAAGAGTACTGGAAACATAAACTCTCTGGGAGACTGTTTGCACGAAGTAAACAGTAGCCAGATTTGAATATCATAAATTTAATGAAATGCAGAGGAAAACTGCGCCAAATGCTCTGGACTCCTGGCAACAGCTTGAATAATTCCAGTGAATATCTTCATTTCATAAGACCCTCCAACAAACATGGACACAATTTCTCTGCTAATATATTCAGGAATCAGTTTTCTACCCTTTTATACAAATATACTCTCTCCTTATCCTGTAAATCCAGAAACGAGAGTACTTTGAATTTTTAATAAGCATAATAATAATAAGGGATGCAGGAAACATGGTGAAAGGTCAGCAACACCAACTCTTTATGGTCAATTGGTATCCCTTGAACCGACGATTTCACTTATTCAAGCTGACTAAATGGGACATGAAAGTGGGAAGTCGATGAACGTATGAACGTGTCCTGCATATTTATCCTCCAAAAGACACGCACTTGATATTATATTTTCCTGCTTTATATAATTTGATGGGATATACCACTCCGGTTCCCCATTGCATGAATTACCTGTTACACAGATGTTAGGCCACCAGGGTATTCATTAGGAGCCATTCGTCCACAACTGTCTTAATTAAGCAAGTAAGTTGTAGCTATAATTGAAAATTAACACAATTCAGATGGATATAATTTCTTAGACAAACAGAAACATTTTGGCATATTCTTTAATGACTTCTTCAATTGTCTTAATGCGGATATTCACCTCATTTTTGTAATTATTTCTGTTACAAACTGAGATGAAACGGAAAATTAAGAACACAGCTTTTGCTTATTTATTTAACTAAGTATGATAATAAAGTAGTCGTCATTTGCATACAGAAATAATTCTTACAAAGCAGGGCATTTTCCCAGAAGAAGCTTCATTATCTTGCGGTATTCTGAATATTTCATTTACTTTGAGCTGTTAATGAAAGGTATTAATTTCGCCGTGTAAGACAAATGATTATTTTTTATGATTTAATAATAAGCACGTTAAGTAATGTATTCGTAAAGCAAAGAACAAGTTAATATTTAAAATTTTATTAAATACATTTATCTTTAAAATGTTTAAAAGTTTAAAATAAAATATTGGATCTATTCTGATAAGTTGAATCAGGTTATTGATTAGAAAAGTTCAATACAAACAAAATATGTTTATATTTCAAATTGTTCATATCCCTGTCACCTAACGAATTAGATATTACATGAATTTCTGCATAAATTAAAATATCATAAGGTACCTACTTTTATTGTAGAATGTACTGATGCAAATATAGTCTAAATTTTTGCATAACCATTTTCAGATTTTTTACAAGCCATCAAAAATTTAATTATATATTAAAGTTTTTCAAAAGAAGTTACGAATAGCTATTTATTTCTGCGCACAATGTAATGACAGTATATGCAACTGATACACTCAGTGGCCCTATGGCTGCGCTCGGTTGGAGGAATTTCCAACATTTTATAACATAGGTGAAAAAATCATATTTTGAGAAAATCCACTGTAAAGTGGAAATGCTTCATATTCGTAAACTGCTCACCTTTAGCAGTCTCCTCCAATCTCCTTGCCTTCTTGGCTTCTTTGGAAAAGGATTGAATTTTTGTCTATTTTTATATCAAAATTTGATTAGTGATCCCAAAAACGTTTGTATATCATTTTCACGAAAATCACTTAAATTTGAAATAGTATAGTGCAGACACACATATAATATTTTGGTGACAACAATTTGAATTTTCAAATCTTCAAATGGGTCTCCTAAATTATGTATTTTAGAGGGAGGATTCATGGAACAAACGTCGAATAGAATGCTCCATAAAATCGATTAATTCACTTCATCCTAGTGCTTGCTGAGCGTAAAAAGTTATACATAATATAACATATTTGAGTTAAGTGATTCTTGAGAAATTGTAAGTATTCCTACTTCAATAGTGAAATCATTTCGCCCACTTATTTCATCTAATAAATCAACATAATTACTAAGCTCGGAAGTAGCCATAAAATCAATTATCCGTAACCCAATTATTGTTGTATTTTATCCAGTCGAGTATGCATCGAAAAATTTCTTATCCGGCGATCTGCAATTTTCTTCCTTCTTTCTTACCCTAGCCTACAGGTCCAATCCCACGTTATATATTCAGGAGAAGAATAAAAAAAAGGTTTTACACATTTGAGCGGAATGTGGCTGATGAATTTCTTTTTCAATCTATATGTGAATTTACATTTTCCCTTAAATTGAATTTAAGGGGTTCATATGGTTGCTATTACCTTTAAAAAAAAAATTCCCTCATTCGTCGTTTGTTCCTGTTTGCTAGTGCGAACTTACATTTGAGCAGGACCGCTTCAGGTGCTGACCCTCCTTCAAAGGTCATAACTTTAACGGATGAGTATATTTTGGTGCTGCTTATTAGGAGGATATTCAACAGAATTTTTCGTGAGGTATAATTTCTCCTGGGAGCTTGGGAACTGCACTCCGAACCGGCTTTCACTACTGCCTTCAAATTACCTTCTAGTCGGAGGGATCTTTTATTATTTGTGCAAAACCAGCGGCCCTATTCGAGGGGCTCCAAAAGCAGGACACGAGAGCGCTGAAAGTAACCCCATTCAGTGTAGTCCTATATACTTCAGCGAGCCAAGTAAGTGGATATGCATTTTAGATGCCCTTTCCTTGAGGGGAAAATTATTTTAAGTTCCAGAATCCCTTGAATATTTCATACCGAGAAAAAATCAACAAAGTTATGGGCTACGGCAGAGAGCTTGCTAACACGGCATCGAGCGCTTCAATTCTAATTTTTTTCTTTCCCAGAAATTTCTTAAACGCGATATGAAAATCGATTCGCTGTCTAGATACGATCAAAAAATAGTGTTCATCTGAAGAAATGTCGCGGTGGCGTGTCTTTTAAACCAATTCTATCCAATGTCAAACAAAGTGCACGTTCGATTATAAGGAAACCCTCGGTAAACGAGATATCAAGAGAAAAAATGGGCTTATTGTTTAAAGGACTGCAACGATATCGGTTTTCGGTTTTCGGTTTTCACCAGAAAATTACTTCGCTAAAAGGCAAAAGGAAGAAAGTTTCCTGAATAAATGCATTGTTTTGTGACTTGGCTGCAGAAGGACTGCAGGGACGAGTTGCAATTCAGAGGTCCCTTTGTTACACGAAAACCGATTCGAAGGCAAAAGGGAGTTTTGTTCCTGTCTGGTTTAATCTACATGAAAATCTTTTAGAGGAACTCGCTCGCTCAGCTTTAAAAATGCAACACCAGATGAAATAAATATGCGACCAAGCTCCTTTTGTGCCCGTCTTAAAGAAAGCAGAAAGTGTGGAAGTTTCCTAGCACTTGTCCGCATTCATTTATTATATCTGGTGACTACGTGGTCGTGCACTATACATACATATAGTATACCACCATCGTTAAAACACTCAGGATAAAGACTCAATTCAAAAATGTCGACATCCCTCCGGGAAGGAAAAGATTATGTAAAATAATTACTTGAATAATGTTGGAAAATTTTACGTGAAGTGAAGGTAATTTTCGGAAATGTTCACTTAACAGCCTTAAAATTTTTGTTCATAAAGTGAGTCTTAAGTAAAAGAATTTCTCAAAAAGTAAAATAACGCTTCGTTGCGGAGGCGAATAGCAATTGTAAGAAATTTCTCAACTTATTAAACAGGGATTCTTTAGAAATGTTTTCACGAAAACAGAATCAAATAAGGTTGTGTTAAATCCGTCCATGGGCAGGTGGGTTTATTGAACAGTGAACGTTTCGTGTGTCCGTTCCCACGAAAAGTCCTTACCATCAGAAGTTGCGAAAACAACTTTTGTAAGAAGGGGCAGATTTTCATTTGGTTCAAGCAAACGAACAATACAAAAGTTAGCAGAAATAAGGTCATCACCTTTAAAAACTGTTTTATTCAGTGCGGACTTTGTCCTTTTCATTTAGAGTTTAATCAAAAGTTTGCAACACCTTTTCTGGCAAAGATAGGCTTTGTTAGTGTAATTTTTAGTCAAAATGTAATTTTTAAGAAATTAACTAACTTAAAATAAATTTGTCACTTTAAAACTATCACGTATTACGTACGAATCACGTATCGCGAGTCACGTATCACGTGATAGTTGATAATTCACAAGAGAATTGGCTATGTTACAGAAGAATAAAGATATGTAGATAAAACATTATAAGTAAATGTACATAAAAATATCAACAAAGATTCATACTAAAGTCCAATATTTAGATAGATTTAGAAGTAAGTAAACCTAAAACCTTAAAAATATATATTACAGGGTAGCTTTTCCAAAAAGTCAAAAATATCTAAATAGTTGTTTAGACGGTGATTGATTAGTTTTTAAAATTTATTTTACTATAACCTACACAGATAATCTATGAGTTTTAAATGAAAAATAATAGGGCAATCTAACTTTATAAAGTAGGTAAACATGTATTCTATTAAATAGTAAATTATGGCAATTTCAACATACAATTACAATATTATTTATGGAAGGCTCCTCATATAAAATTTATTATGCTGCTATTGTTCAATATTTTTCCATAGCCTCATTTTTATATCAATGCAAAATTTAAACCAGAATTCAGTCAATCGAAGACCTACATTTCAACAGTCATTACTAGGTTGAATAAATATGACAAAATAAAGGCCGAGATGAATGCTCGGCGAGGCCGGGGATACAGGAAATAAGTTTCAGGGCTGAGGGATGCAATATGCAAATGAAAAGAGGGCGCCAAGTTTTCTCCGCTCAGAAGTTTGTTAATTAAACAGCGATGCAATCAGTCTACAAATCTATAGATTATTAGCTTTTGCCTGCAGACGATATTATAAACACGTTGCATTGGGAAATGTTTGAACTTGTAGCCGTAAGCTCTTTGATTAAATACGCTGCTCGTTTGAAATGCGAAATGCAGTGAATTACGATAAATTGAAGCACCTCCTTCACGATTAAAGCATGTTGTTTTTAATTTAAAATTAACCGCGATTCAATTATTTTGTAGCCAGACTGCTTTTTCTATCAAGTAGGTAAGTATCAAATAAGGATATCATTTGAAGACTAAAATTGTTTGCTTATTATTTTAAATTGAGGACAATTTTTTTTATCAATACGCAATTTAAACTCAATTCTTTATTATATAGAAAAATTATATGCTTCACAAATATTTAATAGTAAAAACATCATCTAAAACTTCGACTTAGAATTTTTAACCGATTTTGATTCTATATCAACTTTAGATTCTGGTGAAAATAAACTTTTAAAATTATATTCCAATAACACAGCCCCCCTGGACAAGTGTAAGGTTTACATATTTTTCGTAGATTGAGAATCTGAAATTGAAAATACTCCATCACATCACGTTTTCGAGAAAAATAGGATCGAAATGCGAAAAAATGCGTATTTTGACTAATTTTGAAAATTTGTTCGAAAATCATGGAGCGTCGAAAATGCATAAAATGACATTCAAATGATAGCTCGCAAATTCAGCTAATTATGAAATATGATTAACGTGCAACATCTACTTTTAGTTTTGTGGGAAGCACATAAGAAACGGTTCCTATACTGATATTCATTCAATATATGAACTGAATTCGTTTAAGAAAATATTTAATTTAAACGAATTGTTGTAGGAGTTTTCAAAGTTTATCGTATTTTTATGTAATGGCAAAATGTCTGAAATTTTTTCGAAAGCTCCTATTACGTTCCGATATTTTTTAAAGAGCTTTTCAATAATTGACAAACATCACATTTTTTCTTTTTTATGCAATTTTTCTCGAAAACATGATGTGATAGAACATTTCTGATTTTGGATTTGTATTACTTAAAAGAATTGTTAAAATTAAGAAGGTTTTTGATTAGCCAAATTTTGTAGGCCTGTGTAATTTTCCCACCTCAGCTCAATTTAATTTAATTTTTCAAGATGTTTATTACTTGCATTTGTTTTCTTGTCTTCTTAATTTAGCTAAAATATTCAAAATCAGAAGCTTTTAGGGCCTTTAAAGTTGAAAATTTGTTGTTAATCAGTGATTATTTCTGCCGGTTTAAATAAAATACTAAGAAGAAGTAATTTTATTTAACCAAATTTGTCTCTAATGAAAAATAACCCTCTTTTTCATTGCTTACCCCACAGCATATTAACTTTATCCGCCAACATCAAGAGCTGAATTAATTTGTTCTTAGAATTCGGGAAATTATTGAAGTTGAAGTATGTAATATACATATGTACACTGTGAAATTAAACTTTTTTTCCAAGGAATGCCGAAGGAACTTAATGATAACCCAGCTTAGCATAATTCACATACACCTCTTTAGTCTCATCTGATGTCTTTTTGAGTATAAGGCCCTTCTTTATGGCATTATTTTCCTCAGCGATTCGGGTAGGAATTGTGTCTTAAATCCGCCGGGTCTTACTTTATTTCATAGGATATACGAGTATGTACAAAAGGAAAAGGTATTAGCTAACGAAACTAAAGTGAACCTTTCTGACACGAAAATTACCGAATAATGTCGAACAAAATACTAATAAACTTTGACAGAAATTGAAAGGGTTAATATTTATTCAAAGGAGTTTTAGCTACGTCTAAATTTTATTTATGATCGATATAAGGTTCAAGGATTCATGAGGACATTCTCGTATAAAATGCAATTTTATTTTTGCAGAATTTCCAAGTCGCTGTTTCTTATGTTCTTTCCGACCTGTGCCCCAAAGCACTTTAAAACAAAAATAACGTCTAGGGTTCTCAGGTATGTACGAGAGTAAACCCGAAAATCCTATAATGACTGATATCCTTGAATAAAGTGTATCGAACATGACCCTTCTGTTCTCTTGTAGCAGAATTTTAAGTTGCTTTTCAAGGAAAAGGGCTTCAGTATACTTTTAGGAATTTTACATATATAGAACAATTAATCAATTGTTAAAACTAAAAAACAAAGAGCCCAAACATTCCATAAGCTCTTTTAAAGTCATTAAGCCTGCTGAAGGGCTAATAAAAAATCGAAGGTTGTGAATTTTCCAGAGTAGAAATAATAAGCTCTTGAACTCGCCATCTGATTCACATGGGTTCGGGGAGAATCCTTTAACAACTTTCGGGAGGAACTCCCCCGGCATAAATTTGTCAGTTACACCCATCTTACCAGAAACAGGGCTCCTGACGACCACTTTATCGTTTTTTGACATGCGTTGATTTAAGTTGTGCCAAGCTTCCTTAAATCCCATTGATTAGGCACATTTACACTGTCCGCTCCTGGAACCGGATATCATTTTGCTAGGAACTTTTCGCCGGCAGGACGAGATACGTGACATTCTGCGCACGTTCCTTCAAGATATTAGTGGGATTACTCTAATACCTTAAGTTGAAGTATTTCGTTCGAACAAAGAAACGGTTCGGACCTGTCCTAATTATTCCCGGGCGCCTGGAGTGTGCTCGTGGCCTGCGAGACCCTTTGCAGGTTATCTCTGGAGATAACCTTAATGCAGGAGGATTACCAACCACTGAATTTAATTTATTAATTGAGCAAAACTGAAAACAAAACAGATTATTTTCATAAAGGTAGAAAATGTAGAAATCTGATAATTTCGAGTAATTTAATGATATTGTTTATATTTAATGATGTTTTGCTAATTACAGTCTATTCTAACTTAAATTCATTATACATACATATGTATTTCGAAACAAACCGAATAGTTCTTCAGAGCATGTCACTTATTAGTGTAGATTCATATTCTTCAACAAGTAAACCTCGCTAGACGCAAGATTTATTAAAAATTCTTGATAATAATGAAATGGTCGGTTTTTTCTGTTTGTTCGACTATAACTTTCAAAACCCTCAACCAAGTTTAATAAAAAATTTTAAGCATTCATATATGATACTGCTAATCAAAGTTTCAGATTAACCTTTTGCTAGGCTCAAGATCAAACAAATTGAGAACGACGTCGCTAATGAATACCAAAACTAAAAACGATCTTGCAATATTCGGTTTCTAATATAAGTAGGTATTGTTTTTAAAATAGAATAATATTTAGAGTTATATTTATTACTTATTTATTTATTTTTATTTAATTTTTCAAAAGGACCGTATTTGTTTAGCATGGATTTGTATTAATTTAATTATCTTTATGCTAGAACGAAGTGTGTGCTAAAAATTTTTTTAAAAGTCTTACTATGCAAGGCTAAGGGTGAAAATTCGTAATGCTCAAAATGTTCTACAAATTGATGAACATTTTATACCAATTGTATGGTGTTATAATTTTAGCCTAATTAGCAATTATGTTTATAACGATATCAGCGCCATCTGGTGCAAGAATACTTAATAAATTATTCTGATTTTGCTTTAAACTTAATTAGGTTTTAAGATTTTTTTGTATGCTTACGGTTTGAACTAAATAAAGGCATATTATTAAAAATGTATACATGTACATAGGTACATATGGAATAAAATATAATTAACGAAGTGGCGGCAGACCAAACCTTTTCTAATCAAAAACTTTTATAGCATACACTTGCAAAGCACGCATTTCGCATCTTTAAAATTAAAATTGCGTGAATATTTTAATTTTAAATCGCGGGAGCAGAGGAAATAGCCATATTAAATTAATTTCCGTTCAGTGCCCATATCCCGAAGGTTGCTCCCGGAGCACTGTGTATGATGTTCCCATTAATTTACCCCAAATGAGCGTGTGCATGTGCATGACTATGTGTGGGTTAAAAGCTGTAGTAAAAAGTTAAAACGTTCATAATATGTACTGCCGCCGTTTCGTGCTCTGCCCCGTGGCTGGTCAAACATTTTCATCAGCAAAACTTTGTCTTTATATTTGCAGTCATTGAGTAAACCTTAAAGCTTAATATTTTGCATCTCCGTTTTTTTGCCATTTTTCGGATGCATTAGAAAGGATTACATGCGGGAACGAAGGTTGAGGCTTGGGTGTTCAAGTTTAACTTTCGCAACTTTTCTAATATCCTCACTCACCAGCTCAAAAGCGAATTACACTGGAATCTTGTTTCGAAAGAATGACACAAAGAACTTTAACGAACAAATAACCTTAAAATAACTAGACTATGTACATACATAATATATGTATGTATAATATACATATGTTAATTGAGTGCTAGCTATTTAAGGAATGCACGTTTTAGAATGCAAAATTAAATAAAACTTTGTATGTTGAGGAATTCTTTCCTCTTCGCTGAAATTTCCCAACTACTCGGATAAGTTAGCAAAATCTAAAATTCTCAACCACCAACCAGACGTCAATTAGGAATCTTACCTTTTTCGCCAACATCAACATGCATAATGTATGTAAATAAAGTTGAAACGCTCCTCGTCTTTTGTCAATTACGCTGGCAGAAAGTAACTTCTTTGATATTAACATGATTTCATTGCGATTTTTACCTTTCTAAGTCACCTGGCATTGTTTTAGGATAATATGTATTTATAGCTTGGAAAATTCTTATACTGTTTTGTATTATCTAATATATGCATACCTACATATACATATGAGACCTTTCGAAGATTCTGATTTTAAATATATTAACAAAAAAACAAGAAAAAATCTTCTTTGTATGTTCGGTTTGATTTTGAAGAATATGTAGGTACCAGACAACGTCGATAAAAATCAGTTTGTCAAATTATAACATTAAATAAAAGTATTTTTATAAAACGTCTTTAACACCTAGTGTAATATAAAACAAAAAATGGATAATGACAGTAAATTTTCAGCCCACCACCACCAACACAACCCGCAACATGATTCTTGAATAACTTTTAAATCAGTTTAATCGAGCGACAATTTTGCTTATTAAGGCAT
The DNA here is from genome assembly GCA_963920795.1 of Eutolmus rufibarbis. Taxonomy (NCBI): domain Eukaryota; kingdom Metazoa; phylum Arthropoda; class Insecta; order Diptera; family Asilidae; genus Eutolmus; species Eutolmus rufibarbis. Next base: position 43,514,756 of record OY987206.1, read on the forward strand.
CCATTAAGTTTCCCCAACGTTTAAAATAATTTCCTTGTAATTATCACCATAATTTTTATTTTGCCACAGCAGACAGTCATCGAGTGCACCGGCTGCAGTACTTTTGTGTGGTGTTCTGGCTTCAGTTTTTGAGTTAATTAAATCTTGTAAGCCTTTAACTGCAGATCTTTTTTCATTTATACGTAGTTTTTTGTTGCTATAAATGGCATAAATTACCTTACTTTACTTATCATTCATATTTTGAGCCAGTAGAGGAATATTTTTAGAAAATATAATTTATAAATACTCAGAATAATCAGTCTTGCACTTACTATTGTAAGAATGGAAATTGTACCTAGTGTAAACTCGGACACTAAATAACTTAAAATTAAATCTTTTGGTAGCATATATAATTTAATGGTTAAAGTTAAAAGAACTGCCACACTATTTTCATATTATTATTTCAGATGCATGCTGAATACATTAAAATAACAAATTACTAATCGCAAACATATCTCGCATTTAATATTGTTTTACAAAAACATACTCTACAAAGAATGTTTTCAATTCATTTCCACTGGGAAATAATACAAAATTGTGGAACAAAAGCTTTTATTATTATGCGTAAAATGAAATTTTTCATTTCGGAACCAATACCAGATTAATAAAAGATGAAAAACAATATTCCTTTTTCGAACTTTTACTATCACCGAGATCAATCAATTGGCGATTGCTTTTATGCAAGAGAGTGCACTCTGTCTGCAACGTCTGTCCTCGGCATTTGCACCCAAAATAAATTCTACACCCGATGTGCACCTCAGAGATAGAATTGATTTTAGGTGCAAGTAGATGGAAATGTGGGCGGCAATTTTTTTTTTATGAATACAACAAAATTCAAAGAATATTTTTATTATAAGCAGCGATTCCAAAGGAACTCGCCTTTTGTAACCTAGTTTTTTTCCACGCGCACGCCATTGAATTCAACCTTCTTGAATAGAGTAGGTACATTTTATTTAAGATTTTCAGAATAATTATAAAAATTATCGTTTAAATTATTGTTAAAATAAATTACATGAAAAAAATGATGGAACTCTTGCTATTTTTCACGGCCCCAAATTCGAAAAATATTTTTACGTGCAAAACAAGAATTTAAAAAAGGGATTTTAAAGAATTAAAATGCTCTACAAAATTGATACTTTTGCTAAATATTTTTTCCTGAAAAATTAAACAGAACCTATTAAAAGATCGCTACTCCCCAACGAATGCTTTATTATTATATTAGGTTTTCAGGTATGATGAAAACGGGTTTTTTGAGAGTTTCAAATTTTGTCTGAGGATAATAGGGTCTGCTGCATAGCATGGTTGAGTAAGTTAAGTTAGAATTTTACCTTAGTTTTCATTGAAATCCTCACTCTTCCTCTATAGCTTTGAAATGTCTGCACTACAGAAAAATCAAAAAACTGCAGGATTCGTTAAAAACTTAAAATTTCGACAGAGATGAAAATGGATATAAAGTAGGATAGCAGTTTCATTCAACAAATACAGAAATTATCTTCATGAAAAAGCAATAAAGTTTTTAGTTTCGGTAGTTTTAATTTGGATGGTACTTTTTTATTTATATAGGACTAAAGCATGTGCCACTTGTGAGGTTTTTTCGCTCCAAAGAAATCAAATTGTACAATTTGAGCATAATATCAATTTCAAGTAGAAGAAACAGTACAAGTGAGGTAAAGTGGATTAAGGACACTGAGCTTTTGAGCGCCAACTCCAAAACTCATGTGTTAGTCAGAACTAGGCGAAGAGTAAATTGTTTCTTCGAATGGCAGGGAAAAGAAAAACAGAACTTTGTTCAGAAGGTGGAGTAAAGTGGAGTAAGGTGGAGTTGTATAACAAATAACACAAAACTTGGCACTTTAGGCGCAATAATTGTTTGTGTTTTTTGTGTCGATATGTAGGCTTGTCCTGCAATGTGAAACCTGTTCGCTTTAGCTGATTACTAATTCAGCATCACCTGCTCGAAATTCCTGTGACAATAACGCCCCGGGCCGAGTACTTTTGCCCACATGGGTCAACCAGCCTCAGTCCGAAAGGAGCTTACCTCGATAGATTACCAGCGCTGATTGCCATCAAGTATTCTGTTTAGTTTTCGTGTACGTTCGAATAAATTTTGAAATAAATGTTTGAAAAAAAAGGAAAGACTACATTTAACTGGAGGTCGGGAGATATCAGGGGAAAAATGAAATATTCAAACTGCCTCTGTACAAAATCCGGGCTCGTAAAATGCCTTAACCCACGATTCCATAGAGCAAAGGATAAGTGCCCATAAATAGCTTCTCGGTTTCGCTGGTTCGTTGATTTCATGATGAGCGCCAGTAAGTGAGGCAACGAGGCGAAATTGCTCTAAAGTCATAAATCAGCACATGGTTTTGATTTCCATTGTTTACCGTGGAACCTCATGGGTTCAACTTCAACTGTCTAGGATCACGCAAAGTAGGAAATATGAAGAGCTTGACGAACGGATGTATCGCGCATTCTCGGGACTTGAGGACTCCGCCACTCCGCAACTCCGCAACTCCGCCGGGGGAGTAGAAATCCTATCGAGGAAAGCTCTCTGTTGATTTTCTGTTTGGAGCCCATCAGTGGATCCAGAGACCTGTGCCGGTGCGAATTCACCACGGGCTCGTTCCGAAATTGTTTGAAGCGGCAACAATATTACGTGTGGAGTTAAATCGTGCTCGAATCGTGAAGTTACCTGGTGGCGATTAGACACAGTAGAGTAAATTGGCAAGGATTATACAAAATATATACGTATACCTTGGAGTAATCCCCTCAAGTGAAATGTACAATGTGTGGTACCAAACAATGGGTTTATAATTTTCTAATTCCTCTGGTATTTCTTGCTCATCAACGGGCCTGCACAAATGCCGAAGGTGAGTTCTGGTGAAGTTCTATAGTACAAAGAGGCAAGGGAACTTTCTAAATTATATTAAAGGAGTAACATTACAATACTATGCATCGACCAATTATTCTATATGGTTAGAAGCTAATTTTACTCTACAGTTGTGAATGAGGGGGGAATACATGCGGAAATTTCTAACCTTTGACGATCCCCAAGGAGATTAGGTATGGTAAATTTCAAACCATGTGTTGATGTAAGCTTCCTTTCATGCGGATATTGAAATATTACAATATTATAATAAACACACCACACATCGGCCCCTTTTCTCCAGAGCACGTCGACGATGTTGCAATTTAGAAAAAAAAAAAAAATATTAATTTCACGTTCACCCTCCATGAAAGGGTCCAGAAGGAAGTTTCTTTTGGGAATTGGTTGGGTTCATGTATATTTCAGAATGGCTAATGGGCGCCAGGCTTAACGTGCCTCAAAGCCACATCATAAAAGGATTTGTGCCCAAAAGTTTGCTAATTAAATTGATATCTACTTGCTCGAATGTGTCTACGCCTTCTTATGCAAAGAGTTGTACCTACATATTATGCGAAACTACTGATCGCTATGAACATGAAACTCAAATTTACCCACCCCGTTGGGTAAAGTGCTTTAGTGTCAACTTTAAAATCTCTCAACCCCTCCTCATAATGAGTAGGCGGACTTAACTGAAAATAATTTCTACTCAAAAATTTTTAATATAATATTAAGGGCTACTTATACGTTAAGCATTAATTAGTGCTAATTAAAAGCCCTGTTTGCTTTAATACATCTGAAAAAGGCTGGGCACGGGTATCTCTATATACATCCATCCATTCATGCAAATATTGGAAATTTCCTCTGGGACCTGCCGAAAGTGAAAAGTGTTGCGATTTGGGGATTTCGATGGATACCAAGCTTAGGAGAAAAATGCGAACTCCGGAAAACATGATTCAGGTCATAACTTTTTAATGGCCGTAATATAGACGTTGCGATCAATTTTGTTTAATTGACTAACTTTGTTCCGGAGAGTAGATAAAGCACTCTAAATTGGACGATTCTACGTGTAATCACTTTTACACTGTAAGCTTAAAAAGAATATTCTACACTCTACACATTAAAATTCTTATTTTTAAAGTTGTAACTATGCATTACTTAGGGACTCTAAAAATGTTACTTTGTATTTTATATTTTGTAAGAAAGTTATAACATATGTATAATAAGTTGTAATCTGCAATCAATTCAAAGCCATTTTGCTAGAATTGGTAGATATGTAAAACAATTAGACTATTACTAAAGCAATCAAATTTCATTTTTAATTTCAATAAAGTTATTATACATTACCGAGAAATCGTGTTCATCGCAAAGGTTCCAAAAAAGGAGACTATTGCGACTATGTCTATAAAAATAGCTATAGAGTGTTTCGTTAGTTGCGAATTTTCAATTTAATCAAATCAGGTTTTAAACGACTTGCTATTATGTTGCAGAATTTTAGTAGTTCTAAAAAGTAATATAATTCCTGAAATTTTCAAGTAACCTTTTCTTTAAAGTAACATATCTTCGCTTGAACTGCAAAATAAAACACAAATAATATAGTACATATAGAAAAAATTGCAACAAACTTGAAATTCTTGGGATAAACATTTCCTCTGCCACTGTTAGGACTATTTTTACAAAATTTATATTTTGAACAATCCCTACATACCTATATAAAAAGTAAAAATTTTTACTATAAAAGCTATTTCAATTTGTTCAGTAAAAAATAGGAAATTTTTGCTTGATTGGGAAAAAATTAAGTAATCACGGTTACCACCTACTTACTCTTTAAAAATAATAATAGTGTTGTTTTATTTCAAAAATTGCTTTTTGCACCTGTGCCTATAGGCATTTTTCAGCTCTTTATTGTATATTACATTATATTGCAAATATGTCATGAATAATTGATATAACTGCCTAAATTTGAACAATATTTTAATTTAAGCTTAAGCAAACATATTGCGAGTAAATAAACAACAATTTCGTTTGAGCGACCAAAGACAAGTGCTGCATGGGTGCGTTCGGAAAGCCTCAAAGACTTTCAGAGCTGCTCAATACCCAATACTTTTAAATGCAAAGCGAAAATTATTCGTTTTGAATTGAAAGCGTGCCTTTTATTTATGCGCAAATATTTTTTTAAAGACCAATAAATTTGTTCAATTATGGTTTTATTTTATAAAATGAAATATATGGTATATGTTTACTAAAGTGGATTTATTTAGTTTTTTAGTGGAATGGCTTTTTATAGTTTATTGTAATCGATTTATTGCCTGTTTTATCTTTTTTAAAGTGAGTTTATTACACTCATTTTATTTTTAACTGCCACTTTTGGTGAATTAGCATGTTCTGCCGAAAATTGACCCAATCTTATGCATAGTGATTTCTTGCATTCATAAAATATGAAGAGTTCTGTTCTGGTTTATTTCCAGTCAGCCCTTATGTTGGGTGAAATCTGGCGCCCCTCTTAAACAAATTGTTTCCTTTCCGGAAATGGATAAACGTGTTCCTACTTTAACAGGTCGATAAATAATGAATCAGGAAAAGGCTTCACATGGCAATAAAACAAAAATTGTTGGCGGTGAAAGTTTCATGTTCGTCCGGCACCCTTAAACGGACTCCAATTTTTACGCTACAGTCCTAAATCAATGATTCGGTTAATTTAAATTGAGATTTTTTATTGGAGTTTTAACATAATTTTCAAAAGTTTCCATCAATATAATCATACAAAGAGGGTAAAAGTTTTCAACTGCATTATTGGAAGTCAATCAACCTAAACCACCATCGGATTATGGTGAAAGTAATATAACATATGCTACCGGTGATTTTTTGTACCTGTGCATACATATCAAAAGTATACGTTCTATGAAATTGAAGAGAGATAAAATAATTGTGTATCGCGAAGTAAATTCTCCCCCTTTTTTTGGTCGTTTTGAATTTTGCCAACTCAGTAGATATTTGTATGATAAGAAATATTCTTTTAAAAAAATATGTTTATAAATTGAGTTAAATACGTTCGGTTCAATTATTTTTTAATAAAAGTGTCTTCTTACTTAATTAAGCCATTCCCTTTTACAACTTCCAAATTCATTTTTAGGGTGCCGTGTCTTATAATTTCGTTATGTCCATCGAGTCATTTTACGAGATTTTGTCACGTAATTTGCATGCTTGCAAAGATCTGCCAAGTTCCTTCTTTATTTTTCATTTATTATTTCTTTTTTTTTTTTTGTTTAACATTAATCAGACTGAGAAATATATTTATTTTGACCGTCAAGAAAATTTCGAATTCAAGATTTTGATGAAAATCGATTTATACTTAAAAAACCTAAAACTGGCGAAATTCATGTCTAGTTAAAGAATATCTTAAGAAGAGGAAGCTGTTTTATTTTTGTTTGTTTGTTTCATAAATCGTCAGATTCTTTCGGATTCTTTAAATTGATATTCGTATTAAAGGTAACGCTCTATTGGAAATCGGCGTTTTTCTCAAAATAGCATTTTTTTTTTTATTTTGCATGCATGATTACTCAAAACTAATTGATCGATCGTTTTCAAAATTTACATTCGGTTATCTTATACAATTATCAAGAATATAAATATGATATAATTGTTTAAAGTATGGCGAGCAATTGATATGTATATTTTTTTAACCGCTAATAAAAAATTTAATTTTCAACTTTTTGAGCCGCAGTTTAGTTCATATTTTTGGAAAACTTGTTAATAATGTACAATATAATGTTCTGATAAACATTATGATCTCCAGAATGCCCAAAGAGAGCGAATTCAGACATACATATCATGGGGAATTGCGGATAACCCTGAGATTTTTGCTTGAAATAATTTAAAAAAAAATTCTAAATGTAGGTATATTAGAACATCAATAAAATACCCTTGAGGTTTGAAAACATTCAGTTGAGTTGTTTCTTGTTAAATAAATCCCAAAAAAAACTTTAAATCTGACCACCTTAACTTGTTACATGAAACAGAAAGCATTTGTTTTGGTCTAATTGAAATACTGCAAGCATAAGTAATGTAAAATTTAAAAGTGCTTAGGCTAAATTAAACTGAGACTAAGGCCTTTTCCGAATTCGCATGCATTTGCACACTTCACTAACTCTTTGGATTGCGCTTGCTCTTGGCACTTTTTTCGGCACTTATAGGCTGCTCGAATTGAACTGCTCTACATTTTTTTGGATCACAATATCTCCGAAATTTTTAGTGTATGTACTTTAGAGAACACTTCAGGTTTGAAAGTTAAAAAAGTGCTAGTGTAAAGCAAAATAGAAAACTATTTAGTCATATCGTCGTAAAATTATTTATATTTTATATTCTAAAAGATTTCGATAAAATATAGATGATAAAAGCCGGCATAGTTATTTTTATCCTAGGGAGCAGAATTTAAAAATACGACACTGAATATAATATGGAAATGAATTTTGGTATTACCTAACAGTGCGAGAAAAGAAAAATGAATTGAATTAACATATAAACCATAGTTTTAGCATGTTTTTGTTTGAATTTCTGCATAATAATGATAAAGTATTTTAGTCACTTTACTTCATAAATGCGAAACAATAGGGAAAACACCGTCAAGTAGTTTTTCATTCTGACACCGTCTGCGGAAAGCCGCGCCATCGAATTTTTTTCATAAAGAGTTACATAAAACATGAAAAGCCCGGATGAAAAATTAGCACGCAAAAGCTCTAATTACAACGTTCCCCTTTTTTAACTGAGTAAAAAATCTTACACTCACAACAGCGCTCGGCGTGTTTCACACGCGAAAATGTCACGTTTCGAGTGAATAACCTCTGAGTGGGAAAAAATGAGGCCTCGCAGCAAGGAATATGAAAGGACTTCAGAACGCTCAAGAGGAGCCCACTTGATTCTTGTAAACTTCACCTTAAATCAATGAACCAAGCCATGAATAAAACTAGCAGCTAAAGTTATTTACTTATGTAATAGGGTTAATGGGATCCATTGAACGCGTAAAACGCCGAGGATTCAGTTCCACTGTTCCAATCTGGACGCGCGGCGGAGGTGCTCCTGGCAAGGGTTTCGCTATGCATTTGGAGATAAAGTTAATCAATATCGTCGTTGAATGCGGCCGGCCACAATAAATATTTAGTTAGCCTGGACTGATTTAGGTTGAGTACGGCCTGCGGAAAGACCACTCATTTCTGAGATAAATTCGGAGATTAACACGTTTGGCATTCGCAACATTAACATACGACAAGTACCATCATGATTCTGAATTAATTTGACAGCGTAGTTTCCTCATCACGATAACTAAAGTCGTTTTTTGGAACGATAAAAAACATTTCTACAAATATATACATATATGAAATATAATACATACATCCAGAGTCCAATTTTTATAGAAAAACAACATGACAAAACTTAGTCCTTAATTTTATGTAATCATATGTACACACCTTCGTTATAAAAAAAAAAAGACAAGCAAACAATAATACTTCAATCGGCCAAGTGCGAGTCAGGACTCGCATACCAAGGGTTCCGTACCTTGGAAGGAAACGCATAAAAAGTTATTTATCTAAATTTATCGACTGCCTCAAAAACAATAAGTCCTAGAATTAACGTTTACATATAGTTTTACTTTTTCAGTAAGCCTCTAAAAACATGTTTTCATAGTTTTAGTAATTCATTATACTCTATGAATATTTATAGGTATTATTAACATGCAATAAAGTTTATTTTTGGGACCCCATAACTAAGCTTTTTTGTAAAGAATTTTTGCTGATTTCTAACAAACTGTGCTATAGTTATAGAGACATCGAGGGAATGTATTTTTTTAGACATTTTTCATTACAGATCGAAAACTATGCGACATAACAGGAAATGAAACGAAACCTATTTTAGAATGTACAAATTAAGCCCTTTCATATGATACTCTTGACCTAGTAACCCCACCTTAAAATTTCAAACCCTCATTTCGGTCCCTTAGCCAATGAAAATAAAAATATTTTTTCAAATTTTGTCATTTTCAATAAAGGTGGGCAAGCATTATTTCTTTATACTATTCCAAATTTCAAATCGATAACATTAGCTGTGACAGACAGACAGACGAAGTCGGACCATAAGGGTTCCTTTTTACCATTTTGGTATGGAACCCTAAAAATTATATGTATATTAGTTGGTTGCATTAGAATATTATTTAATATATTATTCACCTGCGAAATATTTATGAAACCTAACATGTTGTTTTTTAAACTATAGAACCACACGATAAACACTTCTTAGATTTGACATACATATACTCGTATTTATTTTTATGATGCAGTATATTTATCATCTATACCGAAGTAAAAGTTTTATGTTGCGATATTTTTGCGCCAACAGTTCGTTGCAAAAAATTAGATACATATAAAATATGAGGTTCCAACTAGTGAATGAAATAAGCTTCTGACTACAAAAGTTATTTATATTGTACATCCAAAAAATCCCGGACAAAATATCTCAAAGAGATAGAATTGCTGGTAAAAATACAAATACAATTTTTTAAGATATTTAAATATGTTTTTAATTAGGGGAAAAGTTCCAAGAATTCACAGGACAGGTATTATCGAAAATAAGCATTTTTCTAAATTTTTAGTAACTGGATTATTCTGGTGTTTAACTCTTGAATGTGTAAAATGTTCGTAATAGAAAGGAAAGTGGCGTGCAAAGTCCAATGCTGCAATTAACTTTGACTATGAAAAGAGTTTTGAGTGGGTGAATTCAATACAGACTAGACCAGTGTACTTTACTCTTCACCGACAAATTGGAAATATGTTCCCAACAGAACTTCAATATTAAGTTTCAGAACTTCTCTATGCGTCATTTAATATTCAAACAAAACACTTTCATCCTATCATTTTGCCCTCCACCGGCAATATCCGCTCTGTCCAACATCCAATATTATTAAAATCGTTATGCTTTGTATTGAATTTCCAAACAGATGCTGTTCCCGCAAAGCCAGACTTTGGTCAGGGCGAATGAATACTCCACTCATACTCAATATGCTCATTTTGAAAATGAATGGGGACAATAGCGTGAATGGAAATGAAAGAAAGATTTGATTTCATGTCCCAGCAATTGCAAGCAAATGAGTACAAGGCTCAGAATTTATTGTTTGAATGGAAGTGAATGTGAATACGTCTAAAGGTAGTGAAAAATTTCAAGTAGCTCATGAAATGGGATGCGGTCGGAACTTCTTTTATATCAGGAAAATTTTTCAGTTCATGCTCATTACGAGTTTTACAAATAATGGAATAACAAAAAAATCTACTGTCTCACTTCTGATTTTAATTTTTGTGTACTTTTGGGATAAAAATATTTCAAAAAGACTGATTTATACCATTGCCTATTTCGGTCAGTACTTTAGAAACAAGTTCTTTATATTTTCGTACACTCCTGGAAATTATCACATATCAATATTTGTAAATAAATATCGGACATAAGCTTTTAGGAGGATATTTGTATTTTAAATGCGGTAAACATAAATAAAAATTTTGAAAATACGCATACTGTTCTCCTTAAATTGAAAATAAAAAATCGATAGCATAAGAGGATTAAACTAAATATTCCAAACTTTTCAAACTCTGGTCTTTCAAACTTTTTTGAGAACATTAAAATCTTACATACTACATTTAGATCAATTTTATATTTTTTTATTATTTTTGGGTTTAAATATCAACAATAAATCGCTCATATTTTTTTCGCGACTCCTATTCAATTTTGGACTGAAAAATTTCTAGGAAATAAATATCATTGGGCAACTGGAAACCAAATAAAAGAAAAAGAAAATATTTGAAGAACCTTTGTACTGTGTGTTTTGTCTTGACTGGCTCGAGAAGAAATCAATAATGAAATTGTGCTGTTCAAAATTAAATGGCCCGAAGGGAATCAACAAGTAGCGTAAAACGTGACCTTTAAAGCCATTGAAAATTTTGCTCCCAAAGTTTGCTTTTCAAGGTTATTTCAGCACTTTACTATTTGTGAATATTAAGTCGCTTTCAGCCAACTAATCTTATTGTTAAAGTCTAAGACTAATACCGCAGGAACAATATTAGTAAACAAAATCTTTTATGGCTTAAGTACGCATTAAAGTGATTGTCTGCGCTGGCAGCTCAAAAGGGAGGGTTCAGAAATTTCTTGCATTGGAGATGCGAAGGTATAGCAGTCAATTCTAGTGAACTTTGTAATTCTCGCCTTTAGGGGTTGGATTCCTTTGATAAAATAAACTTCTTCTCAGAATTATTTTTTTTTCAGAAATCGTGAAACATTAATTCAAGTGGATCCTTTCGATTTTCTTAAAGAGGATGGAAAATTACTTCTTTAATCTCTGAAATGATTTAGAAAAAGTTTCCGAACAACTTGCTTTGGAACTTTGTTGACCCAAAAACGTCTTTAACTTTACGAATATAAAAGGTTCTCAGTGAACTGAGACGCTCCCGCGAACAAATTCGTCTGGTAGTCGTTTTCAATAAGTGTTTCAACTCTTATCATTAAATAGGAACGAGTCTGAAACCGTTTTTGTCTTATGTGGGTCAAAAGATAGGAGAGAGTTCAGTGGATGTAACAACTAGATTCATGCTTTGCTAATTTTCCAGTGGAAAAAGTCGCTCCTCAGGGGATTAGGGAGCACGAATTTGTATCAAAATTAAATTGCAACTGCTGTTCAGCAAACGGAACACGCACCACACACCCTTCGATTTGCGGGAAAACAACCAGGCGGGACAGTAATTTGTTTCGCCTGCAGTTTTCTGAACGTGTGCTCTTCGTCCTGTGAGGGCGGAAGCATTCTTACTCTAGTTAAAATATAATTTCCGTTTCAAAGTATTACTTTGTCTAAGGCTACGTGAACACGGGGTGTCTCGGCACCACGGCACCACGGCACCACGACAGCTCGCATCAAGGTATATGTCGTAAGAGATTTGAGTTCTAAAGTAAGTTGTGCCAGTTTAAAAGCACCCAGCTACCGGTAAAGGGTTTTGGGAGACAAGGCAGAGGATCCTAATTAAAGTCAGTCCCTTGTCATTTGTAACACTGAAGGTGGGATTTTCCGACGCATTAGCACGTCCCAGGTCCTGCTGAGCGTGGAAAGGCGACGAGCTGCTTCGCGAGACCGGGCGTGCTCGAGATGATGACATGTTATTCTCCAGTAATTGTGGAGGAAATTTCCCTTCTCGACATTAATGTAATTGCTTTATTAAAGCTCAAATTTCTAAAAAGTTACTGTTCACTGGATTAACACTCCTTTTCTGTGTATTATCCGTTTTCTATGCTTTGTAACATTTTTAAAGTTTCATACCAAAATGGGAAGAATTCAACCTTTGGCAACTTCAATGTTTGTCTGTATTGTTACGGAAACTGCTCATGCTATCGACTTGAAATTTGGCATATGTTTAAAACTTTCTTGCTTGCAACTATGCTCATTATGTTAGTAGGAATGATGTCTGATTGTATACCCCTTTTATTGTTTTTCATGGCATTGAAATAAATAAAGCAAAGGTATATTTTTATCATTAAACAATTTTTAAGAAATACTTACTTAATTATGAACATCTGCATAGTCCAGGTGAACATATCAAGGTAGACGACTAATAAGTTGGTTCTTTTTATCTTCCCTTACTTAATCAGTTTTTTAGCACATGTTTACGTAGTACGTATGTTTTTACGTTTTGTTATAATGAAAATGGAACAAAGCATTTATTTACAAACAACACATTTAGGGATTTACATAAAAAGAAAGAGCGAAACTCAAAGGGGTTTTGAAAGTTGTTGGCTGCAAATAGTTTGTTATACTCTGTACAGATAATAAACGAAATTCAGAATTTTGTGTATTTCAAATTCAGAAAAATCGTATCAGCTTTCCATAAAAAAGTTGAGACGAATATTCCATCAAACATAAAATTTCGGCATAAATTTGTCTTTAATTTCAAAATAATATAATAAGTGTGTTTAATAAGCTTGAAATTCTAAATTTCGTTTATAGTGTATCACTGGTATTATTAGAATTTGTAAATTAAAAACGACGCATTCTACCCTATTTTTGAATACGTTCAAATCGAATCGAAAAGAGCTTTTTGGACAAAAATTCCTTAATAAAGTTGCAAAAATGTTCACAAATTCACTTCCGCACATAATGTCAAAATAATTCGAATAATTTTGTAAGCTCTTTTCGATCCGATTCGAACGGATTCAAGAATAGGACCCGTTAAGTATAGTGACAAAATTTTAAACATCAAGGATTATTTCTAATCTAAATAAAATTTCGAAGTAGCGAACTCAATAAGTCAAAATGTTCAACTCCTCACTGAGTTCGCCTTTTTCGTCGTCTTTTTATCGTTTGTTTAATGATAGATTAATAAAATAGATGATAAGACGAAAAGGATGTTCGGTCAAGCCTGAAACAAAAATTATACTTAAATCATTAAAGTCGCATTAATCAAAACAAGTAAGGCAAAACATATACAACGTATGTATTATCATTATTATTTTTGTTTTGAATTGTGAATCCTGGTTTTTCGTGCCAAATAATAAATAACAAGCAAAACACAAAAGAATACAAAAGAGTGTGCTGCATGATGCACAGTCATTCGGAAAATCCTGAACCACTTCGAGTGGTGGGTGGCGTGTAAATAGCACATTACAGGGGGATCGCAGTAATTTAATACAAAAACCGCCTTAGTACGCAATTTTATTTATTACACACGAGCCTCACTTTCAATCGGTTTAGGTCGGGATAAGCAGACAGAAAAGGAGCAGTCCCACATGTCTCTATAAAGTTTTGCGCATCGTCGTTTTCTCCTATTAACCTAAAAGGAACGGAGCTCCCTCTCGTCTTTGCAGCCATGGTAAATTGATGGAGATTGCCTGTTGGGTTCAATTCAATTAATGCTGTTGCCAATTAAAGCATCAATCGATTGCAAACATAATTGAATTCACCTTGCTGCTTGATGGGACCAGCAGGACGGATAATGATTTTTTCATGCCCAAAAAGCTTCTGGAAATCCGGTTTTATATTCACACATTTCTAAATGACCGAAGAGACATTACACATTCAATCCTCGGAAAATTTATTTCCGTACACTCGTCCAATCAAACAAAAAAACTCACCATTAATTTAATATGATGCCCTGCGGACCTACAGGAAATGAATTTGCACCTCACGTTTTTTATTCTATTGACAGTTTTGAATTATTAGAGAAATTCATGTAAAAATTGTCATAACTAGAAATTACTTTTACACTGGATTTTTATACAGACCCAGTGGCTTTTAAGCTTTAATATCGTTTAAATAGAAAAATGTAGAGTATTCGATTAGGAGTTAAAATTAAATTTAAATATTTTACTATGCATGTAAGTTGACAATTTTTGGTCGGCATATTAATATTAAAATAGTCCTCTTGGAACCATCACTCACATCCGAACAGTGTCTGTCTGGCTAACGTCAAAGACAGTAAACAAAATGATAAAAGAAGCACGTTTATGGGGTATAGTAAAAAAAAATCAATCTCAAATTATTATTATTATCGACCGTAATAAAGTCCATAATTTTTTAGCTCAAAACATAAAATTTCATTGTAGGAAACGTTCAAAATAAGATGAGTTAGCATTTTTTCGGAACAATGGAACAAAACTAATATCGTATAATAGTTACCATAATCAAAATTGTGAAATTGCGCTGCCAAATGTTCCCTTTAACCTATTCAGCAGATTTTATTAACTTTACTATTAATTGTCCATAGGGCCGATGAATCCAAAAATTTGGGTGTGTGATTTCCATTTTAGTATTAACGAATTTATCGAAAATTCGAAATTTTCAACGTATTTTATAAATCAGCTGAAAATCAAAGTGTTTTAATTTCGATAATTCGAAACTCATACTGGGGTGTGGTAGAGAAATGATTGAATAACATTGAAATTGCTAAAATTGTTTGATGTGATACCCTAATAAATTATGTACAAAAGGTAAGGGTGAAACAAGTTACAAAATGTATATTAAGTATTTCACCAATCCTTTCATTTCAGTGTTCCAATTAACTTTAATTACGTTTTTAATACAATTACTTACAGGTTAAAATAGCATAGTTCGAATAAAGTTCTTAATTTTCAGCTCGTTATGAATGTTAGTTTTTCCCCAAAGAACATTTCTGCACATCGTCTGATTCCAGCAATTAAAATCTGACCTCTCTCAGAAGGCACTTTATTCACAGAAGCCATTACAAAAGAGGTCAGGATTAAAATTATAAAGCATTATTACCTGTGAAAGTGTTCACGTCTTTAATTCATTAAGCAGGTAATTTCTCGCAAAGAACGTGCCCAACCAAAGTACACTGAGTGTATGAGATTAAATTATTGATCAAAGTAAAGTGCTCTTGGATTTCAATTTTCATCACTGATATCTGAAATTGCGGTTGGTACCTTCAATGGATAGTTTTAAATGGTAATTTATCTGGTCGAATGGCGGCACCACGAGGAAATAAACTTAACTCAATTTCAATGAACACCTTATTCATGCAAATAATTGAAATAATTTGCATCGCTATTAGATTAATACAATGCAGATGCAAGGCATGCTTGTGATTTAATTTGTCACTTATTAGACATCCTGAGAATTAATTTTGTATATATATGGTCATGGAAGATCTTCCCAATACAACAGAACATATGTGCAATTAATTAGATGCTCTGCAAATCATTAAATGATGATACTGGCATCTGGCGGCGTTAATTTCCGCCAAGTATACCTGCAGAAGGTGGCTGGGGATGTGCATCCTTTGCATATAACAAGTCTGCAAATTTGCATATGAACGAGCCTCACTGATATCTTTTGTTCTATTTAATCTTCATCAAAATATAGTACTTATGGTCCAAGGAAAATCATTTGCATATACTCGTACTTTAAAGTTGCGTGAATAACTACTCCGTGTCACGTTCCGGAGTCCTCGAACTGCATACTAATTATGCCAACGTGCTTGTAATTCGACACCTCCTGGTGGGGAAAAGATGCTTCGTGTCAACTAACATAAGCTTCAAATAAAACAAAAAATATATATTTCAACTGAGTAGAAGTGGTTAATCCACTTATCGCACCAGCTTCAGCATATAAAATTCATAATTGCACGTCGTTATGTTTTAAATGAGTAGGCTCTATTTATAAGCATACTTCAATATTTCCATGTGCATTATTTTTTGTTATGAAGTGCATAATAAATTTAGGTATTAATAACTGAAGGAAATAATAGGAAAAAAAAGTTGAAAATCTTTTAAATTAACGTTAGCATTACTTTTCAGTTCTAATGTTGCAAACAAATCCAATCATTCAAATTTAATTTGATTTTAAAGAAATTTTCATACTTGCACCATTTTGCGAAAGCTAATTGTAAAGTTTGTTATACTGCATCTGAAATGTTGCAAATGTCTTTCCTTTATACCTGGGAACTTATTTCAAACTAATCACTTTCTATTCATAAAACTTTTCCTTTTGCTTATATTAAAATTAAAATTATAGAAAATGCCTTGCATTTAGAGCATTCCTAAATTAGAAACAACCCGGAGTTAACTCAATATAAAACTACCAAGTCAGACGATCAAATTCCATAACACAAAATATTTCTAGCAAACATCATGAAGCAATTTTCCTTCTTACTTCAACGGATTGTGAACCCAAAAGTTTACATCTCTCAGTCAGTGTAATCAGGCAGGATAAAACTTACTTTGTGAACTTTTTCTGAAAGACTTTGGAATTTCCTTTTACAAAACCAAACATTTTAAAGCCACATATTAAGGTATTACTCTCTAATTTAAAATCAAATATTTTTACGGAGTCTTTAATTTCCTTAGCTCGTTTAAATATGTAGTTTATACATTTAGTAGAAAATTCAACTTCTACTCAACATTCAAAATATATTACGTTACACATTTTTGAAATTAAATACCGAACAGTATTTCATTTTAAATATCCAATCCAATTTAGGAAGTTAAAAGAGACGCAGATTTTGTTTACATAGTGTGGTATTTATTTAAATATTTGCCAATTTTTAAAAGTTAACACATTTTATTTTAAAGTACGATATGCTAATGCACCATCAGAATTCGATATAAAGTTCAAGATATTTTAGCCAAATATGGTTTCTTATATTCCAAAATACAATAGGCATGAAAACCAAATTATTACAAATACTGTAAGATGTGAACCTACAGTTTATTTTTCGGAAAATCATGATGCCTTCAGAACATACAAAAATATAACTAGTATCGTTAAACACATACTCTACAAGAAAATTTTATATATTGAAATTAAACAACTTAAACTGAAAAAAACAAATATTGAAAATTTTTGTTAGACCTGGAAAAAAATTAAAATCCGATTATATATGAATTTTCGAAAAAATTAGGTACTTAAAAGCTAAAAACCTAGAAATATGGAAGTTATCAGACTCAAAAGGTGTTAAGTTAATTTGGGAAGCTATTTGTTTTTATATAACTTTTTATATGATTTTAACGGGTGATTGAACCATTCATACATTATTTCTGATTCGTATGCAGTAATTTCATATGTTTCTAGCTTAAAAATATTTCCAATTATCAAGAACTTTTAGTAACTAATATGTTCGTACTAAGATCATCGATACAAATTGATTTCCGGCCTGATGTATTGATATTTTGGTCTTGATTTCTAGAAATGAAATTAATTTCGTTCCAACTTAAATCCTAAGAGTCTGTGAAGGCACATGTTTAAAGAATGTAAAGGTAATTTTAGCCTTGATTAGTAGCTTATGATATTTGAGAAATTTGGAAGATTTCATTACCTTAAAACTTTAGTATTAAAGTATAAATACATAGATGAAATGATGTTTTTTTTTTTCAGATTATTACGTAGAAACCACTGATGGACCCAAA
Source organism: Eutolmus rufibarbis (assembly GCA_963920795.1). NCBI lineage: Eukaryota > Metazoa > Arthropoda > Insecta > Diptera > Asilidae > Eutolmus > Eutolmus rufibarbis. The sequence continues at coordinate 43,532,598 of OY987206.1, forward strand.
CCTAATGTAAGTTTGAAAGATTGATTTATAATAGTACAAATAGTCGAATGCTCGGATTCTTCCGCCCATTGCTCTCCGTAGATAGACGCACCTACAACAAACTCGGTTTTCAGCGGAGATAGCGAAGATAATGAGAATTTTAAAGGAATGCGATCTAAGTCAATCGAGAGCGATGTGCAGAAATCTAACAGCGGAACAATTTACCCCGACATTACTCACAGCCACAGCCACAGTCGTCCACAGGAAAGGGCGGACTTCGATAGGGATGCAGGGAGCAGGACCTCCGGAACAAATGGATCAAACGATTCCAAGGAATGGGTAACGACCCACAAAAAGTCGGGTAAGTCATTTTGAAGCAAGTACGTGCTCTTTAACAGCTAAGTGCAACGAAAATTTCTAAAGCTCATGTGTTGTAACCTCATGTCAACCCCAATTGTTCTATTCTTGCAGTCCGGTATCCTTCGGAAAAGCACAAAATGCATCATCGCAACTATCGAAAATACGGGCACAAAAGCCATAAAAGAAATTTGTCGAAGTACAAAAAGTACGAAAATTTGAAGAATAGGAAAAAGCTCGACATGCAAAATTTATTCAATCAACAGCCCTATTATCAGGGCCAAGTTAGCTACTACGGGGACACTCATTCCGGGGATGAGGCCATTTATTTGCCAGCCGAAGTGAGGGGCCACCGATACCATCATCGTGGTCATCACGTCAACAGAATAGATGAATACAATCGGAATAGCAAGTGGCCCCATTTATCCCGCGTTCAATACCAACTCTACGAGGACGAAAAAGAGGACGATTTACCGCCATACATCAGGAAATACAATAGACGCAATAAGCAGTTGCTAGATTTGTTAGAGGGTACTATGCCACCAATTCTGGCCGCCCATTCCCCCCAGGGCGGCGGTATTGTGAGCAAAAAACGAGAAAAGATCCAACATCGTTATCACAATCATAAAAACCCTAAATGGATTATGGAAGATTTATTTGAGGAGCAGAAAGCGAATCCGAACAACCCTAACCCGGATGAGGACCAATACGTGAATGACTCTGCCACACCGAACGCCGCCGCCCCCGCATTAAGGAGCAGTGAACTAAAATTAATACTTCAAAATGAGCTCCCAGGCGATGATATCATTTCATCCTCTTTCTCGGCAGAGGAGGACGGGGACAACGACGATAAAAGGCCGGCAAAAGGTGACTTGCAGAGCAACATGAAAATCCAGGAAGAAACCTCCCCTGTCACCTCGATAACAAACCCTCGAGATGATTTAAAATTCTCACCTAAGGGCAATAAATTTATATATCATCGAGTGGATGCTCCGCGGGTAGTCGGCGCCGGGATCGGTGGCCCCAAAAAGCAGAGGTTACCCTTCGTCGCAATCACAGACAGACGCCTGGAAACCTCCAAAATGAGGTCAAAGGATTTCCAACAGAACCATCAACCAATGCCTTAGATAACATTAAATTGAATTTTAAGCACACGCCTAAGATGCACCTGACATTCGCAAGAATTTGATTACGAGATACAGGCAAATTTGTAGCTGTGTAACATTTTGATAGAAAAACCAATTCAACACCAGCGTTTGGTTGGTGTTCGTTGGAAACTTGATTTCCAGACCTTCGATTTGGTTTCTCTCCCCAGTTTATTGTTTCTGAAGGCAACAGGATCTCCGACGACATTTGGTCCTTTTACGAACCCCAAAGTAAATAGCAAAACCATCAGAGGTGCTTTTACACCTTTGAGAAATGATGTTCGGAACCAATTTGGAACTGCAGCTTTTCTCGTTTTGGAAACTATAAAACTGTTTCCCCAATGTTTTATCAGTTGCATCTATATATTTAAAAATAGCAAATACCCCGTTTTATATCCGAAACTTTATTGGAAATAAGTTTAAATTGCAAATGTATTATATTTCTTTATTTACCTTTATATATTTTATCGAGGGAGGGCTTTCAGAAATCAATTTAGCATTTATATCAATGCCCAGGAAAATTATTGCTTTGAAGTAAACACTAAGATTGATATTGATACATATAGATTCCTCGATATTACGATTTCATTTCTGTAAATATTTGTTCAAAACGGATGGAATGGTTTCGTTCTTTGACGCAGGACATTTAATTTCATCAAAGAATCGCATCGAGGCGATCATTATTTTTCCTGTTTACGAATTCAGTTGGTTGGAAAAATGAAATCCTGTTATAATAAATTATTTGATATAAAAACTATATTCAGCCTTCCCAATTAAGTTTTCGAATTAAAGCAATTTTGTTTTACTATTGTGAATTTGAATCCATTAAATAAATCGATATAAGTTTTTGATTTATTTGTTAGTTTATATTCTATATTTATCACGTTCATGCAATATAATGCTAAAAAGTTAAAGATAAGCTAAATAACACATGGATAAAAAATCGGAATAGATATAATATTACTATCATACATTTTTGATTATGAAATACTTTGAACACTTGTTTTCCCGAAAGAAATGTTTGGAAAAACTTCGAGATTCAAATTAAATTTCTGTACGGAAATAGCGCCAAGCATAAAGTTTTTAAGTGAAGAAAGTAAATGCTTGCTACAATGTTTGATATGCAAAAGAGAAACTTATCTCATGGGTACTTTCTCTCTCTTAGCCATTCTTCTTGTATTTGTTATCCCTGATGGTTTCTGTTCTATTCGTTGTTAAATATTCTTTTAAATCTCAAGTGGGAATCAAACTTGAGACTCTTCAGAGAATGTCTAACAAGGTACCCGTTGAGCAACGTAACGTAGACTTATTGAGTTTTGTATAGTTGAATTTAATTAATCTACTTTTGAGGAATTCCGTTCCTTTGCCCCAGTTTTAAACAAGCTCATTCATGACTTCATTTTTAGTATAATTTCTTTCTATGTCTTTCCTTCCTTCCTGATAAAAAAATTAAAAATGTCTTGTTGGATTCGCAGTTATGTAGGACTTCTATCGGCTTATTTAAATTATTAAAACTAAGGTGTCATTCAGCGGACCTGTAATACTTCTGTGAAAGACAAATTAATGCATCAAATGGTACTTTTTCTGACTTCATGGTTCAAAGAATTTTTACGTAGTTTTTCGAAACTATAGTTTTATTGACTATAATTTCAATATTTAGTCATTTTCACAGAACTCTTGAATTTGGGTGAGCAAAAACAAATTCCAGAATTCTACGAAATTTTATTTACCTGTTTAATAACTACGCCTGGCCAATTTCGTTAGCATGTTTCTTTCTATCAGACAATATCAAAGTGATAAATCTAACTGATATTTTGATTAAGGTAAAAAAATTTATCAATAAATTAGCAGCCTTTCATATTTAATCGTTTTTACTTTAATCTCGGCAATTTACGCTTCTGATGCGTACACAGAGGCTAACACGTACGCAGAGATTTCACCTTTTATCCAATATTAATTTAATCATTAAAGTATTGCTGATTTTCACCCGAAATACATTTTTTTTATGATTTTTAAAACTTCTGAATAAATTTCAGGATGAATTAAATTCCTATTTTATTTCATTTTGAGCCACGCATCTACCTCAAATTTAAAATTGTCTGCCTGTTTTTACGTGCATTAACCCAAAACAGCGGAAGCATATGTGCATTTATTGTTAGTAAATTATTATGCAAATAGTATAGTAACTTTAATCTATTTAATTTTTGAAAATGGAAAAGAACAACAAATTAAAATTTTAACTTTCAACACCTTTGAAATGTAAAATAAAATATAATATCGTTCTAAGCTTAAAATATGTGAAAATGTTTCAACAAAGTGAGCATAATTATTGTGGGGAATTTTTAATTATTTTTATGCCACAGTTATTCGATTTATAAATTGAAAAATTATCTAGCAATCCTCAACTATAAATATGGAATGGGGCACGTGTATTCATGTTAATGTGGTCGAAGCATTAACTTGGCAGTTGCAAGCAAACTCATTTATTCTGTTTTCCATCCATTTAATTAATTTTGTTCATTTGAGTCCTTGAGTGCACAAATATGCATAATATCTTTCATGTCATGACCTAACAACATTTGCATTAAGATTTCTGCAATGGATTAAAGTTATGATGGGAGTTGCAAACTATGTTTAAACAAACATATTTGCATAACTCGGTTATGCAATTTGCGTAAACCCAATCATATTTTTGTCTTTAAATTGCGAATTTTTAAATTTCCGTGGTAAAATATAATATTTATATCCTACCCATCAAGATAGCATTTTGATGGATGAATGTACTTACTAAACGCATTTATAAATTTGAACTTTTTCATACAAAATAAATTTAATTACTTCCTACAGAAGGACAGATTTTATAAAAACAAAAAACGTTCACGAGTTGAGTAGCATGAAATAAGGTTGTTGGAAAAGCTTCACAATGTTTTAATTGGATTTATTCATATTATAAAACTAATTTTCAATTCTATTGCATGAAACCAAGAATATTTGGTTCAATTTTCCAGAGTCCATTCTATTCCAAATGCGATTAAGTAGATATGAATAAAAAACATGTGTTATTTTGCAAAATAGCTATCTGTTGATAAAATTATAAATCGGTTTATACATGAATGATGCACCACTTCACTGGTTTTCGATTTAGACTTTTCTCATTTTTAAATTGAAAACATTTGTAGACAAATGTGTCATTTTGCTTGAGTGAGTTTGGATCGTGTATTTGAAATAAAACATTTTAAAAAGTTTATATGTTGCATGAACGTAATTATGTTACTACTAAAATATTCGTCTTTCCTCTAAATGTAAATAAAATTTTAGTTTTAAAAGACAAAATTACAAACTGTGTTCTATATACATCAGGAAAGAGTTAGTTTATAGCGCCTTTGATGTTTTCCGTCTGCTAAAAAATGCAAAAGAGTCATAAAAAGAGTAACGACACAACCATACCGTACATACAAGATGAGAAGACAGCAATAAAAACGTTTTTATTCGTTCAATTAAGTTACTTAAATTACGTACCCTAACAATTAAATTGAATACGACGTTTTCAACCTCCGTACTATATTGAATAAAAAGGTTTTAGAACTCCGCTCAGTATACGCCATAATATCTTAAAGTGACTTAATTATGTGTTTTTATCTGCTGCCTAAACTCTGCAAAAAATGCATAGTTTGCACTTATGCACGTAATATTCATAAGCAGACAGACTCGCCATAAGTTCGTAATTCAAACTTTTCAATTATGTATAAATATAATTACTTCACCAGGTGGCAAAGCTTTATTAACTCATTACCCATCCGGCTGCACCCTAAAGGTTCTTTAGGTTCTTTAGGCTCTTTAGGTTCTAAGAATCGCGAGATCACAGCTTTCGCGAATCTAAGAACTCCGCCCCCGCGACCCTAAGGAAATTGTTAGATGATGTAATTTATTTAGAAAGGCAAGCTTCAAGCGACGTTCCCTTTGCTCGGTGCCCTTTATGTAGAAAATTAACGGCTGTGGCAATTTCTCATCCTGATAATTAAACTCAATTAAGTTAGTGCAGTTCCACCGGCAAAAAGTTGTCTAGCGAATGACTTCAACGTAATTAATCTTAAGCACGATACACAAATAAAACTTAAAGCTCACAAAGGCCACAAACACCTGGTAGAGGAAATTTTTGCTTTAAATCCAGCTGAAATGAAAAATAAAATGAGTAATTTACAATATTAGTGATTATTTCATCTGTGGTAGAGGTGACTTGAACTTGTATCGTAACTGTATAGCTAGATTTAATTTTAAATGTACTTTGAGTTTACTCGGGATTATTGTTACGTATACATTATATATACATATCAAAATGTTGACTGTTTTGTAAATAAACGACTGGACTTTCAGTGCACCTTCGCTCTTTTCATTTTTAATGTCCTTTTCCTTTCCAATTACCTGTTTTGATAGTCACTCAGAAAAATATTAAACAGAATTCGTACCAAAACGGACAATTTCTCAATTTTTAAAATTAGTCAAAGGTAAAAATCATTCTAATATTTTTACAAGATACGTAGAATTTTAATCATATGTACATACTATAATTATATAAAAATAATGGTAGTCCGTTAAAAAAGGATGAAATTGTTAAATTCACAAGATATATTTTTTTCTGAGTGTACTTTTGTTGTCAACATATTTTTGATATGCAGTCCATATTGCATAAAGCATAATTCATATATTTTTATTTAAGCCAAAAATTTCTTTTCGCAGCACTCGACTCCAGATTCGAGTTGGATTATTATCCCCGCACGTAAGCTCTGTGTGTCTGACGCAATCATAATTTATAGCGAATTTCAGTGGCTACCCTGGCTAACTGCTGAATTAGCCGTGTTATCCCCCATATTTGCTGTAGCGGAAAAAGTAAAAATAAATCCTTGATAAATACTTACATAAATTTTCAATTTTATGAGCCCCTTGTGAAATTTAAACAATGGAATTAAATATTTTTTTATGAACACTCTCATACTTAAATTAAATTGGATAAATTAAAATTTAAATGGTCCCTTAACATTTCTATACTAATTCTTTGTGCATTATCATTGCACATGACTCAAATTTTATATTTGTAGTCGTTCCTGAAGAATTCAAATAAAACCTAAGCTTTTAGACTTTGGATTGCCATAAAAATGGAAGATGTTCAATGTTTGTTTATGCATGGTAATTTCGGTGTAATTGTAATTTGTACGAATATTTTGAATTTTATACTAAAATGATGAAAAAAAACAATAACGAATTCAGCGTAAGATTTTATAAGTTTAAATTTTCATATAAAAGACTATAGCAGGGTAGCATATTAGTGCATATACTACGTTAAAACTGCATTAAATTCGTGAAAAAGAAAAACTATTTAATAACAGTTTTAAAACTAAGAAGAATTTAAAAGGAATCTACTATACGGTAAGTTTTTCAAAGAACAAAAACACGGTCATTAATATTAAAACATAAGTTCAATGTCACAACATATATGTACATATGTATATATAAAACACAAACCTCCGTTCCGTTACTGTTGTATAATATGTAGTAAACCAAAACAAAGTATATCAGTTTTAATTGTTAAAATATTATACATATCCACACAAGCCTCTTTATGCGAATAGAATTGCTGAACCAGATTCTAAAAATCAAGTTGATAGCCACACAACTTGACACTTGACATTCAAGTAACAAATTGACATTACGACCTTTATTTAAGATATAAAATAGCAAAATGTGCTGCAAACTTAAGCCATTTGTATTTACGCATAAGGGAACATAAAATATACATATTAGGAACTCATCTTAAAACATTTCGTTGAGTCCCTTCTTGCCTTAGTAATAAATCTTCATTTGAATAGTTTTCGTGACCCAAAAAAAAAGCGTTAACACTGAAATCTCCTCCAGTGAAAGCTGTTTTCATAGGATAAATTTAAGGGATAAAGGACATTTATATGTATATATATAGAATCCTTACATATATGAGAAACAATATAAAGAAATGTAGGAGGTTTCAGTATGCTTTAGGCGTACGTATTTGCATATCATTGTTTTCATGACGAATTTTCCGGAAAAGAGTCGTAAAGGATTTCAGACACGCAAATTTCATCACTAGTTCCTATTACTGTTTAGCACCTTTCATTCCCTTTGCCCTATTCCAACAAAGGACGGGTAGCTTTTTTATTACCACCACGCAGTTTCAATTCCTATTTAGTTTTTATTTTCATTTAAATACAGGGTTACCGGTTGCGAAAGGTCAACTCGATTCTGCAGCAGTCACGACCGAATCGCAAATATCGGTAACGAAAGCGATATAACGAAGGACACCTTAAAGGTATTTTTCTATTTAAAATTAAAGCTTTACCTAAAAAATTAAATATTAACAAAAGCAATAAAACCTTGGCTACATCACACTCTTCTTTAAGATTTTCATTCTCGTCTGAACAAGGTAGGATTCATTTCATTACCTTCAAATTTTTCGTTCCTTCTGTAAATTTTTCGTCAATTTAAATTTCTAAAGAAAATGTGTTCACAGAAAGTGCACAATATTGGAGTTGGACTCTTGGTTATGAAAATCAATATTAATGGAGAAACGTAAGGAACTTGAATGTAAACGAATCTAAAGACACATGGCAGGATCTCATTTGCCCTACACAAAAATACAGCGCCAGGCAATAATTATAGTGCGCAAATTTGGATTTTTAGAAATAATTTAAAAATCTTTTCGCTTTTCGTTATTTTCAACTGATATTTTTTTTCGAAAAATTGTTCAATATCTTTAGTTAAATTCTAAGCAATTATTAAATGCAAAGTAAGGCGGAAAAACAGAAGCATTTCAATTTTACTTATAGTCAAATATTATTTAATAAAAAAGTAAATTTGATTTTCTGCTGTTAAATTTTATAAACTTTATTGAAATTCATGTTTCAGCTCATTTCCAAACCACCCAGGAGGTAGAACACTTTGCTCGTTTTTTTTAAAGTGGTTTCCCCTGTAGGCCTAATCCACTAACGACTTTAATTATTTAAATTCACTACCATTTTTCTATCGAATTCCGATTAAATTTTATTATATTATATGAAATAATTTATCACATTATTTTACATAAACGATAATATTAAATAGCTGATACACATTTTTAATTTCCCGATTATATAGAGGAAGGGGTGGTAACATGGAACCCGCTGATAATTTGGAACCCCTTAATATCTCAGAAATTAACAGCGACATCTGTCAAAAATCTATGTAATTACGTTGACCTGATACCATAGAACGTATTCACCGTCATTAGCGGCAATTTTGCACGAGTTTGATCCTGTCATACAAAGTTGAAATTTTATGTCACCCGCAAATGTTTTTTCTTTCATTCGCTGATATTGCCAGAAGTGTTTGTTTTAGTCTAAAACTAATACAGTGGGTGTTAAAGTATACGTAATACGCATAAGTTCCGATTGTCACAGGTAAGTTTTAAGGTTTATTTTAACTAGGTTTAGTTTTATTGATTATTTGCTAACATAGTAAAGTTTCCAATTTGGAACCCCATAGATGTGGGTAATATGGAACCCAAATTACCCTCTGTCGCGTGTTGGTCAACCCGAGGTAGCTGCTGCCAGGCGTTGCAATGCTTTCGACCTGGATTAATGCAAACCCCATCGCGGAATTAATCCAGGTAAGCGCAAGTCAATAAAGCAGTGCACAATATTGCGTCATGAGTACGCGTGCTGGCACACCTGAACTCGCCGCTAACCAGTAGGCGCGGCGAACAACTGGGTTTGTGCTTATACTGCAAAAGCTTGCGCAACAAGCCCATGCGCCCATGCCAAGGCAGCTTAAGACGCCGAAATCGGGTTAGGCGAAATGGGTCACCGCCGTGGTCAAGGTGTTGAGCTGCGGTAATCGAAAGCACTCGGGGAGTCGTCTGGAGGAATTAAACAAGAGCGGGCGGTACGGTCGCGAGTTGAAAAATAGATAGAATGATTAGAGCAGCTTTGTAAGTGCGGATGAATGCGAGCCGAAAGAGCGAAAGTTTGTGATCGAAAATGCAATAAAGTACTTGTTCATGTGAAGTGGTTTTTGTAATAAAGATCGATAAACAACCATAACATTGGCGCAGCCGGAAGTTCGAATAGCTCCGAAGTGAGTGAGGTGCACTGAGAGAAAAAGTAACTAAAATAGATGTGTTACCGAAAATAGTGGCGGGATAAAACAGCATCGGCAGATATTAACCACAGAAGGAAGTAACCGGACCAATCTGCAGGAGGACACCGGAAAGTCTCGTCGATAGAAGGGCCACACGACCGTGCCATTACACCATCAGAATCATCACCAACGCAGCAACAACGGCAATGAGTGAGTCATCTGTTCAGCATAAATATTACGTTAAGAATAAACAAGTATTATAAGTAGTGCTAGTATAGTTATCTCGGTTAGGAGTAAGGTACTAGGGGCCGCAATATATGTATACAAAAGAGTGGTACGAGTGATGTCAAGTCTTTTTTCAAGAAACGCAAGAAAAAACAAACAAAATCGCTCTCGCTTTTACGACCGTTCTCGGCTCCACTCGCTCCCAATAGCCACAACCGAATCTGATTCCTTCTATGAAGAAATCGACAAGATTTCTTTTGAAGGAACGTCTCCAACAGAAGAAAATAAATCGTCCCGCACAAGCGGTTTAACTCAAATCCCTCCACCTGACTCAGTATTCACTAGATTCAGTGACTACAACCTGAGAAGCGGAAATACTTACCCGCGTACACATTCTCAGTCAGAGGAAACATCCCCAGTACTTAACTCGAACGGGAAGAACACAAAGAAAATGTCGGGTATGGATATGTTGGAGAAGCTCACGAGAATCGTTAGTCATTTGGTACCGGTATTTCCTGAGGGGTCTAGGAGCGGTACAGCTAATGAGCTGCACCATTTCCTGGACTGTTGTAAGCAAGCGCATGACGTGCTTACAACGAAGGAGGAAAAAACGCTTCTACTAGCGCTCCTCAAAGCTAAGCTGCGTGGTGAAGCATACGATTTAGTCAAGCACCTGGACATTTGTTCGTTTTGGGAGTTCGAAAAACTCCTACAAAATGCGTTCGCCCCGGCAAAAACAATTAATGAAATCTTAAATGAAGTGCGTAAGTGTCAGCAGATTCCGGGTGAAAAGATTCACACTTACGGAACGAGGCTCAATAAGCATGTTCTGGAGTGTAAAAAAGCAGTAACGACTAAGTACTCGGAAAACAGCCAGGCCCTCTCGAAAGAAATTGAAGAAGAGGCCTGTTTTACGTTCAAAACGGGGGTACTTAGCCCGGTAATAAGGCAGGTAATAATTGCCCAGACCGGAAAAACTCTAGACGAATTGATTGCCATAGCATTGGAGATCGAGAAGACAGAGGACCGGCAGACACAGGTCCGAAACTTCGAAACTTACATGCAATCATGTCAATCATCTCGTCTAGAGAAAGAAATAGAACAGCTGAAACAGCTTACGGAAAGCATGGCGAGAACAATTAACGCGTTTACCAACAACGCAACTACAGCCCCGTCAAGCTCGAGTCGTAATTCCAGTGAAGGAAAAACACAACCACCATACATAAATGAAGTCCACACTCTCTACCGTTCCAATCGCGCAGCAACAAATCGAAAGTGCGATTTCTGTGATATGCTGGGACATTCTTTTGCAGAATGCCGGAAGAGGTTGCGAACACCCTTCTGTGCAAAATGCAAGAGCTATGGGCACAATGCTCAGAGCTGCCTCCCTAAAAACCAACAAGGTTCTTCTCGCACCGGAAACTCGCGTGTGAAATGTGATTGGTGTGGACGATCTTTCCACACCGAGGAGGAATGCCGATCCAAGAAGTCGTGGGAAGAAAAGCAAAAAAACGGAAAGAAACCGGAAAACTAAAGAGGGCAGGTCCCCAGCACCCGGAGACTATGCTGTCGCAAACAGGGTGCAGAACAAATAGTGTAGATATTATTAGTTGTAGTGTTTCCGAATTCAGTACGTCACCTTCCACCGCAATCCCGATGGATACTTCAGATTATCATAATAGCGCAATAATTGAGCTCCCTCTGGACATTGCTAAGAACGGAACCGTGAGGCTCTTGGTAGACACGGGAGCCGAAATAAGCATAATAAATAGGGGAGTTTTAGCGGACCACGTCCAAATTAATGCCAACGATGTTATCCGCCTGCAAGGTCTCTACGGGGGACACGATTACACCTTAGGTTCATGTTCTGGCGTTTTCCAGGTGGGCAGCGGGATCAGGTGCAGTTTTTACATAAGCAGTTTTACTTTAAGCACTCCTTTAGATGGGATTCTGGGTCGCGATTTCCTGTGGCGTAACGCTAATATTCTCGCTACAGAGCGACTGCTGCACTTCCCCAAAACGAACACTAATGATGTAGAATTAAAAATTCCGTTTGTAGGTAAATATGAATCGGACAAATTAAGTAAAATTGGCGTTCAGGTAGTAACCGATGACACTGACACAGATCAAACAGAACCGCAAGGGAATAGTTGTGGTACCAACGAAGATAATTTGAAGTCTCCCATTGAAAAGCTTATAAAAATACCACCCAGAATGGAAGTGGTTGTAGAAATATGTGTAAGAAATAGTTCAGAAGATATGTTATGCCCAGCACAGGAAATAATTCCGGGGGTTTTTACAGCAAACTGTATAGTAAAGCCCCAAAATGGTAAAATTCAAATAGGTGTAATAAATACTCATACAAACGAAGTACAATTGCCTGTTTTTCAACCTAAACTAGAGCACCTAAAACACTTTCACGCATATAAATTAGATAAAATTCGACGTAACACGGAAACAAACGAAAAGTCCGATCGGATGCGAAGATTAGAAATGCAAATATCTTTGGATCGTACGTACAATAATGAAGAGAGAGAAGCTATAAGGGCGCTCTGTGCGGAATATAATGATATATTCCATCTAGAAGGGGATCAGTTACCATATTCTAACATCACCAAGCACAGCATCCAGTTGAAGCAAGACCAGGCTCCGATTAATCAGAGACCATACCGATTACCGGAAAGCCAAAAAATGGAAATTAACAAGCAGGTGAGCAAAATGTTAGAGGATAACGTTATAGCCCCAAGTACTAGTCCGTGGAATTCGCCGTTGCTACTCGTCCCTAAGAAAAGTGGACCTAACGGAGAAAATCGATGGAGGGTTGTAGTAGATTTCCGCAAATTAAACGAAAGCACTATATCAGATGCTTTCCCTCTGCCGAGAATCGAAGACATTCTTGACCAGCTAGGGAACTCGCGGTATTTCTCCACACTAGATTTGGCCAGTGGATATCACCAAATCTTAATGAATGATTCTGACAGGGAGAAAACGGCATTCAGTACAGCCTACGGACACTACGAATTCCTAAGGATGCCGTTTGGTTTAAAGACTGCCCCAGCGACATTCCAAAGAGCAATGAACCAAGCTCTGAGTGGATTGCAAGGTCTAAAATGTTTCGTATACTTAGACGATATTGTTGTTTACGGTAGAAACCTGGAGGATCACATGAAGAAGCTCAGAGAAATATTTAATCGTCTCCGGGAGTATAGTTTGCGGCTTCAGCCGAGCAAATGCCATTTCCTTCGCAAGGAAGTGACATATCTGGGTCATAGATGCTCGAGCGAGGGCTGCACACCCGATCCGGAGAAAGTAAGTTGTGTGCAAAACTACCCCCAACCTCGAACGTTGAAACAACTGCAAAGTTTTCTAGGTTTAGCTAACTATTACCGCAAATTCATCCCACAGTTTTCAAGCATAGCAGAACCTCTCACGCAAATATTAAGAGGGAAACAGAAATTCTTATGGAATGAAAACTGTGAAGTAGCGTTCAACAAATTGAAAAATCTGCTGATATCGCCTCCATTGTTAGCATACCCGGATTTCAGTAAATCGTTTCTTTTAACAACTGACGCAAGCAATGAAGCACTGGGAGCGGTCTTATCTCAGGGAAGCCCGGGTTCAGACCGGCCTATTGCATTTGCTAGTAGAACTTTGAATAAAGCGGAAAGGCGATATTCGACAATCGAGAGGGAATTATTGGCAGTCGTCTGGGCAGTAAAGAACTTCAGATGTTACCTCTTGGGAAGGCATTTTACAGTGTATACTGATCACCAGCCCTTGATAGGAGTGTTCAACGTTAAAGACACTACTTCCAGGCTGACACGGTTCCATCACAAGTTATCAGAGTTCGACTATGAAATTAAGTATAAGCCGGGGAGAAAAAATGCCAACGCCGATGCATTAAGTCGAATACCGCACGAAAATAGTGAAATTATGGTAACCACCAGAGCACAAACTCGGAAGTCAGCTGTTGATGCTGAAGAAAATGGAACAGTAGGTCGGCCGACATCAGAACAGGGTAAAGGAGACCAGGAGAGACTTGAAGAATCAAGCATTCCACATGACAAAGAACAAGATATAACAAAAGATTCTCTTTTAGAAGCAGAAGCGGATTTTACCGCGGATACCGCAGACGAAGAGAAGCAGTCTTATCAGTTCGTCACTGAGGAAAAAGACATTAAGGAAATTCTCAAAGCTTTCCACTCTAACCCTTTAGGCGGACACCAGGGTATCGCAAAAACTTATCATAGAATTCGTAAGCAATATAGGTGGAAAAATATGCTAAAAGATATAGTTAATTTTATAAGAGCTTGTCCAAGATGTCAGAAAAATAAACACTCCCCTCAAATTAAAATGCCAATGGTGATTCCAGATACAGCTGAGAAACCCTTCGACAAAATTTACTTAGATATTGTCGGTCCCCTACCCGAGACCCAAAAGGGGAACAAATATATATTGACGTTCGAAGATGATTTAACCAGATTTATGGATTGCTACGCCCTGCCAGATTGCGAAGCGGCTACGGTGGCAAAAACGTTTTATGAGGAACTAATCACTCGCTATAGGATTCCCAAAAAGGTCATAACAGATCAAGGAACTAACTTTATGAGTGATCTGTTTACCAGATTATGTAAGTTTTTAAAAATACGGAAATTAAATTCTACAGCGTACCATCCACAGTCTAATGGCGCCTTGGAAAGGGCACACCGGCCATTAGTGGAATACCTACGGAACTTTGTGGAGGAAAATTCGCAAACGTGGGATGAATGGTTGCGGGAAGCTGTTCATGTGCATAACAATACAAAACATGCCTCAACACAGCTTACCCCTATGGATTGTTTATTTGGTTTCACAACCGATTTACCGACTAATCTTAGTCAAAAGGTGGAACCCCTGTACAACCATGAAAACTATTTTTATATTCTGAAAAATAAAATACAACGAGCCCATGCCCTGGCGCGGAAAAATATTATAAAAAGTAAAGAAGAAACCAAAAAATACTACGACAGAAATATCCGGGAAAAAACATTCCAAATCGGTGATAAGGTCCTTTTAAAAAATGAGGCGAAAAAGGACAAGTTATCGCCTATCTGGTTAGGACCTTATGAAATAGTAGAAATACCTTCACCTGTAAATTTGAAAATCCAGATAGGAAGAAAAACCAAACGGGTGCACGCAAACCGGGTAAAAATATATAACACTTAAAATACAATAACAGTTTAACAAAATTTCGTGAAACGAAATTTTACTAATAATATATACATACAACTTATGTAATAAAATAATAAATAATAAAAGAATATAGAAATAAATATAGAAATAAATCGCTTTAGGACATTTAGCTAAATCTACACGTATCTAATTGTAGGGAAAGCTCTCGAGCTCACTCTAATGTTCCTAACGAACATAGTTCGGGCGGAGTGGGCAGACTTACCGTATACAATAAGGGAACTGGATAAGACTGGAATCATTTTTGAGGATGTTAGCCCCGCATTCATCTACCAGGACAACTGGAAAATAATCACCACCATAGACCTAGGGCATGCTATGGAATGGAAGGAATATCTCGATTGGAGTGAGAAGTCAGTCGGGAAAATGTGTGAACGTTACTTGCAGTTAAGTACAAATTCATCATGCCCCCAGACCGTATATGATGTCCAGCTTATAGTCGATAGGATAAGGATAATGTTAGACAGAATATCAATAGGGAAAACGTATAGAGCAAGACGCTCTCTTTTTGACGGACTAGGGAAACTCAGTAAATTCCTTTTCGGGACCATGGATCAGGAAGATTCGCAGCAAATCCATTCCAAATTGCAAACACTTCAGCAAGATAGTAAACAAAATTTAGAACTTTTGAAGGAACATGTTAGTCTAGTAAAATCAAATTACGAGAACACTAGAAATAAGCTAGAACAATTTCAATTGGAGCTAAACGAGACGCGATTATATACGGCGAATGTTATTAAACAATTAAAAACCGGATACGACAACGCTAAGACGGAAACAAACATACTAGCCGCAAGAATAACTTTAGATGAGGCCGCGAGTAACATAGTTATTAATTTGCAACAGATAGAACACCAAATAAATACCATTTCAGTAATCCTCGGTGCTTTAGCTACTAAACATTTACACCCACTCATTCTAAGCTTCCACCAAATTAGCCAGATAATTAGTGAAATCCCACTAGCTACAGAGGTTAGTGATATCATACGTGACCCTTTTCTTTTGCAACAAATAGCTCTTGTGGAAAGTGCCCATAGAAATCATACTCTGTTCTGCAAAATAACGCTACCCCTGATCCAAAAGGAGATGTTTTTCCTAAAAAGGGCATACCCTATACCAGTTCAAGCGGGAAGAAACACCCTTGTCCATTACGAACTCGGAGAAGATATTATAGCAGTAGATCAGGGGGCGAATAAATTTATCCCAATGAGCTACCAAGATTTAAGTCGATGCCAAGACGTGAGTTTCAATGATACAGCGCAAATATCCATTTGTCACTTTACCTTACCCATTTATACTACCCCTAAAAATAATTGCCTTTTATTGCTTTACAAAGGTTGGGCGGAAGCCAATGAAATCTGCAGTAAATCAAGGATTATAAATAACCATAACACTATCATAAAAATGAGAAGTGAGAATTCTTGGATGTATTTATTAATGAAAGAAACGGAAATCAAGATAAAATGTCGTGATTTCCAAACAACCATAAGGGTAAACCGATGCGGAGTACTCTCTATAAAACCGAAATGTCAGGCGCAGATAGAAAATCTTCTGTTAATAACAACCAATACTTTTGTGAAAACTTTAAAGCTATCATTAATCGATGTCATTCCAAAAATGGATCCCCATCCACTTGAGGAAACTATTAGTTCACTTGGAAACGAAACTACGGCATCGAATGTCGATATTAAAGAATTCAAATTACACAATGCTTTCTTAGGGGAAAAGAACAATGAGTTCGAAAAAATGTTACAGAAGATTAAAAGGGTACAGGAAGATCGCGAAACCCGCGCACGGGAGAAAGTTCAAAATATCATAACGGGATCGGTTGGTGGTGTTGTCGTCATACTTTTTGTAGTCGTGGCAATTATATTCCGTCTGTATAGAAGGCGAGCAGAACCAGCAAAATCTTCTCGCAGTACGAGGAACTATTTGGGACCAAATGACATCGAAATGCCTACCCAAAACCCTTTGTTTGCACGAGCCAAAACCCGCAAACAACATTCAGAATTTAAGGTCCGGTGTAAGCCCAGCGATTTTGAAATAATATAAAGAAAAAAAAAACATTAAATACTTATTTATGTAGATAACTTCTCAATAATAAACGTATCACTCTTGAAACTAGAACAGGAAATAGATAAATTATAAAAACACATTTACATAGGTATTGTACATTGTTATGTAAGTAAACATTCATATCTAGTATATATGTACATGTCGCAGCAGTACAGGGAAAGTTAGTAAGAATTATAATTATGTTGACAATAATAAAATACAGGGATTGTAATATTGTAATAAGGTAATAGAATACCAGAATTGGTCAATGATCGAATAACTAGAATACTATTTTGTAACCAAAAAATAAATATGTACATTTTAATCTAACAAACATTATATAAAAAAAAAAAAAAAAAAAAAACAAAAAAAATTTATAATAATAACAATAAATAAATACAAATAAGTTTTAAATGTGAACCGCACTGTAGAAATAGGAACATCCAAAAAAAAAAAAAAAAAAAAAAAAAAAAAAAAAGATGTAAAACTAAGCCATTCATTTAGGAAAATTTTTAAATCAGCAAATGTGAAAGGTATAATATTTGTACGTAACAGATTGTAACTGAAATTTAATGTCAATTGATTGTAATAGATGTAAATAGTTAACTGTAATCCGCAATAAACACTGTTAAACAATATCTTGTATACTATAGTAACAACAAACGTCTGTACCACCGTATACAAGGATAAATTAAGAAGAAATTAAATTGTTCAAAATTTTTCCTTGAGTGCTCTCGATAGGCTACAGCAGATTTGGCAGACTCAGAATAACCTCCATTAATTCTCGAAGATCTAAAGATCTTCTTTTTTGAAAAGGGGAGGAATGTCGCGTGTTGGTCAACCCGAGGTAGCTGCTGCCAGGCGTTGCAATGCTTTCGACCTGGATTAATGCAAACCCCATCGCGGAATTAATCCAGGTAAGCGCAAGTCAATAAAGCAGTGCACAATATTGCGTCATGAGTACGCGTGCTGGCACACCTGAACTCGCCGCTAACCAGTAGGCGCGGCGAACAACTGGGTTTGTGCTTATACTGCAAAAGCTTGCGCAACAAGCCCATGCGCCCATGCCAAGGCAGCTTAAGACGCCGAAATCGGGTTAGGCGAAATGGGTCACCGCCGTGGTCAAGGTGTTGAGCTGCGGTAATCGAAAGCACTCGGGGAGTCGTCTGGAGGAATTAAACAAGAGCGGGCGGTACGGTCGCGAGTTGAAAAATAGATAGAATGATTAGAGCAGCTTTGTAAGTGCGGATGAATGTGAGCCGAAAGAGCGAAAGTTTGTGATCGAAAATGCAATAAAGTACTTGTTCATGTGAAGTGGTTTTTGTAATAAAGATCGATAAACAACCATAACACCTCTATGCATTTACCATCACTTTTTTCCTAGTTCCAGTCATGCCTCGAACTCAATTGTCACCAAAGACGAAGTCGAAAAGAAAAAATTGGACCAGGAATAATATGATTGAAGCTGTAAAAGCAGTAAGAGAAAAAAAAATGGGTTTGAAAAAAGCGGTTAAACTTTATAGTGTCCCAAAAACTACTCTGCAAAGGTTTTTGCACAGTGACCAGCCTCCCGATGAGGTTGTAAATACTACTATAGGAAGAAAACCTGTCCTGCCATCTCACCTTGAAGAAAGCCTTGTGTCATACCTTTTCGTTATGGAAAGTAAATACTATTCCATAATACCAGCACCAAAGCTCCAAACACATTTTTTTCGTTTTTTGAATAAAGCAAATTATTTCCTATAATGGGTGGTTTTATTTTATTAATTCGTCCCTAATATAAAAGTTAATAAGTTTTTAAGTATATAAAGCCACTCTACGAGATGATTAGTCAAATAGTTTTGTTAAAATACTTAAAAAACAAAGTAGGGTTCCAAATAACCACCCCTTCCTCTACTTATTTACTATAGTTGATATTTTCTTAAATTTCCTTTTACATTTGCGAATTTTTATATGTCAATCTTTAATTGTACCTTAGATTTTAAACGACGTCTTTCTTATAACTAAACGCTATCACCGACCATAGTTATTATTAGGAGTCTTCCGAGCCCAGTGAACATTTTTAATTTACAAAAATAAATAAAATCTACTCGCATGACAGCAACTCACCCAATTCGGGTTAAAGTCACCGCTGAGTTCCTGAAATTCAAGAAAAGCAAAGTCATATACATACATATGTAAGTGCATAGAAAAACATCAACAATTTTTCATATAGTGTAATATAAAAAACCATTTTAAATTTTTAAGGTAACCTTTAAAAACGAAGGTTTAGCTTACCTGTTCGAGGAACTGAATTCAGCAACTAATTGGAGTTTCTTGTTGATGATTCCTCACAGTCAAGATTTTCAAAGCACTTTAGATTTCAATTTAATTTAAACAGCAACGGCTTTACCATCAAACATAATTTCACCGCACTCACTATTTCACATTTTCACTAAATCACTCACTGGCTTGTATTTATAACTTTTCAAATTAATTTTCACCACCCGATATTCACTTATTGATTTTAATCATTAGCTCAAGACAACGTAATTCTCTTTTTCGGTAGATTTAAGAAAACTTTTCGTAACCGAAAACCCTCCTACCCGCCCACTTAATCGAACCGATGTATTCCACCCACCCACCCACCGAACAAAACTTGCGACTGACAATCAACCTCAGTTCAGTTCACAATGCGGAAGTCGAAATAATCACAAATTGCAAAATTCAAATTAATTTAAGACCTACACCACGATCGAGTTGTGTACATCGCCTAAATATACCCCCAGCCCTCCCATATTAATAATTTTGAAATTGTAAAAAGAATACAAAAAACAAAGCATATTTTACAAAATCGTCAACTTAACGAAATTTATTATATTCTTTATTTATTAATAGAGCATGGATAGAATTGAATTAATTTTTGTAGTTTTAAGTTGTGCGATTTCTAAAAACGTGACAAGTTCTGCTAATTTATGAATGTTAAAAAACTGAATATATTTATTAAGCCCTCTTTGAAAAATTGGAAAATTGCGAACGTTAAATCCAAATTCCCACGGTTTCGAAAGAACTCTTCCAAATAAAAAAAAAAAAACGTTAAATTCCGAAACGTCCACCGAGGCCTAATTTAACTTCGAATAAAATTAGTAGAGTCCCTAGACTCTAAATAAATACATTTTGTCATTTTATGCTAACTTGTTTCAACTTGTGCCACTTTACCTGTGCAAATGCGATTTGATGAAATAGAAACTTACCTATCTACAAACTTAGGAAATTGATAATAATAAGAAGAAGAACAACTATAGTATATTCTAATAGTCTGAGAACCTAGCTTAACATGCCATAAAACTGCTTAAAAACGTAATTAAAATTAATAGAATCTTTTAAGGTATACGCGTGCTCACAGGCGAACAATGTATCTACACTTTTTGTATATTGATTGAAACTTAAGAAACCTCAATAAAAGGTTTTTAGCTTAAAGGAACTCTTACAACGAGGCAACTGCGTATGCAGGGAAATTGAAAAGAAAATTAATCGGGCAAGGCCACAAAATTACGTAGATTTTCTTGAGAGTGGGCGGACATTTGAATTTTAAAGTAACAGAAAAAGCCAGTTAAAGTTTAAAGAAACTGCTTAGGCCTGTGAAAGCCAGGATGAAACTTTTCCAGCATGAAACATGAAACCGGATTCAGATTAGGCCAAGGGTAGTCATCTCACCCCGTAAATTTTTAATGAAACGTTTCACAATAAAATTCATACCTCGTCTGAAAAGCGTCTCGGTGCAATTGCAAGTACTTTTTTTCTGCTTGAAAAGGGAACGCGACCCCGGCGTGCAGTAGGTGCAGAGTGTTGTGTTTTCAGTTTTTAACTAATTCACTCGGTTACGTATATAGGACATGGATTTTCCTCTAGCTTACTGGAAACGTGCTGCATAATAACTTTTGCCTATTAACATCTCCCACGTTTTCTTCTTTCTCCACGAAAAAAAAAAATGTTTTTTCCCGGGAATTTTGACTCCTTTTTCGCCGTCGGGGGCATCAAGTGTTGCATATTTGCTCATCGGAAGTTCACCTCCGAGGCACGATATAACCTACATTTTGTGTGCTTTGCGGCGATATGCATTAGGTATGCCCATTACATTTAATATTACGAGCGCTTGTGTTCTGTTTAATAATACTATGCATACTTTCCCAGACTACCTCTTTTTATTCTAAAATTTGAGTGCTCCCGAACTGATAGTGCTTACGCTCGAAGGCAATTATCTTTTGGTTTATGTTTCCCCCTAAAACCTTTTGTATTTTGTCTGCGCCATTCTGGGCGCTTATTCGCCCATCCGCGAACTGCTCCGAAATGAAAAATAACACAGCTTGGGAAAACTCTTTCAAAAGTTTTGGTTTCAGAGTTAGTTATCCGGCAACTGAGAAAAACGCAAACGCTTCGGATTCGTTAAAATTGGGTTTGTGGTTTCTGTTTACATAAGAAAGAAGATCTCCAACAAGCTTAAAATCCAACTTTTCCGGACGGAAAGAATGTAAGGCCTTTTTCCTTTTTAATCTGTAAGGAGACAAAAAGTAACTATGGCTGTACGGAGGTCTTGTTTAAGTAAGTTACTCCTTAAAGAAAATGCCCACAAATCCAAAGAGTTCTGGCCCACCACTTTTTGTTTTGTGTCACAATGAAACTGAAACTCGGTGGAAAACATTTTGTACGACTCATGCTTTGTGTTACATTAAGGGCCAGTACTTTTAGTCAGTTCCTAAGTAACTTCTAAAAGGGTCATGCTCACCCTTCCACGCCAGAAAAACGTGATTTTCAAAATTGTCAGAGTACACCCATTTTTCTGTGCTGCGTAGTGATAAAATGAGTTTTGCGATTACTATCCCTTCTCCGATTTATAATAGATCGTTGAATTAAAATAGATTTAAAAAAAAAAATTACCATGCGAAGCTCATTTCACATAGTCTCTTCTATAAAACTCTGTAATAATTTTTAACGTAAAAAATATGTATTTTTGAAACGCTATAACAAATACAAAAATAATTAAAAATTAAGGAGAATCTAATTAATACCACATTTATTTTATATAATATGCTGTTCGAAAGACACAAAAATTGGCACTTAACTTGAGTACTTTTTCATACCTAGTTAGATAAAAGATAAATAAGATTTTTCTTGGATCTAAATTAAAAGTGCATCATACATCACCTAATTGAAAACTTGTTAAGTGCTGAAGCGGAATCTCGGTTATTTAGAACAAATACAACGTTTCTGCGGATTTCCGAGATTCACATTTCATTTATTTCAGCAACAGTACCTTACTGCTGGCATTTAATCGCTGGCAAATAAATTTTCCGCGGCATAACTCCGTAATATATGTAGAGAGAGGTTATTTCCAGCATGATGGATGTCCCTTGACACGCGAGCCTGCCATTATTGCTTGCCAAATTTGTTTTTATCCGTATTCGTTCTGCTTTATTGCCTCGTTATTATTTGATCTACAAGGACTACAACCCTATATGCCTGTTTAAACCCGTAAATACGTAATTTTTTATATGTAAATACACACATTTATGCTCCCTAAAAATGACATCTATTTTATTTCATTCCATTTTTCGAAGCAGTTTAGTTTTTATATATTGTAGTATATATTTTATTGGAAATCCTCCCGAAAAGCAATATTTTCTATGTTTCTATGTTACTCTCTATTGTATTAAAGGAGCATTTAGAAGCATAGTTAAACTTGATTAGCTTATTGATAGTGCAATTGAAATGTATTTAATAGCATATTTTAGAGGTATGAGACTAGGAACATAACTTCATTTTATTCACCCCAATGAAAGTGCCTCTGCGTTATTTTCGCGAAAGTGCAAATTTGTAAAGTCCACAATTAGAAATTCTTCGAAATTCGGTACAAACGTTTGATACAATATAAATTTTAATTCATTTTCTTCTAACTTTGGGATGGGATGTTAATTAAAATCGGTTATACCTTAATTTTTTCTGGTAATTGTTGCTATTAGATTTTTTATTGTAGAATTGGGTAAAAAACTTCAACAAAGGCGGTTGAAATAGATTTATCTTATTTACTAAAAAAGTACTCTAAAACGACTTCGACAAAATAATTGAAATTGTACAATTTTTACCACTGTCAAATATTTAATTAACAAATTTCATAACATTTTTGTGGAAGTCCGATTCTCACCTGGCCGATTTTTACGATAAATTTCACCATTTAGAATTTAGATTATTTAATAATACAAAATAATAATCAAATATTTCTTAAAATTGTGACGACACCAAACAGGAAGAAAGTACCTTTTTGGTGCTATAAAATAATAACTTCTAAACAGTTGGAGATAATTAAAATTTTATAATCAAAAAAGTTACATTTTTAGCTTCAAACTGAAATAAATGAGCCGTTGCGTTTTAAAGTGGTATAAACCCACTATTTTAACATAATCATTTCAATAACTCCGGCTAAATTTTAAATCTAATGTTAGCCAACGAATTTTTTCAGTTTTGATTTTCTTGGGGATTCCCCTTAGAAGTACACTAGTAAAGTCCCCGAAGTTTCTGACCTTGACTGTACATAACTCTGGCAAAAAGTGGCCAAAGGTGAAATCGCAAAACAGCTGATCGAAGTGACAAACAAAAGGTAAACAATAAAACAAGCAGCGGCTCGTTATCAGCCGGCAAAATGGGTGCGGAAGGCAGTCCCTCAAAAGCGGAGCATTTCATCCAGCAATTAAACGCGGCGAATGCGAAGAAAGTCGCCCTCTTGATGGTGGTCGGGTTTATCGCGTACCACGGCGTGCTGCATCTGCGGTTCGGTGAGTAAATTTTGGGGATATTGTGGGGCGTTCTGACTTTAACTAGCGCTCCCCCAGGCACGGACTCCTGCACTTGGCTGCTGTCGAAGGGGCGCTACAAAGGGGACAAGGAATGGCAGCCCTACGGCTGCATGATGCACAAATATTCCCAAACGTAAGTTGAGTGAATGCATTCCAAAGTAAAGTGATATAAAATAAAATCAATAATTCACAGGGACACCCGGCGGTGTTTCCGCTACCTGGCGTTTTGGGGGAACAAAAACCATTTCGTATTTATCGGAGATCTGCGGATGCGAATGTTGTTCCAGTCGTTTATTTACCATCTGCACCCAAACGACGACGACAACGTTTCAGTCCTCGTCTCTGAAAGCAAAAGCAACAGCGACTTCGTAAACTACAAGTTGAAGCTGCGCGCAATTTATATTTACGCCGACGAGGCCTCGACTCAGCTGCTGCAGCAGCTGATGAAGTACGAGCGCGAAACGGAGCACCCCGCGACCTTCATAGTGGGGTTCACGCACTCGGGATTCCTAAATGGAAACGTTACAGAAGACCTCTTGCGCTACTATGCACAAAATTTAACTAGACTGATTCCTCCATTCGATAGGCTTATTGCCTTGAAGTCCCGCGTCCTCTGGAAACTACAGGACAGAGTCAACGAGGACAAACTATCCGAGGACTGGAGGAACGTCCTCAATGAAGACATAGAAAAGTTCAACAAAGTTGCGCACAAAGTCTTTAAATATTCTTCCGCACAAATCTGGGAGTCTTCGTACCACGTCGCGAATGGACTCATAAACAAGGCAGAAGATGGGTATAAGTTAGATCCACTGGCCCTTCGGCACAACATCCAGATAATTCTGAATATGTACTGCAACGACTACATGAACTACAACGACGGCACGTGCTGCAGCAGCTCCGAGCCGTACACTATCATCCAAATTGTGTCCTACGCAGTGTTTGGCGTCTGGTGAGTACATGACTCGATTTTAATTATAAATATATCAAATAAGATACAGCAATACAAACAAGCTCCACTGTGAAATATATCATTTAAACTGTTAATCGAAATTCAAAATATATTTCAAGACGATCACCGAGAAAGTATAGGAGCTATCTAAAATTTTAAAACCATTACCGCATACACTTTTATTCATTTAATTTTAACATTGTTCAATTTAGAGAAATTTTAAAGAAAATAGATCTTGTTTGCATTGCATGACTCTTGCTATTTTTTTTTATTTGAATGAATAAAATCCATTCGACCAGTACTCATATTTTTCTTTTCTTTTAGCTTAATTCTTGGATTCGGAATGATCTTGCGTCGATGGATACTTAATCTGCGTGGTCACACTCTTTACATGCCACTTAACCAGGGCACCCCGACGGTTTCAACAGTTGGCACGGACCTATCGACCCCAATTTTCGCTTTGGCCAATTTGGGAATAATCATGGCCTACTTTTACTTATGCGATCGCACAAACTTCTTCATGAAGGAAAACAAGTACTATTCGGAATTTAGTTTCTGGATCCCCGTTGGCTACGTATTTGCACTGGGCTTGTTTTTCACCGAGGACAGTAGGTTTACAAAGGTACTTAATAGGGACCAAGTGGACGAGCTCAAAGGCTGGATGCTCCTAGTCATACTCATCTACTACATGACCGGCGCAGATAGAGTACTTCCAATTCACATGCACATAAAAGTACTTATCAGCTCGTATCTATTTCTAGCCGGCTATAGCAACTTTACTTTTATGTGGCAAACGGGTAATTCGGGAATAGTTCGCTTCTTCCAAGTTATGTTTCGTATTAACTTTATGACTATTGTTTTATGTTTCTGCATGAACCGTCCATATCAGTTCTACTACTTCGTGCCATTGATTTCCTTCTGGACTTCCATGGTTTACTTCTTACTTTCATTGCCCCCGCAAATAACGTCGCAGAGCGTAGACTACAACGGCTACCACTACCTCTACCTTGTTATCAAATTCGTTGGTATGCTAAGTGTAATCACGGTGCTCTACATGTCTGAGGTATTTTTCGAGCGAATTTTCGTTACACGACCGTGGAAGGCACTTTTTGTAACTACTGATGACGATATCCACGAATGGTGGTATCAATGGAAGTTAGATAGGCATACGGTAACATTCGGTATGATCTTTGCAGCGATATTCCACACCGCACAAAAAAATAACATTTTCGACGACAACAATCATGGAAATTTATTTTCCCGTAGGATCTCCCTCACAGTGACTCTAGCTGCAATAATTGGAGTTGGCTTCTATACGACTTTCTCCTTTTTATGCAAGAGCAAACAGAATTGCGAGGAGATCCACTCTTACATCGTATTCATCCCTATTGTTGGCTATATTGTCTTGAGGAATATTTCTGGAATTCTCAGAACGAGATATTCGACATTCTTTACTTGGTTCGGCCGCATATCGCTGGAGCTCTTCATTTGTCAGTATCACATTTGGCTAGCGGCTGATCGGCACGGAGTTCTCGTTCTATTGCCAGGATTTCCTACTCTTAACATGATCATAACTAGTTTCATTTTTGTCTGTGCCTCCCACGAAGTGCACAGATTGACCCAAGTTCTCCTGCCTTACGCTGTGCCGAATGAATGGAAATTGGCTCTGAGAAATTTCGCGTTCTTCCTTATCATTCTCATTCCTATCGGACGATACGATGGCATGTTCTAAGTTTCTAAGTATAAAACTCTATGTGATTGTTTAGCATATAAACACTTTTTGTTGTACTTATTTAATTCGAATCCATTTTTAATGCGCCTTTATGCTAATACCACCGCCTGTTGTATGCAAACTTCAGAATTTGTCCATAATTTTAAAAAAGCTTTAAGGATAATGCGGGGCTCAATCTGTCCAGTAGCTAGGAAGCCTCAAATCGCTGTCCCACTCTAGGTGCATAAATACTTCCTTCCAACTCTTTCCTTAACAAACGCAGCTTTAAATTCTTGTTTTAGTCCATTTACTGTTCCGAATGTTTTATAACTTTAAAGAATTGAAATTTTCATACCAACTCAGTTTCTTAGTGTGGGACAGCCTAAAGGTTGTTTCAGATTTAAAAACAAAACACAAAGAACCCCGCCGGTGTAAAAACGAGTAATGTTACATAGGATTAACTTTACAGTGGACGAAATAGCTATGAATTCAGTTTGCATATTATTGGATTTCCAATTTGGTAGACTATCACTACATTTGTATATTTAAGTAAAATAGCTATTGAAACTATTGAAAAACTAACTTTATACGAGTTATTGTTGTTATACTTCTATCATATTTCTGAAAACTAGAAACGACAAGAGAAGTTTATTTTTAAAGACTTCGACGAGTATTTCTAGCTTCAATCACTTCTACAGTAAGATATATAAAAAAATGCATGTACCCATGTGTGTCTGTCCATCGATCCCATATGTAAACCGTTGGATCGATCTTGTTCAATCACATCTAGGGGTTTCAAAATATAACATACGAGCTGAAAATAATAAAATTTAATCTAATTCAAACAAACAAGAGTCTGCGACACGACGACATACACAGCATTTATTTAAACTTGGTATTTCGGGGTCAACAGGCTCATAATTTGTCTTTCATATCATGTCCTTCTAAATAAACCATAGTTATAAAATCTTAAAAATTCTCGTGCTCTAACATATTCTTAATAAACATTATAAAAAACAATTGGAAACATAGAGATAGGATTCACTCGTTTATGGCGTGACAGAGCTGCCCTACCATCAAATTTGTAACACTCAAGAGTCAGCTATTTTATACTAGAGGATACTTCCTAATTATCTAAAGTACTTAGGTATTGTGAGTATCAACTAGCATTAAATCATATGTTTGATAAAAAAAAAAAAAGCATTTACTCAGGTTTTTATTCATACGATTGTAACTGACGTGTAGTAGGATTATCATTAACTTATAACTGGACCTATAATTATTTCCGCCACTGTATTCAATTCAGATTTATTTATTGGTGCAATGGGTTCAAATAAATCGTACGACTTTGTAAAGTTGCACCAGCACATGTTTTTTTATATTAGATTAGATACTATTAATAATGATTTAAGTTAATAAAAAGCATTATACAGAAATTAGTAGAGCAAATTTTACTGTGTTTACAAATTCGAATTGCTTGGTGAACTCTTATTAAAATAAATAGAAGATCAAATTGACCAACGTCTACTGAAAATATTAAGAAATTGTAAACTTTATTATGATCTATCTTCTTCTATGAGAGAAAAAATATTAAAATGAAGTAAATCAAAGAAAAGACTAGTTGACAGTAAGACAACAAATTACTTCGACCCGATCGATTTAAATAATAAAAACGTACTTAAACAATAAATATGAACAACCATGATTTAAAACATTGAATGAGCTAATTAAAGTAACTATAAATTAATTCAACATTTTATCATACCTTTGGTATGTTTGTGATGAATTGTCTCCCATTATTAAGAAGCTTTCAGGTAAACTATTATAAATCATATAATACTTCTTTTTGAGTTTAAAAGATTATACGTATAAATGAATTTTTCTTAAGGTGATCGCATCCCTTCCAACTTAAAACTTTATTTTTCACAAGGCATGCGGTTTTGAATGCATAGGAAAATTTGTAGACACAGAATAGTCTGTTTTTAGCTGAATTTTTAGATTGTTTTACTTACTGCAAATAAGGACTTAACTCAACTTTTCAGACCACCAATTCGACTATAAATTGTCATGCTGTTTTCATTAACTTCTCAGAAATACTGAAATCATTTATTCATTTCTGTAAAATAAAAGCCAAAGCTTTATCTAAGAGAAAATTGTGTTGGTACGATAAATTTGCAGTATTAATAAATCGATACCACCAAATATTTTCAAATGGTAAAAGAACATTGACGATTTACCTTATGTTCAATTTATCAAAAAGAAATTTAGAAGCAATTGTAAAAAGCTTTTAAATAAAATGTTTATTTTATCCTACTATGCAAAAAATTGCCAGCCTGAGATGTTTTGTGTATGATGACTTAATTTTAGATACCTAGAGAATTATAATATAGTTATTTAAGGCCAAGGCTTATTCTTTCATAGGTAGTTGTGATTCAAATCTCTGTTTGAAACAGTGCAGTGAGAAAACTCTTAATTTCAGCAATAAATATATTGGCTTTCGTTATTTGTACATCTTCAGATCCATGTCACAAAGGAGTAAATTTGGTGTAAGGCATTTTTCTTCCTATCTACAGTAAAATCTCAACATTCTCCACGAATCGTCCGCGCTTTGTGACGGTTCTTCGAGGAGCAGGTGAAGAACTAAAAAATTTCCTACTAGCAACGGAGGAAGCTCCTGTCACGAGTCCTTGTGCTTTACCTGTGAAGTGAAAACGTCGTAACCCAAAGAAATTGTGTTGTCGTAGAGCACCCGGAACTTGGTTGGCAGCCAGTAGAAGTTGATAATTTGGGCCAGGGGCCACACAGCCCACTCCGCCGCGTACAACTTCCAGGCCTTGAGCCTCATCTCCTCGACAATTTGAGGGCCAGTCTTCTCCTCCAGGATGCCCATCGTTACAAAAAATACCGAAATGTACGCCGGGGAGCAGATTAATTGGTCGAGGAGGACCTTCTTGAGCACCACGGCCAGGGTGGAGCCCGGGAGGCGCCTGTCCAGGAACTTGTACCAGTGGTGGCAGACGGCGCCCACCGTCGTCCCCGAGATGCCCATGTACACGGTCCGTCTGCAGCTCCAGGCGTCGATTTCGCCCACGTACTTCTCGTACTTCTGCTCCAGGAAGTCTCCCGTCGAGGACAGGACCAGCGAGATCGTCACGTTCGTGTAGAAGAGGTATTTTTCGCTGAATGCCTTGTCGGACGCCGCCTTCAGCTTCTTCAGAGGTCCATTGCTCAGGTTTCGCAGCGCTGTCCGAACTGATAACATGGAATTCGTGGGACTGGGACTCGGTTACAAAACTTTTGCAAGGTCTGCCGAAGGGCACAGCGCCAACCAAACCCGGTCCTCTTCGAAGCACTCAGAACCAGAAGACATAGTCGATTCGTCCGCCACACGTGCCAGAGTCCCTTATTGCGTTGTCAAAAACAGCTGATTGCAATATTCGCAGAATTTATTTAAACCACCGTGGACTCAAACCTGTACGCAGGAAATAAATTCTTCAATCCACTAATTAATCGGATATTGTTGTTTAAATCGAAATGTGTGACAACTTATTGCTTTTAAAACCATTATAAATAGTAATTTATATCCGTCTTAAGATTCAAAACAATAATTCCGGCAAGCGAAAATGCCCAACGCTTGTTAAGTTTTCAGACTAAGCATCACAGAAAATTTGAACGTTTTGCGGCCAGACTAAAGTAATTACAGCGATTTCCCTAGACTTCATCCAAGTTATCGACAGATTTCTACAGGACGAGTATAGGGTGACACAAAATATTTTTAATACTAATTTTATCCTTTATTTTTCTAAATTTCTTTTTTAAACATATAATTGTCCTTTCTCCTCCTTCATTTCTTATAATTATTATATTCTTTTGAGTTTTACCTATAAAATATATGCATTTTTTCAAACATGGTAAATTTTACAAATTTTAAAAAGAACTTTAATTTAAAATTATGATATTAATATTCTCTGAAAAAAATCATTTCCTTATTTCCTAAATTGCATTAACAGTTCCAATATCAAATATTCACCCTTTTATATACTTTTATGAGCCCTTATTTTCGAAAATTATATACATTTAATATGTAAGTAAAATTAATCTTTACTTTGCATTCTGTCAGCAACGGAATAGAAAAAGAATTAAAATGCATTTGCAGCGAAAGTCGATTATACATCTATATTCCAATATTGCTTAAGTTGCCGCAAATTTACTTCAGTTATCTTTGATTTCAGTTACTTTTCCTTAAAAACGCCCTGCCTATTAAAAGTCTTAACACTGTCGCCGCAAAAATTAATTCAGTGCTCAAAACTTTAAAATTTTATGCCCAGGACTTTACAAACCAAGTAATTAATTGCAAAATGGAAATTCTGAAGGTTTAACTTTCGTTGATTCCTTAAACCAAAGTTTTCGCCTATTTACAACTTGAATACTCTTGTAATTCTTCAACGCGGACTGTAGTTTTCTCGGTTCATACATCTCCATGTCCTTTAACACCTTGCATTAATAAAAATAAAAATACATTATTAAATAGTCAAATATAACTGGTATCTTACCCAAAATGTCTGAATCCGTTGCATCTCTTTCATCATTTTACGACGGACTAAATATGGTTTAAATAGGATATAATAAAAAATTTCGACTAAAGATAGCGAGCTGAACCCAATGAACAGTCCAAGAAGTCCACCGGCATTTGCTGAAACAGAGTCACTTGAGTCTTAACGAAAATAATAAAATTTTGAAAATATTTCCACCAACAAAATCAGTCATTCCCACGTACTGCTCCTTCGTATTTGCTCGAAAAGAGTGCTCCATGTACAAAATATGGACCACAGCCATATTCTGAGTAGCGTACTCTAAAGGGATTCCCTGCAGAAGTTTGTTGCGAATAGCGAACTTCTGCTCCCGAATAGGCGATGTCGTGGAGCTGGTAGAATATTTCAACTCAAAACATCCAGCGGTGCACTGATCGCTGCAGTTCGCATTGTCGAAGCAATAGTCCAAATTTTGATAGCAAGGCCGATCCCGGATGCTGCAAATTCGCATATTGTGGTCTACTCGAGGCATAAAGTACTGGGTGCAGTTGCATTTTTTAGCAATTTGAGAGGCCCAGGACTCGTACTCACAATTCCTAGTTAAATATTTTGCATAGAATTGCAATTTCATTTCGTTGTTGAACAAACATTGGCGATCGTGTTGCTTGATTTTTGCGAGAAAGGGAGAGGCGTTGGATATGTCTGGTTGTATTACAAATCGGTACTCGGAACCAGGTCCAAAGGATACACCATATCCAGCCATATTTGGAACTTCGTTTGGGTTATGAAGTAATATCTGATATAAACAATGGTAGGCAAATGTATAAAAAATTCTAACTATTCAGTGTAGTTTTTAAGAGTTCTTTAATGTTCTAAGAGTTCTAATTAAAACTGAATCTAGGTACCTTAAAACCGGGCCCATTTGTAGAGGAGCAATAGTAATCATTTATTTCAGCGTCCAAAATTATGTTCAAACCATAAGTTCGTCCAACACCTAAAAAATGTTTTCCTCGATTTATTTCATTATTTATAGTATATACCATAAAACGAAAACCTAAACCAGGACGAGGATAAAACGGTCCACCTTCTGAAGGATATCCATGCTGCAAAGTCCAATTCGTTAGAGTTACATTATTTAAAATGGTTTTCGAAAAAAAAGCATTGCTGTAAATTAAGCATTTTAATTTCATATATAATAGTAAAATTAATTTCACACGATATTTATTACCTTGCATTTTTGTAAAAGATCGATTCGTGAGCGGAATTAAAAGAGCAACAAAGTCCATCGTCTGAAATTACTGACTTAAAAAGTTCACTGCAATTGCTGTTCATTGTTCCAAAATCGCATTGTACTAATAACTTACTGCAGGGTTGTGAAATCTTTAATATATTTATTTTATTTTATATTAAAAACATCAATTCAGAAACTTTACATTCAAAATTACGTCTTCAAACGTATTCCAATTCAATAAACTTTCTGAATTTTCGGTATCATTGAATCCGAGATCTCGGTCACAAAGGGCTTCCAAAACTAAGGAATGAACACCTCGTCTGTTGTGGAATAAGATATCATAATATAATTTTAATTGTTTTGAGCATTCACCTGCTCAAATTAGCAACTCTACTCGCGCTTGCCTGGTTCATATTACATATAGTTACTGCTGGGAATGGCATTCGTTTTATATCCATAGGCACAGAACTGATTCCTATAATTACTGGATTATTCGTCCACTTTATGTAAAGATTAAGGATGAAATTCACTAATAGAGCAAATGCTCCTAAAAAAGCTAACATGAAGAAAACTCTGAAAAAAGTCAACCAATGGAAGTGAAAGATCGATATGTAAATTTACTCACCTTTCACAATAACTTAACTTTTTAACCTCGACATACTTAAGACCGTGAAGTGTTGTATTTTTGCAGAATTCTCTACAACTTTCAGTTACAACAGCATTACGAGAAGAGTCGTTCTTCTTTTGCAGTTTCTTGCTTCTAAGCCACTCCATGTTGTTACTACTTGAACTACTTTCTTGGTAATACGCTTATTTTAACTAAAACCCAAACTAGTCTAGGAATGAAACAAAATCATTTTTTGATTCCCTATCTAATTTTTTTCCTAAATTCATCAGCTTAATCACTCCATAATAGATATTGGGACTAATTACATGAAACTAAAAACTAATGAGCTTAGTTCAAAGAATCTAAAAAATAAAAACCAACATTGAAACAAGCCCCTCAATTTGGAAATAGAAATTCTTCTTTTACTGAGTTTATCATTTAAACTTCGGCATAAATTTAAAAGAATTTTGCTATTTTAGACATACGTAAATTAGATTTTTTAAACCTTAATAGGACTAGGTACAGCTATTAATTTTTTTAATATACAGTCCTTAGACGTTAGTTTCTGTTTTGAGTATTAAAAGTAGTCGATCTCATTGAAGGAACTTTAAAGAGGCTTATTTAACGATATTCGCAAAAATCATTTCATAATACTGGTCTTAAAAACCGTCTATCATCAAGTTTTAGTGTAGCAATTAAACTACTAAAGAAAATAACTTTACAATTATCCTATAAAATCCTTAACATCACGCAAATCCAAAGTAGGTGATGATGTATTATAAATCGAAAAAGGTCGAGTGCATGCAATCCCATAAAATGATGACTGAATATAAATTCAAATCGAAAAAGCTAAACACGCCTTTAGAAAACCATCCATTAAAGAGGGATTAAAAAGGGCTCTTTAATCGTAATCGCTAGGTCATCGCAGGTTTAATTGCAGCTCACGTAAAGTGGTGAAATCAATTACATTACCGACTTCGGTTGCTTTTGATTGCATAGCAAGAGGTGCAACATTCGGTTGCCTTTAGTCACTTTTAATAATGTCGGCGAAGCTGAAATCATTCCCGATTTTTTCGGAAATTAACGGACAAATCATCAGACGTAGGAAACGTATAACATTTTATTTTCTCGAAATATAAACATATAGTATGTAACTTAAGAATTCGTTTAATTATAGCAGAAAATCCAGTAAGGCCTTCTGGTTTGAAGATGTTTCAAAAACGGTCCAAAAAATTTGGACTTCAATTCGGGGAATATGCTCGAGATTTTTGCACGAATACCACTCTGCACGGACTCAGATATGTTGGAGATAAAAATCTCTCGTTGTTCGAAAGGTAATTATAATTATGAAAGTCTTATTGAAAGTGTGATGTGTTAATTATAACAACGATAGTTACCAACATTTATTATAGATCTTTTTTTGGACTTGCCTTTCTAATAGCGTTCGTCGTGGCCACTCAATTCATCTTGAACGTCTACCAGAAGTGGTCCTCGACTCCGGTTATTATAGGACTGAGTGCGATGCCCTTTTACATCACGAACATCCCTTTCCCCGCAATCACGGTCTGCAACATGAACCAAGCTCTGGCTAGCAAAGTGAAAAATATTAACAAGTAAGAAAACTGCTAAGAGGTATCAATTCCTGGACTTTGAAATTTTCACTTATATTCACACTTATTTTTAAAAAGTTCTTAAAACCTTGGTCTAATAGAGGTATGAATTAAAGTAAGCCATTTCCACTTTCGTAATTTTTACATAAATTGATAAAAACGTTAATCCCCGAAAACATCACATATGTACATATAATTATTATTATTATTTTTGATTTCTGTACATTACAATGAAATACTCGTGTATACCAAGTTTTCACAAAACCAGCATTCAGGCAGAAATGTTAGAAATACAAAGAAATTAAATTTGGATATTGGAGTATTATAAAAAATTATTTTTAGTTATATGTAGTTAAATTTTCTCACTTCTAAATTACTAATAAATAGTGTGATGCAATTATACAGGTTATTAAATAAATAGAGTTTCTATACGAGATGGAAAGAAAAAACTAAAGTGATTTTTAAATAGTAACTTATAAATTCTTATTTCTTAGTTAAGGGAAAAAGTTAACCAATAATAATCAGGAAACCAATAACCAATCAAATTAATTCAAAAAGTAATTGTTAAAGATTTTAAATATAAAGCACTGCTCTGGTATTTGAAAATATTGAAGTTCGGATATTGGTTCCTAATTACTTTACAGGTCAGTTAATTAATTTTAAACTCCTTTTTCTAAACAGGACAAGCATTGAATATTCGATTGTTCAAACTCTCTGCTCTAGAGACGCTGATATCGATTCTGAGACGGTTAACGCTACCAGTGACTGGGCTATTTTCCAAGATTTTCTCTTAGAGGTTTGTTTCTTTAATAATTTCAAAATTGCTCCTTTTAAAAATTGTTTCATTTAATTTATAAGAATACTCAACCTTGCGAAAAGATGCTCCTCGTCTGCAAATTCGGTTCAGTGAAAATGAATTGTAAAAAATTATTTCATTCATTACTAACCGATG
Organism: Eutolmus rufibarbis; assembly: GCA_963920795.1. Taxonomy (NCBI): domain Eukaryota; kingdom Metazoa; phylum Arthropoda; class Insecta; order Diptera; family Asilidae; genus Eutolmus; species Eutolmus rufibarbis. The sequence continues at coordinate 43,568,152 of OY987206.1, forward strand.
AGGGGCTCTGTTGCACTTTTAACGCCGTCGATCAAGCTTTTATGTACAAAAATGAAACGTAAATACTTTAATAATTATGTCTGAAGCATTATTGGTGAAATACAAATTTTAGAAATAACTTAGAAACTTTGGACACGCCCGATGGTCTCGCCATAAACTGGACTCCTGAAAGGGGATATCCGAAGATCTTATCCGAAGAGTTCTTTCCTAGAACCGCAGTCGGTGGGATTCGATTTTAATACTTTATTAGGTTTTTAATTAAAAATATTTCTACTGTAGGTACAGGAAGCAGTTTAGGATTGACTGTAATAATGGACGCGCAAATATCAGAGTATTACTGCTCCTCTTCGAATGGTGCTGGATTCAAAGTGAGCCTCTTTTCTCGTAATAGAGTTTGTGTTTTAAATGTTGAATCTTCTACAAAGTGAATAATAGTTATATTTTTCTAATGGTAAAAAGATGCAATATTTCGAAAAAAAGCCTTGTTTCTACTGACCAACATGTATTTTAATTACTATACTTTGCTATAGTAAAAATTGAGAGCTTCATGTTTCATGTTTCTAGTAATAAACTACAGTTCTGAGAATAATAATAATTTTGAACACAGGTTTTGCTGCACAATCCAACGGAAACGCCAAATGTAGCCGACACTGGAATTTTACTTAAAGCAGGCTACGAGACCCGAGTGGTAATAACGCCTCACAAATCGGATGCTTCGGACTCCTTACGCACCATGAAAAAGGAATATCGCCAGTGCATCTTCGACCACGAAGGCAATCTATCGTTTTTCGGCACATACTCCCGTAGGAATTGTGAGATTGAATGCGAGGCACGATTAGTGGCAGAGGAGTGCCAGTGCATCAGCTACTTCATGCCAAAAATTATTCCAAACATCACAATTTGCGGGCTGAAAGACTTGAAATGCCGCGAAACAGTCAACAGGAAAGTCGAACAGTTCGTCAGTAACGAAACGAACTGCAGCGAGCAATGCATTTCGTCCTGTTTCGAGCTCAATTTCAGTCCAGAGATATTTGCTGCACCCATTAATCATAGTGGATTCAAAATCAAAGACACCTTTATCCAGCGAATCTCTAATGAATACGCTGAGACGAATATCGCCTCGGTCCACTTTTATTACATGGACAAGGCATTTCGGAGCAATACGAAGGAGCAGTTTATCGGATTTACAGAATTTTTGTGTTAGTTAAATTTTTGTAGAAGCTAATCTTCATTTATAATTTGCAACTCAATTTAATTACAGCAAATACGGGGGGTCTTATGGGACTATTTTTGGGCTTCAGCTTCTTATCGTTTGTTGAATTAGTTTACTATGGTACATTTCGTCTTTACTGCCAGAGGAGAAGGATGAAACCAAAAAAAGTAAAGGTCGAGGTAATTTAAGTAATTTCGCAAAAAGTTTAAGACTAAAAGACTACCTTCCCTCTGTGTTTCTAGAGCTTATCACAATTCATGGATCGTCCGAATCCATTCGCTCGGAAGGGTTTAAATAAAATTCACAACGTAAGGTTTTAGTCGGCTTTAACTTCCCTTTTTAAGCCTGGTAAGAGTACAGTAAAATTCATAAATATTCAAATAGCATTATTCAATTAAGTTGACTATATCAATTTTATTTCTAAATAATTTTATTTTAAAAAATGTTGTACATTTCAATTAAATATACGTTTGGAAATATGTTTTCGTTTATTTTTGGGAAAATTGGATGCAGGATGTTGAGCACGATTTACATTTTAGATGGAAATGGAAATCAGGAAACAGGGTAGGATAGTTGCTGAAAGAACGGAGTAAAAACACGTCACTTGATCAGTCTTATTTATACTTTGTTTATTTATTTGATTGTATTATTTTTTATTTGCTCATATACTTTATTATTTTATTGTGGTATTTATTTTATTATTCTTCCTTCGTATATTTTTATGTAGGTAGGTTATTTATTGTTTATTTTATTAAAACCATTCACAACATTAAAATTTGTACCGACGCGTATTATATGAGTTTGTATTGTATGTTTATGATGTATATGTATATGATAATTTAAAGTTACGTTGCCTTTAAAACACTGCGGAACTCTTTTAATTTTGGCATCACACAAATTTCCCAAATATTTTCCCACCTTGCAGACTTGTGGACTAAGATGATGGATGGCCTTACATTTAATCCTGAGAAGCTGTTATTTAATATCGCATTTTATCAGGAAGACTACGATTTCCGGAGTCTAAACCTCGAAGACCGATTTGGAACACATTAATTTAATCGTAATATTAAAAGCACATGAAGAAAACGAAGGCTTTTCGTAAATAAATATTTTATATTTTTAAAAATAAAAGTATATATGTATATCTGTAACTATTTATATTCATATGTATATAAAAACAATCTTTGTCCCTACAAAATAAATAAAATAATTACATTAACAAAAAGTTTAACTTAATTTACTTCACATCTCGGTTAATTTGAATTCGTCTCATGCTGGGATGAAAGATCATTAACTGGAGAGAGAGATATTTTCTTATGTTTTTTTTTTGTTTTTGTTTTTTTTTCACATTTACTTTAAAGAAGTAAATACATTGCACGTTTTATATTTTCTAGAATAGTCATAATGTCAACACCGATAAATAAAAGTATCAAAAATTTCAAACGAGCTCTTCAAAATTAAGAATCTATCATGCAATAGCTCAACAATAAATAATTTTTCTTACAGGTATTTTTACAAGTAATAAGTTGTAAAGAATTAAAATGATTTAAGCTGAATTTCTTGATAGGGGTTCTAGCGTATAATTTAGCTATTAACAGTCGAATTGAGCAGCAGATTTTTACTTTTAATTAGAGATAAAATGGAAGGCACAAAAGATGTGCGAAAAATAGAAAATTTTGAATTCTTAAAATCCAAGCTCTACTAAGAAATATGTTTTTGAGCTTTCTTTTTTTTATCCAATGTTCTCTTAAGTAATTTTGAAGTAACTAAGCAAAATCACTAACAATTTGAAAATTTGGTCGAATCATTAAAATATCTTTTAAATTTACGCTATCCTCTAATCTCGATAAGGTAACTTAATTAATACATTTATCACAAAATTCGTCTGCAATAAATGTTAACAGCCATTTACATTTGCATTCACAATTTTTGCTTGTAAATAGCTTCTCTACATCGCCGAGAGATCAGAAAATATTAACATGAAATTTTAATAGCGATAATTATGAGAGCTTATTTTGGTGATCACGATCAATATTGAAATTATGACTACATCTAGAAGGACTAAAAAATGCGCACATACATACTCACTAGGTGGTTTATAGGTTATCCCTAATGTTACATTAGGAATTCTTACTCTAATTGATTTGACTCCTTAATGACATCCGATTAAATAATAATTACTATAAAAAACAACAAATAAATTAGAAAGATTGTTTATCTTTTAAATGATTTTATAAATAATTTTGTAACTTTCGCCCTTTGAGAGGTTGTTTCTTTTCTGAAGGTTGCATTCTTCGAAGTATCTAGTTTTGCACTGAAGATGAAAGTGCTATCAATTTGATTGTCTTAATGTAGAGGCGTGTATGTGATTAGGTTTCTCGCAACCGCAGCAAAAACTAGGTCTAGAGTCCCCAATTTAAGTAGGAACGCCTCTTCTATGTGAAGTAGAACTGCAGTCAGGTGCAACTGGTATGTAGATGATGCGAAACAAGTGACCGCCCGTAAAGCAATGAAAATGTTCCTACTCTAAAATTTAACATAACTTTTAGAACATTATTCCACGCTAAGAAATTCATGTGATACGAATTGATCAAAAAAAAAAATAAAGACAGTTCACAAACTATGACTTTCTAAGCTATACGCTACGCTTTCTTTTACTTTCCATTAAATTTTTCTTTGGCTTTTTAAAAAAAACTTTCACAAAGGAAAACATACATACATATAAAATTTAGAGTCTTGCTTTTCTGCTCTTATTATAAATCTTAGAATAGCAATATGAGCTCGAATAAATCATCTTTCTCTGTTGAATTTATTAAGCAGACGTCAGGGAGACAACAAATTGGCCTAGATTAAAAGATGGTATGAACTCGAAACATATTTGAATATGTACTTTAAACCGAAAATTCAAAGAATGACCATCAAATTGGAAATCAACCTATTGACTTAAGAGCCTGACAAACACAAGAATGATTGCCGAATTATAACTGTTTAGTTAAAAAGTGTACACAAAAATTTTCGTTTCACATTATTTTAATAATTCTACGCCTTCATGATGCTAAAACTGGCCCTAAGCCAACAATGGCAAATGACCGGTATTAGCACAACTTCCGCTTTGAGCAAGCGAACTCTGTGTCCTATCTTCCTACAAGTTGTAGGTGCCTATTTACATAAAGTAAGCTGTAAAGTAGAGTATAAAAGTAAACAAGAAGAAATAGAAAACAATATGATCTTCCCTATATTTACACCATTTAAAAATTAGCCATTCAGATCTAAATAATGTTGATGGGGCTCCTGCGAGCGACTCCTCCCTATGATCTTATGCTACTTAGACTATTTTTATGACAGCCGCTCCCTTCGGCTTGATGTTCTGGGAAAAAATACTTAAGAGGATTTTTTTCATATTACATGTTAACTACATGTATATATTTATCAGGGTTGCTTGAAAAAATACATCTTATGTGATTCCAGGGTGAGTGACCTGAATGCGCCTACAGTTAGTTTTATAAGGTTTATGAGATAGGTGGACACTTAACAAATACGCTGATTTTTTATTGTTTTCACTATTTTTTATGTTATTCCAGTTGTTGAACTCAGCCCCGGGCCGAGTCAATGTGTGCAAACGATGCAAGATATCTTGTTAATTGTTAATGCGCTGACTATAATTTTTGTCGCCGAAAACGTTTAGCACAAATCTTACGAGCTGTTTCCGTTGGCAGTTCCTGTCGCAACAGTGGCTGACGTCGGCGTGGGCGGAACGGACGATAAGGTGGGAGTTGTGTTGCTGGCAACAGCTACAACCATCTGTTTCATTGAGCTCAGGTACTGAGTACTTATTAAAGGTAACGCTTGACCTCCAACCGACAAGTTAACCTTTACGAGTAAAAATTACTTGTTAGAAGGGAATTCTATCCTTGACTTAAGGGTAATAAACCTTCCAAGCTTTGTAAAAAAAAAAAAAAAAAAAAAAAAAAATTTTCTTTACTGATAATGATGTTCCATATATGGAAAATTATTTGTTATTAAATCATACTTTTCTAAAAAATATTTTTTAACAATATCTCACTTTTGCCGGCATGAAAACATAAACAGTTTTTAAACGAAAATTTTCTTTAGCCTTATGGCTATTCTATTTCATATATTCATTTTTATTTTTAATGATTCCAAAACGCTAATTTTATTATTTTTTGAATTTTGGTTTTAAGGCGTTAGATCAGTGTTTAGTAAAAAATATTTTTATGAAAAAAATCTCCCAAATAAAAACATACAAAGCCTACATCGTACCCTTGCACTTGATTGCCATACATTGAAATGCGTTTTTCTTAAGACAATGTTCTTAAAAACCGATTCTCGAGATATATTCATTGTATTGTCTTGTATTTTTCCTTCTCAGGCGTTGATCGATAATTTTTGTAATATTAATATTCGCAATCCAGTATCTCTCGACTGATCACTGATGTATAAGAAATAAAGTTTCCTTGCATTGAAAGCACTCCTGAAACTAAATTGAGTTTGAATGTAAGTGTATATAAATATTTTTTTTTTACCGGTCACACTGAATTAACCCCTTAAAACCCACAATTTCATAAATATATTTATTGATTTTATATTATTCTACAGAAAAAATATTACCGACAGGGAAAAAATCCCTAAATTTTTTTTTAATATTTTGGCGCCGAGAAGGTATATAATCCCTTAAACAAATTTTCGCCACTAAGAGAGAAGTAACTTACTTTTCCAGCTAGTTGAGGTGAGGATGCTATAATATGCGCTAAGTTACTGCCAGGCTGCCCCTGAGATACGACGATTGGAGTTAATCCCGATATTGGTGCCCCTGACTGAATGGGTGTAACTACATGAACTGCCCTTCCTGAGGTTGCTGTAGCATCCGTACCTGCAGTCAAACGGACGTCTCTCCTTCAAAATTTCTAAATCTTCAATAGCCTTCCTCTTACCCTTTAGCGTAATACTATTATTTACAATCGCCAACTTTCCATTTCCCCTGTATAACGCTGTAGTTCCGTTCGTGCCCGCAGGCAAAATATTCAATTCAGCACCGCCTGGTAATCTGGCCAGCTCAGATGCAATATTACCTGAGTGATTAACCGTAGAATTATTGCCTGCTGAATTGTTCCCTGATGCTGTTGTTCCGCTAACCAAAAGTTTGTGCAATTGGGCGCCCGATGGCGAGGTTACCGTCGTGGTAGGAGGAGATTGTTGCTGGTTCCGATTCTGTGATTGTTGTACTAAAATACAATAAATCAATTAATACAAAACCACTCAAAGCTGGAAGAACTGTGGAGCTTATTATAGAAGTCAAATTATTTTAGTGACTAAACTTTTTATATATAGCTGAACAGGCTACGTAATTCAGCTATAAGAACTTGTAAAAGGTACTAAGAAAGAAAGAAGAAATTGATTCAGCTAAAATTGCTTGACTTCCATAAAGAAAAAAAAAATTGTTTTAAGTTACCTGTTGGCGTGCTTAGCTCAATTGTAGCCAGGCCGTTAGTTCCGATTACCCTGAGTCCAGGAGATGAAGTAGTGAGCATTGGAAATGAACTAACCACTAGTCCACCACCGCCTACTACCTGAGACAGCGCAAGCGGTGTCGACGACAGGATTTTATTATCTTTATCGACCGGAGCCAAAGCGATGCCATTAAGGAGTTTTATAACCTTCGTTGGCTGTTCACTCTCATCAAAGAGTTTCTCCATTTTAAGCTCTTTACCGCAACCCAGATTTGAGGTGTTGCCCAGAATAACTCCTGGCGGTGATGTTTCCCGGTTTTCTGGCGTTTTCCGGCACACACCGTTTTTTCCAGTCAAATCTTTTAGTGTACTGCTTGTAATTTGTATATTTTGTGAGGAATTGAAATTTATTGGAATCCCCGAGCTGGTTGCAGTTGGCGAGGTGATGCATAGACCGTTGCTGTCGCTCGTCGTTATGTTGATCGCAGTCGTAGACAAGCTACACGGTGCTGTAGAAACCAAAGCGATATTCTGCGGCGCTGAAGTCGGACTCAACTTGATTCCATTTGTAAGGTGCGGAATTTTTAGAGCTGTAGTATTACCAATTGGTGGAGATGATGAAGTTACTGGGGAGGATGACGATACTCCACTCGATGATGGTGAAGGCGAAGGCGTTGATGGCGTAGGTGAATTACGCGTTAGCACTGTTCCTGACATATTTTTTGTTGTTAAAGAAAGAGGCATTGAACTGGTCACAGGACTTATTGACTTCAGATGAGGAGAGATTGGTGATGTGTTTGAGTGCACTGATATAACCGGAGATATAGCAGTTGGCATGGATATTTGCATCTAAGAATAAAATAAATTATTTTTACTATGAAAACAAAGTTAAGAACATGTCTTACTCCAGATCCTAAGGGGGATGAAACAGTAGTTACACTTGATAGTGAGCTAGAAGAACTGTATCTTACGCTACCCCTGCCAGATGACAACGAAAGTGAATCGCTTAAGGGATCTGTAACTATAAATATTATTTCATTTTTATAAATCCTTTTTTTAGAATCTAACACAAAACAAACATTACGTCATGAAACCAGAAAATCAACATTAAAACAAAATTTAATAGTATATTGTTCACCAAGGGAGCAAAATAGGACATTTTTATCCAGGTATGTAATTAAAAAAAATTTAAGCAACCAAGTAATTTCACATTTTACAATGCGTGTATCATTATGCAACTGATATACCACGTTTTAAGGCGACAATAGTCGGATAAGACGACTATACAATAAGGAAATCTTTAAGTTCAGGATACAACTACAGCCCTTAATCATACAAAAAATATGATTTTTGAATTTGCGCCCGAATTCAGGCCCCAATAGAAAATATTTCATTCAAAAGTACGTAATGCCCGTGCGTCTTGTATACAATATAATCCACTGCTGCGTGGTTCACATATAAAGTTTAAATATACAGCATGAACTGTTTTTAAAATTTTAGCTGTCCGCCACAAATGATATGCGTAAAGTGATCTAGAATTATAGAAAACTAGCACATGATAGCAGTGAGAGCAGTGGAGGCTTATATAAGCGGGCGGGTAGACAGTTTCCTTTATTTAGGTCTAATTCTTGTTTTTTTTGATTGCAAATCATATTGGCGGTGACCATGATTTCGGTTGAATTTAAATTGATGAATGCCGCAATAATCAGAATATTTTACAAATAAATTTATTTCACTCGAGTGTAAGCAAGCGATGGGATAATTTTGCACATACCCCTTTCAGCTGGAATGTTTCCTATATCTCCTTCGGAAATGATATTAGATAAATCTATATTATCAAACTTGGCCGTCAGCTCCCTTTTCAGATTAAGAATCTTCTTCTGGGCGTTGATTTTATCTTTCGCCAATTGTTCGACCTGTTGTTCCAATTCACGTTCCTTCCTTCGCAAAGACTGTAAGAGAGAAGCCCGTTTACAATTTTTTATTAAATATAAAGCGAAAATTTCAGACTCACCATTACATGCCTGTAAGCAGCTCCGAGTATTGCTAGATTCGATGTTTTCTTCTTCTCTTCGTCTTTGAGCTGAAGCTGAAGTTTGAGTTGTTCAAAACACTCCTTGAGGTGGGCCCTGCGATGCTTCTCCAACTTGTTGTGCACTTCTCGTGTTCCTGCTCTAAGAATGCATGGGCTACGTTGTGTACCACTATTACAAATTATATATACACGAAATTTTTGTAAAATTACTCAATCTAAATCTATCGCGTATTGTACAAACAAACAAAGCGTAAATTTTCGGAGTAGATAATCATGACAAATAATAGGATCGGTCAGGGTAAATGTTGTAAATTCTAAGCAGCTTTCTCATTTTATACGCCGCACCAAATTTTTGAAGCAGAAAACGGACAGAAGCATTAAAGTGATACAATTATTATTATTACTATTTAATTTTTTGTTTCGTCCATTGCTTTCAATATAATATAACCTTTAAAATAGAAAGCATCAACAAAGGTTGGAAAATGTGAGTGTAGCAAAACACGAGCTTTTCAAAAGCTTTTACTCTGGTTCTACAGCAACTTTCATTCCTTAACTCCCTTTTGTGAGTCGAAAGATACCCTAGGATTATTAACAGTTCTGTATCAGAGTTTTTAACAAAAATTCACGGGAGTTATGCCTTGGGCAAGAGAATTTGTAAAATTGCACATACATTACTTTCATGTGCGACGATTACTCGATCCAGATCGTTTTGTCGATTTTTTGTCAGCTAATAGAGAATTTTTCGGTGATAGTCTCGTATAAATACTAAATACCGAAGGCGACAAGAATCGTTGCAATAGAAAGGATTTAATTACATATAGTGGGCACAAAAAACGGTCAGGTTTTTCTTACCACAGCATTGTATACATTCAAATCACATAAGGATTAAATTAAGGTGGCGGTAAGAGCGAAACAAATAATCGCTTGAAAGCATAGTTCCAAAATTTAGGCAAACAGTCATGAATCTCCAATTAATTATTTGCTAATAATCTATAAAATTGTCCTAACATTTTTGTAATAAGTTAAACACTTACCCATTACTATTGGTGCTGGTGGTTCTTCTCCGACCAGTGGCCTGCGTCTGAACAGGTATTTGCTGATGATCACCATTATTTAGTGAATTAGTTCCAGTTGTTGAATTGCTTAGATTTAAATTGGTTCCACCACATCCTCCTCCAACACTAGAATTGGCACTGCTTCCGCTCAAGTAGCCACTAGACGATAAATTAAGACTCGATTGAGATGAATCCTCAGCAGTGGCTGTTATCACATTATGGACGTTTCCATTGTGGACGATTGTTGTCGTCGATGTTGGCGTTCCATTGCCGTTTGCTGCAATTTTGTTTGAGGAAAGTGATAAGCTTCGAACTCTCGCTGGCTCTATTTTGTTACTAGACATCGGGGGTGGTGTTAATGGGACAAACTTATATGGGACTTTGCTCGTGGATTGATTTACTGTGCTGATTATATTGGGAGAGGTATAATTTGGTGAGGGTAAACGGTAGATTGATTTGTTCTTCGCACTGTTGAAGTCTTTCATGTTTTCTATGGCTATGGCACTCTTGAAGAGAGAAGGATCACTACAAGATAGATCATTTGGCTGTTTTGATGATGTCGAAATCACTAGATAGGAGGGTGCTACTGAGTGGCCATTTATATATGGCTCCTCTGTAAATAAAATAAATAAAAAAACGAACATTCGCAAAACAAAACGAAATTGGAACAAACAATTTTTGTACATATTAACGAAAATAAATGCAATGAAAAATAAAGTCGATTGGCGATTTGATTAAAACAAACAGGGGAAATGAAAGCTTTCAGGATAGGAAATATGCATGAACGAATCCTAACAATTCTTCACATTTATTAGAGTCTCGTTGGGCGAATTTGTTTAAGCACACATAATTAAAATATATTTGCATTAACAAATTCCTTGAAAAGTTATATAAAAGATAGGAAGTAATTTACACGAGGATAACTAAAAATATGACTAATAACCAAAGTACACATAATAATAGTAGTGGAGAAAGGATTCACCTGAGTAAACAGTAGAGAATAAGACATTTATAAAGATCTAGAAGCAAAGAATATTGCTTTTGAGAAAGTAGTAATGTAAATTTTGAAAGCAACATCTATGAGTTTTGTCTGCTTAACAAAAGATTTTAATGTACCGTTTACAAATCCGCTCAATTCAGTTTTTTCGGCTATAGCAACATAAAATTTTAGAGAAATTAATATAGGAATCAAATGAAAGACCGAACCGCATTATTTCATGTATTATAACTTAAAAAACATTGTCTAGAGCAAAAATAAGATACATTTCTGTTTCATTCCTTTTAATGAAGTTAACCTTAGGAAGCCCTCAGTGCGTGAGCACTTGATCAATTTTCTTTAATACGTTCTATGATTAATTTTTCTGAACAAAATAACATAGTATTTTCTACCCCACCTTGTAAGTTTATTGGATACCGTAATAAGTAAAGATAGGTAGGAATAAAGTTGTATAAAATCTATTTCAAACCTGAAACCGTCAGCTAGCAGGAGCTTATACATTAATATCTTGTTAAAGCACATCATAAATTGTGGTTTAGAAGCTTCAATTGATGATGCAATTTAAACAAGGTAGAACCAGTCTGGCATAAGCATATGATTAAAACACTCATTACGGCACTTTATAGTGTCGTGTCTATTCGTTGCGTAATATTTAAACGGCATATTGCAGCTGCATATTATATAAGAAATCACCTTTTCTCTTCCTTTTCTAACCGGAAAAACTATGCCTCGATTCTCAAGTTCTATAATTCGAAAGTATTTTTGCTTTAATAAAATCTCCTTGGGGATATGCTGGTTTTTTATATAATTTAAAGCAACTTATTCTACTTAGATTTTAACAGCAAAACGCTTGAATGAGTCTGGAATTATGCAGTTGAAATATCAAAATTCTAAAATTTTAGAAATTTGAGTAAAATGAGTGTGTACGAATTTTCAGTTATTAATTTTTTGATGGCAAATTGTAAATTCCAGGGGGCTATATTAATGAGTGCAATTTTCTCATTGCTTTCGAAGCCATAAATTTTTAAAAATATAAATGACATTTGGAAATTTTACCGGCATTTTTTTCATACAAAAACTTTGCCTAAACCAGTAAAATTATTTATAGAATGTGGATTCAACTTGACCTCAGCTATGTAGATAGTTAAATTTTACGTCGAAGATTTATATCACGTATCTCAAATTTTTGTCTAATATAATATTTAAAATCTTATAAATGTATATTGTCAATAGCAATTACATGTACAGAATATTTAAGCTGAATAATCCACCACATTGGAGGAGTTACATCACAAATCAATGTGATTACGCTAAGCAGCCGCTGACCACTGCAATGACTAATTATTTTCTCATTCCGATTTGCATTAATTACACAATTTATTTACCCACGAGATCTACTGTTGCATCTTTTGTGCTGTTCTTCAACAAACTTTTTTACAAAACCTACGACGTCTACGACGGATTGCTAATAGCCCTTCCAAGGTTTTTATATAAATCTTCTGTCTGACGTACCTAACTAAGCAAACTTATTATTAAATGGTGATGGAGAAGGGTTAACCTGCTACCTACATGCCATACCTTTTTCGAAAGGATGGCTCAAAAAATAAATAAATAAAGATAGACACACCGATTTCGTAATTATTGACGTAGTTCGATAATGCTTCTGCGTGAACCCAATATCTGGCTGTGTCAGATCCGGCGGGAGAGATCTCTACATTTGCAGCTGGGCGAATTACGCCGTGAAATATATTTTGATTCTGGATAATACCAACACTTTTTTTTAGAGAGAAAAGAAAGGTTGGCAATGCAACAGAAATGTGCAGAATAATGCGGTTAGTAACTAGTACGTCGCCGCCTGAATGGAGAAGGCAACAAGTGTACTCTTTCCTCGTGGTAGCAGCACTCCACTGGAAGGGAGCAAGCATGCGCGGGAGATATGCACCGACCCGGCACGGCACCCACCATTTCAACATGTGCTTTGTGTGACATGACATCACACGCGGTCTACATATTCAGCACCGTGCATTTTTGTTTTTTCAGAGACGACTCATAGTGCCGAGCTGCTCTATTCTGTACGGTCTAGGTTGCTCAAAGAAGTAGCGCACCTATCGGTCAACAGTTTTTTCGAGCTTTCAAAAGTACAATGCTAGGCGAATTATGTAAGCTCCTAGCCCCTTTAGCCTCCCCACCGCCGAGCCGACAGCTTTTCACTATTAATGAAAATAACAGATTGTCCGACACGTGAATCGCATGCACGCGGATGATTTGATCTGGTTACATAGAGAGGCAAAAAGTGCCGATAGAGCTACCAGAGAATGTCGTTGTAGCACTCGGTGCGCGGAGCAGGAACGGCCTTATATAAATAGTAAAGAGGGTGGTTGACGCGGACTGCAGCGATAGGCTTAGGCTGGCTTGGTTCATATAGAAAAAAGAGAAAAAATTAATATTTGTAGGATACCGACAGCATTACCGAAACTGTCCTTGATTACACGCCAGACACGTGCCACACCGTATGGCTCCGGCGGCGTTGGGGGTCGTCGTCGTTGTGAAGAAGTGTATATCTCTGTGAAAAGCTCTAGCTACTTTAGAAAACTAAAATCTGCATCTTGAAGTAAATACAACAAATATTGTTAACTGCATCTTAAAGTAAATGCAACAGATATTGTTGCAATTTGGTAGAATTACGGAATCGCTATCGTTGCGTAATAGAGACTGTGCGGAACTATTAAGTATTCTTTCCAGGAAAGTCGGAAAAAAAACTTGTTTGACCTTTATCTAAGGTGGTTATTTTTAAAAAGGGTAAACGATTATTTGCTGCTCGGATATCGATTTAGGGCTTTCGCCAAAAATGCTCACTGAGCTAAAATTTCAAACAACAACAATAAATAATTCAGTTTAGTTCATTTTGTAAATGTACTTTCCATGAAGGAAATCTCAGAGTGCAAGAAATTAAATTAAATTTACTCTGCGGGGAACAAAAGTTATTTACGTCAATTTTGTAACAAATTTTTGTTGTTGTTTCTTCAGAAAGAAGCAGACATGTCATAGGAGCTTAATTCTCTTACCACATTTTGGCGGGTTTTTGTATTCAATAAAGTTGTTGCAAAATTACACAACTTTCAAGGTGCAAAAACCTTTGTACTTGATATCTTAGATAATAGAGCTGAAGTGACTTTTTACTAGAAAATCTACTCTTCTTTTTTTCCGTGTCTGCAGACTTATTAACTGAGCTACTTGAAATGTATTATTAGTTAATTCACGTGTTACTTTACTACATCTTATCAAACCTTATACTAACACTATTTCAGCATTAAACGAAGGGAGAATAAATATATATTAAAAAAAAAAACAATACAACGCGACTCTGATCTCTCGCGATATATGTACATATAAAAGTTGTCAATTATTTCGTTCTTATATTAATAAAAAATATTAAATAATAATGTTAATGTTGCTCGTTAAGAACTTTAGCGACATTTTTAAAAATTACATGGCTAATTCCTTTTTGCCTATTTTTATTAGAAATTACAAATTTGTTTACAAATAATTTGATATCCATTAGTAATTACGATGGAATGAATATCTGAAGAATTATAATTTCTGATTTCACTCCCTGGAATGATAATAATTGCATTTCAAATGAATGTAATTGGAATGGGTACTGAACTGAAAAAAAACGAAGAAAAGAATGTGTTTAAAACACAGTCCAGAATTCACTGACGAAGCACTTTCATTTCAATTCAGTGATCATATTAAAACAAAAATTTGCCAATAAAGTTTCATTATTCCAGAAACTTAGCAATAAAATTGTGGTATATCCAGCATTATATTACATATAAAGAATGTTCAATCGTTTTAAAAAGCAATAACATCCCAATATAAACCTCAATCAACTTGTTAAAAGTTCAAGCAAAAAGGATAATGTTGTTTGCTTCTAGGAAGAGACTATTCAAAGTTTTAACAATGACCAAATTACCCATCAAGTAGTGTCGAATCCATTTTTTCTTCGGAGGTGGTGCTATAGTATCATCCAGATCTATAATTTCCTTACGCCTCCGGAGACTCGAGTTATCCGGAATTTCCTTAACCATTTCACAGTCACTACTACTTTTGCTAACAGGCGAATGTCTTTTCTGTTTACAAGGACTCTCATCAGGCGACGACGTCACACAATTCGACTTGGAGCTGGTTATGCCGTCGGTTCGAAAGCTTGAAAGAAAACTGCTTGAAACTTTTCTCCGCAGGGGAGAACTGTGCTGCGTAGATGCACCACCAACAACAGTGTCAGCGGAATCTTCACCATCAGTGTTCAATGCAGAAGAAGAGAATCCCGGGATTTTGCAAAAATCTTTCACATTACAACATGACGGCACTAAATTACAGCACGAGTTGTTTAAATGAACATTCTGCATACGAATACAAATTCCGATATCAGTTAAAATAGCACTCGCACTGGAATTTTCATACCAAATAGGCGTATTGAATTTAGAACGACCGTCTACTACCTGGAGCAAGGGCGATTGTTGATATGTGTTTTGGTCAGCAGCAACCGAGCTGGGACTTTCGTTGCATAGTCGCGGACTTCTATTTTGCATCTTCAACCGATTTATGTTCCACACAAAACCAACAACTGCAAACAGAGAAAGTATCAGGCAGAATTCCCTGAAGCCCGTTGAAGCCAGTCCATTATGTTCAAAAAAATCACTAGATTAGTCTACCGGACGAAATGACTATTGGAAGACACTATGGAACGTTCACGCACCGCGATCTCTTTCTAAGCGTGTGGTCGAAAAAACAAAATATAAGTAGTATCTATAGACAGTCGTCGATGGTGAAAATAATTTCAGAAATGAAAATTTTATAGAAACTTTTGAAGCGGGTGAAATACTCCTCCTCGCCTTGCTCAGTATAAAGCAGCGTTCTGCTGGCGTTCGCGAGACTGTTACGAACAAGTCTGAAAAGAGCTTTTCTTCCTACGGAATCAGACCCAGCCGCATTCTATAGAAGAATGCTGTCGTTGCTGGGAAAGAGTACACTATCCGGAATGGAAAAACAATGACGCCAGAGTGCCACGACGCTTAACAATTTTCTTACTTGCTGTCGTCGTCGGCGGCGGCACCTACAACTCATAGAAGCAAATGAGTAAACAGAAGGCAATGCGACGAGACGACTTTCTTAAGATTGTGGGGAGCTACCTAGAAATTGCGGTAGAGTCCCATGTCCATGGTAAGGCGAAGCTAAACAGCGCGTCTCATCGTGAGAGAAAAGC
This sequence comes from Eutolmus rufibarbis, assembly GCA_963920795.1. Lineage (NCBI taxonomy): Eukaryota > Metazoa > Arthropoda > Insecta > Diptera > Asilidae > Eutolmus > Eutolmus rufibarbis. Next base: position 43,584,189 of record OY987206.1, read on the forward strand.
GCGAAAATATATAAATTGGGGGAGCAGTACAACACTTATCTATCGAAATGCAAAGGTAATTCAAATCATTCCATGGCTGCAATGTGCGCACAGAGTAGAGGATATCAGCAGCCCCAAATGTGGGGCTCCCCCTGTATGTATATACGATCATCCAGTACATGCTGCTTTTCTGGTGCGCTCCCCAGGAATACATGACTGTGGGCACATGTTTGTCGCCTTGAAACTTACGTCGACTTTTCACCTATGTGCACACTCCCCAACAAACCTATACACTGTAGAAGCAAGCAAAATACCTGCAAGACCAGCAGTATCTAGAAGTGCAGCTGGAGCAGAAAAGCACACGAGCATTGCTATTTTATGTAAGCGATTTCTTTTAAATAAAAGTTTCATGTGACTTTTTCGACGTGATAAACGGTAAGGTAAGTGCCCTTTCCTTAGCGTAAAAAAATACTGAATTAAGCCCCGGAGCGGGCGTGTCCCACAATCCACAATGGCTATCGATATGTACTACGTAGAGGCTATCGCGATTCAAGAGTCCATCCCGTCCGTGTACGTTCCACTTTTATTTCAAAATTTATTTTCATTCACTGTCTGCCACTGAGTCTAATAAAACGTCCCAATTTTTATTATCTTCTAAAATGAGAGCTTTCTAAAGAGAAGGTTTACGTCTAAGCCCCTTATTTCTATAGTATCAGGTTTTTGAAGGATTTTGAGGAAAATAAGCTAAGTGGAGAAGAGTGATTCCGTATCTGGGGATGCGGAAAGTCGGTCTTATCGATTACGGCTTCGACTCAAACCATAGAGAAATTAAATATCTTTTATTTCTCTATGCTCAAACCCAGGATGCGAATGCGATGCTTAACTGAGCTTTTCATCTCATATAGTCAATTCTATAAAGCCTCTTCGTGTAAGAGTCCACCACATACTATGCACGAGCAGGTTCTCGCAGGTTTTGATTTTATGATATGTCTAATGTACTTGAGGGAGAATTATCAATTTGTAACAGCGCATATTCGTAATGAATTAAAATTATTTTGAATATGTTGAACCTCTGAAATTGCGAAATTGACAAGACAAATTAGTTATAGTTCTGGAAATTGTACTTCTTTCATGAATTAAAATAACCAATTTCAATATTTAGAAGAACGCTGTAAACTGCAATTATATAAGAAAAAAAACAAGAACAAAATTGCGAAATACGAAGCTTTATAAAGTCGTAAGAGCTTCTGTTTTCGCTACATTATTATTCTGCTTCTGCTAATGTTTTCCTCTTAAGCACATTCTGTGTAAAAGCTTTTAGGAAAGCTTTCTTTAGAGAGTTGAAGCTAAAAATGTAGTTGAAAAGAGACAACGTTTTTTGAAAATATGAGATGATTTCGTGCGGCCTGAAGTGAAAATGTTAAAGGTGCATTCAAATATACAATAATTTCAAATAGTATGCATATTGTTTTACAAGCAGCATTTGGGAAAGCATGATTCTTTTTTGTTATTATTATTTGATAAGGCGAGCAAATTATCGGATTCTTAACGCCATTTCGAAACTCATAATATGAGCTAAGCTAAGACCTAGCATGGATACAGATAATAATAACTCTCCGCTGTATTAACGAAGTACCTTGCATAGTTGCTTTCTATTCACCTATTTTACATACTCCCAAACAACATTATGCGGTCAACAAAAATTTGAATCCTTTGTATCCATAATTGATTGCTAAAAAAATCGCTAAAAACTTACGAAAACTTGTTTGAAGCCAAATTTAATTTTGGTGGATTTATGCAGAACTATGTGGTCTATTAGGTTAAACTTGATTTGCAATTCGCAACAGAAGATCCAACAAACAATTTCACAACAAGCAGAGTCCATGGTGAGATCTTTAAACTCTAGGGACGTTTTTATTATTCCTAATTTTATAGTTTGATGCTATAGTTCATGCGGCCATGTTACTGGTATTTATTAGAGTTATTTTGCTGTTCTTTTCTAATTTTTTTTTTTAATACAGCAAAATGCTCAATAATATTTGTTTATTTTTTTTTCAAAGATATCTCTATTTTTTTCTAATATACTTTTTTGTGTGACCTTGTAAGGCCATTGCTTTGCAAAATGTCAATCAATCGATCTTTTCACCTTGGACCATTTGTGCAAATATTAAATTTTGGGCATTTCTTATCCCCCGTACTGAACAAATATTGTAGAACCACGCCAGTTGTTTTTGTTCGTCGAGGCAAGAACCGAATAATTGTCTTCAGTTTTATGTTAAACATGGGATTTTCGGAGAAAAAAAACTCCTTTCCCTGGTATGCACATTAAAATTAATTTAGCTTTCAATCTGTAAAAAACTGTGAGATTTAATTTCTTGCATTCTTTTGTTAATAATTATTCAATTGAAATAAAACATAACATTTCCCAAAGAATGGCTTATGTATAAATTTAAATCTTTGGTATTACCTACTGCAAACAAAAAGTTATAATGCAGTGATGAATTTTTTAGTAGGCCCAAATTCCAATTTAGATCTTCAAGTAACATATTGATGCTATACAAAAAATTAAAGCCTCCTGTGGAATTTTAAGGGGACAATAAACCAATTCACATGAATTTTTCATTACCGTCACATCTCATGTTTATTTCAGTGATAAGAGTTTTTGCCAACGCATCAAGTCGATTTCATTTAAAATATCCGGACGTCAGTATAGGTGTGAGCCCTCCTTATCGTCCTTTTTAAAGATAAAGAGATATTTTAATTACAATGAAAATTTAATCCTATAAAAGCCTGTAGTTACAAAACGACATCCGAATTATTCAAATTATACTTGGAATAAATATTTCTTAAAGTTGAAAATAACGGACGATTCAGAGTGAAGGAACGAATGATTCGCAGGCAATTTAAATTTCTAAATATGCAGCACACGAGTTTTTAAACGTTTCGAGTCGGTATTGATCACGCCTGAGAGGATGTTGATCTTTCCTAGATTATATCTACCCTACGACTATTCAAGAACTTTTAAAAGACACACTTGATATTGTTCAAGAGTTATATAAAAATACAAAGCACGAAGGAGTCACGTTGTAAATGTTAATGTTTAAGGAAAAATATGAGGAAACGGTTACTTAAAAGGGAAGATGTTATTTAAATTCAACAGGACATGGATAAATTCAACGCTAAAAGAAAATTAATACAACTTTAAGAGACTGACATAACATTCTTAATGGGTTACAAATTTACAATTTGAATCCTATGTTATTTGGCAAAGCCAATATTACATAATATTTTTGAATTTGGTGTTATTTCTTTTTAAGGAAAATACTCCGATCTTTTTTATGGATTTATTTTTATTTATTTGCTCGACGTTTCAGGTCCTATTGCGAAACCCTTCATCAGGAGCAATATTAATACAACAAAAGTTTAACAATCCAACAAAAAACATTAATTTTAAAATTTACCTTTTTTATAAAAAGAAAAAACACCAAATTGCCTGATCATAAAGAACAGAATTAATAAGTATAATATTTTTGGAATAGTCTTTTCAAGACCTTTAATTTGAGATCCCACACGATATATTTTAATTGAACTTTATATTCTTGGAAATATGGCGTCCTAAAATTCCCTTTTGAATTTTTATGCATCTGGCGCCCAGAGTGTTATGGAAAATCTAATAATACTTTGTTTGGCTAAAATGTTTGATATATTTGGGTGATTTAAACAAACATACATATGTGCAAACTTGGGAAAGTCAATACAACAGTAACATACAATTTACCTTTAACCTTTTATTACCGGTTTAACTGATGCCACTCAAATTAATTTGAGATAACAAAATGTTGCAGATGTTTAGAGGAATATTATAAGTGTGACCAGTCGGACCAATTGAATTTGTATATTCACTTCCATCGCTCACACATCAAAATTTTCCTAACTAATTAGGCTGTAGGCGGACCACACTCCCTGACATAGCGGTGGCGCAATTGGTTAAAAAAGAGAAGATGCGAGCACAGCACCTTTGTATCAAAACATTCCCCAAAATCTCTTTCTATACCATCAAATAACGTAACGTACTGCGTTCCACATCCAACCGAGGCTGGCCAATTTACAAACATACATATATCCGGGCAAAAGCTGTTGCATAAGCTTGACAAAGAGTAAAGCAAAAGATGTAATAACAAGGTAAAAAAAAAACTAAAAATTCCGAAGACGTTTTCACACCATCGTTGTAAAGGGGATGGTTCCTAACTGCGCATAGGCGGCGCAGCAAGTGAGCCAACGTTGGCTTTGGCATGGCAGCGCACCATAAAGTAAAGACCCGATGTCGCTCTATCATGGTAGAAAAAATTTGCATACTTCTCATATTATTATCATAAATACTCAAAAATAAAAAAATAAAAACGGTTCAATGACATCTGTTTGAATTAATCAATAAATTTGGCAACTGCGCAAGAAAACACGTGGCCCAAAAGGAATAAAGCATGTCATTTCGATGCGTTCCCCTCCTGGGGTTGTACATTGTGTCGATATCAGTGGCCGTTTTCAAAACAAATTTGAGCCATGCCAGAAAGAGACAGATTCATTGAGAAAACGCTTGGGCTTAGAATCTCTCCCTCCAGAGAGCGGTCTTACAATATGTATGTACACAATACCGTTAAAGCGCTGCTATATATATATAAAAGGAGGTACATACCAAAATACTTTATTCATTTCAGAGAAAGATGAGCTTACTTTTACTCTCTCTTTAGAGAGTATCGCATACATGCTCTAGTTGGCCGCAGTGAAGCAACAGCCACTCCTTCTCGTTCCCTTCCTCGACCGCAAAAGAGAAGCAAAATGAAGTTTGTTGCGTTCTCGGCGAAAATCGCTCGCTGCTTCGGCGTGAAATGATGCAAAATTATTTCACGTTTACGATGAGACGAGAACGTAGGCCTCTGCTCTTTCACGTTAAATGTGTGCGAAAGACTATTTCAAGAAAGAAATTCATTTTGAGGGGAAGAATGAGAACGCACATGGTGCGGTGAAAATTGAATAATATTCGTCAGGAGTGGGGAAGATGGTCGCGCAAGTGTGTGCGACCACCAATGATTCATTTATTTGTCATTATTTGAACTCTTCAATGTCGTGACTTTTAGGAAAAGATGTAAACAAGGTCAACGTGATATACTACTTTCTGCAGAGGAAGATAGAACAATGATGCATTTCATAAGCGGGCAGGAAGAATAAAAATCACTTATGATTTAAAAAGAAATAACTAATAACTTGGCCAATAAAACTCACCATTTCGCCCGTCACTGCTTCGTGGGGTCGTCACTGAAGAAGGAATAGTTCCAAACTCGGCAAAATCGTGACGATTAATTCCCGCCGTTTGATTGTTGCTGGCAGTGGGATTCGTCGCTGTCGCATAAATTGGCGACGCAGGAGGTGAGGACATCTGTCGCAAGCTACTGTTGCTTCTATTGTTGTTACTGGTGGTGGTGCCGCCACTGCCGCTGGTTATGTTGTTGCTGTTTATGCTCGTGTTGTTATTGTTATAATGCTGCAAGTGATAACGACCGCCTATTGATGACGGTGGAGACGGGGACGGAGCTATATTTTGTTGTTCCTGTAACTCCAGATATCGAGCAGCTTCGAGAAGTGTCTCTAACCCCGATGACATCGTATGATATTACTGAAAGTAAATTTATTTGCTTTCTTAGTCTTTTAATTTTATTTTACTTTTAATTTCATTCAGACAAAACCCCCCTTCAATATGTTCAATTTTTGCATTCGCTAGCCATTTGATCAAATCCCGATCTGCATACGCTAGATTTGTCTTAGCACGCTTCACGCAGAATCTATCCCATGTCACTGTCTATTGTTTTTTATTACTATTATACTTATTATTACTTAATCGAATTAAGTTTAAATACCATATTTACAATACGTAATTCAAGTGCGAACACAAGTTAAAAACACAAAACTAAAAAAGGATATGGAACGGATAAGCTACGCATTCCGCGCCAATTATCCAAAAATGTGTAAAGCTCAGCAATAAAAATCTAAGATATACAGCATAGAGAGAAATGATTGATTTATTATAAACTCTTTACCAAACCTTCTTTTATTCCTTGTTTTAATTTCAAATATTCAAACCAACCAACTGGTAAAACAATTATTTTGTTTTCTCATCTCAGTCGCTAGCCTTTGTTTCTACGTCTCAAAGTTTGCAAGCGAATGTTTCAATTTAAAAGTCAAAACAAAATTTGGAAGTATGACGCAGGTTTGCCATCTTCTGGAAAACCGTAAAAAGTTCGGGAAGAGTCAAAGAATTTTCATTCAAATCACGGAATTTGTTCATCCATAATACACAAATTATTGTCATGAAAATCTCACGGTAAAAAGAAACGATGACGAACCTTACCCTCATTATTTCAACATCCTCGGTATGGGTAGAACATAATTTAATTATTGAGCATTAATTACAAAGTCAACTAATTTTTTTCCCAACGTTTCATCATAACATAAAGTCCGTCAGTACAAAAACTTTAATATTACTTTAAAAAGTCGGAGCAGGGAAATTTGGGTCTTGAAAAAAAACCTTCGAGCAGACCTTTACCAGACAATTAACAATTTAAAAATTAAAATTGAAATTTGAAACTGCCTAAAATTAATATTGATGACATGATATACGTGTGTTCTTGGAATTTTATAAAAGTAAAATACATATACAAGAGAATCGACCTAAAAATGAAGGAAATTCCAAGGAGCACCACCCCAGAAATTACAAAATAACTAAATTACATTTTATCTGAAGGAAAATATTTTCAAACGTGTTTTAAAGAACTGAACAGAAATTATAGGCTTTGGGTGGTGTCTAGCAGGATACAAGAAAGCTAAGCAACAGGAAATGACAAAAATAAGTACAAATCAGGCACTTTCGAACATTAGACATTTTAATAAGCATTCAACTGAAGACTAATGGTTCATAGAAAATATACAATCTCATTACTAGAAAAATAATTTTAAAAAATTAGTGCGTTGATGAAATTATTATCGCATTGCATTTAGTTATTTATATATATAATGGGCAAAATTAATATCATTTGAAATAGTTGCAATTTTAAATTACATTTAATACGCATATTATGTAAATTGTAAATGTTGAGAATTGAAACCATTAATTTAAGTAGATTATTATAAAGATAATGTCCAAAACTGGTTGACACTATCATAATAAATAATCAGTACTAATCATTAATTAAGACTTCCTGCGTACATAGGATATGAAAAGCTTTAAGATAATTTTCACCTCTATGTAACGCCGGTCAGCTAGTCAGAAACTGTAAAGGTTTCAGGTGAGTCTGTGAATCAAACACTTCACTGAAAGTAAGAATGAATTTTTTAAAGGAGAATTGTTGCTCTTGAGTGTCGTGACGCTTTCACATTTCCTGCTCATTACGTGTTGATAACGCACACCGAAATAGGCGTACCTACCCTTAGCTTGCAGCCCTCCTTTGTACGGAAACATCAGATTGACCATGACATACAAATAGTTTTTATTCCCAAAAAAGGCGATAGTAAATTTCGTGGAACAAGTCAAGAATACCGGAAGCCACTCGGAGTTCAATGAAACTTTACGGAAACGTTCTTTTGTAACTAAAACGGATAAATATGGAAAAATTTTTCCTGGGAAAGCTATACTTTCCGAGAAATTTAACTTTAAAATTTTTTTTTGACAGACAAAAATTTTCCACATTTATCCGCTTTTTTCCGTAAAACTTCACTTTTAGTGGCTTCCGTACACAAATCACAACACTTTTTATCTATTCTTCGCTCCACTTTTCCGTTTATGGCCCTAAAAAAGATAAAAACTTAGTTATTTTCTTTATACTTACCACCATGTCCACTGATCACTTCACAACTGTCAGTAGGCATTTTGTAAAAGGAAAATCTTCACTCAGTAGGCATTTTGTAAAAGGAAAATCTTCACTCAGTAAAGGAAAATCTTCACTTTGTAAAGTAGGCATAGATAAAAAGTGTTGTGATTTGTGTACGAAAGCCACTAAAAGTGAAGTTTTACGGAAAAAAGCGGATAAATGTGGAAAATTTTTGTTTGTCAAAAAAAAATTTTAAAGTTAAATTTCTCGGAAAGTATAGCTTTCCCAGGAAAAATTTTTCCATATTTATCCATTTTAGTTACAAAAGAACGCTTCCGTAAAGTTTCATTGAAATCCGAGTGGCTTCCGGTATTCTTGACTTAAGCCAATTTCGTTTAATTATTGACATTACAAAAGTTGCTAGATTCATCGATTTAATGTAGAATAGCCCTATTTATTATCACATTGTTAAAAGAGCACTATAGTTCTGGTTTCTTTGGTGGGAATTTCCCGCAGACATTAAATCGCTTGCGTCACCAACTCCTTTCTCTCCCAGCGAGCAAGTTTACAATGGGTAACCTTGGAAATTACTGCAAAAGAACAAAATATAGGCGCAATACTAACCTTTGACTATAGATTATTATAGACAGAATCGAGTAAATTTCATCTGTTTAACTGGAAAAATTTTGAGGATTCAATAAGGGAGTATGAGATATTAGAGATTCGCTCTATAGTAACGACAGTATCGCAAGTAAGAAGTAGAACCTTTAGCTTGCGACGAAAAACGAAGTCTGTATTTGCCGGCGTGGAGCTGAACAGAACCAATCCTAAAATTTGAGCGGCCCCGGAAGCATCTCCTTGACGCCGTAAAACGTAAACATTTTCTCAACGGTTCGAGGAGCTCGAAAAGAACGTACATGTGCAAATAGCGATGGTGTAGACGACTGGATCTCGTGTTTGCTGGAAAACTCGCCTGGCCGGGTCGCCGGGTTGCGTACAACGCCAGGCTAATGGAGACGAGCATACACCACCACAACGACAATCTAAGGCTTATGTCGCATTGCGCATTGATTCTGAAAATGTGGCCATGCCTTCGACGACCTGCTTGTGTTCGAAGCTGAACAACAAAAGAAGGGGAAGTTACGAAAGCCATTATCATCAGTATCACCTTACTCAATTCGTACTAGTTTTGCGTGGAGTGAATAACCCTGTCGATGTGGAGTATAAGAGACCGGGACCCAGGTGAAATCAATGGATTTAGCAAAAATGCGGAAAAATACGCTTTTTAGCGCTGAACTTTCACGGACCACAGAGTTTCTAGCCCCCCAAACTAAAATACTTAGTCTCAGCCATCAGGTGAGCCGTGAGTGAGCTCCACTCCACTCCACGAGGAAAGAAAATACCAGTTTTGCTTTCCCGATCCCGAGACAAGTCACATGTGGCGGAAGAAACATCTCTGTGGTCGTGCCCAGCCCCACTGTGGCCCGGGCCATGAGCGGAGTGTATGACGGCATGACTGCGTACCATAAACAAAGCAACGCTCTCATCATCCTAGAAAAGAGTTTTTCCTGGCTGATACCAAATAGCGCAATGGCACTAGCGCGGGGCTCAGCCATCTCACCGAAACACCTCCCAATGGGTGAAAATTGATCGGTTTCAGCCGGTCGGAGCTAAATTTTCCGACATTTAGACCCAGCCACTCTATGCAATGCACCAGCGCTAGTAGTGACTAACTCAGCTAGACTACGTGATACCACTTTCGTCTTCAATGGTGTCGCCCCTGCTAAGCTGCTACTTGCCTGATGCACACTCTTCTGAAAATATCGCAACCGAAGTTGGCTCTCGCTGAGCGTGAGGAGCAAATAGGGTGAAAATTGCGATCTTAGTACACTTCACTTCCCGTAAATGCATAGGCTTTTCCGCGTTACACCGAACTATTACAAAAATCGATAAAGTTTACTTAGAGCACTTTAGAGACACCCGGCTACCGACACCCAGTCGGAGTTGTGGCTAGTTGCTTTTTAGTCTTAGGGCACTATCGAGAAATCGCTTGATAGAAGCTGGTCTTTCCAATTTAGCGGGCAACGCGAAAAACACCTATTGGAGATTGAGCGCTAATTCAGTCTAGAGAAAACAAATATATATAATACACAACAGCTTCGATTTTCTATGGCTATCCGCGATAAACCAGTTTTGGACTTTCGTTGATATTCATGCAACTCGGGGTCTAGCGCTTCTTGCCTCAGCACGGCTTCGCAAAGTTTGCTCATAGTATGAATTTTTGCACACACCGTCTCTTTGTACACGACGTCTGAAAAATTCCCGACAATTCGAACCGAAGGTTCTCTGTATAGTGTGTGCGTCATGTTGGGGCATAGCTCCCGGGTGGCCATGTGTTCATCATACCCGAGGAGTGTGCTCCCCAAGTGGGAGGAAACTTGCACTGTGTTGGTTTTTATCAAAAAACCAACGAGGCCGAAAGTCACTGGTTTCAGTCGTTATATCAAAAGCCCACCACACTTCCACACAATCGTGTTCAACGTTCAACAAACGAGAAAGGCGCGCGACGGAGCTCTAAATTTTTATACCTCTGCGGCACATGGGTGTATGCGCGGAGAAAATCTAGAGTTTCTAGCGTACAGCATAGCACCCAAAGAAAAAAGCACTTCTCTAGTGCTAGGGTAAAATTGTGGACATACAGAGACCAGGCGGCTCGGAGGAAAGCTAAACAAATTTAAGAAGTAGCAGCCAGCCATCCCCCTGTTATTGCGCCGCCGTCGTCATCAATTCAGATTATCATCGTGTTGCTCAAGAGAGAACCTATCTGTGGATTGGCGCGGTGACCAAAGTATTAAACAAGATCCACCATCGGAATGGAGGTTGCGAATCAGGAGATAACTTTGTCAAGTGTTCTGTAATTAAACGAGCTGCTGGGATACTTTGCGCAAATGTGTGCAGGAGTCCATCTGTTCAAAGAGAGAACCTCGGGTTGCATATAGTGCCCATGTGCGCTTTATTTTAAAACGCAACAGAAACAAACAACAGTTCTGTATATACAACCATAATGCACTTAATAAAATTTAAGGAGGGAGCTTCCCTTAAATCAAGTATGTTGCTGTTCTGTAATACATTTTAGCACAATAAATGGGCGACAGTTACAACATTACTTTGCTTGTCAAGCTTTTCAAAAAGAAAAATGTTCAATTCGCCAGGTGGATTTAAGTTTCATTCATAAATTGACACCCAATTAATGTGCAGAAACATAAGTATGGTAAGCTCACGACGTAACAAAAATTTTCTTACACAGATTTAAGTTCTAGAAATTCTTTCTTTTACTTTAAAATTAATTGCTATTGCTATTTTTACCTTTAAATATTAATTTAAAGCAAGTTAATTTTATTTCATCGGCGCAAGAGAAACTATGTTCGTTGAGTCATACTTTTTATCTAAGATTATTTATTCGCAACAGAGGAGCATGAAAAATTTTTCGCAACTGCCGCAAGTTTGAGGCCAAAATTATACAACACAAATTTTTGTTACAGAGGATCGTTGCCCTATAGAGTGCCAATAGCAAGAGATTTTCTAAAGTAATTTACATGTGAAACCATACTAAGAAGAAAATGTTGCGTGTTCTAAACACCAACACTTGTGTTAAAAGATAAACGACTAATTGTAAGATGATTCGATCTGACGACCTAAAACATGATTAAAACGGAGTTAAAATATAATGTACATATGTGAAGTGAACGAAATTAATTTAAAGCCACCTTGTGATAGTGCTGGTTAGGTTATAAAAAAAAATATTGAGAAACATTTTGACGTATTCAAATTAATTTACTCCATTTAACTTACCAAATACATACATGATGTTAATATTTGTTATATTATGTATAATACATTAAACATTATTCTTTTAATAAGTCGAGTTTGCTAATTAATCTACGAAATAAAGATAAAGCCACTTGATAAAGCACACAAAAAAAAACATTATTCTTTGCATCGAATTTTAATTTGTTTTTAGTTTTAATATTTCGTAGAAAATCCCTGATAAAGTATAAGTTGAAATATAAGATTTTGCATGGAATTTGTTAGCTTTCTTAAAGTTTCTAGTGGAATTTCCCTCCACACTTTTTGTGTAGTCGATTTTACCTCTGTAACTGATTTATATTGTGTACCATTTTCGTATACTTTCCAAACCTATATACCCCACAAATTCTCAATTAATTTCGGGCTACGTGCAGGCCACGATAAAACTTCTATGCTTACAGCTTGTAAATATTGTTTTACAACTTTAGCCGTCTGAACAGTCGCATTTACATGTTGAAAAATAAAATTTGAGTCCACATGTTCGTCAAAAACAATCTGGCGCAAATTCACGTAAATTTCCAAAGTCATTCCAGAAGGCATCCACATTAAAGAAACTTTCCAGTTGTATCCGAAATCTTGCCAAACCATGACATTACAACCGGCTCATTTTAACTTCCTTATATACTTTTTTTATATTATTTTGAAATATTATTTAACCTACTAAGGTTTTTTTGTCTATTTTCTCATACCTACATGAAATCAATTCGTTTATAAAAATGAATTAATTTAATGCAACTAACTCACTATTTTTGAATATCTGAAAAGTATTTACAATAGTAAGTACCTAGTATGTACAGCGAAATTATCAGAGCTAAGTAGGCTCTACTACTAGTTTACGATACGAGTAATAGGTGATTAACTTATGACATGTAGGAGGTTCTGTAAAAAGTTCTTAGAAACTCGATACAATTAAATTACTTAAATATAGGCATACTGACTACGGAACCCTTCGCTACGCGGTTTTTAACTCTTGAAAAATAAATATCCTTTCTTTCCATTTTCTATGCTCTCCAAAGTTATTTATATTGTATCCTTTCTTTAATAGAATGTTTTATAAATGGTGTACTTTTGCACTATTCAAAGGTTGAATACCGCCTTAATCTATGATTTCAATTCACTAACAATAAATGTGTAAATGTTTCATTTTCTTTAAAATTTTGCATCGTTAAAAATTTTGTTTCTGGATTCTCAATTAGCAACGCTAATAATTGTTAAATTCTACAAACCTGTGTAATTTGTTTTTTAAAAACTGGATCTATTAGACTCTGGTCTAGCTTGCAGTTGTTATGTATCAGAAGTGGTCTTGATTTAATTTCATGCATAGCTCAACATAAAATCTATAACAGTCCAACGAACTCGTACTGCGATTTAAAAAGCTTAGGGTTTGTTTATAAATGATGCAAAACCGTCTCATTTTTATTATTTTCTTTTTGTCGACATTTAGCAAAGTGAGCGGTTAGTTAAACTTCCACAAAGGCTTAACATATTTTGATTTTAGTTTTATTTAGGGAGCAGAGGTGAAGTGAAATCTACCGGAAAAGCCTGCGCGGTAGCAGGGAAAATGTTTACCCGTAAATACCGGAAACAGAACGTCATCCATTGCGGAACGGCTTTGTTTGTTGAATTCTGGAGCTGCGTCTAATTGGCGCGGGGGGTAGTTCCATTTTTGCAAAAATCGTTTGTTTGCAGCGTTGGCACATCTCGCTTGTTGACCAAATAATTTGTAAAAATTGACGTTCCTTTCTTTTCTTTTTTGCATTTATTTATAGCAACAAAACCAGATAAGGAAGTAATACCCCACATTCACGCAGTGGGACGACTATCGCCAGCCACAGAACGAAAAGGGAACGGAGACGGAGAGCAAATTTAACGCCCCGTCGTATTCCGCTCTGCGGCTGTGTTCGTTAGGTTAATTACGCGAGGATTGAGAGAGAGGTTCGCAGCTCTCGCGTGAAGTCGCACCGCGCCGTGTAGAAATTTTTGGGTGGTATGCGTAAGGCGGCGTGTGTACGTTCGATGCGAACGCTTTTATTATTATTTCTCGCAAACGCGCAATGCAAACTCACACCGTCGCAGTAATGAAAAGCATCAAAATTTTGATGCAAAACACAAATTTTCATGGATGCACCTTCAACGAACGCGAAAATGACGTGATAATTAACATTTTTTGACAGGTAATCCGGCAAGAAACTGATGAAGATTGCAGGTTTTTTTTTTTTTTTTTTGTACGTAAAATGGCAACAGCTATATTTACCAACTCTCGCACAGCAGAGAGGCAACCGTCACTTGGCAAAACGCACACATCCACACCGCAAGCACTTATGGTCATTTATTCATATTCGTTGAAGGAAAAAAAAATATCTTTTTTTTTCGCACAAAGGAGCCCAATTTTCTCGGTGCAGTAGCGAGAAATTTCACACTCTCAGCCAGACGACACGACCAATCTGTAAATCAATAATTTAAACAGTTTCCCACCGACCTTATCTCCTGCGAAGCTTCCCAAAAAAGCACATTCACCGAAAGAACTTCGAATTAAAAAAAAAAAAAAAAGATTTATTATTGTTCCCGCAACGACCGCAAAATCGTGAGTTTATTAAATTTGTGTATATATAGAATTTTTTCACTTTTAGCTAAAAACGTTCGAACACAGCAGCGGATCAGGCTTTCGGCGTCGGAACTCTGCACGGGAATTGCACCACTTTTGAACGAATTCAGAAATAATTAAATTTCTTATTTGGCTCGGGATTCAAACTCTAGTCATATCAGCTCACTACACAGAAATGCCAGTTGCCCAGTTTTGACGTGTGGGAAAACTGGGAACGGAGTGCTGTAGCAAAACCGAGCGTGTGGTGTGTCATGCTCACGTGTTCACGATGTTTTGTCAACCAATGACAACTTTGCGCCGCGATCACGTGCTCATGACTTCTCCTCGCGAGAGAGCCGATACGCTGATAGAAAAGCATGCTACACGCCATCCCTCCATCCTCCCTTTCAGACAATGTGACGAAAAGGGATGGGGCATTGCTCTCTTGAGGGGAAGCTATCGGACGGTGCGGCTGCTGAGAGTGTTTCGCAGAGAAATTAATTCGAATGAGAGCAAACTGAAATAATACAATGGTGGGGCGTTGCTCGGAGAGGAGACTCTCTCGCACGGCGTCCCACATAGAATCCAATTAGACTTGTGGTAGTAAAGTAATCATAAAAACCTTTCTTCCAGCTCAGTGCCTCTCCCTCTCTTTGCGACGCAGCTGAAGCAAGGCGGCTGGGCGAGCGGCGCGGCGCGTCGTCTTCTAATTGCCACTGCAGCCGCAAGAATTGAATTGTTGGTCGCATGTGGGAGCCAACGAGCACAGTCTGCACCTAGTCAGATTGGAACGCTTGGAACGCTTTGGATGCTGATTTAATTTCCACAATCCCACCCAAGGAACGTAATGACCGGCCTGCACATTCTCAGGAATTTTTTTTGACTGAAAACCACAAAAAATTAGCGCGTCATCCCACTAGGAGCACTAGTCACCAGGTGAGTCGACCTGATTTACTTTATTACCTTTTTCATTTTGTAGTTGAGTACAGCAGAACTAGACTAACAATCAGTCTGAAGCCTCAACTTATCTACTCTTAATCTTTAGTTTGAAGCGTTAGGCCATTCATAAATAAAAATAGTTAAATAAAACGCCGGCAGTCGTCTCATCGCCCGGTAATTTTCGTTTGCAAACACTTCGCGCGCATGTGCATCAAACAAGTGTGATTTTTTTTTATGAAATGAGGTAGCGAATTATTAATACAATAATGAACCAAATGTTTTATTTTGTTGCATCATTGCATTTATCCAACTACCTAGGGGATGATATCTTGTTACTTAATTCTTCTATATTCTCTGTTTCACCGCGATTCACATTTTTGATTGATATTTTTCTAAAGAAATTTATAGAAAAAGTATATTTACAGTGAAGAGCAAAACTGATCACATGTTCTTACATTTTGACTTTTGTCTACTGCTGCACACAAAAGAAAGCTTTAATTTGAGTGAAACAAAATTCAGTACCTTCCCAACGTTTAGTACAATTATTAGTAAAAAGTAATTTTAATAATTTTTCATTTATTAAAATTTATTACAATTTAAACTGTCCATAGCTCATGTGATCAGTTTTGCACCCCTTTAATACATTCAATTAAACTTCCGTTTTTTAATAATTTATCCATAATCCCTTATTTTTTTTTAATTCATTAATTCTGTTTAGCATTGATTTGTACAAATTATCAATAATTTCATGAGGAATTTGACTCCATTCGTCTTGGAAGCGATTCCACAATTCGTTTAGCCCTTTTGGTGGTTCTGTATATCCTGCCAATTTCCTTTTTACATAAGCCCACAAATTTTCAATAGGGCTTATATCTGGACTTTGTGCCGGCCACGTCAACGTAGAAAATGTTTGGGTTTCCAGCCATTCTCTCACTATTTTGGCCGTATGTTTGGGGTCCCCATCATGTTGGAATATTACTTCTTCCTCAGGTATCCCACTTTTTCTTATTGCCTGAGGTAACTTGGTCTGTAAAATGTTCAGGTAGTCCTCCTTCTTCATTGTACCCTCAATTCTACAGACGGGACCGACACCATTCTGGGTAATACACCCCCAAATCAAAATAGATCCACCCCCGTGTTTCATCGTCGGCGTCACAGAATTAGGATGAAGACCTGTAGGATTGTTAGTCCAACACCAAGAGCGCCCATCTGACTCGAACCTGTTTATTTTGGTCTCGTCGGACCATATAACCTACTATTATTAATTTTTTTTTCCGTTTTTAACATAAATATACTTGTTTCCAGTCAGCTAGAGTCCAGTCACTGTATCTCCGGGCAAACTCCTTTCTAGCTAAAATGTTTTTAGCTGAAAGAGCAGGTTTCTTTTTGCGCTCTATAGCCTTCAGACCTATTCTGTGGAGAGCTCGACGTGCAGTCCACACACTAGCGTCGTTTCCGATGGCAAGGATTGCTTCTTTCGGAGTTTTTACTCTTCCTGAAGTCAGCAGGCGACCCATTTCTCTACTCGCTCTTTCAGTTATTTTGCGCGGTCTTCCACCTTTTAAACCACTTACAGTTATACTACTGGCTTTTCTAACTTTTACAACCATTGGTTGACTCACTTCGCACTTTTTGGCGATTTCACGTGTTGAAAAGCCACTTTCCAAAAGAAGTAAAATTTGGGATTTTTTTTCTTGGCTTAATTCACGCATTTTAAAATATTGTCCAGCGAGGCAGTCAGACGAATACTGATTTAAAATGTACTTAGCTAGTGGCACGTGAAAAGTGGACCATTGTTTGAACATAACGGTAATTAATACGACTATCCCTTTTTTCACAGTAGAGTGCAAAACTGATCACATGAGTTAATTGTGAACAATTTAAGTAAACGAAAATTGTGTGAAGAATTTTTGAGAAAACTTTTTAACAAATAATTATACTTAACATAAGTAATTCACTGAATTTAAGTTAATTGAAATCAAAGCTTTCTTTCGTGTACAGCAGTCGATAAAAGTCAAAATGTTATAACATGTGATCAGTTTTGCTCTTCACTGTAGGTAACTACTATTACATTCTCCAAACAGTAGTTTTTCAATTGTTTTCTATTTTTAATTAAATATGGGTTCGAAATAAATTATTGCGTACAATTTAAATACTGCAACAAATCTTGTTATATGTATGTTATCGTTGAATATTCAATCGCTTATATTGCAAATAAATTTCATCTCGAAAACATCGAGATAAAATGCTTAAATTACATACATACATTACTTGTATGTAATATTCTAAACCCAATATTTAAGTCGAACAACAAATCAAATATAATAAATAAATAAATTTTAACATTAACATTATCTATATTTAATCGACTAAAATAAGGGGGCTTAACACTAGATTTGGTTGTTCTTTTGAATATTTCATATTTTCTTATATTCAATAAGTATGTATCAAGACAACGCACAAACCATTTCAATTATTAAAATTGGTTAATTCATTAAGGCTCTAGCGTAATATACAGACAAAATTATATTGTAAATACATATGTTGTACATGCCGCAGACGGGAAAAAGGGGCATCATCGCCGTCAAAGATATCGTATCTAAATACATAGTATTACACTTCCATCGCCTAAAAGTAGCAAACTGTTAACTCTGTGTCTTTTTATTATCGAGTCGATTTTGGTCAGTGAAAATCCTGACTAATCACCTCCCTAAAATTGTTCTTATTTAAGCAGACCATTCGCATCTTGGGTAGTATTACTAACCCACTTCGATGCGATCTCTCGCTCTCGGAACAGGTTTTCACTTGATTGCACTTTTCCTAGCATCAGTCCATTGCCCATGTTGTTCGACAATCAGCGCGTCGTTGTCGTGAAAGTGCCATGATTGCGATAGAACGTCTCTTGAAGGTGGTGTGGATGGGATAGAATCAGGGGACTTTGTATATCACGCTGTACTATCCACTATAGCTGTATATTTAAAACATCATGAGTATCTGAGAAGCTCATATCATTTTTATTAAAGATATGCTTTTTTTTTTTTTTGTATTAGAAGCGAAAATTTCTCATATTTTAGCGAATTAGTGGCTGATGACGTCGGTTAAAGCCATGCTTTTGTACGGAGAGCTTGTTCAAACAAGAACTTGCCGTGCCTTTTATGCGGACATGGAACTGCTTGGCGCAAGCCCGTTATTTGGGTTCGAGAAGCATCAGAGATAAAAATACCTGTCATCGTTTCACACCACGTCAAGCCAATTGGTGGAAGTGATTCTACTCCCAGAGCACGTTCTCTTTCGGTCCCAATGGTCTACAGACGTAGACAAGTCATGGGTGTGCAGAAATGAGACTGCAAGAGCATCCATACTCAGCTGTTTGTGTCGTTTTGGGGCCCAACGCTTTTGGCACGCTTTATGATTCACGAGAATAAGAACAGCATCATGCCATGCCACACCACACACCAGAAAACAGAAAAGCGGCGAGCAAAACAATCACGTCGACGGCATGAGGTGTCGTTGCCTCTACCTGAATAAGGTTCGGCGCATGCACTGTGTCTAAAGCCTATGCTCGCCTGACATCATTTCACTGTCCCTCGATTTTTAAACAGGCAGCGGTATATGATTTTAGCAAAATATTTACAAACAATACGAGCTCCCAACATATAGTTAGGTCTGACATAAATTTAGTAAAAGCGGTAGAGCTACGTACATGCAAACTACTGGCAGAACGACCTCTGACGCTATTTCTTCACTACACGCTCGGCTCGGTAAACTTACTAGGATAAAATTGCGCCCGGAGCGAAACACTTTTCCGAAATATATCGTATGAAAGTAATTACTAATATTCAAAGTTCGACAATACATAAATCGCGTCCTTCCGAAAATTAATCTGGATTACTTCGGCAATAGTAGTTTAGATGGTCGACCAGAACATAAGTTGCAGAGAGATTCTTTTCTATCACTTGAATGCAGTGATTATATGAAGAAAACACTTTTTTTTTTCTATTAAATCAATGATTTTGCTTGCAACTTTGCAGAAGACACTGGCACGACCATCGCAAAACTGGGTACTGGGGCTACTGGGAAGTTACTTGTTATTTCAAAACAACGTGCCTCCGAGAGATTTCCTCGCCTGCGCAGTTCTCAGCATAGCTTGTAATTTCGATACGACATCATACTGATGCAAAGCTATAAATCTATCCGCCGGGCTGGATGGTGATTGTGGATATTTGCCTCCTCGTCGTCATTCTATCTGGGAGAGAAAACGTCCAAAGAAACGTGTTTCTCTTACACCTACTTGGGCCTGTCGGACTACTGGAGCTCGACGTTGCCTGCTAAAAATCACTGCTCCAACTTGTACAGGCACATAGTTGCCAGTTTTTTTCATGCAGTTCGTTAAGAGATTTTTGCAGATCTTAAACATGCCATATGTGGGTCCCTAAGGGCTCAAATTAGTAGTCAATAAACTTTGGAAATTTTTTACGACGATTGGAATCTTTGTTAGATTTTGGTTACAATATTTTAAAAGTGTCTTTTAGAGACTTTGTATGAATCGTCGTTTGCTGGGAGTCCAAAAATTATGCCTTGAATGCCTCAGCACATTGTGACATTGAATCTGAAGTTAAATCCAAAACAAAATGAATATATTGTTCAGATTAAAACGATTTTGTTGGTGATTAAGTACAATTTTGGTTTATGTATGGGTCCAAATGTAAAAATAGTATGCAAGATTTTTCATTCGTAAGAAAGATAGTACACTTTTTTTTATACCAATTATTTATTGGATTGCGTCGTTTCAAGCGGAATTAACAAATAGAAATACGGTTTAAAATACATTCATTTACACGATGTTCCGCAGGTATCTAGAATAGAATTGTTCTTTTGCAACTGTATGTCCTTGAACATAATTGCCAATAAAGGGGAAAACGTAGATACCTTCTTAGAGGGATTAATTGGTACTGGTCAACTATAAATCCGAGCTAGTAAAAAACTTCGAATCTCGCCTGTTCAGATTGTATTTTGTGATATTTCACCGGATTATCATACATAATGAGGTAAAAAATGCTTCACCGACTGGAATGACAATAAAAAGAAATTTCACAAGTTTAGGATAAATAAAAGTTCTTTGACAGAGGCTTCTTCGTTTCGAGAGTCCCCAGTGATTAGTTTTTACGACCGTGAAATATGACAACAGAGCTAATGGAATTTTTTAGCACAATTGCGACATGATTCGATTTTTTTATTCAACAGTAATTCACACATGTTGTGTATGATAGGACGCCGCTGCTGGGGCTATGTACGAAATGCAAAACAGGCGAGTGCCCGAGACCGCCAGCTATTGAGCACACCACGCCACGAGAGCGCTACAACTCCGGTTGTTACTTCCCGGGACAAGCCCGCACCCGTGCCCCAAAGTGGTCTCCTCGCGCTGGATGAGGGTGTACGTGAGCCCGGCTGTTCCGAGGAAGAGAAAATTGAATAAAGCAAAACTGCAGCCGGTCTTGCGCGCACGGCAGTCTTATCATAAAAATTTTCCTCGCTAATAACCCAATAAGCAGGCTCTCTTTAGACCCGGACTGCTTTTGTTTCCCAGTGGAACTGGTGTGGATCTGGACTAAGTGGGCCCATGTACGGTTTTCTTTACACCTTTACAGCACTTCAAGAAGTTTATACAGCTCCAGAAGAGTTTTATATTCAATAGCTCAATAGGCGATACGTGTACTTTTTATTGCTTTGTAAACATAGCTTGGGTTGCGCCCACGTGAGATTGCCCGTGTAATGGTTCATCTATGTGAGTTGCTTGTTTAAGAGCCCGATATGCAATACAATTGTTGCAAGTGCTACTATGCAGTGCTTTCACATTGAGGGGAGTTGTACCAGGAGGGGCGAATTACGAGCTCCTTTGTACTTACTTGACTGCATAGCGGTAAGACAAGACAAGACACCGCTTGCCTAGACGTGGGTATCGGAAAGAAGATGCAGATAGTGCAGGTCTCAACACGGTGGTGTAAAATTTTCTGCCCTTGTATTTGCGGCAACGTGATCGGACCGATACGAGTTTAATAGCACGAGGAGATAAAACCAAAACAAACCAGACAGACGCGGACGACAGATAAATGTACGTAGAAGTTTTACACATATTTCATCTTTTATTAACTTAAGGCAAAAATAGACAAACAAATTAAATTTTTGCAACTATACATATACTGAGTGGTGTTCGGTTTAGAACGACATGAACTTTCTTTACCGCAAAAACGAGGTACAACAAAATTTATTAATTCGGTGGATAGGTCGGTTGTTCTAATACATACATATAAACAGATGTTCGCTTTTATGGGATCGTTTCAAAGATATTTAGGATGTACGGTTTTAGGTGTGCATTTTATAAATTAGTTTGATCATTCTTAAACGCGAGCAAATTCTTAACAAATCAATGATAGAAGAATGTCTTGAAAGAAAGTCGTAATTACTAAATAATGTTTTTATAAAAAGTCTGACTAATTTTCTTAATATACTTATATTGTGAAGAGGACTCTCTTTCCACTTTACACAGCCAAGAGGATAATGACCGCAAATCAATATTTACTCCCCCCTGTAAACACAGGTGATTCCGATCATGAATGAAAACTTCAATGGAGGAAAACTCGTCATACTATTTGATCATAAAACCAAAGAATGATATAAGTAGAATCTTCACGAAAGATATACATATACTAAGGTTGTGTTTCAAACTACTAACTGAAGCGCAGCAACAAGCAGCATGCAAGTTCTATTAAACACTCGTAAGTCTTCGAGTTTCAACTTAAATCCTTGCAAGTAAGCAATTCGACTTAGAGTTTTTAAAATTTTATCTAAATCGGCTGCGCTTCAAATATAGCCTTTTTGGGGAAAAAGTTTATTTTAATACAACGATCTTCATAATGTTGAAAGGTGATAATAATTTGACCATATATGTATGTTGTGTTCAAGGCCATAGTTCTTTTTTTGCTGAACTGGAAAAAAAAAAAATCTAAAATAATCCAATTTTTATCAATTAACAAAAACACTCAATGCGTCAAGTATGCTTCGTTCTGTAAGTACATACTTTATGGTATCGTCAAAGATATACCTACTTTGTTCGAACTTTGGGTTTCTACATATATTTATACATACATTGTAAAAAATTAGCAATCGTTACTTAAACACAAAGGCCTAAAGCGATTTTAAAAATAAAATGAAGAAATTGATAAAGATCACTACTTCAGTGCCACATTGAGTTATTAAAAATATTTCGTGACGCTGAGAACTGCTTAATGTGGTAATCTTGTAATAAACCTGTTTAGATAGCAACAGCTTCTATCTCGAGGAGATTAGAAGAACGTAATCTGCTTCATTATAACACTATAATTATTGATAGTAGCTGAATGCATTTCTACACAAGTTATCAGTTCAGTGAAGAAAGCTATATAAAAGCTGGTAGCCGATATGTCTTCAGCTGTAAAGTGCGGAGTCATTAAAATTATTCGGCAGATGTTTGGCCACAAAGTATAAACACCTGATTTATGCTATGTAAACTTCCATAACATCAATAGTGCTGGTAAAGGGTACGAGTATATATTATTCGAGCTAATCTCATACCAAAGATATGACGAGCAGCTTTCTGGGGCTGATAGAGCACACTGAGAGCTAGCCTGCACTGATAGTGAGAAACTCCACAGTTAAAATATCCACTGAGTTGTCGGTATAATTAGGTTTCAGTAGACTGAAAGCTCCGAAGGCGGGAACTTTTTAATTTGTCTGTTGTTTTGTTCCGGAGAAGTGGTGAAATTTACTGATATATTTCTGGTAGACAGTTAGTCCAGGTGGAAGCTAGCATCAAGGTGAACGATCCGAACGTAGTAAGTGACCTTGGTCCACTTGGAGTGCAATGGAAGGGCTTTACTACTCTTTAATGCATTTTATTTGGGCTTCACTAAACGTGTAATAAAATTTTATTGATTTGCTATTTTTGCAGAATATCAATCAATACTAAAGAGACCACTTGTTTATTCTATGCAATCACAACTGAATTAATTTTGGAAACGAAAATATGTGCTACAAAGTAGCTATCGGAATGCGTCCTTCAGGGCTTGACCGCAAGAAAATGCGAAATCAACAAAATTAGAGTGGTACTGAAGAGAATAGTAGAGGGCAATAGCGTCAGTCGGCGCAAGATGTTTTATAAACTTGAAAGATATCTTGCCTCAGCAAGATCTGATTGTACTTGTCTTGGGAGACTGTAGTTTCGTTGGTGCTGCTGTTTTAGGCTGTTCTATAAATGTTGAATAGTTCGTGTAGAAGCTTACAGTTGAACAATAATTTGAACGATATTGTTTTTTTTTCAAAAATAATTAGGTTTGTGTACAATTCTTCCAGGAGGAATAAATATATCTCAAATATACCGCGAGATATCCACAAATTTTCCTTTAGTAATTTTGACAAGAGGCCTAGTCAAAGATTTGCAAGTAATGATGACAATTCCATTAGTTTCTGTTTGTCCTGAGAATGGTGTGGAGAACTTTGCGTGGATGAATTTCGTTTGTTTGAGAGAACAACTTCCTTTCCTTGTCCTGTTTTATTTGATAAACAGTTTTTGCTAAAAACTAATATTTTTTTTTACAATAAATCCTATCGAACAACTTTGATTTTGGCAATAAGCGTTTCCAATAGCAAAACATCGTCAAAGAATGGTGCTTAATGAAACCATTACAAAATTATTCTATTTTCCAAAAATGTAAAAGATTTAAAATATTGCAATATTTAATGTTGAAAATCTACAATACTGTGCAGTTAAATTCAACATAGGGATTCATTATTATTTATTTTTCAGCACGCTAAGACACAATGTGTATTCTTTTTATTTATGTTGATCCAAACCCTGCTCCCGGAGGATACCGATTAATTCTTGCATCAAATCGGGATGAGTATTTTGTCAGACCTGCTGCACCAGCAGCACAATGGATCGATGCATCGCATGCTTTCGGAGGTAAGCTTATATATGATATTTATTAATCATTTAAAAGAAAAACAAAATTTCAGGACTGGATATGGAGCCCGGCAGGGAAGGTGGAACTTGGCTAGGTATTAGCGGCAAGGATGGAGTCATTAAAGCTGGTGCTTTGCTAAATGTTACTGGCGAAACATCAAGAGCTGATGCTATGGGTAATATTTTAAGATACAAATTATTTATTTTTTTGAATAATAATTCTTTCTATTTAAGGACGTGGACCAATTGTTGTTGATTATATTAAAGGGGACAAAACCAACACTTCTTACTGCAAAGAATTAATTGCTGAACCTACGCAATATAACGCCTTCAATTTTGTATCAGTTGAGATCAGGTAAGATCAGTCCGAGTTTTTTTAATATTAAGTGTAGACGGTTCAACAAAGGTATTATCTTCTAGAAATAAATATTTTACATAAATATAAAAGAACTGGTATTTAGTTAAAGCCTGAATCTCGGGTGCTACTGTACGTTTGTTGAACGAAAAAAATAACACGCTGACCTATTATAGCTTACACTTTTAATTCACAGAAATAAGGAAACAAGAATTCTTCACTGTAGCAATGCCCCACCTGGCATTAAAACATGGTCTGAATGTAAACCCCACGGTTTTGGTAATAGCCCTCCAGACACCCCATTTAAAAAGGTAGTCGCAGGCAATGAGTTGTTTGGAAAGATCGTTGACGATTGTTTCAACATAAACGACAAAGAGATTCTCGTCGACAAGTGCATGGATCTTCTCAAGATGAAAACACACTTTTGGCCAGACGATGAAATTTCCCGTCGTGCACCTCAATGGGGCGAAAAACTGAGCTCAATTTGTGTTCGCGATTTGGCAAACGGATATGGTAGCAGGACAAGTTCAGTCATTTTAGTCGATTGGTCTAATAAAATGGACTTTTACGAGGATACTATGAAAACCAATGACCCCAATGGTGAATGGAAGCACACCCATATACAGAGGCAGTTTTAGTGATATGTGAGATTTTTTTATTAAATCTTTGCATTTGGAATGCAAAGCGATAACTATCATAAATAGGCTTATTAGTTTTATAGATCTTAAAATGTTTGTTGTTTTATGCCAGTTACTTCTCAGGGAGGTATATACATAATAAGATAGGAAATAAATATTTTCCAGTTGAATAAAAATGCAATATTCTATCTGATTTAAGAGGTGGAAGAAAAGAACATACCAAGAGAAATCCTTAACAATTTTTATCTTTTAAAAAAACATCATGAAATCGTTACTTCCTATAGTTCTTTTGGACACGATTCTTTGCACCTTTTAATGCTCCCTTGCGTGCTCCTTTTACAATACTTTTGAATTGTCCTGCATTTTTCGCTCGTTTCCTGAAAAGAATTGTAAAATATTTTACTACATATTTTCCACAAGAATAACTACAATTATACCTTTTATTTAATGTATTCCTGCTGAGTGGAATATAAGCGTAAGGATCGAGTTGACCCTTCTTTTTTATATCACCCTTGGCTTTAGAAGTTGAGTAATCAGCTCCAAATCCTTTGGATGCAAATGATTTCTTTGAAGTTGCTGCAGAATATCCTGATTTTACAGAAGCAGCGACTGGTCTGTGAATTCCCTTTCCTCCTGCTGTATAGCGGCTTTTACTCGATTTCATACTTGCGGCAGTAGTCACACTTGCAGCGTCCATTGCTTTTCGTTTGCGGCTAGGCGCTGTTGTTATTTCTTCGTCTTTAAAATAAATTTTTCGATTAATTCAAATTTGGACACTGAAATTCGTCACTATGCGAACTGTGAATTGGTACTGAAATGCATTGCTTAGAAATATAAG
Source organism: Eutolmus rufibarbis (assembly GCA_963920795.1). Classification (NCBI taxonomy): domain Eukaryota; kingdom Metazoa; phylum Arthropoda; class Insecta; order Diptera; family Asilidae; genus Eutolmus; species Eutolmus rufibarbis. The sequence continues at coordinate 43,610,246 of OY987206.1, forward strand.
ACTTGTGAATGAAATTATTTACCGCTACTGCTTTCTTCTACCAAACTTCTTTTCAAAGGTTTTTGCATTCCCTCATATGATTCATCACTGTCGTCGTCTGAAGAGACATCCATTCCCTTTTCACTTATAATCAGTCTTCCGTCCTCAGTCATTTTAAAACCTCTGTTTTTGTCTTGTTTCTTACCGCCCACAGCCGCGTGGCTTGTTGTAGGCCGATCAGCTACATTAATAAATTGCACATTAAAAGTAAGGAATTAAATAAACAAACAATAATCTTGAACCATACTTAAAATATTTCCCACTGCCCTAACGTCAGCCAGATCTAAGATATCCTCCGGTGCTTCTTTAATGAAAGTCTCCTTTGTTTTTGAGGGTTTCTTTTTGGATTTTCGAGGAAGTTTATTTTCCTCATCGGTTAATTCTGAGTCGCTATCAGAATCTGCCAATATGTCATCAATTCTATACGAAAAAAAAAGAATAATAATAGTAATAAACGGAAAAGTGCAAAGACTTACGTTACACTTTTCTTTTCCAATCCGCCAACCAGTTCGCTTTCTGAGTCTTCATCATCCTCTTCAGTGCGTTTTTCATCCTTTGTGCGATTTTCCCGTCTTAGTTGCTTTTTAATCTTTTTAAGCCTTTTATGGGTTATTTCATCATTTCCAGGGACCAGTTTAATAAGTTCCTCAGCCGTAAATTTCGTGCACAATTTCTTTAGCAAATATCCTATGCGAATGCGGCAATGTCTCTTTGTGTCAGGCACCATTGCCGATAAAGATCTCATCTAATAATTTTTTAAGGTGAATTGGAGATAGCATAGCTAATAATTAACTTACAATTGTTTCCAAGTGGTTAGCTACCAAAGGAGATGGAAGCACCTTGGTGAATGTGATCAAAAATGCTACGGAAGCTTCAGCTTCCTGCCGGTTTCTTTGGACGAGGAAAACTGATATTTGCTGGAGTATAAACTCTAAAGTGTTGACCGTAAGGTTTCCTGTTAAATTTTGAACAATTGATCGCAGTGCAAGTATTGTGTTGGTTACTAAGGCCTGGTCGCCACCAAAGCCAGCCATCACTATATCAACAAAATCGTTTAACTTATCCTCTTTCTAGAATTGCAATATTTTAATGTCTGATCTTGCTGTATCTACTATTTAAGTAAATCTACCTGGTAAAGATCACCGATCAGTGTAATGAGTTCTTGCGAAATATTTTCCTTTTTCGACGAAAACTCTTTGAAAGAGACGATCGCTTCAGGAATTGTTTTTATCACAAGTTTATTTGCCACATTAATTTTTTGCCGAGACTCTATCAAGATTTTTAGGCATCTAAAAAAGAATATCGTTTACTTCCTAAGATAATATTACTTTAAGTCACTCACTTAAGCCTTGCTGCCTGAGAAGCTAAACAACTCGTCCTAAGTGCCTCAAGAAGTAATTTTTCTACAGAATTTGAATTTCGTCTACAAAAAGCTTTACACTGATCTTTTTCTTCAGTCAGTAGATTTTGAAGGAGTCTGAAATAGTTTTCGAAATTTGTTTGCAACATATTTTACGATCTAAGTTATATTTTACAATTTACTTACTCGTACGCTTTTCTTTGCTGTTTTTTTAATTTTTGTTCGTCTTTTGACACAATTTTTGACTTGTCTTGCTTTAAGACAGGGACTATGAATGTCTCATAAAATTGCTTGACATCGACCTCAGTTTGGTATATTACTAAGAGGCTTATAATATCAAAAAGAGCATCCGCTTCAAAGGATGTTGGTGTAATTGTCTGCAGTTGGGCGACAGCATTTGTAAACAATTCTTTTAAGGTCAGCGGTGATGTGACTGTCAGATATGCCTGTGTTAAAAAGTGTTAACTTTAAAAAATTTCGAACATGACAGTCAACCAAGTAATACATCTCAAATAATATCTCCAAAATATTGACATTTATGATAATTAAATAATTTTAAATCACTAACATCAAAGCGAAGAAAACTACAAATAAAATCTTTTTTGGCCACACATTAAAATTGGTGCCTCTTTCATAATTAAGTCGAACAGTAAGGATTTAAGAACCCTTATATAAATATAAATAATAGATACACATAAAGCAATTAAGGAAAAGTTATCTTACCTTAACAACTTCTAAAGTTTTCTTCCTCAGATCTGCTTCATAGGTTCCATTTGGCTTAGCCGCATATATATTGAAAAGTCTCGGAAGGAAGTTCTTAGCATACTTTGCTATCTCTGCTTTACAATCGTCATCTCCCTCATTAATTATCTCCAGAAAACCGTCCAAAATAGGTGCCCGTAAGTCAGGGTTATCGGCCAATGCCAAGCCCAAGGTTTTAGCAATGAGCTTAAAATTTTCAGGGTCTCTTGGCTTCCTACAAAATCCAGGGAAGAGACCCCACAGCTGGCAGCAAAGCAACTCATACGTATGAGAACTAGACATAACTCCTTCCGCTTTGAACTTGAGCCATTTCTCATTGCAGTTAGCAGCCATCGGAAGGATTTTGTTACCAAAGTATGCAAATGAGGCTCCATTCAAGTCCTCCCGGAGCAAGGGAAGAAGCCAAGATCGGTCTAAAATAAATTCCCCCTTCTGATTACTAATAGGAATTGAGATGAGCACATTTTCAGGACCCATCGATTTAATAGCGGAAATAATTGCATGCTCTATATGCATTCGCAAAGAGTTCTCAGTGTCGTATCTGTTGCCCAAATCGGTTAAATAAGGCTTAAGAATGTCGCTGTAAAAGATGAAAAGCAAAAATTAAATTAAAAAGTAATTATAATATATTAAAATACTCCTACCTGAAATATTTCCCAGTCACATCAAAGACGATGGAAAATGTTAAAATCACAAATTTTGCAACGTCCCCAAATGGAGCAGACAAAACTCTTGCTATTAAGTTAATAACTTTAGAAATTGTGGCTCTGTGCTGATTAGCTAACTTTTCAGAAGCGCAAGCCGGCTTAATGCACTCGTTTAAAATTTCTTTAAATGCAAAAGATACACCTGAGACGATTTCATGCCTTTCAGACATCCATAGGTCTGAGGCACAGATGTCGACGAACATAGGGAGTGAATTCACGCAGAGAGATAAGTCCAACTTAGCTAAATGTATGTGGCCCTCCTTAAGGACAGTCAACCAAGCCAGAGATTGGCGTACATCAGTTTTATGAGGGCGATATTCGTAGATAGCGGCAATAAGCTTTCCGCATAAAACAGCGTTTAAATTTTCTGTTCTTGAAGTAAACAACGCATGCAAAGTGTGGAAGCATTTCGCTCGCAAAAGAACATTTGCTGCGGTCATAACCGAGAGGATGCTTTCACAGATGGTTTTGATGTCCTCAGTTTTGAATGCACTCACGATATCCCTCAGCATGCCGAGGATATGCAATACGACTGTCTGTGATGAGCTAATCACTTCTGGCTTAAATTTTTCGAGACAAAACTTGGCCACTCTGCTTCCAGCCGGATGGTATTTTACTTTACTAGGTATAGACGGGGCATCCTCTTCAGAACCTTCAGGTTTTTCAGGAAGCATGAAACAAGAACCGAGCATAATCGAAGCCACAGCATGCTGGGCGGATTTTCTTATCTGAAACAGTTGGTTAAGTTAATGAGGAGTTATTTAATTAAATTCTAGTTTTGTACCTTGGGATTTGAATGTATTGTAAAGTACAGAATTGCATCCATGTACCGGAGATTTGATGAATATGTCCAGCTTATGTGTTCTTGTGCTCTTAGAAGAACAGAAAGGCATCCAATTATCTAGAAATTAACAAACGTTTTAAGTGTATAGGAAGTATTTTTAATCGATTTGGGAAGGACGTCACGGATAACTTAACCACGAATCAGATAGATTAGAATAAATCCAGTCAACAAAACATTATTCATTAAATCCAAAAATGTAAGAGAAAATAATAAACAAAGAATAGAAACCTACATATTTTTAGGAAGTAAAATTATTAAGAATCATGAATTAAAATCTCAACATAAGGTCTTAACATTGAAGAGAAATCGACGGGAGGTTCATTAGATGTGCAAAAACCTTAAAACTAATATTACATAAATTATTATTAGAGATTTGGCACTCACGTTTTTAACGACAGAAGGATGACTGGAGTCCTTAAAAACCTCCAGGAGTTCCATAAACACTTCCGCTGTTTCTGAAAACTTTTTTCGAAGAACTGCCTGCGGCACCGACTTAATCCCCAGCGACAAAAGAGAGATGCTTGCAATTGTTTCGGACTCGGCCTCTTCACCGTCTTTCTGTCTGCTTGCTTCGATTGTGTCCATGAGGAGCAAGAAGTATTCGGTAGATGACTGGGAGCCCCCGCGTTCTTTAATAACCTCAGTTAGTGCTGTAAGAATGGCCAACATTTGTTTGTGCATCTCAGAGCTTGCTCTAAAACCATTTAGCAGCTTTTTAAAACTTTTATTGGAGCAAGAGCTGTAGTCGGAGGCGAATGTCCTGAATGTTTTAAAGGTTCCAAACTGAGATTCGGACATGGACTCATCACCGTCGAGGCTGAATGACTTTAAACTGCCGGCGATATCGTTAACTGTGGGGCCCTCGGACTTGTTGGCGTAAGACAACCGAGCATCGTGCTTTAAAACTGCCTCTAGTGTTAAACTGCGCTTGTTGCTTGACTCATCCTCTTTTGGAACTGTTTAAGTTGCTTTAATGAGAAATGAACGGGTAAAATAAGAAAAATGTTTACCTAAACTGAGGTCGGCTTGGAAAAACCGAGATTTGGCTTTCATGCGATGTTTCGTTTGTTCTGGGTTTGTTGTCGATGAATGGCCTTTTGCCCATGTTTTTCCTTTTGCATTGCGCTTCAATTTCGAACGGTATTTTCCCATTTTAAATGTTAAATCAAGCAGCAAGTTTCACAATCTAAAAATCAAAACACGTGGGGACAGCACACGATTGTCACTGGAGTGGAGAAATGTCAAAAGTTTAAAAAAATCTTTGCTTTTAACGTGACATCTGCTGGAAAATTATAGCATTTTAAATCCTCTCCCCTTTGTGCAATGAATCTTTTACATTGACGTATAATACAATGCCTATCCATGCAATGTGATAAAAATAGACAACGCTATATAAATTTTTATATATCTCATCTCGTCCGGCTGTGGCACTCGGTTGTCAAATTGGCGGCCACGTGAGACAGGAGATCGAGCAGTCCATTTCTATGTATGTCTGTGATCTTTTAGGAGAGAGGGGCTAACACAATTCTTCAGAAGAGCAAAGCAGCCAGGAAGATGTCGCTGAAGTAATAGTGGAGAATTTTAATGACATTGACATTTCTCTAAGAACGCACATGTTTTGTTGCCTGTTGGCGTTTCGTACATCGCGAAGTTTTATCCCCCCCGGAATTTTAGAATTATTTAATGAATTATGGCGGATAAAATATCGATAGGTGGAGGTCAATTTGGAGAAGATTATGAGCCTTCCGATTCTGAGGATAATTACGATGAGGAAGAACGAGAAATTTTGCGAAATGTGAGGAAAGGACAGGAACGACTTGAAGATGATGAGCGAGAAGTAATGAGATTCGATTCAGAATCCGACGAGGATGAAGACGAAGCTGTGGATAATAGCGACTTTGAAGAGCCAGAAAATGATGGGATTCCAGATTCCCGGGCGTGGGGTAAGCGGAGATCGGATTATTACAACACGGACTTCGTGGATCAGGACTACAGCACTTACAACGAGAAGGAAGAGGAATTGGCCCGGCAAGAGGAGGAAGACGCCAGGGAAATTCAGAGCAGGCTTGCCAAGCAGTTAAACGATGCTGATTTTTCCCTCGATGTATATTCCATTGATGCAGAAAAAGAAGAGCCCGAAAAGGCCGATACAAACAGGCTCAAAACCGATTTAAGCGATTTATCCGTCCGCCAAAGGGAACAGCTATTTCAGAAAGACTCCCCGGAATTTGCCGGTCTTGTAAGCGACTTTGAAAGAAACCTGATGGAAAGCGACTCCCTTCTCACCCCCGTAATCAAATATGCTTCTCAACAGAACGTAAAACACTCCGCTGTTGATTTCGCAAAAACCTTAAATAAAATCGCCATTGCGTACTGTACGAATATATCGTTCTACCTACTCCTTAAAGCCAAAAGATTACCTATAAAAAACCATCCAGTTGTAAAGCGTTTAGTCAACTTAAAACAACTCTTAGAAAATCTAAATACAAAGTACGAAAAAGTTGTAAAACCACAACTGAAAATTTTGCTGGAGGCTTTCCAAGCTGGAGTTGATGTTAGGCCGTACCTAAACAAATCAATCACATTCAACGGTGCTCAAGGTGATGGTGAATATGAATCGGCTGAAGAAAACGATGGAGAAGCAATGGAAGGAGATACTCTATTCGGTGCCGAAGATGAAGAACAGCAAGGTGCCGGCGATGCACGACGAGGAATCACTTACCAAATAGCAAAGAATAAGGGACTTACCCCGCATCGTAAGAAGGAACTGCGTAATCCACGCGTGAAACACCGCGGCAAATTCAGAAAGGCTTTGATTCGCAGGAAGGGCGCTGTCCGAACTGTCAGAAAGGAGCTTAAGCGGTACGGTGGCGAGATATCGGGCATTAAGGCTACAGTTAAGAAGGGTATTAAAATCAAATCATAGTACAATGTATTTCCTAAAAATACCAATAAATGTATTTGCTTACATTCTACTTATTGAGGAGTTTTCGAAAATCGTCATTCGTCTTTTGGACTGGTTTGCTGCCAGAACCGTTAATAACTGATGTAGGGATTAAGTTCATCCTCGGCTTTGGCTCTCTAGAAGAGTTTATACATTTTTAGTTTAGCCAAAAAAATATTTTTAGCATATTCGCACTAACCCTTTGACTCCAGGGACAGGTCGACTACGTCCAATTCCCAATAATTTGGTGATGTTTCCCTCTTGGTTTTTGCTCGCCCTTGGGGGTGGCCTTGATATAGCTACAATTAACTAAATATCAAAGGAATTAGATAATTTTCGTTAAAAGGTTCAAAAATTCAGCATTTCGACTGGAACACAAGCACAAGGCAAAAGTACCTTCTGATCCCTTAAATTGCTTTGATCCAGCTTTAGAACAGCCGCAGAAGCTGCTGATTCCTCCTCAAATTCAACGTACGCAATACCTTTTGGCTTTCCACTTCTAGAAAAATTTAAATAAATTTAAAACACGTAGACACTTAATCGAAGTAACTTACTTATGGTAGACGATTCGTACATCTTTCAATTTACCGAAAGCCCCAAACAATGTCTCGAGTTCTTCTTTTGTGGCATCATAGGGAACACCTTTAACAAATAATTTACAAGGCTCCAGCCCATCTAAAATAAAAAGTACAATTCTCGATAAAAATACAACTTAAAATATAAATATGATAATACCTGAATACTTAAATTTTTGCCTCTTCTCTTTATCTCGCAACACACTGGAGACATATAACGGCCTTCCCTTCACCATTTTTCTGTCTAGTTTGAGGGCCTTATTAACTTCTTCCTGCAAAACAGCAACAATACAAAGTGCACTTGACAAAAAGTTGCATTTACCTCAGAACTCAGCTCCAAGTAACCAAAACCTCGACCCCTTCCACTTGCAGTCTTGATCAAATCAACACTGACAATAGCAAGCTCTGATAGCTCGGATTTTATTTCGTCTTCGGTTATACTACAGGGAGAAATTCCTGAAGATAATACTGTATTAAATCGTTTTCGCAACTTACTTGTAATCCAAATTGCTGAGAAATATCCTCAAGTGATCCTTCTTGTAATCAATCTCCTCATCCTCATGCTCTTTAACTAATTTTGACTCGTTTATTTTACCTTTTTCTGATGGAGCAACCATTTTCAAAGTTTTAGGCTCTTCCTGCCTTGCTTTTTTAATAGGGGTTCCAGAATCAGACGCCTCAGTCTCAGATTTCCTCTTTGAAGGCGTTGAAGGTCCTGGTTCAAATTTTCTTTGTGCGATTTTCGGTTTACTTTCAGGCTTGGCCTTACTTTTTTTAGCTAATCGAGCACTGTACTGAGTTAGAACCTCATCACATACTTCTTGACAGTCTATTTGTGTGTCTAAAGAACCATAGCAGCGCTCAAATCTTAACCAAGCATTTGCTAAAGTGACTGGATCATCCAAAGTTGTGGTTCTTAAAGCTTTAGAGAAAATCCTGAAAGTAGAATCAATTTTTAAAAAGATTGCCTTCCTTAAAAACTAAATTACCTTCTCGCAGATTCGATGTCTTTTTTAGATTCTAACTGAGCAAACTCTAGCCAGAGAAGAGATCTGGAGGCGTTGTCGGCGCTCTCTAAACAATAAATTTTTTTAAAAAAAATCATGCTTTAGAGGTTTTAAAAATGCAAACCCATTACGGTGTTCCACAGCTCCCTTCCCTTGTTGAAGTTTCCCAATAACTCAAATTCGAGCTTGCCCCAAAACTGCAGGATTTGGCAATCACAATCAGCGAGAACGCCCCATTGCCTTCCCAGCGAGTTCCATGCCAAATCAAAGTTAGCCCGAAGAATTTCAACGTCCTTTTCCTTTCCCAAATTCGTGTGTCTCTTCAATATCGTTAAATATTCCATCCAGAGCGCTACCATGGGCTCGGGAGTTTGAAAGCCAATTTCAAGAGCACTTTCAAATATTTGCTTGATGTCCTCCTTAGAAAGTTTCATCTCTTCTACAATTTGCATCTTTTTAATGTGCAACTTCTCGCTCCAAGTGCAGTTCTTGATTGCCCTGTTAACCAGGTCTAAGGAATTTTGCTTGAAAATGGGAAACTGTTCCAGAGCTTCCAATTCATCGACAGGTCCTCGCTCCTCAATGTATTTTATGTAATTTAACCAACACTCTGCATTCAGGCAGCATTCGGTTATCATTCTCTCGTAGATTATCTGGAGCACTGCCTCATCAGCAAAATTGTCCGCCTCGTTGATGTACTCGAGATATAATTCAGCACGCTTCTGGTGGAATGTCGGTTCAAGCTCGAGCAGTTTATTCTCAAACGGAAGCATCTTTTGTAGATCTTCCTTGGTTCTGTTGTACGCTTTGTCTATTTGCTGCCAGTCAACGAGAATTTCTTCCTTATTCTTCTCGTAGAAAACTTTAAATTCGATGTAGCTCTCCTCCATATCGAACAAAGGCAAGGATAGCTCTTTGCGGTATATTTTAGTTATAGTTGCCTTATCCGGCGTAGGGTGCTTTTCTTCGTAATACTTTCTCCACAGCTGATAGAGTTGTCTTCCTTTCAAGCAGTGGAGGGCGTAGACTGAGAGGAGCTCATCCCAAATTGGATTTGCGGCTTCTTCTGGGAGATTGAAGGTGATTTGAGCAAATTCTAGGGCCACGTCTATACCTGTGGGAAAATCGAAGTCTTTTAGTTATGATTCCAGTTTTTGGTTATTAGAAAATATACTGTAGTAGTCCGCTAGTGCCCTGCGGAAGAGGTTTTCAACGCTCTGAAGCTCTGTGGGCGAAGATGCGAGGTTGCGCTCAATCTTAAGCCAGCGGAGCCAAATGTCCGGTGCTAAGGGATATATTGAGGAAAAGAGTTCGCAACTTTGACGAACCTTCTCGAGATCTGATAATTGGCTGGAATGAGTTTGGATAAGTGCTTGAGAGCCTTAGGAAAATGGGAGAAAATTAGGTCTTACTGTGCAATATTAATCAGCTGTAAGTAATTCTCATAATTGTACTTATTTTCATCGATTTTTCCGAGCATTTCAATGTAGTTCTTCATCAGTTTATCCTCTTCATCCTCGTCCTCGGAAGTTTCCACAGTTTGCTCCCCATCAGACCGAAGAAGCGCCTCCTCCTGCAGGAAAATGTTTCAGTAAGTTTATGGATTCGTTCTTAGTAAGTGAGATGGATTACCTCTGATTCATCGATATCACCATAATCTGAGGTCTTTTCTACGTCAGACATTGTCGCAATTGAATCACAAAGTGATTTATTTATACAGTAAATTGGCTACAAACAAGAACGCCTTCCTTACTTCGCCGCTGTTAAAAACTGTATTAAGTTGTCAAGTTAGTGAGAAAAAATTGCTGAAGATGGCACTACCGTAAGATGGTTGGGACTTATTTCTTTTTTTAGAATTAATTTGCTATTTCAATTATTTGTCTTTTATTATGTGCCGATTAAACGTTGTTTTTATAACTCTTAAATTTATTTCTTTGCAAGATCTTGTTCTTAAAATTGTTTCATTTATTTTAGGAGAGAAAATTTGAACATAATCTGTTACATATTGCATTTCCATCTACTACATTTTGCAACCATATGACGGCTCCGCAGGGCGCAGATCGCAGCCGTTGAACAGCTCCGAGCCATCGAGCCACTGTGCAGGTATGCAAATTTTGACATTTGACGCGGAAATGAGCAGTGGCTTCTTGGTGCCCTTCAGTTGCCGCTGGATTATGAGGGTTTTGGAACGTTTGAAGTAGAACTTTGTGCAGAATTAGTTCTAATTGAAATTCATAATAGCGGTGAATAAGAATAAAACTGTCGTACCATAGATCTTCTAAAAGAAATTTCACGTTAAATTGAGCTGAGCTTTCAAAAGTTCTTCGGAGACAAACCTGGGTAAATTTTGGAAGAAATAAGAACTGTGCGGGTCAGGATGGATTTCTTTCAGAACGTTACACAGTCCTGTACGCTGTTTTTAGGTAAGACCTCTTCCGTACACTCTCCACACACTGTTTATCGCTGACAATGGAAAATAAAAGAGCACGACTCTGGGTCAAGTGTTTGTTTATTTGCTGATCTTAATTTGCGCGACAGCTGCACTTTCATCTAAATTTCCACCAGTTCTGAATTCGCGCTAAATATTTGCACAGTTGTAGTGGCTGTAAATTGAATGCCAGCTGCTGGTTTCGCGACTAGAGAGGACCTGCGGCTGTTTCCACTTTGAACCGGTTTGGCCCTCATAAATATTTCGGCTCTTAATAAAATGCTCAAGTTGACATTGCAACTTTTGCATAACAACTACTTCCTGTTGAGTCTATACAGTTTTCTTTTTGTTTTCAGGCCAATATATCGACTTGGACTACTCGATCTGGCTATACAGATTACTCACGCCTCTGATCATCACATTTCTGCTGCCCTTCGCCTTCGTCGGCTTAGTTTACGTCTCCTGCCTTATCCTCTTCATCTACAAATTGCACAGGTAAAGTAGCATTACTAATTGAAACCAAAGAAAGGAAAAACAAAACTTATTTAAAGCTTCAAAAGAATAATGGTCAGTTTTGGCTCTACGTCAATAAATTCAAATTTTATACTGCGGCCCAGCTCCAAATATTAATTAAGAATTGAGACTTAACTATTTTTACGCAAGATTTTATGGGTTGACCCATAGTTTAGATATGCGCGGTATAAACCTGTTCCAGTTAAGTCGGTCATTTTAAAAGATGTCCGCCTTTACTTCACTTTGATTTTTTCCATTTAAGTATTGTAGCTCCTCAAATCTGAAAAATTATTATGTCTTGTTAACCGCATATATTATCTTCGAATGTGTGAAATTATTTAAAAGGGCACTATTTAAAAATCTCAAAACTATTATTTAGAGTTTTGCCTTCCAGGAAAGCATGTGTAACTTACCTTATCAATTTTAAAATTATCTCACAGGAAAGTAATACTAAAGGCCGTTACGACGGACAGGAATTTTTGGGATATCGGTCGGAAGATAGTCTCTGCAGTATGGGACGCTCATGCCCGAATCTACCACGGTTACGAAGTGGTCGGTATAGAGAATCTACCCGAAGAGGGTCCAGCACTGCTGGTCTTCTATCACGGTGCTGTTCCAGCCGACATGTACTATTTGGGGGCACGAGTTATACTGCAACGTGATCGCTTGATTTATACAGTTGGCGACCGATTCCTGTTCAAACTTCCCGGATGGGGGCTGATAGCTGATGCATTTAAGATAAGTCCCGGAACGGTGCAATCTTGCGCTAGTACTCTAAAGGAAGGTAACTTGCTCGCTATCTCGCCAGGAGGTGTATATGAGGCGCAATTTGGTGATCACTATTACGAGCTCCATTGGAGAAATCGAGTTGGATTCGCTAAAGTCGCCCTAGAAGCAAAAGTTCCTATAATTCCCCTGTTCACGCAAAACATAAGAGAAGCGTTCAGGCAGGTGGGATTTATGAAGAGCTTCTTTATGAAATTGTACAATTGGTGTAGAATACCAGTACGACCGATTTATGGGTTTTTTCCAGTAAAACTTCGAACATATTTAGGTAAACCAATTCCCTACGACCCCAATTTAACTCCGCAACAACTTCAAGAGAAGGTAAAACAACTACAGGTATATTTTATAATAGTAACTAAGAATAATTTTCTTATTTTTTTCTAGGTTGCATTCGCCATGGAAGAACTGATTAATAAACACCAAAGAATACCAGGAAACATATTTCTAGCACTCCTCGATCGACTTTCGTTAAAGAAGAAAACGCAATAACTTCCTATGAGTTTTAGTCGTTAAGTTTTAAACTAAGGATATTTACGAGTATGTACTTAAAAAGTTACTGGTGCATCAAAAGAATAAGGGTCCTATTAAAAATTCCAGCCCTGCACAAACTCCACGGTTTTACGTTATTTATTGTGGAGTTTACACGAATTTGTAGTATCCTACCTAACCACGCTCCAAAAAAAAAAAGTAGGATAGCAGTGCAACTGTGAAATTTTTAGATAGGTCCAATATTATCATTTAGGACTTAAATGTTAATTTGAGAAACTATTGACGATGCTTACTCGATTTGTAAATTGTCTCAATGACTGGTTAAATTACATTTAACCAGTGCACAAGCTTTAAGCTAATTTTACAACTTCTCGAATTCTTTTGAATTCTCACCAGTGTATATGACTAGGATTAATGTAATAAAAGCGGCTGTATTTATATCGAAAGTTATGTACTCGTACATTACCTGTTTTAAAACCTTCCCATCCATAGTTTTATTTACTGTAGTTACAAGTCGGAGAGAACAAGAAAAATGTTTTAACAACTTTGAAATTACTTTTTTCTAATATGTCTAGGAAACCAAATCCTCGAACATAACAATAAAAGAGGATCATTAGGTAAGTAACAGAAATTTTCCTAATGTTTTTTTTGTGTGGAATACTCGAATAAGAGTTTTTATAAAGATGTGAAAAAATTGACCTAGTCAACAACAATTACCACGATTGTGTGTAACTTTTTAAAGAGCACCCATTGACCTGGTTCACTAAACTTTGGATTTACCTTACAATTAATTTTTTTAAAAACCGTGATAAAATTTAAGCGGAATCAGTAAGCGCACACACTAAACTAAGCAAATTTCTATAGTATTTCTTCAGGTTGCTACTTAAACTCGTTTCATTTTAGCGTGGACCTTGCCCTCACAGTTCACATAACTTACATATTTATATGTTCTTCTGCAGCATTAGTTCTCATAAAAAACCGTTTCGATAGCGAAATTGTTTTGTACGGGTTTCTCCTTACTATTTTTCCGCACGGAAACCCTTATAAAATTTTACAATGCAGAAAACATGTTCACAAGATCAATTGAGTTTTACTAAAAGTATGAAACGGGTTACATAATACATAAGAAAAATTAGTTTTTAACTTGTCATAGCTTTTTGCATACTTTATGGTAATTAATTTGTTTTTTGTTAAAATAACAAGAAAGAGCTTCAATCTAGTCCGCTCGGCGGCTGTAAAAAGCTACGTGTCATCGATTTTGAGGGAGTTTTGCCAAGCTGCGATATTAAAATTTAGTCAATTGAAATAAAGTTGATTTTCCACAGCTTCGAAAATTTTGCGCAGTAAAGGGAAGCACCTTACATTAAGTTATAAATACAGGAATATGTTTTGATGAGACGAAAGTAAATAAGAAATTGAATAAATAGACATACAAGTGCAGGAGATTTTCAAATATATATATTTAAAAAATACAAATAGAAAAAATTTTTTAAAATCTCATAGATAAAATTGTTGATATTAAAATATAAAAGTTAAAGCACAATAATGTCACTTCTCATAATAAACCAAACATGGATAATTTTGAGTCTCATTATGTTTACGTAAAAGAACCCAGCGACTAAAAGATTAAGCCACTTAATATCATATGGTAGAAACGACAATTTTTCACAGTTACTTGTACTCTTGATTTTTAAAACATTTTACAAAGTTACTTGCACTCTTGATTTTTAAGACATTTTACAAAGTTACTTGCACTCTTGATTTTTAAGACATTTTTAAATGCCCTTTTACTTTGGAAACGATAGAGGAAAAACGTATTTAAGATTTTTAATTGAAGTTTGAAACTGCAATGATCCCACTTACTGTGTATGTGTGTTTTACAAAATGAAATTGTTTTAAATGTAGTTTCTTGCAGCAAGGTTTCTACAATGATATTGAAGAGGTTCAGCGATACCAAAAATCCAAAATAGCTTCAGTTGTCCCAGAGTTTGTAATCTCTTAAAATCGAAAGTATTTAGTTCAAATTTCATTATGTGCTTTGTAGCTTTAGATGTTTTACAAAAACCTTGTTCTTGAAACCATTATTCTTTAAAAACAGAAAATAAAGGTGTACGCAGAACAGCAACTGCGCTGCCGTAAAAGCAGAACTTTTAAAAAGATCTACTTTTATGGTTGTGCTGTGGTTGTTTTGCCTTTGTTTTTAAAGGTTGATCTTGTTTTTGTTTTTAATTTTATAATATTCAATATTGTAATACCATCTTTAAAAAATGAATTATTCTTGCACATCACACAGTTGAGCTATCTTGGTTATTTTTTTTATGTTGTGCATGTTTTAAAAAACACGAATACCACCACAATCGTCATATAAAATAAAAAATAAACTTTTAGAAAAGTTTAAAATCCTTAACCTAAATTAAACATATGTATTAAAAAAAATTGTGTTAGGATATTTTTGAAGTCAATGTAAGTTAATCTCCGGAAGTTTTATGACGTGCAAAAATGTCTTCGAGATTTCAGAAGGTTGTTTTTCGTCTGGAGACAACTCAGAAATTAGAATTAGACCATTATTTGGTAGAAAAGCAACATCAGAAATTCTGTCCCTTAAAGCAAAATTTTTCGGTTGTACGATATTGTAGATTTTCGCCTGTGGGTAAAATATTAATAATATTTCATCTTGAATTGCAAGTGAATTAAGCCTAGAGCATGTGAGGCACTTTTGTTTTCAACAAATGGGTGCCACCAAAGACCGTCTAGATTTTAGATACGTACATGCCATACTGCTTTTAGCCGGTCGTTAAGAATCAAAACACGCTGGTTCTTCGAATCTGCCAAGGCAATTACACCATTTTCGTTAACAGAGATTCCAGATGGTCTGTTAAAGTGTTGAAGCGTTGCTCCTTCTGTGCCAATTGTACGGCGGATCTGTAGGATAAATACAAGTTGGCTTAAAAATTGTTCTACCTCTAAACGAAATAAAACCTACCGCTCGACGCTCCAAGTCGACTACATACAAGCAATGATTATCGAAATCCGACACCAGCAAAAGTCCATCTGAGGTGTATGCTATACCTCTTGGAGATGGTTTAGCTAGTCCAAATTCAAAGGAAAACGATCGAATGAATCTTCCCTCTGAGTCGAATTGCTAGAAGTTGTTTATTTTAAATAATTTTTTTGATTTTTATATGCTTAAACTTCTGCTTCTGCAATAAGTTTTCTTACCTGAATTCTATTGTTGCGCGAATCACTAACAGCGATTTGTTGTTTTGAATTAACGGCTACACCCCACGGATACTGGAACTGTCCTCTCTCTTTTCCAGAAGATCCAAATTTTAAAAGGAATTTCCCAGCACTTGTAAAAATCTAACCAAGTATTTTGGTTATTTGAAGAAAACATTCGTAAAATTTGATATATTTACTTGAACCCTGTGATTGTCCTTGTCAACAACTATTATACGATTTGATGCATCTACGCATATGCCTGCTGGCAACTGAAATTCTCCGTCACCGTCACCCTCTTTTCCAAATGCGAACAGGAAGGTTCCATCGATTTTAAAGACTTGCACTCGGTGGTTTCTGCGGTCAGACAAAATAATATTCCCTTGCTGATCGGTGCAAATCCCCCAAGGGCGACAAACTTGGCCTTTCTCCTTTCCTTCTATGGCAAATGACTTGATCAGCTCGGGCATAGTGAAATTTATTTCTTCCTCTTGAGCAGGTGAAAACTTGGATTCTTCAGACGCATTTGTCCTTCGCTTATTTTTATTATTAGTACGATGTGAGTTCTGAGATGAAGAACGGTGAAGATTTAGATTGGTAAACGATTTCTGGTGAGTGCTCGACGAAGCGGATATGATTGCATTCTGGCTTGAGGATGAAGTAGGGGATGACTCCGAAGACGACAAAAGAGTGGACAATGCCGGCAAATTTAAACCTTGCAACGGGCTATTGAAGTACCCAGACGATATAGCAATTTGGCGAGCCATATCCACTGCGCTCTGTCCCCTTAACACGTAAGAGTCCAAAGCTCTAATCTGTTGAATTTTTACATCCTGCCAGCTAAGTAAACCTAGTTCACTACAAAAAACCGAACCAACTTCGTTAACACCCGAAATTGGTGGCGAAAAGAATATGTACCAATTTTTGGGTTTAATGCTCTTATAATTTTCACCCAGAGTCTCCAATCTCGCTTCAAAACTCAGGTACCTTTTCGCTACGAAAGTGTGATCGAAATTACTTCCTTGGAGGACTAACTTGTGCAAATTGCTACAAACGTCTGAGAAGTCGCTAAGAGTTGTTTTAAGATGAACCATTTGATCTTGGAGAATTGAAATTTTTTCTCGTTTGTATTTTCTTATCGTTTCAAGATGTATATCAATGACACCGCCAGGTAGGGTATTAATTGCTTGAAACGTTCGTTCAATGTTTTCTATTAGGCAGACTGTGTCACGTTCAAACCTATATTGGATCTTCAGAACCTCGTCAATTTTTCCTGTGGTAAGAGCATAGTTTTGGTAAGCTTTCTTGAAGATTGTAATATGGGCCTATTAAAAACCGCTGTTACGGATATTTTGCATGACTACAATTTTGAATAGGCCCTCACGGTACTTACCTTTAATTTTATTTAAACCCACTGTACTTAAATGGATCGTATTCCTCACTCGTTTTAAGGTGTGGGAAAAAAATTGTGTGATTCCCATGTATACATGTCCTTGATGTTCAAAAAGGATGCAGTCGCTGCAGATCAGACCTCTGCATCGGCGATTCATGCAGACATAAGTATGAGATTTTATGTGATGAGGACAGTATTTCGATTGGTCATTTAGATACAAAGGTATTGTCATGGGCAATTGGCAATTCTCATTGTAAATGGGAGGTACCGAAAAGAAAAAATTTCCCTGTCCCAAATTAACGTCGGGTTCTTCTTCTGAAGAACTCGAGTTTCGAGCGGCTAAACCATCTCTTAGAGAATTCAAACTCATTTCTCTAGGAGGACTATTTCGAGGTGAACCAATGGGCTGAGGAAAGAATTCTATGTAGTGTTCCATTACTTGCTGGGTATCTGTCTGGTGTCTTCTAGCACAGAAAGAGCACAGGAATTCGTTACAATCGTGGCATCTGGCTTGCTGTGCTGCTCTACATTGCTTGCATTCTATGGTGGGATCCAAAAGATGCCCAAGGACGGAGGTGCTTGTGGAGGGATTTTCACCATTATTGGGAAGGTTCTCTCTGCAATTTTATAGAAGATATATCAAAGATATATTGACCTGTGAAATTGTTTCAATTACGTGAAGTCATCTAGTTGCAGTAATCGGGCCAAGTACTGCTCAGCCATCATCAGGTGGAATGGAGTAGCGTTTCCCTCCTCATCCCCATTAAGCAAAGTTCGCTCCAATCTTGAGATCATCTCCTGTATTGAACCGACCTCTGGCCCTGCCATTCTATCTAACTATTATTTAATAAAAATGATCAGAGTTAGGGATACCTTTTTAAGGTATATGATCTTAAATCTAAATAATAACTGTGATCTACTCACCTATTTTTACAAAACTCACTATATTGTTTAAGAACAGTTATACCACAAGTCACACGAAGTTTAATCAAGCACACATTAAGAGTAACAAAAGGTATCTTTCGCTCAACTGGCACTATGTAACTTTTATTTTACAAATATTTTTACAATAAATAATTCACAATTCGATCAAAACAAAAAACACAAAAGATTGGCGGTACTTTTTAAAGTTGCGTGCCGGCTAGAATAGTGCTGCATGCCCAAGAGGTCCACCGGTACTGTGTCCTAGGATTTGGTCATCCGACCAAGTACCAGCTAAGCTCTCGGTGATCTTTCTAGGTGCATCCCAACGAGGATTCACTCTGTGTGCGTGGAGAAAAAATTACAGAGTTAGGCCCAGGAATTAGGCTCGAAACAATTTCAAGAGAAACTTATTGCGAAGCTAGGCCTAGGTAACAGTAGTAAACTGCAGGTGAATGTTTGGTTGTGTTTGGGTGAGATCTTGCGCCCTTACCTGCTTTGCGAATTTTTTCTTTGAATTGAGCAGAAAGGAGGCTGTAAATAATAAGGGTTGGGAAATCCCAGGTTTTTTCTTCCTGGTTTACAACTGTTGTTAAGAGCAGAGAGGTGTTTGCATGCTTGTAAGTATTTAAACAGTGTCCGGTCTGCGTTTAAATGAGTTAAACGAAGTGCCAGGAAATTATAATATAATACCTAAAAAATTCCAAGCAGAACATTGCGCAAATATAACTTAGCTCTTAAAATATTTCGCTCTCATTTAAAAAATGCGTAAATTTCAAAACGCATAATCATTATCTAGAAATAACAAACGATTACAAATTAAGTTCTAATTTTCAAATTTTCAATAACGTTGTCTGTGAATTTTTGTTTTTCAAATGATTTTGATTTTAATTTTCAGAAATTAATTAATATTGCACTTTCTCGTGGGATGTTAATGCATCATCTTAAATTAAAATGCATTTTACTTAGCACTATCCCAAAAATAAATTTCCTATGAAGAGAGCAATTTTTAAAGGGCTATAAACCTATCCGAGCCTAATTAGTTTTCACCGGAACTTCTGGTACTTGTCCTTCATCTTACTCAAAAAAAAATTTTTTCTAGGTGCTAAAACCTCAACCTTCGTGGACTTTTTTTGTTGTTAGCATTTACGATGTAGGTTTACTGCAATTTTAACTAGTATGCGTTGCGCTAAAAGATCTGAACAATGAACAAAAGATTACACTGATACCTTCTAAAAGATAAGCTAAGATTGTACTTACAATTACAATAACCTCTTCTAGATGTACGGTACGTACATATTTGCATATGTAGCCGAGGGAGTTTTCTTTTGTGTTTTTAGTGCAGATATCTCTGGTAAGAGATTACATTTAATGCATAGCTTTTAAATATAATTACTTATAGATTCATTTGACTTTAGAGACAATCTTGTTTAAGGCACTTGTAGTGTAAAAGCCTTAAATTACCTGAATTTTTGGGGTTTTCACTTCCAATTCTCTATTATAAATAGAATTAGCTCAAATTCGAATCATATGACTGAATCAAAATAGAAATTCAGCCATATATGTAAGTAATTTGAATTCAAAATATGAACGCAATTTTGTTGAAATATTTTATACAGATAGGTATGATACAAATGGTGTTTTATTAAAATTGTATTGCTTAAATATTCGACGTGAAATGAGGAAATCGTTTTCAAATTTATTTTATTCTGATCCCTTTCCCCTTAATGATATCAAATAAAAACTATCATATCGGTGAGTTGGATTATATTTGTTTGGCTGTTTCATATTATTTTGAAACTCTCTAGAGCCTTTTCTTTCAAAATAAAGTCGCTATTTATATTGCAGGAAAGGGAAGATTTTCGCTAAGGCCAACGAGTGCAGTAAGCGTGGGACTCTGCTGTGAATATTCCGCAATCGATAGCCTTGGTGAATTCCAATGTAAAGTGTTCAATGGCTTCAAACAAACTCTGATATCAAATCTACAGCTGACGAACTAGTTTTATAATGTTAAGTAGAGCATTCGATAATTTAGAGAAATTATTGAAAGTTTTGCTTCAACGTCGCAAGACTACAGAAGTACATGCAGAAGTAGTATCTAACCAAATTTGCAAAAAAAGTAGAGTACCTAAAGAAGATCTTAAAGTGCAGAAGTAGAACGCGTAAAGGTGATATGCTTAAAAACCGGAAGTGGTTAGATATTGAACAAAGAAGGAAATACAACAGTTTTTAAAGCAAAGTTTGGTTTACTTTACTTCTCAAGTTCTGTAAAACCCCAAAAATTATTATCTTTCAAGTGCTCTTTCTTACCTAGAGAATAATCTTAAAAGACATCGATGAAAAATTACGAATCAAACAAACGCCAGACGAAAACAATTTTAAATTTCAAACTCGTAACGGTTTCACCAAATTTGGAACAAACAATTCGGAATTGGCGCCACGATTGTACTAGTTCTATCTCCGAAATCCCGCAGAAGCGAAAAAATTTCGGAGTTCGGCACGACGTTTGCTGCGCTCGCATGCAGTACTAGTTTGAATGATCATCTCGGGCGGTGAGTGCGGCTGCCGAGCTGCAGGGATTTTGCTTGGAGCAATTTACTTTTTGTTTTTCGCATTTTATTTTCCTTATGTTTTAACGGAGTGCAGTATTTAACTTGATTTGCAACACTCATTAACCGATAAAGTGCACATCCCTCAAAAGTTTTATAATGAGTTTTTCCGTGCGGAGGAGCAGTGTCTGAGGGTTTTTCTCGAGTTGAGACGATTTTGTGTTCACCTACCGATTTGGATGTTTTCGATTCTTTCCAACAATTTGCAGCTTCACAACACGAGGTAATGAAGATATGAAGAAGGGAATTATTGTGAGAGGTCTCATAGATATGTTTTTGCCCTTTCTGTGTACCACCGAAAAAAAGTTTCTCGAACGGATGCTTTGTTGTTTTTAGGGAGAGAATTCGCAACACTTTTTGCCTCTTTTATTGTGCGGTCGCGCGACGGCAGCGGCGGTGTCGTTGTCCAAATCTTGCCGAAACAAACTTCTAAGAAATCATCGCGCTGGAGTCATCAAATTTGAACCAATTTAGCGTTTAAAAGGGCAGTTTCGTTGAGTGACGTAGTTGCGGAGCCAAAGATCAAGTTATGGTGCCCCCGACGGTCCCCCCTGGCGCGCTGGATCACCCACACCGAGCATAATTCGCGCGTCCTTCAAAATCGCGTTCACGTTTGGGTAGGTAAACAACAACAAAATAGCTGTCGTGTGCTGTCATGTTCCGAGTTAGGGCTCCGCTGAGTGCATGTACCTGAGCCGCAAAGCCCGTCGACACAAGTCCCTCGAGCCAAACTAGTTTCTAGATTCCAAGTGCATTTACATTGCAAAATCAGTTTACAATTACTTCCGCTCTTCGGGGGTAATCCGGCGAGGCATGGTTTCAGCTGTTCCCGGGAGGATGAGCTTAATTACCTCAAGACGTATTGAGTTCCCTTAACGAACAACTTGATAAGAAGCCCTCGACGAAAAAAACAAGAAGCCACTTCTCGAAGACGCTTCGTTGTGTATTTATATTTGTCCGTTACTGGGAATTTCGTAAGACTCGTTATCAGCTGGGAATATTGTCTACAAAAAAACCGAAAAGAGCTGTTTTTGCAATATCAGCGACCGTAGCAGCACCGCTGGTGCGGTGCGGGCATCAAGCGGTATCAGCCGGCCTCCCGCCTTATTGAGTTAAAGCGGCTTATGCGGGGTTTTCGTCGGATCCGCCGAAAGTCAGTGCTCCCCTATTGCATTTCACCTCACGCGCCGCCACCTGAAAATTATATTTCACATGTGGAAATCGTGTCCAGCAGTCGCCAAGCTGTGACACCTAGAAACGCCTTATGGATTCTATTTCATAGATGGCGACCGGGGCTCCGCTGTCAACGGCCCCGCTGCCCATCGTCCGCTCCCTTGTGGGGCATTTAATACCGCCGTTCGGCTATAAGCGTCCGCTTGCCAAGTGCACCACTGACCGCTGGATGCATACCGATCATTTCAATAAATTTTTGGCATGCAACACTCATCTGAGTTTTTCTTTTGCCCCCGACGGAGTGATTCATGCGTTTCTGCAAAGTTTTTGGTGATTTTCATTTTCTCTTTTGGACCGAATCCAAAACTAATAGTCATTTGCTATAATAATATCGTTCCTAATGCTTTGGTCGGTGTTGACTTCCAAAGGTCTATCACCCAGAGAGGAAGGAAACTGATAATAAATTTGGGCCTCCCCAGCAAGAAAGGTAAGGCGGAACTGGCTCTAGTTTTCTTTTTATAAAAAGATTGCTTTGAAAACTGACCGACCAAGGCTTACTTTCTTTCATGTAACTATTTAATTTATTCATTCTTAGTATGGTCTTACAGCTATCAGAAACACAAATCTTCAATTATTTTTAGAAAAGAAGAAAGTGATTAGAATCTCTCTAATCGCAATTATTTAATTTAACGCAGTCAGGAAATCCGACTTATACTATATTAACTCCCTGATAAACTGAACCCTTATAAGATCACTTATTTTTGTCGCGTCTGTCTGTCCGTCAAGATCCTTTCTCTTAGGGACGGCTAGATTTATCAGGTTGAAAATAAAACCAAATACTAAAATCTAAAGCCTAATAGTCCTGTAAGAAACTCAAGCTTCCAACTAAATGCAATAAAAAGATAGGGCCTTTCAAAAAGCGTATTTTGATATTGATCTTAGAATCTTGAAATTTGGCGCGAAGGAAGATTTACGAAAGTTATTAATTTCTATGTGGAATTATTACGTGGCAAAAATCTCGGTACGAGTCGTACTCGCATTTGTCCGTCCTTTTTGTCTTATAAGAATTCAGCTATAACAAGAAACGATTCGTATCGGCTTTCATGGTAGGGGGCTTGAGTAAAAATAACTTTGATTTTCAAAATAGAAATTAAAATAGAAAGTTAAGAGTCCTTAAGTTTTATTGTCGCGACCTACACTGTTAAGACTAGAGCTAAAATTAATTAGCATTAATTAGATCAAGTCTTATCTCTACCCGTAACATTAATAAACAATATTGGGAACAAATCCCACATTTAAGGTATTTCTTTTATTAACAAAACTGAAAAATGTGCTAACTGAACTGTACTATTTTTGCCAGATTCCCTCATATGTTTTGATACCCATTCAAATGCAAATAGTTTTCCTATCGTCAAATGGTTTTTACACTCGAAACATTTCCTTTTCAGCTCACGTACTCCGGTGAATCACCACCCAGCCGTGTTCATGAACATAAGGCAATTGTTCCTAAACAAAAACAACTGATTTTTATAATAAAACCAAATAATGCACAATATCAGAATAAATGTCTAGCAAAAGAGCGCCGACTAGGACTTGGCCTGAGTCATTTTCATTTCTGAATTGAGCTCGTTACAGACGTTGCCAAAACACTGTTGTTTTGCTCCTCGCGTGCGACTCCTATTCACAATGAGATACGCCAGAAGATTGGACAAACTCTTGGTTTTGTCACATCTGCTCGTTCTAGAGCGTTTGCGGTTATATTTTGTTCATTGCGTTACTAAAATTAAACTGTTTTTTTCATATGCACATGGTGTTGAGGGCAGAAAGACCCCACACATATGTATGCTTGTCTGAAATAAAATGTTAAATTTGGCGTCGTTTTTATTTATGTCGCCGGGGGCCATAAATAAAGCTATTTGGGACGTGATATTCGGTGGAGACCTTCCAATTACTCCAGATCAAGAGTTGGACATTAAGTTTATAGCCAGTTCAACTTCCGCCTTTGATTTCATCGGGAAATCATTCTTTTGAGAAATTAAATGAACTGCGAACGATTGAGGAAGCGTCATTTTGTTTTTATTTATTTCAAGAAAGCAGACTATATTATCTTCGAAAGGAGATTTTCAATTTGTGGAGGTTTTAAGTGTTTTTCGGGCAGTAAAAGAGGCTGTTTCCTGTCTTCAATATTCGCAATATTTATGACCGCTTTCACGCCATCTCATAGCAGCATAAACGAAATGTTGTACGAGCTTCTTGTTTTTTCTTTTAGGTTTCAGAAAAGTGAACGAATTGAGCAGATTGCAACGAACTGCAGTTTTTAGCTCAACAATTTGTTCGCTTTTTCCAGCAGAACTGCAAGAGCGGCTGGCTAGGGTTGGGCTTCATAAAACTTGCTTCGCTTTAAATCGTTAGCATATAATAGTCCAGCATAGCATCTCGGTTGATTAATGCACTCCCACAAAAGAGGTCTAATTAACGATTCGTTGACCCATCGCTGGACTGGTTTGGCAAATAAATCCCAATTGAATAATTAAAGGGTGAACTCTGAAGCAATATTTAAGCATCAGCAAAAACTCGCAATATTTTGAGAGCACTGCCTAATTCAATCAACTTTCCAATAGAGCCTGGTGGAAAAACTCGAATAATTGAATTTTTTGTTTTCATGTATTACGAATATCAAAATTATTAGTCATGCAATTATCAATTTAAAGTTTGAGATAAAAATCTTCTACTGATCGCATTTCATTCGTTGCTTTCGAATCAAAATTCGAAAACTCAATATGACGACCAAATTTCTATGAAAATAAATAATTATGGATTTTCAGGGTTTTCACTAACTTTTTAAACTTCAAACCTAGTTTCGAACGGATTCAAAAAAATTAGAGACTTCGAAATAAACGATCCTAAGAACTTCTATGTATAGATTTTTACAGAAATCCTCTAATGTGGATATTATTTACACATTAAAACAAAAATTGCTACTATTAAACCATTTTTTTTGCGACCTGATTAGTAACTTTGGTGAGCTTAACCTTCCAATTCGATGCGTTATAATTTGCGGTGGCACATAAACCGCTTAACTTTCCTTGACATCGACAGAGTTATGTAAAAGTTGAAAATGTTCGAGCTGAAAACAAATAAATCTTGATTTACTTTAATTGAAACTGCAGCATAGGACATGCTCGAAAATAAAAAAAAAAATCTAGATGAAAACGAAGTGGCTTTACGACTTTCCCGGCCATTTCTTTGATAAATTGCTTTAAATAATTGAAATCGCTTACACAACAATCGGCACAGCCTGTGCCCGCGTTTCGTCTCTCTGTGTACGTCTTTTTGGCATTGTTATGATTTCGATATTCGCAGAATTTAATCTGAGAAAGTTATTGGGATCAGAGCAGTTGGCCGGCAAAACACCACAAACGAGCGGTCCCACCCGCCACCACAGCCTCCGTCGTCGTTGTCGTCGCTTTTCCTCAATGTTTTGCTGTTTCACGAGACGAATATTTATAGCTCAGATGCAATAAGGTCTTTATCGGTCCCGCGCAGCATCCCACCAGAAGCTGACGATGACGTACCAGCACCAGTCGATGAATCAGCTTTTCATTCCAATCACTCATTTATGCGACGTGCATGGAAATTTCACTCCGCTTTATGGGTTAACTGCAGCTCAAAGGCTTAAGGGAGATTTTCGGCGGGCCCAGACGAGCTCTCTAAAAAACGGCTCTGTTCACTATAAATAATTAGTTATAGCTCACAATTCCAAACTTTTGTTCAGTTTTACAGATAATTATGTTTGTAGATATGCTTGAAGGCATAGATAACCTTTGGTTCCGATCGCATGCCTCGTGATTTCTCTCTTAAAGGGACGTCCAACGAATCATAAATTACTTGTTACGGTGAACAGATTGTAAAAAAGTCGGTCTTTTAGTAAATTTTCCCAGGCAGCAGTTATATAATTTCTAGGTGCTAAAGGTAGTTCATTAAATTGGTTTGAATAAAACTGATAAATACAAAGTGTGTGTTTAAAATTTTAGTAAAAACCGTGATAAAATAAACACATCTCTTTCCATAAGATGATACTCGTACTACCATCCAAAATGCATGGTATCAAGAATTGTTTAAGAAATAAGTTGGGTACCATTTCTTAACCTATCCGGGAAATAAATAGTAGCTAAAGCACTTTTAAATAAGAGGAGAACATTTTAACGAACACTCTACCAAAAATAGTTTTAAAAAAATTTAGTAATACATACTCTTCTTCGGAAGCAAGCAAATTTGATCCAAGAATATTCTAAATTTATACAACTTCTCGTGAAATCAAAACTTATCATGGATATTAAGTAAATGATAATAAATATACAAGCTCACGTTATTCTCCTCGGATTCTGATGTAGTCGTAAACTTGCTTTGCTATTGTAATAAAAGTGATGGTTCAGTTGTTCCCAATTAACTATTTGCATACGTGAATTTACTATCAAGCAAAATCTAGGGGACAGTGACCTTGTACGCTCATCACGTTGCAACTATTACAAACTTTATGACTTCATTTTGAATTTTTTCCCAACAGAAAATAATTACCTGAACTATAATAAAAAACGATTCATTAGAATTGCAAAGGATATTACAGCTTAATAAAGAAATTAATGAGTCCAGCGTTTATTGATGCTTTTTTATCAATTATTCCAAGGTCATCTGAGGTCCAAAACACACAGGTATCATCGCTGTGGAACAAGTTTTGGAATATGCAGAGGTATCCAAGAGAAACGCGATAAATTCTACTCTAGTCGCGTCATCAGACTGAATCACTGCCGCTCTCTCTCCAAAGATTTTGCCTGCCTGTCAGGGGATTATTCTGATTTCAGCAGTATCATTTCGCTAATAGTGCAAGGTGGCAAAAAGTTTGAGACAAGAATCTTTTTTCAACCGTATCTAATGTTCAAGAAAAAAAGGCGCGCAGCTATGAACACAAAATGTACCTGCGTAATACTTGTAAGTGCTTCAAATTGGAGATTAATAAGAATTCTTAAAATGCTCTGATTATAACATCAGGAGAACATCAAAATTTTTCAGGTAGAGTGTTTTACGTGTTAACGAACCGATTGTGAGCTGTTTGGGGCTATTTCTGGAGCTGTTGTGTTGTGAATAAAATTTATATTTCTCATACAACTTGTTTTTTTTTAAATGTGCTAACATGTCTAAGCGCAACTTCGAGCAAATTTAAACGTTTTTCTTCAGAGGTTCCCAGCATTGTTAGGGTCTTTAGGTAAAACTAAACGTAATTGAAGAAAAACAAAAAATTAACAGGCATATCGTTTTTTATTTAGACGTAGTAAATAAAGTACGATACCGGAACTATTAGCAAATGACGAATTTCACGCTTTTCTTCAACAATTGTGAAGAAGTCATTTAACCGTGAAATATTCAATTCCCTCTAAATTTTTGTGCAGCCTCTGTTGATATGTTTTTTTGATGTTATTTCGCAACACCATAGCTTTGTATCACTTTTGTGTGCTTCTTAGTAATCTCAAGAAACCCAAAGAAGCATAAGAAACAAATCGGTTGAAGCGTAATGGCGCGAAACGGGGTCAATGGCGAAAGGAAACAAATCGACTGAGCTACCTTTTAGCCCTTATGTAAAGCATACTAAATTGACTAATTTGAGATTTTATTCGATTGAAGGGAATCTGTCGAAATTGTAAGGGGATTTTCAAGGCATGATTAATCATTACAAGGCGTTGGTTTGTATAGCTCAAATGTTTGTTGGGCTGTAAATTGAGGTCACATGCGCGAAGTGAGCTTACCCTTATTTGTAGAAGGCTTTTGCAGGTATAAAGAAGGCGATTTTATAGCCGATGGTAACGGATAATTGAGAGCCTGATTTTTACGATTCCAATCATGCACGGTGTAGCTTAGCTTATTTGTTTTGTTATAATACCTGTTTCGGTTCAATTTGATTTTATTGTTGATAGCTTCTGTATTTCCTGCATTTATGTAAGGCTGCAAGAATAACAAAAATAAATATTTTATCTGCTAAGTCGCCCACATAAACACACTTTTCAATAAATTTAAAAAATGGAAAATTCTTTTTCGTAAAGTAGTTGGAACATCAAGGTCAGATGAGATGATCTATAAAAACAAAGATTATATCAAATAATCCTTTTATAGGAACGTTGACTGATGTGTTCCAAGTAGATCAACTAATTTTTTTATTATTTGTTATTATGTGATTATCAGTTTATTTAGAACAGATCAGATCAGATCTATTCTTTTAATATGTATGCGAAAAGTTAGGCAAGATTTTCTGCGGCCACAACACAATTAAGTTAAAGGCTCATTTAGAAGTTGTTATTATTATTTTTTGTTATTGTTCTTTGCAACTTCAGCAGATTTATCTGCTGGAAGTGCTGCGCATGGAGCTGATGAAATTCTAAGCGGAGGCTCGGATTACCTAATCCAAAGTAAACTTTGTCTAAAGTCTGTACTTCATTCAAGCATGTATATTACAGAAGAAATTGTATCAATATGTACTTTCGGTAATCATGGTGAATATTGTTTTCGTTTTGTTTTAGACCTGCTTGTGCTGCTGCTTTCCGCTACTACTGTGTTAAAGCAAATATTTCTTAAATTAATAAGGCATTATGTAGAAGTTCATTTATTTAGTTAAGCATTTCCTTATTGCAGATGTCTTTAAAAAAGAAGGATCAATCGGCACCAAGTGGACTTCGCGTTGCTGCTAATGATCCTCATCTAGTCAGCCTTGGAGGTGGTCGTCTAAGTACAGCAGTTACCTTACATTACTTACCAGTAGGTGAGCGATAAACATATTTTTAAATTTTCCATTTAAATTAATAAAAAATAAATAACCAAGCAAAAAAAAAACACGAGTGTTTTAATGATCTGGGAAAAAAGCGATAAATGACGCAGTATTTGCACAATTGTTTCATAAATTTGCGTCAATCGCTTCATGAATTCCAGTTTTTAAGAATGAGTGTAAAAACCGAAAATCATTTTCATTGAACAGGGGATGTAACCATTGGTTCGTCGCCAAATTGCAACATATCTCTGAATGGCAGTGGTGTTCGGCCGCTGCACTGTACGGTGTACAGAAGTGAGGAGGGAGAAGTGACCATAGTGCCAGAAAATGACGCCCGAGTTCTAATAGACGGCAACAAAGTTGCAACCGAGGCAAACCTCACGCAAGGAGCAATGCTCACAATAGGAAACTCGAACTATCTACGCTTTAACAATCCGGCTGAAGCTCAACTAATAAAATCGACAATAGGCAGCAACGAAAGGATCTCTATGCCCCACATTGATTTCACACAAGACAGAAACACTTCTTCGCTAAGAGGTTTGTTCGGTTTTTACTACATATTATATAATTATTTTCTATAAAAAACGTTTTATCGCAAACGTTCAGGTAACTCCACCGAGTTTTTTAATAGTATCCACGAAACTGTCGAGTCTCAAATACAGAAAAAGCAAAATAATGAATCTCCCGCCAATAAAAGCACAAAGGTTGAATATATGAACCTTAATAATTTTCATTCGCCAAAAGTTTTTACAGCGGATTCAGTGACTGTAAACGCTCCAGCCAAAGATGTTTTAGGACCGAAGTATGCCAGTTTCGCGAAGAATCTTGTTGAAAATCACAAGAACGACAAGAACTACTGTCCAAAAAATAACGAAATGAATCTTAAAGCGAGTAATAATTTTAACATTCCAACGGGGTTCATACAAAACCCCTCGGGCTCCACCGAATTTTTGGCTAAAGTCAATAATAACATAGGAGGCAAAAATCAGCTGGTAGCTTCGACATACGACAGATATCCAAAACCCGGAACTTATGGAGGTCTACAGTTGTTTCCTATGAATGGAATTAATTCAGAAATTAACTCAAGCTCTGATGACCTTGGCCAAAATAGTGAATTTTATGAAAGACAAAATCAATCTCCTGGACGAAATAAAATATCCCCACAGGAGCAGGAAAGACTCGATGAAATATTGAAAATTTGCACTGAATATGACAGACAGAATCAAAGTTTGCAGTCATCGCCAATAGTACAAAACCGGATTAAAACAAACGGTTCCCTCCCACGTGAAAAGAAGGCTCCGTTTTATGACCTCAGCCCCCAATCCTCGTATCATTCCAAAACATATTATTCTGAAAAAGTGAAGACAAACTCTGGCTACGAAAATGTCCGGATAACTGGGGAACGCCGCATAGAAATAAGTTCATCATGCTCTACACAGAAAAATTCTGGATATGAAAATGTTGTAGTTGGGAAGTGCATCCCACAAAGTCCACGCACAAAAATCAGGACAACTTGCGCGTCCCCGAAAAAAGAGGTCTCATCTGTTCCTGTGCATAATTACAATCAGGGCGACTATACGCATTTAATCCAATCGTTTGAGGATAAATTGAAATTAGAAATGCAAGCCATTAAGGAGAGCCCGAAATTTACTAATAAGGCTGCTCCTGATAAGCCAGAAGTTCCTAGAAAGCGGGATAATAGGAACATTAATAATTTAACGCTTAACTTGAAGCCAGACAATAATTCTGAGCAGCCAACATATGGCAAAATTGAAAGATGTGTTGAGTCACAAAGTGCCACTGATTTAAGGAAATTGAATTTAGAAAAGAATTCGCTAGAAGATTTGAAGCAACACAGAGATGAGGTTTTATCAAAAATTAGAAAGCTGAAAACGCAAATCGCTGATGTCCAGAGGCAGGAGGATGAAGTGTTAAGAGAGGTACGAGAATTATTTTGTACACACAATTTGATGTTATTTTGCATTATTTCCTATTTAGTTGGACATGGAAAAAGCTCTTGTTTCGGCGGAACTGGAATCGACAAATACCGCCTTAAACGAAATAGAGAAGAGTCTGTCGTCCCTGCAAGCAAAAATATATCGATTAGAAGCGCAACGAAATGCGAATCGTGTTATGCAGGAAACCCAGCAAGTAAAACTGAAGCAAGCAATTGAAATGAAGCAGGAGCACATATTCAGGTAAGAAATTGTTGAAATAATTTTTTAGGTGAAGAAGAACTGTGAGGAAACCTATTTATATAGAGTTATTCTAATATTAGTTACTCTCTTTTTTATTTTAATGATTACCTAAAATATTTTCCATTTTTACACTTTTAAAGATTGCAAAAATTAATTGAAGAAAACAAATTAAATGATTCTCTCAGAGAGGAATTGAATAAAAATGTTGAATCTTTGGAGAATGATAAAAAAACGTTCGAAGATTTAGAATTTCAATATCTTGAAGAGGAAACGGATTGGTTGGCATATCGAGAAGATCTCCACAGCGATCTTAAAGCCCTAACGAATGCAATGGAAGAGAAACGTTCTCTTCTTTTGCGTCTCCAAAATCAGGAGTTAGAAACACAGAACTCAGCCTGTAAGGATACAAAAACCTTAGAAAAGAACCTTTTATCCCTCCTAACCAAACTCGAAAGAAGTCGAGAAGAACTTCAAGCTATAGATAGACATATCTTTGAAATTTCCGGACAGCAACAAATTAGCACAGATTCGGAAGATGAAGATACTAGTTTAGCACAAAGAGACGATTTTGGCTTAATCCGTACCATGTCCCAATCCCTCTTCGGATCAACAGAAATCCTTTCTGCTAAGCCACGAGAAAACAATATGATGACGCGCAGCATCAACGAGAATATGTTTTTTAACAATATCGAAATGCCAGCGCAATCTGATCATGTACCACTCACTAGCACGCCTAAAAAGGAATTAACTTATGTGGAATTGAAGAACATCGACATCACTCCTGAGGTGGTTCGGCGGGAACACAATGATGAAAAGGATCCTATTCTAAGACTAAAGTACAACGTTAAACCACCAGACGATCAGCAGTCTAGGGTAAACCTGAAGTTGTCTTTGGGAAGCGATGACTTCGAAGTCAATCCGCTCGAAGAGCGAGTTCCTTCGCAGGACGATATAGAAAGGATTTGTAGGATAACTTCAAATGCTCCAATTTCTACCGAAGGAGCCAGCAGCAAAATCTTTGAAAGTATAAAGGAAATTGAACGCAACAGACAGCTGCTGTTAGCACAACAAGGTAAAAAAAAATATTTTTTTTTTATATTTGCGGAGAAGTACAATAGCCGTTTTTTTTTTAAGGTTCGCATGTAATTGAGCACGAGCGCCAGAAGATAATTGAACTCAAAAAGAAGAGTCACGACGAGGCCAGAGCTTATTATTTGTCATCTCAGAACGGAGTCAAGGAACCTGCAGAGTAAGTCTAGAATTTTTGTGGCAAGCAATTTACAATTTACAGTAGGCGTGGAAGCCATTCTTTTAAAAGCTAAACAACACTGACGTATACCATTTTATTGCCCTATTTAATCAGAATTACAAGAAAGAGCATACTGTTAATATCAAAATTAAAATCGATAAAATCACACAAAATTGAAAAGATAAACGTTAAAGCTTTACTACGCCGCTATGCCTTTATCAGTGAGGGAACAGTAATAATCAAAAGTGCTTTTTTCTCATGTTGATAACGCCTCAACGCAAGCCCAGAAGAGGCTTTTGACTCCGAAAATTTCAGTTATTTCGGCAGCACACAATCGAAAACATGAGCGACTGCACAAGTTTGCTCCTCGGGTGTTGGTAAATAAATAACCATTCGAAGTGTAAATTAATTGGTCTCTCGGTTTTGTCGTATCTTTGCAGTAGAAAATCCGACGCTGAGAACGGTGACATCAAAGCGGATGATATCAGCCCATCTAGCGAGATTACACCATTAGCCAAGTTTGGCGATAAACAGCAGGAATTCGAATCCGGACCAAACTCTAGTCATGTAAGTTTTTGAGGAAGTTTCTTTTGTGCGATTTTTACCTCTCTTTTTTTTTAATCTTATCTTGTTTGGGCTTATCAGCGGTGTTGATAATGAGATTAATTTATGAGAAACCTTGTTCGTGTAAGTTGCAGATTGATTTGGAAGATTTGTTTGTGCTTCTTTAAATTTTACTCCGCTTTATTACAATGAGATCACTTTCAATGATAAAGGGAAGTATGCATTCATTTCAGGTTTTGAACAAAGGCTCTTTAGTTTTTAAGGTTAATTGGGGCTTTAAAGAGATTCTCTTCCTGGGTAACGACAAAGCTGCAGTTTGTTGCCACATAAGAAAATAAATGCTTATAAAGGTGGTTTTAATTTAATATAAGCTGCGTTTTTTTTAATGAACTATACAGTTCTTAGTACGTTTTTTCCCCATGCAAATCTGAAAACCCGGGTTTCTATCCAGGTTACGTGAAATTTACTACATTCTAAAAAGTAGGAAATATCTGAAATTTCCCTGTAATCTGGATAGAAACCTAGATAAAACCTGGGTTTTCAGATTTGTATAGGCCGAAAACGTACTAAGAAATGTATAGTTCATTAAAAAAACGCAGCTATAATAAGACATCAACAAATTTAGTGCATATGAAGGGCAATGTGATGTAATTATTTCTTTCATTTTGAGTCTTTGTTTAGTAAAGTATATCGGCAAAAAGCTGAGTATTCTTTGGGAAAATATTTTCATAAAATTGGATGAAAAGGGATTGTGAGATAAAAAAACAAAAGTCCATAACTAATGTACCATTAAATAGAGAACATGAAATATATGAAAAGTATTGCAGAAAAAAAAAAGTAATATGTAGTCCGTAAAGGTTAACCTTTAGAACAAGAGGAATTAAAATTGACTAGTCTACTTGTAAGATGAATGTCTAGAATTATCTTAAACGAAATTTGAATTTTGAATCTAATAAAAAATTCTAAAAAAATATAGAACTTTAATATACGTATGTATGTATATTTCTCGGAGAAAACACAAACATATAACATAAATAGCTGTGTTTTTTCAATTCCATTTCGGTTCCAGGTTTAGCAGGAAGTTTTACACTGATTTGAATTTTATGAAGAGTCACCCATAGCAAACAATTTTTATTTCGCGAAAATGAAATCAAATTGGTTGGATTTATACCCACTTTGCGTCAAAAAATTTATCTGGTTCAAAGTTTGAAGTAAATATGCTGCTTTTCTCACATTTTAAAATCTTGATATACGTGACGGCTTTTAAAATTCAATTCAATGCAAAATCTGCTATCTAACCTGAATCACATAGGAAAATGAAAAAAAAAGCAAATAATATTTTGGTTTTTAAGAAATTGATGATCAAATTGCATATTTTGCTCTTGTCAACACCCTCCAAAATCTGTCTGCTAACTTAAAACTAGCACACATTTGAAATGATAATGTGATGACAAAATAGTCGCTGTGCGCTCGATCAAAACAGTTTAAGAATCTCAAAATATTTTGAATCATAATAATATTCAAGGTTTGCTCCGAGCTTCAAACAAACTCACCTTGCCTTTAGAATCTAGACCATCTCATGATTCCAAAAAGCCCCTCCATGCTGAATAATTTATAGCATTCATTAAAGAGCAATTAGGTCTTGAGGAGATTCTTGCTTCCAAATAGTCCAATGCACAAATAGACAATAGCCAGAAAAGACAACAGAATTAATTGTGGGGCGTGCGTCACTGATGAGTCCCATCATGTGATTATTAGGCCAAAAATTTGCAATGAATCTTTCTGGCGTAAACTTCGCACCAATGCCTCGACAGGTAGCAATAACTCTTCGGAGCGTATTGGGCGTTATTTTGCGTAATAAATGTAAATTTCACGTATGTTTGGAGATGGTCCAAGCCGCAGTCTTCGACAGAACAAGACAACAGTGCTTCGCTGTACTCCAAATATTTGCTAGACCCGAGGCCCTCAATTGACTCTTTCCGGTTGCTTGAATAATCTAACAATACATTTCCATATTTTCCCCAATTTTAAAATTAAATCAAGTGTTAAGAGCAGAAGGCATGGTGTGTCGCCGCCGCTACCACGAGAGAATTTTCTAAAAATCGCTGCTACTCTGCCGAATGGTAAATAATTAATAATGAGGCAGTGGTAATGTCAGCGTGGTGCGGATTCCTTTGAAATATATTTAGTGCTCACGTTGGTGGCGATCTAATAAAAATCTCCGCGGTCTCAAATTTAAGTTTTGAAAAGAAATTCTTTTCGGCAGATGAGTCGGTTGCGACGCGGTCTAGTCTTTCGCGGGACCTGGGACTATTTGAATGTTTATCGCGCGAAAAAATTTCTTGGCTTGTACTGCATTGCGTGACATAAACAATAATTGGTGAATTTTGCTGAATGCTGTTTCGCGACTAAAAATAATAATTGGATATTAATTTGCGTTTTATACCATTTACGTGATATTAATTCCGTGTGATAAATGTCGGTGTGGGTCACTTACGTGACTAGGCGTAAGCCGTCAGCGACTAAGGCTCGAGTGGACTACTATCTTGTGAGTTGACC
Source organism: Eutolmus rufibarbis (assembly GCA_963920795.1). NCBI lineage: Eukaryota > Metazoa > Arthropoda > Insecta > Diptera > Asilidae > Eutolmus > Eutolmus rufibarbis. The sequence continues at coordinate 43,645,396 of OY987206.1, forward strand.
TCCTGCGTTATCAGTTTCAGTTGTGTAACTAGCCTATATTAACCGATTTTCGGAATTTTGATAAAGTCAACTGTTTGCGAATAAATGAAATTTCCCTTCCTCTTAGTTCAAGGACTCTAGCACTTCTATCGTTCTATTCAAAACAAGTCTATTAAGTTACTGAATTTATTTTTATTTTGCAATTTTTATTCATTCTAATAGTCGCAGATGCTAAACTAAATGCATATTTCGGTTAGCTATGCCTCATACGCCATTCTTTTATTAGGGAAAGAATTCGATATAGAAATTTGACGTTTTTCTTAAATATTTATCCGTTCTATGTTTACCAGCTCATCAAAGCTGACGTTCGGACGCAATATACAACCCACTACGAAGAAATTTACGGCCGGTGAATCCGCAAAATTTCGCATTTTGTGTGAAATTTTTATAGAGTGACTAATTCTATAGCTTCCAAAATTTAAAACTGTTAACCCTGACATTCGTAGAAGATGGATTTTTAAATAAACAGGTTGAATTCTATCAATATATGGCAGCTTATTATAACAAATCGGAATTTTGATGAATTTATTTTTTATAAATAAAAATACATATATGAAAATCGGGGAATCCTTGAGGTTAAATCCCGTCGAGGTCATTAAAAGTTTTATATTGACCCTGAAGTTTTTGCGTCTAGTTACCTAAACAGATCGAAAGTAGGATGTTTCGTAAACAAATTTTTGAAAGAGGGCCTAAAAGACTTGTGCATAAAAAATCGGAACAATTTGAAGCTTTAATTTCGTCCAGATTTAAGTAAGTTAAATTTCGTGGAAACTCGCAAAAGTCGCGCCCTGTAGCGAAGACATTACCAAGTTTAGCTACAATTTAAAGAAATTTAAATAACCGCACCAATAAATTTTAATGTGCGAGTTGTAAAATAAATTGGAAACTTAATAGAAATTTATGTTAATCTGATCACCTGGTAAAAATAACGATCTTTTGTCTAATACAATAATTTACTTTTATTAAATGCGACTAATTTGCGATATTTAAATAACCAGATTCGGCCTGAGTATTTTAAAAAAATGTAGGGCAATAGCTTTGTCGTTTAGACTAGAGCATTTATAAATTTGGGGGATTATCTTTAATAAAAGCAGAGTTCGGTCGCATCAGTCAAGGGTAAAGAACTTTCAATGGCAATTTTTTGGCGTAAAGTTATGAAGTATTAGCAATTTAAATAAAGCTGAGACATTTACTTCCAAACCAAGATGCGTTTTCCAAATTGGACAAGTGAATGCATTTAAAGTTTGAGGAATGGCAACAAATTTAATTTTTGAGGAAGTATCATTTGATCAATGTTTTGCTCCACTTAAATAGTTTGTTCTTTTTTGATAGTGGTCGAGATATCGAAGATTAATGACAATGTCTTCCTATTTTTAGAAGAATTTATATTTAGCCAAATTTGTTTTCATAATCGGAAATAAAGAAATGCATGTTTTGCAATAAGTTATTAAGAACGTGAATAAGTCTTCCCTTTTGGAAGCATACACAACACCACAGCAAAACCAGTAATTGATCCTATTTAGAGAAAATTAAGAACTTATTGATATTAATGGTTCATGCTACTGAGAATACGGAGTGCTTTGGTCCCAGTCTATAACTTTTCTGTTCATCTTAAAAGCCTATAAATAAACTATAAGTAAAATATTTTGTATCTACAGCAACGTTACTCTCAACCTGAGTTAATTCAGCGGTCTCGTCCACTGTCGGAGGCGAACTCGGAAATCAGCTATGATAACTTGTCGGAGAAGCAGTTCAAATCGATCAACGATATTCCCGTGGCCTCGCACAGACTATCGGGCAGCGGCGATGAGGGAAACAGATCGAGCATTAACTCCAACAATACCGTAGACGGGGACAAACTCGTGAGCGGAAGTAAGAGGAATTTGCCAAAGCACCAGCGCCCACTGACCAGATATCTGCCGATCATGTCACCAGATTTAGATTTGAGGCAGCATATCGAATCCGCCGGGCACCAGATTACACTCTGTCCTCATGTATTTATCGATAAATACAGTTGTAGAGGGTAGGTCCATAATTCTGAGATGCTTTCAATAAGTTCGATTCTTTAGTCCAATAACTGTAGAAACTAAAGTAATATATAAATATTTGGTTATCCTTAAAGGTATTTGCATAAACTAGGAGCAACATTCCATGGATGGTCACGGCGTTGGTTCGTTTTAGACAGACAGAGGAGTGCACTTATTTACTACTCGGATAAATCAGAAAAGAAGTCTAGGGGTGGAGCATACTTTTCGGTATTAACAAAAATTATTGAAATGATTTTCATGCCTTTACCCTTCAATTCCTTTCATTCAGACCATTGACGAGGTTTACTTGGATCACTTGAACACATCAAAAAGCGGCCGTCCACACTGCACGTTCATTGTTAAAACAAAAAAGCGCAGTTATCATCTGCAAGCAGCTTCGGATGCAGCCGCACGCATTTGGATTGATGCAATTATCACAGGAGCCCAAGGGAACATTGATTACTAATGCTGGACACAGCTTGCATTTTTTTTTTTTTTATCTTGTGCAGACATGCCTTTCTGTACGGGTACCAGAAACGGATGAATATGGTTAATTTATGCCAAAGTCACTATTATGCGAGAAAGAAAGTTATCATCATGGAAAGGTTTTGCACAGTCGGCAGGGGAATCAATCTGTTGTGAGGACCAGCGATCCCACTGTCGACGGGCTGCGACTTTGTTAGAAAAAAAAAAAACTTATTCAACGTGCCTTTACTAAGGACTGATACGTTTAGTAGATCTTAGGACACCTATTATAGCTATGAATATATTTTTACACATTTGTAATTTTGACCTAACTACTTAAAACTTAAGTACCACACTTGTATTACTCGCTTTTGCGACGTTTGATACCTCTGCTTTTTAACCTTATTTTACACTAAAATGAAATGATTCATTGCAAAACTGCGTTTTCGATTGTTTTCCATATAAATTAAAAGGTTATTTAATTATACCAATTGGTTTTTGTTTTTATGGTGGGAAATAAGCTGATGATCTGTCTAAAAACTGCAGTGCAGCTAAAAGGAGGTGATGTTTATGAAATATGGAATTTTTATATTTTAGTGTTTGGCCCCTACGATCGATGGTTAATTAAAATTCAATAACAACTCCAGGCAAAAAGTTTTTGTGACGTCATGTTGATGACGATACCAATTATTAAAAGAAAAGTATTTGGGTTCCGTAATCAAAAAGAAGAAGAATAACTCTTCAGTTCTTGGAATTCTTTTTGTAATCTGGTTATTGTTTATCTAAACTCATTCAAATCCCAAAAGGTTATCAGTTCAGTAATTTCAAGGTAAATACCGATTTTTGAAATGAAAGCCGTGATATGAACACACAATTTCTTAAATTTCATAACTGGGTCAAAAAGTTTCTCGTTGAAATATGGAATCCCGAAATTAAAATCTCAATAACAAAATATTCAAGATTTAAAATCTGCTAAAGATCAGTTCTGCAAATCACAAGAAAATTTTAACAATAAAAATGTTTTTGTGGTTTTAAAATTTATTTAGTGTAAAAAATACACAAAAACATAAATTTATCGGTTGGACTTGGCTACACGTTCCAACTCGTCCTTCTTTTTAATAGCGTATGAGTTTGAGGATCCCTGCAAACAAATAAAAAGGAAATATGATACAATTTTCCGATAAAATTTCACCTAAACAACATTGAGAAGTAAAGAAAATGTTAATTTACGTTTCGCGAGTAATGGAATACGAAAATAAATTCCACACTAGAATAGATAAATCGAATTTTTCTGGTCCATAAGCGAAACTGGAACAATTTTAATACCTTGTACAGCATTTTAAAGGACTTAAAATTTCATTTAAACAACATTAATAAATTAAAATGTTAATTTACGTTTCGCGAGTAATGGAATACTGAAATAAAATAAATTCCACACTAGAATAGATAAATTGAATTTTTTCTGGTCCATAAGCGAAACTGGAACAATTTTAATACTTTGTACAGCATTTTAAAGGACTTAAAATTTCATCTAAACAACATTTATAAATTAAAATGTTGGTTTACGTTTCGCGAGCAGTGAAATATGAATATAAAATAAATTCAACACTAGGATAATAAACCGAATTTTCTCTCGTCCATAAGCGAAACTGTTACAATTTTTAGACTTTGTACAGCATTTTAAAGGACTTTGGGTTTTATCTAACCATTTTAATACCAAAAAGTGGAAATAAAGGCTTGAATATTCAAAATTTGAATCCTACCTTAGCAGCGTTAATAAGTTCATCAGCCAAGCACTCAGCAATTGTCTTGATGTTTCTGAAAGCAGCTTCACGAGCTCCAGTGCACAGCAGCCAGATAGCCTGTAGTAAGAGCAGTGTTAGTTAATCGGGCGATACTGAGAAAATATGACTTAAAAAATGTCTCCAAGATCAATACCCAAAAAATGATGACCCATTCGTAAGGTTCAGAATATTGGAAAGATTTTCTCTAGTCCAGAAGCATAACTATCAGTCTTATCGAGGAAGATTGCAGCAATTACTGGACAGAATTTTACTTTGAGGAACAGATTTTTTACCTGGTTCACACGACGCAGTGGTGAGACGTCGACGGCTTGACGGCGAACAGTACCGGCACGTCCGATACGTGTGGAATCTTCACGTGGGCCAGAATTGATGATGGCGTTCACGAGTGTCTGGAAAAATTGAAAAAATTTGTTGAAAATATTTACTATTAAATGTTATTTATGTAGAGGATGAGTTTAATTAAAACAAACTAAATCCACCGAATGTTACGGAGCTACTGTTGGAGTGCGGCTTTGCTTTTTATCGTGCAATACGTAAAAACCTAACAGCTGCAGGTCCATTGCTTTAGTCCTCATTCTACCCTTTGCCCCAACGGAAAGTTGCAAAAGTTTAGCATGGGACAACCGAGGGGAGCATTTAATAATTGTTTACCTGAAGGGGGTTCTCTCCAGTCAGCAGATGAATAATTTCAAACGAATGTTTAACAATGCGAACAGACATCAATTTCTTGCCGTTGTTGCGGCCCTTCATCATGAGGGAGTTTGTAAGACGCTCCACAATGGGGCACTGTGCTTTGCGAAAACGTTTGGCGGCGTACCGTCCAGCCGAATGGGGCAAATAACGTGCATTCTTTTCTTTAACTGCGATGTAATCCTGGAGGGAGATGTCATTCACTGTGACATCGTCGCAGCTCCACTTTCCGAACAATTTAATGTCGGGGAGTTCAGCTGGCTGAGGAATGGGAGCAGTGTCTACGACTACAGCCGGCTCAGGCTCCGGCTGCTCCTCATAGTTGTCCATAACTTCGACTTCGCTCATTTTGCTGCTGAAAATAAGACGAAAAATTTAATCAGCTAACCTCACTTTTGGTATGAGACACAAGGAAGTGGAGGGTGATAAATGTTGTCGCTTTAATATTAAATAAGATTCAGCTGTTGTTTCGCAGTCTTAAGAGGAAATAAAGCATTTTAATGTTGTCCTTTTGAATACCACAAGCTGCTGATTTTACAATCTCATAGTTTTAGTACAGGACGTGGAAATTGCAAAGCGGTTTCACTACCGAAAACACGTGTAAACTGCACTGTCAAAAATTCGATTTAAAGGGTCAAATGGCCCGATAAACCAGTGCTTTCCAAATTAATTCCATATTTAGATGATAGATCTACAAATTCGTCACATTTTCGTGCTATTTAAGAAGCAGTAAATTAGAGAAAACCTCACATTTTGCTTGAGTAGAAAAACTCAGTACACCAACCTCAATGGCGTTCACACGGAAAAGACCACATAGCGCTAGTGCTGCTCCGCGGTCGGTTCGATAAACAAATTTCCTTTTCGTGCATGGTAATGTCGGGTTTATGCTCCTTTCCACCTCAATTTTTCATATGCGGTGGACGTTGAGATTTTCAGTTTTGCAGTGTTTTGTGATCTGTACTAAAAAAAAACGTTTGCGTGAAAAGTAAGCGTTGAAAAACAATTTTAATGTGGAATAAATGAAAAGTGCAGTTGAATTAACATTTTATCCAGTGGAGAAGAAAAGGTAAGAAATATTTACGATGTCGGGACAGAATTACTGCGATTGCGGTTGCGGTGTACCGGGCGTGAGATATCCAACTTTAACCTACTCCCAGTGGATGCTCAGCAGGCTCCCCAGCACCACCAAAAACTGGAGGGTCTTCCTGGCCGACGTCAAGCGCTGCAGGATCAAAAGGAACCAGAAGGTGCCCTGGGAAACTGAGTCGATTGCCCAATTCATGGAAAGGTTCGAGCTCCTCGACGACGACTGTTCGAAAAAAGTCCAGAACGGGAACTGCAGAATGTAAAAGGCGGGATAATTAGTAACTTCCGACAATAAAATTTATTCCTAAAATCTGCTTGCCCGGTGATTTATTTAAAACATTCCGAGGCATCTTTTCGGCGGGATTAAAAAGTATGACGCAGTAGAACTTCTCAATGGAAATTTCCATTGAATTATTAAATTTTTCTAAGACTACGCGTCTAGCCCAAGTCAAACTAAAAGACTAAAAATTCTATGCTTCCAGCAAAAATCTCCATAGAGGAAGCCTCAAATTCATGAATTAAAATTTTTTAAATTGGATTGTTATTGTCGTCTTTTGCATTTTCATGCTTTTGCACATCCAACGAAACATAAAAAAATTGTTGTGAGATACTTGTTCTAAACAACCACAAATTGGAAATAAAATGAAGAAAACCTGTATTTAAAATACAAATATTCCAAATTCACCCACCCCGGAGGAACGATATAATTTTCGTAATTATTCGATTTTAAAATACATAGTTTCTTTAGAATTTTGACATAGTAAAACGGAAATTAGCTTTTAAAAAAAAAAGTTCCTCGATCTGTTTCCGAGGTATAAAAACATAATTTTACCATGAAATCGTCACCTTTTTATCAATTTTATTTATTGTTTTCAAAGGACCCCGCTATAATTATATGGGATTTGGGTTTCAGCGGATTTGGCTGAATTTTTGATATTTTGTAGGTCTCATCATGCCAAACAAAAGTCTCCATGGGCACAAAGCTCGTTATTGAGTATTTTAAGAGATATCGGCCGTGAACGGTTTCGATTTTGAATAGAATTGCGAAAAAGTGAAAAATGCTGATTAATATTCAAAATATATCATCAAATATGTTTTTGCCAAATTGCTAACTAAACTCCGTTCCGTGTAAATGCAGTCTATGTTGCTCAAACCAATAGATTATTAGATCTGACTAAGAAACCGAAAGGCGCGCTCAGGGCCCTCGCGCCCATAAGTGCGATGTGTGCCACGCACACGGGCGGCATATCCAAGGGGCGGCAAATGGTCCCGATGTTTTATGTTTATATATCTCTTAAAATACTCAATAACGAGCTTTGTGCCCATGGAGACTTTTGTTTGGCATGATGAGACCTACAAAATATCAAAAATTCAGCCAAATCCGCTGAAACCCAAATCCCATATAATTATAGCGGGGTCCTTTCAAACATGAATTTGGAATCATCAACCTTTTAAACCCCTTCTCCATTTTCATTAAAATCTCTTGAACTGGAAGTTTATCGGATCCTCTCAACTTGAATTTCCGAATTTTAATGATAAATCCTAAGTTAGTGACCCTAAAAACCCACTGATTATTTTGGAGGTGGACGAAGTGATAGGATTTTAGAGATTTTTTTCTATACAATAGCTTAGTTTCTGATAATTAATAATTTCAATAAGGAAATGTGGAACGAATTTTTGCCGATTATGGGTTAGTAGTTATTGAATTGAAATTGATAAAATATCGAAGTCTCGAAATGAAGAACATCCTTTTTCCTCTTTAACTTTAACATTACTATTTCTAACAACCGATTTCTGGACTATATTTGAATACTAAAATTAAGCAATAAAATTCGACACGACACCAATTATGTGAAATTTCTAGAATCCTCCATATACCGTGCTCGATTTAAGTAAAATTTTGAAATCTGGGTATAAGAAAACAGGGCATTTTGTAAACAAGCAAATAACTTTATATTTCTCTCAATCTTCCTCGGAAGTAATAGTAAACATCAAATGTCTTACGGTACCACAGTGAATGGAATATAAAATGAAAGTAACAAGTGAAAGCATAGGCGCGTGTTGAATAATCATGTCGTGAATGATAAAGGAAATGTTGCGGTGACCATTCAATTTCGGGACTCTACTGAAAAGCGGTTTTAAGTTTGTTCAGTATCATCGACCCCACGACGATATTTTCGCAGTTGACCGTCGTTTCTATTTGTTGGTCCCGCAGCTCTGCAGAGATGAGCACCAAACTCTTTGAGGTCATTGTCTGGCCGGCAAAGTGCAGTATCCCGTCCCCGCTTGACGGAATGCTGGCTGTGTTTACGGCTTCAAAGATCTTTTGTTTTACCTCGACTATGTTCAAGTTGGGGTTTGGAATATTCAGTTGTCTTTCGTTCATTCCGCGGAGCTTCTTGCGCTCTACGTTGAAGTGCTCCTCACTCATTCGAATGGACCTAACTAATTCTCCAACTGGCGCCTCGAAGGTTACCTTTGATCTACCTGCACTAGAAATTACCTCAAATTCTATGGAATGTGTTGAGTCGTTGAAGTCCACACCTAAAATTACTGTAGATGATTGATGTGGCTGAAGGATTGCTATCGGAGGGAACTCATTCAAAGACATCCCTTTGGGAAGCACCCTTTCGCCCATTCGAATTGAGGTGAGCTCAACTGAAGAATGATTGGTGAAAACCAGTTCAATTGAAGTCATATTTGAGGAGAAAAGATGCGGCAGTCTGGTGAATTTGTAAGTTATGCTGAGACCGTACCCAGACACCTTGTTGAGAAGCTCTTTTCGGTTGAGATGTAGAAAACTGGGGCTCACCAATTCCAGTTTATTACTTTCGCTAGCAAACGCGCTCTGAAGTGGTGTAGCTGGGGTTAAGAACCCACCTAGGGAAGGAGTCATTACAGGATCCATTGGTGGAATGTCGCCCAAGTCGAGCAGGAGATCCAAATTACTTTTAGGTTCGTTATTATTCTTTTTAAGTTTCTGATGATTAGATTTTTCTTTACCAACTTCAGGAGAGTTGTCATTGCTAGATGCTTTTTCGTTTTCTGTCTCTTCCTCCGATCCACTGGAATCGGAGTCATCTCCAGAATACGATGAAGATGACTCCTCACTGTCGGTTGTGCCTGACGCGCTTTCAGCGTTTCGGCCAGATTCATTTTTAGACTTATCCTCGTTACTTTTTGATTGATTGTCGTCGCTTTCGGTATCACTTTCATTGCTACTATCACTTTCAGAGCTGGACGAGTACTCTGAGCTCTTTTCAGACTCGGACCAGAAGTCTTTCTTCTTATCCCCCTTCGGTTGGGATTTCGCTGGTGTTTTACCCTCCTCTTTTGGAGGTTCGATGTTCCTAACAGACGCATCTGGAGGTACTTCAGGGAAGTCTGGGAGGTCATTGTAGCCATTCGCTCGCATATTCATGTAGTGAGATAGCGAACCCAGCTGATAGTGTTCTCGTCCATGGTATTTGCTCTCAAGGGTTGGGGCTGGTTTCGGAGCTAAAAAGATTTTCTTGGCGTTTTTTGAAAGGACTGTGCCGTTGCCTCCATTTGGGAAGATGAATTGCCTTAGGAATCGTGCACGATCACGAATATCATAGTTTTGGTCATATCGAGCCAAGCTGAAAACGTATTGGCAGAGGAGTTCCGTTTGCTGGGGATTGGTTAGATAGAGTTTTACGGCCAGGTTGAGAACCTGCAATTTCACGATATCTTCCTGTGGAGTAGACAATTCAATTTTTGGTTTAAATTTCGATGTTATTAAAGACAAATAGCACAATAAAGTTAGCATATTTAATTTTATATGCCTTACGAATGAGTATTAGAAATAAGTGAAATATTTTTCTGGAATGTATCTATGTTATGAAAAAAAAAGTGCAATGGAATTTGCTGGTAAGCACGCATTTTTTTCTTATTCAACAATTTGTTGGATTGAGATTTAATTCACGATTTTGAGAGAGTATTCTTTTGTTTCCTGTTTTCTACTTTTGATTCGTACCGACTATTATTCCTTATATATTTGTTTAATATAATTTACCTCATCAACGAAGCTCTTAGCCATTTTCCGAAGTACATCTGGGGCTATCTTAGGAATCCTTTCATTATACTCGCCAATCAGCCACAAGATTGAAGCCCGAGCTGCTGGGACTGTGATAAAATCTAAGAGCTTAGCCATTTGTGAGATAATCTCAAAATGTTCGGCGGATTTTGTCTGGAGAAGTTTTTTAATCACCACGACACTCTCAGCAACAACGTATTCTGGAACATGGGAAATTAGTAGTAATTAAAATTGAGCTGAAATTCCTGCTCCATACCATCTCGATTCGACAGCAGGTGGACCAGTCCACTTAGACAAGTCTCTGTGACCTCTCGGATGCAAGCAGCGCATCTTCCAATTGCCTGGATCGTTGCTGCTACAAATGATTTGTCGCTGCTGCTGATGTACGTCTGAAACTCCCTGAGGATAACCGAAATGCTCGCCTCTGTCGCTAAATTCGTCATAATCTCGAGTTTGAGTAACTTGATGTGAGTAGGGTCGCTTGTACGTACAAAGAAGGATTTAAGATAGGGCTCAAAAATCGACTTCCGCTTGGTGGACATGGAAGCGATGCAGGTCAAAACAACGCTTTGGACTTCTTTGTGGCTCCTCAGCAGCCGTATGAGTGCTTTTGCAATGATGTTGACCTCATTTCGGGGCGCAACGTGGTGGTATAATTGTGCTACAGCCATAACTACTGAAGCGTTCCGACTCTGAAGGAGCGGTTTTGTCTGACGCAAAAGTAATCTGTGGTCTAGATCTAAAGTGTAGGTGGACCTTTTGGGCGAACTTACTTTAGAGTTTGTTTTCGAGTCTGAGTCAGAAGATGTTTCCTCGTAAAATGGTTTGTTTTCTTCTTCGTCCTCATAATCCTAAAAATAAATAGAATTTTTGTATTAAAGTTCTGGCCAACCGCTAGGAATCTTGGTAGCTGAATTGCTTGTAATATTTGTTATAAGAATTAATTCAGCTATAAGATGTGATCTTAAAATTAATGTCTTACTTCTAAATTCGGATTGGCAAATTGTGTGCGAGCGTATCTTGTGAGCATGTTGATTATGATGACCTGACCCCATTCGTCGACGTCCACTAGGAGATTGCACAGCTTCCGGTAGTTTTTGTGGATGAGGTCAACCCTTTCCGGACAGACTTCCTCAAAAGCCATTACGGCTGACCCGACAACAAGAGTTGTTCGATCTGAAAGGAGCTTTTCTATGACCGTGATCAGTTCCTCTTTCTGCTCCGCGTCCAACGAGTACAACTTCGGGATTGCGTGGGCCGCAGTTTTCCTAACATAAGGACTCATGTCGGAGGCAGAGTCTCTGATTGCTAGCATTACTATAGGAACGATCATTGAGACCCGAATACTGGAGAGCACCCGAAGGGCACTGGCCCTTATCAGCTGGTTGGGGTCTTTCAGCGCCCTTTGGAATGTGCTGATAGACAGCAGGGCTAGATCTTGCTGCTCCTCGGCATATCGAACTAGATACACATAGACCAGCTTTTTCACTTCGATGTTTTTTGAGACAACGTTTTTAACAACAGCCGGGAATAGGTCGGATGCATCCCTGCCCTTTGCGACCATCCCAATGATTCTCTTCATCGCTTCCAGCTTGAGGCTGTCCTTGTTGCTGTCGAGCATCTGCTTCAAATCGTCGTGCTTTTTGTAATCGGCGTGAAAGAATCCCCCTGTCGCTGGATCCGCCCCATATTCTACTTCGACCAAACCACCCGGAGGACGTTCATTGCTGTAGGAATTCGCGGATTGCTGCATTTTCACCAATTTTCTGCTCGAGCCCGACTGTGCAGTTGTGCAAGAAATACGAGGATATCTTGTTAACTATAAAAATGTTTACAAAGATTTATAGCTAGAATAGAAAAGCACAACTGCTGGTCTGCCTGTCACTAAACTGTTTTATGTGATTGTTACAAAATTAACTAAAAATCGAGAAAAATTTGTTTGAGTTTTCTCTTTCAAGTGCTCTGCAATGAAAACAGTGATGACGTTTCAATTGTCAATTGTCAAATTTGATGCCGTAAATGCCCCGTTATGTTCCACACAAATGTTATTTTCAGCATTACTCACTAATTTAACATGGAATTTTAAATTTCAAATGTACTTAAAACTTTTATCACGATTAAAAGTAGGAAAATCATAACATTTTCTCTAAAATAATATTTTCTCACTTTCTACCCTACTGTAAAAATTAGTTCTACAGAAAGTGTATTGAGGAATTTGCGGCGATTTGACAGTTTTAAGGACAGATGACCGTTGTTTACTTCTAGAACTGTCATTCCGTTGTATAAAAATTCTGAAAAAGTAATTCGATTTATATCAGAAAATTCGTTTTAAACCAAATGGAGTATGGAATTACAAACTCAAACAAAGAGACCGTCCGAGCAGCGTGCAAGAAATGTGGGTATGCAGGCCACTTAACCTTCCAGTGCCGGAATTTCTTAAAAGTAAGAATAAAGTGAACTAACCTTAAAGCGTCCTTTTGACAAAAACCTCCAAATTTTGGCCTCAGGTTGATCCGAACCGAGAGATTCTTCTAGATGTAAGTAGCACAAGCAGCGACTCAGACACGGATTATCTAACGCCGCTCACCGAACTGAGGAAAAACGAGCTCAAGGAGAAGGAGCGCGAGATTAAGGCCAGGAAGAAGGAGCGCAAGAAGCGGTTGAAGCACAGGGAAGAGGAGGACCGAAAGAAGAAGAAGAAGAAACGGTCCAGGAGTTCTAGCTCTTCATCATCCTCCTCCTCAGAGTCTTCCAGTGATTCAGAGTCGGACTCCTCTGATAGCTCCAGCAGTTCTCACAGCAATAAGAAATCCAAGAAGCCCAAGAAAGATAAAAAGGGTATAAGCAAAAAGCATAAGAAAAAATCAGGGAAGAAGAAATCAAAAGCTCATTCTGACTGAAGGTTCAAAACGTGTTCAAGAAACCTTTTACTGGTAATAAAATCATCGAATTAGATGCTATTTATTTTATTTGGTTGAAAAACGGAGTCTCTATCCTTAAAAATCATTTTACTAATTTTGAATTTTTGGTGACCACTGACCACTGACCACAAATAAATCAATCGATGACTTCGTTCATTATCAGAAAATACGTCCAACTTTTTCTAGGCACTAATTTTCATAGGATCTATTTTTTTATTTAAGATTAAAAAAACCTTAGCCCCATACCCTAGAAACTATGTGGATTTTCTTATCTGAATAAATTTATTCTTCTTATGGCTAAAATAATGCGTACAACAGCAAAAGTAATAAATTAATCGCGATATGTACAGAAATAAATTACATCAATGAGGGCTAGCTCGGTGGCGACTAAAATGCTAGTTCGCATTTAGAGACGGGCTACGACTAAAATTCCTAAAAGCAGTGAAGCATCTCAACTAGGCCAGGGCTGAATTACCTCAAGGTACAGTAATCGGGATGAATCTACTTGGGTCTCCGATTTGAGGATTGAATCTGACCACGACTTGCTCAGGTCCGTCTCCGACTTCTAAAAATGAGTTCCAATCTGCCAGAAAGTAAAACCCATTCTTCCTGGGTGCTGGAAGGGGTTCTTCGGTTATAGGATCCAGCCCCCCGAAGTTGTCTTCCATTCCAGCACGTCTGGCTGATTCTGTTGTCGTCGTTGTTGAAGTTGAAGATGTTGAAGGCGAGGAAGTAGTTGAAGTCGCATCATCTGTGTTACTGCTAGAAGTATCTTCAGGCACGGTATCGTTGCTTGAGTCTAAATTTAGCTCTAGACTGATCCTGGTTGGTTCTGAATTTTCGCTCTGTCGTTTTATTTCATTTTTCGATGGGTCTGCTGAATCGGCGGTTTGGATGGGATCGGGTCCTTGAGCAAGTAGAGTTTGGCTCAAGTTGTAGTTATTCAAATCAAGCGTTTTGAAGGCGTCGTCAGTTAAATTGATGTTCAAGTCCTGGAGCTGCCGAATGTTGCTGAGTAGTTGCTGCAATTGAACATAATCCTCTTCGTCCGGATTTTCTTGTTCAATTGGAGCTGGAGGCGGCGTTAAACCCTCTTCTACGCTCGTATCGATTCTTTTTATTCTAGCCGGTCGGACAGAGGAAGTTAGCAGAGGGGCGAATGTTGTTGATGTTGTGGTATCATCTAGATTCATGGACTTTGCTGACCTACCTCGCTCTCCTCCAAGAATACCAAACATCCTCAAGTAGCTTTCTAACTCTGGTTCAATATTCTTTGGTGCTTCTTTAGGAATAGGCAGGGGCTTAAAGGCAACATAGTCTCCTGGCTTAATTTCGGGAATTAGTCCCTTTTTAAAGTCGTCTGCCCTGAGTCCTTCTGGAATGAGATCATCTACTGAAACTCGGTCTTGTTTAATCAAGCTGGAAATAACAGGTTTTGGGTACTCGTCAACCTCGAGTTCTTCTAACTTAAACCTCTTCCTGGACTGTGATTGGGCTGCGAATCCCAGACTTTCTAAAATCTCTTCTAAATCCTGTGTTCCTTTAGGTTTAGTAGTGCTTTTTAGCTCTGGAGGGGAGTTCTTGTTGAAGTCCGAATTTTTGGCGCTGTAGTGACTGCTAAATCTGTTCACGCTTTCTGCAGTTTGCAGATTATCTTGATATTGAGGTAGCGCGCTGGCAGTTGTTGTTACATAAACTGTGGGTAGGGGTCCAATTCTTATTTTTTCGATGTGTGGGCGGTATGTCGTAACCGTTGGAGCAGTATCAATTTCCTTTTTCCTAAAAGCTGGCTTGTAGGTTGTAGGACCCTCCATTGAATGGATTTCAACCTTACCGGAAGGAACGATTGTTTTTTGAACTTTTTGTGGTTTCGCTTCAGAAGATGAAACAACTTTTGTTACTGGTGGTCGGTTGTAGAGCTCCTGGGATATAAATAGAAATATTTAAATCTTTTGTTTTTTTTATAACCACGACTTTTAATATTACCTGCAAATTTTCATTTGAATTCTCAGTGTTGTAAGGTAAAACTAGCATCAGTGCCCTCATGTGCTTGGCTCTGTTCAAATCGCCAGCAATCAGACTTTTTTGATATTCTTCCTTCGTAACTTGTTCGAAAAGATCTTCGATTTCACCTCTGAAATAATTTTTAGGAATAAAATTGTTTTGGTTCAATGAGTTGAAGCGGGCTTACCTTGTGAGCCTTGGAAGATCAGGGTCTTGTGAGAGCATCTTCTGCACTTCCTCAATAGTTGTCCTCACGTCGAGAGTTGCTTGACCTTTTCCTTCATTGAGGCTATTCAGGGACCCAATTTGAGGCTGTATTACTGGGGATGCCCATATTTTTGATACTGACCAGATTGCTAAGACGGGGATGATTGGTGTAAGGCGGAGTTCCAACATTATTTCTCTGAAAAATGGTCATATATTAGTACCGTGGGGTGTGGGCTTTGAAAAACAGTATATGAAAGAAATGTTTGTCATTACAGATTACTTTGAAGAAGAAAATGTACTCTATGAAATAATTAGGGTCTTCTAAATTTTTCTAGCCCTCATGATTTTCAAACGGAATGTGTACGGAATCAGTGAATAAGAGACGGAAACTTATAGACGGGAAAAGACGGAAATCAGACGTTCATGAGCGTAAAATATATTTCCAAATTTCCGTCTTTTTTCTGTCTTATTTTCATTTGATTTCCGCTTCATTTTCGTCTTAACTTTCTGGATGTAATATGTTTTCAGTCTGTTTTTCGTCAGTTTTCAGGCTGAATGCAGTCTAAAATTTTATTTTCAGTATTTTTTCCGTTTTATTTTTTCATCCGGGTATATTTTTAATTGTGATATTAACGAATGCAGCATAGGATTACATCCAGAATAACTTTGTACTTGAAGAACTTACAACAATAAACATCCGAAACTTATCCATCTAAAACTAAAATCGTTCTCGTCCAATAACATGAAATTTAAAAAGCCCGCGAAATGAAGGTCAAGGGTGACCAGCAAAAATTTAAAAAATCGTGAACAGAATACCAAGTTTATTAAAATACGCAAATTCTTTTGCAAAAATTCTCTACTTCACGCCGAATGGTGAAACCGCAACTCTGTCCTTAACTATTGATTAAAAGTACGCGATTCAAATTTTGAGTGGACAAAATTTTTCGGCATGGCTCGCACCACGTCGTCTCGATGATTTCAATTACTCAAATAAGGTGAGCCGAAAACCAAAGACAAAACGGCGAGAAAACAGAAACGCACTAGCAACAAAACGTCTGAAGAAACTGAACGTCCTCGACATTAATTCCTCGGCTTGCGTCCGCTCTCAGCCGTTGGAGTCTGTCTTGATGGGTTCACTCCGACGAAAGTGATGATTCGATTTTTTTGGCGGTGATTTTAGATAACTGGGCTACAACGAATGGCCTGTTATTTTTAAAATATAAATAGTATATTTTTTGAACAAGCTTTAATTTGATTTATTTTTGAGATATTTTTTGATGCAATTTCGCTCTTATTTGCCTAAATGTAGTTAAACCGCCTCAGTGTATCAGAAAAATTGAAAGGTGCAAGAGATAAAGCGAGAGATTATGTTTAATTAATGCGATAAATTTATCAGAGCGTGGCAGATCGATCGTTGATCGGTTTATCTAACTACTTTGAGCTGTAGGTGTAGCTTGTGAAAGAGGTTTTTGTCTTTAGGAGAACCTGGTTTAAGACGCTAAAGAAATTATGAACTTTGAGAATTTGGTTCAAACAAAATTTAAAGCCGGGCTTTTCAAAACTTTAATTGTATTATACATTTAAGTTAATTGGAAAAAAAGGATGTTGTTTATATGAGATTTCGCTATCTTAATAATAAATAGTCCTCTAGATTTGAGATTTTGAGATCTGTGAAATGATTAGCAATTGTCTTTTATGTGAACTATTTAATTAGTAATTGATTTCTGAATTTTTGAAGTGCATTTTGAAATACGATTTGGTGTATCATGAAATATTCCTAAACAAAAAAATTAAACTTTCTAGTATTACTATGAACCATGAATGATTCGTTGTAAGCAAACTTTCGAAACCTTCCAACCTCATAAATCATAAACCCAGCAGAGCCCTCGTAATTTTATGCAATGATGTAAAAGCGAAATTGGCTTAATCTCCTATTTATCTAATATTTTGAAACAATTGACCGTGGCGGCACGTGAAACCATCTGAAAGCCTCTTTAGCCCTTCTTGCCCCTGCGCTGTAATATTACACCACTGCCAATTTCTGGGCTATGTAAAAGGAAGCGGCCAAGTACGTTGGCGCGATTCCGCCGTTCTCACTTTAACCACCTGCGCATTTTGATGCAAGTGCGCCAGGTAAGCTGAAACACTGCTCGCCTCACTTGAAAAACGAAAACCTGCAAGGCTGAATTTCCGCGCGACTGCTTCGAGTCAGTTGGATTTAAGCCCGATTTGCTCCTTTTCTAAGTAATTTTATTTGAGTTGCGCTAAGAATGCGCGTTTCTTGGAGTCAGCTCTTAGCTGCGCCTATTTGTCCAGTGCGTACCAAGCGCTGTGGACGACCATGACAAAACCAAAAACTGGTTCAAATAGTAATCAATGGACTAAGCTAGCATTCCAATCTTTACTGCACTTCTTTTATAGCCAGAGGAATTTCGACAACCGCGCAATTTGCCTGCTCTGCTGGCTAGAAGGAATCTTCTAGAAGAAATGCTAACTCCCTACCTTCGTTCAGGTAGATGGCTGCAAGAGGAGGGAAAATTGGCTATTGTTGCTTCACCAAGTTCGAGTAATAATGCAATTTGTCTTATTCTGTTGTCGAACAGCTCGGCGCATGTGGATTTAGTACTTGCGCATAGACAACTTGTGGTTGCTTTGAATTAGAAGTTATGCCAATCATTACCTTAGTCAGCTAGCCAACGTAATGATTTGCGGTGAGGAAATTCCTGGATGAGCCTATTCTATTGTCTGTGGACTATTTACGGAGGTATGCTTAGTTTAACAAGAGCATTAGTTTCCTGCAATCAACATTGCTACATGGCTAGTCTATGAATGCCTTATTTGGAAGGCATTTGTAATTATTAAGATACAATATATAAGGCAAAAAATACATTGGCATACAGTTTGGTATGGAGTTTACGTGCTCATAATCGGTAAATAGCACTGAAGCTCTATTATGGAACTCGAAAACAAAACGTAACGTTTTTTCTAGCTAAGACATATTTAAATTGCGTTTGAGGCTTTAAAGTTATCTTGGAAAGAAATTCATTCGTTCTTGAAACCTATAATGAAGTCTCTGAGTTAATTTCGTCGTTAGAGATTATCAAAAATGACATAAATCAATAGTATTCTTTTTAAGTCATGGAATACTAAAAGAAGTTAGAAAAAGTTGTAGACGAAATTCCCAGATATAGTGCAAATAGTGCAACTACCTAATATCTTACTTTTAAATAGTCAACTTCAGATTTTACTATTAAAATTTATATTTTTCTTTTTAAGGTAGGCTAAAAAATAGTTAGTTAAAGTTTAATTCGCCTAGTTTTAGTTCACTTCATATTCTGCTTTCAAAAAATTAAAAAATTGTTTTACAGGTATGCGTTTTTAGCCAGTGGTAAAGTAGTGAGTTCGTCGTTTAAATCTTTCGTTTTAACGATTTATTTCAGACTTTAGTTTCGGTAGAGAACATATTTTTTTTTTTTTTGGATTTTAGCGGAGTTTAACCTCTTTACACTTTCACAACTATGTCACAAAACATCGACACACTTCACTCTTCATTATTTTCCGAAAAAATTAACGACCCACAAATCATAAAACTCACCTCAATTTAGCTAGTTACGACGAGATAAACATATCCTCTGGACCACCACTCACTTGAAAGTGTTATGAGCTGTTTGATCTAATTGCTTCTAGCTGCTAGAAGGCAAGAAGGCACAAACCTACTTATTTTTTTTTTTTTTTTTATCACGTTTCTTCACCACAGCACAGCCAAAAAGAAATATTTAGAACGTCTTCTCGAAAATTTTGTTGATGGTAAGTTCAATTTATGCAAAGCGCAGTACACCAACTACTTTATTGAGTTGCGGTAATTTTGTTTAAGTCACAGAAAACTGACTTTCACCGTGGTCCTCCGGCGGCAGAATGTCTTTTAATAGTACACCCGTTGGAGTCGGAGTATGCACCAACCACCAACCGCCTGTAGTTCGCTGATAAATTAACTGGGGACGCGTGCGCAACCAGCTTGCATCTATCTGTTGAAATGTTGATTCCGTTGAGTAACCGTCTTATGCTTTTCTTCTGAATTTTCCAGAAATTTTTCCCTCGGACCTCGATTGACCTCAAGAGTCTCTGACCGCGTGCACTCGTAAACTAATCCAAATTGCGACTGAATCAGCCATCGGCTGCGGATGGATATGTTGGCGCAGTTTGTTGATACGCATATCTCAGGTACGTCCAGGTAGGGATTGGCGAAAATAGAGGGAACCAGTTCCCCAGCTGATGGTCGAACCGCGCGGTAAGCAAGGTGAAATTGTCACGTTGTGGTCAGCACTGACTCGGAAGAGACCCATCGAAGGTAATATGTTATATAATTTCAGTTTCAGAGGCTGCAGAGCGGTCGTGTTTTAAAACCCAATTTTTATGGCTCCATTAGTCCACATCTCAGAAAGTAAGATGTAAACTAGAAAGGAAAGGAAATGAAAGGCTTTCACTACCTCAGGCTGGGTTGTTCCTACTCCCTACTATGAAAATTTTATTAGCAATATCTTTTAACAGAAAGGTCAGTAAAATATGTTCCGCGGCTATGCCGGAACTGTGGAGATGGTCATTAAAGGAAGAAAAGATGCTGTTGGCTGCTGCAGCGGATCCCGACACTTGACCGGAATTTTCTTAGCGGATAAATGTTACGAGGAAACCAGTTCAGCTTCATTCTACTGTTTAGTAGTACAAATAGAGAAAGATGTTTCGCAGATTGGTCCACCGAAGAGAGCCTGCACACGACGGATGAATGTTAAATCGGCACGCACTTATATGGTGAAAGTTACCTCACTGCAGAGTCTATCCATTCGCATGTCTTGCCACAGGTGAGCTAACAAGTGTTATGCAATGAATTCCTGGTTTTTATGTATTTTTGCAATTTCTTTTCCAATCAATTCTAGTTTTCTGTGGCTTTGGGGATTTTTTTTTCAATAGTTTTGCGGTTTTACGGTATGTTTAGAGTTAGTCGAGCTGGGTGTTGGATTTCTTTAGCATGCCGGAATGGGAATGAACTTGGGATGGTTTTTGTTTTGCCGCACGATATACGGAAGTGTGGGTTATTGTCCGTGGAATTGGAAAAATTGACGATAATATAATAATTATTATAATTACATTTTTTTCTGCTTGCTGTTTGCTTATTAGTTTCATTTCATTTTATTCGTCTTTTATCTTCTATTTAATTTATCATACGTAGTTATAAATCGTGACTGTTTTTGTTTAAGAAATTCACAAACAAAAGTATCTGATAATGTCTAATCCCGAAAACCATTTCCATAATAAAAGGAGTTTGTTTTTAGCGTAGCATTAGTACAGTATATAGATATAAAATAGTTTGTATTTAGTTTCTGAATAGAGGGCGAAAATTTTAATCCTATTTGATTCTTTTAGTTTAAACCACATATTGTGGCTTGCGAACAGAATAAATAAAGACCAATAAAGACTTAATGTAAAATATTTTTATGATTCTTGTTTCATCATAACGAAACTTTATTCACAAAATTTAGATTAAAAGTTGTGGTATGACCCTATCGAGTGAATGAATAGTCATTAGATTTGTGTATAGAAAACTTAAATGCTTTAGAGACATGCAAATACATATGTATGCTCTGAAGTTTTTCTCCCTCCATATTTAGCTAAGGAAAAATCCGAAATCTGCCTCTGTTTGTAGATTGGTTTAATGCCCCCCGTAATCAAAACAATTCAACGATCGCGCCTCGCTAATATTTTACCTAACTAGGAAAGAAAATTAAATTATGTCAAAGAAATAATGCCGACCAGGTTCGGTAATAGTCGACGACCAGCAAGTTTTCTTCAGCAAAATAGGACCATATAAACCACAACCGGGTTAGCCAAATAGTCGTAGTCATCGGAACTTTTTCGAATTCCCCAGTGACGTCGAACTTTCACTTTCGTTTGGGGCTGCTCCGCTGTCTGTCTGCCGTGCATAACAAGCGGCAGTTGTTGAGTAACTCGACGATGTCACTCCGCCCTGCTGGGGCCCCCCGGAATCATATTGCTCCTGAGGTTTTACCTGGCCGCGTTGATAATTTGTAGGTTGGTGGCACGTTCTCTGATTGATGGCGTGACAGATTGCGGCGAGTTTGTGGAATTAGCAGCGCTTCTGTTTTCGCGTAACATGCAATTTTTATTTTATGATTGTCTCTGCACAATGTGCAAACACCGAGGAAGCGCCAGAATTGCACCGTTTAGAGTAATTTCTGAATGCTGCACAAATTACTCTTTTTGTTTTCTGTGGTCTGGGGAAATATCAAAGATGAATGTTTTTGCGTAATGACAAGAATTTAGCAATTATATTGTAGCAACGTACATATGTCGTAAAATCGGCGCCTTGTAGCTGATGCTATGATCATGGAGCTCCCTTTCTTTTTTATTACTGGAACATTAAAATTGACCGAAAAAATGAATGATGCGGCAAGTTAAAATGGTTTTTATAGTGCCTCCTAAAGTTAAAGATTTCACTATTTGGTTCAGTTTACCATTTTCAACTTCAAAGACAGAAAAGACAAACAACGCGACAAATTCGAAATAAATAAATTTATTTTCTTTTAAATTTATAATCAGAACTAAAATTAGTTAACAAAATGTGAAAACCTCCTACCTAAAAAATAATTAGTATACTTATCGCAACTAAAATTAACACTAATCCCGCACCGACCTGCCATTTTAGCCTCGTAGAAAATTATTTCGTTATCTACAATAGCGACTAAAAAATGCCTGAGACAATGTCCTTCTCCGGGAAGTGATGCAGAGGTCAAAATAGTTATAGATTGCTCCAACCTAATCGTTGTGAACTCCACAAATCCTTGAACACCGCGATAAATGAAAATTCTGATTAAATGCTTATCCTCCACAAAGGCGAGGACTGTTTCATCTCCGAGGTGAAGAGCAGTAAGACTGCGAGGTCTAAAGGCTGAAAGGGTCTGGAAAAGTCTGCCTTGTTCGATGTCGAAGTAAAGTTTAACAGCATCATGTTGACCAGGAATTTGATGCTCCTTGGAGTTGGTTACAGCAATTAGGGTTCTTCGATTTTGTGGAGAACCTACTTTGAGAGCAAGGATTTCTTCACCACTTGATCTTCCAGGAATCCAGTGATTGTATGCTACCAAGAGGCTTTTCCGAATTTCATGAGCTATTACGGTTTCAGTTGAGAGATTTTCTGAATTTGTAGGTGATTTTATAGTCCCCGATTGTTGGTCGTATGGTAAAGGTGTGGTTGGGACAAAATATTCTTCGGATTCCTGTAGACCTTCAATTTTGTCTCTTCTTTTGAAATCATCTTCAGCCTCTTTTAATCTATCCTCTAATTTTTGTAATTCTCGCTTTAAATCTCCAATAATTAATTCTGAGGTCCATTTTAAAGGCTGTTCTAATTCAGAATTTGGAGCAGTACCAAGCATATTATCTCTTCTTTCGAGAAAATGATTGAATACAGTGTAGAAGCCATTCGACAAAATATTCAAAACACCCTCGAGCCCTACGGATCCAAATTGACCTTCAAATATAATTCCAACTTCTTCTGCTGAATGATTTGAGCGGCTGTTTTGTTCAGCAATTTTTTTAAATTGTTTTGTCTGATCCCAAGCAGCTAACAATTTTTCTGCAAGAATTATATCAGCTTTATGATCCTTCAACTTTGATGGTACAACAGTGATAGATTCATTAATAATTTTTTTGAAAGAAGAGTTTCTTTTAGCCATTTCTTCCAAAGCTTCTTTAAATTTTCCTATTACAAACTTGTAGTCTTCTCCATCAGGCTCTTTTTCAGAGTAATCTTCACTTATTTCTTCTTTGCTAAGGTTTTCGATTAGCTTAAGTAGGTAGGCTTTAACTTCATTTACAAGATTTGAAGAATTGTTTCGCATTGGTACAGTCTTTTGTGCACCGTCTTCTAAATCTACTTTACTTCCCTCTACAGTAGAATTTGAAGATTGCTGATTGTTTTCTAAATCTTTCATATCTTCATCAGTTAACTTAGCAAATTTCTTCTCAGCCTCATTTCTGATATTTATGTTCACTTGATCCTGCATGGATTTTGTAATATTTGGTTTAGCTTCATTCTTAGCAAGAGTACTCTTCAATGTCTCTACTTTACCTCTTAGATCTTCAATAACAGAATTGACTACTCCTGATTGATTTAAAGTTGTTTTATTTTCGCTTCCGCGGGTCTCACCTAATAAAGTTTCGCGTCTCACTAAAAATATGTTGATCATATTCGTGAATCCATTGCGAAGAAGAGATCTAATATCTTCAAAGTCTAGTACCCCTCTATTTTCTGCTAAAGGAAAACCGACTGTCTCTGAAGAAAAGTTATGATACATGCTGTTAAAGTTTTTAAGAGCATAGTGAAGTATTTTAGCAATATTTAAAGCCTTTTTATCTGATGCATTCATTGAATTGGTGAGATTATTTCCTGTATTGATATCTTCAAAAATGTCAGAGGTATTGACCCCTCTTCCTGCTAAAATTGCTGAATAATTACTCAAAAGATTGCGTAACTCCTCATTAGAAATGCTATTATTTCTAGTTGAGCTGACTTCCTCATCAAGATCGTTTACAAGATCACCCAGAACATTTACAAGATCATTAATCACTCCATTTCCTCTGTCCGAATGCCTATGAGATTCTTTTTTAGCAAAAGTGCTATCTTCAGCAAATTTATTTTCAGTGTTAGGAGCAGAGTAACGATCTTCTTTTTCGGTCAAAAACCGCCTCCGCCTACTTCTACCAGATTTTTGCTTTTCAATAACTAAAAGCCGTTGACCATCGCTGAGAGCGATACCCAAATCACTACCATGCGGCAAGAATCTGTAACCGATTGAATTTTGTTCAAATGGAAGATTCCACGTCTTGTTACGATCACTTTCAATGTCGACCTCGATCACCAAATTGCTTTTTTCATCGATTCCATAAAATCTTCCTGGGTAGTCTGGTGAGTGGTGGATCATAGAGTAATAACCGGAAAATCCGAAGTTCCCAAGATATTCCAGATCGCGAGATTTCGATTCCAAAAACCAAATATTAATTCCAGAAATGCTACAGTCATAGTTGTTGTTTTTTCTCGAATTTATAACGATGTATGTACCTTTTTCTCCAGATTTGGGTATTGCAAGAACCTCCTGAATGGAACCGGAATCCATTCCAGTAATTTTCTCAAAGTACTCTCCATTCCATAAATATATTGTTGAATAACAATAAACGTTTACGAGTAAATAGGTACTCATTCCAACTTTGAAGAAGATCACGCGATTAATTGGACTATCTTCGAAAACTTTGAAGGAGTTATCGAAATATTTCAAGAAATATATTTGTTTGTGGGTCCTTTTTACTATATCCAGTGTCTTAAAGCAGATTTTTCGTTGGTATTCTTCAATTTCTTCAAAATATTTTAATGCTTCAGGATAGTTTTCATCCAATTGCGAAGTGATCTGATCAATTGGGACCCCGTTGATCTCACCATTTCCTTCCAGTGATTGTGCAATTGTTACGTGGTCACAGCTCCATTTTCCGAAGACGGTTTGTTTTTCTCGATTTGTGTTCCACAGACTGTTGTGATACCACGTTGAGACATTAATACTTGAAACAAGATCTTCTGTGTAAATTTTCTTCGCTGTTACAGACTTAAAAGCCACGGGTGATTCTAGTTCGAGCGTTGGACCATTTATTGTGGCCAAATTGTTAAGATCTTTATTGTTAACTAGTGGTACGATTTCTAGATCACTTTGGACTATTACTGAGCGCATTGCTGTAGGGGCTTTGATGTGCTGATCGCCGTCAACCTGATCAAGAAAAACAATCACTTTAGTCTTGAACTTATGGGAAAATGAGGAAAAAAGACGCTTTTCTTTAATATGTACTTACCATCAATGTATTTTGCATTTCCCATGCCAAATCTACTCCATTAATAAAACCTGCTGTTTCCAAAGGTCCGGCTAGGAAAACTCTAGAAAACTTATAATTTCCAGAAAGATTTTGTGGGGTATGCAGCGTAATCATGTCCTTCGTATCTAAGCCATTCAGTTTAAGAACATTCACGGAATTCCCGTCCAGTGCTCCCGAAGCAAAATGAATGATTCCTAAAAATTATTTTGATTTAAAATCCATTTTATTTTGCGTATACAGACCTAAAAAAAGTAACAATTATGGTTAATATCAGTTCAAAATTTCACATTCTATTATAACCTCACTGATCAATAAGCTTTTGATATAGATTGATATGTAGATTATCAATCAAATAGGTTTTCATTTAAAAGTTGAATTTTTTTAAAAATATATTAATTTTCAATTCTAGGCAGAATATCAAAAAGTGCTGAACTTTTCAAGTAGGCTCAACTAAAATGGATGTTTATTTATTTGTTCAAATTTCTCTTACCTTTGATATCGGCTGGTAGATCCGTCCTTATGCTGTTATCTACCCACTCATAAATATCACATCCTCCTAAATTGGTTGTCTCAAGCATCTCCTGGACAGTAACTGATGTAGCCTCAACAGGCTCCAAAAATGTGACTGGTGAATCAATAGCAGCGGCATTCAAGCCATCCCTGACCACAACATTATCCAAAATTTCTGTGGCATTAATTCCATTTAAACAGCCAATGTGAGTTTTGTTTTGGAATGTTACAGAATCGGTAAATAATTTTCGGCCAGTTATAACGGCTGGCTTGTTTTTGTATACCAAGTTATTGAAAAATGCGCTAAGATTGTACTGATCATTAAGACTTCCTTCGATATAAAGGTCTTCAACCAATGGATATCCTCCAAAAACCGTAGTTTTCAAAAATACCAAATTATTCAAGTCTTCATCGAATCGAACAAAATCTAGGAGATCGTCGATTTCGTCTTCATTGATGTTCTGTTGAACCTCTAGGTTTTCCGTAAATAAATTACCCGATATTACCACTGAACCATCAAATTCAATTGGTGAGAATTTCGTCACAATGTTAGACATTGGTATCCCATTTATTTGAGAAATTGTGGTGTTGCCCAAAACATTTACGATGTCTAAAAATCGCTTCGTTCCTGTTAGAGTTATTTCATCATTCGTTTTAAACACTAAATCATCCAATAAATCTTGAAGCAGCTCATCATTTAGATAACCTTTAACAAGAAGCGGTCCATCAACAACAACTGGATCCAAAAACCTCAAGGGAGTCCTTATAAAATTCGGACGATTCAACCAAATTACTCTGTCCTGGATTTCTTCATTGAAATTAATTCCATTTAGAGTGGTCGTTGTTACACTTCCAGTAACGTGAAGATTTTTAATCTTTATTTCGCCCGCTTGAATCATTTCTGGAAGATTGGTAAATTGTTGCGTAAACCACAGCACAAAATTTGTAGAAAGTCCATTTAATGATTCTATAAAAGTGTCACTTTCAACAATAAGTTCAGTTACCTCAAAATTTCCAGAAATATTTTGGTTTTGGGTCAAACTCATTCGGTTTTCGAGGAATTCACTCAAATTCATTTGATTTATGAAATTTATTCCTTGAAGGGGACAATCTGAGATGAAATTAATAGCAGAAAATGAGTTTATTTGTACAGTATCAAATTCAAGATCTTCAAAAATCGTTTGGTAGTTGTCGATTGAATTGCTATTTAGATTTTCCAAAATTTCCAAACTTGTGGCTTCGATGCTACTTCCTTCTTCGAAAATTAACTCAATGTCCGAATGGCTTTCGTATGTTTTAATAGAGTTTGCATCTAATTCTGTGATATTAACTGAATCAAAAAGCCCTTCCAACTCTAAGGATGTGAAAAATACATTTCCAGATATTTTGGATATTTGGAGCTCTTGTTCAGTGTCTTTTGTGACGAAAGTGTCTATAGGAATTCCGCTTAAAGCGTTATCTTCAATTTCTACATTTTCAGTAAATGTTATTGTTGAGAATGTTTTTTGTGATGATATCGCAACATTTTCGTCTGTTTCATACACGATGTCGTTCAAAAGTTGTTCGAAATTTTGATTATTTAACATTCCGGATACAATAATTGGCCCATTTATTTCCAAGTGACTAAACTCACAATTGGAAGTAATGAAATGTGATTCCAAGAGATTTGTATTTGGTACAAAATTTTCGAATCCTTCCCCAGATATTTTTCCATTGATCTGTACAAAATTATAAGAAAATCGTCGAGTATTAAAAATTTGTGTTTCATTAAAAATCTACACACATAGTATGCAATTAATGACACAAAGGTGTGCTTGTCATGAAGTCAAGTTTAATAAAAATTATAAAAGACGACAATATCTAGAAAATAAAAACAATACGCCAAACAATTTTTATAAAAATTCCACTTACTTCTAGAACTTCCGTAACTTCTAAATCCTTAAAGACAGTTGTTCCTGGTATAATTTGATCATCGGACAAAGTGATGACATCTTTAAGATTAACCCCATTTATGTCTTTCTCGACCTCTAATGCACTGGCCGCTAGAACACAATTGATTCGTTATTTTGTATATATTTTTCTTTGGATATAAAACGTATACTACCCAAAATTCCATGAAAAATTTTTGTTCCCAAAATTACACTCCTTTCGGGGCCACTGGACAACAAGAAATCATTAGGAAAACTGAGGTCATTAAGAGTGCCAATACTTAGTCCATTCTCGACGAATACATTCTTTTAAATTAAAAGATAAAAGTAAATTTTAAGATTCGTATTTATATATTCACGTAAACCTACCCCTTCAACTACTAAGTTCTCAATTTCATCTCGTATATTAGATAAAACCAAACCACTAATAAAATCATTCCAAGGAATGCCATTAATTCTGTCAAAATTGAGATTTCCTTCAATGTTTACGTTTTCTGGTTCAAGGACGTTTTCCAAAAAACTTCTAGTTTCGTCCTGCACCTCTAAATTCCCTCGAATTTCAACAATACCAGGGAAAGAAAAGGCGTCATTTTTAATGAAGAAAATTTCTTCAATTGGCACTCCGTTTATATTCTCAACGAAAAGTTCTTCAACTTGGGCTTGGTCTACTGTTAGGGTTTCATGAGTAAGATCATCAACTTCTACTGAAGTAAGATCTCGTTTTGATCGAGTAGTCGGTTTTTCACTGACTAATTCTTCAAGACGACGAATTTCTGTTTTTGTTGCATTCAATAAATCTAAAAGGGCTTCAATGTTCACTTGCTCATCTTCCTCGCCTATTAGGTGATCATTTATATAAATTTCTTCGATGTCTCCTTCGAAATTAAATTCAGGCGTTTTTAGGTGATCAAAAACTAAACTATCTTCTGAGAAATTAGTATACTCCTGAGCCAGTAGAATAACAGCGATTTGATCCTCAAAAGCCTCTTTTAAATTTTTGAAAATCGCCTCTAATTCTCTCTCCAAATTTTTTTCAATCAGCCCCATTCTGACTGTGAATAATCCGGATGGGCCTTGCATTCTTGGAATAAGTACGGAGATGTCTCCACTTGCAGATATTACCGCAGCCCCCTTGATGCCCTCATCCCTGTCCGGGTCTATGAGGCAACTTGCTCCGAAGCCCACATTCTCAGTTCCGATTAAACAGGGCGCAGCCGAGCTGGATCGAAAGGATTTGCCGTCCCAAATTAAGGCTTCTACAACCGGCAGAGTGTGGGTATCATAAAAAATTGTGTGTTGAACCAGCAGAATAAGATCATCTCGGTAGGTCCTAGCTGGAACTGGAAGAAACCTTTCAACGAATTGAAAACTCTGCCCAAATATTGTTTGAGGAATAAAACGGCCTCGACGGTATCTAAGAATTTGTGGTCGATACCCACTTATGGCTAAGTATGAAAATCCACCCATTTGAAATCCAGAAATCGATTTTACACCTTCTGACTCCACACGAGTAATTGACTCAAATCTTGTATGCTCGTGAATTTCCGGATTGTAAGAGAATATGATTGTGGCGTTTTCTTGGGGCACTGCAAGAACTATGTCGCGACCAGTGTCCATGAAGACCACTTCTGAACAGGCGTCTGCCAAGGGAATAGCTTGGCTCATCCAAATATTATTGGTTTCAGGCGTAAATTGATAAATATTTATTTTCGGCATTCCTAGTCCATTTGGAGGTTTTGTTAGGATTGCAAGGTGGTGATCATTTGGTGGAGTTTTTAAGTATTTTAGCCCTGTTATTTCACCACCTACGATCCATTTAACTATCTGTTTTTGGCTAATTGCGTTGATTACAACAATACTTTCCTTGGAAGCAACCACTATCATTTCAGCGGTTGACCCTTCGGTTTTGTTCCAGTACAAGAACATGTCGAAGTCAACGATTTCCTCATTGAAATCGATAGTTTTAAAGTGCTCTAGCCTCTCATTTGATCGGGATAAAAGGACTAAGCTATTTTCCATAATTCCAACTAAAAGAGTTCTTCCTAAATGTTCGATTACCTTCCACCTAGACACCGGTTCCGTGAAGTTGAACTCCAAATTTTCTTCGATTGAAGTTAAATTCAGAATTTCACTGCTTCCCAGTCTGGACTCTAGCGTGGATAAATTAAGAATGGAAATGAGCGCATCTTCCTTCGAATTCTCAGCGTCTTTGACTGCAATACTGTCGACCACGTTGGGAACAACTTCCCCATTCGGTGGGGGCTTCATCGGATGCTTCTCATAATGATCGTTAATTATGTTCGCCTCGTCATAGCTAACGTCTTCCGCCTCGGACCCCAGCAAATCGGTCAGAAAACTCCTGAGACGGAATTTGTGCTGAAAGTACTCATCCACCTCCTTCACGACTTTATCGCTTCCCGGTGAATTGACCGCTTGCGAGTGGCCGGCTACCGCTGACTGAATTTCCTGGCGAATTTCTGCAGCTTCTTCCAAATTCTTCTCAGTCACCTTCACGGTACTGGAAGATTTCTTGTTTGGATTGTTGTTCGTCCATTCTGGCTGGACTATCAATCCGCCCTATACCAAAAAAAAACAAAAGGGAATTATTAAATATGTTTCATCCAAATATCGCGGTAAAAATTCGCTAATTACCTTTTCCAACTTCGGATCATCACTTTCCGGCGCTTTCTTTTCTTCTTCGGGAGTCGCAGACGTCTTATTGTCCGCAGCCGGTCCTTTCTCCGGTGCGCTTTTGCTTTTTATTTCTGGTTCGTTCGTTGAACTCTGAAAAATTTTGGCGTTGAATGGTTAAAAGGGAAAGGGATTTCAAGCAGTTGGTACCTTGGAGATTGTGGCATTATTTTTAAAGGGCACTGAGTTTGTTGCATTTCCACTTTCATCGAGAAGCGCAGGTGATTCCTCCTAAGGCAGAAATTTTGGAAAGGCTTAAGAAAATGAAATTTTTTGACACAAACCTGTTTCACAGTTTTATCATTAATTGTGGTATTAATTTTAGTATCTGTTGAATTGTTTTGCTGTATCAAAATTGGATCATGGGTCGCATTGCCTTTGTAGATAGTTCCATTTTCAAAGATTGCGTCTACTCCTTCATTCTGTGAATATTAAAGGAAACTTATAATGCTTTATAGTTGTTTAAAAATTGTTGTAAATTCAAGGGTTTTAAAATTAAAAATATGCATTCCTCAACGGAATCAAAATTTATTTGCTATTATTTACCGCATGATGCTGTGACTGAACAAAATATTTATCCTCTTTAACAGCTGCCTTTATCTCATTTCGGATTCGTTCGGTTTCCTTGAGGTTGAACAGATTTACTGATACTTTGCCACCAAGATCAGGTAACTTTGGCTTGTGTGAATTTGGCTGAATAATTTGAGCCTAATTAAAAAACAAAACCAATTTTGAGTAATAAATATTCGAAATTGCTAACAGAAATACACAAAATTGTGTTTTCTCTTGCTTTAAAGAAAATACATTAACGCTGAATTTTAGTTAGTGCGGAGAAACATTTAGACCTATAGTAAAACAAAAGAAAATTAAATAATATTTTCATTTAGCAAGGCTCGTTTTGCTGCACTCACTTATTTCAGGAATAGTAACCCATTTAAAAGCATTGAATAATAATTCAAAAAAGGGTTTTTAATAAAAATTTAACTCGTAAAGACTTTTCTTGTTCCACCCTTTCGGCTTACCTCGGCAGAATTTAATATCACAAAAATGGAAACAACTACAAAACCGCTACAAACCACGGTTTGTTTCATTTTGAAAATCATGAACAACTTATAGCCACATTACTTTATTAAAAATATAAAATTTTTACTATAAACACGAATTTTAATGGCAAAATTAATTAATTTTAGCAAACGGCACAAATGCGGGACAACATGAAAACGAAAGATAGGTGCGCCCTCGTTAGCCCTTACGTAGTAGAAACAGACTGCGAAAAAGACGAAGATGAAGAGCGAGTCGATCATCAAAAGTACGACAATCCTGCAAGGCCTCGTGCTCCACATTCCAAATAGAAACAATCGCAAACAATACTGAGAACGAGAATTTGCTCAACTTTGGAGACGTTCTTAAAATTTTTTTAAATTGGCTAGCTGCAACTTGGACAAATGGAGAGAACGCTTAGCGGGATTCTAGGAGGTAAATGAAAATAACGTTTTATTTTATTTATAATGGTTATGTATTTATGCATATTTGCTAATTTTTACATGCATTGGATATCTATAAAAATGGACTTCTGTAGTCGACTGCATACTCCTAGCCTAGGATCTGAATTCTAACTTAAACTTAAAACTTAAAACTATCCCTTCCTAAAAAAAAATCTATTTTTTTTATTACTGCTCGTTTAAAATAACACCTTGTGTTACATTGGCTCTACTCAAAATGTTTTTTAAGTCATGAGTTTTAAAAAAAATTATTTTCTGGTTGGAAGTTCTGGGTAAACGAAACCTCAGTGTGGCTTTTTTTATTTTTGTACGAATAGTGTAGTTTTTAGGGTTCCGTATAAAAATGGTAAAAAGGAACCCTTATGGTGCTAATTCGTCCGTCTTCACAGCTACTTATTCCAGCACCTACTTGTACTAATACTATGCTATTGATTTGAAATTTCGAATATACTTGCCCACTTTTATTGCAAATAATAGAATTTGAAAAAAAAAATATTTTCATTTCGAAAGGGGCCGAATTGGAGGGTCGATTTTCAAAGTGAGGTTACTAGGTCAAGTGGGGTATCATATGAAAGAGCTTCATTTTTAAATTATATAAAATAGGTTTTCTTCCAAAGCAAAAAATCTGAAATAATTAGATTTGGAATTGATAGAGGTTTATGTAAATATTACAGGAAAAATAAAACAATGTCTTAGTTAGTACATTAGCACAGTTTTTTTTAGAAATCCAAAAATTCTTTACAAACAAACTTAGTTCTGCGGTCCCAAAAATGAAATTTATTGCGTTCTGATAATACAGATAAATATTCATAGAGCATAATTTAATGATCCTTTCAAGGTACGGAACCCTCGGTGCGCGAGTCCGACTCGCACTTGTCCGGTTTTTTTGTTTGCTCCGCATGCTACAAAACATCATTTCAGAGATTTTCGATCGAGCTAAGATCCTTTCACTGTAAGAACCATTCTAAAATATCAACTTGATTTTGATAGAGTTCTTAGCACGTCGTAATTAGGTGAGAAGTGTTGTTAGGGTCATTATCGTGCACAAAGTGCCACATATGGTCCTCTACAATATTTTTGAACACGTGTATACATATAAAAAATTCAATTTTGTTCGACTTTAAATGTAAACAATGTTGTTTATTTGTTTCTTGAGAGATTAATTAAGCTAATAAAATTAAAATAATTGAATTCAAAAAATAAAAGTTAAATACAAACTTATAGTAATAATTTAATGAAATGCTTTACCTATATTAATCGTTTGGTAGAATTATTTAAAAAAGAAAAACCGGTGGAATCTGGATGATCAAAAAAATAGGAGTTCGATTTGTCATGAATAAATTTGTTAAAATATTTTAATTACATTTTTTTTTAAATTAAATTATCGTCATTTGGCGCTTTTGAGAAAATTGTTAACGGCAATCAACGCATAATTTTTTCTTATATCACGTAAGTCGATGCTACGCGTTGATGTCGTTAAAAGCTTTAGTAAAGACGCAACCCCTTTTACTTAAAAGCCACCTTTAGGCGTTTTACATTTAACTTGCATTTTCATTTCTCTCATAATCACCTACAAAACTGGTGTCATGGCAATTAAGCATATTTCCCGCATGATTGACCACCGAAGCGATCAAGTAAAGCACAATAATTGGAAAAACAGAAAATTATGACTAATTTGTGATTTCCGGTTGATTTCCACGGAAATATTTTAATTGAGCTGATAAATGGATGCAACGAATTCATGCCATTGTCGGTTTTTTTTTTAGCCGGGATCTGGCAGCTCTTTGGTTCACCACCCACCCGGAATCAGTCCTCGTCCCGTTCGCTCTCATTTCTCATGCCGCACGCGCAGGACAAAAAGGCGTTCAGCGGGCAGTGAGGTGAGCGGACGATTTTTTATTCCCCTCGTGGAGTGCACTGCACCCCCCTCGCCCGCGGCAGGCGCACCTCGTGCCCGTGGAGCGCGAATCTCGTCACCGCGGTTCGCTGGAAGGAAGCGGATTTGCCGGAAAGCGCGGCGGCGGACGAGCCGAGCCCACCAAGAACAAGAACGAGGAGCCGCGGCGCTCCGGTCGAGCCCTGGCCCAGCGGCGGCGGAGGCTCTCAGCTCGACTCGCAGCTGAGTGCGGTGCAGCCGTCGCGTCGTGGGTCGTCGGCTCGGCTCAGTTCTCGTTGGTCCACAGTCGCGTTCTGTTTCTGAGTGCGTGGTGGTGGTGAACTTGGCTCGTGCCAGTGCGAGAACCTTTTCTCTCTTCTTTTTCTGTGTTTTTTAACGCATTTTAACTGGGCAAGGGACCGATCGGTAAATTGGACATAAAAAAAAAAAAAAGAGTCGACCGCCCTGCGGTTCACCTGTGCATTGTGCAACAAATGATCGTCGTTAAATCGCCGTGAAATTCGTGCGAAAGAAAAGTGTTTACAAGAAAAGAAGAAGGCCCAGTCGGGGCAGTGGGAAGAAGTGCTCTTGGTGTGTGCTCAGTCTTAGTGGAAAAGGATTCCGGTTGGATTTATCAGGATAGCGCCGTTAGGTTCGAGGCATCTTCTTCTAATCGGTAAGGAAAAGAAAGTCGTCCGGGCGACGGGGGTGTTGGAAAATGCTCCTGAAAAGTTCTGGACTAGCTGTCAGTCCTGCGGACACCGGTATTTTGCAGACAAAACCTCCGCTGTAAAAGGGTAGCAAAAAAAAAATCGATTTTCCTCCTGTGCAGTCGGCGAGGACCGTTTTGCTCTCGTTCATTAGCACATTGCCTCGGGTTGCGCGGAGTGTGGGCTCCGTTTTGCTCCTTCCCCATGGAGTTTCCGATGGGAGCGACGGAGACCGCACGATTCGAGGAAAATTCTCAGGAACCGACCCCGAGAACCCCGTGCCCACAAGCAACTGATAAGGAGCTCTTGGGAGTCGTCGGGAACCGAGCAAGGCGGAAGTGATCCTGGAAAAAAGGGAAGAAACTGCACACACAATGACCCTTTTTTCCTCCCCGGTCGGCGGCTCCTTGACATTTTTGCACCGTCCACGGGCGGAATGTTCGCACGTCTCCGGTCTCCGGGCAAATAGAGTTCGTGTGTCCTCGCCATTAGCCGCTTTTGTTTATACTCCCAGTTCGAGCCCGCGGCTGATTTGAAATCTGAATTTGTTTATATTCGCTGCTGCTGCTGCTGCTGCAGCTCGCCTCGTCTGCTTCTGAGACAGACGGCAACGCGCAGCGCTTTTGGTGGTGATTTAGTGATTTTTATTTTATTTTGCGCGGTTTGGGCGGTGGCGGCAAGGCGACCGGTGACCGCAACCAACGCAACTGATTTAAATTTATTCATGCAGCTGCCTCGACGCAGAGCCACAAGCCAGGGGCTGATGGATAGTAACGCACTGCGTGGTCGGCGCATGGCTCTTCTGATCTTGGCGAAATTAAAGCGCGCGCTGCTTTCGGCGAATTTGGCGCAATTTGATTAGTTTCTCGGGGACGTTTGTAGGATTTTAATGAGGTTCGAAAAAGTCGTAGAGATGTGAACCATTTAGCGGATGTTCTTGTGATTTGTTAAAACAAAGGTGTCACGTAATGCAACCGTCGATCGTAGTGATAAATCTGAAAAAACGAAACTGCGATTATCCGAACTTCAATCGTCTTAAACCGTTAATTATGCGAACTGCTGGAGCCAAGGAGTTAAGGTCGTATTGTATTTAGATTAAGATTTCTTGAAAAAAAAGGATAATACAATGCCTAGATTTTTGTATTTTCTACCTGGCATTTTTGAATTTGATGAACACTTTATTAACAATCAATTTAAAACTAATTTTGGCTCAGCTGAAATACATACGTATTCAGTATTAAATAAATGATTTTGTATAATCGTTCGCGGAGGTTTTCATACTGGGCTCTAGAGTTGTGGGTTCGACGCCAACCATTTTTAAAAATTAGATTTTGAGGAACAAATTTTTTCAACAAAAATCACTATTAGGCCAGGTGCGCACTGTGTTCAGCAGAGCGATCAAACAGTTGCACACCAACTGCCGTGGTTTTTTAACAGCAAACAATTTGCAGTTTGCTACATTTCTGGTATGACGCGATTGTCGCGAACAGAAATACAAAGCATGAAAATGATAGCAATTACAGGAATTATATTATAGCAACCGAAACAAGAAATGCGTGAAGGTGCTCATAAGTTAGATAAATGTTAGACTATTAAAATGTATGAATGTAACCTTAAATCCCTAAATGATCCTCGTCTGGCTAATTACCCTTTGTGCAGGATGGCCCGATTGTTTACCTTGCGTTGCTCGGAAGAGTAATACATGTATCTTTTTTGTTTTTTAAAGGTCCCTGTATGGATAGTTCGCGGATACTTTTTAATTACTTTGTGTAGACTAGATCCTTTTTAATAGAATTCATTCATTTGTGGTCCTTTGTCCCAAAAGTATATAAGTCAAATAATCGTCCGGGCAACGGCAGTTGCGGGAAAGCTGGTATCATACAATACATACAAAATAATATCAAGTTAAATATTAAAATTGTTTACAATAACAATTTAGTGAATTTACAATACAATAAATTTTATTAACCGTGGATGTATTTCAATCCCAGCTCTTCATATAAGCTCATAAATCGTTTCGAACACGCACGGCTTCGTCTCTAGCCATCTAAATCAAATCTATAAATCCGGCAATTGTCTAGAAATAATTTATTAGAAAAGCGTAAGATGAATTGCCTCCTTTGTCGCCGAATCCAAAAATACCGCCGCTAACTGATAGCGCCATGTGTCCATTCAACAAATGCATTTCACCGGCCTGCAGCTATCTTCACGGAATTTGATTAGCAGCGATAAACGAAGCGCGAAAAATTGAAGTGCATCCCAGCGCGCAGCGGCAACGAGTCCGATTGATAAATTTATGACGACAAATTAAGACGAACTCAATTGAGTTAAAAGCGTGATGCGCCGCACTCGCAGTTAGCTGCGCGGAGTCGCTTAAATTGATTAATCGGCTTCCAGACAAACCGCCGCTGATACGATCAGCGTGAAGATTTGCGGCGGCGGCGGCAGCGGCACGGCATTTTGAATCGAAGCGATAAGGGAAACACTTCAAGTGAATTCTCTCACTGCGATAGCGATTTTCATCCGGGGAATATTTGAAGATTTATGGAATTATCTTCCGGGGCAAGTGGCGGACTCGATAGCTTCCCCGACACTCTTCCGCAAGTCGTGGGAGCCGGCAGCCGCAGAATTGCAGTTTGATCAGAAATTGCTCCTTGCTTCGTTGCGCCTTTTATTGAGGGGAGCGGTTTCGAGCGGAAATTGAGGGATATACAAATATTTAGCACTTATCGATTTTCCGGTTCTAAATGGGCTCTTTTTCTCCTCTCGATTTGAGCAGATGCTTACTGCTGAAAAGTAAAGGACCCAATTGCCAGAATACAATTCTGTAAGGAGAAATTCATGTTCGAAGTGAAATGGATATTGAACAGACTGGGAAAACATATTTATGTGGGATTTGAACACAGGCGGGACTTGAACCCGTGATGCTCTAACCAACTGAGCTATCGACCGTAGCAGTTGCCAATGCCTTCGAATAATTCCGAGTTCTGACCGATCGGATATTTTTAAGTAGTATAATTTAGAGTTTTAAAATCGTTTTGAGTAAAAAGTACTTATAAATTCTTACTTTTTATTAAAATTGTATTTTTCTTTTCCACCTAATTACTTCTGCGCGAAATTCTGTGGGACCCGGAGAAAAATCGACAAACTGAAGACTTCCCGAGTCCTTTTGTATTTGATATAACTGAAGGGCATTCCCCTTGAAGGGTTTTCTTTGATTTTCCGCGTTTTTTTTTTTTTTTATCATGAATTAAAGTTTTATCCCCTTCGTGAGTCCTGGGAGCGAAGGAATTCAAGGAGGAAAAAGATACTTTGAAGTGGGCCACCCTCCTGATGGCTCTGCTCCCGTAATGGAACGTTAACACGCGTTTGTCCCATAGAACAGGAGAATTTCGTGCTTTAGGTTTTCTACGCCATAGAAGTAAACAGGGTATCGGAGTACCGGAACACTATGTAACAAATTACAAAGGGTGGGCACGGACTTCTTTACATCACAGAAAGTGCCCATTGAGTCGCTGAATTCTATAAATAGTCATCTAGACAAAAATGGAACGAGTCATAGGTACGTTGAACTGAGCTCGCCAGACAGAGAGTCATAATCAAGTACGCAAATCAATTCATTAGTTCCACTTGCTCTCGCTCGTGGAAGTCTATAAATCTCCTTCCTCGAGAATCTCGAGATCCTCTTTTAAGATGTTGATCCTTTGTGATGCGCCCCAGTCCCTCGACAAGTTAATGCTCGAGATTTCTTGTTTTGTCCGCGCAAATGGTTCACGCGCACACATCACCTGGAGAGGTGTCGGGTTTCCATCGGCACAAGACAAAAGATTGAGAAAATCAAAACAAAAAGAAATTGTTCTGAGCGCGGAAAGAAAAGAAAACACTCGAGGCGAAGTGAAGGAGAAGGAGGTCTGTGAAAAGATGAGAAATGCGTCCAATATTACTTTACACTTTGGCCTGGTATCAGCACGGTTGAACGACGGTGGCACTAATTACCTCCTCGAGGAAACCAATATCATCCGTCGTACTATACCTAGCTATGCTCGCAATCCACTCACACCGCATGCCTATTTATTATTGCCGCCGAAGATAATGAAAAGTTTTGTAACTCTAATCCATTGAAGAATCGGTTTCAAGAAGGGCTTGCATTTTTTTCCTAGCGTCTCTATGGCTTCAACTATGCGCCGTTTGTGGAGACCGCGTCGATTTGCAAGGGGATTGACGACTTCTTAGAAAATGAGGGAAAGCCAGTTTCCCTCCTGAATAAGGATTATTTTCACGAAAACTTTCTTGTAAAATTTTCACAGAATTCATTACGTCAACAAACCTAAAGCAGTGGTTACCATAAACGTTTCTTTTAGAATTTTGGATTCTCTACATAATATTAAATTAAATATTCTATTTGGATTCAACGAATTGTTGGAGATCGGCAGTCTGGTGAGGGCGAATAAGGGCAACTAAAAATAAGGCGTTACTGACTGCAGCTTTTACAAATTATAAGTATACTTAAAATGAATGGTCAGAATAAAGAATACATAGTATATAATATACGTAGTTCTCGCTCTTTTTTGCCAGACGAACACATTTTACCACCTTCTAAGTAAGTATTTCGAACTAGGAAAGAAAATTTTAAGAATCGATTAGTTGATTACCAATTGATGTTGAATGAAAATAATCGATTAAACAAAGTATTATATACTGATTCGATTAATCTAACACTAATCGATATGTTGCCTTGTTGAAATTCGAAATTTTTATTGTAAAAAATTTAAGTAGTATTGCTTAGGTGCTAGCATAGTTTTCTGTTCTCATTAGATGAAAAAATACAGATGCTTTCCAAACGTTTGGCTTTAAAAACTTAAAGTTGTGACTGTTTGCAGTTGCAAAATTTGCTTGTTTAAGCTACTTTTTATTGGTAATAACAAAATTTATCTGCTTCGTAGGCTCAGATTAAAAGAGGAAAAAAAAATTGGTTCCATATCGTATCAACGAAATCCGTCGATTTCATTAAGCTTCGCAAACAGCGTTTATCGATCGATTCCAGCAAATTGGAAGAATAAACTTCATGGCGTTGTATGTCGACTCGGAGCAGGCATCCAATCCTCGGGAATGGTATCATTTTTCATCTCCATCACCATATTCATTGCAGAGTCCAACTCCACCCCCGCGAGCCGGTGCGGAGACAAGAAACAAACGCCGCAAAAGCGAAAAACGAGGCATCGAACATTTTGGCCGTCTGGCTCGCGATGCTGCCAAACGCCCGGCTTCGGAGTGACACAGCCTTAATTCGGGTGAGCATATTCCTTTTTGGACTTCTATTTTTTCGGCGCGTCTCCTTCGCCTCCCTGAAAGTGTCCATTTGCCCAGATATAATGACTGCATTCGATGCTGAGTGCTATTTTTAGATATTATACTCAAGTCTGCCGAGAAGGCCTGGGTCCCGCGAGGGTGATGTCATACTTGGGGCTCCGAAAAGAAGCATAACTTGAGCTCCACCAGCTTAAATTTGGAGGTGTGTGGAGTGGTTTATTAACTCATTCTAGATCTTTTAGAATCTAGAGGGATATGCTCCAAACAGTGAAAGTAAATAACATCCAGAGTACGCCGTAAAAATTCCATGAGGTGACAACGAGTGTCGCGCTGTGGAACTTTATAGGCCGTCAGATGTTCGAACCATCCAAAATAAGCAGTAAGCTTTAAGAGCCCCCTTATCGAAATTAGAACAGATATTCCGAGTGGAATTGTTTTATTAGCACCTTGGGATCGGATAGACCTCCAGTCAGCTTATACTGATCCGGCACGTGCTGAGACATAGTACAACTTTCTTTTTTATTTTTGTGTTAATATTCCTCGTCGCACGGCACACCCTAACCAGCTCGAGGTATTCTTCAGCGGAGCCCCGCTCGCCTCGTTCGTCGTCCCAGTGGACGAGTTCAGTGCTCGGGTGGCATGACACGGTCGCTGGATGTGAGCGATCGTTCTCCTCCGCGCCCTGGATGCGGCCATCTGTCTCTGATTTGTATCTCATCTTCTGCGGGCAGTGAGGACTTCCTCGTTTTCAATTTTTCACGGCGCTTAATACATCAAACTCCGCTCGAAGGAGGACTGCCTCTCGAGCAATTCGCGTGGTCTGGCGCTCCCCGTCTCCGCCATCCTGTTTTAAGATGCGTCTAACCACCATGTGGACGTCTTCGCAGTCGTCACCAGATGGATACAAACAGACGTGTCTAATCTTCTGGCCACGTGTTCCTCGTCCGGATGCTCGCGGTGCCTGGAGTGATGATTCGAGACGTCGACAGCCTGCTCCGAGGGTTGTTTGGACGAGGCCCAATTTCCTGGAAAATAAATTGAACTCTTGTTGAGGAGGAAGAAATTAATTCTTTGAGAGGATTTTGGGGGATTATTTATTAACCAAAGGTACAAGGGATAATTTTAAATTGGGATATTTTTAAATGAATGCATCATGGTGAAAAATTGACGGGCTGACGTGTAATATTGCATCTTTTCTATAAATATATCACTCGTAGTCTAATTTAATTCGAGGAAGTTTATTGAATAGATAGGAAGTCGTTTGTAGATTAGACTATTTTAGGTGCTAGTTCTTCCATATGGCAGTATGAAGTTATACCTATTTTAAAAATAGTTGCTTGCTATGTTGCTTATATTTTTTGGTAGTACTCGCAGATACATTTTTGATACAAATTTAAATCATTCTGAATATTTTTTGTAGACGTGAAGTTGCAAATTCCAATATGCGTATTTTGCCCGGCGGCATGATTATGCTGACTAATGAAGACAAACCAAAAATCAGTTCCAAAAAAATTTTTTTTCCAATTCTAATTTAATTTGAAAGCTTCAAAATATATTGCGGAGGGACAAAGAGATTTAGAACATTATATTATCTTGTGTAAATTGCATATTTAAATATTACTACTCTGTGTTTATCTCTGGGCCAATACTCATATTGTAGACTATGGCATCTGACAAATTCATTTCGGCAGGAGAAGCATTCATTCGATTAGATGTTTTTTTTCTCTATTTTAAAATTTCAATATCAACATGATTAAGTACATATGTAGTATAACAAAATGCAGCTCGCTTAATATGCCAATATCAGTGAAAAGACCTTTTTAATCGATATCGTATCGAATATGGCGGATGGCGGAGGAATATGTAAATGTATATAGTATAGAATTTGCATCATTTATCTGATAGAAATGACGCTGTAGACATCCATACAAACATACACGATAAAGAAAAATAAATGTAGAGCTTAGGTTGAAGTCACTCTGCGAGTTTTAATTAAATTCAGAAATGTTTCATGAAGCTCACGACATATCCAAGAAATTAGAAAAAAAACGACTTTGAAACTTTTTTAATATACTTTCAGATTATCGCAGCGGTGATAGAGAAACAGGCTTTTGTAATTCGCAATCCACCCTGGATTACTTCCCCTAAAGTAAATAGATTAAAAATTTGTTGCTGTATGCAAACTCAGTTCGCCCCATTTCCAGGAATCAATTAGGGCGTATTGACCCACGGTGTGTGCCTTAAACTACCAAGTCACCTGGAAAGCGCTGCACGTAGCTCGGCATTTGGTAAACACTCAGTCGCAACTTAAACCCAGCCAAACATGGGACTTACGAACATATTTACTAAACGATGTAGAATGGACCTATAGAACCACGCGGCTTCTGATGCAAGCAAAAAATAACCGGGGATTTCCCAATGGTGGCGGTGCCAAAGGTCAGACTCGGAGGGATTCCTTTCTTGATTACAGCAGAAGTTGAGCGGTGGCTACGTGCGTAAAATAAACAAATGCACGTTTAGACAACGGCGACGGGTCCCAACTGCATTTGGTCACATCAATTGCTTATGCTGCCGCTTTTGGGTTTATGCTTTTTAGGGCGCTTATTTGCCGTTCGGTAGCTTGTACTTTTTCCTCTCTTGCGGCAGAAAATGTTGCATGATAAAGTACGCCAACAAGATTATACATTGTTGGCCAGCCAAAGGAAATCCAAATTTTCTATGGTCCCAGTTCCCTGGGATGAGCCATGGGCGAGTTTTTTGGGTTGGTGGATCCACCGAAAAAATCAGTTGGCAAACATGTTTTCGACACTTCCGCCGCAGCAGAGAATTTTCTTATCGTCCTGGTTTTTGGCTGCAGTTTTATATTTGTGTCAACAGTCAATGGGCGGCGATAAAATTTATCTTTGGTACTGGGTGCATTAAGGCCTTGGGAAATATTCTCGTCTTGGAATAGAACGGCGACAGCTTTTCTCCGATATTTCCGGAAATTTTGCAATCATCAGGGGCTTAGTCATTTAATAACGTCGCTGCGGTATTTGGTGATGCATTTTATTTTAATATCGACTTCATCGATTTTTTTTTTAATTCCATCGCTTCAATATTTAAAAATAACCATTTTGTCATTGATATTTTTTTAATGGAAGCATATCCTAAAATAAATAATAATTTTTTAGAATCTTCTGTTTTCAACTTTTCGGTTTTGAAATTCTTATGGCTTTGAACTTGAGTAACATAAATTGTTGTGTAATTGGACATTTTTACTGTGTTAATGGTTTATTAAAAAGCATTATTATAATATGTATATGCCAAATCTTTAAAATAGAATAGAAAGAATTTCGAAGCGCTGCTCAGTTTAACAAATTTGCAGTTAGGGTTATACAGTCACAAAATTGTGTTCAGATAGTGCTAGTGCATATTTTAACCCAGACTGATCCAATATTCTTAAATTGAGGTTAGTTGGCTAAACTCCTACATTTCATGTCTATGAGACGTTAGATTTTATAACAAACACGAAAATCCATATATTTGAGAAATCCTTGAAAATCCGCTATGCGCCTGAGTCACAAAATACTTTTTAAAAGTATCGCACATCGCAACCAAACTCCAAAAAGCATTGACCTTGCTCAAGCCAGTCACATGCCGGAAAAGACCCACTCGAGAAACTCGTCCAAATTATGAATAACTGCTGAATGCGCCTCGGGAAGCCATAAATCCACCTCTCAAGACTTTTTAACAGTGAAAAAGACAAAAATTTTACCAAAAGTGCTCGAAAGAAGACAAATCGCCGGCGCAGAGAAAAGCGATCAGCAACTTTGCGGTATGCAACGAGCCGGGGAGTTGGGGACAACTCTTTTAAGGAAAAGGCAGCTCTTGAGGATGGAGCACGCTTATAAGGAAATGCGAGCCGGCGGCGCGCCTCTTAAGGAATGTTGTCGCATTCTGAGCCAATCGAGTGTATGGCACTTGTGTCAATCGAAGATCATCTCGGGAGCAATCCTCGTCAACAAGAAGACGTTGCGGTAAGAGCGGAACAACAAGAAAAATCGATAACGACCAGACCTTGAGGCGGTCAGCCCACCTTGGCTAGCTCCATTCATCCAGCGGAGGCATTGTATACGGAGCGGAGCCCCAAGAGTGGCTCCTCGGAAACGAGAAGGTGGTAAGATTCATTTCGCTTTCGTTTGCATCTCATAACTTTAGCGAGGCATTTATGACAGGGTAATTAGCGGATTGTGATGTGCTAGACACGCTCGAATCCCGGCTTGCAGAAAGTCTTGTTGCCACTTGCCCAGGGAGGAGGAGCACTACGCGCCATGAATTTTTCATGTTTTCATATACTATCCAGCATCAGCTGTAAATCTCGCCGAAACGAAGCGCTCAAGACGCCCCGGAGAGCTGCTCCAGACGGTTGATTTTCATTGAACTCTGGACTGAACTGCGT
This sequence comes from Eutolmus rufibarbis, assembly GCA_963920795.1. NCBI lineage: Eukaryota > Metazoa > Arthropoda > Insecta > Diptera > Asilidae > Eutolmus > Eutolmus rufibarbis. The sequence goes on from OY987206.1 coordinate 43,689,595, forward strand.
GCGCTCCTCGGGCCGGCTCGAAGGCGTTAATTTATGGGACCCAAGGTGAAGTGCCAATAATAAAATGCGATGCTGCGTGACATTCTGGAGCAGCACTAAAATTTCCTGTGGGTGTTGTACCAAAGCGGCGCATGCTTCGCTTTTGCAGCTTATGACCGTATCCCCGGGCTCCACTTCAGAGGAACTGCTCCAGCTACAAAACCGACGACTGCAATGAGGCTCGGAGTTGTGAAAAGTTTTTCATTAAAGTCAGCAACAGAACCGAACGTAACTAGACACTTGAGGCGGTTACCCGGGAGTACTTAGAACCTCGCTGAGCCGCTGAGTGCAACATGCTTCCGCCGACAGTGCGGGGCCCCACGAAGGTATCAATGGGCGCAGAGAGGCTGCGGCGGCGGCGTTTTCTGTTTTATATTTCCTCAAATTAAAAGACCTGAGGGACCTGCGGACGTCTTAACCCTCTCAGCTTTTCTGGAGCAGTTTTAATTACAGCGCCGCCGTTTTCCTCTAAAATGCAGCCCTCCTCCCACAGGCTTCAGCTGCAACACGATATTTTTAGATTTTGGCTGTGAGAAAAATTAATAACACACCGTTTCTCGGGCGGCGAGCTCTGTCCCCGCCCTTTATGTAGGCGTGCGTGATATACGTCGGCTGGGACGGGAATCGATAATTTATGGCCCAGGCAAAGCGATGGGTATCTCCGCCAGTCGATAGGAAACCCGGAGGTCCGAAGGGAACAGATTGATTTGATGATGAATTGCAGCGGAATGGTGCTGGGTCCCCCAAGATGTCCATTGTAAATCAGTCATCAGTCATAATGCCATGAGACATCTTTGGGAGATTGGGCTAAAAGATTAGACAAACCGCCGCCGTTTTTGGGAAGGGGTTTTTTGAGAAATGAACTTCTTGTATTCCAGCGTTTACCATATTGTCTTTTCTAGAGGGGATTCTTTTCCTTTAATGTAAAAGTGTTTTTCTTAAGTGTTTTTAGTAGATGTTTTACTTTAATACTTTTTTCTCAAAACTCGTATTGTTTTTTTTACTTAGATTTTGTAGAAAATTCCCAAATTATAAGTTAGCTGTTAGGCAATTTTCGTTCTATAACATTTTCTAGATTCATTTATTTTTCATTCTATTTAAATTTATTAAACTCTCTCTCTATCCTTTGAATTATGGTTGTATATAAAATTAAGAGTCCCTTATCGTTCAAATCCGTCCTATGCACACGAAGGTTCTCAACACGACGCAGAGCTCCCAATTACGCCTTTATTACTTGCTCTCCAAACTAAAATTATTCACACCCTCTTGAGCGGCTGAATTGGCTACAAACTTTTCTGCGAAGTCGTTGTGTTCCTAATTACAGCCTCCGGAGGCATCACAAAAGACGGTATACTTTTTTTTTTCGCTCTACACCATATTGCCAGACATTTCAAAATTTCATGCATTTTTTTGCTTTTCTCTTCACAGCACTGAAGGAAAAAAGATAGCACACGTTCAGCGACGCACTTAATGCACCACCTTCGTGCTGCTTCAATGAGTCCTCCCTAGGAAAAAGCACCCGCCCGGAGCGCCATCCCCTTTTCGTTTTAGTAATAAATCTCCCTGCGGGCGCCTTTCCACATAATCAGGGGACTCAGACAACTCGAAACAATGGCAGCAGGAACATAGGGCCGAATTAGATTTCGCCATAAACAGAAGGAGTCAATGGGAGGGTGGTGTCCCTTGAACGCCACTCTCGGGGCTTAATAAAAGCAGGACTTCCTGCATCCCCCCATTAGGGTCGTCCATCTATCTTTCTGTATACTATGCATTTTTTGCTTTCTCAACGTTTTGCAATTTAAAGAAATTGAAGTACCTCACCGGAATGGCAGTGACTAAACCTGGAACCTTCGGGTTGTTGACAGTTTGAATTTTGCAGCCCCCATACCCGCACTAAATCGCCGCCGCCCCTGAGGTTGGACTATCGGGGGGTCTAATTTGAGTCCCTTAGCCCAATTGATTGTCCTCTTAAGAAATAAAAGAAGTGGAAAAAGGCAAATTTCCTTTCTTTGAATTCTCTTAGTTATAATCAAAGGAACAATGCAACCGGAAATGGGCAGGGGGAGTGGGGAGCTGGCTTCCTGGCATATTTTGGCTGTCTTATGACGGAAAATCGATTTCGAGCTTTTATTCGAATCCCGACGAACACACCCAGCAACCAGTCTTTGGATGGCTTTTCCTTTTCCACAGACTGTTCAATTAGAGGGTTCAAATTGCCTTGGGGGGGGAAATGATGAGTAATGAGATCCGCCAGGTGATTCACTTCACCCTAGACTGTGCTTTCGCTGAGGATTAAGACACGATGAATATCTTCAAAGAATGTCGGGGTGAAAATCAGATAATCTTTTGGAAAACACTTCTGAAAATTTAATGAAAGGATACTTCCTTTTCATCTTTTTTTCTTGATATTTACAGCTTTTAGTGGATAAACTTGAGAATTCCTTCTTTTAGACTATCTTCTTATAAAATATTTTCTATGAAATGCTACAATATTAAGATATATCTAGGCATCTATTTATTAAACTACAAATTTTATATTTTATTTAGTTGCCTACTTTTTCAAAGAAACCATCTGACCTTTTCTGTATATACAATATACATGTATGTACGGTACGTATTGTTGGAGAAAAGGTTGTGCTGCCCTGCCCTTCATTTATTCATGAACTCTAGCGTCATCGACCCCAGCAGCCAGTGATGGGGGGATCCCCGACTGAAAGAGATTTATTCAAACGCCGATGAGTAGGCAAGCATCTGGGAATTTCTTCTGAGCGGTGGCTCTACCTCGGTGTCACCGCAGTGGGCTACAAATGGCACTGGAAGCGGCTGCTGCAGCACTTTGCGGTGGACTGGGGAGCCATAGGCTGCTTCGGGTTGAATTGGGTGTTTACTTTGGAGCAAAAACTTCTTTCATGCTGCTCGGGGACTCTTTCGGGCCTTGGAAATTCGTCGGATAAAAATGAAAAAGTTCTAGCTGCATATAGAATGTGTACCATCTTATATTATGTAGATAGGACCTTTTTATTTTCACCCCACGATTTCTTTTATACATTACTTTTTACTTGTATGTATATTGGCTGGGTGAGGAAATTAAATTGAACGAACTGAGGTTTTTGAAGGAAATGTGGTACATACTTAAAAACACTTTCACCGAAGATCACATGATCTTGAAATAACTTATCAAGGTCAACTTCTTTATTTTTGCATTGTTCTTTATTTAAAATATTCAAAATATTTACGGAATCAACTTAAGCTACTTATTATTTATTATATTCCAACTGTACTTTATGCAAGTCTCTGTTAATTGATACTATTTAAAATAGTTATATGAAAAATAAACTCCAAATCCAACACATATACTTTGAAGATAAGCTGTAATTAGAAGAAAGAAAGTTTTAAAGAAAATATTTGTTCTTGATATTAGTTGTATATAAATTATAATTTTGTTTGCAAATTTTAGGGCATACATGTTTTATTTTGGCACATGCTTAATTTAGCTGTAGTTAATTATAATTTTAATCCTTCATAAATCTAGCCTCTAGGAGAAAATCTAATTAATGAAACGTCGTAAAATAATCTGACTTAAAGAGTTAATTCCACTCAGTAACTAAATTTATGTCGCTGCCCTGCCCGGTTCTTTATTCAATCTTTCATTTAATTACGCTAATCCGAAATTTATGAGACTGAAAAATGAAGCAGGGAGGTACTTAGCGGAAATTAAATGTGAACCCTAAGCGAATTTTAATTCGCTTCCCAATCGATTTATGTATGTCATGCTGTGCTTCCACGGAAAGATACTCGTTTTTATTATCTTTTTGCACTTCCAATTGCATAAAAGCAGTAGCAAGTTTTGCGTTCGAGTGTGCGCCAATTAACTTTCGATTTTCTTTCCGAAAATTGGTCCGCAATTTGGCCAGGCCACCTCGAATTGCAATGATGATCGAATTAAACCGTGCTTTATCGATTTTCGATAGCATCACTTATGGTGGATTGGCCGTCACAATTATTTCGAATCTCTTAACTTTCGTCTGATCCTAATTAGGGGCACCGTAGGTGAGTGCCCTGGAGGGACGGAGTGAAGGAGCGGAAAATGCTAAGATCGCTTGTCTTGGCTGCCGCATCATCGCTAATTTTTAAGACTCCCTGCTGATGGTTGACGCGCTCGAGTTATCGAAAGTAGTTCAATGTCGTAAATTTCTGGTTTAATGCCAGTCGACGGTGAGGTGATTCACTTGGGAACTGTCTGGCGGTATGGAAATTTTTGATTTTCAAGTGATTTATGAGTTTTTGGGTAGAGCTGAGATGTGATCTGTTTTCAGAGTTCACAAACGGAGCAAATTGGGCATGATGGGGTAGAGTAGGTTGCGGTTTTAAACTTGCTAACAAATGGGGCTGAAAACATTCCGATAGTATTTTAGAATATATTTTGAAATAGTATTGAAGCATAAAATTATCATTAGTCTTGAAATTGGAGTATTGTTGTAAAACTGAGTTAAAGGTTTCACATTGTTTTTTTACAGGATAGGTTTTGATTTCGAATCAATTTTTATGGGTTTTCGAGATTTTTAGTAGATTTTATGCTTTCGAAATTTCGAGATTTTATGGTTTCGATACTTTTGATTCTCGATGTTTATTATTTTTACTTTTAAATATCTTAAGTTTTTGATGTTTTGAGTTTTTAATATGTTTATACAGTTTAAAACTTATAAAACAACTGATCCTAGCGACATTTGCATAGTAAATTTGATTTACATTACAAATTAACTAAGCAAAAATAGTATCTAATTGATTCAAAATTTTTTCATAAACCTATCTACGAGATTTCGATTAATGAGTTATTAGGATAAATTTCATGAATTGCAACAGTTCCGAAGATATCGCGTGCATTAAATTTTACTTTTCAAGATTGAAGATGTACTCAAACTGAGTCATCATATGCAATGTAGGTTTTCTTGTTGTTCTTAATCCCCTGCAGAGGCAGACAGTCCTGCAGTTGCATAAAGACTTCAGGAGCGATAAAAACCCATGGCATTGCATCCATAAATTTTGTCATTGAGTGGTCTACTTGCCCGACCAGTCATCATGCGGTTGCTCAGAAGCGATAGATTTTATGCAACCGATCCCCGAACCCCTGCGCCTAGAAGGCAAAAAGTATGTTCGTCTTTCGCATAGAATACCTCTTCTTGGCGCGACTCGATTGTCTCCAGAGTTTCAATTGATTTCATCGGGGAAAGTGAGTGGTTTTCAACGTTTTCATGCACAGCACGGCGGATTTTCCTTGAGTTGTTGAGGTGCGGAGTCGCGGAGGATGTGTCTCTCCTTTTATAGATCTTCTCAAAGACTATTGCCTTTTGAGGTTTTTCTCAGTTTCCTTGCTGGACAATTTTCATAAATTCCTATTACCTTTTGTTTGCGAACTATCGATTATAAAAGCGGTCGTAAAACGTATTGTGTTGCAATTACCACCACCGCAAATAGTCAAAAGCTGATCAAAAAATTTCGAAAGTTATGCTAAAAGATGGGAACAAATATTTTTCCATTTTTAATATGTAGGTTATCTATATTCTATAATACAGAAATATATTCTCGTCGAAATTTGTATTTTCATTAAAGAATAATAGGAGATGATCAAAATTACCATTTTTATTTAGATATATGAATTTAGTAGATTAGAAGAAAAATAAAGCCAAAGTTTATGATTATCATAGTTTTTGCCAAACTAGCAAATTTATATTAAGTACGGAGCAATACTATTAGGTACAAGGATAGGTACAAGCAAAATACAAGAAGAGTAAACAAAATAAAAGACCCCTATTATTTGATAACACTTTATACATATGTAGGTTGCGTTACCCAAAGTGAAACTTCCGGGCGATAAGGTAGTAAAAGAACATGCCCCATATCACCAAAAGTTCCCGGGGCTTCTTCACCCACTTTTCTTGGTGCAGTAGGTTGGCTTTCACCAGCCTTGACCCAGAGAGCTCCTGGTCGCGGATAGGTTTTCACTCGTAGCCCCTAGACCCACTGAATTCTAGCGCGATCAGAATATTTTGACGCGGATGGCCCGAACATCGCATAAATCATAACCACCATGTCAGCACGCGAGGGCTTCCGCCTTTCAGCAGGCGGCTCACGTAGCAGCTCGCGATGTCGGACAATCGGGCGTTGGATAGGTCCGGGATTACCTGGGAGGTGATGGTGACTGGGAACTGTGAACTGCGAACAATGCCGCGATCCCCGAGCTGCGATCGACACACATCTCGAACATCACCACCGTCGCCCTGAATACTAAGCACTAAGCAGGCCTAATGGGGCCCATGCCCGATGAGGGCACTTATGCGCGGTGGCTTCTTTCCTATGCGTAGGAGCCCCAAAGGTACTCCGCGTCGATCAATTTGTTCCGAGCCGGTGATCGCCGCTGTTTATTTTGCGCGATTGTTTGACGACGACGATTGATACCTTCAATCCGCTTAAGTGGGCTGCGGTGAGCATGTTCACTTTTTAAGCGAATTCTCTGCACTTCCGCGCGATCCGTCACTACCTCGGTCTGGCTTATGGTAATTCGCCGAGTGAAAGAAATTCGTGATCTCGGAATCCTCTGGCTGTGGAATAGCAATGACATCGCTAGGAGCAGCTATTGCTCGCCGAATAAATTTGCCATTGAACTTGTAAACATCTTCGGCTACTTAAGGTGAAATCTCTGTTTAAAATTTAAGTAAGTAGGTACTATTTTCACTTTTTGGTGAAATTGAAAAGGTCAAAACAAAAGCAAAATGGAACTTTAAATTTTGCGATATGTGATGGGAATTTGATTTATAAAATTACATTCACTTTTCTTTTAATAGGAATATGTCGGAATTCGAAACGTGCAGGCTTCCCGGATGTCCGTTGTAGGAGTTTGTTGTTAAAAAAAGTAGATGAAAATAGGAAATTTTTTTATAACATTATAAATTTTATTATTTGATTTCAATAGCTCAAGAATCCTTTAAAATTTTAACATTAGATACAAGGAATACATAAATTTGATATTTCGAAATTAAGAGCAGTCATCAATAATAATTTTTAGTGAAGTATGCTACTTTTAATTTTTGTAATAGTTCAATAATCTGTTTTTGCCTTGCTTTTCGGCTGAAATTTTAAAATCAACAAATTTTTTCCAAATCTATCATATCAATCATATTTAAATTTAAATTTTATATAGATTTTATTAATTTAAATTTTTTATTCGAATAACTACATATATGTATAATACATACAAAGGTACCCTACCGTCATTGACTTAAAAATCAATTTTTCTGGATAATTTCTATATGTCGAGAGTCCAAAACCTAGATTGATAACCCTAAAACCGCTAAAATCATGCCCATTGCATCGAATTTCCCTTTTCGCTTAGTTGTTTATTTGTCCAATAATAGCACTTTCATCGAATTTCATCGTTCGAATCGATAATCGTTCAATTAATTAATGCCCTAGTCCAGTTCTCATGACCTCGGTTTCACTGCGAAGAAAACAGAAACCGAAAGCGATTCAAACAATCAAAACAACCTGAAAGCAGGTGTAAAGCAGAAGCATAGACTTTTTGCAAAACACTTAGCCCAAATATGAGAAATTATGAAAATCGTGTTTTTTTATTTCTTCTTAATTCATCAGCAGTAAAAACCATCGTTGCTAACTCTAACAATCATAAGGTTTGAAAACAAAATATCGGCTGCACCGTGCGCGCGGTGGCTTCCAAGAGCGCACGAACAATGGAGCCCTCTCGGCAAGAAATCAATAAAAGTCGCCGAAATCACCAAAAGATTGCCCAGTTTTTTGTTTAATTCCATTATCGTTTTCAGCGTTTATGCATAATTAAACGCAAAGCGATTCGATTTGTGTGTCACACGGCCTCGATGTGTGCCAAACGTTTCTCTTTTCGCATGGCACATGGGAAGAATTCCTTTCTCCTGCAGCTTCAGATTCTCTTTCAGCATTTGCACTATGGCTAACAAGTGGCTATCTAGAAATCGACGGCTACTCGGAGGTTATTAAGGACCGCCAGTCAGCGAATTTTAATTGCCTCGTTAAGAATTCAGGCCTGAAAGTAAAATTGACCCACTTTGGGGCCTGCGAAGGTGTCTAATTAGAGATTCACCCGCTGCGGTCCAAGTGTAAGGTCAGGCCACAAAAGCTGGGATTTTATTTATCATCTGCAACCTCTGCGAAATATTTTGCGGCTGGTCGACTCTGAAGAAAGGTAAATAAACCGCCGTGTCCGTCGTCAACCGGTGGATTTGCAGCGCGTCTGCACCCACAGGCGGGAAATTCGAAAAGAGAAATACACCGCCGTCGAGTGTTGGGGGCCTCAGGTGTTTTATGGTCGGGGCTCCAAACTTCAAACTAATTTAATTTTTGCATGGCGCAGCGACTGGCTCACTGCGATGCACCCGTAAATGCGCCACGCTTCGGTCATTTGCTGCACTGACGAAGGGGCTTTTCTGGCGCGGCCATCGCTATCAAGTTATGCATCATGAAAGTGCCTCTTTGATTATTTCTGTGTTTTCACCTGTTGTGAAAATTCGTGGCAAAATAAAATCTTTAAGGTCGTCGCCGGGAGTCGTGGCGGTGCAACGCTGAGGGGTGGTGTGGTAACGCTGCTGCAAGGACAGTGCACCGCGGGGCCGATTACCTCTTATTAGAAAGCGATTCGATTTTTCAGAGGAAGCCGCTCTTCTAGTCGATCGTCCGGTGGCCAAGACTTGAATTTATGGAAAGGCGATTAAGTCGTGCCGTCATCGGAAGGTGGGCTCATGTGAAATAGTCGCGTGTGAGGAATGTTATTGCTCGCCAGATACTTTAATTGCCTTGTTTATTACCCGCTCATCAAATCTCTCTGAATAAGTTTTTAATAGTTACCTCGTCAACTGCTGTTTAAATTGTCCTTAATTTTTTTAGACAAAGTCTTCTTGAGGTTATTATAATTCGCAATGAGTGATCACAAGAACTCCTGGAAGTCCATTTTCAGAAAAATTCATATTCCTACACTTTGATCGTATATTCAAAATCAGCGATCCTGAAAACCTCTGGCTATCAATTTTCATTTAATAACCCTGAAAACACCTTATTTGGCCTCAATTTTATTTGATAAAGACATATTTTCCGTGTTAAAAGTAGCCAATATTTAAATATAGATTCTAAGCTTCCTTCCAGTGAAAGTCTTATAAAAATTAATTTAGCGGTTATCGTAACATGATCGAACAAACAGAAAAAATTTTTAAAAATTATCCATTATTTATCTAAACAATGCAACAGATACAATACCTATGCATTTATTTTATGATACTTATATTAAACATAGGTAGATAAATAAATACCAATGATTTTTCTTCGGTCTTTAAAAATACTCCTTGAAGAAAATTTGAACATGGTTAATTTATGTTTTATACATCTTTATATATAATACATTAAAAAAATAAATAACGATCTGCAGATAAATCACTTTATATTAGTTATAATAAGGTTTTTCAAAGCGGCATTCTTGTGGCAGGCTATTTGCTACTGTGAAAGGGGCAAGACTTTAAAAGTTTATGGCTGTAACGATAATTAAATCTAATAAAATTATCAATTACGACTGAATGTAGCGAAGAAAATGCGGTTTTGCAGAATATTTTTATTGATTGCAGTTTCGAACGTAAATAAAAAATGTCTTCATAAAATGAATATGATGATTTTAAAGGAACTGAATAGACAATTAAAAAAAAATTCTTTTTTAAGGTTTTAAATGGAAATACCTCCTTAATAGATTTTATTGGATCATTAAATCAGGATATAAAACAACCATAAAAATCTGAAGAAAGAAAGATAAAACTGAAAAAAAGTACTCCATGGGAAGGTTAAAGTAGGCATGTTAATTTTTATTCTCCGCTTTTAAATCTAATTTTTTACGCAACACCAAAATTTATCGCGGCTGCAGTTAGCACCCACTTCTCCCTCTCTAGCCAAAGCGTATAATAAATTTCCCAATGCTATTCTAATTGAGCAAAACTATAACAAAACCGTGGCCAACTTGTCGAAACAATCGCTCTGTAAATCACCTTCACGAAAAATTTCTCAATTTCAATTTCAACACGATAATTATCCAAAGCAGTGAGTGTTTACAAAAAGGTGTATGTGGGCGCCGGTAGTGACTGATAGAGCTCTTTTGTTTCTATTCCGTCCCAAAAACATCAAAATTGTCAGCTCATTAACTGAATTTCGATCGCCGGATCAATTACTCTAACTTTTGGTTGGTAAATTCATGTGAATGGAGCTCCGTCGAAAGATAATTCGGAAGCTGAAAGGCATGTGGGTGCTTGTTAAGGCCGCGGGTACATGGGTCCGCTAAGACCCAACTTCATTCATCCGGTGGGGGTCAATGGAGGTTGATGATTTGCCTTTTTTCCCCATTGTATTTTTAATGTTTTTTGATTTTTGAGGAATCGACTCCGTTTCAAGTATTATTCCTTTAATTGCAGAGAGCCACCTGTTGCTTTGGGTGTGAACGCACGAGACGAGAGCATCTTCCACGTAACTCTCGATGTAGTCCCGCAGCAGGTGAGTCCCAGTTTATTTTCGGTTTGCAGATTAGACGTTTTTTCGACGCTAAGCTAAGAGGGCTTTGATTTACTCGGGCGGAATCCGACTTTTATGTTCTCATTCATTTTTGCGGCTTTCGAATTATTTCCACCTGTGAGCTAACGAGGACGCTAATGACGGTGATAACGACGGACAGTGACGGACAGTCGCTTGCACGGCGACACTTTTCTAAATAGTTGGCCTGCATGTGCCCGTCGGCGTCGCAGCGCGCGACGTGTGCCATTTTCTTCCACCTGTGGAAAGCCGCTTAGGCTTTGGCTTGTGGAAGTTGGAACGCGGCAAAGTGGGCTGCGATCGATACTTTTTGGGCTGTATTAATTTAATTAGCCCGTAATGTCCCACTTAGCAGTTACCGCCAATAACTCTGGAAAGGTATGCCGTGGGTGGTTTTGTTGATTTTTTGATTTGGGTGTTTGCTTTTTGCCGTTGCTGGGCGGTATGAAGCTAAAAATTGCGAAGATGCTTTCATGTTACATATTTTATTCAGGAATGCCTTTTTGGTGTTTTTCGGTGTATCTGTTGCCTTGATCTTATTTAAAATATCATAACATGCAATTGTGTCTCTTAAATGGAGTCCTGGGTAGATTGAGAAATGTTTTTGATCATGACGTGGTTCTTATTTTATGATATTTTATATCGTTAGATATTTATACATGCCTTAAATTATGTGTCTTTTTTTTGTAAAGAACTAATTGACCATATTGAGTCTACAATTTGAATTCTAAAGTTTTAATTACATATTTCTAACTAGCGAATCCGAAAAGCCTATTAGGTACATATACCAATAAGCAGGGAAATTTCCAATGTTTGTAATTTTTATAATAAAACAAGGTGTAATCCGAAAAATCAAAATAGAGAAGAAGTAGAAACGGAAAATATCCTATAGAAATGATATAACACCTGTTTAACACTGATATACGATACGAAGACCAGTCAAATTGGCTGGTACTCAATTTCTTCCTTCATTCATTTACATATTTTTTTAAATTCTCTTCAGGTTTATGCCAAAATTTAATAAGATTGCGAATTTCGAAATGTTCCAAAATCTTTTTCCATTTACAATTACTAATTTAAATTTGAATGTGTATTAAATTAAAGGTGTAGACAATTGTTAAAATTTCAGGCTTGCTCGCCCGTAAATCTAGTGTTAAATTCCAACTTTTTTAGCTAATCAATTTTTACAGCTGTAAAAGAGCATATTGAACATATTTGGAACTAAAATATCTTTCGATTATACAAAATGTGGCACTGGCTAATATTTTGAAAAGACGTTTGCATGCATACTCCCTTCAAGAGCTCCCACAAAACCGCGAATGGGAACAGTTTGTGGATATAAATTAAAGGTAAATTGTAAATGTTGTTCAAATGTTGTTATAATGTAAAACGGCGCTGTGTTGCCATCATGAAAACGGAAAAGTCAGAGACCGTGAAATCTCTTCTTCATTTTCCACTGATTTCGAGCAACAATGCAACGGTGCAAAGTGCAGGCATGCAGAATAAGTTGCGCAGCATCGACTGCGCGTAGAAAATATCTTGATTGCAACTTTGCATCAGGGGCAGCAGACCACCTCTGGTCAGTCTCTTGTAAATTTGGTAACCGGAGCCGAATGCATAAAAAGACGGTTATTATGTCACTCCTTGCATCCATTCAAGTCTAGTTGCACAGCGCAGCGGCCGACCGTTGCAAGGTGCCGCGAAATTCTTTCTCCGACGTGATTCGGAACGGTCAGCAACACCAAAGCCAATGAAAATTGTAATTGATTTCACGTTGTGAGTTCTGTGCGCTTTTTAAACGCACAAAATGAATTTCGGTATGCATTTACTGCTGCTTAAGCCTTGAGACCCCTTATTACAGAAAAGCGCGCCAAATACGCTTGAATAATATATTTTTAGTTACGCAAAACCTAAACAAATTTGGCAAATTATACAACCGTGATAAGATCTACTAATCGCGTTTTAATTGCAAAACAGCCGAACCAAGTGACAAAGGCGGGGTTCAGCGCATCAATCTGTTGTTGATAAATACAACACAAAATGTTTTAATATATGCTATCAGCTGCGGCAATTATGCAGTTTTAGTTTCAGGCGTTTAAAATAGGCCTCTTAGCGACTTTAAATTAATTTTAAAAATTCCATTGATTTTCGCAACATACCTTTGTCTGAGGAGCTAATGGTCATTCAGCAAAAACTGCCCGCTGACGTCTCAATCTTAAGGCAAGAGGCAAAATATGACAAAAGGTCTGTAGCTGCATGAATAATATTTTTCATCAAAAATTGTTCAGGGTTCAACGTAAGATGTAAAAGTTGGAGATTTCGAGTGCAGGGGTATGCTGTGATACCTGATAGCTTGGACCTTTGCCTGGTTAGCGCGCGTTGTTTTTGCCGCGATAACGTTTTAAAAAATGCCGATGAAATAACCACGCACCGCCGAGGGCCGCTTGTGTGTTAAAATGAAAAATCGTCCGGCGCAAAATAGCATAAAGCGAAACGTACGGAAAAAGATTGATTCCAATCAAGTGGCATTGACTCATTGATTGTCTGCTGGCCGGGATGGCCATAGAAGAATAAAAAAAAATATTTTTTTTGGCTTTGCGCGCGAAGAAATTCAGGTTTTGTATGTCGGGGAATAGACTGGAAGTGTTCTTCTTCTGCTTGTGGGAGAGAAAGTTCCTCCGAATTAAATCCCATTGCGATTGAGTGAAAGTGCTCAAAATGATGATAAATTGTTGACCGCTTAGGCAAAATTAATGTTTTGCTGTCCTTTAAATTGAATTTTGTGCAAAAAAGGCTGCGTGTTGCGTGTAGTTTATATGCTCAACCGAAGAATCATATAAGCGAATTTCTTTTCAATTAAGAAAAATTTGTAAGGTGCCGGAAGAAATGCATTTGTTAAAATTTTTGTTAAGTAACGACTCTGGTAGTGCAGTAATAGCTTTTACTAACATCTTTAGAAAATATATTCCGAAAAAATTTCATTTCATATTTATATATTTACTACCCTGCTCGCAATTTCTATCTAATAATAGTGTTATTATATAATTACCTTTTCATTAATTTCTAGATTCTAGAAATCGTTCATGTAAAAGATTCATCAACATCAGAGACCAGAGTTTGGAGTCAAGCCGGCAATAGCTCAAATGTAATTAAGGCACATTCAGATCAAACCTAATTCAAATTTGGTCTAAGTAAGTCTATTTGAAGGTTGGCTTAAGCTTATCTTAAGTCTGTCCTTATGTTTTTCTTCAAAATAATTTGGTGGTATTTCATTTAATGATATTATATTACAAACATATCCATCTTATTTCATCCAAACTAAAAATAAACGATTCCAACCGTTTGTTGACTTGAAGTGGAATCAGCCATTAGTACAAAAAAGCAATTGTTGATCTGATTATCTCCAATTAATTCTTATAGTAATTTTTCTGTCACCACAGTCCATCAAATTGGCTAAAACGATAATCAAGACATTTCGCTACTTGATAATATATTCGATTCATATCCTTTGGAAAATTAAAAATTTTTTGTAATGCCAAGGCGGCCTATCTTTGATCCCGCATTAATATTTATCATTCACACCTTCTGCTGGGTCCAAACGTGACTACCATAAAACTCAGATTATGCCAGTCGTTACCGCACCACCACAATTCATGTCGTGAGCCGAAAACAAGCCAATCTCAATGTTTTCAAAAGATTTTCGCGTTAAATCATCGAAAATTGAAGGTGGGGTCCAGTGGCAGTCGAGCAACTCCAAGAGTCGTTCCGCCTCCACCCGCCACGGAAAGGACGCAGATTCCTCCAAATTGCACCGCGATGGGATCAGCTAGGGCCTTTAAACCTGAGGTCGCTCTATGCAAACATTAAAACTAAAATTAGAAAAGCAAACAAAAATATGCTCGTGGAAATAAGATGGAAGAAATAAGACGAGTGCAATCTGGAGCCAGTTCAAGTGGTTTTTATGGCAAATGCGCTAAGAGGAGCGTTTCCTTGATTGCAATATTCGCGGGCGTCTTGGCGCTGGGTGAGAAGTTGTGAGTGGTACAGCGCCGAACGCCAAGACACGACTTGTCGGCGGCTACTGAATCTTAAGAATAGCCACGGAGTGGAGGAATGCGCCTCATGATGATTAGTTTCTTGGACAGCGATCGCGATTAATTATTAAAGCGAACAGGTAGCCGTGCGGTAATTAAGAGTAACGCTGCGATTTTGCGCATTGTCTCTATATCTCGACCGTGGTTTTTCTATCGTTTCGATAATTTGTCTCTTGGCTGGCGTCACATGGAAATAAATTACTCGAATTCCATTCGTTATTAGTTACATGCGACTTCATGGAAGTAAGGAAAGAGGCATTTTCTTTCCCACTTTTTATTGCTAGGTGTAGGTCTTTTAAGTCATACAGGTTTTGTTGATTATTAAATTATTATAGGATTTTTTTTAATCTTTTAAAACCTTTTAGCGTTGTAATGAATCTTGAAATTTTCTTTTCTTTCTGAAAACGGGCATAAGACCGCGACAAATGATTGAGTTGTTTTCGGTGAACAAGCCCTTAAAAAACTCTATAGTCGGAAAATTTCTGAAGTTTAGTAGTAGTAGTACCTAATGCTAACGTAGAACTTGTCTCCCATATCCATATAGGTACTAATGAGTAGTAGTAAACTATAGTTTTGATTTATTTTGTTAAAGTTAAATCTATTGAGCATTTTTTGAAATGTAGTGAGTAAGCTATGAAATTATAAATAACGTTTAACAAGCTACATATGCTGATAAGGGATATCTTCACGAATTTTAGTAGTTGGACATTGACTTTATGAAATTTTGATCAACAATCGTATTTGGCGGTTTTCAAGGTTGTTGATTTGAAATATGTTATCAAAATTTTAAAACTATTAATCATAATGAACTACAATAGTAATCTCTGGCCACATTTCTTAATCGATGCCAATACATTTATTGGATATCTAAGTCAAATTGGAGAGTTACTATATGATTTTGTTGGAATAATAGTATCTAGACAAATTTTCAATAGATATGTATGGCTACTGCCGAAAGGTCTTTTTAATAAGGGTAGTATTTTTTGGTAAGGAACTATATTGATATTTCTCCATTTTGGACTTTGTAGTAACTGATTGCTTTAAGTTGTGCAGCATGGAAGCGTCATGATGTGCATCTTCGGCATGTCTGCCGAAAGATAAATTTCCACCAGAACCAGAAGACCTAGGGCTCTGGTAAAAGTAACCATCTTCGTCGAAGCAGCTTGGAAAACCTCTCGGCAGTTGCTTGCCATCGCCAGCAGCTTGCCTTGCCCGTCCGGTGGAGCGCCGCAGCCCACCTCACCTACTTCTTTTACTTCTTGCGCTGGCTGCAGCTGCCTGGCCGCTTGGCACCTGTGCGCGCATGGCCAGGTAACTCAATCGTTCGCGAATCGCGAAGCAATGTAAACGCGCGGAGCTCTGATGACTTTCGCGTCGCGATCACTGATCGATCAGTTCTCCTTAAAGGCGATTTTTTTTTCGGCTCCTTGCGAAATTTTCGTATTAGCAAAAAGGACTGCTTTGTCATATAGTGCGAAAATAATTCTGCAAAGAAATCGTTTGATTACGAGCAAAAAATATAAATATGTGATCGTTGCATTAAATCGATTTGAGAAATTTTTGTAAAAAAAATATAATCAGAAAAATTTATTAACCGAAACCAGTTTAAAGTCAACGGGGAGGTTGACCGAGATTTTATTTTTGGTGTTCTCGATGAGACGACGATTGTTGTGCTTTTTGCCCTTTGAATGTTTTGTGAGTGAAGTTGTGTTTTTATCATTTTTCTGTTGATTTCTTGAACGTCTTCTTCTGCTGGTGCCGTTGGCGCTGCTTTATTTTTTTACCTTTCTTGGTTCTTCGTTGAAAAATAAAATTAAAAAAACAGGGAAAATGTGCACCAAGAACCAGATTAATATCTTAATGGAGAAGCTGAATGTGGTGAGTACTCGAGCAGACCTTTTAGATACTTTTAAGGCTTGCGCGCGAATGTAGGCTAAGGAGGAGTGCTGCGGTTTTTGGGTCAGGTTGGTTTTTTCTGCAAATTCGCGGCAAGGAAATCGCATTATTATGCCGCTTTGCTTTAAGTGGCCAGACTAAAGTGTATTTGAAATCGCAGAAATTCTGTGGAAATACTCCGCGGATTGTGGCGAGGCTTTAGTTAATATACAGAAAAGAATTCTGACGCTTTTAAAATAGAAAAGTGGCTTATAGTTTAGGTCAATGACATTTTCCGGAGTAAGACATAAAGCAAAAAAATTCGATCACGGCGATGTTTAAACTTTTTGAATTAAATTAGAGTCTGTTATACTATTTGGTTTTTTTCAATTTTTTATATATGAATGCTCGGAATAGTTAGTTCACTTCCAAAAAATTCCTCGAACTTAAAGTGCATAGATTAACGAATTTTGCTCAATTTTTACTTCAAGTTGTATTCGATGAATTGAATTGAGTTCAAAGAGATCCAATTCAATTAAAATCGAAAAATCTATACTCGTCCTGCTTGTGTGGCAAGGGCACCGTCTTGCATAAATATTTACTTTTTCTTGGATGTTCTCTAAGATATTACAATAGGTACCTATAATAGAAGAAAAATTATCAGAACTTACATTCCCTGAATATTCTATTTTACAGTACAAAATTATCACAGAAATAAGAATCCTGCCGAACTGAATGGACTAGAGTTCGTCTGTTTTTAATAAAATGCTGGAGATCATTCATTAAGCCGTATTTTGGACTCTTAACATAGCCATCCCGAATAAAGGGAATTTTTAAAAGGAGCGTCAAATTACCATGACATATATTTATTATATCGAAGCTTAATTACTATACAAATCTTTACATTAAAAGTAGTACAAACAAAACGGTCAAAAAACGACGTTTATCTAGTACACCTTTTCTACTAAATCATCGTTAACCTGTGTTAAGATTAAGATCAACCACAAAAAGCTAATAGAAGCAATCAATTAATTACTCTTCTATATTAAAAAATCCATTCGATTATACAATTCACAGAGATTACCACTTACCGATGGAGCTCCTTTCTCGCATACTTTTGTGTCACAAAGAAGCTCAAGGTAATCGACTGGAGTTTAAGGCGAATCAAATGAATTTCTCTGCGTTAACGACGTTACTAATCAAAACCGGGCAAAAGTCACACTTCTCTTTGAATGTGGAGCCCAGAGGCACGTGAACTGGTAAAACGCGACGTTCTCGATCGAGCGTGTAAAGACTAATTAAAATAAATATACTTGCGGTTTTTCTAAAAAGCTCTTTGCAGTGTGTGAGATGAATAATTAATTTATTGAGAAAATTCTCGAGAACGATAGGTGATCATGTGAAAGTTGAAAATCCAAGATAAACGTGAGTCTAACAGGATGAAATAAAACGGGGGAAAATGCTAAGCGTTGACCTTGGATTGCCTGAACCGAAGATATTTTAATATTTCGAACCGAAAGAAAAGATCATATTTGCTCCTTCAATCTGACTATTTTAATATATTTTTGATTCGTATTATCATTTTATATTCACTGACTTGAATTTTAAAGGTTTAATTACATATTTGAAATAGCGACTCACAAAACCCCTTTAGCCCTATTTCTGTATTCTTAGTTTGAAGAAAACCCACTATATATTTACTTAACTTTAAAGGATTTACGTAAAAATTAGTACTTTGATATTTTTAGGGTCGCTGATTAGGAATATGTTACGGTTTTATTTACAAATAGGAATACTTTGTTATCATTTAATTTCAAGATATTGGAAATTCGTTGGTAATTCCTCAAATACATTCATCACACCATAGCAGCATTCCTCGACAAATAAACGTAAGTAACTTTCTTACAAATCGTTTTTGCAGAAGAACTGCTGCCGTCCCACTGTGCCTCTGGTCCATTAACCGATCAAACAAACTTATGCAATAGTTTTCCCTAGCGCGGTGGGAAGCTGCAAAGATCGGGCTATCGATCAAGCGCATTATGAAAAATAAATTTCGCTATACCACCCATCGGTAATAATTGAATTGAAGGAAATCGAAATTTAATAAAAATTATTTCTCTCAATTGTTTCCGTTGCGAGAGGCGGTACATTTAAAAAAAATGGCAAAAGCAAGGTGATTTTGACCAGAAACCACTGAAGAATTAAAAAGTGGAAAAACGGAAGTGACATGCAGTCAATAAAAAAAAACCAAACTTTTCCTGGTAAGGACTGATCTTGTCCATTCGACTGAAGATCACATGGCTGGACGTGATCGTTTTGCCCTTTCTCTGTGCGGAGATTTATGAAGAAATTTATCATTTCTGGCATTTAGTGGCGCTACGTGCATACCCACCGCCTTTAGACGGGTCCGATCAAAACTCGTTGCAACTGTACGTGATCGCAGCATGATCACCTCCTTGGGTGACGTGAAAAGAAAGTTGCAAAAGGCTGCTGCTGCGACGACAACGCACGAGCCTACGCTTTAACATGTCGTCGTGGAGAAATCTTAATTTTTAAGCGTCAAATTTTCCTTGCAAAAAGATAACATTTATTCACCAGGCGACGGTGGAATGTTTGATCGGCTGATTGCCGATTTCAACACTCTTCCAATAAGTGCCCCGTCGCGATCGAAACGATTGATTTTTTACTCATGCTGCGCATTACGCAAGGAATGAATCAATAAAAGGGCCTCAGACCCTGAGCAATACAGTCCGCGAAAATAATTAATCAATCGCCGCAATCCTGCGTGTTTTACTACTATACTTTGATAACCACGATCGCGGGGGCACTATTTTCAGTCATCTTCAGCAGTTTTATGCGATTTTCTGAGTTCATTATATAACGTTGCCGGCGGCGCCGATATAAATTACAGTGATGCAACGATGATGATACCCCTTCTTCGGTTGTTGGGTGCAATTTTTCGCAAAAATTTATAGATGAACTTTTGCAGTTTAATAGTCGGCCTGGAATCGCTGCCCGAATTGCCCTTCGTCGTTATTTACATGGGCGGGCAAATATGCACTGAAAGAACATGGGTGTTGTCCCGGCGCTTCCTCTTCCTCAATTAGCCCAAGCCAAATAAACTCTTCGAGTTTTAGCAGCGCAGAAACGTAACGTCTGAGGACTGGTGCGGTCTATCATTGGGCGAATTGCGCAATAGCCGAAGAACCGCATTCAGCCGACGAAAGAATACCGCCGCAACCAGTTCCAGGATCCGTAGATAGGCCAAATGACGTAACCCTGCTGCTTGAAGCAGACCTAAACCACTTTGAGTGCAATTGAAGAGACTTCGGCTATAAATCGAGACCTGACTTCGATATTATTTAATTGAGGAAGCAATCGAGTGATCCCCTGATCGAGTTTGATGTTGTTTTTGGCTCGAGGTGCTAAAATGAAGAGTTTGCGAACTTGCAAGAATATGAAGAGATATTGGCCTGTAATGATCCTCGTCGAGCCTCAAATAAAGATCTACTTTGAGATAATGACGCGATCGGTCAAAATGAGTAATGCGGAGTCGGTTAGCTGATGGCGAACCAGCGAGTTTTGATGATCAATCTAAAATTTTTGGAACTGTGGCTAGAAAGTTGAATTGTTTCATTTTGAGGTGAAAGATCAATTCTTGACCCATGTTCTGCTTCTTTAGAGGCTGGACACTTTAATTAGAAACTTAACAGTGATTGCCAGAAGTATTTTATTGCTGTAGTCGTGATAAATGGTTTAATTGTAAGGAGGAGTTGTGCATTAAAACCACAAACCATGTTCTACTTCGGAAATTAATGAATTGAACTTAAGACCTAAATGACGCACGTGTTTGCAAAGCCAATTTCACACCAATTTTGTAAGATAAAAAATCGGGATGTTCTATTTTTAAAAATATTTTATGTATTATATTAATTTTGCTTTTTTAGGAACCATAAAATCTAAAATACAAACTATTAAAGTTCCTATTGCTTCAAGAGTACGCTTATGATAGTTGGATAGTTGGAAAACTATCAGAAAATTTGATATTTTAATGCAACTTTTTAACAAAGGTTGAATTATTTTAAAAATGTTTCTCTTAAAGAACAACAAAATTTCTTTATCGTCTTCCTCACTTTCAGTAAGATTGCAAGAAAATCTTTTCCCAATCTTGAGGGGGATAAATCTCTTCTGAAACTTTTGTCAACGCGATGGCATCCGTATCAGCAATTTTGCGAAGAATGACCACATAACTGCGCTGTCGCGGGAGCCCCAGAAGAGCATGCACCGTAAAAATAGATTTTGTTTGTATTTCGTGGTCTGTTTGCTCCTCGCCATTGTCGAGGCTTTTGCGACCGTCTGCGGTATCTTGTTTTGCAGGTGATAATTTCAAAGCTTCACAAAAGAAGAAATTTCCCCGAGGGCGATGCGGTGCAAAAGTTTATCAGCACGTTCTTCAATTGTAAGTAAAACTCACTATGCACTCGTTTGTTCATAATTCGAGCCAGAGCCCTTCTTATTCGTTAAGTCTAACGCGAATTGGATACCTTTCAGGTGCAATTACAGCCCACTTGGATGCTGGTGGAAAAAAAAACGAGCTCCCGACGGTTTTGTACTCTCGTGGGGCTTGAAATGCACATTCCCAGCCGTGCTCCGAACTGCAGAGCCAAATGCCGCCGCGGATTGCAACAGCGCGCAGTCTGACATTTTTGAAGGTGTTCCATCCACGACGACGAATGGCATGGATCTTTAATTGTGAGGCGATGCCTTTCGAGTTGCTGAATGTGCGGCATTTTGCGCTTGAAAACCGATTTCCTCCTCCCTCCGACTGGGAAAAAACCGGTCCCCCCGAATAGCCAAAGCGTTGCGTTGCAGTATGAAAGCGGCCGAATGCGCTGGCCTGGCACTGAGGAATTCACACACCGCGATCACTTAAATAACGCTCTGATTGATGAATTTTTTCGATTATTTTTCGACTTTCGTCCCTTCAAATGAGCTCAACTTAGTCCATTTTGGTAGAAAGTTAAGTGGACCCTTCAGTTTTTTTTTCTTTTTTTTTGTTATGAATTAAAAAAGAAATCATTTCAAGTTATCGCAATTTCTAGACTTTTATTTGTTGTAAACTATGTATGTACCTAACAAAATATTTCTGTAGTTAGGTATTTATTTATTTATTTATATGCACTATCTATCAAAAGTACTATAATCGTGATAAAGATTGTGCTATACTTTACTATACATTTGAAGAAAAAAATAGTTTATACATGACAAATTAAACTATGTAAAAGCAATTAATTTTTCTTCTGCTCAATAAGTAAGACTTTAAAAAATTTAATTCCATCAACAAAGCATATCGAAAACGTTTTATTTTTATTAGCTTGTTCATTTCTTCGAATTATTACAAATTATTTCACCCAGTTGGAAGTTGAGCCTTTTGAAGGCGTTAAAAATCGATATTTTAAGTACAATTTTCAAATATACAAAAGCTAGCTTCGGACCAATTTATATTATTAAAAGCAAAGATAATGATTTAAAATATTCAATAATATTATTGATCATTATTATGTATGCATTTTAAGTACCTATGTATGTATTTTCATGAATGTGAAATCTGATCGGCTTTAAAATCGAAAAAGTAATTATGAATGTTTATTTGAAATTTTCTTGGAATACTCTCAAAATTTTAAAGAGTCATACACGATCAAGAAATTTATTATCCGAATAATACATATGTACATTGTACATACAATAGAAAAATGATCCACTATCAAGTATTCTTCATTCTTGTGGACTAAAATAATCTAATTTTTCAAACTGTCGTATCTTAGGAACTAACTTTTTTCCAACTGAGGAATTGTGAAATTCCCTGGTTATCGAGGTAGATCGGACTTTTTCGACCAGGATCTGATTGTGATTGAAATCTCAAAAATAAGAAATCAACGCCTCTAACACCAGTCACCGTTAGTATTACAAGAAAAAGAGTGTCAACGTTTGCTTTCTGCACCCTGCGGCCCATTGTTTAGCAGCATTAGGAAGGCAGGCACGTCTGGGCCATGATCTCGCCTTTTTTCGTTTTTCGGGTCATCTCTTCTCACCTGAGCCGGCATGAGCCATCCGCCCGGCGGCTGGACTGAATACAAAATCAAAATCGACAGTCTTCGGTTTTGGGACAGCTACCAAAAGGCATTTTCGCGGTTTTCTTTTCCACACGAGTGGAAATTGATTGGGCCACGCCGAAAAACCTCAAACCACAGCCGAACGTGGCCGTAATCAAGAGAAATTGGCACTTGTTGGTGTTGCGCTCTTTTCTTTTTGTATTTTTAGACGATTCCGAAGAAGCCGCGGATGGCCAACGACAGAAGCGGTCCCAGTCTCAGTCTCAGTCTCGAGTCTCAGGTGCAGTTAAATGTTCCACTTACACGGGTCGGTGCTTTGTGCTAATTCGGTCACCTGGCCACTGGGACTTCTGCGATATTCCATGCCGGCGGAGCCACAATGGGTCCTTTCCTCGCCTGTGGGGCCCCGGCGCTGCTCATGAGAATGGCTGGCCCTTGGAAACAGGCCAACCCGCACAGGCTTCATTTATGGCTACTCAGACCTGGGAAGAAGTATAATTAATCTTTTCTATTAGCTACAGTGCATCTCTCGTTTGCTTGTAATTACCTTCCTGTAGCAGGTGATACATTCACCACTTGTCTAAGGAGCCTCCGATGTCTGCCACTGACAAATGCTTGAATGCACCTTTTCTGTTTTGCTGGAATTCACTCCACGAAATTGAAATTGGCACGGATCCATCGTAAAAGCGTTTCAAACATTACTTCCACAGAAATAATTCTACCTATTGTGTTTTTTCAACCATACTTAAAGAAATGAATTTGAACTTGTTATAAAATAATTAGTAGCCCATAGACAATGTTTAACAGCGTCCAAATGTGAATAATTTTGTGTAAATCCTTATCTTCGAAGAAAAATATTTATAAATTGAAATATAGAATACGGAATAGCATTTAAACAAACTTAAAATTTCAAAATTTATGGGTCAAGAGATGTCGAATTTTTGTAGAATTTGTGCAAATCTTACGCAATTAAAAGTAGGTCCAGAAATTTCCAAAAATTATGAAATGCCTTTCTTCTACCTTTCTTTTGCTAAACTATAAACCGCAATTTTTATTAAAAAAAAAACGTAAAATTGCAAAAAAAATAAAAATAAATAATAATAATTTATAAGATATTTCATGACCTTATCTGCGCAAAAGTCACACGATTCGCGATAAAAGCTACATCCGCTTGAGGTGAAGGTTAACGATTTTCGCCGAAAACATTTTTACCTGTCCGCGAGATAAGCGGAGCCACGTAATCGCGGCCCCGCCGTTGCTGTGTGTCTCCCGAAGCGCTGAAACGAGTGACAGCCGCGCACTTGGGGCCCCCCGCGAGACATGTTACTTGTTACTTGTCCAGCGGAGCGACCGTGGCGTGTCATATAACGATCCGGTGGATACCCTAGGGCAGGCTCGTGTCAGAGTGCAACTGGGTTAATCGCGATAAAAATCCTACGCATGACGACCGACTTGGTGGAAGTTAGGAAATCCCTCTGCAAGTGAAGATGAGTTCCCACCGCCAGTTAAAAATTTCAGCTTAGCTGAGACGGCTGGTGGCCAAAATTTTATTTGAGCTGAGATGGCGCAGGAAGCTGTCCGGTCGGGCCTATAAAAATTTTCATATTTCACAAGACTTGCGCAATTGAAAGCAGCCGCGATGTGTTTGCATTCCGGCGGTATCGCAAGTGGGTCGTTTTGTGTACCCTCGCTGATTTCCATGTCCAGATAGTGCAGAAATGCTCAAGTAGGGTAATTAAAATGCAAATCTGGTCCGCTATAAGGCAACAGATTCAGGTAAATGCCCACCTGATTGGCGTTTATTGACAATTTTCAGCGTAGTCCAACAGTCCATTGACACCAATTTAAGTCGATTTAAATGATTTACTACTGTGGTCGGGAATTACAAATATATATTCTGCAAAGGAAAATCCTTTAATATTCTCTATAAAGACTTCAAAGACAGTACCCTACTTTTACAAACTTGGGTCTGACCCACGAATCAAAACTTTTTAGTTAATGGTTTTGTTAGCACAAAGTTGACCGACTCCGTATTGTTTTACAATTGAGTTTCCGAGATATAAAGCGCTTGAAAGATGATAGTGACCAACATTTGGTCACAAAATCTTCAATAAATTATGGGTTCGTTAATTAAATATCGAAAAAGGCATTAAATTCTTTTGAAATATCATAAATTATCTTGTAAAAGATTATTTAATTTATAAGATTTTAATTAAGGCCAAAATTGGGTAGATCAAAATTTAAAAAACTCTATGCATGTATCTAGAAGAAGTCTGCGAAGTTGGAAAAAAATATTTTCAAGTTTTTAGGAAATCATGGTTACTGGTTAGAAAATACTGTATTGAGGAAAACCTGATTGAAGATTGCGAATGTTTGCGCTTCATGTATGGAGGGTAATTTTATCAATATAGCACATATTTTCGAAATATTGTAATTCAAGAAAACACAGATCTCTTTTAATATTTATAATTTAGACTGATTATATAAAATAGAACTTGAGATCTTTCGGACTCATTTTTCCAGCCTTATCGTCAAACACTTGAGAAATTAATGAAAGACTTATCTTGATGTATTACACTTTCTATACAAAAAATTCTAAAATTGTTAGATATTGTTAACCGAGGGAGATGTTGCTAAAATCAGTACTATACAAAAACTACGCTGTTGTTACTTTTGCATGGGTTTTTGGGACCCATTTCTCTGTAGGAAGTGTTCGTTACTTGTCCTACATATAAATTCACTTTGTTTGCCGTCGAGCAAATATTTCCTTTTAAACTCAAAGTGCTGTGACCTCGTAAAAGTTCGCATTCATCTCAATCTGCGCACTCCGTCTAAAAGTGGTGCCCTTTAGGCCATCAATTCCTATCCAGCCGGTGTCAGTTTCACTTCATAAAGTGAAAAGCCCTGCACCGGACTGCCTTCGGCCTTTTTTCTTCACCTCATTTATTTTAATAAATTCGAAACCTCATCCACCTGAATACCTTAGCGAGTTTTCTTCTAAAGTCTGCCTATTTTAAAGCTCGCCGTCTCGCCGGCCGCCGCAATATCGAGAAAAAGATTTAAAAAAAAAAATATACAACTGACCGCTGACCCGCACCAGCGATCGGTCCGCTCGTCTGTTCGATGAGGAATCGATGAATGAACTTTTCCGGCGCACCGGCGGAGCCCCGCAGCCTCCGGGTCCAGGTAATGAAATTTATTCATAATTTGGCACAATTTTTCTTCTGTCCAGGTTTTTTTTTCTTAACATCGTCGGGACGGAGGTTGCTTTTGATTTCTATTTTAAGCCGAGAGATTCACTTTTCGCTTTCTAATTAGAATTTCGACCGACAAAAGTGAGAAGTTTGATTTTTTTTTGGATGCTTTTACTGGTAATATCCGATCCAACATAAAAAAACAGTAGGTCGGATTCATTTTCGCTTTCAGCGAGTAAAAGTTCTCGAAGCCGCGTTTATGTCCGGCGCTACTGGGCCCCCACTGAGTTTGTTTTTATGGGCAGCATAAGACGAATAGCGCGGTTTTGTGTGGTGGACAGTTTTATGCCATCTAAACAGCACATAAATTACACAGAACATCGGGAATACTGACGAGCCTTAATTAACACAAAACGGGCAATAAATGTCGGAAGTTAGATTAATTTGATTTTCTTTCAAGAGATTAAAGAAATAATGAGATATATTAACAAAATTTACAAAAATTTAGTAAGAGATAGACGTCAGTTATGGTTGATATACTAGAAATCGAAATAAAAGATAGAAGATCAAGTAAAACATAAATAAGAGTTTGAAGATCCCCTACTTTTAAGAGTCTGATTTAAGGATCCTATTTGAATGAAGATTTTATGAGGTCTTATCTTAATATTCCATTATCATCACATCCATAACAACATTGCACTTAGTATGGTTTCAATAATTGTTGTCTGTTCTATTCTAGTATGATTATTTTGTTAGAAAAATACTTTTTGATTATAATGTTGAATTCAGGTATTAGCCGAAACAAAACATAGAAAAATAAAATTGATTCAAAAGTGATATTGGCGTTATATTTCTAATTACTATTTTTCTAATTAAATAATCATAATCAATCAAAAGCTATCTATTCCGCCTAGCTCAGCTTTTCTCTATTTAAAGTATTCCATCTGAATCATCTACCGATTAGCAATAATTAAATCATGACTATGCCAGAAGTAAAATGAAGTCATTTGCCAGTAGGTTTATAAACCTTTTCTAATAATTCGCTCAAGCATTTGACCAACTTTCGATAGATTTAATGGACGATCTTTCTCAATTTCTTTTTCGCCCATAATCCAAAACTTATGACGAAATACTCGCACGGGAAAACTAGCAGCTAGCTAGACGATCAGCTCAAATCGGTCGTTGGCGTTGTTGTTTTTTCCACATATCTGCCATTTAACGAGAAGAAAAAGACGCTGACGCTACACGAAGCGATTTTCTACAAGGCGATAATCAAGTGAATTTACAAAATTTCCAATCATCTAGTAAAATTCCCACAAGCGCTATGCCGCTGGGCACTGGCTCAGTAAATTCGCATTAATCCTGGCCGCGAGCAATAAAACTCAATTTGCTTGGAATCTGACTAATTGCCGGCTATTTAATGATCCCGTCGAAGCGGCCATTCGAGGGAAAATGTTGGGGCTGTAAAAGTGTCTATGCCACCTAGACCGCGGCATGCTAAAGATCATTCCTTTTCCCTTCTGAAAGGAGAAACGATCAAATTTACTGTCATTTTTCCGCCTTTTCCTGCATAAAATGGAAGTTGACGAACGCTTATGAATTGTCATAAATTTCGCGGAGAACGGGATTAAAGCCGGAGCATTCTGCAGATCACCTCTATGTAAACATAATTTTAATTTTTCGTTTTTATCAAATAGGCAAAGAAACGATTTTTACAACGATTTGAGGAATGAAATAGAAGACTATTCCTTCTAAGACTCAGATTAGTTTTTATGATCAAAGTTCCTAGTAATTTTGACGATCTTGAAGATGAAAAAGAGCGAGATGCGCTTGGATAGCAATTAGAACACAGGCGATTTGCTTGAAGAGGTTTTGCAGCTTTTATTATATGAACGTTTTAACAAAAAGGGAATTCTATCCGATCACGTTCTGATTCATTTATGGCGGAAGTTGGGACAAGACAAAAAAGCGAAATTCCGTCAAACCAGCCCAGACTTTGTTTAGCTTGCGGTAACGAGGCCTTATAAATTACTTAAAAGTACTTTTCGCAGTTACAGCAAGACTTAGGCAAGAATTGGCCAAATTAATAAGATATTTTTTCGGCATTCCCAAGTATTTCTTCGATTTTTCGATAAAACCAGTTTACGCAATATCGATTGGCCCGTGTTTTGCTACTAATACCGCAAACCTCTGTTGCTTGTTTGGTCGATTTTTTTTCGGCACTGTTTCGCCAGGTGAATGCTTGCTACGACCGTAAAACATACAAAAAGCCAAAACGGTTGATATAGTTTAGTTAGCCAACTGATCGTGCAATGACCATGCGGAAAATCAGCACGGATGTTGCCTCTTGAAATCCATTTTTTCGGCGGCTGGCTACTTTTTTTCCGAAAATATTTACGTATTCCAAGTACTACCGCTTTTGATTGATCATACTACCGGATCATGCGCAAAGCAATGTTTCGTAGATCTCAAGACGCCGGATCTAGGCGCAGAGGTTAACTTGTCATACTTTTACGGTTCGCATGATCATTTAATCGGATGTGGTAATAAAATTCATCGATTTATGGACATTTTCTCAGGGAGCTACGTAAATGTGAATATATCACTCGAAATTGTGAGGATGGTCACTATCGTTTGTAAATTATGAGATTTAATGGAGTCGTTTCTACATTTTATGAACGTTAATTGGTTTTATTTTGAAATTTCACCAAATTGATGTGAAACAGGCCTCACTGGTTTTATACGATATGTGGTTTGGATGGTTGGTTATGAATAGGCGAGGAACCATATAGACATGATGTCTTAATACTTTATTGTTGTTAATTAATGACAATTCAAGATTTTATTTCTGGAATTTAAAGTACTTTGTACAATTAGGAAAGGCTTTCGAACTTCATCAAAAGACATCGAAACCTTATTTTGGTTGAATTGTATTTGCAAGTGAATGTTTATGCTACAAAAGTGGGAGGAAAAGGTTTTGCGTAATTTTAGTGAAAGGTTTTTAATTTCTGTGAAAATGTGGACAAATTAGGTGATGCATTTTCCGCCAATCTTATGGAAAATTAAGATTCGTTTCAGAAATTACAAAGGTGGGTAAAAAAATGATTTTATCGTTATTATTGCGTTTCATTATTTAAAGCAGTTTAAGTAGATTGCATTTCGTATTTTTTTAAAATTACTCTTCATTTTCATGAAATTTCATTTCAAACCTATTAGGGTTTAAAGTTCTCTCAAATCTTGGCTGTAAGGTACATAGTTTGAATTTATAGCGTACCTACTTATATATTTTCAAAATGATATAATATTCCAAAAGAAATGTCTGTTTTCAACTCATTTCTAGTTTGCTAATAAAAAATGAGAAAAAAATAGTTGATAGTAGTTAGTACGGAATTAAACAGTGTTATCATTATTATCGATTATTTTATAAATAAAATTATCATTTGCAAAGCTAAATCCTCAGAACGTACCTGTTCTTTAAACTTTGATAGAATGTTAACGCAAAGATCGAACTTTAACCAGCGATGACAATTTTGTCTGTTTGAACAATTGAAAACTCCCAGAAACAGACAACGCACTTATTGTCGATCAGACATTCAAACCGTGACTCATTTCCTATATATCCACAATTGCGGCCGATTTGGACGGCACCTTCCATTCCATTTAAGTAACCGGTAGAAACACTTTCGCTAGATCCACTCTTATCATAATCTCGTTTTCCGCGATAACATCGCGATCCGCGGTTTATCTCTCCCTCGCATGCAAAAATCGGAAAATACTCGCTAGTCAACTTTTTGCACCTCTTGCAATCGTCTGGTGTGTGAATGCGGCGGAAAATTCATACCAAAAAATAACCATTAAAAAAAAAAAAAGACTGTGATCAAATTCCTTCCACCTGAAGCGAAAACATTACCTGTGATCGGCGGAAAGTGATCAAGACATTCGACGCAGAGTGCACCCAAGCCGAGAGGTACATGAACAGCCGAACTCGCAGCCAGGTGATTTACTTTCAAGATCGTGCAGTTTTCTGAATTTTTTATGAGCGGGAGAAACGCGATTACTTAATAAAAGTATAGTGGGAGCCGTGTGCATGCCGACTTTATTCCCCGCGAATGCGGAAGATATCGCGTCACAATTATTCTAATTGCAGCGCTTGTCGATGAAGAAATTTGAATCCATCGGCTGGGTGCGCGCCGTAATATCTGTTAGATGTCTGACGAAAGATCTAGACCGCGTATCTAGAGCTAGCGTGGGTCTAGGCTGTCGCAGAGCACCCCGATCTAATCTCGGGCAGTTGTGTTATGCAAATGCGATTTTTAGCTGTACGATCGCGAAATGCCTAGATAGATTAGCTTTTTTCTTGCCATGGAATTCGTTTGATTTGTTGATTTTATTGAAGATCGATGCAGATCGCGCATGATCTTCGAAGCAGTACCTGCGTGGGGGAAGTGATCAAGGAACGCTTTGCGGTGTCGGGGATCGGAATTGATATTTTTCGATAACATCTACCTTGCTAATGGACTGACTAGCTAAAATGATTTATATCGCAATTTTCATGGTCGCTTTAACAGCAGCTAATTAACTCAGAAGCTCTATGAAATGCATGGCGCGGAGGGTAATTAATTACAAAACGATGTTGGCCCCAAATTGGGGCCAAACGCAGGCCGGAGCTATTTTTTGAATTTGTTGTTTCTTCGTTTTTTCTTAAATGTTTTATTCATGCTGTTGAGATTTTTCCACCGGGGAATTTAAAGCAATTTACAAGTAAGGTTGACTGAACATCGAAAATTAATGTTTTTCATTTTTTCTTCTATTAGGATTGAAATGATTTGGTAAATTTTGCCCAATCAAAACAGTTGAGTTTGACAATAATTAGGCAGAAATAGTTTCGTTAATTATACCTGCTGCACATGTTCCTGATACGGAACGATTTTTGATTTGTAATTTTTATTGTAGTAATACTTCCTGCAATCACTTTTTGTTAAATTTTATTCTACATACTGATTGATTCATTTTTAATGTGATTTCTAAATTTATTTTACTCACTGCCTTAATCTAATGATAAAATGTTGGAGTTCTTGCAAATTGTTTTTAATTTAAAAATTTCTAAATGTAAATATTTCGTTCACTATGAGTTATGATTAATAGGGGACTTCGCTCATGGAAACATTACTTTATAGAATTTCATCTGGTTAATCAGATATCAGATAAGACTAAATTTAATTCAATATCTACAAAAGCTTCGAGTTCGTGATATATTTTTTTATTTATAATAAGATTAGTAACTAAATTTACAGTTCATAATAATCATAAAGGAATTATGGTATAGTCCAAAATTATTATACCGAATAGTAAATATAAATCAAAATAATAATTGTTAAAGAACTAACTATACTTTAGTGTTAATGCAAACATAAGCTCTTCTAAAAGTAAGTTATTAAAATAATTACAAAAAAATACTTAAAAGTATAAAGCTACATAAAACAAAAGGTTTTTAAGTAAAACGCGCTAAAATATTAAAAATTTTGTTTTGCCACCCACGTTTTTGTTTCTCCATACCCAGGCTGATGAATTTGTCTTGTTTGAAAGCTTCGTTATTTTTGAGTACAAAAGTAATGTAATAGAAATATTTTGCGACATTTATTAACGATTTTCGCTATTTTAAATCACTTTTACTAGAACAGTGGTCAGACAAATCACCAGTTCCTGTTCATTATTTACCCAGACGTTAATTAATATTCGCCCGTGCCCGAGGCATTTTTGAAAGTAAAAATCAGAAATCCGTCAGGGCGATAATTTCTCTCGCTTTACTTACTACTTCATTTGTTTCCTCCTTGTGAAAAAGACGATGAAAAAAAGCATAAAAATTGTTCGAAATCACAGTGACGGCTGCTGGGCGATCGGTGGCCAAAAAGAAAAAAAAAACTCTTAATTGATTCCAACTTTCCTTTAATTATTACCGGAGCATTTTTCACAGGCGGGGGATTGCCTCAACCGCGACGAATGAAAAACTAGCGAGCCTGTCACGTCGCGTCACCTTCACCTCGACGCAAACCGGCCGGCGGTGGTGGTGCACCTGAAAATCTAAAATTCACTTTTTAATGAATAAATGATCGAAATTCCGGTCCATGCTCGCTAAGAAGTGACTCCCTATGATGACGAAGAAATTTTCTCATTAGGTCGATTTGACAGCGAAACCTGATTACCTTCTTACCGCCTTCATCTAGCGGTGCAGCGCGATCGGATATTAAAAAGTGGCGAATCCGCGGATGATCGCGACTATCCGCAATTATTCGCGGGCACGTATCTTTCGAGCGATAAAATCGCGCCTGTAGGCCCATTGAGCGCACTCACCTGTTCGCATGATCGGCGGTAATTGTTTTCGCCTCTTTATGTGGGAAATGCGGGGTCAATTATGCTTTTGGCGAGCACCTGCTAAGCGAACCACTTTTCAGCATAAAAAACATAAGAAAAACTGTTGGGAGAGGTAAAAACGAAAGACAGAAGCCCGCCTACCGATGATGAACGGCCGGATCGACTTTCATTTGGCCAGAATGCTTCGAGATTCGACGTGGAATTTGACGGCGGCGGCGGTTACGGGTCTTGAATTTCGCGCGTGATGCACCAGATATTTTAGATCTGGATTGGACAGGTTTAGATTAAACTCGTACATTAGCCAAAATGTCAAGTTCAAGGCGATTTTCTGTTCCAGAAATATCACGCTGCGCATTTTTTGAACATTTATTTTCTTTTTCTTTAGAAGAAAAGGTATGCAAAACAAACTGGAATTTATTTTGAAAAGAATACGAATACGAAGAAATTATGAAATTCATCGTTTTTTCTTTGTAGACCAGTGGAGAGACATTCGGTTTCACTATTCAAAAATTTAGTAACCTTTTTGATATTATATATATTATATAACACTAGTTTACGTTTTTTATGTTCATTTATGTAACAGAATAATTCATAGAATTAAAATATCACTTTTGAGTGAATTGAATAAATTTCAAAAATTTAACAAAAACAGCTATTAACATATTTTGATCTAATTGTTTTCAAAAACCTTAAGTGTTGCAAAATTTTTTTTTTCAGATTTGCAATTTACGCAAAAAATGCTATCAAAATAATTTATCATGCAATATACTGATACTAAAACCTGTTGACCAGTGTAATGTCTATAGTCCTTTTTCAAAGTTTTATCAAATTCCTAACTGCATAAATTTATTTCATAATCGAATCCGTACGAGTAGCATTTGCTGATATTAGGGTAAAAATGTTTTTGACGCACTTTTTGAGTAATATCTCTAGCTAAAAGAAGTGATGATAAATAATGATAAATTATTTGAAATTTTATTAAAATATGTAGGTACAGAGGTTTTTTGTAATCCCTGATTTCATATTAATAGCTAAATTTTAAAAATTTAATATGTTGCATGTGTCTTTCTAATCTTACTATATGCATAGTATACCTATGAATGTATAGAAATCTGCGAAAATCAGCTCGATTTTTTGATTACGGTTTTTCGCAAAGAATTCAAATTTCATTTCCGGATTCGCATTGTACAGAAACCCGTGTTTTTTTTAGCTGCATATTATTTAAGAGAGCAGCAAAAATGTTGACTGGAATAATAAGTTCCGCCTAAAAATTGCGGTAAGTTCCGCCTTACATCATCAGGCAGGCATCCTTGAGAGTTGAGGCGCCGTTGATACACCTGCTGAAATACCTGCGGCATGCAATTTAATAGACAATTCAGCGCATCGCATAACTAACAATAAATTATTTCTATGCCGCCGAAACGATCCAAACAAAGAAGCCAATTGGACCCGCAGACATCCTTGTCAATGACACGATCGCGATGTGCGGTTTCGAACGTGGAAATCATACGAACGCGGCTCGACGGCCGCGTAATTACCGCCAACTTTCTTCCCTTCCGTGCGTGCCGAATTGATTAACGGTTGCATTCGCAATAAAACTGTGACGTGTGAATGCGACCAGTGCGCGGTGTCATTAGCGCACCTGCGCCGATACCGCCTCACTCAGCATGCGTGCGCACTGATTACGATAAGAGCGCAGGTTTGTTTTCCTCGCGCAACGACCTTTAAAAGTCGTCGCCCAAAAGGCTTTAACTCGACCGCTAAGTGGCTGGTGGAATGCAAATTTTTTCAGTTTTCCTCACCTGTTTTCGTCATAATTCTGGTGGTGCGCATGAGTTAGCCCATTTGCTTGATTTGTATGCCGTTGAGGCGATACGGCGGCGATCTATGACCGCTTTTTTTACAGCTTAGGGTTCGGTATTTATGACTTCTTGCAGGGGCTTGGATCTAACCGATTATGTCTGATTACTCGCTGATTTATATGATTGGCTCTGCACGGTAAATTATATGCGTTGATCCATGCAAAGTACTTTACTGCTACAGGCGAGGGTTAATGCACCCCTCGCAACTAGAACGCAAATCCGTGGTTGCGACAATCTACATATATTTTTTATTCTAACTACATATATCGCGAAAATGTTCACAAACAAGTATGTCATGCATGTGAGAGCGCTCTAGATAAAAATGACTTTGAAAATAGACGGGAATTGAATCTGCAAACTTCGAATTTGCTTACAAGCATTTGTAGAATTTATGGAATATTAAAATAAACAATTAAAAGACGAAAAAGTGCAAGGATAAAAAGATCAACTTTAGTTTAGGTAAACTAACAAAGAAATCCATTATTTTTGATCTTAACAAAATACTTTTATTTCATATAAATTTTTAAATATTTTCCTTTCTTCTCTTAGGAGAATTTCCAATTTGAAGACCCATTTTTAAAAAATGTATTATACTTGTTTTGAATTAAAAAGAAAGTCGTTGAGTTGGTTCAAACGACATGAATCTTTCACAGCTATTGTTAATTGCCAAAAATTGTAAAGATTGAACAAAATATTGTGACAAACCACCAGCTTTAATACAAAAAAAATCGAAAGCAAATAATATTTACTTCAGCACGATAACGCAAGGCCCCATACAACATCGATCACTCGTTAAACTGGGAAGTTCTCCTTCAAGGAAATTATATTTTGCATTAATATTTAAAAATTTGTATGAAATCATAAAGCTTTCTGTTAAGATAAAGAATAATGAATTTCCGTCCGGTCCCCCTAATACAATAAATCGTAAATTTGTAGTTGTTTTAACGCGAATTTTACTTTAAATTTCGAACCTAATTCATTCAGTTTCATTGAATCATTTTTGTATATTGTTGATTGTTATTTTCATAGACATTTCAGCAGTGATTTGTCGAAAAGTGCATTATTTCAATCACATAGACCCAACACCGCTCACCGGCTAAGCTAGGCACCGAATCCCGGCCAATAAAAGGTTCGAAATGTTCCGCATATTACACCATCGCGGTGCACCGTTGCAGTCCTCGGCGACCTTCTAATCGAAGTCGTTTCAACTGCAAAATGCAAATTTACTTCTCTAGCAAACTAAGATACTAAAGTCACCTCTTAGCGGCTAACACCTTTCAGAGTCTGTGAGCCAGAGCGCCCCGTTGTCGATTTTCCGCATGGCTGGCTTCACCTACTTGCGCAGACCGCGGCTCCGAGGCTGTCACCTCCGCTTTACGCGGTAATCTCATCAGCACGATTTGTGCCCTTACCAATTTTTGTGCCTGAAAGGAATTTGACACGCGAGCAATTAGCCAAGGTGACATCGGCTCGCGGTGATCTGCCACCGATATTTTCAGTCAAACGTGACCATTTGCGGTCACCAGCATGCAGATTGCAGAAATTGCAGGCAAATAAAGAAAAAAATTCAATAAATTCTTGGATTGCCCGCACATGAATGTAAGAGCGGCAGTGCAACAACACCTGCGCATGCGAGGTGCACTTAAAACCAGGAAATTCTTACATTTGCTCACGGGACTGTAAGCAGGTGAAAAGTGCTCTCGAGCAAGTCATTAATTAGCCGATAGTGAGGCAATTAAAATTGCAAAGCAGCGTGATCCCCTTCCGGGATTATTTGCGTCGCGTATGCGACGCCATCCACCAATAAACCCGTATTGTTCGACGCGAACCCACGCAGAGTTCAGATCTGCAGTCTGATCGACCTAGTGATAAATACCTGCGAAAAGTTTGCATATTCTGCTGATTCTGCATAATGATTGCCCTCGAAACGGAGATCATTCGGTATAATTAGCGTCGGTGTGTTTTAGCGCATTGTCTAGCTGTTTTTTTTTTTTTTATAAGTCTTAAAAATCCCACAGCTGAAGAAAGAGGGCATTCCAATTTTTTGTTTGTTTCAGTGTAAACAAATCGTTTGGAAAAAGCGCTTGACCGGGCAATTTAGCCAACTGGTTTTAATTCTTTTATGTTTTATTGATGCTGAGGCCGATTGGGTTAAATGGAGGCAAATTATGCTAATAAATTGCGAAAAGTTGGTGAATTTAATGAGGTATATACTGTCATTTTGATACCTGACAGTATGATACTACTCACTAAATGGAACATTACCTACTAGTATTAATAGAATTTGGGTTGGGGTTAACGAATAGTTTTCTTAATTTATTCCATTCAACATATCATTGTCATGTATTGATTATTAGCCGATTTACTCAACTTAAATCTACAAGTATTTTTCACGGTAAACGTCTGGTTATACGGATCCATGTCAATAACCTAGTCATTACTAAAAGATAATAAAGCAGAGAACCTTAAAAAACGTCTATACCAAACAAATTTGGTATACTATTGTTAATATTTGTATTATATTTTTTTACATAATTGCAATCTCTGTCTCTAGGTCACACCTTCACTTGTATGCTCTTTAATTTTGATTTGATTTATAAGATATTTTTCTGTAACGGACGAATAGGTAGAGATACGAACAGAGGAACAAAGTGAATTGTATGTAAATTATGAATGTTGTATTTTATTTTGTATATGATGTCAATTGTATTTAAATTGTAATTGTTATTGCTTGTTGAAGTGGTAGCAACGTATGTAGACTCGACTTTTTCTCCCTCTGTATAGAAATTTGCTGTGATTTAACACCTCCACTTTTTTCATCACTTTTTTTATCTACTTATTTAAGGAACTATGTAACCTATTTTTGTGTTTAACTATTTTTTTGACTGTTCATGCTATGAAACAAATGTACTGAACTTACCCTAATCAAAAAAAGATTCTGTAAAAATACTGAAACCTTGTGCTAGGCATTTTTTTTGTTTTTTGATTCGTAGATTGATCCAAAAACTATGCCAATTTTAACCCCACAGCTGCAACCTCTGTTAAGAAATCAAAGTGAAGTTTCACACGTTTTTTCCTTGATCTGGGCAGCTCCCAAAAGTTAGCCAATTTATCGAAAATCGTGCATTCACTAGCCGCCAATGAAATTGTTAACACCAAAGGTCTGTCAGAGGGCAGTCCGCTTAAACAGTGGGCACCTGTGCGCTTAGCCACCTTGGCCAAAATCCGTATAAAAATTTTTCAATCAGTCTCATTTACCATAGAATTTGCTGGCAGCACGAAAATTTACCCAAAGCAGAAAACGACGAAAAAAAAAAAAATAAGTCATTTTGTTAATGCACGAACAATTACGACATTATAATAGAAACTGCGGCAGGTATTGAGTTACTAACTTGAGAAAAAATTCAATGCGAACGAATTCCAAGAGATCGATTTACGGCCGAAGCTGGTTTGCTCTAGAGTCTTGAGTCTAGTCAGAGACATTCCCAAGAAAAGCGGCTAAGTCACGGAAGCCGCAGCAGGGCTGAGCATAAGCTGGAAAAGTTAATTGCGTCAAAGCTACCGATGCGGGGTGCAGGCACCGTCCAGGTGAGGCTGATTGAAGGTAAACATGCGCAGCCGGACAGACAGACAGACAACGCTGGAAACGGCCCAGGATTGGTGACAGTAATGCGAGAAGAATTTCGCGACCAACAAGAACCTGATTTCCACGAGAAAATCACGAAACCCGAGATGCCCCCGCTGGGCTCTGAATCTGAGTCTGACTCTGATGATCATTTGCAGCGACGGCGGCGCTTAGATTCCGCAGCGCCGCCTTCGGTTCTCAGTCGGCCTGGAAAACGGGCGATAGGTCGGATTAGACGTACCGTCGAGTTATTTGGTTGCAGCAACATTCGCCGGCAACCCTTTCCTCCGATTAGCCAAGCAGCCGGGTCCGCGGATTGTATAATTCGCATCGGTGGGTTCCATCTGGCCGTTTTCCAGTGCTTCACCTTTAAAATTCAAAATTTGCGAGGCCTGCACCGTCGTCGTCGTTGCTCGCGGCATTTAAGGTAGGTCGCCGCGGCAGATCAGCAACACTCTGCTCTAAACTCTTGCATTTCCTCAATTGTAGAAGATTTGCATTTTCAGGCCATTTTCACCTCACCGAGGCTCACACCTCAGCTCGAGGTGAGGTGACACAGCAGCGAAAAATGTCTTTCACCCAGAGTGTTTTTACTTGAAATGCAAGAAAGTAGTAACGTTAAAATTTTATTCGAATGGGTGTCTGATTTCTTGCAGTCTCAACTCTTTAAGACGTTTTAACTAGGACTTTAACGCTACATGCTCCGCGCTGAATATTTTTGTTATCGCTAGTTTACATAATCATATCTGGGTTGACGGGTTTATAAGTTTAAAAAATAAAAATTTCTTTTTGTTGAAGGCTGCAATGAGACAACTTTTTATGGGATTTTTAATTTGGTAACCTAAAACCTAAGACTACTTCGCCACAAGGCATAAAAAGGCTATTACTTCTTCTATCTATCTATCTACCTTAGTCTCTGTATAAGAATCATCATGAAGCATGGCTTTTTAGGGGAGTTTTTCCATTTAAAAGCTTACAAAAATAAAAGTTAAATACAACTTTAGCATACGTTTATATTTTATGAGTATTAAAACTACATTCAATAAACATGTCATTAGAAAACATTGAACACTGTAGAAAGTGCATATTAAGGTCCACAAAATTGAGGCTTATCAAAGAACTTTTAATTTTTTCCTACCCAGCAAAGTGAAAACACAGGTTTTAAATACGAAAAGAATAGCCTCAAAAAGCTAAATTGGTCCAGCAGTTTTCAAGTCAGTTATCTGTTGTCTTATTTCTGACGATCCAGACAATTAGATATAATACTTTCAACTTAAATTCTTTATAACTTCTTCAATTTTTAGAAATTTCGAAACTCATTTTGTTACTCTCGCTAAGTAATATTATAATAAAATTCGTTAATTCAAATAAATTTTTTTCCCGGATTGTTCGATACTAAATGTGATGAATCTTTAGTTTCAGAAATTTAATTTTATGGATAAAAAAAGTAAAAGATATATTTGTGATTGATTTTTTTTTAAATTTTAATAAGAACTTCATAGGGTAGTTCTTTTTCAGCTCTTTTTTTTTCTATACTAAATGAATCCATTCTTTGGCAGATAATCCTAAGTCCAATAAAGAAAGTTTGACCGAAATTATATTTAATAATTTATTTCCGGGTATTGAGAAAATGGGGCTGGGATTTACAGTTTCCAATTACCACCCAAAAATATTACATATCACCTGGAAGTAATCAATCAAACCTCTAAAACCACAATAAATTAATACGTGTCTCTTTCTTCCGATTCATTTTATTTCGAGGCTGAGACCCTTACTCGGGCTTTTATGCTCAGGCAGATTAATAGCCTCGCTCGAAAACAGGCCCACAGCCCCGCCCCTCGAACTCGATGGTAGAAAATCTTACGGAAGACAGCGGGCACCAGCTAATAACACATGACTTATGAAACAATCTCACAATAAAATGGACATGTTAACTCGCCACTGTGCCGAGCAATCAGCCCAAGAAACCGTGGGTCAAGCTAATGAAGTCTTTTGGGCTGGATTTCACCTCTAATTTAGTTCTGGCCACACAAACAGCGACCTTGGCGCGTGGAAATTTTCACGCAAGCCGTTGTAACTTAGCGTGTCATTAGTTTTCCACCAAACGATCGAGGATCGATACCTTAAAAGTGATCCCCATGCCCTGATATCCGCCTTGAAAAGGGAAAGCGATCCGAGTGAGATCGTTTTCAGTAGAAAAATCTAATTAGGCGCAGCCCCGAGGGACTAGGTACTGATCGATAGATTCAATCAACGATCACTCCAGTAATCTTATTTGCGTCTTGCGATCGGTGCAAGTGCGGTGCCCCATAACAAGACGAACGATGCGAAAAATGCGGTTCAATCAGCCGCTGGCCGCCTTGACGTTGTGATCGCGATCGCGAGTCACCCAACTACCTGCTGACCGAGCGCGATCTATGCTGCGAACATGTCCAACTAATTATGATCCCATTCGGCCCGTGTGTGCGCTGTTGCGAATTCCAATTTAAATCGCAATCAACGCGGCACGAGAATTTGCTGCTGCTCAACAGCCAGGAAAAGGTGGCGACGAGCGAAATTTTTGTTAAATATTTGCTCCGGTGATCCGCCACGAATCATTTCTCGTAGAAATTGTACGACCGTGCGTTACCGACGTTGGAAAGCAGACGTAGAGGAAAGCGACCTGGGTGGAGTTCGAGGCGAAAATCTCAGTATCTGTGAATTAAGGCGATTTATTGACCATTATGTGCCAGACCATTCCGCTCCTCTTTTGAGAAGTGACAGAATACTTTTGAGGTGTAATCTGCTCGCGGATCGAGCGGGGCGACCTTTAAGCAGAGTTTATGTTCCGCGTCGCTGCAAAAGTCGATAAAAGTGAGTTATGGAAGTGGGTTTGGTTCAAAGGGGTTTAAGGTAAACAGCCACATTTTACTGCCGGTACTCAAAGTGGCTCAAAGTAAACGTGCCCAGAAGAAATAGCGTCCTTCAAATCATGCTGAACAGTCCCTTGTATTATGCCTTCTTTTCCTATTTTATCTTTATTTGCAGATCTCCCATTACTGACCTCGAACAATACTCCTTGTTACTCGACACTAAATTTATATAATACTATCTTAAAATATTTTGAACCTCAAAAATTAACTATCTATTTATATAG
This sequence comes from Eutolmus rufibarbis, assembly GCA_963920795.1. Taxonomy (NCBI): domain Eukaryota; kingdom Metazoa; phylum Arthropoda; class Insecta; order Diptera; family Asilidae; genus Eutolmus; species Eutolmus rufibarbis. The sequence goes on from OY987206.1 coordinate 43,730,510, forward strand.
ATTTGTATGGTTCTCATCATACAATATGTATTAACAAAATGAATGTACATACGTTGTTGAAGTACTATTATTTATTTATTCTTTTAACTTTATCATCATTACCTCGCGTTACTTAATAATATAGTTTTTCTCATAGAATCTGAATATGCAATAAACAACCAAAATTTAAATTTTTTTTAGTTACTTCTCCCCCATTTAGGTAATTTTAGTAAAAAAAAAAAAAGTAGAATGACAGAGCTCTTCAAAATAATAAACTTTTACTTATATCAAGTTCTTAACTTTTGGTTTACGAGGTTTAGCTTTATTTAAGTTGAGGTAGAGTAATTTTTATTACTATTTACTTATTTAAAACATTTTGAATGCAGTTTAATGCTGACTGATATTGAGTATGCCAAGTAATGACAAGTAACAGGATATTGACTACTTCTAAACAAAGTTGAGTAATTTTTGTATTAGGACAAAGCGTATTATTTAGGTACTGTTTTAATCTTATAGTGTTTTACAAAGCAATCACAAATTTCGTCAAAGTACTTTACTGACCTACTCTATAAGGCAAACACTTGAATTTCTTAAGAATGCGACAAAATTGAAAAAAATTCCTCATGTTAGAAAAGCATGAAATTGCCACCACCTGAGAAATACCCCTTTTGAAATGGTGTGTTGAATCTGGGTGGTGACATAAACGATTACGCAAAGAATAGCAAAGCTACGGAAAAGTAACCAGTCGCGCGAAAAGTTCAATGAGCTCAAACCATTCATACTCATACCTCACGAGCAGCTCCATTTCTAGACAGATTGAGTCACCCAATCAATTAAATTTCTCCCGCCCCTACAAAGAGGCATACCGCGAAAAAAAAATTTACCTTGGCGCACGCAAATCGGTTGGCTAACACAAAAGGTAAACAGCCGGGTGAAAAACGTTTGTTTACAAACAACCGACTGCCAGCGCGGAACCCAATTAGCCCGATGTTTCTTGAGGAAAGCGTCTGATATCTTGAGATCTCTCATTTGGCGAAGACGATGCGAAAGAAGCGGAGAAAGACCGTTGACAACGCTCGAACGCTCGCAGTCGCCAATCAAGCAGTTGTGCGGCGGCGGCGTGTGGTTTGACGCCACAAATGGATAGCCCCGACGATGAAGACATGGAAATGCCATCAATGAAAGTGCCGATGCGAGTACGCCACCCGTAACAAGATTTTCGCTGATTAGCTGGCTTCAGTGCACCACAATTAGCCCCTTCGACGAAGTTTCTCCTTCTGCGGCACTGATTGGCGGCAGTTATCTAAAGGCTAACGAAAAGAGCCGCTCTATTGCGTCCCACTTAGTTGGACAATGAGAATTGAAAAAAAGCAATGTATTAAATAAAAAGATCCACAGGATCATCTTTATTCTGACTTCAATGCTTTATCATGTATTCGAAATAAAGGGTAATAGAATTTAGACGAATTCACTTCTTAAGACCTTTAATTTAATACCCCACACGATGGATTTCAATTATTTTAATTTTTTCAGTTGGACAAATGTATTGCACCTTGTGGCGTCCCTGTAAAAGCTTTTGTAAAAGCATTATATGTAGAATTCCCTTTAAAAGAGAGAGAGAGAGTGAGAGAGAGCTTGCGTTGCTTGTTTACACATTTTTGTGTTTGTTTTGTCCAAAAACTGTGATTTCGTGTCGAGTGACTTTAAAAGCTCTCTCACTCCTGCGAAAGCTTTCTTAAAAACCCGGCATTGTTAACACAAAACGTTTTGTGTCGCATTTTTAAGAAAGCTTTTGTGATAGAATTACATGTAAAGATGTGTTTGATATTTATAAACTATTTTCAGTTACTTAAACAATAAATTTAATTGTTTTTAACACATCTTTTTTTTTTTTATAGATATATAGGAATTTTTAAATAGGCCGTTTTGATATGGAAGTTTGAAAGCTTTGTACTGCCTCTTGAGCTCTTCGAAAAGGCAGAAGTATGCTATTATCTATGTATAACATAAAATGTGTTTATGTTTTATTCTGAACTTTTTATTATTGAGCATTTCAATCCAGATTGAATTCAGTGGTGATAAAAAAAATATCAAATAGGTCATTTTATTTCTTTAAAAAAAACCGAATGCAAGCAGTATTCTCTGTGGCCTCATTTTATTCTGTTCACAGACAACAGGGCGCCTATTTATGCACTTCTAGAACCATGTTGTCCACATCTATTCAATTCAATCACTTTAATCTCTATCCAGGAACTGCAGATAGTAATAAATTTCCCTATTTCTTTCTTTTTTACAGACGTTCCCCAGCTGTCCCATCAATTGTGCTTCAAATCAGGACACCACCGAGGACGGCAGGACGAACGAGGACAGCGGCGTTTTTCAGGTGTTGAATTTGGCGGCGCTACGTTCGCGTCTGCCCGAATTGAGTTGCTGGAACAGCCTCCTGAACTGCCACCAGACGACGTCGAATTCGTCTCCGGATGGTGGTAAGGGTCCGGTCCGAGAGGAGGCCTCCAGCAACAATAATCGACACTACACGAACAACAATATCATAGGATATAATTTCGGTGCTAGCAACAGCAACTACCCGAAGGAGACGCCTCTCCACCGGTTCTACCGCGACCAGCAGAAAAAGAAGATGCCGACGTTTCGGAAGAGGGGCTGGTGCGGCTGCTTCCAGGTGAGTGTCGTCGTCCATGCGCCAACCTTTCCTACGGGTGTGAACCCTGCTCAAGAGCATTAACGAGGTCGTTAGGGAACGCAGTCTAGGTTTACTCCGAACCTCTGCAAGTTTAAGTAAATAGACATAAAAGAAGACCTACTCACCAGTTAACTACTTTAGCCAGCAAAGTGGAGTAATACCCTCATTATGCTGCAATTTGCCTATATTTTGTATCTTCGTAGCTCGTGCAGGTGCCGTGCACACTGTGATTTATTCGTCTCAGCGGCGAGATTCACGAGACTTGTGTAAAATGCATAATGAGGTAGACCTCGGTGCAGCTTCGTTTTGGCACCGCCGCCGTCGCAACAACTTTCGCTGGAGTGGAACTTTTGTTAGTATTTGCGGAGGAATCTAATTGTCCTCGTTACGATTGAGTCGAGCATCGTCGAGGGTGCAATATTAATTCCAAGAATGTGTAAATCATCCGGCCGTCAACTCAAGAAATCCAGTGATTGATGCTTAATGCAACGGTTTGTTGCGTATGCAAAGAAAAACGGGGAATATGCTAAGTTTAGAATTAATATGCTAAGGCGGTAGAGTTAAAAAGAATGCTAAGAGTTCGAAATACAAAATTGTTTTGACCTCTCAGTCTTGAGTTAATAGCTAAAACTTTAGTATTATAAGCAAGAATTATCATTAGGTCTTGGTATTTAAAATTGCAATATTAAAATATAAAAACTAAAAAAAGGTGCCTCTTGTCTAGGGAGTATTTGAAATTCTTTACATATGAATTTTGAGCAAGATCACTCATGTGTAGGAAAAAATATCGATTTTTTTTTGGTCAACTTCATATCAGTACTTCGCAATGCGGTTCTGTAGTTAACTTTACTTAATTTTTCTAATTTGTGATAATACAAAAACCAAATTTATAGAGCTTTTATAGTTTTGAACTGATACGCAAAATCAAGCAGCACTGGTCTAGGATAATACTAGGAATATTAATCCAGAGGGGATTTAAATTTTATTTTTAATTCGACGTAATGATGTTTTCATTTTCAAATTTTATAGTAGATTCAAATTTAAGTGCAGTGATGAAATAATCTGGTTACAAGTTATCCATAAAGATCTGATTTACTTCTACAGCCAATAATTTTACTACTCCTACAGGCTACAGATTTAATTTATGTAAAAAAAATATGTATCAACTTTTACCAGCGTAAAAATCAATCGATAGCCATTATAGATCCTGTTGTATCCTTCAATGTTAAAAATCCACTTAAGACCAGGATGTAGCAACGAGGAACCTCCGGGTTCATTGCTCAGACAATTTCTCTTTATTAAACCAATAATATTTAAATTGTTATGATTTCTACAAAACCGGCTAATTAATTTACATATTTAATTTAATTCGCTTATAAATTCAGGTTAAAAATAGCATGAAATAAGTGATAAAATTAAACGTTTATCAGTTGCATGATCGAAGCAAAATGTTTGCTTGGCACCTCCATCCAAAGAAACTGCAGCAAACCCTAGTTGTTGTTCTGCAGAAAATCACAGACAGGAGCATTAAAATTAAAAGTTATTCCACAATATCTTAGGCGACTAATTGTAAGTAAAACCAAGGTGACAGCCTTGCACCGTCTTCCTCGAGCAACATACAAACAGTTCGAAAAAGAAAACAACTTTCGTGGTAGAGGTCAAACGACGACAAAAAATTTCAGTAATGTAGAAGCCACTTGGAGCCGTCCACTACAAGTCAGGTTCCATAATTCATAAGAGTGCCGTTCATGCAATTTCTCAGATTCGTTTAGGGTACATCTCGAGCAAACGGATAGTTTTAAGAGCTCCATTGAGACGGCCTAATCGACCATTTACCGTCGACATTTGCCCACTTTAATTGTCCAGAAAGCTCTTTATCGCATAATTGCACCGGGAATAATTTGGTAATCTCTAAAAAACTGCTTAGATCACCGAGGAATGCAGCTGGTGGTTTGCCTTACTCACGTACTTCCCTGTGAGTAAATCTCATTACGCTGCAAAGTCACTGAAAGTTGTCATTAAGTCTGCATGCTTCCGTCTTTTATCATCAAGATCACTTGAGGAATGAAAGTCAATCAAGGAAAAGTGGTGATCTTCACACTCTCCTCCGGCACAAGCAAATAAAGCTATGACTTCTCGAGGATCCAAGGCCCCGAGAAGATTATGGCTCGATTGGACAGCATTCAAAATTTTGCAAGATCACCATCGATCAAAGGGAAATTTAGCGATAAAGATCGTGAAGAGGAAGCAGTCGCGTTTTCGCATAAAACGTGAAAATGGATCGGTGGTAAGAAGTGCGGCCGCCACAATTTTGCAAGCGACCACCGCTCGATCTTTTGATTGATGCTGAACTGCGGAGTTGATATACATTCACGATGAATTGGACAGGGCAGCCGATCGCAATCACTTTGCGAAGAGAACTTTGTGAAAGTAGGGGCGTGATCGATCTGATCGACGGCGAAAGCCCAGGCCATGAGTTATCCTACTCTAGGTGAAATTGAGAACGGTTCGTTTTTAGTATTGAAAGGATTAATTAGACTAGAATTGGGACAGTTGTAGTTCCTAATTATTGCACTTTTTAAAGGCCATTAGCCGTAAGTACAAGCAAAAACCGGAAGCATTCTCATTTCCTTTATCAAATCCATCGATCACTTTTGCTCCCATCAAGTGCATAACATTGACTCAAATGGGATTAATTCGGTTGTGGCAATTAGCCTTGAACTTAGATCTAAGATTACATAAAAACAGTTCGATTGTTAGTGTAGGTATCATTGCCTCAATTAGGGGATTAGGCTAAACCAATTACTCTGGATTAAATCGGATCAAGAGGCCGGATGGACGGACGGCCGTTACAAGACAAGCTAATTTTACAACAAAAGCCAAATCTGACGCTAATCCGTGCCAACAGCAAAACAATGACGTTGGGCTCCCAGCCATTTTCACCATACTCAGCATGGGTGGTGTGCACAAAAAATAAAAAAATTCGAAGGCGCCTGGCAATTTTGAGGCTCGTTTCGCCCAGTCATGGCAATCGTCCGTCCGCCTCCTGAAGGCCGCAGTGGTCACTTTCTTTCGCTAACTCTTTAAAATTGTGCAAAATCCACCTTAAAGGCAACTGAGCCCGCCCTTTTTCGAACGTGTTTGCCAGCAAAAAGATTTCAGCATCCGATCAGGCCGATATTGGCGCAATCTTCTAATAACCGTTGTTAATAAAATTTTCTTAGCTGGCGGCACGGCACACTTGTGTATGACAAGATAACAATGAAATTTCGCAGAATTATGATCGTGGCAATTTCTGAAGGGGCTTCTAGCGCCTTTGTTCCACGTGAAAATTGCAAGTATGGTAAACACCTTCTAAAGATCGCTCTCGCCGTGATTGGCACCTTAATGTGCGGATCTTCTGGCGGCCTCTAATGGTTTTTTTTACTTCCAGAGGAAGGGGCACGATGCGTGCGCAAATTAAGGCGCATTGAGTGCACATCTCGCGGCTTCTTTTGATAAAGCGCCAGTTTGCAACTATTGCCGCAAACGATGACTTGAAGTTATTTTAAGGTGATCAGAGAAAGTTGTTGTTTGCTTCGAATTTGAGTGGACAACGTTTTCACGGGATTTAAGCAACAAAGAATTGGTCTCATTACCCTTACAGTTCAGTTCCATTCCTCGGAATCAAAATTTTAGTTAGTAACTACTTTATGTGATTACCATTCCTAGAAATGAAGAGCAGACGTAGAATACCTTACATTAATTAATTATTTCCTTTTCATTGAAAACGTTATCGAATTAGTTAGCACTTCTAACCCATTTTCCTATCTTTTTTGTAATTAAACATTCTAAAATATTTTGCTTACTTAAAAGTTATAGAAGACAAGAAATAAAATTTATGACAAAAAGGCAAAAAATAAAATTTATGTGTTTCGAATGAAGATCCTTTATGTTTTTATTCTACTCTTATTTGTATAGAGCAAAATCGGTCAGATAAACAGGTAAACTTACAAAGACAAATTTGAATCCTGTGCTGTAACTTCTGGTAAATTTATTTTTTAAACTATAATAATTAAAAAGAGGAATGGATTTTATATAAAAGAGCACAACGAATTTTAAATGCTTCAAATATTAAGTAAATTTATGATTTCGTTTGATGATTTTCTGCGAAGAAGTGATATTTGTTTTGTTTCTGTGTAACTAGTGGCACCGTCTTGTTGAAATCCGAGATCTTCGATGTCCATGTCTGTTGACCTGATCCTAGAAAAAAATTTATCTAATGCCACTATAAAGAGTAGCATTGAGTGTAATAGCTTTTTTTTTCATAATCTTTAAAAAATGTTTAACGGAAAATGTCTGATTTTGTAATTCCAGGATGACGAACCACCTGAAATATGTGTGGTCGAGGGGGCGTTCACTTTACAAACGCTTACCCCAACACAGCCTATGCCATCGGTCGATGAGCTTGACGCAAAATTCGCCGAGCTGGTCGAAGAGTTGGATTTAACAGCGCCAAATAAAGCAGCAATGCTTAGTCTTCCGCCACAAAAGAAATGGCAAATCTACTGTTCCCGGAAGAGTCCCCAGGAAATAAGCGAAGGTGGAACGGCCGCGATAACCCTGCCGCCCACGCCAGAACACTACATCGAACGTCTCAAGGACATTGCCATACAGCTGAAAATGAATCCTGAAGATTCCCCGTGCCATGAATACAGCTCAAGGGTTGAGAGTCAAACGGCCTTTCTAGACGCTCTAAAGACTGCTCTTAGAACATCAGCGCACAGCTTTGTGTTACGATTTATGGAATTGCAAGGGCTTCCAGCACTCTTAGATCTTCTCCAGAATTTGGACATTCGCGTGGCTAACAGTTCGTTACACACCAGCCTTATAGGATGCATTAAGGCGCTAATGAACAATTCGGTGGGTTTTTTAAAGATTCCTTTTTTTATTAGGCTAGCCTAACTAAGAAATTTTCTGAGTAGACCGGTCGTGCCCATGTCCTCGCACATCCAACGAGCATAGACACGATAGCAAGATCTTTGGCCGCCGACAATATTAAGACGAAGGTAGCCGCTCTCGAAATTCTTGGTGCTGTTTGTCTTGTTCCAGGGGGACACAAGAAAGTCTTGTCTTCCATGTTGCACTTTCAGGAATTTGCAGCGGAAAGAGCCCGGTTTCAGGTAGGTTTTCTATTTTTCTTCTTTAGAACTAGGTATTAAAAGAACTCCTCTCGGTAGGGAATCATAAACGACTTGGACAGATCAACAGGTGCTTACCGTGACGATGTTAATCTCAAAACAGCTATCATGTCTTTCATAAACGCTGTCCTAAACTACGGTCCTGGACAGGAGAACTTGGAGTTCAGACTGCATTTGCGGTACGAATTTTTAATGCTTGGCATTCAACCGATAATTGAAAAGCTGAGAAAGCATGAAAACGAGACCTTAGACAGGCATTTGGTAAGTCATTCCAAAAATCACTTAGTATTGGTAAATTAAGGGATCCTTTACAGGATTTTTTCGAAATGGTTCGAAACGAAGACGAAAAGGAATTGGCCAGGAAGTTCACGCACGAGCACGTGGACACGAAGAGTGCCACAAACATGTTCGATTTGCTCCGGAGGAAATTGAGTCACTCACCAGCGTATCCTCATCTTCTGTCTCTTCTGCAGCACATGTTGCTTCTACCATGTAAGGACCCTTTCTAGCTTGAAAAATGTTGACTATAAAATAATTCAATTTCAGTTACCGGCCAGTGCAACCAGCACTGGTTAATGTTTGACCGCGTGGTACAGCAAATCGTCCTGCAAACAGAGGAGAGGCCCAGGAGTGACATAGACACGGATGTTGCTGGGAATGGTAAGCCAGAAAGGATTCACGATCCAGACGTTGGTCCAATTCAAATCGATGTGAAAAAAATCGTCAAGCTTCTCGTAAAAGAGGAAGAACTGACTGCAGCTCGAAGTCGAGCTGAGGAGCTTGAAAGAGAGAATTCCGACATCCAAGCGAAATTGGCGAAAAAGGAGCAGGAGCTTGATCTTCGAATGCAAGAAAAGGAAGATCTAGAGACTAGTTTGGCTAGAATGCGTGAACGTCTTGAAAAGGAGAGTGCGAATCACTCGCAAGCAGTCCAAAGAGCTTTGAATGCAGAAATGAAGGCTGAGGACCTGCAGCACCGCCTCATGACGGAGCAGCAGGAGAGGAGTCGCCTTGAACGTTTAGTTACCGAGGGATGCATACCTGATGACCAAAAAGTTGCCGGGCTGACTGGATGCAATGGGGAAGTGTCCCCACCAGCTCCACCACCTCCAAAACCTGCCCCGCCACCACCCCCACTGGTTGCTCCACCTCCACCACCTCCGTGCCCAGGAGCACCGCCTCCACCAATGCCAATGACTCCAAGTAAGTTGGTTTTCTTTTTCAAAACTTAAATTTTTCAAGATCCACTTGAAAATTTCACGTCTACAAACGAATTCAATTGTTTGTCCTTATTCAAAAAAGCTGAAACAGTGTTTTATTTTCAATCAGCAACTGTGAAAACCCCAATATATATTTTCATGGAGAGTAGTTGAATATTTGTTGAACATTTTCTGCCAGCCTTTACGGTTCCTCACTTTAAAATTTAAATTCGCTTAAATCCCAAATCAATTTCCATTGGAATCAGTGATTCAGAAAATTCTTATGGACTCATTTTCACTGAAGCAACTTAAAATTTAAATCGTCTTGAAGGTTTTAATGGTGATCCCTTTAAATTTACATTTTACAAAATGTTTTATTATGTATATAAAATGAATTTATTTCAGCCCCACCCGCCCCAAAGCCAGAAGTACCAAAAAAGAATGTTCCGCAGCCGGCGAATCCGTTAAAAAGTTTTAACTGGTCAAAGCTTCCGGACGCAAAAGTCCAGGGAACCGTTTGGAGCGAACTGGACGATTCGAAGTGGTACAACACAATGGAGTTGGAGTCCATCGACAAACTTTTCTCAGCCTACCAGAAGAATGGTGTTTCGGTAAGACTTTTCCGGCTGAGCGAGCGCTTAAGATTCCCACTTACCTACTTCCGTTTTGTTTAATTTTATTCGCAAACAGAACGACGGCTCCATCGAGGACCTCCGGATGATGGGGAAGGCGAGGACGAAAATTCTGTCGGTCATCGACGGGCGAAGGGCTCAGAACTGCACGATTCTGTTGAGCAAGCTGAAAATGAGCGATGAGGAAATCTCAAAGTGAGTAATCCGCCGCGGAGGGTGCTGAGTCGGGGTTTACGGGTTTTTTTTAAAATAAAAAAATAAAAATATTTTTCCAGGGCAATCCTGTCGATGGACTCGAACGAGCAACTTCCCATTGATATGGTGGAGCAGTTGCTGAAGTTTACTCCGTCTGCGGAGGAAAGGGCCCTTTTGGATGAGCATAGCGAAGATATCGATTCCCTCGCTAGGGCCGATAGGTTTTTGTATGAAATCTCAAAGTAGGTTTTAGGTTTAGTTGAGGTACTTCTCCGTGCTAACGCTTAGCCCCCAATCTCTAGAATACCTCACTACGAGCAACGACTGAAGAGCCTGCACTATAAAAAACGATTTATGATGACTGTGAACGACCTCTCCCCACGCATAGCCAGCGTGATGGAGGCATCTCGGGAAGTAGCAAGGTCCAGACGTCTGCGGAAGCTGCTGGAATTAGTTTTAGCTTTAGGTAAAATTTTATTAGAGCCACTTAGTCAAATTATACCAATTTTGAAATCTGCAGGAAATTACATGAATCGCGGCGCCAGGGGCAATGCACCGGGCTTCCGTCTTGCATCACTGAACCGCTTAGCTGATACCAAATCGAGTTCCCTCAAGGGGACCACACTTCTTCACTACCTCGTTCAGGTGATCGATAGAAAATTCAAAGATTTGCTCAAGCTGGAGGAGGATCTGCCCCACGTGAGGGAGGCGTCCAAGGTCTCCTTGGGGGAGATGGACAAGGACATTCAAATGCTTCGCACGGGACTGAACGAGGTCTCCAGGGAGATTGAGTTCAATCAGAGCGCTGGACCACCGCAGGCTGGAGATAGATTCCTTCCGGTGATGAGGGAATTTCACGCCCAGGCATCGGTCAGGTTTGCTGAATTAGAGGACCAATTCCAGGACATGAAGACGAGATTCGATCGTGCGGTGCGATTGTTCGGGGAAGATGGTTCTGTTGTGCAGCCGGATGAGTTCTTTGGCATTTTCGACACCTTCCTGACGGCGTTCACTGAGGCGAGGCAGGATAACGAGAACTTCCGGAAGCGACAGGAGGAGGAGGAGAAAAGGGCCAAGCAGGAAGCCGAGCTCAAGAAGCGCACAATCGAGCGGAAGAACAAGGAGGGCCTCATGAACTCGGTGGCGCGCAATTTGGGCCTCAAGGGGAGCAGCAGCAACGGCACTGATGTTGGACCCGGCAGAGGCGACAACACCAAAGGGGAGTTCGATGACCTTATCTCAGCCCTTCGCACGGGAGACGTTTTCGGGGAGGACATGGCGAAGTTCAAAAGGTCAAGAAAAGCGCGGCTGGGCACCGGGAACACATCGCCCCGGCACAGTGTGCACCGGGAAGAAAGCAGGGAAAGGACCGTGCGACGGCAGTAAGGTCCGCTCTTTAGGAGGCTCGTTTCTTCCTACTTTATTTCGATGGGCGTTACTCAGTCACACTCGTGCTAGAGTTTCGATAGAGTGTCTAGACAGCAATAGGGCAGTCTTAGCGTATTGTAGCCAGTTCATAGTCATTAGCCAGGCAATCGTCGTTTTTTCCCTCATTATTTCAAAGTCACAAAAGGCATCACACAGCATCGTCCCCACCCTCAGTAACATCCTGTGGAGACTTCCGAGTCTTTTCATCACATTGTACAAAGCGCCCGCTCATTTTAATAAAAAATTTAAATTCGTTTCCACTCCTTGTTTATAGTCCCCGCCCCCACCCGCCCAGCTCCTCCTATTTTAGCACCCAAAATGAATTAGGTTTACTCTTTTGTAAGATTTTTAAGCCATTCTCTGTATTATTTTTATTTTAAAACTTAATTCCGTGCGCAGCGGATGTTGTGTTGCGTTTTTTCCTCTACCCAGTTCGCTAAATGTTGTATGCAAAAATTTTGTACTTACTAAGATCTAAAGGTATTTGTAAGTGTATGATCGTCGATTTCTGGAACATTTACTAGAAAAAAGACAAACAGACAGGTGGAGCAAGTAGCGAGTAAAAATTTTCCAACATTTGCATTTTTATTGAAAAGTGGAAAAAACCAACACGAAATTCTAATAAAGAAAAAATATGAAACAAATTAAAGATATTTTTCGGGTGGGGACATGTTTGGGAACATACACTCTCGTGGTTTTAATTAATTGAGGTTGAGGTTGTTTAAATATCTAAATGCCTTATCTTCAGAGTAAAATGTGATTTTAAGAACGATTAAACTTTTATTAATAGAAACCTAAATTAATGCGTGTAGATAAAAAATAAATTTAATAATTCATGCCCAAAAAGAAAGGCACGGTTTTTCGCTATTCATCATTTTATTGAGGTATCCTAAAACTGAACTAGAATTTGAGTCATGCCTAAGAGGAAATCTCTATTTTCATGAAAAACGCGTTAAATATTAAGTTTTAGCCAGAATGCAAAGTTGGTAAGTAAAATGACATTAAATTTAAAGGACCGTGTATTATGCAAATTTTTATGTATTTCTCAAAACCTCTAATAGCCGACTAGCTTAGCTACTTACTACATGTATTTACTTTTACTTTGCAATTGTTTTAGAGTTAATACTACATAGACCAAATCTAGTCAAGCGCTAGTGCAAAGATTTGTACACCTTTAGCTCTGTATAAGTTTTATTAAAGAACCTCCCTTCCATTTTGTGATATAGTTAAAATTCTAGCCTGAGTCCTAGAAGGAGTATCTAAAATACTTTTTGATCGTCTTTAGGCTTACTTTCTTTTACTTTCTTTTTCTAAACCCATATTTTACTGAATATTTTATTTTATTTTATTATATTTTATTTAATTTAAATTATTAACTTCATAACATTTTCATCTCGATCTAAGAAAAAACAAAAGTAAGAAGTAATAAAGCTGCCCTCCTGGGCACAAAGAGTTCATTTAGTTCTAGCTCCGGTTCTCGTCGTTCTACTGCCCAAAGCTCAGTCTCCTTCGAGAGTTCAAAATTTCCTTGATCTCCCTCTGCAACTCATTCTTGAACTCCCGGAGCCGCTTTAGTTGATCCTCGACTCGTTCGAAGTCCAGGAACGTCCCCAAGCTTCCCGACATCCGGAGTTGGTCCTTGATTCTGAGGAGCCGTGTTTTTATCTCCTCGTAGGGGAGGAACACTTCGTCCATCAACTCGTCCTCGCTTGACACCAGGGCGGAGCACCACGCCTGAATGGTCAGGTCATTGCAGAACCTGCGTTTTAGTTCGAAGAATTCGGTCGTTGAGGTGAAGATAGCTGAAATATTGCTGTGAAGAGTGGGCTGAAAAAATATTTTTTTTAAAAATAACATGTGGAGTTTAATTGCAGCCATTTACATTGTACTGCTCGAGTTTAACGTAGTCCTCGCCTTTCACCGCGCACGTGTTTAACTTCTGCTGCAGGACCTCCTCAGTGATCTGGAGCCTGTAGCCCCGGGGGGTTTTAACGACTCCCGGATAAGAGTCGAACAAATTTACACATTTTTTCTGCTCCAGCGATAAATCAAAGGTGAGTATCTGCGGGAGGACTTTGTCAAAGAACTGGTTTCTTATAAAATCCTTATTCTGGTCATAATACTGCGGAAATTCGCGGAGGAAATCGTCCCAGGTGCTCGGCCACTCGCACCGGAAGACCCGATTTCCTGTGGTAATGAAATCTACAAGCCGCATATGTAGAAAACGATTTTCAGCATCTGTAAACAGTGCAAACTCTAAAGAATAGGTAAAAATAAAAAGATTTTCCAACCTTCCCCGGCCATGTCAAAAAGATCTGCTATTTGTTTGAAGAAAGTATAAAATGAAAATGGTGCATACTTTGAGGAGCTTGTTGCACAAAATGGAGACTGGTTCACATCTAACACAAGGATGATTTTTATCCACTGAACTCTGAATGTGACAGTTTTGGTTCCAATAAAGATGGAGGTGATTCGTAAAATTGCAGTTTTTTCGATTTTAGCTCATTTAACAGTGTTAAGTAGATGTTTGGGAATTACGTGCCGCAATGAAAATGGAAACCCCGTTGACTGGTAATATTTTCTTTAGAAAATTTCCTTAAAAATCGTTAAAATTCCTCAGGTTCTATTTATACAAACTTCCGCTCGACTACTTGGGAGGCCATTTTAACGGAAATAACGGTTTGAACTACATGTACCTGTCGTCAAATAATTACGAAAACGGCTGGCAGATTTCTGCTAAATTAATTGACGAGGAAGAAAGTTTGCCTGGAAAAACTTTAACAGCTCTATCGAATAATGCCCTGGTTGTGGCCTACAATGACGAGACCCCGTCTGGGGCCACCGACGAAAGTGACGGGCATACGAAAGGAGTCGTCGCTGTGGATGAATCCAGTGGCTTTTGGCTAATTCACTCCGTCCCCAAATTCCCGGACCTTATGGCGCCCTACGGCTACCCCAAAACCGGGACTCACTACGGACAGAGCTTTTTATGCATTTCCTTCAACAGCTCTCAGGCTGATTTGGTTGGGAAGCAGCTAATTTTTAACGAACCCAACATTTACCACACAAAAGTCCCAGACACACTTCGAGGAAGATTTCCAAATATTGAGTCAGCTATAAATAAGGCTTGGAGGAAGGAATCCCCTTTTTGGAATGAATTGACAATTTCCTCAATCAATGGCACCAAATTTCAATCCTTCGCAAAGGGCAAGAAGTTTAACAAGGAACTTTACGAGGACTTTGTAGCACCAGCCCTCGACCAGGACTTGTACGTGGAAACCTGGAGGCATGGACCGGGCAATTTACAATCGAATTGCTCCAAGAAAAATAAGTAAGTTATCTTCCATAAGTACATAATTTATATTTTATCGCTGTTCACATTTTTCAGGGTCCTAAACGTAAACCGCCTTAAAAGAGAGGAAATTCAGTTTGAGTCCACCTCAGACCACTCGAAATGGGCGGTTAGCTCTAGTGATATAAAATGGATTTGTGTCGGTGATATAAATCGTGCTGAGCATCAATTGGTAAGGGGAGGAGGGTGCGTGTGCCAGAAAAATTACGATGTTGCAAAAGCCTACCAAGAGCTGGTTGCTGGCTATGAAAAGTGCCCGGCTTCTTGATTCTTTGGACTAAAAAATAAGGAATTATTTGTGTAAGGTAAATAATTTAAATAATAGTAATATACCAATTATTTTGCATTCGGGTAGTACTTAACAAAATGAGAAACTAGATTTTCTTATCGAATACTCAGGTCAATTATTTTATTATAATAAACAGCAATGTTTATAAAAATCAATTTAATCATAAAAGCAAGTTTACATTTTCAACCTAAGTCCTGTTGCCTTGTAACTTCCTTTTTAAGTTCTTTACAAGTAATCTATTCTCAAGGTTCGGTTTAGGTCGCTTCTCAGTCGATTCGCTATCAGAATCTTCTTCCTTCTTACCTTTCTCTGGCTTCGAATGTCTTCTCTTCAGTTTTTCATGGATAATCTTCTCCATTCCCTTAGTCTTCTTAAAGTGCGAGTCCGTGGGATCAATGTTGAATAAATGAGACGTATAAAGAGCTTTAAATCGACTGTCTTCGATGTTCACCTCGAAATTATCTTCGGCTTCCACTTTAGCCGCTTCAATTTCCTGCTTAGACTTTTTAACCTTCTTGCGCCGCTTCTTCTTCGATTTCGTTTCATTTTCTGCTTTTTGTATCTTCTCCAGGCTAAAGTGCTGCTTATCATCGTCGCCATCGTCTAACAGAAGTTCTAGTTCTTTTGCTTTTCTATCTTCGTCTTCAGAATTGCCTTCATCCTTATTCTTCTTGGATTTCTTTTTGTTCTTCGCTTCTTTTGGAGGCTCGAAGTCTCCATTAGCGAATTCCTCAGCAAAGTAAGGGTCGTTCATATCAATCCCATCCGGTAGATCATCTGAGCTACGGTCATCCTCGTCGTCGGTGCCCTTTTTCTTCTTCTTCCTCTCCTCCTTTCGACGTTTGTTCTTCTCCCGCTTCTTCTCCAGGACTTTTTCGATAGGAGTGAGGTTCTTTTTATTTATCTCTTTATCTTCTTTGGATTTAGAATCAACATTCACACCCCAAGAGTACTCCATCTCGAATTTTCCTTTCTTAGCCTCTTCCTCCTTCTTGTTGATCTCCTCTAAAAGGGATTTATACATGGATATTTCATCCTTAGACTTGCTATTATTTTCCTCAGCCTCTGCAGTTTCATTTTCCGCATTTTCATCTTCATCTTTAGCGCTGTCGTCCTCGTCTTCACTGCTGCAAGCCACATACTTCCTTAAATCAGCATCGCTGATTTCGTTCAGCTTTCCCGCGGCTATTTTCTCATTCAGCTCCTTCCTTTCAATCTCAGTTTCGTCCCAGGTCAGGTCAACTTTGGCTTGGTAGAGTGCAGTTGTTGCAAACATGCGTGGCTTGTACTTGGTTAAGTCAGGCAGTTCCGTGCATACCTCCTTGGGTTCATCGTCAAAGGTCGTCTCATCCGGGATGAAGCGGAGGTCAAGCCTTGTCGCGGAGCTCTCGTATTCCAGGCCATCGCACTCTTTGTACAGCTTATCAGCCGTGGCTACGGAGTCGCACTCAATCACCGCGTAATAGTACTTGAGCCGGTTCAGCTGGTACTGGCGTAGTTTCTCCATGTGGTACTCATCCCCTTCCTCTGCGTCGCTGTCCTGCTCCTGGACCAGCTCCTCTTCCTCTTCCGAGTCTGAATCTTTCTCAATAAGCTCTGGTGGTCCGTGCATCTCCTCCTCAGCCATTCGCTCCTTCCCGAACTCGGACGGGTAAATCTTCACGCTGAGGATGGAGCCCCCAGGCGGGAGGAAAGAGTTGCACAGAACTAGAATATCGGAGGCGCGAATCCTGTCCCAGTCCATGTTGCAAGCAGCTAGCCTTCGGGTGGACTCATCCGTTTTGGGGGCGTCATTGTCCAGCTCGCCCCAAACGTGCTCGATGAAGACTTCATCGTCTTCTTCGGATGACTCGTCGTCTGATGAGCTGTCGGAAATTAGCCTCCCTTCCCCACGAGCGTAGTCAAATTGGGAGTCCAACAGTTTTTCTTTAATTGCAGAAGGGAGTAACTCTCCATCGTCCCCGAGCTCATCGTTGGAAGCAGCCTCAACGGAATCTGCATCTTCTTTTGTAATTACCTTCTCCTCGAGCTGCCTTTCCTGTTCCTCGTCCTCCTCGTCCGAAGATCTAATATCGTAGTATTTCTTTAAATCCTCAGATGAAGTTTTATCCACTTTTCTGCCGTATTTATCGACGGTGTATTTCAGTTTGAATTTTTCGTCGTGGAACATCGACTCAAAACGTTTGTCGATTTTCACCTTTCTTTCTCTTCGGGGAAGGCTTTTAAATCTGGGATCACTAACAAGGTGGGAGAAGCGTGGATCGCTCCATATTTTGTTGGACTGCTCCTCCTCACCATTTTCCGCTGTTTTACCCATTTTTTCCGCGGAAAAATTTATAAACAGGCAACCAAAATTAAACCAACAGAAGGCACGTGCAGCTGAGACTGTCAGTTTGATCAGCTGATTGTTCGAGTCTCGAAAGGGCACTTCTGTTTAGTGTGTAGTTATGTTATTTTCGGAAGAAAAACTAAAAATTAACTGATTTGTCTCAAATTTATTTATTAATTGTGGGTATTTAAGAAGCGTACTTTTAGCTAATATCTAAATAACCAAATAAAAACAAGGATTTATTTCTTTTTCAAATGTTGCCTCCTGTTTGACAATTAATCGAGGTGTCAAAAATTATTCGTGATATAACCTCAAAAGTGAAAAGTTGTTGAATGATTCTCCGGTGGAGGGTGATTTTATTTGTGCTATAATGCAGAGGTTTTGGGGCTCTGCTCTTCGAAATGTTCGTTATCCGATTAAAATTAAGTTGAGCAGTGAGGGCTCCTACCTCCCCCGGCTATTCTGCATCCAGGCGAACAAGGAGTGTGACTCCAAAGGTGTGCACCACCTGTGTCTTTCGTATTTTCCAATGTTATTCTAATTTTTATTACAGAAAAGTTCGAAAATTTCAATCATGTTATATCCAGACGGCGTGAGGAAGCGAACAAGAGTGTTGTTGTGCAAGTCAGCTCAGAGAAATCTTTCACGGAGCTCTACAATTACTGTTGCCAGTTCGGAGGCGTTATTGGGGCCCATCACTACAAAATTCCGCATGATGAGCTCCACTACATACTAGTTGAGTTTGAGGATGAAGCTGCCGCTAATAGTGCAATCGATTGTTCCTGTTTCAATGAGGATTTCTCTGGAATCCCAGTTAGGTCCCCCTTTCTGTGGTTCAAAGCTCAATCCGGCAAAAAGAACCCTCAGATCAAAAAGGCTCCTCCTGAAAACGTTCTGGTTGTAGCCGATGGCAACCGAAATATAACAGATGCCGAACTGGAAGATTTACTCCACTCTGCCGAGACTCTGGAGGACCAAATCTTAATCCTGCACAGAAATACATGCTTAAATGACTTGGGGACTCGCCTGAGGTTTCTAGCAGCTAGACAAGTAGAGAACTCTATTTCTGGAATGTTTCCGCAAGCAAACGCACAGCCGTTCGGGTCTTCAGTGAATGGTTTTGGAAGAATGGGCTGCGACCTGGACTTAATCCTCCGTTTTGATCATGAAGTGGGTAAGCGCAATGCGAACTCAAATTCTCGGCTGGTATTTCATACCAAAGAAAACCTTTCAAACGGCCGGTCGCAGACTCAGCGTCAAATGGAGAGTATCGGAGATATCCTCCATTTATTCCTACCTGGAGTTTGCCACGTCCGAAGGATTCTGCAGGCGAGGGTCCCTATTATAAAATTTCATCATGAGCACCTCAACGTGGAAGTGGACCTCTCCATGAGTAATTTGTAAGTATTTTTCTTTCTTAACCCTCTTGCGCTCGGAAGCTTAATTTTTGAATCAAGACGGTAAAAATTGAATTCTGTTCTCCGCAGAACTGGCGTCTACATGTCTGAGCTATTCTACATGTTTGGACAAATC
Organism: Eutolmus rufibarbis; assembly: GCA_963920795.1. NCBI lineage: Eukaryota > Metazoa > Arthropoda > Insecta > Diptera > Asilidae > Eutolmus > Eutolmus rufibarbis. The sequence goes on from OY987206.1 coordinate 43,749,327, forward strand.
GACCACAGAGTTAAACCTTTGGTGTTCTGCTTGAGGAAGTGGGCGCAGTCCGTGGGTCTGACAAACCCCTCTCCAGGGCGATGGATCACAAACTTCTCTCTAACATGCCTTGTCATATTTTTCCTGCAGCAATTGAAAAATCCTATTTTACCTTCAATAAATTTTTTATGTAAGGCAGCTTCGAGCAAAGATATTCGGATTACGGAGGATGGAGTCAACTGCACTTTTCTGAGAGATTGCAACAGCCTAAGATTTCCCATTAAAAATAAGTCGAGCCTCAGTGACCTGCTGCTACAGTTTTTCGAGTTCTACTCACAGTTTGATTTCTCCAGTCGAGCGGTGTCCCTCAACGAGGGCCGGAGCATAGTCAAGCCGGACCACTCGGCTGTTTACATCGTCAATCCCCTCGAGCAGGTGCTGAATGTTACCAAGAATATCAGCCTCGAGGAGTGCGAGCGTTTCCGCATCGAAGTACGGAACGCCGCGTGGATTCTGGAGTCTGAGATGGATAACAACAACAAAAGACCTTCGAGTTCTAAAAGAGGCGCGAAAGAAAGCCCTTGGGGACTGCAGAACTTGTTGAAGACCTCTGACAAAGCTGTGATTCGACCAAATTTATTCTTCAAGCCGCGCATGGTTGAGGTGAGCGAGTTGTTTGATGAGGCGGACGCTGAGGCGTCGCAGAAGATTCAATTTAAAAATAACACGGTTAAAAAACAAGTTCAGGGAATACGGACAAAGGCGAAAGATGAAATTAATAAAATTCGGATGAATGCTTTGCCCGCTGGAGGTGGTAACAAAGGCAGGAGGTGATGGCTGGAAATTTTCAGTAATTATATATTATTTCCTGTACATTGATCGACGTCTTTCTGAAGATTAAAACAGAATTGAATTTTTAATTAGTATTTAAATTTATCCGTCCTCTTTTTTGCAGGACCACCTAGGAATTATATTTTTTCCCATTTACCATGTCCGGACCATTTTACACTTTTTCTTCTATATTACTTTCTTGTAAATGAAAAAATGTAAAAATTTACCTGATCATTAATTGGGCATTTAATGATACCTGTGACGCTCTAAATATAAAGAAAGCACGGATCCTCTTGGTGTTGATTAAAAGTCACAAATTTATTTAAATGTTTTATGTATTTTGTCAGTTTGTTTCTTTAGAAAAATCCGAGAAAAATTGGTTTTACAACAGACTTTTGTTAGTTCACCGTAGTAATGCTTAGATCTTTGTATATTTTCTGTTTCAATTAAATATAAATATTTCTAGTCAAATAGTATCTTTCATTACATAATTAAACATCCCCTAGAATTGTCGCAGATTGGAAAATTGCATTTTCAACGGCAATTTCAGGGGACAAGCAGATGGAGGACAGTAGGAGAGTTTGGATGATTTGCTTTAAGGGCGCATAGGAGAAGAGGAGTAGGTGAAAGGATTAGGATCTAGGGAAATGCTTTAGAGTAAAACTTAAAACAAAAAAAGATTAACAACAAAAATAACAACATTTACATGATAAAAGGTTACATTCCTACTGTAAAAAGAAGGCGGCACAGGCATTTTTCTTTATCGATGGAGAGCAACTCGGGTCGTATGTGAGCGGATGAAAATATAAGGCCTGGGGCGTAGGGGGAGTAGAAAAAATTTTTTATCCTTCACGAGAATTTCTCTTTGCTTTCTTTTTTGTGTTTTGTTTTCTGTTAACCATTTACATTGAAGAACTTTCATCTAAACCAGAGTTTGAGTCTAAGCGCATCGACTCCGTTAAGATAGTAGCGAAATAACCGTTTATCTCTGACGAAACCTAAATTTTCATAAAGTCGGAGGGCGGGAATATTCTTCATTTCTGTCTCGAGGACAACCTCGTCCGCGTCGTCGGCGAGCATTGCCTGAATGAGAAAGAAAAATTGTGTGATTAGGTGGATTAAATGAATGGAGGGTTCTGATTAAATACCTCGATCGCCTTTTGAACTAGAGTTGTACCTATTTTTAATTTCCTATATTCCTTCTTAACAGCTAACATTGCAATGTAGCCCCGTTTCACGTTCATGTGCATGTCCAGCTTACACACTATCGCGCCTACATATTCCTTTCCATGAGCAGCTAGGAAACACAACTTTGGCCAGTTGTAGATGAAATATCGGTAGGTGTATATGGAGTACGGTTCAGACAGTTCTGTTTGAATCAGTCGCATAATGTCCTGAAAATAAATGTGTAATTTAACAATTAAATTAAGATAAAGTGCTGCGAAAACTAATTTTTGTATATCTTAAAGTGTCTACTCTGTGTCGATTGTAAACTAAATTTCCGCAATAATTGTGAAATAAAATCGTTTCTCCTGAGGTCATCTGATTATGATGCAGGTACTTTGATATCAATTTTGTTTTTAAAATTTTAACTAACCTAATTTCAGTAATCGTGATTCACATTTTATTGAATAAAAGTCCGAGTATTCTAAATGTAACTAAATTATGGATTAATCGTTGTCCTTTTTCGGAATTAATGAAACAAGCTCCCTAATAAATATGTAGAAGATAACTTAACCAGATTGCGAACTCTGAAATTTGTTCAAGATGTGTCACCCAAAATAATTCTTCTATTTTAGTAATTTCCCCAGAATTCCCTGAAGCCACCCACCTGCATTTGAAGCTCCGATTCGTACTCCTTATACTCGATGACGATATTCGAAGGATCAAGCCCGGAGACGGCTGTCGATGTTGATTGTGCGGGATTGCAGTCCCCGACTTCCTTTGGCAAACTGGTTACTTGGTCTACGCTACTATTGCTAAGTCTTTCGCTACTACTTGGACTCAGAACACCGTTTTGTGTCGGAGCGTGACGCGCCTCGCGCTGGCAGCAGTCACTGCTATCACTAGCCTCCTGACGAGAAATGAAGCTCTTCTTCTGCAGCTCCGCCGCCGGAGCGCTGGTCTCTTCCGTCCCACTGGAAGTGTCCCCAGCCGTTGTCCACTGCCCGTCGTGGCTCCTCGAATTGTTGTTCCCATTCACTTTCGGTAGGGTGATCTGCTTCTCCTTCGATTTTTTGGGTGGCTTTCCACCAGCTGTTTTTGCTTCGCCGTTCTCTAGGATTTTGCTCTTCTGGGTCTCCTGCGGAGCGCCCTTGGTGTTCGCCTGATATTTGGCACCGTGCAGCACCCCCTGGCCTGTTTTCCGATCATGATCATTGTTATCCTTTGTTATGTGATTCTCCATGCAACCATTTTCCTTGATATGCAAGCTATCGCTCAGTTTTTCGGTGATCAGCTCGAGGCTCTCCCCATTCACGACGATGTCCTCTGGCTGGGGCTTGTTCCCAGCTCCGGCTGCTGGCTTCTGGGGCCTCGGCTGCTGCTGGCTCTGCTGGTGCTTTCGATTTTTGGACTTTCGTTTTGACATTTTGACGGAATTGTCCGTGGCATCTGCCTTTTCCACTGCATTCATTCCCTTTTTTGACTTTTCTCCGTTTCGTACTGTCACTCTGCCCGAGCCTCTTCTATTCGGAAATCCACTCACACACACAGCAACAGACCAATGGGGAAAGATTTTAAAAATTTTCTTTAATTATTTGCTGCTGCATGAGCTGTTTCCCTACTCGTAATTTGATTTAAGCATGCTTCCCTCTGTTCGAATGGGCTTCTTTCCGAAAATTTGTTTTTTTCTCAAAGAACTACAGCGACTAATTTTGACTCCTCACGGCACAAAATAAGAACACACAAACGTCCCAGGAAAATTGAAACGGCAATGCTCGGTGTGTTTGTGATTTTTTTCATATGCACATCCGATGACAAGCAGAGTTTTGAGGCGATTCTGTTGGCTACACTGATTTGTATAGAAAATGATCCGAATGATTATGGTGATATATCACATGATTGTGGCGGGTGTTTTGAATTCAAAGAACTTTTTTCCAATGTTTTCAATTTGTTTTTCATAACAAATCTTGAAATAGTGAAATTCAAGTGGACTTCAGCCATTTCATAATTTTTAATATATTTACTGTCGCGAACCGTCTGTATCTCACGTTAATACTTTGAGAAAATATTTTTATTGTAAGCTAATTTATAATTTTACAAAAATATTTTTAGGCCACATTGGCTTAATTTGATTAGGTTATGTCCGTTGAGTTTTTCCACCCTGTAACCTGCAACTGCAGCCATGTTGCCACAGGAGGTTCTGTGGTCCTTCCTTCTTCTTTCTGAAAAAGTGTTTTTGGCGGCGCGAAAAGCGAGTGAAGTGCAAGCCCGCTGCCCGCCTGCTCAAATAAATGTTAAATATCTTGACTTTGCGGACAGGAAAAGAAAGGAGTCTTCGTTATTGATTAAAAACGAAGTATTTGGTAAGAAAATTCGTGGAGTCGTTCATTCAAATGCTCAAAAAAAGCTTAAATCGTTATTTGTCTTAGGAGATGAAATGAAACACAAAACTCAAGAAATCTTGTGCAGGACAATTTATGGACTTCAGGAAAAATTCGCAGTGTCAATTTGTTTTCCCAATAATGCGCGGTATGTATTTTAGCATTTATTTGACTTTATTTTACATAGCTTTTAGGAACTTCAGTTTCTGCAGTTAACTGCAAAATTCAGCAATTATTCTTATTAGCTGCAATTATTCTTATTAGCTGAATTGAGTTGGCTAAAGCTGAACTCTAGAAAATAGACGAATCCCAGCACTATTAAGAAGTATTTTTCTTCCATTTTCTTTGGTTGGATAAAATCTCACCTAACCGGTCGCTCTGAACAAAGTTCCCGGAAGTTCGATTTTTCTCCCTGTTTTAAGGGAGCAAAATGGCACTTTTTTCCCCCAAAGGAACAAAATAGGATATTTTTACCCAGTTGCCGGTTTTGTTCCCAAGGTAAAGTGGGATTTTGCTCCCGCAAAACAGGGCAAAAAATTCGAACTTTCAGCGGTGGTATGGTAAATAATATTAATCTACCACAAAAAAAAACTTAGGCGACATGACTTTTTAAAATTTGATACTTGTCGAACTTATTACTCGATGTTTAGCCCAATTGATTCTGTAATGGCCTCCTACAATAAATATTTTGATAGGGTTGATTTTTATTCTGAATGAAATCAAACATAGGCTAAAAAGATAAGACATAAAAAATGTTCATGCTTTTATAACTTAAAGAAGAATTAAATTGAATCTTTATTATTTTGCATCAATTACAATCAAAAACAGTTCTTCTCTTTCAAATCTTTACACCCCTTAGGGATTAAATTTAGAAGAATCCTAAAATACTCGATAATGCGATTTTTTCGTATATCACTCAGCCTCAATATTTGTTTTGTTATCTGACAACTAAAAGCTAAGAAAATATATGAAAAGGAAATGATAGTTTAAGGTCATTTTATTTTCAGACGCTATTAGTGGCGTAACTGTGTGAGGCCTCTGGCAATTTTTAAGGGTGGGGCCCTCAAACCAATGTGATTTAAAAGCAGTACTAAAATAAAAACATTTTTTAATCAACATTTTAGTTTTTATGTATGGGGGTCTAAAATAAATAGCACAATATTTCTGTATTGTGTATTCGTTTATTGATTACTTGCCACATGATTTATCAAGATATCTTTGAAAAAAAAAAAAATGTAGTTGATGAAAATAATTTTTTGTAACATCTTCGCGCTCGTTTATTGCACGATATTAACGAAACAAAGATCTAGATTAAGTAGTGAAACTATTAATAACGTAAATAGCATTAGTCAAACTTAATTATAATTTGTTAGATTTAATAAACTTCGAAGACAACGACATAATTTAAAATAAAAACTGTAATCTTATTTATTATTTATTTTTTTCTTATCGATAGGACATTTTTCAGCACATCTATTTTAATAATGTGAAAATACGCTGCGTGAAAACATAGAACCCAAAATTCGGTCTGCCACTAAAAGAATGGAAAAAATTATTCTTTTTCATTCTTTATTATTCGCGAATCTAAAAGAAGTGGGAATGAATACTTACTTACATTCTCATGCGAAAGAATGAAATCGACTTGAACACAGTGCTATACATTCGTTCGCGAGGGAATGAAAAGTAAAATTCTCCGAAGAAAATTCTTTTAAAGAATGAACGAAATTCGAATATTCTTCGTACCCTGCTACAGCAAAACCTTCTTTATTACAAGCCGTGAAGAGGTCCGGCGCACACATAAAAACACAAGATATATTAACAATTCAAATAAAATTAACAAAAAACTTTGTACTTAAGTAATAAGTTATTGATGTTAGAAATAATTTCGACTTCTTCATCTACAAAAAATATTTAGTAAAAAATTTATTAGCAACAAACAGGTGAACCCCAATATCTACTTCTCTTTCTTTTTATTTGCTCGATAGATCAAATAATCAGTTGGCAATGTAAACATTAGTTACAAATCGTCGAAATTATTGCTTCCCATAATTATAATGCAGCTTTTTTTTGTTTTGAAAAATTTGTCCGTCATAATATTAATAAACATGTTTGGTTGTTGGGTATAAACTATGTAGACTGATGAGGATACAATTCTTATTATTAATGTAGCCAACTATGCGTGCATCAATTTTTCAAACATTTTCCTAAAGTAATAAATTATACCTATTGGTATAAAGTACGTCAATTTTATTATTCACATATGTAAAAAAAAATATATATGGTTTGTTGCCTAGTGTTATTTGCCAATCTTTTGAAAAATACGTCAAAGCGATACGAGTGGTTTGAATTATTTACTTAGTGCTTTCAACGCCGATTGTCTGAAAAATAATGTTTCGTTGAAAATTAGTTATAAATATTCGCCATTTGTTCTGTAGTAAGGAGTATCAATTACGACTTGAAGGTCTGTGAAGCAAAGTAAGAGAACTTAAAAGAAGGAATTAAATGTAATAATACGGTGGGCCATTGAAATTTTAAGAAAGCCTTCTAAATATTTTGTTTTTTTTTAGATGAAAATTGTGTTTTGTTTTGTACTTCTATTCAGTGGCACTTATGCTTTTGGCGAAAGTGATCCAGTAATTTGGAGTATAGGCAACGATTTTTCTAATATTACTGCTATAAGTTGTGACAGTGATCGTATTAATTATTGGAGACAGTTTGAGAGAACTATGGTAAATAAGTAAACTACTTTTGAGGATATTTATTTAATATCTTTTGTTGTAGAAACTTTATCCGCCTTACCAATTTACATATATTGAATGGAAAGACTACGAAACTTCAATATCTAAATTAACACTGATGGACGGTAATGTGGGGAAACGTTCCATCACAATCAAATTTGAGGCACCAGGAGCTATAAATGGAATGTTAAAATCATGTTGGATGCGTGCTTAATAGTAATTCACAACAGTTGGTAAATGATGTTAATTACTGTTTTGTAAAATTAATTAGAATAAAATGAAATTATAAGAATTGTCATGGTCATAAAAAGGCAACATCGGTGTATGTGGTGAACAGAGCGGGATTTGAGGTCGAAGCATTATTCCATTAACACAGTATTTAGCATACATTTCCAGCTTTGATGAATTTAGGTAGATTTCATATGAAATACTACCTACTGCAGCCCACCTGACGAAAAGGTTTCGCAAAATGAATAATACCAAAATTCATTTTAGAGGTTGTAGACTATACATACAGGGTGTTTTGCTAAGGTCTGAATAGGGGTATGCCAATCGATTCTACATGGTCATGGTCATGGTCATGACCATTTCCAACCTTGAGGAATTGAAGTTTGATCAAAATTATCTCCCCTTCTCTTGCTCCAGTTTTTTTCGTCTATTTAACGACCACATTGAAAGCTACCTTTTCCTTCTGGCTGTCGAGATGTTTTTGTTTTTTGTTAGTAATATTTATTAATTTGCCCAGACAAATTCTCTGAATCTAGTGAAATTTTTGGATCTCTTTCCGGTGATAGGTAAAGTCACAACATAAAAAAGTATTGCTATAAAATCCATTAAATACATAGTGTATACTACATTTTTTTAATGACCATTTGATCGCTCGGCTATCCACCGGAACCTGCAAATGCGGCTGAATGGGGCCTTACATAAGTGCAAAATTCCACATGAGCTGAAAAGCTCCTTCGAGTGCAACGAATTATTTATTCATCTGTGCACCTATTGTCAAAACCATGCAGCATTAGGAAAGGTTAAAAATTTCAAAAAATCCTCACTCTTTTCTCGTCCAGCGATATCGGCGTTAAATTGTAAAAGTGCCGTGTCGAACCTCGCAAGTAGCGCAATCAATGCGGAAGCCCAATGGGGGCCCAAGTGGTTTCGACTTCTTACCCAGTGGCTCGGAGCGGAATATGTAAATTCATTTCACTCACTAATTGCCCCCCTTGCATCGAAACCGATAATCACTCTATTCAGTAAAAACGAAGCACCGAATAAAAAATTAATTGAAAAAAAGAGTTATTGAGGAAAAATTTCATTCAAATCCCGGCTTCTAACTGGGGCTTGAGATGTGTCACCTGCAGCGGTGAATGACATGCGCAACGAGATCAAGATAAAGTGGTCCAGCACGGCTTCGGTTATATTCCGCGGATCCCAAAGTGGGCATACGCAACAGTGCTCCATTTCATAAAGCGATGCATTACCTTTCCTCATCGGCCTCGTACCCACGGGCTCTCTTGGCAAGAAGTAGCCACTCGGCTTGTCTAGTTCTTCTTATTGATCTCTATTTTTTCTTGAAGATCGTTGCACAAGAAAGGCTTCCGCCAAAGGAAAATGTTGAGCAAGTGGCATTTTCATCTGTACGACGATATCGCAATGCGTTGTGTTCCTGCTGTAAACCAATTTTTTCCCCAAATCAACTTTCCACTTCTCATAGATCAGTGGTAATTAATATCATGCCGCAATGAGCGGCATAATGCTCTAAAACGATCCCATCGGAAGTGATCACAACGATAATGGCGAACTGCATGAAAGCTGCACCCGACTGACACACTGAAGCTACCGGAAATAGACCGTGGTATAGTACACAGCGAGTAGATCTAGTAGCAGTCCTATTTGGCGGCCACGTAGGCCGCCACAATCCGCGACACCCATATCCTACATTCTCCAACATCGTGAACTACAGTTCCGGTTCGAATTGATTTCAAAAGGGTTTCTGCGTTGCGTTCATCGCACGAAATGTATAAAAACCTTTCTCTATTATTTGTATGTTATGCAATTTTTCTCATGTTCCCACCGGCGGTAACCTAAGATCCTTTGCAAAAGACGCCAGCGACTTAGCACAAATTCGAAATGCGGCTCCAATGAGTGCAGATAGACGTAAACAATCGAGAAGGAAATGCACTGAATGTGCAACAAGACTTGCAGTCTTCATGAGCGCAGTAAAACAATATTCGCTTTTTAATGGATATTACGAGTACAACGACTGTCGGCTCGCCAGGTCCAGTAAAGATGCGGTTTCCAGAGTAATTAATTTGTCGCCAGGTTAGTGGGCGATTTTGTGAAAGTCCTAAATGGGCTTTCGTGACGTAAATTAATTGAGCATTTTTGAACATTTAGAAAAACGAGTTTAAGAGAAATCACGACTTTCAGTTTTTACTTTAATTCAGCATAAGAAGAAATTTTAAACTTATTAATCCCAATAAAGAACGAAATTAGTTTTTCTCTCTGCTTCTAAACTTTGTATTCTACTCTAGTTAAGAAAGAACGTTTAAAATTATAAAGAAAAATAAAAGTTTTATTTTGAGAAGCTTCAAACATTTGTCATTTTCTATTTTATGACTTTTCTTCATATTAAGTTTTCTGAATTATCGTGAGCATAAAAAATAATTATGGGTTTTGATGTTTCTGACTATTTAAATTAACTTTTCCCCATCAAACTTTCTTTTAAGTCAAATTGCCTATTACATGCTTAAAAAGTAATAGAAAAATCTCTATAACTTATTAATGCTAAGATTGTAAAGTACCAGGGTTTTGAACCTTTTAAGGACGTATTTGTGAAATATATGCGTTAATGTTATAATAACATACGGCTTAAATATTTTAAATGCATGAAGAAATTTCCTTTCATATCAATTGAAATAAAAGACGAAAATTCTATTGCCAAATAAATTGCTCTTCTTTTTTCCTACTCTTTTCCAATACTTCGCCTAAGAATTTATAATTTTTGTTTTTTAAATTTCCCTAAAAGAGGTTTGCAGAGACGAAAGCAAGTCTATTAAAGGATTAAATTAAAATGATAGTAAAATAGGCTGAGCACTTAATTCTCCCCCATTACGAAATTTTTGCTCACATCTCTAAAATAATCGTTATATTTTCAATAAGTCGAAGAAATTCCTTCTAAGGTCCACTATAAATAAAATAATTTCCTTATTATCTTCAAAAAAGAGTTTTGGCCCTAATCCAAGCAGCTTTGGAATAACTCTTATCATGTAACGAATTTATTACACCAGACATAAAAAGGCTCTTTAATTTGTATGCTTTAGCAACAACCATTAGAGCTAAAAGAGCCATTTCTCCTCTTGTCTGGCGGGTAGCCAAAAATTCCGCTTTCATTGGATAACATCGCATAAATTCATCCACTCAATCCGCAATCAAATGTAATCTTCGCGAAATCTCGAGCAGTTACACAAAGTGTTGCTTAAGATGCACTTCTCTGCGGATGAGAAGTTAAAAGATAAGGTCACGCCGAATGGTTGATAAGTAGAGTTGGCGAAGAAAGCAATAATCGTAGACAAATGAAAGTGTTACTAACCGCTCAAGAACCAGCTCTATCATCCTCCGGCGCATCGCTTTGCTCGGCTTTTTTCGGATCTAGCGAGATCACGATCTGCAAAATTGTCTTGGAGTTGAGTTGTCGGAGGCCAGTTGTAGGCTAATGAACTGAATTAAAACTGAAACTTAACTCAGCATATTTTTGAGCTCGTCATAAGCGACCTGAAGAAATTGAGCGTGTCTGGGGGGTATGCTGAGACCCATTCGTCGGCGCGGACCAGCATTGTGGATGGAAAATTCACTTTTCCAGTAAATCAAGAAGAAAAACAGAAAATCCAATGGAGAAAGACGAGATAACTTGCCGGTCGACTAAGTCGTGCATTGTACTTCTCAAGATCAATAAATTTTCTTAGCTGCACCGCCACCGCCGCCGTGAGGAGCTCTGGAAATGCGAAAGAAGGAGCATGCAATTGACTGACTACTCTCTCCGCAACATCGCTAGTCTCCCTATGATAATAAGATACAAAATTTATCGCGACTGGACGACGAGAGGAGCTCGGCAGGGAAATTGGAGTCCAAAATCCGAGACATTTAAAGGGGGGCTAACGACTATATATCGAATCAGGTACCCTCAGAAGCCAACAGACACAAAACGTACTGCAATTAGTAACAACCTATCTAGGAAGTACCTCGTTGGATCTCCGGAGGAATATATTTTCAAATCGCAGAAATGTTCAAGATAATTGTAAGCATTCATCTTTTATTCGTTAATTGCCGCGAATAGTTAAGTGAAGTGTAACCGCGCTAATTAATGCACATTATTCAGTGAAATTTCTTCGTTGTTAATGTAAAATAATTCGGAAAATGTTTCAATACAATCGAAATTTCAGATCTTTACCACACTTTTCACCGTCCTTCTTGGATTACAAATTCATGGCGGTTACAGTGAGCATCACTACCAGCAGGAAGAGGCACATGCCCCAGAAGAAGAATCGGAAATCAGTCACGATGTCCATCACAAGCACGCCGAATCCCACCAGTCGGTGAAGATTCATCACTTCCACGCTGTCCCTGTTTACGTGAAGAAGGAGGATCAGCAGTTCCTGAAGCACCCAGTGGAGCTTGGCAAGAGCAAGCAGAAGTTGAAGCAGATCCATCCCGAGACCGAGCACAGCCACGGATACGGCGCTGTTATTGAAAACCACCAGGAGAGCCATCATCACACCCACGGTGGATATGAACACTCCCTTCACGACTAAGAGTCTGGACTGATTTACAAAACCACCGAATAGCTTCACCAAATCACAGGACTTAGTGAGCTTGTTCTTCTGTTGGTCTACTTTATGTAGATTTTATTTACGTTTTCTTTCTGTTTTTTATAAAATGTTTTTATAGGATAAAACAAGCTTTTTTTACTTGTCAGACTCCCCTTTTACAAAATGAACTCTTTAGTTTTGCATTTTGGGTTTCAAAAAATATAAGATTTTAAATATTTTTCTGTGGGAACAAAATCTTTCAGTTTGTGAAAAAACAGATTTCTCCAATACAACTTTTAAAAACAGCACTACTTTCATAATCGTAAATTCGCGCATGTCACCCCACGACTTTGATCTCGGTCCAGAAAATATCTGTGCATTTTAATTCAGCATGAGTAAATCACCATTTTTATTCCACTATAAACAATTTTTAAAATTTAACAATAAATTTTAATTATCGACGATGCCAAAAACCCCAATGCGACATTTCTGTTAGATTGTAATGAACGTTTCCCTAAGAGTCTCACATTTTGAATCCTTTCTGTGTTGTAGTTGTTTTATTTTTAATGGCACTAAATTAAAATTAACGAATCTAAAAAAAAAGAGCTCTTCATACAAACTTTTAAGAGGAAAACCCTATAAATATATATTATAATTCGTGGGTTAATAACTAGTAATAGTTCATTGGGGGAGGTACCGGTTTTGAACCATTTCCCATTTCAAATTTCTTTTAGTATTAACATCGCCGAGCCCGTGATATTTTGGAATTTGAAATCAACAACTCCAAAGTCCTTCACGGAGGTATTTTGTATGCAAATCGTGGACCATTTATGTTTAAATTTGAGAATTTGGCAATACACCATCTTCTCATAAATTTTAACAATATTTGAAATCAGCGTCTCTTTGTGTTTCTAGACATTTACTTAACTAGCCCCCATGGAAAAGCATTTAACTTCCTATTGCAGATTTTTCTAATTAATCTGAATTACCAAGCTTTTGAATTTTAAAGGACTCTTCAGAGGATTCCAGAAAAATAAGGGAAAAAACCTTGCTCTTAAAGAAAGCAATTTCTGCTAACGTACATAAATAGGCAAACAGTTTATTAGTTCCATTTTTCACAATTAAATAATCCTTAGAGCTTAGAAACCATTACAATCATAAAAAAAAAACGAAGCCTAACTACGTAATCACAAAACAACAATTTCAGGACTGGCTATTTTTCGGTGGTGGTCTAAGGGCGACGTTAGCTTCCGGGTCCTTGTTGGGTGCGAAGTTTCTGACGGGCTTCTTAGGGTAGTTCTGTCCTCTCTTCCCGCGTTTTGGAGTTCTCACAGGCGTCTTAATCGAGTGGGCTGCAAAGGTATCCGGTGGCTTGTAGTTGTGCTGATAGCCAAATCCGTCGGGATTGTTGTTGAATTTTGGGTTGTAGCTGTCGTACTGCAGGGCAGCAAACTCCTTGTTCGGGTTGTAAGGCTGCCAGTTCGAAGGTTGGACAATTAGACCGCTTTCTGGGTCATGTTTCGGCTCTTTGTGTATCAAAAATCTGTAGGGATTCGCAGCTGAATAGCCCTCATCGACCACTCCCTGGTTCACCTGATGGTCGTTGATTTGGATGTATTGCGGTGGACCAGTTTCCTGGTGGTTTGGAAATGACTTGTACTCGACTGGAGGCCTTCTCTGTTCCCTTTCCTTATGCTCGTGACGCACTAGAATTTTTTCAGGTTTGTAAGGAAGAGAGTTGATGTCGCGGTATGTTTCTGTGTTAAAGTACAATTTTGCTTTAGTCGGTCTTTCGTCTGGTACTAAGTGGGATAAGTCGAAACCTTGAAAAGGTTTGTGATCAAAATTACCAGGGTTATTTTGCTGATGTTGTTGCTTTTGCCCTTGATTTTTGTATTTTTGTCCCGGCGATCGTGTTTTAATCTTATAGACGAATTCGACATTTTCTGATATATTCTCAGAGGCTTCTTTGGGGGGATTTGGTTGTTGGTAGACTGGTTCTTCCTTCATTAGAATCTTTATAGGAGGTGAAGGCGTTGAATGGTGCATTCTAAATGCTGTTTCCGATTGACTAATTACACCTTTTTGTTTGGTAGAGTATGACTTTACTGGATCTATACTTTGGTGCTGAATTTTGTAGTAAATCTTTGGTTCTTGTGTCGGTATCTTGCCTTCGGCTTCCAAGGTTTTCATGTATTTTATCACAGATTCCTCGATATGCCTCAATATTTCCTCCTTAGGCATTTCACTCGGCGATGCCTGTAAATGATCTTCGTTTTTTTGGCTTTCCTCGTCGTGATTGTATCCTTGATGATCGTAATTTACGGGCTCATATCGCACCGTTGAGTAGCCGGAGTATGGCTTTCGTTGCCTTTGGTACTCGTTCTCGTTAAAATCAAATAAATCATAGCTCGATCTGGTAACTGAGTCTTTTTCGTAGTAGGGTACAGGTGATTCTGTCTGCTCTTCACCTTCGTACACCTCGTATCTTGGCGAGGAGGCTTTTGCGATTAAGTTGATTTCTGGATTTGATTTGGGTTTTGGGAGTGGGGCTGCGGTGGGGACTGTGTTTGTTATAGTTAACTCATGTTTGCCATGCAGCATAAGAGCCTTTTCCACATATTCGTGAGCTGTTTTTGTATTTGCTAAATTTTCTTCAAAAAATTTCGCCTGTGGATCCTCAATGTTTGTTTCTTCGGGGGGTTTTGTCACATGGTGACGGTGGTGGTAATTTTCTAAAAGTAGTAAAATTAATTTATAAAAGTTCATGAGAAAGAAAAGAAGAATGTCTTAAGTTGGTTTTAGATTTTCACAAATTTTTTAAAATTAAAAATATTAGCGAATTTGTTATACATTGGTACGAAAACGAACTTACAGGGTGTTCGTTCCATAACTAAGCTCTCCTTCTTCTCAAATCAACGGAAAAAAAATTAGAGATATCTTAAGGTATTCAAAAGATACATACATATCGATTTGTGGCATCATAGGACCTCCAAAAACAATTCTTACAGAAGTTTTAATACCTGACTTTTCTATTCAGGTATTTTTCGATTTAGATATTTAAAAGAATAAGTTCTTGTTTTACACTTTCCTAGAGATTTTGATCTAAAGATTTGAAAAGACTGGTTGATGCACAATTTATTGAATACAAAAACTTTGCTAAAACCTATATTTTTCAACTGACCATATTACTTCACAAAAACTTTTCAGCATCGCCAACAGCAGAATAAAGTGAAATTTCTGTTTCGATTTTGAAATCTTTTAAATTAAAAAAAGTGTAAGGGTCTAGTTTATTTTGCATTCGATGGATTTCTAATAGCCTGGCAAAACCTTCAAAACTCTTTTCTGTGAAACATTCTTCAAATCAGTTCATATTTTCTTCAAAAATAGATGAATATCCAGTGACATAGTTGCGTTTTAGATGAAGGTGTACAATTTGATTAGGAGTGATTTAGTATGATGAAATGAAATTATACAAAAACACCTTGAGCCTTTAAGCTCTCACAGTCTCATATGTTACCTGCTTCATCGCTATTCGAATATCCATTAGGAAGTCCAACATATTCTTGCTGACGGTAGTTAGTAGCTAACGCTAGTTGATCCGGGTATGCTGCTTCATTAGAGTCCTCATTTTGCTCGTCGAGACCCGGGCGACGCCTTTTCCTAACATTGCTCGATAAAGAAAGCAGCGGTAGAAGCTGTAAATAAATTTAAAAAAAAAATGAACAATTTAGACAGTTTTCCGATAAAAAGTATTTTATGTTCAGTTTCTAATTTTGTGTTTAACAGATTTTCAGTTTTATTATAACATAAGAGTCCTTTATAGTCAATAAAACCACATTTTTACGAGATAAAACCACTGAAAACTCGTTAAAGCAATTTTATTTTATCTTTCACAGATTTCACTAATTTTATCGTCTTTTCACAAAATGAGAAAAAAGAAAAGAAATCCACAAATTGCAACACATTGGTGATTCATGTCTTAGAGCAAATATTCAAATCCGTCGAAGTGGTCACTAATAGATGAATCTATCGAGCACTTAAAAAGGTAACTGAACTTACAAGGATTATGAATATCACAACTTTGAACTTGGCGTACATGTCTCAACCGTGTCTGATCATAAATTGCACGAAAATAGAGTCATCATCAACCTTTTATAAGAAAACAAAAGTGTTTTCCGATTTTCATTTTTCCCATTACCATCGCCATCCCCGTACCATCACAATTGCACCGCAGCGGAGAGTAGTTTGATACTCCTCTAGCAATACTCCTCGGTGCATTAGAAGACGCGAATGGCCCACACCAATCTATCTTTCCACCTATCTATTGATCTTTCTATAGCGATCCATCGAACCCATCTGATTATTGTATTTTGCTTTGGAAAAGTACTGCTGCACCGGGGAGAGGATCGGTGGTGAATCGACGAACTTGAATTGTACTGCTCCACCTCGCAGCCTCGCTCCGGTGTCTAGTGCAAGGTGAACGTGCAGGTCTTGAGGAAGAGAGCGAAGGAAAAAAAATATTCTGCAAGACGTTGCAACGACTGCACCGATGTAATCAAAGGCGCACAGATGGAATAAGGCGTTGACTCTGCGCGCGATTCTGAAACACCTTTAGAGGTCGACGGTGTTTGGATTTTGTTTCACAACGAAACACTTTCGTTCCAAGACCCATACGACCATGACGTACCATCGTATCTTCGAGGTGCATAATTTTATTTTATTTTTGTACATCCACCTCTTGCACCTGCACTCGTTGTGTAGAGGCACCAAGAGAAAAAATGGAAAATCTATGGATTAAAATTATTTTATCGACCGCGCGATAATTGGTGTTAGTTGAAGAGAGTTAGAAGGAAAATAATTTTTTGCTGTTTTGATTCGTGACATGTAAAAATGCACCTGTTGCAGTGCTACTGCACTTGGACGTGGCGCGTGAGATTGTTAAGAGACCGTTCAGAGGCTCTGGGAGGTCGCATTGTTGTGCTCTAGAGCAGTACTTTAGGATCTTTTTTGCGGTTTTCCATTACCTTTGGTTATTGTTTTCACTGTTGCAATTATGGCGGATTTATGGAATGCGCAAAAACACGCAACTTAATTTAAATTAAACGAAGCGTTAAGGTGTTCAAAATTTATTACTTGTCATTTCCATTAAAACACACTTTAAATTTTAAGGGGAGTCTGGGGATAAAAAGAACCCATTGTATCTATGTAAAATTATATTTTTATATTTTTCAAATTTTTGTTTATCGAGATTAGTTTAGTAGAGCATTTTCAAATTAACAATTTTTCTTACATGTTTCGAAAATCTCTTCTTACATACGGATCGCAATAATTTGTATATAAGGCTGATTGGATCTAAATATGTATTTTAATACATACGTAGCTTTCAGCAATATTATTCTTTATTTAAAAAACATTCATAAGGTTTTTTTTTACCGGTATTGCTTCTTTTTTTTTCTGAGGTCTAAGCCTATTTTTATTGAATTTTTAAAACGTAGCTATTTCTAAGCTATTCTTTTTTCCCTTTTTGAGGCATTTGTGAAGAATAGAATCTTTAACTTGTATTGCTTGAAATAAAGTGTAATACCATAATTTAGATTAAAATTTTATTTATTTAAAATAAGTTTTTACCCTGATCAGTATAATAAATTTTCAAATTAAAAACTAGACCCAATTCAGCAAATCTTATATTATATGTATATTCGTATTCAGCAGACTAAAACGACCCTAAATCGGCTTTTAAATTCCATGCCGCTGATTCACTGTTCCCCATCGCAATCATTTGATTGTTTGTTGAACTGATTCCGAAATTATGAAGTTAAGGTTGAAGGGCTTATTGCAGGATACATTGGTTTTGCGGACATTGACAATTTTGTCGATTAGTTTTGAATGGTTATGCTCGAAATTACTATATTTATATATACTTTTATACTTATACTATTTACTTTTCTTTAGTATAATAGAAAAAAAAAACGAAAGTTCCTTTACAGAAAATGAAACTCAATCCGTGGTTTTGTGGTAGATATTTTATTCGTATAAGGAGCAAGAGGAAGACGAACTAAATAGGCCTGTATCCTAGAACAGGTTGTTCAAAAAAAGCATGTTGGCGGAACTGAGCACTAATCAAACAATTCCTGTTTGACCTGAACAGCATGCTCCACTTGCTTCAAAGAATGCGATTTGTTGTAAAAGCCCATCCATCAATCGTCATTTAATTGAAAATTTCCGCGGCTGCAGTTCTCAGCAATTATTCAAGAAACGCAAACGTTTCAATTTCCTCATGGTTTTTGTACCTGAAGTAATTCGTAAGACACTACTTACCCCGACTTGCGAGGAAATTCTCTTAAAAGTCCGTTTTCAGTTGAATTTCTTCTGTTTTTCTAATTTCCTGATTCAATTCGCGGGTGGGAAAGTGATGAGCGCCACCGAGAGTAAAAAAAATGTTGTATGCGAATATGCGCGGAAGTCGTTGGGGTAAATCTACAGCAGTTAGCACATTTAAAAACCTGCTAAATTTGCCTTGGTGCTAATTTCCATAATTTCCTGCTTCGGCGAAGAGATTTTGACGAACACGTATTTAATTAAATCAGCCAACCTGGCTGGTGGCCAGGAGAATGTTGGATACGGTAAAAAGAAAGATGAATGCCAGGAGGACAATGTCCACCCACTCACCTGGGCTCAAGTGCAATCAAAAATGCAAGTCGAGCAGAAAGAAACCGGGCGGGGCGACCGCGGAGAACGCGGTGTTCGGTGGTGAAGACGTCGCTGTTTTGCCACGCATGTGATTATTACCTGCCCGCGCTTGCACCGCGGCCGTCGCGTCGCGGGGAAACTTTCATTCACCTGGCGTGCACTGGACATCGGAGCACTTTTCACCGACTTCGCGGCTGCTCTGCTTCGCTGGGAATTGCATGCCGCCGCAATGTGTGAAGTAATTGCCAGCGACCTTTTCACTATATCTTTTTTTTTCAATTTCGCAGATAAAAGTGAAACATAATCGGATTTGCACTTGGTTTGATCGACGTTCGGCTGCTGCACGCGGTCAGCGGGGACAGTATCAAATATCGCTCAGGTCGGCTTTCGTTGCATTCGCACTGATCAATCAATTGGCTCCAGGTGGAGGATTGTTGGCATCGAGACAAATCGTGACTATTCGATTTCCGCGCAGCACGTAAGGTTTCCTCCGTGGAATGCTCCCGATTATGTACACCGTGTGCAGAATTTTTAGAAAGGATTCGTCAAGATCGTGCCAAAATTTAGCCAATTTCCAGCCATTCACTCAGTAAAAATATTTACATATGTAGATACTCTTTATCTTATTTTAGTCGCACTAACTTTCAAGCTTTAATTTTTAGAATGTCGAAAATAAATAAAAGAGAAGAAAATAAATAAGAAATTTCAGCATAAATAAAATCCTTAAACTGTTGAACGAAAGGCTACATAAAATTGTAATTTTATGTTAAAGGCATGAAAATCGTAAATTTTTACAACAGAAGTGTTGCAATATTACACAACAGCTTCTTTCTTGCTCAAAAGTAAAAAAGGTTAATTTAAAAAGTTAGACTATTGAATGTGCGTGGTCGAGCAAAGACTGCATTGGAGTTAGAAGCCAAAAGATAGAAGTTCGATTTCCAAGTCTATTCGAATTATTTTTAAACATAAATATATTATAATTGAGAGAGTAATGACATAAAAGTAAAGAGAGAGAAAAGTAAAGCTACGGAGAATATTTAATCATTTCGATTAAATGAAAATTTTTATAAAACGGGAAAAAAAAACGTTAGAAAAATGTTATCCCTTTGTAAGAATCGATAAATTAAAATTAAATTAAACTTAATTTGGAGGATACATTTTTACGAAAGTAAAATCAATTATTTCTTAAATAAAAGATATATGTATTTATAAAGAACATCTTGAACCAAAAAATGTATTATCGTGCCCAATTCCCTGCTTGAATCGATCAATTAAAATCATCATCATGGATCGATCATAGTTTAAAAGTTGAATATATGTATGTTCAATGACTTAACGTATGATTTGTCGAAATATTATTATTTTAAAATAAAAAATGTATGAATGTATGAATTTATAATTTCGAAACTACAAAACATGATCTATAACTAATTAAAATCGAAAGTTACCTACATTTCTTCAAATTGTGGTAAATGATAAACATCAAACATTCAATTGCTATCTAAAAGTATTTTTAAATTTCTTTTTCTTTAAAAATCACGAATAAAAGCTTTACGAAATTGAATACACCTTTCGGTTGTGACAATTACTTAGCTTCACAGGAGCTTTTCGTAGTTTAAATTGGTTACTGTTTTTATAGTAAAGATAGAATCCAAGGCATATGCAATCTTAAAGCCTAGTTAAAGTAGATACAGCACTAGTCAAAAGTTAGTGATTGTCCGTATTTTTTTAAATAAAAGCGTTACTGGTTAAAAAACCCACTATATGAAGTGAACTTAAAATTTGTTTTTTTTTTTGATTCTATTATCGCTAACATTTACAATCAGAAGACATTTTCTTTTAACTTCTGGAATAATTAAAAATAGTACACATTTAGTCACTAATATTTGGAGAGTATCAATACTATTTTAAAAGTTTTTACATCCAGTAGAATCCACAAATCAATTGCAATTCAAATTATTATTATACTCCAGGGCAGGGTATTTCATTTCAAAAATCGAAGGGCCCTAGTTATTAGAGTTACCGAATTGAGAGTTCGCCATGAGTCGAACTCACTGGCGAATTAATGCAGTCGTCGTATTACAGGAGGCGGACGTTTTCACTCGATTGAACGTACATACATAGGTTAGATACATATCGAAAACAACAATTGAAGTATTCGAATCTATCGACCTTCCAATTTGCTCTTTTGCTCTAATCAACTGGTCTATTCTGAGTTCTGATGAGATTGTGATTAAGTTAGGAATAACATAGGCAAAAATGTCTAGTATTAATAACTATAGTATTAAGCTATCTATAATTGAGCTTTTCATAACTATTTAGTCATTGGATATAAAACAGTACTACAGAAGCTTTATTTTATAAAAAAAAACTCTGTGTAGTAACATATTTAAATTGTATTAATTTGATATTTTAGCCCGCTGAAAGGAGAGCAAGCAAATGATTACTTTGAAGACGTCGGCTGTCGGACTGAGAATAAAACTGATGTACGATCTAGAAAATGGGAGATAGTATTAAAATACTAAATAATACAATGACATCGGAAAAATGATAAATGGTAATCTTCTTACGCCATAAGGAACAAAAGGCAACATTCAGGTATTGTAAAAATTTTTTATTTAAGTACAAAAAACTTAAAACATTTACAAAATAATTCACAATCAAATATTGCACTCGTTCAAATCCTCTGCATTTCACAAGTCCCAGTCATCGAACTTGCCCAATAACTTACGTAACAGCTACAACAAGGCTACTACTAAAAATTTCTTAAAATTAATCTAAAGATCTCCAGTACTAAACGTTCTTATAAATCTAATGGGCATCGCCAACCTGCGTCTTCTTCTTCAGCCGAATGATGACCTTGTTGACCTTCATTCGCTGCTCCTCCGAAGAAGAGGCGTCCCTTTTCAAGCCCTTTGAGCCGACACGTGAATGAAAGTTATAGGGCTTCTGTGACATGGAAGCACTCGACTCCTGACCGTGGTAGTTTGAGTCGGCATAGTCGTACTCCTGGTGCGCGGTTTGATACTTAGATTTAGCAACGGACGGCAGAGGATATGAAGTGGAATGGTCCTTGTTACCTCTGTCGGTGAAGATGACTTTAGTATGTCTGATACTGGGGTAATTTTCACTAATTGGGAGTCCGTGGTCTTCAGAGTGACTATCGTGGCCTGCTGGTCCATATACAGAGTGAGGTTCGGCAGTTTCATGGTGAGTTGAGTACTCGTAGATTGGAGTCCGGTAGTGATATGAGCTTTCATGACTGTAACTATTTACGTTACTGTGACCCTCTTGGTTGCTGTAGTCGTAACCACTTCCGTGGTCATCACCACCATGACCTGCACCATCTTCTTGTTGGCCCTCATAAACATTATACTCTTGAGGTCTTTGCTGGGCCTGAGGTTTTTGTTGGTGAAGGTATTGGTAATTTTGGTAGACCTGTTCAATTGGTCGGTATAAAACCTGAGCTTCTCTGTGCCCACCATCCATTTCTTCTTGGTATTGCTGCTGGTATGAATCCTCCTGTTGGTATTGGGCTTCCGAATCCTGCAAAGCCTTAAGGTATTCTGCGGCTCGAACTTCTAAATATTGTTGAAGAAGGGCTTGGAGATGAGAAGCGTATTTGGTTGGGCCGGGAATGCGGAGAACTATGACTGGTTCTGCATAATACGTTTCGGGCTGATAGTGCATATATCCTGAATGTTGGGCTTCCTGAGGGACATACTGATTTTGGTGTTCGTACCCCACATTTGTCTCCTTAAGTTCATATGCCTGCGATGGCTGGATCGTAACAATTGTCTTCTGATAGGTTCCTTCAGGCTCTGAAGCAATCGCGGAGATGTCATGCTGTGAGTAAGGATAAATTTCGTACCTTGGCTGAGAAAATTGATAACTCAAGCTCTGCTGGTGACCATGATAACCATACCTGTAAAGGGTTAAACGTAGTTTTAATGTAATTTTGGCTGATTATAGTTATTTGTAATTAGAGCTGTGCATAGCGCTCTATTTCGTTAATGCACTGCCATTCCAATATCACCAAACATTAAATAATAAAATTACATAGTGGAAAATAATAACAAAGTTACCTAATTCCATATTCTGTTATTAATCGATTTAATGATAGTGAATTTTCAGTGCAGTATCACTTAACATTTTCATGATAATGAATGTGTAGTACTTTATCACGTCACAATTAAGTGATAGTGATATTGCACTGATATTTTTTTTTTTTTTTTTTTGGAACAAACCCAAGTTCGCCATCGATTGTTCTTTTCATATTCTTCCCAGCTGTGGTTGTGTTGATTCTTTCGACTTTAAATTTAAGGTTGTCGCCGTGTAGCTTAAATTGCTTGTCCAGCTCTTTGATGAATTCAAGATCTTCAGGAGGCAAGTTTTGAAAGGGATTCGATTTTGAAGATTTTATCAATTTTTTCTTTGTAATTGATGACTTTTTACGAGCAATTTTTTCAATTGTTTTTGATGTTGCTAATTGAAGGCATAGTAAAAGGGTTACCTGAGGATTAATAAAAATATATTTTAGATGTTAATATAAATAATTCACTCATAAACAAAAATAAAGTAAATTTATTTATGGAGATTTTAAAAATAAGTCGAAAATATTATACAATAATAAAAAAATTATAATAGCTATTTATTAAAAGTTAAATTTGAAAAATTAAGGAAATATTTGGCAAACCAATTTCCAACTTTTGTATCATATTATATTACACGTTCTTCGGTTTTTTAATTTCATTAAATCAGTTTTTAAAAGATTTGTCCTATTTTATTTTGTATTATGTAGCAGCATTAAAATCATTCTGAAAAGTATTTTCTGAAGTATTCGAGTGGCCTTTCTTCGAAAGATGCTTCTTTTTCAACTTTGGTCAGCTTTCCTAGCCAATTAATTCAATTTTCATTCCTTTTGAAATCGTTAATTAATCACTTAGAAATTCGTCACAGAAAAATTTCATGGAAAATGAGAAACGTACTGTTTAAAACATTAAAATATAAGATGTAAGGTATTTTTCAATGCAAAATTGTCAGTGATTTGTACCGCAAATCTACTGTGTATTGTATACTAATTTTCCTAGTTGTACATAAAATATGATGAAATTAACTACGCCACTTCAATTCCAGAAGTAATTAAATTATTTTCAGCTTATTTGCCTGAGGTCAACTAGTCCACCGGCAATAGAGCCATCAAATTTATTACGAAATGCTTTACATAAATCACGGTAAATTAAGGAAAGTACACATAACTCATGGAGGCAAATGAGCTGGTTAAACGTGATTCATCACGTACAGCCTCCACGAGGATTTGGCCACTCTTGTGAAAGTTAGACAAAGCGAAATGCGTTCAAAAGTGACGTGCGGAAGTGTCTGGAATTTAATCTGGCTATTTATCATGTTTGTGTTTTATTCCTCGAAAAAAAAAAAAAAGTTGGAAAGAAAATCGGCCTTACACCTTAAGCAGGCTCCCACAGTTTCTTGTTTTTAATTAACGACTGTTGATAATAAGATGTAACGATTTGCATACGTCTGATACTGAATTTACAACTCTTCTATAAATCATTGCAGTATATTTTCTCGTTCATTCTGACTATGTTTTGGAATCCCCGTCATTTATGCTTATGCAACAGTGGCGACGTGTCGTAGGACAATTTCTTCTCTAATTCCTGCGTAATTAGCTCTTGTATGTTGCTGCTGTAGCATGTTTTATTGGCACACAAGATCGCATAGTATCAGCGGAGGCTAATCTATGTCACAAGCAACCAGTTTGCATAGAACTGAAACATAATCTGCAATACGCCGGTGGGTGACACTGGTGTAACGTCTCGATTAAACATCCGCCGAGTGTTTGAGTTCACATAAAAGCAGCATTATGCGATCATACTTTTTTCCTCTTGCTGGCTGGGAGAATTGCAAGATCGCAGCAATCGATCGAAACTGTTTTGTTAGCATCCACATCTACTGTTCCGAGCAGGGGATTTCATGAGTATGCTCCTTAGGTCCATGAATATTTATTTTACCCAGTCGTTTCGGGTTGCACAACATTTAGAGCGCCAAGTTCCTTCCGTTAAGCAGGTTAGCGCGATCTTGATCTCAGCAGAAGATTGCCGTAATTGGGGAAAAATTACCAGCAGTCTGCAGTTTTTTAAGAGAAATTTCAAAAGTTCCATACACCTCCGGATATACTTCTCCCTGGCATAACATCTGAGACGTATTACAAAATAAATTAGGAAAGTCCGTGGGTTTGACGGACGAATGGCAAAAACAAGATTTTCGCGATATTGAATCGAAACTAGTTCATTACACTTAACCACTTCAGTAATTAATGCCAGTCAAGCATACGACGAGGCTTTTCAAATTTTTAGAAAAGTGATTAGCCTTCGTTTATTTTTTTGCTTCGACAGGACATAAATTGGCGACATATGTAAGTTGGCAGGTTTTAAAAATACTGCATTCTTGTTTTTATTGGTTTTCTGCAAATTATAAATAAAATGGTGCAGGTTAGTGAACTTCAAACTGAAATGGAGGTACAGCGCCGGATTAAATTTCTAAAGGCATTCGGCTAACATCGCAACTAATCGCTTAATACGTTTTTACTTTGAAGTTAGTAAAAGTAATGAAACCAATTTTAATTATGGCAGCCAATTTTGCATGTACCAATGAACCAAATTCTTCTGTTATTCATTTGATCTCCTCAGGTTTTTTTGGTGAAATTTTTCAGTATATTTCTAGAGTTTATCTTTTACAAAATATCGCATATTCCATTAAATGGGTTTAGAATAAAAAAATAGGCATGTTTTAAAAATCATGTTGTTGCGATCTACATAAATACAATGTTGATTCAGTGATGTACATATGTTCGTTATAAAATGACATTTTCAGATTTTTAAACATTTGAGAATAAAAATTAAATTAAACCAGAGATCAGTGTCATCGCCTGTCATTGGAAGTTAAGTTTAAAATTTTAAATAATTAATGATTTTAGTCGAGATGAGCTTGTGATTCAAACAACTCTGCTTGCAGATTTTAATTTTAACAATTATAAATACCTTCACACATTCATTTTTCTTAATTTTCTTGTGGTGAACTCTTTCGTTTTCTATCTTTTGGAAAAGCTTTGATCTTCAATCAATATTTTCTTAGTCCATTGGCTCTGAAAGGTTACTTTGCTTAATTGGTGATGATGCACTGCGGAGGCAGAAACTCGGAAAAAACAGGAAGAACTCTATTTTTTCCACATAGGCATACAAAAAAGTGAATCAAATCGAGCTAAACAACATTTCAATTAAGCAGAGGTAGAGGTATCGAACGAATTGAATTACAAGTATTAACTAACCAAAATAACGTCCCACAGAAATTAATATTTCAATGCAAAACGAACGTTTACCTGCGACACAGGCTCAAACTGTGGCTTGCATTCTGCGCATGCCTCAGCGGCTAACGCAGTCAATATCAAAGCCGTTGGGATGCTCAAGACGAGAAACAGGTTCGAAGCAAACAGAACCTGCAATTCGCTAGCAGCGGAAAAGTTGCTCAGGTGCACTTTAATCAGCCACATAACCGGTGGACAAAAACTGGCCGCCAAAGAGCTCTATAGCGCGAAATTTCATCATCGGTAAGGAAAATAAGCGGCAAAGTCCACCTAGGCACTCGTTTCTCGATGCAAAACTTACTTCCGGTCACGCTTCTTCGATTGGGCCGCTGTACCGCGACAGGTCAGACCGCATTGACGACTTGGAAGAGACGATGGCGCACTCCTCCAGGTGGGTTTTTGCAATTAATCAAGTAAAAGTGTTTGCTTTTGGCCTGCCTGTGTTACACGGCTATTGACCTAAAGACGTGCTTATTTTGGATAATGATCTTGATGATTTTTACCAGCACGGAAGTTAAAGATATGGGAAATTCCAAATATCTCGTGCGTGCCAATGGGCATTTATAATTCCAAAAGTAAGTTTAGTCTTCTGTTTATCAGTTATTTAGCGGAACAAACTAAAATATTTATGATTTGCTCTTTCCAGCTAAGTACATAGTTACATATAATACATTATGTAAGAGTTCTGCAACTGTTTTGGATCTATTTTACTTATTTAAATGTCCTTCAACCTTTTCAACCACCACATTGATTGTTGATAGTCTACCCCTAAATATTAAATATTTCGGATTATCAAATTTCTCTTAAAATAGTCACTATCATCTAGTGAGCTTAATAAAAGTTAGCAGGAAGTAAATATTTGTGTTATCTGTGCCCAAAGCTACAACCTTTTGTATGATGTTTTTTCGTATGACTATCTTCTAATTAATTAATTACCTTTTTTTAATTAAGCATTTAAGTCGCTTAGAAAGGACAATGGGAAAATACGTTTATTTTCTAAAACCTATTTTAAATTGCCAGTACTATCAACTTAAATATTGAGAAAATAGAATATGAAATTCAATTGAACCTTTTCACCGGTATGTGCAATAGAGCATTGTCATGCTGAGAATATAAAGATTTTATCCTTCGACTTTTGTTTAGTATCAAGTATCAGCTGTAATTTTTGATGGGCCAACAAACCCTGAGTTATTCTCAATTTAAAAAAAACTGGAGCACAAGCTGATTCCATTGAAAACCCCAATTACCCCGAAACATGCCAACCGTCGGATCGACAGAAGTCATTTCCCAAAATATTGACCAACGCTGCGGCCTTGAGATACATTTGATACCCTCCTTCGTAGCCATAAATCGGCTATTCAACCAGAAGGTCTTCCTCATCATCATCAAAGCGTTCGCCCTCGTCTCTTGCCAAATTTCAGTTGCTTGGTCTGCAATTTTTTGCGTTCTAAAAATAGAGCAGCGGACCAAAAACAATCACTCGACTACCTTGAGTAAGTTGGCAGATTTTTCTGTGTCCATCCGAAGAAAAGATATTATATATGCATGCAAAAAAATAGCGATCTCAGTCGCATTTTCTGTTCGAGTTGACACCGCAAACGAGCCTAAGAAGTGATAAGTAAGCGGCGCTTGAGAAGAAGAAGTCGACTATTAAAAAGACTTTGTACCATGAAAAAAGTCACTCATTGTCGTCGTAATCGTGAGAATCGACTGAATCTTACGACCACTTTAATTGCACACATTCGTAGAAATTAACTGCCAATGGTTTCCTAGCGATCTGAGGAAACTTTGGTGTGATTTTCACACTTTTCGCAAGTATTTGTTGTCACCTTTTCCGTGACCGTATGCTTATATTTATAAAGTGAAAGATTCCTCGGCAGGTAAGATCAGGAAAATTTATAACATACATCTCTAGCAGCGGTTGCTATACTTTGAAGATAGGGCTAAGTGGGTGACTGATTCGGAGCCTAGTTGGGTGAGGTCAAGTTCCTCATTACCCAGAGAAAGCGTGTCATAAATCTTAATTAAGAGTGATGGGTTTCCTTGAAAAACTGCTTAGGAAGTAGCAGCAATTAAATTTTTGGAAGTAAGAAGACCGGTAAATCGGAGATTTATACGACATTTCCTGGCCTAAGCTCTGCCACATAATTATGCATAATTGCCGTATCATTATCGGGCTCCTATCACCTGGCAATTGGCGAATTAGGTGAATTTACAAAATCACAAAAGATCCGGCGGCAGGCGAACAAACGTGAAGTGATAGATGATCTTTTGGTGCTGCCTTTTTTTTCTTTTTATATTTTGGTTTTTTTAGATTGCAGCTCAATCAGTCCGTTTTGAAACTTCTGAATGTATGAAAGTGATTGAAAGCGCACCGCACCAGAGGTGCTAATTTTTTTTCTCTCCTTGCAAACGTCGAATTGGTTTTCTAATTTGGAAAAAATTAATGAACCGAGAAAAATTGCTCTGAGTTTGAATGGGAGAGTTAATGAATATTTGGAATTGGCAATTATTATGAAACATGCCAGCCCAGGAAGTGGTTGGGATTTGTTTTTTCAAAATTACTACAGTCTCAAAGTTGGCTTACTCTAAAAGGCAGTTGATTTATAAGCCTAATTTGGATGAAACAATTGGTAAAAAATTACATACGATGACCGTGCAACTTTTCGCTGTTGCACATTTTTGTAAAATATTAAGTGAGATTCAATAATCTTCAAGGACGCATTCACTGTAAATAGGCTAGCTCAATTTGTTATATTTTTTTTTTTTTTTACAAAACGTTTTTGTTTACTAAACAATAAGGCTCAAATTATTATTATTTAGTGTGACGTCGCCAAATTTCGAGACAGTCAATTATAAAATTTAAAACAAAATCAGGCACAAGGTTTTGAAATTTGATAGTTTTAGATTAAAAAAGAATGCAAATTTATTTCAGTTGTAGAAAAGTCTACTCACTAACTTATTTGAGCATGGGTTAAGACTGAGTTACTCTCATTTCCCGTAATTTGCAATAGAAAATGCAATAAAGACTTTTATAAATTAAACTCGCATGGTTATCGAAACAAGTGCAGCGCTAAAATCAGCGAAGAGGTAGTAAATTTTCTTGCTCCCACACTCAACGCCAAGTCGATTAGTTGAATAAATTAAAGATATTAATAGAAAAATAAATAAAATAAATCCGTATTTGCGATGAACTTGGATAGCCTTTTATAAAGTCGGTTAATGAAAGATGATATTTCTTATAGACATAAAATTCCTTTCAAATAGGAAGACGTACTTAAATAGTTCAGAATTTGTAATTTTTGACTAAAGCTTTTCAACTTTTTCTAATTATTACAATTTTCTTTCGTACTAAACCCATTTATCGTCTTATTTTGGAGAAATGCATCCCGAAGGATATTTCCTTTAATTTGTTACCAAATTAAGGTAAACTCAGGTCATAGAAAGTGGGCGATGTTGGACCTAATTTAAAAGGTACTTATTCACATTTTCGTACTCTTGCTAAATTTCGTTCTAAAATAACGTCTGACCTAAATACATGTTTTTAAAATAGGTCATCGTTTGTTTGCATCGAATAATGATGCACGGATCATAACATTTCTCGAATTCTATGGAACGCATTAAGAGTTCCAGAAATGCACAAAACTCATGTAACAAGAAAATATCTTTGAAATGCTTTTAGCTCTGACCAAATCCAGTCCATTGCATTAGCTCGGAAAAAGGAGAAAAATTCTTCAAAAAAGACATATCTCGCGTGCAATGAAGCAGCAGCACCTCCAGCAATCAGCTCTGCAGAAAGTTGGCCAATCACTTAATCACCAAGCTACCAATATTTCCGCGGTATTTTTGATTAAATTCGTTTACTCAGAGATCACAGACAGTGGATGCGGTAACCGCTTTTCAAACAAAACGACACCAGCAACCAACGTCTTGGCGCGGTGCAATTTCCTCATTTCGCAGGTAAGTTGCTTTCATATACACAAAATAAATTTTGCCGCTTTTCACCCCCTTTAGTCCAGTTGGTTAGGTGCAGATTCAGTGAAAATTTTCCAGGTTAGAGTTGGCGCAATTATGTTAATACATAAAACGGGAGCATAATCAAATGTAGCCACGTACCACCAAGATCCACAACTTCATCTTGAAAACACGTGAAAAACTTCACTGGTCCGCGAAACGACACCTGGTAATTAGATACTCGTCGCACTTGTTGAATGAAAATCTGAAGAAGGAGCTCAGATCGCGGAAAATATCGCGGATAGTCCGAAACGGGTGGGTTCAGATAGAGAGCGAGTGTCTGTAAACAAAATATCACGGCAGACTGATGGAGTCAGGGGCCCCACAATGTGCTTTTATATGACTTAACCAAAGAGACCCCCGTCCGAGCGGTTGGTGCACCAAACCGACTTCGTGCGGAGATGGCTGAGCCGCTGGGAAGATGGTCTGCACCGTCGCAAGACGCTGAGAGCCAGACAATGGCTAAGTCGAAGACGTCATTAGCGAAGAGATAAGCCTGCCCCATTAAATCTATACGAAGATTTACACTATGGAAAAATCCATCGAGCGGCTGCAGGACATGCAACTGCAAGGCAATTTGCATATGGGAAGTGCCATTAAAGATGCAGTTTACTTGCGGAAAAGCCCGCAAAGGTGCATATATTGAGTTTTGTGATATATCGAAAACCGTACGTACGGCGAAATTTTTGTCAAGGTTCATGCCTACTTGAGGTGACCGGCGTGAATAGATGCATCCTCGATGAAAGTCAACTTTATGTTGACGATGAATTTTGGTTGGAAAACTTGTTTTTTAACACCTTCTCTTTGTTTTAACTGCATATTGAAGTGTTTTCTTGCACTTTATTGCAAGAGGTACCTTCCCAGCACGCTTATAGTGTTTTTATTTTCGCGGGAATAATAATGGAAACCTCATAATTTTTCAATTTGCTTGACATCCCTCACGTTGAGTAATCCAGTTTAACTGCCCGGATCATAACGGGCGAATTGTGCACGTGAGTCGCGGAGCATTGTCTTGATGCAGCCTGGGATTTTCCCTAATTAAGGGGATATTTTTGGTTGCGTGAAACAATTTTTTATTTTCGCGAACAAATTATCTGAATGGTTCCCGAGGGTTTTATAGATGTATTATTAAATTTGAATGGATATATGTTTGTGCACTGATAAAAAAATTTGAAGAAGTTTCTTAATTGCTGTTATTTACTTCGAGTGAAGTTCAAGTGCTTCTGCAAAGCGTATGATCAAATTGATTTTTTTCGAATGAAATTTGATAAATATATCATGGCTTGAATAGACTGGAAAATTTGCGAGGATGACTCGCGATTTACTTTCACTTTTAAATGAATTTCACTCAACAGGTTTAATTTTTGTATTTTGAAGTTTAACATTCATTAGACGTCTCTCAAAGGAAATGAGTAGTAAATGGGTTTAACAGCAACATAATGCAGGTATATTCAACATTGTTGCGGATTAAATGTGGCTTTGAGAGATACACAATCTCTGTTAGGTAAGCAAACAAAGAATTTAGAAATAATTAAAAACAAAATAGAATAATTAACAAAATAGTAAAATAAAAGACTTCATTAATTGTAAAATACTCAACACAATCGTGTGAGATTCATATATGTAAAGGCACCAGCGTGCAATTTTTTTATATAGCAATTTAATATGAACAACATGTTTTCCATTTATAATCATTTTTAGAGGTCCGTACCTCATAATGGAAAAAGGGAACTATTAGAAGATCACTTTGTTGTCCGTCTTGTCTGTCTGTCCGTGTGTCAAGGCAATTTTTCTCAGAAGCGGATTGATGTATCAAGTTGAAATTAATATCGAATACTAAAGCCTATTGACCCGTACTGCTGTAAATAATTTCTAATTTCTAGTTTAACGCAATAAAAAGATACGGTTTTTCAAAATGTATTTTCATACTAAAAGTTTCACTCATTGACTGATCATCAAAACCTGTAGGGTACTTCCAGCTGACCTACAATTTTGAAATTTGGCACGAAGGGAGGTCTTTTGGCACAGGTGCAGGAATAAATCCGAAAATCATTATAAAATATATATGGAAAAAGGTATTAAAATTTTTATTATCAATTCAGTAAGCTCAGTTTTTATTATTGAATCTTCGTGTAATCTCTTAAATGTCCGTTAATAAATAATGCTTTCCCAAAGAAGGTTTATTTGAAAGTAATTTAATTTTTCCGATTGTTTTCTAACTTTGTAATTTCTCTATGTCGTCAAAAATCGATTCTTCTAGCTTTTCACACAGGTGGTCCGGTTTAAAGCATAGCTAAAAGTGTGAATAAATTGCTAATATCTTTAATTAATCTTTAATGTTTCTATAATCCACTGCGGTGACTTAAATTAGCTATTAATGAGAGAGATCTGGAAAAAAAAGTGTTTGAATGGTTTAACTGATTGCTTTCCTTAACTTTCTTTCGCTAATTGTTCTGCTACAACTGAAAACACTTCCCAGTTTAGATTGTTAGAGTGCAACAAATTAAAAGTTTGCTAATTGTGTCACACGAATTAGGGAAGTGGGATCTAATGACTGCATCACATTAGGTGACATAACACGGAACAAGAAATTACGACTAATTTCTGGTCTGGCTCTGATGCAATTGCGATTAGTGGAGGTGGTGAGGATGCATTCATTCATTGCTAGAATTCACTCTTGAGAGCCTGTGCGATGAAGTACTTAATGCTATTAAATTACAATTTTATTTGCATTGGTTACTGATAAATAGTTAACGATTAAGAACTAAATCCAAAAAATATTGGTATAAATTAATGGATCTAGTGCTGTTTCTTTACTTAATTTAAAATTGAAGAATACATATTTATCCATAGTGAGTCAGATATAATTTATTACTTTTACCAACTTTTAAAATGGGAGCTTAAATAATTTTGCTTATAGAAAGATCTGTGGAAAAAATCTTGAAATGGCTTATCACCAAAATTTTCATATATGTATTCTTTAAGTTTTAGTATCTATTCTAACCACTATCTATTATATCTAACAACTTTAACTTAATTTAATTTCTTTTTCAATTCCTATCCATCAAATTATACATTTTCTCTTAATTTGTGAAACAAATATCCTAAGACTGCAGTTTCATGATACAAATGAAAATTCGAGGCTTTAAAAGCAGCGCACCATGGGAACAATTTTTAGAGATAGAAAAAAGTCCACAGTGAAATCAATTAAAATTTAATTGAAAACTTGCTGAAATGGCTTTGATAGACCTAAAATTTACAACAGACATGTACTTGAACAGGCCAATGAAGTCAGACATAAAAACATATTTCCGGCGCGACTCTCAATTTATCGCTTAACTTCCATAAACAGTGCCAGTTAGCGCAAAATACTCGCACAGAAAATATGTTGCTAATTGAATCTGTAACTAGCCAAAACGCTAAACAAAATCGCGGTTTAGTTAAAAGCCTTTTCATATTTTAGTTTTTTTGTTAACTTGGATAAATTGTGGCAAAAATGCTTGACCAGTTGCCTGCTGTGCGTATTTGAGAAAAATTTAAAAAGGTAAACATAACATATGAAATGAACCCTTGGGCGCATGCTCTTGTAACTTTTGCAAATTTGGAACAGTACAGCAAACTGTGGCCCCTTCACCTTACACCTCAATAAATCAAATCGTGCTCTATCAAGGTCACCATGTGAACTTCAGTTCTCCGCATTTTAGCCCAGTAGTGGACTGAAGCAATCCAAGAGTGAAAAATTATAGAGTGGCATTTTCATTCATATAATTCCCCTGGACAATGAGATTCCACCAAAGATAGAGTCATGCCCGACACTTGGTAAGTGTCTACCGGCCTGATGGAAACTGGAGTATACTGGACAAGGTGGATTTTTAGTTTCAAAACTTTCATTTGCAATAGTGCAAAAAAAAATTGCAAAACTCATAAATTTTGGCTCACTACTCGAGCAGGTGATCTAAACATTTTGGACCAGCACAAGAGAGCTCAATTAATTCGGATCCTAAAAATCGATCATGCGCGTTTTGTTGCGGTTCGTGAGTTGCTAAAAAAAGATCCGAACAGATTAGCGCACCGAAATTGGCAGAAGATTTGTGCAAAAGTACCAAACAAAAGATCTCTGCAAAGCAGTTGATCGTCTTAATTAATTGTACTCGCGAAAAGATATGAGATTTGACGAGCGCGATACTGGAGGCGATTTTGTAAGATTTTCGAATTATTTGCACGCGAGAGAAGCGGAACTATCAATCACTGGGCGAAAATGTAAATTTCGATTTAATTGAGATGCTGCAGATTTGCGCAATTGTTATTCAGTTTGGTGAAACGATTGACGGGACGAAAGCGGACAGTTTTATTGTTTCGGAAAGAAATAAGATTACTTTTGTGCCCGGCAGCTAGTAGTATCACTGTTTTTTTTTGCGTAAAATAGGCGGACGACAGATAATCGTGTTGAATACAGAGCGATTTATTATCATTTTGAAATAATTTGTAATTAGCTAATTAGAAAATTGCCTCCCCATAATTTTTGCCATTGTTGCGAGCGATACCTTAATTACTTATTTTGGCTTGATGATTTCAAACTTAATTAACACTGCCAAAAAAGCACGAGGCATAAGCGATCAATTGCGTAAAACGAAAATGTCGCAAGTTGCAATTCATATCGCAAAAAGCCCTCCTGCTGTTAGGTAAGATCAAAAGATGGCTAATTTGCATGTCTCGTGAGTCAGGCTTAAATGCAAAAATGGTCAAAATTTAATTAGACTGCTTGCTAGTCATTTCCTGGGTCATAATACCCTCCTAGTCCCAGACCTAATCGATCACTTTCGATCGCAGCCAAAGTCACAGTGTCCAAAAATCATAAAATTGGACTGGAACGAAATAAAAAAAAAAAAAAAGATACAAAATTGTGATTGATCTGGTTCGGGGCGTAAAACAAAGGAAACATGAATTGAATGAGAATTGACGCAGCGGAACGTGAAAGCACACAAATTAATTACAGAAAAGATTTACACTGATGTAATGAGAGGGGATTATGCAGTCTTTAAAAATTAACACTTGTCGACCAGCGGTGCAAGGGAAAAAATGGAGCAACGAATTGCTTCTGACGAAAGATTAGGAACAAATTAAATTAGGTGTTAACTCTCTCAGGTAGTCTGAAGTGTGCACAAGTCACTCAAGGATGATTGAGCAAAATGATCATAACATCTTTTGATGCGTTTAGGGAAAGGTACACGGTGAGTTGTGATGTAGGAGATGTTTCGCCGTTTTTTGTCTAGAAGAACTACATGAGATGGCAATGGAGAACGGATACCCTCTTGGTATTATTGATGTTTTGTAATAATACGCTTTTACTTTCTAATCTAATATGCAACCGCATTGCGATGGATGTCATAATTCCGAATATGGGAATAGGGCTCACTGATGGTTTATTCGTTTGTTGACCATTATAAGTTCTATGCCTTTTTTATTAATTATTTTCTGTTACCATTTGCAAAAACTTTTATGTAAATCGGTTTTGCTAAATGAGTGTTTGAGAATTTTCCAAAACAGAATAAAAGATATTTCCGCGAAATCCTTGATGCCAACTATAACTTTCAATTACAAAACCTTTCAAATACTAGTTGACTCATACGTTCAGGGTTTTAAATGGTGCACATGACTACGGCCAATTTTCTCTCTTTATTTTCAATATCAGAAAATGTTGTTCCCAAAATGAATTTGTCATTTAATTTAACTACAAGATATGTCTCACATATCGAGAATTATTTCAAAATTAGTTTTATTTTCTTTCGTTGAATCAAATTAAATTTAAAAATCGGCAGTTATTCCAATTAAATGTATCAGTTTCACACTTAAGAAAAATTACTCTATATTAGGAACTTATTTGTAAAAATTAATTCAACCTAATTTCTATCTGTCGAAACAAAATTTCAAATATTTTGGTAGAGGTTTAATTGAACAGTTCAAAGCTGGTTGCAGTCATCATACTGTCAAACTGCACTAAAAATAAATTATCAGCAAAAATATTAATTAGTAATGGCAGTAAGGAAATACATAAATCTGCATTGCATATTATCATAATTTTGTTTTAGCTCAAACTTGTATTTTACCGGTTTTGTAACTCCAGTTGGTGCTAAATGTTCAGTTAGGCAATTTTACAAGTATGTATTTTATTTATTTTCTTCGGGTTAATCTCGTTTTCTTAGCTTTAATAATTTAAATTATTTTTATGAACAGTACCTATCTAAATAAGTTTACTTCAAGTTCAGTTTTATATAATTTAATTTTCCCAGCCTATGGTCGCTCCGAAATTCGAATATTCGCACAGATTTTACTTTTCTGTATTATTTTGTGATAGTATGAGTGTATTTTATTAATGCACCGTGCAAAATTTTAAGACTGTAATAACACGTTAATCAAGTTGATTTATTAATAAACGTCGAAAAGACATTAAAGTAAAATACTTAAAAGCAGTTAAAAACCTGTTTTTATATTTTTACTTAAATATATTTACTTCTTTTGGGTTTTTAACACCTTCAAACAAAATGATTGATGATTAATTTTTCTATTTTTTAGGTTGGCCAACGGAATCTTTTATATAAAAGTCTGTAAAGTGGATAATTCAATCACAGACAGATCTACCTGTACAGCATTCTTAAAATTTACTTTATCATCATAATATTGGTAAGTTATCGAATTATTTGTATCTTCTACTAAAATTTAATAATTAAGAAAATCTATGATAAGAGGCGATGTGAGCTGAGAAATTCGTTTGAGCAAAAACAAGTACCCAATTTTAAGACAATTTTCTAGATAAGTTATATACCATTTTTTTCCCGTAAATTATGAATTTGGAAACAACAAATTTCTATCAGTTTGTGTTTTGGAGGATTAAAAATATACAGACGATCTTGTTTTAGCCCTATTTTAAAAGTCATGAAAATAAACCTTGAATCAAAATCCGGTTCACCAAGTAGACCTTGCATTGAATGACAACACTGCATCGATTATGATGTAACATCAACTTGCATGGGTAACCTCTGGTTTTATGCATCTTCTTTGCCCACCGGGCTTTTAGAGTAAAAACAGAAAAACATATTTATTTTTAATTTTATTAAAAAAAATACACAATGTCTTAAATTCGAAAATGTATAAAATGTGTATAATGTGTAAAAAACAAAAATATGATAATAATGAAAAAAGGGGCTGTGGCACACTTCGAATACTCCTAGGAAAATATATACAAAAGTTACGAGTAATTTTTAATGAAAAAAATGAATGATAACTACTAAGGTACTCCTCAAACCAAATTGGTTAGCTCAATTAAACCTTCCCCTTAGCGTCTCTCTTGTTGTAGTACCCCGAAATTGGATGTGGAACTGCGTATGAAATTGTGTTGTATTTTCCAACCAGAGGCGTGGCGTAATTCTGCTGCTGCAAGGCGTTCTGCCGCTGAATAATGACCCAACTGGGGATGTACGAGTCCAGCAAACTCTTTGAGTCCCTTCCGTGGAAGAAGTCGACGGATGGCGGGTGGCTGACGGTGTACAAGGGCTGGACGGACTTCGCCGGCTCCAAGTACCTCGATGCTAGAACGGATGGAACATTGGCGAGTTGCACCGTTTGCGGAGTTGAATAGACGGTCTGTCGCAGCGGGATGACTTTCTGAGATGAGCGATACTCGACTTTGGGCAACTGCTGTTGCCGAGACACGAGAATCTGTGGCTCGGGGTGTTTCGGGGCGAATAGGTACTGTTTCGATTTATCTAAAGACGGTCTATGGTTTTGGTCGGCGTACTGAATGTCTTGGCCTGGTGCTGTGGCTGCAACTCCCCCGTGCCCGGTGCCGCCAACATATTCAACAGACTCCGCTGGACCAGTTGGTTGGGTTAGGTACTGAACTCCACCTTGTGGAAGGTGTCCGGCTGTTGGTGGTGGTGCGCCGGCCTGATGAGAGTAAGCAACTGCCGAAGGTGCTATAGCGACTTGTTTCGCGGCTTGCTGTTGGTATCCCGCTGGAATAGGTGCCATCATCACGTAAGACTGCCCATCGGCACTGCGAATAAAACGGAGGAAAAAAGCGTTCGATTACAAACATGAGGTATTCACTTTCGAGCAATGGTGTGCACATTCGCCACAATTACCAAATTCCATTACACATGGGTTCAACCCACGCTCGCGTTACATAAAAGTTAGAAGCATTTTGACGAGGTAAAAAATAAAAATATATATGTATATAATATATATAGGTATATGTTGGACAAACGATAAATGGCCCTCTCCTTCGATGGCCCGGAAAATGTTAAAGCGGAAACGGCTGCGATTAATTGAATGCTGCGATTTAGTGCGTCGTTTTACGTAACTCACAAAATTTATGTTATGCGCTCTTCAGATAAATCTGAAATGACTGAACTGGGCGATTACGCCGGCCAGTCCAAATGAGTTCTTCTCGTTTTGTTGCTTTCGCTTTTCTGACTACCATCAAGTCGATAACGACGAGCATAGTGAACGGCCAATTATTGAATATTTTATTACTGCCGCGGTCGAGTAATGAACAAATTGCTGAAATCACGGGAAGTCACTTAGACTCCTCGCATATTGCATCAGGATTGTAATTTATATGAGCTTGATTCATGAAAATTCTGATCAAATTCGCTGGAGCAATTCTATTTTCTTAGATTCAAATTAATTTCTCGGACTTCCGAAGCATCCGATTTTGTTGGGAAGGGAATTTCGAGTTTTAGACCCAATGCATAATTCAAAATATTTTGAGTTTTTACTTGTTTTTTTTTGACACTTTTTTGTTTTGAATATAGACCATATGTAGCTCATATGGCATTTTCACCCAGTGTGTGTTCTAGTTTTAAACTTTTTGTAAAGGTATAGAATTTTTCAGCTTGAGCAACATTTGAGCAATCCCTGAAAAGGTTTTCTTTTACAAACTCAATGAAACATGTTCCGGAAATATAATATAATTGTTCGCTTTTTAAAAAAGTAAGAATCCTATTGTTTTGGGCATCTATGAAAAATCGTTAAAAAATAGAACGTTATAGGAGCGTTTAACTTCATTTAAATAAAAGCTTGAATGTCTATTGGTAAGAAGACTTCATAAAATCAAAACAACAGCGCGTGTCTTCGACCATAAATAAAAATAAAAATATGTACGCAATAAGCCGGTGCAATTTCATTTCAATTACACCATAATTTCATAAAAGTTAATTTTCTTAGTAACAAGCGGCAATAAAATTGAGTCCCGCGCCGTTTACTCAGTGGATCATCGGATCTGTTGCCAGATGATGCTCATCGCAGAGCGCCGTACTTCCTGCAGGTTGCGTGCAATTGCTGCGTACCTGAGCACCCGCAAAACCTGAACCACGATTGCCTTCAAGAAGCACGTCTTGAGTCTTTCTGAAG
The DNA here is from genome assembly GCA_963920795.1 of Eutolmus rufibarbis. Classification (NCBI taxonomy): domain Eukaryota; kingdom Metazoa; phylum Arthropoda; class Insecta; order Diptera; family Asilidae; genus Eutolmus; species Eutolmus rufibarbis. The sequence goes on from OY987206.1 coordinate 43,788,724, forward strand.
ATTTGCACTCTGCACGGGACAATCAATGGAGTGCGCGCGAATTGTAATGAGATTTTATTGATGCACACTGGGAAAAAACGAAATATTGTAAAATGGTAAAATGGCAAAATGAAAAGAAAATCGCAAATCGTGTTGAGCATGAGAAGCCACTTTTACGCAACCCGGCGGATTCTGCGATCTTTATGGCGCAACTTGAGTGCGCCAACGGGCGAGCAACTTTCATTCAAGTCTCGCGGAATGTCCGCTTTTTATGGTTGCACTCATGAAAGGATGCTGGCGTGCATTGTTTACTCCATCATCTCGGCTCTGGGAATTGAGGGACACAATCGTCATTTTAAAAATATTTCAAAAATTAATTGTAACTGTCTCTGCAGAAAGGTCAGACCTTTTAGCAGAAACCGCATTCTGATGACTGACTTGCAATTAATTTAAATTTATTGCAGAGCGCCTCCTCGCATGATGAGCAAGAAAAAGGAAAGTGGACAGGTGATTTTTATGCACTTTTTCGGATTTTATCCTGTTATTCCCATGCTGGAAATTCCAGTAATTTAAGGTTAAATTCGGCAATCACTGTACCATAAATTGTGAAGAAGTAGAGTGCACCCGATTAAAATTTGCATCTTTTCTTGGTGGAGGAATCACGAGATGGTAATGAGTGGTTTTGAAGATTATTCACCTTGGCAAATATGGCCGGATTATAAGAAAGAAATTTATACATATGATAATTATTCCAGTTTAGGCCTTATTTAATTTTACGCAACGCTGAAATGCGGGGTATCTTTATTTAGACCACTTAATGGATAATTTATAACATTTTAAGAGAGCAATAAAAATGTATTTGGCTTGATTTATTACAAATGGTAAACTATTTGTAAAGATGCCCACTTTTGTAAATGTAAAATTCGTGACTGATCGATTAACCGTGAAAGTTTTCTTCGAATTGGCTGAGAGTAATAAAATAGCATTAATTCGCCTACAGTGGCTACACTAATATAAATGTAGGTGTATACCATAGAATTAATTACTCAATGTTTATTTTCTTGGAAATTGCTTTGCATACTACTAAAGCTAATGAGATTATGCAATAACTAGTCAAGACTATAATTCATAGTTAATCCAAACCTTACAGTTTTGTCTGTCTATGTTTTGCATTTAAAAAAATAAAATTCTCATAATTAGATCGAGTAATTCAATGAATTAATTAATTTGTTAATTTTCATGAAAAATTATAGAGATTGTTACTTACATAAACTTTGATTGTCAGCAAAGTGTTCACATGAAATGTTAACGATCAGTGACTTCAATTGAATGAGTCTTTATTAAAATCTCGCAGTTTTTGAGAATAGTTCTATTACTTATGTATGTATGTACATATTATTAAACTTAAATTTTTGCTACAGTTAACATTTTTTCGCTCTGGCATACTAAAAAAAAAAACAAATATTCTTTTGTTTTGGATTCTTCTGGATTGAAATTTGCAGAATACGAATTTTTTAAAGTGAGAAATCGATCTTTGTATGATAGCTAAGTTTCCTTGGTAGTCAACCTAAAATCAGGTTAATTCGGCCCAAACGCAGTACGAATAAAACGAAAATCCTAAAGTTATAGAGACATATTGTTAGATAGTCGTGCATGGGCCTGTAAAGTTTTAGTAACTTTTTCAAAAAATTAAAACCTTTATTCTAAGGTTAAATTGAAAAAAGGAAATATGATAGCTATGTTTAATGTGTGGTAGATTATGATTATTAGGTGTCTATTTTATATTTTTCTCTACTCCAATTAGTATTTGAGGAGGTTCTTTTCAAAACTTGACTATTCCATTTTTTGTGTTTTTTCACAATCTGAGAAAATAGTTTTGTAGGTATGCAGCTATGTTTTTAACCCGAAATTTTGATGCATTATTGTAGACGACAACAATAGTCATTGCTTTGTACAGGATTCAAAAATTTAGCAATAATATATTTTGAATAAATCCAAAATGTGAAATGGAATAATCTAGTTTTGACGCGGCTGATTGGAATAATCAAGTTTTGTTATGTGCTCTAGAGGAATAATCATGTTTTGATTCAAACCACTGTGGATTAATTTTGTTTTGCTGAAACTAATTATGTAGGTATCAGAAATCTCATTTTTGAATTGAAATAACCTGAGGTTCATCTTCTTCTCTAAATAAATAAAACAAAAAAAAAAATAATCACATTATGAAGGTATAATTTTGTATCATATTCGTTATCCGACGTAAATATGTAATTTTCAAAAGTTTTAATATGACATTGAAGTTGGTTTCTATTATTAGTGGTTTTAACAAAAGTGATTCGTTTTAAATTCTGTATACCTGTAATTTTTTTATAAACTGTTTCTAATTCCTTAATATTGTATAACTTCCAATCCGATCCCAACTTTTTAACCGTTCCATACTGAGAGTAATATTCTGTATATTCTTCTTCTTCTTCTTCTTCTTCTGATTATTACAATCGGATGACGCCTAAGTTCCTTTTCTACACGTCCAAAAACCCTGTCAGCAGGCAAAAAGCTGTGCCCTCTAACAGGGAAAAACAGTTTAATTTTTTTAATGTTTTCTGGTGATAGCTTTTGAAGCCAGAACAAAAATACATGCACAATATGTGAATTTTTGTTCTGGCCCCCACAGCCATCACAAAACAACCTGATAGAATAAATTCCCTGAAAATCATGAGTTTTTAAAAAATCTAGCAAAGCGGAACAAAGTTCTGACTGAAAAATGTAGGGATAAAACATGTTTTGTTGCAATTTAGATTAAAATAATTAAATAACTTCTGGATTAATCATATTTTGTTCCAAAAATGTGTATTTGAAATGGGTAATGTCATTTTGACGTGGAATAATCTAATTTTGACGAAATCATGCCTTTTAATCTTTTTTTTCTGGTGTAATTATCAAGTTTTGGCCCAATTTTATTTTCGTGGAGTGTAAATTTGAATGTTACCAAACAAAAAATAAATAAAAAAAGACGGACAAGTGCGAGTAGAACTCACGCCTTGAGGGTTCTGTATCGTTATACTTTATAATTATCTATTAAATTTGAATTATAAAACAAGCCACGCCCCGCGCGAATTATAAATATTATTTACTTAGGCACCTACTTATTACAGATTTATTTTTAGAAAATAATGGTTCACGGTTTATGCATAAGGTTTATGTCTATGAAATTAAATGTTTTTTTTTTTTTATATTTGAGTTGATTGAATGAAGGGTAAGTTGCGGTTTACGATTTATGACGTATTAAAAAAAAACTAGTTACTAGATCTCGTTCAAACCAATTTTCGGTGGAAGTTTGCATGGTAATGTACATCATATATTTTTTTTAGTTTTATTATTCTCTTATTTTAGAAGTTACAGGGGGGGGGGACACGCATTTTACCACTTTGGAAGTGTCTCTCGCGTAAACTATTCAGTTTAGAAAAAAATGATATTAGAAACCTCAATATCATTTTTGAAGACCTATCCATAGATACCCCACAAGTATGGGTTTGATGAAAAAAAATTTTTGAGTTTCAGTTCTAAGTATGGGGAACCCCTAAAATTTATTGTTTTTTTTTCTATTTTTGTGTGAAAATCTTAATGCGGTTCACAGAATACATATACTTACCAAGTTTCAACAGTATAGTTCTTATAGTTTCGGAAAAAAGTGGCTGTGACATACGGACGGACAGACAGACAGACAGACAGACATGACGAATCCATAAGGGTTCCGTTTTTTGCCATTTGGCTACGAAACCCTAAAAATCAGTTTCTTCAAAAGTGGAATAGTCAAGTTTTGAAAAGAAGCTCCTCATTTAGTAGTCATGTTTTAAAAACTTTACCCACAGATAGACGCGTTTAATTTGCTCCCAAAAGTGAACTAAGCAACTTTAACTGGTATCCATGGCACAAACCACTCATTCCACCGAAGTACTTACGGTCCACGGGCGATGTACGGGACGTACTGCAGGTAGTTTGTGGCGCCGGGCTGCTCGTAGACCTGCTCCTCCTCCTGGGGCCCACTGTGGGCTTGGAGCCCGGGCTGTCCGCCGTCGTCGTAGCCGTAGCTTTCGTCGACGTAGTCAGCGTGGCCAGCGACTTGTTTCAGATTCCGCGTCTCCGGCGCATGATGCCCGGTGGCCTGGACGTAGACGAACTGCGGCTGCTCTTGCTGGCGGAGGTAAGACGCCGCGGTCGGCACGATCGGCTTCAGAAGCGTCTGTCTGCTGAGCGCTGGGTAGGTGCGAGGTGACTCATGGACAGGTGGGGCTCCCCCGTAAACTACAAACAGTGAGGTTTGGTCAGCGGCTTTTTTTTTAGTTTTGCAGAAATAGAGTTGTTTCGGCTTACCTTTGGCCGGGATGGCGCTAGTCGGAGCCGTGTACTGCAGGTGACCTAGTTGACGACCTTCGTCTTCGTAGTCTTGCTCTTGGGCGTCTTCTTCACCGTGAGACGATGGTTTTGCATAGACGACTCCGCCACGTGATGAAGGCAACGATGGAAGAGAGTTTGGCGGCTTGTATTGGATCAGTGTCTGGAATGACTGAGGTCGACCATGTAGAGCTTGTTGGGATTCTTTTAATTGGGCCTGGCGCTCGCTAACTAAGTTGTCACGCTCGATGTCTTCTAGCTTTATTTTTTGCTGTGGTTTGTCTTCTCCGTGGATGCAGGGAATTAGCATAAACACAGGTAACAGGAACAATAATCGATTCTAAAATGGAAAACAAATATATTTTAGCATGCAGGATTTTATGTATTTTGGTTCGTTGATTTTCTATTTTAGCTGTCAGTTTACTTAAAAGTCTATTTATAGTTTATAGTTTTATAATTTTTTTTGAGGTCATATGATTAGATGCATTTCGTGACTATAGGTATTAAAAATATGTAGTTTCAGCTACATTCACTAATTTAACTAATTTCACCTCTAACATTTCTTATTCAGAAAGAACAAGTCCTTAGTGCATCATTGTACTAAAAAAGGTATTTTAAGATTCCTCAAATAATTCATCTATGATTTTTTGATCATGTGTAAATTAAAAAGGGTTTGTCTTCCACAGTTCAAAATAAGAGATCAAAGTCAAATTGACTCTGAAAAGTTTGCGTCATGATTATCAAATCTTTGTTAAGGATAAAATAACTCCTATTTACAATCCTAATCGAGATACTAAGACATTTTGTATGAACGTATTGATCTCAGAAAAAAGTTGAAATTATTTTTATATATTACCTATAAAGCAAAATGTGGTATTATTAATTACATACCAAAAATGTCGCAGTTTAACTTGCGCAAACTTGTTCCAGATAAGTTGATCTTTTGAGATAACACAATCTGATGAAGGAAGTGCGTAAACTTAATATGCAATTTTTGTGTAACATCTCTAAAACTGAATAAACTTTTGTTCGTGTTATACAATTGAACTAGGAAATACTTCACATTATAGAGGACTGAACTAATTTATAACCGGAAGCTTTGTGCAGCATCAGACATGTCCATCTGTGAAAATAAATTATTAAACGCAGTCTAGCTCGAACTCTCGCTGGCTATCTGATCTGTTGCACCTACAATTAGATCATAAAAGTGCACTCAGCCGTGGTCTTTTCACTTTCAATTTTCTCTAGTATATAATCAGGTGTATCTTTTCCTTCCTTGAAATGACGATTTCATTTTTGCGAGTATTTTCTAGCTTTTTTGCATAGTACCGTCCAGAAATCCGTTTAAATTCCTTCATCCTCCGGATGTAATAAACCCGATTTTATGCATTCCTATCGATGCGATTTACATCTGTCTTGGGTGTCTCTGCTGAAGTGAAAGTGTGCGCTTAAATTTTACTGACCACTTCAAAGGACGGAGTCGCGCCTACGAAGAGATTAAGCCTGTCGGAGCGCTTCTTTATGGTGTCTTTCAAGTGCTCCAATTCCAGTTCTCCTGGTTCAATAAAATGTTTATACCCAACAAACCTGTCATCTTTAGCTATGTTGCGGGTTTTATTTCGAAAAACAAAAGTAACATCGTCAAACCGCAGGCATAATACTAGCACTTTCCTCTGTACATTTGTTGGGCTTGGCATGAGTTCATTGCCTTTATAGTTCGCGGTTAGTAACAACCATAAAGACATGAGGGCCTTAAATAATATCAATAATAAAAAGATGAAAAATTACGTTGCGCCCGGTGAAAGAGATTGTTTTAGATTGTTAGTCGCTGGAGTGCCGCTGCGACCAGAAATCTTTTGATGCCAGAAACGCACAGTCGTAGTATCTTCACTGGTCAAGTTGAGTTAGTCTGTTCCTCTTTAAGTCATTTTAGATTACGTAATATGGAGCAAGCCATTAATTCGAGCAAATTCTTAACAGCCGAGGAAGTTTTCGCCCAAATTGGGCACTGACTGCAAGAAATGGTAACCAGAGAAAGCTACGAGTCTGGCAAAAAACGTATCTGATTTTATTAATGGTGTTGCAGGGCAGCGGGATGCTTGTCTTACATTTCCATTAATGAGCTCAATTTAATTGAAGTCAGTGACGGGCTGAAGTAGGCAATGAGGCGGTGAGCAGATGTTTCTATCATTGGTTTTTTTCCCATTCTTTTGGTAACAGGATATAACATAAATACGCAATGCCATTTATCGCAAATATTTAGGTCGAATACGTTAAACGTGATCATTCATCAGATCTGGTCTATTTACAAACATTTAGTAAAAAAGATATACAATATATGTATGTACATATATGCAATATCTTTAAAAGGCATAATTTAATGACTTAGACTAGTTGTTTTTAAGCATATAATAGATTTCTTATCTTTACTTCTATTGACGCAACTTTAATATTATACTCGTATCATATAAAAGATGTTATGTAATATGAGAAACGAAGAAATGAATTCAACTCATTATCGGAAATCTATAAACATCATCATAACTTATACAGAGTGTTTTGTAACTATGTAGATATTCCTAGATATTTTATATATGGAGTTTCCGGATGACTGTACGCCCAGTTTTATGTATGGCTACTTTTTTCATTATGCGATTTATAATTTCCTTAACTCTATAAAACGTGTACATACTTAGATTTAAGAAAAAACCCTTAGTCCATTCGAATCGGATTTCAATTTGCAAAAATATAGAAAGGAATGGTAATACAAATTTAATTGAAAATTAAAAAAACTATGAAGTTCAAGCTTTAAAACTCATTTGTTAATAAATATAACAGCATAAACATAACTCCTCAGAAACAACCGAACATTGTGGGTAATCTTTATTTTTTTATCAGTTTAACTTGAGGTCTGTAATTTAAACCTCATTAGTTCACGTTACAAATGGGGCGCCTATGGATTGAAGTAATTTGCAGACAATCACTCGGTGCATATTCAAGTTTGTCGATGAAAAGATATTGCAATATCCCATAGTATTAAAACTTTTTCTACAATAAATTTAAAATATCATGTCTTCAATTTATACGTGAAATTTATTCTAAATTAATACAATTACGACTATGCTATGCTAATTGAATGCTGGTATTTAAAACAATATTGTATAACTTTCTATTCTAACAACAAATGACTCACGGTCAAAGGTCAATAAGAAAAATGAATCGTTTGAATTTTAAGTAAAAAACGATGGCATTAGATAAGGGTCCTACTTATAATTGACAAAGTTTTTGGAAGCTGAAAAATGTTTCCATAAATCTAAATTTCCTCATTTGAAAATGACAAACATTTAACCTGCACCTTTCGGTTTTTAAAGTAATAACTCACCGCCATTCGCAAAAGTCAGGTTGATTTATTAACCGACAATCTCTTACCATAATAGCCGTAAGACATGCGCGTTATATTTTCCAGAAGAACCCCAGAATCTAATATCCATTTCATCGGAGATGGCCTAAGATATTTCAGACAGGTCGGTCGCACTGACTGGTGAAGGTGGCATGGAAAAGTAATGACAAAGTATTTGTTGTCCAGCATTCGTTAATAGAGTTAGGTGCGAGGAGGCAAAATCCATTACATCCATCGCCGAGAACACTTTTAATGGTGTCATGATATCATGCAGTAAATTTTCCACTTGTCTTGCCCAATTAGTTTTACAACAAGATGGTGGAGAATTCGAAAGGATATACCCTTCTCTCATTTCTCATTTTCTAGTGGTTATCTAGCAAAATGGACCGTCTGCCGTCTTGACGGTTTCGCACACCCGGCAAAATATTGTAATTATGTCGTTTCAATCTTCAATCTGCAGCGCAATCTCTTCCCAGACTGAGTAAACACACTCAGCGACTACCTTTCTCCTAAAGTCCACTTTAACTGGGCAGAGCAGTTTCATGATGGGTACTAATAGCCATTATACAAAACTAGATAAAGTTAAGATTATTAAATGCATAATGTGCGATTGAGTAAGCGACCGGATCGAGAGTCACATTGTGAGCAGCGAAAATTATTTCACTTTTTGACGGTTTCGTCGCTTAAGTCTTTCGTTTTGGCGCCAATTGAATTTGAGTGGCCCCACGCTCATTTAATGCGGCTTAAAATGCTAAGAGTGCTAGCTTATCTCCAACAAGCAATCTAGATGCTTTCGATAGGCTATTATAAGCAATTAGGGAATTAATAGGCTCGCTTTGATCGATTACTTCGCGCTGGACTGTGTGCGTAGTGGTGGAGAAAGACAGTAATCAGGTTGCTGAAAAGTGTTTAGACTCAAATTTCTCAGGGTCTGAAAGATAGGCCAGTGCTTACTCACTTATTTCCGTTGGGAAAGAGTTTAAGGAATTTAACGAAGGTAAACGTGTTTAATCCAATTGCAGCTAATCACATTATTATCGGCGGAAATGCTTCAAATGGTTCCCATTACCACTACTATTAAGAATTTCATAAGAAATTATTTTGAAGGAATTTATATATTTTTTTTTAAATGCACGGCAATAAGTTGTCAGCATCATATAACTTTTCGGATCTCAATTGAAATTTTTTTGAATTGCATCTAAAATTTATTTAGGAATTCAATGAATAATATAAGCTGTATAAATTTGTTCATAATTTAATCAAAACGCACTGAGGAAAAGTAATTTCCCCAATCACTTTTCATTTTGCAATTTTGCAACTTTTCTTTGAAATTTCTGTTTCACGAACGGGTACTTACTTTCGCCAAGTGCAAAGTAGGGAAATGAAAAGTATAAAATAATGGGAAATTTTGCAATTTTTGTTTCACTGAATTAAAATTGGCAAAGTGCAAAGTATTCATTTGAAAAACGTAAAGCCTCTGTACTTTGCAAAATTTTTGCCGGAACATTAGATCATTTTTTTTGTTTGGTAGGTCACTCCTCAATTTATCTTCTCCTTAAGTTTGTCGTGGTACTTACGGGACACCCTGTATATAAATAGAAAATAAAAACTATGCAGCGATGGACGTAGAGTACATAGGTAAAATATATACACTGTATGTAGTACTATAAGAATAATTATCAAGCAAGAAAACTTTAAAACTTTTGTGATAGTTTTATATTTACACTTGAGAAAATATTTTCTAAAAAATGGTAGATGAAAAATATCACTTTGCAAATTTGGAAAACACGATAATTAATAATTAGAACCCTGGCATTTTGAGTTTTCGAATTCTGAGATCGAAATCCTAATCAGTGACCCCAAAATACTATAATACCATTTCAATTTTTAAAACTCATTCGGCAGATAGGTTTTATTCGCTATATTCGCCGGCATTAAATTCGACGAGTTACTGGTCCTACTTTAAAATGTACCCGCATACTATCAGTCTTAAAAAGAAAGTAATTTTAATTCTGAAACGAAACTTCTCAAATAGTGAAAAAAAGGTGGAAATTTGTTTTCTATTGTGTCATAAATCGTGCTAATTCCCCATGTACTTTCAGAGTTGGTTAGTTGCATACTGCGGATCTCCATTAAGACCGAACAGCCCCGGGCGGAGGAGGAAGTCATTAAGAGAGCTGGCCCAATCGGAGGACAGGTGGTAGACCAGGTCCACTTCACACGTCGAGTAATTGCCCTGAACACGACTTTCTTCGTCGTTGACACCTCGAATCATGTCACATTCTACTGACCACAGTAATGGCACTCATAAATATTCGCCAAACAAATTTCATTACTTCTGTCACCCCAAGTAATTATAGTCCAACTGTGCATTGGTCACGATATGTCTCCGCAACAGTTCGGATGAAGAGGTAAAGGTAAAACTCATTATTTTGTAGTCCTTTGGGGCACGCTTGGGGGTTACGTGTGACACGCATTTGGGTCACAGCAAAATTTTTACCACTTCTGCTGTTAACCAAGCGTTAATTGTCCAAAAACGGCCAAAAATTTAACGAGTTTTAAAAGGGAGATTTATGCGACATATATTTTTTTACGTAAAAGAATCTTTGAGGCATCTCATTTTTTTAATATTATTTTCTTCGGCGTCTTTTGTTGTCTGTCCTCGTGCTGGACGTAAAGGCTTATTTTCATCTTCCTAATTAGCCAGCGATGGCAATCTTGCGAGACGTTCGTGATGCAAAAGACTTAAGTTCATAAACTCTCACACCGCCTGTAATTTTTTAAAATTTTCACTCAAAATTTTATTTTTTATTTTATTTTTTTTTCTAAAACTGAAATGCATGAAAGCAGTGATGAAAGAGTGCCAGGTAATTTTTGTTTTGTTATCCAACTGACGAATAAGAAAAACACTTTCTAAAATTCGTTTGAAAGTAGAGAAAGATCACAAGTAGAACATCAGTGCAGTACTTTTTATTTATTTTTTCATCAAGTAAATGACCCGGGCAACACGTCGCAACGGTAAGGTTCCTCCTTCTTTGTTGCCAGCCAATTAATTTGATAAAAGAGTTTTAAAATTTTGAATCTGGTACCTGGAGCGAACGTGTTATGCCGTACCGTTTCCAGTTCTTCAGCTTCTTTGCCGGTGGTTTAGACATAAATAAATATAAATCGACGAAGATTTTTGAGCCAAATTAATGGGACAAGGCAAAAAATGAAAAGCTTGACGAGTTATTCGGAATTATTTTTTATATTTTAAATTCAAGATTAGAATGATTAATTCTGGCGGGGTTTTGCATACGATTATCTGGGGTTAAAAAATAATAATAAAATCGATGAGCCATTTAATCTGCATTCATGTATTTAGGAGGATTTTGTTTGTCTTTATTCTCATTTTATTTGATAGTGAAAATATTAAAGGTATTTGATATCTTTTATTTTAGACTAGCAACGATTTTGAAGTGGAAACCAATTTTGATGAAGTTTTTTTAAAAGGAAATTTTGAACGATTTTCCGTGTTTCTGCTGACAAATCAATAAAATTTTAAACAGATTCCGATGTATTATTGTTTGGGAGGAGAAAATGACTACTTTAATTTTTACGCAAAACAGAAGTTATACTCGATTAAAAGCGAACATATGTTAAATATTATAGTTTTCTGCCAAATGTATTTAAGAGCATATAAAACTACTTAATTTGATATAGTAGTTAATTATAATTACTTTAAAATAGGTTCTCGCATAGAAGAGCTCTCAACATGTTATACATATGTATATTTTTAAAATAAAATTAAAAGTGTGCAATTAGTATTGGTACAGAAATAGTTTACATATAGTTTTAATGCTCTTTCAGATGAACAAGTGTAGGTTAAAAGGAATAACAATGTAATTAAATATGTGATTGATTAATCACCTTTCCAAAAAGAAGTTACTATTGACTCATTTTCAAAAGAGACAAAGCTGCCAATCACATACCACTTTTTGTGTTCGACTTTAACATAAAAAAAACTTGTCTTGGCGGGCTTTTTGAGATCAGTTTAATGTGAAATTCTTCAATAAAATTTTTTATTGAGTATGAAGAAACAGTAGCTCAAAATAAAACGAAAGACATTCTGCGGTAGATCACCTGCAAGATGATTCGGTATTTTGATTGCACTAATTTCTTTGCTATGGTCATAGCTTTTCTTAAAAAAAGAAGTTATAAAGAATAAAAAAACCCACTAAAGATGCTCTAAAATATGAACTGAGGCTGTGCAAATAATTTCAACACATCGTGCCGATTGGATGTCATTGCGCAACACTCGGAGCTTTTTATGCACCAAAACAAATCGGCAAGACCTTAAACAATCATTGCGATATGGCAAAAGTTCGGTAATCAAGTAATGACCCCAGCGGAGCCTCCGTTCCCTTCATGAGCGGAATTGGGCTCCTTTATGTTTGTTTTTATCAGTTGCTGGCCGCCATCGCTTAAATTACGCGATAATTCATAAGGAGGTCAGTCTGTTCGTCCGGTTGCAGTGAAGGTGGTCTTTTCGTCAATTATTTTGTTGTATTATCTGCTTTTGATGCCCCTATGGTTAGCAACCAATATTTGAGTGGGACTTTCTAAACGATTAAAATCGGAAATTAATTTGCTCTTTGCCATGCCGTTTTGAATCTTTTTAACGCCATGTGCGGAAGAATAGTTAAGTTCAATGAAATTTAATTCACTTTTAGGAAGATGGTCGGAATGAAATTTGAAGTGGTACGTTCGGTAATTTTAATTATGATTTTTGGAGGAAGTAATGATGCTTATGTGAGTGGGTTTAACGAATTTTAACATGATTTTTTTTTGGTTTGTTAATGTGCTATGGTTTTTATTGATATTTCGCCTCTTTTACATTTTCTAGAATATGATATTTTTAAATTTTAATGCAATTTTCTCAAAACATAATTTCGCAACTGAGTGCATCTTTAAAAGTTATTGACCGATTTCTAATTAACGAACTTTATAAGGAACGAACCCCTGATTTCTAAGTTGAGTAATACGAAAAAGGAATAAAGAATTTAATTTCGATCTTAAAACAAACGTAACTATTAACCATAAAATTATATCATTAATGTTATCTGTAAAGTGTAAAAATTTTATTATTTGCTCGTAAACAACATGAACAAGATCAAAAGTTTTAGATGAAAAGCCTTCTTAGTCAAAAGTTTGCGCCAAATTTCATTTACGCCTTTGTTTGCCATATTTGGGCCTCACTTGCTCCAAAACTTAATAAACAGCATAAATTTAGTGACTATCGTTAGATGCATATGTATACATCAGTGAATGTATGCGTAGGGGAATTTTTATGACTATTTTGTTTTTATTTTTTAAATTATGGAATCTTTGCATTATTATTATTATTATTATTATTGCAATTTATACCAATTGTCGTTTTGATTTTTTGAAAATTTTAATATGGCCAGTAAAACTGGTAAAATTAAGATGAATCTAACGACATTTCATTTGTAAAAATTTGAATTCCTAAAAATATCTTTATGGAATTTGTGATTTTTATTAATATTCACAATAGTGCTTAATAAAATAACTCTAAATTTCTCAATCAAATCGCAGCCTAATGAGTCTACTTAACGTATAATTTAAAAAAAGCTATGCTGAGTTAATGTAATCCTAGTCGGATAGCATTCCACCGTTCAAATCTCCGTCTAAACGATATGTGTTGCATCACATTCTTCCAATCACTTGGATTTCTGTCCATTCACTTCGTAGCAAATCGGGTCACACATTGTCGTCACTTACCATTTTTGTAAAGTGTATTCCTTTAATTTTGCGTAAAAAAAAGTAATCCTTGAATTATCCTTTCAGGTCCTCCACAAAAAACAAAATCAATCACCAAACACCGGCTGAAGTCTCCCACGCACCGTTGATCAAAAGCCCGCGAAAAACACAGAAGCACAAACGAAACGGAACCGCGCTTATATTTTGAGTTGATTATCTGATATGCGCCGAAGTATCCAATGAACTACATCGAGAAGATAGTGGGGCCTCACCATTTATATGTGAAGTAGTCAACTGGTCGTCGTTCTGAGCCCCATGTATCTACAAAATACTCCGGGTGGCGAAGCTCCGGCATTTTTGTCCATTTTGCCCATTCCGCGAGTCAAGCGGCGCGCGCAGACCTAGACCAAGTCAGAGCAGCCCCGCGAGCCGCCTTCAGGAAGAGGCAAAACTGCCGCGGATGCAGTGCAATCCGCAGTCGGATGAGGTGCTCTTTTCACGACCGGTAAAAGCCTCAAACGCGTGATGCTGACGTCTGAATCTTCTCTTCATAGGCCTTAAGATGCTGCGTTTACTTGGAGCACTCACCTGCGAGATGACGAGTGGTTTTCTTCCGAGGCGGCTTCTTTTCCTTCTCTTCGAGTCCAACGTTGAGTGGATCAATGGTCCATAAGAGACGCACTCGAGACTGGAACCCTGAGGAACTCGAGTGGCATTTTCTCAGTCTTCCGCGATCGGAGTTGGCGGGATCGTCTTAAGAAGGCGGCGACGATCGTGATGACGGATTGGAAATAGGTGAGGTATGTAGGTGTTGCGTGCAATGCCCCGAGCCGTTTTGTCTTGACAATCCATAAATATCTGAATAATCTTTGTCTTGCAATTTCATTGCCGGAATTACTCTGCCAGAGCGTCATTTAATTGATTGGCAGCCGTGCGACACAAAATTTAGTTTTCACTATTGAAGATGTTGCTTATGAGAATTAATTTCACCGTGGCGGGACGCTGCTAAATTTTGCGACTGCTAAAAAGCAATTAGACTTTTGATTCGTGCGGTTTATCAAATGACTTGATTGCATGATTTGGGTATGCAGCGCATGTGGCAGGTAAAACGGATGTAACATAATGGGATTTAGTCATTTTCTTTTCAACGCCAATTAGACTTAAAATTATGGGAACGCATTATAGCGATATTTTTTACTCGTTAACAAAATCATTTAATTTACGAAAAAAAATTCCTTTTACATTTTTTACCCTGCATACAAGTTTCATCTTCCTTTTTCGTTTCATCATATTCCTTTTCTCTATCATCTTCAAATCTAATCTCAGAACCGATAATCGTATCGAATTAATAAATCATTCTGATCAGGAGTACGATGCAGCTCTTTTTTACGACTGTCGTTTCTGGGCGAAGTGAGATATGGAACTCAGAGAAATTTCAGACTGCTCGTTTTCTGCACGAAATGTATTTATCTTCATCAAATTTTATTTTATCACAAAAAAAGATATGCCAAATTTGCGATTTTTTTTTGCTTTCCAGAAGCGTGCAACGTACATTGGGCAAATTAAAGAGATATTTGCCACTGTTGGAGAAATTTATGAAGTGTTTTCAATTCGTTTTCTTTTCAGAGAAGATTTATAGCTTCCTTTTATTTTCTCACGTTTTTATAGATTATGAAATTTTATTATATATTTGTTCCAATTTGATCAGAGCGATTTAAGAATGTAATAGTAATAAAATGTTTGTTTTAATCTATTATATTATAATTGATTAATTAAATTCAAGTCATATTTTGCTTTTAGAAAATCTAAGAGTTAGTGTTGTACTGTATAACTATAATTATTGGAATGCAGAATTTTTGAATTGCGATTATGAGCGAAAAATTTTAGGTGAAAGCTCTATTTCAAGGTTTGAATTTATGAACAGGTTTTTTAAATTACGAGAAATGCCTACGGTGACTTAAGCTTTCCTAAAAATAATAGAAAATTAAATATTTCTGATACATCTGGCGGCATTAATAATAGTGTCGATATATTTGTCCCCAGGTAGTATCCATAAACGAATGAATTTGAAATAATGTCAGTAACAACCTATAATATTTTGGAAACATCTTCAATAGTGAAAGAAAAGAATTAAGAAACATTCCAAACATCCGCCCAAAATTAGCTGCAAGCGAGCACGGCAGCGCCGTGATGTCCACCTGGATTGCTATTATTAAATTTTCCCAAATGACATGGTTCATGGTCCCAAAAAATTCCACTTCATGCGTAATTTAAGACTCGCGGTAATTTTACTTCAAAGTGTAGTCGAAATTGCGTAATGCCCTAATACGAAACATGAATTCGCACTTGCCCGATCCCGGACATAATTGACCAGCTAAAACATTGCCATCAAGTAGATATTCAAATTAAGGCGGCGGGTGTTGATGATTGTGGGAACATTTATCGAGATAGTTTCTGGGAAAAAAAGTCGCTGATGAGGGTTTTGCACGTCATTCTCTTAATTGCACGATGTTTGCGGAGAAAGATTGTCGAACTACGCGCTTTAACGAGTAGGCGGGGGAGTTGTAATTACTCGCAATTTAACTTGAGCTGATTAGCAGCATTTTTATTTTTCCTACTGGGCGAAAGGGTTCCGGCATAGTTAGATGCGCAGTTTTCTGTCTTTCTAATGGCGATTAGACATTAAACAATTTCTCATAAGTTACCGAATCTACTGAGGAAAAGGAAGAATAACTTTTGCGTAACATTTTAACGGCCATTCATACTCGAAATCTGTAAAATATTTTAAATACTTTCCTCGAATTAATCGCAACCTACAAATGCCCCGTAAGGTTTAAAGTATCTGATCAATCAAACATTTCCTTACTCTGCATGGAATCCACTGTTAATTAAAAGTAACCGAGGGATTTGCGGACTGCTGCGAAAAACAAAAGGTGCACAGCACTTGCCTACTATTAGTGTGTGTACTTTCATTATTTTTTCTGAAAGATTGTAAAGAAATTGATTCGTGCCGAAGATACCTCAATTATGCTGCACTGACTCAGTCGAGTACCATCTCAAGAAACGCTGCAATTTTTTTGTTTTAAAATGCTGAAACATGCCATCTGGCTGAGACGATAGGTTTTCCCCTCACGACTATCCGCAATTAAAAATCCCTTGTTCCAGGTGAGAGTAGAAAAACTTTAAAACCAAAAGTGAAAAGGAATCGCGCAAAATTAAATGCTCTAGATCAGTGATCAGTGCGTTTTAATGATGACGCCAGATTCGGTTAGGTGCGCTGGAATTTCCTCAGGTGGGCTCCAATGACCGAATGATTTGCCCATTTTGAGGCCCTGATCGATTGATTGATGATGCGCAACAATTAACTGACCCGGCAGCGGCTTGTGCCGAGGAAGAGATTTCTATTTGAAATTTTTTATATCAGCTTAAATCCGATCACAGTTGCGAAATAAAGCAACCGTCCACTGACCGTACACATCTACGATCTTTGCACAGGTGATTTTCTGCAGAGCACCGTCATTGCGCAAAATAATCAACGTACGCAGCCACTGTCTGCTGATTTAATTTTCGTTTCAAGAAGCGATCTGCAAATCACTCGCAATTTGTCTTCAGAAAATTAATAAAGAGCAAATGCTATATATATTTGTTATTTTTTACTACATTTATTTTTTGCTCGATTTGGAGCAATTAGGCGCTGCGAAGCAGGTGAACTTCGCGGCTGTTGTAATGAGCATTTGCGGTTAGGATGCAATCAAATCAGCGCAATCGTCGTCGACGGCTTCGGCATGTTTGTCGGTCGAGTTAATTAGCAAGTTAAGTCATCGTAGTGAACGTTTATGGCACAAAATATTACTTCTTCAGAAGCAGGTAGGCTGATCCTTGAGACACCTTTCTTCGTCATAAATTGACTACTTGATTTTATGATGTCTACATCGCAAAAGTAGCTCTGGATGAGATAAATTTAACTGCTTCTGAAAGTCTTCGACTGCCTGGGGATATGATTTACATTTTGAAGTGCGCACGAATGTAGGGTGAGCAATTTAGACAAAGTAGCTGAGTGAGTAACAAATTTGCAATTTGTTTTTATGCAAAGTGCCTACTAGTTACAAAGATGTAAGCAAGCTCATTGAGAAGACATCAATGCGATTGCGCAATTAATTTGAGGAATCCTTAAAGATGGATGTTGTTGCAATGATTTTGTAAACTTATTAAATTTGTTAATAGAAAATGTGTCACAAGCTGATGTTTAGGCGAAAGATCTTAAAATAGACAACAGGCCGAGAATCATGTAGAAACTCCTACTCGAAGTATTAATGAGATTTAGACATTAAGAATGGATTGGAATATTTCGTCGTTTACATTAAACAACTTTTATCATTTTTATTATTATTTTTATTTAATTTTAAGGAGCACAATTATACGCAAAGTATAAGATGGCTTAAAAGAAAAAGTTGTTTGTAATTATTTTTTGGATTATAGGGGACTAGAACTATCCATACTGTTAATATTTTACAGCGATAACTATAAAATTGACAGAGATTGTTTAGATAATAGTTTAGCAATGGCGACAACCCGAAAAGGCTAAAAACAAGGTCATCAAATGATTATTAAGTAATTTTAAAATCATAAACTTATATGCTGCTAACTTTAAACGCAGTTTCTTCAAGCATTTCTAAACAACTATTTTAAATCGGAGATCTTCAGTTAATAATTTTGATTCTTTTTAATTTTAAAAATTGAAACTTGTTTTGAAATGGTTTTAATTTTAGAGTGTTTCGACAGAAGTTTCTGTTGATTGGCTTGGCAAAACCCAAAACGTATAAAGCATACGCTAACTCTTATGGTCTTATATTGCGTCGGAGGGATGAGTACCTAATTTTAAAAATTTCGACATCAAGTTTCCAACTTCCGGTTTTAACATGGAGATCTATTATGGAATTTTAATAACAAAAGAATGTTTTTCTTAATTTGATGCCTCATTTGATATGATTTAAAAAACTTTGTCCGCATGTTTGGATTCAACATTGAATTTTCCAAAACTTTTGCGCAATATTAGTTGCATCATTAGGATGAATCAATTCTAAGTTTTAAAAACTGGTTGTCATGTACATATAAGGAATTTTTCATAGTGCTTCTAGTCAGAATCGTTTGGATGAAAACTCTCCATAAATTACCACAATATTTATTATTAGTTTTAAAACCTTATCAAAAAAAGTATAAAGTAAATAATAGCACGTAAAATAACCGTCGTTCTACAATTGAACCATATCGAGATCTCGTAAGCTAATCATCAAAACAATCAGAGTCTTCCCGGTGAGATTTTATTCAAATTAGCCACCGCCTCCGGGATATACTCGTTAGTGTTGAGGCTCAAGTCTGGAGGAGGGTTGATCACTTCCATTCCGCTGTTGGGACGAAAAAATCTAAACGACGGAGAATTATTGACATAACCACCAACAATACTTCCTGGAGAGGTCCTGGATGCAGCCGGGATCTGGTCGTTGATCGAATTCGCCTTCGGGTTGTAGTTCGTTTGACCGATCTTCTGGTGAAACTGGTAGTTAGGAACCTGTGCCAAATAAGGGCTGATCGGAACGATTAAGGGCCGGGTGGGTATAAGTTGAAGGTACTGCACAGGTCCTGGAAGGTGTCCCTGGGAGAGGTACTGCAAAATCACAGGTGTTGGTCCTGTTTGCCCTAGGGCTGGCTGAAGGGATATGGTCGGCTGTAAGGGTTGAGGGGGTTGCTTAATTTGTGTCGTTACAGGTTGGACAATTGAGACGTAATTCGGTTGAAGAGATGTTGGCGTCACCGGTGGTGGCGGTGTCTGCTTTAAAGCAGGCACTTGATTTTGTTGATAGTTGTGCTGAACATTTATAGGGCCCAATAGAGAGGCGGAATTTTTATTTTGACTATTTCCACCTTGCTGATTGTGATGTTGTCCCCCTAAGTTCGAAAAAATCCCTTGGAATGGCTTAAAAGGCGTTGAACCGTCTTGGTGACTGTTGTTGATCGCATTGAAAATAGGCCCCAAACTCGCTTGCACCGAATTTTTTTGATCGCTTATATTTGGGTTGGAAGCACAAGCCGCTAAGGGAATTAACACTCCGGCTAGAAGCACCTTGTAGATCTGCAAAAATAAAAGACATGT
Organism: Eutolmus rufibarbis; assembly: GCA_963920795.1. Lineage (NCBI taxonomy): Eukaryota > Metazoa > Arthropoda > Insecta > Diptera > Asilidae > Eutolmus > Eutolmus rufibarbis. Next base: position 43,808,406 of record OY987206.1, read on the forward strand.
GAAAAGATACATCAAAAATAGATTAAGACGCCGTAAAACGGCTTAAATTTCAGACTTGACTTTCACTTGATTACCCCTAGAAGGCAATATTACGACTAGACTGCGAGTAGACAACGCATGTCACCGAACCTCGTCAGATGAAAGTTATCATGGTAATTTCTGTCAACGGGTGACGCCCACTGATGTAAGAAAAAACTTAAAACCTGTCGGAAAGCATCAGTTGAGCCGGTAATCTATAGCAAAATAAATCACTTCCCTTGTCGGCGCAGAGGTGCCTTCTTACTTTATTCAAAGTCTTATAAGAAAGACATTCGGAACGAATTCATGTTAACCAAGAGGCATTTTCTTGCTCTACTCATGGTTCTGCGAAAAAGATGCTCAAAACGAATGGATTTTCCACTTAAAATTTGTGGAACTCAGTTAAACGTCTTGATAAAGGCGATTTTGCTTTCGGTTACTTAAGGCATGCATCATAAGGTAAAGCAAGCCTTCATGCACTATGACTTTTTTCGTTCAAGTCAAACGGTGTCCTCCTAAGGCAAGCCTTCAGCAAAGCCTACATGCTCAAATCAGAGAATACTGCTTTTTTTAACCGATTTAAAAAAACAGGTTTTCGATTCGACGCGGCTTGATGTATGTCTGTTCATATGTCTAATATGTTTGTTCACGATTTCTCTGTAATAATTGGGTTGATTTTCCAAAAATGTTGTTCGGGTCAGTATCGTTCAACTTAGGGATTGAATTTTCTTGTAGTTGTTTTTTTATTTTAGAGTCCCAGTAAAGAGTTAGAGATCATTTTCTAAATATCGCCCATCACGACACGAGGAGTACTGTAGAATAAAATTAACTTTTAAGTTAAAAAAAAAATATAATAATGAGAGAATAAATAGAAAATAAATTCTGTTCCGCAAAACGAAATAATATACAGTCGAATTTCTGTAACGAACCTCTCATATAACGAACTATATAAACAGCATGAGCACTTTCAAATTAATAACTATCTAAAAATAGTTCCTAATAACGAATTACAATGTCTCTCTATAAAACAAGTTATTTCTACCTCAAAATTTGTTGCATTACGGAGAATTTTACTTTCTAATAAAACTAAAATAATTATAATAAAATTGTTTCTTAACAACTAATTTTAAAGAGTCTTTATAACGAATATTTCCATAAAAAGAGGTATTTCTAGCTGTAAATTTGTTCCATCACGGAGAATTTTACTTTCTACTTATGTAAAAATAAATTATTAGCATTGTCTTTATTTTAATCAATTAAACTGCGGGGAGTCATAAATTAAGCGGTTTTTTTTTAAATATCTCGGCGGTTATATTAGGCAGTTAACAGTTCATAATTCAAACTTTCTTTGCGGTAGTTAAATTAATTCCAGCACTAAAATGTAGGTAGTTAGTAGCAATGAAAGAATTTGAATAGTCACTTAATCGAGCGGTAGATTATCTAAAATGAATGATTGGGCAGTTAGATAATTAGTTCTAACTATTATATTTTTTAACATATAATTTGAATTTTCATACTGACCATCATAGCCTTAAACAAATAAAGTTATAAAAAACAAATAAATTCGTTTACTATCACGGTTATTAAACTTCGATAGTTATAAATTTTGTTTGCAATGAAAATCTTTTAACTTTCACATTACTTATCCTTTACTTAATTGTAGTATTTAAATTAAAAAGTTACTTGATTTTAAAACGAAGTTTTCAGTGTTATCATTCGGGTAGACGATTCAATCACAGTCCATCGAATGGCACAGCTTCTCTAATTGGAACCCACGTAATTGGATCACATTTTTTCGTGATTACCAGAATTGGTAAAAATGTTTCTCAGAAAGTGGCGGATGCGATTAATCAGCGATTTTGAAACTGACTAAGCACCACCAGAAATTGTGCAATTAGTAAAATGAATGAAAGTGCAAAACTGCTGAAAAACTTGCTCTCGATGAAATAACTCGCGGTGGTGATCCGAGTGCGGTTTTCAGAACTTGAAATTTGGCCCGACCGGAGAAACTGCACCGAAGGCAGCGCGCGTGTCTTTTGGTACCTGCCCACAAATAGCAGAAATCACCAGCTAAATTAGGTCTAGAAAAAGGTAACCTGTAATTGTCTACAATTTTAACTGACAAAATTAGATCTAGACACGTGAGGCTCGTGACAGGGCGGTTGTTTGAGGCCCCAACAAAAAAAAATCATCTCGAGGGCTGGAGATGGAAGTTTTCAATTGAGATGTTTCCGTAAAAACATGCGGGGTTTTTGGAGGTAATTTGTGGGAATCAATCGATAATTAAGGATGGTAATAAGCATATCGTGTTATTTTGAACTGAATAGAGAAATTATCCGCGGAATGTTTTTTTTCCAGGGGCAAATTCCAGTTAAAGTGGGAAAGTAGAAAGTGTTTGAAGAGTTAATTTTTGGTATTGCATAAAACAAAAGCCAACAAAGGAAAGGTACTATAAATTAAAGTGTGGACTTCAATTAAATTGTTTTTTTGTATTCTATACATTTTTTTATATGCTGAGGACGAAAGCGAATTAACACCGAACAATTTGAATTGTTATTTCAAAGTTTTCAGAAACTGTGCTCTCCTATTGAACTTAAATTTAGTGGGATATTTCTTAAAATATGGAATTTTTTGCATTTGACGAGGGACAACTTTTATTTGTGACCCATTTTTGGGACACTTGACATGAACGTGTTAAAGGTAATTCAGTAGTTTTCGAAGAACTTTTTCATAGTTGCTTTGAAAATATAAAAAGATTTTATTTTCACTCCTAATTTTAACTTTTTATAGTATACCTACTAAAGGTACATATATAGGTACTAAGTAATAATAAATTAATTTTATTTTTTTATGTTATCGATCCCTGAGGCTGCCAGACACTGTTCTGTGAAGAAGAAAACCGTAACCACTGGCAGACTAAGGCAGTTTTGTTGTTATTCTGCCTTCATATAGCACAAAAACTCACTTATTTTACCTTAATTGCTGCAATTTTTTAAACTTACTAATTTTTTCATAATCACTGCTAAATTATAATTTCTAAGACGACATGAAAATCGCATAAAAGCGCTACAGTCCCAGTGAACTGTTATGTCCAAAATTAAGCGCAGTTGTTGCAACCAAACCCACAAAAAGTTTAAATTTACATTTCACTAAATTTTGCTCACAAAAATCCACACAATATGAAAGTTGCGTAAGAGCGGAAGGACACGATCCTGCGATGGCGCACCATTCAAATGCCACTAATCGAATCAATTTGACGTCGGATCCCAGCTATCTTTTATACATTCGACATTGAACTACTTTTCCCAAATCAATAAAAATCAAAACATCGTTGCGAATCGCTAGCAACCGAACTCGGGGTAGGGGCGCAAAAACCCAAGAAGAAAATCAATGAAAATGAGAAAAATGAAGAAAAACCTCCACATGCACTTAATGTGCATTTGACCAAGCTAGCCAACTTGCGGATTTATCATCTGGGGAGCGGTTAATCGGACCATTAGACCTCTTGCAATTTTCTTCGATTACGCGTTTTTCCACAGCGCGAAAAATGTTAATTTTAATTTTCTCAATTCCTTCTGAACTAGAAAAGGAGGTGGAAAATTCACTGCTACCGCTAACGACCGTCGACTGAGCAATTTCCCGCTAAAAAACCGAAGATAGAAAGGAGTAAATCGCTTTTCTTATTCGCGATCTTGTTTACATTTTATGAGGTAATGGATGCTGCTGCTGCAGATCAGATCACATCAGAAGCATCTTTGGGTTCGTTGAACGCAAAAGAAAATTTGCAACTGGTTTTCGATGGGAGTGAGGTGAAAGGATGAAGATGAAGTGCGTTGCGCGTTACAGTTGCATTTCAGGTTCGTGTGTCGTGCTGCGATTTTATTTATATAAGTGCAATTAAACAGAGCTGGAGACAATGTGGAGAAAAGGCGGTGGACGGAGTTATTTAAGCAAGGTCAAGACTTCGGGGAAAAGCCAAGATAAGTCGCGTATTTTGAGGAGTTTGTTGACGTCGAAGACACGGGGCATGGGAATTTTCAGGTACCTTTGTCTGGCGGTGTTATTGTGCTCGCCGTGATTCAGCATCCGGAGACACTTTGATATGCTAATTGGAGTGCTTATAGCAGCAAAGTGGAGGCATTTTGCTTGTTTTAATAGCAACTTTAGTGAAAGCATTTCTGCCGAAACTCAGATGAACTATGGCCCAAGGGTCTACAAGTTCGTAAAATCAGAAAGCTTAGACTATAGAATCGACCATTTAGGAAGTAAAAACTTCTGAAGCTTTTAAATATTTTCAGTTTTCTTGCTTCCTTATGATGATTATGAAACATAATTGTATCACAGAAGCGAAAAAATATTATCATAATATTAAAATACATATAAATAAGAGCTTTGAAGAAGTCGATAAAACATAAGATTTTAAAAATACATATATAGGTACTTTAGAAACAGAACAGTACATTTAGACTGCTTTTAGCCAACTAAGCTTTTCAAACTTCTTTAATATTTCTTAATATATAAGTTATACGATTTGGAAAACTAGCAATTTTTATATAATGTAATAAAAATATCTAATATTAGGTACTATAGGTTTCAATGCGTTTTTCACGTAATAATGTATCGAGCTCAAATTGAAATGCTATTCTGCAGAGTATTACTTCTGCCCCGTACCAGAATCATATCGATAATTTTTAAAAGACAAAATTTTCGAATTATACTATCAAAACTTACTCACAATATTTAGTTATCCCAGCGAGGATATCATAACAATAATTTTTATTAAAATCTTTCATTATTCCCTCCATTTATAATACATAATGCCAATGTCAATAACGTGTACAAAAATCGACAATATTTAAATTTGAAAAGTAATAATATTCGAATTCTACTTAAAGTGGTATCTTAAAAATGTTCGTGTTCACTAACTTCAAATATGCTGTAATGTTTTTGGGATTGGAATTAAATTATGAAAACCCGCCAGATATTTCTGTTTCGCAAAAGGCCAAGAAAGGCAAAAACAATACTACAAAAGTCGTCCATTACACTCAGGAAATTGCTTTCATATGTCCAAAACTTTGCTCTAGTACATTTATCATATTCTTCACGCAATCACATTACCTACGAAACTTTTTTTTTGCCAATACGTTAATAAAATTACTGAAATCCCCCTAATTTTTCTAAATTGAGTTACTTTCGATTGGCACTCAAGCGCCGACCGCGCATCAACTCTCAAAGGGAATCTTTTTGTAGTGTTCATCAATCTTCGTAATCAGGCGTAAACTGCACACCAAACACACTGATGGGCAATAAATCAAAATATTGTGATCAAAAGAAGTGCGCATCTTCACATGACTACCCACCAGAAGTTAAGTAGCTCGGTTAAGTGCTCACCGACTTAATGGGCTTTAGCACACCTTTCCGAGTGAAAAAATGGGCTTCATGCAAAAGAGAAACGCCTCTGTTTTGTTAAACGTTTTTGCATTGCGCTTGTTTTGCGCATCCGTGCCATTGTTTTAGTTATCTATGAGTTAATGAATGTAAGGTGACTTTTTTTGCAAAGTAACATAAAACGTTTACGTCTATGGAGCAAGTTTTTGGAACAAAAAGTTACATGTCAATTACTTCACTTCTTTATTGTTTTGCGTAAATTAAGTGGAATCGGGAAAGGAACGTGCCAGTGATAGTTTTTGTTAGGAATATTCTGCAGTTCACTCTAACGAAAAATAAGTAGGTCTAGGCTCGACGCCTATTTCGTTACATAAATTTGTTTCATAAAAGTAGATGCTTTAGATAATAAAAATCAAATAATTCAGCGTTAGTTTTTAATATTAAAACATAAGATGTATAAAAAGGCATGTACAAGTTAAGGGGTGTATCTTTCTTGAAATTAAAATAAATTTAAAAAATCGTTTTGGTTCTGACCACCGTATAAAAAATTAATAAACAGACGTAACACTCAGTGATCCGAATGATACATATTTCTTTTAATAATAACTTCTAAACATATTAACATGTTCCCAAATTTGGTTAAAATTTTAAATTCCTAAAACAACATCATTTTTTATTGCTACGTAATTAGCAACTTCTTTTTACATTTTATACATCATTTATTTTACTTCTATTGAAAAGTGTCCTTCAGTCTTTTGGGGTAATTATTAAAAAAGGTAACTTAATGTTTCACAATTATAAATTGCTGTTTCCGTACTAACATAACATAAGTATTTCCTAGTAATTTTGCATATGTCTGGCGTTAAATACATTTTAGTATCTTACAAGATCTCCTTTCTAAAAGTGCCTATAAAAAAGTTGACGGACTTCAATCAACGTCACCAACAATTAAACCTCTCATAACCGTCCTATTGTTTTCTGTAAACACCTGAAAGAGAAGCGTATGCAAATTCTTCTGGACGTAGTGCGTTTATTCACGCTGCAATTAACTTTAGTGTGAAATTGTTAATCACTTTCACCGCAGCCAAGCACTTCATATGGAAAACCGACGCAAAAAAATATCTCAAGATGAGATGAACGAGTACTTGGGCCGTTGTTGTGTTACCCTTTTTCGAAATCTGCTAGAAAACTGCCAGCTGCTGGCCGCAGTAAAAGCGAATTCAACTGGTAAAAATGCAACTTTTTGTTATTTTTGTTTTATTTTCGACGATCAAGAATCGACCAAAAATCACTTTCTTTTTCGTCGGTACCCCGTACGGTGACTAATCATCAAAAATTACTTTTGCAAAAGGTTTCTGCGAACCGAAAGAGATGCAGCTGGCGTTGTCCAAGACTTGATCAGCACTTTGTGAACCATCATTAACCTTTTTATTTTTATTTTTGGTCATTTTTCACTTTTTCTGCTTCACAAAGTAAATTAAATTTCACTGGTGCTTCTCGACAGTCCTTTTGGAGGTAACTTGGACAGGTACTCGTTTCTGCATCCCGAGGCGCAAAGATTCTCGCCGATGGTCCCATTTTTACTTTCATTACAAAACCAGTTACCCGCAGTTGCACCTGTAATCTCGTCTTTCTCCAATTGTACCAGTTTTAGTCGTGTTTTGGTCCATTTGGTCTCAACCCAGCGATTGAATGCAATTGCGCGGATTCGTCTTTTTTTTAAGATGCTGTAATTATACTCGAGGGAGTCAGTCGTCCGTGGAATCGTGGTATCTCCGATCACAGAGACCTTCGCGAAAAATGTCCGTAAATCAATGAATCGACTATCGGACCTGCACCAGTGCAATGGCACGCCTTACAGAGATTATTAATTTTTCTATGACTGTCCACGGTCTTCAAAAAGGCGGGAGTGGTGCAAGATGCCATCTGAAAACAAAAGAGTCAGGCGACGAACTTGATTTAATTCTCTGAATGGAGGATAGTGAGCTATGAAAATCGCTTCGTAATTGATTGAAACAAGAAATAATTGAGGAAAATAATGGGAAACAGTTTAAATGAAATAATTAATACTTTCCTCGAGCATTTTACGGGAGTTGACTTAAGCTACAATTTGTTGCGGGATTGGTCTAATTGCACCATGATGCTAACTTTTAAAATGCTTCCTCTCTTACCACTACGATAAAATTGAATCACCGTCTGTTTGTTTCTTTCCAGAGTCTCAACTCAAAGTGGGGCCAACCTCGCATTCAGCTTTTCTATTTATTTGAAACAACTTCATTAAGTCTTAAAAAAGGAAAAAGAAAAACATACAATAAGTCATCATAAAGACGGTAGATACTATAAGAAAATATAATCAAAGCACGCGCAGCTGCGCTTTAAAGGAGAAAACTTCTCTCAATCTCGGATCAAAAACTCATTTGTGTGACGCAGATAAAATTCAGCCAACGCCGCCGCCGCCTCGAATGCACGAATAGTGTTCGATAAATAAACATGAGTCGCTGCTCATCGACTTACCTGCGATTCGTGAGGGGCTTAACTATGAAAACCACGTAAAAACCTGAGGCTCACTGGTCATCTATAAAGAGACGAACTAAAGATTCAAATCAGGTGCAATCAAATCAACATATTCGATTCTGTCGATTCGCAGAGTTCATAGATTTTGCAAGCGCGTTCTCCGGGAGATGATCCGCTTACATTACAAAATTGCAGCCTGGAGCTATTTTGAGTTACAGGAGAGTGACCAGAAAACAGGATGTAGGGTGAGTTCGCCAGTAAATAAATAGACACCATTCACTTTTTTCAGCGAGAATGTTTTGCTTCAATAATAATTTTTTTATTTATTTTACACGTACACAGCAACCTTCACTCTTTTTTCGAATTGAAAAATGACAGTAGGTATATAAATAGCCTGACTATATTTTATAATTTTATTTTCTAATATTTGACGTCAATTAGTGCGATTTCGACTGCCATAAAATTAGCAGTCGTATAAACATTCATGCCGTTAAGTTAGCTAAATTCTGCACTTCCTTGCTAAGTGAATAAATTTATAAGGAAATAAAAACACGAGTCCATTACCACTAATCAAATTATTTGTAAATATTTCTTTTAGTAATCATCGACCCCAAAATGATGGCATTTTTTGAGAACAAATTCTAAATAAGCTTCAAGAAAATTGTAAATTAACAGTTTCTGCCTGCAAAAAATTAAAGTAATTTATTTTGACTCCAGTTTAGTGGATTAAAAGATAAATTAGTCAGCTTTGTGAGCTTTCATAAAACCGAATACCTATTTTAAAACATAACATAAAATTAACAATAATAGCAATAAATATACTAAAAATACTAAAACGAATTTGCTGATTTTTCCGCAACTTACTTTTAGAAACAGAGACAGGTCTAGATCCAGGTCAACTACAATAATTTATGCGCTTATTTAACGTCAGAAGTAGCTCAAGTAGTTTTAAAAGCAATTGTTATTAGAATATTATTATCGGTCTTAAATTCCGTAGAAATTACACAATTATTATTAAGCAATAGAAATTTACATCAGTCAGTACCTACTTTCATTTTATATTTTGTCTAAACTTGGTGAGATATTGTTGATAGTAAGAGTTGTATGGACCTACACTCAATTAGTGCATCTATAAATTATATTGTGAACTTTCCACAGGCGGCAGCATTTAAAAAACCAAAGCCTTCGGAACGGCCCCTAGTATAGTGCTTAGGTCGGCAATATTCTGGGTTACAGGAAAGCGACCAGAAAGCAGGATTTATTATGACACAGATCTAGGAAGCCAGTGAGTGGTTAATGACCCACATTTATTATTCGCGGATAAAATAAGCCATCACGGCAGCTATTACTCAACATGAGAACCAAATTTGCAAGGGTTATGCAAGGTAATGGATGCGCTTATTTGGAATTCAAGGTGGAAGTGGCGCTAGACAATGCGCCATTAGTTCACCCATATCAGTGGTTACCTTTTAGTAGGCAGAAACCCAAAAATAAATTAATTCCGGGCAGTTAGCGACTGCATCGTTTTGCGCCTTCTAACACCTTTCTTTATAGGCAAAATTCGGTGCGATGAGACCGTTTTATTTTCGTATATCCAATTCTACCGGCGTCGAGTCTGAGATTTTTCTTTTCATCATTTTATGAATTGTTTGTATTTATTTTATGACTTTTCGCGGCCTTTCTTTTGCCGCCTTTCGCACCTGAACGAAAAGACACGGCTAGACGGACTTTCCTAATAGCAGGCATGATCACGACTTTCTTTTGATTGAGTTACTTTATTAGGTGCACACTGAATGTAGATTTTGAAGAATTGCCCAATTTCTTTTTCAATGAAACTATCATCCGTCAGCGTGTGAACTATGCAACGATTTGTGAGTGAAATTTAAAATTAAAAGGGTTTTTTTCATTTCTATAATAAAACGAGAAGTGTGTTTTTTTCGCTATCTGAACTTTGACTTGTGGTATTTTAAAAAATAGAATTAAAATTACTTTAAGAATTGTTGCTTGATATCACAAAAACCTAAATTACACAGAAAGTATAGAAGAAATAATTGTAATTTATAATTTAATCACGTACGAGCAATCCAAAAACGAAAGATCTAAATAGGTTAATTGCGCAATCAATGTCTTGCAGCTAAAAGCTTAAAAATATTAATGGGTCAGTTTGCTTCCGAATAACATGTACCAGCCTTAAAAATCTTGAGAATTACCTCATGACCAATTAGATCTGCTATTCCGAGCAATATATTTTATTTTTTATCGCTAGTAAAATAGTACCGGTAGTGACGGCCTCGTCGATAAAATATGTTCAAATATACCGAAAGCAGCGATCTCACTATCTCATAGCGTTCCTAATTTCTTTGCTACATACAAAGTTGTAATAAATATTTCCCACGCAAACTGAGCCGTTGCAAACTCTGCCCCAAGATGAAGTAATCGTAATAAAACTTGGAACTCCATGGGATGAAAATTCGCAATTTTTTTGATAGGTACCAAAATTATCCGGCCATTATACTGTAAAAACGATCAAATCAAAATAGCCTTCAAGGTAAGCACAGGGTACGGCAGACCCTGTACTCGATGATTTTTTTGAGGATTTTTTAATTTTCTCTAGCTTCTTTCTTTGATATCTTGAAAACTGCCTCTAATACGACTTTTGGAAATTTAAAATTCCAAGGGATAAATATTTATAGTCACGACTATGCACATAAATTCCCTACACAACATTCTTAAAATTTTAATAAAGCAAAGGAAACTATATTCGTAAATGATGTTGCGAACCTCCATAATAAACATGAAGATTAACCAGTATGTTTAAAACTACATACTAGAAATAAAAAACAATTTAAACAAAATTTTTTAAAATGGTTGTCTGTATGTACAACACATCTTTTGAACAACAAAAAATATTGAACATGTTTCGAGATATCTTGCACACAGTATCTATTTAAAAACTTATGAAATTGTTTAAGTTGTTTTCTTATTATTGAACGTGTGATACAATAATTTTGTTTTAATATTAAATCTAGTAGTGTTAATGCTTTTTATATGCAATACTGTCAACTGTTCAATTAAAACAATTACAGCTCATTAGTTGTTTAAATGTCGTGGCGAATATATTCGTATTCAGTCTTTTAGTAAAACCTGCGCCAGCTCACAACCGCATAATTAAAATTCCGCACAGCATCATTATTTATTGCGGAGGAGAAATCAAAATACTTTCGTTAAAGGCCGACATATGCAAGCAGCGTCTACAGAACATACGAACATACCTGGCGACGACCTTGAACCATCTCCGGCAAGATTACCAGAACAAGAAAACAAAAAACCTTGCAAAATTTCTCGTTTACCTCGCTGTTGGCTCACTAGCGAAAATTTCTCCTTAAAGCGGCAATTTATTTTAAAACGCTGCAAATTCACCACAATCAGCCAGGTGTACACTATCTAGATCTACGAGCTCCCAAGACCGTTTACTTGAGCGGCTTGAAGAAAGTTAACGAAAGTAGCGAGTGACGGGACTATCCACTCACCAGCTGAGTTGTGTTTCTAGCGCTTAACTTAAAGCCAGACCCGTGGCTTAGCCGAATGTAGACAGATTTATGTTTCTATGTATCCGAGTGACCTTCACTTATCAATTTGCTCTACATATGCATAACACGATCGAAATCTAGCCATTGAATTAAATCGTTTGGGGTATATAATCGGAACTTTCTCAGATCCTCTGCCCGAGACTCAACCGGAGCCCCATTTGAGGCTGATTCAGTGAGATGATGCAGATTGTTCGGATTTTATCTGATCGCGTGATCGTGAAATGAAATCACTTTCCGGAACTGCCAGACATCGCATGACAAAAATGGTCATATTACGAGGCGCAGCATGCGCCAAGAAAATGCAATCGGCTTCAACAACAATTTTTATTATAAAAAGATTTATAAAAGGGCATTCCGTAAGATGCGGAGCATCTGGGAAGAATAAATAGAACAAATTTTTTAATACCTAAGCGAGCTTAAAGCCTAATGATGGCCATGGGATGAGCCTTGCGAGTAATTGATCGTGTTGTAGCTGGGACCTGCAGGAGCTCCGTAGGACGGTCCAGGTGGCAAGTAGCCCTTCTCTGGGGGAAGGTATGATGCAGAGACATCAGCACCCTCTGCGGACCCTCCATGACTGACTCCGCCTCCTGAGGTCTCGTACTCGATACCCTGACCTGATGAAGCTGGTGCTCCGTACTCCTGAGCTGGCTGGCCATAAGATTGGGATGGAGCTGAGGCCTCATGGGTGGCTCCTAAAAATACTGAAGGACGGAAGGGGGCTTGTGAGTGACCAGCAGCACCTGATGAGGCAAAACCTGCCCCTTCGAGGGCAATTACTTTGGTTTCGCCAGCGCTTCTGAAAGACCCTCCAGATTGATAGTGCCTGAGTCCTTTGTGGCCAGCGGCGTAGGCGGGGCTCTCGTACCCAGCGCTAATGCCTCCTGGTCCTCCGGAGCCGTGGGAGGATTCGATTGTGATTTGAGGGTTATAAGAGCCGATTGGTGCAGCAAGAGGAATTCCATAGGATCCCGAGGGAATTGCAATGGAGGCGATTCCTCCATGACCACCTCCGCCGCCTAAGGAGCCTAAGGAAGAGGAGTGACCTCCTCCACCACCGCTGATGGCGTAAGCAATTTGATGACCTCCACCTAGACCTTGGTCATCACCGCCGAATGAAAATCCACTGTTTCCTCCTCCGTACCCACCGCCGTAACCCCCTCCGAATGATAATCCACCTGATGCACTTTTACCTGAGTATCCTCCGAATGAGCCTCCACCGCCAAGAGAGTGACCGCCGAATGAAGATGATCCACCGTGACCTCCAAAAGAGCCTCCTCCTCCACCAAGGGAGTGACCACCGCCTAGTGAGCCTCCACCGAAAGAGTGGCCACCTCCTAAAGAGCCTCCTCCAAGGGAGTGACCACCGAGTGCGTAACCGCCGCCAAATTGTGAAGAGCCTCCGAATGAGCCATGAGAAGATCCACCGCCAAGAGAATGACCTCCTCCGAAAGAGGCTCCTCCTAGAGATCCAAGTGAATGCCCTAGAGATGCTCCAGAAGAATGACCTCCGAATGAACCACCTCCGAATCCACCACTACCTCCGTAAGAATGTCCAGAGCCTCCTCCTAGAGCACTTTCAAAAACGTATCCACCCTTAAGACCTCCGCCGGAAGAAAGACCATGTCCTCCACCTAGAGAAAGACCATGTCCTCCTCCTCCTCCTCCAAGAGATCCTCCAGAAATTCCATGACCTCCTCCAATAGTTAGGCTGTGTCCTCCTCCAAGAGATCCTCCATGACCACCTCCGAGTCCAGGGGCTCCGTAGCTGTGGGATGGAATGATGACGGTGTGGAGCTTGGAGCCACCTCCAAATCCTCCACCTAGTCCACCAGATCCGAACTTAGATCCTCCAAAACCACCTCCGAATGAGTAGCCTCCACCTCCGCCGCCGGCTCCTCCACCGCCGCCTCCAAATGATTTTCCGCCCCCGAAACCACCGCCTCCTAGGCCTCCAGTTAATCCTGAGGCGATGATGTAGGTCTCGACGGTTCCATGGCCATCGCCGCTGCTAACTCCACTTCCTGTGGGGGGCAGGTAAGACTTTGAAGGCGGCAGGTAGGCGTTCGAAGGAGGTAAATAAGATCCTGTGGGAGATTCACGCTTCCCCTTAAGGAGCTTATCCCCAGACTTTTTCTTGGTTGTTTCCTTCGCAGACACACTCGCCACAAGGAGGGCACAGGTAACCAGCACCTAGAACAATTTATTAATCATTAATTCACCTCTTTCACTTTTATTTTAAGGCACTATCATCGCTACTCACCAGCAACTTCATTCTGATCGAACTTGAGCACTAAAACACGAACAACTTTTGCGGCTCCTTCTACTTCCTCAGCCCTTTAAAAATGGGTTCTTTTATTAATTCAGCCGCGCGGCGTCTTAAGGTAATCCTCTTCTCAGGAGCAAACGGATGGAAGTGATGTTGATTTACCAAATTTCAAGTGCTTTTATACACCTACCTTTTACCTCTTTAAGGTGGTGCTGTTGCGGCGCCTCCGCTGGCCATACACACGCAGAAAAGATGTTCAACCGAAAAATAAAAGTTGAGTAGCAGCCCCCTCCCTGCGACTGGGACTCTCTCGCTGATCTACGACAACAATCTCCTGCGGGGCCCCCGTATTTAAAGTATTTTATAAAGCACCGTCTTAGCTGACTTAACTCCTCAGCTATTCCACCTGAGCCCACCTGAGTCGGTTACGAGACACTCACAAAGACCAGGGCCTCCGTGCTTCATGCTTTCTTCCGGCCGGACAGAAAATCGCTAAGACAGCTCACGGCTGAGTCTCTCGACCGCCTCGTGATCTTTGGGGTCTCTATTTTGCGACATAAAGAAATCCTAAAAGGGGCCCGACATCACCGGTGCACGCTTTTTTATGCAATTGGATTCTGTCTATAAAGATTGCTTCGGCTAGCAGACAGACCCAAGACCGGACTAGTGAAGGTCTCTAGATCTTCAAGATCGCGAGATTGGTGGATGCCAAGATCACATTTCTTCAGGCTCGCATTTTGGAGGAGGTGTACCCAACAGCAGCCGCTGAAGAAGCGAACAGCTTTTGTTTTTGTTTACTCGTTTCACCTGAGGAGGTGATATCGAAATGAAAAGTGGAAGAGAGTGCGCGCAGGGCTTCCGAGTGCAAGAAGGGAAAAAATATTCCAAGAAAAAATTGTTAAAAAATGATCACCTTTTCCCAGCATTAGCGCAAACGTAAGGTAACTTAAACATGCTTAATGCGACGGTCTTAATGCGCATGCGTAATCCATTCACGCACGGCTTCATCATTTTACATAAAAAAACGAAGCAGTTCAGAGGTTTGGACAGCCGCCAATTTGTCTTTGTCGAGCATTTCTTCGGACGAGATTAGGGCGATGATGTGAGCTATTGCCGTCGTCACGTACTAGGCCCCAGGTGCCTCAAATAATTTACGATTATTATTGAGGGAAGATTTGGGCCGTTTGATAGAGACGACGTCAGGACGATCCAGGTGAAAGTGCTCGAAATGATGACATGATCCACCGGTGTAGCGGCCACCTTGAGAAGTCGAGGAGACACGGATGAAGAAGTGTTGCGCAACAACCCGGGCCTCAAAAATTCTCCAGAAAAAAGGAAAAGTGGAGAGAGGAGTGAACGAGCTCCGCCTAGACAGCGTCATTTAGTGGCGGTGATTGCTCCAGGTACTTGCAAGTTGCTGCGGTGCATGAAATTGAATTAATCTCCCCTTTTTTTAGTCGACCTCGAGAAATGGACAGGTAAAAGGGAGGAAGCTAGCGATCTAGGAAGCTTTTGGGTTCGAAAGCTAAGTGAAGAAAGTACGAAGACGGCGGCAGTTATGGAGCAATTACCGAATTCCAGGGAACGTCGCGATCATTTCTTCTGTTGTTTCTACATTTTTTGTTGAGGATTTTCAATCAGTAGGGTATTTCTGGAGCAACGAAAAAGAGGTATGTTGTCATAGTTTTTCAACCTTTGTTTGACGGCAACTTTTATTATTTTCTATTTTAACCGAATGGTACCTATCTATTTTATTTATTATTCATTTATTTAATGTAGATTAAATACATCTTATTAAAATCAAAATCATAATTTTAAATTTATTTATTTGGGAACTGCCATCGCTTAGTTTCATTTCTATGAAAAGTTTCATAAATTGTATTTTTATATTTGAGTAATGCTTTCCTACAGGCAATTATTTCGCCTTGTTTGAAAAATATTTGTTAATTTGATATTAAGTGTAATTTTAAAATGGTTACATAAAAAAGCAAAACTTTTATTTGTGCCTGTCATTTGAGCTAGTCTTTTCGTATTGACTTTATTTTGTTAACGCTAATTGAAAGCTTTAGAGCGAGATTTTTTTTTTCGCTCAAAAAAACAATCACTTTCAAATTCATTCATTTCATTCTGTCCGTTTGTTGAATATAATAGAATTTGTGAAGAAATACATAAAGTTACTGGGATCTGATATATTAAGAAGATTATACCAATTTCGAAAGATTTATACTTTTCGGGCAAGGTAAAGGTAGAAAGGCCATCATAAATCTGAAAATATTTGGAGTTTTGAGCTGTAACTGGCAGGGTTCTCAGGGTTTTTTCTTCAGACGATTTTCTAACAATTCATAAAATAAAAAATAAATGTTCTTGACTTCCTACCAATGGATTTTTAAACTGATGAATTAAAAATTGTTAAAACCAATACCTAAATAATATTTGTTCATTTGTACTCACGTGACTCAGAAGACGTTTTGCTAAAATGCTATTAATGGGTTATTACTGCATAATACGTCGAAAACTAATTTTGTTTATTGCTTTATTCATTTTTATCTGAAATATACTACCATGTGATGAGGTGAGATATATTTGCGTTCTGGTCGTTGAATTTTGTTAATACCTGTGTTCGGTGAGTCGTAATAAACACAATAATTAGTGTTACTTTATGCCGAATTGCGCACTATTAAAATAAATTCTTATTTGACGAAGCGCTCGAATGGTTTAAGTACCTGAAACGTATTTTCGATGCTAAACATTGCGGTCAAGGATCCAACCATCGATAGTTGCTTAATGTATATCTTGCATCCGTGGGAATCTGGATTTTTAAAAATGTAGCTTTAATGTGAACTGGTTAAATGTCTTGCACCATTTCTTTATCATGAATTTGTGATTTTCACTGATTAGGGGTTTATTAATTAGTGCGAAAGAAGATTGCTGGAAAAGTGTAGCTGTTCTAAAATTCTGTTCTATAACTCTTGAAAATGGACTTTATTTAGGCCCAGATATTTGGTGATAAATATGGAACCTAAATGCACAAGTTTAACTCGCATTTGCCCACTGTTTTTTAAAATTAATTAATCTGGCCTACAAAATGCTTTCCCCAAATATCTGAGAGGCCCATTTTATAGAATTTTTTCTGTAGATTACGTCGCAAAATGAACCACCACATCAATTTTTCGGGGTGTAGGTTTAAAATTAAAAAAATATATATGTATGTACACATATAATATGCCATTTATCTCCTGAACAAATTTTGATAAGGCTTACAAATTCAATCCTAATGCAAAATTTGAACGGTTTGGAACCGAGCTAAAGAAAAAAAAATTATTTTATAAGCACAGCAATAAAAATACATTGAAGCAAATCGTCTAAAGAAGATCACCATATTGTCCACGATTTCAAAACACAACGGAAGACACCTCAGCTGAAGTTTGAAGACCACCAACGTTCCCATTCAGCGTCTTCCTGATTAATGGCCGAATTGATTTCTAGTAACCTTAAAAAAGGTCGAAAAAAGTCGGAACAATTAAAAGTAATTGATGGCGGTACGAATGCCGCTGAACATAATCGTTCGTTTCGATTTTGATTTATTTCTCCGCTCGAACGCTGATCGAACCGGACGTATCTAGAGTCTGTTGCATTTGATTTAACACTAAGAGTTTTCAGTTTTCTATTCCCAGCGTTTTATGATCTAATTACGATGTTATATCACGTGATATGTGAGTGATTAATGGGAAAAGATCGGAATAATCGCAAGAGCAGGCAAATTTCTCCAAGTACCCAAATTGAATCACGGCATCGGGCAGAAATAATGCAACAATACGATCGAAAAGAGCCCATTCACAAAATTTCAACTATTTCTTGAAACGAAAGGCGTTTTCGTACATTTCGTGGTACATGGTGCTGCATGTCTGGTCTCATCCCGCTGTGTTATGCGATCTGTTTCAATCACTTATAGGAGATGTAATAATTTTTTTTTTTTTTCGTCAAGATCAGGGCTACATATTCGTAGATATAAATGGGATGGGGGCTGATACACCTGCATTATTGTGAAACTTTCTTCTCAATGGAAAGATAATTAGACGTTCAATTACGTGTTTTATTTTAGCAATTATGCCCGCTAATTAATTTCTGTATTTTTCCCGCAATTAGCAAAAACAAAAGGTTCAAAATCGTATCTCTTCCAACTCTGGACCAAAATAAAAACTCAATTTTTCAACAGTTCGTGGTTATTTAATTGGCATCCGAACTTGCGCTTACTTGCTTCACATTTTATTATTTCTGTATATGGAAGTAAACTATGATTAATGCTCAAAACACAAAATGATTAATCTGATAAAAACTCTTAAAAATATTATATATCTAAGAGACCTCAAATAGCTCTGGTAAGCCATTAAAGGAATTGAGATACATAGAAATTTTTTGCTGAGCAACTTTAAAAAAGAGTGGTACATATTTTAAAAACATATTTAGGTATCGTAACCAACGATTTTCGAAGTGACTACTCCTGTAGCTTACCAGCATTGAGATCATCATCATCATCATCATCAAGTTGAACAATTTTAAAGTCATTGAGATCACCCTGCGGGATCAGTCTATAATTTTGCTCACTTGCCAAATGCAGAATTGAATAGAAAGCCACTGCAGGCGAGACAGCTTCAGACATATTCGGTGACAATTGTTTTGGCAGTGATTCGTATGTACTACTGAAGCTCGCCACCCCTTTTTTGTACTTATCGCCGGAATATTCGGGCAGTTGAGGTATGTCCTCTTTTTCAGTCTCCGCAAATTGACTGGTGAGTGACCTCGTGCAGCACTTCTTCAGCTCCTTCATATCGATAACTTTCGCCCGTTTTTCAAATGGTAAAATAATCTTTGAAACCTTATCAGGCGCGCCAATGAAGTCGGAACCAATTTCTATTGTTTGATTAGGATGAGCAGTATTTTCAGGGCTCATAGGTAGTGGATCTGCTATGCCCTCATAATTGTTATGATCAGAAATATTATAACTTTCATCGGCAGGATTGTAGTCGTATTCCGATTGAATTGGAATATCCGGACTTATGGTTTCCTCCTGCTCAGAAATACCTGGAGCGGTTGTAAATACGTCAAAAATATTTCTATCGATTTGTAGGTCTGTAGGTAACTTGAGTTTCTTTGCGTCCCATTTCTGAATATTTACTCTTTTTATCTTAGTACTATTTTCGTCCAACATCTGAAAAAGTTCGTCGTGTGTCTCTTCGAACCGAACAGGCTTACTTTGTAATTTCGTAGCTCTCCTTCGACATCGCCGATCCACTGTTTTGTTTTTTTCAGTAATTTGTTGCAACGAGGATTGTCGTAAGTTGATAACAGAACTCTCCCCTCGCGATTTAAATTTCCAATGAGATGGACCTGCCCAGAACTGGCTAATTTTGTCGAAAGGCCGATAGGAATACCCCAAATTACAGGATGTCGAGTCAACTGGGCGCAAATCTACTGGCATAACTATAGTACGCTGCAAACCCTCACAGTTTTTAATGGCATCCAGTTCTTCGACTGTTAGGTCGTTTAGCTCACCCATATCGACGTCTATAAACGTGTGAGTATCTACTGCAACTGGTTCAATCTCTGCATTTATGTCGAAGGCCATTTGAGAATTATTTCTGTTGTCTTCGACGTTTTCCTTATTGTCGTCATCCTGCTCTGCAGGTTTAGCAGATATAATGTAACCAGTGTGATTAGGACGTAAAACGTGGTTCTCGAGTTCAACTTCCCCCAGATCTGTTGCGTCTACTTTCAGCAATTCACTATAATTGTGTTCTTTAGGATATAAAATTGGCTCCGGGGGTTCAAAATCCCAAAATAGCTTATCAGTTCTAAGTGCCAACACGGATTCGGATGAGTGCAAAATGTTCAGCAGCATCGTATTGGACCTGTTTGCACTGCCCACTATCGAATTAATTTTGGCAAAAATAGGGTCTGTAAGCGGGATCGTATCCAGTCGTGCAT
Organism: Eutolmus rufibarbis; assembly: GCA_963920795.1. Lineage (NCBI taxonomy): Eukaryota > Metazoa > Arthropoda > Insecta > Diptera > Asilidae > Eutolmus > Eutolmus rufibarbis. The sequence goes on from OY987206.1 coordinate 43,828,170, forward strand.
TGATGGTTTCTTTATTTTTTGTAACCGTATGCACCGCCTTCTTCACTCGCTTCTTCGGCTTCTTCTCCTGCTCCACTTGCTTCTCGACGTTGGCATGGTCTTCGGGTAGTTGGGTCTGATCGTCAGCATTATCTTCATCCTGCTCGGTAAATCTTTGCCTACTGAGTGCTGACGAAATCCGCAACACATCCGTGTGAATTGAATCGACTCTGAGACCATAAACTTTGCTGGAAGCCTCCAGCGAGGAGACAGCTACTGTAAAATTGTTTAACGACTTGTGATGCTTATATAACAACGTTGACAAAGTGTCGATCAGGGAGACGGACCAGGCGTTCTCCTTGCTCAGCTTTTTTTCGCTGTAGATCTTAAGGCAATTCTTGAGGGTTTCATTTTCTTGTGTCGTACTGGAGGAACTCTCGTCGAAAACCGCACTCCGACGCGCCTCGCGTCTTTCTTCCTCATCAGTAATTACTGGAGTCTGGGCGGGTGTATGCGGCGCTCCAACTTCGGACCTCTGCATCGGGTTCATTTTATTTTGAACAAAATATTAACTGAAATCAAATCACTGATTATATAAAGCATAATTTCTATAATCAATGATCAAACTAACCAGTGCACCAACAAAAGGACGCTCGCTCGCAGAAATCCAAACGATTTTCTTTTGACGTTGGACAAGAAAAAACAAAAATTAACAAAATGTCTAGGAGATCTATGGTTACTACAAAAATAAAAAATAAATGAATAAAAGATAAAAAAAACTGAGGAAATTCCAAGAGTGCCTTGAGTTATTCGTGGGTTTGGTTGTTTGGTAGGGTTTTGCTGGCATGATGATAGAGCGATCGACGTTGATGGCAAAATTTTACGAAGAATGGGACGGGAATGGGCAGTGAGCGAAATTGCAAAAGTAATTAAAACTGGAATAATTGACGTGATTGATTGCATAAATTAAGCTAGAGGCGGATGCAGCTTGCATTTCAAATACGCGATTATCGCCCACCGTTCGAGGCATGAAGACACGCGAGTAATTATTGCTTTTGCAACGTAAATAAGACATAAAGAAAATTAAATGTTGCGGCGTCGAAAAAACAATTTAACACGCCTTTTGTGTGTTTTACTTTTATGATTGGTGGTCAACATAAAAATTAGGGCTTTGTCTAAGCAAAAGAGTTACTCTACCTAATTTACGAAATTGAATTAAATTGGCATTCGATTCATCGTTTTCGTTAAGCCAAAGATTACTCATTTATTAATAGTAAGTAATAATAATTTAAACGAAAATCTCGTAACGTTCGGTTTTTGTTTAACACATTAACTTAAATCTTGTGTAGTTCTCCAATTGTTGGGTATTTTTGAAAAATTCTTTCATTCACATGATGTGATTTAAATAATTAGAAAAGTAAATTGATTTTTCAAATTATTATAGAAGAAGTAATTGAGGTTTTCTGTTTAGCTTTTCATTTTGATGAGCTTTTTTGAATTTTTGTGGACGTCTTGTTTGTAGCAACATATTTTAAAGAATTTTTAGCGTACCGAAGTCGTTTGACCGGCAATTGATGAATAAGTTTTCCTAAAATTTTAAACACAATTAGATTGAATATTACAATTTTCCCAAGCTGTAATACCTCAAAATGAGTCGGACTTTATTTGTACAAATCCAATCAAAACAGTCAATGATTAAGAAATATGTATCTCGGCGATGGCTCATTTGGTGGCACAATTTTAGCGCTAGTAAACCACAATACAAAGCGGATCGCTGGCTCATTGTCGTCGAAATCTAATTCCGGGGCATTTTATGTGACTCGGACCATTGAATTGCACCACCTCATGACCGCAAATATTTTTCGCTCGTTTAATGAGCTGATCATAATCAAGCCTCTTTCCCGCATAAAAAGATTATAAGTAAATGGCAGTTTTGCTTTTTGGCCCGTAGCTTTATGATGTTTATGCTTTGTTGAAGATCACGAAAAAGAAAGAAGTGGATTTTTAGATTAAACCCATTCTCTCAGAAATCATCACAATCCTCTGGGTATTATGCCATCACTCTACACCGCAGTGATTTTTAAGATTTTGCACCAGGGATTTTATTATTTTTAGGTGAAATGGTACCGCACATAATTCACTGCAGTTAGTCTGGAATGTGAAACGAGGAAATTCGTTTTTTTTTTGGCTGAATTACGTTCAAAGTTTTATAATTTTTTTTATGTAATTCAGCTTAAAGATTTGTTTCGATTTATAGAATAAGATTTCAGTTAAGCAGAAGTAGTTTATACAAAAAGTACGTGAAGTGCACTTGAAAACAACACTTCGATTACTAGCGTTCTGAAATGGCTCATTAGAAGATCGCATCGAATGATATACAAATTCGTTTGGTGAGCAGCGCTATCTTATCGATCTTTAGATAGCCGGTGGCGAAAGTCCGAACAATTAGAAATTTAATATGAATAAATAGCGAATTGTTTCGGTTCACCAAATTTAAAGGCACCTGTTATCAGAACTAAGATGGTTCGATGCCTCCAGTCACTCGACATAGTCGAGGTATTCGAGCCTTCTTATGTTCATAGACGAGTTGATCTTTTTATCTTCTTTTTTAATTCATTTTTATTATATTTATTTTAAGTGTAAAATTAGAGAGAAAAAGGGGGAAATCACCGAAATAATAAAAATGGCTACCAAACAACCAAAATTTTTAATTACAAATTTTTGATTATCATAACTAGGCACAATTGTGTTGTACGCTTACAGCATTAAATACGAACACTCATTTAATAAATATATCTATTTTCTTAAGTTGTTAAGAATTATGTCCTCGTAGAAGGGCCTACAATTTATTTTAATATTAAGCCTCGCACAAAGAAGGAAAATTCCAGATAACTTTCTGTGAATCGAGTAAATTTCCTCCGGTGGGGGACACAACCTGTGGGCAACCATCGTTGGAACCAACTCAGCTATTCGTTTTGTGGTACTCTGCAAATAAAATATAATAATTAAAATCAAAAGCTTAATTAGAAAAATGGGTCTATATAAAAATTCAGTCTTAATAAGCTGAAAAAACTGTTTCATTTTAAACTCTTTACAATAAAAAAAAACAAATCGTTACTTTAATTGTACATATTAAAACTTGAAAATGTAAAGAAATAGTAACTGCATTAAGATTCAATTTTGCAACAATGCGTTTTTAAAAGTATCGGTAAATAATAAAAAGTTTTACTCAAAATTGGAGTTAATTTCTTCTTCTCTGAATTTAAAACTTAGTACAGATTTGTAATCTTCACCGGGTCGAAATAGTTTACACTAACCTGCTTTCCGAAATCGAATTCCCCATCATATCGGAATATTTCTCCTAAAATCATTACAGCATTCACATGAGCGTCTTCCATTTGCTTGGTTTCGTAACCAGTAAGGAAGCCCATTTCTTTTGAAATCGATAAAATTTTATCCGGTTGATCGTTGGCTGCAGCCACAATGATCTGAAACAGTAGACATTTTAATATCCATCTACCGAGATGTGTTTAACGCCCACTTACGCTTCTGTAGTTCTGTATAAATTGACGGCTATAGAATCTCGTCGATCCGAAGTCAATTAGCATTAATCTCTTTGAAGTAGAGTCGTAGAGGAAATTAGACCAATTCGGATCTGTCTGCATGCATTGCAGTTCGAAGAGCTCCCGAAGGCAGAGTTTGAGGACGTAGTGTCCTATGAAATATCGATCTTCGTAGCTGCAGAAAACAAAAAACAAAAAAAAAAACGAAAATTATTTAGTTATTGTTTTACTGAAGGATAATTTCAATTTTTAAGCTACCTTTTTTGGAAACATTTATCCAAAGGCAATCCGGGGACTAATTCTGTCGTAAGTACGCTTCTGGTGCTCAAGTGCTTGATGACTTTAGGAACATGATACTCTTTATATTCAGCTATCATTTCTCCAAATTTCTCAGTGTATTCAGCCTCTCTAGTATAGTCTACTTCCCAGGCAAGTTCACGCTTAGCAACCTTTACAAATAATTACATTTATTATTACAATTTTTTTAGAATCTTACTTTTTTAATAATAAATATAATTTCAATCCTAAAATTCAGTCAATTCTGGATAAATTTCTGGTTGACCTCTATAATGAGATCCGAATTTTAAAATATCGGATTCTTTGCGATAAACATAAACTTTAATCAATCAATAAATTTTGAAAAATCCTTTTGCGGATATACGTCCTACAGTATGATTAAAAAAGTGTAATATAATCGATTTCCCTTAAATAGTCGTTCGAATTGCGTAAACTAAATTCTTATATGAAAAAATGAGCGTACCTTAACAACATTATCAATGAAAAATCCTTTCGGGAAGACATCCCAAATCTTTAGCATTCCCACGAGATTGTCTATGTCGCTCTCGATGCTCCTGGCGACTCCTGGGTACTGGATCTTAATAGCCACCTCCATGTCGTCGTTTAGAACTCCTCGGTGGACCTGTTAAATTAAAAGGGAATACATTTTAAGACTTAATCCCCGCTCTAGCCAGCCAACGTACCTGACCTATGCTAGCCGCAGCGAAAGGCTTAGTCTCAAAATATTTGAAGTGTTTTCGCCAGTCGTGTCCAAATTCGTTGGACATCGCCTTCTCCACTTGCCAGTCGGGCATGTAGTCGGCGGCCTGCCTGACCCGCTCGAAGGCCTTAACCAGGTCCGCGGAGACCACATTCGAGTCCTGAATACTTAAAATCTGCCCAAGCTTCAAAGCAGCACCTCGCACCTTGCAGAGGGTGTCTACAATCTTTTCGGTGTTCGCTGGACTGAAGAGGGCTTCCTTAACATTGCTGGAACCTCCCAAGCCCAAGGCCCCCTTGGTTAGCTCGTTGATGGTGCCCACGCCCAGACTCGCGAAGAGGCTCCCAAATGAGGCCATGCGCGCCATTCGGCTGGATGGAACCTTCCTCTGCTTCGCAACAGAGCTCAATGCTGGGAGTTGAATGGTAGTTTCGTTTTTAGCGGCTTCTGCGGGCTGAGATGGGGCGTCGTCGGACGGTTTGCCTGCTATGAGCTTAAGTATGTTTTCCACGTAAGTCTCATCCTCTTGAGGAGGTTCAGCAGAAATCTCCTTCACGATTGGGGCGGCAGTTTGAGGAATTTCTTTTATAGGGGAGGCTTTCCATGAAACAGCTGATCCCCTCCGACTTTTCTTTTTTTGATTTTTCTCAGCAATTATTTCCTGTAGCTCTTTTAGTGTGATTGAGGATATATCAAGGTTTGCGGCATCTAGACGTATCTCACCAGATGATGCGCCTTTTTCTTGAGATTGGGGCGGTTGCTGTGCCCCAGTTTTCTAAAAACGAGAATTGGAAGAGTGTTCCGTCGTTTTTACAGAAAGCGAAGAATACCTTCCTATCAGCGACTATAAACTGGCGAACTCCTTCAAGGACAACGAAGGGCCTCTCCACGGACTCCTTAATTAAATCCTCGAGTTTTCCCAGCTGTTTAGTGGGATCCTTGGCCGCCTGGTCAGCGTACTCCCTCACAGCGTTAACATTTTGATCGACGGCTTCTTTAACACTCGAATTAATCCAAATATGCCTCCAGTAGGCTTCGTTATGCTTCACGGCAGCAATTGCGACTATTTGGGCGCCACGCAGCACCCCCACAAAATCTTGGAGTCGCGACATTGCGAGATTCGCGGAGCTATTTAAAACGACATTTTTCCGTTTTTACCACACTCAAAAGAACAAATTAAAGCGCACTAATTTAAATGGAACTCTCGGCGGAGATTTCCATTCCCGTAAATATTATTATTTCGGTGCAACTGCAGTCCACTGGTGAATTAATTTTGACAGCCAAATCAATTTTGAGGTTATGGCTGCGGAATCGTAGACACGAACCATTTTGCCGGCTCTTTTGTGTCATGGGGGCGCGTTTACATGAGCCGGAGCGCTGAACTCCGTTCTGTGCCGTGGTGAAAATTGAAGAGGGGTAATTTGTGAAGCGCAATTAACGAAAGTACGAGGTGAAAATGAGGAGAGGTTTTTCTTTCATCGCGGAGTCCTGCGAATTTTGCTTAATTTGTTTTGTGTGTTTTTATCAAGTAATTTTGCTAAAACAAATGCAAATAACTGCGGAGAAATCAATGCCTTTACTAGAAAATAAAAATGCTGCATCAATTTCAGAATTTTTGAGGTAAGTAAGTCGTTAGGCTTTAAGTTGTTAAAACATTTGCAAAACTCCTTGTAGTGATTTTAAAACATTCAAATGCTTTATGGCGGTGGTTTTTCCTGTAAAAGGACTTAGAAAAACCGAAAAGGTTTTGGGTAACAAATGGGGGTCCTAGGTTCTGACGATTTTCCAAAACCCTTCGGGGACCCTCAGTTTTTCCGCCGCATGGAGAAAAATGCGCGGCAGTTTCTAAAGTGAAACTTGGATCCCAAAATTATTTTCACTCACGATTACCGAAGTTCAATTTTTTTTTTTTTACCTACCTCTTCGAACAAAATATTTGAAATTTTGGAGTTCAAATCGAATTTAACAGAAAACACGAGCGCCAGACCACTTTCAAAGTACAGTGAGACAAAAACTTGGCTCCGAAAAACCGAAAATTACTACACTTTCGCCAGAAATTCATTAATATTTTTGGTTTATACGGAGTAAAAGTCCCTGAGGTGTTAATTTTTTTAAACCTTAATGTCCCCAGAGTTGAAAGAAATATAAAAGGGTTGGCGCGGACCTATCGAGAGCTCACTGCGAGTTGCATACGAGACGAGAAAAACTGCAGATTCAATTTAATCTCAATCAGTTTTTCCAAAACTTTGTGGAAAATTGATGTGTACGTTAGAAAAAAGGGTTTTTTTTCTTTGTATATTTGGTCTATAAACACCTTATTTAACAATTAAATGATTAGCAGCCGACTTTTGAAAGATGTGTTTTCTTCCTTGTTCATTCAGTTAAATTTTGTAACTACATATATGTAGTTCCAGTAAAGTTCTAGATCAGATCCAAAGTTCTCTGATTAGATCAGAAATTTTAAAATTTGTCATACCTGATATTCTCTCAGAATTTTTCTAAACCTTAGGATATTCCTTGATTTATTAATGCGCAACATAGTAACAAAAAAACCATCTTTTAACGACTGCACTCGCAAAAAGTAAGAAATGTTTTTCACAAAAATCACTATACGGGTAAATGGAGCTCATGTGCAATGCTAAAGTCCCGGTAAAATCTACCCTAGTCGCAAATGACTTGCGGTATCTTTCTCAAAGATTGAAAAGTGTACTAAAACAATTTTTTTTTTCATTTACCCCATTAAGTGGGGTCTCCTTAAACGTAACAAAAAATGTTTTAGGACTTTTTGATTTTAACCCTTCCGTCACGAGATATTTGCTTTCAAAGTTGTTATCAAAGCCTCTCTCCTTTGTAATTTCTAAACTATCGGTCCAAAATATTTGAATAACCCTTTCGGGTTGAACTTAGCCAATTGGTAAAATAAGTAAGTGTTTGGTTAGTACATAGTTTAGTAAAATATTTATACCATACACTACTTGAGGTTCAAAATCATTTTATAATTTTATAATTGTTCCCTATACAAACTTTAAAATCCTCTCTTTCTCCCTTAGGAGTTAAATTTCGAAAAATCCTTTCTTAGCGGTTGCCTACGTTATAAAGCACAACTACTGAATAAAATTCAAATTTATAGCTTTAGCAGTTTCGACTCGACGTTGATGAATCAGTCAAGATAGCACATGTTAGGTACTTGAAATTTGTATATGTATATCATTTTTTTTTTCTTTCGAAAAATGCACTTTCGAAAGTTACATGCAAAGATGGTAGATCCACAAAGATATTGCAAAATTGTTTTAAGCTGGATTCTGCTGCATACGCCCTATAAATGTGTTAATAGCAGAAAGTTAAATTCTCTCCCTTATAGTAGATATCCACTGATGTTTCAAAGAACTTCGTTCTTGCCTCTGTTCCGTTCAGTATCTCATAATTCTTATTTTTCGAGGGTTAGAAAGGGCAAATAAAACTTTGAATTTGGTTCTAATTATATGTATTCAATTTAGTCACATGTGATTATGATTTATGATTATGATCGAATTTTTGAAAAACTATAGTCCATATTACTTCCACGTCTGCTGAGTCTGTTTCATTAATTCTTGCGAATTTATTGAAGTAATTATGCTGATATGTACTTTGATGTCTGGGGCTTCAATTTCGACCGATTATAATTGTACAAATCACAATGAAAATAGGAAATCTTATTGTAGTTCTTTGTAGCTGTAAGACTTATAGCAATTACACGGCTCTGACGGCGCGGAAATTCTCCAAGGCCTCCTTACGTTACTCTAAAAGCTAATAAAATATTTGATGCCCGTATAGAAATGAAAAGCAAATCATTAAAATAATTAATTTCTAATTACCTTCTTAATTTTAGCTTCTTTACGTGCATATTTTATTTTATTGCATTCATTATCATGTTATAGGTACTTTGAACTTTTTCACGATTCATACGGTTATAAGTTTTAAAAGTTTAGTTATTTTAGATATGGACTTGCATAACATTAAGAGTTAGAGAACATCGGATATGGTCTTTATAACTATTCTACCTTCGTCAATAGTTTGAGTCATGTTTTGTGATTTTACGTCAGTAAATCGTATATTACTAATCTTATAGACAGTATCTAATTTATTCCGGTTAGATTATTAAAGATCTAGAGCAAGTCTAGGGGAGAAAAAAAAATAAAAAGCTTTTTTGCAAATGACTTGCAAATCGATGTTAGTGGAAATCTAGCCAATGTCAGCAGAGATATTATCCAACACGTAAGTCACGTTCCATAAAAGTTAATTAGGCGAGTCGCGATCTAATAATGCCTTTATTTAAACTGCAAGTGATTTTGCAGAAAATGACCATATATCATCCCGTAGAAGCATGTAATTTTCCACTTGTTGACCAAGTCTGCTCCTTACAAAATTGAGAATAACTCATCAGGTCCGCCCACTTCGGTCCACCGGGGTGTCCATCCGTCCACTCGGCGGCTTTCAATGTCCCCGGACCGGTTACCTTTTGCATCACTGTAATTAAGGGTGTCATCTGGCGAAAAGTGGATGGATTCGTTCAGCCACCGGGTGCTCCAGTGGTATATATAGGAAAGCTGCAAACACCAACGATTACAGTCTAGCGCTTTAACTCAGTCTCGGGGCTTCGTTGTAAAATTAACTTTTAATATTTGAACACGTTTGTTAAGTGCGTCCAGAGGGTAGCAAATTCAACAATTCAACATGGAATTTCATACCTTTTCTACTGTTCTATTGTGTTTCATGATTGGTGCTTCGGTTCAGGTGATAAATTTTTTAAAAGCTTCGGAAATTGCATTTATGTGTAAATTGTATTAACAAAGGAAGTTTAATTTCAAGGGCGGCAAATTTTTAAATAAAATATAAAAATAAACTGCATAAAAAATTAATAATAGGTATATTAAACTATTTGTTTTTTTTTGCAGGCCGCTGTAACCAAGGAGGAAATGGAAGAAACTTTCAAAGTATTGTCTGCTAAGTGCAAGGAATCAACCGGGGCATCAGATGGTAAGGGTTATTTTATAGTTTAATAAGGATAGTTTTTATTAATACAATATTTTTACTCAATTTCATAGCTGACATTGAAGCAATTATGAATCATCAGTTGGTCTCAACTCCAGAGGGCAAATGTCTGAAGGGCTGTTTGATGGCGAAATTTGAATTGGTATGCTACATCTTAATTTTTGTAAAAAAAAAGAAGCAAAATAAAGCATCTTTTCTTTTTATATTTAAGCTTGATGACGATAATAAAATAAAAGTAGACAAAATGATGAAGATGGCTGATTTCATTCTCAAAGGTGACGCTGAGAAATTGAAGGTAGCTGAGGAAATACTGAACCAATGCAAGGATGTCACTGATGCGGATCAGTAAGATTAAATTAATTAAAATTTCTTAGTAATAATTGTTTTATGTTTTTAAAGGTGTGAAGCTGCATTCAAAATTATGTCGTGCATTAAGGAGAACGCTGACAAGAGAGGAATTAAGCCAGAATGGTAAGAAGTGGCTTATAATTTTTAGTTACCGCATGCACGATTGCATAGGCTAATTTTGTACAGTTGTTGTTTTCGTTGAAATAAAGCATGTTTTGGAGACATAAAAGAAAAATTAATATAATGTTTTTTTTGAAAATTACAAATTGGGCAGATTGGGGGACAAGAATAATTTACTTTTGCATCAAACTCAAAGTTGAGGTAGAGAAAAATATTATTTTTCGTATCAAGTTAATGGTATGTGTGTATCTTTTGCAGTTTTAAGCTTGAAATTTTAATTGTTATTTTTGTACTCATTGAGGCCATGCTATTTCTGCGACTTATATGAAACAAAATCGATTTTTTTTTCTGATATAAAGATTAAGTTTTATTATTGTTATTACATATACTTCTATTTATACAGCCCTTTAGCCCTTGCATTTTCCTCCATGCACATTCCATATTTAAAAGCCTTTTTACATCTGTAAATAGCAGAACATTAGAATGCAGAGGTATTATTTTCTAAAGTTTTAGCTCACTGATCTCATGTGCAATGCTAAATTCCCGATAAAATCTACCCTAGTCGCAAATGAGTTGCGGTATCTTTCTCAAAGATTGAAAAGTGTACTAAAACAATTTTTTTTTCATTTACCCCATTAAGTGGGGTCTCCTTAAACGTAACAAAAAATGTTTTAGGACTTTTTGATTTTAACCCTTCCGTCACGAGATATTTGCTTTCAAAGTTGTTATCAAAGCCTCTCTCCTTTGTAATTTCTAAACTATCGGTCCAAAATATTTGAATAACCCTTTCGGGTTGAACTTAGCCAATTGGTAAAATAAGTAAGTGTTTGGTTAGTACATAGTTTAGTAAAATATTTGTACCATACACTACTTGAGGTTCAAAATCATTTTATAATTTTATAATTGTTCCCTATACAAACTTTAAAATCCTCTCTTTCTCCCTTAGGAGTTAAATTTCGAAAAATCCTTTCTTAGTGGTTGCCTACGTTATGAAGCACAACTACTGAATAAAATTCAAATTTATAGTTTTACTAGTTTCGACTAGACGCTGATGAATTAGTCAGGATAGCACATGTTAAGTACTTGTTATTTGTCTATATAATTTTTTTTTTCTTTCGAAAAATGCACTTTCGAAAGTTACATGCACAGATGGTAGATCCATAAGGATATTGCAAAATTGTTTTAAGCTGGGTTCTGCTGCATACGCCCTATAAATGTGTTAATAGCAGAAAGTTAAATTCTCTCCCTTAAAGTAGAATTTACCAGTTTTATCCATTGATGTTTCAAACTGCTTCATTCTTGACTCTGTTCCGTTCAGTATCTCTTAATTCTTATTTTTCGAGGGTTAGAAAGGGCAAATAAAACTTTGAATTTAGTTCTAATTATACGTATTCAATTTAATCACATGTGATTATGATTAAAGAGATCGAATTTTTGAAAAACAATAGTCCATATTACTTCCACGTCTGCTGAGTCTGTTTCATTAATTCTTGCGAAATTATTGAAATAATTATGCTGATAATGTACTTTGATGTCTGGGGCTTCAATTTCGACCGATTATACTTGTACAAATCACAATGAAAATTGGAAATTTTTTTTAAGTTCTCTGTAGCTGTAAGACTTATAGCAATTACACGGCTCTGACGGGACGGAAATTCTCCAAGGCCTCCTTACGTTATTCTAAAAGCTAATAAAATATAAATTTCAGGTTTAAATTTGATGCCCGTATAGAAATGAATAGCAAATCATTAAAATAATTAATTTCTAATTACCTTCCTAATTTTAGCTTCTTTACGTGCATATTTTATTTTATTGCATTCATTATCATGTTATAGGTACTTTGAACTTTTTCACGAAACATACGGTTATAAGTTTTAAAAGTTTAGTTACTTTAGATATGGACTTGCATAACATTAAGAGTTAGAAAACATCGGATGTGGTCTTTATAACTATTCTAGCTTCGTCAGTAGTTTGAGTCATGTTTTGTGATTTTACGTCAGTAAATCGTATGTTATACTATTCTAATAGAGAGTGTAATTTATTCCGGTTAGATTATTAAAAATCTAGAGCAAGTCTAGGGGAGAGAAAAAAAAATAAAAAACTTTTTTGCAAATCGATGTTAGTGGAAATCTAGCCAATGTCAACAGAGATATTATCCAACACGTAAGTCACGTTCTATAAAAGTTAATTAGTCGAGTCGCGATCTAATAATGTCTTTATTTAAACTGCAAGTGATTTTGCAGAAAATGACCATATATCATCCCGTAGAAGCATGTAACTTTCCACTTGTTGACCAAGTCTGCTCCTTACAAAATTGAGAATAACTCATCAGGTCCGCCCACTTCGGTCCACCGGGGTGTCCATCCGTCCACTCGGCGGCTTTCAATGTCCCCGGACCGGTTACCTTTTGCATCACTGTAATTAAGGGTGTCATCTGGCGAAAAGTGGATGGATTCGTTCAGCCACCGGCTGCTCCAGTGGTATATATAGGGAAGCTGCAAACACCAACGATTGCAGTCTAGCGCTCTAACTCAGTCTCGGGGCTTCGTCTAAAATTAACTTTTAATATTTGAACCCGTTTGTTAAGTGCGTCCAGAGGGTAGCAAATTCAACAATTCAACATGGAATTTCATACCTTTTCTACTGTTCTATTGTGTTTCATGATTGGTGCTTCGGTTCAGGTGATAAATTTTTTAAAAACTTCGGAAATTGCATTTATGTGAAAATTGTATTAACAAAGGAAGTTTAATTTCAAGGGCGGCAAATTTTTAAATAAAATATAAAAATAAACTGCATAAAAAATTAATAATAGGTATATTAAACTATTTGTTTTTTTTTTGCAGGCCGCTGTAACCAAGGAGGAAATGGAAGAAGCTTTCAAAGTATTGTCTGCTAAGTGCAAGGAATCAACTGGGGCATCAGATGGTAAGGGTTATTTTATAGTTTAATAAGGATAGTTTTTATTAATACAATATTTTTACTCAATTTCATAGCTGACGTTGAAGCAATTATGAATAATCAGTTGGTCTCAACTCCAGAGGGCAAATGTCTGAAGGGCTGTTTGATGGCGAAATTTGAATTGGTATGCTACATCTTAATTTTTATAAAAAAAAGCAAAATAAAGCATCTTTTCTTTTTATATTTAAGCTTGATGGCGATAATAAAATAAACGTAGACAAAATTATGAACACGGCTTATTTCAGTCTCAAAGGTGACGCTGAGAAATTGAAGGTAGCTGAGGAAATACTGAACCAATGCAAGGATGTCACTGATGCGGATCAGTAAGATTAAATTAATTAAAATTTCTTAGTAATAATTGTTTTATGTTTTTAAAGGTGTGAAGCTGCATTCAAAATTATGTCGTGCATTAAGGAGAACTCTGACAAGAGAGGATTCAATCCAGAATGGTAAGAAGTGGCTTATAATTTGTAGTTACCGCATGCACGATTGCATAGGCTAATTTTGTATAGTTGTTGTTTTCGTTGAAATAAAGCATGTTTTGGAGACATAAAAGAAATATCAATATAATTTTTTTTTTGAAAATTACAAATTGGGCAGATTGGGGGACAAGAATAATTTACTTTTGCATCAAACTCAAAGTTGAGGTAGAGAAAAATATTATTTTTCGTATCATGTTAATGGTATGTGTATATCTTTGGCAGGTTTAAGCTTGAAATTTTAATTGTTATTTTTGTACTCATTGAGGCCATGCTATTTCTGCGACTTATATGAAACAAAATCGATTTTTTTTTCTGATATTAAGATTAAGTTTTATTATTGTTATTACATATACTTCTATTTATAAAGCCCTTTAGCCCTTGCATTTTCCTCCATGCACATTCCATATTTAAAAGCCTTTTCACATCTGTAAATATCAGAACATTAGAATGCAGAGGTATTATTTTCTAAAGTTTTAACTCACTGATTTTCGTCTTCTACATTTTGGCAAATTTCAGCAATTTCTTTGACTTTTTCAAGTACATCCGCTTTACCTTCACTTACCATTTTTACTAGTTCTAAAAGAATTTCCTTTAAGATTTTTCCATTTTCGTCCATCTGGTGTAAGTTATAATAAAATTTTATTAGTGTAAACCAAACATTTTCCTTTCTCAGGGTGAATTTACGAATTGTAGTTCGAATTTTTCGAAAGATTAAAATCTTTGTCTATTTTGGGCAATGTTTTCTTCAAAATATTCTATTCACGCTTAACTTACCAAATTAAGGGATTTCATCATGCATTTTCTTACGCACTTGCTGCTTTGAGAGGCGTTTTTTCTATTTCCTACGATGGCTTCAATGTCCTCTGCGGAAAGTCAGAAAAGAATATTATAATGAATGCAATTTGCTTATTATCTTTTAACCAGTAAATAAAATTATTTGTCGTTTGGTTAATTTAGCAGTTTGAGAAAGAGTTTAATTTTATATTGTGTGACAAAGAATTATTTGCGGTTTTCATTTCAAAGGTCACTAATTTTCTTTCAGATTTCTTTTAATAATTTTGAATTGTTGCAACACAACATTATTATCAAACACTAGCACACTTGTTGAGATGTACATACATATATTTATGAATTTTGCAATGATTTATCAAAAGTTATGGGGTTTTTTATTTATAACATTAAAGTTTATTTGGAATAGCAATTAAAGATTTCTATTTATTCCATAGTCATTAGAATTGAAATTAAAAGTTTCTGATTTTTATTCACCCACCCATACTTGGGCAAATGACAGTCACAGTGTTAATTCTTTATTTGATTTTTGTTTATAAAACCGACAAATCTTACCATCAGTTGCTTTTTCCTCTACCTTGCAGTCTTGTGCAAAACCCCTAATCATATCCTTAGCCATTTCTACCATTTCATGTTTATCTTCTTCCTCTGCTTTTATCTGTAGCAATTTTAAAATTAAACAAGAATTTTATTAAGTGTTGTTTTAAGAAAAAAGGCGCAGATTCGGGTTGATAGAACGGAATATGTTTGAAGAGCCAATCTTTATGAATTTTTTAGCTTTTATATTTACTCTTGTCTGTAAATAAATTCACCAGTGCGGTAAGCAATATAATTTAACACAAAACCCAAAAATTGTTAAATATCAAATATTTAATTTTGAAAGTAGTAAATAAATATAATCTTACCTCTATACTAATACAAAAAGATATCAAAAACAGAATTCCAAGTATTTTCATGATGCTTCAAAATGCAAATTAATGCAACACTTAGCACAAAAATCGTATGAACTAAACCCGGAGGTGTCGATGATTGCCTTTTATACTGGAATGATTGGCGAAATAAAAAAAATGTGCGACCTCAATGAATACTTTAGAACGATATCAGATCAGAACATGAAACTCAACAAGCTGACGGAAAAAATGTATCAAAACATGAATTACTTCCGAGAGAAATATTTTCTGTGATATATATTTTGATAGATAATTATTCCCGACTCGTATTCTGAACGATTTGATCAGCTGGTTCCGGCTCTTATATGATTCTATGAAATGTACTGGACTGCCGGTTGTTTTTTTTAAAGGTGTTTTAAAAAATAATCTTCATCAAATTTAGGTACTCCCCACTGTGTTCATTTAATTCTTTATAATATTAAATAAAAATAAACAGAAACATGTTGGCAAAAGGGTTAACTTTTGCTTGTGTATCGTAGAATTCAAAGAATTAATACACTTAAAAAATACAAAATAGGGAATATTGTAAACATTAAACAACTTTGTTTGATTTTTGCTTTTCTAAGTTTTAGGTTATCGTGTTTTATTATTATTATTTTGTTTAACTTTTAACAACAACAGCCCTCTAATACGAAAAAAATAATCCTTGTAATTCTGATAAACATTAATTAAATTAGTCATGCAAGCGGATGTTTCCAATTTAGTTCAGTTTATCTAAAACTAATGAAAAGCCTCTACTCTGGCCAGGTACGAAATAAACTTTTTGCGGGGGTGAGGAGGCCGCAATGTTGCAGTTTGCATAATGCAACACGGGAGTAATTTCCCCTTTTAATTTCTGGATTGAACGCCAATTTCCTCTGTTCGGCTGCAGCAATTTGGTGGGATTATTTGGCAGTGATTGCTGTAATTAACGTATACTTTTCGTTTAATTAATCGTTTAATGTTTCCGCAATGCATGTTTTTGGTGGGCGATTGTGTGGGATGGTTACCATTTTAAAAACCGCTTAAAGTCCTTAGCTTTTGTAAATTTAAATAAATTTTAATTAAAAATTAAGAGACATTTTTTATTGCAGCAAAGAAACATACTCTTATCCGCCTTTGATCGCTATGAAAAAATTTTCTATGTTGCAAATTTACTAAAATGAGTTTTTTTAGTCCAATGCTAGGGCATATTTAAAATTCTGAATAGTTAGGCACTTTAACTTTCTTGCTTTGATGAAGTCTGCACTTCGCGGCTTATCAAATAGGCGGTTATAAGGCTGAAATTTATAACATGTTTGTGGGATAAAAAAAAAACGTTTCTGCTAATTAAATAAAGTTAAATTTATTTAGGTTTACTTCAAAGCACTCTAAACATTTACGGGAATACAAAGTCTGGCACTTCCTTGAAAATACATTTCAAGAGCGCATAGGAAACTTCGCATGCATTTTTGATACCATTTGCTGAAACGAAAAAGGGAAATAGACGTTATAAGTCGACAAGGGAATTAAAATCCTCTTAAAATGTACCCAAACTCCTCTTAAAAGTTAAATTAAGTTGTACGACCCGTAAATTCCCCGAAGAAAGTAATTTCCCCCTAACTGCGACCGTCTCATATTAGCTTGCTACGAGTCAACAAAGCGTTTCAAGCAGACGAAATTTTCATCGCCAGTGGACCCCCTTACCTTCAAATAATCTTAAACTTTTCACCTTGTTTACTTGCTAAAGTTCTGTCGTAAGAAAATTTTAATCACAACAAACCCTTGTACCCCTTGTTGACACTGGCAAAATATGTGGGAACGTAATTGGCCTACACATCTGACATCTTACACATGCACATCGACCCCCAGACCCCCATGCACTTATTTACCGGAGTCCTTGCACTGGTGCACTCCTCTTTCGTACTGAGGCTTTAGCTCATCGGGGACCATAAGTTCGATTTGCTTCTTGATAACCTCCTCCTGGATTTTGCCCTTCCGCACCTGAAAGACGGGGGAGGGGTAAATAAGGAACGTCTGTCTGGCGAACATTTCCGAAGGAAAGTGTTTGCCAGATGGTAGAACTTGCCAATTGCGACATTTCCAGCAAACAGTTTACGTAGCATTTCACGTTGGTATCGTCGGGCATTTGGCCCCTTTTTAGCTCGTCTGCCACCTCTGAAAGTTCGATTTTTTAATATAAAAGTGGAATTCGAACCTGAAGGGCTGGCTGGTGGATATAGCGAAATTGGGGACTTACCGTCTGGTACTTTGAATTTCGGCTGACAAACATCCCGCATCAGTCTGACTGTACTCATCATTTGTTCGATAGTTGCCTTGAATGAGATTTAAAGAATATAAGGATTTTGTGCAAGACAAACTAACTGAATTTTATTATCAGAACTTCTTCCTTTTAACGTAGTTTAACGAGTATAGTCGTCATGAGAGGTATTGATGAATGTATTTAAAATTTTGGGAAAACTTGCTAAATATTATTCTTTTTTTTTTAAAATAAATGTATGAAAGGGGCAATAACTTTATCATTTACTTTGTTGTCCGTCTGTCTGTCCCTCCTTTTTTTCAGGAACGTCTAAAGGTATCATAGTCCTGTAAAAAATTCAAGTTTCTAACTCAATGCAATAAAAAGATATGGCCTTTGAAAGCCTATTTTGATACTGACAGATTGACTCATTAATCATCAAAACCTTCCTGTTGATTTATTTAGAATCTTGAAATTTGGAAGGAAGGAAGGAAGGTCTTATAAAACAAGTAATAGGAAAAGATCAGAAAAAAATTAATTTCTATTCTAATTCTATGTAGAATTTTCTTTTTATATAAGTCAAAATTCTACTCGCATTTATCCTCCTTTTTTAGATTACTACCCGAGTAAAAATATCTGAATTATGTTTGCACGCCCGCAACGCGCCTGATGTACACCAAAACATTTTCCATTTTTAAGCCCGCAACAGGCACGGTTGTCGAACAATCACGCCGGCAAAAAGCCTGCATTTCTCTAAACAAAAATAAAAAATACGCCCGCAACAGGCCCACACATGCAATTCAATTATTAATTTATGTTTTATTGTAAAAATAAGTAAAAATATTTGTATACATATATCGTAGAACCAGATAACAATATAGAATATTGTAAATAAAAATTGAAAATGAATATACAAATTATTTTACAAAAATATAATTTGAGTATTCGTTTTGAGCCTATTAATTTTTACTCCGGTAACCATGCAAAAAAACTAATATTCATAGTTCACAACACATATTACCTATAAAAATGTGATATAGCAATTTTTAAAAATCCAAAGCTTTTAAAGAGGCGAGTGATAAATCGTTTGGCATTGCGTTTATTGAAATCGATCTTGTATTGTAGTTTAGGTCATACGTGGAAGAAAACAAATAAACTATAATAATAACAATGGATTTCAAATTTATTCAGTGCTGGACTTATGCTTAGCAAATACACAGGGTCTAAGATTTCTGAGATTTTTTCCTTGCAAACTTGGTTTTAAGATTGAAAAAAAAAAAAAAAAAAACAATTTGACATGCAAGTTTTTACTGCAGCGGAGTAGCACTGGTCCATCATTAAATATAAGTAACATAAAAAACCGTTAATGAGTTTCATAAGTGAACTTCTCCTCTATGTATTATTATGGTAAAACCAAGAATTGAAATAAACTTTTCAATATTTAAAAAGTTTTAAGTAGATACTCACTCCGCCCTCGCTGTTTTCGCAAAGAATCACCACAAAGCTGAATAAAAGTAGTCTTTTGGATTTTCCATTCATCTTTTTTAAAACAAAAGTAAATTGATAAAGCCACAAACTTTCTATTGCTAATTTCTCAAGTGTAAGAAGAACAACTGCATTGAAACTTTGAGATACAATTTTGTTTCGCCCTGAAAGCAGGTTTGTGTGCTCTAAGGCTTTTAAAGAATTTTTGTTGTCTTGATGAAAGCTTCATTAAGTTGCGGAAATTCGGTTTTTTTTAATAAGCAGCCTTTGAAGCGGAATTAAGTGTCTGTAGCTGGTAATGAATCTGCACGCAACAGAAGCGTCTATTAGACACGATGACAAAGGAGGAGTGATTAATGTCTTTTTACACGAAATAGTGATGAACTCGCTGCGTCTTTTGGTGCCTATGATGCTTTGGACATTTCTGGTTCAGTGAACTAAAGGCTTTTTTTTTTTCCTTTTGTATTGTTTACATTTCAACGTGCTCAAAATACATTGATGAGGTTGCGTATTTGTTAAAACCAGCACGATTTTGAAATCATTTATTTTTATTTTCCATATTCTAATTTTATGAATTTTTACAGAATTATAATCACGATGGACTAATGATTCAAAAAAATATCACAAAAACTTTAAACTTTAAAAAAATAAAGACTTTGTTTCTTCAAATATATAAAAATATTGTCATTCGTTTTTTAAATCATTTATTTTTGGCTCATACATCATTAAAATTAGTTTATTCTCGTTCAATTTTAAGGGAAAATGAATTTTTGTGTGTTGGCATGAAGGCATTTTAAAAGAGCGTAAGATGCCTCGCAGTTGTCCTTAAATGCAGTAACTAAAAAAAGCGAAAACATCAATGAAAAATCTCATATAAAAATTTGAAATTTATTTAACTGTTAAAATTTGATTTTAAACGTTTCGCTAAAAATTTACCTGACTCCTTGCATGTCGCAAATCCTTTTCTGTAATCTGGTTTCATTTCTTCAGGCAACATCATGTCGGCTTGTTTCAGAGCTGATTCATATAAAAGTTTTCCTTTCTTCATCTTTTTAAGAAATTTTTTCTTTATTAAACTATATCAGTCATAAACTAAATTACTTACAACTTGTAGCATTTCCATTAGACAATTTACGTAACATTTGAGTGTTTTATCTTCAGGAAAATTTCCTAGCGTCAAACCGTCTGCTTGGTCTGCAAGGTTTTAAAACACTTCATTTTTGTTTTTATTTTTTAGGTAATATATCTGAAGTCTAGAGGAAACTAAAGTCTACAATGGAAATGTTCTGAACTTTTGGATTTATGGTTTTAATCTGGAAAATCTGTACTATTTGGGAGTTTACTGAAAATTTGGGACAATGTTAAAAAAACTTACTTACCATTTGGAATTTTGAACTTTGGCTGGCAGATATCACGCATCATTTTGGCAGCTCCTAACATTTGCTCCTCTGTGGCCTGCAAGAAATCAGATTAAATAAAAAGATAAGTCTTTCCTTTATTTAGCGAAATATCTTAATTAACTATTTAACTAATATTTTATTGATGTAAATAGAGTCACGACTTAGTCTGAATAATTTTTAAATTCCCTCTAGCGAAGCAAATAATTGTTCCCGAGACGACATTTAAATACTTTAACAGAAAAGATAAAAGAAGAGGAACTGTGGTAAGTGTAACGAAATATATATCTTACGAAATGAATCCTGGACTACAATTATATCATTGATATACAAAATCTACCTAAAGGCTTGCAATTTTTGCGTTTGTAATTTTTTTTTAACAAATCAATTTTTCAAAATACAACCAGACGTGTCTGCTAAATTTACGGGTAGTAAAATAAATTAATTCTAATTAATGCTCGCTTTCAAAATAAATTAGGATTTAATTGCCTTTTAATTTTAAATTATTTAAAATTAATTAAAAGCCAATTGCCGTTGAAATTTTCAAGGGTGAACCTTTCGGTCTAGCCTCTGCATACATTTCACTGAAAAATTTCGTTATAAAATATAAAACATACCCCAGCTGAACAAAAGTCAAGAGTAAAAGTGAAGAATCCAAAAAGTAATAATATCTTAGAAGCCTCCATTATGTCCAAAAATATAACTTTAATTATATACAACAAATTTAAAACCACAAAATGCTTTTTCAAATAATTTGCAATGTGCAACACACGAAGAACAGTGGAGAAATACTTGGATTTCTATGTTTCCTCGGTTCTTATATAGAAGTAGAAGATACAAAAGGCGTGTTTAATCTGAAATTTATGTGATTAAGGTCTATGCGACAAAACCCTTATTAAATGCGATGACGGACGCAATAATTATGTAAATTGCTTGGATTCATCTTGGTGTGCTGTCTGTTGGCTCTTAGTGAAATTGAAATCTGGGCGTTTCGTTACAATTCAGAGAAAACATGAAAAACAATTGTGATCTATCCTGTTTTGATCAATTTTTACGTTACGTATTTCCAAAAATATTGTTGACCAATTGTTCTCCACATGCAATTTTCAAATAAAAGTAAAACTTCTTTTCTGATCAAAGATTTTGTTTGGAGGACAAGTAAAAACAGCGTATGGATTAATGCAGGTGATTTGAAAGAAGTTATAAAAAATGCCTTATTAATAAATTCGATCGATAATATAATCAATAAAAAATTCGGCTGAAAACATCCCGCATCAGTCTGACTGTACTCATGTACTCATAATTCGTTATAATTCGTTCAATAGTAGCCTTGAATGAGATTTAAAGAATATAAGGATTTTGTGCAAGACAAACCAACTGAATTTTATTATCAGAACTTCTTCCTTTTAACGTAGTTTAACGAGTACAGTCGTTATGAGAGGTAATGATGAATGTATTTAAAATTTTGCGAAAATTTGCTACTTTTTTTTTTTTTAAATATGTATATGAATCAAATAGGCAATAACTTTATCATTTACTTTGTTGTCCGTCTGTCTGTCCCTCCTTTTTTCCAAGAACGTCTAAAGGTATCAAGTTGAAGTTCACATAAAATACTAAGGTCTAGTCTCTCATAGTCCTGTAAAAAATTCAAGTTTCTAACTCAATGCAATAAAAAGATACGGCTTTTTAAAGCGTATTTTGATACTAACAGATTGACTCATTAATCATCAAAACCTATAAGATATTTTCTGTTGATTTAGAATCTTGAAATTTGGAAGGAAGGAAGGAAGGTCTTATAACACAAATAAAGAAAAAGATTAAAAAAAATATTAATTTCTATTCTAATTCTATGTCGAATTTTTTTTTTTATATAAGTCAAAATTCTACTCGCATTTATCCTCCTTTTTTATTGATATATTCATGAATTATGGAATAGTGAGAGCAGTGAATTTTTAAATGAACTAGTTCGTCGCATTTGCCATTTTGATTTAATTTACTTCAATCATATATGGGTGCTTTTACTCTGCGTTTGACGAATATACTCGTCTACTAAGCGCATAAATATTGAATTTTTAAATGAGATTCCACCGTTAAAGGATTAATTTACTTATGTACAAATCACTTGCCAAAATATGAATTTTGAGGAAACTTATTTTTAGATCCGAGTAAAAATATCTAAATTCTTTTTGCACGCCTGCAACGCGCCTAATGTACACCCAAACATTTTCCATTTTTAAGCCCGCAACAGGCACGGTTGTCGAACAATCACGCCGGCAACAAACCCACATTTCGCTAAAAAAAAAAATTACGCCCGCAACAGGCCCACACCCCCAATTCAATTATTAATTTATATTTTATTGTCAAAATAAGTGAAAATATTTATAGGCGAATGATAAATCGTTTGGCATTGCGTTTATTGAAATCGATCTTGTCTTGTAGTTTAGGTCATACGTGGAAGAAAACAAATAAACTAATAATAGATAAAAATAATGGATTTCAAATTTATTCAGTGCTGGACGTATGCTTAGCAAATACACAGAGTCTAAGATTTCTGAGATTTTTTTCTTGCTAGTTTTTAAGATTGAAAAAGAAAACAAAAATGCAAATTGACATGAAAGTTTTTACTGCAGCGGAGTAGCACTGGTCCATCACTAAATATAAGTAACATAAAAAACCGTTAATGAGTTCCATAAGAGAATTTTTCCTCTATGTATTGTTATGATAAAACCAAAAATTATAATAAACTTTTTAATATTTAACAAGTTTTAGATAGGTACTCGCTCCGCGCTCGCTGATTTCGCAAAGAATCACCACCAAGCTGAATAAAAGTAGTCTTTTGAATTTCCCATTCATCTTTTTTATGATGAACTTGCAGCGTCTTTTGGTGCCTATGATGCTTTGGAAATTTCTGGTTCAGTGAACTAAAGATTTTTTTCCTTTGGTATTGTTTACATTTCAACGTGCTCAAAATACATGAGATTGCGTATTTGTTAAAACCAGCATGATTTTGAAATCATTTATTTTTATTTTCCATATTCTAATTTTAAGAATTTTTACGGAATTGTAATCACGATGGACTAAAGATTCAAAAAATATCACAAAAACTTTAAACTTTAAAAAAATAAAGACTGTTTCTTCAAATTTATAAAAATATTGTCATTCGTTTTTTAAATAATTTATTTGGCTCATACATCACTAAAATTAGTTTATTCTTGTTAAATTTTAAGCGAAAATGAAGTTCTTTGTGTTTTTATGAATGCATTTTAAAAGAGTGTAAGATGCCTCGCATTTGTTCTTAATTGCAGTAGCTAAAAAAAGCGAAAACTTCAATGAAAAATCTTATATAAAAATTGGAAATTTATTTAACTGTTGAAATTTGATTTTAAATATTTCGTTAAAAATTTACCTGAGTCCTTGCACGCCGTAAATCCATTTCTGTAATCTGCTATCATTTCTTCAGGTAATAATAGTTCAGCTTGTTTCAGAGCTGATTCATATAAAAATTTTCCTTTCTTCGTCTTTTTAAGAGATTATTTCTTTATTAAAATGTATCAGTAATAAAATTACTAAATTACTTACAACTTGTTGCAGTTCCATTAGACAATTTACGTAACATTTGACCGCTTTATCTTCGGGAAAATTTCCTAGCTTCAAACCGTCAGCTAGGTCTGCAAAGGTTTTAAAAGAGTTCATGTTTGTTTTTATTTTTTAGGTAAAATGTCTGAAGTCTAGAGGAAACTAAGGTGGAAATGATCTGAACTTGTGGATTTATGTTTTTAATCTGGAACATCTGTACTATTTGGGAGTTTACTGACAATTTGGGACAATGTGGAGTTCACTTACTTACCATTTGGAACTTTGAACTTTGGCTGGCAGACATCGCGCAGCAGTTTGGCAATTTCTAACAGTATCTCCAGTGAGCCCTGTAAGGAATCAGATTAAATAAAAAGATAAGTCTTTCCTTTATTTAGTGAGATATCTTAATTAACTATTTAACTAATATTTTATTGATGTAAATAGAGTCGCGACTTAGTCTGAATAATTCTTAAATTCCCTCTAGCGAAGCAAATAAGTGTCCCCGAGATGACATTTAAATACTTTAACAGCAAAGATAAAGGAATAGGAACTGTGGTAAGTGTAACGAAATATATATCTTAAGAAATGAATTCTGGACTTCAATTATATCAGTGATGTATAAAATCTACCTAAAGGCTTGCAACTTTGCTAATCAACATGTCTGCTAAATTTACAGGTAGTAAAATAAATTAATTCTAATTAATGCACACTTTCAAAATAAGTTAAGATTTAACTGTCTTCTTTTAATTTCAAATTAGTTAAAATTAATTTTAAGTCAATTGCCGTTGAAATTTTCAAGAGTGGACCTTTCTGTCTAACCTCTGCATACATTTCACTTAAAAATTTAATTAAAAAATATAGAACATACCCCAGCTGAAAAATCAGGAGTAAGAATTAAGAATCCAAGAAGTAATAATATCTTAGAAGCCTCCATTATGTTCAAAAATATAACTTTAATTATATACAACAAATTCAAAACCGCAAAATGCTTTTTAAAATAATTTGCAATGTGCAACACACGAAGAACAGTGGAGAAATACTTGGATTTCTATGTTTCCTCGGTTCTTATATAGAAGTAGAAGATACAAAAGGCGTGTTTAATCTGAAATTTATGTGATCAACGTCTATTTATGTAAATTGCTTGCATTTATCTTGGTGTGCTATCTGTTGACTCAATAGATTAAGTGATTAGTGAAATTGAACTCTGGGCTTTTCGTCACAATTTAGAGAAAACATGAAAAACAATTGTGATCTATCCTGTTTTGTTCAATTTTTACGTTACGTATTTCCAAAAATATTGTTGACCAATTCTTTTCCACGTGTAATTTTCAAATAAAAGTAAAACTTGTTTTCTGATCAAAGATTTTTTTTGGAGGACAAGTAAAAACAGCGTATGGATGCAGGTGATTTGAAAGAGGTTATAAAAAATGCGTTATCAATAAATTCGATCGATAATCAATAACAAATTGAATTATTGAGAGAAAAAGATCAGCACGTGATTTTAAAAGGCACAAAAAATTCATACTAAAAAAATAGTACCAGACCCACATAAAAAACAACAGAGGGTGCATGAAAGACGTGTTTATCTATTCCAATGAACTTTTAAGATCGAATTTTTAAAATTTTATTTGTTTTTTTATTAATGATATGCAAATCGAAATTCTGATCGCCGTTTATTGTAAAAAAGTGACCGTTGATTGCAAAACAGATGATTCAACATTATCCAGCTTATGCGTGCTAATTTCTCCATTACAGCATAATCCTGATAGATGATTTAATCCCACCAGTACCACCTGTAATCGCTCTCATTACAAAAGTCACAGGAACGGTTTACACATATTCTGCAAATCATCGCCGGCCTCACACAACTTCTCAAGCCACCTGTTTGAACTATTTGATGAAATTTTCAATGCATCCAG
Source organism: Eutolmus rufibarbis (assembly GCA_963920795.1). Lineage (NCBI taxonomy): Eukaryota > Metazoa > Arthropoda > Insecta > Diptera > Asilidae > Eutolmus > Eutolmus rufibarbis. Next base: position 43,853,982 of record OY987206.1, read on the forward strand.
GCTGTGCTGCGAACACCAACCTCTGCCCCGATCCGTGTAACCCCGTTGATTGTAGGGCTCGTCGTCGTCGGCAAGACAGTGATATGCAAATATTTAATCACTTGAAGATTTCGATTGGATTTGCATGCACCTTTTCAGCACGATAGCTCCTCTAGTTGAAGTGGTAATCAATCCCTTTGAAAACGAGAGCCCGTGAGAAGTTGATTGGCGTCTAATTGCGTTTCCTCCTCAATTTTAAGTGGTCCCCTTGATTGTTAGAGTGAGTCTCTTTTTTTCATGAATACCTAGCTATTTTCTTTTGAAGCTACTGAGGAAGGAATGGAGATGAAAACGAGATACCAGAAAAGGGTTTAATCGCATTCTAATCGCTGAGCAGAAGCAGAGTAATTATTTTAAGCAGGTAGCTTTTTACAAACTTACCTGTTTGTTTTAATTCAGAAGTTGAAATTGTTTCTGTAAAATTTTTAAATTGGTTTTAATTTCTCTATTTTCGAATGTGGCGAAAATACTTATCATACTTTGTACTTTTAACCCCAATTTTTTTTTCATAGATGAACTAAAATTAAACGTTTTTAATATTTTAAATGTTTGATTTAACTCTCATATATTATACATAACTTGTTTGGGTATACTACATACATATAAGTTATAATTAATGCGGTTTCACTAATTTCTTAATTTATTAGAGGAGACGAGGCAATAAACAAGTTCAACAAGTTCCAACATGAAAAAAAAATGTAAATTTTCCAGCAACTTCTACAATTGTATAAGTCTCTCTATGCAACTACCAATTTAATTCAGTCTAAAAAATTTAAAAAGAATTTTTCTCTTTGAAAAAGCTGTCCAGAAGTATGAAAATCAATCCTGGGAGCTTTCTCTTTTTTTTTTTCCATTCATTCCTTTGACCTTTTGAATTTTAGCACTGTCTGGATATAATAACAGCAAATTTTCACCCCTAAGAGTAGTGTAGTCTCCATCAGCATAAAATATGTACTTTCATCTACTGAAATTTTCAGTACCAGAACCAGATGCACTGCACCGCAGGCATTGCACACTTGAACCTTCCACTCAATATTTTCGGACTTTATGCTTCTAAAGTGTTTTCTGGAAAGTATCTCTCCTGAAAATTTCATCGTGTGCACGAGTTAGAGCTATGTACACATGATGGTTGTCTGGGCACATAAACTCAAGCTGCAAATTAGCTGATTTTTCAGGACACACCCTAAAATGGCAAAAGCATAAACAGGGACTCTAGTCATTACAATCAATACAAAAATCTATTTTAATCAATAAATTATTAAGATTGACGTGGAACCTAAAAATATATAAAGCTAAAAATTGGCAATCCGTCCACCGAATGTAAATAGTGATTTTGATACATTTTTAAATTTAGAGATATTTTGCGTATAAACAAAATGTTTAAAATCCCTTTAAATACACCTGATAACAGCTTTCCGAATAGTGGTATACCCTATTAAATTCTGCAAGGTGACCTTGTAAATACTAGAAAGCGCAGACACCATAACTCAATCTAAGTACCGAAATTAAAAATTGAAAATTAATGATTATTTTCGGTCATATAAATAATGGAGAGCTCCTCGAAACATCTGGACCTGGTGGTAGTGGCTTCGCAGTGCAAGCAATCAATCGACATCCATTCTCCCTGGGGATCAGACGTAAGATGGGGGAAACTTCTCAGCGTTTTAGCTGGAACCGTCACCGGAAATAAATCGCAAAACATTCGCGGGATTCTTTGCCTCGTTTGTATCCATCAGACTTAATCTCAATGGAAGATTGCCAACGAAAGTCGTCACTACGAAAATTACGTCACGTAATTTGTCTTTAGATTTTGTTTTTTTGCTAACGTTGCACTTAGTTTTGATAGTCGCGGGCTCCGTCATTTAATCAAAGTACCTTTTTTTTTTTATAAAAGAAGGTAAAACTTCTAAAATGTTTTATTTATTAACTATACCGTCTTACTTATTTTTTAACTAATCAATTTAGAATACTAGACTTTATAATATTTTTTTATAAAACCTAACATAATTCCAAATTAATTTAATATCTTTATTTTGGCTTAATTTGTTAAAAAGTATCTCAGATACTTCTGTGTAAAAACAGAAATTGAAGAAAACAGGTTTAATTTTGAGGTATTTTGGCTTATAAGCTGATTTATGCACCATTTTTTTGTTGTGATCGAAATTCTGAGCAGTCCTTGATGCAATTTTAATGAAGAAAATAGGACCTTTCAGGCAAAAGTATTGAGTACAAGATTAAATAAAACCCACAAACCCATTTAACCCAAGTCAAGAATATTTTCTCTACACTTTCCGGTGTTTTATAGAAAATTCTGTAAGCTTGATGGTGTGTAACGACGCCAATACAAATTTCTATAAATACTTAGGTATATGTATCGCATATGCTTTTTCCTGAACTCATTCGAGCCACTCTCTGACCTTAAGTTTATGACTTTTCATGTCATGGAAAATGTCTGAACCCCAGAGGTTCCCTTAGAGTCTCCATCCACCCACGAATGTCATCCCATGCAAATACTCTGGATGATAAATTACATAGTTCGGCTGCATTCTGTCAAGTTTAATGGCTCCGTCGATTTACGAGGAATCCTGCGGTTTTAACAAAACCACTTATGAGTCCAATCTTCAGCCCCATTCGGGCGTACAAAACCCATGGAGTTTGCCCCTTGCATTTAACCGCAAATGTCTCAAAGAAATTTTACCAAATAACTGAGTCATGAATAAGGGCGATAAGTTTGCAAGGGTACGGGTGTGGGCCCATTAATCTGCATCTTCTCGGTTTTTGGGATGGATGATAATCCCCTCGTGGGGCCAAACACTCCTGAGACAGTGTACTGAAGCGCCACTTCTTTAAAGTCTCCACCGTCACTCTCTAAGGCGGTTGGAGGGTTTGAAGCCCCATCGCTGAGGAAATTCACTTTCCAGATGCAAATGAAATAAAGAGGATCCTGTGGCGCTTCCTAGTACACCGGGGTGGAGTTGTTGGCAATACCGTGAGATTTAGAGTTGCAATTTTTCATTTCCATTTTTTCCCTCCTGCCGGGGGTGAATTCATGAGCTCACGGCTTCGTTGCAGCCCCCAGGTTTATTGGTGTCAACGGGCATCACTGCAAAATTGCTGGCACAAGTGCGCCTGGTTCATGTCGGAAGAATGAAACTAGTTAGAGTGCTAGAAGTGCTGAGTCCGACAGGTGGGAGAGGGTTTTCCATTACCTGCGGGATGCACCTCATTTTCTAGAAAGTTGGATATGATGGTCCCCGTGGGGTCTCTGGCCCCGAAGGATTATGGGTAAGAAAATGAGTTTCTCGACAAGTTTATAATCCTATTATTTTTTATGTGCATTTGAAATACAGTCTGAGCATAAATTAAAACAAAAAACATTATTATTTGATCTATTTGTAGGTTTTACGTAGAGCCGGTTCGGTGCAGCTAATCATTCCACTTAAAATTGTTTTTTAAAAAGTAGTCCCTTTTTATACGTATTTAGTTAATTTATTATAATATAAGACACAAATTTTATAAATGTTTTCATGTCTTTCGAACAAATATCAAATTATATAAGTATCTATTTTCTTTGCCCGTCAGAGTTCTAATCAAAAATATCATGTCCGTAACCCGTTTATACCTTCAACTAAAATTTACAAGAAAGTTCTTTAATATGAAATTTCAAAACAAAACAAAAATTAATATCAATTGGCATAAAATAAAGTTTTTTGGGATAAATATTTTTCGCATACTCTGTTCAAATCAAATAGGAGTAATCGAATATGTAGGTCTTTTAAAATACATGACTTATAAGATTCGTTTTTATATGTATTTTGTACAATTCAACCGATTTAAGAATTTGAAAAATTCATTAATATGATTAACTAAAATTACGTCAGACATATTAAAATGATAAATTTCGGAAACAAGCGTAAAACAAATTAAAAATTAATACAATATTTAAAATAACTAATCACACACGCACTTTATTACGCGTTTCAGGCACATTGCCCAACCGTTCTGCGATCATTTGTATCTATGTGGTACAAAACTATTTTTTTTTATTTAGTTTCGAAAAATATAAGAAACCTTTATATTATAAAAAAGTCATTTAGTTTGGGTATTCTCCACCCAGAATGCTCGCTAAGAGTTAAAAATTTTTAAGAATGGTCTAAAAGGTCTTTAAAATTATACTTATTTTGGCTGACTGAAATAAGTTGAAATAAAAGTGGCTTATATTTGATCTCAGCTAAATCCAGAAAATCAAAACAAATTACGAGAGGCGCCCGGGAGTTTTATTCCGGGGCTTGGCTGCAACACCTCCGGACTTATCGCGTTTTCTGGCCCTTATCACTCGGCAGCGCCATAAGTGACCCCAATAGTCTTAACTTCCGCGGCTGATAGCCAAAGCCAACTCGATCGCATTCCTCTCTCCCTGGGAAATGGAATAGAAGAAATAAACATCTCAGTGCCAAAGATGGAACCGTTTCAAACTGATCGATCCAACAGACCGCCGACGAAGGGCCATGTTCGGGGACAGGCCCGGCACAGTCATCAATGATTCATCGGGCCTGCGAACAGGGGCCGCACTCCCTCTTTTCCTGGTGCAATTGAATCAATTAGCTCCCCGACTATTCATAAGACAGCTCCAGGTCAGCCCTTTGCTTTCTTAACTGCTTCCCCTTCCCTCAAACGCTTCACCCTCTTGGTAGACGTCGTATTTTAATCCAGACCCAGTCGCAGTTTGGATTGGAGCCACTGAAAACTGAACGCAGAAGCAGCTGCTGAAGTGGTTCCACGAGAACTTGAGAAGTTTGTGTCTCGCCTTCTTCAGACTTCCAGTGACTGAGCCCCATTTTACTTGCTCAGCGCTTAAGCCACGCTGGCCGTTAAAAAGGCTGCGCGTGGAGAAAGAGCGACCCGCGAGAAAAGTCGCGTTCAGTCGTAAACAAATCGTCCGTTGCGCCGGTGTGACGTGATTAATTCGATGCGATCGACCGGTGGGAACACCGACTGCCGCAATTTTCTATCTATCGATCTCGTGGTTCTGAGTACTGTGAACTGCCTTTTTTTTTTTAAAAAAAAAAAAAAAACCCCTGAGGTCAGCTTCTGATTGGTTTCCAGTTTCCTCGTCATTTGACGGGAATTTTTTTTTGGAGAAATTCTTTTGGTATCGCGGTAACAACCAGTTTCCGCGGAATTAAGATCGCGATCGAGAAGAGGGTTTTCGTGTAATTTTTTTGGTTTAATTCGGAATCTTCGTTTGGCGGTATTGCGGCCGGAACCTTGCCCCGCGCGAGTGCATTGTGCTGCCGACAGCGGTGTATTTTTACCTGAGTGGTCACTCAAATTTAATTATCGTCGCTTTTGTGTTACCTGATCGCGTTTTTAACACGTCGTCGAGTGCAACAATTGCGTCGGCTGCGACTGTGGTAGTGCCGCGATTTGTTAATGAGCCACGGGTGGGCCACTGCTTTTTTATTTTCGATAAGGCGTTGGTCGACGCTTATTTCATTTTTCGGTTGTATATTTTTGCTGTGATCCGCACCCCACTTACACCAAAAAGTTCATTGTTGCACTAAATTTAAAATAAGCTAAGAAAATGTTTTGTGTGCGGTGATTAAGCATAGCCTTTGCCAAGTGTTTTCGTCATCAAAGTTGGCGCGGCGCGCTCGGGGTCCCTATCTGGCGGAAGGAATAGGGGTCAGTGTCATTCCCTGGGCGCAGAGCCATTAATCATCTTTTTGGGACCCAGAGAGCGTGGAATGTGCGGCTGGTAAGTGGTAAATTGCCGAGAGGAATATTAAAAACGTAAGCGACGATCAGATGACGCCCTGCCACCCGCATTCGCCGGGTGTTTTCTTTTAATTGAAGTTAATATCTCCCGCGTTCGGCTACTTAAAATCGATTGATTTGTCGGCGACTAGGCGACTTCCTTGAATTTTGCCGGTTAAACTGCCTATCTGTAGTCCCATGTCTATAGCTTCGCTCTTTGCTCGTCAAATGCAAATTAATTGTCATTCAGACTATTAGCGGAGTAACGGTAATTTGGAGGAATCTTCTTTTAGCTTTTATTTGTGAGAAGTTTTGTTGTCGTTGGGTTTGTTGATCTCCAGCATGTTTATGCTTTTGGTCTTTAACCTCTTGCGTCTGTTTTATGTTGGTAAAGTTATTTATATTCATCTTTAACGAAATTTAGAACATATTTGAGGTGGTTGAGTGTTGTTCACAACAAAAACCTCGTAAACGAAATTAATATATATTTAGGTAATACAAACTAAAATATCGAATTTATACAAATTATTTATGCATTGTATTCTATTTGATCTGAGAATAGAATTTAAAATTTTCGGAAAGGGTCCTCTCATAGAGGTGAATAAGGAGAGACTTAGAAATTGTTCAGTAGCAAAAAGAAAGTTGACAATTTATTAAGTCCAATATTTGAAAAATTTCTAAGTGACAGCGATAAAAATACAAAATTTGAAAAATGTCGACTGATTTCGATTGTAATTTCCGTCTCTTCTCAGTTTCTTGCTAAATGCAACATTTTGAAAATTTCCCACTGATTTTCCTCTGATTTCCAGTTTCGTGCTAAGTCCAATATTTTAAAAATTTACGAATGATTGCCATCTCTTAGCAATTTCCAATATTTGATTTTTGTCCCTTCGCAGTTTCTTCCGCACGAGAACCAAAATATTTTAACGTATTTCATTATATGTAATTTAATTCACTTTTTAAAGCTATGCGTCATGAAACATAAGTAATAATCTTATGTAAATTAGAATTAGACGGATTTTTTATTATGTTATAATTATCATAAAAAGTATTTCAAACTGTACCTAAACCTCATTTCTATTTAAATTTCTAAAATTACTCATCTTACATACATATCTTAAAAACTTTATAGTCTTTTCTTTTCCTAGTACAGTTCTACAATATTTTATTAGTTATTCTTCTTCCAATATTTCTGTGAAACAAATTAATGTTAATTTGTAATAATTAATGTACACGACAGTAAAATTTATTTTTAATCCAATTCATCATTCTTCTCGGTTTTCCGCATAATCCAAATTAAAACAAACAGTTCCAGAGGAAAATCCCATCTGGCGGACAAATTTCCATAGAATTAAAATTAAATAAAGGCACAGCGCACGCGATTTACCCCGAACGCGAAACGTGAGGCTTTCGCAGACGCTAGTCATCACAAACAGACAACTCTGGAAGAAAATAGTGCCCCTTTCCCTGGGTGGGCAGGCAATGCCAGAGGAATGACATTGAAACGCGCAAAGAGATTTCCATCTATTTTCATCCCATGTAGCATCGATTACAGTTAATTTATGAAATTGATCCAGATAAACCCGAGAAAATCCCATAAAAACCGCAGACCTTTTCAGCTGATGAACTCGATGTCTGCCTTGGACACGGACTCTTCTCGGATAACTCACCGCAGCTTTTCTTAGATTTATTTTCTTTTTTTTATTTCAGTTGTTGTCTTTGCAATTTTTCTTGTTTCTATCTTGCCGCGATCATTTCCCTCGCGGAGGGTAAAGTGTATGATGGAATGCGATTCATTTGTCCGTGCATTCTTGTCTGCATTGTGCACCGCATTCCAAATGAACCGATTGCCATCTTTCTACCTTCTAAAGGTAAATAAAACACCTCCCGTGTACTTGTGAGCTCTCCTCTTAAAAAAAGAAAATAGCCGTCGTGCAGCAGCTGCCTTTCCGGCTAAGAATATTTCGCTCAAAAAGATTGCCCAAGAACCTGCATCAGCGTCTTACTTAGAGGTCTGGTGGGCAGTCAACCAGCCAGGCAAGAAAGCAACCCAACAAATGGCTAGCGCTCGAGCGGCTAAGCCCACTTGAAACTGCATCTTTGCATCTTTTCATCTAATCGACGTTCTAATTTAATGCCCTCGCGCATGACATGTTCGTCATCCTCGATGGGCGGGCGGGCCGTCGAGGTCACATGATGCATATTCAGCGACACGTAAAAAAGCGAACACATCCAGGGCACAGTGGATGCTTTGTTTTGAATTCTGGTAGCCTCAATAGCTTCAATTTAGTGGAAATAATTTGCTAAAATTCAAACTGCAATACGCATGAACGCTGCGACAGATGCGCAGGCGTTTATCAGTCACGACCACTTTACGCTGGGTAGTGATCCCACGCACGCCCTTGAAATTAGTTCGTTCTAAATACGCAACCGCACCGTATCCAGTTTGACTGGAAATAGAATTTTATGCCTCTCAAATGGAAAAAGATATTTTTCTTTCAGTGGTTTAAAAACAACAAGGCTCTAAATCAATTGACTCGGATTGGACAGATCGGTGGGCAGGGAAATGTTGATCTTGTGTGGAACATGGATCTTATTGGGTGGGTTTGATCTCAATTGGTAGACTTTTACTATATTTTTGTTTTATCAATTGAGTACAAACGACCTCGACCCATTCATTCATTCAAAAATCTACTAATTGAAAATTACCAAAAACTTCGCGTTGCGAATCTCAATCTTCTTAATTATCTCTTCTCTGGTCCAAAGTTCAGACTTCTACCCCGGCTCCTTGATTGGTATTAATGGACACGTTCGCTTCTTGTACTTTTGTGGCATAGTTAACAAAAAAAAAAAAACCGAAAATCGTTTCATGAGAATTGTGCGAACATTTCTTACGATGTTGTTGCCTGACCGCTCGTATTCTACCGGCTAACTAAAAAGGCAAATTTGAGGCGGAATTCGCGGCTAAACCGTGTCTCCGTGGGATCATAATTTCCTGATTAATATTCAAAGCATAAAATTGTTCTGCGCAATGCAAAACAACCGTCGAATTACTGCCAATGGAGTTGTTTTGAGGCATCGTTGGGCATTTTAATTGGATGATTATTGATTGGCTTAGTCGATTGTGTTCGATTGCCTGGGTACAATTTGTATACTAATATTAACATATCTCGAAATGGGCGTACAAGTAATTTGACATATTTCGTTAATTGAACATATGCCGGGTGTTGAAGTACATATTTTGCGGGTTTAAATTCTTATTTTAAGTCGGTAAAGTTATTATTATTTTTTGGATCATTTAGTATTCAAATTTTATGCTATTTTTAGTAGTAGTTTAAATTTTGGATATCAAAGCTTTAAATTGTTATTTGTAGCAGTTCTTTTTTAAATACATACTAGAATTTTATTCATTTTTCTCAGCGTAAGATTTACTATAAATTTGCAATGAACCTAATATAAGTTGTGTTGGTTTTATAATTCTTTATAAATTAATTTTTCAATATAAAAATTTTGGGAGAAAATGTTGAACACTAAGATTTTATTGTTCCATGCGTTCATCTTTTATTCGGAAATATTAATGGTAGCATTATTGTGGGATAAGGAATTGCATTTTTGGAATAGTACATTCAATGCTGAAACAGAATAGAAAGCATCTTAAAATCTTAGGTTTGCTTGGTTCGAATGCTAGAAGCATTAAAGCTGAACGATTTCTTCTTACTTAATTTTCAGGTATTACTTCACTTAATTAATCATACTAAACCTATTACTTCACTTTTAGGTCTGCTTTGATAGAACTGCCTCCGTGGTGCTAAAAGGAATAAAATATTTAACGCATGCTCTGGCCAGTGAAACACCACAATGACCGCAGACGACGTCGTAATAAGGTAAGCCAAAATGGAAATTTTATCTTTTATTTACCATTTCTTTACACATCGGTGAAAATTTTTCAATTTGCCCTATAAATAACAAGGGGTCCTCCCATAAAATTTGACTAATTGTGAACATGAGCCCTGTAAGCCAACTGGTGGGACTTAAAATTCCCATTCACGTCACGCCTCCGCCGCTTGCCAGATGACACCGTTCCCAGATGCAGGAGCAGGGGGTTCGCAATGAGCGCCGCTGTAATCCCTAAAATTGCAGCGCCGGCCAGGGGAATTAGAAAACTCTTCGCCAGCTCGGCTTTGTTGTGCGGGTGGTAGTACCCAGACGGCGGGTACGGGTGCCCGTAATCCCCGTAACCTTTATTGTACAAATCAAATCCAACCGGGTGCTCCGGGAGATAGTGTCCAGAAGGAGGTGGATATTTGTCCGGCCCGGGTCCGGTTGGACCGTAACTGGTCAAATCAGCCGGATGCGGCTCGCCGTAGGAATTTTGCCCATAGTGCGGACTACCTTCGGCGGAAGAAGAGCCGTAGTGACCTGGAATAGTGCGAAACTTTAGTGAAAAATGCTGGAAGAGATGCAGGAAGATAGTCATACCAACGCCAATCCGGTCCTGACTGGGTCTTCGGTTGCCATCATAAAAGCCACTTCCTCCTCCCTTCGGTGGGTACTTCACGTCGTGACCGTAGGGTCCGGATCCCCTAAAGGGCCCTTGTAATCCGACGACATCCCTGTCCTTGGTTCTGTCGCGCTCGTACGACGATCCCGGTCCTCTGGAATTTTTATTATTATTATTAGAAGTCTGCTTTGGGGCCATACGCTGGCCGCCTCGTGGCGGAAGAAAAATTACGTGGGGATGTAAGGATAAATTGATTACAAGGATTTCTGGAATTCCCAGCCGATGGTATGGACACAGGAGCCATCCTGCCCGGATAAGCAATAAACCCATAAAGCAGGGCGGTGGCGGGTGGCTTGGAATGAAAGCGGCCGAGCATAATTTTCGGTAATTTGCACCCGGGATCATAACGACTATCGCCAAAGGTAGTGCCAGCGCCAGGAAATTTTTTCAGGCTCTTTTGGCTCCTTTTTATAGACTTTGTTGCTTCGGGTGACTGCGGGTTTTCAATGAAGGCATAGGTGTTTTTAGGGTTATTGCTTTCTTATGTGGTTTTTATGGTAAAATGAGCCCTTTGGGGTGTAATTTCGTGTAGATATGTTTGAGTTTTGTGACTTTTCTTGACTTTTTTGCAAGGCAAGGGTTGGCTTTAGGTTAATATATTAAAGTACATTCTACTGAAATTTACAGGGTATGAAATCTAAAGGTTTTTGTTTTTTTTTGTAAATAAATTGACTTCCCTAAAAATGATTTTAGAACGCTGGGAGATCGAACAAATTTCGAAATAAAAAATAAGATATAATCTCTCTAATCTCATGATTAATTAGTGATTAATTTCTTCATTTCGATCACAAATTAATAAAAAAGATCTTTAGTTAGCACAATTTAGCCACTTTTTTGGTAACAGACAAAAGGTTTTGAGTACACAATTTTTATCTTTTTGAAATGGTATCTATGATCTTTTAAAAAACACTGCACAAAAGAAATATATCCCATGTTTTTTCCTTCACAGACCTATAGTACTCCGGTGGTGGATCGTAGGCCTTTAATAATCCTGAGTCAACTTTCAAGTCACGTTTAGCTACAACATCATTTAACTCTCTCGATTTCTCGGTTGTCGTATCCAAAGCACTAGATATAACTAGATAGCACCAAAATACCAAAACAGCGCACTTCCACATATTCTGAAAATCCCGGATTAATCCACGTTAAGTCACGAAAGTCTAGTTTAAAACTAAGCTCTTAACCTCTGCCAACAATTCCTTAAATAAAAACGTTCAGACTTCTTTGAGACCCCCATCAAGGAAAATTCCTTATAAACCATACCATGACCCAAAGTAGGGATTATGTCGTTATGCTGCAGTTGCATATTGTTCTTGCTCACCTGTGTGAACATTTTTCTAGATTATAGGAGGAGTAAAATAAAAGAAGAAAAAGAAAAACGCCGGAAAAAATAAGAACAGAGACATCCAATTAGGGTCTTCAACTGAGCATGTGCAGACATTTTGCCGGTTTTACGCATTGTTTTCACTTTTATGCGACTTCATCGTGTGTCACTGTGCTTATTGGATATATCCGCATCTTCAAAGATTTTGAAAAAAAACTTAAAAATTGAAAGAGGTCGTACCCCACACTGCCAAAATTTGCAAATCTTTTCTTTACATCTAACAAATCTTAAGACAATTTTGAAAATAGGAAGTATTTTGTCTGCATGTCTTCAGTCTGTACCAATTCTTCTATTTATCCAGTCAGCAATTGATTTAATTGGTTGCTGTTTCATAACTGCTTTGCGCATGTGTAATGCTGTTAAGTTTTGATTTGACGAGAGGAATGTTGAACACGGTGATTATGTCACTGGGAAAGATGCTAAGTGAAATGAATTGTGCGAGTCGACCTTCAAAATTTCGAATATGGTGTTAATAATTGTTCTATTCTTTGGTGAAGACAATGTTGCAAATGGTTTTTTGGGGCCTGAAAATTATTTAGTAACCTTGACACTATGATGTCTTTTTCATATTATACAAAGGTCAGTATAATATACTGATAAATATTCAAGAAGGAAATAGGACTGTTTCAGAAGTTTGTTTATTATTAACTAACAATTTAGGTTTGAACAAAATCAACAAATTTTACTGAAAAATACCTGCTGTTACTCCATTGTACTCCATTGTATTATTATACATATGTATTATTTGTAGCTTGTATTAAGCGAATTAATAAATGTTGTTAAATGTTGTTACTCAGCGATGGGTGGGCCAAAATCCTAGTAATAAACTTTATCAAAGGCAACTTTAAATATGTGCTTCCAAGAGAACAAAAGTCTAAAAATTCCAGTCCTTATAGCCTCAACTTTCAAATCGATTTTGTATGTAGTACATATATAAATTTTTGTGTTTTAGAACACGTGAACAGCCAGAATTGGACGTTTTATGTATTAAGCAGAAGATCTAATTTTGAGCTTTGACTTAATGGACCGTATACAATTTATCTTTATTGTATAGGAAGCAAGTGAAGTTGTAAGTGTAAATTCCATGAAAACACAAGGTCTTAAGAATCAGATTTATTAAAATACTATACAACTAGGAATTATGTTGTATATGTATGTATGTCAGTAGTATCAAACGCGGTATTACTTGCCTTAACTAAATATAATATTTGTAATAGAATTATATTAGGAATTATTGGATTTGTTTAATTTTGCTAAATAATTTTAAATAAATGTGTGTGGATTTGGAATTTTAGGATTTTATTCAGGATTTTATATTTTCAAATTTTGTGTTTTCAAGATTTCGTATTTTTAATATTGTCTTTTATTTTAATTTGATCTTTTCGATATTTCCAAGCATTTCTTTTCATATTTTTATTTTTATTTAGGTATATAGATTATCTTAGTTTTTGTAGACAATTGTGCAGCGGTTTACGAGAATGATTTAGTATAGTAAAAAAATAATTTTGAAAATGATTTAGTATCACGTTTCATCGAGATGAACTAATGAGATAAAGTCAAGAACAAACAGCTCAATTTGCCAAAATACATCCGTCCCCACGAGACAAATTCACTACAACTCGGCTGATTACAGCAGGAGATCCCAGCTATCGAAATCAATTCCCGGAAAGAATTGTATTCAATTTGCAAGTAATTCGCTTCCGATTGATTAGGCCCGACATGGAGCGCCCCCGCGTCATCGGAGGCTCCGGTCCTCCGTCGGCGATGGCGTGCTCTTTGAAGCCACCACGAAGCCATTAGACGCTATATTTCAGCGCAGCATATTCGATTCCATTGTACGTCTAGTTGCCTTCATTGACTCGAACTCGTGGGGATATTCAGGGAAATTATTCAGGATAACAAGGAACTCCTTTTTTGGGGGTGTTCGAGGAAAACAAGGAAGAGCAACAAAAGACGTTGCTTCAAGACGGACCCGGAGCGTGTATGGGGCCACTTCCCTCGGAGCCCGAGCCCCAACGTAGTGACTCACTTCGTGAATGTCGCTCGCTCACGAGCCAAGCGGAGGATTAGGGGGGAGTGGGCGGCCAAATTGGAGCAATTTGTTTGTTGACACTCGTTCCGAGAAATTGCCAGGACATTAGATGTGCTCGTTTGATGGCTCGCAATGACAGCCCCAGACATTAACTTAATTCTTATGTTGCAAGGCGAATTATTGCCACGGAACCATCGCCATGTCTCCGGGTGAGCCGTCGATGATGCCTTCCTATTTATCTTCGCGTCCTCCCACGCCCCAAAAAATTCGGGGTGGCAGAAAAAGGGGTGATGCTCTTGCGACTTTTTATTGTTATTGAGGCGAAAGTGCTGATTAATTTTCTCAGACGATATGACGATATTTCACGACAACAAGAAGCACCCCAAAAATGGTTGAGCGTAATAAATGTTGATGGCTTAGACGTACTCTGTCTTGTGGAGGAATCATGCAAAGCACCAGTGCAAATGGAATTGGTGCCAATTTTCAATTTAAATAATGCGTCGGGGTGATAGCGATACGGCTCTATCGAGTTAAAAGTCAAAGGGGGAATTTTGACTAAGCGTTATGAGTTATTGAGGATATTTTGAGGGCATTTTGAGGGACTCTAGCCCTATGTTGAAGAGTTGGACTTTTATGGGACGACGCAATGTCGCGCAATTTCTCAGGGCAATAAAGAAATTAACCTTCTGTTCGAGAACAGGAATAGTCTTAAATTGCGTATCTAGCAGCTTTCTTGATGCAAAGGGCAGCAAAGGGTTAATTAACACTAATCTGCAAGATGAACTGCATTTACTTAGCATGCAGCTAGTGGTAATTAGTATTACATGTACTTCCTTGTTCTGACAAAGAAGAGATTTATTATCTTAGTTAGAGCAATGATGAATATTCTTTGCTCTAAAGCGGTCCAAAATTAAAAATGTAATTTTATTCTCCTCTTAGTAATCATTGTTTTAATATATAGTTTTTTAATAACAAAGTCAAAATACATATAGTAGGTATATAATTTAAAACGACGAACAAATGCGAATAGAATTCTATCATTTTGACTTATGTATATAAAAAGAAAAATCCACATAGACTTAGAAATTAATGATTTTCGTGCCCAATTTCACGATTTGATTTTAGGTCACCAGGTACGATATAGAGAACTTAGGTTTTAATGATCAGTTAGTGAGTGGAACTCTTTTAGTATGAAAATACGCTTTGAAAGACCGTATCTTTTTATTACGTTACACTAGAAAATTAGATTTTTTACAGCATTTATGAGACTTGATCCTTGACACACGGATAGATATGTAGATAGACAGCCGGACAACAAGGTGATCCTATAAGGGTTCCGTTTTTTCATTATGAGGTACGGAACCCCAAAAATTACTACTATACAATATTTACTAAGAAAACAACATTGAAATTGCATTAGTTCTAAAGAGCTACAAGACGAAAGCTATATGTAAATTGTGGATTTATAATAATTGCTAGTTTTGAGCTATTAAAAAAATGAGCAAATTATTTTACCAATTTTCAAAATTCGTTCCTGAAAAAGTTAAATACACAGTAGGAAGGGTTGATTACCTTTTGGCGTTCAGTAGATTCAATTCAACCCACAAAATTGCAAATAAAATCACAGCCAACAATTTTAAACACAGTATCGACTATTGTCTGCTAGTTCGTCAACTTTTCAAATTTCTCTCAAACTTTGAAACTTCATCAGAAAAAGCAATCAATAAAAGGCCCCGCAAGCTCATAGTCCTCCTTCCCCGTAACGAAAAGAACCTCAAAAGCTTTTCAAAACCTCAAAGAACCCCATCTACTAACAACAAAAACCGCACAAGCCAACTACTTCGATTTTAAGGAACACGAATATTTGATATTTTCCCGAACCTTGGGGCTCATGAGGGCGACACTCGATCCGTAGTTGTGGTGGGGGTAAGTGCACCACTACGAGAGTTTCTGGAGTTACCTGCACAGGGTCCTGGGGGACACGTCTTACAACGAGGCAAATTGGTATTAAACTTAAGTCGACTTTTATATTCATAACGCACACCCCCACATGGCTGGGAAAGTAATGCGAAACTTTTTGCATAATTTTCCTTTAGGATGGCTTTAAAATTTCCCAGGGTGGGAGGAATAGAAGCCAATAAATTTACATTTAACGGTGCTACTTACCATGTAAACTGCTCAAATTGGGTGTAACGTGCGCATAAAGGGGCTAGTCAATAAACTTTACCGAGATATCATTATTTATTGGCAATAATACCACAATACAATATTTCATGAAATGTTTTATTATTTACAGGAGGCAAAAACCATGTCCCACCAGTGGCCATCAGCAAAGCACCGGAGCTCATCCCAGCCGGGGCCAGAGCGCCTACATGGCGGTAAGTAAATTTCCTCATTTTAACTCTATTTTCACTAAATTTAATTTCCGTGGACAAAAATTAAAATTCTGCACACACCGCTGTTTTCGGGGAAGGGGAGGATGGCTTTAAGGGAGCATCATCAGAGCCCTAACTAGTAAAAGGGGCGCGCATTCGTAGCGGAAAGTGAATTCCACGGGCTCCGCATAAATCACAATTTTGCACGCAGGAATGAATCTGAATACACAAAACGCCGGTGGTCCCACTTCATCACCGGGCCCAGGTCGTCTCTCCACGTGCAGCTCTGAGTCCTGCGATTATTTTTCTCGAGGACGACGTCGTCGAGGGCGTCACAATGAGCCCTCAAATGGATACGTTCGCAGGCGAATATCATCCCCGAAACACCCCCTTCGTCAGCCGGGCTGCTGACGGGTGATGGGAGTATTTGGAGCAATTTCCGTCACTGGTGTCCTTTTGTATGCTCCTTGTCTGTTATCCCCCCGTCCCGTCCCGGCCTCCTTGGAGCCGGTGAAAGTAAGAAACGACTCCTGAAGGCTGTGGTCGGGGAGTAAAAGTTAATTTCGGTCCCTTTTGTGAAAGGTGTTTGGGATGAAACAAAAGGCGAAAAACGGCACTTGGAAATTTTCATAATGGCAACGACTCAACCAGGTGGGTGTAGGGCGGATCGGGGGAGGATATGCATCGCTCCTGACATCCTTTAAGACTTCTTTTTACAGCACCCACCGTCATTATCACAACTCCTTAGGAGAAGTCTGGTGCCGAATAGCCAACTTATCTCAGGATCATTAGCAAATGACGAGAGTTTTAGCGCCAGACTACAGGAGCACCCTGTGCCGTTCTAGGTGCTTACAATGGGGCTCCGCTCATTTGCTGCCACAGTTTTTAGTCCTCGTAATGCGTTTGCACTTAGTCTCGAAGTAGACTTTAAGAGAAACACTTTTTTAGGTCCTCGTCCTCATGGAGGGCAGATTCTTATGATACGACGAGGAATTGTTTTGTTGCAGCATCCACCGTTTAAGCGTAATGGGCAACGCGAGCCTCTTTAATTGCAGGGACCCTAAAGTGGGAAGCTTTTAATGGCGCTGGATAGAGCCCTTAATGATAATGGCCCTGCAAGAAACACTCATTCGATTAAGACGAAGGGAAACAGGTGTTTTCAGAGGGTTTTATCGCTATGCGCTTCTTCGGGGGTTTATAACTTGTAGTGGTTTTTTTTTTTTTTTGCCAACAGCCTACTTTGCTATTGGACTTAACTACGCAATAAATTCTTTTGCATCAAGTGACTTTTACTTTTAGGGGAGCTAAAGGGGATTCAGATCCATTTTCTGGAGAAAGAATTATGTTGCATACATCTTTCGTTTAGCACTTTCGAACTTCAGTTTTTACGCTGAATGATGTAGTACTGTATGTTTCCTTTCCACTTCGATTGTAGTTGAATTCCAAACAAGATTTTGCTCTTATTTTACCCTACTAGGCCAGAAAGTTTGTCGAAATCAAAAGGGATTAGGGTCGCTGTAACAGCCTTTGTAGATGGCATGCATCTTTGGAAATCCTTTTTCTATAAGGATTACGAAATATTGCAGAAACAATGCGAACAGTGAAAGTGCTTTGGGAAGCCTGATTTATATATTTTCGGAACTGACTTAAGTAGGATGCGGGTAATTTATCTGAAAGATTACTTTTGATTTAGAAATGAAAGCTTGAGTCCTAAACTATAATAGTAGAAATATGTAATTTGCTTGTAACTCTTACTGATGTTTTTGGGTAGCCGGTTTTTTACAAGCGTGCACTAGGAGTGAACGTAATTGATTATTTGTTCTATAACATCATTCTTTTATAAAAAAAAAAAAAAAAAAATGTATTTCGCAGAATATTTTGTAATATTTTTTAAGGTTTTAACATTTCTATTTATGTAACATTTCCAAAGACGGAATTTACAACCTTTTTTAGATTTTGCATAGTGTTAGTTATGCATTGTATAGCAAGAATATTAAGTATTTGAGGTCGGTTCACTAGTTTTCAAGACAAAACTACTTACGAGAATTGTTTTGGCTTACAATTTTACCTTTTTGTCAGACTTCACATAGTTCAGAATTTTCGATTGTTTCGAAAAAGTCAAGTTTAGAAAAAACAATAAAAGGGTTTTGATTGAATGAAGTAAAAAAAAATGAAATTCAAAATACAATTTTTGTTGTTGATTAAAGCTTCATGTTTGATTCCATGGTAATGAATGCGAGCAAACCGCAAATTACTTCCACGCCGAAAAGTATGCAAAATTCATAGCTTAAGCCCGAACCCTATCGAACTGGTTCCATTGAGACCCCTTCCAACATGTTTTGCGCTGGAGCGAACATGTGTTTGCACACACCCTGCCTGCTTTTAAAGTCGTTCGTCAATGGGAAAAGGCTGGTTAAATATTGAAATTTGGAGCGCAAGGGCACCTCTACAAACGGAATTTGTTATGCTTCCCTAAATCACACCAAAGAATACATCACTCGACCAACTTCCAGCCCTAGGTTTCCCTTTTTCGAGTGAATCTCAGTGAAAATTAAATAAAACCGAAGGGTCTGTGCTATTTTGTGAATAATCCGGCAATGAATAAATTTTGCTGGACGACAGAAGTATAGGCGGCTCTGTTTTGGCTCACAGCCGCTGAAGGTCTAGAAAGTGCAGCAATCAGAAATTCAAATTGAAATTAGCCCCTGTAACCTTGACGTTGTGCCATCAGGTGCTGAGCCGCGGGGTCCGGCAATTATCTCATGTCACGATTCACATTTGCCACTCAACCGCCGCTGCAGCAATGCAAAACGACCGTCGCGATCGAGGCATGCACCCTTTGATCTCGTCTCGTCTGACTACGCCACCGAGTGGAACTATTTTGAATATTTTGCGACAGCACAGAAAGCCACTAACCAGGCGAATCCAGGGAGTTCCGAACTAGGTGACATGCGGAGCCAGCTGCAAAGCCGGGACCAGGATGGCACGGCAGAGAAGGTGCGAAACCCTCAATGGAGCTGATAATTCGCTGGGAAAAGGCAGACTATGCCACTGCGCGGCGGCTAGCGCTAGATTGCCTTGTCTAGTTCGTTTAGATGGGAACTTTGCTACCTTCCAGGCGGCTATTTGCAACCGCACGCGATCCAGAAAGTGACTCTGAAAATTAAATCGAGCTTGAGCTGATCGCGCATGCGCAAATCCATCGCGATGTCGCGCCAGCGTCTACCACTTGGCCGGTGTGCGAGCCGAGGACGCTCACGGCGCAGCGGCGACGCGGTGCAACGGCGACGGACGACGACGGTGACAAAGTAGTTGCAATGATCTGACACTGAACGGCCGTCTATTTTTAGCAGCGGCAACTTCAGCTGCTGGTTGCTGCTTTACCTTTTTTTGCAATTCTTTTTAGCCCGAGATAGAGGTTCAGGTTCATTGGCGCTAGAAGGGGAACTAGACATAAAAGGAAAAAAAATTGGCATTTCTCGCGGGATGGGAACAATGCCTCGGATGGCGGATGACGATGGCTGCGAATGCAGCTCGCTTCCAGAGGAAATTTTCAATTAATAGGATCAATTTCGCGGTTTATATTTCCGCAGAGATTTTTTATATTTTTTCCTGTAGATTGCGATTAATCAAAATTGGGACAGAGAAGACTATGGTCCAAGATTAATCTACATTAAAATTGCTAGTCAAACTTGCTCCAAATTTGCACTATATGTTAGAATGTGGCCGAACTCGGAACCAAATCTTATAAACTAAAGCTTGTTAAATAAAGTGGTGCCCCAAGTCTTGATCAAGGGTATTGAATTAAGGATACCTACGTACAATTTAGCGCCAATTTGCGCACAACTCTAGAAAAAATAATTACCAGTACCATTGGCAATTATAAAATCGACATTGCCAATAGTGATTCTGGTATTTCATTATTACTTAAATTTATGCAAACACTACTTTGCATTACTCATCATTACTCAGTAATTTCAATTATTTTACTTTTCTTTTTTTGTTGTTGCAATAATTGTAATGGTTATACCGCACAAATGTGTTTTTTTTTTCTTTCAGAAAGCATAAAGTTAGGATGTGATCAGAACAAAATTTTGTTTCAGTTGTAAGGAATAGAGCTGGAGATTATTAAACATTAGTTTATATTCTATATTCATGTTGTCTGAAAATATTTGTACATGTATACTTTAGAAGGATAGAGATAGTAGAGGCGTCTTGTTTTGTAATCTAAGTCCTTTTCGTCCTAAGTACCGAAAGGCAACCACAGGTTCCAAGTCAAGGAACTTTAGAAACCGCAAAAATAAATTAAGCCCGAGTGAGCCGGGTGATTTCGATTGACCTTGTGTTTACCAAGAATGCCAGAAACAATTGACCATTGAGTGAGGAGGATTCCTCCCTGGTTTTATGGACGACGAGAGCCATTAGAAGTTTTATTGCTTGCCGACACAAAGGCGGCAGAATAAATAAAAATTTTTATGTTGCATTTGTTCCACTTGCAGGACACGATTGAGACTCATTTTGACCGCAAAAAGACTTTCCAATTCCCTCTACGACGAGCTGAATGTGCTATTTTTTTTTTTATTGATGGGCATGGCGGGGTCGAGGTGCTTAGCCGGGGTAGATGCGGCGGTACAACGGCCCGCCCTGTGTCAATTAATAATTCCCGGCAACAAAAGTAAACACAGCGAAAATGGCCATTTAGCCGGTCAATAAAGATGTCCGCTCGACTAACTAACGACAATCAGGGGCCTTTTCTGGAGCCCCGGGGTCCCAATTGCAAGATATGATGGAGCGCGGACCCGCAACCAGACCCGGCCAATTGGCAGCTCCGCGGAGTGCACCGCGGCAATAAGTTTTTGTATCATTTTCCTATTCGAAGTGATGGAGTGGCGCGGGGGCGCTCGATTTATCTGCGCGCGCACAAATTTTCACAATTTGCAGCCAGCCACTTGAGCGGCGGCGCAGCGGCCAAAGTGCAATTGGAAACTTGCGATTGCTCAGCCGGTCTTTAGTTGACTCAAGCCCAAGCATTTCCAGGTCTTTTCAGCAAAATACTTCTTGAGGGCCCAACGCAGCGTCTTGGACCCCCCTCCCGCCTCTCCCGCGCCAAAGTGCCAAGATGGGCAAATAGATAGATTCTATCGCGGGAGCGTGGTGTGATGCAATGGCCAATTGAGCGGCTCAAGTGTGAAATTATTTATTTCTGGCGAAGGAAGTCCTTCTCATTGCCCATTGTATGGAAATTCTTGTAATTGAGACTGATGAAGCGGATGACTGAAACGAAGCTGCTTGGGGACACACTTCAAGAATTCGACGAGGCGGCCATTAGCCACAATTGTGGGCAATCAGAGGAAACGTCCTCTGAATTATTTTAATGAATGAAGTGGCCCAAATAGTTCATAATTCTCATGAAATATATTTCCGAGAGACTTGTCTTGTAACCCTTTAGTAAAAATTAGTGTTATTACTGACTCTAATTTTTTTTTCTAGCAGACAAAAACGTTTCCCTGCTTTTATGTAAATTCTTGCTTATCGAATCTTTTATAAGTAGGTAAATGAATCAGAATATTCTAAAAGCTATATTTTAGTCATTTCTACAGGACGTTACGAAAACTGATAATGGGAATTTCCATCTCTCCTGTTTTTAAATTTCTATTTCCGTCATCAGGTAGCATGTAACAAGAGGTATGAAATGCTATGATAAGGATAATCAAGTGTCCCGCAGTGTATAATACATATCCCTTTACACTCTTGCGATAGAGTCTAAAATAACCAGTGTCAACGATAAAAGTTGAGACGAATTTTGAAATATCGATAAAACGGCAACGCAGCAGTGAATTGATTTAAAATTCATTCGCTATCAATCACGAGCACGAGTATATTTGTGGTTGGTAATAGCTGATTATTTGGCTGAATATAATAAGTATTGCTTGTTTAGCGGTGTTCAATTTCAACCCGGATGGCTATTTTATTTAATAAAATCAACTTAAGTTAATATCTTAAGCGTACTGTCAAAATTTATCGAATTGCTGCAGGTTCCCACAAAACAGGGCTGGTTAATGGCCGTAATGCGTTTGAATGGCTCATAATCACCCGTAAATATTCCGGCCAGGGACCTGTTTGATAAATTACTCTTGGTGCCACTTGGCCTGCGGGATAGTTTTCTACGTTGTCGCGGCAATTCGATAGAAGAATCGCCCATCATTGTTCAGCACAAAAGCCCGGTGCCGAGGCATTTGTCATTGGATCCAATGCGATCTGGCCGCGACGGCGGCAACATGAATCCGGTCATAATCATAAATTACACCTGAAGCCCCCGTGATAGGACCCGGTACCTCTCCATTTCAATTTTGCTCGCGACCAAAGGAGATGCACTTTTCTGGTGGTGCTGCGAAACAGCAAAAAGACATCTCGCACTTTGCCGCCACTTAAAATTACCTTTCGTCCGAGAGATAACCCCCTAATCCCGCCGGAATCGAGCATAAATCATAAAACGGCAGCAGAGCCAAGCAAAAGCCGCACCAGGTCTCTGTGGAAAATTGCAATCGCGCGTTCCAGATATCTGCCAACGATTTTTTTCCCATTTGTATCTGCGCGGCTTTTGCGTAATGGCGAACCGGGGCTGCATGCATGCAATTAATTTGCATAATCTAATAAACATGCTCGAATGGTTCCATTAACAAGTGCAATCGTCTTCCTTGCCTGCGCGCGAATCCCAACTGCCATGCGTCGTCGTTGGCCCCGGCCTCAAGGTGTACGCATGTGCCGCAACAGGGCAATTACCGCACCGAGTGCATGCCCCGGGACGTGGCACATGCAGTGACAAGTGCCTGGAAGATGAAACCGTGCCCTTTCTTAGACCCGCGCCGCATGCTGCTCACGGTGATCTTTGAGGCGTTCGCCCCTTGTCCAAGACGACGTTTTATGGAGTTGGAAAGTGGCGTGTAATGCGCTCTGTGAGGCGTGTAATCGCCGGGGTCACGCGGGGCTGCGACTATGCGACAACTGATTTGTTTTAGAGATTTCCACTGCGCCAGTCTCTCCGCCAACGAGGAAATGTTTGGCGTTCTTCTATGCGAAAAGCTGACGTGTGCGCTGAGTCATTGGCGTGGTGAAGTTTTATTGTAAGACAACATCTGCTACCGTTTACGGCTTGAGTACGAGACATTAGCCCGAGCATTACCCGCTTCATTTTAGAATTATAATTTACACTTATGAGATCACTCTTCCACCCATATGCCGTATGCAAATACACCTAATTCTGTTTTTACACGATAGATACGCTCCCGAAGAATACATGTAAAAAAATATATTGCATCTATGGAAAAATAGAAGATTGGTTGCAGTACTAAGAAATCAAAGTGGATATAAACCAAAGCAATTCGATTTTATTATTATGAAATAAAAATTATTATAATGCGAAAAGTTTCATTTTGATATTATTTTACTTTATTAATTTTCTCTAAATAATGAATTTTTACTTAATTAAAAATTAAATCCGGTATATTTCCATTTGCGTCGGTTCCAACTACATCAGGGTGTTATAACAAATCTTGTGCTATAATATCGCTAATAGAAATAAAAAGTTTTATTAATTTATAACTTTCATTATTTGAGTTTCCAAAAGTTACTCAAATGAATCGGCGTCCACCGGATTTCCAAGTGCGTCAACATATTGCGGAGCGTCATAAATGCTGCGATTAACACCA
The DNA here is from genome assembly GCA_963920795.1 of Eutolmus rufibarbis. NCBI lineage: Eukaryota > Metazoa > Arthropoda > Insecta > Diptera > Asilidae > Eutolmus > Eutolmus rufibarbis. The sequence goes on from OY987206.1 coordinate 43,877,839, forward strand.
GCATCACAAAAATGTAGACACGTATTAATAAAAGTAATTACTAAAAGAGCCCACAGCAATTTCATTTTTGTATTCAAAATCGGATTTACTCACTGATCGGTATTCAAAGTTTGAGTAATTAACCTTTCTTACAAATCCTTCACTTTTATACTGTTTTGTAAGAATATTTCAAAATGAAAATATAAATAAACATTAGTATGATAAAAAGAAACAAATATCCTTCTATTTACCATGTCTGTTGGGTTTCTACGCGAAACCTGCTTATAGAATTCCATAGATATTAAACGATCAAGGTAACAATTCAAATATTGAAAACAAAAAATGACGCAGATTACGTGTTAATATTTGTACACGTTTTCGAAGCCAGTAAATAGAAAAAGGCAAAAAGAGTGATGGAAATTATTCCAACCAATCCCAATAACTTTGTAAGCCTGCATATTCTAAGTAGCAGAAAATTGAAAAACCACCAGAAAAATCCGGTGTTAGTGTGTTCACTTAAACAGTTGTGATTTCAGTGCAGGCCGAAATTATCATGTAGGAGAAAAAGGGGCTATCATATAAAGATGCCAAGATTTGAACTGACTTATTTTTGAAGAAAATCTTTAACTTTTATAAAAGGTTTTCTTTTAACAAGAAGTTGAAATGAAACAATATAACAAAATACGCTTAATGTAAAAATATTGATTGATAGAGATATTGTTGTTTTCTTGTTACTTTTTCTTGCCCAAACAATGAACCCTTTAAACTGAGGCCTATGCAGTGTGCATATTTTTAAATGTAGGATTATTTTATTTGAATTTACACCTTTTAGCCAATAACTTCGTATGAGTTATTTTGCTATGTTCCCAGGGACGACCACGTGGAGATAGGTGTAAAAACGAAATCAATAATTGTGTTAAGAATACGTAGAAGTAGAACGAAAACTCTGTTAATTAATTATTATAATAAAAAATAAGAAAGAATTGCTCACGTCTGCACGTCACCACAGCCATTTAGTTCTTTTAATTTGGGTTTTTCTTTGAGATATTAAGTTGACATAGTATATTAATTTGAAGCCTTATATTCCTTGGAATATTATTAATCTATTGTAATATTGTCGCAGAGTAATTTTTTAGTATACATTTTGTTGCAATAAAGTGGTACCTGGTGTTTAAATATATTTTCGAAATTAATTTGATCAAAGGACTGCCAATATTGCCAATACACCTAATTCTGTTTTTACACGATAGATACATTCCCGAAGAATACGCGTAAAAAAATATATTGCATCTATGGAAAAATAGAAGATTGGTTCCAGTATTAAGAAATCAAAGTGGATATAAATCAAAGCAATTCGATTTTATTATTATGAAATAAAAATTGTTTGTAATGAGTAACTGCTCATAAATTTCAATTCAATGCAAAATTTCCTGCTAAATTTGATCCGGATTCGATTCTGAAAAGAACGCAACTAACATTTTGTGAATTTAATGTACTATATATAAAAGTTGAAGAGTCTTTATAAGACTTAGAAGAAATCCATCTAACAATAAGAAATTTGATCTCGAACAACCTGTGGAAATGCAGCCGAGTTATCTTCGGTGGAAACATGGACCCTAGCATGTTTTTGTTCGACATAGCATCATATGATAGACTCATTCATACCCCTTGATATTAAAAAACAAAAGACTTGCAGGTTTAAAAGGATATTTAAAGCAAAATCTAAATCATCACAAGCCTTTTTAATAAAAAATAGACCTATACTAATGAAAATAACAAGGAATTGAAATTTGAAAAGCAAGGGTGAAGTGCCGCCGGTTTCGTTTGTTCTCAATAGGCTTCCGAGGGAACTTTTTCTTTCTTTTCGTTTCTACTCCCCAAATTTTGGAAATGATTTTCTTCCATAAATAAACCTTCATTTTGTAGTACAAAAATAAAACCATAAATAAATAAAGTCGTATTGGCTATAATTACTTGTTACGATTTGTAAGGGTTTTTTGCTGTTTACATGAAGTTTTGTTGCAAACTGTTAATTCACTAATAACTTTGCTTATATAAAAACAAAAATAGATAAAATTATTGAACCGATTAATAAATTGAAAATATAATGCGAAAAGTTTCATTTTGATATCATTTTACTTTATTAATTTCCTCTAAATAATGAATTTTTACTTAATAAAAAATGTAATCCGGTATATTTCCATTTGCGTCGAATCCAACTACAGCAGGGTGTTCTAACGAATCTTGGTCTGGAATATTACTAATAGAAATATGTAAAAGGTTTTATAGATTTATAACTTTCATTATATGAGTTTGCAATAGTTACTCAAGCATAGAATCGTCCACCAGATTTCCATGTGCGTCAACATATGTTGGAGCACTGAAAACGCTGCGAATAACAACAGCATCACAAAAATGTAGAGAAGTATTAATAAAAGTAATTACTAAAAGAGCCCACAACAATTTCATTTTTGTGTTCAAAATCGGATGTACTGACTGATCGGTATTCAAAGTTTGAGTAATTAACCTTTCTTACAAATTCTTGACTTTTATACTGTTCTGTAAGAATATTTCAAAATTAAAATATAAATAAATAAACATTAGTATGACAAAAAGAAACAAATATCCTTCTATTTACCATGTCTGTTGGGGTTCTACGCGAAACCTGCTTACAGAATTCCATAGATATTAAACAATCAAGGTAACAATTCAAATATTGAAAACAAAAAATGACGCACATTACGTGTTAATATTTGTAAACGTTTTCGAAACCAGTAAATAGAAAAATGCAAAAAGAGTGTTAAGAATATGTAGAAGTAGAACGAAAACTTGGTTAATTAATTATTATAATAAAAAATAAAAAAGAATTGCTAACGTCTGCACATCCCCACAGCCATTTAGTTCTTTTAATTTTGATTTTTTTTTTTGGAGATATTAAGTTGACATATATGTACATATATGTATACTGTATAGTATTGTATATTAATTTGAAGCCTTACATTCCTTGGAATATTATTAATCTATTGTAATATTGTCGCAGAGTAATTTTTTCGGATAATTTTGTTGCAATAAAGTGGTACCTGGTGTTTAAATATATTTTCGAAATTAATTTGATCAAAGGACTATAATGACTGCGAATATTGCCAATACATATACTAATTTTGTTTGACTCACTAGCAACTCTGTTTCATTACATTCCTCTCTTCACCTATAGTTTCTTTTAAAACATTTAAGAAAATATTCAGTTGATGATAATTTTCATCTTTAATAGTGAAAATAGCATGTATAAATATCATTTTTCACGAAAATCACATAAAATTAGATTTTGAGAATTTGAAAATAGGGATTACAAACTTCATATTTAGTTAGTTTTATGAAAATCTTGAAAGCTACTCATTTGATTAGCACCACAATCAAAAGGTCTGAAATCTTCATTTGGGTGGTTATTTACGAAAAAATTGAAGTACAAATTGGTGTATTATTTAGTTAGTTAATTTATTTATTTTTATTTATATTAACTGCATTACAAAATGGTGTAAGTTTTAGTTTTAGAATAGGCTAATTAAACTTTTTATAATCGGGGACAAATTTTAATTTTGCCGCTTATCAAAGGTATTTTGAAATTTCATCGAATTTTTTTATATTTCCTGTTCAATAAAATTTTAGCGTTTAATTATTTTGGTGATGATTTTTCAGTTATATACATATATAATGTAGCTTTAGCAAAAAAATACATTATAAGTTAGAAATTTGGCAAGGACCACTGTAAATTTTTATTTTATTTTCTACACACTTTCCTTAAAAAGTTTTGCTTTGGGCAAACCTCGACCTTACTAGCGAAGGCATCTTTTATCTTTCTCGAAAGTTCATAAACCCCTCATCTTATGAACCGGACTCATCTAAGGTTTTATCTGCACGACCATTAGAATTCCAACTGTCCCATTTCGCTCATAAACTCGCTAGCTTTATCTTAGCGCATAAAACCTGTCATTTGGGCGCAGCTAAACAAACTATCGCCTCATAACAGTGAAAATAAAATAAAATATACTCTGCGAATATTTTCACGCCTTTGAATGCCTCAGAAGACTGATAAGTGTAGATTTTATCGCGAAAATCTGTGCAATGCACGTCGCACCAAAAGACGACATGACTCGGGAACCGAATGCAAAATCTCACCTGGGATTCTCGAAATGCAACCTGTGAGTGTGCACTGCGCACCTTGCACGTGGGTGAACCGGCCCCAAAAACCCGAAACGAGCCCATTCGAAGTGTAGTTGCATCGATTTTTACAGTCGACCTGTCCAACATTTGCCCAGTGAATGCAACGCATGCATACGAACGAAAATCGAATCTGTCGGTTGTATCTTATCGCGCGTTGTACCCGAGCCTAACCCTTTTCCTCGTTTCAGATAGTTCAAGAGGAGTGGGTCTTTCGGGCGATTTGCGAGCAACAGCAGAAGTTGACTGTTGTTGGCTGTTGCCCTCCTTAAGGAAATTGGTCTTGGGGCTTGTTGGCATGATTTAGAGCTCACCCCCAAACCACGCTGGGGGTGGAAGAGCAGCTTAAGATATCTGAGTCGTGTATCGTGCCGCCACCAGCCCAGAGTCATTTCTAATGTAGTTCTATCAGGAAAATATGTTTTATGCAAATTTCTTGTGTTTTGCTGCTCCTTAGATAGTACAAAGCAATTTAGGAGATTGTTTTTGATACCTCTGAGATGTCTGGAGCGCTGCTCGGCTGGCGCCGACCGTCTAATACCCGGCTAAGTCTAAGTCGGAGCTTATCAGTTTACCGCCGAGTTAATTGCAATGTGTGCGCTCGCACTCGTGTCCTGGGACTCTTCCGGCGAAGCGTTCAATTTTGCAGCTGATATTATAATGGCAGCGGCTAGCAAACACCCACAGTGGAATTGCCCAAACCGCAGCTCCATGTTCCGCCAGACGGGCACAAAATGGTTTCAGGTTTTGTGCGCTCTAAACACAGGGTGGTACGTATATGGCGCGGCATAACCGCCTGTGTAATGAATTCTAAATACAGCGGGATGGAAGCCGCGGAAGCCGCTGCCGCATCAACCGATATCAGATTTTCGCCTGTGGCTTATGACGAACTTCTGCCAATGCAGCAACCTATGTTGGCCCCCTCCCCCCTCTAAAAAATGCACTGCCACGCTACATAACCCATTCAGCCATAAACCACATAACAAAATGTGTCGCTGCTCTAATCAGGCGACCCATCGGGTAAATTTTCATAAAATCTGAGGTCAATGAAATTTTCAGTCCCAAGTACCCTCTAATTTGGTTTTGTCACAATTTTGTGGAAATATCGACAAACGGTGGGGGCAGTAAATTGGAGTTTTGTTTGCCTATTACGTTGGATGGGTCACGCTTGATTTAGATGTCCAATTATTCTTCAATTCGAGGTTTATATCATCAATAAAGAGCAATAGTTAAGTCCACTTCCCCTATCTAATAATTTTTTTTAGCCATTAAAAGGTACTTTGAATCCAATTAGGGTTGATTATGCATTGGATTTCATTATTTTGCCTTTCAATGCAATATTCTGTTAATTATTTTAGAATTTGATATAATTAGGAAGGCATCATCTTATAAAAAGAATTAGATTAATGTAACATTTTCAAAAAATGTCTATTTGCGAGCCTTTTACATACATTCGCAAATCTTGAAATGGAATTTTTCTTGAACCATGTTTTTAAAAACGTTTTGCACGATTTGTGCCAAAATACATTTTACTATTGATATTCTTGCAGTTGTAGAAAAATTAGGCATTAAAAAATAAAAGCGATATGTGGAAAAGGATTTAATTTGACCCTATCTAACTAGGGAAACTAAATAATGGCTTATAATATAGAAAGAAAAGAAAAATATTTGTTTGACTCACCCCGTATTTCAATACTTTACTATCATCAGTACATACTATTTAATTTAATAAAATTCGACTGTTTAGAAAGTATCCTATTGGAAAGTATGATATCTAAATAATATTCTCTGAAAATTTCAGAGGAAAATTCTAAATATTTTCAAAGTTAAAGACTACAGCTGATTAAACGAAAATAGATTTTACATATGTATGTACGTGAAAATTCGTTTTCAAAACTTTAAACGCGTTTTTCTCAAAACAACGGTTTTGTAATCGGCGTGCACGATAACTTAAAAACTATTGAACCGATCGGTCTGAAATTTTAATATGTTTTTCTAGACAAGAAAAGGCCCAGTATAGACTCTGTTAGAATGAATAAAATTGTTTAATTTGTTTCCCACTTTTATATGTTTTTGTGCGAAAAAATCATGCTATTTTTGATACAATCAACTTTGAAAGTTCATCATTTTGTGAATTTTTGCTCAAACAAAATTATCGTAGTCTATGCGAGGTCATACTTTTTCTAAGAATATATTTTTTTCTTGATCTAACGTTCCAGTTAGTCGCAATCGCGCACGTCAGCATATAAAAATTATCAAAATGACTTCCATGCACAAAAACCCTATAAAAAATTATATACAGATTTTTTTTTATCTATCGTACGTTTCTAAATATAAATAGTCGAGTCTCTTCAAGTTGATGAGTGAACTTGAAAATTGCATTCAAATTTGATGAGCTTTTCCTGATTGTATCGTTCGTCATGAAAGGATTGCTGTAGGTTTAGCTAAAAGCGGTTAATAAAAGATAAGAATCAATCTCGAGAGGGATTTTGTTCTATACAAAAAGTAGTGACTCAACTGGCCAGAAAGATAACGCCGTGCAGCCTCCGCTAACCGTGAAACTTTCCAAGAATTAGCAAAAGTCAACAACAAACAAAACCACTTGGCTGAGCAAATGTTTGAGCTTAGGTAGACTGGGGCTCAGCGAGTGCAGCGCACAGGTAAAACTGCAGCAACCCTGCGGACTACGAAGGAGCCGCGTTTTTTCCCCCGTTCTCATTAACAATGCACCGGGGAAGGGCGCGGGCGGAGCGGAGCCTGCCGTCGGTGCAGCGCCGGCTCAAGATGCACTCTCCTCAGTCCTCAGTCATCGAGAAGTCGAACAAAGGCCGACTTAATGCAAATTTTAATTATTTAGCAGGCGTCGGCCGTCGTTCCTCGGCAGAGGTGGGCTGCATTTCATCTCGCTTTGGTACAGTCGTCCTCCGGGGGCTTCGGAGGCTTCGGAGGCTCTGTGGCCAAGGGCAGTGGTGCAGTTTATCCACCACTTGAGAGCCCCCCTGTGCACGATGCGATTCAATGGAACGCTAGATGCATTCTGCTCCTGTGTCGCATTCGTGTCACTCACTTTTGCACTCCGCTAAGAAAAATTCCTAACAGCAGCGCGGCGGATTGCGGAGGAGCCCCGCGAGCAAAATTCGCGCGCTGCAAAACCGTCCGCCGTCGTCGTAGTCGTCGTATTCGTCGTAGTCGCCGTCGTGGTGGATGGGAATTAAATCGATTTTGAGCTGTGTTGGCTCTGGCGGCCTGGTGCCGAGGGAAGCCCCAAGACCGGCTCAGCTCAGCCGCATTTCCCGACGTAGGCTTCGGCGGATGATTTCTAGCAACAGTCGAGCAGTTTAGTTTGTGGCGCACTCAAGCGAGGATTGTGTCTCTTGCGTTGCGGTGCTGCAGCAGCCGGGCTTCGCGATTTTTTGAGGTGATCATGGTCGATGAGATCGAGAGCGCGGTTTTTTTTTCCACGTTTTGACCACCGCTGTCGCGGACGTCTCAGATGCGTGCGCACGCTCTTAGTTTCGGGCCCATCATCTCTCCGTCTGTCTAACCGATCCGATTACCCCTTCAGGGCACTTTGCGCCGGTCGAATCAGCAAAATCGTCGCGACTATCCGGACTGTCTGTCTATCTGTCTATGAAATCGATTAGACTCGATAGATCCCAACACTGACCGGATTCAGTCTCAAGTGGAGCAAGGGACTTTAATGGATTAAAGCTGGTGCTAGTGGTGCTCAAAAGTGCTGTGCCCAAAAAAATATATATGCATATATTTATATCCTCTGTGAGGAAGTTCAAAGAGAAGTTGTCTGCCCCCGAAGGGGCTGGTTTTAGTGTGTCTTGCGACAGTTTCCGTTTGTTCTTTTGTGCCGCCCCCTAACAACAGTTGACGAGAGTTAAAAAAGTCGACTTGGACCCAAGTTCGCGTAATTCTTAAGCCCTCTCGTGGACGTAAGTGCCGGCGTTTCAGAGCCTCTTGAACTTATCTGATGATATCTCAAAGGTCCGACTCTTGTCTGCTACTACTGAACTAAATCGGGCTGCGGTCGTACGTCGGTCGTTGTGGCCGTTTTGCCTTTTCAAAAAGGCAACGCAGTGACACGGCGCATGCGCAAGCAGCTACTCCTCTGGAGAACTCGTTTAGTTTGCGCGTTCTCAACTTGTTAAAGTCTTAAGTCCTCGCGGTTTCTTTTTGCCCAGTCTCGCGGACCTCCTCGTTATATTTTCTTGCACTTTTTCTTTGATTTTCGGTTGGTCTTGTCTCAGTTGACTTTTTGCCCATCACTTGCACTCTCCTGCCTGGGCAATATGAAACAGGGGCTTCGGCTCTAATTGCTGGCGTGAACAATTTTTCGAATTAATTGGTTCGCCAAATAATTGGACGTTATTTATTTATTGAGTCTAACAGACGCTGATGTCTTAAACATTGTATTCGAATAAATATAGAATCGAAAGAAGATGTTGGGCGTTAATATAAATCAAATCAGTTGGGCAAACTTGTTTTAAAATTGTCCAAGTTAGAATGTTGTCATGAAACTGCATTTAAAATATCAAGAAACAACTCAAATTTAGTACTAGCCGTCTGGTATTTAATATCCTATACAAAAATAGCACACTTTCAATTCAAACACAATTTCTTTAAACTGTCTATTCCGAAACGATTTAGAAAACACTTAATTTGAGTTCCAAAACTTCACTTTATTTTAAATCAGAGACTCCAAAAACCTTCTGACCTCTGTTTCATTGATATTTCGTGATACTGAAAAATTCACGTACATCATAAAATATAATGGGAAAATATTCTACCTTTCATAATAAAAATTGACACTAGTTTTTTGAAAAAACCACCATTTTTGTAATTTTCAAAATTCTTCGACCAAGCATACTCAACTAAAGGCATGATATCTTTATTATTTATAAATAAAATGTTTATGCAATAGTTTCAATAAAATTCATATGAAAAGAATGTTAAAAAATATACAGTTGTTGAATAATGTCGAAAGAATTTTCAGCGTGGGTATGCAACCAAAACTAACTAACTCATAATTAACTTCTAAATTTTTGCAAGCTTATTCACTTGACGTGCAAGTGATCATTATGATGCTCAGATAGAGTCTTAAGAGGAGAAGCCCCCGCCTGGTCAGTCTTATTAAATACTTTTCCCCTGACCGTAGTCGGCTGTTTTGTATATTTTAGTTGCGCCGCGAAAAAACAGAACCGAGAAAAAAAATTCCATTTCCATGCCTGCGGTTGGCGGTGTTATTGACTTTGCTCAGCCACTGGCTCCTGCAATTGTTGGCTGTAAATTTTCTGTGTTTTGCAGCGCAAACGTAATCAAATACCGGCAGCATTGGATTTCTGTCAATTGAAGTAATTTGCATTTCAATTGAAATGTGAACTTTAATTGGTGAATGTTTGGGGTCAGTTTTCTGGCACGGCGAATGAGAGGAGCTTTAATTGGGGCTATTTTGGCGGGAGTTTGATTTCTTAACGACTTTCTGTTGATGAATTCTCGTGAAGTTGACCAACAATAAGTCATTTTGTGGGGCATAATAATTTTGCTGATCAATTTTCAACGGAAGGTCACCTATTCAAAAAATTTCCAGTGGTTTAATTTAAACGAAATGGTTTATTTTTGGATTGTACAAGGTCAGTTTTACTGTTCAGTCACTGTATATTGACGATTTAATGTTGGTCATATGTATTTATTCCTTATTACGCTGCAGGTACTTCTTAATTAATATGGAAGTTATTAATTTTTCATGCTTTCAAGTTCCTTTTGTAAATATATTTTTTTATGAGTATGTTTTGGCTAGGAAATAAAATTCGAGTATTATGAATTTTCAGCTCTATATAAATAACAAAAGAACTAGAAGAGTAGAAGAAAACTTGAAACAATAATTGCATTGGTAATTCTCGTTACTAATTGAATGATAATGGAATTATAAAAATAATACGATTTAAGAATATTTTTAATCATCATGTGATACTTTTCTTAAAATTGTTTAAACAAAACAAACAAACCTTCATAATCTCCCGGAGCTTTAAAGATATAATTAATGCCTTTATTACGTTAAATTCTGCCTAAAGCAGGAAGAAATCTTTCGCTGGGTTCGTCGCACCCCAAAATTATTTAAATTTCCCGGAATCCGATACGAAACTCTGATAATTACAATCGCAAATTTCAGGTAGAACAAAAAGAAGCTGTGACTTTGATAATTGAACTGTGCAAACATTAAGACAAATGAACTCCCAGTCAGTTCTGATGTCGTGCATATCCGATAAGCCGCTGATAGCGAAAATTCTAAAATAATTCCAGCCACAGGGAGACAATACCTCCGCCGGTGGGGGCGTCGATCCCGGGGAGATACAGATAACACAGGGTAAACAAAAAGCAGCCCCCACCCGCTGCTCCAAAACATTCGTTCTGCCGACAGACGAAATTCCCCCGGATATCTCAAGGTGGTGTCTTACAAACTCTTGCACCGAGAAGTTTTGCTATAAACACACTCACCCTGCAGACCTCCGCCGCCCCCGAGCAAGGCAAATATTTGCACAGCTTGATTGATCCTATCGGTTCGATGGATTTCACAATCCAAGGAATTTCCCTTGATTCGTTCTGTGTATATCTTCGCTTGCTAAATGGCGCTGAGAGCACGCCTTTTTTTCTGTCTTGCCACCATGTCTCGTGTTTATCTGCGCGTTTTGTAAGCTGTCGCCGAAGATTTTGACGAAGAAATGAGGGCCGCTGAGGGATGATCCAATCTGAGCCGTATAAACGGGCCTGATTTGTTTATCAGTGGAATTCAGCGAAATATTTACATATCTTCGCATTTTCTTGAGGGTATAAACAAACATGATAGTTGATATCCTACATTTGTCCATTTCTTTAGAACTATTCGAACTGTGAAACTCTTCAGTTTAGTCAAACTTAAAGTATCTAATATTAGAGAATCAGAAACAGTGTAGAATTTTTGCAAAGGTTTCTTTTTTAACTAGGTGGCTTTGAAGTTTACAAAAAATTAATTTTTCATTTTAGCTTCTTACTTAGACAAAACTTGCAAAAAACGCAGTTTTTATTGGTTAACATTTTTTGACTTCTAAAACATTTCGTATACAAAACCCAATTTTATCTGATTTAAATTAGAATCGAGGTTGGGTCATATTGATAAAATAAAATCGATCTAAGATTATTTGATTTCGAGATTGAAGTTATTTTCATATTTATTTAGTTTCAGTTTTAATTTTAAGCTCAATCTGACTCATCTGACTCAGGAAATTTTAAATTTCTAAAGATAGGTTTAAAAAGATTAATTTCAGTTAGTTGAAAATAAGCGAAATTTTATGTTTGGATTTGTTGTTCAGACTTATATTTTGCAAGTATTAAAAACCTTGATTTCAGGTGTTTAAAATTTGTCTATCTGCTGTTTTATACCATACGACCGGTAATTTAAACTGCATAACGATTTAACTTAAAATAAAGAAGAAAAACTTAACGGACTTATTTACATATTAGCTTTCGAGTCCAATTTAAGGATCTTTTACATAACTTTATTTATTATAATTTCGGTAGTTTGGATTAAACCAATAGTCTATAGGAATTGTATTCTGTAGACTGAATTAAATAAATAAATAACTAAATAAAAAAAATTGGTTTGCTCAAGCCAATCTTTCTCCTCCCTTTTTTTTAGTTATATTATATATAATAGTATAAGGACCCATTCACCCTGAGAATTTTTGCATTTTTACCACCTTTTGTTGCACAACTTCAGAACTTGGAGAATAAATGAAAAACGCTGACACTGAAATTTATAAGCTCTAAGTACACCAACCGAGTTGTGGGGTTTTTTATGGCTAAGCCCATGTCACAGGGGGATGTTGAGCTGCTTTGGCTCTTTTATAAAGCTTCCTTTCAACTAAACCAATTTTTTGCGCATTAAGGTGCACCGAAGCAACCTGGCACCTTCCGTCGCATAAGCTGAGGACGAGGTTTAACCACGCACCTTCCACTGCATTAAATGCTCGTCGTAATCACGATGCAAGCGAACGCGGTGGAGCCAACAAAAATTTTGTTAAACAATTGCGTCCATTGTTTGGTCAAGTTTGTTTCTCATTTTTTTTTAATATTCTTTTTAGCTATTTACCATCCTCCCGCTGCTGTTTGCCCCGACGAGAAGGGCTCTGTAAATGCAGACTCCAGCCGGAGGCAGATATGATGAATTGGTCGAGTCAAAACATCGAGCGCTCCTCCGCCAGAGAGTGCATTTCCTTATCTCGGATAACCTGGGACGATGTGGTGCACCCCTTTGTTCCCTTTGGTACAGATCGCGGATGCGAGACCAGGCCATCCTCCCCGGTTTTTTTTATCTAGACCTTGTGGCTCGGCCTGATCCAATCGGTTTTTATTAAACAAATAAACGACTCCCGGCGGAATGCTGCGAAACGTCCAGCTTCCATCCCGTGGACCAGCAAAGGCCCTGCCAATGAAATCGACAGTTGCAGCAAAGTTGATTGATCGCATCCGCGGTCTGTTGCGTTATCTCGGTGCTCGGTGCATTGCGGTGCACTGTTTACTGCAGTTCCAAGTCGCGAGCGGCTGGGTGCTCCGCTCGAACCGCCGGGTGATATTGAACTTGAGCTCAAACGAACTTGGCTTGCTGCCGCCGCGAGATTCGATCTTTTGTATCTTATCTTTTGTGCGGGACCCGCGGTGACATGGGCGTGACGGTCTACTGCCGCAGATCTGGCTCGCGAGATTGAGATATGTTGCAAATTGCAACAAAAAAAAACAGGATTTTCTGAAACTAATGATCCGTGGTTTTCATTTTTCATAATAACTATCATATACATATAGAATGTACGTGATATATGGATTTTCTTTTTAACCCCTTCGCTGCCGAGATCGTATTCAGCCAAATATTCAGCTATTGCCAATCACGAATATAGGGGCTTAGTGGTGTAGGTAAACATACACTTTTTTCTTAGTATGTACATTGCGTAGTCTGTGACTGCATAATTTATTTATATTTATAGGAAAAAAGAATGAGAAATGAAAAGCATAGATATCTCAAACAGAGACACTTTTTGACAAATCGAAACTTGATTAAAATGCATAATAATCTTTGATTTGTGTAGTAGTATCGTTTTGATGGAACCGAAGAACCGTATATAATAAGATTTTATTTTTTCATTTTTTTCCCCAGAATGACTTGGAAAAAATCTTAAAAAACCTTGGTATCTATGCTGTAGTCCCAAAACGCTTAGAAACTTGTATATAGTTTAGAATGGGGTTTTCATTTAACCACAATTTATTATTATTTTTTAATTATATTCAAAAACCAAAAGTTATATAAATGAGTATATAGAGGTTTTGAGGAATGCTGATTTTAAATTTGATATCAGCATATATTTTCAAATTTGACAAATTAAAATTCTTAACTTTAAGGAATTTCTAGTTCTTATAATTAATTGAATATTTCAGAAGTCTGCGATAAACAGACAAATAGACAAACAGACAAATAAACAGATAAAATAAGTGTTCTCCTTTTCTAAGACGCTACGAAACACTAAAAAACGATTTTTGCTGACATCAATATCAAATATTTCACAAGAGGCTCTGAATTCCAACTTAACGATAAGAAGTAGAGCGATTTTCCACATATGCATTAATTTTTAAACAATCAAACCGTCTAAAATTACAGAAATTCGTCCCACATAAGAAAGATAAAACAAAAAACTAAAAGTTTATGCGAAACAGGTAAAAAAGCGACAACCACACTACGCTTGTGTCCGAAGCAAATCGGAGTGAGAGTGACGTAGTGATAACAAATTCATCGAAGTGTTCGGCGACACAAACCTGCATATATTTTGGAGAAAAAAAATGGTTGAAAAAATGTAAAGTGCAGTTCCCTGGGGATGACCTAAAGTGCATTTCATGATTAACAAGGAAAAAAGGTCGATTTTTGGTGGTTGGTGGTGCAGTAATGCGCCATCCAGTCCGCGGGAGTGTCATCAGTACCCCACCGCCCGTGCCGACTGCACTCATATTTCTCGCGGAACAGCAACAAAAAAATATAGTCGCAGCGACCGCAGTTATGTGGATAAATCTGTTTATCTGTGGAATGCAGAAGTTGTAAATGATAAGCAAAAATCTCAGCAATCATGGTGAACGCGGTGATGGATGCCATTGCGGTAAGTAGGGCCTGCCACTTTTTTAATGGATAGTATTAAACTATGCGCGCTGCGCTTGGTCGCGGTAATTCAATTCACGCCCCTCCGACTGAATAATTCACCTCGAGGTTTGCTCGATTTTTCGCAATTTTTTCGCATTTTTATGCGGTGCAGCGCTTGGCCGGCAGTGACAAGTCGTCCACGACTCTCATGCAGCCGATGATTAAGAATTAGCCAAGAGGCGGAATTGGCACTTCGGCGGAACGCAGACGGAAAAATTGATTATCTTTGTTGCAGCGGTGCCAGCTGAATTTGTTCCTCGATTTAATTGTTGCCGAGTATCTTTGCGATGCTGAACTCACTCTAGCGTATTGATTCATAATTTCCGGAATTGATAGCGATTTTACTGTGCAATTTTCCAGGAAATTGATTTCATAGCGAATGAGGCCAGGCTTGGCGATTTCATGTTTCTTATTATTTCTGAAATTATTGGATCTAATAGATTTATAGAAAAAAAAGAGACTTATTTTATGTAGTATTGGCCTTTTTATATCCAATTGTAAAGGTACAGTACAATCTATCTAACTGAAGAGCAAACTAATGAAAACCATTAAATAATAATTTTTTTTTCTAATTTTGTAATTGTTGTTCTCTAGCTTTTTAATTATTTTGATATTCTACTTGATATGAAGTGTAAACATTTTTATTCTTTAATAATGACCTTTCTCCCCAAAAATTAATTCGATCTCTTCCAAAACCTCATAAGAATTTTTCTATTCTTGAAAATTGTTTAAAATGCGTCAGTTATTAATGACATTTTGAATTTTTTTAAATACGAATGAAAGGCTAATGCTTATTATATAATATTAACTTTTTTTTTTAAATAAAAAGATGTATCAAATTCTGCTATGCCAAAATCTCAGAAATGATATCTTTTTAAATTAAAACAAAATTACCAATTAAATTATTAGATATATTCAGTCCATAATGGTGGGTTTGGGGTTCCTCAAATAAAAGTTCGCATCCTTCTCCTGATCCCAAATATACTAAATTTTGACCATTCCACAATATCTAAGTATAACAAAACTGCTCAAAAAAATCAAAATTCTCGCAAGAAAAGCTACATTTTAAACATTCTGACCTTATTCTTACCTGCATATTTTCACAAGTGTAGCGTTCGTGAAAAACATCTAATTGAGTATGCCTCGATTAAACAAATTCGATCATATCTAAAACGTGATCTCGACACCACAATTATCCACTCAAATAGTATTTACCAGTGTCGACCTAATCACCAATGCAAAACGAAACGCCACACATTCCAAGAATGCGTAAAACACCTGCTAAATTCAATTAAGGAAAGCCCCGGCAAAGGTTTCACCCACAGCCGGAGATAAATCTCAATTTGAAGCTTGTCAAAATCGCGTCGCAATCTCGCGACAATTTTGCTCGCTGCCTGAATAAATTTTCCCAGGAAAGTGCGCCGAAAGGTGTGCGCGCAAATGTGTGGCATGCATGTCCAGAAATAGCTGCCCGCCAGCAATTTCTGAATTTACCTGTTCTATGGTGCGACGACGACGACGTCGGCCTTATCTCGGCGCATGGCCGACATTCAAGTCTGCTCCTAATTAAAACTAATAAATAACCTGAATGAGCAATTACCGCGGTTTTGAAATGAATTTTCTCCCCAGCGGGTAATTGGGGGAAGGGGACCCGGGGTTCTGATGATGATATCGGGGCTTGCAGCATTTTAGAAAACTATTGAAGAAATCGGACACGATCATCGCTCATAATGAGCGTGGCGAACGCGATCAATCGTGGGTCTCCGGTTTCACCTTTTCGTATGATACTCCGACATTCCTAGTCGCCCGCAACAATCAAAATGCAAATGGGAGCTCTTTCAGTTTTGGAAGAAAAATTAAAACAAATCGCCAGACCACCTACGCTGCACCGCGCAGCCGCAGCCTGCTAAGGTGCAAGGTTGGAGCCCGGCCGGCTCTGTTTCGCGGGGCTCGCGGGAATCGTACCCTTCCTGGCGGTCACACCAATTATGGTCTGTTTTCGTGGCTGCTAATGGAGCTGTCGAACGATCGTCAGGTGTTCGACCGCTTTTTATTTTTAGTATGGCGAAAAATTATCGCTCATCAAAGAATTTTGTAAGTGCGATGATCGCTAATGGAGATGACGGCAGTTATGAGACCCGCCATAAATTTTCGGTTTGGAAACGGCATTTATATGGCTGTTTTCGAGACTTTTTTGGTCTTCTTTTGTTTGGTTTTAATCAACCTGTTTTATGGTTTATAGGCAACAAGATTCAAAAATTCAAAAGCTAAAGATAGATAGTATTTATGTTTTTGGATATATGCAATTTGGTATTTAACGCTTAATTAGGTTTCTTTCAACATTAGATCTAAAATAATAACTTTTCAATCTCAAATACAACTAAAATCTCACAAAAATCGATAGGTACTAGAGGCTTTTTAGTATAGTTATATCGTAAATAAAATGGCATCTTTCAGTATTACTACTTAATGGCTTATATAACTATTTCTACAAAGTTTCACAAAGATTAAACCATTGGTTGAAAAGTTTTGAGCATATAGTTCGCTACCTGAAATGATAAGCTAAACTAAACTAATAAAACTTTAAACGCAATCACCTCGAAACTAGGTATGTTTTTTCAAAAGTACCATTCCCGATAACTCGAAAACTAATAATGCGTTCGATTTCACATTACGTGGTTATTTGTCAAAGAAAATACATTAAGACATGTTCTTTTGAAAGCCATTCTTGAAATTTGTATCAATTTGTTATGCCCGAAAAGAATTCATATGGAAATCTCATAGATTTTACTAGTTCGGGCTGTATATAACCTCTTATGTAGATTTATGTAGCTCTAGCGTCATTCGTAAGCTAATTCTAACAAATTTGAAATAAAAACATTTTAAAGAAAACTCGACCTCTGAATTTTAGATCTGAAATCGCTATAATTATTTCGGTTGGAGGAGTGTCTTGCAAGAGCGTGCGTGCAAAATTCTAGTAAAATAGATCTAGCGGTTTGGAAATCTTTATTTTTCGTTTTTTTGTCCAATTGTAATGAGTTTTTATTTATTGAGCCACCCAAAATAAATCCCAAGTCATCGTCCATCGCGGCTACATCAATTATCGCAAATAGCCCACAAAAGCGACTTGATCAAGCGAAATTTTTGCATGCCGCCAATAAATTTTCGATCACACGCTGATCCCCCTCTTGTCGTCTGGCTGAACGGACGCGCTCCATAAATTACTTCACTAGACTAAGAAATATTTCTCCGATTTCAAGGTGAAGTCCAGGCGGGACCTCTTGCTCGAAATTCGAGAAACATAATCGCAACCGAGCCGTCGCTGAATCGCAGCCGAAACTAGTTCAAGATGATTTGCTATCGCGAGTGGCAGCAAACAAAATCAGCGGCGGGCAGGGGCATGCTATCGAATTACCCGCCGCCGTACCGCGAAGTCGTTCCACGTCGAAATTAATTAGCCACTTGCACGCACTTCGCGAGCGGGGGAATTCTTCGCGTTCGTGCAATTTTCCAATTGTGTGTTTGGACATCTCAATGCCAGCCACCCGCAACAAGTGGCTTCTTTTGGTCTTTTGTCCGAGTCGCGGCAATTTCCGACTTGAGCCAGCCCGGGGATTAGCCGGTCGCGGCTATCTCTTTATTTTTTTATTTCTGTTTTCGACCGTCCGGTCCCGGGCTAGCTTAAAACAATTAGCAAAAACCCCGCAACGACTCGTCATTTAACAGCCTGTTTGTCTGGAGGCCCATCCCTTCCTCCAAGAGGCCAAGTCTGAGGCATAAGACACCATCGGTCGTCGTCTTCCCGCTGTTAGCAACTCCGAAGACGGCGACGACCGATGACCGCGAGCAAATTTAGTCTTGGAAGCGGAAATGGCAAAAACCGATTTCTAGGTACGTCCGGCGAACTTGCATCGGAGTCCCGTGTGACCTTCGGGGCCCCGGCTCCGTGCAGCGCTTCCAGCGGCGGCTCTTGACCACTTAGCCCGATAGAATCTCACTTTCCGGCGCTGCGGTCGTCGTGGCTCTTTGTACTCGCGGTCCAGGGCACCGAGGCTGGCGTCTTGTAACTAGGCCAAGTGGCTAAGACGGCCGCGCTTGCGTTCCTTTTTCGCGGAGGTTATAACAAGGAAATTTGACGGGGCTTAATTGCTGCAAGCCTCACTAATTGCGGCTAATTCTGAATCTGACCGAAGGTAACCGGCGCTAACAACAGTCCTACAATCGCAGGAGGTCGAAGCAAATTTTTTAAATTTTTCATCATCCAAATCTGCTGGGTGGGAGGTAATTGTTTTTTCGTTCGGTGGGGCTCATAATTGGCATGTGCTTTGATCGATGATTTGTTTTTAGGCGAACGTACCCATGGAATCTAGACGGAAACCCATTAGTCTCGCTAAAATGAAATAAACTACAAATTTTAGACCTATGTATCTATACTTTGAACATAGCATGAACGAAGCTTAAAAAATACAGTCGAACTCGCATATCTCACTTATATTGGGTTCGTTATATGCAAAGTTCGTTTTACACAGAAGTGAAATAAAAAGACAAAACTTATACCTACATTATGATGACGAATAAAAGAATTGTTGGCAACTTAATTTGTAGAAGGTTTTTAAATACATTCATATAAAGTCTTTAAAGTTCGATATTTCGAAAGTGTTCGACCGCAAAATTGGTTCATTAAATACATAAATAAATATATAGAAAAGTTCGTTATAAAAAATTTCGACTGTTAATCTAAATCGAAAATAATTTTGTCAGAAATCATAGAATTCATAGGGACTACATAAGTTGTTATTTCCAGTATAAGGGCTCTTATACTTTGTATTTTACCCAAAAGATAAAATTTAAACTAGCTTATATGTAAGGCTTCTTCCAGTCTATACTACATAGAATTGGTTTTTTAGGATTCCGTACCTCAAGAAGAAAAAGTGAGCCCTTAGAAGATTGCTATGCTTTCGTTCGTCTGTCTGTGATAGGCGTTTTTCTCGAAAACAATGTGACGTATTTGTAATTTGGCAGAATGTTAGATTTTTGTGACGTACATATATTATATTTCAACAGTTAAGGATTATGAAATACCTTTTTTGAATATCTAATAGGGGTAAATTGGGCCTTCACAAAAAAAATTATTTTGTAGCGTATGGGGTATCGTTTGAAAGGGCTGCTTTCATTTTTGTTGAATTTGTTTTAAAAATACAACCCAAAATATGTGAAAAATATTTAGATATCAAAAAAATTAAAATATTAAACCAGGAGAATTGTTTTTCTGTCAAAAATAAATTGTCATCAAAAAGCTTCTTTTTTTTTATAATGTAGTTTTGAAGTTTTTGTGAAAAAAGTAGATATATTTTTTCACAATTTCCCTTTGCCGTAGACAGAGTGTGAAACCCTCTAATGATTCAAACTCCCACTTGATAATTTCCTGTTTTTGCAGCCTGCATGGAATATTGCATAGACCACATGGGTTGGTTCAGGCTCACCCCGTGCAATCATGTGGAATTCCAAAAGCCAAATTTCATTTAAAAAATATCTAAAATTCCACAAGAGTTCGACATGTATTATAGTAAAAATATTTCTTTGGAAAGTACCAAGGGCTCGATTCGCATTTCGCCCCATCGCAAAATTTATGGATGCGAGTTAATAAATTTTTGGGGAAAGTTTCAAAAGTCTGGGGATTGTTCCGCCATTTCGGCTGGGCAAATCCCGTTTTTATAGCAGCTGCAATAACCGAGCTCTGGGTCTGGGAAGAGGAGTTCGATTGCGTCGCTCTACCCGCACTGCACGCTAGACAACGGCGTTGTTCAGGGTCTTTTCTCAGGAATCGTCTTTAAGATTCCGGAACTGCTTTGCATAGTGGCAGTCCCCGTGCCGGGCGAGCGGTAGCTGAGATTACTTCTTGAATTATGGCAGCGTTTATTGGAAGAGCACACGAATTCGAAACCCGGGGAGTCCCCGCGCCAGTGCCTGGAGTAGGGGGCAATTCGAAAGGATTTGGCGCGGCCACTCCACTTGCCGCGAAGTGGTTGCGTTTCGCGAGCATTCACCTTTTGTAGTTGGACGTGAGACTGAAATTTTTCATTTTTTTCTCCCAAGACGTTGCCATTACTTATGTTGTTTTTATCGGACAGACTTTTGCTCTTAACAGGCGCAAACAAGTGTCCGAGCCGCTGCCGGGGCACGGTGTCGGGCCTATTTGGCGAATTCATGACGATCGGGGCCTTGTACGACGGAATCGAATCTTTGCGATTAAAAATTGGATGAGGAACAAAGGTGACCCCGATCGGGCTTATGACTTGCGCCGGTGCTCGTACCCTTTGGGGCCCCAGCCACCGCCGCCCGAGCTGGCGATGTAGTAGCAAATTAATGGGCAGCGTTCGGCGCACAAAAGGTGGTTGCAGCACTTTGTCACTAAGTCACGATTTGCTGTGGTGCTGCTTGTGACTACGACTCTCGGGGCTCTAAATCAATGTAAACAGCTCAGCGCCGGGGCTCCTTTCGGGGCGCTCCGTGGAGAGCTCTTGAGGCTCGTTTCGTTCAAGGGGTACACTGCTCGGGGAATTAATGGGGGTCAATTGCATGATAGGCTCTGTGACACGGTCTTCTCCTCAGGGATTGGGAAATATCGATTTTCTGCAGGCTTGGAAAAATGCGGGTATTAGACGATGGCATTTGGAAATTCGAGAACGTGCAAAGCAGTCTAGTAAATGTATTATATTTTGTATTTCATTATTCAGCAACCAAACTAATGCTACTATTGCTGCTAATCGACAAAGCTCTGCAAAAGAGTAAAAAGAATCAAGATGCAAAAGTGCTCTAGTATCAATCACTAAAATTCTGATATAAGATTATTATTGATTTCGGAAATCCACGGTACGATATTGATATTTTGGAAAGATTTTATTAAAAAGAGCCCACTGTCACTTCAAATTATACCAGTATCACTCAATAAAACACCCTATGAATGAAAAAAATAAAAAATAAAATCCTACGACTAAGATAACACTGACCAACATTTTTGATGTTTGTTTATGTCACAGAACAAGTGATAGATCATCATAATATAATTTGTTTCCATATATGTACAGTACATATGTATTGCGAATCTGAAAATTAAAATTTTGCAGAACGTCAGGTTTAGACACTTGAATTTATTTTTAAAATTTTAAAATTGTTATTAGAAATGATGAGGTTCAAGTAAATCCTTGGACTTTTCTTTTAGCTCATTCGTCACTTTTAACCCGAATTTACGTTTCGATAAAGTTTCATTAAAATCCGTGAGGAGACCTCAAACTCAATCTCTTCCTTAGCAAAGGTATTGAGGAAAACAATTTTGTTTTTGCTTAAAAATAATCTGAAAGGGTTTAAAGATGTTTTCAATAAAGTTAGGGTAAGCCATTCTTCTCACATATTTTCGTTGTAGTTTTTTCAGAAGACGTTACTTAATTGCTTTTTTCTATCCATCCATAGTGACATAAATTTTTTGCAACAGAATCTTTTGCCTGCGAATCGAATATATTGAATATACTCGTATAATTTCATAACATTCAACCGCATAATTGGCCCGGGAGTTGTATGTTGTATGTACTTAAAAGAACATATCAAATTCAATATCGTTCTTTTCAAATATTAAAAAATAAATATGTGATATCTCTTATATTTGTGTATTAGAGGTTTCTGAGAAAATTATATAAAATTGTGTTTGTTTGTTCGAGTACTTACGTTTCTTATAAAATAAATCAGCTAAACATTTTTCAAGGTTTTACTAGTTTACTTTTCATGTCTGGTAAATTAATTAATTTTCATACAAATTCTCAGTATGCGAACATTTTTATTTAAAAAGCTGAACATATGTACGTTTTTAAATTTTTGTATGAATTAGGAAGTGGGGAAAACCTTTTATTTCGTTATATCTTAGTATTGGAGTAATTAATACTAATAAAAGTGTTACAAATTGTTATTAAAACAAAAACGACTATTGCTTTCTACAAAAATTTAAACTATATCTTTTATTTTATTTTTTCAGCTTCTGAGCTCATTGGCAACAGATTTGGATTTGATGTTAAATGACCTGAGGTCATCGCCGACATCTCGCTTCATCCACCAGCCACCTCCGTCGACGGCGGCCATCCGCTCGAATCAGTCTGTGTCAATAGTTTCGTCTTCGTCGCAGCGTCATCACGACTTCCAGCACGGGCTGGTCCAGCACCATCATCACCACCACCACGTCCGGCAGCAGCAAATCTTCCAAATTCGTCCCTATGTCCCCCCGTACCGCCAAGTCTCGCCTTCGCCTCCTCCGAAAGGAACTCCATTGCCAGGAGCACCGTCGTCCTCATCCTCGACGACGATCAACTCCTCTGCCTCGACCTCCGCCAACCTGACCACCAGCAGCAGCATCCACCAGCACCAGGCGACGTCGATGACTATTTTGGGGTAAGTCCAGCCGAATTCCTCGAAATTCCTCCATTATTTTGCGGAGCCGTTGGCTACCCCTTTCACGTTTTATCGCCAATTGCACGAGCCCCACTCGGGAATCTGTTAAATGTTTCATGGTGGGCAGCCGACCGGTGGTCAATTGGTCGTCCATCCGTGTCACGTCTTTTGTTTGTCCTGGGACACCTTTTGCTTGTTTCTTATTTTTTCCCTGCATCGCCAGAGTCCAGAGTCATGTGTCTGGACGTCTTTTGAGCAATTCCTGCTCGTTCCTCAGCCGTGGCTGGCCCTTGACCGATTCCCTTCGCCGGAGCGCTAGAGGTGAATCACTTCCTCCTCTGAGCCGCCACCGCGTCCCATCGAATCGACGTTCCAGCGCTACGGATCTTTATTACATTTCAGCCGTTTTTGTGAAATAAAATTCCTCGGGAGATTTAATTTCCTCGAAAATTGCGTTATTAATGGCCCCCAGAGCGATTATGTTACAAAAAAAAAAAATGTTTTTTAACGTTCCCCAACGCAGTCCCTGGACTTGGTTCAAAATCTTAGCTCATGGCTTTTGCGGGGATTAGAGGGACCGCGCCCCATCGGCAGGAAATTTACTTTCGACGAGAAACTTTTGGGGCTCTTCAGAGTTTTGAGGGCTCTTCTCTTGGCTGCCATGCCGGTGATCATAATTTAATTGCTGCGAGGCAAAACGGTGTATTTATTCGGTTCGGGATTAAGAAGATATCAAGAAACTTTCTGGAAGCAGGTCTTGTTTCGCTAGGAACACATACAAGAGCAAAGTTTTCGCCAGATTTTTCGTGCTTTGTTCATTGTTCGGTCGAAAATCAAGGGCTTTATGTTTTAGCCGTTTTTTTGGGTAAAGTACGACTGAATGAAACTACTTTTTGTGGAAAAGGAATTGAAATTTATCTTAATCCAATCTCCACATTACGCTGACTGACAAAGGGAAGAATGTGTGATTGTTTTAAAAGGCTAGACATTTATGAGTCTGCACTCGTTGTCTGGAGAAAATCAGATAAGACATAAGAACGTTCTGATTTCTAGCATTTTCCGACTTTGCGTTCATAAGTTCCAATACCTACTTACCTGCAATTTAAAATATTTTTTGTAACCATTTTTCTATTTTATGATTATTTAAAAGTTCGGACATAGTATCTTAGTATGTAGATATTAATTTTCTTCATGGTGTTAATAACCTGAAGAATTTCAGTTAGTAATTGAGGTATAGCTTTTTCTATTCTCAAACTACATATGTACATATATCTGACAATTTTTTTAGCTACCCAAAACACATAATAGTATATAACAAGTGCGAATAGAACTTATCAAATAGGCACTTTTTAATTATCTATTAAATTTGAATTATTATAGAAAAAAAATCAAGTTTATCACATAATAAGTCTATCATTTTGACTTATATATAAAATTCCACATCGAATTCGAAATTAATGTTTTTCAAGTTTTGTCTTTTATTTGTGATATGTGAACTTCCGTGCCAAATTTCAAGATTCTAGGTTAACGGGAAGTACCCTATAGGTTTTGATGTGTCAGTAATTTATAAAAACATCAATTTAAGAATTTCCTTTAAAGAAGTTCTGAATTCTTTAGAGTGCTGAAATTAATAAATATAATTTTATATCTCATAATTAGCTTTTGAATAATTAGATTATGGTTTAATAGATTTATAAACAAACTATCTGATCTGCAGTCAGCGTTGTCCGTCTGCAGAATTAATAAACATGCAAAACATCCACATAAGCATCACCATAAAATTTTATAAGGTAAAATATTTTACTACAGCGCAGTCTTGAATTTCTTAATTTTATGATCAACAATTCAAGTAAATTCTTTTTGAAATTTAGAATTTTCCGTCTCAATTTCGAATCCGCTTAATTTCAAGTATCTTCATGTACTCAATTTTACACCAATTTCTAAAAGTTAAGTCCCAATTAGATAAATTGCGTTTAGATTGTCTGTTTGTGTAGTTGCATGTACATCTAAATATTTTAGTCATTGCATTGTCTGACCAAAAAACGTAAAAAATTTGTAAAACATAAATAGTTCGCATATGTACCTACATCCAGAAGTTAAAAGCTGAATGGATTTTATCGTTTTCTAATTATGCTCCCAGCAATCGGGATGCAGCGAATTTCTTGAGTGTCCAAGATGGGAAAAGGCAAATTTTAACAATTAAAACGTTTATGTCCCGCTGCTCATCTTGGAGAAAGACAAGCAGAATGACGCTAATCAAATGACCAGGTGTTCGAACTCCCTGCAGTATTCCGGTTAATTTGCATTAATAATTTGGAATCCACAAAGTTACATGAATGATGACGAGCAACTCGCAAGTGGATTCCATTTCCGGTAGAAAGGACATTAATCGAAGCGGTCATTAGCTGATTTGTCTCGCATAAACCTATGCATTCGAAAAACGCGCGTTGAGCATACTCCGCGACTAGTATGATATCAGCGAGCCATCAAAGTGATTTTTCCGCACCATAAAACCGCGACAGCACTATGATATTGCAATAACCGCTGGACAGCGGCGCGGACAGCCGCGCGGCCACTCGGTCAGAATAGGTGCAGATCCACATCCACACCGCGATAGTCCTGTTAACCGACTTTTCTCAGGCGCAACTAATTGCAGCGATATGACGATAATCGTAAAATCGATTTCCTTATTACATCTGTGGGATTATGCTCGATTATAACCCGTTGGGGGCATTTTCTGAGGCACGGTCGCGCACGACTATTTTTCACCTAATTACCGAGCGCTTGCGCAAGCGACTCACTCGGGTCGACTGCAAATCGATAGATCGGTGATTGGCTGCCAGCCTGCCACAGTCGATTGCGCGCGATTAATGAACTTCGCGGTGCCGCAGCGGTCGTCATCGAGTGTGTTTCTATCGAAATTGCCTATGAGATTGAGGCCCGGGTGGGGGAGGCAGGGCTCAACGGAGCACCGGCTACAAATTGATTGGCTTCATTTCGGCTGTCAAGCCTTCTGAGCGCCTGGTGTTTTTCTGGAGGTTACGAGGATAGGTGACTTGATTGACCAAGTCCGTAGGGGGCGCGAAGGTTCTGCAGGGAATTCAGATTGAGTCACCGCCAATTGTGCAATTATTCAAATGACCACATAACTGCTTCGCTGCGAGCTGCGAGCTGCGGCCGGGTAATAGCTGCTAGCGCACACCTAAGGCAGGGTAAGATCGTTTTCGCCGTGCCTCCGCGCGGCTAGATCGACTTAATTCATGTATTTCTTTTGAATTGCATACTTCGCCTGCAAAATAGACAATGCTGACAGGTAATCTGCTCGTGGAGCAGGTGCGATTTTAGAAGATGTTAATTACAAGCCGACGCCAACCAGTCGTTACAGTCGATTGCAGCCTAGCCTACCTATTTAGTCCAGTAGCAGGGTAGGTTTACCTTGCAATTTCAAAAAGTCGAACAATCCTAATTTTTCAAGATATTCTATCATTTAAGGGTTTATACTCGTATACTATATAAATATAACAAAACTAGAAAATACTTGTATCTGTCCGCTATACCAGAACTTTTCAATATTTTAAATTTTTCTGGCGACTGAGTATTCTAAATCTAAATTTTTAATTAGAAAATAAATTTGAATGAAAACTGGTATCTAGGGGTTTTCAACGCCACTCCTGCTAACATGTTAGTATGCCAAATTGAGAAAAAGGCCATTCAAAGCGACTTTTTCATGTGTTTTCATATTGAACCCATTGTAATATAATACATATAGAAAAAAAGTTAAATAACAAACTCTAAATCACGAATGAAGCCGGATAGTAAGGCTAATCTAAGGTAAACTTTCTTTCATATTCAATTTTAAATAAAAACACAATTTTTCTTTAAGAATATCACCTAATTTATTTTCGGACGCTAATGGTTTTTAGAACTAGTGGCGACGGTTCCGTTGAGAATTTGGTTTGATGTTTAAGGCTCTTAAATAAAAGATTTCAAGAACATATCTAAAATCCCGCCTAAGCGAAATAAAACCTTAGTTCCCTGCTACTGGAGTAATTCAGAATTTGAAGAATGCTTGACCCCCGTCCGCAGCAGGTCCACTTCGTTAGTAAAATAATTCAAATAGCTCCCGGGGAATCCCGGAATAAATCTTTCGCAAGACCAACCACAAGTATTCTTTGGCGCATTCCCGGAAAAGGTAGGCATTCGATGAAATAATGTTTGGGTCGCTTTTAATTAGCGCTCCTATGCACAGCGGTCCCTGGGGATCCGGCTGCGGGAAGCAGGAGCATCCCATAAATAATATGCCTGCCGTGATGGGAGCTCCTGAGGATCTGCCACATGTAGTCCTCGTGGTGCCGCACAGGTGGGTGTATGTACCAACCACCGGCAGACCAGACATTTCAGGAGCTTCCCAGAAAAACAGAGCCAGCCGTAGCGCAGCAACAACGGGCCCCAAACCAAGAATTGTGTTTTAGGGGAGCAAAACCTCTGTTTTCGGGGGGCTGAACTAAACTCTCCAAAAATTCCACGAAATTTGATTTATCGCCGGCAATTAATTTCACCGGCACACAGAGATGATTCTTGGGGTTGGGGCTCCGCTCGAATTCGAGCAAAAGAGCTGCTCCCCATATCGCATCACTGTGCACCCTGTGGTCGGGCGCTGGAGTATTTGATTTATATTTGGATTATTAAATGTTTTATCACCCTGGCCAGCGCTGCAGGAGCCCCTCTGTCTTTCCCCATTACTTGAGGTACCCTTGGACGCGATATATCCCGGGGGTGGACAAATAATTAGCACGAAAAAGTAAATGACACGACGAGATTTATTTTCTGAGGCTCCACTCGAGAGGACCATTCGCCGGACGAATATTAAGCAGTCGAAAACGGAAATTAATGCCCGGTGCCCCGGCTGCACGAACCCCGCCGAACCTTATGTCCGGCAAAATTTCGTGGGCGCGCGATAGAGGGAATTTTTGCACCCGCAAATTTTGCAGCTTTCGAGATTTATGGATAAAAGATGCAAATGTTGCACACACGCACCGATTTTCTGTGATTCAACAAAGTTTACCCCGATTTTGCGGAAAAACAAAAGGACTGCAAAATCCGCGGATTTATGTGAAACAAAACCGGTCCCAAGACGAACCCCAGCAGAAGCTTAATTTACATGTCCGTGCAAATAAATTGCGATTTATTTGATTGATGGCAAATTCGAAGGCAATGAGCTGTCTGCTATAAAATTATTTACAATCGAGTCGGGTTTTGTGATTAATTAATCCGTGGGGGCCCGTGCGTCTAGTTACTTCTCAAGGAGGAGTAAAACATTCTTCCGTGAAGCAAAAGACGATGATTTTGCGTAAGTGGAGCTGTGCGTGGGTCCTACAATTTAAAATATGTTTACCAAAATTTTATATGACCTCATTGAAAAATTGAATTGATTTAAAGGTCATATTTTGAAGGCTGCCAATTTTATAGAAGTGTAAGTTTTGACCACTTTATAATATAGAGAAAAAAAAAATCAGGAAATGGATCGAAGATTTACATTTCTTACGACTCTTTAAATGTTAGTACAATTTCTGAAACATCCTTAACTACAAATTTCTTTTACTAACAAAAAAACTGAAATTTTCAAATTATGATAGTAGATATTCACAGACAAAATCAAGAAAGAACCTAAAAACATTTCACGTAAACTTAAATTATAAAGTAGTCGTCTAGAACCCTTCGGTCCTATTTAAATCGAATAAGGGGCTTATAGCCAATAGAGAAACAGGAAGACAGAAAACAAAATTCTGCAATTATGACTTGATGTTATGTAAAATATTAAACCTTCAGCGGGCTCTTTGGGTGGGGGTTATCCAACCTGAAATTTAAAGGATATAGCATTTATAAATCATATAAAGTAAGGGACTCTCTAATGGGGGGAAAAGTTTACCTTAAACTAAAAGCGGGCAGCCTTATAACAAATAATTTGTGAATAGTTTTCGAATTATAAATACTTAGTTAAAATTTTTCAGTGCGCATTGTATATTCAGTATCTTATATTTTTCTTTAAATATCTTCGAAATAATGTGCCTGAAAGGTAATAAAATGGTTAAAATTTCTGAAACAAATAATTAACAAGAAAATTCCCTAAACTTTTATTTAGTATTCATTACTAAACAATTTATAATATAGATAATATTTATATCGACTCTATTAATAAGTAATAAAATTTTATATTAGTTTGGATTTCTATGCCATGATTAAAAACCTTATAAGCGTTCAACCGGACTCCCAAGCTGGAACTTGATTTAAGTGCTTCTGACTCGTAGTTTTAGGACGAAAAGATTCGAAATTTGCAGGATGAAATTTTGTATTCTATGACGTTGTTTGCTTTTAGACATCTATTCGTTCGAATGGAAAAATGAATATTTCAGGTTGTTACAGTCCCTTTTAGGAGCGAAAACCGAAAGTAAAAAGAGTCTGCCTCGAAATGGCACGTCCCAGCAGGACGATGTGGGACCCCACATATCCTGATAACATCTATGCCGCACCAGTAATTCCCTAATGTTTGCAATTTTTTGTGCCAAACATTTCGTGTGTGCCATTCGCTCTATCATTTTATTTTTTCCTTCAAATGCTATTTGCGCCCAGTCTGTCCGGTTGTGAACAATGTAAATTCGGTTAAATTTTCGGCAGTGGAATGAACCGCGAAAAACACAGCCGCAGCGATGGGGCGGAGCACCGAGGGCTGCACAATTTGTAATTAAAACTCGTTTTCCATTGTTTGCCAGTCCCACCTCACCTCCTCCGCAGTTTGTATCAACACGCTCGTCGAATTTTGGGGAGGTTTTAGGACTAAAAAGCTAAAAAACCCGAGAGCATATCGCCCTACCGCTTTATTACGTCGTTCTTGTATTTTAAGCCAAATAAAGCGCGCGATAAGGTTAAGCATGGGTTCATAAAACGATGAACGATTTGCATAAATGTTTGCAGCGAATTTGCATGAAACTCGCATTTATCGCAAGTGGCCAACGGCTACGGGTCGTGCGGTGGTGGCTATTTGCTTTTTTTGGTATCTAAGGGGCGTTGAATTAGAGGCTAAGTGGCATCTTTACCAGCGAAAAGTTAATTGAAGGGAACAAGGTAAAACCATTATTTGTTATTATTTTTTTAATTAAGCTCAATAGAAATTATTCAGGGCCGATAAAGAGCATTTCAAAAGGGTTTTGTACAAGGTTTAGAATTCTGAATTTTCGGCCTACGTAGAAATTTAGAACATTTCAAATTTAAAGTATAGTTGCTGTGTTCGGGAATTTTGTTCCTGTGATTGCAATTGTAAATTCTTAATTTAAAAGGAATTCTAGGAGCAACGATTTCAATATCTGACGATTGAAAAATTGGCCCTAAATCGATCGGGCTAACTATGAAATTATAAATATTTTATATTCGGTTCAACGATACAATAGAAAATACAACACATCGTGCACTAAAAGAAATTTTTAACTATATTATGTTATATATTCTGGGAGAACCATAAACATAGTTCGATGAACTATATCTTACGGATGCCAGAACTACAAACTATATGATATCAAGAATATTTTATTGCCCTCTAATCCATAAAAAATTTTCTCAGTGTGAATACTTTATAAAAGTAGGTAGTTTATGAATTTTCAGTCTACATTTTTGTGAAAGGAAACTTCGTGGTAAAATCTTACTTAAATTATTTATCATTTCCGGCCTCTATTTAATTGCAACGTTGGACTATTAATTCTAACGTTAATTTAAATTTTAAAGCTATTCTCGCTTCAAAGAGCTCGGAGAAGGTTTCGCGTGCAATTAGACAATCAATAATCCATTTGCACCGCTCTGCAGCCTTGCAGCGCTGCAAAGTAACTCCACTGAGGAGGGATCCCTCATTAATTCCACGGTCTCACAATGCAAGACAACTTGCGTTTGCTCCCCAAGGCCTAATGAGCGGGAGTGCACGAAATGCACTCGCGCGGCCAATTATTCAGCGCATTCTTTCTAGCCCACTTAGGTCCAAAATGCATCGAGATCGACACACGAGATTTTGGGGTAATTGGGTCAATCCGATTTGGCGTGCGCCCACGTGTCGGACACCTACCCCAATTCAATTCTGGAGCCCACGACTTGATCTCCGGCTGACACCCAGACTCCGAGATCGAGATCGAGATCTCAAGGAGCTTGCGAATCGCTCGAGAACTGCCGGGGGCAGAGTAGGCCGTTCTTTTGGGAGCAGATCTGTCACGGGGTGCCCTCGGCGTCTTAAAACTGGGCGTATGCACGCCGGCGAATTACAAGAACTCGAGGTGCACCACGGTTCCTTTCCGGTTTTCTTAAATTGGAAGTCTTTGCGATCGGGAGTCAGTACCTAGGGTTGCCACCTGCACTCAGTAGTCCTATAAATTTTGAAACTGTGCATAACAAAAGTAACAACGTTATTTCTTTATTTTAAAATTTGGAGTTCTCAAAAAATAACATCTCTTTTTTACTGATTCAGTCTACTGGCTGAACTTAGAAAATTTTCGACAGCGAACAGAAAAACTTTTAATTCTAGCAATTGAAAATATTCTAAGTTCAATATTTCCAAAATGTCAATCTGTTTTCCGTTTCTTTTTAGTTTCTTGCTAAATCCAATATCCGTCTGATTTCAATCTCTTTTCCGACAGTAAAATATTTCCCCCTCATTTCCGTCTTAACTTTCTCGATGTAATATGCTTTCAGTACAAATAACAATTTCAGTATTTTTTCCAGCTTATTTTTTCAACTGGGTTGTAAATTTAAATAATTTTGGTCTGTCCTGTTGTATTTAACCGCTTTTCTGTCTATATGCCTTCCGAAAACCACTTTTATACGACTTTACACATTTTAGTTGAAATTTTAGCTTTTCAATTTCTTGGAATCCTGGATGTGTTCTTTTGGAGTATTCGAAAATTCTCATAAAGTTTGTTACATACTACAAATAGTGCCCAATTATTATCTAAGAAACATTTATAATTTATTTTTTCAGTTTTGTCGGTATTATTATTATTATTTCGTTTATTAGTTATATTGTGCGAAACCCTTGGTGCGTAAATTTTACTTCCACTTCCACCGGTTCTTTATTATTTCACTGTTACCTGAAACTGGTTGATGTCAGATCAATAAAAGAAGAAAATGTCGTCAGTTTATTAGTTTATCTAGCAATAGGTCGTACCTATGTATATGAAATAACTTTCATTGGATAAATTCGAAATTCTCAGGCAATATTTGTAAAACTTTCCACAATACGGATATAAAAATGCCTAAAACAAAATTCTTAGTATGTACTGGACGAAAGAAAAGGTGCACTAAGAAAAAGATCTACAGCTTACGAGATTTAGTTATTGTTAATAAATCTATAATTGATGATGACAAAGTAAATATGTGGTTATTTCATTCAATTTAATGATATGTAACTAGTTAATGAATATTTAAAGAAAAACGTTCTATAATTAGTTAAACTCTTCTCAGTGTGGCAACCCTAGGGGCTTTAGTGCGGATCATCGACTAGGGAATAATTCGCTAATTTGAGTGCAACAGCCCAAGTGGGGGGCTCAGGGCCGGAAAAGACTGAAATCGAAACGAAATGAGGAAAAACGTGGGCTCCGCCAAAGTGCCTGGGGCTGCGGTGCCACGTCTGGGTGATATCCATCTCGCGTACCGCAGCCTCCGGCGATCGCAATCAGCCCGCGAGGAGATACGTCGCGAGCAGGTCCAGGGCCCCTGTAACTACCTCAAATTGCCTACTAATGAGGTGGGCAAAATCGACGCGAAACGAAGGCGTTGGGGCGACAAAATTGCATCGCAGGAAATGCACTCAAAATTGCAGGAAGGAAACGCGATTACGTAAGCGTTCCCGCGGTTGCCGGGGCCATCAGGTAAAAGTGTTATTATTGCGTGAGAGATGCAAAACACAAGTGAAAGTCGGATCAGTTTGCGGTCCGGGCAGCAATTCACCTGCTCGTTACCGGCGCGATCATCGCCATAGATCACCGAGAGCGCAGCATCCGGCGACAGATTTGTGGCCGCTGCGAGTTGATAAATTTTCCGGCTGAGTGAAAGGTTACACGAAGCCTGGCGTCTGCGCCGG
Source organism: Eutolmus rufibarbis (assembly GCA_963920795.1). NCBI lineage: Eukaryota > Metazoa > Arthropoda > Insecta > Diptera > Asilidae > Eutolmus > Eutolmus rufibarbis. The sequence continues at coordinate 43,910,811 of OY987206.1, forward strand.
CCAATTTGAGGGGCCCCCAAGATCGATCGCGGTCTGGTGGAACTTCCTTCCAATCCGTTGATTATCGCCATAACTCGATTAGGCACTTACCTGGTTAATACCTTCCCGTGGGCTAATGATTGGACGCGAAGTCGCCGCTTTGGGGCACTTTATGGGACTCCACGATCTCTAGCATTCGAGACAGTCCGCTGTGGAATTTTTTTCGCATTCCTCCGGTGGAATCGTATTTTTAGCCTCACCTTGCTACAAGTGTCGTGAGAAGATACTCAAAATCCCAACTCGATCCAAAAGATACGTTCACGTGGGATGGAGACGATTTTAATGAATTGCGCGAATTTTTTCAGTCACTTTTGCCCGCGACGAGACTCGGCACGTTGCGAGGTGTAAAAGGGCTGCGATCGAGTCGTGACTTTTTAACTTTATGGTCGAGGTCGTCGTGTGGTTTGAGAACGATTTTAGAGGCGAGGCTTGAAGCTCAACGGCCTGGGAAAATTTAAATTGATTCACACCTGATCTATTAAGTGATGCTTGCGGTTATTCGGAGCACGACATCAAACAAGCTTATTCCAAGATTGATCGCATTTCTGAATATTTTTTTAAGAATCACACGATCGCAGTTAATTTACATATGTAGGTCGAAGGAATGAAATGGAATCATAAAAATTTCAGAAATTGATTAAAATTAAGATTTAACAGCATTTCAAAATTCAGTTGAGTACAAAAATAAAAGTTTGAATCATTGATTTAATGTTTTTAAAGTAGATCTGAACAACCATGAAAAAAAAAATGATTCCTAGTTCTATATATAATTTTTAAAAAGTCATGTTTTGTTGCATCATTTGTAACTTTTGGTATTTATATTCCAATTATTAATACCTAAGTCTACTATATTACAAAATATTCAAAATTTAACATCACGCTTTGGAGCACTTTCACGATCAAATCAGAAATAAAATAAACTTAAATCCTGAAAAGTTTTCCCTTGCAAGCAAAGTACATGCCTCAGTAATTTTGCTCAGAACTGCTTTTGTGCATAAACACACTTCATATGAACTAGGGACTCAAAAATGAAATTTCCCACGGGAAATCTCTCGTCTGTGGTCCACTAGAAAACTCGAAAACTCGCTTAAAACTTTGATTTGAATTCGCACAGTAACCCAAAGTTTCCCTAGTATGCTAAAGCAGTTCAAAAGAAGAAAAAAAAATGAAGGGTTTTTAAGGGCAAGGGTGCACGTAAATCACGTGGAAGTTTTGAGCATATTTTTATTGAATTTACTATGGAATTTCACCTAATTTTTGTTTTCATGGTATTTTCATTTGAAAAAAAGGAGTTGTGGAAGCCGGAAAATATATGACACTTTTCATCTGAGTAAGCAGTGAATGATTTAATTGCTACTGCTGGCTCATGAAAGCATGCGATGCAGCTGGAGCAGAAGTCGTAATTTGCGGGATATGAAAATGTGCAAGCCATAAACACGTCGTCGTCGTCGTCGGTCGACGCCATCGTCGTAATTACCGAGAAAATTCTGCAAAATGCCTGGCAAGGCCTGGGAAAATGGTCCTTGTACTCGAACAATAGGAAAATTACCGGCGAAATCATGTGCGTCGGGGCGGCTGTAAAGGAAGCAATTAGCGAGTAATAGCGCCCCGTCCTCACGTCATGAGCACAGCAATTTTCTACAGAATGGATCTGTCTGTCATCATCCTTTTTCGCATAATTTTAAACGAGTCCGGGGCTCCAGGAAGAGGTGGTGCGGAGCCCCAGCCCAGCCCGGGGTCGGATGACATACGTGGACTGTAATTAATGGGGAAATTTCTTTAAGGTTCCTAATGTCCTTGTTAAGACGACCCCTAATAGTCGGGGAACGAGTTTTCTGCGAGCGCTTGAGTAATTGGACGTCCGCAGTTCAACCGCATGGATCCCAGAAATTCCTGAAAAGGGTTTTTGCCTCCGAGGGTGCGGAGCTAATTTTATTACATCAATAGAGGCTCTGTGCTAAGTGTCAACAGACGCACTCGAGTGAAAGCATATTCAGAGGATTTTAATAGAGTTTACGATGCGCCCTTCAGAAGTGGGGTAATTACCTTTGGAGACATTAAACCTAGCATATATTCATGGGGTTCGGTGTCTCATCTCGCCTTCCATTTCGGGAACAATATCTCAGGGATTGTCTTACTTCGCTAATTAATTAATCGCGCGGGAGCTTTATGCGACTTATATTAATTAGGGAATCCCATAAAACCAAGCGTGTCATTCATGCTGATTAGGGTGAGGTGAGGAGTATATCAAGCGAATTATGGGCTTACAAAATTTCACACTTAAGCCTATATTTCAAGGTTTGTTGCTACAATACACGAGCAAAAGCGAGCTATCTTACAACTAACCAATTTTTTTAAATCTTATGAATATTTGTTTCCTAAAATTATTAAGAGAACAATCGAATTTTAATCGTACAGGAATTATATTTTAAATATATTTTATTGGTGTGAATATAAACGTATAAATATTTTTATTAAATTTTACCCATAAAATAAGCAATAGATTTCAAATAAATCTTTTTCATTTGTGTACGTTCTTTTGATATTCAAAGTTTAATTATAACTTAAAAAATGAGATACTATCAGGTGAGTCCGAAAGTTCGTGCGCATGTTTGGGAAATTTTTAAATAGAGTAAATAAAACACAATTTAACATTTTAATCAATAATATATTTTCCTCCACTATCTACAATTTCTCGCCACCTTACAGGTAGCGTTTTAATTCTATTGCTGTAGAAAGAAAATCACTTGGGGCAATATCCGGGGAGTAAGCATGCCGCATCCTGCTTACTCCCCGGATATTGCTCTAAGTGATTTCCACTTATTTCGTGCCTTATAAAATTTTTTACTAGGGAAAAAGTTAAATTCTAACCAGGATGTACAAAATGAACTTTCAAGTTTTTTTGCATCAAAACCAGAGCGTTACTACAGCAATGGAATTAAAAAGCTACCTGTAAGATGACGAGAAATTGTAGATAGGGGAGGAAAATATATCATAGATTAAAATGTTCAATTGTGTTTTATTTAGACTATTTAAAAATTTTCCAAAAATGCGCACGAACTTTTGGACTGACCTTATATTTGTAGATCTAAGCTCAACAATTGAAAGAATTTAAAAACTTCGTAGAGCAATATTTTTGTTTCAAAACTAATAAATATTTAAGTTTGCAGAGCTTAAAATCAATTGAAACTTTTTTTTTTACAAAAGTGCTAGAAACGCTTGAAATACAATCGATGTGTCTGCACTATACACGAGAATCCGACAATTCGAGTGAGATTTACCCAGAAAATGATAACATTGCATACTCGCAGGCACTTACAATTCAATAGTTCCCATTTCTGGCCGATATTCTCAGTCTTCTGCAAAAACCCTCCGGAGTGCACACAGGGAAGTAATCGAAATTTTCACATTTTCAAGTATTAAATTGCACCCTCCCACTTTCCGGCGACTCCCAAAAAAGGGAAAATATCCGGGAAGGGAACCCCGCAAGTGAAGCCGGCTCGTCCGAACGTGGGGGGGTACTTGAAATTCACTTTTGTGGCAAAGCCGTTCTCTTTCTGGGTTGCGATCGATTTTGTAGGGAAAATCGTATGTGAAAACTGTTCGATCCGGCCGGGGTGGCTGCGCTCTGCACGGAATTATTAATAACATCGGGTGACGGTGGCGGCAGCGGAAGAGCAGTGCAACAAAAGGCTCAAACCCACCCAGCCCCCATCGAAGGAATATCGCCCGAGTTTTACCCGGCCTGTGCCCGGCTTTTCCTCCATCCGCACGGAAGTTAGACGTCGATTATTTCCGCCGGATAGCAACGGATCAGGGGATTTGGTTGTTGCTGCTGTAACAAACACCGCCGGGTTCAATGGACTGCGGCAGGCGAGTTCGTTACACGGCCCGCTGTAAACTGGGTCAGCCCCGGAAAATTAGTCGAGCAATGGGGCGAAGGAATAAACATCGCATGACGGACTTTGTCCTTCTGAACTATTTTTAGGGCTTTTAGGGTTCAGTCCACGCGGTGCCCCATTAATCGCGACATAATGTCCGTTTGTCCATTTTCTAATGCTTTTTATGAGTTTCGAGCTTGTAAACACTTTATATTACAATAGAAATGTGTTACCTTACCATTTTTACTTTACTTAAGTTTATTTTTGAAGTACTTGAACTATAAGAACGGTCATAGAGTTTTGTACCTTACTCAAAATTAATTCGCGTCTTAACTGAATTTTTTTCCAAGAGCTTTATACTCTTTACTTATCAAATTCTGTTTCTTTTCCTTTTCAGACATTCGTTATCAACAAGTGACCGAAATTCATTATGGTGAGTACACAAAACCCTTTCTTTCCCTACTGATTTATTTATGAGCTCGAGTCAGAATCTTTCTGCCCCCGAAGGGACTAAATCCGCTCGGTCAGGCCGTTCCCGTTCCCATGTCCAACAAAATTCTGTGCATTGTTGCCTTTGAAGCTCGTCTGAAGCGCACAAGAGCAGCAGAATCGGGACACGCATAAAAATACCCACAAAAGCTCTCCAGGTAAATAAAACCGACTCGATTTAGCCCTAAACTCAGCCCCGTCCCACCAAAGAGCAGGGTACCTATCTATTTTAAGGGCCATTCCTCCCCCATGAAAACGGTCTGAATGTCTCTGTTTACAGCCCGCTGTAACCGGGAAAAGGGGACTTCGGAGGAGGATCAAAATCGTATTCCGGGAGCAGTATCAAATCAGTTTATCGAAGATTCCCTCTACCTGAACCTGGATACCATGGGTTCCCAATTTCCTGGTGCGTCGGTGGGGTGGGATATGTTCGAGTAAATGGCTGCTTCCTGGAGGGTGGGTGGCGGTTTGTTTCTGTAGTCAAAACAATTTAAGGGATCATCGCTGAAGCGGGACCAGGAGAACCCTGTCCCCCCCGAACCATGTCGGAACCTGTCCAGGAATAGGAAGAATGACAAAAGGAAAATCGGAAAAATCAACAAGTTTTTTGGCTGCGGTAGCGTGTTATGTTCCTCGGTAATGTGGAACGGCTGCATGTTTTTCCTGGTCCTTGGAACATGGACAGAAAAATTTGTTTTCTTTCTGATAACGCGGTGTTCGAATAGCAAGGTAATAGCAGTAGCAGAAATTTAAAAAGAATTTAAAACTTGGTACAGATTTACCAGGACCGTATTAAGACTATTATTTATCTTAATTTCTTTTAGCAAGTTATTTGGGAACAAATATAGCACGAAAGTTTTCCAGACAATATTTTTCTTAAAGACCACAATTAATAGTGCGATGCTCAATTTTGAAACTTCACAATGGCAGATCCAAAGTGGTGGTCTTTTAGTTCTAAATTTGTCTAAAATCTCATAAAAATCGGTTGAATTCGCTGAATTCACGCTTGTGCTGAATTATAAAAATTAAATATTCTGAGTATGAATTTTAACTTAATTTTCACAAAGTTTTCTATAAAAATTGGATTTAATACTTTTCATGGTTGTATTATTTTATAAACACTGTTTTGAAGGTGTTGTCTTGCTTTAATCCAATAATAATAATTCGTTGCTTAGACACTTTAAAGCCTCTGAAAAAAAATCAAAAAACTCAGTTTTCATGATAAGTAGTAGTAGTTGACAAAAGAAGCTGGTTTTGCGCTTAATTTTGATGTAGTCTCTGTTTAATATTAACACAACTTCTAAACTTTGTCTACTCTCTTTCTAACTATGCGTAATTTTCCTCGGGGTGGATTTATATAATTGTAAAAATATCAAAGAAATTCCAAATATAAAACTTTATTTAACTCTTGATTACGTCTTCAGACTATAGCAACTATTACTTGTCTGAAAGGTATAAAACACCCCTGTAATTCATCTTCTCCGCAAAATTCTTTATCCCTTTTGAAAGCCATCAAGAGGAAAATTCACCACATAAAAGTGCACCCAGGCCCTTTAGTGCTGAAACTTTCAAGTGGTGTTCATAATGCGGCCATAAAATATGAGGGGCCCTCTTAAAACAGTGAGCATTTTTATCCTCGTCACCTCTAAGCTCATGACAACGAATAAAAAGACTAAGAAAGTTATTTCGCGCTCGAAACGCAGAAAAAACCACGGCAAGGACCTTTAATGTTTTATTAACATTTTTCATGCCGGTAGAATAGACTTGTGCGACACCCTGTGATGCATACATTCAAGTGGTTCAAGTGAGCAATATTTTATAGTCGGGGCAAAAAAAAACGAGAAAATGTTACAGGGCAGAGCACAGACTCCGCAAGACGCGGCCTGGGCTGCTGAGATTTATTACACTCATTCCGCGCGGCAGTGTTAAAAACACCTGTGACATCGCGACAGCCGCGAACAAGGGGACGATCCTTTTAGTCCTGTTTTTGTCACTTTTGTACCGAGGTACTTTGTTTTTATGTTTTTGTGTCTTCCAGAGAGGCACACACCGGAAGAATGGAGGCGCTAATGCGCTGTTTCCAGGACACGTTAATTTTCAATAAAAACAACAATTTTTCGCCAGAGCCGGGATTATTCCCTGGGGAGTGGGGAAGTGATTGAAACAAGGGCCATAAGCGCCCCCCCCTGAGGGATGAGTGTCCACCTGCAGCAGACTTTTTTAAATATTCAACTGCGGCGGCCAAAGCACTTTCCTTGAGAGCGAACGAAAGATGAAAAATCACAGAGCCGGCGAATGGTAAACAGGGCCATAAACGTAAAATGGAAATATGCTGGCCCTCGCCCCGGGCTGAGCTGCTGCTCTGCAGCATGAGAAATGGGGCTCCAGTCAAAGGGTGGAGTGCAAAGGGACTTCTTTATGGCGCAATCCTTTGAGAAGGATCTGTGCGGAGAGAAAAAAATATAATATGAAGAAAGTGTTCATATTTTATGCGCCCCAAACCGGGGCGAGAGACCGTCCATAATATTAAGCAGTTTGCATAAAATCATACGCTTCGAGGGGACTCCGCTGCAGGCTTCTGGGTACCTCGGGGCTCCGTTGTCCTATTCAATAACTCCTCATTCCCTCGAAACGAGCCCGAGGACTTTGTGCAGCGCCCATCCAATTTGAGGACTCAATCTGGAGCGGCTCAACGGCCCAGTTTACGCCCCAATTGAGGTGACCCCGGCCCCAATTGCACTACCCAATTTACCCTCGAAATCCTTTCATTTCGCCTTGATTGCTCTCAAAAAGAAGCCCTAGCCAGACATAGTTTTTTTACCATTTTTTCGCACATCATCCCCGGCCTCATCATCATCACTCCAAATTCGCCCGGCCCGCCCCCGTGGCCTCGTTGACGGGTTATTATTTTTATGATTCCCTGAAATTACAGCGAAGACGGCACTGAGTGGCGCGACTGCACCGTACTTAAGCCCTCCCCAGGGGGAAGGGAAAATCCTTGAGGGCTCTGGAGACCCAGGGCTCCACTCCTTAAGCCCCAAAGCCCCATCGACGACCCAAAGTAAGACAAAACTTCTCCAGGGACATCCTCGCTGTCCTTGGCTGAATGCGTGCAAATTAAATCATGAGCTGAATATAAGAAAGGCAGAGGAGTGCGGTGCGGGGGCGTTTTTGTATATAAATCACACGCCACGAACGACAGTATTATCCCAATTTTTCGGCTTAATTGGACAAAATCAAGGAAAATTGGAAAAGTTTTCTCTTGTTCATGTGAGTTGGTGGCAATTCATTCGTGTTTGCCGTACGGCTCGTTTCCTTTATGAGATTTTCTTGCGTTTTTCCTTCAATTACTTAATTGGTGGGAGGGCGAAAGGAACGTGGAGCGACGAACTCTTCAAATATTTACCATGAATTCCAAGAATTTCTGGAACGTTTAATTGTTAACTTTGTGATTTCCGGCGTAATTCAGGCGGACAAGTCGAAATAAGAATTATTGCTGGAATGAATGTCTTTCGTACAGTTTGTAGAGTACTTGTCCATCAGTCCTGCACTATCTGGGGGGGACAAAAGGAATTATTGACAAGAAAGACTCAAGAATTTGGGGAGGAAGAGGCCTTAAGAAATCAATTTTGGTAGGAGCAAAAGTCCTACAAAAAAATAGTTCAAAAGAAGTTTATTTGAAGACGTTCCACTCGAAAAAAATTTCTTTGTCTGTTACTTAAAATGAAAATTAAAATTAAAACCATTTTAAGGACTATTAGAATTAGACTTTTAAATCGATCCTTCAAGTCTCGCTTTTACCCTCAACCGTCGATCATAGAGTAATAAAATTAAAAGTAAAATAAGTATGCAAGTGAATTATTTTCTTCCAAACACCTGGTGCAGTTTTTTTTTTGTAGTAAAAAAGATTTAATACTTAGGTATAAATTTAAATTCAGTATTTTGTTTCATGCCACTTCGACGAGAATCGCTGTTTATTGGAATAGCAAGCCTAGGCATATTTCTCAATAGCACAATGGTTTCTCTATAATTTTACATACTTATTATATGAATTTCAACAAACGATTTTTATCATATAAGGATAAAACTCTTGAAGAAATTTAAAGATAATATTAAAACAAGTATTTCAACTTTGTTGATCCTATCCTTTCTCCTACACCTGCAGCTCGGTAATGCACTCTAGTAATTTCATATTTTAAACCAGTTAAGCGTAGGGAGCCTCTCCTTTTAAATTTTAAATTTAAGCCGGTTTAAGCCGGATAATATATATTCTATTCTTTGACTAGTGGGTCCCTAGGTATGTGTACACAATTAGTTTAAAATTGGTTGAAGAGTTTAGAAATTATGAAGAAACATACAGACCTACTCGAGTTTCGTCTAAATCTAGCTTGACTAAAGCTTAGTTAGCATTTATATTTCTATGGAAAACACGCAAACATACATTCAGTTTTATGTATGTATGCACAGATAGATATATTTAAATTTAATTATCTGAAAAATGCTTGCTAAGTCTATATTTAAGTCTTAATGCGCTTTTTTATTTGGCGTCAAATTGCGCGTACTGACCCCCTAAAAATCGATAACCATCGCATGAATTTATTGAGATCCATTTTCCCTTTTAAAACAAAGCCCCAGACGCGACAAAAGTGAGAAAAAATTTCCATTTAGCAGATGCCGCTGGCGTAAAATTAATTTGCAGAAAAATTCAGAAATCTCCAGATGCACACACATTGACTGTTGTCGTCTGGTCTGGTCGCGGAGCCCTAGCGCCACCATCACCACCATCAGCGGGGCTCCAGTCTGCGCCACTCCGCTTCTGGCACTTAATTTATCGTTTCCAATATAAAAGTGCGCCCCAGTTGGCGTCCAGCATTTTATTTGCATTGGGTCCTGCAGGGGCTGCGATATTAAGCAGATGTGTGCCGTGGTGGGTGTATGGATCTGACCCCCGCTGACATGTCGTGCCTGCTCCTTAAGCACATCAGCCCCAGGTCTGGAGCCCTTGGTCCAGATCGGGAGAGATGGAGCAGCATCCACTCGAGCCGGGGGATATAATTACAGTCGTCTTCCACCCGAGGAATGGGAAGCATTCCGGAATTGCGAAATGCCCGGCAAGTCGATAATTCGTTTTCGATTGATTCTTTTATAAGTCCACAGCTCGGAACGGAGCGATATCATTGGGGTTAAAGGTGGTGGTAATGGGCATTCGGTCGAGGGTGATTCTAACGAGATTACAATGATCATTAACGCCACCGACCAAATCGAATTCCTCCTCCTCCTCGAGCACTTTAACTTAGTGAAGAAAAAAGTGCTCCAGAAAACGTTTAGATCATTAAACTTTGCCCGATTATGACTGGAATAATTGTTCCCGCGGGATAGAAACCCCGACTGGCTAGATCAGCTGTATCCAGGCAGCATCTTCTGACTAAAAACTCCCGCGGGAAGAAGGAGCAAGTAGGTATCACGATGACTGCCTAGAAGAATCGCACGAATTGCAAAGGCGGCGCTATTCAAAAAATTTAATTAAAAGACGGAAAACTTTTTCAATCTCCTTCCTTCCAGGGTCCGGTGTGAATAGCACCAGTCCCAGGGCCACACTTTAATTATTTGAGCAGAACTGGTGCTTTGAAAATTGTCTCCAGTCTCCGGAGGCGGACCAGAAACAAACCAAATGAAGTACGAAAAAAAGCGGGACAAATGGGCGGTAAGAGGGAAGAATGCACACATTATATAACAAAAAATAAAAATAAAATCCCCAGGAGGGAGCAACTATGACTTTAAAGAAAAATATAACGATGAGGAGGGCGGCATGTCCTGGGGAGCGACTCAAAAAATCGCTTTTGATTTGGCACAGGGAAATGATTCACTCCCCCGCACAATGGAGTTATGGATATTAAGGCTAGGCATCAATAGACGGGGCCGCCGTCGGCAGTGTCGTCCTCTTTTGTTAATAAAGCAGGACACCCAGATTCATTCCAGCGCATTGTTCATCTCAGAAAAAAAAGGGGGGTAAAACTCTAGAAAATACTTGGAGACACCGCTGCAAATGGGGCTGCAATTTCCATTCACTCATTTTCTGTAGGGTTGGAGTGACAAAAAAATAAATGGTAAAAACGCGAAAAGCATTTCTGTTGGGCGATGAATAGCAAAAGAGCCACTAACAAATTTTTCCTCTGAGACGCAAATGAAAATTTATAGAAATGGAAGTGGGCGAAAGCCATTAAGGGATGAGCCCGGATTTCGGGAACATTGCCCGAACGTGTTCGTTGGTAGCGTGAAGCAACAATAAAATAAAATAAAAAAGGAAAAATTGCGGACTGTTGCAGACATATGCGGAAAGACAATTTATCTGCACACAACACGACCAGCAAAATGCCCGGAAATTTCTGCGGTGTTTTAGGGAAATTGAAAATGCAGATCAGCCCCGGTACAGGGATCATTTCCGGGGGGGAGCCCCCTCACACCTCGCATTTCAACTTATGGAGTCGCACCACCATCGCATCGGTTTCATCGTATTGTTCACGTGGCTGCTGGTGCTCCCGGCGGGGGGGCACCGCGTTGCCTAGACACACTTTGAAATATAGTTGAGAGCCCCCCTCATCCCACAGGCGCAAGGTGAATGTCTCTTCCGCCAAAACATAAGTCTTCCTCCTCCCACGCATCCTAGGGAACAGCACCGGGGTACTTTGGGATGCAAGGCGGTGGGTTTAAACCGTTTTCGGGATTATTTACTATCGGGTTTATTGCTTAAACATTTTATGGCGCATGTGAGCCTCCCGGATGGAGGGCTCTGGAGGATCCGCCGGGTGATAGAGCTCTTCGCCAAATGATTTACTTAATCTGTGGGATTTATGCAGCCAACATGGGAAACTGCGGCTTGCATTATTTATTCCGGTGGCACTTATTCTGACTTGTGCCATTTTATGTTTCTAGACTCTAGAGGATACATAAACGCCCGCAGATAAGCGAACGAATTCAATTGCCCGGATAAAATGTTTAGACTGAAATGCAACCATTTTCGCTGTAAAGGACTATGATTCTTTCCATTGTCTGCGATTGTTAAAAGTCTGCAACGATCTATAAGCATAAACCACTGAAAAAAAATATTAAGACTTAGCTCCGATGCTCAAGAGACATAAAACTCTTGCCACAGTCATTGGTAAGCAATCATCAATATAGTTTTATGGTCACAAAAGTTGATGACTTCCATGAAACCATGGATACTTTATCGAATAGTTTGCCTTTTCAGCAAAAATGAATGAAGTTAGGGCTCTAATTCTTTTCTCACTTGTTTCCATTATCTGGTGTATGTTTTAACTTCGTTTTCGAACATATCGTTCGATTCTATGGATTATTCTGAATAACGTTTATATTTAGAAAATGCATAGGTACATAAATTAAGAAAATACATAAAATCTTACTTTTTCTACGTTCAATAGAGCAGGGATGATTAATAAAGGGCTATAATAATCCTCTAAGTGTCCTTTTCCATTGATTTCTCCCCTCTGTCCAACATAAAAAAGGAATGCTTCTGAAAACTAAAAGTTTCCGTAAAATTGAAGTAGTTCACAGTGCATACTGTATGTAAGTGCTTCACTGAATTTAAAACCTTGCTATTTTATAATAAATACCCACTGTAAACAAACAAATCAATTTTTTTAATTTAGCAAAGTACATGTTTCAAAATATGCGGTGAATCGAATTTGGGTCTTTTTGGTTCTAGTCCAACATGCCCAATGCTCGGCAACAGTTGACTTTTTTAATTCAATCAGGATCTCGAATTAAAAGTTCGTCGTGATACTTTACATTTTATGTTTCGACCTAATTTATTAATTTACGGAATTGTTAAGTAATTAAGAAATCAACAAGTTTACTACAATTTTCAGGTAGTATAAAATAAAGTAAGTACCTACTTTACACCAAAATCCATTACTTCAAAATTAAGTTTCCCCTTACTTCGTTTTAATTACGAAAGTACAAAATACCCACAGTTGCCTGAGGGTTTCATGAGACCTAATCTCCCCGCAGTTGTCTATCTCGCCAGGATCAATTTACACATCAAAGAAGCGTGAAGCAAATTAACTCGGATGAAATCCGGGCACATAACCCTTAACCCCCAGCTGACCACTGCTTTGCGCAGCGAAATTGAATTTCCAGGCACACTTCTGACGCGCTCTAGCCCTTTGCTAACCACGGGAATCTCAAGAGACCCCGAAAACGAGTTGACCAGCATATGCACTGCGGACACTTGCTAAGCAGGGAATTCACAGTCCGCCCTCGTCGTACACCCGCTAAATCAAATATTCTGTTTAATTAGGTTTCGGGAGGGGCTGCAGGGACTGCTCTGGACGGACACTCATATCTCCACAATCTTTCCAGCAAGTTCCACCTCGCCTCGTTGGCCGATTTTCCAATCAAATTGAGTTCTTGAGTCTCAAACTTTCTTCCCTGAATGGGGCTGAACTTTCTTCGTAACTAAAATTGAGTTCGACAACTATGCCGAGGACGTGGACAGAAATTGTCTCTTGAGTTTGATAGTCGTCGAGGCCCTTTAATCGCGGTGAGGAGGGAAACCAATCGAATTACTTCTAATTACCGCCAAAGTGCCTGGAGACGGTTCTCAGGACGACATTAAATCGCAAACTTGGCCCCAGGCAAGTTCACAAATTCTGCGATAGTCCTTGGCTCCGCACGCACCTCACAAATCTAAATCGAATGAAGTCAAATGAATCCCCATCCGGCCATAACTTTGCACGCATTTTGCTCCTCTAGGTCCGTAGCGCTAGCTCGCCGGAGGCCACTTTTAGGAAATCTAAAAATGTATTTCTCTCCTTCTCCTGTCTAAAATCGATTTCACCAACGAAAATATATTTCCCGGCCGCAGAAGAGCCCCCCAGCCTCCCATGCATCAAAGAGTCTTCCGTTCAGGAGCATAATCATCGGAAAGTAGGGCTCCTCCGGCTGGCAGGAAGTAAATTCCACCGCCACAAATAAATTTCGTCTTGGAATAGTATAAATTTCTGATCCTTAATTTATTTATTATGATCCCCCAAAATGCGGGGCCGGTTGGTTCATAGGATCCATTGGCCGAGTGAAGCTCGGGGTGGAGGAGCATTTTAAAAGGACACGATGAGGTGGCGGGTGATATGAGCTCCGGGAAGGGAAATATACCACCAAAAAGATACCTCTGGTCTAAGCAAAACCTTCCGGCGGCGTTCCCTCGAGTGCCATTTAAATTAATTTATTTTACAGAAAGTTTTTTGTGGGTGCCTAATTTGGGACGAATTCAGGGCTTGTTCGCACCAAGGGAATTACTGCGACACCGTTTGAGGCTAACGAAGTGTCGAGTTTTGTGCGTATTTTGGTTGCCATCCTCGCTCGACTGATTGGGGTCGTTTCGTAGATGAAAAGATATCGTTTATTTCTGGAGGGTAGCTTCCATATTTAATGTTTGCTTACATCAATTCGGGATGGGGTGGATTAATTTTGGATGTTTTACTTATTTAAAGAAATTATTTGCTATCCTTTCTCAATTTCTCATAACTTAATTAACTAATTTTAAAGTCTCCGCCGCGCCGGGTCGAACATGGGTTGACAACACGAATTTAACATTAATTAAAGCCTTGCCGGATGCTACAGTTTGGTGTTACACACAGTTTAAGAGTGGATTAGTTCAGATCGGCAATTTCTACTAGGGCTCTAAGAATGACTCGAATAATTGAATAGTTCAATTTAAAGCTCTCAAGCACTTATAGTTAGAAATTAAAAATGGATAATCGATTTTTTCGGCCGACCCTAACGTAAGGAAAAGGAGGAACTTACTTGATCCGCCCTTTTCTTTTCGAGCTCTAGTTACCTTATTGTAGTTGCAGATCATATTTCAAGTATCTGAGTCAGAGCCGGATCAAGCCATAGAGGCCTCTATTGCAATGCAAACCTCGGGACCCCTTTCATTTTCTTACTTCATAAAACAGATATTTTTTACATTAATTTAATTTAATATATGTACGATGTTTTTTTTTTTACTGCATATTATGTTATGGCACAATGAATAAGGAACAGGATGTCAATTTAAGAAATAAAAATACGTAAACACTTGAAATTTCGATCAGATTACGATGGCGGTAAAGTATCACCCTGTTCAATATACAGATTTTAAAATAATACAAATCTACTATTAGGACAATTTCTTGATTTATATGTCATTTATTAAATTTTCAAAATTATAAATGCAATATTTGCGAAATAGTGATTATGATGAATGATCAAATAACCAAGTTTTTAAACATTAACTTTCCTCAATTTTTGTGATGCAAAATGCACTCAATATACATATCTAAATCAATTTTTGGCGTTCAAACTTTTGACGATCGAAGACAATTTTTAAAAGTATCAATTTTAAAAAGTTTTGCTCACCAGTGGTGCTTGTAATAGTTGTAATCATCAGACTTTTATATAGTTTTGAAACTTGACCTTTGTAGAATGAAAATAACAAATTAAATGACTCTAACGAATATTGTACAAAAAAAAATAATAATATTATTCTTGGGCTGCGGGACCCATACGCAATATCCTACTTTGCCTTTAGATTCATCTGCTGACTACTAAAACAAGTAGAATTTACATTGGTTAGTTGGCTCGTTTGTTTTAGAAATACAAAGATTTTTCGAAAGCAGATTTTAAATAAAAATTTTTATTCCACACTTTTTATTATTAGATATTAATGAGTCTAGACCTATACATAAGAAGCCATTTTTGGTTCCTGTATACATATTGAACTTTTAAAATTAAACACCAAATATGAAATCAGTGACCTCAAAAATCTTCTCGTACTGATTTTCACTTTTTGTACTGTAGAAACTCGAACTTGTTGTTGTCGTTCGAATGTGTTTGTCTAAACTGTAAGTTTGTATGTAAAATGACTTGGAAAAATAAATCAAATTTGGCTAAAAAATCGTTCATTTCAAAGTCACGGACTTATCAACAGTCACGAAAATCATGCTCAAGAACTGAAAGAGCGGATCAGAACTAAGTGGATATCCCCCACAGATTTCATTGCCAATTATGAGCTCCCTCAGGAGCAGTGTACCCGTCGGCTCCGGTGCTCATTTCTCATGTGTAAAAATTAATTAGTACCATTCGAGCACCATAATTCCTCCATAATCGCCCTCGATTTAATTATATTTCCCCCGCCCCTTCGGTTTGAATTCGAATTATGATAACTTATTCACCCTATTTTATTTCGAGCACGCACTCATAACCCGTGACCTGGCGCCCCCGCCCGGTTCGGCGGCAATAAATAAAAAACGAAAATGAAAATAAAATTAAGTAAAAGCGGCTCCACGGTCAGTTGGTTTAATTGGCGCTGAGACTCCGGAGCGCCCCGTCCCGGCACATTAGCCCCCGTGGGAGCCGGGTGCCGGGTGCCGGGGCAAAATCTGTTAACACTCAATAACGCTCGGGTTGCCCGCGTTTACCAGCCCTCGCTAATTTATCTGTAAACCTGAAAATTTGTAATTCGCGCAGAATTCGCGGGGAGTTCCACGCAATTGAGTGCTCAGCAGCCAGATGGAAGCTGAACGAGCGGCTCCCGCGCGAGCTGATTTTCATTTACAAACCCCCTGCAAAGGAAACGGATGGGAAAAGTCTTAAGATTTTTCAAGGAGATGGAGCTGTTTACGGCTCCTTGAACAATTTAACGATTTAATTTCAAGAGATTTTGTTGTTTATATGAAAGAGATAATAACAAATTACCTGAGACGTACTACCGCATCCGTTATAAACACTTTTACAAATATCACTGATTTATTTACAAAACACTTTTTATAAAAACGCGATCTAAGTTTGCGGTATCATCAACTGCGTAAAACTACCACATTCTTCATAAACATCGTATTTCTAATTTAAACTTACGGAACTTAGGGATATTAAAAATGTTGTGAGCTATGTAAATAAATACTGGGAAAGGGAAAGCAACAAAATTTAAGAAAATCTTATAGTTTCTAAAGCCAAGATCACTTTTCTTATTATTAGACTGCGGATTATATGCAAATGCATATTATGCATTTGTTAAAAACTTAAGATAAACAAATAATTTCACTCCAGAAATTATTTATATCATTAGTAACTTCAATTTATACATGTACAATGATATAAGAAATTTCTGCGGTGAAATTATTTGTTTATCTTAACAAATGCATAATATGCATTTGCATATAATCCGCAGTCTACTTATTATATACAGAATATAGACACTTTTCTAAAAACAATAACTGACAAGACAAGAACTGGCTATGAATGTTTGGGCTTATAAAAATTTTCAAAAACCGTTTATTGTTTCAAATATTAAAACTTTTTGAAAAATTAGTTTATGGACAAATTATCTAGCAATATTATATTTTCCAATTCATTGTTATGTCGACTATTATTTTCTTATTTATATCATACTTTCTTGTTGTGGGTTTTTGCATCATAACAAAAATAATTGTTAAATTAAAAAGCAAGACAACGGATATTTCAATTTCAATCCAATTTTCTCCCAGTGTACAGAATTTTCTACTTCTCAAAATAAACTTGTATTCTGGAAAATGAATTTAATGACCATCGATCAAACTCCATTAGGTTTAATAGCGGCCAACAGTGCTTCCTTGCGGTCGCTTCAGGTTCACGTTTTGAATCAGGCCGAATGTATCTGATCGAGAGATAAAAACGGCACAAATCCCGGCAAATAGATCTCACCTTGATCGTGATCACGAAAGTTCGATCATGGATTAGTCATTCGAGCGTGCTCGCGTTCCAGCATTCCTACCGGGACGCCGCATTTCTCGGATCATAATCGATCGTCATCGTGATTGCTCGATCGGTGAAGTGGCTGCTAATTGGGCTAGATTTAGATAGAAAGATAAAAGTAGATGCTAGATCGACGTATATATCTAATTGAAAAAGTTGCAAACGCAGCGCTTTCCGGTTCCAATAGCATCGGCGCATGCGTGCCCCCTCTCCTCTTTTAGCATAACCCCTTATGATGCATGCTGCCGATCCGCTTTCCGACTAATGCACGACATGTGCCGTGTGGTGCAAGTCGGAAATGCCAAAAGAATTTTTATGTGGGAAAAAATATCGCGTTTATCGCACCCACCAGGGCAAAAGATATCTCGGCCAGATTACGCCAAAATTAATGGTGCTTTTTTTTATTCGTTATTATTTCTTTCTGCAAAAGACGGTGCGAAAATTCGCGCCAAAGAGAGTCACTGGCCCAGCTCTTAACTGGAGTGCATCCGACTAATTGCGCAGTTCGAACAATAGCAACTAGCGTGCTGCTGCAGCGTGCAAGTCTTGCAAAAAAATGCAACTCCTGCAAGGGAAGGGTGCAGCCAGTCGGTTCAAATTTGCAGAGGGTGCTCGCATTTCTTCAGTTCCATTACCGATCTTCGCAAGACGTTCACTAACCAGCCGCCTCGCGGGGCCCCAAGTCGTGAAATATGCGACAATTGGCCAAAGGCATGGAACCGCGCGACTCGGTTGTGCGTAAAAATTTAAAAATTACAAATTGCAAATCGTCAAATTGCGCAGGCGCGTATCACTTGACCGCGCATTTGTCGCGAATCTCCTCACCGTCAGCGGTTTTGCGGCTGGCCTCTTGGGTGCCTCCTCGAACTCGAAGTCGACTTGCGGTTCAAATCCACCGTGAGAATTTCTCCCGAGTTAGTCACTTGCAGCCCGCGTCGCGTGCTCGACGTGGTCGCAAATAAAATTCGCGCTCGTTGGTGGCATTAATTAAATAAATTTTTCGCGCTGATATTCATCGCATATCTCAGTGATTCGATCACGCGGGTGGGAGAAGTTATCAGTGTCGCGGTCGCGACGTGATAAGGATATTTTTTTTATTTTTTGTGGAGCCAGGTGGTTTTGTTTTATATTTTCCTGCGGCAGTTCGTCGTCTATTTTCCCACTGATAGAAAGATTCAATGGGCTGTGTGTGCATATTGAAAGTGAAATTATGCGCCGAGTTTCCCAAGTGATTCAGTGAATGCCTCTTCGATTCGAAATGGCTTCCACCGTGGGACGGAATTTCTTGGAACGATTTTGGTCAAGGTCGACTTTTAGGTAAGAATTTTTTCTCGCACCTCCGGGACACGGTTGGCTGAGATCCATTCATTGGGAATTGTTTCAAAATTTCGAGCTCCTTTTATTACCAGTCCGACGATTTCTAAGAAAGGAGTGAGTGACAAATGCTCTCGAAAGACTGACTCAATAATAATTTCCGCTTTCAATTTAAGACTCCAAACTTGAAAACATAATTTCCATGAATTTCGATTAAATCTGTGACGTATAGCCGCACTGCGTCCTTTTATAAGTTTTTAGTCTATCACATTAGCTTCCAATTTGTAACTATATGTACCATAAAATAAAACAAAAAGAGACATTTTCGTGATAGGTAAATTTTCTTTAAAGCACATGTGATTAGATTTTTACTTTTACGATGTGGACTCCCGCGATAACGCAAGTTAAAAATAGATCATAAAACTACTATACTTTGAGCAAATGAAACTACGTAAAATGTTTTTTAGTGGAAAATATGCACAACAAAGGAATTAGCTCAAGGCTTTCTTTACTGTTGACTCACTTTAAAATGATAAAAAAAGTGATATTTTTACTTTCACGATCGTCTAAAAGTTCAAATTAAGAGTTTTTCTAAAAGTTCAAATTAAGAGTTTTTGATGAAAATCACATTTATATTTTTATATATCCGCTTATGTGTCTATTTATTGACTTCTATAACCTAAACTGCATGCCGATCTTGTTTAAAGTTTAAATCTTGAAGTTTCAAATCATTACTTAGCAGAAGTATCTTTTGTAGTTTTTCAAAACTCGATTGAGGGCTAGTTTTTATTACTTTTAGCTTTGGCTAAATTGACTAAGCAAATTTCGATGGTATGTAAGAGTTGCCGGCCATTTATAATATGAATGATGAAATATCTAGTTTTTCAGAGAAATAGGGCCAAAATGCAGTAAAATTTGTACAATTTTATTATAAATCTGTTAAAGGAATTAAAAACTGTGGCAAAACAGGATAAATAAAACTGAGCCTTTTCTAGGTGTTAAGATAGTCGCTTTTTCTAGCATGGCTGCTGGTAAAAACGCAGCAAGCGTAAGAAAACAATGTTCCTAAAGCATTAAACGGCCAAGGTAAATGTGAGGTTTATGATAATTAATGTCTAAAGTCTCAATAAATGTTTCATAATTGTCTTAATGATCGTAAAATAATATTTTCATTTAATATTCATTGACTTCCTAAAGGGTAGCTATGCAATTTATAAAAATACTCTCTCAATTATTGTCCAATTGCAATTAATTCAAATATCTTTTAAATGTTTATGCCGAATGCAAGTGATCATTGACAGCAATTGACTGGTTAATAATCCGCTTCAAAAAACATAAATATTATCTTTCAGCGCTCTGTGCAAATTGGAAAATTTTCACAAATTTAAGTATTTATTTATTTATTTATTTTTTGAATAGGTGCTAGTTTTCCATCCAAACAGGTCATCCAAAATTTCATCTAGCCAATTCCTTCGAATCGCACTAATAAAAACGGCATCCATTTGTGGGCCCATTTTCCATTTCGCATAAAATTCCCCGCCGCATAAATTGCGACTTTCATCCGACCAAAACAAAAATAAATTGAAAAATTTTTCCACAAAACTTTTAGCGCTGCACCATAAATTTCTAGTGGAACTCAACGAAGGCATGGTGCAGTTGCATAGGCCGGGGCTGCTCCGGCGGCATAAGGGCCGCCGGGTGTAGATCCCGGTGCATCGTAGCACGTAGCAGAGCAAATTAAAGCAAAGGACCTACTGTGGACTTTTAGGGGGCGCCATCTATCAACCACGGAACGTATTAATTGTAGTGCAATGCCACTCGGCCGGGGCTCCGCTTTAAATTATTGAATTATTGGGGCCCCGCACGGCGCATATGTTTG
Organism: Eutolmus rufibarbis; assembly: GCA_963920795.1. NCBI lineage: Eukaryota > Metazoa > Arthropoda > Insecta > Diptera > Asilidae > Eutolmus > Eutolmus rufibarbis. Next base: position 43,931,202 of record OY987206.1, read on the forward strand.
CCATTCGCATTGTAATTGTTTTCCTCGATAATTTATTGCCGGCGATTAAAGTTGCAGCACGGCGGGGGCGAGGTGCTGCCGAGGAAGGAGCTTTCCTCGTCGTCTTGTGTGTCGGGGGTGGCTGGGGGCGAGAGGTTTTCGGTGGTGTAGGAGGACACTCGGTCGAAATGACGGTGGTGGAAACACATTTCGTGAAAATGCCTGGCATCGCAGACGGGGAAGATTTAAGTGAAAAGTTTTACCACAAGATTAGATGCATTAAGAGATGAGGGCGGGATTTTGGGAGTTTATTTATTTCACTTTTCGCGGAAGGGAGCCCCTTTTGTTTTCTACAGTTAGTAAATTATTGTTTGTGGTACAGCTGAAATTTGTTGGGCACTGGATCAATGTCCTCTGTACTATCACTTTTTGTCCACCAACTTGGCAGTTCTCTTTGATAACTATATAAAATCTTGGATTTTTTTTATGTTCTTCAACTGTCTTATACTAAATTAATATCATATCGAATTATCAGTTTTTTGGGGATTAAAGGACGAAACATTTTTTTTATGTTTGATTTTATTTTGTCGAATTAGATTAAAATTAACGTATTGCCTAGCTCTACTATATAGTTCATGAAACCAAAAATCACTTATCAATAAACAATTTCTTATTTAGTCGAGTAAAGCATACCTGGAACTAGAGAAAGATACCTTCTTGAAGTTAGATTTATTGCACCGTCCCTAATTCTGGGAAATCTATTCGATTGGTTAATTATATGGCCATTAAAAAGGTAAAAAGTTGGTGTTAGAAAAGATTTCTATTTGAAATTTTTACATTTAATTACCGGAAATAGATATTTAGTAGATGTATAAAAACCATATAAGGTAATAAATATTTGAGCAAAACTAAAATTAATATCCCGAAACAGGTTTTAAAAGAAAATGTAGTAAATATAGGCTAAATTATTTAAGACGAAATATATGCCCGTGTTGAAAAAAGTCCATTTAGAAATAACCTCGTTTAAAAAAAATATAAAGAAAGAAATCGATTGTTTGAGAATTGTGATGGGATAGTCTCCTAAAGTGCTTTTTAGGTTTCATTTTTGAATTAAATTGCATAGACACTCGATTTAATGGCAGACATCTCCAAAATTCATCATAAGGCAAATTAAATTGAGCCGGTTGCGCAACAATTTCCTGCCAATTACGCCGGATGTTCGTGTGGCCAGTTTTCTGACCTGTGCCAGGTTATTACAAGAAAAATTCAGTAAAAAAGAAAAATATTAACACGTCCACTCATCAAAAGTTGATTCATGAAATTTCCTCGAAAATGACCCCCCCTGTAAACTCAGCACGAATTTGTTTGTTATGTGCACTTGACTTTCAGTTTCAGTGGAAATCGAGTCGAAAAGCAGAAACAATGAAATTACTCGCGAAAATGGAACTGGAAAAAACGCTGAACGAATGAGATACGCACACAGTCTTAGATTTAAGATAATTATGCGTTGATTTGGAGCTGGACTAGTTCCTAGACAGTAAATAGTAAAAAACGCCATTAAGAGCAACGCCACGTTATTGTGGTGCTTTCTAAGATCGATCAACCTCAGCTCAATTTGGCGGGACAGGTAAACAAGAGGTGCGAGGTGGGGCCCATTCGTCGCGGCAGGTAAGATCGCCGCGAGTTCCCAAGAAATCAAGACAATCTGTACGTTTGCCATTTCGCACGGGACAAGGTTACGAGCTAATAATAACAATAGATGAAAAACTGAATGCGCGCAAAAAGCGCAAAAGCACTCGCAACGCGCACCGAAGCGTTCGAGGTTTTCTATCTTTTTGGCGGAGTAATTCTCGTGATCATAGTCGCAGACGCAAACGCCTTTCATGCCAATGAAGATTGAAACTTTATGACGTGCTGAGTCCCTTGGAATGCGGCAGTGCGTCCGCCGCCAGTCTTAGCACCTCTAAATGCGTCAGCTGACTCAGATCGACGCACTGTCGAAAGGAGGTGCATCTCCTGCCTCCATTCTCCGGGCGATGGACCCAGAGTCTTTGATAAAATTCAATTTGAAAAAGACCTGTTGGTTGGGGCTGCAGCTCAGACTGATAAAATCAGCAATTTTGAGGGAAACATCTGAGCGACCGAAATATGCGCGGACGGGCGATCAACGAACCTTCCAAAAGAATCCGCGACATTCTCCAAGTCGGTGCCAAAGTCTAAAATTATTGAGACTGGCAAGCACTTTGCATTCGCAGCCTGACATCTTTATTATTAGTGAGGCGAGTAAATTTCGCGGGAGCTGCGATGCGCTTTATGGGGCTTCGCCACTCGACCGGAATATTGCCAGTGTCGTGCGTTATGAACTGCAGATGTTTTGGGGCACCGGAATGTATCCCGGCTACATCGGGACGCGATCCGCCGGACAAAACTGGGACTGTTTAGACTGGACTGGATGGGAGGTCCAGACGATCTCAGGAAAAACATAACGTCGACACATCTCTGGAGGACTACCACATGTCTTTTGTGGAGGAAACTAACCTCGTAGGCGGTGCCGAGTCCGTTGGCACACTTTCAAGATATATGTAAATGTTAGGTCTGATCGGTGCCCGGATGTGCGGATTTGGCACAGGTGCCTCCGTACGAGATCAAACCACCTTTAGTTTTAAAGCATATTTTCTTTTATTTCTAATATATTTTTGATTTTATACTCCTTAAGTATGTATAAATAATTCCCAAATCCATTAAAAGAGGAATTCTTTTAGTATAAACGATATATTTAATTAATATAAAGCATTATTCACCAATTTTACATGTTACTATATGATTAAAAAACAAAAACCAGAACTTTTAATTACAAACGTTTAGACAAGCCTATTAAATCTATATATGTATAGTACCAATACGTCACATTCTTCAAAAAAAAGGAGACGCTATTCAAATTAATAAACATAATATAGTTTTTTCATAAATATTCATGTATTTTTAATTTTGTAGAGGGTTAATTTTTTTCGTTAAATTCATACAAGCTGCAAATTAATACAGTTTAATTTAATACTGCTTTAATCTAAAGAATTTAAAATATACAACAATTTGTTCATCTATAATACATAAAATATAATACTAAAATCTCCTACTTTTGTTTTGATTCATTAAATTTATTTTTTGTCCAACTGCAGCAAAGCTAAAGTTAATTTGTTACCTTATAGCCCCTAAAGTACTGGACGGATTTTAATAAATGAGGTATCGTTTGATGCGTCTTGATATTGAACCTGTTATAGGCTATACGATGTCATCTGAAATCCAATATGATGTATATTAAATGCAAGTCACTAAAATATTCAATTTAAAATAAATTTATCGTGTTTGGTATAAAATTAAAGGTCTTGATGAGTTGAATAGATCTTAAGACTATATAATTTATATATTATATTATATGTATTATAGTTTTTATATAAAATTAAAAAAAAAATAAGCTGTTTTAAAAATTAATAGGTCTATAGAAAACTAGACTATTTTACATTTCGCAATTATTTTTTTAAAGGTATGCCTTGTATTTATTCATTTTTACTATGAGTTTGAAAATGTTTCTGTTCAAGCAAAGCCAAATGTCTAAAAAAAAAAAATCTGCCTAAACTGAGTGTGAATGTCCCTTATCAAACTTGATATCAAATTGAAGCCAATAAAGAACTATTCGCCAAATACTTAGCTCCTTATCTCAACAGCAACTCCACAAAGAGCTCATTGACACACTGAATGTAAATAAGATTTGAATCCGTATTTAAGCCAAAATTGCCTATTTGGGCATGTGCGAGGCGAGGCGATTCATCAAAACCGGCAAAGCGGCCAGGGGGCGGCAGTCGTAATCGCCTTAGGACCGGCTGTACGCTGGTTAATCCTTCCCGGGCGCCGCGACGTAATCCCGGCGAGACTCCCGCCACTGTCCTCCCGGAGTAGAAGTAAAAAGGCAAAGTGGCGCAGTCCACCCCTTCCGGGCGTTCGCCATGTGTGACATTTTCGAGGCGAACGAGACTTCTGCCGGGCGATTATCTCCCGTAGTCGCGCAGAAGGGCAACTGACGCGCCACACCGCGCTGCCGGAGTCGCATTAAACTGCGATAAAAACAGATAAAAGATAAAATTGTGTCACCAGATAAGCAGCTCTCGCCGGAATTGAACAACGCGAATTTTTCAGCGTTTTTTCTCATTTTCACTGTTTTTGCAGGGGGTGTAAATTAGCGAGCAAATCGCTGAAGGCTTTGTCCTTCGTGATTTACGACTCATTAGCCCTTGGGGCGCGCTAAGCCGACCGTCGTAAGACCGGCAGCGCCTCATCCGCTTGCGACTGCTCAGTCGGCTCGGCTTAAATTCCGATTATAAAACACGGGCGCTGGATTGCGTGATACGCGATGCATGCCGTCGTGAAACCTGAGCCGAGATTAAGGGAAATGCGAGGTCAAACGAGAGAAAATCGCCTGCATAAAGCACGACACGGCGTGTGACATTATTATGCAAATCGCGGGAGGTACCCTGAGTCTGGGTATTGCAACAATTCTATTTTATATCTTTGTTCATTCGCTGGTCGTTGAGATAGATAGGTTAGTTAGATAGATAGGTAGATGTATATTAAGTGTCGGGGTCTCTTCTCTCAGCCACTCCCTGACAACTGGGAAATTACATAAATCACATAATACGCGGTGGGACCCACCTGCATTTTATACTCAGGTGAGTGTATCTTTTCTGCTTTCAACGATGGAGCGTTTTTTTACTTTTCCTTCCTACTTAGTGCCTACGAGTATTTCACTTTCCGCGAAAATGATATGCAATTTTCTCGCTATTTCCTCAGAACATTATATCTTGTAAAAAGGTAAAAAGCTAGACTTGGGTCGGAAATCTGACCTCTTTAATGGCCAGCAATTTGTAAAGTGTCTTGCTCAATAGATCACGCTCGTTTTGAGTATCGTTTTAGGTCCCTTGGAATTCCAGCGGAAATTGAATAATTTTACGATCTGAGTAATGACCACTTCAATGGGTGCTTTTTAGTAATTTATTATTGTGCACTTCACTATGTCTGTTTTTAAGTTCAATTCAATCAAACTTTCCAAAATGTGCTTCGCTGACAGGTATCGAATTTATTTTATTTTATACATACATATTTTCAATAGAAAATAATTTTGCATTTTACTTAAAGTGGGTCGTGTACGAACTACATATATGACTAAAATTTAGCCGATAAATTAGAGGATTAACCCTCCCTACTGATTTTCGATATTTTGTAAAATGCAGTTGGCACTATTAAGAGATTGAAAAAATCGTTCTTTGAATTTGGTGCAGTTATCTAAAAAGCCTGTCTGTTGTCTTTTGATTTAACTAGTAATCTATAATTTTAAATGCATTCAATTAAAATTAAATATATTAAAAGAGAGTGACTATTTTCACCTTAAAAAACGTGAAACCAGAAACCAGAAACCAGAAACCAGAAAAAATAAATTCATTCAAATTACAAAATGCCTATTAACTAAAGATTTTCCTTTTACAAAATGCCTACTAACTAAAGATTTTCCTTTTACAAAATGCCTACTAAATAAAGATTTTCCTTTTACTGTGAATTTATTTTTTCTGGTTTCTGGTTTCTGGTTTCTGGTTTCACGTTTTAAGGTGAAAATAGTCACCTCCATATTAAAATTAGAAATTAAGTAACATTTTCTTTCCATAAATCATCATTCTTTATTATCCACGAAAAATTAAGAAAAAATTGTTTATTTCTTCTGAGACCTCTTCATATTTATTCTTTCTTTCAGAAACTGAGTGGAATTTTTTCCAGAGAAAAACAAAAGAAATCGTAATACCACTTCACTTACAATCCACGCAAAGTCCCCCATCATCCCAAGTCCAATTGAAGTTATTATTTCTTCTTGTGGAAGTAATAAATAAAGCCAACCACTAGCTTCAATTACTCCGATTGTGTTCCAGAGTCCAGGACTTCTAACTTTTACCTGTGTAATTTAACCTTTAATTGATTTTGAAAGATCTGCTCCAAGACTCGAGAAGTCCCTGGAAACATGGAACGAAAGTACGCACAAAAGTGCGCCGGGGAGGGGGGCGTAATGCGGTAAAAAGCTCGTAAAGCTGTTGTTCGGGCTTAAACAGAGGCGAGTTCTTTTATTCGAACAACAACTCCTCGAGATGTCCGAGGGCGAAGGGGCGGAGCCCCAGAGCATTGGTGGTGCGGATGCTGGTGGATAGGGAGTTCATTTAATCGCTTATGTCTCTCCCCGTCCAGGGGATCGGTGCGGTGTGCGGTTGCAGCGGTAAGGCCCACCAGGAGCCCCAGCAGCCCCCGGACCAGCATCCAACATCCAGCAGATGCTATCTCTTCGGCAGGGTTTATGTGCTCAGTCAGAAAAAGTAATTTGTCCCACAGGAGCACTAAGGATAACTGGGAAGGACGATATTTAATTATCCTGAAACAGGAACAATCGTCTGGCTCCAGGCCCCAGCAGCCGCCAGTAGCCCTCGGAGCCCTGATTAGCTTCTTTTGCACCTCTCACCGTCTGGCGCGGCGCTTACAAGAGCCGTCAGGTTCTGCCTATTCGTCATTCTGCCCTTCCACCTCAGCAGTTTTAGCGAATTTATTTCAGTTCCAGGTCTGAGTGAACACTTACTCTTCTGACCTTTCGCGGAATTTCTACAACCATTAAGAGAAGTACCTCTGTTATTGTGAAATTATTCACCCCTCACCCCCGGCTAGCTGACAGGCTAACAATCCTATAAACAAATGTTCTTAAAACAGCCGATTTGCATGATTGGGCAGTTCTCCCGACGTTGACGGGAGCCTCATCCCAGCCAAGAGGTCGCGATGTAATTGCCTCTTTTAAGTACTTTTCCGACAAATTGCTTTCGTCCCGCAAAAAAGCGAAATAAGTTAAAAATTCGCTTTGTTTTACGGCCTGACAATAAACTGAAGATGGTTTGCTTCGAGCTATTTTCTCAGCTTCGCAACGTCGCTCGGAGGAGTGAGTTAAGGAAGTAAGAGGCTCTAGTGAAAGACCTAAAGATAGAAGAATTGAAAATTGAGAATTGAGAATTTAGTCAGAGCTAAAGTTGGATTATTAGTATTATAGATTTGACTTTTTCTCTATGCTCAAAAAGATACAGGGCCTTGTTTTCACGAAATTCACTTTCACGTGAAAACAATTTAGATATGTATATGATTTTCAATATATGTAAAGAGTTCAATATATGAAAAGAGTTTCGAAAAACTACTTTCGAAATTCATTGTAAGCTTGAAAAATAGAAAAATCAGGCGCAGAAAAATGACAGTAACTTTTATAAAATTATTATGTCAAATTGAGAATGTTAATTTCATAATTATACTTTAATACTTAAATTACACTTTTAATTCTTATTTGTTTTGTTTTCAGGTATGTATCGCCATCGTTTACATAGAAGAACTAAAACATTATTTAGGTGAGCTCAAACTAAGAAATGTTTCTTGATTAAGATATGATTTCAATTTCGAACGTTACATGGAAAGCATAAAAGCAGACTAGACAAATTTTAGGTAGCTTGCTTTCTATTTTCAATAAGTGTGTGTGCTTTAGTTGAGTTAATTTTTGATAGCCGTACTCAGAACAAGGCTGATTTAATTAAAATTAAATTCACATAAGAATATTAAATTATTATATTTGTTAATAGTCGGGTCGTAACTAACATAAACAATTAAATTTTGAGCTTTTCTGAATTGAGAGAGATTAAGGAAGCCAAGCGCTGAATTGAACAGTCGACTGCTTAATTCAGCTTAAGAAAAGCAAGCGCTGAATTGAGCACTCGACTGCAGAAACTGAACTCTTAAACAGGGGACATTAATAAACAAGATTTAAATCTTGTATGACTACTTCAGAGTAGATCTCCTTTTTTGTTAGAATTCCAAATGGACTTTCATAAAGATATGTGATAAAAAATGTCGCAGCGTGTCTAATTACTTCTCGAAAGTACATATTTTCAACTGCGAATAAATCCGCAGCTTACCCACACGTTCGTTGCTCTCCCGCGGGTCGTCCGCGCGAGCCCCCGGCGAGATCAAATCACCAAGTTGATTGATAGCAGATGTGAACCTTTAGCTTTCCATCAAATTCAATTACCCGACCGATGGCACGGCATCGGTAAAAGTAAAAGCGCGCAAGTGCCCGAAGTCGTTTTCCTCTTTGTCTCAAGGCACACACTCGGTAGAAAGTAAAAGTGCAATTAATTATGAGTTTTTCCCTCAACTCTGTTCCCGCGGACAATAAACAAGCGGGTTGCGCCGTCGCCGTCGTGCATTTCATTTCGTGTCGTTTAACATTTGGATGCAATCAGCCGCGAGGGCGCAGCGCACAATGAGAGGCCGCGCAAGAAAACCGAACTTTTATCAGCCGCAAGTGATACGGAAGCCCGGCGAATGCGCTGCAAAATGCGCAGCAGCTGACGCGTTCGTGAGTCACTTCGACGCTAGCCGCAAGTGGCTTGACCGCATGATAATGAGTACCCCAACCGGTCTGCTGTAAAAAGGAGCCCCACAGGCTCCCGGCGTCCCCGCCGCCCGGCCAGAACTAGAACCAGACTCTGGGACAAGTCGCGGGCAAAGTGTAAATAGATTGCGACAACATTTTCTTGGCCGCCTCCCTGCATCTAGCGTTCAGAAGCAATCGCTAGCTTGCTCGACATTCTGCGACAAGCTAATTTTACACCTTCCGCGGAATTTCAACTATTCTCTAGCGTCGTTCGGTTGACGGACGTGAATTTTTCCGCGAACAAACGTGTCCTTTATCTTGTAGGAGCGGTGTGGGTGATTTGTTTATAAGAATTTACATAAAACATAGGCTAGTGCAAGTCGAATTCACATTCTGAGTGCAAAACGTCTTATTTTGGACAAAACCATAGTGCGTCTTAATTTGACAGTGGTGTCATCTACCGGAAACAACTAAAAACTTATGTAATAAAACGACGATTTAAAAAGTTTGCAAACATGGGCTTAAAACTACCGGTGTTTTTTCTAATTGTTTGCCCTCAATGGACTAGAACAAGGTTAGCTTGCTTAACATTATAACATGCACCGTACCACTTCACTACCACCCTATCAAAATGTTAAAAAGGTCGAACACCACAAAATTCACTTACTTTAATCTAATTTTCTGTAATAATAGTTACGAAAATAGTATTATATGAAAATGTTGAAGGCAAATCACAAAACTGTTACCCCTTTAGGTAAATTATTTAAATTAAAATCATCAGCAATTGCAATAGCATATTTTAAATTAGCGACCCTAAAAACCCTAATTATTGAATTTGATGCATACTTATATCGTTCTTTGTTTGAAGATGAAATACTTTTTTTTTTTTTTTAATACAGTCGTATTCTGCTGGACCCGAATTCTTTAAATCAATTTTTTAATTATAATTTTCTTTTCATAAGTTTGAATTGAAGTTTCTACTTAACTCCATGAATCTTTGAGAAACGGACAGACATTATATTATCTGGGGTTTTAGTTTTATTCGATATGTAGCGAAACAGGTAATTTTAAAATCTCCTTGATAGCCTTTTTTCCTTTTATTTTCTGTTTACGGAGCAAATGGTCCTTAAAATCGGGAAAATATTGCAAACGTACAGAAAAAAATTGCTAGAGCGGTGGAGTAAGTCCATAATTTTCCCTCGTTCATTCCCCACGGCAACTAAGAAACCCTAAAGGTAATCACCGTGCAATTAGCGTTCCTAAGCCCCCGATATTGGGCAATAATTTTCTGAAAAAAATTACTCCGTCACCCCCAGTGTTTGCCGCCCCTAATGGGTCCCTATCCACAAAATAATTCCCGAGCCAGTGCTAAGAATTAATTTTACTGGGCCCCGTTGCCGAATAATAAATCCTCGGATTAATCCGCGAAGCTATCAATTGCTGGAGTTGCTGCGTGCGGACCCAAGGCGTTTTCTGCTTATCGTCGGAGCAGATTGCGAAGTTCTTCACTAAGCGGACAGGTTGAAATTAACCGCCAGATAGCGAGCCACCCACAATCGAGCGATTTTCTACGGCGAATGAAAAGTGGATGGAAACTTGTTGCTTTGCTCAAGAAAACATATTCCACACACTTCCAGGAGCTTTTCCCAGCTACGAGGGAATCGAATGAATTTGTGGAAGGAAACTAACGATGGAGTGCAGAGAGAAAAGTGCGTGGAAAATGAAGTGAAAGTTTTCTTGTTGCAGCCAGACTGCACTCAGGTGCGGCCTATCTTAGAAATATGAGAAACTTGCGTGCAATGGGGAGCGCGTGGGGTGCACTTGCGGCAGATTATGGTAATTTCGACTGGCACAGAATTTCTTAAAATGCCTGCTTTACCTCTGATAAATAATAGCTCTCAAGTAAAACGCATATCTTAACTCCAATCTATAGCAACAATTTACTTTCATATTTAATGTGAAATTTCAGTTTTCTAGATTCATTGGTAAATTGATTAACAATCACACAGTTCAAAAATTAATTAAAAGAAGCCAAAACACAAAGAATAGACAGAAATACCTAGAACGACAAACAGACAGAGCAACGAAACAACAGAAGAACATTTAAATTGATAGGCAAACAGACTGTTCGATTAATTGTTATAAAAGGAGACAGATCGACGAGCACGTTTTAAAACAGAGAATGAAAATATCAGTGGACAAATTAACGAAAAGACAGATAAACCTTTATTTTTATACCAATTTGATTTTTTTTCTCCAAACCAGAAACATCATCAAAACAAAATTTAGATTTTTGTAAACCTCATTTAAACGACAGTAGTTCAGGTTTAAAACAAAAATAAGTCGATGTTTCGACAAACGGTCAAACATTTTGGCAAGCAAGCAATCAATTAAAAAGACGAACAAACAACTAGGTAGACAAATAATAGAATATAGTAGAACAATAATTCGATACTAAACAAACATATATACTTACAAATAGACAATATTTGCTGACAAAAGTACAAAAAGACAGTATAACCGTTTTATGAAGTCCGTTTTTTGCAATTTATAGTACATATGTACAGAAACCAACCTCGGTTTGTCGTCGTCTTAAATCTACAGTAGTCGACAAATTTTCTACGGTTAATTTCGGGTAGCGACAAGCCGGTTTCCACTTGTGGAACGAATTCGCCGGTATGCGAACTGCGCATATCTTTTCCTCTCTAACTGAAGGAGGTTGAGAACCTTGGCCAGAAACAGCACCAGCATCCGAATTCGACATAACCTGCATGTCTACCATTTTGCCGGCTTCGCGAAAACACCCTCCTGTTCATTTTGGGGCCCCACGTTATTGGAAGCCCTTTAAATTTCGCTCGCACAGAGCATAATCATGCTCGACACTTTCCAAGCGCTCCACCGACTCCTGCTCCGGCTCAAGGTGGTACAGATGTAGATGCTGAGCAACATCAGATGAAAATCTCAAATATTTTTCTCGAATCGGACGATCCACTCGTCGACGGAGTGCCGGCGGCACCCAGAGCATAAACATGGTCCCGGAGCATAAAATATCGGCGGTGCGCGTCGAGAAGAAAACTTGGTGAACGGAACTGAGGCTGAATGGCCTTATCCACACCCGTCCGGCGGGTTTTAGACTCAGTTCATCGTTGGGCCCCTTTCGGTTCGGTTGTGTCGAGCCGCACGCGTTTTTCCGATTATTTCCACCTCAGCACAGCATACCCAGCCCAAAAAAGTCGCGGTCTGAAGTGTATCAAAGTCGATGGCCTAGAACGGGCCCTCGGCCTCTACTGTGCTCGGGAAACCCATTAAACCTTTCATTTGGGGTGGTTCTGTGGGTTCTGCAGGTTTTCCAACCGTCGAACCCCATCCAACCAGCCAGTGCCGAGGAAGTGTCGGCGAACTATTCTACTATATATAAGAAAAAAAAAAAAAAAGCGAAATATCGACAGTTCGCGAGTGAGTGACTGCGATCGTTTTGCGATTTTTTAGTCGCTTTGTTTTGGTCCGGAGTTTCGTAATTAAACCAGTTCCCCCCGCTGTGATTAAGTGCAGTGGAGGTTTTATTTTTTTAGATATAGTGCGCCGCGTTCGAAATAAATCGAAAAAGCGTTGGAAGAGTGTTGTTTGTTGGTTAGTCATGCGAAAAATTTCCAGCGACCAAGTGCCCTCTGGCTGAGCTCAACGTTCGGTTCATGTTCTTTTACACCGAATCCAGTTACTGTGGGGCCCCAGCAGCTCCACCGCGCCCCCATCCAGTGGGTGTTGCTTAACCACTCGCAGCCTGTTGTCGTACAAAATGCTGCACCTCTAGGAGAAACGTGGGTTTGTAGCCGCACCATCAAAAGTCGACATAAATTCGCGCCAGATAAATCTGAGAGCACTATACATAAATTATGAAATCCCTTAAATTTTCTTTTAAATCTCGAGGCAAAAACCGAAAATATCCGAGGTCCAGCAGCAGCACGCCAGCCAAATAGTCTGGTCGGGTGTTGTTTGGTGCGCGGTCCCGAGAAATTTGGAAACATCTCAAGAATTTCTCAACTCGCGCGTTGCAGCAATCCGCAGCGCTGCGCTGTACCGCGCCTCTCGACTTGTGAAATTTCGCCTGGTTTTGGACATTCTCGCCGATATAATTCGAAATCGCCGCGGTTTTGGTCAATCTTGAGGTAGTGAACGGGTTCACGTTCCTTCTTCAGGTGGTTTTTACCTTTTTTGGGAGAACGAACGTGTTGTGCGCCCCATTCGAGTGGGTGGCTGCTTTGAAGATTTCGATAGATCCGCGCTTAGAATTTTTTTTAGCCTTTTTCGCCGACTCGATTTCTTTAGCATCGCCTTTTTCGGATGGCGGTTACATAAAACGCGTGATTTCCTGTTGTTTAACTGCTTTGAGGAACGTAGCAATTTGAGTCAGGTGGAGATGCAATCTTAGGAGGCATTGACAGCGGCACTATCGTGTTGAAATTGTGTCGTGGGCTGCAAATTGTATTCATAGGAAAAAGAATTAATTAATTTACTAAATTGGCGTGCTAGAAAACTGAAAGAGATTAATTGCTGATCTAACGTATGTTTATGCAATATTTCAACTCAGTTTTTGCACGCGACGAGATCTGTTTGATTTTAATTTCCTGAGGCCATTAATTGAACCCACTGTATTCTCAGAAATTCCTCACAAATCAAACTATTTAAAAGAGTCAAAAGTAAGATATGCCCAGAGGAAATGTTTAGTATGAACGAATCTCAAACTCACAGTTGTGGATTTGTGGTTTCAAAAATTCTTTGTGAATTCAAAATTCGTATATCTTTGGTTTTTTGAATTTGCTGGGCCTGAAATTAATACTTAAATTTCAAAATTCTACACATTTCATGTAGTAATGCTTAAATCAATTTGCCAATTTAGTCGACTAGTCTTCTTTAATCTGGGGCAATCTGTGAAAAACGTTAAGAGTAAGTAGCCTCTAATGCGTCTAGTTAAAAGTCACATAAGAAATTGTATAGAAAACAGACCTGCTGGGCTTAAAATTTGTTGTTATTAAAAACATACGATTCTAAGATATCCACATAATGTATCTATGTTCTGCACTAAAAGTCTTCCAAAATGCCAATATTAATATTAAAAAGGTCAAAGATGTATTATTACTACGTAGCCAACAGTGCCAATCAACGAAAAAAAAAAGAATTAATGAACCTATCTCAAATTACCAACGTACCCAAAAACCCCACAGAACGCTTTAATTCATTACGAGAATCATCCTCCCAAGTGTAGCGCAAACATTTTCAAAAACATTCCAAGAGGCGTTAACCACATAACTCCAATTATGAAACGTTTTACAAGAAAACATCCCGTCATCCCCGCCTCCGAGCGCCTCGACCAAGGAGGAATTTTCAAATTAGAGTCATCCCAAGAATTTATTTGATGAGAGCAGACAATCCGCAGAACGTTTTATAAAGCTAAAGCAGCTCTCCAAGATCTCTCCGGTGCCTGAGGAGGAGGCTCGGGCAAAAGGTTAAAAATAGCTGCGGAAATTGTGCCCGCGTATTGCGAAGATGTGGGCCATGTGTGTGAGCCCTACGGTTGGGGCCTTCTTAGGAACTGTGTCACTGTGGGGAGATCGAGGTCTATCTTTTCGTTTTTTCTTTTAAGAAACAAAGTATTAAAAGAAAGACCAGAGATAAAAACGCAATCATATTTTTTTCATTCTGAATGATGTGTAGAACTGCGGAGGAGTGCTCGACCTCCGCACCGACGACAATATGTTGAAACGGCTCCGTATAAAGCTCAAGGGGCCCTTTGAGGCGGTTTGAATAACCGTGACATTTTTTTGCCTTGAAACTGAAAGGAAGGTAATTTTCAAGCTTCTTAAGGTGTTCTCAAATGTCGAGAAGGGCAGACTTTCAAGGCTTACAGGAAAGATTTTTAGCAAGATCGATTTAATCTCTTCCTCGGAGGGTTGGGCTTATAATTAGTGCGAGTTGGTCTATAGCTTTGTAGTTTCTAGTGCTAAAGTTTATAGTTTTCAAACCTACCTTAGCTTCCTCCTAGAAACTTAGAAACCATACAAACAAAAAATAAAAACATTAAATTCGAAATACCCTCCTAAATTAAATTAAATTATTATTACTTTCCCCGCCAAACAATTATTGCTACACAACTCTTACAATATCTGGTTTAGAAGCTAAAAGAAGCTAATATTGTATATACGGGATGTCCCAACCGAAGCAGATGTGTTTATACAAATTACTTGTACTTTAAGATATTTGGACATATTTTTACTGTCACCCTGTGTGTTCTCTTTTCTAATAAAAAGTTTCGTTATGATCACTTTCAGTTGAATTCTATGCAATTTGTAGTTAAAAATAAAGTACAACATTTTGATTAATATAATTTTTAAGTATCTTGAAAAAAAAATAAAAAATTAGACAAGAAATCCAGTTTTACAAATTTAACGGATTGTCTACTAAGCTCACAATCGTGCTAAAAATCTAAAAGTATAGATCCAAAAATTCAAGACAAATTTTGTAATATAAAACAAATTCGCTTTAGTTAGGCCACCCTGTATATATATAAATGTTTAACGCTCTTCTTCATTACTTGTATTTTGCTTCAGACAAGAGGTCTGTAAGTTTTAAAAAAAAACTTACTTAAAAACAAAAGACGTAAACTACAGGGTAGTCAAATGGAAATAAGTTTTGTACCCATTTTAAGTCCTTAATTGTAAATGACGAAATTAGGACGACTTAAGTGGACCCTAATAGCGATTTAATAAACTTGTTTTTAGAGAAATGGGAAAAAACTTAAGAAAATGTCCTCAAAAACTTGGTACCCATCATCTGGCAACAAGAACTCCCGCTCCACAACTTAAGTCTCCTCATTTACAGCCGGGAGCCCTGCAGATATTTGCAGTGTCTGGATTTTTGCCAGATTTTGAATTTTTTTTTCCCTGGTCCCACCAGAGCGTGTCCCACCCACACCATCGTCATCATCCTCATCCTCCTCCACCAGCCTCAGTGGTCCATGTCTCGGCGGAGCAACTTTGCGTCCACTTAAAGT
This sequence comes from Eutolmus rufibarbis, assembly GCA_963920795.1. Lineage (NCBI taxonomy): Eukaryota > Metazoa > Arthropoda > Insecta > Diptera > Asilidae > Eutolmus > Eutolmus rufibarbis. The sequence continues at coordinate 43,946,717 of OY987206.1, forward strand.
TCACGACCACTGCCCGGGAGTGGCTCGACGCAGGGGCGCGGGGGCGGCAGGAGTGCGGCTAAAGTGTTCTGGCACACTATCAGTTGCACAGGGTGGGCCGCAAGTAGCCGTTGGATCGACATAACTAAGAAAAATAAGTTTTTCTTGGTCGTGTTTCATGAGCGCGCGAAACTTGTTCTCCTTGCCTTTGTTCGCTGCGGGCCGGGTGCTTGGAGCAACTTTTCTTCCCAAAAGCAGAGGAAAAGAAAAAGGAGGCATTCCATGAGACTTCCCCGCTCCAGTGAGTGAGTGGCGTTGGCCCCATATGGCCGCATTTTGCTCCAACCGCAGGGGAGCTCCTCAACAGTCTCATTAACATGACGACCAGGTGTTTTCGTGATCGGCGCACGGTGCTGCGACTTTGTGCCGCTCCGATGGCCAGAGGAGGACGTGACCGAAGATGGACAAGCGGCTTCTGAAGGCCGCCTGGTGTACGGTTACACCGCGGAGATCTTAAGATTCTTAAGGAGGAGCTCAGAATGTGGAGCAAGGAGACGCCGATTAATTCGGTCGCTTGCTTCCGTTTCAAAGAGTAATTGGAACCAACTAACTAACTTCTAATTTAACCCAATCAGAGGAGTCCCGCTGGGGCCACGACACCCACTCAACAGTCGAACTGAGTCTCACGTACGCAGCTCATCTTTCACGCAATCTTCACTTCAAATCCGACGCCAGGTGTACGGCGTCTATCATCTTGAAAACTGTCTCCAGATCGATGATGGGACTCATGAAAAATGTTTCCCACGCGAATTTCCAGTCCCGTGGGAGGATGGCGGCTATAAACGCCTGCAGAAAGCTCCACTAAAACGAGTTGACAATCGATCAAAGCCTGGCTTCCCGAGCAAAGTCGACAGGATACGCCGGGATCCGGGATACGCAAGGTGCCGGCAGTCGAGCGTGCAGATAGACTTGAGCCCTCTTTTAATCGACCGTAACTACTCCGTCAGGTCGCTTAAATTCCCCAGAAATCCCCCGGAAAGAGTCTGTGGAATCCAGAAATTCCTAAAATTGTGCCCGCCTTCAAATTATTTTGCTTTTGAGATACACGGACATGTGCTTTTAGTCAGAGCAGTTCCCATTCCCTTCCTCTGAGGTGATTACCTTTAGTGGAAGTGGAGCTCCAGAAAGCCAGATTTTCTGGAACTCGAAGTCTGCCCCGTTCGGGTGGGCTCTGCACTTAATGAAGAGAAAGTTTGTCGCGACTAATCCAGGCGGATTTATTGATTAATTTGTCAGATTACTGCGGGGCTGCGACAACTGCGAAAAGGGACGAAGTCACGACCTGGGGTTACAACTTTTTGGGAAGAGGAGAAAAAACTGTTTTAAGTTTCTGGCACTTTAAGAAATTAAACGTGAATTGTGTAATTCTAAATATTCGTGTTATTGTAGACCTAGAGCTATGTATCTATGTTTGATTTTGCATTTACGATAAAATCATGAAAAACACTCAAATTTCTTCTAGATATGAAAAAACTTGCACCAGAATCTAATGAGTTTTAAAAATTTTCAAAAAAAAATTTTTACAATTTCTAAAAGGTCGACTGATTTTCCAATACTTCTTCCTATAGCAGAAACTATTAGAGATTTGCAAGATAACATTTTTTGAAAACATTAGAATATATATATGTACATGTTTTTAAATTCATCGATTTAAAATAAGTAATTTATAATCATTTTTAAAAAATGTATTTTATTTGATATCTGTGGTAGCATTATTAATTAGGTACTATAAACGGTATACGCAAAGCGGCTGTGCCCCAGAAACTTAACTAATTCACCTAAAATGACAAGTCTGATTCCAGGTTACAAGTTCGGGGCACACAAAAATAGCACGAGTCAGACTCGTGACTCCGATTACAGGCAATAGTTAATTTCTGGTAGAGATAATGGAGAGATCTAAGCAAAATCGGCAGAAGAGGACCCAAAAAAAGAGATCAGTTACAATCATGGCTCAGTTCTTACTATTAGCCTACTTCAATTTGTCCCGGTTCTTATAGTTTGTGATACAAATTATTGTGGGTGGGTTCGCAATTTGCCGAAATTATTTGCACAGAAAGGGGTTTAAAATGAATTGATAAAATTCATGAAAGTTGTACTTTAGCGCCTAAAAATTCTCTCAAAATTACACTTATAGTAAAACGTTGGAACTATCGTTTATGGTCTTATTTCAATATGGCGTATATATAAAGCATATAACATGTATAAATAAGACCTATCCTTTGAAAAACAAAAAATTGCATTTTCTGCCTACGCCGCCGTTGGGTACTATAACGTAGTAGAATTTCAGTTTTCTAGACTATACCAGTAAGAAATTAAAAGGATGTGATCGGTAGAAAATGAAATCTGAAGAAACAATTTTTTCTTTATAATGTGTGGTATAGTAAGAATCACAAAATACTGCGAACTATTCGTTCTCATCTTTATCTGCAACGAGATCTTTCATTTTCAACTTGAAAATAACAACTTATAAATAACCCTAAAAATTAGCTAATATGGCAGAACTTTTCAAACAACGACAAGGTCCTTAATTATTTACTTTGTTTTCATCCTTGTGAAAACCAGAACTGCATGACAGTTTATTGAAGTCCCATTAAAGCGCCAGCACATTCCCCGCGACCGTAAATTAGTTCCAATCAATTGCCCGCATGTTCTTGAGGAGGTCACAACTTAGCCAGCGCTCCCCGGACGCTAATTGATCGCTAGATGAGCAAGTGCGGCTCCGCAGTCCGCCTGCTGCGGCCGCAATTAATCGCTCAAACGAGTTCTCCTCCCATTCCCTGGGGAATTTCTGCGTCTCAAGAAGTTGGACGTCTCCATCGAATTGACTGACCGGCTCACGATCATCGATCGGCGATCAATCGTAAACAAGACGTGGAACACATGTCCCGAGCTGAAACGCGGGACTCCGATTTCTTCACCAGGAGAAAGTTCCGCGTGTTTGCCCCTTCTTTCCCGGTCGCAGAGGCCAGAAAACAGAAGTAAGTAATTATGAGGCTGGCGCAAGAAGAATGAAAGGCTGGATGCAATCGAGCCGGAGATTAGCCGCCGATCGACAGCCGTATGCCGTAAAAAATCGATCAAAAGCAATTAAGCCGGAGAAAAGCGCGGTGAAAACTCCACCGGAAATGGAGGAGTGAGCAAGGGACCAAGAAAAAGCCACGGGAGCACCTGAGCACCTTCCGCGGCGCAGATTCGCCGTGATCGCGTACGAAACGCGCAAGATCAGGTGTAATTAGGTGAGATCGCCGGAAAAGTGTGAATACAAATTTGCGCGGCAAACAGGGAAATTGGGTCTGCCATTCTTCGGGGAAACTCGATAGCAGGAAAATGCGATTTCAGTTGCATGCTGCAGCGCTTTTCCTTTTGGCTTCGCTGGCGCACAGCTGCACGCAACTCGCTTCCTACGGTTTGCGTAATCGGCGCGTGATGTGAGCCAACGCAGCGCAACGCTACTGACACACTCTCGGCGCGGCAGCGGAATTCATTTAATTCAAGAAAAGCAAAGGGGTGCCCCGGGGGCGGAGGTGGGCTCGAAATTTTAATAAAAGGAGGCGGCTTAACTTGAGTTGAGTGGCCTCATTGCGTCTTATGTGGGGAAGAATTGCTGCATCGTGACACGGTGCCGCTGTGGCAACGCGCGACTATTTATAAACTGCCGTACCTTGGAAATTTCTTAATCTCTAAGGTGACAGGCGTAATTAGATAAAAGCCCAAGGTGCCGATTGTTGAGGCCTCTTTCTTTTGTTTTCGCAATCGCCAATAGTATGGAAATAGAACTTGTGGCTTTTCCATCCAAGTTGAGATTACTCCCACTGTCGGGCTCAGCAATCAGCATTTCTCTAAATCGACTCACTTCATTCTACTTTTTCGCAAAAATAGCACTAGGAATTAGCTGTGCACTTAAACAGGACGAATTACACTATGAAATGTTTATGTATATATAGTATAACAAGTAATTAATTTACAATTTAGTTTTCGCAAGTAAATACCAAGAATTGGTATCGGTTTTCCCGAGAGTTTTACGATTTAGTTAAGAATTGTTTACTTATTATTATAGATTTACTAGCGAAAGTCCAAATAGTCGAACAGCTGATTCATTTTCGAATCATTTACGATATCGACATGTTCGCTTAAATAATTAATTCTTTTACGAATCGTTTCGTTTGCTGGGTTGGAGCACTTTGCACACATTGAAACAAGAACATTTGTGTGTATTTATTTGCCCTTGTTTAGTCCCCTTTTTGTCGAAGATTTATTTATAAAAGGGCAGATCTCCAAGGCTTGCTAAAGACAAAATATTTAGTCCAATGACGCATTCGGCGCTCCAGAGACAATCAATTTGCCTTGCAGCGACACTCTGCAGAGCCTTAATAATTTCATCATCGTCATGACCCCGAACTGTATCTCAATTTCAGTCCACTGCACTCGGATAATGGACCAGTGCAAGTGTTCTTTTAATCAACCCCTGACAAAAGATCCCTCAGCTCCTGTTCCAGACGCAATCCCGAAAATCGAAGAAGGGAACCAGGGGACAAAACACCCCTTTCCCTTTTATTCGCTTTATGTCCCCGCACCACATCAAGCGTTCGTTACAGGCATTTCTGATGTAAATTAGTGATATCGGGGATTCCCTCAGGACTTTCGGCTACGTCATGTCGCACGAGGATCAAAGTACCATTTCAGGGGTTCAAACAGTCCGAAGGGAGGGAAGTAGCGAAAGTGGGTCGAATTACTTGAGCAAGTCATGGGGGTTGCAATGAAAAATCAATAGAACGTACTACGGCGATATGCGAGCACTTTTCCGGCATCATCGTCGTAGCAGCGGATAGATATATATAAAAAAAAAAAAAAAATACACCACATACCCTCCAGGAAAAGTGAGTGTTCCTGTCTGTCCTGGAAGGGATGACGCATTCTCATCCCGTAAAAAATACAGGGTAAAAAGACAAGAGCCCTTTTGGCGTGTCTGAGTGAAATTAGTGCCCTCCTCAGTATGAGACACGTGCTGCAATCTTGCGTGAAAAATCACCAGGAACGTAACAAAAAACCGTGAAGGCGGAAGGACCATGTTCCCGGGAACGGCGGCACATGGCAAAGTCCCTTTTTGTTGGGCCTTCTTCTCTCCTGCGGCTTGAGGCACACTTTGAGTTATGGTGCCGGAGTCCACTGGGCACCGGGTTTATTCGGCGGGTACGAACCCATTTATCGGAAATTTGCGCAATTTCCTATCGAGTCACTGACCTCGAACTTACTCCTCGAAGGGCTCGTTGTTCCAGGACCCTCAGAGTGGTGGGTGTTAAGGCTGCTACCACGTATTCCTGGATTATGGGATTTCTTGATATGAACGAACAAATGTGATTTTGACGAGAATATTATTGACATAGCTGAAGGGTGATTTGTAATGGGCCTTGTGGAGCACTAGAATTTTTATGGGCTTTATGGCCCCTAGAGACTTCAATGCTGATTGAGACGAATCCAATAAAGGGCAGGAAATAGGTCAAGCAGTCACCCCAAATCGTACTAAAGAAAAGAACCTCCCAATTGACCAAAACCGACTCTAACAAAATCGACTTCCATGTATCTTTGCAGAGTAAATATTCGAAACAAAAAAATGTAAGGGATAGTGAAGAAATATGTACAACTTGAAGTAGTGCTTTTGTGAATAGTCAGTGATATAAAAAAAAAAGTCTCAAAAGGTATGGATAGCTCCAAGGTACACGAACCCTTAGACAATCAAGTCGACAACGTCTCCGTCATCGTTCGATCGAAGTCGTCGAACACGCTAAAGAACAACATCGATTTAAAAGATGAGATACAGCGGAAGCGGACGTCCCTCAGGATTATTCCGCACCAGGCGAACATCTCGCCATTGTCGCCTGTCGCCACCGAGAAACAGCAGCTCCTAGATGATGACATCAAGAACAAGAACACCAGCAGCAATCGCAGCTCGATTGCTAGCGTCGACAGCTCAATTTCGACAAAGTCGATGGCGACAACGACGACCACAGAGGACGCTGCTATCGACGATGATGACTATCATGACCTAGAAAACGGGAACACCACCGACGAGAAGAACCGACTCTCCAATGCATCGTCTTGCGATGACTACTACTTGCGAGAGAAGTTCCAAAATATCGTCAATGAGTCGCTGGTGCAGTGCAGCGGGCAGGGCACTGGGGCCCTCTGCGATGCCCTACTTAGCCCACACGAGGGCCCCATGGGACGCAGATATGCTGAAATTGTGCAATTCAAAAATCCCAAATGGTACGTTTTCTCTTTATAGCTTTTTTGACCATTAAACCTTTTTTTTATTTTCTTCCTACTTCTTTTAGGCATCATAAATATGGCACTCCCAGTGTTAAGGGACTAAATTATTCCGACAATTGAACAATCATTTTTTATGTATAAATCCCTGGGTTTGTTATAGTGGACACAATATGGCAATTTTCAAACCTTATAGAATTTCCACAAAACAATATAAGATTGGGATTTTTAGGTTCGCTGATATCTTCACCTTAAATATGGTCAAATTTTGAAATAGCAGATGAAACTAAGTTTATGCTTATAGCTAGATTTTTACAAAACATTAAAAATAACAAATGTATTAGTTTTAAATTTAGGAATAGAAAAATTGAGGATTTTGTCTAAATTTTCAAACGAGACTAAGTAACCCTAGACCATAAGAAAAACGTAAAGAAAGTAATCATAATTCTAAGTTCAGTCCTGTAGACAGTAAGCTAACTTAAAATAGGAAAGCTTTTAAAAGTTAACAATTAGAATAGGACCATTTCTAAAAGAACTTCAAATTAGCGTTAAAATTTCCCCCAAAAAATTCCAAAATGTTCTTCACATTTTTATGGATTTTTTTGAACATAATAACAAATCTTTTTGTCATGTTTTAAGCATGATGGCAGCATTTCGATGATCTGCTAGTAGTGTTTGAGCATAATTTTCATTTTTTATTGCTCAACCGAAATTTTACCAGAAGCTATTTTGAGGCCACTTGTCCGGCGCGATCAATTCGCTGACAAGACGCATTAGATTCCGTCGTTCTCACTTTTTAATTATCTCACGACTAGATGTCGTTGCCGCTCATAATTTATGGCCCCATCTCCCCAGTGCTCGTGCGATCCACAGCTAATCCTGCCCATTGATCTCGATCTGGAGCACCACTGGATGCGACGGGGCCGAGGCGCGATCTTTTGTTTTTCCCCGAGCTGCCCGCGCTGCGGTTGACTGATTAATGATTAACTGGCTGTCGACGAACGACTTCTGTAATCAAGAGGATTTCTTGAGAAAGGGAGGAAGCCGGGCCATGTGGTCGTTAAGTCGAAACCAATTGAGGAAATTGCTCGCTCGAATCGCGCGGATCGGCCGGCCCTAATCCGAGCAGTTCGAGTGGCCCCAGTTTTTCTTAACTATTTTCGTGGGTCTCACTGTGGCATTTGGGTTTAATCAAAAACTTTTTTAGAGAAATTAGGGCTAATGGTGATGTGGAGCGTGAATTGATTTATGCCACAATATGAAGGGCGACGTTGACACTAATTAAAGGCTACTTAAGGAATTGTTGAAAGACACTTGGATATTTTGGACCTTCAACTGCAATATCGCCTGGAACTCGATGGGTTCAAAATTCTGCGAATCTTCTAAAAAAAACTGGACGAACACAAATAATTTTAGATTGTCTGTCCAGAAATTGCGTAAATTTGGAGCCCCAAATAATATTTATGATTAGTTATAAATTTTGTGAATATTCCAATTAGCTTACTCTAGACATACACACATAGAACCATAAATAGACACCACCTTCAGCAGCCACTGTATTTTTTAAACATATGACATAAATTTAAATTTGGAATTACATATTCAGTTTAATTTCCTTTACACATAGCAATTTCTAAAATATTTTAGTTTTGTGTGAATGAAGATGAAAGTAAGCTATACGTTATTTTAAGATGATATGAATCATTTTAAATTTGTTTTTATAAGTTATTAAAATACACGTAATATACACACTGAGATCAATCTGAAAAAATAAGATTCTTTAAACTAAGTTCGGTCTTTTTCTAGATCATTTTTTTTTTTTATATACTCGTATATATATGACTCAGGAATTTAATGTAATCCTTAAAGATAAATATTTTGTAGATAAAATGATCTAAGTTTGTTCATGTCATATACTACCTATCTTACGCGTGAATGTAAATTTTGTAGAACTTATTCTACTAGTAGTTTTGGATTAGTCACAACTAAAGATACTAATTTGCTACATTTACATATTTTGGTTTCTGGGTGAGGTTTAAAATCTAAAATTACCATCAAAAGAGGGCTCCATGGTAGTATAATTACAAAATTCCTTTAGCGGCGCAAAAAGATCCAATAAATCACCTACCTCATCATCTTCGTAGTCATTCTGTGCCGTGATGTAGTCTTCCCACCTGTCCTATTATCCCTCGCAATCAGCGCGAAAATCAGGACAAAAACCTGCAAAAGCCCCGCTTGTTACACAAAATCTCCTTCGCGGATTCCTCAAATATTTTTTCGTCTGATGAATGCGCAATGAGCCTTATGAGCAGATTGCCATCTTCTGCATGTCTCGTGCCATCGTGCAGTTTTTTACGCAAATTTTTGCAGCCCGCGATCACTTCGACAAAGGAAAGAAGCCATTAAAGTCGAATTTCTTCATTCGCCCATCTGGGGCCTATCGAGCGCCGTCGTCGTCGTCTTAAGAAAACAAAAAATTGAGTGTGTCGGTGGCGCAACGATGAATTCGCTCGACCGCCGAGAAAAAAAAGAAGAAACCCAATAAAATCGCATTAAAGCGAGCCATTGTGGCCGGGACGTTTATTGCCCGATTCCGCAGTCGTCTTTTGACTCGTTGTGATCGTGATTAGATTTAGTTAGCTGCAGCTGGCGGCGTAGGATAATTTTTCATCTCGGCTCGGGGGAGCATGCAAAAGACCAGAGGAATTTGGAGCCCATTGGGCACAAGGAGCGCAATTGTCGTACCCGATTTAATCTGGTCGGGCACAAATTGGATTCGCTGCTCCCTGCCCTTGGAGACCGCATTTTCTGGGGTGGGTTCCATAATGAGCTGCCCGGGAACATAAAGGGGAGTAAATCACCACTTAGTTTCCCATAAATGCGGCCATCAGTGGTCCTGTCCTCGGGTTTCCTCTCGGCTGGAGGAGCAGCCGACCAGAAAATAGTTTCAGTTCGAACAGCAAGTTCGACTTTGGAACAAAAGGGAGTACTTTGCCCGATGCATGCTCCAGCTGTGCGTTCCGAAGTGGCTCTATCGCCCTCCGACTCACTCACATGCCCTTTCCCTTCCAAACTCAGCAGCGCAAATAAACTCGAAAATGTCTCCAATCTTCTCAGGCAGACTAAAGTTAAATTGCCGCAAAAGACGGAAACGTCTGCCCAAACGAAATCCCCTCTGCAAACAGAGCCCTTTGGGGGTGCTGATGAGACTTGAAGAGGGTTGTTTTGGGCCAAAAGGCCGCAGGTTCACCGGGCGTGTAAGGACCCACCTGAGCTCCATTTTTTCTCCATAATTTTTTTACTTTCGAAGAAACTGGTGAAAACTTTGCATGTCTTCAGCCGAACTCTGTCTCGCGAAAGCGAACGAGGAGACACTCCCGGTTCCTGGAGGAGCCCCCTCGACATGGTCGGGGATAGGTTGTGACGGCACAAGTGGTAAATGTGACGTTCACTCGAGCAAACCTACCAGACGTGCCCCTTTTCAGTAAAATCAGATTCCATCTTCAGATACTGTTTCAGCCTCTGTTCTGCCTCTCCGTCCGCAAAGATCGTGCGGAGTGCGGCTGGCGGCTCTGATTCTATCTCTGACGAGAAGTCTCCTTGTGATGCTGCCGCTGATGTTTGTCGCAAGCCGGAAAGCAGGCCCTTTTCCTGCCGCCCTTCAGCTAACTACAGCAACAGCGGCAGCGGCAACAGCAACAGCGGCAAAGCAAATTCTGTTAGCGAAGTTTTAATGAAGAACGGAAATGTTTTCTGCATAATTTCATCGTGTACTCGAACGTAATTAGCGAAACAAGGAAATCTCTTGTTGCTATGCTTAGATCCTGCTCGGGATAAAGACCGGCGAGTCTGGGCACTGAAAAGTCGTAATCAAATTCAGAGTTAGGGAGAAAACTTACAATTAAACGGAAAAGGGAATGGAGTTTCTCAGGCGAACTGTTTCAAATTTAAATTGTCTTTTTCTTTAACTTTTTAGAGCCAGAAATGTTTATTGTTAAAAGGAATAACTTTGGGTCTATGTGGAAACCTTCTATATAATTTCTAAACCTTCTAAAAGACCTCTATCCAAAAGATTTTAACTTCATTAATGTCCCACATAAGTTCATTAGTTAATCATTATTACCACAAAGTACAAAGCTTCGCTTAAAATTGCCAATTCCATGATCAAAACTCTCAAGCGTGCCCTTCTAAATTTAAGTTTAAATCTAGGAAACGAATTACTACGTTCGAAATGGAATAAGTCTCAGAAAATACTCTGTGTATGAATCCTTCACAAGAAATAAATATGAGTTTTGAAACGTTTTGAATATTTAATGACTGAAAACATTAAAACAAAGGTATTTCACTTTTAACTTAGTTACAAAATACCAAGTTTTAAATGCCTAAATTAACTATTGCTTCACAGCATTAAAATTTTACCACAAGCTATATTATGCTAATCCCTTCCCTCACTAATTCTCATAAAAGCTCCAACTTTTGGACAAAATTGAGTTCCTAAATTCCGTGCAGAGGGCTCATGAAATATTTACCCCCCGGCCCATCAAAAACTTTGACTTTCCAATCTCCTTGGAAACACAACAAAGTCTTTGCCATTTCGAAAGCATGCAAAACTCGAAACCGGCCAAAAACCCTCAAACATCGGAAGTTTGAAGGGAACCATAAACCTTTTCTAATTTCCGAAAACGCACCGGCAGCATCTTCATTTACTTCAAAATCCACAAAAGAAGCCTCGCTCCGTTGTACGTTTTGCTTCAGACACAGCGGAGCCCCTCCGGGGGCCCCTCTCAACTCCAGCGAACAAAGGGCTCCGTCAACTTGAGTGAGATTAGACGACGGCAGCCCTCCAGTTGTTCGTGGTAAATGACACCCGTTTGCCACCTGCTTCAGGTGTCTCCCCCGTCCCCGCTTTTGGAGCACAGTGGCAAACTTTTTGGGGAAAGTTGGTCGAGTCAAAGCTTTGACAATTTTAAAATTCGCTCCAGTGGCTTCAGAAGTTCGCCCAAGTGGCGTCGAAGGGTTGAAGAGTCTTACACACCCGTTCACATGTTAATTGGGCCGAGGGTCCGCCCTTCGAGTCGAGCAGGTGGCCGCATTTGTCCCGGATGTATACCAACAAATTGGATGTTGGTGTCCTCGACTCGACGAGGCGCCGATCGTCTGGTTCAATTTGTCCTGACGAGCTCAGAGTTTAAACGAGAAAGTTTTTATTGTCGTGGAAGAGGACATGAAATAAAAACACTACTCCGAAAACTTTTGAGAAAAAATGAAGACCGCATTTAAAAACTCGAGACACCTAAATAGTATAAAATTATAATAAAAATAGCAAACGAGGAATCTTTTACTCGTAATTTAAACTTGTTTCATACTTTTCTTTACTAAAGAGTTTTTATTTAAAACCATCAACCTTACAAACACCATTGCACTTATTAATTTGATTTGACAATCCTTCAGGGAAATTCCTGGTCTAGATTGGCAAACAAAATTACATTTCTAAAATTAAAAATAAGCAAGATTGTAACATAAATAAATAAGCTAAAAGTAAAATTGTCAGATTAGTAAACAATTTTCTATAAATTAAAGATGAGCTTCTTGTGGTAAACATTTCTGCAGTAATCCTTGAAATTAATTAAAAACAAATTTATTTTTCGATTTTTATCCACCCACGCATTTATCGTGTAAAATGATAGACCAAGGAAACGTGAAGGATTTTTGTAATTGCTTTATTTACAGAATTATTATAGAGTTCATTACAAAAATTAATATGAACATCATGGATATTTTCAAATTAAATATTTCAGAGTTATAAGAATTTTATTCATATTTATCTCAACAATGTTTCATTAAATTCTATATTGAAATTTTTAAATTTATTGTACTCTAAGGTCGATTTTATTATCTTTTCATTCTATTGATGGAAATCAACCGAAACATTCTTAATTGATGATTCGAACCAACCAAATATTAATTAAAAACCCTTAAACCCTAAAAACGACTAATTAAAAATATACATTCTTACAGTTTGTTAAAGAACAGTTGAACAAATAATTCAAATTGAACGGATACGGTCGGTAGTTTCCTGTAATGACTTCATTCCCAAGACTCCGCTGATCCGGCGGGACTTAGTCACCGCCTGGATTTTACAAAGCACGAAACGTGTTCACATTACGCTCGATTAATTGAGGTAATCACCGCCGCTGTGGAGCAGCAATCCGCCACGGATTAGAGCATTTGCTCCCAGACGTCACCCCGTCTCAGAAACCCAAACCCAAACAAACCTCAGCTCCGAATCGAATTGAAATAAACAAGTCCTCGTCGGATCCCGGGTCCCGGGCCCCGCCAAACTTCCTTCCGAAAATTGATGTTTTCGTAAGAGGAAGATCTCCGGGAGCACTTAGTTTTAATCTCCCGCAAGGAAAGCGCGGATCAATTTAAGGTGCCCGGGAGCTGTCTATTTCAGTCATAATCGGGGCCCCATCTTCCCGGTCCGAGATGAACTGGATCAAGACGGCGGCAGCAGCATCCAATTAATAGCAGCCGCGAACGATGCGCGGGATCGCATAAATCACGGCGGGCTCCATGAAGTTCCCCCGTCCCGTCACGGTCGAAGATGCCCCGCTACCGGGAAGCTGCTGAATGGCCGCACAGATGCATATGCCTTCAGTTTTTTTGTCGCAACTCTTTCTGCTCCCTGGAGGCCGTAAATTCCCCAGTGGAGCACCCCATTCATGGATTTATCCGCCGTGTGTCGTCGGCCGTTTGTCACGACGGCGTCGCACCGACCGAGCCGTAAAATGTTTAATGTCCTCCAATTTTTCACCTTTTGCTCCCTATTCTGCCAGGGTGACAAAGAGGCTTCTTAGCAGCGCCCCCTAGGACTCAGCCTCTGTTCAAGAATTCAGCCGCTCAATTCAGCGCTTGCATTTCTTAAGCTGAATTCAGCGTTTGCTTTTTTTAAGCTGAATTGAACGGTCGACTGCAGAAATTTAATTTTTTAATAGGCGGGGATCTTTGCAACATTTCCGGGAAGAAATGTGTGTCATCCAGCCCAGCTTCTGGGATAGTCAGTCTGTCTGGAGTCTGGACAGGTCTAGCAATTGCTTACATTCTCAATTCGACCCCAATTGAGGCCCGCCGGGAAGTTGTGAGGAGTGCACTCGCCTTCAAATCCTCGACAAATTGTCTCAAATGGCTGGCAAGGTGGAAGCAGGTCCGCTTAGGTCTCTAATGAGACATTCGTCGTATGTCGCAGCGCATTAATCTTCCCACTTTGCTCATCCGCTGTTTTTCGTTGATTCTTTTTATTTTTCGGGAGCTCGGATGCTGGATGACTGGACCGACTTATTAAAGATGATGGGTGAGTGACACCACTCGGGCAATTTGTCAATAACGCTGACGTCGCCGCTTTGAGCGGACTGTGATCGGCTTTGGGTTATGATTTGAAGGACTGGGGACTGCTCTCGAGTGATGGGACGCTAATGATGTTTGATGTTGGCTCGTGTGACGGGGTGGAGCAGCTTTTCGGGACAAGGGTCGCTGTGAGGGCATCGATCACTGAGGATGGTTATTAGTAGTGGCAGTTGCTGGTCATCAGGCTAATCCAAAGCAGACAGTGCATTAATGTCCATTTTTTCCCTCCTGGGAAGGGATTCTGAGGAAATTTCACAGATGGAAGATTGGGCCCGTACAAACGATTTTATAAAAATCCCTCAAACATAAATCATCCTTTAAGAGTAGAAAGCATCGTTCGGAACCCCAAAAAAGATTTTTTTTTTTACAATGAAAAATGAACTCTTAGCACTTTTACTGCCAGATTTAATTGAGGCACGTATTCAGCTATAGCATATATAAAATATGTATGATGTATAACATGATCCCTAACTTAAGGACTTTTAATTATTTCAAAATTTGATAACTTAAATGTTAAAACTTTCAACCGTAATTAGGTATAGAACTTTACCCATCTATAGAGATTTTCGTTTTGCATTTGTGGTTCTCAAAATCCGTCTGCGTGAAATTGTATGCCTATATTCATTTCCTTAAAATATAATATTACTACCATCATTGAGGGATTTTTACGCAAATAATTTATTTATTATACATTTACATTTATACTAATAATCCTATATAAGAAGCAAAACAATTGTTAAATTGAATCATTTACTAAATTTCATTTTCATTTTTATGACATTCTCCTTTTAAATGGTTACCTTTACAACGCTTAAAGAAACTTAAATCCACGTATGCAACATACTTTCTGTACGCCAACCTTTTAAAACATTTTCTTTTCTTTTTCTAGCCGACAAAGGACGAATGGGCTTTATGTCCCAGTCGAGCTGGAGCCCTATTTTTGCTTTAAAGGGGAAGCCCGACAAGGGAAAATTAATAAAACCTTCAATTTTCCACTCTGCTTCCTTTGAATGGTTTAAAAATGAATTGAATTTTTTCTTATTGAATGTACACGAATGCCTCCCCGCCCTGGGAGCCGAGTGAGTGAGTCACCCAGGTCCCAGGGCCCTAATTCCTCCTCTGCAGACCGGGGCACGACGGTGCTCAAAAGGGGATAAAAATAAATCCACTCCAACTGGGGCACCAAGCAGCCAGGCAATCGATTCTTGGGTTTCTTCCACTTTAATTATTTTAGAATAAACAATTTCCCTGTTTCCTGTCCAAAAAAATCTGCCGAACGAGCCCTGGGCACTCTGTCTCGAGTACAAGGGAACCCACATCATCTCAAATCGCTTAAAATTTGCTTTCTCATCATCTTACCCCCGGCAACAAGTATTCCACCCCCGTCCCCTGCGAGACTGTTCCCGATAACGCGGAGGGCTAGGGCTAGGCTGTCTGTCTGTTTTTGACTGATATTCCCCCATTTTAGGCGCTTCTACCGCAAAGAAACCACTATCGCTGCCGTGATTTCGATCCTGAGCGTCTTATAAGTTTCCTGGGTGTTTAAGGAAAATTGAGCTCTCCCCCTTCCCAGGATTTGTGTAGACGTCGGGAAGTTTTGACGGGTTTTATGGAGCGATTTTCTTCGGAATCAGAAATTTTGCAAGATTGATGCGTTGTGCTTAATCATGCAACCATCAGATATAAATGAGCGACTTTTAGTAAATTTGGCGATATTTCAGGACGTGATTAAGCTTTTCGCTGGATTGGGAGACGGATGATTGCTGAGATGTCATGAGGGAGCGGTGGATGATTGGTAGAAGCAAGATTTTTGATTTCACGAATTTTTGGAAATATTGTTTTTATATATATTACATATTTTCGTTTTTTTTTTTAATTTTTCAAAATTGCATCCAACCTAGCTTTGTATCCATGAGAAATTGAATTCTTGATTGCGGGCCCATCGGTCCCAATTTTTAGCAAATATTGAAATAGTAAATAATTGAAAGTATATCAGTTAAATAAATACAATTTCGAAACCTTATTATAAAAAATATAAGTGCTTAAAACTATGAAAACCATGTTAAAATTTCAATTAGATAGATTTTATAGTTGTCGTAAAACAATTTCTGAAAAGGTTTATTATTTATTCAAACTTAAGCTAAAGCTCGAATTATCCATCTTTCAAAAGATGATCCACGGATCCATTCCATCCAAAATATACTAACTTTATCTTTGCCTTCATTAATTAGCCGAATTTTTTAAAATAAAGTTTAAACCCTAACTCTTGAGTTTTCTTGAAATCAAGGCTAAAAATACCGGACTGTGATTTTTCTTTTAAAAATTAAAAATTACAATTATTTTAGAAAGGAAATTATTTTATAAACTCAATTCCCCAAATTTAGAATAAGAATTATTTTATACTTGCTAAATTTGAGGCAAATGCTATAATTAAAAGAGACTACTGGAAAAAACAACTACACTATAATGCTAACATATTATATATGTATTATTGAATATTTTAAATGCTAAGCGTTTTAAATTAAATTAAACCTTAACAGTTTCCAAGAACTTGTCACAGTAAGCAAAATTTCTAATTCTCTGTAACTTTTCATTGCAGGTCTACCGAGACAACCTCAACAAGTCATCAGCCATTAAAATCCCGTCGTCTGCCCTTTTGCGGGGTGGACTCGGGGGGCGGAGGGAGCGGCATAGACGACAGCGGGGGAGGAGGCGGTGGAAGCTGCGGCGGAAGCAGCAACAATCCCGGAGATTCTTTCAATTCCATAGAAGTTGACGGTGGCTGCGGGGATGGCCTCATTGAGGACGACATGCAGGCGCTCCTGCCCAACTGTCGCCAACTATCCCGGGACGAACTCAGTCAGGTAGGAGCACTTAAGCTAGGGCTCCGCAGGCGCATGCATGCCCTTATCGAAAGCGCCCCCGCCACAATCCAGTTCGTCTCTAAAATTGGCTTACTCGAGCCATTCAGGATCATGAAATTGCCCTAAATGCAATTTGAGCATCCACTTCGGGTCTATTTTTCAGCCATACAAAAGTCCCTTGCAGCCGGCATGGGCTCGAGTTTGTTATCGAGGCAATCCAATTTATTCTTACTTTTCAGCCCTAGTCCTCGGCCGAATCCCGCCCACGCCGCCCGGAACTTTCAGGAATCCGAGCATTGCACTTCGAGCATGTGCCCGCCGGGCGGGCTGCGACACTCGCTCCTGTGCCGGGACTCCTTCCAGTTGCAGGAAGCATATCCTTTTTTGCATATCCAGACGCCGGCTTTGTCTTCCTCCTTAAGCGGGACTCGGGAGCCGAACAATTCGTGTGTGGTGTCTAGAGCTACTGCTCCAGGAGCCGGATGCCGTCTTCCCTCCGGGGTAGCCCCCTTTTGAGAATTCTTTCAGGGCCGGGCTCCTTTTGTGCATTATTGGAAAATCATGTACCTACCTCCACTTCCGTCTCGAAATGACATCCTCCAAGGGTAATTTTGTATGTTACATTTTCGGGGGAGGGTCTTCTAGATAATGGGGCCCTTCGCATAGGTTCTCCGGGTCTAGAAGCATGCGGGCTTCCCTTCGTCTGGGGAGAAAATATCTGGTTTTTTTTTTTTTTTTTTCGTAAATAATGGCAAAGGCAAGAATCTCACCTCGATTCTCCAGGAATTTGGGGGACGAACGAGGCTGCAGGGAAAGCAATGCAAATTGAATCGACTTCGTTTGGATTGCGATTTCTTGTAGCCGCCTGTCGAGATTTTTGGTGTCATGTCGATTACAGAATTAGACTGTATACGGCGCAAGATGTTTGTGGACTATTCTTATTTGCGAAATTCGGTGATAATTGAATAAAAATTGCACTAGGGGAAATATTTAGAGAATAGAACGTAGATAGATTTGTAGAAAGACTTGTAGGTCCCATAGGGCAAGGAAGAATATTAGACCTCCAAATGATTTAAAACCTTCCACGAATTGTACCCATTCTTATTCATTCCTAAACTATCTATTGCTTGCATATTTTCATTGTTTTTTTAAATACTCTCGCTATAAGATAAAATCCGTACTTTGCGTACAATTTCTGTGAAAACATCAAGCATACTAAAAGTGAAACGAATCCGAAAGAGAAATTTTTAGACATAGAGTAAGAAGATTTTACTTAGCGAGTTAGCAACACCAATACCAAAATTGAAGCTAAAACATACAGAAAACGAATCGCTTTTGCATGGATTTTACAAAAACAATGATGAAAACTAAAATTTTGGTTACTGTTATCAAATCAAATGGAAGCTCTCACAAATTTGAAATCGTTCAATGTTAATCTACAATAATACTAAAATTAATTAAAAACTGTTTTAACAAAGAGGTTGATACATAGTTTTAACTTAAGATAAAATTGTTACTAACAAATGAGATTCCATTGATTTTACTAGATGTTTGAAATCTGTAATATTCATAAAGTTTTTTCAGACAAAGCAAGACTAAGTCTATGATACAAGGCATTGTTTTTTTCTTGCTTTTGGTCATCACTACGAAAAACTAAAAATGACTGTTTGTAGACTAAGCAGGATAAATGGATTTGGAACAAGTATTTACTATTAGAGAAACGGTCTATAAATATTCCTTTTAATCGCATACATATGTATTTTACGATCATTGATTTTCCCTGATATTCTAGGGAGAATTATGCCCTGATTCACACCTATCCTGAAAACCAACTTTAGTAATAAATCCAATTGGAACAAACAGTCGTTATATCTGCACCGCTCCATTCCTTGAAGAGACAATGCCCTTTGCTTCGTAAGGAGCTTAAATGCCTTTGTGAATTTATGAAATTAGCAAGTTTATTGGCCTGACCTTATCTCGTCTCAGCAAACGGAGTCGTGGGTTCCTTCGTATGTAGATAAGACCCGGAAACGGCATTCAGTTACCTAGGGGAGCGCCTTACAGTCGCATTTCGGATCCATTTCCCAATTAAATTTGTCGCTTCGCCCCGGCTTTGTACATTACAGCACTTGTGCAATCAAACAATTATGCCTCCCCCGACAACCTGCAATTAATCATCAATTACATTAGTAAATAAATCAATTAGGGCTGATTTGAGCTGACCGTATCGCAGCGACGAGGGTAATTTGCATATATATGCCGTGATGCCCTCTCTTTTGGAGCCCCACTCTTGGGGGCTCGCATTCGAGTTAATTAAAATCCACTCACGAATTCATAGCTGAACCTCAAAGCGAAAGTATCTGAGTATCTGGCGAAACAGGCCTGCAAGTGGGCCTTCGACTGGAAGTAATTAGCATCCGGGAGTGAATGGGGCCCTGTCCGGCGACGGGTAGCAGCACCCCATTTCGCAGGCTCGAGAATTCCCTCCGAAGGACGAGATTATTACTTTCGACAGCTGCGGCGCATCGATTTTCAATTTTGGCGTCGTCATCTCTTCACGTCTGAGCCGAGCGGAAAGATTCCTCCCTGTTGCGGCGCCCCTGCCCCAGTTTAGGAGCATCTTCCTGCCCCGGACAGACAGTTCTTTGCCTGAAGTCCCGGAGCCCCGGATTCCTGGATCCATTCGGAGCCTGCTGGGGCTCCGGTTGCCATATCGCATTCATTCCATTTCCATGAAGGCAGGAGCGGAAATGGAGCCCCGTCCCCACCGCAGCGGGGGCGGGTATGTGGCATTGGTCCTGGCGGGTCGATGGATGCTCCGCCGCATCCTTTTAAGAACCCGGGACATGTTTCCGTACTGCACCGGCGATACGGCGGCACACTCGCCGCAGACGAGGACCCACTCCTGCGACACCTTTTGAAATTCGCAGGCTCACTCGCCGCAATTCCTGCAGCCCCCGGCGCACCTGAGGTCCTCGTGCTGCAGGGAAGGAGGTCGAAGTAGGTCCTAATTCTGCAGGGACAGGGCGTAGTCAAGCTAGGCCTAACTCCGGAGCACATGAGGCACTCATGGATTTTTAAACAGCCGCTCCACCGCACATGTCGTCGCCGGAGACGTGTGAATATTTAACGCCTACGATGCTCAGGTGATGCCCTGGCGATAGTCGGTGACGATTTTTCGACACGAGTCCTTCCAATTTCTTGGAATATTCATGGCAATAGACGGCGACAGCGACGGATGGCGCAGTTTCATAAAATTTTATTACACTTTATGTTTGGTAGATTTTTGAACCGAAAACTTTCAAAATTTATAACGAATATATAGCAATACTCAAACGCAAAATAATTTATGTACCTGCACATTTTTTTTTGTCAAGCTAGATTTAAAGAGGTCTTACTACTTATTCTGAGTAAATTTTAGTAACTTTAATTCTAAAGTTTATATATAATATATTCCGTTCAGGGTAGTAGTTCAGTATTAATTATAAATAAAATTAAAAACATGAAAACATTGTCGGTACAAAAGAATTGATCCATCAGTTAATTCAAATTTTAACAAAGCACCAACGCTTCACTTTATAGATCCTTAAAGCTGCTAAATTTATAATGTTACAAAAATTTACTAACAGCAAGAAGCAATACTTCCTTAAATCTCTCTTTGCCAATGATTTAAATGATGTCAATATAAAGCAAATTCGTAACGAACAATTTAATTATTGTAACATTTTCCTTTTTAAATGGAAATTTTCTCAGTGTAGTAACTTTAATATTGCTTTTAATTAATAAATAAAATGAAAATCAAAGCAACAATGCGAAGCGCTCTTCCTATTTATTTTTCACCGTGAAAATTTTCCACCATTTCCCACAGCCTCACCGCTCCACTGAGCATTGAACACCGACGGCGCAATATTTAATTACACCGCGAAAGTTTTTACTTTATTTTCCGCGACAAAGGCGACTTTAAATTTTCATTGAAGTTCAGAAAGCGTTCGCATGACTTGTGGCTGGCGACGACGGGGAGTACGTGGCGGCGTTTTATTTGCATAGCCCCGTCTCTCCCGGGACTGTGGCGACGGGGATATATGAAAATTAAAATTTAAATTAATTAGGCTAGTTTCTAAAAATCATAAATTAGGAAACTAAAAAAGAGGTAGACGGATGAAGTTTAGTACAGATAATATTAATTGAGCGAAAGAAAACATTAAAAATATTTTTTGAGCAACACAAAAAGGTCATGAAAGCCGAATATAAGTATTTTGATCCCAGGATTGCGCCAATCAAATAACCTGATAGATGCTGCGGATTTCTGCAAGTTAAGAAAAAGGAGTTTCGAGAAAAACCTGTTAAACGCTTTGTCGTACAAATAAATTTGGTAACTTGCGAACTTACCCGCAATGTTTTGTATCAGAAACTGTAAGAAGCGTAACAATTTGGCATAGACTAATAGTAAGAACTGAACCATGCTTCTTACTGATTTCTTTCTTTGGCTTGCTTAGATTTTAACCATTATATCTACCAGAAATCAACTATTGCGTATTATATTGCGGAATCACGAGTCTGACTCGTGATATTCATGTTTAGCCCGAACTCGCAACCACGAGTCAGATTCGTCATTAAAGCCGGTTAATGTTTTTCGAGTACATACGTTAAGTCGGTACGGTTTTATAAATGTTGCAGGTTTCGATTTAAAAAATCTATCAGCACATTTTCTATAGGATTTTCTTTCATGTTTCATATTTCATCATTGATGTTTGATTTTCACCGAATTTTTTTGACTCGACAAGGTAAAATCCCTCTTAAGGGAGCAGTCGCTTTCATAACTGAGAAAAAAAGCACATTTTCAAGATTTTTTTTTGAATAAACTATTATATTTATTTAAAAAATTCGTTTTGGGCACTATTCTTTGAATATTGAAAATACAACAATATTTTTTTTTTTAATTTTTAGTAAGTTTTGGCGGCGGCAGAGGGTGTCTTGCAAAAGTCTCATTGTAGGTGGTACGCATCACTTTGGAGTTCTGGGAAAAGATAAATGAAAAATTCAAAATGGGTTCTGTTCTTTAAGCTTTTTCCTAGGTTCTAAACCTAAAAAAATTAATTTTTTAATTTTTTTAAATTGTTTTATCACTGTTTTTCAAAAAAAATTAAAAATCGGCCATGTTTTTGCGGAAAACTATCTCTATAAAAAAAAACAAGGGGTACTTTTATGCATTTTTATAGGTTTAGGACCTAGTATTTATGTCAACGAATCATATGCTCTTTGATTTTTTTTAATTCCATTGAGTAGAACTTGAGATATGGTGAGTACCAGTTAAAAAAAAGTAGTTTCGAGAAAATCGCGTTTAAAGTTTCTTTACAATAATTTTTACTTGTAAAACCGTGTATAGATAATTTATTTGGGTTTATTACCACCAATCAACCATCCTAATTTTTCAAAACGGTTTTGGGAGATGATTTCTATAATGTTAAGGAACACTTTTATGTAAAAAAAAAAAAAAATCGATTTTTGTTCATTTCTGAAAGCGATTGCCCCCCTTAAGCGTATATAAATATAAAAAGTATACCTACTTTAAAATGAATAGTTTCACTTTAACGTGAATAAACTGAAGTTGGCCGTATAAAAGAAAAATCTCAATCAACGGATATTTGTGAAGTCTAAACTACTATACATTTTTAATATGTTTGCAATGTTAAAGTTGAAATTGGTCATCATGACAATGTTGGAAAACAGATCGGAGTTTCGAGCGTTAATTTCGAATTTCATGGTACCTCAGGCCCAACTGAGGCAAAATCACCTAGTCTTTTCCGAAGACCCTAAATATTTATGTTTAAGTTGTGTAAACTTTTTCCCAGTTGTAATGAAATAAAGTCCCTTGTCGGAGTAATCCAATGATTCAGAAGCCCTTAAAAAAACACGGTAGCGGAGATTTCGTTATTGAGTCCGTCGGCCACCGTCAGGACTCATAATTCATTTCGCAGCCTCATTAATTGGTCTGTGTTTTAAGATAAGCCCGGAAATTCCTTCTCCCTTTGCTTACCCATTAAAACTTCTTAATGAGCTTTTCTCTCCAAGTTGACAGATCAAAGCCGCGCAAAGTAGAAATTTCCAGGAAAACAGGAAAAAAGGAAATCCCGTCTCAATCCCATCGCATTCGTTTCCATTTGTAACCTTCGCTTCCCTTTTCAGGAAAATAAGGAGGAAAAAAAAAGAATTAAAATAAAGGAAAAAGGCATACCAAAGGGCACGAGATCTAAAAACAGATTTCAAGATCGCAACAGAGGGTCGTGGTGTACCAGAGGAAACCTTTTTTCCGCCGACGACGACTGCAGCTGAAGGGCTCATAGAGTAGCTGAACCCGCTGCTGGTCGGTGGGTGAAAATGTAAAAATTTAAAAGTGGGCTGGGTCGACACTCTTAATTGAGTTATCCCATAAGGAAATTAGGTGCATAGAGCCCTCGGGACCCGTTGTCGTTTTTTCAGGACTGAACTAGCCGGATCGCGGCTAAATTAAATTTAGGATCCTTTTAACAGCGCCCTTTAGCGTCGCAATTAAAAGTTACGCCACGTAAAACGCCATACCCCCGGGAGGTGGAAGCACTTTTGAAATCACTTTAATTAGGCATGGAGGATAGTGGAAATCCGTGCCTCTCGGAGCTGCGGTAATCGCATGAGTTCCTCTAGAAATTCCTGGAAATAACCGCCCCAGCTGCAGGACTCCTACAGCATTTAACTGAGGTTGAGGGTTTCGTAGCTGGGGGCGAACTCAGCTGGAGAGGTCCTCTTGACACTAATCGCTGTACCCACCACCAACAGAACCGTTCAAAAGGTTGCTAACCCCTGACGTAGAGTTGCCCGGCCCCGCAAAAGTATAGGTTTCTTAAAGTCTTCAAAATTTCGCTGTATCACGTCTGGTTATCTTGCTTTTTTTCCGACTGGGGTCCTTGGGTCCTGTGTGTGTTTTGCCCCAACTCGCAGCCCACAGGAAGGTACGAAGGCAGGAAGCTCCTGGAAGCGGAGGAGAGCCCTCTAATTGGAGCACAAACAAGTGCACTGCAGAAGAAAGTTAAAACTCATCGAGTCGAGGAGTGTGTTTTTGTTGCAATTAGAGGCGAAGATGGGTCGTT
Source organism: Eutolmus rufibarbis (assembly GCA_963920795.1). Taxonomy (NCBI): domain Eukaryota; kingdom Metazoa; phylum Arthropoda; class Insecta; order Diptera; family Asilidae; genus Eutolmus; species Eutolmus rufibarbis. The sequence continues at coordinate 43,970,415 of OY987206.1, forward strand.
ACGGATCGCCGAGATGTTTCCAAGAGGAAAAGTTAAAGCGCCCCCCAGCCCCCTCGGATATTATCTCTTCCAGAACACGTCTGCCAAGTGGTGCTCCGCTGTAAAGCAGTTGTTATCTCACAAGGTCTACGTTTCGAAACTTTCTGGAGCCACAGATTGCGAAGTCTAGAGAATTTCGTTTTTGCTATGTTGGGAAAGGATTCGCAACCTGGCACAGTAATTGGACCACTCGAAGAATTTGAAAGTGGTTAAGTGCATAACTATCCTGGACTAGTAGGCTAAATTGCAACGTGCGTTGCCACCTGGCAGCAAGAGCTGAGCCTCTCAGCCAGAAAAAAATTCACACTATCTGATAAAACCCCACTTCACAAAAAAAAAAATAACTTTTATATTATACATTCGAAATCATCGAATGAATAATTCTGAAAAAAAGTAGAAATTGTTGGTTCTTAAATTCATTGTTTAAAGATAGAAGTAGATATGCGTGTAAAATTTTCTCAAATTTTATTAACGCACAAAAGTCACTCGCTACCAGATATTAATATTTTTTTATATTATATACCAAATTTGTAGGATCTACTAAATTTCCTAATAAGAAATTAGTACCCACTTTGCACGTTTCTTTTTTCCTTTAATTTACGAGTGGTCTTAAATTTATTTCTTATAGTCGGAAATTGCATACTCTGCATCCACTTGGTGGAAACATATTTCATGCCCTAACGTAAAGCAAATATCTTGCCTTTTATGATATGTTATATTCCTTTTTAGTGTCTTTACCGACTGAAGTCATGACTTTATTTTGTATCCGCCGGATTCTGTTTCTTTTATTGACTCTTAAAAATTTCCAACTGTATGCTGAGATTTTCGTTCTTCGTGCAAAAAGCTACATTCCGATATACGATTCTTTTATCGTTTTCAATCATAAATTTTAGAAAATCAATATTTACTTGTGAGAAAAACACTACTATTCACCGATATTTTGTCTGTAATGCGAAGATTTGATATTCAATAAAACATCCGTAAAATAAAGTTTACGAGTACTTCAACAAAGATGCATCGTCATAAAATCTAGATGATAAAATAAATATAATAATTTTATATAACTTTGCACATACATATCTATATGATAAAGCAAAAATTGTCAATAAAACCTACTAAGACTTAGTGTTTCTCATTTAAGGTATGTATTTGCTTTTATATTCAAATTGAATGTAAACATGCACACATTTCTGCTTAAAATTAAATCAACAAATAGAATATACATATAATTTAAATCACAAATTTTTAGACTCAGATCATAGAAATAACAAAGGAACAAAAAAATAGTGATTAGATTGTTAAACATATCTTTCTTTCTAAAGGGCTGAAATTTATGTAATCTATACTTCCTCAAAATAAAAACTTATATCAAATGCAAGCCAACTAGAGGCTCTATAAATTTTAAAATATTTTCTCGGGGCCTAATCTGCTATTGGTCTAACAGAGTAAGTGTAACTCTACCCTGAAGTTAGAGTTAGAAGTTATAAACTTCTTTTATACCTGTTTCCTATAGTAAGCAAAACAAAATATTTTTCTAAAAGTTTCAAGAGTTAGTTTTTTAGAAACTTTTTGCCAGAATCACGTTATCCTGGCTCAGAGCGTCGTAACTCGGGGAATAATTTGAAAGTCGACTACACTTTCCGGTGCTGAAGGATTCCCTTTGATTTGACTCCTCTATTTCATTTTTTACAGACTTCGCTGAAACTGCAGAGATCCCGGTCTTTAGTCTGCAACTCCACAGCATCCCTATGACGACAGGGTGTAGGGAGCAGGGCGAAAGCGGCGGCTCTGAGCCCCAAAATCGCATCGTTTTCTTTGGAGCTCCTTACTTACTTAAAACTCATTGAAATATGAAGGGACGTTTCACCGTCTCCTGCAGCCCCAACCCCTGGTTCTAGCCGTGAAATAACTCGAGAGATGATAAAGAATGAACGCATCCATCAGTGCGGGTGGATGTGGCCCCTCCTGCACCTTGTCCCTTATCTTCCGCGCCGCTGGAGCGCCCGTCGTTGTCGTCTGTTGGCAGGCAGTCAGACGGAGCTAACTTCTTCAGGAGTCCTTGAATGAATCCAAATAGCAACAAAAGACGAACGGCTCCTCGAGCAGCAGGCGGACGGATGCGGGGCGCTTTGCTTTCGCTAAAATTTGATCACACCCTCAATGGAGGGTACCTGGGGGGCGAAGTGCGTAATATGTTTATATTTCCATTTTTTCAGCCCTTTTAAGCCCCTGTCGCGAAATCGCGACAGTCGGTGGACGTGAAAATATAAAAATTTCAGAAGTGGGATGGATCAAAACGCCGGTAGCGATTTGAAAAGCGCTATCACGCGGGGAGAGCCCGTTTTCATTTGAATTTTCATTGCTCAAGGCGTTTCTGCCATTGTCAGAGCTTCTGCGACGCTCTTAAAGGGCGCTGTGATTGAAAAATATTCACAGCGCATCTAGCAGGACTTGACGGAGGCTGTGGGGCTGGGCACTGTTTCGTCACCCTTTCAGTTCACAATGAGACTGTTGAAAAACACTCCTCTTTCTCTCGAGCTCCATCGAGTTAATAACTGCTCCAAATACTATGACAGCGGAGCCTTAGCCCTTCGGGGCTCCACCGAGCCCCTCCCTTAAAAAAGTTTCATTTGCCACATCCAACGCAAGCGATGCTGGTTATAGAATGTGGTGAATCCTTAATGGGATGCGTGGCTGGCTGCCTTCTCTTCCTGCAAACAAAATTTTTACATCAAAGGCGAGGAGGAAAAATGCTCGGAAAATACCCTCATTCTAGCCGTGGCTAGCTCCCCAGTGAGGGAGGACTTATGTTAATATTTCTGACATGAAAATTGATATTTGCCTGGTTGTGACAGGATGAAGGACTTTTAAAAGGGACTCGCTGTGGGTTTTAATTGAAGCGCATTTCAGCCGCATTGTAGCACTTCGGTGCCTTGTGGGGCTCCAAATGGGGGAGAATAGACGTATAAAGAGCTGTTTGTAGTTCATTATCATCCCAGTTCTCTTCTGAGGCTTGTAAGTAAAATAGAACTCATTTCCCTAAAGGTATCTTTCCGCAGTAAAGGAATAGTGTCTTTCTTGTTTCATTCTTCCTTTCCAATCTTCAGTTCAGTTCAGAAAAGCAGCAAGAACCTTTTGGAACTATTCCAGAAGAAATGTGGCAACTGAGTTGCTTACAAAAAGATTTCCCAAATAGCTTGAAGCGGTATGTTGGGGATACCTAAACACAGCAAAATCTGGGAAAATGTTAAAGAATTTAAAGTATAAAAAGTTTGCATGATCATTGAAGGGTAGCAGAATAATACGCTACATTAGACACTCTCTTGGAAGCATGTTGGGATGAAAGGCTCTTATTTGTTTTGAGATTATTAAAATACATACTTATATTTGCGAAGGTTTGGAGATAGACGGATAAAAAATTCACCCTTGGGAGAACAGACAGCGAGGTAAACAAATACTAGAGTAAATTTAAACGATCTACATAAAATTTAAAGTATATGTTCGGTTATTTCCAAAACATTTATTCAGGAAAATTATATGATGCCAAATCATAACGTTTATTTAAAAGCATTTTATTTAAGTTTTAAGATATGGATGTTAACAAAAACTTAGTCTTAGATATTTTGCCTGTGAGGTAAGATCTGTCATTAAGTTAAATCCTAACTTTTAAAGTGAGTGAGTATTTACTTAATTATTGAACCGAATTTTAGAAACAAGATGTTTCATAAATTAAAATGAACTGAAAAACTGGAAATTAAATTTTGTATTTTAGGCATATCTGGAAGTAGACCAACTACAGACAAGACATACACATAAAATTAGTAATTAATTTTAGCAATTATTTCGATATAGATTTTCTCTTGTACTAAATCTCATACATATTATTATAATTCTTTTAAAGCTTATTTTAATGGTAATAATTAAGTGACTTTTCCGCTGCATTTTAAGTACATTTCAAAAAGTATAGGCGGAACTGAAATGAAGTAGAATTAGGTTGAAGAGAGTGAAATATGTTAATCGCATGAAGTCCTATTGAAGATAATAAATATTTCGAAGCATAGAGTCAAACAGTTCCTATACATAAAATTATAATATCAAATTATGATGTCCTTATTCAAACTCTTAACACGTTTCACGCGTACCCGCAGAATATCTCGTGTTATAAAAGCATATTTTAAAAATTCATCTCAGTCCACAAATTATTGATTGATCTGTCTCCAGATAGATTGTATCATTTCCAAATCAAACAAATTGGAAACCGCAAAAACACCTGACGAATCGCTCAAATAAAATGAAATCGTTGAAAATTGTGTGCGGTGAGTAGCGCACCTGTGACGTCTCCGTTCCCAGGGTAAGAAAAGTTTCTAAAGAAAGTTTCTCCACATTACCCGATGGGACCATGTTTTCTTGATGGAGCTCTAATGGTCTAACCATTTTCCTTGATTGCCCTGTAGAACCCTTGAACCTGAGACATATTCCTTCCCCTCCCCCGCATCCCTTCTCAGCAGGAATCGAACTGTTCAATAGAAAATGTGACCATGACAAGTGTTTTTCTTTCTTGGAGCCAGTAACCCTTTTTCTTACAATTTACTTTTTTCTTGTTCCCTTTCAGTCACGTGCGTCCATTGTATCAAGTTCGGATGGCGGTGTTTTGGCTGAAGGTGAGACATCGAGTGAGACATCAGAGGGCTCAACCAGTCCACCCTGTGATTTGGGTCTAGTTGAACGCCTCCTGCGAACACACCCTGTATGGTTTTTGCCTGGTATTCAAAGGGCCGGTGCTGTACATCTGCTGCAGGGCAAAGAGGAGGGGGTATGTATCTTTCTATCTATTTATCTATCTATCTAGCTATTTATCTATATGTGTCTATCGTTTGAGAACGTCCTATTTGTTTTCTTTTGCACTATTTTTCTTTTGCATTTTTACCCTCACATACGCCGACATACAAAAGGATGCTCGACATTCCTTTTGATGGGCGGTGGACTTCAAAGGAATTTTTCATTTCATACCGACTGTCGGTGGAATGCTGCGAACAGTCGAGCACGTCCAAAACTGCAGCCGTTTGACCATGGAAAAATGGTTCTTCAACTCTTGAAAGTCGGAAAGAAGGGTTCGTTCGTTCTTTACGCAAGAATCCTCTTAGCCACCCTCTGCAGAAGTGGCCCTTCGGACGGCCCAAAATAAACCCATAATGGACAGAAAAAACAGCTCCATTATAGGGCGCCGGGTAATCCTATCCCTTCAATATTTTCATTTTAATTAGAGAAGGCGGTGAGGCTTGAGACTCGCCGTAACAAAGCCCCCCAGAATGGTAATAGGCTTATCACCTGCATCCACCGGAGCCCCACTGTGCAGAACGGGGCTCTGGGGCTCTCGCTTCGGCAACTACAAAATCAATAATCCATCAGGAGGATGATGGGCGGCGAGAGATCTGGCCAGTAAAAGGGCCCTGTCTATCGCAGGCCCCTATTCAGGGATGATTTATGTAAGCCGACCTGCTCTGGAAAAATTGCTCCCTGTTCTTTTTTCTGGGGATCAGGAAATCGACCGGACTAGACACCATTAAAATAGGAACGGAAAGGCCAAGAGGGATTTATTTGTCGAGACCGGGATTTTCCAGGACAACTTGATTATTGGAAGTGACTTGCTAATGATTCACCCTGGCTCCGACAGGACAGCTTGTCTGTCTGTTTGCTTGTTTTGTTTTCCCAGTCGGATCCTTTTTCAAGGATTCCCAACTGTCTGGTTTAACCAGTCCCGACATTTTCGATTTTTACGGACATCATCCCTGTTGAAAAATTCACGTAAAAATAATTAAGAGCTCTTTGACGGTTTTATCGAGTTACGATTTTCAGCGGTTCGCGAATAAACACCCGGACCAAAGTACGGCCACAATCCGGGCCGGGGGGAGGGGTGCTATGAAAATGAAAATTGCGCGCCCACCTGAATGATGGTATCATTTCCTGGCGGCTGGAACGACCATGCGAGTCCCTGACAGCCCTGATCCCGGATGACGAGCCCTGACTTTGTGCTACACGTCGCTCATTAATTCTTTATGATGAACAAATTACGGGGATTTCGGCGCCCAGCCCGCCACGTCACCCTGTACGCACCCGTCGCGCATTTATACCCACCCAGTCGCAGAGGGATTTTATTCTTTAATTAACTCCGAACATTTCAGCAATGTTGAAGGGCGCTTTTTTCCCGGGATTTTCGTTGAAATTGTCTGTAATCTGAAAATAATTTCATATCCATGCTATGGCTGAAATTAACTTTGAATTTTAAATACCCTCTGCATGTGGAATTCAATTAATGACGGATTGTTTGATTATTGGATCCAGTAGCCCTTTAAAAGCACCGGGGAAGAAAGGTTCATTTTCGGGATTTGTTTGGCTTACGGCTCAATCCCTGGGGCAAGCATTTGATATTAAGCAGACTGCGCCCTGCTCTGAACGCCTAATTAATTAGACGTTTTAAAATCTTCTCTTTTTAGATTGCGGCTACTTCAAACAAAAAGTTAGAGATAATATTCTTACTGAAGGAACCTCCTAGCATTATTAATTTGTGGAGTTCTCATTTTCCTAAATAAGCCTCGCCAATAATTCTAAGTACGAATATAATTAATGTATGTATAAAGAAAAAAGAGAGTAATTTACTTTACTTTCTTCTACATTTGGTATGGAATTTCGGAAGATTGCTATTTTTGTTTTTAAAACAACCCTTTTAAAATTCAGAACAGGTATGTTTTTTTCCCATGTACAAATGGTACACCGTAAAACTGATTATCTGCAATATGCAGATTATGGCAAAATTTGTGTTCAATCGCCCGGAAATCCACGGCTCAGTAAATCACATTTTCCTGAGGGAATTGTCAGTGAACCGTGGAAGGGTCCGGTTCGTCTGTCTGTTGGTCAAGGTCCAAGTTCGAACAGACGTCCAATTTCCAATCTAATACCAAAAATCGGGAGAAAGTTCAAAACCCCAAAGAGCGCCGCGCTGCTTAGACTGACACACATGGGGCCGAGGTCCTTTTGTGAACGTTAATCACGGGGCCATCCTCATTGAATTTGCGAATTTTGAAGTCAATTTCGAATTCAGGGATTGTCGTCAAGAATCCACAATCAGAGCGCGCCCCACCCCACCCCGGCGGATACAATCAACATGCTGCAGATTTGTGTGTTTCGGCTCCGCAATGCATACGTAAATAGATCGCATGGCAATTTGAATATTTGCGGGGCGGCTGGTTTCTGGTTCCTGGTATCTGGCTTCTGGTTTCATGCGGCACTGCGCCCAGGTGGGCGAGGGACATTATGCATATTTCGCATGGCAAACGACCAACCAGGTTTTACTTGAAAGAGTCAACAAAGGCCCGCGGCTGGGCTGATTTGCGAGCGGGGAAGGGACATTTCGCTGTTTACCTATGTTCGGTTGGACTGATTAATCCGCCGACAGTAAACGCAAAATTTAGCAGACGTGATGTACTGCAAGTAAACGCACGGATGAGCTGGAAAAGATAAACACAAGAACACGACGAGATATGTACTCTTGTGCTGGGGTTAGAACTGGGACCAGTTCATGCAAGTCGAAGTCGGGAGACAATCGACGTGTTGTTTTCATGCAACCTCAACTTCCGTCAACTGGAACTCTTCCAAAAGAAAATTGTAGAAATGGTATTTTAATTGTGATTTAAAAATATGTATGTTCTGCTAGATTGATTCTAAAAACTTATGTCAGAAAATTAGATCGTTTAAAAAACAAAAAAGCACGCATTTAAATTTATTTATTAATGCATTTAGCAATTTGTTAGTAGTCAAGCACACATGTAAAAAGAATTCATTAGAAATGAAAAATGTATCCACCAAAATGGATATAAAAAAAACAATAAATATATAAATATAAATAAACCGTTTTTTCACATTTTGTTCTATTAACTCAAACATTTCATTTAATAAAGATCATGTGCCTTCTAATTTAAAATTTTTGTCTTTTAATATTTTAATATATAATTTAATATGTATGTAGATTATTTGATTGAAATCTAAATATGATCGTATATTTGAAGTAACCTTAGAACCTATTAAAATAAACTTTTAATTTTAATTTACTATCAAGCTTTCATTCTGATTTATGATCTTTTCGGCTTTGAGTTATTTTTTCTCTTTTCTGCTTATATGTAGGTAGTAATTTCGGGAATATTTCGATCATCGATATGAAAAATGAGGCTTTTAAAAAGATACGTTTGGAATTTTAAGATTAGATTAGACCTGATCGACACGATAGTACATTTTCTATCTGATGGTCTCGAAGTTATACTTCAAGAACCTAAGATCAATTGAAAGAATTATAAACGAATCATGCCTATTTCTAACTTCAAGAACTTCTTGACTCACGTCTTCTGGAGACGTGTTGTTTTCGTGCGACGTCAATATTCGCAAGTTGCTCCCAGTCCCAGAGTTGAGAGCATTCCGCATGGTGACCCAAAAATGCATCGTGACGTGACTGCGGGGGATCATTTTCCATCGAATGCGACTCCTCCGGGCACTTGGAGCGTTCTCCTCGTAAAATATTACTCCGGAAATGCCCCCAGCTCGGTGTGCAGTCAACTCGATCAGAATAACTTCACGTCCCACAGCACGTGATTAATCCTCCCGGGGCTCGATTACACGGAAAATGCATGAAGTGAATCGCCTCTCCACGGACAAAAGAAGACATAAAGTGCTACTGAAGTGTATTAGCACCGCGCCAATGGCGCTATAAATCCGCGTGACCACCGTTACCTCGCCCCCGAATTGGTCGCGATCACATTTAAAAAAAATAAATTTTATGACCGCATTGCGCTCGGTTAACCGCGTTCATTGGCAGCCAATTCACTTAGGTGCAATTAAGCCGGTCGCATCTCATCTCGTCTCATCCGCCGGTCCAGCGGCACAAAGGTGGGACGGGGCTGGACCGGTGATGCTGCGGCACCCTCCGCCGAGGGCTGGCGGCTGAATTTTATCATTTAGCGCAGTCATAAAAGCATAAAGCAGAAACAAATGGCTGCGCGGATATCAAAATCTTCCGCAGTTTTACAGGCGCAGACCCCTCCAAAAAAAAAGGTCGCTGCACATTATCGCGGCCCGCATAAAGTGCACTCGCCGTGACGGCGAGATAAGTTAATGCGCGGCGAATGTGTGCCGGGTGCATCCTCCCACGCGGCCACCCCCCACCCCCGTGGGCCCTGTCTAACGCAGACCGGACCTATTAATATCCGATTTTGATGTAAATTTTATCTTTCCTGTTCCTCTGGCATTGTCCCTAGACCGAGGACTTATCTGACGGGGCCCCGTCAGGTCCTTTGAGTCCCTGTTTATGCCGCATAAATTTCCAGGACCTATCCGGCCACTCTGGTCGCAATTTTCATTTCGGCGTTTATGCATGATTGCGATCAAATGGCAGTCGTTCGCAATTCTCAGTCGAGAGTTATGATTATGATAATTATCTTGGGTCCGTTTTCGCTGCGGAGGCCTGTGGGACGGATGCTGGAACTGACCGGGACTTTGCATTGGGGCTCTCTGGAGCACTGGTCAAGCGAACTCTCGTGATGTGGGCCCATTTGGCTCATGACATGTGTCCCCGGCAGTTAGATGTATCGCGATGAGACTGGCGGTCAATTAAGATTGTTGTCGTCTTAATTGGATATGAACTGCATTCGTTTCCAACTTATTTCTGCGGATTAGCTCAATTTTTAATGTTTCTTGTATATTTCCGCTTTGGGAACGAGCACTGTCTTAAGTTTAAAAATTCCTGGCCAGACAAGAGCCAAGAAAGAGTTTTAAACGAAATACATATATCCAACCAGAAACAAATGCACCTAAAATTTACTATCTACAAATGCGTACTTACATTACTTCAACAAAGGTGTTTTATTTCTCATTACAAGCATTTATTTTTCGAAATTATAAAACTTTCAATTCGAAATTAAATTTAAAGAAAAACTGCAAAAATATTGAATTACAATTCTACTCTCTTGTATGAGAAATAAAATCCTCATACGTAGCGGGTTATTTTATTTAAAAATAGCTTTTGTTTTCCCAATAAATTTAAGACTATTGCAATTGATAAAACAGCTAAAATGTTGGTCAATTTTGAGAAAATTGTATCAATTTGAAAATATCGAGTTGGTATGGCAGAAATTAGAAAATTTATTAAACAACAAACTATATGTAAGTTTAAGCTTTAAAGCTACGCAAAAAAAAAAAAAAACAGTTGTTGATGCAGACAGACGTTTTTTCACTTTTACACGAAACAAAAATGATTTAATAAGCGTGATAAAACTGGTTCATTGTTACAGGCCTGATTAAAAGTAGTGTATAATTTTTAATTTAAACTACATTGTTGAGAAACAAGGAAAATATAATCTCTATACAATGTAGAATATAGAAACTCCAGGCTCTTGCTTAAATTCAAACAAAATGTTTTTAATTTGCCAAGCTGGACTTAAAATTCCACACAGTAAAAATTATTCTAGTTAAAAAAAAATGGGTAATATCTAGTTGAAATATTTAATTAAGGTTCTATTATGAATTATAATTTTAACTTCATTTTCGGTGGAATGCACAATTTTTTCTGTGTTGTTTTTTTTTTTCCTAATTAGACTTGGAAATTATTTCTACTTATATTATAATAAGAAGTTTAGTTGGAGAATATGTTAAAACTCATAGGTACATATATGTTTAATATAGTCCTACGTGACCCAATTTTTTAATGTGATATTAGTCCTTGATCTATTATAGTTAGTTGAATTTTAACAATACCTACTTAGTTGAAAAAAATTTACTGTGCAAGTTTTTATGAAAATTAGCAAACTTTCTGGTTCATATTATTTTATCCATATAAAAATACAATTACCGAGGGCATATTCTAAGCTAAGCCAAAGAATGGAAGTTTCGATCTTTAACTTTCTAGACTCCTCCACAAACTGAGTACATCTATTTAGTAAAGTACGGTAACAATTTTGAATTGACTGAGACTGCATCAAGCTGCAATTAACCGCAACAGACTGCAGCCACCAGCTTCAGCCTGCTCTAGACAATTAGAAACAGAAATTAGTCTGCCTACTGCTGGTATTGACCCCCTCCCCAAACCATCATCTCTTTCCCCACCTTCCCCTTCTACCCCCAAACGGTTTGATTGATTGAATCCAATCTACCGACGTTCAGGAGTTAAATTGCGTTGCACAGATTGAATCCTACCCGCAAATCGAACCTCCCAGCGCCCTTCCTCAACCGCCAACGCGATAACCCTTTTCCGGCCGCATCCCCCTCCTCTGGATGGGGTACCTTCGCCTCAACTGCATATGTTAGCATTCATTAGAGCAATTCTTGTAATTTGCACACTCCACGGATCCAGGGTCCGTCGCAGGGATTACGACGTCCTGCAGGATAAAACTTTCATTCTATCCCTTGAATAAGGGCGGTCGCGGAGGGGATGGAGTGGGGCCGGCGGTTATTTAGGGGGGGACAAGCTCGTTGAGGTGCGATAAGCGTGCGGTTAGTCGCCAATGCGACGTCTGGGTCTGGGGCGACTCCCGGATAAATGCTAGCCGGACCCTCGGTATCTCTGGCAGGACAACAGCCCGCTCCAAATGAGATCCATGCTCCAGATAGTCTAACGAACCATTGTTTGCCCGATTAATTGATTGCAATTTGTGAATATCTGCGATTTCACCGACGACGAGCATGCTGCCCTCCAGTCGAGACTTTAATTAAGCGGCCATTGTAGCTGAGGACCGCATTAGCATTTTATTTATCCAGCAGGGTCCAGGCAAGGGATGCACTGAGCACGACGCTAATTGAATATGAGAGATTTTTAAATCTGCTGCAAATTAATCTGCAAAAGGGGCGGAGTAGGGTATAATTATGGACTGCAGCTAAACGTGATTACAGCCGATTTATCCCGCTTAAAGTCCCTAATTGCTCGGATATTGGCTTGTATCGTCGCGTTGTCTGGTCAAAAATAACAAAAATTGCTCGAAACTGTCGATTGAAACAAACAATCCAATTAAATTTACCCGGAAATTTATGTCTGCGGAAACATAGCTGCAGTTGTAACAAAAAGGGCTAGTAAGATTGCTGAATCGGGCAAATTAGGATCCAATTCAAGATGTAGTCCTGCCTGGAGGGATAAAACCATCAAAAACGAGATACAAAGTTAAAAGATACCACCGAACCGAACCTGCTTACGTGCCTGATAGGATTGTTGAGGTGCAGTAATAAAGCCCTAGATAGACGGTAGTTAAGGATCTCGGAGAGCAGACTCCTCCTCGGGCCAAGCAGCGTTCGAAGGAGCACGATTTCCGCCTATACCTTGTCAATACATAAATTCAGCCCTGAGGAGACTCAACAGCTTTTGTGCCCTTTTTTTCAGGAACTCACCCCCCGAGGGCAGTGATGTTGCAGACTTTCTTCTATTGTGCTCCACCTCGGAGTCTTGCATGCCCCCAGCTGGAGGAATCGTCGAATCCGTGAAAATGCCCCCCGCTGAAGCTACAGGCGGGAGACCATTTAACTGAATTTATAGCTCTGGTGCTGGTTGGTGGAGCCCTGCACGTCGTCCTTCGTTCGGGTCGCCCTGAACGTCTGCGGCTCCTTTTTTGTCGCATTTGCTCCGATACAGCCTTTATCCAATATAAAATTGGTTTTATCGGTAACTGGCGACGTCTGCACTTGGTAACAGCGGGAGAAAAGGAGTTTGCATTTTTATATCGCTGATAACTTGCAAAGCTAGCGAGCATTGAAGCAATACATCCTGAAAGAAGGATATGAAGAGTTTTATTCACGCGAACCCCTTTAAATTGAAGCTGTCGATATTGGCAATAACTATGAAGTAGATAAGCTATGAGAGTTCGAGCACAAAATCCCATAAGGTTTATACAGGGGGTCAAAATTCTCAAAAACGGTATCAAAAGCTCGTCGTCTACGTCTAGGAGCAGTTTTAGGTGGGATGACGTGACGAAAGCTCTCTTGTGTGTGTTCAAGGTCACCCCCTCTCCACCCCGCTGAAAGCTTTACCCCTCTCCCATGCTATTAGGACGCGATCTTTGGGAAATGTGTAGGTGGCTTTGTTTATGCTATGTGGAGCTTATCAGTAGTTTATGCTGACGGGGCTCTATCAGCCAACATTTAAACTCTAGTATGTTTGAATATGTTGCGAAATGAGTAGGGCTTTGTTTATGTTATGTGGAAATGTGTAGGGGCTTTGTTTATGCTATGTGGAGCTTATCAGTAGTTTATGCTGACGGGGCTCTATCAGCCAACATTTAATCTCTAGCATGTTTCTACATGTTTCGAAATGAGTAGGGCTTTGTTTATGTTATGTGGAAATGCGTAGGGGCTTTGTTTATGCTATGTGGAGCTTATCAATAGTTTATGCTGACGGGGCACTATCAACCAACATTTCAACTCTAGCATGTTTCTACATGTTGCGAAATGAGTAGGGCTTTGTTTATGTTATGTGGAAATGCGTAGGTGGCTTTGTTTATGTTATGTAAAGTCTTATCAGTAGTTTATGCTGACGGGGCTCTTATTTCTACGTGGGTGTCTTATTTCCTAGAATTGATGACTCATCGCTTTAAGCTTGGAATACTCAAACGCTAGCATATTTCAACATGTTGCGAAATGCGTAGGTGGCTTTGTTTATGTTATGTAAAGTCTTATCAGTAGTTTATGCTGACGGGGCTCTTATCAGTAGCTAAGCTTCCGGTGACATGATCTTATTTCTTATGACTCATCGCTAGCATACATTTTCATTCAATATACTTCACACTTGAGATTTTCAAGATGAGTATAAATAGTGGAGATTAAGCAAATTTTCCTCATTCAGTGCTTACCCAGTGTTGAGTTCAGTTCAGCTACATAAAGTTTAACTAAAGTATTTGTGTAGGTGTTAGTGCAGTGTAAAGGTCAAAGGACGAAAAGGATATAGTGAAAAATTATCAGTTTTGTAAAGGACGAAAAGGACATAGTGAAAAAATTATCAGTTTTGTAAAGGACGAAAAGGATATAGTGAAAAAATTATCAGTTTTGTAAAGGACGAAAAGGACATAGGGAAAAATTATCAGTTTTGTAAAGGACGAAAAGGACACTGTTAAAATGGTTCAAGTGAAACAATTAGTACAAAGTGCTAAGTTAGCATTTGTGAGTGCGCAAAATGATAGACTGTTAGTGGAGCAGAACATAAAAGAGTGCTCGAGCCATTTAAGAGCTCTTCGGCAAGCTCTGAAAAGAGCAAAAACTGTTGGTGAAAAGCAAAATTTCACCAACGGTATTAATCATGTTCAAGGCTATCGAGCTCAATTGAAAAAACTTAAGATAATCGGTGCCGGTCACAATGCTAACCGCCCTACTTGGACCTCATCCCGAGTTAAATGGGAAGACGTACAATCAGCTTTTTGTGATCGGTAAGTGAAATTTTAAAATATGTTTAAGTATAACTTTTAAATATGTTTAAGTATAATATCGTCACATCATTATTTGTTTATTTTCATTTATATTATAGGATGAGAACAGGGGTTATAGTAAATTTGACCCACAAGGAACCGAAGGAGTTCCTGAACGACTGCACTGGACTTTTCCGTCGTCGCATCAATAATGCCCTCAAGAAGGAAACCGCTCTCAAGGTCAACGCGGTGTTTTGCGGGGAATTTAAAATTATAAGAGGAGATGAGGAGGTGTTCGAGTTCAAGTACATGAACACAAAGAATGCTCCAATATATAGGAACACTGATGTAAACAGCTGGTTCAATCAGAATATCGATGAACCAGTGATGAAAAAATTAGAAGAGTTCCAGGAAAAAGATAGTGGTTGGGCGTTGTCGGCCATCGTTAACTTGGCTATTAACATCAACAAATACACGCCACAGCTGGGATCTTCATATATAGAGCTACCAAACCAAATTAAACTTAAGGAGGCCTGCATCAACGTTCAAAATGCAGATGATGCTTGTTTTGGTTGGGCAGTAGTATCAGCTCTACACCCAGCTGATACAAATCCCCAGCGTGTGATGAATTACCCCCACTATTCCACAGCCTTGAACCTGGATGGCATAACATTCCCAATGACGTTAAAACAGATCCCCAGGTTTGAGAGGCAGAATAACATCTCCATCAACGTTTACATCTTGAAGAAGGCGGGCAAAAACAATAAAGAACATTTTAATGTTCTACCAACCTATTTGACCAAAGAAAAGAAGGATAGGCACATCAACCTTCTGATGATACAGAATATTTACTATGATGAGGATAGCGAGGAGGAGGAAAACGACGACGATGAGACCATCAGATACCATTACGTTTGGATCAAGAACCTCTCCAGGCTCCTTTCATCCCAACTTTCCCGTCATTATGGCCAAAAATTCTTCTGTGACTGCTGCCTCCATTATTTTTATTCACCAGCTGCGCTAGAGAGCCACACAGAGGACTGCCGAAAGCTCAACGAGTGTAAAATCCGGCTACCAACAGAGGACCAGAAAGAGCTTAGATTTAAGAATTATAAGAATAAGGTAGAAGCTCCGTTTGTTATTTACGCGGATTTAGAATGTTTGTTAGTAGAATGTAGGGATAGAAATAAGTATCAAACACATGTTCCGTGTAGTATAGCTTACTATGTTAAATGTTCGTATGACCCCACGTTATCAATTTTCAAATCCTATCGTGGTGAGGATTGCATCGAGTGGTTCGTGCGCGAGTTGAATCAGTTTGCCGAGAACTTAGAATCAGTTTTTCTATGCCCTCTACCCATGGATCAGATGAATGCTGACCAAATGGAGTATTTCGAGGCCGCCACACTCTGTCACATATGTGAGAAGCCGTTCACATCAGATGATAAAAAGGTGCGCGATCACTGCCACCTAACAGGTAAGTACAGAGGCCCAGCACATGAGGGATGTAATATCAATTTTCAAGATAGTCACACCGTTCCCATAATTTTCCACAACCTTAGCGGCTACGATTCCCATTTTATTATTAAAAATATAGCTTCCGATCTCCAAGGCCGCATTGATCTCCTCCCGATCGATAAAGAGCGGTATATCTCCTTCACTAAACATTTGGATGAATATCCAATTAAATTCCGCTTCATTGATTCATTTAAATTCATGGCAAGTAGTCTCGATACTCTTGCCTCAAATCTTACATATTTTCCCATTCTAAAGTCCCAATTCACAAATGTAAGAGAAGCCCAGTTTAATCTGCTCACACGTAAAGGTGTATATCCCTATGATTATTTTAACAATACATCAAAATTCCTAGATACCAAACTTCCCGATATATCCCAATTTTATAACAAATTAAATGATACCAACATTAGCCAAGAAGATTATGTGCATGCCTGCAACGTTTGGAAAGAATTCAACGTTCAAAATCTGGGTGAATACTCAGATTTATATTTGAAGACAGATGTCTTACTCTTGGCGGATGTTTTCGAACAATTCCGTGCAAGCTCTCACAGAACCGATACATTAGATCCAGCTCACTACTATACGCTTCCAGGGTATACTTGGGACGCAATGCTCAAGCATACTGGCGTTACCCTGGAGCTATTGACCGATGTGAATATGCTCTTATTTACAGAGCTAGGTATTCGAGGAGGTCTTAGCCAGTGCTCTAAACGATATTCAAAGGCTAATAATAAGTACATGCCTGATTATGATTCATCTAGCCCATCAAAATTTCTCATGTATAATGATATTAATAATCAATACGGCTGGGCAATGTCTCAACTTCTACCTCACAGTGGCTTCAAGTGGGTGGAAAATGTTGAGAGCTTTAGAGTTGAAGATGTAGCCGATGATTCCCCCATCGGTTATATTCTGGAAGTGGATTTAGAGTATCCCCAAGAAATTCATGACCTCCATAAAGACCTTCCGTTCTGTCCAGAACATAGAGCGCCTTCTGGATCTAAGCAGCGTAAACTTTTGGCTACGCTTTACAACAAAACCAAGTACATTTTACATTACCGCAGTCTGAAACAAGCTCTCCTTCACGGATTAAAATTAAAGAAAATTCATCGGGGTCTCCAATTTAATCAGTCTGCGTGGCTAAAGTCCTACATCGATCTCAATACCAGACTTCGAACAGCGGCTAAAAATGATTTCGAGAAAAATCTCTTCAAGCTCAGGAATAATGCTGTTTTTGGCAAAACTATGGAGAACGTTCGGAAACATAGTATTGTTAAGCTGGTGACCAAGTGGTTGGGGCGATACGGGGCTGAAGCGCTCATTGCCAGGCCCGAGTTCAAGGCCTCAACAATTTTTAATGAGAACCTGGTTGCCATCGAGCTTAATAAAACCGAAATTCTTTTCAATAAGCCAATATATGTAGGCATGTGTATTCTCGACTTGGCGAAGACAACAATTTATGATTTCCACTACAACTATATGATCCCACAATTCAAGTCCAACTGTACAGTATGTTATACTGATACTGATTCCCTCATTTATGAAATTACCCACCCTGATTTATATGACATGATTAAACGCGATTGTCATTCCCATTTTGATACCAGTGACTACCCTGCTAATAACATCTGGAACATCCCTCTAGTTAATAAAAAAGTGCTCGGCCTCATGAAGGATGAAAACAACGGACGCATAATGACAGAGTTTGTTGGCCTAAGATCAAAAATGTATGCGGTCCGGGTAGAGGGCCAAGATAAAATAAAAAAATCTAAAGGCGTTAAGAGAAATATAGTTAAAAATAGAATAACTTTTGATGACTATGTTGAATGTCTAAACAATAATATTGAAAAAGTAGTTTCACAAAATTTGATTCAAAGTCAAAAACACGATGTATGTACCATTACTCAATCAAAAATCGCACTAAGTCCTCGCGACGATAAGAGGTATTTAGTACCAAATACAAACGAATCGCTACCGTGGGGTCATTATAGTATAAATGCTGTAGATTAGTGTAAATAGTATTATAAGAAAATATTGTAAATTAGAATAAGATATCACATATGAAATAAAAGAATTTTATAACGTTTTAAAAAACTGTTTTATTCAAAAAAAAAATCCTGTATTATAAACACATTTTTCAGAGCACATCGATACAAAAACTTATTGAAATTTTAAAAAAGATGAAAAGATGAAAAAGAACACACAAAACTTATTGATTTTTAAACGCTAAAAAGATAACACACACACACAAAAAAAAAAAAAAACATTTAGTGCCTACCCCCGGCGAATATAAGTCTGGTAACCATAATTATCCAATGATGGTTGAGTCATCTAGGCCCCAGAGAGCAGCCAATAAGTGGACATTGGACCAGCTGCATACAACGCCGTTAGCATTTCCCAGCAAAGGTGGTATTGGCAAGTACGCGTACCCCGGGGGAAGTACAAATTCACCACAATCAGACGCGGTGGATTGGCCCAGCTCTGGAGTATTTGGAGCCTGCGATGAAGACGAATGTGAAGGCCAAGGTGAATGTGAAGGCGAATGTGAAGGCGAAGGAGAATGCCAAGACCAAGGCGAAGACGAAGGCGAAGGCTCCCTGTGGTACGCAACATCCTGCGAAGATGAGGACGCCCTGGGGACCTCGGAGTCCAGCGAAGGATCCCTGGAGACCGCAGCTTCCACAGGTGCACCCAGCAAAGGTGGTATTGACAAGTATGAGTACCTCGGGGGAAGTACAAATTCACCGCAATCAGACGCGGTGGATTGGTCCAGCTCTGGAGTATTTGGAGCCTGCGATGAAGGCGAAGGAGAATGCCAAGGTGAATGTGAAGGCGAATGTGAAGGCGAATGTGGAGGCGAAGGCCAAGGCGAAGGAGAATGCCAAGACCAAGGCGAAGGCGAAGGATCCCTGTGGTACGCAACATCCTGCGAAGATGAGGACGCCCTGGGGACCTCGGAGTCAAGCGAAGGATCCCTGGAGACCGCAGCTTCCACAGGTGCACACAGCAAAGGTGGTATTGACAAGTATGAGTACCTCGGGGGAAGTACAAATTCACCGCAATCAGACGCGGTGGATTGTGCCAGCTCTGGAGTATTTGGAGCCTGCGATGAAGACGAATGTGAAGACCAAGGTGAATATGAAGGCGAATGTGAAGGCCAAGGTGAATATGAAGGCGAATGTGAAGGCCAAGGTGAATGTGAAGGTGAAGGCCAAGGTGAATATGAAGGCGAATGTGAAGGTGAAGGCCAAGGTGAAGATGAGGACGCCCTGGGGGCCTCGGTGTTCAGCGAAGGATCCCTGGAGACCGCAGCTTCCACAGGTGCAGGAGCCACACTGGTTTCTTGATGGAGATCCTCCCCGTGCAAAACCATTATGCCTCCTAAAGAAAAGGGATTAAATAATATGTAAAGAAGAGGTATGTAGGTTAAGCTCTACTTACCTGCACACCGTAGGGAAATCAAGGGCTGAACGAATGTTCGGCCGATATTTGTTACTTCGATATGTATCATTTTAAAGTCGCGGATACAATGAGCCTGGAGTTCTGAGGCAGGCTTGTGCTTGGTCCAAGTACTGTCCGAACCGGCATGATAAAAATGCAACAGAAGCATTTTTCATAATAAACAAACAAAACACTTACGTGAAAAGCTCAGATTCAAAGTAAACCACTAGAGCCCCCCAATGGACTACGATTTGAAAATATTTACAGTTATTCAAAGGAGCTAAGTAAACCTAAATATGAATATCTGAGAAAAGTTATGATCAGCATATCTAGGGGCTGGATTATACATTTCGAATAACTGTGAAGTCATAAACAAAACTCAATTTTTATCTTTGGAGATATGGCTTGCGATAAACAGAATAGCCATAAAGCAATTGATAGTTTATCTAAATATTTTATCTTTGGAGATGTGGCTTGCGATAAACAGAATAGCCATAAAGCAATTGATAGTTTATATAAATATTTTATACAGACAGCTATACAGCTATACAGCTATACAGACAGCTATACAGCTATACAGCTATACAGACAGCTATACAGCTATACAGACAGCTATACAGCTATACAGACAGCTATACAGCTATACAGCTATGCAGACAGCTATACAGCTATACAGCCAGCTATACAGCTGTATAGCTGTCTGTATAGCTGTATAGCTGTCTGTATAGCTGTATAGCTGTATAGCTGTCTGTATAGCTGTATAGCTGTCTGTATAGCTGTATAGCTGTCTGTATAGCTGTATAGCTGTATAGCTGTCTGTATAGCTGTATAGCTGTATAGCTGTCTGTATAAAATATTTATATAAACTATCAATTGCTTTATGGCTATTCTGTTTATCGCAAGCCACATCTCCAAAGATAAAATATTTAGATAAACTATCAATTGCTTTATGGCTATTCTGTTTATCGCAAGCCATATCTCCAAAGATAAAAATTGAGTTTTGTTTATGACTTCACAGTTATTCGAAATGTATAATCCAGCCCCTAGATATGCTGATCATAACTTTTCTCAGATATTCATATTTAGGTTTACTTAGCTCCTTTGAATAACTGTAAATATTTTCAAATCGTAGTCCATTGGGGGGCTCTAGTGGTTTACTTTGAATCTGAGCTTTTCACGTAAGTGTTTTGTTTGTTTATTATGAAAAATGCTTCTGTTGCATTTTTATCATGCCGGTTCGGACAGTACTTGGACCAAGCACAAGCCTGCCTCAGAACTCCAGGCTCATTGTATCCGCGACTTTAAAATGATACATATCGAAGTAACAAATATCGGCCGAACATTCGTTCAGCCCTTGATTTCCCTACGGTGTGCAGGTAAGTAGAGCTTAACCTACATACCTCTTCTTTACATATTATTTAATCCCTTTTCTTTAGGAGGCATAATGGTTTTGCACGGGGAGGATCTCCATCAAGAAACCAGTGTGGCTCCTGCACCTGTGGAAGCTGCGGTCTCCAGGGATCCTTCGCTGAACACCGAGGCCCCCAGGGCGTCCTCATCTTCACCTTGGCCTTCACCTTCACATTCGCCTTCATATTCACCTTGGCCTTCACCTTCACATTCACCTTGGCCTTCACATTCGCCTTCATATTCACCTTGGCCTTCACATTCGCCTTCATATTCACCTTGGTCTTCACATTCGTCTTCATCGCAGGCTCCAAATACTCCAGAGCTGGCACAATCCACCGCGTCTGATTGCGGTGAATTTGTACTTCCCCCGAGGTACTCATACTTGTCAATACCACCTTTGCTGTGTGCACCTGTGGAAGCTGCGGTCTCCAGGGATCCTTCGCTTGACTCCGAGGTCCCCAGGGCGTCCTCATCTTCGCAGGATGTTGCGTACCACAGGGATCCTTCGCCTTCGCCTTGGTCTTGGCATTCTCCTTCGCCTTGGCCTTCGCCTCCACATTCGCCTTCACATTCGCCTTCACATTCACCTTGGCATTCTCCTTCGCCTTCATCGCAGGCTCCAAATACTCCAGAGCTGGACCAATCCACCGCGTCTGATTGCGGTGAATTTGTACTTCCCCCGAGGTACTCATACTTGTCAATACCACCTTTGCTGGGTGCACCTGTGGAAGCTGCGGTCTCCAGGGATCCTTCGCTGGACTCCGAGGTCCCCAGGGCGTCCTCATCTTCGCAGGATGTTGCGTACCACAGGGAGCCTTCGCCTTCGTCTTCGCCTTGGTCTTGGCATTCTCCTTCGCCTTCACATTCGCCTTCACATTCACCTTGGCCTTCACATTCGTCTTCATCGCAGGCTCCAAATACTCCAGAGCTGGGCCAATCCACCGCGTCTGATTGTGGTGAATTTGTACTTCCCCCGGGGTACGCGTACTTGCCAATACCACCTTTGCTGGGAAATGCTAACGGCGTTGTATGCAGCTGGTCCAATGTCCACTTATTGGCTGCTCTCTGGGGCCTAGATGACTCAACCATCATTGGATAATTATGGTTACCAGACTTATATTCGCCGGGGGTAGGCACTAAATGTTTTTTTTTTTTTTTGTGTGTGTGTGTTATCTTTTTAGCGTTTAAAAATCAATAAGTTTTGTGTGTTCTTTTTCATCTTTTCATCTTTTTTAAAATTTCAATAAGTTTTTGTATCGATGTGCTCTGAAAAATGTGTTTATAATACAGGATTTTTTTTTTGAATAAAACAGTTTTTTAAAACGTTATAAAATTCTTTTATTTCATATGTGATATCTTATTCTAATTTACAATATTTTCTTATAATACTATTTACACTAATCTACAGCATTTATACTATAATGACCCCACGGTAGCGATTCGTTTGTATTTGGTACTAAATACCTCTTATCGTCGCGAGGACTTAGTGCGATTTTTGATTGAGTAATGGTACATACATCGTGTTTTTGACTTTGAATCAAATTTTGTGAAACTACTTTTTCAATATTATTGTTTAGACATTCAACATAGTCATCAAAAGTTATTCTATTTTTAACTATATTTCTCTTAACGCCTTTAGATTTTTTTATTTTATCTTGGCCCTCTACCCGGACCGCATACATTTTTGATCTTAGGCCAACAAACTCTGTCATTATGCGTCCGTTGTTTTCATCCTTCATGAGGCCGAGCACTTTTTTATTAACTAGAGGGATGTTCCAGATGTTATTAGCAGGGTAGTCACTGGTATCAAAATGGGAATGACAATCGCGTTTAATCATGTCATATAAATCAGGGTGGGTAATTTCATAAATGAGGGAATCAGTATCAGTATAACATACTGTACAGTTGGACTTGAATTGTGGGATCATATAGTTGTAGTGGAAATCATAAATTGTTGTCTTCGCCAAGTCGAGAATACACATGCCTACATATATTGGCTTATTGAAAAGAATTTCGGTTTTATTAAGCTCGATGGCAACCAGGTTCTCATTAAAAATTGTTGAGGCCTTGAACTCGGGCCTGGCAATGAGCGCTTCAGCCCCGTATCGCCCCAACCACTTGGTCACCAGCTTAACAATACTATGTTTCCGAACGTTCTCCATAGTTTTGCCAAAAACAGCATTATTCCTGAGCTTGAAGAGATTTTTCTCGAAATCATTTTTAGCCGCTGTTCGAAGTCTGGTATTGAGATCGATGTAGGACTTTAGCCACGCAGACTGATTAAATTGGAGACCCCGATGAATTTTCTTTAATTTTAATCCGTGAAGGAGAGCTTGTTTCAGACTGCGGTAATGTAAAATGTACTTGGTTTTGTTGTAAAGCGTAGCCAAAAGTTTACGCTGCTTAGATCCAGAAGGCGCTCTATGTTCTGGACAGAACGGAAGGTCTTTATGGAGGTCATGAATTTCTTGGGGATACTCTAAATCCACTTCCAGAATATAACCGATGGGGGAATCATCGGCTACATCTTCAACTCTAAAGCTCTCAACATTTTCCACCCACTTGAAGCCACTGTGAGGTAGAAGTTGAGACATTGCCCAGCCGTATTGATTATTAATATCATTATACATGAGAAATTTTGATGGGCTAGATGAATCATAATCAGGCATGTACTTATTATTAGCCTTTGAATATCGTTTAGAGCACTGGCTAAGACCTCCTCGAATACCTAGCTCTGTAAATAAGAGCATATTCACATCGGTCAATAGCTCCAGGGTAACGCCAGTATGCTTGAGCATTGCGTCCCAAGTATACCCTGGAAGCGTATAGTAGTGAGCTGGATCTAATGTATCGGTTCTGTGAGAGCTTGCACGGAATTGTTCGAAAACATCCGCCAAGAGTAAGACATCTGTCTTCAAATATAAATCTGAGTATTCACCCAGATTTTGAACGTTGAATTCTTTCCAAACGTTGCAGGCATGCACATAATCTTCTTGGCTAATGTTGGTATCATTTAATTTGTTATAAAATTGGGATATATCGGGAAGTTTGGTATCTAGGAATTTTGATGTATTGTTAAAATAATCATAGGGATATACACCTTTACGTGTGAGCAGATTAAACTGGGCTTCTCTTACATTTGTGAATTGGGACTTTAGAATGGGAAAATATGTAAGATTTGAGGCAAGAGTATCGAGACTACTTGCCATGAATTTAAATGAATCAATGAAGCGGAATTTAATTGGATATTCATCCAAATGTTTAGTGAAGGAGATATACCGCTCTTTATCGATCGGGAGGAGATCAATGCGGCCTTGGAGATCGGAAGCTATATTTTTAATAATAAAATGGGAATCGTAGCCGCTAAGGTTGTGGAAAATTATGGGAACGGTGTGACTATCTTGAAAATTGATATTACATCCCTCATGTGCTGGGCCTCTGTACTTACCTGTTAGGTGGCAGTGATCGCGCACCTTTTTATCATCTGATGTGAACGGCTTCTCACATATGTGACAGAGTGTGGCGGCCTCGAAATACTCCATTTGGTCAGCATTCATCTGATCCATGGGTAGAGGGCATAGAAAAACTGATTCTAAGTTCTCGGCAAACTGATTCAACTCGCGCACGAACCACTCGATGCAATCCTCACCACGATAGGATTTGAAAATTGATAACGTGGGGTCATACGAACATTTAACATAGTAAGCTATACTACACGGAACATGTGTTTGATACTTATTTCTATCCCTACATTCTACTAACAAACATTCTAAATCCGCGTAAATAACAAACGGAGCTTCTACCTTATTCTTATAATTCTTAAATCTAAGCTCTTTCTGGTCCTCTGTTGGTAGCCGGATTTTACACTCGTTGAGCTTTCGGCAGTCCTCTGTGTGGCTCTCTAGCGCAGCTGGTGAATAAAAATAATGGAGGCAGCAGTCACAGAAGAATTTTTGGCCATAATGACGGGAAAGTTGGGATGAAAGGAGCCTGGAGAGGTTCTTGATCCAAACGTAATGGTATCTGATGGTCTCATCGTCGTCGTTTTCCTCCTCCTCGCTATCCTCATCATAGTAAATATTCTGTATCATCAGAAGGTTGATGTGCCTATCCTTCTTTTCTTTGGTCAAATAGGTTGGTAGAACATTAAAATGTTCTTTATTGTTTTTGCCCGCCTTCTTCAAGATGTAAACGTTGATGGAGATGTTATTCTGCCTCTCAAACCTGGGGATCTGTTTTAACGTCATTGGGAATGTTATGCCATCCAGGTTCAAGGCTGTGGAATAGTGGGGGTAATTCATCACACGCTGGGGATTTGTATCAGCTGGGTGTAGAGCTGATACTACTGCCCAACCAAAACAAGCATCATCTGCATTTTGAACGTTGATGCAGGCCTCCTTAAGTTTAATTTGGTTTGGTAGCTCTATATATGAAGATCCCAGCTGTGGCGTGTATTTGTTGATGTTAATAGCCAAGTTAACGATGGCCGACAACGCCCAACCACTATCTTTTTCCTGGAACTCTTCTAATTTTTTCATCACTGGTTCATCGATATTCTGATTGAACCAGCTGTTTACATCAGTGTTCCTATATATTGGAGCATTCTTTGTGTTCATGTACTTGAACTCGAACACCTCCTCATCTCCTCTTATAATTTTAAATTCCCCGCAAAACACCGCGTTGACCTTGAGAGCGGTTTCCTTCTTGAGGGCATTATTGATGCGACGACGGAAAAGTCCAGTGCAGTCGTTCAGGAACTCCTTCGGTTCCTTGTGGGTCAAATTTACTATAACCCCTGTTCTCATCCTATAATATAAATGAAAATAAACAAATAATGATGTGACGATATTATACTTAAACATATTTAAAAGTTATACTTAAACATATTTTAAAATTTCACTTACCGATCACAAAAAGCTGATTGTACGTCTTCCCATTTAACTCGGGATGAGGTCCAAGTAGGGCGGTTAGCATTGTGACCGGCACCGATTATCTTAAGTTTTTTCAATTGAGCTCGATAGCCTTGAACATGATTAATACCGTTGGTGAAATTTTGCTTTTCACCAACAGTTTTTGCTCTTTTCAGAGCTTGCCGAAGAGCTCTTAAATGGCTCGAGCACTCTTTTATGTTCTGCTCCACTAACAGTCTATCATTTTGCGCACTCACAAATGCTAACTTAGCACTTTGTACTAATTGTTTCACTTGAACCATTTTAACAGTGTCCTTTTCGTCCTTTACAAAACTGATAATTTTTCCCTATGTCCTTTTCGTCCTTTACAAAACTGATAATTTTTTCACTATATCCTTTTCGTCCTTTACAAAACTGATAATTTTTTCACTATGTCCTTTTCGTCCTTTACAAAACTGATAATTTTTCACTATATCCTTTTCGTCCTTTGACCTTTACACTGCACTAACACCTACACAAATACTTTAGTTAAACTTTATGTAGCTGAACTGAACTCAACACTGGGTAAGCACTGAATGAGGAAAATTTGCTTAATCTCCACTATTTATACTCATCTTGAAAATCTCAAGTGTGAAGTATATTGAATGAAAATGTATGCTAGCGATGAGTCATAAGAAATAAGATCATGTCACCGGAAGCTTAGCTACTGATAAGAGCCCCGTCAGCATAAACTACTGATAAGACTTTACATAACATAAACAAAGCCACCTACGCATTTCGCAACATGTTGAAATATGCTAGCGTTTGAGTATTCCAAGCTTAAAGCGATGAGTCATCAATTCTAGGAAATAAGACACCCACGTAGAAATAAGAGCCCCGTCAGCATAAACTACTGATAAGACTTTACATAACATAAACAAAGCCACCTACGCATTTCCACATAACATAAACAAAGCCCTACTCATTTCGCAACATGTAGAAACATGCTAGAGTTGAAATGTTGGTTGATAGTGCCCCGTCAGCATAAACTATTGATAAGCTCCACATAGCATAAACAAAGCCCCTACGCATTTCCACATAACATAAACAAAGCCCTACTCATTTCGAAACATGTAGAAACATGCTAGAGATTAAATGTTGGCTGATAGAGCCCCGTCAGCATAAACTACTGATAAGCTCCACATAGCATAAACAAAGCCCCTACACATTTCCACATAACATAAACAAAGCCCTACTCATTTCGCAACATATTCAAACATACTAGAGTTTAAATGTTGGCTGATAGAGCCCCGTCAGCATAAACTACTGATAAGCTCCACATAGCATAAACAAAGCCACCTACACATTTCCCAAAGATCGCGTCCTAATAGCATGGGAGAGGGGTAAAGCTTTCAGCGGGGTGGAGAGGGGGTGACCTTGAACACACACAAGAGAGCTTTCGTCACGTCATCCCACCTAAAACTGCTCCTAGACGTAGACGACGAGCTTTTGATACCGTTTTTGAGAATTTTGACCCCCTGTATAAACCTTATGGGATTTTGTGCTCGAACTCTCATAGCTTATCTACTCTATGATATTTTATTCCATTTAACCAGCTCAAACGAAGCATAACATATCAATTCTATGCTTGGGAACTCATTCTTATTTTCTGTTTGCCTGTTCTTCAGGTTCTTCGAGTTTTAATTTTTACTGCCTACATACATTATTTTTACTATCTACGTATGTAAGTTTTTGATAAATTCAAAAAGTATAGCCGACAACAAACAATAATTATTTTGAGAAGTCCGTTTTCAATTAAATTTTCACCAATAAATTCGGCAAAAAATGTATATTTTTATATAATAGTGCAAAATTAACTTTCTTAGAAGAATTTTTTTTAAATCTGAAGTTATGGGTCATTAAATTGCCGCTATTCAAAATCTACAATGACCATATTGAAACTGTAAACTCATTTTTTATCAAAATAATCATGAAAGTGGACAGATCCATATTTAAGTCATATTTGGAAATTGAGACTGTTTGTTTCCAGCCACTTTGAATCTTCAGCAATTTTCAAGTTTCGAAAATTTCTAACCCGAAGCTTTAACAGTCATTATCCGAAAATCACAATATTTAAAACTTCGAAATTTGCGCGGTTTTACTATTGATATAAGCAGAAAATTTTAAAATTAAGTTTATTTTTACACGTAATGGAATATCAAAACATTCATTACAAATTACTTATTTATATTCCAACAATTAATTCCTTATTGGAATAATAACCATAAAACTAAATACCACATTTCACCATGATGAAATAACTAAGAAATTTCTAAATATATAGGCGTTTCAGGAATAAATAAAGTTTCTTTATTGCCTTGGAAAATAGCTGCACAGGAAATGTTAAATTTTATTTATCGTTATGAATAAGAAAGTATTGAAATAATAATGAAATTATTGAATAGGGGAAAAGGCAATTAGAAAAACCCACAAATTTTATCATGCTAGAATACCAACTTTACTAAAGACTTAAGTTTTCCGTTTATCGCCTTCTGTTCAAAATTCTAGTAAATAATAATTGATGTCGGTTGAATGAAGACCTAAATCTTCTCCAAATTCTGGAGGAAAACGCAAGGGCCGACCCTTTTTCGACGCCCTAAAAGTATTTACCGGAAGTGCTTTCCAAATAATTTTTATGTCCCAAACTTGCTCCCCTTTGTTCATTGAACTTTTCGCAACTTAAATGGGCTTTTACTCGGTTTTGAGGTCCCGCCACCATTTATCATTTCAAATAAAATTCGTTTCCGCGCCATTTAGCACATTCGACAAAAGGGCACCCGTGGCTTATCCCTTAAAGGAAGTTCCGCAGGGTGCATTTTTCCCTATTTTCGAATGAGTGACTCACTTTTATCATTTCCTCTTATTTGCTTCCAGAACTTCATCGTTCGAGGGTCAAGTCAACAGAACACGATGGCTGTGTCTGTGCGCCTCCCGCCAGACACAGGGCCCTACATCGAGCACTACTTAATCCAATCAAACGACGGGATGCTGAGTCTGGAAAGTTCGAGATTCAAATTTGATTCGATCCCCGCTCTGATTGCCCACTACGCCCAGTGCTGTGATGAACTGCCCGTGCAACTTGTCCTCCCGCGGGCTCTGAGGGAGGCGAAAAACCGCCAGCAGTTGTCCTCGCTAGCCCTTTTAGGGCAGGAGTTTTGGCGGTACCCCATGGCCAATCCTAAGCAAAACTTTGGCAACGTTGAAGCAAAGTCTCCCAACTCACTGACCGACACCAGTGGCATTGGGACGACTGTGTTCAGTTCAACGAACAGCCAGCATCAGCTGCAGCAGTCGCAGCAGCACCACCAGCAGCAGCAGCACCACTCAAAAATGTTTAGCCCCACAAATCCGCTGGCAGGGGCTCTCAGCCAGGCTGGGACCCCATCGGATACCACATCTAGTCTAAGTAGTTTTACAACGAGCACCGGGCAGAATCAGCAGCTGATGAGCCCCGAATCGGTGGACAGTGTCGTCTTGACCATGTCACCGGTCGAGCCTGCTTCAAACAGGGTCTCAGTCGGCTCCTCTGCCCCGCCCTCAAACAAGCTGACAACCTTCAAGTCGTCAGCCCAAATTCCGCCGCGATCCAACGAGAAGCTGGGCAACATGGAGCCGCTTGTCCGAGCTCAAAGACCTACGCCCCCGAACACTTTGAATCTAGGACCTCTGCGGACACCCCCCGCGCCCCCCGTTCGATGGTCCAAGCCCCTCACCCCGATCAGCCCCGTGGCCCCGCCCCCATCCTCAGACCAGTCCCACTTGCCAACGAACAACTTCACGGTCACAACGACGGTCACGTTCAGCATGGACAACAAGACGCCGCAGCAGTTCGTCGAAGTGACCTCCCCCACAGTGCCAGTGGCGCCCCCCGCAGCGCCCAGCAACGGGACGACCACGTTCCAGACCTTCTCGAAGCGCCTTTCACCCGAGGGGGAGTGCAAGACGGCGGGGGACACCCTCTCGTCACAAGGATCCTCGAACCGGTGGCAGTCACAAAGCAGCAAGGACTCAAATCAAAGCCAAAGGAAAATTATGTCCCCCACGTCTCTGGAGACGCCTCCGGGGGGACGACACCGCAGAAGTAAGGCCAGGAAGGAATCAAAGCATTATCAGGTATTTTTTTACTTAGTATATGGTCTCCAAGCTCAATTATGTTTTATTTTTCTTATGTTAAGGGGGGAAATAGGTGTAAGACGGCGTATTTTTAGTAATTTTCCTGAATTTTTTTAACACATAAGGAATATATATATATTTTATTTATACCATGGGGTCATTTTATACATATATTCAAGAGTATATTCTGAAATGTTCAAACATTTTCCTCGAAAAATAACTGAGATATCAGCTGCTGCGCATTGTAAGTCCCCATCAGACTGGGCAATTTGTGTACATCCTGGAGGTCACAAGTTTCATCTGAAATCAATTTTTCAAACAAAAATTACTTTTTTTTATAAGTGTCTCTTCTATTTGAACCTCACTCTCCACAAATAAATCGAAAATTAATATTTTTTTGAGGAAAGTGAAAATTTAGTATGATATATTACCATTTTTTCATACTTTTTTTTGCAATAAAAAATAGTTAAAATAAAGATATTGTTTAGGATTGAAGTTCAAATAGAGCGTATTTATATAAAGGAACTATGTGCTGAGTTTGATAACGATTGATCAAAACCTGTAGGAGCTAGAATATATCTACACAAATTCGAAAAAAGTAGTTTCGAGAAAAACGCGTTTAAAAATAAGAGTGGCAGTGAAGGCTCCAACCGTTCGACCGAGGGACACTCACTGAAACGCTTATAACTTTTAAACGGCGTGGAATTTTGTTTTGAAATGTTCAGAATATAGTATTTTTATACAATCGATAGAAAAAAAAAATTTAATTTTTTGAAGCCTCTACACCTATTTCCCTCCTTAAGTTTTATAAAACACATTCTCCGTAAACCACTATCCTTTTCCCCTTCGGTTTTAAAAGTTTTTTTTAGAAGGAAGTTTGGGATATTAAACATTTAACTTCATATTTTTAGTCATGCCATAGAACAATTTTTATCACTACTGCTTATAAATGAAAGTTGCTTTTCGCGTTGTTACTCTTCTCCTTCAAAACCACTGAATGAATTCGAATAGGGTTTTCACTGTTGAATAGCTTAATTCTTCGAAAAGGTTTTATGCAAACATAAACGCAAACATTCGGTTTTTCATTATACGTTTTACTTTTTAAGGTGCTTTAATAAAAACGTTCAATGATTTTTTTCTTATTTTTTACCTTTTAAAAAATAGTAATCACTAGAAATTAGTCCGTTTGTCCATCTATCATAGCTTGATAACTTCGAAATTTTACAGAAAGACAGTCTTGTAAACTTTACTTATTTTGCAGTATACTTTTTTCCAATCATGTCCAAAAAACACCTTGAACAATTATCAATATCACCGCAAAATTAAAGAAAAAAGTTTAATAATGCTTATCTCTTGCAAAGAGATATTATTGAAAATAGTTTTGTACAATACAAGATCGGGAGAGCCAACAGAATACGAGAGATCGCTATTATTGGTTAAATTAATGCTTGAAGAAATTATCTGAAAACAAAAACCCAAGCAATTCTATAATCAGTAAACATTTGCGCATGGTGTAGACTAAAATGAAAGTGAATTAATTTTGCGACATTTTTGATTTTATTACAACTTCTTAAATATTACGATTTTCGGTTTAAAAATTTACAAACATATTTTTAAAGTTATATTTTTTTCAGAAAATGTAAAATAAATCGTAATTAATTTAATATAATGCACAGCACATACACTGACTACAATCTCCCAATTACAATTTCATAGTTTATCTACTTCAAGCTGGGTCGAAATAGATTTTACATAAACTGTTTTTAATTTTTTTTTTTCCAGGAATCGGATATTCTAGAGTCCCCTCAGATTTACTGCCGCAGTGCTCTAGGCGATAAAATCAGCGACTACGAGGACATTTGGTCCCAGGACGCCACCAACATGCCATCAGACCGCAACGGTCACTTGCTCAGCTTCAGGCCGGAAGGCACCCAAGGGAAGCGGCCAGACCTTCTCCCGGAAACGCGTAAGTCCGCTCATAACCCACCCACGCACTCCAACTAACAAGTAACATCGCTTTCAGCCACAATAACATCGCTAAACTGCAATCTTCTCTCACCAGCGAACTCGGTCAGCTCGTCCTCGAATCCCAGCCCTCCGATCGGCCAGAAGACGTCGGACGCCGCTGAACCCCCGGTGGCCACCCACGCCCCCAATAACAACCTAAACGAAAAACCCTTCGTGAACGGGTGCAGCAAGGCCCTGGACGTCCTCAGCCCTACGGACGCCAACAAGAATTTCATCCAAGCCCCGCACGAGAGCCAGTTTATAAATGTCCAGCCGCGGAACAGACTGGGCCTAGTTCTGCCCCTAGAAGGTGAAAGCCCTCAGAAGTCAGAGGGCGAAACGCCCACAACCCAAACACCAGTCACGTCACGCAGCAAACAGGGCAGCCCCTTTTATGCGGAGCCCGCGGATGCTCTCAAGGCGGCAGGTGTGAACGCGAGCATTTTCCGGCGGTCCCAAAGAGGAGTTCTGCTCCCAGCCAACCACAGGCACTCGGAGCCCCCGAAGGGCGGCATAGCGAGGCCCATTTGTCCTGTTCTAGTCCCGGCTGAAATTGAGAAAATTGCTGGAAGCCTGGACGAACTCAAGAAGAAACAGCAGAAGAAAACGAGGGGCCGCCTGGACCCTTGGCCGCTGGACAGTAGTTGGGAGTTCATGGCGAAAAGCGAGAATATGGACGACGAATACGGCGACTACGACTCCGAGGAGCGGTGGACCGGGATCCGAGTGAAAAATTGTATAACTAGTCAAAACGGGGACAGCAAGGGAAAACCACTTACAGTCCACCAGATCATTGCGAAGCGCCTCCCAGACCTAAACTTGCCCGAGCTGGTCAGGTGCTCAACGCCACAAAATCCGACACCTCATGCAAATGAGGCTCAAGAAAACGTGGCTCCGCACTCGAGTGAGAACAACAACGGCGGCAGGCGAATTTCAGCCTACGACAACGTCGAGAGGAATGGAAGCAACCTGTCCTACACCACATCTTTTTTGAATGGGATCGACAGCGCCCAGTCGGACGATGGCACCGTCTTTTCGGAGCCCTGGGATAGCTCCCAGTGGGACTCATTTCTGCCTCATGACGGTAAGTCGCACTCTATTGCTAGATATGATACTTTGACTAATTCTTGGATGTTTAGACACTTCAGACACCATACACCTCTCAAAACTCAGACCAGCACTGTGCAACTCCGAGGACGACACCATCATCGAGGAGTCTTTTTTGAAGGACAATCAGGGAACGTTGAAGGCCAACAAGTCCGAGAATCATCACCAGAAGATTGCCACGATTTTGAGGAATCGCAGCATAAGAGATCGGGAGATTTTATGTAAGTTGAATTTTTTTAACAAATTCTAATATCTAAATTATTTTAAAATCTAATATCTAAATTTTAAAATACTTCTTCTATCTCTTTCTGGTTAAGACAAGACATTAGTTTACTAGTTGCTTAATTCAAAATATCTACTCTATGTATGTATTATACATATTTATAATTATTTATTTTTATTTTTAAGAAAGTAGACCTCACGAGAATGTTGGTTCTTAAATATTAGCTTTGGTATCGAGATTTTTATTTAAAAAGAAACACCAATCTAAATTAACTTTTCAGTCTAATTCTTATGTCACTCTTACTCCGATCTGCGCTCGAATACAACAACACTTATTTGGTAAACCTTACCTTTTTAAATTTTTGTAATTAAATAATTTTGACCCTAGAACTCTAATAAGGTATTTAGTGTTTCAGAGCAAAAATTTTTAAAACTATGAAGACATGACCCTGTCCGAATAAGTCAAATTTGAGTTAAGTAAAAATCTCTTGGTTTTCGAAATAGTGGCACATAATATTTTAAAATTGGGGAGAATTATTACTTCATGTCAGTGTTTTCGGTGTAATCAGTTTTCTGGTCTAAGATTACTATGTACATGCAACCTCCAGAAAAATCGATTTCACGATTGCATTTTCTGACGTTCATGCTATTTGGAAGATCCACTGTAGGCAATTTAAAGCAAAAAGTTAAGATTTTTACTTTTAATGTGGTCAGACTGCATTTCATACGAAGAGTACCAAACAGAGCCTGTTGGCACTTCCAGAATCTCTGGAACTAGAATTTTAAACATTTGCTTTGTTATGTATGGTTCTTTTTTTCTATTTGACGTTATTTGAAAAATTGTTCACCTTATTTGCTAAGTGCTATAAACTTGACAAAAACCGCATTGAAACAAATATCCCTGAAACAATTCCTTTAGCTGGTTTTGTTGGTTCTGATAAAACTGCAAAATGGGTCAAAGATAAATTATCGTGACGAAGCAGTCGCACGTCCAAAAACCGAACGCCACGATTTGATTAAGCTACGCAATACAGTCGAAATCATTCGCAGCACGGCTGAACGTTCTCAACAATGTAAACAGAAATTTTTAAATATTTACAAAAGTGAAACTGATCCACGCGGTCTACTACGCATCGGAGCTAAGAAAGTCCGTGCGCTCCACCCCCCGTCCGAGTGATCGCGCGAAGAAGGACGTCTCAAGCCAATCGAGAATCGCACTTGAGGCTGCTATTGACATTCAGACCGCAGTCGCATCGCCCACTAGGGCGATCTTAGCCGCGTCTTAGAGGCCCATTTTGGCGGCGATTGGCGGCTATTGTATTTTTAGATGATCTCGTTTCGGTCCATTTGTTCGTCGATCGCGCGCCTCGATGCGATAGGGAACTTTTACGCATTGCGAATTCTCGGTCTCGTTTAGAGGTCTCGCCGGGCGATAGGGTGCTCGTTGGAATGAGGACAACCCAACACGACCAATTAGGTTTATCGCAAATATTGGAATTAATGTCGATCTTTCAATCAATTCGAACCGATCGAGTCATGTCGCATCATTAAGAGGTTTTGTTAATTTTGCTCGCATTCCAAAGAATGATGATTGCACCGATTGTCCGCAAATAGGAATCACCTTCATGAGGACAAATGGTTCCCAGAATTTTAATTCTAAGTATGTCAGTTTTAAGACACAAGAAATCATCTCTTTAAATTTTCTACTGCCCAACAGATGTTTTTATAGTTGTGACTTTAGTGGGATAAAGCAAGAAAACAAATAATCATCTTTAGAGGCTATTCTTGTCTCAAAACACTTTTTGTAAATATTTTCAACTTTATCAGTTGAATATGTCGCACTTTATTTGAAAATATTAAAACTCTGAAATCTTAAAGTAAAAATAGTGGAAATAAGGAAGCAACGAAGGCTTCGTTCTATAATAAAATCCTGCCGTTTATTGAACTCAGAACTTAATATTGCACAATACAACATTTACAGAACTCAAAATTTGCTGAATTCATAATTAGAAGAAATAAAACCTTACAAAATTTAAATCTTGCCGAAATTAAAATTAATACATACAAAACTGAAAACATGCAGAATTTAAATTTGTCAAAATTAAATTCTTGTGGAAGTAGCAACAAGCTAAACCATGGCATTGTAATACGGACCTTATTCAAAATTTACACAACTCTGAATTTACAGACCTATGTACTTAATGGAATGCTGTATTGTTTTATAAACTCAAATTCTACCAAAAACAGGGTTTTTAGAAGAAAGTTGGACTTCCCCCTCTTTCGATTTTTGAGCGAAAGATACATCTTCGAAAATTCTTAATAAGAAAACATGTGCAATCTTTTCGCGGAACTTAATCGCTTTGCAGTTCATAACACAAGGAAGGCATAGTTCTCAAGGTCCATCAGTCCAATGATGCTCTCGAAATCATATCACTCCCTCGATCATTGCTTCCATAAATTTTCCTGAAGCAGTAGATTTGATTTTAATCACCACAAGGAAGAAATTCGCACAGCTGATTGCTGCATCAAAACCCATGCACTGCGCATTTAATGCGATTTTTCAGTAATTTTCCTGACCCCTCCGATAACTTTTTGTCTTGATAACTTCCGATGAAGGTTACGGAGATCGTCAGAGGCGCGAAAAGGAGTGATTCAATTGTTTTCCCGATAATCGCGAAATCGGCTGCACTTTCAATTATGTAGTCAAAAACGGGTTAATTGCCTCGCCGCAAAGATTCTCTAAGCCGCTCGCAAAAGATAGAGTCGTTGAGAGTGTAATTATTCTTTATTAGTTGACACTGCTCCGTGTTATTGCAATTTATGGTGTTTTTGTCCAAGATTTTGTAGGCTTTTAATGTTTAGGAGGGTATCACACAAG
Source organism: Eutolmus rufibarbis (assembly GCA_963920795.1). Taxonomy (NCBI): domain Eukaryota; kingdom Metazoa; phylum Arthropoda; class Insecta; order Diptera; family Asilidae; genus Eutolmus; species Eutolmus rufibarbis. The sequence goes on from OY987206.1 coordinate 44,006,519, forward strand.
CGGAAATAAATGGGACAGTAGTTGTTTTTCTTGCATAAATAGAAAATGCGTTGAAAACGGATCGTCGAGCCTCTTTGTTCAGTAAAAGATTTGATGTTTGGAAGTTAGTAGAACTTTGATGTGATTTATTGAATATTATTTTTTAAATTGGATGAAAACAGCATCTGTGTAGTCAGAGATAAGATTGCATGCTAAATTTGGCTTGTGACAAAATAAGCGAACTGTTTTCATAATATTCAGATAGAAAATAATAATGTTTTGTTATTGTTTATAAAATAACATTAAGTCATCAATTTTAGGAGGAACATTAAAGTTATCTTACTTCTCAAAATATATATTATAACTAAATTTCGTTATTAAAGAAATTTCAAATAATTTTCTGCTACGACATATCAGAATATAGTTTTCAATTAATCAAAGATTCCCAACATTTCATTTCATATTTTTTTAAATAATAAAATTTCGTCAGTACAACCTCACGATACCGCGATGACTCATTCAATGAAAAATCAGACAATTTACAAACAAAGCCCGCTAATTAGGCGATTTTGAAGCGCCATTCTGAAATCTCAATGATTTGGAACCGTGAGAAACCGCCTGCACAAGGAAGTGGAACAGATAAAAATTAATTGAACGGAATGCAATTATCAGCAAGAATTGTTTGGGCTGCAAATAAAGACACCAAAACACAGACGCCTCCGCGGTTCCTCCAGAAACTGACCTTTATCCCGAAAAAGTGCGTCGTATGGCACTCGTTAGAAGGGTAAATCCAGAATTAGATGATTGCCCGGAGGAAGTGTCGGAGCATGAAGAAGGGTTTTATGGTGGCCCAGCGTCACGATTGTTGCTCTTATTCAGAAGAAAAAATAACTTTTGAACGACTCCTTTTAGCTAAGGGCAATTTCTGGTAAAAAGATTTATGACGTAGGTAGCAATTCTGGCCATCATAAATCTTGGACTGTCTGCAGTGGTGGAAAGCCACGAAGTGGACAGTTTTATTTTATATATAATAGTTTCTTACTTCGATTAAAGTTGTGGGAAAGTCCAACTCCTTAATAAATAATCTTTAAGAGGCATCTGAATATCTGTAGATTCCTAAAATTAGCCTTCGTTTTAACTGAATTTAAAAAGAAGGGTTGCCTATACAAAGTACAGGAGGAGGGAAAGAAACTAAAGCAACAATTTTATAAGTCCATAAAAACTTTCATTCCATATCTTCTTAAATTATCTTTATTACAAAATAGCCCTTAGCAACGGATTTGTAAATCCTTATCACGTTTCTGAAATTTGAAATTTTTCAAAATTCCCAGAAAAAACTGATATACGCATGATTTCTAAATGAATAAAAAAACGTAAACAAATTCGAATTTGCGTTTAGCCAAATAAAAGCTCAAGTGCAACTAAACAGAGCAAAGATCTGGTTAAAAATAGAAGAAAAAGACGGAAACTCTTGCAGAGAAAGGGCATAACTTAAGACTTCTTGTGTTTGTTTAAGAAAAAGAGCAAATTTACGGAGACCTCTGACCTTTTTAATCTCATTTTATTGTTTAATCGTCTTCACCGTCACGCGCCTCAGTTTTGATAATGTAAATAGTAAACATTGACGGCGAAAGCACATGTGATAGTCAATCCCCAAAAATTAGTCTCTGGACTCTGCAGCAACCGTGAGCCCGATTTTCTTTGCGCCAGAAGAAAAGTAGGATTAAAGTAAAATCTCTTCAAGAACTTCTTTGTCGCCAATTAGGGAGTAAAAGTACTCAAAAGATTTAATTGCGCTTGTACCAGGAATTGACCCCGAGAAAAATTGCCGACGCCAGCATAAAGAGTAATTGCATTTTTCTACCTGAGAAGGACGAAAATGGATCAAGGATGCGACTTTTGGCCTTATGCCGAGGATGATGAAATATTTAACTCGTCTCGGATCATTTTCCGGATGATGTAATCGCTGCATTTGATGAAGTAAGGCCGCTGCATTTGGAGCAGATTAATTGAAGCTGCGGAAGTCATCCTGCTGGACAGTGGCTGCGATAAGGATGTATTTTTCTAATTGCATTACGGTTCCGAAAGGGTATTATTTTGCGTTTTACCAATTAAAAGCATAAAAATGAAAGAGCTTCGTCTGAATGATTCTATTAAACACGATTTATTTACATGAGAAAATACTGTAAAAACGAAGAGTCCTTTTTTCCTAAACAAATGCCATCTATCTAACATTAATTCAAAAATAAGAAAGAGCTATGATTTCAAATTAAATTAACATTTTTGTGGTTGTGGGTGGCATGCAATAGCTGAATACGTGGCTGAATAAAACGCAGTGAAAGTGTTTATTTGAAAAGTAGACTATCAGTTTTCAGCCTACCACCTTGCACCTACAGAACTTTCGGACAGATTAACCCTTTTTAAAACTTCAATTTCTGCAGCCGATCGCTCAATTCAGCGCTTTCTTTTCTTAAGCTGAATTGAACAGTCAGTTGCAGAAATTGGAAAAAGTATCACTAAAGAGTCAAATAAGTCATATTTAATTTTAGTCATTTTTGGAATTTTTTAAAAAATTATAGAATTTTCAAAATAAACCGAGTCGTAATAGTATAAAAGAAAAACAACAAAGAATTTAGGAAGGTAACTTGCCACATTTTCTATTGCTAGTATAAAAGGGAATGTTTTCAAATATCATATGCGAATTAGCATTGGTAAGAATCTGAGAACAGAAAAATTACCATGACTAAATTAAATGAAAAAGAAAAGATATATTCAGAGGGGACTTTCACAACGATACAAGAGCAACAAATGCATCATCATTCGGTTAACCATTTCCGTAGGCTGTGATAAATTTCTGTTGTAAAAATAGCCGCTGTCGTAATTTTCGCAGGTCAGTGACAGTTCATATAAAAAATATGCGGTTAAGAGTGCACGTTACGCACCTTAAAATCTATTCGATATTGAAGTGAACGACTCTTTTAACAGTACCATAATACCGCCGTAAAATCCTCATTATCTATAGACCGCTTGTCTAGACAGAAGGACCACTAAGTCTGAAAATATCAGTCGCCCGGCACCCATAAATTCAATCACCAGATAACGAAAGATCAGTTTAAACTGATTTTCTTTAGCGCCTACCTCCGACACCGCTGTCCAAACAGAGGGACAGACAGAGATCTTTTATCAGGCGGAAAGGAGAACTTCGCGGAGCTGCCGTTTAATAAAATTATCAGCAGATTCAGCGTGCTGGGAAAAGCGATCTTGCTCAGTTCGGGTCAAGCCGAGCCAGCGGAAGGCTCTGAGAGTCCGCCCCACGGCTGGTGAACTCGCGGGCCGTGCTGGGTACCTGCGACGACCGTGAAGTCACGCTATAAAAGTAGTGTCAGGAGTCGATCGGCGCAGTCAGTTAGCAGCAAGACACCGTGACCGATGCCTTCTTAAAGGAGGGATCCGTGCGTCTTCCGAGGGAGAGAAAAAGATCGAAGACGACTCCGAAGAGAAACGACGATCGCGACGCGTTTGCTTAGAGTCTCATTTCGCGGACGTTTCAGCTTAAGTGCCGATGAGAAACTTTCGCTTCCGTCAGTTTGTTTTGTCGGGCAAAAATCGGTACCGCATCAGCCATGAAGTGGTTCAGAAGGTGGTTAACAGAAAAGTCCGCGAGCCGCACTAGTTGCAATCGGGAGAGTGATCGCGCCAAGTGTGACGATGGCGCGAGAAGTGACCGTTGGACGTGCGAAATTGTCGATCCCGAAGATTTCTTCGATTGTCCGGATCACGTGAAGAATTATCGGGATGAAAAAGAATTCCTTAAGATGATGTCGGAATGGGAGATTATCGAGGATCCGAAGCAGTTCGATAATTTCTTTTCAGCCGACTTCGAAGATGAACTTGTTACGGCTAAGACGACTGGACCTAGCCAACGTTCTAGCGAAGAAGAATCATCCCACGAAGGTGAAGAAATGGACGAAGCAATTCCGCCAAAGGATTACTACGACTTGTTGCTTGGACACAAAGTATCGTATGGAATTCCTTGTACACCTCGCGTATTGGCGCAATTTCGGGATCCAAAAAACGGGCATACGTCCACCCCCAGGGACTCTGGCGGGACGATACCTAAAAATTATTTAGTGAATAGAAAACTGTCCAAATCCGATGCCCTAACGCGATCGATTATGGGCCCCATTTACAAATTACCTGGCTGTGATAGTTGCGACAGTGACGAATCGATTGAACCATCCGAAAAGATGGATCACTACGACATTCAGCAGTATTTTAAACTCGATGACAAAGGCAACATCTTACTAGATATTAGCCACATTGGGGAGGAGAAAGGTTACGGGTTTCTTATGCGGAAAACCAAGCAAATTTATAGACACATTGCACGCGGAACATCCATTGATGAAAGTTATTCTGTGAGAAAATCGGTGATCGATTGGATTAAAGCGGTCTTGCAGTCTTTAAGGGATATAATTTTTGGTAAGAATCGTAGTTACCATCTGCGTTTTCACCAATTGAGTTATCTTAGTTTGTAGAGGAAATCCTGAGAACTTGTTGGATCTAAAATTTCGATCAACTCCAAAAAACATTTCTGTTTTTTCAAAAATCATAAAACAAGAAAACACGTCTCGTGACAATATTTCGGGTAAATTAAAAATTACTTTGTCGCAAAACAATTTCTGAGTTTGCCTTAAATTTTCTCAGCTCAAGAAGACATGTCCGTTTTTATAGATTTCGCAAAAGTGGGGCATATGCCGGGAAAATATACACGAGATCTTGAATTTAGAGATAAATTTCGTTTGATACTAAATATAAACAGAACAGATCGATTTTGTTTTTATAAAATTATTGTTACTTTAGCTGTCTTTAATTTTCTTCTTTAAGGCCTATAAAGATCTCTCTGATCCTAAATTAATGCATTTCAAAATTCCGTTTATTAAGCCATTATAGGTCCAAATATTTGTTAATTTTACTAGAATAGTCAAGCAAGGTGTTCGTTTAATGCTAGCTTAACGCTAATACTAATGAAGTAACTGGCTGCATAAACTGAATTATTGAACAAAGTCCAAGTTTTTAAAAAGGTGACTAAATATTCTACTGTATATTTGATTTTTGATATTTTAACATGTTGACCGCCAAATTTTATTCAGCCACATATTCAGCTATTGTGGGTGAAATATTGAGGAAGGGTTATAGAAGTACTTGAGGGTTAAGGAGTGATTAAGGGTTTTCTATCGTTTCATGTAATAAAGCCGAAAGAATTTCATAGGGTGTGGCTTAAATAAATTACAGGATGTACGAAGTACAAAAAACTACACATAAGATTTATTTAAAGTTCAACGATTATCTTAACTTACCAAAATATTTTGTCTTTCAGGTCATCCCCGCAACAAGACAACATCTGGTGGTCCAGGCGAGTCAGTTCGGGCGTACACCCTCCAACTGGCCAACGACCACACATCGACCTTCTCACGAAATATCGAAAATTTCATATCGTGCACAAAAGAATCTCGGGAGGCTGCGCCGCAGGTGGTGATGAGGAACATGCGCCAGTTCATGAACGGAATGAAGAACTACCTGGTGAAGCACGGCGAAGGTGAGTTCCACCAGGAGGTCCAGAAGGCGAGGTCCCGCCTCAAGTCCGACGAGTTCCTCAACCTGGACGCAATACTTGAAGCTGTGATGCACCAACTGGTTGTCCTGCCCCTCCGGGAGCACCTCTACGGGATGTTCGTGGACTACTACACCCGGTCGGGGGATATTCAACTTTTGGTGGAAAATGTTAAATACGCGTGCGCTCGCAATGCTCTGGATTTCGGGATCAGGCCCTCGGTGACGCCGCCGTCATCGCTGGCGCTGCGGCAGATCTCCTCGCTCCTGGAAAGACTCCAGGAGGCCGAGATGCCGCTGGACAAACTCGAGCTCTTCCTCTGCGTCATCGCGGCGATTTTCGATGCGACTGGGTGCCCTCGAGGGCAGCAACTGGGTGCTGATGATTTCCTCCCGATCCTGGTTTATGTCGTCGCCAAGTGCGGCTTCGTTGGGGCTGAAATCGAGGCCGAGTTCATGTGGGGCCTCCTGCAGCCGGCTCTACTCAGCGGCGAGGCCGGGTACTACCTCACGGCGCTCTGCAGCGCGGTGCACGTCCTCAAGAGCTTCATGGCCTCCGAGAACGAAGGAACTGGATCGCTTGATGTAAGGACCGGTTGCTACTAAACCTTTTGTTACTTTTATTTTCTTATTTTATTACATAGAAATAGAGTGGTTTTGGTTGTATACCTCTTTTTTGCTTGCATGATCCCTTCTATCTTGCGTCTATCTTGCACGATTAAACTCTTTTCAATAAAACCGTCATAATTTAAAAGGAATTGCATGCTTAATGATTTCAAATTCACGCTTAAAAATACGAGAGTTGTTTGTCTAACTAATACTAATTTTCTGAAATCAGATTTAAAAGTAATTATTTATTCAAATTAGACACAGAAATTATAAAATTATTTTTTAATTCTCGTTCAGAATGTTGATGCCTGCAATTCGAGGCCAATAATTTTATCAATAAAAAAATTGTACATATTTGGAAAACCCCATGTTTTTATTGCATTACAGACAAGTAGAGACTTACGAAAAATGAGAAAAATAGAATTAAAAATTTAAAGTGAACTCAAAAAAGTTTTTATGCCACGCTAGATTAAAATTCAGAGTAGAAGTTGAAATTCGTTTTTGAATTTACCCCATAGTTGGATTTATTTTTACTTTTGGAAAAATTATTATAATAGAAAAGGATTTTTGTAAAACTTTCATTTCTCAGGATCACAAAAAGGAATGTAGTTACTTATAGTTTTGTATAAATAAATAGAGCTCGTTAAAATAATAAAACCGATTTAGTCAATCTTCACATTAAGATACTTCCTAATATAGGAAATGTTGGCAAAAGTTAGAAAATCATTACTTTCTATTCAATTAAATAAACTAGGAAATAACTTTTCACAACTTTTTAAATTCTTTTATTTTGGAATGTTGGAGAGAAAAAAGATATGTTTTGCTATTGAATCAATGTGTGTAGCGAATATTGATAGCAAAAAAAAAAAAAGGAAATTGTTTTTAAAATGCTTAAATAGACTAAATTAGATGTCTGTTTCTGTTGTTACCTTCTCTTCAATTTCACATGCTAAAAAATATGTAGACTTCCCGAATTCAAATTTGTAGGTCTAAATAAAAAATGTCTTTTGCAGTGGCGCTCCTCATCCCTGCCAGCCTGCTCCTCAGTCCTGCGGGTGATCATCCCGGATGAATGCAACGGCTCCCTGCAGACGCGAACGCTCCCAGTCCGGCCCCACACGACCACCCGCGAGGTGTGCCGCATCATCGCCCACAAGGCCCGGATTACGAACCCCCAGGACTACGGGCTGTTCAAACTCATCGACGGAGAAGAGACTCTCCTGGCGGACTCGGAGTGCCCGCAGGACGCGCGGATCGCCGCCCGCGGGAAGCACTGCATCCTGGCCTACAAGCGGATCGACGCGAAGATCGCTTGGCCCACCGCCACCCAGCCGGCGTTCGCCTAAGCCGCGAAGGAGGCGCTCCAGGAGCCGGCGGCGGAGCCCCAGCACTGCCCATGACTTCTACTTTAACTTGAAACTCGAACTCCAAGGCGGAGAGGCGAGGTGATTCACTCGATCGGTTGTCGCACCATCTTACGATTTTCTTGTGTAAAATATGAGGGAAATTATTTAAAATCTAACTATATCTTTTTTACACTACTAATCAGTATTTAACTACGCGTAATTGGACGTTTATATTTAATGTAGGCTAAGCAGGTTCTAGGCGTAGGACGAGCGCAACGATGTAAATTTGAGTCGGCGATTAGCCTGACGCTCGCTGCATCCACAAGATGTAATTATCCCAGCCCCCCTCCCCCGCATCCTCCGATAAGTGTATCAATTTACTTTACTGCCTCTAATAATTTTTTTTTAACATTTCGTGCAAAGCTTTGTTCGTGCACGTTCGACTCCTTTTTTTGCAATGTTATCGTTTTGTTTTTTAGTTTTTATCGAGTAAAGAGAAATATTTAACTTTGATCTTTTGTGTTTCATTTTTATTTTAGTCACTACGCTTGTTTCATTTTTATATCTTTTACTTTTTCTAAATTTTCCATATTTTTGATGCCAAATCACTGGATATTTTGAATTCGTCTCACCCCCATGTCTGGGATCCTATTTTTGTATTGCTGAATTGCTTGTATATATAATTTAGCTATAAGACACAAAAGGACGGCTTCGTAATCAGAACTAAAACTCCTTAATTATTTTATACTTTGGTTGTTTTTGTTTTAGTTTAGATGTTGGAACTGGAACATCAATTGAATTCGAAAATTGTTAATACTGCCTCAAATAACGACTATTCAGCTATGGTTATACATATATAGCTAAATATGTATTTTTTTTTTCTTTTGAACAGTAAACAACACTCGTAAGTCATATATTTAAGTGCAAATTGCAATTGGACATGTAGTCCAATGTAATTTCGAATCACAAATGCAGTTTTTTTGCAGGTATGTAATTTATTTATTTTTTTTATTTTTTTTGCATGGATCTACTTATTTAAAAAATTGAAATTTACCAACTTTACCCCAAAATTACACCTTTTGTAATGGAGAGATTTTACCAAACTCGGGTACATTTCTTCACGAAATGTTTACCGATGGTTTGATGTTCGGTAAATAAATTTTGATAAATTTAAAATATTGCAAAGCGCATCACAATCGCCATTATTTGATAATACATTTGAAATTGTCCACTATTGCAGTTTGGTTGCAAAAATCGTTTTAAAACCATTTGAATTTAAATATTAACTACAAAAAATTAGAACATCGTTGCAGTTTTGATGCGTTTTCAAAATAACCATCAATTTCTCGTACAGGGTGACACTCTTTCAAATTAAAACGAGTAATTGTAGGTTAAATTTATCTCAAAATTTTAAACGAGAAAAAAGGTTAATACAGCTCGAAAAGTACTTAAGTAAATTTAGGTATATCCTTACTTATGTATCCTACCTCCCTAATTGTTACTTGCTCATAAACTCCTAGTTGTAAGTAAAATCAATGTATAAAGTCAGACTCATAGAAGTTACACATGACAAGTATTTTACACTTTATATAACGCCAAAAAATGTAATCGAAAGACTTCTTTTAAGTAAGCGAGACGTGAGAAACCAATCAGGATCATGTACATACCCGGAAAACAATCTCACTTTAATCGAAACACTCCAGCGAAGGACCACAGCACATATAACTTTAATTATATACAGCCCAGATGGAAAATTAGAGACATAGGAAACAGTAGAAATTTTTCTTCGACGCATAATCGCGAAGAAATTCAATCAACCCTCACTTGACTCGAAGATCTGAATTTTAATAAGACACGTAAGCATTATAATAAATAAAATTGAAGCATTTCTTACAAGATGTTGGCTTTTATTTCTTGGAGTTCTTAAAATAAGTAAAAAATCTTTTTCTATTATATCACATTGTCATTTATTCCACTTGTTCGTGTCGAGAACGTAGCAAATTATATTCAATCAAAAAAACATATTATCCGAACAAAATGCGAAAGCGCAATAAAATATAACTAAAATTTGTTAATTAAACTAAAGGACCAAGCACCATTTTTACTCATTCCGGTCATTATTGGGTACACCGATAACCTGCTTTCGAATTAGCTCCTTAAATAGGCCTAAATCTGCGTTCATCAGGTCTGTGTAGCTGCCCTTCTCCCTTATCGCACCGTCGTCTAGGACAACTATGTTGTCGGCATTGCTAATTGTGCTAAGTCGATGGGCGATCGTAAGGACAGTGCGCCCTTTGGTCAATTGTATCAAGGCTTTTTGAACGAATTCCTCGGACAGTGCATCTAAGGAACTGGTCGCTTCGTCGAGAATTAATATCGTTGGGTTCTACAGAATTAATGGAAAATTGTAGAAAGTTTTACTTTACACTCATCTCAGCTTGTTTAATATTTTAAGGAACTAGGAACTAACACGTTGGTAATCAAAGTATTAATGGATGAATTCACGATCCACGTGAATTGAATAGGGCAAAAGGTGATAATAATTTTCCTTACCTTTATAAGAGCTCTCGCAATGGCAATTCGCTGCCTCTGGCCGCCACTCAGCATCATTCCGCGCTGCCCCACAATTGTGTCCATTCCATCAGGAAGCGTTGCGACAAACTCATCAACGTGAGAATCCCTAACAATATTCAGCAAGTGCTCTTCGCATACAGCAGTTCCTGGATTAAGGCCGTAGAGAATATTTTCTCGGATTGTCCCGCTAAAAAGAATTGGTTCCTACCAAGGAATTGCCTTTTACTTAAAAATCATCGATAGAAAACGCAAAAAAATACTCACTTGAGAAACAGTTCCTATGTGATTCCTGAGCCAGGTAGGATTCAGGTCTCTGAGATCATTGCCATCCAACTGTATGCTACCAGAAATTGGGTCGTAAAGCCTCATAAGCAAGGTAGCAACAGTCGTTTTCCCAGAACCGCTCCTACCGACTACAGCTGTGGTAGTGCCTGCCTCTAGAGTCAAATTGAATCTGTCCAGAACCAAACTCTTAGGTCTCGAAGGGAAGTTGAAAGTAACATTCTTAAACTCAATGTGACCTTTGGGCTTCGCAATCGGGCAGACACCCTCATCCAGCGAGATGGAGTACTGCCGATCGAAAATATCCCAAATTCTTTGGGCTGCTCCAATGCCCTTGTTCAGTTCGGTGTAAAAATTCGTGAGACCGTTCAGCGAAACGGCAGTGTATGCTGCGTAGAGAATGAAGGAGGTGAGGGCTCCTACGGTGATTTGATCATCGAAAACCAGCGTTCCGCCATAGTACAGCACAGACATAACAATTGCGTTCCCTGAAAACCCTGTCTGAAAAAGTTTTTGTTAAAAAAAAATACGGTGTCCACTGCGGAGACCCACCATCCCAAAAAAGGAGGCCCGCGCCAGGACCTCCTTGTAGCCCAATTGCAGAGCATCCGTCAGCTTGTCCAGGTACACTTGGCTCTCCTGCTCCTCCTTGCAGAAGATCTTCACGGTTCGAACGTTCCCCAGTCGCTCCTCGCAGTACTTCGAGATTTCTGCGTACTTGTCCAGCATGTTCCGGGTTATGTTGCGCAGGTACCGCCCGTAGAGGATCGCCATGCCGGCCATGCACGGAACAACACATGTACTAACTAGGGCTAATTGGGGGGAGGTGTAGACCTTAAGAGAGGGAAAGTATCAAAGCTATTAGTATTTTTTTTTTAGGAAGGAGCAGAATACTAACGCCTGAATGAAAATATCTGAGATAGACTACGTTTTTACTGCTCAATTCATCTTAAGGGGGGATCCTCATTTAGAAGGTTCAAAAAATCGATTTTTTTTTTATTGTTTGAATATATTCCTTATGTATCTAAGAATGTGTAGACAAAGTTATATAGGCTAATTCGAAATATTCTCAAAGATACAGCACTGAACGCAGCGGGGTGTCGAGCAGATATACGAGCGCATTTGTTCTGACCGTAAACTTTGAAGTGCGTTTTCTCGAGTTTTCGTTTTTACGATTTTTCTAAATTGGCGGGCGTGATTGCAAAAAAACTAGACGACCAATCAAAACAAACCAAGGCTTGTTAGCTTCAGTATTGTTTTCTTTTCTATTTGAACTAAAAACATTCCCGAAAAGAAAATTCTTAACAATTTTTTTAGCTGGTTGAAATGATTTTTTTTTTCACAAAAAGCACATTTTTTGTTTCAAACCTGAGAAAACATTCGAATTTCATAATTTTTTTAGTTATTCTTAGTTCATATAGAAGAAAAATATATGAAAATTAAAATGGTATTTGGTTTTTTTTTTCCGATGAAAATTACGAGCTCCATCTGTCCCGCCGATTGGAAACAGCAGTTGCACGAATGTACATAAAAATCGGTTGCCTGTGAATATTTTTCTCTAAAAAAATTTTTTTCCCCATATTCAGACATATAATAAAATAATCTAAAAAATTCGCTACACTTGCTTTTTTTTTTTATCCTAAAAAAATTCCGCAAAAAATCGATTTTTTTGAACCTTCTAAATCAGGATCCCCCCTTAAGAAAGATAAACGCTGAATTGACTTTAAAAAATTTGGGTGACATGCAATAGCTGAATACGTGCCTGAATAAGATTTTGTGTTAAAATTCAAGCGCGCAGCTTCAATAAATGGCATCAAGAATTTGTTTACCTTTCTACTAAGCTTTAATTTTCATTCACCAGAAAACAGTTTTGCCCATACTCATTTCAACAAAATAATTAGAAAGAGAACAAATTTCTTCGTCATTTAAAGTGTTATTCTAAGTCGATTTCTAGTCAACCCGAAAGCGGGAAAACATTTACATTGAAAAGTATGTTTTACTTCAATTGTGTTTTTAAAAGCGTATCTATGACTAAATATAGTACATATTCAATTCGACGGGCTGTTTCTGCTTTAAAAAATTAAAGAATAAAACTAAAACTTACCATCATCGATGTTCCTGCGAGGATCATGACGAGAGATCGCAGGCCATCGGATAAATTCTGACTAAGGGAATTGCCCACAAAATAGGTGTCGTTGGTGAGGCGGTTCAGGAGCTCTCCAGTGCCCTTGGTATCGAACCAACTGGACTCTTGCATGAGCATCGTACGGTACAGCCTGGCGCGAATGTCTTGGACTATTCGGATGGCTGAAGAAATGGTTTAAAAGAGACTCTGATAAACGCTGCATAAAACTCACATGCGCTGTTGAACAGGTAGACCCTCCCGAAGTTAGCTAGGCCCCCAATAAGGAAGACGCCGCACAGAATAAGGCAGAACTCATTCAGTTTCCTCTTCGTCTCGTCTAGGCTCCCCGACTTGTTGAAGATTATGTCCAGGATCCTGCCCAAGGCATATGGCACGGCCATTGTGATCGTGGAGGATATAACAAGCAGCCCCAGACCAGCTGAAGCCAAAATATAGATCAATTAGCAATTTCAGCCTACTTACGACTAGGTCGCCTCACCTGTAAGGGCCAATTTTTCATTCTTCGCAAAGGAAAGCAGCCTCACGAAATCTTTCCGCCGAAATTTGACCTTCTTTGATATTTCCTTGGACGAACTGAAACCTCCAACATCGTTGTTTTTAACCACCTTTTTGCCAAAATTTCCTAATCCCAAAAAGAATTTGCGCTGTGTTAATTTGGTTTTTGATAGACCGACGAAGTCTCTCTTAGTCACAACCGGAAAAAATTTTAATTTTCCAAACGCAGGAGATGTGAAAAACGGTCCCTGTAGGCGTGCGAAGGCTTTAAGATTCGCTAGCAACATTTTAAACAATTCTAAAACTCCGCTCAGGACTGGGAAATCAGAAAATTTACATAGCCAATTGGCCCCAAAACAGCTGACCTAAAATTAAATCGGTAATTTTCAGGTTAGGAAATAAAATTGTCACCGTGACAGCAAATAAAAAGCAAAACAAAAGAATGGGACGATGACTGCCCATGATCAAAAGTGAAAATTTAATAATTATATTCGTACTGTACATCGGGTTTCTTGCAAAATATTCAATATGAAAGTTTTAATCCAAAAATAAAGGTGTTAAATTCAATCAATTAACAAATACCACTTTAATAAAATTGATATTTTAGGTAATAAAAAACATTTTAAATAAAAAATTCTTAAAAATATTACTTTATATTTGAACTGTAGAAGATAAGTTTATTTTCGAGCAATCCATATAAATTCACTTCAATGTCAAGGAGATGACATCTGAAAAGTCAAAAATCCAACAACGATGCACTGTCAAGTTGTTTATGTCCCGAAAAATTAACCTGTCCTGCGGGAATACGCAACCATAATTTGACCGTTCCCACAGCAGAAAAACAGCAAAAACTTGTTAAACAAATTATTTAGTGTTAACACGTACAAAATGCCAGTGAAAAACGATGGGGAGACCGACGGTGAGGGCGATGTTTCTGGCGCTGAATCGGAGCACTCTGCCTCCAGCCAGGGCCACGAATCGAGCGCTGAGGAGGCCGATGAGCCAGACTCTGACGATTCCTCGGAAATGGATGAGAGTGAATGCGAGCGGCGGAGGAACGAATGCATAGACAATTTAAGTGAGTAGTCTTGCGGCCCCTAACCTCAACCCCAATTTGCGATAACTGATCTACTTTGTCCTCGTCCAGGCAAGCTAGAGAAGCAATTTGCCATCCTGAGGGAGCAGTTGTACAAGGAACGGATCAACCAAGTTGACGTGCAGTTGTCTGAGGTGCGGGTCGGCCGCTCTCAGCAGTACTTAGGGCCCCTCCAGGAGCTGGACGACAACCTCAAGTCGCGGATAGAAGTCGCCGAGGTCCTGAAGCAGTACCGGCTGGAGAACATAAACCACAAGTATTTCTCAGAGGAGCAGGCTGCTAGACAACACTTTGAGGTAGGTACTTCTTCTGCTGCAAGGGGTCCTATCCCAGAAGAGGATTTTCTTCTCATAGAAATGAAATTAGCTGCTTCGTACGGAGGAATGTTTTCCCTCCACAAAATTTCATAAAAATCAGAGCCCAAATTGGAGTCGTTGTCTTTAGTAAAACCATCGTAGCAAAAGATTTGGAACCTTCTGGGTCAATTGGATTGAGTCCATACCCGGGTTAAAGAAAAATTACTACCATCGCAGAAGGTTCCCCAATTCGAATCATCGCTTCTTAAAGTGACCAGGACAAAGACTTCTGTTCCTTCTATGGTCAAACGTATTAAAGGAGGTGCTTAGCTATTTTATTTTATATAATATTATTATGTCGATTTTTAATCACTAAAAAACTAATGGCTATGATTCAAAGGACCAAATATATATTGCAGTTTCCTTTAGTTCAATAACGGAAGAAATGGACACGAGGAGTAAAATATCTTGAAATCAGTAGCTCAATAAGTTCTTGGATACTTGAAAATACAACCGCTAGATTAAGTTTTGTACTGCCGCTGTGGGATTAAATAACTATTCGAATTCTTTTATAGTACCAGCTACATTTTACTGCCACAATTGATTTAATTCCAAAAACAGTTTAATACTGCCCATATGAATTATTAACTGTCCAATGTAACCGTACGGCTATTTAAAAAGGCGCTTAAAAAACTAGTTTCCAAAACTAATCAGGTTGCTATTCGAATTTTATCAAGGATTCCACTATATATTCTAATTTCGAGTTACCAATGTTGAAATATGGGACCCCTAAGGTAGAACCGGCTAGCTTGATAAAATTTACGAAAGCAAGTTTATATTTTCGAAATGTGTTTTATGCATTCGTTTATTAATTAATTTAACTAAATATCACCACTAAAGAAGTTTCGCTTCAAAACTCTGCAAATCAAATTTTTTTAACAATAAATTTGATAGGAACTACTGGGGACACATGAGAATACTTCCAATGGGTCTAAAGTGATGGATTTGGATTTCCTCAAATTAGTCTAACATCATCTTTTCCAATTTCAGAGCGAGAAACAGCTTGCAATGGACGCGATATACGAAGAACTTATGGATAAAATCCGCCGCCTCGAAGAGGATCGCCACAACGTGGACATATCCTGGGCAGACTGGGGCACAAACACTCGCACTAGCAAAGTTCGTGGGCCTGGCCGGAAAAAGGCAGTCACCGTTTCCGGCCCCTACATCGTCTACATGCTCAGTGAGGAGGACATCTTAGAAGACTGGACGACGATTCAAAAGGCCCTTAAGCGGTCAGCGGCCGCGCCAGCCAGATAACCACTTCACCCTCATTAGTCGTAGTCTAGCCGTTCTCGACCCTCTAAGGTTTTATAATGTTTATCTTTTTTTAGTTCGTGGAAGCGCTATGACCCCAATCATGACGCCTCCAATTTAATGTTCGTTTGAGAAAATTTCTATTATGCACAAAAAGCTAGATCATGTACTGTAACCGGGATTTGTGCGTCGATCCCAAATCCTCCGATGTAATTAGCATGAAAGTTAGGAGTAAGGCAATCGTTTACTACTAAATAAATAGTTTTATATGAAAACACGCTTTTGCTTGCATCTACTCCTTTATTTTTAAATACCTCTTAATCAATAGCCCTTCTGCTCCAAGTATTCCTTCAACACGTCCACATAGTTCCCATGGAAGAAGACCTGCCCACTCAGCTCGTTCACTCGACTGGCGCAGAGTCGTCCGCCCCTGGCCTTCTCCACCACCTCGCGGAGCTCCTTTTCCAAGGCCCACAAGTCGCCCTGCACTCGACGAACCACAGTCAGTTGTCGTTCGCCACGATGCGACTTCTTCAGGTAGACTGGCATCATGTGGTTTTTGGTGCGGGGAATGTAGTACTTGGCCCCAGCATCTAGCTCCTTTGGGGGCTTCCAGCCCGAAGGATACTCTGTTTTTTGTTTCGGCCGTGGGACGGTGAGTTGTGGAAGGAGCTTTTCAACGTATTTCCATTCTGGGGGATTCTTCTCTATCTCCACTTCGGGGTATTCGCTCAGTTCGCGGACTGGGGGTGATGTTTGGTAGCTCGAGGAACGCGTTGGCAAAACGACGGTTGCGGCCGGCAAGGAAAGAACCTGCAATGGGGATTTATTTTAGAAGACGGCATTTACAATGGAAGTTCTTGAGCCCTTTTTGTTCAATTGGTAAATAGAGAATTCCGAGCTTTTAGGATTTGTATGAAAAACGGCCATAGAGTAATTGTTACATCTAAATTATAAAAGATTTAAATGTGATCTGACGATGATCAGACTTCGTTTTAAGGAATTTAATGCTCTACAAAAACATCCCATGGAAATATAAATTAATATGTAAAGAAAGTTAAGTGTTTCACATACTGATCAAGTGGGATGTCATTGGACATAAATTAAATTTCCAAATACAACTTTCATCGCTTGTGAAATATTGAGATTTAAAGCCTTCCCTGAATTTCCAACAGTCATAAAAAAAATAGTAGATACGAACTACGAATACTCGGGTTATTAAAATAATAATTGAATAGTAATTGAATTCAGAAGTACTCAAGTAAGAATAGTCCTACTAGGTACAAAGTTTCTAAAAACTACATTTTTCCGTCGCGATTTTCTGCATACTTCTAAAGCTTTCATTAGAAATTGTATTTAAAAAAAAAAAACATATGTATGTATGTCTTAAAAATACCTACATGTTATAAAAAATTCCGCAATAATTCTTGAAATAAACAAATTAATTAAATATATTTTATCAGCGGTATTCAAACATTCAATAGAAAGAATATAGTTATGCGGAATTTCTTAAAATTTTTAGATATTTGCAATTTTAATAGTATTCTTATAGTTTCCTAAAAATATGCCCAAAAAGTAAAAAACTAACGAAGGCTTCGTAAACATCTCCAAGCCGCGTAAACAGTCGCGACAAAGCCTCTGCAAAATATTTTCCGCATACTTCCGGCCTTCGCCCTAAAAATAACTCAAAAGCTTCCGGGCACAACGAAAGCTCGGCTTGAAAGTTCCCCGAAGAATGGAGCTGAAGAGCAGCGGACGAAAACACGCTCAAGAAGACGACGCGGCGCGCCGTAAAAACAAAAATACCAAAACGCAGAGAAAGCTGGTGAAAGCAGCGGAGTCAACGCGATTCCGGAATAAATTAAATTTCTAACGGGGCCGGTAAAAGGCGAAGCTCCGGCTCTGAGCAGCGGCGACGACGCGCCGCGCGCCGTTCTGGCCAAAGAAGTTGCTGACCCAACACGGCACGGTGCGGCGGTAAGCGTTCTCGCCTTGCAGACGCGAAACGGCACACTTGCACTTTGCAGACGCTGCAGAGCTTCGAAAAGGAGCAGAGCCGCCGCAAGTGCAGCGCGACGAAAGGGCCGCGAAGGAAGCGAACAAGTGCCCTCGCCGGAAAGCTCGCGAAGAGCGATTAAAGTCCGGAGCGACTGTGCAGAGTGGCCGCCGCCGTGTGCTTTTTGGGGCTCGGGGACGATCTTCACGTGTGTGCAGCGACGCGCAGTGCTCCCCGTTCCCCAAAACCGCGACTGACACGACGAGAAAAAAACAAACGCCTGACGTACGGTCAAAAGACCTCGCAGCCAGAGATGCGCCGCTAAATTTAAACGGATTTTCCCGCGAACGAAAATCCGCGTGACGGTCCTCGGCGGTGATTTTGCTAATTGCAGGCTTCCAGGGAAGTGAGGAAGAAGAAAGAAGCCTTTTCGAGGCGCCTCTGAGCGGTAAGTGGCAAGCATTTTATCGAAATTCCCTTTTGCGGTCGCCTTCCCCTCGGGGAGCGCGAGCGTATTTTTCTCATGCAATGCGACACACACACGCCCAAAGGCCTGAGCCCAAAGAAAACTGAGGCGACTTTGCAGCGTGCGATGGCACAGTTTTAATGCAACTTATAAGAGATTTGCATGGAGATGCCATTTAATTTTAAATAAAATAAAAAATAGACAATTATCACTTACTTTCGATGTATTTTCGGCCGGCAGAAATTGGTGGGAACTCCGGAAAATCGAGGAAACTATTCGCGTCGTTCTGAACATCGCACTCGCCATGTTTTATGCTGCTACCAAAAATCTGACAGCGCTCACGCGGTTGCCGGAGCAATTGCTACCCAAAATGAGAGAATTGCAAGTGTGTTGAGGAGGAAAAGCCGTTGTGTGTGTGAGCATTTTCCCCTACATTCCGCTCTCCGACGAGATGGTGTGCGCCTCCGCCTCTGATTAATTGCCAATTTGACACTGTGCTGGAGCACGGAGCAATTTCCTCTCGGGTGCACCAGAGGGCGAGTGCATTGCAATGCTGCAGCAGGAAATCGCCGGAACGGTTGCGTCGCGTCCTGAGGGAAGCAACAGATTTGGTGCCGGGATGCGTCTTTTATTTCCCGCTAATTTCCGCCTTGCACGCATTTGCAATCGCCCAGACTCCGGAGATTTGCTGCTGTTTCTTTTTTTTCCGGGAAAGGTGGGCGCTGCTGCGCCGGGGAAGGGTTGGGCTGCGGCTGCGATTCCCGCGCTAGGGGCTCGCTGCAATTGGCACTTCGACGGGGCACGTCACGGCGATTTTATGTAACGCACGTGGGCTTGTAATTGCCCGGAGTTTCGTCGGTCGCATCGCCGTGTGGGCAGGGGTTAATTTGCGTGGCAATAAAAAATTCATTTTGGCGCCCAGCGATTTGCGAATTTGTAATTTGCCTGGCCGCTCTGCGAACAGGTTGTCTTCGTGATTTTAGCGAATTATTACACATTTTGAACCATTAAAGAGGAAAGAGGAGAAGCATTAACTCATTTGCGAAATGAACGTGGGTATAACATTGCAGGATTTCTTATTTCATTAACTTTATTTGAAATTACATCCAAAAATTTAATTTATTACATGTTTTATGTAATATTTCGTCCCACTTAACTCTTTACTATCTTTATATACTTCCCTTGTTCGATTCCCGCCCCACGCTCCTACTCATCTAAGAAAATTGTAGACTACAAAAAAAAAAAAAAATCCTTAAGATTTGATACTTCTCCACATTAAAATTGCACAGCATTGCGGAAATATATTATAGAAACAAAATAGCAAACAATTTTTTTCAAAAATGCTCTTTTTCAAACAATCCTCCAATACTAAAGCTATGTAAAACATCTAGTAAATTCGTAGCAATAGTAGTCCTAAGTTTTAAATAGTAATAATAGATACTTAAATAGGATAGTTATTCATTGGGTTGTTGGTACAACATTTTTTCCCAAATATTAAAATATGTATGTACATAAGTAAATTACCTTAACTACATATTTTGCTAGAGTACCTACATAAGATTTTCAAAGTTGAATGAACTCAGATTTCAACACTAATTACAAGATTCTCAATTGTATAATATACGTTATATTCATAAACAATAAATGTAATATTGATGTGTTACCTTTGATTTTGGTCAATAAAATAATAAAATTGCTCAAATTTCCTATTGTAGTACATATTTCCTTGCAAATATGAACTAATTAAAATAGTCATTTTGAGAGATTTTACACTACCAGATTATTTTTGCAAGTAAAAGTAACCTCACAGAGGTTTAAATGAGAATAAATTTCATGAATTAAAACATTAAAATTAATCCTAACCCTCATGTTATGTTTGGTGGAAATCGGATATGCCGTTTCGAAGATATTCAGGTTTGATTGAAGCTTGTGTAGTGATTTCAGCCTCTATTGCAACTAGAGCCTTGGAGTTTTAGATAAAATGATTATAAGGCCAAGGCCCAACCACCCCGCACTGTTTTTAAAAATTGCCACTTTTGTTTACAAACAAATAAACAAAAGAATCCGAAAATTGCGTTCTTAAAATACATACATATGATATAATACATACATACATATGTGTATACTGTAAAGAACCTATTAGTTCCAAAGATTTAATTTTTATTTCATTTAGTCATTATTATATTATTATCACATTTAAGATATAAAGTACCTGTCAACAAAATTAAAAAAACACTAAAAAATTTATAATTGGAGAGTTTAGAAAAATAGGGAAATAAATATAACTCTCAAATTGAGGGACATATCAATAAAGGTGGCAATCGCCACTTTTTTCGCTCATTAAACTAATAATTCTATTTACTTGCGATAAAAGTTTCAATTTTGTTAAAGAAAAAATTTGAATTAGATCCTTTTCCCATATAGTAATTAAGTGACAAACCTCAGCAATTTATATTATAAATTAAATATATAATAGCATTCTCCTTTACCAATTGATTGTTTTGTTTGAAATCTAGTAAATGCAAACATCGTTTTATCTTAGTACAAAAATGTAAAAAATACTCTAGACTCTAGACGACTGATTTACAATAATTACTATTGTATATATACATATATTACATATATTATTATTATATATACATATATATGTATGTATTATTAAATGGCAGATCCCAAACATACTGTCTGCCGATTTTGTGCAAATTTGTTATTTTATTTTTAATTGTAATCTAAAGAAATACAAAAAACACAAGTATCGGTGTGTTTTTATAGATTAACACTATCTATATTTAGATATTATCGACTTTAAATAAGAAATTCTAAATCCGTGACTACGAAAACCAATAAATATTTCTATGCAAGTATATCTACTCATTTTCAGAAAGCCTTTGTCTCCTTGCTTTATGTGATATTTCAAAGTGAAGCCTAATTATTTTATCCTACTTTATTTTTCGTAAATAATTAGATTGTCACCACACCATCTAGAAGCGGGTTATTATTAAGATTCCTTTCGAAGCACGTAATTAATGTTTTTGAAGTGGTGGAAAGCCATTAAACAAAATGTGTAATATCATAGTGAGATTTTCTTGAATCCAGTACATATTAATTTATTCCTGTTTCTTAGGAACACAAAATTGCCTTTTGTGGTGTTTAATATTTCTAATAAAAAGGTAAATATTTTTAATTAAAACAATATTCTTCATTGCAAAGGGGAACGACATTTTTCAATAAATTGAATGAAAAATTGCATGTTAAAATTTGTAAAGCGTTAATCCACCTGTGCATTTATAGACACATTCACAAAACCAAAGTTGTTTGGATAGAACAGCTCCTTCATAAGTGTTAATTAAGCTTGGAAAATTCTTTTGAAATTTTATTCGCTTCTGTTGTCATGCGTTCACGAGTGCGGGTTAATTTTACGGTCGCTGAAATGGCCTAGACACACCGCAACGCAACTTCTATTCATTTTATCTCGCATTTTCACAGCTCGTAATATCAGTATCAATATGAGATTTTTCCAACTGTTAACAACTAAAATTTATTTAAAATAATAGCAAGTAAATGAATGTAACAATAGGCTTAAGTTCAGTTTTTTTCTAACGATTTTTCAAAGACGTTTGTATTCCTTAAACATTTCCTTTTACATATGTATATGTACATATTTAAAACATCTAAAATATATGTATATAGGTATTTCATAGTAATCTTTTTAACCACTAAAGCATTCAACGAACTTGAAACAATACGAAGGAAAAAGTTGCGATGCAAAAATTATGATAACTATAGTGTTCAACCTTACACAATAATAATGGACAGATGTGCAAATACTTTACAAATGATTTTAAAAATTGTAATATTCGTGATGTTGCTGATATTGAATCTCCTCTTAATTATCAACATTTAATCTGCTGGTCAAATCTCATTCCAGAGGAATGAAATGCCTTTTTCTATTGCGGATGTCGCCCGAGTTGCGAACAAACAAACATACAGAATTTGCAACATCTATTATTTTGGTATCAGTATAAACCTTCCTACTGTTACACGATCCTTGTTATGTTATCATTATAATATGTACATACATATACATATTATAAAAATTAATATCGCAAGTTTTGTCTACCAAAAAGGTTCTTACTTACTAACTAAGGAAATATAATAATAACATATGTAGATCTGCAAAATTTTATACATGGATAATGAATCTTGAAATGAAACTATTCCATTACATAATGTTTTCGAGAAATATTATAGTGTGAAAAGGGAAAAAAGTTATATTTGGAATGAATTTGAAGCATAACTGAAATAAAAGGATAGTAGAAACTTAACTATCTATATAAAATCAGTTATTAACTTTATTAAATTTGCTTACGGAATAAGTTTTTCTTTTCCCTAAGGTCTATGAAACAAACAAGGTATATAGGAGGAGAATTCTCATGAATAAGTTGTTTTAACAAATCTTGATAGACCTTACAAATAACCGATATTATATAAATAAATATAAATATTTAAGCTTTTAACATATATTTTGGGATTCTGCGTATTTATTTGACTTTTCCTATGTTTCCCAAAAATAATTAAAACATTAAAATAGTTTTTGCTTTTCTTAAAAATAATTAATTTGTATTATAGATGTGGCCCTAATTAAAAATTGTCCCAACTCCTTTTTCATTTATGTGCAACTTATCGCCTTAAACATTCAGAAAAACTTAAAGAGCTGATAAGTGAACGCTGATAAAATTTAATCAATTTAATTTGCCCACCCAAATAACGCGAGAGTTTCTTGAAAATGCAAAGAAATCATTTTGCAAAGCTTTTCTAGTAATCGAAGTAAAATCACTGCCCTGGAAAGCCTAGGGGACAAGTCCCCTGCAAGTAGCCTTTAACCTGCAGAAAACTCGAAAGTGGTTTACGTCAGCAGATCGCCGTGATCCGGAGAAAAGCAACCTCAGTTTCAATTTGTAGAAAAGCGCTCCCAGAAACTTTAGAAAATTGAAAAACGTCGTGTGAGCACGCAACCGAACCGTGCGATTATCAGAATCAGAAGCCGCCGGAGTCGCTGTACAAGCGATCGCCGTGATCGACGGAGGCGGATGGGAAAATGGGGGGCCGGGGAGCGGAGGCTGGCAGACGCGGCGACGGAGAGCAAACAGAAGCAAATTCTGCGGGAGCCTTGGTAGCGCCGCGGCTGCAGATCGCACCGCACCGCACCGCGCCGCGATCACTTCTCGCTCGCTCCGAACAGCGCAGGAATGAGAAATTATCGATAATTTGCAGGATTGAGTTGCGATCGTCGGCAGATTTCTAATCAGGCGAGGTCGCAGATCTCGACAACTGCGAAAATATCGCCGTCGTCTCTTCCACTCGAGTCCTTTCCGCAGCAAGATCTTCTTAGCGATTAGCGCGGGTGGCCTTCTGAAAACCTGCTGACATTTTCACTATTATTTTCGAAAAGGTCGTGGGAGAGGGATTTTTAATCAGCTTGAAGCAATAAACTGGTGACTAATAGCACTCAAACGAGCTGAACGGTTAAACAATTCGAAAAATTTGCACTTTCGTACCCAACATGAAGTGGCTCCGCAGTCAAACTATAAATCAGTCATGAGCACAGTGCACCTCAAGTGCCATTTTAGACGCACCTTGACTGTAAATTTAGCTTTATAGCAATTTTTTAGTGGCACTGCGATTCCTCTAACCCTCGTTAAAAATTTAATATCTTACGAAGGGAAATTAATGGACGTTCTGTATAAAGTAACTTGAGAATCGTCTCAATTTGTGGCTCCAGTAGACCGGACCAGACGCTCGAGACGCAAATCTTATCAAATTTTGCCTGGTTTTATAACCCGATATGGTCTGAAGTAAATCTCATAAAATGAAGGGTTATTTTTTTGAGCAGTGTAGGCAAGATTTCCAAACAATTTTAACAGCTTCCTTATGTTCAAAGCTTACTGAATTTTGAAGGTAAAGGAAGAAAGAAAATGTTTGATTTTATAATATGTATTCCATAGTGTACCCATAAATTGCCTTGCAAACCCCTAAAAAAGTAGTCCTGGATTACTCACACTTTTCTTTCAACTAAGGATATAAAAAATTTTATAAAAAGAGTATCTAATTGTAACCAATTTGTGAAATATATTTTTTAAAGTAGTCAAGTTTTTCCTAGTGTTATCATTATGAAATATGAGTGAAGGGTCCCAAAAGGACTGTCAAGATATTTTTTCTAACCTTAGGACACTACATTAAGTTTTAGCCCGGAAAGGGTATACCTACTTATTTCTTATGCATACCTAATACGGCCATACATTTTTAAGAATTTTTCAAAAATAACCAAAATATTAAAGTTGTATGTATTTTATATCTACTACTACTACTATCAATTGCGAACTCGTAATTGGTCTGTACGAAAAGAATCGTATAGTTATGTTTTTACAATTTTAAACGGAAGTCATTTTTAATTAAATACCAATCTAATGTAAAAGACTTCTATAACGTTTACCTGAATTTCCGAAAAGTGACTTTTCTTCAGAAGCAATAAAATCAGCCTAAAAGAAGAACTTGATTAGGTAAACTTTACGTTTTTCGGTCTTTTCTAATTTATATAAGATAAATTTAAAAAATGAATGCGATAATTACTAAAAGTAAATAATATTAGGTAGTTAAAGTATTAAGAGTCCACACAATAAAGTATGAAAATTATCATTTTTCTACACATAACTATTAATTTTTTTGCTACTGCTATAAACATTACAACTTTCTTTTATTCAAAACAAATAATTTCCAAAAGAGTTTTTTGTGGCTATCTCAAAAGTTGCTGCGGGGGAAGAAAATTTGTGATAATCGTTTATGATTTTTTGACTTGAAATGCGATTCTGTTACGCAATACGGATATAAATGCAAATCAACATCTTTTTACCATTTTTATATACGACAAATTTTAGTCGCTGATATTTTCGTTGTCGATATCAAATTGCAACCTGACCTAGCATTTTTTATCGTTTTTCATAACAGGGATATTTATAAATATTTAAAAAATTGGTTACTTTTTAGCATTGGAAATCGACAAAATGTCAATTTTTCTTAATATGCATTAGGCGAATTTGTATATTCAGCAAAAAATATTGGAAATTATAACAATACGAATGAAAAAATAGAGTTAGCGCAAATATACCCAAATTACGTTTATTTGTTAAGTTTATGTTTATAATATTCCATTTGTGAACTCAAAAATTGAGATTAATCGTTTTATTGTAAACATTTCAAAAATTTTGCATGTTTACGTTTCGTCGACTATGTGAGTTAAAAGATGTATTTATTGGCTCGTATGCTAAAAAAATTAGCAAAAGCTCAGTCCAAATTTTTACACAGAAGAGCTGAGCTCGATTTCAATTTGAAACAAGGTTTACTATACAAAAATCGAGTCTGAGCTTCTGCTCAGTTTTCTAACAAACGAGCTATTGTTTCTCTCTATATCTTAGAAATTCATATTTTACTCATTATATCGACCAAATGAAATGTAAATGAAATACATCAAAGATCGGGTATCCGAATTTTTAGTATGATGAGGCAATTATTTTCTACCAGGAAACAATTATTAAAATTTTATTGTGGTAGAAGAAGAAAATTAGGTTTTTGTATAAATATGCCTACTATAAGTATATAAATATATGTACATATATTATTATCATAATGTTTCCCAAAAACCCCAAAGAACTTTCTTAAATTTTGACTGTAAATAAAATAACAAATATTTTAATCATAATACAGTACTTTCCCGGTAAAACCACCCAAATTGTAGGTAATTATAGTGAATTTTAAGTTATTGTTAATCCCCTCGAAGAGAATTACATAGGTAACCAGTAAGCTCCATTTGCCCGGTAATCCACGAAAATTAAAACCGCAATATCTTGAAAACTGCCATAATGCAGCGATGAGTAAAGTGGTTTTACTGAGAAGCCACAGAATATTAATCTAATTATCAAAAAAATCGTTTAAAATTAAAGGTTTGAATCAAAACTTGAGGCCGTTAACAATTCCTAAAGTAGCAAAAGGATATACCTAGGTCGTGACTTTCATGTTTATAGGAGTTTAAACGCCGCCTATTTGCTTACATGAGTTCAACCTGCATTTCTCTATCAAATAATTTTCTCGGCTACAATTATTTCCATGGTCAGGAAACAATTTTGTATTAATAAAATCTTATTTAACATTTTAAAATCCTGTTAATCTGGTTGATTTGAAATTCGCTGACATTTAAATAAACTTTAACCGAAGTTTAATTGTCCAAATATACTCGAAGCTTAACGTTAATTTTTCAAGATCCTGGTCTGATGCCGCCTCAAATGGGTTAAGATAAAATGGGAAAAAAATCAATTTAATTAATTTCTTGCCTTGATTAGCTAACAATTCGATTTTCCTTTCAATTTATCTATTTCAAGCCTGTTGGAAGAAGCAGGGTTAATCCGATTATGTACTCAATTTTAGCCAAAAACAAAACAGTGCTATTTGCACAGGAAAGAGTTGCTCC
Organism: Eutolmus rufibarbis; assembly: GCA_963920795.1. NCBI lineage: Eukaryota > Metazoa > Arthropoda > Insecta > Diptera > Asilidae > Eutolmus > Eutolmus rufibarbis. The sequence goes on from OY987206.1 coordinate 44,033,252, forward strand.
CTTTAAATAAGCTCCCTTTTGAAATTTAATATTTCAAAATCGATGGACATTCCTAGGGCTCTCGAATCATTGTAAAAATGTCTTCGCGGGCAGCCCCCTCTGGTTCCTTTCCCGTAGGTGGGCTGAAATCTAATAACCGTCGAGCATGCAAGGAACCACCCCCGCACGCGGTTTCTACGTGGGCCTCCAATACGTGGGTGAGGGTGGGTAAACTTACATTACTCCATAAAGATAACCGAAATGAAATATTATTTATATTGTAGAAGCCAGCCGAGCTTTCGTGAAGAGTCCTCGGCGGGGGCGGGAAAGAAAGGTAGCATGACTTCATTAAATCAATACCGAGCGATAGCGAACGCAAAGCCGTGAATAATGCGCCACTCTGTAGATTTTTGTGGGCTCTGGCACGCTTTGATTTTCCCAAATTTAATTTTTTTCAATTTTCGTTTATGAAAAATGATTGCGATTAGCCGGATAGTGGGAGGGTTCGCCTCTCTGTGTGGCTGTGAAAACTACGAGCTGTTTTGCAGCATATCACCCACCGGACATGTTAATGTCACTCAAGTGGGCGCAATTAACTCGACAAACTACGCTATGGAAATTATTAAAAGAAATAAAAACTAAAGGCAAACCTGGGGCCCGAGCGCGGGCTGCAGGCGGATCAAAAGCTCACACGTGCAAGCGGAAAGCTTCCCGTTGTCGCTCGGTGAAATGTGAACTTTGCTCGATGAATGGCGCGCCAGCAATTTGCATTTTGTTTGAAAAATGTTTCAACAATAAATGAACCATTTGCGCGACAGTTTCACTCGTCGCAATTAAAAAATACGTAAAGGTAGTTGCTGCGGAATGAGTCCCGGGATATTCAGCGGGTTTGGTCCCCTAGGGTAAACAATGGGGCTCCCAGGGCCCGGAGGAGCAGACGAGGTTCTTTTTGGAAACCGGACTCGGGCTTGTTTATTTCGCTTTAATTGCGCGCTTAATTCGCTTTTGAGTGAAATTCATTAGTGCCGCGGAGGAAGCTGAAAGCTGAAATAGTCTCACCCTCCTCCCGGGCGGGTGCGGCGAGTCGGCATCTATTTTTGGCCTTAGACAAGGCTACTCTGCTCCGTGATCCGGCCAAGTTATCGATTCTGCTGAAATGGGACTTTTATTCAGGTTAATTATAGTGCGGCACCAAAGCGACCTTCTCAGATTAAGAGAAATTCATATTTTTCCCTGATTACTGCTGCCCGCTTATCACGATTTAAGCGAAATTTCGGGCGATATGTATTCAAAAAGTAGAAATATAATTTTCAATTTTATGAATTTAACACATCAACTGAGAAAAAAACATAAATGTTCTTCCATACGCTAATGTATCACCAGTCGAAATTTTAAAAATCTATTAGGTACATAGATCTTACTGAAAAAGTTTAAATTTTATTTAGAAAAGTTCAAGGTTCAGTTTTGCGAAAAATTTGGGACCTGTGCAAGAACTGAAGAGAAAAATTTTGATATTGAAAGATACCTATACATTTTTTCGAAAATATCGGCAATTTATTTATCACATTTCTAATTCATAAAATTGTTAAATGGCTAAATTTTAGTCTTCTTCTGGCTAGACTAAAATTAAATCGTTTGAAATTATGAATGACAGTGAAAAAAGCAATAAAAGTATTAAAAAACGCCCCATTTAATAATAATTTAATTTATTTCTCACTCACTCCATTTTTGTATGGGTTGTAATTTAAATAGAAATATTTTTTTTTTACTTTAGTTTTAATAATTAAACATTTTCCTACCCATTGTGTTTCTTTCTTTAGTCTTCATTCTAATTAAACATTAGAAACTGGAGAATTGCATAATCAATTAACATGGTGCACTCGTTGTTGTTTTTGCATATGCAAAATTGAACTTAATTAAGCAAAATGGAAAAGATTATGATAATTCTAAACTGAGTTCAAATTAACTTTATAAAATACTATCATGACAAACTTCAAAACTAAAATAAACATTAAAATCGAAATCGAATTTGAAATCGAAATGGAAATCGAAATCGAAATTTAAATCGAACCGAAACTGAAACAGAAATCGAAATCAAACACAAGAACTATACATTTTTCCGGGATGAAAAGTACATACATATGTCCCATTCCAGGACCTGTAACTATACATACAAAATTTATACACACACAAACTTTCACATCTATAACATTAATAGGATTAGTGTTTTAATATGTTCCCACAAACTATTGAATTATTTTCTTAACTACCCAAAAAGAGCTAATGAAGAAAAATAATAGTCAAGGAACGTTTTATTTTAGTTAAGAAAGTTACTCGCGCATCAAACAAAAAATAAATTATTAATTAGGAATGTTGAGCTTATAAAAGATAAATAAATTATCAGCTTAATTTCTATAATTTCACTATTTAATTGGTTTATTGATACATTTTTGGAGCTCTTTTATCTCTTTTGGGATACAGCAAATTATGTACTAAACATAGAATTTATTTATTTTAGTGATTTATTTATTCTTTGTTTTACCAAGCCTCACAGTTGGGTTCTTAAAGATAACACGATGAGAAAGATTTAGTTTATTTTTCGCTATAGCGTTGAAATTTCTCAAATAAATAGCAAAAGAAGACAAGTTAACTAAAATATGGGAAGAGATGGAACCGTTGTCATGTGGCAACTGAATGTTTATATTTAGTATCTGACTGAGACTAAGATGATGAACATTTCAAAGGGCCAAAAAATTACTGAATTACTGAACTGTAATATGGATGGAACTTCATCGGCTCAACTTTAAAATTTTGTTTGAATTGTTGTCCACAAAACCCAAATGAACGTTAAGGAAGTTTTGTAATTTTGAACCAACGGTTAGCAGAAGACAAGTATACGTACATTATGTATAAAATATGAATCAATTGAATAGATGGTTACATAAATTCGATGCATAACGAAAGTAAGTACATATTTTGTCTCAGAAATATTCAAACAAAGAAATCGTTGTTACTTCGAGCCGCAGAAAGTAGAAATATAATAATTTTTGTTTGTTTTTCTGCGTTAGGGATTTTTTAATTTTTTAGTCGTAACTTTTTTTTTTATAAATATAGGTTTACAATTTTATTATCAAAGTTTGTTTTTTAATAATTGAAGTAATTGCTACTTGTTCTTCTAGCATCACTCTTATAGTTCCGATTAGAACAATGTAATTGCAATTTAATCAATTATGAGAAAGAATATTCGTACTTTTTGCTACTATATTACCACAAAAACTTTATTTTGGTCACTTGCTAGTACGCGGGGCAAAAATGTACCAACCCTAATAAGTCCCTACAAATTGAGAAGAATTTGAAAATGTTTGGTAAAGTTTTGTTAGTATGTATTATAGTACACTGGAAAATCAATTGGCCCTTTGAAGTTATGATGAATGTGTATCCTACATATATGTATTCATATTTCATACACATTCTGAGTGCATCTTTAAAGTTATAATGATTATTATAGAGCCATTAGCAATAACTTTGTATCCAGCACTTAAAATGCTTTTTTTATTACTTCCATTTCGTTTCAACTTGAATTGACCGGTGAAGTGAAAAGTTACTGAGAATTTATAAATATATGCAGGAAGTTGATTACATATATGTATGTAAATAATAATACATTTTATGCCTCAGCATAATGCTGGTAAATTCACCCAGCTATTTATCTTTCAGTTGTAAGAGTTGGGGCTCGGTGGGTGCTATAATTTAACTTTGGGGTTTTATAATTTAATTTAATTTATTTGGGGTTTTATATTTTAATTTAACATTAACAAAGATTTACTGGTTTTATTTTTTTACATTAGTGAATCATTTTGGCTCACTTCGTAGTTCTAGTATTAATCTATGTATACATTAGGAAAATAATAATTAAGTTTAATTGACCGTACAATCGCTCAGACAGTTTGAAAAGATTTGATGGTTTCTAAAATTATAATTGTGCTCGTTTGTTTTAGATATATGTATGTATTATTTACAATTGTTTCTGTCTAACATGATCCATTATGGCTCTTGTGAATCTATGTAGATCTCCTATTCTCCTAATTTTTTCCGGAAGTTGAGTATTATAATGAATGTAGATGGCATTTGCGCTGGTAATAATTTCTGTACGATTTCTTTTCATTCTCGCTTTCTTCATCCTTAATAATTTTTTTTTTTGCGTGTAATACGTACATACATAGTTTTGTTTTTTGTGTTATGTTTTTTATTTTCTTATATTTATTACCTTGTCAATATACATACATATTTTGCTTTGCTTACTTTAACTTAACATTATTTGTGATAGTACACACTTCCTTTGGGAAGTGGGTACAAAAGTTAGAGGGCATTGTTCAATAATCTCTGCACACGTTTAAAATTATACTGTGAATGTTTGGGACCAAATTTTTATAATATTAGGTATGACTCAAAGCAAGAATATATGTACTTAGATATGAATATTTACCATCCAATTTAAATTCTGATGCAAACCGCGGCCTAAATATTTTATGTGAGAAACTTTTTCTAGTTCCCTTCGTTTTATCCCAATCGATGGATATCCTGCTAAAAGCAATTTATACCAAAATAGTCGCCTTTTTTTTTATAGCTATGCATATGAATTTGATAACCCTATTGTTCTTAACGTTAAAGAATAGAAATTTTACTATGTATACTGTTTGCGGTTCTCTCTTTTATATTTTTTAGCTTTGAGAACGGCGTCCTAAAACGAAAAATGCAATGAGTCAAATACTTACCAACTAAGGCTAAAGGATAAAATGTAATAAGGCTCGAGGCAATTACTTACCTCCGGCCTCCCCGCAGCAATTAACGGGCGTATTCCGAGCATAGTGATGACATTCCAAAGCCCCCGCAAAGCGCAAAGCTGGGGAAGGGCCAGAAAAATTTCTCGGGTGGTTGAGGCATTCCTGCGACCGTTACATATATGCAAAGTAGTGCACTAAACGGAGCTGGAGCGCCAGAAAACAGAAAAGAAACGTGAGCCGGGCACAGTTGGCGCAGAACGAGCGCCGGCACGAAGTCCCACTTTGCCAATTCCATCACTTGACCTCGACCACTACAAAGGAGCCTAAAAGCTCAGCAGCGAGCCAACTGCGTCATCGGAAAGTTGTCACCGAACGAATCGGGCCCGGGCTGTTTTCGTTCAAAACCCAAAATCTAGCCTGCCCCAAAGTGCCCCTCGATGACGCCGCAAAATTGCCAAGTGCTGGCAGCGGTAATCGAGGGGATTTCCAGTTAAATGAAATTAATTTCGCCATAAAACCGCGGTGGGGAGCAGAACTCCGCGCTAATGGGCGTTAAATTCCTTAAATCACTGCAGCCTATGGGGCGCAGGAGGGCAGCGAAGCCCGTGGGGATCAGAAAATATGAAAAAGAAGCTCCTAAAAGATCGCGGGGCCAGCGAAATTAATCGCTTTTCAGGAGTAACCTCGCCGTTGAGCGCAGTTATTTTTTTCCCATCAATTATATTTATTAAAATTGGTAGCGGACTTATCTAAATCCGCACACACCGACAGAAGCTACCAGCGGTTGTTTTGTGTTCGTGCCGCATGCAAATGTTTGTCGGGGGCCCGCACGTTTCTACAGGGAAAAATAAATCCACCGGAGCGACGCGGCTACCCGCCGAGAGTGGCGCGTTAATCGTATGTGAGAGGTAATCGCGTAAACGCGCCACAACTACTCGCTAAGCGCGGTAATGACAAAGAGGAGAGCGGAAAACAAATCGTTTTCTTCGCCTCGTTTTTATCTTTTCATGCGGCCCGACTCGACATAAAAGTTGACAGAGAGGAGAGGACACAAAATAATCGGGCACGGAGCGCGCGTCACGTACCTTCGGCTTTTGGTTTTGGCACTTTTTCTGTGTGGCGCGGCCGCACACAAGCACGTCCCGCTTGCTTTAATTATGTTCCGTTTCGGTGCCGTGCCGCGCGTTCTTTTTATTTAAAGTGAAAATTACCAAGTTTCTGGGCCGAGGTAAGTGTAATTTTCACAATTTTATCAATATTCCCCCCATTAACTTTGCGAATTAAAAAAAAATCCGGCCGAAAACGGTCCCAATTTGGGGAAATTTCAATAAATTTCCGCTCACGGCCGTGTGGGCCGCTTGAGCAACAAACGGAGGGGAAGGCTCCCTAGCATACCTCGTCGCCGACTTTTTTAGGGTCACTCTGGGTGTATGCGTGGGTGTTTTTTTAAATCCTTGGGGATTCGCCTAATTTATTTAGGACGAATGAATTTTTAGTCGAATCGGAGCGGAAGTTGGCCTGCTCCCGCTCGAGTTTCGACTTCCTGTGGTAGCGGTAGGCGCCCTCAGCTCCGCGAGGCCTCGCCGCCGCCCCGCTTCCACTCGATTTCTGCTGGTGACGGATTTTCGCTCGGTCTTGTTTTATTTGCGCCAAAAGGGTGTAAGCCGAGCGTGAGTCACCCGGCGCCATTTTGTTGTGATTTCTAGGTACTCTGCAGTCGGTTGTTATGCATTTCTTGCACTTTTTGTGATTCATTTTGAATTCTTCTCGGTTTCTTATAATTTCTGGTTGCCGCGATATTACGAATTTTCTTAAAAAAGCTCCTTTTATTTTGGGAATTGGATGTATAGGGTTGGTTTAATATAGACGGAGGCTATTTTTGGTTATTCCTTCTTTAAGTTTTTTATTTTAATTTGTCCTTTATTGATTTAGGTATCTTTTTAATACCTTTTCTAACTTGCTCCATTTCAATTTCTTTAGAAAAATAATTTATCTCTGATAAACATGTTGGGAGAGGGGCACAATTAAGACATTTTTTATTCGCCTTTTTTAGGGTTTCGTAGGGTACCTCTCCCCGCTTCCATGCATTTAAGTGAAGGTGAGTTTTTATTTATTCACACACCCCATTGTGTAGGGTATTGTTGAATAGGTCTTTTAAATATATTGGGAGTATGTCATAAACACTTTTTCGATACAAAAATTCGTTTACGAAATATTAAGCTATAAATTGGACATTTTTGTTTAAATGATGAGGCCCTATTCCCTATCAGTTAAATCGCTTTTTGAATATTTGCAAAGTATTCACAATAGTAGTATACTGCCGTGCCAAGGAAAAAAGTGGTTAAGCGCCAAATTTTTCAAAATTGAGTTTTTGGTATCATTCGATTCGTCCGGAAATTCTCTATTTAATTTATCTTCAATAAAATTGTTATCACGATTCAATTTTGTTTTATAACAATATTTATTTGAATAAAAATGATTAAGAAATCTGATGTAGATCAAAAAAGATGCTATGTAACTCGAAAAATTGAAAAGAGAAGCGATTCGAGGTTCGAATACAAAAACAAAAGACCTCTAAAGGCCTTTACGTGTTTTTTTGACTTTAAATATCGCGCATAATTCAGAAGCATACAAAACAGAAAAGCCTTAAGTACTTAAGGTTTTCTTGTTTTGTAAGCGGCATCCCTGGAGCGCTTGAAAACAAAACTAAACAGCCTTAAGTACCTACATTTTTTGATATGAAGTTAAAACTGCCGCTCCATTGATTGTTAACACTTTTCTTGATTTGTAAAGCACGAATTTCTCTATGTTCATTACAAATTCATAGCTACTAAGGCACTTTAGGAGTCTTTTGGATTTGTATTTGGAAAGGCAAAAAAACATGTGCCTTTTTGCATAGATTTTAATAAAATAATTTAATTTTTTTTTAATATTCAGATAAAGAATATCATTATTAATGAACATATTAATTTTCGTAAAAAAAGAATGTTTTAAACTACGATTTTTTTAACTCCAAACTCTTTTGCATTTATCTCGAAATCACTTCGATTGGAGTTAACCACTTTTTTCCTTGGCACGGCAGTATACATATATACATATGTATATAACGAAATTAAAAGGAAAATTATCACAGCTAAGTAGGCTCTACTAGTTTATCGTACCGTACCTCAATGGAAAAACGGAACCCTTATAGGGTCACTTTGTTGTCCGCCTGTCCGTGTGTCAAGGCCCTTTTTCTCAGAAGCGGCTTGAGATATCAAGTTGAAATTAATATCAAATACTAGGGACTCTATAGTCTCATACTGCTGAAAAAAGCTTAAGTTTCTAATTTAACACAATAAAAAAATTCGGACTTTCAAAGCGCATTTCATACTAAATATTCCACTCACTGATTAAAACCTATAGGTTACTTCCCGGCAACCTAAAATATTGAAATTGAAGGAATAAATCCACAAATCATTAAATTTTAATTCTATGTGGAATTGTACTTTTATTTAAATCAAAATGGTAGATTTATTACTTGAAACTTTAAGTTTTTTCTACTTAGTAAGCTGGACGGTAATATAACCCCCAAAACGTGAGTTTTATTCGCACTTGTCCGTTTTTTTTTATGCAAATATTGTAAATATAGAATCAAAAGATATTTAACAAAAATATTTTTTTTAAAGTGCAAATTTGTCAAACTACTCCATGTGGGAGAAGGGTTGAATTTGCCTGGGGCACTTTTGAAAACTAAAGTACAAATGAAGAAATTTAGGTGCATTAAGTGTATTTATTTGGCACGTCAAATATTTATAACATTATGACAATACTTTATAAAGATAATTAACAAAAATATCTTTTCTGCTTAAAATTTGACCGATCTTAGATCTTCTTAACCCTAGAAAGATAACGTTATTTTATAGTACTGAAAAGATAAACTTGCGCCTGAGAGGCGCACAATATTAAAAACCTATTTATTTACAAGCTGAAATAATTATTCTTTTTATTGTAATTTCAATGAGGTTTTAGATTAATAAGAAATTAATTAAACACAAATTTATATTATTATTTTTATTATTAAGAAAATTCTGTAGGGTTTTATAAACCCTTAGCAAAAAAGATACAGCGATATATCCGTTTCGCGGGCGCCTCCGAGGCGAACGTTATCGTTCTAGGGTTAAGAATGAATGAACCAATGAACCAAATAACAAAAATATAAAATTTGAAAATAATTTCGCATAATATTGAAATAATAGGATTTTATAAAGTTAGGTAACAAATATATTTTCTCTATCTAAAATCTGACGTCTTTGAAACTTTTTAAAGATAAAAAGTTATTAATTTTATGATCATTTTTACATCAAATAGTTTTAGATATTTTTTTTTTTAAATTAAAAAATTGGGAAATTAATGAAGAGAAACGAGATTACACTAATACCTCGATTTACGCAAATTTTCACTTAAATTATTTATTGTTTTACCTCTTCTGCAACAACTGCCTTCTAGGCTCAATTTCCATCTGAAATCTGTGAGGTCTTTTGAAAGTGTCGTGTTTCAGTGGACTCAAAAGCCAAAATACCAAAATGCATAACTTTTAAGCTCAAAAATGTGTCTTAGCTATCAAATCGAGACGCCTGCCCCGCTGTAAGCCTCTTTGATAAACTAATTAACTAATAAATAAAGATTAATAATACCCAATGAAATATCAATTTTTGAAATTATGCTGTATTAATCAATCGGCTGATAACTCTTCAGATAAAAAGCTGTGTTTATGTTTCACTCTATTTGTCAAAATTAACTTACGAATAAAAGTCCTATCTGCCGGTTTAAGGAGCGAATCCGTTTGATAGCTTAATTAAATCAAAGCCAAATTGATTATTGGGATAATTTTATTTGACGAATAAATTTATCTGACGATTGAAAAATTGGCCGTAAGAAGATTTAGCGCCCTTATTCATTTAATGTACAGTACATATACAAATAATAGGAAAAACCAAGTACTAAACCGATTATCGGGGCAAAACCAGGTAACTATTATAAAACTTTACCTCTGCAACTGCTGGTTGGTGTCGTCGTCTTTCCTGGTGATGATACAAACCGAGTATCATACAATTACAAATGCAGCCCTTACGAAACCATTCATACAAAAAGAAATTAAATAATGGCATAGTTCTGGAAAAACGGACTCTACAAAAATTCAAATATTTAATTTGGGAATAATGTTATTTGAATTAAGTCCCCTTAGTGTTCTGTAGTATTATTTCATTATCATCTTCCTCAAGAAACTTTTATCTTTTCTCCTTCGACACACTAAACTCTTCTAAATCAGTGAACAATTTCGAAATGTTTTTCTACATTTTAATATTAAATTAGAATTATAGTCGGCGTGTTGTTTTCGTTCGCTGTTGTCTCAAGCGACTAACCGTCCCTATTTTATCACACTTAGAGTGCGAATTAGTACACCTACGCATTACATTTCCTTCAAATACTTACTCAGCTCCCTCATAAAATTTGTTGTGCTCTGTTAATCATCCTACACCCACGCATTGGTCTCAGAGACCGACAAAATGCAAAAAAATAAAGTGCCAAAAAAGGCTTTATGGTAATGTGTAAACTTTTAATACATAAGTGATTCTTACTTCTGGTCGCGGTTCTGCTTTTCATTTAAAATTTTTCCTAAATAAACTCGCTCGCCAGCGCAAATAAAGTTAAGAACAATTTCCCTTTAAAAATGAATCGCACAATTGTGAATAATCAACTTTACAACTTAATAATAATAATAAACAAATTTTTTCATAGTTAATTGAACTAATTATAAAATCCAAGGTATTCTAAAGTGGTTGAGGCATTTATGAATTTTTAGTAAAGAAGGCGGAATCTTACGTTCTCAAAAGCTAAATGCACGGGTTTTCATTTCATTGCCTGTTGAAATTTAAATATTTACGTTTGCCTATATATGTATAGTATAGTTGTGAAATAAATAAAAAGAAGTATTGTTACTGAGCATTCTCAATAATTGATGCCCGCTCACTTCAAAAGAGTATAGCTAATAACGTTATCATTTTGGGACTTTAAAAGGGTCTTGCAGCTGAATAAAATTAGCAAAGTTATTTAACACTTGATTTGTTTTTGCTTAATAAGGCTATTAATATGTACATACAATTGTCATGTTAATTTCAATATTAATTCAATTATTGTATAATATAACTTTTTTCATGGAAAATCCTATTAATCTCTAATTCTTAGCTAAGAAAAGTTATGGGAAAATCGGTTTATTCCACCACCAAAAATCATAGGTTGACAAATATGTTTATTTTCTAATAATCTTTAAAGTATTTAAAATTAGGATAACATCAATTTTTAATTTTCTTCAATCATCACTGTTATGCCCCAGTATCTGGCTTGATTAACTTGATTTAATATAATAAATAATTACATACAAACCCATTTACATCACAGGTAATCAAATATTTACCAATTCGCATTGATTTCTCTATAAATAACTTTTTGATAGATAAATTCAAACTTATTAATTTATCAAAATTGTAAACACGTAGGTACATAGGTAGCGACCGAGAAGAATATAAAACTTTAAACGCGTTCTTCTTTAAATATTGTAATATCGAACAGGTGGGACAAGGTATAGGTAAAACTAGATAAAACGTACCTAATTTTACCTATAACAATACAATAGCTTACTTAGAAAAACAATGATTCTTTGGTAATTGACCGACAGTGAATGGGTGAAAATCAAGGTCTGTTTTGTCTGATTGTACTTAACAAGAAATAAACACTAAATAGCAGCCCTAGAAAAACTTCATGTTTCTAGCACTTGTAGAAGTGCTGAAAGGTAACGATTACATCCAAATTTGCTATAGTCCTTCCAAGGGAGCCAAACGGCTCCTCGTTTACTTATTACGTTTATTATTACACATATATTGTAAAAGAGTTTCCGCATAAAGTAAACGTTAAATTTGTTAATGAAACGTGGGTGAAGAAATTCAATTTGTTGATACATCTTTATTGAATGAATGCAATTATTAAAAAACTCTTTCAGTAATGATATTTAAAAACTCTTCGCCTCTGATATTACTCCTTAGGCAATCCGAGGAAGCACAACCATAGCAACTTGGGGTACTTTTGACCCCTCCCCCATTTGTTTGGAGTTTCCCAGGAACCTGACGTAATTACGGAGCACAGGGGAATTATTACACCTTGCAATGTTATGTAAAATTAAGTTCAGGGCATAGAAATACTTACACATATGTATACATATGTAATATACGAAATTTGATTCCCACATAATAAAGCGTTCTGTTGTATGTCTATAATAAACGAAAATATATGAAGTTATGCAAGTGTGTATCTTTACAAAGCATCCTACAACTATACTTTCAAGAATTGCACGATTTTTCAAAAGCGGCATTAAAAATGGATTTTTAAATACCTAAGTCAAATATATCATAGTTATTCACAAGTAAATGTTTTTTATCTTATTGTTGCTTAATCCATGACTGATAAACAACGTCTGTGAATTGCTCAGCATCTTTAGCCAAAACATACGACAGCTCATATCAAGAGCTGCCGTTGGCAGCTTCCATCATTCCATCCGTCTTCCCAGAAACTATAAACTTCGTGAATTTCAAAAGAGTTTATAAATCATAACCATTAGTAAACATTAATAAACAATATATAGAATATGGCAACAGATAGTATAGGAGTGCTGCAGTTCCGAATTATATACCAACAATAATTCCGGAACGCAAAATATATTAATTGCAATGATTTCTTTCTATGTATTAAACAGATAAATGGAAATCAATGAAAGCAAACTAGAATGAACCTATTTTATGAGGTTTATTTATATAATAACATCTTCAGCAACAAAGATTTTAAAGGGAGAAAAAATTGTTTCATGTTACGTTAAATTATTTTTCTTCAAAGCAACGTATTTCAATTAGAATAAATTATTATCTGTGCTGCTATTAACTTCCTTAAATGGTTTTAATTTTCTTTATAGCTAGAATAGTTTTCATTTACAAAAAGCTAAACAAACACAGTATCCAGTATCCCTTAAGAGGATAAATAGACATGTATTTATTTATATAGAATATTACAGCGTGTGGTCGAAATTCGACCGCTATATATTTGATTGCATAACTTTTTATTTTATATGGTGGCACATCACAGATATCGCATAACAAAACCGAGCCAAAGTTACGATAGAGAACAAGAGGTCACATCCAGTTTTAATGTTCAAAATATGTGTCTTATAGAATGAACTTTTAAGAAGATTTTTGGCTCAAATCCCAATATAGATTTTTGAATGAACAAAAATCATACCTGAGCATTAGTAACAAAAACTTCAAACGTTGTTTTCCCGAAACTACTTTTTCAGACAGTGGACACGATAACTTGACAAACCTTCAGCCTATTGGGTTAAAATATTGCATACAGCTTTATTAAAAAAAATCTGTTTTGTGAAATATCCAGTTTTTAAAGTTAATCACAAAAAATGATAAATTTGTTTGAGCGAAGAATTGATTTTTTGTCGAATTGCTGCTATACTTGTAGTTATTTGAATTATAAAAATTGCCTTCGTTGCGCAATAACTATTACTAGATATGTTTATTAACAAAAATTGTAATTTTTTGAATTTTGATGCAATGCACAAAATATCATCTCTTTCAGAAAGTTTCAAACGGATGTCACCCTTTAAAAGATAAGATCTGTATGAACCCTAAAAACGAGAGAGTTTTTTCTGAATATTTTGTGACTGGACTAATAAAGCGATCAATACATATAAGGTTTTAAGAATTTATTACACATGCCTTAAGGTATTATAAGTTGAACAAAAGATTTCGTGTGAATTGGGGATTTTTTTTCTACACCTGGTCCATGGTACTGAACCACTCTAGCACGAATAATTTCAGAACGCGTGGTTGGATTTGAGTACGTTTTTTTTTTCTGAGAAAGGACACAAGATAGGGAAGCTTTTTCTCACAAAACATTTTAATCTTCCCATACAAAAAATCGGCAGAACGAAGGGCCAAAGTCAAATTTTCGGTATTAAAATTGTAATTTTCAAAGTTTGACGCGGTCTCTCTCGCTTGCTTGTTACCGGATTGGCTCGTAAGACGTATTTTTAGAAAGCTTGAAGGCTCTATCAACCAACATCCTACGATGCCTTGCAAAGGTTATCGATTGGCATACCTTTCTTCAAACCTTAACGAAACACCCAGTATGTGTTTTACAAAAAAAAAAATATTTTTTGGGTCAGAAACATATGTAGCTAATAATTATCTGATGTCTATGTCAATGGACATATTTTTTTCCAAAATATACGATAGTCAAGATACTTTTTTATTTACAGAAATATTTCATTTATATCCCTTTTAAACAGAAAAACATGACAACAATTTTGTAACACTACCACAAGCATATTTTTTGATGGCGCTGCTTGCCCGGTAGTAGAAGTGCCGTAAATTTGCATCTAGGCCAATCAAAAAAATATTTTCATAATCTACATGAGTTTTGCCACTGACTTTTGCAAATGTGGCATCAATTTGAAAAATATAAAACTCCATTTTGAAAACATTAACTTGAGATACATTCAAAGTTTAGACATGCAAAACTACTTGACAATTTTAAAATAGGGGCTTGCTGATGTTATAATTTTTGAGATGTTTTTTCCGTCATTTAAGCCAATAAAAAAAAAATAGACAACACATTTAAACAGATATTACCTTTTAATTGTAGCTGCAAAAATCAGCGCTCACTACGTCTTGAGGTCCAATTGTAATATTTAGTTTCTATTTATCATATATATTTTATTATAGTGAATAAGGTTCTAAGAAATAAGGTAAAAAATAATCCCAACAAATTGAAGTCAATTGCTAGTAGAAAAATATTTTATTCTCCTTCTCTATGTTTCGAACTAATTTACTTTTCGTCGGAATGAAGAGTAGGGGTGATAATACAAGACCATTAATTACTAGTGCTAGTGATAGCAAAATCAGATTAATCGTCGGGAGTGTCATCTGCTTAATTTGCGATAACAAAATAACAAGCAGCGGTTCTATTTTATCTCGTGATCCTTAAGCCAAATTTAGAAAGTGAACTTTCCGCAGTAATTGGCTTGTGTTTTCGTTTTCCCTCATTTTCCAAGATCGCAAGTTCCTGAAAGCGATCGGATTTAACATTTTGCAACATTTAAAGATCTTCCATCAGAATTCGCCGAGGAGGCTAAATTATCGCAATCCTGCGGCGCAAAAGCAAGAAAATTCCTAACATGCTGATCGCGCAGCCAACGCCCTAATTAATTTCGTTTCAGACGAGGCTAAATGTCAGCGGTGCTGTAATTAGCGCAAGCAGATCTTCTGCTCACTTTCTCTCGGCGCAAATCCCTGCCGGGGTGGCTTTGATTCGGCGAAAACTGTGAAAATCCTTCGCTGGAGAATTCGCCAAACCCTAGAAATTGGTCCAGAAGCGTCCTCGATTCCCGGGTAAACCGAAATTCGCCCCGAGAATCCCCCGAATTTCTCAAAAATTTCTTTATTTAGCACTTGAAAAATGGTGCGCCGTCTTCTGAAAAAAACGCCAGGCCTCGGCCACCGTATCTTGAGAGAGCTTTCGATCAGCCAGCGTCACTTCACGCGGCGACCACGAAGGCGAAATACAGTTTCCAAGGGTACGAAGCGTATACCGACGCGCACGCACACACTCACCGCCGTGCATAATAGATAAACGGAGTGGAAACGTGGGTCGACTGATTCCTCATACAAAACGCGTCTACCTCGGTGCCAGCGGCGGCCATTTTGTCGAGACTTCCAAGAACATATTCATCACCAGCGGCC
Organism: Eutolmus rufibarbis; assembly: GCA_963920795.1. Taxonomy (NCBI): domain Eukaryota; kingdom Metazoa; phylum Arthropoda; class Insecta; order Diptera; family Asilidae; genus Eutolmus; species Eutolmus rufibarbis. The sequence continues at coordinate 44,048,853 of OY987206.1, forward strand.
GTGCATAGCGGCGGCTCGGCGACGACGGGGCAACAGCCAGCCAGGCACATTCGGCTTCAGTGCGAAGTGCTCGTTGCACTCCATCCAGTGGTGTGATAACGCGGTTTGTTCGCTTTTTCGCGATTTTGAGTCGTTCCGTTTTCTGAAAAACACTGAGAAAACCGAGGAAAACTTTTCGCGCGCGGTTAACGCAACCAGCGCGGTTCGGGTGCGGGTCCCGCTGAGCCAGGAGCGAAGGTAAGCGATTCTCGCCCTTTCCCTACATAGAATTAAGACGCTTTTCCTGCACGTCCTTTTCCCGGACGATGCCGGGCAAAAGGGAAAATTGAGCCCAGCAATTCGTCACAACAGGCCGCGATGGCTTCGCTGCTGCTGCTGCTGCTTTCCTGCGCCGCAGTCGAGCCGGGGCAAAGTCTTGCATTTTGAGTCCCCGGCGCGTTGCGCTGCAGCACGGGTGGAAGACTCGCAGCGGAGAGCGTCCGCCGGAGACAGCTGGCGGCGCAGATCATTTTCTTCAGGTGCAAGTGCGCACGTAGCGACGCTCGGCAGAAGCAGCGCCTGCGCGGCCGGTCCTTTGCCCTAAGGAATTCCTTCGTTTCGCTGCAATGCAAACGCACTTCCATTTTAGCAGGCGCGCAGGCGATCCGTTCGTTCGCCGCTGCGGCTTCGGGTTTTTGGGGCTTTTGGCCGGGGAGCTTTAGGACGAGTGCAGTGGCTACCGGCCTGGCCTGGGCCAGATTGGAAAGCTTTCGAGCTCAGGTGCTCCGGTGCTCGCTGTTTTGCATATTCTTCGTGGCCTCTGGCGACGCGACGGTTTTCTTTTATCGAGCGCGGCTGATGCTGCCGCTGGTACTTTAGTTCCAGCGATGGAGTGGAGCTTCGGCCAGCCGGGGTTAATTATGCGCGTCACATAATAAAAGCAGGCACTTCATTCAGTTGTCATAGAAATCAACTCCATTACTGTAGAAACCTCTTTGGTCTTTCTGGTCAACAAATTTCATTTTTTTTTTCTGTTTCCAATCAAGTGGGCAGATTATAGGATTTTTCCGCAGAATACACTGATCAGTATTTTTTATGTTCGTTTATGTAACAGAACAAATAATAAAATAAATAAAATTTTGAGCCATAAAATATGAAATACATACTTTGATATTTTACGAAATGCTTTACACTTCTTCAGTAAAATATAAAATATCTTAAACTTTAATGGATTTCCAATCCTGAGCTGTTACTAGAGAACCTCTGAAGACAAATCTGCTTCAAAAAAATTGCGAATAAGGTTTTATGATCTCTTTCAAAAATCGTACGTGTTGGAGCATTTTCGTTGCCAGACTCTCAATTTACACAAAAAAATCTATCAAAATAACTTATAAGCTACAAAAACTTGGTAACCATTATTTAAAATACTTATTCAGAGTATTTTGGCCATTTTTGAAAAATAATTTAAAAAAGGCTTATCAGAGAAGTTTGTATTGCGGCTTAAAATGAGAGTCTGAGTCCTAATCTAGGAATATTAAACACAATTTATCTCTCTAGCCCTCTTGCATTTTACGCATGTAGGCAAACAAGTTTTTCATGAGTGTGCCTTGTGCCCTTTCTTTATTCGTCATCTCTTGTATGAAATAATAACTTTATAAACAAAAATTAAAATTCATGGATTGTTTCGAAATGTTTTAAAGCCTTTTGTATTTTTATATAATAGCTTAAGATTCAAGCTATTATTTGAACAACATGATCTGGATCAAACTGTTAATTGTTAATAATTTTTCATAAATGATCTAAAGATGTCTTTTCTACATAACGCTATTTTTCTCAGAAATAACATTTTCATTTACGAATTCTTAATCTACGGACAAAACTTTAAAGAAATGATTCGCCAATTCTTTGGGAAACCAACCAATTTGTGCTGACCAGTGTAATTTATATTAGTCAATAAAAAATTATATATAAAAATATATTTAAAGAAAAAAGCTTTTATTTAAAAATATAAAGTATTCTACTCGTCAAACCCTTTCATACGATACCCAGATCAATGGGATTATGAAAAAAAGGTAATCCGCCATTTTGGGGCTTCTGTCATTTTGAGTTTAGGAAGGCGTCACGTCATATAACTCATCGTATTCTGCTCGTCACCTATATCAAGGGGGCTGCGAAGGAAAAGGTAATCCGCCATCTTGAAGGCGTCCGCCATATTGGATTTGGAAAAATATTAGATATACTATATTGCATTGTCACAGGACTTATAAGCGTGTGAAAAATTTCAGCCTGTTCGGATAAAAGAAAAACTGGTTGAAAATTGACTTGTAAGATTCCAAGCAGACAGATAACGTTTTAAGTTAAATAAAAGCTTTTAAAATTAGACCGATTTGAGTTTGTTTATTAAAATAAATCATTATGTTTGAGGTTAGTATTAAGATGTTCTCTCTTTCCCATTTCTTAAGATAATAGTTGTATTCCCTTACTTGCAGGAATTGTTATTTCTTATAAGGAAATTGCAAAAAGTCGTTGTTATTTCTTAATTTTATATAAAGTTGTTGCTAACATCATAGCTTGTCCCTGCAGAAAAGTTCAGAATTTTGCAGTAGTTCTGAGCAGCCTATACTTTTCTAATTAATGTCAAGTAGACAAATAAAATAACGAATGAATGAATTATCTTATTTTCAATTAAAAGACCGTTCCTGAACTTTTGCAGTTTTATTGAATCCGTAATATACGGAAAAAAAATCTATAGAGGCTTGTTTACTTGTTTTATTAGGAAATCCGTGCCATGCAGTAATAATTACTTTTAAGTAAGTATGTATAAAATTATTAGGCTAAAATGGATGCACTGGAAAATAGTTTTTATTTTTCTCGGAACAAATTGTGATGTGGATATTTCAAGGTATCGTATTTATTTTTCCCATTTGAACACTGGAATTATATTTTGTTTCAAATTAATTTTCTGTAATTGGTTTAAGGGGTCATCCATAAATTGCGTCATACGCAAAGAAGAGGGGAGGGGGGGTCTAAGCTGATGTGATGTCACATATTCGAGAATATCTTAGTCCAGACAAAAATTTCATTTCATAGTTACTCCTGGCCTCACTTACATACATATGTCAATTGCAATTTATTACAATATGTATATAAAATATTTTGTATTATCAGGAATTTAATATTTCATTCGGAAAGAGTGTTGGGGTAGCACAGAAGTTTCTATAAGTTTTAGTTTGTAAATATTCGTATGCTAAACTAAACTAAACACACACTTTAAATTAATATTACTCGAACAAAATAAAACTAATTACAAACAAAATAGCGTAATGAATCGAACAAATCAAATAGATGAGAAAGACATTCATTTAAATAAAGTATTTATATATTCCAAAAAATTAAAACATTTAATACATATTATCTGATGGGAGAAATTGGATATAAACGAAATATGATTACTTAAACCTGCAAATTGTTTTGTGTTATGACATTAATTATAATCAAGTTAACTTGAGCGCGATTCAAATGATACTAATATTAAATTGTGAGAATATGAAGACTTGTGGAAAATCGTAATTCTATAATCTGCTGAATTTGTGTGACGTAATTTATGGATGACCCCTAATTGTAAAGTTTTATAATGTCTTTCAATCGCTTGTTATCTGAATTGAAATACGGATGCCAAATTTGGAACTCTTATTAAAACGTTCATATTTTAAAAATTGAATCTCTGCAAAGGATAGGTTGTTACGTTTTCCCTTAATTTTCTTCCTTGACCTTGGTATAATCCACTTAATTTACCACCTCCTGAAGTTGCTCTTGAAAGAAGACGAGAAATTCCTTGTGTGATTTTTGTATTGGCTGGCTCATTAATGCGAAAAATCTCTTAATGCTGTTTGTGTGATTTCTTTAATTATGAGGTGATGTTTTCACTGCAGGGTTTAATGAATAAATAAATCGCTAAGGTGTATTGCATACTATCCAATTTGCTGTCTAATGGTTAATATTGTATAAGAAGAAGGAATAGGAGGTTAAAATCGACTGAAAAATTATGAGCTCATTCCCGTGCTTGAATATCTCGAAAATCAATCCACATTTAAGCACTTGTTGGATTTTATTGTGTTATTTCCGTTAGTACAAATAAAGGAGTCATTTGTCACCTAATGCAATCGGAGGGATTTTGTAGTTTTAGCGAAAATATCACCAATAGTATACTGAAATTTGAGATTGCGTTTAATGAATTTCATATTTTTATAATAAAAAGTAAATATTGTAAAGCTGCTGATTATAATCCCTTGGCAGTCCCCAAATTTTGTTTATCGAGGCCCGAAAAGTGTGCATATTTCATTATTTTCAGTGACAGAAAGTAAAGCAAGATATTAGTTAATTTGGACAAAAACAATCTATGGTACTCCAATTGAAATCATATGTTACACCGCAATGAATTTCTCTATTTCTCAGTAATATTGGTGGTCCGGTTGTTCTCAAAATAAAGTTCATTAGTCCAATATTTTTAAAAATAAATTTCGCTCCCTGGATATTCAAGAAAAACTTTTTTCTTTATACTTTTAAAATTACGTTGCTAGATACTCTTCAAATTATCATTACTAAGGGTGGTTAAACTTACATTTCAAATTTTCGTCTTCTAGTTTTCTTCGATTTTGAAGCAATAAAATAATAACATTCAATGGACGGAAAAATGCTCGTATTTGTTCATTGCCTTTTAGAATTTCACCTGTAAAAATGACTACACGCATAAGCTATTCTTAAAATTATGGTTTATAATTTAATCACTTAGAAAAAATTTAAGTGGGCTAATAAAAATAATTCTTTTGCATTGAAGATTTCCTTCTTCACAAATTTGTAATGTAGTTGCAGAGGTGATGTTTACCTGATATTTCTAGGAATCGATAAAGATACAGTTAATATAGATTATGCCAATGATTTCCGTAATTGCTTTCCTTTTCAAAATAAAATTTTATCATTACTGAAAAATGTCCTTATCTGAACAAAACCTACAATAAAATTATTGATGTAGTTAGTACCTACCTAGGAGGCTGCAATATTCCTGAATTGGTTAGGTCAATTTACTTACGATTCTAAAATTTTTCTTGTAAAGTAATAAGTATGTAAAAGAATAGAAAACTGTAAATATCTTGTAACCAAATAAAATATCATATAAACTTGTTATATCAGAAATCTGGTAATAAAATAAATTTCTAAGCCAGTCATATTCTTTTCTATTTATATTTTATTTAATAGTTAAAATCGGCTAACTTAAAATTGCCATGAAAATGAAAATCTTTTATGAATCTAAGGAAAATTATTCGATTTCTAGTTAGACCTATTATTTGAAAGTGCATTTTTGTATTTCAATGGGAGGTGTTGTGAATTTCGGTGCTTTTCATCAGCACATTTAATATATGTATACATATATTATACATTTAATATATGTATACATACATTTTACTTTTTAAATTGTAAATAACCTAGAAGTTATTTGACAAAATTATATTCTAATTAAATTATTGTGCACATACATACTTCTGAAATTATATTTCTTAGAAATAAATAAAGTTTTATTATTATTATGCAAGATAGATTATAAAAAGAATCTACGAAAGAAATAATTATTCAGCTTTAAAAGCAATGATATAATTTCCTGTTCGTTATCAGATATTAAAAAAAAGAGAGTGACTATTTTCACCTTAAAAAACGTGAAACCAGAAACCAGAAACCAGAAACCAGAAACCAGAAAAAATAAATTAATTCAAATTACAAAATGCCTATTAACTAAAGATTTTCCTTTTACAAAATGCCTACTAACTAAACATTTTCCTTTTACAAAATGCCTACTAAATAAAGATTTTCCTTTTACTGTGAATTTATTTTTTCTGGTTTCTGGTTTCTGGTTTCACGTTTTAAGGTGAAAATAGTCACCTCCTAAAAAAAAATGCGTTTTGTATATAAAAACAAATAATCAAGCAAAATATAAAACTCCTTTTCTGCCTAGTAAATTTACATAGTGAAAACCGACATCATGTTTTCTACATCCCGGATCGATACCTCATTAAAAATTTACTAGCCGTTTTGTATACCTTCGAAATATTTATACAGAGAAATTTTATTCATGAAGTTGCATAAAAGATAGTTTGTATCTGTTCTATAATCTGCATTTATCGGGGTGATCAATTTTATAGACAAAAAGGAAGATATTTATACTTATTAGTATAAAAAAAGTTCATTAATTATATAGGGGATAAAATTAATGTTTTAACTCTGTGGGCCAGCATTTTCAGACGCAGAAGAGCTCAGATTGTGATTTATGTGTGAGTTAATTAAGAGAAAAATTCAGAAGTATCACATACTCGCAAGTCACCAAGGACAAATAAGTTCTGTGGTGAATAAAGAATAATAAAATTGAATAGGCTTTAGGAATTTTAAGGTGTTGCTGGCCTACTTAAGCAATCGCCCAGGCAGTGTATAATTTATTTTGAGTAACAGGGCTGCTGTGTGACGTGTGTAGATATGTATGTATCTCGCTGTTATTTATACATATTTAGATTAAAGCTGCCACCTTTATAGAATTAAAGGACATATTTTGAGGAGTCAACGTTTTCGTAATACTCTTACATTGAAAGAAAGGGATTTTTTCACGTACCCCATCGAGTATGAGACCGAAAATGCAATCAATATGCGACATAACATTTTCCAAAGTACTTTCAACGAAAATTAGGAACAATTTAATTTTTGTTAATTTCAAGTTGTATACAACAAAGTATATTGTATGTTAATTTCTCTGTTGTAGAATACAATAAGAAATCAAAAGGATTAAAAGGAAAAAGAAAGAAAGAAAAACTTAGAGGGTTTGATTCCCCTTGTTTAATACGTGTTCGACACGCACTTAAAGTTATAGATTTAATAATACAAATAAACAACAAAGCTGTTGAAACTTATGCTGAGAGTAAGTTAAAAGAAAAAGACGTAGCGAACCATGATGTGTCATCATAAAGTCGAAAGAAGCAGTAATGCTTCTGCTTTTTCTTATATGACAAATTTATGGAATATGGTCCGTAGTACGACTCAAATGAATTCAAGTATCAATGTTCTTTAGAGTCGTAAAAATTCCGAGAGATGTGGTAATTGCTTCGTGCCTTAATGAAAGGAACTCGTCAGCAAGAATTTTATAGGACAAGCTACTTCTAGAATAGCTAGCTAGCCAGCCAGCATTTCTTGTATTTGCACTTTCTACAAAAAAGAAAAAGAAAGCAAAAGCCCAAAAAGTCTTTTAATGACTAAAAAACCTGCGGAAGCTAAAGAAAAACAAAATCTAGCGGGTGCATCATGCGCCTCGGGTAGGTCTTCAATTTAGCCTGGACTCTTACCAAGCGATCGCCATGTTGTTGTTCAATGAAGAAAAGTGCTTTGCGCACCAGAAATTCAGAAGTGATTTTACCCCCAAGATCGACCAGTACGCGGCCATTTTTACACCCGGTGAATAGGGGACTAGCGGTATTTTAGAAAAAGCGATCGAAAACTGGTCTAAATTAGCGGAAATTGCGGTGATCTGCTCATTATTTTGCTCAGCATAATTTTATCAGATGCACCACCACATCTGCGGGGCGTCACGTTCTTTAGACAAGAAATTTTCTTGTTAGCTTTTCCCAGCTCAACTCATCGGCGGTCGTGTTCCACAGCTGTTCCGGAGTTGGACTCTCTCGGCGCGTGTACGTGCACAGGACGCTCTCGCGGGGCTGGGTGTGTGCCCCGCCAGGTAGCGGTCCCATGAATGAAGTGCACGAGCAACAGCCATTTTGACGGGAAACGCTACGGTTTTGGGTAGCGAGCGGTAGCGACGTGTGGCTACACGGCGTCTGTGCACGGCCGGCGCGCGCGTGTGCGCCGCGCGGTACGCCTGTATGCAGGATTGCGGAGGCTTGGAGTTGGAGGAGAAGTCGCGGCGAGAGAACGTCTGGCTTGACTTTTGGCTCCGGAGAGTTTATCGCGGCGACGGAGCTTGGCCCTGGGTGCTGCATGTATGTGACGTTTTCGCTTCTCGTTAGTTTTATTTTCTACCCCTCACAGGAAGGTTGATGGGGTTAGTTACGCGCAGTTTTTTTTATTTTTTTTTATCCTCAGTTCTAAAACTTTTGGGAACGTTGCGAGTTTCACGTGCTGTGCCGTGCCGTGTGCGTCTCTTGTTTATTTGGTAAGTTGCTCGAGGCAGTTGTTGCCCCGAGTCCGAGTTTCCTTCCTTCGGGTGTTGTGTCTGTGGGAAGCCGCCGTCGCGAGGGTTTGCTCCTGCATTTGGGCGATTTTCCTCACCTGGTGGTGGATGCGATTTTGTTTTGGAACGCGAACTGGGAAAGGAAAACCCTCTGCAATTTTCGTGCTACATTTTCTGCGAGAGGCGAAAGCTTTTCGTCGAGTGCGAGATGATTTTTAAAGTGTCATCGCCACTTTGCAGATCGCTCGCTGTTTCTCGTGCTGTTTTCTGACGTGTAATCGGATTTTGATGTTTACCTCCTCGGATCGGGCCGATCGTGGCTCTTCTAGGGCCGAGATCAAGGACTTGGGTTTTCGGGAAGGGCCTTCTTGGAAGGAAATCCTCGGAGGTATCGTCCGTAGTTACGATACAAACCCGAAACTCATTAATACAGTATCCTTGATCGTTTCGCGATCGATCCTTTTTGGTAAATAAAATATTCGAGAGAAACGAGATTAATAAGAAATTGTTATATTTAATTGAGTTAAAGGCTCTTGCACGAAATTTCAACTGCAACAGGGCGCGTTCCGCCTAAATTAGCATATCTGATACGATCAGTGCATTGTATGCAGTTCCCAAAGACTAAAGTAGAAAAACTTACCTAAATCAAAGGGAAGAAATTAATCCTTGAAATTTATTGTTAATGTTACGTAGCCGATAAGTTCCTTAAATCAGTGGCTAGGGACAAGTAGAATGCGAGTCGAAATTTAAGGATGGGCCAAGTGATTGAAGAAATAAGACAATTAGACTAACAAATGTTAAATTAAATTTTTAAATAATAACAATATCAAAATAATGAGAAATAGGCAGCAGGATTGGCACCATCCTTATAGGTTTTTAATTCAATGCAATAATAACAAGATACCTAGGCCTTTCAAAATGTATTTTCATACTAACAGATTAACTCACTCGACTTACACATCAAAATCTGTAGGGTACCCTTTGACCTAGAATATTGAAATTTGGCACGAAGAAAGGTTTCATATCACAACTAAAAGAAAAAATCCGAAAATCATTATTTTCTAAGTCAAAATGGCAGCATCTCTTTAAGCTATCCAAAGTCAAACTATCTACCTGCATTTGTATCCAAATAACGCCGGCACAGTTCTTTGCCGAAAATTATAGTCAGCTGAGAAGAGAATAATTTACAATTTTGTGCAATGATTTTAACACACGCTCCCCACTACTGATCTTTTCATAGAGGTTTAGCGATCTTCACAATGCGGAGATTAGAATTATTGTTGTCTTGCTTCTTTTTGAAAGTACTCAGAATGGAGATCTAGCCGGAAAAAAAAACTTTAGTGCATAAAAGTTGTATTTGCTTGAAAGTCGAAGTGGATACCTGGATATCTACTAACATAAGGGTGAAAGAGAATACATATTAGAATTTATAGTCTAAATAGCTCAATATCACTGCATCACATGAATATATCCTTTATTTCTTTTGGAGAGATTCAGGGTAATTCTTTTTAACTTAGCACACTACAAAACCTAAAGTTAGAAAAACTGGACACTCAAGAGTGGGAAAAAAAGTCTTCTAGATTTGTGGAAAAAAAAGTCTTCTAGATTTGCATTCATCTGCAAAAATCCTTAAGCATGAGTCAAGCCACATATTTCTCTAGGTATTAACATTTAGTGCATTTTGATAAATATTGCATATTTCTCGCTTTAATACTTAAAATATAAATAATAAACGAGCATAAAAACAGTTCTTGTTTTGGCATGTTACCCAAAGAATAGTAAAAACGGACGCTAACTACTATTTTTTTTTTAAATTAATTGTGGTACAAAATTAAAGGAGACGATATAAGAAATAAAATTGTTTTTTTTAAAAAGTATATAGTGGATAATATTTAATTGATTTTGCAACATTCAATAGTAAATAAATGACAGCAAGCACTTTTAACAATTTTTTAAGAAGTGTTATGAAACAGTTGATTTTTTTCCCATTTAGGGATCTTGGAAATTTAATGGAGAAATTAAATAACTACAGTGGTAATGGAGTTTACACAAATAGTCAACTAGAGTTGTGAAATTACTTACAAACGCGTCTAGGAATTCAACGAATAATTGTTTCATTTTTTATTTTTTTAGTTCGTCTTAGTTGATATATTTATAATATTTAATAATAAGAAATTATATAAAAAAGTTCTTTTTTGCAATAACTCCGTCTTATGAGTATTGCCCCTTGCAAGCTTTCCTTACTAACAGCTTCTCAATTTTCCTTTGGCCTGCATTAACTTCCCAATTAAAACAAAATATTCGCAAAATTCAATTTGTAGAAAAGTAAGCTGTTGACCGTCAGCACGTGCGATCGATCTGTAGTTGTGCAAAATTTGCCCCTCTTTCTCTATTGTTTCCCAAAATCAAGCAAATATCTTTTTCATTTTTCTTACAGATAACTCGCCAATTTTTATACGTGACCAATTCAAATATAGCACGGCACCATCTATGATACCAAATAGCTTAGGGAGTACAAAAAATGTCGACACGGAAAGCAAACAAAGCACTCACGGACTCACCAACATCGGTGTCGTCCGAGGCAAGTTCGACACGTTCGTCAACAGCAGCAGCAGCAGCAGCAGCGGCGGCGGCAGCGGCAGCGGCAGCAACTACGCCCCCAACAGCGACAACACCAACAACAGAATCGCCTTCAATGGTAACAGATTCGTCGCCAACGGCAGCAGATTCGCCGTCAACAGTCTTATCGTCAACGGCAACAGTTTCGCCGTCAACAATAACAGATGCGCCATCAACAGCAACAACTTCACCGTCAGCGACAACAGTTTCGCCGACAATAGTTTCACAGTTAACAGCGACAATTTTGTCGTCAACAGAAACAGTTTTGTCGTCAACAGAAACAGTTCCGCCGTCAACGTCTCCAGTCGCCCAAATTGGAATCGGTAGTGAACCTGATATCCTGAGGCCAGCTACTCCGGCGCCAAGTACTGTGGCAACAGCGCCAACAGTTCCGGCAACAGTACCAATTACAGAGATTATAGTGCCAGAATCAAAGAGACCGCGAAGGTCAACTGTTCGGACCCCAACCACACCGTCAACACCCTCAGGAAGAGGAGAGGCTAAGAAGAAACCCGACCCGGACGTGGATGAGACCACTTCAACAAGTGGAGATGTTGACGACGACAAAAGCGTCAAGAGCGAGGGCGACACTACTTCAACAGTATCGGACAGTCCAGCCAGGAGCAGCCGAAGAGGAAGGAAGCCTGTTGAAAAGTCTGGAAGCAGCATTGTGACTAGGAAGGCGGTCATGGACCTGGCCAAGAGCTCGACGAGGGTCCTCAGGTGCGACAGGAGGAATAGTACCGGCCGATTCGAAAGTCCAGAACAGCCCGAGGTAAAGAGGCGTTCGGTGAGGAGAGCCGCTTGTTACACACCTGAGCCAGGAGCTGCAGTGGCTAGCAAGCGGAGGAGAACCAACTCCGTGAAGCCGGACGATAAAGAGGATGCAAAGCGGCCAGAGAAGCTGATCAAGTTAGAGGTAGTTGAGCCAAAGGATGAGGAGAACGAGAAGCTGAAGCTGCTTGTTGAAGAGACCGACTCCAAAGATGATGAGCTTGTGGAAGTTGTAGCGATTAAGCAGGAGGTGGAAGATGAAGCAGAAGTGCCTATGGAGGTGGGATTCCTTAAGGATCCCGTAGAGGAGGAATTGACTGCAATAGCAGAATCTATAGAACCTATAGAACCTACAGAAATTGAGAAGATCGAAAAAGAGAAAGTCGTCAAGAAAGTGCCTGTAAATCAAAAGGGTGGAAAAAAAGCGGCTGCACAGGGTTCTGAATCTGGCTCACAGAAAAAGGCAGCTGTCAAAAAGGATGATGTTAAGTTGGAAAAGGACTCCAAGTATGAAGCCTACGAAAGACCTCGGCGGGTATGTCAGAAGAGATTACTGGATCTACCCCAAACGCCGAAACGATCACTCAGGAAGACGGAGAAGCAGACTGAAGCAAGCTCAGAGACCAAAGCAACAAAATCAAACAGAAAGTCTCAAGCAAAGAAGGTTGAGACTCCAAAAATCAAAATAGATCCTCCCGAGGAGGTTGAGAAGAAGGAATCCAAGATCAGCAATATCCCGGAGATGATCGTCAACGGTGTAGAAGAGCCTTTAACAGTGGACACTGCTTGCGTGAATATTTCAACAGAAAAGAATCCACCCAGCTCCAGCTCAGAGCAGAGTACGGATGGTGAAGGGATTAATGCTCTTAGTGTCCAGAAATTCTACAAGAAGCCAGAATTCCTTGAGAACAACGTTGGAATCGAGAAAGATCCCAAGCTGGGAGAGATCATCCAGGAGGTTGAGAAAAGCAAAGACGTAACAAGTACCGATGAAGATATTCTTCCAACACCTCCAAAACCAGAGAAGTCAGTTCTCGAGGAAAACGTTGCTGAAAATCCTGAGAGAAGCCCTAGTTGTAGTGGGGACTCACTCAAAGAGGGCGAACGGTTGGTGTTGGAAGATAGCACCGAAGATGATATAATTGGTAAAAATGAGAGTGAAGATATATCCGATTTATCTGCTGCTCAAGATGCGGCCAGGGTAGATAGAACGGCTACTTTTGAGCCTCTACAAGACAAAGAGGATGGCGAGAAGCAGGAGGAAGAAGAGATCTTAAGCAATAGCGCTACTACGCAGAACGTAGATGCACTGCAAACCATTTGTGATAGTACTAATGTAAATACGGCTGTGGATGAGGAAGAAGCAGGAACGGATGGCGATAAAGACAGGCTGGAAGGTGATACTGAAACAAAAGACAGCACTGCTTGCAATATTGAGTCTAGCGGTGAGGGGCTGGGCAAGGATCAACACTTTGAAGGGGTTGAGATTAAGTCAGAAGATGTCGAGATGGAGGACAGTAACTGCAGTAGTGATGCCGTAGGAAAAGAGGAGCTACCATTAACCTCTGAACCTACTGAAACAATGGAAGTGGACGCGGAGGAACTTAGTGGTGAGGCTGCAGAAGAAATCAATGGAGACGTTGATGAGAAACCCATTGTAAAGAAGGAGCTTAAAGTTAACCTTAATGAAGATGTTGATCAGAAAATTGAGGCTGACGCTGATGATGTTAAAGAATCCAAGGAAAACATTAAGAACTGCATCAATACTCCGAAGAAGGTATGTCTTAGATTTTAAGAATTATTAATTGTAGATGTAAGTCATCCTAAAATTTTATAACGCTTCAATGACTAATTTCGGAAGTCTTCTTTTCTTGTTCATCTAATTTCATTTAATTAAATAATGCCTTTTATTTATATCTAACCGTTGCTTTGAATTGATTTTTGCACATTATCTAAAAATCACATTTAACAAACTTCTTTATGCTTTGCGTAAGATTCTATTTAATCACATAATCGAGGAATACTGAAATTATAATTACATATAAAGAGATTGTACAAAATTATAAAAATATTTTTGCGTTGTATCTTAATGAGCTTTAGGACAGAAAATATATTGTTTATCGCATTTTCTCAATTCTCAAAATAAAAATAATTTGTATGCATTTTGATTTAAAAAATTTCACTTATTCATTAAAAAAAAACAATTTGCAGAAGAGCCGCAGGAGTACTTTTTAATTAAAAAGCAATATATTTATCTTTTATGCCCTCTACTAGGCTTTTCTTGATTAAGTCCATAATTGAATTATAAATTTATGTTGAATTTTTAGCTTATTCCACGCAACAAGTTGTATTTCATGACCACAAACAATTTATTGTACCTCTAAAGTGCCAAAGGGTAGTCACTTTGGTCCATTATTATTTATCATTTGCATCAGCGATGTACTTTAGCTGACGGCTTTTTGAAATATTTTTTGTTCTTGTAGACCGCAATGGTGTTGATATTTATGAGGCAAGGAGTTTTATCGACTATAAATCTATTACGCCAAAACCCCTAAGCGCCTATTTTTATGGTGGTACCATAACCTTTTGAATTTTCTGTCCCCATATTAGAAAAGAACGACGTAGCGAGCTGAGCAAGCACAGTAAAATATGTAAATTTGATGACGCTAAAACTTATCGTTGGTGTATTTTGTACTTTATATAAAAGATTTATGATTATTGGTCGTGTATAACATAACTAAGTCAGGAAAACTTAACTGATTAACTCAAAAGCAGTCGTTTGTACACAAATTAAGTTGCAAATCAAACAGGGAATTTACTATAGTAATACACAAATTTGGTACTAATACTCATGTTACAATTAACCTTCATCATGGTGGTAAAATTCATTTCATTAAGTGTGATCAGCACCCGATTATTCAACAAATCGAATTTTAAGAGCTAATAGTGCTTTTCGCCTTTAAAATTTACAGATCGAAAAGTCTGATGTTGCTACAGCGAAGGATGCAAAAGAAAGGAAGCTGCTCGAGACACCAGAGACGCTGAAACAAAAGGAGAATCACCTTAAAAACTTGGGATTGCTAACGCACAAAGCAGCTGTGGAGGCAAAAATAGAAAAGCAACGGAGAAGGAAACTGCTCCAGACAACGACGACAGGATCCTCCGGGAGTGGGAAAAAGAACGGCAATGGTGGCAGTGGCAACAGCAGCTCCTCGAGCGAGAGCGGTCGCAACAGCAACGGCTCAGCGTCATCGTCATCATCAACGCTTTTGTCAGCGCAAGCAGCTGCAGGTAACTGCAATAAAAATTCCCAAGAGTACACTGGCACATTAAAAACAGTAATCAAACTGAATCGGCAATCGAATGGATCGAACAGTAGCGATAATAAGCGAAAAACGGCCGGTGCCAGCAGCGGAGGTAGTAATGGGTCGAATGGTGGTGGTGGCGGTCGCCAATCACTAAAAATGACCTTCCAAAAGGGCAGAGGGAGGGGCACTAACAGTGAAAAGGACGCTAATCAGTCCACTAATACCGGAGAGGATACTTACTACACTATACAGAATGAGGTATGCGGATCATAACAGTCTAACTTTTCTGTAGCACACCCAAACTAATATTGCTCTTTTCGATTATTTTCTTCTCATTTTATTTACAGACTGAAGGCGGCCAACCACAGCAGGATGCTGTAGCTCATGGTAGAAAATCACATAATCGCTATCATACAACTGGTGTGTGTTCTTCCTGTTTAACCCATTGCTCTTTCTTGGTAGCTACTAATTGCTTTGCTATTCACACTGCCTTTCTAGTTGTAAGAATTTGAGATATAAATATAATAAGATATTTCGTACAAAGAATTAGTTTTTGAACGAAGTTCACATGAAGTTTTTATTTTTATACAACATGGCATTAGGAGTTGGTAATTGACTCCTTGTAGTTAAACAGCATTAACTCTTTTGAGGGCCGTTTTCACAGTCTGAGTTTAAGTTGAACCATCTACTTAAGCCCAGCTTAAAGGTTCAACAAGTTTTACGGTGCTAGTTTCAGCTTCACGTATGTTCTCAATTTCGGTGACTTAAGCTGGCTTATGTTTGAATTGAAAAGTTTAAAATCAGATCACTGTGAAACCTAAATTCATTTAAGCTTTGATTAAGCAAAGGATTTGATTTAATTTAGAGTAGTTTAATTCCGTCTGTAAGACCGGCCCTAAATCTTTTCTTTGGGAACAATTAATTTAATTTTGAACTAAAGTAGTTAGATGAAACTAAATTACAAAATAAAGGTAAAATTTAACAAAACAGAAAATGCTAGAGGTGTACAAATGTTGTAAAATAAGTTGATGTCTAAAAGAATATTGATAATATAAAAATTTCCTCGGCCATTTAGATTACAAATGAGGTAAACGGGAAGTTCTTGTATATATTTAAACTAAGAATGAAACAAACAGTCGTTCTGTAAACTGTAAATAGATAGAGGAAATTAAAGTATCCCTGTTTTCAAGAATTCGGTTCTTGCAATCGACTGCTTCATTTAGCGTTTGTTTTTCTAAAATTCACTTTTTGATACACGAAGTTATATGTACTGTCGAATGAGATTGTCTTATGAAGTAGCCTAAACCACTAGCATTTCGCCCCGAGTACAGTAACACCCCACGGAATCTCGATCTAATTAGTGGCCCTAAAACAATATTCCAGATGCCACAAGTATCGCAGCTGCTACCGATCCTTTAGAGAAAATGGATGCAAAAGAGATTGTAATACCGGAGAAGGCTTCGTCCTTTGATATACATCCCGGTCGTCTATGCCAGGATCAATGCTTCTATTGTGGTGGAAAGTTTGGCCTTTATGATACTCCATGCCATGTAGCCCAGCTCAAATCTGTTGAACGGCAACAGAAGATCCTTGAAAGTATGACCACAATGAAATCCATACCAAATACAGATAGTACAAATTTATAATTTTAGATGAAGAAAAATTGACCGTCGACAATTGCCTTTGTGATGCCTGCTTTAGGCATGTGGACCGCCGGGCGAACTACCCCAATAGCTATAAAAAGCGGTTATCAGCCCCAGCAGCGATCCATACGAGCGGCGGAGCGGTCAGTGATATTTCCCAGGCAACCTCTCAAGGGGATGTTTCGATGGACGATGAACAATCTGAACAGACACAGCCAGCTACACAGAAAAATGTTTGTTTTGTGCCAGATTGCCAGGGAGAAGCAGTTCACTCACTGCGGCGCAGGAATATTAGGAAAACGATTAAAAAAATCCTGCCGAATTTTGATCTGTCCTCGATTGGCTGCATGGCGCCAACTTGTGCAAAGCATCTTGATGCGATTGTACAGGTGCTGGGATGCGCTCTGTGCAAACGAAGACTTGTCAAAAATCAAATGTACATCAACCATGTAAGTTACTATAATTATTCAACTTTTCAAGAAAAGTTTTTAATAGTGCGTTTTCTTAAGGAATCCGAGAGGCTGGAGAAAATTTTGGCGGAGCAAGGTATTCCGGCCAAACTTGGTAACAATACTGCCGTTTGTAAATTATGCCGGTATTTTACGGGGTTGCTACTAAAACCTCCAGAAGTTGGGAAAGTGCAGAAGAAGCAATTTGTTAAAAATTATCGTAAACGGTAAAATAACCTTATTCTGCTTTATCAACATATATAAAAAAATTTGTAAATTTACAGACTTCTGCACTTCTATAATATCCAGGCAGATACCATGAGCGATGGTGAGGAGCAAGGTGAAGAGAAAAATGAAAACGATGGAAAGCAAGATGGGCAAAGGAAAATTGAGAAACGGGTTAGAAAAAAGAAATCCCTCTTAACAACACAAGAACTTACCGAGACCGAAAAGAACTCAAGGGCGGACACAGGTACTCCGCAATCTTCTGAAGACGGTCAATCACTTCTTTGCGCTGCTACAAGTGGCCAAATGATGCTCGATAATGACGTCATGGTTGATTATGATATGCCTGTTCCCATAAGCGATAGTCCATCACCACCGCCACTTCAAATGCCTTCGAAATTGCAAACGATTCTCCAAAGCGGAGCTAGTAATAAGGATGATATCTCTATTGTGCTCCGCTCGAATCCGAATATTTCTATGAGGGAACTCTTTCCGGGAGAGGAGGAAATGGGTTTGCAGGTAAATATTGCAATTTTAAGGGTAGACGTTTTTTTCATTATTAAAAATTGTGTGCGTATAACCTTTACATCATTGCATTTAAATAAGAAAGTATTGAGTGCTATTAAATTCGAACAGTATCGTCATCTTTTCATTACATATTTTAAAGTATACATGAATATCTATGTTAGTGTAAAAATTTCAAAAACGAAATGGATCCGACAATTAGTTTCGTCCGGATTTAGTGATGTTTAGAAACAATTTCTGAACAAAAAATAATTGTATTTTTCAGATAAACGTCCCATTCGGTAACGCAACTTCGGTCCGAACACCTGAGGGTTGGACCCGGGTAAACACATTCCTGCAATATGACGAGCCAACTCGTCGGCTCTGGGAGGAATTACAAAAGCCCTACGGGAACCAATCAAGTTTCCTGCGGCATTTAATTCTTCTCGAGAAATTTTTCCGCAATGGGGATTTAATCCTCTCACAGAACGCCTCGTCGAATGCCCTCGTGTATTCAGACACTGTACAAAATCGCCTTAGGTCTTATGACAATCTTTCACCGCCACATAAATCGGGTAAATCGAGGACTAGGAGTGGGCAGACTCCCTACTCGCCTGAAAAAATTTCTAAACGTTTCGGGAACTTGCCGGTGACGATAACGACAAAACCAAAATCTCAGGCAGTGGCTGGACCGAGCTCAAGTGCCAGTTCTTCGAGTAGTAGTAGCAGCACCAGCAGTGCCGGAAATGTTAATAGCATTCTTAAAACAAATCTCCTTGTAAACAATCGCGCCATTGAAATTCTTCCGATTGGAGGAGGCGACATGGCAGGCCCCTCCAGTTTTGGAGGACGGAATTCTTCTGGTGGAATGACTAGGCAACAAAAGCTTTTAGAAGCCGCTACAAGGTTGATAAACAACCAGGACAGCCTTCAAGGAAATCACAAAAAATCGGGCTCTGGCCCACCAGGCAGTGTACCTCCTGAACTTATAAGCATTGGTCGCAATCAGAGCAATGCTATGCAAATGAAAACCAGACAAATGCAAATGCACCCAAAGCCAGGGACTTCGAAGGTAAATAGCCTGCGAAATGTAATCGTTCTGCCCGAAAGCCTTACACCGCTCGAGCGGATGCAGAGTAAGAACTGGAGGCCTACTCTTGTTCCAGTAAATTCCGTCAATCCAGGGGCCCATCTGCAGGCTTCTGGACCACTTTATCAAACTGCCGATGGTAGGCGCTTACCCGCCCTTGTACAAGTCCAATCGGGAGGGAAGCCCTATCTAATTTCTATTCATGATTACAACCGCATGTGCATTTTACGCCGAGACAAGTTGATACAAGAACACATGCTAAAAGGGGGTAAGAAACAGAATGACGAGGCCGAGAATAAAATGGAGAATATCCAAAAATCCCAGAGCCTTCAGCACAAAGTGCATATTCCGAACAAGATACTGGAGCAAAACTCACTCATTCCGGTGTCGAATAAGCACCTTGGATTGGATTCGAAAGGCAGGAAGCAGCCCCAGCAATCGCTGCTTAAATCTGCCTCGACTAATTCCATGGCGCCGATCGCACCGAAAACCCCTGGTCAGCTTTCCATCATCCCACCTTCGATTGCATCTCAACAGCACGCCATAATGTTAAGTCAGAGCAGCTCTTCCGCTGTGTCGATTTTACCAACAATTTCTAACGTACTCACACTGGCGGCTCCAACCACATCCGCAACCAATTCCACATCGTGGCTGTGGAGCAGCACCAGCGACAGCAACACGTTGAACGGCAGCCTGGCGAATCAGACCGCAGCGGCGGGATCATCCTCATCGGGATCATCTTCGACCTCCTCCAGTCCGTCTGCGCTCAAGCACCAGGGCAATGCTGGAACAATGGTTTTCGATAATGCAGTACTGTCGAAAATTCCCAAATCGTTGACGGTTATACCGCAGAGGAAGTCACAAGGACGCGGAAGTTCCGGAGGCGATCTAACTAGTGCCTGATCATACTTTTCGACCAAATTGCCTAAGACTTTTTACAGGAAATTTCTGTACATTTAGACGTTCTTTCTGTTAGTGAGAATTCCTTAATGTTCCTAGTTTTTGTGGCTTGGGACTTGAGGCGATGGGAGACCTGAGTTTTTGTTGTACGTGAAGGTGAGTTAACATTTTCAACATTTTCAACATTTAATTTTATATTTTCAAATAATATCGTGTCCCAAAATAATATTTATGTCCTTGTTAAGAAATTGCAAATTTAAATATTGTGGAATGGTCTTCAAATTAAAAAATACGATCACAGAGTTGTAAATAAGTGTAGCAATTTTTCTTTAAATTAACTTTTTAAAAAAATGTAATTTCCTTGTAAGCAAGTACATACTATTAAAGTAGTTGCCTCGAAAATATCGTTTTCTAGTTGGCGCTTTCAGATTTTTTTTTTATAGGCGATCAACTCGCAGTTTTCGGCAAATTAATTAATATGTTACATTCTATCTATCCCCATATTCTAAAACTATTGATACACCCCAAAAATCAATTTTTTTCTGTCTTCTCTTTTCAGGATGCTACGGCTCAAAAAATTTATGGTTCCGTACGCTTACCTGAGAAACTGGACATGAACTCAGTCAAACAGGGCTGCCGAGAGCCGCCAAGAAATCTTCTAAGGAACAGCAGAACTTTTATATGTTGCAGAAAAGAGCTTCACCAATATGAATTTAATAGCACCCTTGAAAGACCAATCGTTAATTGTGTATATATATATATATAACTCCTGCGCGGTAATTTCGCCATGATCGAGGAGTTGAACCCTCTTTTTCTACCTTGTTAATATTTCTGTTTTACTCCGCTTTCTGATATTCGTAATACGTAGCAATTAAGTTTAAGAGCAAAGTTTCAGTAAGATTGATTATGTTGAGCGTAGGGTAAATATAGGATCCAGGACGCAGTAGCATATATTTATGTGACTACCATTATTTTTATTGGAAATGGCAGAAGTCGATGTAGTTTTGTTTGGTTTGGAAGGTTTATATTATACACCCCTGCTCGCCGGTGGGCGCAGAGCATCTACAAATTCTATTTAAGGTTTAAGTATTAATCAAGAAACAAATGATATTTAATGACACGTTTTGATCAATGAAATTTATATACATATGTAGGCAGTAAGTAAGACTACTCTAGGATAAATTTAGTATGTACCAGAGGTCCGTTTGCGTTGAATTTTTACAAGTGACCAACCGCTTTTGCAATAAGCGAGCGTAATAAACACACTGTTAGGGTTCTCTAGTGATACGAGAGACATATAACAAAACAGAAAAAGAAAACAAAAAAACAAAAACCTGAGAATTTACTTATGGTAATTATTGTATATGTAAATAGTGAAGTGGTGTGGCTACTCTCTCGCCACATATGAATATATTTTTATATCGTCCGATTATTGAAATTCGCAGTTGTTGATTGGAGGAGAGCTCAGATCGGGTGGGGCCTGCACCCGCTCAGTGAAGAGCTCGTGGAAATTGTAAAATGTTTTTATGAGAAATGAAACAGTGATGACGGTGGCGTTACTTGAGGCAAAATCAAAGTTTTGTTCATATCTGACTATTAACATTATTATCATTTTCATAGATATATTTTTCTAAGGGAAAAAATTGATTAAATAAAGAAGCATATTTAATTATACACTTATCTGACTAGTTATTAATTAATTAAAAACTTATTTAAACAAACAAACACGTTGCATTTTGTTCTTTAAATCCATAATTATGTCTCTTTTCCATCTTTATCCAAGCTTTCTTTTTAACATATATTTACGATCCGCTTTTCTCAAAACTTAGATTCATAAATTTTCTGTTTGCAATAATATTGTATTATATTATGTTGAAAAAACACCAACTTCTCCACTTCGACCAAAGATAGACTATGGTAACATAAAATAAAAAACAACTGTTATATATTATCAAAAAATAATTTAATTTTGCAGCAAAATTTTTTAAATATTACACAATGGAAATCTCGTCTTACAGGTTCATTTTTTAAATAAGTTTTTCTCTAAGTAAGAATAAATTGATAGCCTTATAAATAAACGAAGGATTGCCGCGAAATGGAATGTTTTACAAATGTTCGTTTCGAAGGCTAAAAACTAACTTAAGCGCGATAAATTAAAAGTAAACAAATTAAATTAAGAATTGCATCGATACAAAAAAAAAACGACTAAAATTATGAAACACTTCTTATGGGACTAGAGTTGTTAAATTACTCTCTCATGTATAAACTAATGGGAATGCCTTAAAAATACTAAAGGGGTTTTGCTGTTGTTTTCTTCGAAATCTTAACGATGTTTGTCTGTTCACAAATATACATATATATAAAAAGTTCAAAACGCGAAGACCTGCTTGAGTTTAACAACTGTTACCACGTGAATCGTTGAATTTTTTGGTTTGATATATTTCCTGATTTGTTTACTCTGTATATAGGTTGGGTCAACATGTTGAATTGTTTATTAAAACTGTCTAGGTTTCAATGCAACAAAAAATAAACGGGCATTTTCGGAAATTCACCATGGCACTACTAAGGGTTGATTTTGAAATAGTCCGATAAATTTATTCTTCATACAAAATTCAACTGGGCTGCGATGAAAAATTTCTTTTAATTAAGTTTAAAAATTAACACAATTTAAAATCACAGCTAGTGAGATAGTTTTATCTAGCGAATAAATTTATCTTAACTATTGCAAAATGGACCCTACTTCAAATTATATTTTTTCCTGATTGATCACAACTTTGTTCGAACGTAATTGAAACGTTGCTATCAAGAATATGTCAAAATTTTAACGATTTTATTATCAAAATGTTCAAAGCGCGAAGCTTTTATAAAAGCAGGTCACCTTGAAGTTAGCGTGTCCACGAAACCACATTAATCAAAGTTACGCACGAAGTCTGAATTTATAACAAACCAACCAATTTAAGCCTAAAACGGATAAAATCGTAAATGTGAAAATTAATGAGGTCTCTTTGAAAGCGGTTTAAGTATACAAAAGTGTTATATCAAAAACAATATTTTGTAATACTTTTCTCGATTTCTTGGACTTGCCTTTTCTACCATGTAAAATTTTCGAAAATGCATACAATAATATGTTGTGGACCTATTTGAAAATAAAAAAGCGGCTTAAAAACCCTGGGGAATTTAAGTTTTTTAACCAGTCTTTCGTCCGTTATATGTATAAAAGAAAAAAAAAACAATTACTTTCGCGATATGGAAATATCGATTAGAAATACGAAAATACTTTAACAAATTGCAGTGATCATAACTATTTATACTCTGTGGGCTTAAACTTAAAGGATCGAGATATTTTTAATTACTCAAACAATCGATAATACAGTCAAATATTTTCCAATATTTCCAAATTTGGTAAAGGTTTGGTCAGCTTTTTTTAATTATTTCGCTCAAATATTTTCAAATACCGAAGTACCTCAAATTCTTTTGATTGTCAATATTTTCCATTATTTTTGTAAGTGTAATGGACCGAAACCACTTTTCCTTAAACATATAATCGAGTAAGTCATTAACGATTATTTCGCTAATGGAAAATATTTCATCGAAATATTATTTATTATTTGGGTAATCAAAAATTACTAAACTATCAATTATTTGGATACTGAAAAACATTAAGAAATACATCACCAATTAGTTCGGTAATGAAATATATCTGACTTTACTTATAATTAATAAAGGAAATTACTTAATCCTACCCTTTATTTGGAACTAGCTGACCCGTACCTTATGTTGCCCGAGCACAACTCTCCCTATAATAAAGAAGCTGAACTTTAATAAAAATATGACGTTGCCGATTTCAGATTTACTATCAAAGTTGAAAATTTTGATGTGGCGGATCCAGTTTTTTACATAATTTACGTTCAATCAATCTGAAAATACCCTAAAAATTTCAAGAGGGGCTTTTTGACTTTTTAGGAAGAAACAATTTTTATAGGTAAAATTTTATAAGATTCAAAAATAAATTATTTTTTTCCTTTAGAAAAACATACTATTGAAATGTTCATGGAATTTTTAATATTGATTGAACATAAATTGTGTAAAAACTTCAGCCCCCTACCCCGCTTTCCAATTGCGAGGTTAAGCGCAACATGCTCGTACAATTTCATCTCAATCGGATAACTGCTTTTTGCGTGACTATCCATAAACATATCACTGATGTTCAGAAATTCGTAAATTTTAACAATAGTAAACAATTAAAAAAGTAGCCTATGTCACTCGTGACAACCTCCTCTTCATGTCTGTAAAGTTTCATCGAAATCGATTCAGCCATATCGAAGATTAGCCCGGACAGACAGACAGACACTTTAATTTTATTTATATAGATATGGAAAATTTTAGTATTGTTTTTAAAAAATATGTAATTGAACTGTTCATCTTTTCCACATTTTATATAAAGTATTTTCGCATTTTCGTTAAAGTAATTGAACTAAATTTAAAATTGCCTTTATACATTTGCCTAAAATGAATATAAATGTAATTTAAATAAAATTCATGATCCACAAGAGTTTTCGCGTAGCACCAACAAAAAGAACACCATCGCTCAGAAAAACTTAAAATGGCAACAAATAAAAAAACATTTTGACTAATCTGCGCGCACGTATTTTTTTATATTTGAAGAGAAATTTGAATAAATAATATAAAATAAATCAACCGCCCACTGTCCGACTATATTTTTCTTATTTTTCTTAAGTTTAAATTTCTAGCTAAGGTTTATGGCTAAAGCTAAATTTGATTGTTAAGTCTAAGGGGATAGAAAATCTTGTAACCGCGGTTAAACGTCTACACTAAGGCGATTGATTATTGGCGCATCACACGGTCGCAATAACTTTTTTTTATAACTCGAAGGGCACACTAACGCGATTATCTACGGATTAAGTGGAGTATTGCCTTTTTAGCTGTTTAGGTTGCTAGCCGCGTACGTACGGTTAAATGCAAGAATTTTACAGTGCTCTATTTACAAGTAAAAGTATAAAACAAAAAACCCTCACTACTTCTTATTGCCTCCTCCGCTGCTCCCCGCGGCCGTTCCTCGATCCTTGGCGGGATCATGCGCATGCTTCGGTTTATTTATAGTCATGATGCTTAGTCAGTACATGTTTTTTGTGGTTTTTACAAAATGTTTGCACGAATAACTCTTAATATAAGAAAAATGAGTTGGCTAGCCTACTTAAGTGGTACGTTACGAGTATGCCTTTAAAATGCACGTACTGTCGCACTGCCACGCGTCCCTAGTATAGGAAAGCACTTGGTTATAACAATGTTGCATAGCTATCTTACTTTAGTTTAACGTATTTAATGTCTTTTCCAACGCTACTGGCTTTGAGCTCCTTTCGATTATATTTAGTAAGCCCCCGCATAATTTTCAGCATCTGCAGCAAGCACTTTAAACTTAAATTAAAAAAGAGGCGCTCTTATTTCCTATTTTGTTTTTTAACGTTCTTTTGCGTACGGTGAAGCCTGCGCTACGAAAATGCAAAATAATATAGCACGCGTGCATACAACTTCAAGATTCTAATTGTCGCTTACAGGCACTTGGAAAGATTCTAGGGTCTCAGAACATAGACTAGAATAAATTGTTATAAAAGCGTACAATTAGTTTTAAAGAAAGAAATTCAGTTTTTTTTATCCATAGAAGAAACACTTTAAGCTGGCTAGTGGAAATTAAAGAAAATTTGTTCATTTCTGAAATTAAATCTCTAATGAAACATATTTGAAAATTTTATGTGTATGTTGCATAACTGAGAACCACTGAAACTATCATAATTAAAGAAGACCATCACAGTTAAGTAAGTGGTTAGAAGTGGCAGCAATTAGTTTATTTAATACTATTTATGGTAAAAAATAAAAAGTAGTCAGTCTTCGAAATTTTGAAAATATCAAACATCCATTGTTGGAGCAAAATTTATAAGATTTTTTTTTGCGGAGAATCGAGATTCCTCGAGAGCATATGGTTAAATTCGGAAACGCTTGAACTCTGGCTGAATACAAATTCAGATTCAGAGGCGACAGCTGAATTACGCAATTTCACACTTTTTGGGTATACGCAACGTCTAAGACGACAAGATGAAAACAAGAATCCCTCCGGATGCCTTAAGCAACAAAACAATCCCTCAGCGAACAGAGCGACTCTTCTCTTGCGCAAACAGAAGCGAAAATAATAAAAATACTAACAATAGGCTACTTTTTAACTATTTACAATTCGTACTCGTAGTGTGCGGATCGCGACCGTCGTCCGTGCCACCGGAGCGGGTGATACTCCTCCAACTGCTAGGAGGCCATGTCGCTGGTGTGCCTTCTGGAAGTCCTCCTGTTCGCGGACTGGAGCAGCGGGACCGTGGGATCCAGGTTCTGGGTTTGTGCAGGGATGTCGAGCAGGGACTCCGGGCTGAACCGCACGCGGCTCTGCTGCGACGAAATCGAACTTTCTTTGGCGCTGAGGTACGAGCTGTCGTCGCTCGTTAGCGAGTCCGGCGGTGTGGGATTCGTTGGAGTCCCTCCGCCGGAGTTGCCCGAGCCGTTCTTTTGACCGGAGTACTTTTTGAGGCTAGACCGGAGCTTGTTCCCGGCGAGGGTACCCCCGTGCTCAAAGGGCAGGCTCGAGGGCCGGTCCAGGAGCGGGGTTTCGTGGCTGTTGCTGATTATGGCCACCGGGGAAGTGCTCACGGTCGTGTAGGTGCCCGGGGGCCCACTCCGGTGGTTGTAGAAGGTGAGGTTCTCATATTCGCGCATCCTGTTCGGCCCGGATGGGTGCAGGTTGCTGATGTAAGGCGTGGGACCGTAGGCGTCCCGCTGATCGGAACTTATGTTTAAATTGCTAAAGTCGTACAGAGACGAGAGCTCGTCGGAGTCCAGCCGGAAGCCCTGGTTCACGTTTGAGTTCGTTGAGATGTTGGAGAGGGTTCGCCGGTGTCCAGCGGAGATTCCCATTTGAGGCACTCTTGGGGCTCGGGCAGCTTCGTAGGCATAGTCGTGGTAGTTCGGATGATCATAAGAATAGTCCGGGTACGACTTGCAATCTCGCTCGTAAGCCAAATTGATCTCTGGCCGAAAAGGGAAGTAGTTAGAACCTGAAAAATTGTAAGATTGAAATACAAATGAACTACGAAAAAGGTAATTCAATTTACTGACTCAGTTACTTCCATTAATTTAGTTCAGTCTATAGTTTGATCATTTTTGTGGAGACCTTTCATAGCAATTTTTAGTAATGCAAAATGTAAGAAATAGCAATAGAGAGAGAAGACTGAATTTATAACGTAGAAGACATGCAATAGCTGAATACGTGACTGAATAAAATCTGACAGTACAAAGTGTTAACAAACTTTATTAAGAAATTTCTCGTTATCTCAAAAATTGCACAAAATGTAGCCTTTTTTGAATTCTTTATAAATCTAAATTTAATACAATTTTGAGTATCGGTAGTGCCTAATTGAATTTATAGCTTTGATAGCAGAGTTGACTCGGCCTAGATTTATTTAAAGATGCTTACCGAAATATCCGCTCCTGTAGCCAGTGAAACCGTCATGGGGTATGCTCGGGTATCTGTTCAAATAGTCTCCAGGTACGTAGATTGGGGCCCGATTATCGAGCCGCGGCTGGTCGACTTCGGGGTAGTCGATGTTGTCCGTGAACGACGAAGCACTTGTCTTGCGGCGAGGCGAGGGTGTGGGCGGCTGGGTGCTGCCGCCCAGCGAAGACGAAAGACCCGAGGTATTCGTTGTAAAATTCGAGCCCAAACCGCTCGTCGTGGAGATTGTCGACTGCAGGTAATGCTGAGGCGAGTCGGTGTGACGCAGAGGTCTATCGTCTGGCACTAGCGACATTGAAGTAAGGAGTGCCCTGGCGATGGAAAGATCATTTAAAAAATAATAATTATAGTAAGGCTGGAAAAGATCCTCAACCAACGGAAGTTATAATCAGCGATTTTCTTTATACATGTCTTAAAATGTTTGAACCCGTCTTAAATACCAAGGGTATAAAGGGCCAAATAAGCCTAAAAACATTTGGTGGAAACAAAACTTTATCGTGCAACAATTTTACAATTATATTATAACAAAACCGTTGATTGGCACTAACCTAGATTTTCTGGTAATAAATTAACAGTGAACAATTTGCCAATATAATTCCAACATTAGCCATTAATGATATATTAAATGCCTATTTCTCGAAATTTCAAAGAATGCATTCACATTTCCTTTTGCAAAAATAATGCATTACTTGGACTGTATTCCTCTAAAATAGTTTGCCTTCATTGAAACCTTTATGAGTTCGCTTGCGTTCATTTGAATTCAAAGAACTAATAAAATGACTAAGTATTTATTTATTCCATCAGGTGCACATTAATATTTATGTTTCAAAATTCCATGCAAATAAATAATTGCTTATTTATTTATAGTAGTTCTTTTAAACTTTCCTAGAAAATTGATCAAATGGATTTGAAACGAATGCAAGAGCTTCAATGAATGCTGCTTTTTCTAACATTACTTGTAAATAATAATATTGTTTAAGTAAGGTTGATTTGATTAGTATAAAAATTAATTCAACTGACCTGTTGTGTCTGGCTGGACCATGGTAGGTGTTGTGTCCGAACTTCCGGTCCATAGTGGCCGTAAACTCGGATTCTATCGGGTTTAGGGTGGCCTCATTGAGCAGGGATGCGGGCTGGAGCACCGGATGCACGGGGGACACGTTCGACATCCGGACATCGTAGCCCGCCGCGACACCGGCCAGAAGCGCCGCCATGTTGTAGAGGAGGATTTCAACCACAGAAACCCGTGGTTTTCGCATCGAATCGCCCGAGTAGAGGGTCGGCATGGGGACATTTGGCGTGTAGCGATTGAGGAGGAGAAGATTCGGCGAAACGAGCGGAACTTGCGGGGCTAAAGCGATTGGCGGACACCACTCATCCTGACTTCCATAACCTTTTTCGCGGTATTTATTTTTTTGGTTTGGTTTTTTGCGTTTTTTATTATATGCCAAGCGAAAGGAAAGATAAAAAATAAATTGGAAAATATAGTGGTTTTCTTGGAAGGGGTTTGTTTGATTTTATTTTCATTTTTAGGGGAGCTGTTTATTCCGGGAGTTTACTTTTTTAAATTACTTGTAAATTGAGTGAAATTAGGGAAAAATAAAATGTCAGTATAAAAATTGAAAACGACCTAAAGATGGACAGCTGATCCAATATTTTTGTGTACTGAATAAGCTTTTGAGCACCTCGAGAGAACTACTGCTTTCTGCTTGTAATAATACGTTTTCAAACTCGATTTATTTTACCGCCAAATGATGCTACTTATGATACTTTTTTTCCAGTAGAATTGCCAAGCAACCAATTAATTCTCTTTGAAATAATTCGCCCCTACTTTGCACTTGTTGGAGTTTAATTTTTAAATACCATCACTTATGAAGTAGTAATGAAAATTCCTTCTTTATACACAATTTTAAGTTAATATGTGATAACAAACAAATATTTAAGAGTTATAATTAACCTGAGAATATTATCAAAGAAAAGGTATATTTAATTCCAAAATAGTTCTTTCTTAATTACTATTTAATTATTTTGAGCTGTTTGAAATTAAAATATTTTTTTTTGTATTAAGTACCTACATTTACATTTTACATTTTTTTGTTTGTTTGTCGAATATTGCAATAAAGATTCAGAAGAATATAGTACTTAAATCTTCAATGTTTGTTCGAGAACCTTTTTTTTTTTTAAATAATACCAAATGTAGAAACATCGAACAAATTGAACTGAAAAAAGTGTTTTTTTTTTATTGAACATAAATATTCTTTTTTAATTTCGAATTTTTGCGTTTTATGTCTTGTAACATGAATTTGCTTTAGGCTTCTGAGAGCAAATTTAAGTTGTAGGTAAATATTTAATTCCAACATAAATCAACATGAAGCAGTAGTTCTCTCGCTTGGTTTTCCATTATCCGTGCTTAGCTAAAGAAACGTTTGAAAATAATACCGAAAAAAGCAATTGATGATAAAATATATCATTCTTGTGTTTGATTACAGAGAAGGAGAGCTAAATTAGAGCATAAAACGCAAAAGATAAATTTTTTTTAATAAAGTCAATAAAATCAAAAAGTTAAGTTTAGAATAAAATTAGACCCATCTACCGAGCACCCATGTTTGCAATCGCTTTCTATTTTTTAATAAAACTAAAAACGAGTAAATAAAATAAACGGTTAACAAATAATTTTCCTTTATTAAAAAAATTAAGTTAAAAAAAATTATAAATACAAAAAAGATTGTTGCTTTAAGGATTACACTGTCTGTTTCGTCAGAACTTTTTTAGTGAACTATCAAAACTGTTTGTTGCTTTTATATTTTTTTTTAATCTTCACTAAAAAATAGAAATAATTCGATACAATACCGTCACCAGTCGGATTTTTAATACAAAATGCGTTGGTGTTTAGCAAAATTTTCAAAGCGATTTATTGTAGGTTTGCAATTGCCAATTTAATTTGGCTTACTTCGGGGAAACCTGTGTAAAAGACCGTCACCAGTAACAGTGAAATATAATTTTTTTTTTTAATTCTACTGCAGAATGTATGAATAATGAGTGGTGTGAACTTTGTCTATATCAGAATTAAAAATTAAATATTGCTTAGCAATCCGTGGTCAACACTGTAATTTATAGTAGTTCGAATTTTACTTTCAAAGCAGTCAAATAATTAACTTGCTCTATTTTTCCTGAAAGATTCAACATAAAAATTCTCAAAACCACACCACTCGAACTTTTATTTGAAATTCCAACAATTACTAGGTTAGGAGACGACCCGTTAAAAACAAATGCAAGCTTTAAATATCCATCTCACCACTAGTTAAAGAAATTAGTTTTTGTTTCTTTTTTTCTCGAACAGCAAATTTTATTTGTCGTTTAGAAAACTCGGCCGTAAAAGTAAAAAATAAAACGTTTTGAAAATTTTGTCAAGTACAAATCGCTCTTTACAATGTTTTAAAAGTAATTCCTCTTTAAAGGTAAAAACAATTTGATTTGTCTCTCATCGTTCCTTCACTTTTGCAGTAAACATAGAAACAATAAATTAAATTAAATAATTTCAATAGTAATAAACTTAAAAAAAAAGAAACTCAACTGAAGAGGACAAGGTAAAAACAGAAACGAAAATAAATTTTTAAAATATTCGCTCTATTTTACGTGAACTTGTGATTCTTGAAAATAGCAAAAATACTAAGAACTTTTACTAACTCGATGTGTTCTTTTTTTAAACTAATTTTTATAAGTCTTCAATTTAAACAAGCCAATATAATTAAGAATGTAGAATGCCAAATATTTAAATTTAACCGATTACAATTACGTATTACATGATTCACATTTAGTACACCATCGAATTAGTGCGCAGTTCGATTACCACAATTTTAAGAGGAAGCCAATAGATATCATTTAAAGAAATTGCAATAAATAAGAATTAAAAACTAGAGAACGCAGCTAAGGCTACATACGAATCGTTTACTTTCTGCACAATAACAGTGAAAACAACTCAGAAAAGCTCTGCTTTTTTCTGCTATAAATTTCGAAAAAAAACGCAAAATGATTTTTTAAAAAAACGAAATATAGTTAACATAACTTAATAAAAACGAAAACTAACTAGAAATCAAAAAAGACAAAAAATTAGCTTGTTTTTTTTTATCACTTGTAATGTATCCGTGTAGTTTTAGCTTAAGAACTAGTTGCGTAGTTCTACGATTTATATCATAATATTTTTTACTTTTTTTTTGTGTTTTTTTAACTTTTTTATTTTTACTTTTATCTTTTTAGCTTATTTCTCGTTTTTTACTTAATTTTTAAATGCAAGAGATTAAAGTGTAGTTGTTTCAGTTTCATTTTGGAAGAGTGATTAGACGATTTATGAATAGTAGGATTTTTGAGTCTGGGCATCTAGGTGGAGATGGAAATACACGTTCCTGCTAATATTATGGCAATTTTAAAAGTTATTACAGAATTCTAAAAAAGTATGGCAGATCATCACATTTGTTTGGCGTTGCTATATTTTAAGGTGCTACTCGGGTATTTGAAGGCTTCTTGACAATAATTACGCAAATGCGTGCTTGCTGCATGCAAATTTACTGAATAACACGCATTTGTATTTTGAATTCCATAATGCTCTTGGATATTAATTTTTAAGATTTTTACATTCACCTTTGGTGTTTAGGCCCTGAGCCCTTTCGAGGACTTTTATAGAAAACTAAGATCATTCTCGCAATTCATCAGAACTGATTTTAATTCAAATAGGTTTTAAGTGGGAATTTAAAATTCAAATTCGGAACAATGAAGAATTTATAGCATAAAATATAATTATGTTTATGCAAAGGTTACTTAATGACTTATTATAACAATATAATTTTTTTATGAAAAATTATTTATATTCAATTATTGTTGTTCATATTTTCCTTCAGAAATTGGTCCATGATTCACTTAATTTCAAGAGCTAATAGAGTTAGTATTAGATACTATTTAAACAGATAATGTTTCACCGTCTTCTGGATAATTTTTTTTTTATTATAATTCAGACTTAATCATCGTCTTTCAGACGAATGATTTACAATAGCAGAAAATCAAAATGAGATCTATGAGTGGCAGTTTGAATTTTATTCATGGCGACTAATTAGGCGACGCGACAATATAATTCAAATTTATCTATACCAAATTTGTTGATAATTTCATGATGAGAAAAAGAAAATACTAAGAATACTCACAAGACCTAAATATTTCAGTTTAGCCTAATTTAAAATGGTCCCTTAATTTTATTTGTATTGGATTTTAAACCACTGTCGCAAACTTTGAATATAAAGCCTAAGGAAATGCTGTATCGTGTAAAAGTCTTGTACATGAGCGTAAAAACGGAGCGTAAAAACGGAGTAAAAACGGGGGTGCCCATAGAAAGAGAAATACGACTTTAATAAACGAGAGGGAAAGAGTGAAGTACCATTGGCGCTCGTTGACATTGCACGATTAGAGGGTGCTCTTTTTACAGACAGCGTTGAAAAAGAGTTTTTGGGGGGTTTGTGCATAAGAAAATTTGTTTTATTCCTGTCTCCACTGCTGACTAATACAAAAATTGTCTGCACTAACACTAGTCGGATTTTACTACGCTTGGAGTGATATCACGCTTCTTTAGGCTTTATCTTCAAAGGGCACAAGTGATAACAATTCAGGTTTATGTAACAATAGCTGAATAAAAAGCAAAGAACAAAATTTTGTTTAAGTTTTCTTATGCAAGCCTCTATTCATGTTTCATGTTTTGTTTTGTAATTAGTTTTCCCTGCAATAAAAATATATATGCTTCGGAATTTAGTTTAAATTATAAAAGCGGATGTAATAAATCCCAATTTAATTGCAAGCATATCGTGAATTAAACAATTCTGCTTTAACAAAGTAATTAATTTGCCATCAAATTCAATTCAAATTCAATTAATTGATACCTTTTGTTCTTCTTATTAGATTAGCACGAAGATTCAAAGATTTTAAAGCTTTTCTTATAGCTGAATTACATGTAATGTTTTTACACAAATTTGTGTACATAATTCAGCTTTTGTAAAAAAGCGAGCCAAATTGAAAATGAATCAAAAAAGACCTAGAGAGTAACCTTACAACAAACCAGCCAAATATGTAAATTTACTTTTCCATCTTACGAAAAATGCCAGATACCTTCCATCTGAAACAATATTTCCTTAATCCCCTAAAGTCTTAAAAAAACTCTACGATGGCGTTTACTTCGCATAACCTTTCTTACTATTACCCTGACTGGATTTCTGGAGGACAGAGTTTTTCTTAGACTGGAAAATCGTCTCATACTGACCATCCCCATTTGAGCCGGCCTCGGCAGCTAAAAGGTGCTCATTCAGTTCGGAAGTATTTTGAAATTTTTTGTACGCACTTCCAGAATTTTGTACATATTTTTTCGTACTTCTCAGGCTTGGAAATGTAAGCATCTTTTTCCAATTAACCTTATTAGGCTTCACCTTTTCCGGTTTTTCAACTTTGCTCGACTTAAACGCCTTGTTGTGCTGGTGCTGGTGATGCTTGCAGCTGGCGTTGCAATGCAAATACGCTGAATGCAAGACCTCCGGATCGGGCTGAATGTCTTTTAATTTGCGCGGTGCAATGAGTGTTGACTTAACTAAGTAGCTAACTGTAGGCGTGGTGTCTCGGATGGGAGACCAGATATCATCACTACAACGTGATGCAAAGGAATTCGCTTCGGAAAAGTCATTGGTGTCGATGCTACTAATTGTGGTGTTGTTACCACTCCCACCAACTAGAGGAAGTGTGCGAAATGTGACCGAGCTCTTGCGCGAGGGGGTCGACGTGTCGACCGAAGAGGACCTATCACTGCACATGGAATTGGTGTGCTCGTCGAACGAATTGTTCCCACCACCGACCCTATCTGAACTATTCATGCTCAACGACGCCATGCTCTCGTTGAGGTTGGAACTGTTGACGCCGGCGTCGTCGTTCGAGTTGTTGGCGTCGTCGGCGATGCTCGACTGTCTCGACCGAAAGAAGCAGTGTCTAGGGAATTGGGAGCCCGAACCCAGGCGTTGGAAGCGGTAGCTGTTGGTGCTACTGTTATCAGCCTGCCGGTCGTCGTCTTGGTAGTTGTACATGGTCAGGTCGACGCTTGATTTTGAGCTACCTTTCTCTGCCCGACTGATTTTCCTGTTCACGTAATCGTCACGTGAGAAGATTTGGTCTAGACTCTTTTGCATGGCCCGGTAGAAAACCCTATCGTAGGTAACATCGTCTAAATTGCACTGTCTCGAGGATGAGTTGTTAATGTCGGGAATTTTGCTATCTAAACTATGCTTTTTGCCGCGACGATCCTGCCCGTATGCGGTGTAGCTAGTGCTACTGCTATAATCGCTGTTCTTCCTGAAACCGAAACAACCAGTCACCTCGATCTCATCGTCCTCATCATCGTCGTCGAGAGTGTTTTTTTTGCTGTTGTTGTTATTGTTATGGTAGTTATTAGGGAACGGTATTAATTTACTGTCTAGATTAAAATTCTTGTAAACATCTAAGCCACGATCATGACTTTTACCTAAAATATCATGCCGTGAGCCGACTGTTGATGGATTAATCATCATTGCTGTACCTGTGCCATAAGCCGTGGCGGCTGCGGTCCTCGCCTTGTCCAGATTTGGGGCACTTTTGCTAAATTGCGGTGTCCATGCGGTTGGACGTAATGCCGGCAGGTGACTGCGCTCGCGCTGGTGCAACGTTGATGGACCCCAGGTTTTACCTTTGAAGCCATCAGCCGGAACTGGACAATTTATTTGAAGGATTTTGGTTTATATCTTTCTTTTTAAAGATTTTTACTCATTTTAATACTTATTGTAGTAATTGTTATTTTGAGCATATGAACTGTGTTAGTGGAAAGGGGTAATTTTTTTTTATGAATTTGTTAGTTATGTAGCCGTCACCACGGGAGACTTGAACATTTTGTGTCTTTTACTCTTATCCGTCGCGCCTTGTTCAGCACTCATTTTAGGTTTTAAAATTTCCTTATTGAAAGTAAATCGTTAGATAAATAAAAAAAAACAAAAGATAACAATATAATAAACAAAATGAAGCTAAAATAAAATCTGTTTAATAGGAAGAATTTTGTTTGATCTAAATCATTAAATTTTAGGAAATATGAATTTTGGGACAATGATGCTACAAAGATATTTCTCTTCACATTATCTGGCATAATCCTCTAGTTCTAATGGGAATAAAACAAGTTGAAATAAATAAATAATGTAGCGTTGTTTAAACAAAGTGTTTTTTTTTTTCATTGTAAGCAGTTAACGACAAGATATCAAAAGTAATTCTGCACAGCACCTTGCAAAATTTGTCCACTGCTACAATATATGAACCCTAAATGAAAATCAAGTTTGAGTTTTTTTTTTAGTGAGAATCCAGCTACCTACTCATTGAGCTACAAAAGCTGATTAAATAGTTGATGAACTATTTGCCATTCCTTTTTTAGCTAAACCTATTCTAATACATCTTAACCCATTCGCTGCCGAGAGAATATTCAGCTATTGGCAATTACGAGTATACTCGTGATTGGCAGCGAATGGGTTAAAATAACTGCAAGAGCAGAACAGAAACAGAAAATGTTTACGTACGAGAAACAGCTAGTAAAAATTTCAATAATTTTCTTGATTTTGAGATAGTTAAATTTCGAAACGGGTTTTTGTAACATTGATGCGAAATCCAGCTTTTACCTAATCAGCGTTACACTAAACTAAAACTTAACTTTAACTTTATATCCCTACACAAAATTCCCGATCAGACAAAAAGTCTTCCTTTAAACGAATAAAAATAAGAATTGTAATCAAAATAAGTGCAAATACAATAAAAAGCTCTATAATATACGAAATATTCAAACACTTTAAAAATATTACCAAAACTTGAGAGCACAAATTACGGTTATATGTGAAAGCTACAAAAGTCCTGTGTAAATTACTCAGTTACTGAAAGGCACAAGGGCTCCTACAATTTTAGATTGCAAGAGCCTTACAAAAGCAAAGATATAGGAATGTGTGAAACATGATTTTGTTTAATGTTAAAAACCCAAATATGCAAAACATGAAGCAATATGTCTGGCGCTTACATATTTTGGTACTTACGTGCTATTACTCGAAGACCTGAAATTGCCGGAGAACCAGGTGGTGTATCCGTCCTTGGACGAGGCTTATCACGAATTGTAGTTATTGTGTGTCGAAAGTCTAGTGGAAGTGATATTTGGCCTGGTTCACGCTTTAGAAGCTTTTTTTTGCAAAATATAGAAAGTACATTAGTAAACACTTTTTCTCAAGCTTTTTTTAGAACTACACAAGAGCGCTTATTACGTTTTAAAGGCAGCAAGCAAATGATACGTGAGGTACTGCCACTAATCTTACCTTTAATCTCATTTTACTAAATTTTCCACGTCGTTTTTTTGGCGTTGGTGTGCTTTGTGTTATTAAATTCAATTCTCTGCCGAATAGTTCTATTTCCCGTGCATTTAATTCCTGTTCTCGTAGCTGTAGGTTCTTTTCGTGCTGTCTCTGCTGAATTTGTACTTTAACAAGTTCTTCTTCTTTGCAGCGCAGTTCCTAAATTTCAATTAGAAAAAAGTAAACATTTTGAGATTTTTCGAGGATAACTTGCAATGGAATTAAGATAAACAATGAATGGGAGAATAAAACGAGTGCAAAAACACAACATCACAATAAATTGCATTCCGTAATTGGGATCACATACTGACCATGAAAGGACATTTAGAAGAAAGCAGCAGTGCGGTAATAAACGCATGGCTCAAGAAGCGATAACAACTTGGCTCAGGGAATTCTGATGACTATTTCTAGACAAAAGTTGCGCCTGTATAAAAAGTATCCGCAGAATTTTAATCCTGTTCTGTGGACACATTAATTGAATTGAGGTAGCTAAAGTGTTGAATTAACAAACAGCAAAAAATCTAATATCTAAAATAATTTTTGAATTTGACTATTTTCATTAAAATGTATCCGAACATTCTTAAATTAAATCGATTTTTATATAACGCAAACGGAATAGGAGTTTTCAGAAATGACAGAAAAACGTAATCTTATAACAGCGTTAATCTAAAATTAAATTATTACGGATGGTATTATTTCTATTGCTTTGATTTAAAGTAGAATATTAGGCCTTCTGGGGAAAAATAGGTTCGATTAAATTATATTTCAAACACATGTAAATGCAGTGTTCATTAGAAATATACAAAACAAGCACAAACAATACAAATAATTGCATGAGTGTTACCTCATCAAACAAAATAAAAAGGAGTTTGTAACGACTTCAATTAAGCCAAAAAAAAAAAAAATATACTGCGAGCACAGCTACAAATAAAAAAATGTCCTCGAAACTAAACGAAATAATTAAGTAAACAAAAAATTGGAGAAACGAAAGCCAACAACAAATGAGAAAAAATCGTTTACAATAAATAAGGCAAGCTTACCTCTTCAATCGTCTTGAAAGCCTTGAGACGATTGATGGTTTTTTTGTTTTGTGGGAGTGTTTGAAAATATTTTTTTTGTTTGTGTGATAAAATATTATTGCAGCAGGGGAGGTAAAAAAGAAAGAAAGAAATGTTTAAATAACAAATCAAAATTATGTTCACTTGATTTTCGAAGGGAAAAATATCTAATTTGGCAAATCAAAACAAATTTCCACGGTCCCAAGCGTACAATGTTCTCAACAATAAGATGTCTGACAAGAAACCTAAAACCGAAACAGGTGGAACAATCTCAACGGAGTACTTACCTTTTCTTTCATGCGCAGCTCCTGGAGGACTTCAGCGATTTCTTTCTTCCAGCCGTCTTGCATCGTGTGAAACGATTCATGCGGAGTCTGTGTAAATCCAGATCTTGCAATTTCTTCTAGCTTATGCAGAATATCTTTGAAGGTCGGTCGTTTGTGCGGGTCACACTCCCAACAACCTAAAGGAATATTTGGGTTTAGTAAACCAGAACAAAAATACATAAAAACAGAAGGATACAGGAAGAATAGAAACGTTCTTCCACAACTTTCTGCTTCTAATAAAGCATTACTTACTTTTCATGAGTTTACCCCATGCCTCCGGACAAGTCTTAGGAATAGGTAAGGCTAAACTGTTTACAGCGACTCCATAAGCAACGGAAAGTGAATCAAAGCCTTTGTAAGGTGTTTCTCCAGTCAATAGCTCCCATAGAAGGACACCATAGCTCCAAACATCTGAGGCTCTGTAAATGATGGTTGTTAGGTGGAAATAAGAGTTTCGCTCTTTATAGCTTACTTGGAGTAGGTTCCTCTTCGTATCACCTCTGGCGGCATCCAAGCATACGTTCCAGCCGCCGACATTCGCGTTGTTTTGTACACTTCTCGCGCCAATCCGAAATCAGTAATTTTAAGGGTTTTGTTGTGAAGGTTATCACCTTCTATTCCCTCGTAAATAAGCACTGAAATTTATTTTGAGAATGAAATGATTCGATTGTATATAATTTAACTATAATTTAAATGTTTGCATTTGCCATTTCTGTTGATTCGATTTTTAATATTGATTCAGTGCAAGGAAAAATAAGTCGAATGAAGAAAAATTAATTTATTTCTAATGGCTCGAATTGCCTTATTTTGCTTAGTTTTTCAAAATAAAACCCAATGACTTTTTACTTCGTTTGTAAAAATTTCAGAAAGATATAAACCCCATTGCTTTTTTGGATTTTGACTTCAGACGTTTGACTGCGTTTAAAAAAATTATTTACTTTGCAAGAATTTTAAACCAAATCAACTCCATAAAAACTTCTTGATCCAAGCGACTGCAGGTCCTGGGGATATTCATGTAACAAGTGGCTTTAGCTGAATGTAGTGCATAAGACTTCTATAATAATTGTATATGCAATTCAGCTATTTAAGGCCTTTTCGATTTAAATCGAAACGAATTACGCCCTTGTTGGGCTGGTCTATTACTGAAGAAAACTAGTCAACGAATTTGTTGATCTGGAAAAACCGAGGCGCTGTGAAGTCACCTCTTCAACGATTCCTAAAACAGTGAATCAAAGACACTTAAGACTATGATTGGGTTAGAGACGCATTTTCCTCACAACAGCGCTATTCATAGTGCAATCGCACGCACAAATTGTCCCTGATCAACTCACGATTCAACAGAAGCGCTATCACGTCGAATCTTATCTTATCTGGGTCTTCTGGCGAAGTGGCGCAGCGTGGCGTGATATGACCAGACACAGTGTCTCCCTGCTTTAAGTGCATTCCAGCATTCCACTTACCGTTGGAGCTCTTCAAGTCCCTGTGTATGATGGAAATCGGGGCCTCATTGTGCAAGTAGTTCATACCCCGCGCGATTTGAATCGCCCAGTTGACGAGGACATCCGGGGGTATTTTTCGTCCAGCAAGGATACGGTTTAATGAGCCCCCTCGGGCGTATTCCATAACTAGACAGAGTTTAGGTTGTTTCAAGCATACTCCCCGCAAGGCTACGATGTTCTCGTGCTTCAGGGACCAAAACAGTTTCGCTTCCTGGAGGACATTCTCTTTGGTCACTTCGATGTCTTCGTCAGATCCCTGGCGGGCTGCCTTTACGGCGACTTCTTCGTCCTCGTAGAAGGCTCGGTGGACCTTACCGAAGCCGCCGACACCTATCACCTCCCGGATG
Organism: Eutolmus rufibarbis; assembly: GCA_963920795.1. Lineage (NCBI taxonomy): Eukaryota > Metazoa > Arthropoda > Insecta > Diptera > Asilidae > Eutolmus > Eutolmus rufibarbis. The sequence goes on from OY987206.1 coordinate 44,088,793, forward strand.
TCCAGCTCTGTGTAGTCGATCTCCAGGGGCTGGATGTTTCCAATTGCAGAAGGCACATTTAGGAGCATCGGGTCTCCGTTTGCGACGAAATTTGACGGGAAAATTCCTACCTGAAAGAGAGGCGCATTCTTATCAGAAGTTGGCTTGCAAGTGAGGGTGCGGGGTAGCTACCTTTTCGCCGATTTTCCCAGTCCACCAGCCCTCGTCGCCCGAAATGGCACTGTCGGTGGAGAGGACGTAGACGATTTGGCCGCGCTGCAGCGACAGCTCGTCCTCCCCCTGTGCGTGGTAATCGTAGAGAGCCGTCCAGAGGGGCTGGTTGAGCTCCTCCTGGGTGGGCCCGTTCTCGGCGCCTCCAACGATCGCAGGGTCGTGATTCTCCTCGCTAATAGAAACCATGTGAGTGGAGTCGGCCGCCGCCGTCACGAAGGACGCATCCGTTATTGGGGTCCTACCTGTCATGGTTGAAATCGTGGCTCCGACAGGCTGTGGGGCCGCCTGCATTCCATTCAGAGACTTTTTTTCTAAATCGTTGAACAGTATCAACGGCGGCATCCAAATTGAGTTTCCTGGACTCGTTCTTCGCGAACCACTTTTAACTAACACCGCAGCGCATACGACCTGGACTTAACCAAAAACTTGAGCGCACAAAAATAAAAACAAAAGGCAGGCGCTGGCACCGACGACGACGACGAGAGCACCCCTAAAGTTCACAGAAAAAAAACTGGGCAGCACACGAATTCCACTCAAAACATCGTCGGACGGGCGGCGATTTCCCGGCGATAAATCCACTCCCGTGCGGACTCCCTCGAATTTTCCGGGTTGAGAAGCAAGTTGGCGACGATATCCACCGCATTCACATTGAAACTTGGCCCGATTTGTGGCGAATCTTCATCATTTGCGAATTTCCACCAACGACAGATCGACGGCCATACTTGAATGTCATAAAATCTTGTGGAGGTATGCGTGTGGGACCTATTCCGACGGGAATTTGGGTTTCCACTCGCGAGCGAGACGGTTTTATCGAGCAGTAGATGCGCGAGAGCAGGAGACGTTATGTTGTTTTGTGGAATTGAGATTGTCAAATTTCGTAGTTCGGGCAAACGTCGTGATTTCGGGCACGTCGCTAGCGATGATTGGGTGATGAAACTTGATTCGTGTGGCGGATTTTTATGTTTCAGATTTTTGTTTATGCTCGGTTTGACGCAGTTTCAGTGAATTTTATTTTATTGTTTTGCATGGATCACGACCTCCAAATTGTTTTATAAAAAGTCCAATACCATCTGAAAAGCATGTATAGTAAGCAAGTCTAGTTATTTATTAGTTTAATTTAGTTAAGTACTAGATATTTGAGTTTGAAGGTGTTTGCTCAACATTTCCATAAAACAAAACTTAGAATTAGCCAAGCATTTCCGGTTATTTTTCACCCCATAGAACTCTAGAAAATCTCGAAATTTCACGGTAATTTACTATAAAACCTTTTTCCACCGATAAAATAACCTTTCCATTTTTTATGCCTCTTCGTAAGAAAGTGACGACTTCGAAAATGAAAATTGTTCAATCAAAATTGAAAATGTTGCACTTTGGCGTTTTTTGGAAGTTTTTCTAAAAGGAGGATGTTAGAGAATTATGAAACATACTCAAATTTAATTCTGTAAATAACTGATATTTTATATGCACTTTTTATTTTATTAGTAAATTTTACCCATCCAAAAACACCTGACGGAGCAAGAGAGCCTACGATTTATACACGAAATTGCTACTTGGGGGTTTTTGGAATCGTTATTTTCCATTTCGGGCCCCGAATTTTCCAAGTTGTGCCATTTTTACAAAAAGCTACTTTAAAGGTATCGAGGTAGAGAAATAATATGAAGGAAATTAGCTTTTGAGATAAATTTAGGAAAAAAAAAATATATCACCTTTAATAAGTTTATTTTATTCTTAAATTAAAAAGTCCAGAGGCAGTGCGAACTCGATGACGATTGAGGTGCTTTTAAAAGAAATTCCCCTTTCGATTGTCTTATTAAATTCATCGTTTTACAAAATACTTAGCATTTGTAAGAATTGAGAATTATTATTTTTGATGAATGAACTCATGATGCGGGGAAAAACTCATAAAATTTATGAATGGGCGTAAAATTGCATATTTAAATACGATAGGACAAGTACAATTGAGAAGTAGAGGAAAAAAGATGCGCCAGGTTCCACCGAGATTTGAACTCGGATCGCTGGATTCAAAGTCCAGAGTGCTAACCATTACACCATGGAACCGATGATGAGAGATGTTCAAGTCGCTTTAAGTCTATGACATTGAGTTTCTTAAACAACAAAAATTATTTTACTAAAATTGAAACATACAATTTCTTAAATTGTGTTTAGGATTTATTTATAAAATTTAATACGAAGCATGAACCCAATATTGAAATTAGTTTTTTTAAAAATATCTATACATTTTTAGCAAAATCCGTTGTATTATTTACCTTCAGAGGTTTTAGAAAATTCTACACTTGATCCGACCTCGTTGAGATTTGATGCATTTAGGAAAATGTAACACAAACAAGTCTTCTTTGCTATTATTTAAATATCTAAATGCAAATTGACGCTACATTGCTTTATTTATTTTGTAATAATTCCATTTTAAGGTCTGTACACATTTTAGGTATTATCTAACAATTGAACCTTTGATATAGCAATCGATGCATTTTGTAGCAGCTTATTCCTGAATAGATTTTGAACAAAATCGGTCTATTAGATTTTTATAATTCAAAAATGTATTTTTAAGAACTTAGCCTACCTTGGTAGCCTTTTTATTTTATAAGTATATTAATTTCTGAATTCACTAGCCACCCAATTTAAGGTCAATAAATGGTAAAAAGAAAGGAAATTAAAAAAAAGATTATTATTGGATTTGAAACCTACATGTTACTCCAAAAATTAAGTAAATCGAAAGACTTAAACATTTAAATAATAGCAATGCGCAAGTAAGCAATGCAATTAAGTTTTGTAAAAATTGTATCTGACTTCCGAATTTTTACACTATACATATTAATTAAATTTTAAAATTAATATCTATACGTCCATCTCTAGTATTCTTAAAACTGAACAAATATTTCGTCTGATTTGTTTAGTACAAAATATTGAAAACTATGGTAATATATGAAAAAATGATTTCATTTACTTAAATAGAAAAGAAATAAAGATAAATAAATTCCCCAAAAGTATCTCGTTGCACCATCCACATAAAACGGTGGACCAAAAAACATCCGAGAATATTTTTGGGAAAAGAGAAATATCGTATACGATAAAACAGATGATTTCTCTCCGAGAGAGGTGGTGACCGATGGCACAGGGAAACCACCCGACAGGCAAGGAATCCCCATAAAAACGGAATATTCGCGCATCTCACGGGATGCTGGGCTTTTCCGTTCATTGAGATGTGCGAGATGGGAAATTCGTTCCACAGCTAGTCCACAGCAGATTCCATCCCATTTTCAGTTCGGAACCGAAAGCTGAGTATTGATCTCCGTGGAAAAGATGAAAACGTGCAAAGATGTTTTTCCCAAGGCATCTTCACTCATTTGATTGTAATTAAGCCGCTAAAAAAGAAAATTCAAAGAGCTCGACGCGATTTTGTCCAAGAAAACTCCTCCCGTTAAAAATTCGTTCGCGTATCGCTTGAGATCCGGTAAGAGTTTTTCGCTGGAACACCACAAAACTCTTTAGTGTCTCTGGCCAGCAGGACGGATATATGCAAATATTTTATAAAATGCAAAACGTTTTTCGCGCTCCTCCTCGCAGCAAATTGATTTCGATCGTGGGGTCGTGTGATTAAAGAAAATTGAAAAGTGTGCCATCGAGTGGGGCCCGTGAAAATGGTTGACCGGATTCAAGTCATGTGAGAGGAAAAGTAGTGTGATTTATTTAGCAGCAACAGAGCCCTTAAAGTTCGGGCGGTATCGGCCCACCCACCCTTAATTTAATCCGGAGCAAATTCACATCCCACGGAAGAGTTTGAAATGTGCAAGCAAAGACGTTCCCAATCGCAAATAAATCGCCCTTCGGATGGGCTCGGTTACAGATGCGGATTGTGATAGATGTGGAAGGTTTTCCTATGGTTGAGTTCAATTTGCGGTTCAAATACTTTTTGCAGTTTAATTTTCGTTCCAATTTGGATGTGAAATGCAGCCTAGAGCGGCACTTGGACCACAAACATCGAGTTCGTCATCAGGAAAGGTATGGGACGTTCCTTATTTAAATAAGTTCTACATTATTTATATATTGTGATTTTGTTAGTTAAATTTCTTTTTTATTGTTCGACTGATTGTTAGCTCTAAGATTTAAGGATTTTTCCTCAAAATCCCATAAATTTAAGCCCCTTAAGGTGTGGAACAAAACATACGTTCCACATGAAGAAAAGGGAGACTGTGCAAAGAGAATACGGGAATTATCGCATAATTCCACTTGACACTATCCCTTTTGTTCAATTATACACCCGATGTCGTCCCACATTTGAAACAATCCGCTCTACCGTAGGCCCTACAATGGCTTGAGCGGCAGTCAGGTGTTTTACCACGTTTGGAAGGTTTTTTGTTTTTTATTCTTTCTTCGGCATTACTCAAAAGGAGCATAATTGCGAGGAGCATGGTTCTGATTAAAGCACGATGACACTGCATGAACAAATGACTTTGGGCAGAAGAATACAAAATCACGCGGTTTACTAGGCATTGTATATTTTGTGGAATTCATTCCATTCCACCTGTGTTATTCTAACGTGCGTAAATAGGCTGCTAACTGACGTTGTTGTTTTGTCCTGATGGTCTCTGCTCTCGTCACTGAGAAGGCCCGAAATGGCTATTTGATGAGGAGCTTGATTTCGATAAGGATAACAGGATGCGGTGAATAATATTTCTGTGATGGGTGCAAAAGATTTTGCTCGGGGGCTATGTGTCTTTAACTCTCTGTATCTTTTCTGTGGGACGACAAGAGTTGTTCTCAAAGGGCATGTTGACATATGAGTGGGATTGGCTTGTATTTATCACGTCTTTCAATTCCTATTTTTAGATTGAAGCACTTAAGGCTGTTATTTTTTTGTTGGAAAGGGCTCATACATTAAAGCGAATAATGTCTAACTAAGACCTTCTGTCTGATTTTGATTGCTTACAAAAATCCCAAAACTAGCCTAGTACAATGCCCGAGACAAACAAGAGATACACCTGTGAAAACCCTCTTCTCTAGCCATCCGGCAAAGGACAATGGTTTTCATCCTTGAGGATTTTCGAATTAAAAGCTTAAACTAACTTTTCGCAGAGTGAATCAAATGAGACACTCATTTCAAGGCGTTTTACGCTACATTTCGCTATCTATTGTGACAATTTCGTGCTTTGTCTATGAAATTTGGGGGTCGGCTAAAAAGTAGGGTAGGACGGTGTGTAGGTTTGAAATGAGCGGATGACTCTCTGTTTTAACAGAGGTTTTTAAGGGAAAATTATATAAATTTAAAATATAAAACTCTGTAGAACGTGTTTAAGGCTTTTAAACGAATTGATTCCCTCTGCGTTGCACTTTTCTACTACTGCATACATACATATAAGTAGAATCAGAGATGCAAAGTCATCATTCCTACTTGGGAATAATTTGTTAAAATATTGGGAGGAAGGGACAAATTTGATCTGCACTAACTGGTTCAGCTAACTAACGTTTTTTATTTGATAAGAATTAATACTATATATGTATACATAGGTCAAAAGGTCTTCGTAACTAAACACCTATTTTCACTTAAAATATATTTTTTTCAGCAACTATTACACTATCGAAAAAACCTGCAGTTTTCCGGTAATCTATATGACTCAGTACCTACTAACACTATTAAAATCTAAATTATAGGTTTAGAAACCTAGGAGATCAGGGGGAACGGTCATTCTAGCAAATTTTGAGATATATCATTAAGACCACTGGACCAAAAATTATAAAAAAAATATTTTTAGAATCCTTAAAGGTATATAAGTCTTTCAAATGATACCTCACACGATATATTAATTAAAATTGTTTTTTTCTTTGGACCAAACTGATCCCCCATTTTAATTTAAATAACTTTTGGTTTTCTAACATAATATCCTATATAATGTGCGTCGTCATCAAAACCTAGCATTATGCCAAATTTAAAATTCTTACGTTACATAGTTTTCGAGAAAAACCTTTGTGACAGACGGACACGAGAATGATCTTAAAAGGGTTCCGTTTTTCCTTTTATAGTAGGAACCCTAATTAATCTAATTTCGAATATATGAACGAAAGTTAAAAACCGAAGAATTAAAGTTGTAAAGAGAGGGACGAGATTTTTTAGAAAAATGAAATATTTGAATACACTAAATTTTCTGAATAGTCTTAAAATCACAATAAAATAATAATGACATTTGTATTCGTTCTTTGCAGCAAGTAGTTGAATTAAACGGATATGTGATAATCTTAGTTGAAGGACGAGATGGAAAAATCAAACTATACGGTTCGCCGGCTGATAAAGATAACCTCGAAGTGGCAGATGAGATACTCGATATCAACGAAAGAAAACTTGAGGACCTTCCACGAACCGAAGTTATACGTCACATCCATGAGGTGAGTGTAAAACAACTTTATTACTCATTTTACAATCAAAATTTGCTCCAATTTATACAAATAATAATTTTCTTGCTTGCTTTACAGTGCATACAGTCATGTATGATCAAACTCCGCGTAAAAAGAAGAAGCGACTCAAGATTGGGTGAGTAATAGCGAAGAAAAATAAAAAAAAAATGTTTTGTTGTTGCGAATTTTAAGGAAATCTCATTATTCAATCGATAAGATCTTTTTGCTGGTTAGTCGCTGAATGTGGAACTAATGAATGAACGTGCGGAAAAATGAATCAAATTGCTGTTGTTTTTCGGACTTCTGGTTTATTTGGAGCCTTAATGATGTGTGGTTTTTTTTTGGAATAAATAAAATAAAACGATCTCGACTCAATACTCCGACTTATGTTGTCGGATTAAGCGGAAAGCACTCAAGAAGCTTTAAATAATCCTAACAACAGGTAATATTTGCCCCCATCGCAATAATGCTGGTCCACACATTTTTCTGCGGTATGCGCTCTGTCGCGGTCTGGTTGACCTTAGAGAGCTTTTTTAACTACTCAAATCTGTAGGTTTAACGATAAGTGACTTGCATAATATAATCGTCTTAAAGATATTTCTCTCCCCAGAGGATCATGAATAATGATCACTCACTTTTTCCGCCAGATTTCCTGGAAGTTTGAAAATTCGCAGAATCCACGAGACCTCCATCAGGTACCCCCAAGCCTAAATACCTGCTTTTGCATACTGCAAGAGTTTTTCTTCTCCAGAAATGTTAACAACTATTGCACTATGAGGTTTTGTGCATACCTCCACAGCGCCATCGCGACTGGATGGCGATCTTGCGTACCATTTTCAGGTATTTGTGTTAAAATACCTCAGCTGCTGTGGCTTTTTTAAGCCTGACGACGGTGGCGGCAGCAGAGTGTGGTGTGGCCCACAAAGCCGCATTTTTCGAAATTGTCAGGTAGGAGAACACCTGTGTGAGTACAGCTTTTGCACTCTGAATGCCCTGCCTGTGTGTGGAGCTGGGAGAGAAGCACTAAAAAAGCGAAAAAATTGTACGCGAAGTAAATTTTTCTTTTATTTTTACATATCTTGTGGAGCTGGTGCTTGGTCGGTGTGGAGTACGTCTTATTGTATTTCACTTAATCTCGTGAGATTCATCGCGGCTTGTGTCGTCGTTGTATCTTACCTACACCAGCACCGGTTCCGGCGGTGGCTTTCCAGATAGAATTTGAGCCCCGCTTTACCTGTGGAGGCCTGAAAACTCAGCGCTCAGTCAGTCAGTCGCGTTTACCTTTCTTTACCTGTTCAGCAGCGGTCGATAGAGCTTAATAGGTTTACAATTACAAGAGGATTGTTTTTTTTTATATTTCCATAATTCTGACTAAAAAAAGTGCTCCCCGGGGAAATTGATCTTCGAAATTGGTGGTGATTTTCGCGAAGTTGCAATTAAAAGATTTGTTTCGGTTAGGCCAGACCTAATTCAAGTGGTTTCCGCGGTGTGTAGATCCAGCCGCCAGATATCTCTCCAGACCACTTCCAGGCTCCAGTCAGGTCATTTGCAGCAGGGCAGACGGGGCTGCGGCGGAAGATACGGACAGTGGTCCATCGGACTGGATGCTGGACCGCTCGAGGTCTAAGAAATTGAATACGTGGATAATTCAGTTTTTCACGTACACATACACCGCCAGCTATGCGCCTATGATCGACCATTTTTGCTGTAGCGCGGTGCGAAAAGATTGACGAGAAAATGTGATCTTGGCTGCCTTACGTTTGCATGTACCAAGGTGGAATACGTTCCACAGGCACAGCATCCAACTCTAAGGAGTTGTACATATCTTTGTATCTTTGCAATATATATTTTGTTTTTTTTTTTATTCGCGATTCCCTACCTACACTCAAAGTTCATGCGATACGTACGTGATTTTTTTCCCTACTGTCGCGTGTGATACCTGTGCAATCCGCGGTGGTTGAGTGAATTTTAGTGCAATTGCCAAATACACAAGGTGGGAAATATCTAGGGAAAAAACGGTGACCGCACGTCTACCTTTGTGGATACCTGCCCAGTGAATGCAGCTCGCCCCCGACCCTCCGATGAACAGCAATTAGCGCTGCAATTCAACAGAATTCAAAGGTCAGTTTGATGCGAGTTTATCGGCGTTTTCGTAATAAGTAATTAACATTTTTCTCTGCAACCTGCATTACGTGCCCCAGCCGAGGGGCTGCTCCTTCGACACAAAAACCATCATCGAACTTTTCGTATGAGCCCCTCTCGGCGCGATTTTTCGCGTTTCCAAGCCTGAAATAAAAATGCATTTGTGCGATTCGAAATTGTATTTGAAAGTTAACGCTCCACTTTTTTTTTTTCTGCGGCGGGATGTGGGGCTTTATTGCTTTCACTTTTTTGTCGATTTTTCTCACCCAGCTTCTCGTGTTGGGGCTGAATGCTGAATTTATTTATTATGCAGCCGAGTCGCCTCTGCGAATCAGATTTGCCTCTGCTAATGGGAAAATCTCATTTCAGTGCATTTCTTGGATTTGCTCGATTTATCGCTATCCAAAATCAAAATTTATTTGAAAGTTGGACCGTAAGGCAGGGAAAGTTTGGTGAGTTTGATTCGATTTTTTTATGTCGAGGCAAACCCCAAAAAGGGGGATATGTTTGTGTGAGAAATTTCATAGAGAGGCCTTGACTTCATTTCCAGAAAAGGGAAGAGTTTTGTTGATTTATATACCTAATCTATTTTGATATAACAAAATTTATTATTTAACACGCCTTTTGCTGCCGGGTTTTGGGAAATAATCAAGTCTTAAAGTCATTTTAAAGTTTAGATATATGAGATATTTTCTCTATGTTAATGTGTCCGTAAAAACAACATTAAAAAAAAAAGAAATTAAATATTTTCAAACCACATCAACAGTATTATCTTGCCATCCTTACGCGAACTTCTTGCCAACAACTATTTAAGGAATCAGAATTTTTGTTTTAATTTTTAATCTAGTTGTTTTGATGTTCCAGCAATAGCTAGTCCGACTCACACTTGACGGGTTTTTTACTCTTTTCTTTTAATAAAATAAGTATAATTTCCTAAATTTAACATCAAATCAAATGTGATCCTGAACACCTCAGCGCATTTTATGTTTGGAAAGCTCTAATTGAAAAATATCTTTCATCCTTTTCCTTTAATTAGACAAATGTTCACTTATGCGCCGCACCACATGAGAGTAAAACGTTTTTATATGTGGTGAAGAGATGCTTTGAGCAACGAGATCACATGCAGCTATTAATTTGAAGTGAAAACGTTTCAAAAGCAATTAGAAGTCCGAGGAAGGAACTCAATTGCTCTTGCCAGGAATCTGTCTATGTGCAGGAGGAGGGCTCGGGAAGACCAGGAGCACCTCCAGCCAGAGCAACCAGTTGCAAAGGGCGCGTGATGGACGCCCATAAATCGAAAGGAATGAGGAAGCCATCAACTGGTGCAATTTTATTGTCCAGCTCCAGGTCAGTCCATCATGGGCCTGGACGAGGAGCGCCGTCGATGGTTTACTCATTTAGCTGCCGTCCGGATCACTGCTCCTTGGCATTTTGCCCGAATGAAAGTAATTTCCACATGAGGCCAACGGAGACAGGTATGTTGGAGCCACCGGTGCTCCGCTCTACAGAAATCCCACCTACATATGCCACCAATTGCAATATAAAACGAGGTGCGACGATCTCGGCATAGAAAAGTAGGCGAAATGAAATAAAAGTGGGAAAAAAAGAGGAAAATATTTGCACTACTTTTTGCGTCGTAATGCGATTGATGGAATTATTCAAAGGTCGCTGACTAAGTGGTCGTTTATAAAATCTGCGAGAGGCGCGCTGCCAGGCGAGCCCTGGTAACCAACTCTGCGCCCCCAGCGGAGCCCCCACCCCCCCATTCTCTCCACAGGGAGGTATTTTGCACGTTATTAGCTCCAACAGTTTTGTCACCTGGCCGAGGCCCCCCAGCACGGCACACACCGCAGACAGTGCGGGGGTGGCTCACATTTGAAAATTGGATTTCAGATCTTTTAAAGCTTCATGGCAAAGCAAAATGATGTAAACTATGCGCCACTTTTCTCGATTAATCACAATAAAAGGGATTTGCATAGTTATGCTAATTTTGTTGCGCATTTCTCAAACAACAGATAGGTAAAAATAAAAATATTCCGTGAACCCCTAGAAAAATCTCATTAGCGGAAGAGGTTGCTTTGGTTCAAGGAAATCTGCTTGAGCCTTGAAGGCAAGCTCTGCCGCATTTTAAATTAATTATCGCACTACTTCCAGGCGTTACACAATTTCGCGGACAATAATGCACCTATGCAAGGGAATCTGCTGTTCCTGTTCATGCTACGAACGGCTCAGCACATGCCAGAGGTTTTTCCGGTGAAAAATTGGAATTTTCTCACCAAGAAAACATCGGACTCAGAGTCACTAGCAAGTGACAAGATTACATTTTTCATGGGTGGAAGAATAGAAAACGGAAAAATTGGCCGTGTGATTGTCTTGTCTTGTCTTGCGGCAACAATTAGAATGCTCCTGATGCGAGGTACGATTTTTGTAGATCACCTATGGCGATGTAACAACGCTCCATGGAGTTCCGCTCTGCAAAAACTATAGACAATATTTTCTACAGTCTGCGGGTACGGCGTTGAACTGCGCCTTTTTTTCTAAGTATAAGCAAAACTATCTGCGGAGGTGGTTGGCAAAATTGTTAGATACTTCAGCAAGCAAAAAACTTGTCTTAAATACTCCAAGCGTCCGATCAAATGTGATGGACATGACGTTGCCTATCTATGCGTAATTGACGCTGTTGAAGGTTTCTTTTGGATAGATATTGCTTCGTGGCCATTTTCGGCTGCTATTCATGCAAATTATTCTTGGGAATTTTGGTCTGGAGCTTGTGAGATGGCAAATAGCGTTTAAATGATATCGACTATGATTATTTTTATTACCCGGCATCACTGCAAGGTGAAACTATAGTTTCCGACTTTATTTAAATATTTGCGTAACACAAAACATATTTATAAATACTGAAAATTTAGTTACAGATAATCGTAGAGTTACTTATTAATTTCAATTAATAAGTATGGCATACAAAAAGATTAAATAAATAATTAAATAAAAATTTCAATTATTATATATCAAAGATAAAAACGATGATATTCAAACAGGCAAACATGTTTATTAAACCTTATAAAAGAAGTCTGTATGCTTTTTTATTTTATTTATTGGAGTCGAGAACTTCATATTTGTTAATTCATAATTGATGAAGCTGTGGTCTTTCTTGGTCAGATTATTGAAGCTCTCTAATGGGCTCTTTTGTCGTCCTGATGGGATTTATTCTTGTTTTGTGAAATATTCTCCTTCCGTTCCTTGTTTATTTAATTTTTTTATTATTTTTTTTCTTTATAAAATCGACATTATAAAAACCTACTGGACCATTGCGAGTGATGTTAATAATATTAATATACCTAACATTCCAGCCTTGGAAATGTGTTTTAGTTTTTGAGACGATTGAGAAATGCCACTCGTAATAGGTTTCTTATTGTAAACTTAGAGTCCGACAATAAAAACTTTGAAACTTTGGTTTTCTGATGTTCTAAGTTTTCTCTTTAAATTGTTTCATAGGTTTTTCAACATATTTCCTAAAGGTTTTAAATAATCTTTTCTAATGGTACTTAATGGGATTGATTTAAGATGGAGGATAACTATAGAAGAAATTTTAGATTAGAATGTTTCAAGAAAGTCTGGGCATAGTCTGGTTAAATTCGTATTGAAACAAAAATTTTGTTTTGTTTCGAAGTTTATGTAAGGTCGCGAATTACCCTTAATGATGTAGAAAGTGTTAATTGAGAATTTTCTTTAGACGACTATTCACATTATTAATATGCATGATCTTAAATAGAGCATTACGTACTCTGAATGTATTAAAATTCGAATACCTACAAAAGAAAGTGCATGTCTATTATAAATTAATGGTCTACTTGCCAATTAGTGCTGAACTTAACAACTACATTTTTCGTCAAAATTTCAACCTGAAATGAACCAAAAAACGTCTTCGCTGAAAGGCCGTCGCAATACGAAAAACTGCCATAAATCAGGTTAAGGCTCATCAATCTTCAGCAAAACCCACAAATTGCATCAATTAGCAATTTTACGTAATTCCACTTGCGCACATCATCGCTGCCCGGAAATGAAGGCATTATTAATACGTTAGAAGTCATAGGCACCCGTTGCATCACCATAACCTCTCTGGGGGCTCCGTTCGGCGGAATACCTGGGCCCCTTTTGTGTCCACAAATACCTGAGTCTGTTACCCAGAAAACGGTGGCGGTTCGTTAATTTTTCCGACAATGTTTTAAGCGTGCGCGCTTGCGCATGCTCAGGTGGCTGGTGCTGCTTCCGTCTGTGTATGTTTTTGAAATTTTCACGTTTTTCAACCGAAACGGCTCAATGGACTTGTGGCATCTGAAGATAGATTTGAGCGAAACGCCACCGCTTCACCTCGCGGCGGCGACGTCGACGTCGACTGTGGATTATGGTTTTGAGTTTGAGTTGGTTGTACAGTCCCATTGCGTCGCCAAATCGCATGAGTGCACTCAGCATAATGCCAGCGAGTGGTCAGTTGCTGACTCGCTTCTTCTGTTCACTGTTCGAAATAAACGTCGAAGTAGCGGTAGTTGCGTGGATTGTTTTATTTTTTCAAAATGAAAAAATCACCTCGACTATCGGGGGCTGTGTGGGACAAAAGTTGGAAAGCTGGTTGGGCATGCGCTGTAAGAAATCGCCTGAAACGATTTGCGCGATAAGATAAGGCGACGAGGTTTGTGACTAATTTTAATTGCCTAGAGCTTGTTAAGTCGGTCTGTGGCGTCTCTCTTTGTGTCCGATTCACCTGTTCTCATTAGCAGGAAAAACTCAGTATTCCCTGAGAAAGCTCATAAATGGTTTCTTTTTCATCTTCATAGTTTGTGGCATTCATAATTCTTTCGAAACCACTTATCGTGTAGTTTTTTGTGGGTCATTTCACAGATTCTGTTTATTCTTTCCTGTTCGGAGTCATTCAGTAATATTTTTTTTTTTCGTATTGAGTCGTTTAAGTGGTATCACCGCATTCCATTCTTATCTTGGAAACGTATCAAAGGTATGCTCTGTAAACTAATTTGGCCTAAAACAACGTAGGATACGTTATCTACAAATTAATCTATTTCATAAACTCTGGAAATAATCTTACCGATTCATTTTATTTTTCAAGTCTTTCAACTCAGTAGTAAAAATAACTTGATTTAGATCGACTGTTTGTTTACAAACTTTTCTGTCTGTTTGTCCTTCATTATGTCTGTTATCTTTTTGTCTGTTTATCTGTTTGCTTGATGTTGTGTATGTTTAACCGCTTGCTACTTCGTTCATATTTTATCTTTTGGAGAAATTGAGTGAAATAATTAAACATAGCTCGGCAACATTTTTGTTTCCTTACAACCAACATAATTTCTACAAGATACTTTTTTTTGCAGATTACGTATATTACGTATACATATACATATGTATTTTTGAAATATAATTAAAAAGCCATCCTGCGCCGTCCATTAATTTAATCAGTAGTATAATGATTAAAAAGTGTTTGAAGTCGTAGGCTAATAATTTTATCCACATAAATTTATGTATACCTAATTAGCCCAATTTCTGATAGCGACGACTGGAACATTTAAAATATGCAACAAGCGTCAAGCTCTCTGATAGTGCCCGGTTGTTTTTAAATAACCTACTTTTTGAATAGATTTGAATTTCGTCGGAATGAATACATTGGCCTTCGACTGCAACGATAATTTTAGTTCATAAGAGTTTATGGGCGTTTATTATTTATTTTCAAACTGTTATAACTACTTTTAATTTTTAGAGTTATCCTTCTATCTAAGAAGTCACAATCTAACTAGCAAGCTTAAATAAACAGTTCAAAAGTTGATTTTATTAAAAACATTTGGTGTCCCTCAGGGATCCGTCTTATTCCCAATGTTATTAAATGTGCTAACACATTCCATATATGTACTGCCTTCTCGGCTACATTATTATTTATCTCCCATTGTATATCAGCGCTCTCAGATCAATTTCACATTTTGCATTTTTTCTTGTAGTTGTGCCATATAATTAGCCATTACGAGGGGCAATTATAATCAGATCCATTAAAGCGTTCTGTGCGGGTAATTAGCATAGCAAGCAAGAATGCATGCACGGAAGAGAGATGATCGTTAAGGAATCTTTTTCGTTCCAGCTACTTAAAAGCCGCGTTTGTGGCCCACCGCGAAGCAAATTTTTTTCCTCGCCGCGTGATGATTAGGTAATGTCGTCCCCCTTAACCCCATCACCTCGTAAATAGCATTTAGCGGCTGACGGGTATAAAATCAGCTACCTGCACCAGGGCCAGTCAAAAGTTCGCCGGGATGCGGCCGGTAAGCGCATATTGAGTTTCATGAGATTTCAGTTGTATTTCCATTAATTGGATTTTTCCGCTTTTTTTGCGAGCACTTCGACTGGGCATATATTTTTTGTCGTATTTTGCTCTTGTTGCTGATTTACAACTGTTTTTCTTTTCGTTGTCGACAAGAAAAGCGCGCGGAGAGTGCGGCGCAAATGTTTCAGAAATCAGCGGAACGAAATAAAGAGCGCACCGAGATTTGCTCAGCCGTGAACGGATTTAATTAATGACATTCAGCCGTAGTCCCGCCTACACTCGCTCTAGGACTCGCCGGAGTTCTAGTCGACCTGATTTTCCGGCTATCCGGCACGAAAGTCGAGGTATCGCACCGTAACGCTTGCCGGCACTGCGCGGCAGCCCCAGTTTTTCATAATTTAGCTAAACAATTTTCAATATCTAGTGCTCATTTCGTCATATTTTGATACAGGGTGTCCTAAAAATCAAAATTTGATCTAACTAAAAATTTAATTCATGGAATAATTATGAAATCAGCCCCATTTTTACAAATTATCAATATATTTCTACATTAGTTAAAGAGTTGTGAGTACTAACTTACTTAGTAAAAGACATTAAAAAATTAGATACTATGTAAATTAGAATAAACTATCTACAATATAATATATATTCAATTAGTTAACAAAATCATTTCTTACTTTCATTTCCACTAAATTTTGATTTGAAAATTTCCCGGTTTCAACCATAGGTCTAAAAAGTATATATTTCATAATTTTATGCATATAGACGAAGGATTCTGTGGTTATATTTTAAATTAATAGCTGTGTTTTTTTTTCGTCTATTCAGGACAAAAAGAGATTTTACTTAGATTTGAAATTTATCTTAAATAACCTATAGTATCCTGAACAGACTATAAACGAAATTTAGAATATATCATATCTTTGAATTTTTTTTAAAAAAATTCAAACAAAATTCCATGAAACAAGAGAATTTGACATAAATTTTAAAGCAATATAATAATTGTGAAGTGAAATTGAATATGCTAAATATTCTAAATTTTATTTACAGTGGGTCACTAGTACAGGAAAGATTTAAAATTGTCTAAAAATAGCATAAAATTGCAATGACTGTTTTTCACCTTTAAGTCAAAAATTAATCTGAAAAATGTTCAGTTCAAGATTTGAAGTTTTCCTTGAATTAAAATCATCAGAAGTATGGTACTAGCCGCTTATCAGGACAATAAACACATACTATAGACTAGAATTTAAAAAGTGCCTTTTGCAGCACCTATAATTACATATTACTTATAAAAACTAATATTAGTATAAAAACGCTTGGTATGCAGGTAATGTTTAAGCGTTTTGGACCAACCAAAGCACTACCGGCTTGGCTTGAAATGTATAAAGTGAGCTTCGCAGAGTTTTGGAGCTCAGTAGGCTCATTCCAGAAAGATTTCGCTGAGCAAGCAGCTTGTGTGGAAATGGTTTGTTTCCTTCCATCCGGGAAATTGTCCTCATCCCGAAAAAGCTGGACCCCGTTGTCAGGGTAATAAACCACTTTCGTTTGATTTACGTGCTGCCGCTACGTGAAATTGTGTCTTTCTGCGCGCTCACGGGCGCTCCGCTGGCGGGCTGGCAACTAGGCACTTCCTCCCTTCCGTTTCCGGAGGGCAGAGCCCCGTCAAGGCGGCGCAGGCTGGCGCAGATAAAAAGCCGGGAAGATGTCAATTATGAAAAAGGAGTGGAAGTGATCCATAGCAATTTTCCGCAACAACAAAAAAAGGGTGTCGACGGCGACGGCAGGTTCCTTGGGCCCCAAAACGATGCTACGTGATGGCTGGTTTTATCCCCGGCGAAAGATGTGTATAATAACACTCACGACTGGTCGGAAAATGCTCCGCAGTATGGAGCTCCACAGCCGGGGCCCATTTAGCAAAAAGCGCCAATGGGTGCTCCACCTGGAAACGAAGCAATGCCAGCGATTTTATGGAACTCGCGCAATTTGCATGAAAAGCAGGCTTCGATCGGCCCCGGCAACTATCGCACTATGCGAAATAGGAGCGATTTTAGTCGCGTCTCGTCGCATTGATTGCGCTAAATTTATGTGAAGCGGAATAGTCACGAGCCTTTTCCAGACGCAAATTGCCACCTGCAAGGAAAGAATTTACCTTTTTTTCCCTCAATTATTTCAAAAATGCCGGAGTCATTAGAAAACTAAAGATATTATCCATCTACGGTGCAGTTAGTCAGGTGTATGTAAAATGCTTGTGAAGAAAAATCTTACTATAAAAACGTGACACCACGTGGTAATCTATCAAATTCAAAAGACGACGGGGAGGTAATCAATTTTCGATTAAGCTGATGGCAATGACTAAAGCTTTAATTGCGCTGTCTTATTACAAATAAAATCTTATCTATAGCCAGTCTTGTTAGATTGTGGTCGTTCTATAAGATCTATTTTTAATTCATTTTTAAGAAAAACAATTTTTTTTAAAAAATTAAATAATTTATAATTGAATGTGTTTTTAGCGGCAATATTAGGTATGTACAAAATTATCACAATTTGTTTCTTTAAACAAGAGAAATTGATTTTGTGTTATTTAATTTTTTTTCGTATTTGTTCTACCAACTCTAAGATGGTGAACATGCAATAGCTGAATACGTGGCTGAATAAAATCCTGCAGTAATCGTGTTAGGCGAAACAAATTTCAAGCAATTCAGGTAGAAAATGCGGAATAGGTGGAATAAAATTCTATAACAGGGCTGCTGTCCAGGTTCCACCTTGCGTTGTTAGACCTACCACAAATCACCTAATTACGGCCTAACCAGCGAACCAAGATACCACGCTGGCTCGGCAATTTTCCGCACAGCATCGACTGCTGTCGCCGTGCATTGTACCCACTCAGCGGTTGCATAACCACTGCCCACTGGCCGCTGTTTACTCCGTGCGTCTATTGACCTTCCTCCGTGACCTGCGAGAGGTAGGCAACACTGTGGCCAATCAATAAGCAATCAAAATACCTCGCCAATTTCCCTTCTATTGAAATCCGCGGGCTCGCTCAGCACCTGCAGCGGCTGCAAAAAGTGCATCGGATTGGGTTACCGCGAGGTCACTGCAACCTCATCGGCACGCTGAATTGCATCGCGCAGAGCTTCGGCAGCATCCGTTGCGTGAAAGTTGGTCACACACGGGATTTTCTCGTGCGCGAAAATATTTCTTACGTTTTCGCGCGAACGAAGATTTCTTTCTTTCGACGCAATTGAAGCAACAGCGGCCGCTTCTTCAGCTGGAGGCTAAGCGGTGGCTGAGTTTGTTTTTCTTGAAGATCCGTCCGCCATGCGATGCAAAACTTGAAACTTGTTTCGCCAGCAATCTGAGATTGTAGAGTGCGGTGGATCCGTGGCACCGAAGCACACCCTCTGCAACTGCACCTTTGGGTCCATGTTCGGAGCCTCGGAGCGCGCGGTGGCTTTCCACTTTCAGCATGACCGCGCAGGTAGTAGCGCTAGATCAGTTTTGATCTAGTTTATGCATATTTAGCTCGAGAGACAGCTCATCGGAGGATGAAGCTCTAAACTTGACTCCGACACGGTTCGTGTTGTGTACACACGCCGGAGGAGACAGGTCGTTGCACCTCTGCGCGGTGTTGATCGCGGCGACTTCTTCCTTTTTGCTGCGAAGAAACCTGAAAACAGACACCTCTTCGCGGCTCTTCAAGATCGGCCGCTGGGTGCTGCGCCGATGCTCCAATGGCTCGTCAATTATGTGGCACACTCTGGGCTGGGAAACGACACACCTAAGCCCGGATCATAAGAAGAAGAAGACGGAAAGTCGTTTCACTAGCAGTTTCTAGCAGCCTTGTCTTTTGTTCAAATGTTCGGTGTTCAGAGAGAGTTTCAGGCCTTTTTCTAGCCGGAGTTGATCTCCAGAAGCAATGAGACGAATTAGCATCCAATTAGGGACGCATACCCGCCGGCTTCCATCACCGAAACCGAATGTTTCTCAACAAAACTGGTCAAGTTGACTAACGGAAATGTTTTTTCCTTTTCATCATTAATTATGCAAATTCACGGCGCATTTGGCCGGACGCAAAATTCTTCGAATTTGTGTCACCGAATTCCAGCCAGATGTGCGCGCCTCGTTTTACTGCATTCTGCGGCGACGCCAAAAGGAGCACTAGTGCCTGGCTCAAGTGCCCATTTTGGGGCCAAACTGGGAGCTCTGCAGCTAGTAAATGAAGCGTAAAATAATCGGTTCACTTCCACGCGGGTAAAAATATATATCTATTATACAGAGAGAGTCATATGACTCGGCTTAGAAAAATGAATGATACTCCCAAAATAGGTTAATTTTTATACCAGCCTCTTAATCTTTCCTCCAAATTTTTCAAATTTTGCATTATTATTTAAAATGGCTCAGTACTTTAAATAAATATAAAATTGGTTAATTTAGGATGCCTCGTCTTTTCCGATTTTGTTCTGCTGTCCATTATGTATTTATAACTCTACAATATTTGCCTGTATTTGCTTTAATTGGTCTACATACAACTATGCCCAATTCTCTTTTTCAGTTTTTCATCAAATTATTCAGAATTTGAAGAAATATGACAGATAGACAGTATGATGGACATACACCCAGATAATACCATAATTAATCCGTATTTCAAAATTAATTAAAAATGATCTAAAAAGATCGACTATAATTCTTCAAAATGTTGCTATATTTCTGAATTTCATGTTCAAAAACTTAAATTAAAAGATTTTTTCGACAGAATTGAACTAATCGTTTTAAAAAAAAAATTATCTTGTGTTATATTCATTTAAGTTTGACATCATTTAAACGGACTCAGCTACTATCTTTGGCCTCTAATTTCAGGTGAAAATGTGGAAATGGTTCTATCATACTTAGGTGATTAACAAAAAATCGAGTTTTCTAGCGTCTCCGGCGCCACTTATCTAATAAGTGCAATTCATCAAGCGGTTCTTTGGTGCAATTAAAAGTTGCGCTGCAATTACAGCGGTACTATCGCAAAGAGATCTTAACGATCACCTTAACTGTTCCGCCTTATCGCGGTAGTCTGTCCGCGTTTTCGCAACTTTTAATTTGATTTAATCAAAAAATTGCCTCTAATTTGCGGGATGAGATTCGTGACGGATTCCAGGCCTGTTCCGCGTTGTTTGGTACGGTGGCATGCTCCAGCCATCCGTTGCCCCAGTCTCCTGGCCTGGGACCTCACCTGCAATTTGCGTCGTTTGATGACCTGCTAAAAACTCAAATTGTCGCCAGATAGAACCTTCCCGAACTGGACGACTTTTTTAGTTAAGCACGCGGGAATTAGCGTAATTAGCCCCGTTCCTGTGCCCCGCCGGGACTTATTATTGCTTTTATTATTTCCCTTCTGCATCCATCCGAAGACAGCTCATTTTTTTCCTGCTGGTCCACTCTAATTAAACTCCAGTCCTAGTGACAGCGTGGTGGGTGTTCCCGGAGGAAGACCCGGGCTTCTACGCGTTGCAGCCTCGCTGATGCTGCTGCTTTCCAGGACAGTCGGGCAGATGATGTCCCAGGGAGATGCGTCCTCGAGGAAGGGTACCAGCAAGCCCGCTGTCTGCCTCCAGAAGATTTCAATTAATTTTGAAGCAAATGACAAAGTGATGAGGCGATTGTCATCTCGTTCCCGGAGACCTTTCTTTGCAGACTACTAATGTCCTCTGAGTGAAAAGGAGTGTAGTTGAAGCTGCGAGTTAATTGACCTTAATTTTTTCTTTCTTCATTTTATACTAGGCTTGGGAGACATTAGTTTATGTTGGACTTTAAAAGGGAAAAAATGTGCCACCCGTGATAATTAACATTTATGAAGTCAATGACAATACTTAGGAAGATGGGGAAAATCGTCTTTTAGCTGGATTTACAAATACTTATAATACATGGAGGTGACTATTTTCACCTTAAAACGTGAAACCAGAAACCAGAAACCAGAAACCAGAAAAAATAAATTCACAGTAAAAGGAAAATCTTTATTTAGTAGGCATTTTGTAAAAGGAAAATCTTTAGTTAGTAGGCATTTTGTAAAAGGAAAATCTTTAGTTAATAGGCATTTTGTAATTTGAATGAATTTATTTTTTCTGGTTTCTGGTTTCTGGTTTCTGGTTTCTGGTTTCACGTTTTTTAAGGTGAAAATAGTCACTCTCAATACATACATATTTATATGGAGCTCTATAGGTCTTTATTTCTTAGAGTTTTCTTTGAATTTAATATGTGATATACTTTCTTTCAATTTTGTTTATTTTGACTGTAAATTTCCATTATATTCAAGAATTCAAGTACCTATTTAAAACGACTAGTGTCCAAACAATATTATTTCCTAATCTTCATTTTCAAAACCACTCTTTATCTCAAAATTATAGGTACAGTCTTCAGGTTGGAGTTTAAATTCAGTTAGATTAGCTGATCGCAAGATTTTTTTTCACAATTTATTGGAAAAATATCGTAAATCTTTGATAAATTAATTATCAGTGTATAAAATTTGATTAGTTTTAATGATTGCTTTATTGTAAAATTTTAAGTTGTTTTACTTTTTAAACTAATAACGAATACTGTGAAACATGCGGACTTAGTTTCCTTTTATATACTAATCGTTTTTCCAATTTGTTCTTAATTACTGTATAGCTATAGATAAAATAATAAGTAAACAAGTAATCAAATAAAGCTTAAAACCCCTTTTTTCCATCTTTAAACAATTCGCCCCCGAAGAGGTTAAATTTGTTCGTTCTTACTTCAAATAGGAAACTCCGTACGGGAGCAGCTATTTAAACTTATCATTCTTAAGTCAGATCAAGCTTAAAGAAAAATATGTCTTTTCTTGTATTAAGAATAAACGTGCCAAAATCAATATTATGTGTAGTTTCTTCCAGTTTTTCTCTCAGTGTATGGTTTTACTTTTTACAACGAAAAATCTGAATGTATTAATTAAGAAACACAAACTCTATGATGAGAGCGGTTATTAAATATTCGTCAGCTCCTTGATGAGACCGATTTTCTTAAGCAAAGAGCCGCATTTTGAGCCTTCTTAATTTCCTCAATCAATGATTCGGATCTGAAGGTTAAAGCATCCAATTTGCCAGGGGTTCCAGCAAACCGTCGCTTTAAAAACTAATTTAACGATCACACAGGCCATCAGCGATGTTAGCTCATTCCCACTAAGTGGGTTTTTTCCACCTCCCCAGCCTTCGTCCGGGTTGTCAATTCATTCGATACAAATCAGATGAACAAAACAATCAGCTAGCGAGAAAAAAGAAACAACAAAAACGTTTTCGAATTGCGTCAGAGAAGGGTTTGCCCTCATCCGGGCATCACCCACATCTCAGCTGGACTCAGAGATTCGACGACGGCGACGACGATGGCAGCAGTGCCCCATTTACCCCGAGGGCATAAATAGAATGGAAAACCTGCCGACAAAAGGCGTTTTGTTTGCACTACACAAATTGAAAATCATCCGCATCAGAGGAGCCCCAGCAGCGGCGCCCCAATTCGCCCCAGAGAGTGTCAACAGAGGCCGTTGCGCTTTTTGTTTTAACTTTATTTTGTAAACTAGAGAATCAGCCACCAGCGCTAAATTCGCAGTGCAGGTGGCCCTATCTTAGCTATTTGCTTAGCCAGGGGGAAACGAACAGAATCGTTTTATTCTGCTGCTTTTTCATTGTTGCATTTTTCAAATTTCTCTTTATGCGCAATTTCGAGGCACAGCAATTGCGCAAGGTGCTGCACCGAACACACCTGGCCGTGTAGCAAATCGTGTTAACGCCCAAACCGAAAAATTGGATAAAATGAGCATTTGTGGACTCCCAAGGTACCCCCACAGCCTCCTTATAAAATCAAGTTTATCTTCTGGTACCTGATTACAACACCGCAACATATCCTGTATAGGTGCGATGCTCTCCAGGTGCTTTTTAATTGCATTTGCCGTAAAGGCGACCTCATCTGGTTAACAAAGTTCCCGTCCCAGCTCAGATTATGCTAACTAGCAATCAGGGCGATGAACGCTCTTCCAGACCGGGGCCCAGTCCTCTTTTAATTACCAAAATTCGGGGCCCCATTACGGCCATCCATTGTTCAGGTGAGATTAATTCCAGGGCGATAAATTGCGCCGGGAACAGCGACAATTACGAGAAAAGCTCACGGCCCAAAACGCTGTAAAAGCGGAAACAGCCTCTGGGAGTGAGGTAAACATAATTTTTTAAGGTCTCCAGGGAGCAGGATTATATCGTCGGTACAAACCTCACCTGGGGAATTGTACCTGTGTTATCTGGGGATATGGAACAAATGCCAAATGAACCATTTTCGACATTAAATGCCTGTTAACATTGATAGTACTCTTGAAAAATTTGCAGGTGTTATGATGATTTTGAAATAGTGCACGTATAAAATTCTAAATTTAGTTCAAATTCTATCTATCTATCAAATTCTACTAAAAACCACATTAACACTTTGACTGCCGTGTCACCCACATATGGGTGACATGTAATAGCTGAATATGTTGCTGAATACAACTTTAGCAGCCAACGTGTTAAGTTTAAAATTTAATAGTTGAATCTTGAATTCTCGATTTTGGACAGCAAATTTTAAATTAACGATTTCGTAAATCCCTAGAAAGAAATAAACATGAAATTGTTGTTTTATTAAAATATGTCCAAAATTTCTATCACAAGCATTGAAAACATCTATTTTATTTTAGGAGAAGATTAAAGAAAATAATCAGGGCTAAAAGGGACAACAGAAATTCGAACGTATGGTTTTATACTACATATTTAAGGTACTTAGTGTAAATGACCTCTTAATTTGGTCTTAATTGAATTTTCTGAGATTCAACAAATAATATGTTTTTAAATGGGATGTAAATTATTCAGAATTTTATTAGAGCTACCTATGCATAAACATCCATTAATTCGTAACCATTGTATAAAAGTTAAAAATAAATTAAAAATTCCCATTCTTTTTACAGAAATTTGATGAAATTTGGGTGCGTTGAGAAGAGAGGCTCAAGTTAAGTGGAGCCCTCCTCTGGAGTCGCAATTAAAATTGAATGTCGATGAGCCCAAGGTGGAGGCGGTGTCTATTGTTAGCGATCTGGCGTGCGTCTTGTTGATTACTTGAATTATGAACGCCTCTGAAAATGGCACCGTGTATCTGGCGGACTGTAATAACACAATCGACGGAGCCGGGAGCGGTTTTGTGCCCCCAAAGGAATGCTGCTCTCGTAATTGAAGCAGCTTTTTTCATACACTGCATTTAGCCTTTAGCTAGAACGCTGTTTTTTTCAAACGAAGAATTAAAAGAGATCGAGGCAATGGAACGTGGAAAGACATTTCCCAGTACAATGGAGACACTTTTCCGAATCGCAGGTCTTGAATTTTTTTCCAATTTTCAACGATAAAACCGTGCCAGAGGCGCGGGGGAGAAACACTCGGTGTTAGAAGCTGTTGATGATCTTCTATTGGGGTCACGAGGAGATGTAATGTTCATTTTCTCTTCGCGTTTTCCCTTGTCCATAAATTCAGTGCAACTTTCAACGACGAGTGCCATAGAATTTGAAAAATTACGAGCTCTTCCGGGTGTTTCTGCAATGATGCTAAAGCTCTAGAGCTGAGGAGGTCCCAATTCATTAAGGAGGAGGGAAAGAAGTAGGTAAAGACACTGGAAAGAACGAATTCAGAAATGTTTCTGTGAATCTAGACAGCCTCTGAGTGAATGCTAATAGCATAACCAAACAGAAACAAACAATGGATTGTCACATGCGATGCAAACAAACGTCTCAAATGCTCTTATTTTTAGCGAAAAGACACTAATTTCTGATTTTGTGCAGGCAAACAAAAATCAACTTCAAGTTATAGTCATATTTATTAAGGGAATCTGATTTGGCACTTTCTATTTTACTTTAGGATATAAATATAATACCACCAACTGCCATACGATTTTATACAACAGTCACAAAATAAATTAGGATTTACTTTTTTAATCTTTATTCTCTAATTAAAATATATATGGCATCGATTTTAACCCTGAAATAAGAAGTCATTTTATAGGCGACTTTACTAAGATGTTTTTGGGAAGTTATACCTTATGTATTGTTATTATTTTTATTTTTACATTATTCTGTTCCCGCTGATTACAAATTCGGAAACGAAAATGTTTTCTAGAGTAGAGTTCAAAGTTGACCCTTTTGAAACGGAAACTCTATTAAATGTTGTCAACATTCAGACCTTAAAATTACCTCCAAAATTAGTTTTTCCATGTTCTCTGTATTGCTGATTACAAATTCTTAGGTATATTTCCTTGGTATTGCTTGGCTTGGAGTTCATAAACTCAAAAATATAAAACTGCATAATTCAGCGTACTATTCTCTGAAACTGAATTGTGTATTCAGCAGACAGACCGTAAGTGAACTCACCCATGTATACATTTTAGGGTATTTCAAATTATGCTTTAAAGTAAAGATAATGTAATTAGAATAACAATTAATTTTTTTCATATTATGGGCAACGTACGCCCTAATAGGCTTAAAACAACAATTACTTATTATTATTTATTTTTAATAAATTGCATCGTTTTTCTTTCCAGCTGGAGAGCTTGGTAATGCTGTGCAAGATGCCTTCGTTATTGCTGTCGAACAACAGGCCCGTGAGAGGCTGCAGCGATTGTCAGCTCTCAAGCGGGTCACACCAGTTGATATGTCACAATTATCAATTAAGGTAACTATGCCTGTCCACGTCAATCTCTACAATTGAACTCTATTTCAATTTGTCCCATGGAATCCAGGCAAATCAATCTTATGCTAGTGCAGCCCAGCTGCATGCCTGAGGCGCGCGGTAACTCCCAACTCAGCTCGATCGATCTCGTTTCGTAAGATGCTTTTTGATATTATGATTAATAGCACGTTTTTTGTGACCTCCACTTTTGGCTGATGTCGTCGAAGTGCATTATGCTATAGGTATATCACGTTTCATAAAGGTGCATGTACCATCAGCCTGATTGCTCCATTTGGCTGTACTCTGTGGCTGTGCCTCTGTCTATCGCTGGGGCATGGATTTGAAATTTTGATGAGATCTCGGTCGGCCTGAAGTGAATATTGAAAACGGACATCTCCTGGTCCGCGCCTCCGATCACGATGATGAATGACTTGCGGAGCGCTACTATGCCTTTTTCAATCCCTGATATATTCTGGTATTCCGGAGCCCCAACGAACGAAGCACCTATCAGTTGTGGAACAAAAGGCCAGCCTGAGAGTGGGCCCGCACAGATTGAGGTGGGTGGCTATGAGTCAAAGTATTGAAAAGTTGAAATCCGGAGCTGATTGATGCGTCCGCGGCTTTACCCCCCGAATATTTCTTCCGCCATATGGGCGCGATCCAAAGATCCAAATCGAGCCGCCTGTCCTCAGAGCCAGACTTAGTGAGACGGGTCCGGGGAGCGGCTGTGGTACCATAGAAACTTAGAGGCCTGTGAGTTATGGATTAATTAAGTTTTTGTGCTTCATTCAATTGAACTCCCGATGAAAACGCGTAGATTTATGAGCAGAGAACGTTGTGAATGGCCACAAAAGCTGGAATGCTGCTCTGAGGTCCATGCTGACATTCTGTGCATAGTCGGGCTTTACGGTAACAGTTTCAGCCTTGATGTGCATACTAATTAAATTCTTACTAAAAACTGCATATACTTATCGTGCTAATTAAATTTTACCACTAAAAAAGTTAAGGGACTAAAAAGCGTAGAGCGCTTTTGCTCTCATTTTGGTTTTTGTCTTTTCAGACTTTTAACCATAAATACCCAATTTTATATATTACTTTTTCAAAGTATTGCTGAAATCTATCTCACTCTATTTGGCTAAAAATGAATAGCTTCTTTTGCTTTTATCAATATACAAGAAAAAACAAATTATTGAATAACGAACAAAACCCAAAATAATATATATATGTACCTACAGATATAGGTATATATATATATAATATATTTAATATATTTAAATAAATATAGTCATATAAAAAATTGGAGCGGCTCATTTACTAAAATGTTTTTTTAAAAAAATGGTAATAATGTGTTCCTGTGTTTTCCTTATCACAACCTTTCAAAAAAATACTCATAAAGCTGAAGAGAAATTGTTCTTAATTTTTATTTCTGCAGCAAGCTAAATATTACGAAATAATGGCTTTTTTAATCTTAAAATGTCAGATTTTTGTTTTTACTACTGCATTTAAAAAAATTCATATCCGTTAAATGTTATTGATTCTGAAATTATAAAAAGTTGTTTTGTTTTGTACATTGTTTATAACTTCGTAAAAGCATTTGAATTTTTGTTTTTAATTTTTTTTTTCAAGTTAAAGATAAAACAAATATAAATTAGGGATTGTGCAAAACAATAAAATTTTCCATTCTTTTTCTCTACGCATATGTAGGAATGCTTCTTCTAAACAGCTATTTATATTTAATTGGTAAATAATTAGAAAGAGAAAATTTTTTTAGTGAGTGTAGCCCCCGACAACTCTATTAGAAATCTCAGATAAGAGAAAGTGATGCATCCGATTCAGTAGAATATCATTTTTCAAGGCATGCAAATGAATCAAATTCTCTATGGTAAATAAATTTCGAAAAAAAAATAAAGTCAAGCTGTCCCGCGATCGCTTCGTTACCCACGACAAGTAACCTTCAAATCAAATTAGCAGAAGTAATTGAAAACCCCATCGAGTGAAAGTAATCTGCGCACGTTTGAGTGCTACCTATCATTTTTGGTCATTGTCACTGGATTTTGAGACACTTCGGCTTCTTGGCTAGGCTCGCGAGCACCTTTCTTTCACTCTCTCAATTTTTACTTTCCGTTCATTTTTCATTCAGTCAATTTTTCCGCTCAGCCCCAAACGTGAAATGTCGTTGATTTTGCTTTCGAATGCAATAAAAGTGCGCGCCAAGTTAGCAAATAAATTCTCAAGTCACGAAGGTGCGCAGCGCGGCTGCGATTTTATTCTAAGCACGTAAGCTGCGCATGCGATGCTTGCTAACCCCGCGCACCTGAGTCGTGATGGTCTGGAGCTGGAGCTGGAAAGGTGTGTCCTGCCCCGTAAATGGAAGAAGCCTATTTTATGTTGGTTTTGGATTCGACTCGGCCCAGGCTTGATTTCAGTCGAGTCGAATCTAATCAACGGATGGAGTGAGATGATCAGATCTATCTTATTCTACACTTGCGACTGACGCCCGTATTTCCGGTGGGAGATTCGTCACGTTTTTCTCAAGGTAAATTTTGCTCAGATGATAGTTGCTAGGTGCCTCAGAACAATTCGGCAAGTAACATTATGAATTCTATGTTTCTATGAAAAACTATGTTCTATACTTTTGAAAAATTTCAATAAGGCGATGGTAAGGCACCAAGTTTTAAATCAACAGCGAAAAATGTGAAAATAATAGTTCATATGCTAAAGCTAAATCACTGAACATAATTTGAAG
The DNA here is from genome assembly GCA_963920795.1 of Eutolmus rufibarbis. Taxonomy (NCBI): domain Eukaryota; kingdom Metazoa; phylum Arthropoda; class Insecta; order Diptera; family Asilidae; genus Eutolmus; species Eutolmus rufibarbis. The sequence goes on from OY987206.1 coordinate 44,117,345, forward strand.
TTGAAACTCGATTATTAAAAATCGAGACTGAATGACTCTAATTTTTGGTTTAAGGATAAGTCTTATTTTCATAATATTCATAAAGCCTAAGTTTTAATTTTAAGCTTTGACCCGTCCCATGGAAGATTCAAATCATCAATAAAAGATAAAAATCTCAAAATTAAGATCGATGCCACCACGGTTAGGCCATTTTATCGTTAAAAACCAGTTTAGAATTTTTTTTGATCTCAATTCGACACATGCAGGTTTGAAATTTGGTGCCTAAATTGCGAGAAATCGAAATATCGGATGCAAAATACTTAGATACTTTTTTAAGATTGAAATTCTAGGCACTTTTGTGCTTTTGTGTCTTCGTTGTTGAGTCGACTCAAAATTAACTTTCTGAATAACCCCATAGAGTTCGTAATTTTTTTAAATTCTTGCCAGTTACATGCCAAACCCTAGATATCAGCATAACTGAAATTTATGACCAACGTACCTTTTACAGCGAAATATGACTCCCTAAAACTATGTGGGTATTACTATTATTGATTTATTTGATTAAACGCACACCCGTTGTTTAGATAATATCATAATATAAAAGCCTCTTAATTGTAGCATAATTCGAGTTAAAATCGAACTTATCATACTTTCCTGAAAAAGACAGTAACTCAAATCTCGAGTGAGGTGGGTGTAGCGAGTCCCACATCCCGCCGCGCAATTTTGCATCCAGCTCAGAACAGCGCTACATGCAAATTGGAGGTGTCCTCCAGACTCCGCCGCGCCGCAATAATTTCAAATGCAACAAATTAGCCGCTCGCACCCAAGCGGGCGGGGCATTACTTAAAAATTCATACTTCTCGCTGTTCGCAATCATTTTCCTTTGTTTCATAATTCCAACAGCAGAAGAATCCATCGCCTCGAGTGCGTTGACACGTCGTTTGAAGATGTAAAGAAAAAAATCGCCAAATTGCGTCGAGATGTGCGGGGCCCAACCCTGAGGCACTCTGTCGCCTCGGGGCCCCCGACGACGATGTCTGAGGAGGAAACCTCTAAATCTCGAGCCTGAGCACTTTCTTGATGGATCTCGGCGATGCTATGCATAAATTCCTGGAGCATGTGTCACACTGAGCCGCAATCCCGAGGAGTGCTATCCCGGGGAGCATGCTAATAAAGGCCATCCGAGCCACTCTGTTTTGGGACTAGCCGCCTTTGTTTTCTCATTTTTTGGGCTGCAGAGCCGCCGGGAAGGTTCGCCTTTTTCATTAGCCAGCCAGTCCCATTTTGGATTGATTCTTGGCAATTTTTGCTGCCTTTTACGGCGGTATAAAGTTTGCCTCAGAATAGGACATTACGAGAAGTTTTCCACTGTTTTTTGGCAACAGATGATTTATTTGGTAGTAAGTTTTTCTCTGAGGTCTCTGTTGCTTCAAGGGAGAGGTCCTCCAGCTTAGGACGGTTCCGGTGGCACAACATATGCTTCGTTGTAATCAATCTTGTCGCAAATGCTCCATGCGTCCACTGAATACAAATTGGGATGTATTACAGCGAATTGCTTGGGAAGAAGGCCGATACTAAAAGCTTTTTCAGAACCAAAAATATGGGTACAATAGAATATAATGTAATCCTAAGAACATGTTATTTTTAATAATTCCTCTTCAATTCATCAGAATTGAAATTTCTGAAATTCATTATGCTACAGTTAATAATGGGAATTATCAATATTACTACCAATGCAAGGAAGTAACGTGTGAAATTACACGTATAATTCATCATGCATTAAGTATTTTAATATAATTGCCTACTTGTGCTTTGTAAGTCTTCAGGCTGTTTCGCTTTCTTTTGGATTACATCCTTTTTTCTGGTAATTTTGATGATTTTATAAATAAACAACTACACAATACCTACAACTGCTTGATTTTATATCTATACAAATGTACACGTCGAACTTCTACAGTCTCTAGTAAAAATTAACAAGAAATATCCGTTCCTTTGGCGATTTTCTTTTAATGCAGGAAATCCTAATAAAAAAAAAAATAGCACATTAATTGAAAAAGTATTAAATATAAATCAATGTCTCACATATACCTTTTTGGAAATTTGAAAAACAAAAATGAAATTGGGCTTCCAAGTTTAAATTGAAAACTTAAAAATTTTGAAATGCAAATTTGTGTTTTTAAAATTGCTAAAACTATAGTATTCATTTAAAGGAAAGTTGTTGTATCAAAAGTGAATAATTAATGGAACATTCGACGCAACAAATTGTAAACTCTGCACTAGATCAACTCTTAACTTTGAATTATAATAAAAACATACTTGTTTATTAAAATTTATTGCAAAATTAGAGCTAAGGTTATTTTCAAAGTACTGCTTTCGAATTTACTATCAATATTTGGAAATTTAATATGGCCTAAAAGGTTTCTTAAATTCAAAATATTTTGATGAAATTTATTCAACTGTGCAGCTACTACTTTCTAGCATTAAAATTTAAAAGTTCAATATGGGATCCAATGTGGCGAATAAAAATTTTAAGAGTTCAAAATTTTGCAATTTTATATGACACACCTAAAATGTGATATTGTTTTTTGTTTTCTAGTTAAATCAACAAAATCACACAAAAGGAGGCCCAACGACAACGCACGACTTGAGTTTCCTCAAGGAGGCTTCGCCCATTTATGTGACCTCGCTGACGAGCAACCACATAACGCCGGGCGCGTCCACACTAACAACAGCAACTGCTTCAGCGACGACTGTGACGTCCTCATCGTCCGGAGCCGTTGTGTCGTCACAGGCCGGGCAAACGAACCCGAACTACATCCCAGCGGGGCAGAACAACAACATCAACAGCAACAACAACACCCCGAACGAGCCGCTGGGGCACCCGGGACTCCCTGCCTCAGCCCCGGCGCACCACGGGAACAGCAAACCGCCTCCGGGCAGCTTCCACACGACCACCGCCGTTGTATCGTCTTCGTCCCTCTCGTCGGCGATCTCCCTCTCGACGGGCGCTTGCCCGCCCCCTGAAGTTAGTAGCAAGCCTGCGAGTGATAGCAGCGTCAAACGTCCAGAAAAATCAAACGTAGAAGCCAAAAGTGCGATAAGTAGCAGTTGCCAAACGCAAATAAGCAATAATATTGCTCACCTCGGTTCAATAAGTAGCAGTAGTGAGTCTAGTGCGAACCCACCTGGCAGTGCTGTGCCGCAAGTGACTGGTATTGCCGCCTCGGCTCTGTTTCTGGGCACGATCGCCCAAAATCAGGGCGTGACTAGCGTTCCTAGTGTCAGTTATCCAGGTGGCGGTGGCATCGGCGTCGGCGTCGGCGTCGGTCCTGCAGCATGTAGTAACAATGCAAATTTTAAAAATCAAACGATTCCAACGAGCAGCCAGCTGTGCAACTACAACAGCGTGAGCAACACGAGAAGTTTGAACAATAACAATTTGTTAATAAGTAATTTGTGTAATAACAATAATAGCAATAATATTAGTAATTGTGGTGCTGGTAACACTTTAACTAGTTTTAATACATACGCAAACAGTAATTGTGATTTATTATTAGCTAATGGTCATCCACCGAGGCGGGAGGTGAGTGTGCGTATAACTTACTATTACTACACTATTTTATTAAATTTTTATTTTTTAGAAATATTTTTTTTCTTTTTCCATAAACACTAAAATCTTATTGCTCCCCTATATCAAATTTCCATTTTTGTTTTTCAAATTATTTCCTAAACCGGTTTGAATCGATTTGAACCAATTTGAAACTGAAACGGTTTAACCGGTAATAAATTTTAAATTAGCGCTATTTTTATGCGAATATAAAAAAGAAAAGCTTGACTTGTTCAAACCATTTTAAATCGATGCGTTATAGTAGCAATTGTGATCCATGTTCAATTACTTTAGTTTCTTTTAACTATATTTCTCTAAAACAAAATAATCGATTGATCGTATCCGACAAACTATGTTAAACCACTTCTACAATTTAATTGTTTATTCCTTCAAGAGTAATTTACACTCAGGACTTAGCTCTTGACATGCAGAATTACTTAAATTAAACCGATTCAAATTTTAAGTTAAGATAAAGTTCCTGACTTTTGTATCGGGACTAGTCTACTTTTTTTCTTTTTCCAGCATATCTTAAACAAAATTGTCATCCAGTTGGCAATTTTGGCGCGAAATAATATATAATTTAAATATATAAACTCCTATATTTTAAATACCTCCGTTTAGATGCATTTTATTTAAATATTTTTCCTTTCAGCTATCAACACTTTCGGAAGGAGATAGTGAACCTCTTGACGATAATTTCACATCACTTTACGATCATCAACAGCAGCTGAGCAACAGCAATAGCAGCATATCAAAAGGCCGAACTGAGCTCCTCCTCGGGGATCAGTCGCTACGTCAGGACACAAGGTGAGGAGTGGTCAATACCTTCTCGTTCGCGTTTACCTTCAATTACCCTGCATAATAACAGTTAAATAATTGGGGTCTTAAAAAATTGTCGCCGCAATCAAAGTGCCATTCACATGGTTATTTTACCTCCACCCAACCGAAACAATACAACACGCCGTTTCAAATTCAGCATGAATCGCAGGCGGTGGCGGCGATATTCAGACAATCTGGGCAGTGTCCACAAGACAAACTAAGGTAACGGCCGGTCAACGGCGGCGGTCGGTGCCGCCGCAGAGTCAGGTAAAAATGATGAGCGAACATCAAAACTACCGCAACGATGCATTACCGCTTGATGGCACTTCCGGTTTCTGTCTTTCCGGGACGGAGAGTTTTGATTTATTCTTTTACGACTCCAACCAGCATGGCACGACCCCGTTCATGTCGGCGTCGGTGGGCCATTCCCCGGACGCAATTGTTGCAGTCAGGTATTTCGTGCTCTACCTGCGATCTAGTCACGGGTGTGACTCTGCGCACGCTGTGTCACAACTACGCCGTACTATTTTACTTCAAGGTTTTGGGAAAAAACAAGAATAGATGAAACGTGGCGACCATATGCTTGCCGTGCTTCACTAATTGGAAATTGATCGATGATAATATTATTTGCGGAATAAGATAAGAATATATTTAGTTTTGATTTTGGTAGTATTTAGCCGCCAAAATTATTAACTCTTTGTATAACCAGGCATGTTTTATTCGAAAAATACAAGTCCCAAACTGGTAAAGATAAGAAATACAATAACAAATATCCTGAAATTTCTTCCACTGAATTTAATTTAACCTCTAACTTCCATTTTGCATTCAGTCACGTATTCAGCTATTGTCTATCGGCAACTGTTAACACGTCCACTCAACATATAGCTTATTTGGGGATAATACTAGAAAATACTAGAAAGGCTTGATTCTGGTTGTAACGTTGCTTTCCATGAGGACTTTGCAATTTATAGCTTAATTACGAAGAAATTTTATCAAAATCAAATTACGCAATTCAGCCATATACAGATTTTATACCGCAACAATTTATTAACCGACTAAAGTCGAAATGACTTTAAATAGCTGAATATAGTGTATAGGAATTCTATATGAATTTTACATGCAAATCAGCTGTTTGTGGGTCCAGTTCATGCAATTTAAAATCGACAATGAATAACATGTATTGTAAGTTTAATGTTTGATGTGCCGTTTTAATTCATAGAATAAAAATAAAAATTACAATCGTGTCTTAAATGACACGACGGCGCGTTGAGATTGACTTGACTTGTCTTGCGAGAATTGGTTACAAACTTTTCTGCTAAAAATTGTGAAACTCGAGAAAATTAGGGTAGGCGTATAATTATGACGAACGAGAGTAAACCCGACATTTCAGCCCAGAAACAATACAAGTTTCATTTTCCGGTCGTATGTATGATAAATCCGTGCCACTTCTTCGGAGAGAGGCACGGAAGATTGATTGCGGTCTGCACATGAGAAATTGAAAATCGAGCGTGCAAAAACGTACAGGTATAAGTCCCAGAAGAGTGGTCATTTCCATTTTCCCAGAAGCGTGTGTGCTTTGCTTGCACGAAAACAAAAAAAATGTGGAAAACACAGGAAGAGGGACATTTGCGGATGATCGATGTGAGGCAGCGCTTTAATGGGGCGGAAAGGGTTGAGTTATTGGCCACTATCTTCCGATTATCCACATACGCATTTAGAAAAGCATTTGCGACAATCTTCATTTAAAAAGGTTGAAACCGCTTCCGCTTTATTATCCCTGGGTTGCCCTTCCTCCGAGATGAAAGTATCAATTTGTTCCCTTGGCGGAGAGGATCCAAGCTTTGAGGAGGAAATAAAGGGAAAATAAAGTTGCGGCCACGCGTCGCTCCACTAAACGCAAAAATATATGCCCGGGCGTGGAACTTGTCTCGTCATCGCTTATACCGCTCAATTTGAATCTCCCTACTTCCGACACTTTTCCCACGCCCGCATTAGGTCCCTTTAGCGTGTATGTTGCCCTTGCAAAAGCATCATCAACATCATGCTAGCGCTCTGTTCCAGAGGGATTGCCCTCAATCCGCAGGATTTAAGTAAGTGCACTGATTCATGGGCTGCTCTCGTTCAGGTCTCTTTCACTTTCGTCGCCTTGTAATCCTGGCGGCAAGCACTCGTTACGCTTCAAAAGGAGGACTTTATCCGCCAGGATTAGCAGCAACCCGAGGTCTGAGGAGCTCCTTTTATTTCCCCTTTCGGGAAAATTAGTTTTTAAAACCAACTGCGGTGCAGTTTGGATTAAATGGTGTCGAGGGATGCTGCTTGAAAACGGGGTAGTAACAGCAAATTGGGAGCTCTGCTAGTCACGTCCAAGGGAACTATTTCCTTTGACGGGGTTATTGTCACCATGCTAAAGCCCTAATTGGTGAAATTCACGATTTGCTGAAAAATGCTGTCGTTGAATGTGGTCTGGGACGTTTTAGAAACTTTTAACCGGTAGGTGATGGGGTGGAAAATAATAACACAATTGATTAAGTTAGACTTATAAAGGTTAAATTAAGCGGATGCTATTTACAGTGGTAGAACTAGGTTCGTACCTTTCCCAACAGAAGATATGCTAAGGCCATTAAATTAGAGATCACAATCCCGAAATTTCTAGAGAAAATTCAGTAGAATTAAAGTATTAAGACACCTACACTTCAATCCTGAATATTAAATTCCAAATAAATAGTATCATTTTTGTTATATTTTTTTATAGTTGTTTGGGACAGGGATATTAAAATTACAAAATTGAATCTTACTGTTAACCACTCTATCATCAGTAATATTATAACAACTGATCACCGAGAATCAAATATAAAGAATTCACAAAGATCTGTTCAGTACGGATCAAATTGAAAACCTTCTCATTTAGTGAAACTCAATACAGTTTTCGGGGACTCTGATTTCAACAATGTTGTTAAGAATTCCTGAAACTATTTCTTATCAGTATTTTTTGACCAAATTTTAAGTTTTTTAAGAAAATAAAAATTGTCTGCAAACATTTGCTAATGTAAATCTACACTTTGTAGCTCTACACGAAAAAATCGTATATGTATTTTAATTAAAATTATATTCTTGTCGATTCATTCGGATTTCATATTTTCTGTTTTTCCAGTAAATAACGTTACAGATTAGATCTAGTAAAGTACCTAACTGCAGACTATCCAGGACTTGATGCGGAAAGAGTTTCCATCTTCTCTAAGCTTAACGGCTCACAGTTCGCAACATTGTATCGCGAAACTGTAGAAAATAAAATAAAAATGTTAGTTGCCTTTCTGCAAAAATTCCCTCGTTCGCCTGGTCTGCATACCTCAACATGTTTTTCCTCCGGCTAATTACATTTACGTGCGTTTTTCCTGTCTCTCGACTCAAGTTGCCCTGGTCGCTGCAGTACCTCAGCTTGAATGTTTTGTGCTGATCTTTTGTTTACCAAAACAACTTCGCCCCGAGCGGAGTTATTTTTCCCGCGAGCAAATATGCAACACGACCTAAGAGTCGGCTGGACTTTTCTAGTTGGTGTAGTGGGTACTGTCCGGCAAGTGGGGTGCATGTAAAAATAATGACGACCCAACAACAGAAACGATGAAAACAATGGCGCAGCGAAAGAGCGAAATATTTTTCAACATTTTTCTGGGTTTAAAATGCTTTTTGCTGGGGCCTTTTAGGGCTCAACGCGAATTGGTGTTGTGTTGCATTCTCCAAGCGACAAGAAGATTTCTGAGTCATCCGTAGCTAAAGCGTCCGGTTGCAGCTGACTGGAAAGCGATAAAATGAAAATGATTTGCACAAACTAACCGGCACGATATTTGAAATTTTTGCTCGGTTAAAAACATAAAAAGTCTGCTCATGGGAGCTTGAATTTTGAATCGGCAGCAAATCAAATGACCCTGGGTTTATTTTGCATTCTATTACGTAATTCAAGAATTGATCTTCTTTAAACGTTGAATACCATAAAGTCCAGATATGGATGACACGCAATTGCTGAATATTTGGCTGAATAACATGTGGTAGCCCAAATTTTAAACTGAATTACAATTGTCGAAATTTTGAAGTTTTTTGCGTATTCAACTCAATTCAACTTATTAATATAAATTGATTAAAAGTTCTGGTCAGAATAAATTGTCACTCTAATTAATTCAGCTATGAAAAAACTACAGCTGAATATCGCAGACGATTTCATATTTCTTTTAATTTACTACATACGCTGGCTAAATATATATCTCTTTATCTTATTAATGCCAAATTCTCTTTGCATCATAAAAAAATTCTGAGTTAAGAAATCAAGGTCTCAATGATTGGATAGTATCCAAAAGCAAAAACCCTATGGGAACCGCGAACGAACAGTAGTCAGCGCAATTTTCTGCGGCAAATGAAGAAATCATCAGAGCCAGGTGATCTGCTCTGGACGTGATGCTAATGATTTCCTTCCGATGAGCGCGCTGTAATCATTTATTTTTCTTTTTTCAATTGGAAACTGCCTCATTTGCTTTTTGCATGTAGACAAGGGCATTCTGCAATATCAAACGTCCGCGGACAAGGGTGACGGACACCGCGAAAACTGACCCTTGATACGGTGGCTATTAACAAAACACAACACACGTACACTTGTGTGAACTGTGAACGTAACGTAGTACGCGCCCAAAATGATTACTTGATATGATTTTTCGTTCTGAAGTTCATTGGAGTGTTGCGCAAAGGTAAGCGAAATGTTAGTCGGGTTTCCTCAGCAGTGGTCGGGATTGGGTCAGGTAGAAATTTGTAAAATTCCAATGTTGTTTTCAGACGTCAATGGTTGGACTTCGACTCCGCTGGTTGCGATCAAAACATTACTGGCATAAATAACAGCTGCGCAAGAAAAGATATTTACACGTGAGATTATTTTGGGGTTGCTTTTGCAGATTAAACAATTCGAACAGGTCATATATTTTTAAAAATAAAAATAAGTTAAGGGTCACGGCATGACTCAAAATTGGGACGGATTCCGAAAAATATTTGAAATGAAAGGCTGACAATATTATATCTATTATTTTATAAATTTTACATTTTTTCCCTAGATATTTAATTAATCTTACTAGCTAATAGTCTGATAGACACACTGTTCGAAAATTTAGTTACGTTCATATTTTTATAATCTATGCAAAACTTCCTTGGTAGTTTAGGCTAAAGGTAAAAACAATTTCGGAGGATATCTTAAAAGAAATTTCATCAAATATTTTATTCCTTGTAAAATATAGTTATAATGGACATAACATCTGCCCAGCTTTTTATTACTAATTAAAATAAATTTTGCTCCGAACAGTTGATCGGCCATTCGCTGTCGAAATCATATTCAGCCACACATTCAGTTATGGATGAATGTGTTAAAGCTGGGAGATTAGGTGAAACCGTTTTTCAATAACTGAATAACAAGTCCAGCGGTCCTATTATTAGTCTATTAAAATATAAATTCCAGTTAGATATTTCCTCTTATAATTTTAACATTAATTCAGCTAGTTTACGAAATTTCAATTCGAGATACTACCAAAAATAGGGTTTCTAAATTCTAAGCTTTAGATGGACATTTCAGCGCGACTAATAGGGTTCCATGTGACCTTCGTGAATATTGAACTCCAAAAATAAGGTAGCAATCTAGTGTTGCGCTGGCAACACCTCTGAGACGCACAAACATAATAATATCTGAGCGCCACTGATAGTAATGAACCTCAGAGAAAACACAAAGGTGCGTAATTAACATTCCGTGAACGGAAGAGAGATATCCCGCCTGAATAGAAAACCGGAGATATGCAAAAGAGGAGGGCTGAGCCATTATTTACCTACTCAAAGCAAATTTACCAAGTCTCTGTTTGATGTAACTGAGTATTTTTCTCGACAAAAAAAAAAAAAATAAAATACAAAAAAGGGCCTGTAGGACAAGACTATTTTTTAGAACCTTCTTTCAAGGCGATAGTTGGTGCGCACCTGAAGCGACAAACAAAGGTAAGACTGTAGAACAGAACTGACTTTTGTTTAAGAGAAAAATCAGAAAACACCTGAACGTCTTAATTTTTTAGCAGGATAGGTTTAACCAGTTTGTTTTTTGATTCGACCCTAAAGGTACCGAGGTGTCTCGCAGAACCCAAGTCGGGTTTTTCTATCAGCTTTTGTTTTCCACCTGAGAATGAGTTTATTCTCTAATTGGACAATTCTGTGCATAAAGTCTGGTCTGGAAATTTTCTAGATAAATTCAGTATGTTACGATAGCGGGCAGAGCGCCACAGAACTGCACAGATAACTTGGGGAGCATCGAGATGTTCCCAAAATTCCAGCACTATGTTTTGGAATTTCCCCCTTATCAGACCAAAAGTATCTCAAGTTTATTCCGACTCTTTGTGGTGTGTCTGCACGCCACAGTATCTTTTGGGGCCCGCGCATTGTGGGCGGATATTTATCTCCTCATGACTTATCGCTTACAAAAGTTCAGGAAATTGGTTTTTCGTGAATTTAAAGAAATAAAGAAAAGACAAATTCTTGTTGCTTTTTGATATTATTCGCAGCAAGAGGGTTGGGAAGTTTTGAATTATTACCCGGCATTTATTTTACGATTTTGATTAATTGGTGTGATTTTTTGGAGTAGCCAATTTTTGGCTTGGATTGTTAAATTTTTCACAATTTAGGCTTTTACATATTTAGAAGTTCTAATATTTTTGATTATGTTGTTTTTTTTTCTGTTCATCTGAACTGAGAGCTGAATAGGTACCTACCTCGTCTACGATTTAAAAAAAAAACAAAGTTTTTGAGTCACCCTTGTAATATTTCATGTCATTGTTCTATGTACAAAATATTAGGATATTTTATTTGATTCTAATAATGACGCGTTTAACAGTCTACCACAGGTCTAAGGTTGTTAACCTCCATATAAAGACAAATTTTGAGTTCTCTTGGAGTTTATCTAAATAGCTGAATTGCATATAAAATTCCTATACACGATACTCACCTAGTTGTGGTATAGTGGTCCTAAAACATTTGAAACACGCGTTATAGGCGGTACACGTCTTTTGGGGAAATGTGTTAACAATAGTAATGAATCGAAAAAATTTGCAAGAGTTATAAAACGAAAACTCATGATATTTACTCTTTCTGTTTTTCATAAAGAATTGGATGATATGACACCTATAAGCAATAGATTTCTAAATATGGGAAATTTAAAGATTTATCAAAAATAGGAGAGACTGCTGGGCATTGTTTCAGCCAGTCTACATCTCAGGTTTGTTCAAGTGACAGGTTGTTCATATTATTGTTTTTCTCTTCTATAATTCAATTGTATTTTAATAGGACTAATTTTTTCCCCGGTCGACCGACTATTCTCGGTCTCGGACAAAACAATGGCACAATGTCATCATAGTGTCATTTTCACGTTGCCCAATTTCGCCCTGGCAACAAAATTCCTCTAGAGCGCCGCCGCCACATCGCGACAGTGCAACATGAAATGAAATCTCATAATTCAGCAAGACCCCAAACATAAATTCCACCGCGCACTGCAAGAAGAGATCTTCACCTCTCTGCTGCGTGTTTCTTGAATTCCACCTTTATCACAGCATTGGTACTAGAGCTAGAGTTGGACTTCGGTCTAAAGAAAAATTCCTCTTATGTTGTGGGGTACCTGCCGTCGTCGTATGCTCGCCCAAGAAACAGTGGTGCGGCGGGTACCTCAGTTTAAAGAGCCACATTGTCGGTTGGCCGAAACCTCTCAGTCGGCCAGTGCAGCACGAACCTCAGTCCTGATCGGATCCGGTAAAACCTCTGCCTTAAGATAGTAAGATAGTAAGATACCTTAAAGAGTCTTGAGATTCTGAAACTAAAATCGCTAGTGAGGCATTAGTGCCTAATTAGTGTGCGCCCCGCGTGCGATTAAAAGCCTGTATCAAGTGATCCTCCTGAGCATGCGCAGTAATTATGCTCTTTGGTGCTTCAGTGCTTCGCGTGATCAAAACGGTTTCACGGCTCAATTGTGGGGGTTGTTTTTCGCGCCAGTAAGTGAGTAGAAATTGAGTGCGATCAGAATACGTTTGAAAATATAGAAAATCGAAAAATGAAAGGAAAATCCAGTGGCTAACTCAGTGAGATGTGAAACAGTGCACAGGCATCCGGTGAAAAGGAAAAGTTGCACATCTTAAGTGGATTTTAATTGGATGTTTATTAAAACCAAAATGCGGCTACTGAAGAACTGGTGAGATTATCTTGTCTTGTCTTTAATAAAATTGTTTCACAATCGCTAAGATATATATTTCAAAAATTGACGGCCGTTGGGAATTTCCTTCGTGTGCCCCTGCTGCTAGTTGCCTTCGAGCAGCTCTCGTTTTTTGCAGGTGATTCACAGGTTCTTGGAATTTTCTTTTACTTCCCTCGGCCTTTACCTGCACGCAGTCACGCTGCTTTGTGTGCCGCTACACCTTGACGACTTCAATTTTCTGAGGAGGACACTCGATTCCACCTCTCGAGCGGCTCCGTTCCTGTTTACTTGGGATTTTCTATTTACCCAACTTTTGGCCCATTTCGATTTCCCTTACAAAACCCCGGCTGGTGTACGATTTTGTTTATTTCCCACAGGCCTGGCGGCCTTTCAGAGACCGCCCGCTTCCCTTCTCGTTTTCATAGCCCTTCGGCATGGCATGCTATCAAGCGGCAGCATCCTTCGATTTCGTCTACCTGTTGAATCATGTCTTTCTTCGTCGTATTGTATCTTACCTGGCCTTGCCACTCTTTTCCCGAACCCCGCAAACAATGAACTTGAAGAAGTAGCAGGCGAGCGAGCAGTGCTCTGCCCGTCATGGGAAATGATAACTGAAGTGTAAGCAAATTAGACTTAATGGGAATATTTCTGGTGAAGACGATTTTAAAATACTTTCTTGGGAAAGTGAGGAAATTCGGCGACGTCCGATTTCAAATGTCTGCCAATTTCCATGAGTCGCGCTCTATTTGATTGGCCAGTGTCGATTTTTGTATTTTCTTTAGGTGCTGCAGTAATTTAAACTTTTTAAGGAGGGTGACAATGGTACAAGCCGTTGTTATTTTGGCTTTGCCTTTGCTTCAAAAATTGCACGACTCCAATTACATTTTAAATAGGAATTATAGAACAGTTGGATTAATAATACAACGATAGGTGAAATCCTCCTATTGATCTTGTTAAGCTAAATTTTGCACTCAATGGGCAAACTATTGTTTGTATGCGATCATGAAATGTGAATAGGAGTAAAGACAATTTAAGAGTTATGGCTTATTTAGATGTGTTAAATAAAAATCCGAATTGAAACTGCCTCAATGTCTAATTCAGCGTAGTATGTTCAGAAGCTGAATTATGCATTCAGCCAGTTTTACTGCATTTGTGTCTTAAAACCTAATTTAACAGAGTTATTTATCAAGTCAGTTTCAAACGGTTGTCTAATTTCCAAATTTCTGGAAACGATCTTAAATTGTTGGAATGCCTGTAAAATTTCTAAATGATCCTGTACATGACATTCAACTATTTAAATTTGCTGAAACAATATAAAAAAAGATTTTTGCAGTTACCTGCTTAATTCAGCTGAGCCAAATCATGTGCTGAATTGCTAAAATTGTAGTCGGATTAATTCAGCTTAAGAAAACCATTCGCTGAATTTGTTTTGCAACTACCTGCTTAATTTAGCTGAGTGAAATTATGTCTTTAATTGCTGCAGTTGCAATCAGCTTTATAAAAACCAAAAATCTCAGCTATGTGTAAGCAATTTAGATGAGTGAAGTGAGTTCCTGAATAACCAAAACATCTACCATTTCATTTTCATCTATTCTGCTGCTGAACTACATAAATTTTATATTGCTTCAGACATCTTTCAATTCAAATCACTGCCCCAAATACACTTATAGCATCAAATAACTACAGGTACAGATTAGCTCCCCATTGAGCGCCGTTGATGGACTATTGAAAAAATTCTCGAAAATTTAAAAAGTGCAATAAAAACGCTGAAGTCCACCAGAACTTCTCCTGGCGACGAATCGCTCCTAAAATTTCACTGCGCCACTAAAAAAGTCGTAAAACTTCCCATAATGCGTCTGAACCGGGCAAGCGTTTTAAAGCAAGGACAAAAAATTATAAAAATGTAAAAATTGTCTAAGAGGCCATCCTTCCGTCCAGGTCCAGCGGAGGAGGACAGGGCACTTAATCAGCAGCGCAATTCGAGATCTGTGAGTGTGCGACGCGGCGCCCGAACCCCGTAGGCTTCGCGGCCATCCTCGACTAATGCAAAAGTAATTGGCAGCAGATTAAAAGTTTATGAAGTTTCGAGCTAATTACGTCCTGGAGGTCGGGCGGAGTGCTTGTCAAATTTATCGGGGACTCTCATCAATTTCTAATGACTCCAATGATTTTATGCTGCGCGATTCTAAGCGAGGAAAACAATGGATCGTCAGACCGGGGAAATTTTCCATTTTCTCGACTTAATCAACAATTGCATTCTCAGTGCCGATCCGTTGAATTTTCTGATTTGATTGATAGAATAGAAAGAAGTTCTGAAGAGAAAACGACCAGAGCTAGGAAGAAGGCAAGAATGCCTGAAATCAAATCAACTACGGCCTGCGGAGCGGTTTCCTGGTTCTATGGGGCAACTCGACCTGCCGTAATCGCCTTAGTGCTCCGTATAATTCCTCGGGATACTCCGGAGGTCGATTGGAGCCCAGGGCATTAGGGCGGAATTTCTAGTTAAAATCTTTTAAAGAAAATTTAATTGGTCCATTTTATCGCCGATTTTCTTTTCATCCCGCCTTAATTTCGTCTTATCAGCCCCGCACCAGTGCGCGATCCTCCTTTTGTTCCCGAACAGAGAATTTCTGGTGTTTGGCCCCGGAGGATGATACGTGTAAAAAAGGCGGAGACGTTAAAAAAAATTTGGGGGAAAAAAGACGGGATAAGAAAACATCCAAAAATACCTACTAAGCCTGACCGGAATTTTTAGGGCTTCTTTGTGAAAGAATCCCTTCTTTGAAAATTTTAACTCGATTGGAACATTCTTTGCCGCCCCGTGCCCGGTGCATGGTCTCTGGCTTATTCCCTCCGGAAAAACCTGTTCCTCCCTAGTACCAGAAATTGAGGTGCAGTGATGGATGACGAATGGATGCACCTGACCTGACTCTGGATGAGCTATTTTTTGCTCCCTGTTAAAGTAATAAGGATATTATCATCGCGCGGAGGAGGGATCCGGTCGAGGTGATTTGAATTCATTTCGGGAGCGCAATCACGTAGAAACCTCACTTCCTCCCATTGTTTTTATGTTTAGAACTTCTTGAATTCATGGAGGAATTATTTTTGGAAAGAAAATGAATGTTTCAGGGAATTGTTTTAAGACTTTTTATAATTCCGCTTTGTTTGAGGTATATGGAAATATATTGCATTTGTTGTTAGCAAACTGTTTCTTAAACTCAACTGCTTGATTTGTTTTACTCTGTTCTTAAGTAGTTTAAGGTAAATTTGTAATTAAATCATTTTTTGTAATAATTAAATTATGATTTCTATCATGGCAAAAGAGCAAATGTGCATTAACGTAATTCATATTATAAAAATTACACATAATTCAGCTATAAAAGGCAAAACGAACGATTCATATCAAATTTCATAATAGACATCGAGTTTTATTTCAGATTCATACATACATATATTTAAATAAAATTAACTATTTTGTCTTTATATTAGCGCCCAATAGCTGAATATGCAGGCGAAGTAAATTTGGCAACAAGTTATTTGTACAAAAAATTGTTACAATTGAACGCTATGAATGAAGAACGTATGAAAGTGTCGTATATGAATAATAAAAAATAAATTGAACCAATGTTCATCTCTATAGCTAACTCAATTTATAAAACCTGGAGAAAATCTACCACATTTAATTCCGTCGTGACTTAAATGCTGGGACTTTTAACATTTTACTTTTCTTTAAGGTATGGAATATGTGAATAAGTTTAGAGAGATGTGAGGTGTGGTACTTATTACGTAACATAACCTGTTATTAAAGCGTTGCTTTTGAGGACTCTTGGGTGTTTTTTTTCAATAACCCTACCTAAACCTTCTATGACATATTTAAGAACTTTTTGAAATTATAATCCTTTCCAAAATATATATTTTTACGAGCAAATTTGTTTTATCGTCTCTTATAGCTGAATTGCACGTAAAAGTTCTTATATGAAATATTACATGTAATTCAGCAACGCAGTGAAAGATTCGATTATCCTGAGTCATAATAAATCGATTTTAATCAATATAATTTTCTTTCTTTGCAGGCCTCGGCGTCGATCCGGCTCTAGCATAGTTGTAATAGACGGTGAAGACCTAAAGTCTTGTCTACCTGATGACTACATTGGTGGGCACCACATCCACCATCAGCATTCGGATAGCAAAGACATAGATAAAGAAATGTTGACAATGCTGTCTGTAAATCAAGATAATGGTAATTATTTTTAATAATTTTAAGAATCATTGTATATTGATCTTGATAATATATTTTCTAGCTCCGCATCGTGAGATGGCTGTCGATGTTCCGGACACATTTATAGCAAGAAATAAGACGCCACCACGATATCCGCCACCCCGTCCACCAGTTCAGGTAAATTTACTGCCGAATGGCAATAGCATAGCCCCGGTTGGTGGTGTACAAACGATTCATGCCCATCAACAACAAACACAGCATCATCATATTAACTATCATCAACAAGCATTTCAACAACTGCAACATATGACACCACCACCACAACACAGTCAACATTTGAAGACACGTGGCAGTGGGGGAAGTGGGGGAGGTGGGAGTAGCAGTCACAGTGGGGTCTCGCTAGAGCTAGAGCCCCTGGAATTATTCCGAAAGGGCTCTTCGTCCTTCGACGAGTGCAGCAAGAAATCTTCGAGCAAGGAGCCCTCTTCGATTGGCTCGGTGAGCGAGTCAACCTGCGATTTTGATTCGATTAGTTATAGAAATCTGCAGAACAACAATAACAACAGCAAGGGGGTGGGGGGTACCACAACCACCTCCTGCGGCTCGCTTAGCACGCGCAGCTCATCCTCCGGGGACCTAGGGCCACCTGAGTATGATCTGCGAGAAAAGCGGCCTCACCGAGAATTACCTGTTGACTGTCCTGACAGTTTTATCGAGATAATCAAAGTGCCCCCGCGCTACCCACCTCCGCCGCACCTCTCCTCCCTGTCGTCATCGTCGAACGCATCCTCATCGAACACCACCACCACGACCACGACTAATAACACTTGCGCTAAACGGCCTCCGCAGATTGTCAAGGAGGTGGTGAAGGCAAAAAGTTCGATCTCCTCATCGCAGGGCTCGCACGGCTCCTCCTCCATTGAGAAGCAGAAGCCTCAGCCCCAAGTGGCTATCAAGCGCAACGACGAGGTACTACATTATGGGAAAAGAATAGCAGTCCTTTCACTAGTTACGGCACTCAGTCTACTCTCCTCCAGTATCTAAGTCGCTATAGTCTATCTCTACAGTACGCAGCCAATGTTTGTCCCTTGCAGTTGTTTGTTAGTTTTTCCCACTCTTAGAGCACTTGACGCCTCCCCGAGGGCCCTCCAAAGTCAAGTAACTTTCAACCCTCTAACAGCCGTAGATTTTTCACTAACAACATATTTTTTCCATGTAAAAAAATTTCGAAGAATTTATTCTTAAGTTGGGTTTTCTTTCGTAGTTTTTCCGTTGTGGTTATTTTTGGTTTAATTTGTTTTAATAGTGTAATTTTTTAGTTGGTTTTGAGTTTTATGTAAGAAGTAAGATCGTTTCTCAAAGAAGATTGGTGCGAATCTTTACACATATTTTAGTTTTAACGTCTTTAGATTTTATATGTTCAATATTCTTATTTATTACATTCCACTATTTATAGTTGATCGATTTAAATATTCAAATAAAATATTCACATTCGAAACTATCCTCGACTCTGAATTTTTACCATCTAACTTAAAATTTTATAAAAGGACTAAACAATTCATTATTGCAAGATTTTAAGTTCAGATGTGATCTATACTTTTTAAATCTTTCAAACTTTTCTTGAAGAGTCCATACAAATTTCGTTATTTAATACGAAGAAAGAGTAGAAGCAAAGATAAAAAATACATATGATGTTAAAAATATCGTTCAAAGTGTACACTAATAATTTTTAGTGTAAAGATACAAAGTCCACCTTCTAAAAGAGTAAATTAAGCTTTGATTTCAAATCATCGGAACCACTTAGGTAATTCGTAATTATTTTCCATTTAAGAGTAATAAATCTGCATAGAAAATGTTCATCCCCTTTTAATCAGTTAGGTCTCAAATTCCCAGGAAATACCTTTCCTAATAATAGTTTTTCTGATTTCAACCTAAAAAGTATTTTATCATTTTCGCTGGTAAATATCTTTGTCCAAGCGCACCCAAGGAGTTTAAAAACCTTAATAAGCCCAACGGCAACAAACCTCAGTCGGCTAATTTAATTCAAGCCTAATTTTTGGCTCGTGCAAGTAACAGCCAATTAATTTGCCCAAACTTGCCTTGTACGTGTATTTATTCCATTTTTACAAATAATGCGATCGTGCGCACCATTAATTATGTAAAATAATAACCAAAATATTGAAAATTTATTCATTATGTGCGCAACTTCAATGTCCTTTTAGGTAACTAGATGTCCGCAGGTTGAGTCTATTTACGCTAAATTTAATTAATTGTATGATTGAATTTAATTAGAAGTTAATTTAATTTTTACTTTAAATTCATAGTCCTTGAAGGGATTTTACTCGACCATGTAAAGAGAAAATGTTAATATATTTAATATGGCACCGAATAGTTTTACTAAAACAGGAGTCTGACCATTCGAAAAAACATAAGTCGTATCGCTTAATTAGCCAGCATCGATTTTAAGTAGTTTTAGTCTAGAACTCTACAGAAATAGTTACCTTGTTAAAAAATTTTTTTACAAATATGTAAATATGTATAAATATAAAAGAAAAGCTCGACTACTTCCGAGCGATTTCACACTCACAATGATACTGATTGTAAGATTATTGGGTCAAATATTTACACCAGTTTAATCTGCGGTGCATTTTAGTAAATATTTACTCTAATCAAGCTGCATTTTCTACCTTCCCTAACTATTCCCGCCGCAGAAAGTAATTTACATGAACCGCAACGTGGCTGCCCCCGATGCAATTATCCCAAGCCGCAGAATGATAGCCGAATTAATCAGTTTTGTTTATTGAGCGCGATCATGTGAGAATGCTTTGTATCATGAGTAATTCAATCTGGCGCGATAATACTCCGGCAAACCACTGCAATGCGCAAAAAATAATTAAAAAGAGAATCCCAAATGCATAGAGACTCAAGGGGCTTGTGTCCAGTCGACTATCCAAGCATATTATATTTAGACTTTAGAGTCGTGGGAACTGCAAAAGTAGGCGGCATTCCAACTTCTGTTATTAGCGAGGGAACCATCAGATCGGCAGTGTGCTCCTACCTTCATGTCTCTGGTTACCACCTGAATTTTCTACTAGTGGAACACAGAGCGCCCCAGGTATTTTCGTTTTGCCGGTGATCGGGCAGGTAGGAGCTGTGCTGACTGCAGCCCACTTTCTTGGCTGGAAAATGTCACACTGCACTTCCGATATGCCGATAAATTGAAGGAGCGTCCATTTAGAGCCCCTGGCCGATCAAAATACTCCAGTTTTTGCAGTCACTGATCAATTGATTGTGCTGTCGATGGATATTATCCACTGTTGAACAATGTTTATAGTACAACCAGTCGTTGTTTATGTTATGATCTGTTCGGAGTGATAAAAATGGTAGGATACTTGTCAGAGATATTTTTATTAAAACAAAAAGTGGCAATTAAACTGATAGTAGTCGATATATGGGCAGGGTTTCAGGTTTAAGCAATTTCAATATATTTAGACCGGAATTTATAAATTAACTTATCTAATTTCATAAAAAGTACTAAAATATGTAGTATTCATAGTACGCATAGTACCATCTTTAGATTGAACCCATAAATCGCAAATCTTTCCTCCCCTTTTCAATAGAAATTGTTACATTTCGTACATTATCATATAAGATTTTACGCAATTCTTGTATTCATTGCTTCAGAAAAAATATATTTGATGAGAATTTCAGCAGAAAATATATATTGTTTTAACTTTATTGAACAGTTTGAAAGTTTACGCTTATTATATTCGTCAGGATATATATAATTACTTACATTCTTGTAAACTATATTTATACCATACAGGAGAATATCATTTAAAGTAAATAAACTCTAACAATTCATAGCTACCTTCACTCACACCCATCTTCATAAAAATTAACCCGTCAATAACAACATGACCGTAGCTAAGGTAAATCAAATAATGGGCTTTTTGCAGTAAACAAATTGTACTGGGGTAGTCGCTTGAATAACGCTTTTGTTTTATATCATAAAACGTCGCTTCCAAATAATAGTCTTTTATTCAATTTAATTTACAAAAGAACAAATATTTGCAGTTGAACGGTTCTGTAAAGCCAGTTCCACCACCTCGTGATCACCTGCGTATGGAAAAAGATGGTCGACTGGTGAATAGAGCTCCAGCGCCACAAGTTCCTGATCGAAAAATTTCACCTTCAGCCACTGGTACACCGAATCATCAAATTGCCCAAATTGTTGAACCAACCGTTGAGCAATTGGATAGTATTAAAAAATATCAGGTAAGCGTGATTGTTACTATTTATGCTATTATAAATTTGTCATGATAGTTATTTTCCTGTCAGTTTTAATTGAGGAGGAAAATTTTGAATAACTAAAAGTTCGTTATATAAATTTTTTTTATTGAAGTGACTTTTGAACGCAATTAATTTTGCTTCACAATTCTATGCTTTTTTAATTGCCTCTGAATTCATTTACTGAAATTCATACTCTCGTAATTTCTTCTATAAGACAAGTAAGATTTAATTCAGCTATAGTATATAAGCTGATGTCTAGGAAAATTAGTGTAAAAGCTCGAAAATTTTAAATGAATTACAAAAATTTCTCGAATGAACAGAAGTGCTTTACCTTTAACAAATCCCTAGAAGTGTTAAACCAGTCAGTAAATTTCCCATCATCCAACGATAGTTTTCTCTGGCAAGCCATTGGTACCACAAAGAAAAGTTATTGCTTTTGCATACTTTGCCCCTCCAGCAGCTTCTTGGAACTCCGTCAAAAGCAGTTGTGGGGGGCAACAGAGTCACAGAGTTTGTAATTAAAGTCACTTGACGGGCTTCGACGTGTGGTGGGTAATATTGGCTTATGCCACTGCACAAGGGCAGCCGTCGACCCAGAGAACCACAAAGGGGCCAAATACGTGGAAAACTCAATAATACTTGAATGTAAATCGTTGCGGGCAGGAGTTAATAAGAAACACTCGAAAATGGGCAAAATGGGTAAAAGCTGGCGAGTGGGTGTTCAGTTGCATTCGCTCAAAGCATGCAGAAAAATTGTTTGGAGTTCGCCACACGTAATTACTTTGATAATGCAGGCAAGAGAGCGTCCGTAGGTCGGGCGTGGGGCTATTTGAAAGCGGGAATTGTGTCAGTTTGTTTTAATGCACCGAAGAATGCTTTTGACAATTTTGGTAGGCTACTGGGGAATACGTTTTTTAATACCAAGTAGTATCAACTGCTTCAATTTTATTATGTTCTCTTGGGACTGAATTCTGAAAAGTACGAAAAATCCATCAACTTTTATATACAATTCAGCTAAATTCAGCTACATTATAAGAGATGAATCCATTTGATCCGCGACTAAATCGATTATGAACAGATTTTCTAAATACAAAATCGAAAAATTTTTTTGTATTTCTTAACTGAATTGAACATATCTCCTATAAGAATTTTTATATAGGTACCTACAATTCAGCTACATATAACATAAGGTCAAGATTAAAGGGAAATTCTAAATTGAATTGAACTTTAGCCTCCTCTATGGAATAATTTTAAATTTCAGAAAAAAATATAAATCAAATTTGATGAATTTATTCCTGTGCTAAGTTAACAAAATTCTATTCAGCCACATATTCAGCAATTGCATGTTGCCCAATATTTAAGGGTAAATTCGGTCCATTCATCTACGATTTCAATAATTTAATTTATTTTGTATTATTCGACATTACTTATTATATTAAGCGGAGTAAGAAATAATTTGTTCTTAAACTTGCTGCGCTACTGCTGTAATATGTATTGCTGAACGTTTCTTAATTTTTGTCTTTAAAAGGACTCTATTAAACGTTAGAAAGGTCTGTTTACTTACATAAAATTTAGTCCTTGCTAAAGTTTCTTTCACTGAAAGACTTTGAACCCGGAATTATTTACGTATACTGGACAAAGTTTCATCCGTTCCTTGAGGTAAATGACATGTGAAAAGATGCAACTTGCGATGCAGTTCTTGTCCATTTGGTTTATTTCTATAAAAATGTAAAGGGTTTTATACTATTCATTAGACAAAAAAAAAAAAAAAAGAGTACATAAAACGACAATTTTTCTCGTTATACCTGCTCGCCCTGAAGCTATACATCACCAGCTCCAGAGTTCATGTCCTCCGCCCTATTCAGGTTGCGCATCTTTTAATTAATCCCCGGGAATAGACAGGAGCAAATGGGAAGGAATCTTTTATGGGCGATGTATCACTACCCGCCTGTTCGTTCCTTCTCAGAAGAACTTAGAACATCTTATCCTCTGAGAAAAATATTGATGCTAATACGTGCTGCTGCCCGAAATGGACCTTTTGCGTGCATCTAAATGAGCATGAAAGTATATTTCCGCCCAGAAGTAGAAGCTTGGGTAATCTGCATAACGACACGCCCCACCGGGAGAGTGGTGGAGTTGAGCAGTAATAGTTCTTAGAAATTCTTAAGCGGTCGCAGCTGGCGCCATCACTTACCTGAGTCACCTCCGACTACCTTTTAGTGGACCAGGAAAAGCGTCCATTGTCACGTCGCGAGTTGTCTAAAGCTTGATGGAAGCGGTTCCTGTGAAAGTCGGTTCGTCATTAAGTTGGACATTGGGTCACGAAGCCCCCTGTCCTCTGTGGTCCATCCTCCTGGAGTTTTGTTATCTTCCGGGACTGGTTGTCCGCAAACGTGTTTCAGTCCGGTTGACATTCCACGGCCTCTATAAAAGCGGATATGTAGATAGATACTTGGGATAGATAGACCCATGCATGACCGTGTCTCTTCGGCGCGGATGGATGGAATCTTTTGGCCTTACCTGGGCCCCGCTGATAACCGCAAGTGGTATCAAGTGCGGCAGGTGATAACAGGTGAGAGAGACACGGGTGTCAGCTCCACCGGCCAAGCGGAAAGGGGCCGGGGGTGCTCTTATATAACCCGGAGAATGTCGTCGAGCGTGAAAAAGCTTCGGGGAAAAATAAATAAACAGAGAAATGGACGAACGATTTTACCTGTGCCATCGTCGTCGTCGTCCCTCGCTGATTGTGTTGAGTTACCTAGCGGTCGTCATCGTCGTAGTCGTCGTCGTTGCCGTCTTTTGCAGACGTACGACGGTGTAGGACAGGTACGCCCGCATAAAACGTGAACTGTTCAATTCAGTAACACGCGGCCTGTACGCGTTCGTCACACACCTGACTGCTGCCGAAGAGCTGTTTATTCAAAAATAGAAATAAGGAAAAAAAATAAATAAATAAATTTTTACCTGTTCTCGCAGAATATTTCGCTCGTTCAGGTGTGGAACTCTTCTCGATTCAAATTCGGAGAATCTATTCAGTGGCTGCCGCGAGGCGAGGCTTACGTGCGAGCGCGTGTCTTCTTCCGCGCGAGTGACGTCAATTCGCGATTCTGAATCTGCAATCTCATCCGTTGTCTGCACACAATGCACCTTGCAGCGATCCCTCGCAGGGAAGCTGTCGAACTGCTGTCGTTCCACCGAAAGCGGGGGCGGATACCGAACTTCCGCTGGGACAAGAGGGAATCTGTTCTGCGATAACGCAGCATCCCTCCTAAATAACACGCGATTCAAACATAAACCAATTTTGTTGTGCTCGCGACAGTTTTGGTGGATTTCGTGCTGTGTTTTATGCCTTTATTTTAATCGTATTGTTTGCGGTCGCCAGGTTTCCATAGTAAAATCCATGCGGCGGGTGCTTTTACTGCCCCGTGACTTGAGCCGGTCAATCCCAAAAATAACGATGAAATTACTGCGGATTTTAACTTTATAATGTCTTGTGCTCTGGGGAATTTAAAGTTTTACCTGTGCAAGGAGAACACTTTGGCACTTATTTCGGACCAGGTGTGTAAGCATTTTGGGGAAAATAACAAATTGCTTAAGACTATATTACCAATTTTCGTTATTATTATAAGAAAATATAAACTGAGGATAAGAAAACAAAATAATAAAACTAACAATAAATTGCGCAACGAAATTTCTACACGAAAAAAAAAATGATTTTCTAGAAATAAGAAAACTGGTTTCTTATTCCTCGACTGAATAGCAAATAATTCTTAATTTGAAAGTTACATTATTTAGAAACAAGAATGTACAGAATTTATAAAGTTGTATCAAAGGTAAACTTAGAATTCTTGACATAAATTCAGTTGAGATGGTATAAATTAAAAAAAGAAAGGCAGATAGACGGAGCACTGATTTTGTGGATTATTTCCCCTTTTGGTTTTTAATCAGCTGCTGGCCTATTCATGAAATCTCAAAATGTGGGTATTCAAAACAGATATTTTTAAGAGACTTTAATCGACGTTGGTTATAACATGATTTAAATTAAAATTTTGGGAAATAATTTGAAATTTGACTGAATTCGTTTTTCGTATTGTAATGAAACTATGTAGTTAACTTTTAAGAAAATTTTATTAGACACAAGCAAATTTATAAACTTACATGAAATATTTATACTTCTTACATAGAGTGTTTAAACCCTACGTCATTTGAATCTTAAAGAAAAAGTACGTAAAGTTGTTTTCACGTTTAACTTTCCTTAGAGGTCTTCAAACTTCTCCCAAGAGTGTTGTGGTACGAACTCCTATAAAAATGGGTGTTACTAAACACCCTAAGAGGATTTATTAATCGAAGAGTAGCCCATCTGAAGCTAAAAAGGCTCCTTCCGATCATTTATTTTTTCTTTCGGGTCCTGCTTACATTTTATATTTCCTTCAACGTCCGAAAAATCTGCTTATGCATGGGCTGGATTAACTGCCTTCGTAAGCCCCATAGAGACCAATAAGATTTTATTTATATCCGGAAATATATCGAAATCGGTCTTTTAGAATCAGACATAAAATATCTAACTCAATAAATTTTAAATAAAAATTCGTTGGGTTTTAAAACATTACCAATAAATTGAGCTAAATTCTCTCAGTAAGTAAAGACTACATACAGTAGTAAAAAATCGCTCTTTGTCTTCAAAAGCAATATTAAGCTGCGGATTTGTCATAACTTTATCTGAATCGCACGCACACCTGTGATATCAAAAAGTACTGCGATATCAGCCGTGTAGTTTTGGTGTAATTCAAAACAGTGTCGATGGTGTGGCTGATTTTATTCGAATGTGCGAACGAAATGTTGTTAACCAAAATATCGAAACAAATCAGATTAGTTGCAATTAATGAGTCAATTCATTTTATCTTTCTCTACACGCTCTGGTGCTACACATTTTTGCAAAAGTGTTGAATGGAATGTGCTTTTATCTTTGGAACGTTTTTGTTCTCTTTGTCAAATTTGTTAAATTTTCTTTCTTTTTTTCATATTGTATTTTGTTAGTGAAACATTAGGTATAAAAGTATGGTGAGTTAATTTGTGGGTATTGATATGAATTTTTTTGTTCTTAAAGAATATTTTCTTTTTATAGACATGAAAAATAGCACCGAAATTTAGTCAACTATTGCATTTTCTTATGTTTGTAATTAAAACAAAGAATTTTCATAACATGTAAAAGCATAATATTGATTTAATTCCAAAAGTAATGTTGAGAAAAACGTATTCAAGTTTGCTTTTATTAAGCAGAAACCTTAAACTAATGGGCATTTTTCTGAAAAACAATTAAAAGTATCTTTGTCCACGTTTGTATTGTACTCGGTTCTATATTTTAAATTAGTTAAAAGAGCTAATATTTATATTCAATTGCTGGATTTTTAAAAGAGTAAACTTGCTAATGAATATATTTTTAAATTAATTAAAGTAACTGCGTGGAGAAAATGCGCAGCCTTTTGCAAATGGTATTCTTTTTATAAAGAAGAAAAGAGAAATTTTCTTAAATGATTCAATTAAAATTAATACAAAAGAAAACTATTGCATGGTTAAATGAAAACACAAGAAATTTGTGAAAATGCGCAATATGCCATGTGGTGAAAACATAAAATGTTCGGTGAAAGTATATTCGTAACATAAAATTGATTCTCTTAATTAGGTTAATTCGAACAGGGCTTTTCATCGATAACAAAAACTGATTGTTTTCCCCTCTTGTTCTCTATGACGTCAGTAGGTTTTGTGGTTCACAATTTCCATTTGAATGCAGTTTTCTATTTATAGGTCTAAAATTAGTAATTCTGGCTCGGAAATCCATTCGTAGGCAGTATCCCCTCCATTTTCAAAATTCAAAACTGAGCAAAAGAGCTGAAGCAGCAGTCAATAACTACCCATAGGCGTAGTGGCGTCAATCACTAAAATCGCATAAAGTTACATCATGAGCTCGGTACACCACTCAAAAGCGAAAATAACAAACGAATATCGACCAATTATCGCTAAAATGCAGTTCGACGTGTGATTACCATCCCTGATTGCATTCAGCTCCACACCTGGGCATCCTCAGAGAAATCGTTTAATTCGCTTGCATTTTCTTAGGATTTTCACTTTAGTTTATTACCTTTACGGCTTCATCAAATTAGCATACAGAAGCGACACAGAATCGAAGATTAATCGATCCTCTTCGTATGTGCCTCCCGCTCCTATCCCGCGGCGGTATTTAGACCGGTTGTCGCGTAGTTTTTCACCGGATTTACCCGAGCTTATTACCTCTAAGGAATTTCGAGCACGTTGTAAAGTTGTTCCTCAAAGTGGGCCTCTACCGGGCTCTTTACTTTGTTATTGCCTGTCTGCTCGAGCACTACAAAATTTATCGTAAACAAATCAATCGCGAACTTCCTCGCGTTCGAAGAGCATAGCCAGCATCAGTCGCGCATTAAAAAAATTTAAATCTTTTTTTATCATCGGTGCTAAACATGTGTCGTAATAGTGGGAAAATATATGTTTTTGTTCTTCCATAGATACATGTAATTTAATTAGGTAGTTAAAAATGTTGGTTGAATTCTTCGGAACCGTTTAAATTATAAAAGATTTACGCAATTTGCGCTTTGCTTGTTAAAAAGTGTCCAACCGGTCGTTTTGCTCGATAGTGCTTAAAATTCGCTACCAGTTTCCCGCTCCAGTTTAAGGAACAAGACTGTGCCAATAACCGAAATTTCTGTAAATATCAAAAAACTTGAAATGGCACTGTGATGAGATTTTGTGAATTACCCCAAAGTATGCCCGTTCAGATGAAAGTAGATAGTGCAAAACATGGTGATAACTACGCTCAACATTAATTTAAGCCACAGCGGTGACCCGCCACAAAATGATAGTTACAAAGGTACCAATGGAAGCGGCGTTAATGGCGGGAATACCGCGCTTTCCCAACAAATATCAAAACCGGACGATTTCGGCACTCGAATTGGCTACCACCAGGCAAGTTTTGCGTGAATTTTATTTGCTGTTTTTCTTGTGTTTTTGTCTTTTTCGTTCTGTTGACATAATTTTAATTAGAAACGATGCTAATGTTATTGAACCAATGTCGAGGCTTTTGGGTGTAATGTCGCAACGATTTAGATGCTTATGTTCCGCGAGTATGATGAGATCAGTGTCACGAAAACTTTTATTTGTTTGTTAGTGCTGTCGTAAGTGTTTTAATGGTTAAGATATCGTTGATCTGAAAGGTTAAAGTAAAGACTTTTTCACTACCAATATAAGATGATTACGAGTATTAACTTATTTAATATTCCTATTGTGATAGTCAGTTTCCATTTTCATGCCCGACCACATACTGTGCGTACGTGTTTAGGTTGCAAATTTTTAGATTTTGTTTATTTGTGTTTTATTCGAATAATTTAAACCAAATATAGTTTTAGGATGAAATTCTTAATTACTGACAGAACGATGAACTAACTGAAACGTAAATTGCTTCTGCTTTCCTGAATACGATTCAATTGATTTCTACATTCGTTTATTTTAAGTGCTATTCGATTGTTTTTATTTTTATGGATTTACCAGGAGAAAATGCGAAATATAACGACCATTATACCAATTTTCATATGAATTCCTTGTATTAGATGCCCTGGTTGGGGGTAACAAATTCGAATGTCTGTTTGCGTCTTTAAATATGAACAGATAGACTGAAAAATAATTTTAAATAATTTTAAATTGCAACCAAGCTATTTAGTGGGTCAATCTTTTTTTAACGAATAAATTTATTTATGAGGACCAATTTTTCAATAGTCAGATTAATTAATTCGTTAAATAAATTCAACCTATTAATTAACTTGTCATGTGATCTTAAATTATTTTATTAATTATTTTATTTTATTTGTTAACTTTTGAACACGAAAACTTGTCAGATAGACGGGAAAATAAATTTTCCTCGCCTCATAGCAATTGATTTTTATCTTGTAAATTAAACAAATTTATATAATTAAATATTTAAATTTATATTGAGATATTTTCCGAAAAATTTTTTAAGTACCTAAACATTTCTCTTGGCTTGGTAATATAATACTTAATCAAATCGAATCAAATAAAAATTGCATCAAAATAAATAAATTGCAATGAAATGATATGATATGACTTACACTTTAGGGTTAATTTAATGCAGTTCGTTAAACAAAAATAAGGAAGTCGAGGTAGTGCAAAGCAATTGTCAGTAGTAATTATATTGACAAATAATTTAAGACTAAGAACTAATCTTTTAAACAGTCTTGAATAATTTTTAAAAGCTTGTTGTATGATTCATGCAGGCCGTAGTAATGCAAAGTTATTCAATCAATATTATATTATATAAATATTATAAAGACTAATATAATGTGCTAAAACCTTATTATGAGTACTCATGAACCGTCGAGTTCTTCGTAAATGTCGTATTTTTCTGTGCAGCTTCATAAATTTTCCTAAATTTTGAATGAAATAAAATACGCCGTAGTGAAGAAGAGTCCCACCTAAAGATATTTTTTTATTTTTGTTTCATGTTTTCGAATTGTTGATAATTCCAGGTGGAAGAAAACCACGATGTTATAAATAATTTACAAAATAATTCTCAAGGACAAAAAACAAGTCGTGTTACGTATATTACTACGAGAAAATTCAAATGATTCACAAAGCTATGGAAAATGGAAAATCCCCAAAAAAAGTGGCTAATGAGCTTTTATCTTTTTAAAATACAACTTCAAAAAGATCCTAAAATATGTCGCTCGAATTTTTTAACTAATGAGAATTAAAGCTGCACTTAAGTCGAAGTGAGAGTTTAACCTCAGATTATAACACCGGCCCTTATTTATTATGAAATAAGTCCTTCTGTAAAATGATAAATTTATTTTCATACGGGTAACATTTTTACAGTTTTTTTTATTTCACCCTTTTCGTTAGATTCACTTTAGTCCAAATGACTTTCCTATAATTATCCATAAATTTTCTATGGTTACCTGCTTTATATGTTTTGAAATAGCAGGGTGTCATAGCTCGTATTTTATGGCAAGAGATACTTGTGCCATAATTCTTCTCCTGCATGAAATCATTCATAGCAATTTTATATCCATTATTTTATTAGATACTAACCTCCACTATCCATACGTATATAAAGAAATCGCTCCTTGTGCGAGTTGTTTTATGGGTTTGCGGCAGCTTGCCACAATTTTCCAGGTGAGTGCTTCCTTAATCGACCTCAAACAAGATCTCGTAGCTCAAATGAACTCATAAGCAAGACAATAAAAAATCAAAATTAACGACTTTACAAAAGTTCCCGGTGGATTGAATATCTTACAAGTAATTTCTAAAATAGTAAAAATAAACGTAAAGCTAGCTGTCCACTTTCCATATTTTCGTTGGTGGAAAATTGAAAATTTGTCAGTTGTTTTGACAATCGATAAAGCAGCAATGATACAATAAAATAACACATTGGCAATAATAGTACAAAATAATAACATCCCTCATTTGGGGTGGTTTTTGTTTTTTCAGTTATTGTATGAAGCCGTTCTTACAATCTATTTAAATTATTTTATTATATTTTTTCCAGGAGCAGCTGCGTCGACGTCGTGAAGAGGAGGAGCGGATAGCGCAGCAAAATGAATTCCTTCGCGCAAGTTTACGCGGCTCAAGGAAGCTCCAGGCGCTCCAGGATGGTCCGGTGCCCCAGCAGCCGACCGCCGTCGACCGGACCTCCATCGGGGTCGACAAC
Organism: Eutolmus rufibarbis; assembly: GCA_963920795.1. Classification (NCBI taxonomy): domain Eukaryota; kingdom Metazoa; phylum Arthropoda; class Insecta; order Diptera; family Asilidae; genus Eutolmus; species Eutolmus rufibarbis. The sequence goes on from OY987206.1 coordinate 44,148,258, forward strand.
GACGCGTTCACGGACGACGAGGAGGTGGAGAAGATTATCGGTGCGTATCGGGGTCAGTTGATGTTCTAGCCAAGAACCATTCCTTCTGCTCGCGGCTTCATGAGGCTCGCATCTTATTTAAAAAATTTATTTATTTAACAAGATTCCTATTCTGCCAAGTTTTACATTTAAAACTATTATTGAACACTAATTGTTTATATTTGGTTAGCTAGTCCCACTAGATGAGATGCCAATCTGAAAATGAAAAGCTTTTTATCACGTAGGGTTTTTAAGAAAAATAGTGGTAAAAAGTAAAGTTCGTGATATTTCAGCCATTTTTGGAAATTTATTATTAATCGTATGAAAGAAAGTTTGAGCCTTAAGTAATTAAATAAAAAATTATTAAAAACTTTTACAAAACATTCCGCGAAATCTACTTTTTTTTATAAGTAAACTAAAATATCTTTTCACCAACCAAATTTGAAGATTTGTGTGATTTGTTAAAGCGCTACCATCAAATAAAGCATTAAATTTTTTTGAAAGACCTTGAAAATCAGAAAATAACTTTAAAATTCCCTTTGCACCAATCATAATCAATTTCATATCGTTTTGCTATAAAATTCATTAGATGACCCTAAGAGACAAAATAATTTTTTAAGACGTCCTTATTACTGACCAATTACTAGGACTAGCTGACCAAATAGTGATCTATTTTGTTTTTTTGAAACTCATTAGATGAGGTGCCGACTTCATGAAGTCCTCGCCTGCTCCTTCAGCGTTTTACTTACTTTTGCTCTTCTTTCAGGCTACGGGGAGCTGGTGGCAGCCCTTCAGCGTCTCCAGTCCCAACTCAACAAAAACGGAATGGCAGCGCTTGCGGGCCGAGTCACTGCCGCCCAAAACATGCTCCTGGGGCCGGGAATCGCCCACGCCCTGGCCGCCCGAGTCGCGGTCCTGCAGCGGCGGAGGCCCCGGGTGGCGAACCCCGTCTGCTCCAATGCCCAGCAGCTGTCCAAAGACGTCGTGGAGCTGCTCGCCCAGTCGAATGCAACGGCTGCCATTGAGCTGGGGAACCTGCTGACAAGCCACGAAATGGAGGAGCTCCTGCAGGCCCACGACCGAGTGGCGTCCCTCACGGACAGGACCCCCTCGGTGATAGGGAGCCACTCGGCGTCCTCGACCCTCAGCAGCCAACGAATGTCCCAAAACGCATCATCACACCTGATGAATAACAACATCCTGAAAAGGCCCGAAGCCCAGCTGAGCACCCAGTTCGGAGTCCTGAGCGACGGGTCCCAGGACCACATCAGGATCATTCAGATCGAGAAGTCCTCGGAGCCTCTGGGGGCCACAGTTCGCAACGAAGGTGAGGCTGTCGTCATTGGGCGGATAGTCCGCGGAGGTGCTGCAGAAAAATCGGGCCTGCTCCACGAAGGGGACGAGATCCTCGAGGTGAACGGAATCGAGATGCGCGGGAAGACGGTGAACGACGTCTGCGCCCTGCTGAGCGGCATGACCGGGACCCTAACTTTTCTCATAGTGCCAGCCCACACCCCGCCGCCCGGAGGTGGCCGGGACTCCGCCGTCCTGCACGTGCGGGCCCATTTCGACTATGACCCGGAGGACGACCTGTATATACCCTGCCGGGAGCTGGGCATCAGTTTCCAGAAGGGCGACGTCCTGCATGTGATCTCGCGAGAGGACCCCAACTGGTGGCAGGCCTACCGGGAGGGCGAGGAAGACCAAACTCTAGCCGGACTGATACCTAGTCAATCGTTCCAGCATCAGCGGGAGACGATGAAACTGGCCATCGCCGAGGAAGCCGGCCTGGCCAGGAGTCGGGGCAAGGAGACCAGCACCAAGGGCGCGACGTTGCTGTGCGCGAGAAAGGGCCGGAAGAAAAAGAAGAAGGCCAGCTCGGAAGCAGGGTAAGATTTTAAGAGTCACTAAAGTAATTAAAATATCTTCCTTTTCTTTGTATTCCGATTTAATTTCGGGCTATCAAAAGTAAAAATTACTGGAAAAATTGGGATGAATAATTTTAATATTTTAGATGAATGCATACTGTTTGAAGGGTGCCTCATAATTAATTTACTTTTAGATATCCCCTGTACGCCACCACAACAACCGACGATCCCGACCCCGAGGAAATACTCACCTACGAAGAAGTCGCCTTGTATTACCCACGTGCCACACACAAGCGACCGATCGTTTTGATCGGCCCGCCAAACATTGGGAGACACGAGTTGCGACAGCGACTGATGGCCGATTCGGATCGATTTGCAGCGGCTGTTCCTCGTAAGTACCATACATTTTTAAGGGCTATTCAGCTACATGTGCTTATAGCTGAATCGCCCTCATATGCTTTCTTCAACCTACTTTTTGCAATTATTACGCAAATTTAATTTTTTTTATATTTGTAGACACCTCCAGAGCTCGTCGGGAAGGAGAAGTGCCCGGCCAAGATTATCACTTCATTTCCAGAGCTCAATTCGAAGCCGATATTTTAGCGAGAAAGTTTGTGGAGCACGGCGAATACGAAAAAGCCTACTATGGTAAAAAATACACTTGAAATTAGTAATGAGAATTTTAATTAAATAATTATTTTCTTAGGTACATCACTTGAAGCAATAAGGACAGTAGTTGCCAGTGGAAAGATCTGCGTTCTGAACCTTCACCCACAGAGCCTTAAATTACTGAGGGCGTCCGATCTAAAACCTTACGTAGTTTTGGTAGCGCCTCCGAGCCTTGAAAAATTGAGGCAAAAGAAGCTAAGAAATGGTGAACCCTTTAAGGTAAATTTGAAAATTTATATAGTAAAAGAAGAGCTAAAACGTCTTTCTCAATTTTATAAGGAGGAAGAATTAAAGGAAATCATTGCAACGGCACGAGACATGGAGGCCCGATGGGGCCACTTGTTCGATATGATCATAATAAATAACGACACCGAGCGAGCCTACCACCAGCTGCTTTCCGAGATCAACTCCCTTGAGCGGGAGCCACAGTGGGTGCCGGCGAGTTGGGTTCACAACAACCGAGACGAGTCATAACTCTTAAGTTAGATCACCGTAAGTTAGCCGTAAAGCGTATACAAATGAAAAATGACCGGGTCAAAGGTCCGCTTCTGGAGAATGCAATTCGAAACGAGGCCAGAGCAAACTTCTAGCAAATACAGACAGGTAGCAGATGCGTAGAGCAAAGAGTACTTTTATCGCTAGCATATGAGATAAACACGTAATATAAAAAAAAAAATGTTATTAACAAAACTATGAGCGCCGTAGGGAGGGAGTTTATAGGCAACAGGAGAGAATTGTAAATAGGCAGATGCAAAAACACAGAGAGAGACTAAGAAAAGTTAACTAAAAAACAACTTTAAATATTCTTACCTAGGCTAAGAGGAAGTAGGCGAGCTGAAACAATATTTTATTTCGACTTAGGACTGTTCTTCAAATTGATAAAAAAAAACAAATGATATCTTAGGATATGAGTTGGGCATTGGGCATTGACGTGTCCAAAAAGGCAAATTCTAACATAAAGAACTCAACCAGACAACAAGAAAACAACTAAAAATATTTTTTGGTGTAATTAGGACTTTGAGAATTATTTAAAATAATAAAATGAAACAAATTACGGAGAGACTTTTATTTTTTGTGAATATTCATTTTATTGCAGGAAGGTACAAACAAACAGATTTCGCTTTATTAGGTAATGCCACTTTAACGCCTAGCAAAAATGCCTAATTTTATTTATTATTATTCCCTATCGGAATTCCCAAATTGAAAAGGCTTGCTTCGTTGCTAAAACATAAAATTATAATTATCAATAATGAGTTTGTGAACATTTTTAATAGAAGGGGACATAAATTGCTGAATTGACCAGATAAATTAAAACACTGTATTGGATTGGACACAAGATAATTTTGGGTTTTTTTTCGTAAAGTTGCCTGCTGTAGAATTTCATTATTCAGCTGTGTTTTAAATTGCTGAATGCGGAAATTAAAATATCAAAGACATTAGGAAAATTTCGTATGCTTAAGATGAAAAAATATTTAAGAAAAACATTCTCGTACATAGTAGACTAATTTATTAGAAACTATAGCTTACATCTTAAATAACGTCTGAGAGTATCTCTCTAAGTCAACCACCTTAAGATTACGGAATGGTGAATCTTGTCGCATTTCGGAAAACAAAAAATTGTCGAATCAAAACAGTGAAAACAAATATTAGACCAGTCGACAAAACTTCACCTCTTAACTATATTTTGCTTTCAGATCCTTCCTGAGAATTTTCCCTGAGGCAGTTTTCGGAATCTCGTCCAGGAAGGTCACTCCGCCCTCCAGACGTTTGTACTCTATCACTTTCTCTGCCACAAAGTCCTGAATCTCCTTCTCGTTGGCACTAGCGCCCTTCCTCAGCACCACGAACGCCCTCGGGAGCTCGCCGCACATTTTGTCAGGGACCCCAATGACCGCAGCATCCACGACCTTCGGGTGGTCCCTGAGAAGTTCCTCAAGTTCCGCCGGCGGGACCTGGAACCCTTTCACCTTGATCAGCTCCTTCAGGCGGTCCGTGATGTAGAAGAAGCCCTCCTCGTCGTAGTAGCCGATGTCGCCGGTCCTGAACCACTTCCCCGAGTAGAAGCTGTTCTGTGTGGCCTCCTCGTTCTTGAAGTACTCTTCCATCACGTGGGGCCCCTGGAAGCAGAGCTCCCCTTTCTGATTGGGGCCCAGCCCTATGGCGTTCGGGTCGTCGAAGGCAACCACCTTCGCCTTGCTGTTCGCTGCAACGAAGCCTGCGGCGGCGTACTTCTTGGTCCCGTTGGGGGTCACCAGACAAACGGGGGAAGTCTCCGTCAGCCCGTAACCTTGAGAAAATTGTTTACCAGGAAATCTGTGAAAGAGTTCACCATTAAAAAGATATGATATAAACAAAAAACACACAAGATAATATTTTAAAAATATAACTAATTTTTCGAAAACCCTCTAAGTTCGGTTGCATCTAAATTTTTCTCGTTTTTGAAAAAGATTGGAATATATCATATAATAAAATCGTATTTTGGGAATTTATAAAAATTGGTAAAAATAATACAATACAAAACAAGTTCAAATGAAAGCCTGGATCTTTCGATCTAGATTTATAAAATAGACTAGGCAGGCATCCTGGGGAATAAGTTTCTCATGATGGTGCACTACTTATGAACTTTATTTACTATCCTAATTTGTGAAATTATCGTTTCATGGGAAAAATTAATTTTACTGAATATATAGGAAAGTAAAAATTGTTATTTTAAAAATCAAAACACCAATATTTTTGTTTAATTTTACATTGAAAACTTTTAGGCAGACTGATCAAAATTTAACCAACCAATTTTATCAAACCTGGACCAATTACAACAAGTTAGATAATTTTTTAAAATAAATACAACACCCGCTCGACATGAAATCGATTAAACCAGTTGTGATTACTTAAATTGAGCGTGTTTATTCATTTGAATAAGTTTTTAGACAATGATGAGACATTTAAATTTGTACAGTTGAGTGACCTTATTTGTACTTTTTTTCTTTTTCAATTTTTATACGACTGTGGCACAATGCATTTGGTTTGATTTTTATTTTATTTCGATTATATTCAACATTTAAATATCCCAAATTTTTTTGAATTCTTGAAACGAAAAGTGTAGTGTTTTAACAAAAATTTAAATTTTGAGAAAAACACATTTATACAGCCTAACTTTAATTTCACTACGACTATCAATTAATTTTGCTTAAGAAAACTCGTTTACCTGAAATTTTGGGTGCGTTTTTCTCGAAATAATTTTTTTAAATATGAATAATAGTATATTGTCTAAAATCAATTTTTTAAAACAAAAAAAAATGTTTCGGCTTTTTGATTTTAGATGATACAACTCGGATAAAGCCTTGCTAACCGCACAGTGCTAATCAAAAAATTGTTGTTAAAAACAAAATTGCTTGGTATCTTTAAAGTTGTATAGAAAAAATGGATAATTTTCAAATAAACCAAGTAATGCTTACTTTGCTACAAATTTCTCTGCATCCAAAGCACCGATTGGGGCTGCCCCAGAAATGACGATCCTCAGATTTTCCGCCTGCTTTGCGGTGATCTTTTCGCTGTTTGTGAGGAAGAGAACTGTGGAATGCGACGGAATTTTAAAAACCCTTGCTTTACAAAGAAAAGGCTAAATTTACCTATGGGCGGGACCAGGTTCAGGATTGAGCCCTTGTACTCGTCTAAGGACTTGATGAGGTCGTCGGGTGTGAACTTTGGCAGTGTCACGAGTTTGCAGCCCATGCGGAGCATCGAAAGCATAGCCACGGTCAGGCCGTAGATGTGGAAGAAGGGCAGGACGCACGGGATGACGTCCTGGTGGGACTCGGTGGTGTCGAGGACCCACCCGCCGTAGGGCCGTTGGTAGTGCACCATCTCACAGTTGTTGCAGACGTTGTAGTGCGACAGGACGACGCCCTTCGGGAGCCCTGTGGTCCCTGAGGAGTACGGCAGGAAGGCCAACCCATCTTTCGTGATCCCCGGGGGCTTCAAGTCGCTGAAACTAACGCCCTTTGGGTCTGTAAATTCGAAGAAGTCAATGGTGCCTTTTGGCAGCGTTTCCGATTTTTCGGTTTTGATGCAAATTATGGGGATGTTCTTTTTGGCCTTGTTACAGGCAATTTTGAGGGTCTCGTAATTTGCAACTGTTCCGATGAGAACTTTAGCACCAGAGTTTTCCAGCTGACGACTGATTTCGTCTGAGGGTATTTAAAAAATTTAATATATTTGTGCGTTCACTCTCCTTAAGTAAAAGATTTTTTAGTCTTGATAGAATCGAATTCTATAATTCTCGATGCCCAATTCAGCTATGCTGAATAAGGTGTCGCTTCAGTTTTAGTACTTTTTAGAAGTTATCCACAATTTTGCAGATTCATGCAGATAAAATTATATTCTTACCAGCATTGTACAGATTATTTACTGTCGTTACGGCGATTCCAGCTTCGAGCAACCCTAACGCGGCGATGGGGTACTCTGGAAGATTTGGCAAACAAACAGCCACAATGTCCTTCGGCTGCAATTTTAGCTTGGTTTGCATCCTTACGGCCAGAGCAGCACACCGGTCTCGCATTTGCGCATAGGTGTACTGTCTTCCCGAAACTATGCAAATCTGTAAAGAAAAACAATGTCTGAATAGAAGTTTTCAAAATTCTGGTCGTGGTTGCTAACTTCCAAATTCAGAAATTATTTTAAAGCTAAATTATGCAAACGATTATTGCAGATTGGTTATAGTATTTGTTTTACAAACCAACTGCGCAATTCAGCAATTTATTTTTAGCTGAATTAACTGCTGATATATTCAGCACTGCTTTATTTATTCTGTTCGCTTAATACGTAAAACGTAGGATCTTTTCACTATAATTTTTATTGATGGTTTAATATTTTAAAGCAAGTGAAAAGCAACTGAATTGAATATGTAATTTTTTTTTTGAAAACATTTTTTTATAGGAGCCAAAATTAGTAAATAAAAATAGTACTGCAGCACATTGGTGAATTACTGAATTTAAGACTGTTTTACTTACTGCTGCTGTTTTCTTTTCCCACTGGTGAACATTCTGCCAGACGTACTTATCAAGGGTAGTTTCCTGTGGGATGAACGGATCGAAAGGTGACAGTCGGACATACCCTTCCGTGGGGGTGTGATACCAGCATTTATCCCGCTCCTCCGTCTGTGTACTTTGAGCCGCACTGCTGTTCCGCCGGTGGTGCTTCAAATTATGTGAAACTGCTGCTCCTCTAATTAGTGAAACTCCTTGAACTACAAATCTGCTCGAATTCGGGCGTATCATGGCGACGGAGCAATCGAACTTTAACTAGAGTTCACGTTCGCGAAATGACTGCCGAGCTTCTGCGATATGCCCCAAGTTGATAACAATCTGTAAACAGACAGAATGTGCAATAATCTCACTTATCAACGATTTTTCGTAATTGAAAATGCGATTACTTTCCCGCCAGTGCTTGAGACCCCTTCAGCGAAAAAATAGAAGCGGACTTAGTAGACAATAAACACCCCGCCAAAATAATAAATTTATGAGTTGCAGATTATCTCTTTCGATGTCTAACCCGAAAATTTTTGTGAAGAACACTATTTTTGCGGGGGTAGGACGATGTTATTAACAAAGTTCGATTGCGCTGAAAAGTAAGGGAATCAAAGCTTCGTTTGCAGTGCTGAATTGCAATTTTATTGAAACATTTGCCCTTTGTACTCTTTAGCGATTTTCTTATCTCAGTACTGATAAAAGCGAATATGACTCTAAACGTGAATTAAATGGAAAATCAGCTTAGTCGTGATTAAAAATTATTTTAAAATAAAAATAAATAAATTGTTTTATAATAAAGGCCGGTTGCTTGCACTTGATTTCTAAGTACTTGCGTAGACTTTAAGCACAATTGAACTTGTTTGTTCGTGAACAAGGGCAAGAAGCTAGTCGATTATAATTGTTAAATCGAGCTTAATGCGTTGGGTCAGTCAGAAGGCAAGAAAACAATTTTTGTATAATGCATTTAATAATACATATTTACTTTTGATTTTTATTCAAAAAGTTTATGTGCGTAGTATATCTCTATATAAAATCGAAAGTTTGTTTGTTTGGTCTTTTGGATGTTTGTTACTCAATCAATACTTTTCATGGGCATAAAATATAGGATTTCAAAATAGTGGACGCGGCCAATAATTGGTACTAGAGGATTTTTGGAGTTGATGATTGCAAATCAACTTTCGAAATCGAACCAATACCCAATATGATGACGAGTTGATATCAATAAGATTTTGGAAAAATTTCCTACCGATCGTTAGAGTTTCGATTTTTCAAAATATCTAATTCCACTTAATTGTTAAAATTAATTAATTTATCTTTTTCAAATAAACATTAATATTAACCTTAAACAGCGTGGGTTGCTTTGGTCTAATAGTTTAGATATTAATTTAGTTCTTTTATGAAAACATAAATTTGAAAATTTAAAATGTTTATAAATTAATATGTATGATATAACAAATTGAGGCTAGATTTCGCTTTTCCGACCACAATAACTATTGTTTCCTTATAACTACCTAAACTAAAACTGATACATATTTACAAAATTATATAAGATTTTTTAAATGATTTTGTTCATATAAAGTGAATATAATTTTACACTGTTTTTTAAATATTAAATGAATAATTAGCCAACTATGAAAATCTCCAACAAAATAAATAAAATTTGTATGAATATTGCCTTCACTTCTGACAAAGTTAACTACGCTCAGAATCATTTTTCGGTAGGTCGTAATTAGGTAGCAAGTTTTTTGACAATAATAAAAGGGATATATGTATGTGAAAAAAAATGTAAGGTAGGTACTAATCTTAATGCTTTAAAACTATATCAAAAGCAATTAAAACCAATGCTCCAAATTTAAGGATTTCTAATAAAATTGTATACATGTATGAAAATTTCTGCTCCAATTACTCCGATAAATTAAACAAATGGCAATGTATGCATAGATGCTTAATGCAACAAGCTACTTTACGTTAACGTTTGACGTTTATTATATCTAAAATGAAAACAAACAATACTAGTAATTTTGATTTTATGATAGTTTATTTGATTAAAATTTTGACGACATTTGAATCTTTATTTGTTTTATTTTAAGAGTCTCCACTCTTACCCACGATGCAATAAGTTTTCTTCGTCACCTTTTGGTATTGTTAATGCAAGCTGAAGAAGTTATTTTCTTTCAGTTGAATTAACAGATTGTCTTTCCTTAAGAACTTTTTTGTTATTTTTTAAATGTCTGAAAGGATGTAGTTTTATAGAAGTATAAAAATTAGCAAAAAAACACTTTTTAATTCGTACCCTTTCCAAATAGGGAAATGTGGAGGAGGAGTTTTTAAGATGACACGCCAAGGCTTTCCTGGAGGAGAGCATGGACTTGCAGTGGTCGTCCGAGTGCGAATCCTTCGTGTAGTGTGGCAACGAGTCCCAAAACAAGCCCTCACGTTAGGCTTTGCATCGCAAAGGAGTATTACGGCTCCTACCAAGAGAAACACAACGACTATTTTCATGATGAACCGATCTCTGATCACTTTTGATTGCTTCCAAAAAACATATAAACACAGGCTTTATAAGAAAATTGTTCCGAAAATGAGTCTCAATTCTGTTATAGACGTGCGTAGTATTTACGCCCAAAATTGTGTCAATATTTAACTACTTTTCGCTTTGTTCGGATATTTCAATTGTGAAAACAGATGTTTCTGTTTGTTAGAAACGATTTTACGTTCACTTGAATACGCAGTGCAATTCAAGCACGTAAGAGAAATATGTAGGCAAATGTATTTTGAATTTTAGGAAGCAGAACTACACTTTTAAGCTATTTTCTAATTGATGGGATAGGATATTCCAGAGTTACTAAAACCTCTAAAATCTAGTAAATTCCGAAAACTACTTCTATTGTCTATAGAGATAAAAGAAGGAGGTTTCAGAATGAATACTAATGAAATCCATCTGACCATCTTTTTGTATGAAAAAATAAGTTTAACATCATGTGCGTTAAATGATATCTATTCAGCTATAAGCTATATACGCTGAATTGATGTCTATAGACGTTATTTGCGTCAACGTGCTAAAAATTAAAAATGTTTATATAGTATTATCAAAAAAATTAATCCCTACCTTTAACATTGATATTGTAATAAAATTTATTAACTTTTTTGATTCGAATTTTTTAAGGGTATAATTATATAGGGTCCCAAAGAATTTTGATACTTTTAAGTTTTAAGAAAGACGATTGAATTTTGCACACTTAAATGCCATATTAAACAAATTTTGTAACACGAAAGACACGTATTAAAATACCCTTTAACCAAGGTGAATGTCTACGTCCTCTTGACACAATATGCTAAAACTTCTCAACTCCTCTTTAAAACGCGTCAATTTAAGAAACGTAAAATCGTTTCGCTGCACAGAAACATCTGCCACATTTCCAAAATGCAAACGAAATGAAACGCCCGTTAAATTCTGACGATCGTTTCAACGTAAATACTTACGTCTTAAAAAAAACTTACGTTTTTGGTACAGACAAAATTTCTTATAAATACGGTGTTTTTAGAAGGAACCATCAGTAGTTGGCTTTTGCTAGTTTCTTAATCACTCTTTGAAATGGCGAAGTTTCGTGTTTTTAAACTCTTTGTTTTAATTGTCTTGCTAGGGACCCTAACGCTCCATTGTGATGCAAAACCTGGCGGTGGGAAAAGTGGAGGAGGAGTAAAAATAGGAGGAGGAACAAAAACAGGAGGAGGAATAAAAACAGGAGGAGGAATAAAAACAGAAGGAGGAGTAAAACCAGAAGGAGGAGTAAAAACAGGAGGAGGAATAAAAACAGGAGGAGGAGTAAAACCAGAAGGAGGAGTAAAAACAGGAGGAGGAATAAAAACAGGCGGAGGAGTAAAAACAGGAGAAGGAGGAATAAAAGACCCGACATCCATCGGAAGACCAATAACAACAAAATCACCTCCAACTCCACTTGTAACACGAACTACCACTAAATCTTCAATAACAACTACACAACGAATAATTTATAGGCCTACACCTAAATGCCCTAAGAGTAACCCTAAATGCCGCAGGAGTAAACCTGAATGCCCTACGATTAAACCTAAATGCGACAAAAGTAAACCTAAATGCCCTAAAAATAAACCTAACTGCCATAGGCGAAAACCTAAATGCCCGTGCGAAGAAGATCTTCCTACAACAACGGAAGCAAATCTTCCTACAACAACGGAAGCAAATCTTCCTACAACGGAGGAAAATCTTCCTGCATCAGAAGAAGATGTTTCTGCATCAGAAGACGATGATACTGCATCACAAGAAAATCCTGCTACTGAATTAGAAGAAGATCCTTATTCAACAGAAGCGCCTGCTTCAGAATTGAAACTACAGTAAGCGAAATAGTTAAATTGTGAGTTTTGCTGTTCTAAACCAGTAACATTTACTTTGTTTCAGGAATTATTACATTTACTCTATATATCCTGGATCAGAAAAGCCTATAAAAGAAGTTATGGACACACTACGGACTAATGAAATTGTATGCCATCGGCTGAACTGGAGAGTCAAGGGAGGGGTTGTTATAGCAATACGAGCTGACGCACAACGCGGACTTGAAAATGTTGCACAGGCTTATTCCTGGACACTCAGACCAAAGATGAGATCAAAATATAACGATGATTACTAACTGGGTTACTCCATACTAATGGTAGTCTCCTCGTTTCGTTTCTGAGTGGTGTTCCAGCCCTCAGATATTATTAAAATAAAACTTTATAAAAACCTAATGCTACTCTGTTTTTATTTATAGCAGGGGTTCTTAAGGATCATTTAATCCATTTTGAATAAATTGTGAATTTTTCCCCATAAAATATGTATGCGGGGGTCAAATCGACAAGTAACTTATAGCCTTTAGATTAGTAAAACGTGAATAAAATTATGGAGGTCGACAAATACATATATTTAATAACGAAAACAACAAACATATTCAGAATTTTTTGAGATTTTGTAACTTGTAATCGTCTTATGGACTTTTGGTTTCTTGGCACTGTATTACCCAAAGCAGAAAGAATGGCTTTTAAAAGTTTCTTCGTTTTTTTAAATTAATTTTTAACAAAATTGTGCCTAAGTAAACTTTAAAGATCCTGAGTTATCCATGAAGCAAAAATTAAAATTATATGTATTCAGTTAGAAGGAAAAAAAAACGATTCTTCTACTAACTTTTTGTAAAAACATGTACTTACTTATTCGAATTAAACTTTTTACATTTGAAACCGCATATGTATTATATATTTAAGATTATGTAACAATTCTTTTATAGTAGTTACTTCCGATCTCCGAAATCGTCTTTTAAACAAATCGATTTACGGTGATCAAGAAAGACATCTCCGGACTAGATCAGTTCAAATCAACGAAAAATATCTAATATAAAATCTACAATATCAACAGGGAAAACAATGAACCATTAATTGTTAGTAACTACCGATAAAAAGTAGTAAACATTTGTAACGATAAGTTTAGCGATTCTGATGATATTTAGATCATAGGCTTTGAAACATGATTTTGATAAAATCGCGTTTAAACATTTAAAATCCTGTTTCGAGCGTTCTGAGACCTTTCTACAAAAGTGCAGATAGCCCCGAAAAGATTGAGAGATTTTATTTGAATATTTGCAAGACATAGGGTAAGACACCCAGTAACGAGCACTCTGTGTTTTATTTAAGGATTACTCAGAACCTAACCGCCTGGAAAATCAAAAAAATTATATTCAGGTAATTAGAAAAATTAGAAAAAAAGTAACACAAAGTGAAGAAAAGCTACAAAATATAAAAGTCGAAGGAGAAAAAATAAAAATTTAAAAAAAAAAAGGAGAAAAATTACTAAATATAACATAATTAGGTGCTCTTTACGGGCACAATTGAAGTGCTCGTTACTGGTCAAAGAGGGGTTTTGCATAATTATCAATTATCTGTTATAGTTAATTGTAATTAAAAGCTATTATTTTTTTCAAAAATCAAAAATTTTGTAGCAATATATAATAATTATCATATCTGAAAAGAAAACATGCACCATTTTGATTTTATGAAATTTTATTTGATTAAAGTTTTAACGACGCTTAGCAGTAACATTTGAATCTTTATTTGTATTCTTTTAAGAGTCTCCACCCATGCCCACGAGCGATCCTGGTAAAGTTTACTTCATCACCTTTTGATATTGTTAGTCGAAGAGAATAAGGCTCTAAAATCTTATAAGAGATTTCATTCTCTTTTAGTTGGCTTTTGATTAAATCGACTGATTGTCCTTCTTTCAGAAGTATTGCGTAAAGATCGCTAAAACGACCTCTTTTTAATTCATACCCCTTCTGATTAGGGAAATGTGGAGGGACAACCGTAGTAGTACAAGGCCTTCGTGTAGTGTGGCAACGAGTCCCAAAACAAGGCTTCAAGTTAGGCTTTGCATCGCAAAGGAGTACTACGGCTCCTACCAAGAGAAAAACAGCGACTATTTTCATGATGAACCGATCACTACTGATCACTGATCACTTTTGATTGCTTCCAAAAAACATAAAAACACAGGCTTTATAAGGAAATTGTTCCGAAAATGAGTCTCAATTCTGTTATAGACGTGCGTAGTATTTACGCCCAAAATTGTGTCAATATTTAACTACTTTTCGCTTTGTTCGGATATTTCAATTGTGAAAACAGATGTTTCTGTTCGTTAGAAACGAATTTACGTTCACTTGAATACGCAGTGTAATTCAAGCACGTAAGAGAAATATGTAGGCAAAGATATTTTGAATTTTTGGAAGCAGAATTATACTTCTAGGAATTTTTCCCTTTTATGCAGGATATTCCCGAGTCCTCGAAAGCAAAATTTAGAAAATTCTGAAAGCTAGTTAAAAGAAATCAATTCAGTTAATCTAAGTATTCAGAAAATAGATAAACCGAAGATGAACTTCGAAAACAACATCTCCAACAAAATATTCAATATATATTTTGTTTAATTAACAATTCTTCAGATATGTATATGTACCTATGTATGTACATATGGATATGCAATAAATAACCTAAAAACAAAAATTACTTCAACAGTAAAAAATAATTTATGAGTAAACTTGTAGGAAATCATAAAATTATCGATATTTCCACTAAGTTTTCAAGTAAATTAATATTAAAGAAAATTCCACCGCTAATAACTCCAAAAAGACATTTACCTATAATAGTTACTTGATTTTTAAAGCAGACATGTGAAGTTATACATGTAATTAAAAGCGTTTTCATCAATGATTGTTTTTTAGATCCAAATAATAATTTTTTTTTTTTAATAAATCACCGAAAATTTCTAGACATTAAATAAAATATGAAAGAAACTTTGACTCAAGCCAACAGAGTTTCTAAATTTTAACTAAAAGTTTGTAAACCAAAATTTAACAAATTATAGAGCTATGAATGGATATTATCCACCATATGGAATTCTTAAATTTTAACTAAAATTTCGAAATTTTCAATTTTAAGTGAATTTTAATGAGAACGTGTCAAAAATATCGCTACCCTCATCCCAGTCATTATAAAATTTAATTTTAATATAATATTTTCGAATATATAATATATGTTGGGTTTTATATCAACTCCACGTTGTAATTAGTATATACAATTAAAATAAAAAACATCAAGGGGCTAACTTTAGGTTTATAAAGGGAAATAAATTATACAAGAAATAAAATTCTCTGTCTAAACTGTGTTCCACATGTTCTGTATTCGTCATTGCATTGCGTCAATTTAAGAAGATCGAAAATTGTTAACTTCGCCGGTATGTCGAACACAATCAACGTTAAATTAAATATTGACACTGCTTTTGGCGTAAATTCTACATACGTCCAAAAAAGTTGAATGGAGAAAATTCCTTATAAAAGCAGAGTTTTTGTGGAGCAAGTCATAAGTAAACTGCTTTCATCGGTTTTACAATAACTATTCGAAATGGCAAACTGTGTTCTTTTCAAAGCAGTAGCTCTTTTGGCCCTGATAGGAGCCGTAGTACTCTTTTGCGATGCTAAGCCTACATTGAAACCTCCTTACAAACCAAGTGATGTTCTACAAGTGGGACAGCGATTATTGGGACAACTAAGGTAACTTCATTGTTTAAACATAGTTTTATTAAATAGCACATGTTTTTTCAGCTACAGTTATTTTATAAAACCTAAAAACAAGCTTCTTGCAAAAGTTCAGGTTGAATTCGATAGTGAAGGTATCCAATACATTGAAGAATCCCGAACTACAACTTCCGTAAAAGTAAACGTATTAGCAAGAGATAAAGTAAAATTTGAAAAACTTCGAGCTAATCAGAAGGGTAAGTGGACTGTAACACTATAAGATGCCTGGAGACAAGCATACAAGCACCACAATGTCAATTCAATAGGATTATTTCTGTCTTATTGCTACTAAACAGGCATTTATAAATCAGTAAAAAATTATAAATTCAAATCGTAATGTGCATTTTGTTTTACAATGATTTCTCCACACTTTACTTTTTTTCAGCTTGATTTTCAAGAACAAAAAATCCTGTTATCTGAAAGAGGTTGAACTGCGGATAGAGATAGCAACAATTTTAGAATAATCGATTAATCGATAATTTGATTTATCGAGCCGCAATAATCGTATCGCGATTAAATCGGTAAGAAATAATCGATTAATATATTATTATATGTATAAACACTACTGGGGTAACTGATGTTTCGCCACTTTATGTTCCTCCAAGGATTTCAAAGTATTCATTTGATTTGAATTAAAATAATCAATTAATTAATCAAAAGGAATAATATTGATTATTTGATTAATTAAATCAAATTAATCGATTACTGTTGCCTTTGATCAATCGTTGTTAGATATCTCTAAATATGGAAGTCATACCTCTTTTTGTAATAGTAATCTAAACAATTCCTACTACATTTGATGTGACGTGACATGCTAACAATTTCAAATCAAATATTAGATTTCAGTTGAACTAACCACCTTTAGTTTATAACGTCGTTATGCTGTTTGACCTGCGCAAAGTAGTTTGGCTAAATGAATCAATCCGCGTTAGTCGAAATAACGTATCAATATCATTTATACCATCTGCTGAAGTCAATTATGTAAATTGTGAAACAATGAAAAACAAATTAAAACACCTGTTGCGACGGAAGAATTCGCAGTTATTAGCGACTTAACGCCATTGAAACTCAGATGATGAATTCACTCTTATTGTTAACAGACGGAGTGCTTTTAGAACCGGGAGAAAATATATTTAATATTTGTAGTGAAATATTTTCTCACAACCTTTAGCTTTTGCTTACTATATTAGGAAATATGAAAAAAATACTAATAATTTTAAATTTAAAAAAATGAATAGTATACATAAATAATTTCCTTTACATAAAAAAGTGAAATTTTGAAAAACGGTTGAAATACGAACATACATAAATTAATATTGACGAAGGCGTCTAGAGGCGATTTGCATATGAAAAGTACAAAAGTACAGCTCAAAAATCGGAATAATTCCCTTGTCGCATTGAAAGTAATTTTAATTATTCACCAGAGCAGCGATTTAAGCAGCTAAGTACATATTAATTGAGCTAGTAATTCGTATGACGAGCAAAACCTCCCGCAATTTACATAATTAGATATATTCTGAAATATCTTGAAATTTGCAATTTAGGTAAGTGATCTTTAATGACGTCGGACGTCCGGCTGCAATTCGAAAAAGAAGTAACTGCCTTTAAGTACTTTTAAAGGAATTTTTTAAGGAGCTTATTATTTTTCAAGTTTCGAGTGAATAGCTTCATAATTTAGTGTTATGAATTATTTCAAAATGGTACAAACATTTTTGAATACAACTAATTGCAACCGTTGCGTTGCATAGATGAATTCAATGTGTGTGTAAAGTTACCAAATTCTAAAATTTCACAGACTAGGGGACAAGTTCATCTTTGTGGTAAAAAATATAATAATAAAGTTTTGCATACATTTTGGATGGATTATAAGAAGATTTCAGAAATAAACATTATCGAGCTTTTCATGAGGTTTTCGCATTTGCTACAATTTTGTTTAGCCTAATCTTAAATTTTCTTTTATATTAAAGTTTTTGAGAGTCTTCATAATTATACTGGGCGTATAAATAACAAAAATTAGTTTATTAACTGAATGAATTCTAACTGTTGCAGGATTTTTAATTTAAATCATTCGAATTTCAAGAAAAATATTTAAAAATGTATTTTATAAATAACGTTTGCAATTTAAATGCCCTATGTAATGTAGCTCCAAAGAAGTGATTTCATATTGAAAATAATTTTTATGTGCAGATCAATAATGAATAGAACGTAGAAATTTTTTTTAAATTCCTTAAAGACCGTCCACTAAAAATTCGTAAATAATTTTAGTTAGAATTTAAGAAATAGTTTAATAGTCTCTATAAAATATGTATAATGTAGATCTCCAAGAATGATTTTGCTAATTGAGTATTATCAAGTTCTAGTTTTCAAGCGCTCTTTGTGACTTGAATCGAGTTTGATTGAAGGCTTTTAAACTACCCGGAGTACTTGAGTTATTAAGTTGGGGCACTGAGTATACTCAGTTAAGTATAAAGTATCAACTACCAAACTATATGCATACAATAAAAATGAGATACTTCTGATGTGATTTCAAACGCCACACCCATCTCGAACCTCCTTTGCGTGCACCCTTACGCAAGTCACTGATCTTCAAGGCCCCTTAAATTGTTTCTTTCGATTATACATACAAAAACAATTTATCAGCTGTAGTAAATTTGTTTTTCATTCACCTCTTATCACATGTTATTAAATTAGAAAGCACTTTTAAAAACTTGTTTCTATTTTGAGAGCCTATGACATTGTTTTCCTTTTTAATTTTATAGTATAAAAGAAAAAACTGGTAAGCCTTGAATTGACATTCATAGTTTTTTGTTTATATGTATGTAAAACATTGAAAACCATTCTAATAATTTAAATATTTAAAGGTTATTGAACTACACGATTCACAATCATTTATTGTGGTAAAAAAAGCAATTAATCCGCAGATAAGGTTCTGAGTGAATCTTGAGTACTTATCGCAATACTTCCACTAATCTAGCTTTTGCCGAATTAACTTTGAATGTATGAAAGATGCAGTTCGCTGCACTTGGTCACAACAATTTCCTAATATATCTGATGACTTCATTAGACTCATGATGCATAATTTAAATATTAAGAAAATACAATGGACTTAAGCAAGTATTTAAATTAATTTGTATCATAAAATGAATGCTAGGAACTGCTGAGTCAGATAAAACAAATCATAATCCACAACCATTCGCCGGTGCGACGCAGAAATCGTTTCATAACAATTGTATTTGGCATGGCATAAAATTATAAGCATCCCTCACGTCCAGCAAATACTACAGAGAATGTATAATTCTAAAAATACACCAGACTCATTCAGTTAGACGTTATGTGAAACAGAGTGCGAGTGATTTTCTCGCGGCTTCAATCTAGGCACAAAATTGCTCCACTTCAAAGGTCGACTGAGAATTTATATAAAGATGGCCTTAAACCTCTTTGAGGTCATGAATAAAATATACCTAAGAAGAAATATTCTTCTTTTGAAGAAATCCCCTTTTTCGGCTGGAGAAGTTGCACCTTCTTGGCCGATGCTCCAACACTGCACGAACTGGAATAGGCCTTTTCAAAACAAACACAAAAAGTTTAACAAACTCTCGGTCCGACGTTTGGGGCGCAGACAACCGGTGTTTCGTCGCGAATCAACTTTATTCGCCGAAAGGTGGACAGAAACTAATAAAAGTCGACGATCAGTGATCGTTACTTAACCCGCCAAGCAACGTCGTCGTCTTTCTCACTCCGCCAAGTGAATGAATCGAACCAGTTGGCGTCTTAAGATTTCGAAATTTCTTCGAGTGGCCTAGGTTCATGCAACACTTTTAAGTTGAGTAAGCGAAACGCTAGAGCCTCCGCGATTGTCTGAGGCGTTAGAGCATCTACCGATCAGCTGGCAGATATGCAATAATTTGAGTTCAAAGGTGGAATGAGAAGCTCAATTAGAAGACGCTCTGGCGTAAGACCACACTGCCGTTGTCCGTCTGGTGGATTGTACAACAATAAAAGGCTCGAAATCGAAATTACAGAACATTTTCGCAAAATTATTCAACTTTGTACTTTGATCGGAGTTGTTTTCATCGCTAGACAATGATTGGTTTCTGGCTGTCCACTTGTAGTAAGTGATCCCTCTTTTAAATAAGTTTTTTTTCTTTTTTTGAATTTTTCAATCAATTGATTTTGCATTTAATGAATGAATTGGGCGCCGAAAATATTTACATTATTCAAATGGAAGAGACTGTTGTTGATCTTTGTAAAAAAAAAAAGTTGTAAATTAATCGGTTGCCACAGAAACAAGTATGAAAATATAATATTAAATTCTAAATACCCCCACATTTCACTTTAAAAGTCGAAATTGGAAATGTCCCCTGCAATTCAAGGGATTCCACATTAATCTAAGTGAAGTAATTTCATGAAGTAATTTCATGAAGTAATTTCAAGGTCAAACACTATACAAGTTGTATTCAATAATCAAAGTTTAACCTTAAAATTTTCTTATGACCTTTTAGCCAATTTCGACTTATAGCTATGTACTTGGAAATAAATCAGAAAAAATGCTTGACGAAAACTTGGTTAATTTGCAAAGATTTGTGCTCAATTTTATAGAGAATCGCTTAAAATTTTAAGGAGAAAAATCATAAAATAATTAAAGGAATGCTTCTTTTTACATACGCAGGTATATTTCACCTTCATAAATATATTTCCCTTAAGATTCACAATTAAGGTTTTCTAAAAATGGTATCGGCACATTAAAGACTTTTAAGTTTAGAATAATTTAATTTTGATTCGTTTAATGTCTGAGCTATCCAGCGCCAGCTATTTTGATATCGTTAAACGGAAAATAGGAAAATACCTATTTAAATTGTTCGAGGCTTATTTAAATAAATTTATTTTTTCTTAAGAGTTACAAGCTATTAATTATTAAATTAAACAAGGTATAGAGTACAAAAGAGATCTTTAGTATTAAAATTTTGTAATCAGCGTAATTTCTTGTTAACCCGCGTGGCATGATAAACAGAGTGAACTTTGAACTAAATAATTTGCAGAGGCGTTAGTTACATACATCAGATTGACATTTTATTAAAATTGACTCTCTAACAATTAATTAGTAAGACTTACCAATGAATTCGATAAAATTACAACTGATGCAAACATCGTCTTTAAAAACACATAAAAGGCAAAACTCCATAATTACGTTCTTTTCATAATAAAGATTGTTGGAAGGGTCTTCTTTTTATAGTCAAAACTTTATTATATATACAATACACGAATAAAACTTTTTTAATGTGAGTAATAAAATTGTTGAATGCAGAAAGCGAGACTTTTAAACAGATGAATAATGAAAAGTTACAGCAATAAATACACAAGTAAAGGAAAGGGGAAATTAAATGTAGTTCATGAGTTTTCTAGTACCTCAATAACGACGATACATATAAGAGATTCACGATGCGTTGAATATATATGTATATGAAGTACAATTAAATTCAGCCGAGCTACTTCAGAGTGCATTAATGAGAGTTCAGAATTTCATTCCTTTTTAAGTCGTTAAAACAGCAAGATAAAAGGACTCATATAGTATTTAAAAAGAAGGCTCATAAATGAGCTAAATTAAGACGAAAATTAATGTTACACACTTTAGCCTGAAATGGCGGGAAAATTTCAGCAGCAAGAAAGCCCTATGTCCTGCTTGGACTACACAACTCTGAAGGATGTGCTTAAGGACGCGGGAGAACAAAGCGAGAAGCTGCAAACTGCATCATTCAGCGCCTAATTGTGTTAGAGGCAAACAAAGGGCAACAAGCGAAGACAAAAAGCAAAAACATGAAGATGGAAGTGAACCCAGAAGGGCCCTAGCGCCAAAACAACATGCACAAACATATAACAAACGTTTTTGCACCACTCACGCCAAGATCCTGGAACACGTACCACTGACACAATTCCCTGGGCAAACAGAGGGATTGGGAAGGACAACAAGGATTCAAGACGCTCGCAGAAGAGCACATTTTTCTTAGGGCTTCCGCCCGCCCGCGTATGTGCTTTTGGTTGTGGTGAGGTGTGGAACTATGTTCATTAAAAAGATTGGCTGGAGTACCAGGAAAAGCGACAAGGAAATATTCGTAGAGAAGAGACGGGCATGCGTATCTTCTGGGTGTTGAGTGTCTTAAAGAAAAACAGATGACGTTAGTTTCTCCATTGAAGTAAACCAAAAGGTTTGTCCGTTACCCTTTTCAAATTTTGGACAGACTGCAGACATACATAGTAATTGATAAATATAATAATCGTATACCACTTGTTTTTGATAAATATAATAATCGTATACCACTTGTTTTTACATTTACATAGAATTTGCCAGTAATTCAGTTACACACGTACATATACAGATTAATTCTAGCACCATTCATAAGTCGTTTATAAATAGTGGGAAGAGAAAAGGTCCCAGAATTGATTCCTGAGGCGCTCCATGAATTAATGCAATTTTTAAAGTTTTTCATACACAGACACTATTAACTTAACCTAATTGTGTCATATGCGTTTTGAGATATATTCGATACGGTAAAAGTTTTGAAAATGAAACTCATATAAGATTTATTCATATTAAAAAAATAACTGCGCCGTCGCACTATACATACACATACTGAATATCAAAACAGTTTTCAAAAGCCTAAACATAAATATAAGTGAATCCCTAAATTTATATATAAACAAAGGGAATAACCATTTTAAAGATGTTTTCGATGTAATTTCGTAAATCCGAAGATCACCACATTGACTTTGAAACCGTTGAAAATAACAAATATCTCAATATATATGTACCTATGCAATAAAAATATGAAAATTATCCCATAACGTTAGTGATTTTATTATATGTAATTACTGATTGATAAACTTGCTTAAAATATGTGTTCTAAATTATCCATCTTTTTATGTTTAATAATATTTTTATAATATATACGTCCTATAAATATCAAGAACTAATCTTTTAAACTTTGTTTTTCAGGGTAAGATAAAGCTTATAACAAATATGTAAAAGAATTCAAATCTACATTGTTCACTATCATAATAACACAAAGCTCGTTGAGGAAATCTGCACCATAAACATGAATAGATTAGAAAATTATCAAACATAGCACTGAGTCCCTTACAACATACATATATAATTATTTGCTCTAATACTATTTGCCAACTCTAGCCTCGATAAAATTTTAAATGTGTACACCAAAAATCCCGCCATAAAAACTAAAGAATTGCTATTAGAATGATAAGAAATGTACTTTTTTTTAGACTCTTATTTTGAACTGACGAATTCAAAGAATGAAATTAAATTGATTTTTATTTAAAGTAGAAATTGTTAGTAGCCCCTGAAAATGATTTGAAAGAAATTGCATAGTTAATAAACCGATATTGCAAATTTCACAAATAGAATACCTTCTTTTTAGTTTTACAAAATTTACTAATATTCTTTAAGATATGTTGCCACTAGAAGCAGTCGATAGCAACTACCTGCAACAACTCTTGATAGTGCTCAAGACGGCTGGATGTATTATGAAATAGAGAAATACTTTAAATAAATTAATTTTATTGGAAGAGAGATTTTTCGTTGAAGCAAGCTGACTTGACATTCAGCAGTTGTCCCCGAGCAGGCGGAAAGTTTGAGCGAGTCCGATCTGATTTTGCAATTTATTAAAGATAGTCGTTTTGAACAGCGTGCTATCAACAGTCATCCTCTCGGGTGCTGTTGAATGCTTCTGCCGAAAGAAATCTTCTATGTAGAGCCATTCTACAGGTTTTCCAAGGTAGAAAAAAAGTTTAGTTATTTAAAAACGAACACACATTTTTTTAAGATAAAAAGTATACATTTCAATTTTATCTTCCATAATTCTCTTAAAATTGTAATTTTTCTGTCTACCCGACATCTTAATACAAATAATAAAATAGTAACACCAAAAATGTTTGCAATTAATTAAATAGTGGAATTTTACTAACACAGAAACGTTTATTTAATAATTTTATGCGTGCAAACAATAAGGGTAAGTATTTTTAGAAATATTCTTTTGATCGAACCGAAATGAGTTTTATTTTCTAAAGCTCTCAAATGAGAAAGTTCGCTTTTAAAGTGGTGGTAAGAATTTTTTCATATTCTATCAAGTATTGTTTCGTATGCGAATTTTGAGTTTTGATTTAACAAGTCGGAAGTATCCGGACTGACAACCATGCCTAACCAGATAGAACCGAATCATCTTTCAAGAGAACCATTTTTTATTTTTTATTATGCTTTTCACTACTTCGCCTCAGAAGAAAATTAGGGAGATAAAAGACTAAGAAGGCGGCATGTTTTGAGATTATTTAAAAAATGATTGACAACGGACCTAAGATATTTAATTTTCTAAATAAATCGCACTATTAGTTTCTCTTGTCTATTTCTATGTCCTGGTTATTCTTAAATAAGCGGAGTAAAATATCTCCCTTTATGTAAGTCGCTGTTGACTGATTTTAAAAAAAAGTGGGTAATTCCGAAAAGTTAGAGTTGATTAATTAGAGCAGAGGTTACTAATGTCTGTCTGATAAGAATAGTAAAATTAGACAGTCGATTATTAAGATTTGGTAGCGCAAGTCGCGAATTTTTATTTTGCGGAACAATATTCGCTGATGTTTAAATTCTTCATAGTTTTAAAAAGTGTATAACATTTTTATGATGTGTTATTAATGTGAAAAATTATAAAATTTTAAATAACTAGCTCTATAATAAAGTTTCACAAATTTATAATAATATACCACTATTTATAAAATTTGCCATGCATTCTAATAATCTAAAAAAACCAATATTAAAATTTTGAAATATTTGAAAACAGTTGAAAAGCATCATGTAATAGGTAAGTAACAATGAATGCCTCTTATTTTTATATTTTATGGAAAACAATTTAAAAAGTAGGCTGCAGAGAAAAAGGAAGAAAATCGGAAATCTTCTTCAAAGCTCCCTCAAGGAGGGTTGAAGACGGCTTAAAAGTTTATTTTTCAATTTATTTTTCAAGAGTTTTTTGTTTATATATTATCCAAAAATAAAATTGCAGTCCTTTATGTGCAGTGAACAATTTCGATCTGAAAGGAGTATGGTGTTTTTGAAAACATGTATTAGGTATGATATTTGAACTCTAAAGCAAAATATACTAAGATTTAAAAAAGTATGTGAGCCTCTGGGTTCTTAACAGCACCTAACAGAAACTTCAGGTACCATTAAATCTCTTTTTAAATCATTTTCTTAAGTTTGCGGTAAATATTTATTTAAATGCTAATATTAAAATAGGTATATTAGAACTTTTAAGTCCGCCGATTTTAAATTCAATGCTAAATTTTGCAAATTCAAAAAGACAAATAATATAGAAAATAGTAGCTACTTAAATCGGTACGAGAAGGGTTGATGATCTTTTTTCAATTTTGAGAATAGAGATATTATGTACATATATGACAAGTTGGATTTTTTGCATAGCTTATTGTAAGAGAGATTACATAACATGTAATTCAAATGCAGAACATAAAAGTGAATATGAAGCTCCAGAACATAGAAATTTTCCATGAAGTTCATTTTTTTAAGCCAGAAAAGCAAAAAGGACTCCGTTTAGATATAAATTCTAAAAATTTTCGTCTCAGCCTGTACTGAAAAGTCCTCCCCTTAATTTATAATGCCCCAACGTACCTTCGAACTGTACAGAAAAGAAGCCCCATTTAGGGCGCCTGCTCCGGAAGGGGCCGTTGCGACGAACGAACAACTGGAAGTCGTGTCCAGAGAAAAGGAAAACAGAACGGGTCTAGGTCTCTAGTCTCCGTTTAAGGGCGCAGCAGTGTAAGTCGTTTCGTTTTATACATCCTCAGTGCGGTTCTCTGGAACTAAAAGGATATCAACTCCTCCAGAATTTTTGCTAGAAAAAAAAAAAAATACATATTTAAAATAAATAAAGGGAAAAATCGTAAAAGAAAAATAATTTTCCCTCAGATGGCTCGAGACATTGGGTGCCACTTGGTCGGTGTATCGCTGGGAAATTTTCTTCGAGTCCAAAAGTCGGCTCCTCGGTGAGTGTGCGGTGCGGTGCGGTGCCGTTGTGAAAATATTCCTTCTTATTTTATATCCTTGCCTGACCCCGGGATTGAGTGTAGTTGTGGAAATCCTTGTTGAATACACTTAGAGAGCTGGTGCTAATTCAATTTTTGGTAGTAAGCAAAAAAAAAAATATATATATAATATATAGTATATGTATATCGTGTGGCATTATTACATAAAAGTGCTCTATTTGCTGCATGCAGTGAATTTCTTTTTCTTTTCGGGTGCGTTTTTTTCATTTGCCGCACTCCTCTCCGGGAAGAAGAAGAAGTGGGTGAGTTCTTAAACTTGTGTGACCTCACGACGACGGTTATCAGGTGCGCTTTGGGGGCCGTCCCGAAGAATAAGGGAAAAAAGGTCGACGGTGCCGTCCCGAGACAGTGCCGGAGGTTAGCCACAGCTGCTTCCACTGGTGGAACCTGAGGATCCGAGGTGCTCCCCCGTGATCTAGATAAGGGCCCCCGCGAGGAGTTGGACCATCCAGCCAACGAGGAGGGAGTCAATCTGCAGTAAGTAGAATGAAAATAAAAAATCCGACACTATCGCAGTCACCTTTTTCTGCTCACGTCCAGTCGTGCGGTGAAGCGCCAGCAGTGGGGTCCCTTTGTGTCCCCGCAGGGAATGGTGCTGTGGCCTTTACCCACACATCCTTGGTTTAGAACACACACAGCGATACGACTGCTCTATCCATACAGGTTCCAGCGAAACTGTGGCAGGAATAATAGCAAAATCCTTTGACATCAGCGGAGCACCCCCTGCTCGCTGTGCGTGTGTGAGTCACATGGGCCCCCCGAGCTGTGGAGTATTGAAAAAACAGAGTAACAACGGGACTGTGGGGCTGCACAGCCGGGATTAACCCGAAGGAGTCGAAAAGAATTGGAGGAATCCTTCGTCCGTCGTCTCTTTTCCTCCTATCCGCCGACCGGAGCGACTGAACCGAGCCCCGACGACGATGGGGCTTTGTTTGGGGCTTCGATTTTGTCGGTGGGGCTCCAACTGCTCCTGGTGTGCGGATGCCACCGGTAGTAATAGAGGTGCATGCAGGGGATGTGGAACGCGCCTAACTGCTGATGGAGGAGTTCCTTTCTTCCCGGGCGTTCGGGTGAGAGGAGCCCATGCATAGGATCAGTCCCTACTTTCCGGAACGGTTGTACTCCTTCCATCCTCCTGGCATTTCGATTTTAATACTA
The DNA here is from genome assembly GCA_963920795.1 of Eutolmus rufibarbis. Lineage (NCBI taxonomy): Eukaryota > Metazoa > Arthropoda > Insecta > Diptera > Asilidae > Eutolmus > Eutolmus rufibarbis. The sequence goes on from OY987206.1 coordinate 44,175,240, forward strand.
CAACTTGCGGTGGCAAAAACAAAAAAAGATGATATGTTTCACCCCATTTTCTCTACCGTTTTTCGTCCGGCTCTTCCTGCAAAAAGGAGCTGAACAAACAGGAATGAGGCTCCTCTTTCTTGGAGCGCTGACTCAGGGCGAAAGGGCCCCACGTAGGTTCCTCCAGGATGCATCAGATGTTCGGTCGTACGGTTCGGCAGCTCCCTTGGAAGATTGCCCACTTGAACATCGCTAAATTGGCTAATAACTTTTTATTCTGCGGGCGAAAAGACGCTCGGCCGTCGCCAAAGTTGTAATCGAGGAACTATTTTGTCGTGGTCGAGGAACGTGGTCTGGTCCTCTTGCAACTGCACGGGACGCAGCGCCAGAGGGTGGTGCTCCTAATTTATGGATGCAATGTAGCACACTCGGACTAGCTCATTTCGGGCCCTTTTTCAAAGATTAAAATTTTTCAAGACAATTACATTCACAAAATTGTTCGAAACTGTTGGTACTAAAAAGAAATAAAATTAAAAGTCCAAAGCTTTAAAAACTATAGAAAAAATCTATAGCTAAGTATTAAAGGGTTACATCACCTAATAATAATAGAACCTATTCTGTTAATTTCAGAAGGAAAGCGATTTTCCTTATATATCTCGAAAAATATCACTGATTTTATAACAGATCTCCACTCCGTATAAATAACTTTCTTTGATGATTCTATAAAAGGAAATCAGTTAAAAATTAGTGCATCTAACTTATAAATTTAATAAACGCTTCAAGATATTTACATAGAACTTCCAAAGAAGCAAAGAGAGGACGTGAATATTTTGTGCAGCAAATACAGAACACAAAACTAGTCGATCTTTTTATTTAAGATCATTTCTGGAGGCTTAGCGTAAAAAGTTAAACTTTATCATATCTATCAATAAAACTTACTCACTAAAAAGGAAATTGTTTGATAAGTAACTATATTATATTAGTTTTGAAAGGCTAGTTATAAGGATTTAAAGTTATTTCTCAATATTTTTGAACATCTAGAAGTTTACCTAAAGCTTGCCCTAACTAGGGCAAAATAAATTTCGAAAAATATCAAGGATTGCTGATTCGCCAAAGTTACAAAACTGCAGTATTGGGCGCGGCGCCAGGGGTGGGCGGTGCTTCTAATTTAAGGACGTATTGTGGTGCATTCCCACCATTTTCTTCAGTCCTTTTTTAAGATAAAGGAAGTTTGAAGACAATCCCCCTGTCCTGTGGCAATTAAGATTAATATCGTCGTAGACCAGTGGCGGCGATGTCTTCACTGCACCGGAAATTAAGGGCGGAATGGTCCAACGCTTATAGTTTTTAATTCACTCAATTCGTCCTGGAAATAGGGTAAAATGACACACAATTAAAAGTGCAAATAATAACGATAGTGTTTACTTACTTACTGCCGTTAAATAAATAGGTGGAGGACATTCAGCCATTTAGTGTTAATGGAATTCGAGGTATTTGTAACGATCTTGAGGATGCTTTTGCACCAAATTCGTTTTAATGCGACACTCTTCGGTTTTACAAGCCGTTTGAGGTGTCTTTTTCCCATTATTGTGGCTGAACCAGATTTTCTCGGAGTGGTAAAATTTTAATAGTGTCGTTTGCAGCTTACGGTTTCTTCTTAAGAGCAAGATAAGTAAAATTTTATTACATTTTTATGTCGCAAACAACTAGATAAATTGAAGTTTTATAGCCTGTTTGGCGCACACGTTTATTTGTTTTCAGAGCTCTTCCATGGAAAATATGTAATTAATTTAAAAACTGCACCTAAAACTTTCCGTTCTTAGCGGGGAATGAAGTAAAATTAGTTGCCTTTTTTTCCTCAAAAGCCAAAAAAGCGATATGCAGAAACATGCATGACCCATTTTCACGAAAATCGCATAAAATTTAGAAAGTTAAAGTTCTCCATAATGAATGAATGATAGTCGATCATTGGAATCATCCGCATAGTACCAAAATCGATAGTTCTGGAGACCTTATTGAGATAAGAAAGAAGAAAAGAAAAATCAGTAAATTTTTACAAGAGTTATTTACGAAATAATAGAATAAATAATTCTATTGGGAACGTGTAAATCAAAATGTTCCTGATTCTTTTATATTGATTATTTTCCAGTGATTTGATACTTAGCTAGAGAAGAGTGAAAATTTGTGTTTTTGAACTGTTCACTTTTGTTTAATACTATTACCAAAATAATGCTTAATTTAGAAACACCGAAAATCAACTATTTGATGGGAGCTTTTTGTATATAGAGTGAAACCCTTTAAAAAACGGCAAAGCATCAACATTCGTTTTCTGCGATATAAATCGAAAATCGCCGTAAAATTAAATTGAGTGACGGATGTTTTCGTGGATGTATTCCAACCATAATTATGAAAATAAGTATTTAGGGACTTCCATGGTTAATTATTTGAGTATTACTGGCTAATTTTATACCCAGAATTTCGAACGTGTTGAACAAATAATATTTTCCTAATTTTTTGCTAAATAAAATTAATTTTAATTCGAAAAACTCAGCGAAATTAAGAATACGCATTTTATCGTTTTTTTTTACATTTGCAAATTAATTTTAAAAACTTTTTTCAATAAAATTACTCAAAGTTTTCAAGTACTTTAAAATATGATTTAGTGTTAAAGTGAAAAGTTTTCTAAAGACTTGTCAATTATTTGAAAAATATCTATCCTTTTGTTTCTTTTTCATATTAAAGTTAAAGAAAGCAGTGGACTGATAAATAAAATATTTAGAAATCGTGAAAAGCTGTAATCCTGTGAAAATTCCATAAATTTTTAATTTGATGTGGTTTTGGTTTTCTTCTATCCGAGCACTAAATCAATATTTTTGTAATGTTTTCAGTATATATTGATGTAGAAACTCTTATTTAGAATTCAGAAGGGAATTATTAATTAATTGCAGTTATTATTTTATCGTCAGATTTCCCGTGCATGTCATTAACAATGCGTCGCACTCAGGGAATAAAACAAAAGTAGTCGGTGGTTATTTGCAATAAATAAAAGGCAGTGCTGTGACCATAAAATATTTTATCGATCTTTTTCTTTTTTTTTACACCGAAATGTACTCTACTCAACAAAAACAGTCGAATTGCACTCTTAAAAAATTGAGTGATTAGCTTGTTTAAATAATTTGCATAGTATCAATAAACTATTATATACATATAAATAACTATACTATCAATAAAATATAAAAAGCATTTTCATTAAAAATTAACTATATTTAAATCAGTGTGTAATTCAATTATATTCGATGATTGTAGAATTTATAAGTAGATTTGAGGTTTCTAGTTTGTACGAAGGATGAAGAGTAACTAATAACTAGATATTTGTAAAAGCATCAGATATTAAAATATTGTAAATACTAACCGATAAAATAAAACCAAATGTCTACTTTGGAGATCACGAAAAAATTAAGGGATTTTAGGAATAAAGAGTCCAATTTCTTTTAAAGTAATTTAGTTTCGATATTTAAAAAGTGTAATTTTTTATTAAAAACCACTGATTTCATATCTAGAACAACATATCAAAAATAATATTTTCAATTAAGATATTGTGTAATTTTTTAATAAATGGACTTATAAAATGAAGTATGAAAGTATTTAAGAGTATTGCGTACATATTTGCGAAATTAATAATTTAAAATTATAATTTTAAGCAAACTTATATTCCATAAGAGTCTGTTTAAACAAAAAAAAAATTTTTATTCACATCTAACAAAGGAGTTTGAATATCGTTCTTAAAATGTAAGAATTTGCATTTTAATAGTGCAGACTATAAATTTATAATTATAAAAACGTTGACAGAGTAAGCTTTTCTTTTAATAATGCTTAGGTACTTACTTTATATACTACATATATAATATTTTACAAGGTTTGACTGGAAACGATTTTAACTCTTTGTTTAGCTTTTTATGCATGGTGGGATATATTTTAACTCACCTCGAAAAGTATAAGTTATTCTTACTCATACAGTTTAATATTGACGGATGTCTTCGTTTTTCTAATAAAAATAAAGTTCGGCACAGTATGGGCTTTTTTTATCTTTGAAATCGTGTGCCTCAAAGAGTTAAAGTTCATTTTGGTTTGCTATTTAAAGTGAATTTCAATTTAATTTTCGTATCAAAGAAAAAATAGATTTTAAAACGCCTTGACATACAAATATCGAAATTTATTACCGACATTCTCCTTTGCATCCAATTCTTGATAATAAATACTTTATAGTGTACAGGAAGGTATTTCTTCATGATTTGACCGCATTGTCGATTATTTTGAGAGTGAGATAATGAAATACAATTAAATCCACCGCAATCGCCTAAAACAAATGATACTAATCAGTCACCTGTTCTTATTCCTACATGCTTATCTTTGCCGTTCGAATCAATCCCACTTCTGGCACCATGAGTGTTATAGGAAAAACCGCAGATTTGTAAACAGAGGCAAGAATGCCACATGGAATCAGTGAAATTACCACAGGGTCTCTGCAGAAATAGCCCCAGTCAAACAAACGCAATTAAGGGACATTCGTCGCCCCGGTCACATAGACGCGCCTTCGTGCGTAGTGTCCCTGGAAGTTCCGATTTCCTGTAGATTTCATCAAATATAGTTAAGCCTCCGGCGGGTAATTGAGCTGAGTATTGGGTTTTCACGGAGGCCTAGATTAAGGCAATAAAATGGGTCCTTCGAGCGAGACGAGCGCATAAAAACCGCCCGGCCACCTTATTTATTTTTCAGGAGCGGTAGTAAATGGCTTTCCCATAATTTATCAGACATGGCGGTCAAATACGTGCACTCCTCCGACCTTTCGAATAGTAATTCAACCGGAGCCTTGCGCATATCTTTTATTTCTTCGACTGTAAAGGACTGCGTCTGAACTTCTTAATTCAAAATGGCTCAACGACTAGTCGGTTAATCCTCTTGGCTTTCGAACCTAATTATATACCTCCAAAACTCCTTGGCGTATTTCTTAATTAAAACTTGGGCTGCTCGTTCATGGATCTGCGATAGTTTTTAATTAAGGGCGCTAAGTAATCCTCGCCAGTGGTAGAAGAGTCCCAGTTTAAGGAGGAGAACTTTCGGTCCTCACTCTATGCGAATTCCCAAGCGTCTTGTCCTCGCTCCGAAAATTATAAATTCCAAAGGGCTTATCACTTTCTTATTGTTCCTCAGCTCGATGTAGGTGGCACGCTGACGTCAACTCAATTCGAAGTTTCAGAATTTCCTCAAGTCGTTAGCACAAGCGACTTTTGTTGTAGTCACACTGGGATGATAAAGTAAAAATTGCCAGTCCCCGTTCCGCCCCCGCTGCCCCTTATTGTTCTCATGACACCATCCCAGTTGCAAAGTGCACTAGTAGATAAGCTATGCCGGTTCGAGCGCAAAATCCCATAAGGTTTATACAGGGGGTCTAAATTCTCAAAAACGGTCCCAGAAAGCTCGTCGTCCACGTCTAGGAGCAGTTTTTAAGCCATGAAAGCTCCCTTGTGCGTGTGTCTAGGGTGTAATATAAGGATATTTGCTGGAGACTAGGATCAAGTTGGAGATGTGGGTTGGCGTCTAGAGTCAGCTCATGAAGTAAGTCTCTGTCTAGGGTGTAATATAGTGGGGGTTTGGATGGAGTATAGGATGTAATACTGGGATATTGGTCGGAGTCTAGGATCAAGTTGGGGTCTAGAGTCAAGCTCATGAGGTAAGTCTCCACTGATAGCTTTACTGATCGCCTCGAGGTTCAAGTCCACGATGCGGACTACCCTCACCACCAGCCGAAAGCTTTACTTCTCACGTTATATCGAGCCTTATCTGAAATACTTATGCGGGCTAAGCTCTTTTCTGCAGGTAGAGGCATTGAACATGTGCTTCGCGGTGCATTTGATGCACAATTTTATCCCTTTAGGAAGTAATATTTCACGTTAGATAAGGAATTAAATTTTTAGGGTATGGGAGAATGGGAGAAAGGCCCATATTTTATCCTAAGTCGGGATCCTTAGCATGAACGAACATGTCGGTTATGTGGGAACCTTATCTGAAGTATTTATGAGAACTCAACAGGTGCACACAGCTGTGATTTTTCTGTTTCACTGTAACATTTGGTGTTCAATTTTAACCTTTTAGGAAGTAATATTTTACATTAGATTAGGAATGAAATTTTTAGGGTACGTATGATAGTTTATGTTACGTGGGAACCTCATCTGAAGTATTTATGAGAACATGTACACACAGACACGATTTTTCTGTTTTACATAATCAAATTTTCATTCAATATACTTCACACTTGAGATTTTCAAGTTGAGTATAAATAGAGGATGTTATGTGATTATATCGTTCAGTAGTCGTCAAACGGTGGATCACATCACACTCAGCCCCACACTTAAATTTTAACCTATCCGATTGTGTGAGATATATTTTATTAATTTATAATCACATTGCGGAGTAATTAGTGCGGTGTAAAGATCAAAGGAACTTAGTGAAAATTAACAGTTTTAAAATAAACTTAGTGAAAATTAGCAGTTTAAAAAGACTAAAAGAATTTTCTGAAAATGGTGCAAGTAAGCTGTGTAGTGCGAAGTGCTAAGTTAGCGTTTGAGAGTGCTCAAAGTGATGCACAGCTAGTGGAGCAAGGCGTTAGAGAGTGCTCGGACCATTTGAGAGCTCTCCGAAAAGCTCTGAAAAGGGCAACGGCTGTTGGTGAAAAACAAAATTTTACCAACGGCATTAATCTTGTGCAGGGATACCGTACCCAGCTTAAACAGCTGAAATTGAGGACAGGACCCAATGCTAACCGCACCACTTGGGCCTCATCGCGAGTTCGGTGGGAGGATGTTCAATCTGCTTTTTGTGATCGGTAAGTAAAACTTTTAAATATATTTAAACAATATCATAATCATTTTTATTCTCATTTATAGTATGCGGACAGGGGTCATTATAAACTTGACCCATAAGGAACCAAAGGAGTTCCTGAATGATTGTGTGGGGCTGTTCCGCCGTCGGATCAATAATGCCCTCAAAAAGGAGGTTGCTCTGAAGGTTAACGCGGTGTTTTGCGGTGAATTTAAAATTATAAGAGGGGATGAAGAAGTGTTCGAATTTAAATATATGAGCACAAAAAATGCCCCTATCTACCGGAACATAGACATCAATGATTGGTTCAAGCTGAACATTGAGGAACCTGTAATTAAAAAATTAGAAGAGTTCCAAGAAAAGGATAGTGGTTGGGCGCTGTCGGCAATCATCAATTTGGCCATTAACATCAACAAATACACGCCACAGCTGGGATCTTCATATATAGAGTTGCCAAAACAGATTAAACTGAAGGAAGCCTGCGTTAATGTTAAAAATAACGACAACGCTTGTTTTGGTTGGGCAGTGGTTTCAGCTCTACACCCAGCTGATAAAGATCCCCAGCGTGTAACAAAATACCCCCACTATTCCACAGCCTTGAACCTGGATGGCATAACATTCCCAATGACGATAAAACAGATCCCCAGGTTTGAGAGGCAGAATGACCTCTCCATCAACGTTTATATCTTGCAGAAGGTGGGCAAAAACATCCGAGAACATTTTAATGTTCTACCCACCTATTTGACCAAAGAAAAGAAGGATAGACACATCAATCTTCTAATGATACAGAATATTTATTACGATGAGGATAGCGAGGAGGAGGAGGAAAACGACGACGATGAGCCCATCAGATACCATTTCGTTTGGGTCAAGAACCTCTCCAGGCTCCTTTCATCGCAGTTGTCGAGAAACGCCCATCAAAAATTCTTTTGTGACCGTTGTCTTCACTATTTTTATTCACCCGCTGCGCTAGAGAGCCACATAGAGGACTGTAAAATGCTCAACGAGTGTAAAATCCGGCTACCGACAGAGGACCAGAAAGAGCTTAGATTTAAGAACTTTAGGAATAAGGTAGAAGCTCCGTTTGTTATTTACGCGGATTTAGAATGCTTATTAGTAGAATGTAGGGATAGGAATAAGCATCAAACACATGTTCCGTGTAGTATAGCTTACTATGTTAAATGTTCATATGACCCCACGCTATCAATTTTCAAATCCTATCGTGGTGAGGATTGCATCGAGTGGTTCGTGCGCGAGTTGAATCAGTTTGCCGAGAACTTAGGATCAGTTTTTCTATGCCCTCTACCCATGGATCAGATGACTGCTGAGCAAATGGAGCTTTTCGAGGCCGCAACACTCTGTCATATATGCGAGAAGTCGTTCGCATCTGGTGAAAAAAAGGTGCGCGATCACTGCCACCTAACAGGTAAGTACAGAGGCCCAGCACATGAGGGATGTAATATCAATTTTCAGGATAGCCACACCGTTCCCATAATTTTCCACAACCTTAGCGGTTACGATTCCCATTTTATTATTAAAAATATAGCTTCCGATCTCCAAGGTCGCATTGATCTCCTCCCGATCAATAAAGAGCGGTATATCTCCTTCACTAAACATTTGGATGAATATCCAATTAAATTCCGTTTCATTGATTCCTTTAAATTCATGGCAAGTAGCCTCGATACTCTTGCCTCCAATCTTATACATTTCCCTATTCTAAAGTCCCAATTCCCAAATGTAACAGAACCCCAGTTTAATCTGCTCACACGTAAGGGTGTATATCCCTATGATTATTTTAACGAAACATCAAAGTTCCTAGATACCAAACTTCCCGATATCTCCCAATTTTACAATAAACTAAACGATACTAACATTAGCCAAGAAGATTATATGCATGCCTGCAACGTTTGGAAAGAATTCAACGTTCAAAATCTGGGTGAATACTCAGATTTATATTTGAAGACGGATGTCTTACTCTTGGCGGATGTTTTTGAACAATTCCGTGCAAGCTCCCACAGAACCGATGAATTAGATCCGGCTCACTACTATACGCTTCCAGGGTATACTTGGGACGCAATGCTCAAGCATACCGGCGTTACCCTGGAGCTATTGACTGATGTGAATATGCTCTTATTTATAGAGCTAGGTATTCGAGGAGGTCTTAGCCAGTGCTCTAAACGATATTCAAAGGCTAATAATAAGTACATGCCTGATTATGATCCATCTCGCCCATCAAAATTTCTCATGTATTATGATATTAATAATCAATACGGCTGGGCAATGTCTCAACTTCTACCCCACAGTGGCTTCAAGTGGGTGGAAAATGTTGATAGCTTTAGAGTCGAAAATGTAGCCGATGATTCCCCCATCGGTTATATTCTGGAAGTCGATTTAGAGTATCCTCAAGAAATTCACGACCTCCATAAAGACCTTCCGTTTTGTCCACAACATAGAGCGCCTTCTGGATCTAAGCAGTGTAAACTTTTGGCTACGCTTTACAACAAAACCAAGTACATTTTGCATTACCGCAGCCTGAAGCAAGCTCTCCTGCACGGATTAAAATTAAAGAAAATTCATCGGGGCCTCCAATTTAATCAGTCTGCATGGCTAAAGCCCTACATTGATCTCAATACCAGACTTCGAACAGTGGCTAAAAATGATTTCGAGAAAAACCTCTTCAAGCTCCGGAATAATGCCGTTTTTGGCAAAACTATGGAGAACGTTCGGAAACATAGTATTGTTAAGCTGGTAACCAAGTGGTTGGGGCGATACGGGGCTGAAGCGCTCATTTCCAAGCCCGAGTTCAAGGCCTCAACAATTTTTAATGAGAACCTGGTGGCCATCGAGCTTAATAAAACTGAAATTCTTTTCAATAAGCCAATATATGTAGGTATGTGTATTCTCGACTTGGCGAAGACAACAATTTACGATTTCCATTATAACTATATGATCCCACAATTCAAGTCCAACTGTACAGTATGTTATACTGATACAGATTCCCTTATTTATGAAATTACTCACCCTGATTTATATGACATGATTAAACGTGATTGTCATTCACATTTTGATACCAGTGACTACCCTGCCAATAACATCTGGAACATCCCTTTAGTTAATAAAAAAGTGCTCGGTCTCATGAAGGATGAAAACAACGGCCGCATAATGACAGAGTTTGTTGGCCTAAGGTCAAAAATGTATGCGGTCCGGGTAGAGGGCCAAGATAAAATAAAAAAATCTAAAGGCGTTAAGAGAAATATAGTTAAAAATAGAATAACTTTTGATGACTATGTTGAATGTCTAAACAATAATATTGAAAAAGTAGTTTCACAAAATTTGATTCAAAGCCAAAAACACGATGTATGTACCATTACTCAATCAAAAATCGCGCTAAGTCCTCACGACGATAAGAGGTATTTAGTACCAAATACAAACGAATCGCTACCGTGGGGTCATATCAATATAATGGATGTGGATTAATATTTGTATATAAATATTAATTAGCTTAAGAATATGTATAAATAATAAAAGAATTTTATAACGTTTTAAAAAACTGTTTTATTCAAAAAACCCTGTATTATAAACACATTTTTCAGAGCACATCAGCCTTGATGCATGATACAAGATGGATCATTTGTTTCAAAGTTGATAGGTTTGGGTATCCCAGCTCCTCCTTTCAGCCCCCTTCACATAAATAATTTTATCCAGGGGCAGCGATTGATTGACTATAGCATATAATTTGTGATATGGAATGCAGCCATCACCCCATTTGAATCTATGAAAATTGTACCGGAGCCATTCAACTTGTTTCTTTTCAGGTCTTTAAATATTTTCATGCTGAGGGAGTGTATATATCACCACTTCTTTGACTTTTCTCTTGTTTAGGTTCTAACTTAATTTCTTCTTAGGCTCAAGCTTAACTGATGATGTTAGCTCTTTAAGTGTGTCGGTAATTAGCTTAAATGTTCCATCCAACCGAATCTCTGCCTCGCTTTTACCGGTTTTGAATGCATTGTTTTTTTTTTTTTTTTTTTTTTTTTCGGTTAGCATTTCTTGTCTTTATAATATCTTTTATTAACTTTTCTTCCATTTTACTCTTCAGTTTAGAGCTATACAGGTAGACAGATATACGGGCCTGTAAGCAGCTATTGAGCATATAACTATATCAATATGAGTACTCCCACCGACTGATGATAGTAATTGAATTTCCCTTTCTTTATAGGCTTATGAAGGAAGTTTTCAATATCAAATTTATAGAAAACTTTGAATTTCTCAATTTAGAAATCAAGCAATTTCCACTTTATTTATGCAATGATACAGTTCTACACTATTCCCTCATTAGTTTAGTAGGCCTGAATCACTGATGTAGTTCCACAATTATATTTATAGTTTAAAACCACACCAGCTATACCAGCTATAGCTGGTCTGCTATACCAGCTATACAGACAGCTATACAGACAGCTATACAGCTATACAGACAGCTATACAGACAGCTATACAGCTATACAGACAGCTATACAGACAGCTATACAGCTATACCTGTATAGCTGTCTGTATAGCTGTATAGCTATACCTGTATAGCTGTCTGTATAGCTGTATAGCTGTCTGTATAGCTGTCTGTATAGCTGTCTGTATAGCTGGTATAGCAGACCAGCTATAGCTGGTATAGCTGGTGTGGTTTTAAACTATAAATATAATTGTGGAACTACATCAGTGATTCAGGCCTACTAAACTAATGAGGGAATAGTGTAGAACTGTATCATTGCATAAATAAAGTGGAAATTGCTTGATTTCTAAATTGAGAAATTCAAAGTTTTCTATAAATTTGATATTGAAAACTTCCTTCATAAGCCTATAAAGAAAGGGAAATTCAATTACTATCATCAGTCGGTGGGAGTACTCATATTGATATAGTTATATGCTCAATAGCTGCTTACAGGCCCGTATATCTGTCTACCTGTATAGCTCTAAACTGAAGAGTAAAATGGAAGAAAAGTTAATAAAAGATATTATAAAGACAAGAAATGCTAACCGAAAAAAAAAAAAAAAAAAAAAAAAACAATGCATTCAAAACCGGTAAAAGCGAGGCAGAGATTCGGTTGGATGGAACATTTAAGCTAATTACCGACACACTTAAAGAGCTAACATCATCAGTTAAGCTTGAGCCTAAGAAGAAATTAAGTTAGAACCTAAACAAGAGAAAAGTCAAAGAAGTGGTGATATATACACTCCCTCAGCATGAAAATATTTAAAGACCTGAAAAGAAACAAGTTGAATGGCTCCGGTACAATTTTCATAGATTCAAATGGGGTGATGGCTGCATTCCATATCACAAATTATATGCTATAGTCAATCAATCGCTGCCCCTGGATAAAATTATTTATGTGAAGGGGGCTGAAAGGAGGAGCTGGGATACCCAAACCTATCAACTTTGAAACAAATGATCCATCTTGTATCATGCATCAAGGCTGATGTGCTCTGAAAAATGTGTTTATAATACAGGGTTTTTTGAATAAAACAGTTTTTTAAAACGTTATAAAATTCTTTTATTATTTATACATATTCTTAAGCTAATTAATATTTATATACAAATATTAATCCACATCCATTATATTGATATGACCCCACGGTAGCGATTCGTTTGTATTTGGTACTAAATACCTCTTATCGTCGTGAGGACTTAGCGCGATTTTTGATTGAGTAATGGTACATACATCGTGTTTTTGGCTTTGAATCAAATTTTGTGAAACTACTTTTTCAATATTATTGTTTAGACATTCAACATAGTCATCAAAAGTTATTCTATTTTTAACTATATTTCTCTTAACGCCTTTAGATTTTTTTATTTTATCTTGGCCCTCTACCCGGACCGCATACATTTTTGACCTTAGGCCAACAAACTCTGTCATTATGCGGCCGTTGTTTTCATCCTTCATGAGACCGAGCACTTTTTTATTAACTAAAGGGATGTTCCAGATGTTATTGGCAGGGTAGTCACTGGTATCAAAATGTGAATGACAATCACGTTTAATCATGTCATATAAATCAGGGTGAGTAATTTCATAAATAAGGGAATCTGTATCAGTATAACATACTGTACAGTTGGACTTGAATTGTGGGATCATATAGTTATAATGGAAATCGTAAATTGTTGTCTTCGCCAAGTCGAGAATACACATACCTACATATATTGGCTTATTGAAAAGAATTTCAGTTTTATTAAGCTCGATGGCCACCAGGTTCTCATTAAAAATTGTTGAGGCCTTGAACTCGGGCTTGGAAATGAGCGCTTCAGCCCCGTATCGCCCCAACCACTTGGTTACCAGCTTAACAATACTATGTTTCCGAACGTTCTCCATAGTTTTGCCAAAAACGGCATTATTCCGGAGCTTGAAGAGGTTTTTCTCGAAATCATTTTTAGCCACTGTTCGAAGTCTGGTATTGAGATCAATGTAGGGCTTTAGCCATGCAGACTGATTAAATTGGAGGCCCCGATGAATTTTCTTTAATTTTAATCCGTGCAGGAGAGCTTGCTTCAGGCTGCGGTAATGCAAAATGTACTTGGTTTTGTTGTAAAGCGTAGCCAAAAGTTTACACTGCTTAGATCCAGAAGGCGCTCTATGTTGTGGACAAAACGGAAGGTCTTTATGGAGGTCGTGAATTTCTTGAGGATACTCTAAATCGACTTCCAGAATATAACCGATGGGGGAATCATCGGCTACATTTTCGACTCTAAAGCTATCAACATTTTCCACCCACTTGAAGCCACTGTGGGGTAGAAGTTGAGACATTGCCCAGCCGTATTGATTATTAATATCATAATACATGAGAAATTTTGATGGGCGAGATGGATCATAATCAGGCATGTACTTATTATTAGCCTTTGAATATCGTTTAGAGCACTGGCTAAGACCTCCTCGAATACCTAGCTCTATAAATAAGAGCATATTCACATCAGTCAATAGCTCCAGGGTAACGCCGGTATGCTTGAGCATTGCGTCCCAAGTATACCCTGGAAGCGTATAGTAGTGAGCCGGATCTAATTCATCGGTTCTGTGGGAGCTTGCACGGAATTGTTCAAAAACATCCGCCAAGAGTAAGACATCCGTCTTCAAATATAAATCTGAGTATTCACCCAGATTTTGAACGTTGAATTCTTTCCAAACGTTGCAGGCATGCATATAATCTTCTTGGCTAATGTTAGTATCGTTTAGTTTATTGTAAAATTGGGAGATATCGGGAAGTTTGGTATCTAGGAACTTTGATGTTTCGTTAAAATAATCATAGGGATATACACCCTTACGTGTGAGCAGATTAAACTGGGGTTCTGTTACATTTGGGAATTGGGACTTTAGAATAGGGAAATGTATAAGATTGGAGGCAAGAGTATCGAGGCTACTTGCCATGAATTTAAAGGAATCAATGAAACGGAATTTAATTGGATATTCATCCAAATGTTTAGTGAAGGAGATATACCGCTCTTTATTGATCGGGAGGAGATCAATGCGACCTTGGAGATCGGAAGCTATATTTTTAATAATAAAATGGGAATCGTAACCGCTAAGGTTGTGGAAAATTATGGGAACGGTGTGGCTATCCTGAAAATTGATATTACATCCCTCATGTGCTGGGCCTCTGTACTTACCTGTTAGGTGGCAGTGATCGCGCACCTTTTTTTCACCAGATGCGAACGACTTCTCGCATATATGACAGAGTGTTGCGGCCTCGAAAAGCTCCATTTGCTCAGCAGTCATCTGATCCATGGGTAGAGGGCATAGAAAAACTGATCCTAAGTTCTCGGCAAACTGATTCAACTCGCGCACGAACCACTCGATGCAATCCTCACCACGATAGGATTTGAAAATTGATAGCGTGGGGTCATATGAACATTTAACATAGTAAGCTATACTACACGGAACATGTGTTTGATGCTTATTCCTATCCCTACATTCTACTAATAAGCATTCTAAATCCGCGTAAATAACAAACGGAGCTTCTACCTTATTCCTAAAGTTCTTAAATCTAAGCTCTTTCTGGTCCTCTGTCGGTAGCCGGATTTTACACTCGTTGAGCATTTTACAGTCCTCTATGTGGCTCTCTAGCGCAGCGGGTGAATAAAAATAGTGAAGACAACGGTCACAAAAGAATTTTTGATGGGCGTTTCTCGACAACTGCGATGAAAGGAGCCTGGAGAGGTTCTTGACCCAAACGAAATGGTATCTGATGGGCTCATCGTCGTCGTTTTCCTCCTCCTCCTCGCTATCCTCATCGTAATAAATATTCTGTATCATTAGAAGATTGATGTGTCTATCCTTCTTTTCTTTGGTCAAATAGGTGGGTAGAACATTAAAATGTTCTCGGATGTTTTTGCCCACCTTCTGCAAGATATAAACGTTGATGGAGAGGTCATTCTGCCTCTCAAACCTGGGGATCTGTTTTATCGTCATTGGGAATGTTATGCCATCCAGGTTCAAGGCTGTGGAATAGTGGGGGTATTTTGTTACACGCTGGGGATCTTTATCAGCTGGGTGTAGAGCTGAAACCACTGCCCAACCAAAACAAGCGTTGTCGTTATTTTTAACATTAACGCAGGCTTCCTTCAGTTTAATCTGTTTTGGCAACTCTATATATGAAGATCCCAGCTGTGGCGTGTATTTGTTGATGTTAATGGCCAAATTGATGATTGCCGACAGCGCCCAACCACTATCCTTTTCTTGGAACTCTTCTAATTTTTTAATTACAGGTTCCTCAATGTTCAGCTTGAACCAATCATTGATGTCTATGTTCCGGTAGATAGGGGCATTTTTTGTGCTCATATATTTAAATTCGAACACTTCTTCATCCCCTCTTATAATTTTAAATTCACCGCAAAACACCGCGTTAACCTTCAGAGCAACCTCCTTTTTGAGGGCATTATTGATCCGACGGCGGAACAGCCCCACACAATCATTCAGGAACTCCTTTGGTTCCTTATGGGTCAAGTTTATAATGACCCCTGTCCGCATACTATAAATGAGAATAAAAATGATTATGATATTGTTTAAATATATTTAAAAGTTTTACTTACCGATCACAAAAAGCAGATTGAACATCCTCCCACCGAACTCGCGATGAGGCCCAAGTGGTGCGGTTAGCATTGGGTCCTGTCCTCAATTTCAGCTGTTTAAGCTGGGTACGGTATCCCTGCACAAGATTAATGCCGTTGGTAAAATTTTGTTTTTCACCAACAGCCGTTGCCCTTTTCAGAGCTTTTCGGAGAGCTCTCAAATGGTCCGAGCACTCTCTAACGCCTTGCTCCACTAGCTGTGCATCACTTTGAGCACTCTCAAACGCTAACTTAGCACTTCGCACTACACAGCTTACTTGCACCATTTTCAGAAAATTCTTTTAGTCTTTTTAAACTGCTAATTTTCACTAAGTTTATTTTAAAACTGTTAATTTTCACTAAGTTCCTTTGATCTTTACACCGCACTAATTACTCCGCAATGTGATTATAAATTAATAAAATATATCTCACACAATCGGATAGGTTAAAATTTAAGTGTGGGGCTGAGTGTGATGTGATCCACCGTTTGACGACTACTGAACGATATAATCACATAACATCCTCTATTTATACTCAACTTGAAAATCTCAAGTGTGAAGTATATTGAATGAAAATTTGATTATGTAAAACAGAAAAATCGTGTCTGTGTGTACATGTTCTCATAAATACTTCAGATGAGGTTCCCACGTAACATAAACTATCATACGTACCCTAAAAATTTCATTCCTAATCTAATGTAAAATATTACTTCCTAAAAGGTTAAAATTGAACACCAAATGTTACAGTGAAACAGAAAAATCACAGCTGTGTGCACCTGTTGAGTTCTCATAAATACTTCAGATAAGGTTCCCACATAACCGACATGTTCGTTCATGCTAAGGATCCCGACTTAGGATAAAATATGGGCCTTTCTCCCATTCTCCCATACCCTAAAAATTTAATTCCTTATCTAACGTGAAATATTACTTCCTAAAGGGATAAAATTGTGCATCAAATGCACCGCGAAGCACATGTTCAATGCCTCTACCTGCAGAAAAGAGCTTAGCCCGCATAAGTATTTCAGATAAGGCTCGATATAACGTGAGAAGTAAAGCTTTCGGCTGGTGGTGAGGGTAGTCCGCATCGTGGACTTGAACCTCGAGGCGATCAGTAAAGCTATCAGTGGAGACTTACCTCATGAGCTTGACTCTAGACCCCAACTTGATCCTAGACTCCGACCAATATCCCAGTATTACATCCTATACTCCATCCAAACCCCCACTATATTACACCCTAGACAGAGACTTACTTCATGAGCTGACTCTAGACCCCCAACCCACATCTCCAACTTGATCCTAGTCTCCAGCAAATATCCTTATATTACACCCTAGACACACGCACAAGGGAGCTTTCATGGCTTAAAAACTGCTCCTAGACGTGGACGACGAGCTTTCTGGGACCGTTTTTGAGAATTTAGACCCCCTGTATAAACCTTATGGGATTTTGCGCTCGAACCGGCATAGCTTATCTACTTGCACTCAGCCAAAGGCTGTAAATCAAGAACATTATTTGCATTTCTGCAGACAGACAGACAAACGCTACACTTGCAGGAAGTTCGCCGAGAAAAAGTTTTGCAACTAATTATTCACGGCATGTGAGTCCCGGTCAGGAACAAAAAGGAACAAAAGGACTAAGGCTCTGTGGGCATGCGACGGGTTCGAGTTGTTTTGAGTCCTTTCGAGCTCCAGACGGCAACTGAGGCTTCCTGGCGCTGGCCTCGTTAGAAAAGGCTCAATTCATGACCAAATTTTGTAACTCCAGGAAGAGAAGATACTCGAAAGCACACCACTAATTTTGTTAGACAAGTTTAATGATAAATTAAAAATAATTGAGAAAAACTCTTATATATGTATATTCTTTACCCTCCCCAATTGAAAGTTAGGCGACTAGAATTAAAATGTATTGTATCTTTGGTTTCTTGTGATAGTATCGAATTTTTTGATTATTTTTATAATATCCTAATTTCTGATTAAAATATTTTTATCTCTATTTCTGCTGGATGGTTGGTTGTCGTCGTTATTTTTTGCACTTAACTTCTCAATTAGTCATTAAAATAAAATATAATAAATTTTAACATACCTGCCAAACAAAATTCGTAGCTTTCAAGCGAATACCCCATAAAACCTACATATGTATGTATGTCGTAGCTCGTTTCAAAAGCATTTGTATCTACGTATTTTATGTTTATAGAATGCAAACAGATTTGGATTTATGGGATTGAGACAGATTTATGTAATCACTGCTGATATTAAGCCGGATTGTGTGAACTCAAAGTTCTGCCAAATACTTCGACCGGCTCGATTCAGTGTTATCCAGGAGGTAATCTGAGCAAAGTGCTAAAGAACTGAGATTAGCAAAGCACCTTTCACCTGCCATGTAACTTTCCAGCTTTGCCAATTTCCCTGGAAATCGTTTCAAAAGCTGCTTAAAATGACGTGGATGCTATTTGAGGTAAAACTAAGAATCTAAATGCAGGATTTTACACCAATAAAGAACACACAAATTAAATTTAGGTTGAAGATGTGGTGGATTCAATAATTGCAAATTAATTAAATACATACGAGTACGAGGGTATATCAAATTTTTACTTATGCATAGATGACCCTATTCTTAATTCAATTTTATATACCAGTAGTATTTATTTGTTATAAAAATTATAAACCAAATATTCTAAATATTTCAAAGGATTTCCATAAACATCGATTTACAGAAGATTCAGTTGATATGGATTTCAAATTTGTTAAAATAATAGATACAATATAGAAGTCAAAAACTCATCCTTACACAATATAAGTCTTTTTAAATAATTTAAAATCCTTTGATTTTAAATAAGATAAATAGGTATAAGGTTTGAACAGTTCAAAAAGTGTTTTGTTCTGAAAATGAACGAGAACAAAAAATTAACAATTATGTATAACTTAGTTTTTTATTGATTTTGAGCATCAGCAAGTTTCAAAAACAGAACAGGTTTTGTAAAACTGAGATTAATTGGTCTAGTTGCTAAATAGTCAGCTCTTTAAAGTAAACCTTACTACATATTTGGAAAATTTTCAGATATTTTTTTGCAATTTGTGCCAGAATAAAAGCACAATTTTTTTTTTTTCGCCTGAGTCTCTTTTGGGAATTACAATTTGTTATTTAGCCCAACATAAAGTGAGTTAAGTGCCAGAAAAACGTTCTCGTGTACAAAATGCAACCTGTGAAAGTGCTAATTTTCCAGAAAATGTATCAGAGCTTGCTGCATCGAGTAAATTACACCTCTGGCAATACCAGAAAACTGCATCAGAACGATCTCTGGCACAGGGTGATTAATTGTGGGGCCAGTGAAAAACCACCCTTGTTTCGTCTGGGGAGCGCTTTATCTCACCTTTGTCCAGGCAAAAACGAGTTATGGTCCTGCATCGAAATTAGCCGCTTTCAGAGGGGGCTTATCGGGTGCCAAGTCCCGATTACAATACCTGCAGCAAATCCTCTAGACGTTAATTCGCTCCACCCTCCAAAATTTGCGGAGCAAGGTGCAAGGTGATTAATATTTAATTCGCGTCACTGCAGAAAGCTCGCTCCATTCCCTTCGTTGCGGTTAATTTATTCATCGATGCAACCCCAAGCACACCCCAAAGTGGTGGGTGGTGCTGGAGAAGGGCGAACCTACACGAGGAACATGTCGGTTGTCTGTAGGGGTGATAAGGCCCAATAAATCCTGAAATGTGCAAATCATTTTGATTTAGATTCTGAAGGTACCATCGATCTCGCGAACTGCATAAGTAAACAACTCCCATGTCCTATGAAAGCAATTCGACCAGCAAATCTGGAAAAACTGAAAGTTATCCGGATCGTAGGACCAACTCAAGTTTTGCGGAAATTTCTATACATATTTATTTAGTCAATCAAAACATTTCGATTCGTAAAATGTTTTGTTTTAATTATATTTCTAAATATGGTTTTTCAAATCAAACAAAATAAGAATAATTGTCCTTTCGATTTTATGTGGTATACTTCTTAGATTGTAAAGCAAACAATTTTAGAAAATTCTTTAGTAGTAAATGTAATAAATGGAAAATAACTTGTATGTACAAATTTCTTTCGTTCTTTGAAGTTCCGCCTTTACAAGGCTTCACTTCCATGATTTTGAAGCTTTGTAAAAGTCAAGACGTTACAGTATACAATTTCAGACTGAATATATAGATGAGGCACAGAAGTTTTAACTGATTGGCTAAAGTTACTAACTTTTAGAACAACGTACTTTCGTAGAGGCTATTACTATTATATTAGTATTATTATTTTCATGGTGGTTATGTCAGATTTCAACCATAAAATACTTTAAGCCTTTGTAATATAACCAAGTACTACATACTTACTTTAGGCGTTTACGATAACTTAAACCAAATCCTTTACTCCTCTGAGCTTTGGCTGGGAGAAAAATTTGTCATCTGGAAAAATTGAAATCCTTATGGATATTGGCTCTGGGTACAAATTAAAAATTTAAGTGCAATTTACTCTTCATTTATCCTAAAGCTTAGTTTAGCTTAGAAATTAGACGCTTAATCTAACATCGTGAAATTTCTGTGAACACTTAAACTAAACTTAAATCTATGTAGAAGCTAAACTAAACTTAAATCTATGCGAAGCCGGTCTTTAGACATTTGTCCAAACACGACACACGTTAGATTTTTTTACCCGTCCAAAACTTGTGACGAGTATCCGCAATTGGGGCATAGAAACACGAGCAGTGGGGTCCGTGTCGCATCGGCAAAATTTGACTTCCATTTGGCATTGGAGCGCCCGAAGCGAATGAGGTACAACAAAGAAAAAAGGGGATCTATGGGGTTGGGGGTTGGGACGTTTCAAGATAAAAAAAAAAACCGACGAAGGACGAAGCAGAAATTTCGGGACGTAAAACTGAAATTCCATGCGACGCCTTCGGGTACGTGAAGCTAACTCAGCCAGGAAAGGTTTGGGGGCGGATCACCCTGAAACACCCCCACCGGGCGGAACCTCTTTATGTCTGGCAATTGACGAGCTGGATGGATTCCACCGGAATGGGCCTCGTAGCGGAGACCCTTCGAAATAGCTTAAGATGATGATGATAGTAAAGGGCGGGCGCGTTCGCATCCTTGCTTACCCTCAGGCGGAAGAAAGCCGCACGGAACGGGGGTGGCAACGGTTATTGAGATAGCAATCCGATCCGAGATGGATCCGTCTAATGATATATCTGTCGGCAGTTAGGGTGTCTTCGGATCGGCTCGACGATGACGACGTCGGAGGCAACTTGTGTCCGCCAACGCACCCTTAAAGACAACTCTACCGCCTTTATGTTCGCTAATTTTTCAGGCGGCATGGCTCGCGCAGAGTGTGCCTGATTCGATTTTATTTGCGGCGGCGGTAGGTCGTACTATTCCCAGGGCCATTTGGGGAGACGTCTCAACTCCGGGACCCAATAATGGGGCCCCCTAACGAGCTGCCGAGTCATTTCCTTCAAAGTTTCCGAAGATCTTGCGAAATTAAGGGTGAGTTGAAGCATTACTACAAATATGTGGCACAGTAGAAGGAGCTGCAAATGCTTCAACAGTGGATTAATTTGAAATTGGAGCAGTATCGGGTTTTATGTTGCATTAAAGCGGAAAACACCTACATAATTAAGTCGTAGGAAATATCGACGATACGTGCTTTACAGGGTTTGGATAAAAGTATGTATTATAGTGATATATTATTCATTACATTTAATCTAGAACTAATATAATTTTCTTTCTTCAGTAGATATCTCTATATTTCTATGACCTTTCAGTTTACCGGACCTAAATCCAATCTAAAACAAAGTTTTCCGCTTATCACATCTCAAATAATTTACTGTAGGTAAAGAAGTAGTTTGACTCAGGTCTATTATGAGTCCATTTGGAGTATGCAACGATTTTGATTTGATTGATTTTGTATAACTACATTAGTCCAGTAGACTAATAGACATCACACTTATGAATAATTCCGATATAACTAAATTGTTGTGTAGATTTTTATATTTTTATTCTGAATTATTTGTCGTAAATATTATGCTAAAAATTTTACCCAGGGTCAAAGTTTAGTAAATTGAGTTTTTACGCATATCTCTTAAATGATTGGTCTGATGGTAAAAATACTTATTATCAAACTTATAGTTCATGAAATTTTCCACAAAAGATCAACAATACATAATTTTCAAGAAATGCAATTATTTCCGCAACACTTTCAAGGTAAAGTACTTGGCGAATTTTCTTTACGACTCCGCAGAACCCTTATATAAAATCGTCCAGTCCGCCCGTCCGTTTTTACTTTCATAGTTGAATTGATATTCATGAAATTTTTTACAACGATACTTTAGATAGAAATTTCAATTCAAACAAATAAAAAATTAATGATTTTTTTTTAGCGCATACCTTCGTATAGGGTATCTTTGTAGAGATATTTTCCAATGAGGCAGTGTTTCCATACGACATACAATTTTTATCAGCCGTACCATTTGCGAGATTTATGCCAAAGTCGTTAACAATGAGTGTAATTTTTAAATTGTTTTTAACCTGTAATCATGGTCATGGTGAGAACTCTCAGTGAAAATTATTTCGGATATCCTATGATAAGCTCTTTTCAGTTAATGGAGGAAAAACTGCAAAATAAACATTTTTCGATATTTCACAGCTAGTATCAAATGCGTCAAGATAAATAACTACGAAATCCTACACTGAGAAAATAATCAAATCTGGAAACGGTCCTGGGAACTATAAACTGTTAAATCAATCAAAAATTGTTAATGACAATCGTAACGTTATGTTGCATCAAGTAAATTTTGATTGTCATTAACAATTTTTGATTGATTTAACTAATTTCTGTTTTCGGTGAACAGTTTATAGTTCCCAGGACCGTTTTCAGATTTGATTATTTTCTCAGTGTACACTTTGCATGATCCGATACCCACTTGACCGTTTTTGTTTGACAAAAAAGCAATTTTATTCAGATTCTATTTCAATGTTTAATCGTGCTAAAATTAATCTAATGAAAAATTTAAATTAATATTACACAAATTTCATTTCTACGTTTTTACGAAGCTTCTTGTCTATTATATCCTCAAACATACTATTTAATGTTTTTTTCAAATTAAGTGACCCTTATTTGCCTCAGGAGTTCCGTGTGGACCCTGAAAGTATATATTTCCGTAAATGATTAAGTTTGAATCCTTGAATATGCTTCATTTTATAATTAAACCTTCTATTCATTGCAGCTATTAACTATTAACACACTTTATTACGACCCCTTTTCTGAAAAAAATTCGTTTCCACTCGTGGTTTTAATTAAAGCGGACGAAAAAGAGAAAGGCGAAAATTATGCAATTAGTATTAGCCCGCAGATCCCTGCGGCAAAACCTAGCCCTAATCCCTGCAAGTGCCCCCTGCGCGCCCCTCGGAGCACCGGTCGACTCTATTTTGGCGGTAATTACAGCGATAACAATGCAAAATTCATAGCAGAATTCTTTGCCTTCTTGTCCCCACGCCCCCCACATCCTGGAGGAGCCGTGGCACTGGCACGTACCTGCGTCGGCCTCCGCCAGGTGGAGCACCGGAGACTTACGACTCCCCAGAGGAAGAGTAATTTAAATTTCTGCACCAGGCAGCATTGCGTCATCTTTTCACGTTTAATTGCTTAATTTACGATGCACGATGAAACCCCGTCCCGCTCCGCCCATTAAATATGGACAAATGCATGTGTGCGATGGGGAGGGGGTCGACAGTGGCGTAGATCATCCCGGGGCGCCGCAACTCTATTGAACTGCAACAGGAGATATTGGCGCCCAGTGCCGTCCCATAAAATCACAATTAAATGGAAGCCAACGAGCCGTTTAAGTGACTTCGGAGTCCGTCGCCATCGTGGAGCTCATCAAAAAACGTTGACGGGGCCCCATGTCTCCTCTGCATAAAACTCAATTTGTATGGAGCCCTCGTGATCTATTCATGGGAAAGGGGCTGAAAAGTGGAGCGGCCCCACATGTGCGGGGGTGGCTCAGAATGACCGGGGAGAGGATGTGCATAAAACGAATGTCCCGGATTTGTCTTTCATTTTCAGCAGGGCAGTGAATTTTGCCAACAACTTTTAAATTGCTTCAAGAGTTGGTCTTCTGCAGAACCAGTGACGGTGGCAAGTTTTAGTTTGCTTGGGGCAGACGGGGAGCGCTGTGCGTGCTGCTTTTTTGGCTCCTTTCCGTCTTTTCCGGAGTTATCGAGCGGTTTTTCGGAGCCCCCACAATCATCAAGTTTAAGCATTGCTGAAAAATGACACAGTCATGCTTCTACCCTCGTGACTTTCTGAACGATTTTCGGAATAGAGCTCAATTATCATTCTTTTTAAATAAATTTCCTTAGGACGTCATGTGCGCATACTTTTTTCGGTCAAAATCAGTGTCTTCTTCTTAAAACATTCACTGCCAGTCACGAGTATATTCGTGGTTGGAAATAGCTGGATATTTGGCTGAATATGCTCTCATCAGCACTTCGAGTTTTAGTTCAATCAAGATGCAATTTTAGGGCCATATTGACGACAAATTGAGTTGCTCAGCTAACTTTATATTTGAAATTAGACAAAAATAAGATTCATTAAAAATTCGATATTATATATTTAAAAAAAAAAATATTCTCAAGTATTAGTAATCTGGGAATGAAGTTGATTTGATAAAGGAATTTTTGAGGCCTCCAGAAATGATTTAAAAACAAAAATCGAACAGTTTTATAATTCGTAAATGCTCACACATAGAATGGCCTAGAATCGATATACTTAATATAAAATTTCTTATCTTCGTTATGATCACTCAAAAAAAAAAAAAAAATACTAAGTTTTTTATTTTAGGTCAGTATTTTTGTATGTCTAAGATTTTACTTTATTTATATGCGGTTTTTCAATCCTACAAATTAGAAACCCATTTTAAATTTTAAAAATCGTAGTCCTTAAGTTCAATGTGAGAGAGAAAGCAAGGGTGGTGTATTTTTAGTAAGGTAGATAGGATTAAAGAGTTAAGCGGATTGGACATTTCGAAGTCCTATGAACCCTGGTTGCAAATCCTCTTAGGCTCAAATTGATGGGTTGCAACCGAATTTCCAATAAATGCCACAAACAGTGTCAAAACAGTAAACCCGGACAATCATTACGACAGCTCCTCTGACCTTTCGGCCATGAGCCAATTTTAAGCAGAATTGAGCCGAACACGACCCAGCTGCGGGGGAGGGTCAAATTAGCCGGAAAATATGATCGACGATATTCGGGGGCTCCAATTGACCGGGATGCCGCTGTAACGAGGCTAAGCATCGACGTCCTGTTCGCATTTGCCGAGGCGCCCCGCAGCCCCCTGACCAAACAGACCGAGGCTGCACAGCTTCCCTCCTGCACCCAGCCAAGAAATATGCAGGGGTTTACGGGGCCCCATCACTCACAATGAGTAACGCTGTTATCCTTCCGCATCGCCCACAGCTCCTCTAACCAGCCGGGGAATGGGGCTGCAGCCCCAGCAGCCCCAGGAATCGGGGAGCGGACAGACGAGGAATTATATCCACTAAAAATGGGCTTTCAGGGTTCGTTAAATTTTCATGTCAAGAGGCTTCCTCTTTTTTTCTACCCGTGCCCTTTGAGCGCACCTTGTGGCTTCATGTTTTATGCACATCGCAAAATTGCTTCATTAACGATAAAAGCATTTTCGCAATGTTTAATTCCGCCGGAGTCGTCCGTATCAAAGCTCTTAATTCTTTTAAGGTTAATTGTCTCCTTTGTGCGAATCTGGCCTCACCTTAGCGCAGAGACAAGTGCCTCCGCCTATGACTCCTATGACAGAAGATGGAGCTCCGGCAGGGGCTGGGATTTGTTGGGATTTGCTACGCAGCAAATCCCTGGATCGTGGCTGGTACGCACCCACACCTGTGCCCCCCACTTACTTTGCCCTCCAGGTAAGTGTCCTTGCAGAAATCTCAAAGCTGCAGGGCTTCACTGGAGCGAGAAAGGGGTTTGTTTAATTTTTGCTTTTCTTTCGCTCTGATTTCGAGCCAAAGTTGCAACGTGTACCTACTCCATTCAGTAGCAAAAAACTAATACTAATAAAATCTAAAATTAAATTAATACTTAGTTTTTAACAATACGCATTATAATAATATTAAAAAGTTATTTAAAAACAAAACGGTCATGAAATTTATTATTATTAGCACTATAAATATATTTTTAATATGTAATACAAAATGGTAGTTAATGAGTTAAGCTTAAGCAAACTTAAGCTAAACCTAAGCTTGTGGTAGACAAAGGTGTAACCTTTTCTTAAGCTTAGTTTAAACTGAATTAAGGAAGCAAGTAAACAACTACCGAATTAAATTTGACTTAATCCTCTGTTGGCTAAATTTCGAATTTCGCTTTTTTTTTTTTGTCATTTAAGTTAATTTGGGGGCCAGCAGACATAATTACGAAACATAATTGGAAACGATCTCGTTTAGACTTTTCGTAAAAGAGTGGTAAATCAGTTAACACAACATTTTCAAGGAATTTCGTTAACATAGGTCAGACTATAAAAGTGGAACAGCTTCATCGATTTTTTCATTTTATTTAGAAGAGAAAGATGATACTTGGTATTGTTCACTAATCTCAAAATTAAGAAAACTAGATAACGAACAAATCTTATGTCAAGCTTCACTTAAATGGGAGGCCATCTTGAAATTTGGCATGCGTGGTTTCTATGAAAATGCGTTTTAAAATTTCAATATGGCGTCTTTAAAATGTATCAATGGCGTTATTATTTATGCTTTGGTTTGACTAAAAATCGGTGGGTGGGGAGAGGCAGGTGTGAGCGGAGGGTAGGGGAGTTAATTTAATAATTACTTTATCCTTTTTAGTAAAAATAAATAAATTGTGATAATAAAAGCGATTTCAATTTATTAAAAACAATGTACTTGAAGAAAAACCAGATTAATTGGTATGCATTGTTCTACTTTTATTACTTAATATGAAATGCTTTTATTTATCTCGTTCTACTGACGCTGTATGAAAAATGGCAACTTTTGGAGCACTTGTGCAAGTCTATTTGTTTGGGCCAACCATACAAAAAGTGGCGACCACCCGAAAAAAATACGGGAACTCTTCCGCAGCTTCCCAGGGATGATTTACAGACATACCGCACATCATTCCCCCGCGGGAGTAGAGTGTCACCATTCGTCAAAGTTGTCACAAATTTATGAGATTTTTTCCTCCTCGAGAAAGTTAAGCTGCGGAGCATCCTCCTCCCACTCCCCCCTGTGCAATGCAGCGTGGCCAGGATGCGGCTCAAAACAGCCGAGGAAATTCTCTTTGAAGACCTATGATACTTTTGCTTTAATTACTCCCCCCACTCAGCGCGCCTTTCCCTCCCCAGTAGATATGGCGGGGGTATGCTTAATAACCGGATCCCACTTTTAAAAAAATATGAAAAAATGTGGTGCTCACACCGGGTAAAACCAGCGCTTAATCCTTCAACCCTTCCCCACTCATCCCAGCGCCACCCGGTCGTCAACAAAAATTTTTGAGGATATTTTCTTTTTGAGGACGGCAGGGCGACGCACAAAGGGACGACGCTGGTGCTTTTCTGCAAATAAAATTCGCCTTTGTGTCGTTTGTCGCTTCCGCTTTGCTGGAAATTAACAAAGTTACAACTTGCAGGCAGCTGAAAAACTGTGCAAATGAGGAAGCTTAATGCGGAGGAAGGAGTACAGTCGTTGGAGCATCCTCTGGGGGAAGCCTTGCGAGTTTATTTAGAAGAAAATTAAGTTGGTTAACTCTTCCGAGCATTGAAGGAACCGACAAGCCTCTTACGAAGCCCCAGCCAGCCCTGGGGGACGGTTATACCTAAAACTGCTTTCAATTCTTGTATTTTTCTTTCCGGCCTCTTTAAGTTTCTCTGACTGTTCCAATTTTCTCAGTTTTCTAAATTAACATGTATGTATGTTCAGTATAAAGTTAAACGGTGTATGAACAGTCTTTTTATTTAATTAATCTTTTAAAACAAAAAAAAATCTCGAAATCGACTTCCGAACCTATTCCATATTTTATAAAAGATTGATTATAAACAAGTAAACTGTACCCCGAGTCCGTATAGACTAAATTCAAATCCTGAGTAGACTAAAATATTGGCTAAAGCTCATGCTCAGTCATAAATTAGATTTAATTATTTTTGTTTTATTATTCAGTTTCTAATAGTATAACTTTCAAGAATTATCCTTGCAAAATTCTAGATCCAGCGAGTGAAATTGAAGAATTGAGTCCACTGAACTTACAAATTTACAAAAAGAATTCAATTTTGTATTTAATATATGTAAATTGTAAGATAAATATAAAATTAGGTACATTATTCAAACTTCAGATACCAATGGAGACAAACGAACAGATTACCTAACAACGTTAAACAAGTTCATAGTAAACAAAATCTAAACGAGTTTAATTTTTTAATATTTGTATTAAAAAGTTATAGATTATTTAATATAGGAAACATTTCGAGTCGATTGACCTGTTTTGTTTTTAAAAAAAGGTATGCTTTCGAAAACAACCATGTCTCTTTTAAAATATGCTAAATGGAGTTCATTCGTCAATTTGTGTGTTTATATTGTGTTATCTAAGTCAAGAAGTGAATAAATTGTTGCAGACTAGTCTAATAAAAAACTGTTTTAATATTCTCTTACTTTGTACGAAATGAAATATTTACAACAAGAAAACTGGTTTTTCCTCACCAGATCCATAGTCATCAATTTTCCTCAGTGACAACTTTGCGACGAGTTCTGCCATATCTCAGGAATTGCACTGCCTCGTCAGGGAAAACAAGTACACTTCCTCCTCCCCAGCCCTCTAGATGTCGCTGTTAATTCCACAGAACCAATGTTTCTTCTTGAAAATCGAATTGCAAAACATTTTTCCATTAATGCGGGACTTCCACCGCAGTTCCAATTTAATTTCCTGCACACTTCCTCGCCACCAGTCCACGGTAATCCGAGCGTCTTCCTTTCATTGTTCTAGAGGCGGAGCGAAGCGTCTTGGCGGGGAGGAAGGAGGAGTGAGATGCGGGTGGTGAATTTTCAAGATGTGAATCCATTTATCTTTCCTTTCTCGGCGACTGGCTGCGGTTATCAGCCTCTGTTGCCACTGTTGTCCTTGCCGGGGAGCTGATTTTGTGGTAATTATTCAGATGTGTCTTTCCTGCCGGACCCCAGAGTTTATTGGGGACAGGGAAGGAAATTTATCGTTGAGTGGAATGTTCAATGCGGCGGTTGCTTAACGAGCTAAAGGACGACTTAAAGACATGGTGAACTACTTCTCATCCCCGGCTGGCAGCCAGCTGCTTACCACTTTGGGTGAAAGCGTTGCTAACCTCTTTTGTCTCCTGTAATTCTAATTAAATTCCTTTCCTTAAGCCATCTGAAAGTCATTACTTTTCCTGGACTGTTTCCAAAAGTTACTTTTTTGTTTGGCCATGATTACACTATATGATGACCTGAAATATTGAAAGGATATTTTAAGTTCTATTTAATTAATTAAAAAACCAAAGGTAAATGATCATTTGATTGTCCAAATTCTTCAAGAGTTTCAATGTTATGATTGATGTTGATCGTAAACTTCTGCCCAGCAGCACTAAAAAATTACTACATTTAATAATTGTTTTCCTAAATTAGAAATATAAATCATTTTTCTTGTTTAATAAAATTTTGGAAATAACTAGCGTAAAACAAATTATACCCCATCTTTACTTCTCATGTAGGGTAGCCTGGGGTCAAAAGTAACATTGCAAATATCTTTAAAATTTTCGTAATATCTGCAAAACGAAATAAAATAAAACAGTCAATAGTGCCAAAGCAGCCTAGCAAGTGTCCAAGTTGTTGCAAAATTCATCCTCATTTTATGATAGTCCCAATATTACCCTTTTAAAGTTTTCACATCATTTGTAGAAAAATTGTATGATATGTAATATACATATTTTTTAAATTTTTTTTAAAGTATGTAAAAACAATAAACACCTTCTTGATCCTCATATATTTATAAATTTCAAGTAACCTATAGTTTTTGATTACTGTAGTAACAGTACGACGCTGGATTATGTTGAAAATCTTACAGATAGACGTTTGAACGTCAACAAAGTTTAAAACATATTTATATTTGTCAGAACCTTACAATTAAAACTCGCTTATATACAAAATGTAGGAACTACGAACTACTCGTATGTTTAAACTAATATAAAAATCGTTTTCTTCCAGGATATCGTAGTGAACGAAAAATCGCTGGTTGCCGCCTCAATCTTCATCTCGCAGAACAGCGTTTCCACTTCCTTGCCTCAAGTGGTAATAGGAAAATCGAAGACTAAACGAAATATCTAAAATTAGACCGAAAATGCGGTAAAACTAACAACGATCAAAGTATTAATTTAAATCTTTTAATCTTAGATTTATTCATGTAAAATATTAAAAATTTGTGCTTTTGTGCAAGAGCGTGATTAATTAAAAAATAGTGCATGTATCTTAAAAAGTAACGCTTAACGTAAAACGGATGGGTATGAAATTTGTGAATTAGAGTTCAATTTTGGAGTTAAAAAGCGTATTTGACTCAAAAAGAAAGAAAATGAACAGAAACTGCAAGACTTTCTTCGTGTCACGACATCCTTCATTGTATCAGTGAAATTAAAAATTACAAAATTCGGTGGAAAATAGAAAAAGAAAAAGAAATGTTTAGATCGTGGCCCCAGTGGTGAATTTCGCGGATAAATCGCACAAGTTGCCCCAGTTGGCCCCTCCTCGAGAGATGGTATCACGTGCCGTGCCACAAAAATTTTGATACGAACGAACTGCACGGAAACACAGAAACCAGCCAACATGCCAGGCGGAAGGAGGGGGCTTGTTGCACCGCAGAACACCTTCTTGGAGAACATCATAAGGCGCTCCAACTCCCAACGTAAGTTTTTTTTTTTTTTTAAATTAACTTTTCACTTAATCCCCAAATACCCATTTTCATAAAAATCCCATAAAATTTAGTTTCCCATCAGAATATACGAAATACCAAAGATACCATTTCAAAATAGACAAGCCCGAAACTCTCAGCAACTATGACTGAATTAGCGATTATTTAAAAGGCCGAAAATTCTTAGAAAAGAAAATTATTTTCTGAAAAACGCAGCTTAGACCAGACTTAATTTTAAAATTTATATAGGCTTATAATATTTCAAGGAGGACAGAAAAGTCTGTCTTGTGTACTATTGAACTAGGCTTCAATTACGTCTATAAGGTAAGTAATAAGGTAGCCAAACATATTTCATTAAGATTTTGGTGGTAGTATTTTTTGCTAATTAATGTTATTAATGTTGTACGAAACTCTAGACTCTAGTATCCATTCACATGATTTATACTTGTAGCTCGTCTAAGAGATTTGTCGCCCATTTCTTTTCCTGGAAAGGCGCCTAGGCAGCGTCATCCTAATGGATGCTTGCTTAGAAACTAAGATTGCCCGCGGAGCCCGAGCCTATCTGGGGGCTCCGGACTGTCCCATTTTTCCGTGTTTACCGAGCCCATAAAACCGATGGAAACCATTGTCATTATAACCCACTTACGTGGGTTCGATGGCGCTCACCGCCTCCTTGGCGAAAGTGCATCCTTCCCCAGATCGAGTCCACAGATAAAAAGAAAGCCGTCTCTTAGCCGCTGAGTGTTACTTCTGGCTGAGATAAGCGCGGTGCTTGAAAAACTTGCGGGGATGAGGAAAACATCGCAGGCTCACAGACGGCCACTTTGGCCCCACGAAGTGGTCATTCTCATTCCATTTAAGGCTCTGATTGACTTTTGTTGCTCTCCGGCCGCTCGATGGTCATAAAACAAAAACGAGAAAAAGGTTCATCATCCTTGGAACCGACTAGACGGAGCCTCCGTGCTCTGACCCACCCTTGCTCATTCTGAAAAAAAAAAAAAAATTTAAATTATTTCTTGAACAAGGCGCCAGTTTCTCTTCAACTGGCATTTAGGCGGGCTAAGAAGGATCTGACCTGACCTATTCTCCTCCTCCTGTGCTCCAGTGGGAGTGAGGCCGTGAAAATGTTTTCAGGTTGCTTTCTACCCAGCATCCAATTAAGAAAATACTAAGTGCGAGTAATTCCTCATCGCAAATACACCAAGTATTTTCCTGGCGGATCAAAACATGTTTCTCAAGAAGGTGTGCCCTTTCACCAACGTGCCATCCACGTTCAATAAAACAGTGAAAAAGTGTGTGAAATGGGCGTTTCACGCTCCACCACCCGCTCAGCCTTCCACCTGAGACATGGCCCAAAGTCTACTAGGGCTTCAAAAATGCTTGAATTAATTTGTTTAGGGGACGTTCAAGGTAGACCAGGTAGACAAGGCAGATAAGGACAACCCCCAGGTAGACAACCTTCAGCCTCTGGGGTGCTGCTGTGTGGTAATGAGGCGCATGAAATGTCCTGAGAGCCCCAGGTCGACGTTGTCACGAAGGCGAAACATAGGCTGGAATTGCTCGACATCCAGATCCCTGGGATGATGCCTCCGAGGAGGGACAATTATTCCTGGGGAAATAGAAAAATTAGAATTCCCAGACATGCCGACCTGCCGGAGTTGTTCGGGGAAGTTACAGAAGAAAGAAAACGAATTGTTTCGTCAGGGAGGCATTTTAGGTATGGTCAAGGCACTGCCGAATGTTGGCGCGTGTGACTAAGAAGAATTGCGGCGAATATATCTCCTTTACAATTTTCGTAGGTGACTAGCTTTTCAAGAAAATTTAATAAAAGTAGAATTATTGCCGTCCTAATGCTTGACACTAATCTAACAATTTATCACCACCTTCCAACTAATGCGAACTAGAAACGAAATCACTAACAATAGCCATAGTTTCTCAATAACATTCGTCATAGTTTTTTCGTTTCTACAATTTTCAAGATTTATATCTTACGAGGCGATCGTTTTGTTCGTCAAAGCAAAACGAAAGGATATTTTATTTTGACTTAAAACTCATCATGAATAGTCTACAGTTAAATCTTTAAATGATAGGAATTGTAAACGTTAGAACTTTTATGTAAAAAAAAATGTACAGAGAAGGAAAAGAAATGCGTTAATGACCTAAGCTAACCTTGCTGGTAATATCTTTCTTTTATCTACCATAGCTTCCCCAGAACAAGCTATTTTCTGGAAAAAATAAGTTTTGCGAATAGATACCTATTGGTTAGTTTTTAGTATTCCGTAGAATTCTTATAATTGCAATATATCTAGAAACAAATTTTATCATATTATAAAGTTCAAAGTGAAGGTTTCACCATTTTGTTGTTGTTACATATAAAATTTTAAAAGATTTTCATAAAAATTCGAAATAAAATATACAACACAACAAGGTTTTTGTCACAGTATTTCTGGTATGTCATTTTGATAACCTTCTTGCGTAGATTACGAATTCGAAAAATGTTCTATGTACGGTTTTTGAAAAAATTAGAAAAATATAGTTTAAAACTCAACATTTTATTTGAACCACGCTATCATTTCATATAAATTGATAGAATTTTGAATTTTGTTGTTATTATTAATTTTTCAAATATTAACAAGAGTAGTTTATTCTGACTTATACAAGCAGTTTGTGGTGAATTTAAACCCTATTCATCCCTCCTTATCTACGGATTTGCTCCTGGGCCTTTACCCTTTCCAAATCGTGTATCAGATGCCCATAAATGCAATATCTAGCGTGAAATTGATCGCTTTGGCCTTATGATAATTTCGGCAATTTACACAGATATTCGCAACTTCTAAAGTGCTAATAATGTCTGCGTCAGCATCTTTCACCTTAAAAAAAAAAGAAGGCGTTATAGCCGCAGACATTATCCCAATAAAATCGGCCCACTTTTAAGGGATTTCAACTTTTACGAGCCTTTAGCGCTGCCATTCAGAGTCGATTGAAGTCGATCTACAAAAAGGCAAATTTATGGCTGACACACCCTCAACAAATGTTGCTCCCGATTGGCCCCGGCAACACAGCGACGCGTATCTTGTATCTCCGAGGTGGAGATCTTTTCACTTCGAAATTCGCTAGGTGCAATTTAATCGCATTCAAGATTAGCTCCATCAGCAGTGGCGGATTTAGGTTCATTGCCGCCCTAGGCCCTCGTTGCCGCCCTAGGCCCTTGCTGATGTTGTTTTTTTTCATAAGTTTAATGTTTTAGAATATATTGGTTTCAATTTTTAGTTTAATAAATCCAATATCGATGAATTAGAATATTAAAGGTATACTCACAATCTCAAAACCAAATTCAATAATAAAATTATTTGATATGATTTACTGGAAACTTTTCATACATTAAACACAAAACGAATCCAAGTCAATTATTAATTCCAATTATACATATTTTTGCGCCTTCAAAGTTCTGTCGTCCTCGAGTTTTTACCGCCCCTAAAATTTTGCCGCCCTAGGCCCGGGCCTCACGGGCCTAGGCGAAAAGCCATCACTGTCCATCAGCCACGCCTCCACCCCCCGCAGGAAGGTGCTCTTGGTGTTTGCATTCTCAAGGGGACTGTGCGATCCTCGTGGAGATGTTCGCAGATATGTTCTAGCATTTTATGGTCACCGAGTGGCACGTCCCGCATAATTGCGAGGGGCAACTTAAGTGGCTCCGCCACGAAGTGGTGGTGGGTTGCGACATGAACGGAGTCCTACTGGACGGGGCTGCTGGAGCAAGAGCAGCCCCATCACCGCGAGACCGGGGATTATTTGCATAGAGAATTAATCAAAACGTCGCTCTGCCTTCAGCGTAAATCTTGACTTGGCCCATTTATCCTTTCGCTAATGCGACGTGGTTTCTGAGATGCTTCTGAATAAAAATGTGTCACGCAACTAAAGGGCCCCAAGAGCCGACAGAGGAGCCTCACAAGGAGCTCCGCGAAGAAGGACTCTTTCCGTGCTGGTCCTGCTTCTGCCGGGACGCTATAAATTATTTGAATTGCCCGATGTGGACGAAATTGCAGAAGTTTTCTGCTGTATTCTGTTTCGAATTCGAGATACCGCCGAATGTGAGACGGTTCATGGCAGATATGCAAATCGATTGGTGAGATCATAAAAGTTTTAATTTCCAGTCATAAATCAGGTGAAACAGCCGGGGTGAGTTACAGAATAAAAAAAAAACCGGAGAGCTTTGTTAAAGCAATTTAGAGCAACTCTCACGAAATTCAAAAACAATCAAAAGTAAGCACTTTTCAAACGCTTACACAAAATACAACATTTTTCAAAAATTTTCCGAACTAACGCAATATTTCAAAGTGAAATATGCCCCTTAATTGGAGTGGAGGATAAATGCATTTTAATTGGAACGTTAAAGTTAGAGGCATAAAAATTCAATTAGGAACGGAAGAATAAGAGTTTAATAAAATTACTTATCTGTTTATCTGAATATTTCAGCGGCCTCCTTTATACTAGAAGTAGACAATGATTTCAGGGTTTTACCAATTTCAGAATTTTCAACATAAAACGGACAAAGAACTCTGGGTAATTTGGAAAAATTGAATTATTTTGTTTGTATTTAAGTTTAAATTAAATTTTGTAAGAAAAATGCTTTCTATTCTAATCATCCTCCAACTATCTATACATACATTTTCCAGAATTCTAAATATAGTTTATTTAGTTATAAAACGATCCGCTCATTTTCATTCCAATGAATTAATGATTCTTAAAATATAGATAACCATTACATGAAAAAAAAGAGTACTTTTTTTTTTTTTACAAAATATTACATTTTAAAGATAATTGTCCTATCCCGCATTTGATAAATTTTGTACATTTAGAAAATTTTCTAAAAACCATTGTAATTATTCCAAAATTTGGTAGAGGAAGGGGTGGTAATTTGGAACCCTACTTTGTTTTTTAAGTATTTTAACAAAACTATTTGACTAATCATCTCGTAGAGTGGCTTTATATAGTTAAAAACTTATTAACTTTTATATTAGGGACGAATTAATAAAATAAAACCACCCATTATAGGAAATAATTTGCTTTATTCAAAAAACGAAAAAAATGTGTTTGGAGCTTTGGTGCTGGTATTATGGAATAGAATTTACTTTCCATAACGAGAAGGTATGACACAAGGCTTTCTTCAAGATGAGATGGCAGGACAGGTTTTCTTCCTATAGTAGTATTTACAACCTCATCGGGAGGCTGGTCACTGTGCACAAACCTTTGCAGAGTAGTTTTTGGGACCCTATAAAGTTTAACCGCTTTTTTCAAACCCATTTTTTTTTCTCTTACTGCTTTTACAGCTTCAATCATATTATTCCTGGTCCAATTTTTTCTTTTCGACTTCGTCTTTGGTGACAATTGAGTTCGAGGCATGACTGGAACTAGGAAAAAAGTGATGGTAAATGCATTGAGGGTAATTTGGGTTCCATATTACCCACATCTATGGGGTTCCAAATTGAAAACTTTACTATGTTAGCAAATAATCAACAAAACTAAACCTAGTTAAAATAAACCTTAAAACTTACCTGTGACAATCGGAACTTATGCGTATTACATATACTTTAACACCCACTGTATTAGTTTTAGACTAAAACAAACACTTCTGGCAATATCAGCGAATGAAAGAGAAAAACATTTGCGGGTGACATAAAATTTCAACTTTGTATGACAGGATCAAACTCGTGCAAAATTGCCGCTAATGACGGTGAATACGTTCTATGGTATCAGGTCAACGTAATTACATAGATTTTTGACAGATGTCGCTGTTAATTTCTGAGATATTAAGGGGTTCCAAATTATCAGCGGGTTCCATGTTACCGCCGCTTCCTCTACCTTATAGCACCAAATTTTATAAGGATAAGGATTCCAAATCATATTTAGATTAGCTTTGCCCGGAACAAAAGCTTCTTTTAATCAGATAAAGTCTAAAATTATACATAAAGTTTTCCCATTATTCTATTTTAAAATGCTTATTATTTTTGTTGCAGTCTTTCAACCCTCACTAAAACAGGGTACTCAAAATGTAGCTATTTATAGTTAGGCAATAGCTGTCTAAAAATA
The DNA here is from genome assembly GCA_963920795.1 of Eutolmus rufibarbis. Taxonomy (NCBI): domain Eukaryota; kingdom Metazoa; phylum Arthropoda; class Insecta; order Diptera; family Asilidae; genus Eutolmus; species Eutolmus rufibarbis. Next base: position 44,212,225 of record OY987206.1, read on the forward strand.
TAAATGCCTATTTAAATCGGAACGATCTCAAACTCATGCTACCCCTTTTAGAAGACGATTAACTAAAAGTTGTCTTAAGTCGTCAGCTTGCCCTACATTTCCTCCTAATCGCGAATAAATTTCGTGAACCCTCCCGAAAGAAACACTTTCTCTTGGAAAAGGGCAACAAAGGCTTAATGTGATTTCGACTGCGTTTCAATTAAAAGACAATTTTTTGCCTAGAGCTGCGTAAATGGCATTTCGCCGGGCACATGACTCGTCCTGCGGAACGCCGGAATTCATCCATTTTGATTGATGGATCAATAAGGCTCGGGTGATGGGGCCTGTCCTGAAAAATTAGAGGACGAAAATAGAAAAGAAATTCACAGCCCCTCCCACCCCGGGGCGACAATGTCAACGACTGACTGACTGATATTACTGCTGACTTTGACGGGCCTTATCATTCCCTGCGGGGGCGGGAGGCCGTGATATGCTCCGCTGATTTATGGTGTCATTGACCTTCCGCAAGGAGCTAAAACACGGTCTTCGGGGTTCAGCCTTTTCCCCGCTGAATCATTTTGTTGCCGTGTGAGGGTGGGGCCCAACCGACGTTGTAGCCAGGAGCAACCCTTCTGTCGGTGGTAGGTCTTAGGGTTTGAAAGGGAGAGCGGGGGAGTGCTGCGTTCACAGATTTCCAATAAACTACGCTTCAACGGGCAGCGATATTCCGGCCGAGTGGCCTCTGGTTTAGCCCCAAACGCCGAAAACCAGTTAAGCCCTTTGTCTGATACTCGCCCGGACCCTTAAAAGAGGTGAATTTAATGGGCCGACTAAAGGGTTCGGGATCGGAAGCCGCATCTGCAGCTTTTCGAATTTCGAATTTATTCCACTACCCGCACATGGGTCGTTTCACTGGTAATCGGGCGCGTGGCAACCCATTTTGCAAAATCATATGAATATGAGTTGCGCCCTTAGGGTTGGGGTGGTGGGGCATTTTCGAACATGAGCCTTCTTTCGGCAGGCTCCGACTTTGTATGAATCGAAAAAAAATGTGAGTACCCGCCCAGCCACACGTTTTGATTGATTTTACTTCGAAGGTATATTTAGGGCCAAGGCTTATTATCTACGCTAAATTCAATCGCACAACTGTTGCTTATGCAAATTTAAGCTTAAACATCGTGTCGGTTGCTGTTCGAGCACAATGCCTGTGCAAATGGAGCCCCATTAATTCGGGGCCATTGGTCCTGTCAGCAGCACTCCGGAATGATCAAAACCTACTGCTAATTGTGGGCATATTTCAGAAACTTGCGCTATTTTCAGACATTGGGAAAATTTCGATTTTTCGCTGGCATCGTGCCCGGATCCTATTCTTTTGTGGAGAGAGGGTGTTAGGGTTTCGCTTGTTGTATCAAGTTGAACTTGTAGCAAATTTCTTTTATGTGGGAAAAAGAACAGTTCAGGGGCTGATGAAGTGGAGAAATATTGTTGATTCGATTATTAAACTCGATTTATTCGGTTTTAATGTGAAAGCTGAGGAACAGCTCTTTTAACCGAAGAACTCCTCAAAGTATGAGTTATTTCTCGTTTAACTATTTTGGTGTTATGTGGAGAAAGTTTGAAAACAGGTTTAGATATGAAAGGCAATTTTAAATAAAAAGTGAAACGAAAGCTTTAAAAATATAAATTCCTTTTAGCTACTATGAAAAAAAAGTAGGTACATAGAGATCCTCCTTTTATAATTTCAAAAATAATCACCTATTTAGGCACTCGCGATTTTTAAGTAGAATATAGCTTTTATTTTATTGGTAAAAACGGAAAAGAAAAAGCTATAGTCCTTTTTACAGACATTTAACGAAAACGACAAAACGAAATTTTAGGACCTTTTAGTTTACAAAGTTTACTTAATTAATTATCGCGAAAATATATGCTACTTACAGACAGACGCCAAAACTGCACAAAACGCAAAAATTCAGAGGTTCCAACATTCGATTTTAAGCTGGTAATTTTAATCCAAAAAGTGGGCCAACCTCATTCACCTTTTTATTCTGTTTCGCTGCCATCTGTAAAAAAATAAATAAGTACAATAACAATAACTAGTTATTAATAAGTATATTAATTTAAAAAAATGGAGAATTGTACATATAAATGAACTAATTTTTAGAGTTTTCCAACTAAATTAGGTTAGGATTTTAATTTTAATTGTTAAAATCCTCAACATTTATAATTTTTAAAAATGTTACTATTGCCCTTATCGTCCTCTTAGCGGATTTCCTCTATCCTTGTTGTACTTGGTAAACAATAGAAAGATTTGTGCTAAATTGAAGTTCGTCTTCAGAAATTAGCTGCAGCATAAAGTTTATTTGCGAGTTTACAACTCTAAAGGATGTGCGGTAGTTAGCTAAAGTTGGTCCCTTGCCCTTCCTCCCTCTTCGGCGAATGAATTTCGTAGTTAATTTTGCAATTAAAAGCATTCGTCCGTCCAACTTAGTGCAGCATTTTGCCTTCTGGTTCCGCCAACGACCTAATTCGAGGAGTGCCCTTCTGAAGTTCTTCTTGTGCGCGCGCCCCCTTTTTGTGCGCGGAGCCTCCGGGGCAATAAGCTATTTACCGGATCTTCAAGAGTGCATCAAAGCTCTTTTAAAGAATTCTTCTCAGGTCCGGGCAATTAAACCCCCTCGAGAGCGCCTATCCCGGGAATTCCCTTTAACGGGCTAACTCCAGACGGAGGAAGGTGGGAGGGCTAGGCCCTGAATAAATTCTCAGCTGCCATATGGCATTCTGCAAATGGTTAGCAAAGTAATGCAGTGCAGCTGCTTCCATTCTGTTTCGCAGTCTGTATAAACGCGGCTGGATTTTTTCTTCTTCAATTTTTTCCTTTTTTTTTTTTTGCAAACAAAAATACGCGGAAAATGGAAAAATGTCTGGAAACTTCGCAATATGTCCTACGAGGAGCGAGAGTTATGAAATATATGGGGGTGGGAAATGAGTCCGCTTCCGAAAACATTTAAATAAATCCACGCCCGACCGCATTGGATGCAATTTTAACCGATTTCAAAAAGCAATTTCCAATTCTTCGAGAATTACTGGACCAAATTTTCTGAAGCTTTTTGCAATTGCTAGTACTGTTAAACCTAAGATATGTATTAAAAATCTTCGAAATCCGTGAAACAATTTTCAAATTCTCGAAAATAAACGAATTTAATCGATTTTTAATCCAATATTGGTGATTGACTTTGTTCAGTATCATTATTTTAATATTAAAAGGCATAATGGGTAATATTTTCTAATTTTAAAAATATTACCAAATGTTTTGAAATCAATGCAAGATTGACTGGCAATTTCAGCGAATTAAACAAATTTGCAACGAACGAATTAAGAATTCCTTCCTTTTAGCAATTAATATCTATTTATAAAAATAGTTTTCACTGAATTATCGAAAATGGTTAAACACCAATTTATAAGAATAAAAATCTTAAACGCTAATATTATTTAATTTTGTAGGGCTTTGGGGTTTTTAAAAGTGCCTTCATTTTTTGTATATTCCAAATTTATTTTTATGTTTTTGCTTTACCACTTCCATGCAATTTTAACCGAATTACAGCGCTCAACGAGGACCCGATCGATTTAATTAAATTTTCATTTCGCCAGTACTGCCCCACGGCGGTGGATGTGGACGCTGACCGGTGTCAAACATAAACCGCCTGAATAATTCGGGAGCTGGCATGTATGTCAGCGCTGATTATGACCTAAATTACGAGCTGAAAATTTTAAGGACCAACTCTTTCTGAGGCTGTGGTCGTTCGTGTTTAACACTTTTGGTGGCGGTGCTTCCATAAAGAGCGTCGTGCTGTGCGCTGGTACATCGCCACATCTGCCGTTTCGGTTGAAGCCCCAGAAATGGTCCAGGATGAGGACCAGGACCAAGACCTGGTCCTGGGGGCCCGGCGTACACGCGACCTCCGGATTCTTTTAGCAGATCCAGCTCCTATTCATGAGCAGTGCCACCACCCCTTGACCACTTACTGCCAAGGATCATTACCGATGAATTAATTATGTCCTTTCACGGCGATCTGGGGCACCCGCCCGGATAAGGATAATTGGGAGTCGGGGTCCACTCATTTAGAATTTAATAACCCACCGCACCGCACGAATGCAAATTTTCCTGAAATTTTTGCTTGGTACAGCATTACCACCGGCTAGATAGAGGTTGGTGATGATAAAATCAGGTGTTCTGCATGACCCCACCGCTAGCCAACCACAACTTGTTCTGCTCCTCCTCCACCAGATGAGAATCTGCACCTACAGGATCTGGTTACAGGAGTAAAAGCGGGGCTGGGAGCTTACTACAACTTTCTGGCGCTTCGCGGGCGATCGTTTTCTTGCTCGTGACCTTCTTTATTTTTCATGAACCCTTAAAATAACTTTTACGTCAACTACTAAATTTTACTTGAGGTAATTTCGCTTTCGCTCCACCACCCCCACTCGGGGGCGGAAGGAGCTCAGGATGCCAGAGGAGCCCCAGAGCCATAAACTGTGCGATGTGTAGCTAATGGAACTTTACACTATTCCTTGTATGGTGGGAGCCCGAGGGCGCCCGGGGCCCAGGCGGGTGGATGACAAGGAAAATATTTACAGGAAACGAACAATTTTATTTACGTTGAGATTTGCCGCCGCGATGTGACGGTGGGGGCGGGAATGTTTATAGGAATTAAGAAATATGAGACTAAGATAGATCTTGAGGTTTCGAGCGGATTAAAAGGATTGCCACGTTCTTTCCGTGGCTCTAAGTTCCTTTTTATATTAAAAAGCCTATCATCCTTGGACTGCAGCAATTCACCTCTGTTTTGAGGAAATTAAACATCAAAGGGTCTCTCCTTGTCGAGCTTCGCGAACGAAGGGAAAATGAAAGTGGGGATGGCAACGAGTTTGCGTTCAGTTCAAGACGGAAAAATCGAAACGGAAAGATTTAATAAAGATTGCCCTAAGTGCTTCTCCAGTCTCCGTCTCTAAATCACTTTGCGTCGGTAGTCGAGTTAAACAGAACAATAAGAGCACTTGCCGTCTCAAGAAATTCTACGGGTGCTCTTGATATTTTCTTTTAGATTTCTAATTTCTCTGGTTACATTACAGCGAACTCTTGACGCATTCACAGCTTTTCAATTCAATTACGGTCCAATTTCAAAATTACCTGTGACCTTTTTTGATGATTTCCTAGAAGGTGAAGAGTCATTTTCGATTTTTTTTTCTAAAATAATTAAGAAAAGGAAATCAGAAATTCATCTTTTCTTGGAAATTGTATTCTGTTTAAAGTTCCGAACTGAAATTAATAGAAAAGAACCTTTTCAGAAAACTCATTAAGATTCGTTCGTCAAATTGTAAACATGTTAAAAAATAAATATACATTTTTAGCATAAAATATAAATTCTTTTCTAAGAATGGATACAAAAACATCGATTGCTGCGAGCTTTATATTTTTAATTCAAATAGCGTACACTCTTCTGAATAAATGTTTAAAATATGATAAATAGCTATAAACTGGTAAAAGGCAACCTTTTTTCTTGTTTATTTCTATTCCTTTTAATACCTCAAAGAAGAAAATTTAAAACAACAAAAATTTCAAAATTTTTAATTACATTAATATTAAGTTATCATTTCAAATTAATTTTATACTCGCCCTCAATCTCAAATCTGTATTTAAAATTCAAATTTGAAAATGAGATGATACTTTACAAAAAGGGGAAGCAACATTTTAAATCTGCCACAGCAAAGAGCCTAAGATAATTCTTACATTTTTATGTACGAAGAATTTATGGCGAAAAAATTGTATTTTAGTATGTAGTATAAAACCCTTGTAATAATTTCCTTTTATAAGTAATTTTATACCTCCCTTATAATGGCTCGAATAGTCAAGGATCTACTATTGTAAAATAAATTAATTTTAGCAGTGATCCTGCATGGTGAAGGTTTTGAATTTAGAGTAGAGTGGTTCTTAATTTTAATTTATTTGATTAAAGGTTTTTAAGAAGAGTTATTAGCCCACAAGAAATCTGTGTACCAGACTCAAATGCAAATATGTAGAGATGCGGAAAATTGCAATAAATTCATAGATAGCTTCCAACATCCCTCAGATAACGACGTATACGTGTCTGTTGTATTGCTTTAGGAAAATTCTACAGCTACTTGTTGACCTGTATTTGCATATTTGCTTGAATTTATTTATTTTGTAAAATTTAACAGGAGCAAAGGTAAACGCCATATCTACCAGACGTGGATAGATTGCATATTTTCCTACTTAAGTATGCTCGGTGCATGCTTAAGAAGATCATTTTCTCATGTGTTCTTATGCGTGCTAAGTATAAGATTTTCTCAAAATTCCCCCTTTACTCGCAGGAAACAATATTCCCTCCCAAAAACCTCGTAATTTCCTTCCATCCTAGCTGGATATATTGAGACTAGGGGCACGTGATGCCCAAAAATACTTGTGCAAATTTGCACGGAAAGCAATTTACTGCTTAGGCACATTCCTAGGGTTCGTTGAAACATCTCTGGGCATGGAATAGCATCGGAAAATTTGAGTTTTATCTAGGCAGTGTCCTTCGGGCGCTACCAAATCTTCATCCTCCACAATTAGAAATTATTGGGAACGGGGGCTGCCGTCATCGTCGCCAAACCCCGTACATAACTTGAGCGTATCTCCGGCATGAGAAGGGTATTAATAATCAATCCGAGCCGATACTAATCGCCTTTTTAAGAGGAGGCTCCAGCCCCATTTAGGATTCCATTTGCATATTAGTCTTAATTCGGAGCCCCATTCCCTGATACTCGAAGTAAAGCCATGGGAACCTTGCCGGTATCGATCGAAACCGGGAAGCGATGATACTCCCCAGCAGCATCCGTTCTGCTCGTTCACCCGCAAAGGCTCCACAGGGACATAATATTGATTGAAATGGTCCCGAACGGGGGCTAGTCCAGCCCAGCCTCCGATGATAGTTTTCAATTCAAGGAGCCCCATGCAAAAAAAAAAAAATTGTTTGCCTTTCGTCCACACATCAGATGATTTCCCCATTTGCGCAACTATGCAGGAGTTCTGTCCACCCAGGACCATTCTTTTTTCAAATAATTATTTCCGGCGCATTGCGGAAATTAAATTCAAAACAATGTTTGCTTTCGGCAGCTCTGGTCCGCTCCAGTGACCACTTTGTCACTGTGGCCATTTTCGCGGACTACGGCGGCAATTGTGCACTTAGTAGGGCCCTGGGGCACAAAGGCGAACTCCGCAGAAAGCCATCGCCGCAAATGTTTCGATCAATCCGCGAACCCGCAGGATCACCTTGATCCAGTTCGGTCGATCGGTCGGCGAAGGACCTGCGGTCGCCTCAATCAAGCCGACCGCTCCCAGGCTCGCTGGCGATGGACGTGGAGCTGGTGGTCAATGGCTTGCATAATTTATTCGGGCCCTCCTCGCCACAGGAGCCCCGGAAAGAGCTCTAAGTGAACCGGCCAAAATGGGGCGAAGTCCTTTCCATGGCCGTTCGGGAGCCCTCAACTCAATCCGCCCTGGCGTGGGAGAATGGGTCAAATTTCCACTTCCTGGGCATGTGGCCCATTTTTTTACACAAACAATTTGAGACGGTGGATTTCTAGTCAAAGAAAAAGATGAGCTCTCTGGGGCCAGATGTGGTCTTGGCTCTAGATCGCATATTTCTTGGGGAGTGGTTCCTTGGGAAAACACTTCTCCGGCGATTTTCAAGATGTTTGGTTTAAATTTAAGCTGCAATTGGTGAATAAGTTTTACGAAAAATATGCCCGCCGGGAGCATTTGCGGGTATTTTTCTTACTTCCACGAATTGAGGTAAAGTCCTTCCTGGCTTTAAACATTTATCTCAAGGGATACTAAGATACTGAGTCTATTATTCTGAAAATAAAAATATGCAGGAGACCTTTCAACGAAACGATTTACTTAATTATGGCTAGGGACTTGTTGTTTGGAACAAACCTGCAATCTCTTTTGAGAAACCCCAACGGACCCCAAACCCCAAAGGATTTATGTACATAGCTTTTACAATTTCAGGCATGTACATATTTATAAATCAGAAAAATTTATGAAATATTAGAAACATTATATTTGTATTACTGATGCTTTAATCTCTAATTGCATCTTCTATTCTATGTAAGCTCAGAGTGTCTTTGTACCTTTTGATAAATAATAAAATTATTATATTATATATATCTCAAATACTGTACTTTTTTTCATTTAATCCTAAAATAAGTTGGTACATAGATTGGGATGCTTCTAAAATCTGTGGATGTGATTACAGAACCACAGAATGAGTGTTCGACCAAAATTTTACCTGAATAGAAGAAAAATAACGAAAAAGGCTGAACATTTCATCTATAGAATTCTTTAAAAAAAACGACTCAATTTGCTACCACAGTATTCACTAAAACAGATCAAATTTACTGTATTTAATTCTCAAATTTTGATAGTATATTTTCGAACTAAGTGGCTTAATTCTAAAAATTTTGAATCATAAATTTTTGAATGCGTTGCACGCCATTAAATTTCGTTACAATTTTTACAAAGCCGTTTCAAGCAAAAATAAACTTGCAGAGATTTCTCAAACTTTTCATAAGATATTACCCATTTTGAGGTATCGCAGGGATACCAAATTGACATATGTATGTCGTAAATAACGCTGAAAGGGATGAAAGAACAGGGGTTAATTTTCCAAAAATGATGCGTATCATTTCACATGTGTGCTTTTCAGTAATGGTCATCTTAATCTGATATAAAATAAACGAAGTTACGAAACTGTAACAGTCGGACAAAATGAAATTGTACATATCTTATTATAAGGGTTCGTAGTTGCTATAGGAGCCCTAATTAAGGATGGTTCTTAACTAAGTTATTAACTTTGGACCATCTCTACCCAGGCTGACAAACTCGCCTTATCTCCGATTCCACCAACGAAAGTTATGTTCTTTTCAGAAATAAAGCCCTAATCTATCAAGGCCTTTAGGCGCGGCCCAGGTTTAGCGCGGCTAGCGAAAGATATTCCAGGGAATTACTTAAGCAGCCGAGATCTCCTTGAGATAGGGGCTCTCGACAAAGGGCGGTTTTCAGTCGGCTAATTAAGAAAAGCCAGCGGTACACAGCCCCCGGTGTCGGAGGGTGCGTGCCTTCACCTGGATTACATCACGCCCTCGACTTTGCATTGATTGCATAATTTGCAACGTTCGCAGCAGAAAATTTCACTCGGGGAAGTTGCGGTGCGCGATTAATCGACTTAAGACTTGCCGCAAATCGATACTGCTATAAGTCCTGCCGGAGCCCCACGCGGGTACTCCCCCGGCGGTAGAGGTACTCCGCAGCTCGATATCGTCGTCAAAGCCCCAGAAGCTGCCCCGTTCGGAGGTGGTGGCGCATTAAGTTAATTTACGACTGATTAATCGATGTAGGTGGGCGGGCGTGGGCGTGGGTGTCGTCGACGTCGCCCTGCGGAGCACCTCCCGAACTTGGTGAAGTGTTGATTATTTTCGGGCTCTATTGACTACTCTGACTCTTCTCCTAGAGGACCAGAAGGGATCCCAAAGTGGCATCAGCAATTGATTGGATCTTACGTTCCACTGAGCCCCATTGAACCAACTTGATCTCCAGACTACGTCCGATCTGGACCAGGAATACCTAAGTAATTGCTTTCTGCTGAGGCGCTGATGGATGCTTCCTTTATGGAAGTTTATCCTGACCCCAAAAATTGTTTGGGGCTGCCGAACTTTATCCTTCGCTTTTAAGATACTTGCAGGTGAAGTTTCACAGTTTCTTTGGCATTATATCAAAATTTTCCACTGTAAGATGAACGTCTTGTGGGGTGTTTGAGGGATGAGGTGGAAGAGGGATTCACTTAAAACAATCTTCACGACGAAAAGAAATGCACAAAAATAAAGGAATACAAGATTAAATAGAGGAAAGAAATTCTACAGCGATAAAAAAAAACATTTTCGATGTTTTTGTTGTGTGCTCTGGGCCATTTTTCTGCTGAAATTGTTCTCAATTTATAAAGGCCCTTGGCTGGAAACTCTTTAGGAAAATAAAAAAATCCAAAATTGCATTCACAGAGGTGGAAAAACTGAAGAATAGAGAGTCTTCAGCAGATAAGATTTTCTCAACATTCCCATTTTTAACCGTATTTAAGCTATAAAACAGAGATTGGCGTGGAAATGATAATCTTAAAGAATACTGCGCCTTCCTCTGGGGCTTAGTTTCAATTTTAAATGAATTTCGTATTCAGGCTCAATCTCAGCGAGGGATAGTTTTGTATTCTGAACGCTTCCTCCAAAAAAAATAATAATGTTCGTAATAAAATCACCCTGCCTTTGCTTGTCCAACTGAAATTTTCACGGTAATTATTTAAAATTCAAAAGAGGCGTTTTTAATCCAGCCAAGGGAGGTAAAAGAGCAATAATGAATTTTCAGGAACGCCGATTTTCGTGCCTGCTTTTGAAGGCGATATAAAAACGGAAAATCTGAAAATTAATTTTGCTTAATTATTTTTATTTTTATATTTTTTTTGGTATTTTATATAATCACAAACCGCCGCAGGGACGGATCAAAACTGCTCCAGTGAATTCGCTGGTTGAAAATATAATTGCTCCAGGCTCGCCAGATAATGTTCACTCGTACAGGGCCATGTGTTTGTAATTAACTTATTGATTAAAAACACTTGGGTATTCAAGCGAAAAGGTCGATTAGTACGCTTTATTAAATTCGTTTTTTGTATTTATCTCAAAGATATACGCTCTTGTTATTTGGTGGCAATTTCAATTTTTGATTGAGTTTGTTATTTTCTAGAAAAACTTTTATATATACAGCACCTCAAAGAGCAGAGATTTTTTAGGCTGATTTTAACTATTAAAATTTAATATTGCGGATGCTAGAATTTTTAGTAAATTCGTATACAAAAGTTAGAGTTTAGAAGAAAACAAACCAATACTCAATACTGAGTTTAAAGTTAGTTATAACTAAAGAATGACAAAAGAATAAAACTAAAGCAATTAAAAGAATGTTACAACAAATACCTACCCTACTACCAATTTAAAAAAAAAACTTTAAATTAATTTTTTCTTCAAAGTTTTACCTGTTTATCCAGTGGAATTCTTTTAATGATACAATTTCCTCCGCCCCATACTCCAGCCACATACTATATTTGTCATTTTGAAGCATATTCGAGTTGCTCGTGGACTTTAGTTTGATTTTTGTTTGTCCACAGCAGGGTAATATTTACTTTTCTTTCATTAATTAGGTCCTCGACTGAGTGCCACACTTTATCGCAAAGAAAGGGAAAATCAAAATAATAATTCCGAGCCGCCCAAGGCTCGTTTTCTTTTTTTCCGTTTAATTGCCCTTTGAATTGAAAGTTGAGACAAAGCAAATTTACAAGACTTCAAAGTGGTCCCTTTATTTTTTCCCAATATTTGCACAGGCCCTTCGGGAAGGCAGAGTACCGGCACTGCCGCTCGATTCCCATCTTCCCAACCCAAAGCCGGGAGAGATCAACTTTTTTCCAGGAACTCATCCAACTTTCCGCTTCCATAATTGAATGAAAAGAATGCGAGCGCACTTGGCAGTGCCTCCAAAGTAAACTTTTACCCGCACCATCCCCGGTTATCCTGTCAGATTGAATTTGACAACGTCCTTCACCCCGGCTGACGGGGGCGGAGCGCCAGTCTTTTATCTTTCCGCGGGAGCACCTCTCGCAGTGCGAGGGTGCGGAAATCCTCGTTTCCCAGCTCAATCAAAAAATTTCGAAATATTCAGGTATCGAGGAGCCGTTGTCCCTCTTCCCGAGATATTTCAGAGAAGTCGCACAAGCCACCACGTCTTTGAAACTGAAGGAAGCTGTGGTCCTTGACTGAGTTGTTTACTTTGGTCCATCTCCACCGAAGACGCAATATTTCGCCCTATCTCCAAACGCGACGGTGATGAGGAATAAAATCAGTCTATCAGATCGTCAGCTTTGGTTCTAAGTTCTATAGCAAAAATGTTTAGTTTTTATTTATATTAATATCATTATACTAAATGTATTTTTAATGGTACTTATTCTACTAATCACTTCCTTATTTTAAAAAATGTATTATTAGAATTGGAAGCATATAGCATTTTAATGCACATATAGAAATGCATATACATTAGCTTCAAAATTTACATCTTTTATGATTCTATACTTCCAAACAAAAACTAGCCTCACAGTACGATTTTTATCAACTAATTTTTTGGGAAATTTTAAATCAACAAACGAATTTTAACCCATAAATCAAGAAATAACCCCACCCAAACCTCTGAATCTAAATTCATGAAATTCAAAGAGTAGTATACTCTTTCCATGACTTACAAAAAAAAAATGTTTACCCCTAATGTTATAAAAAATTCATTCAGTGGCATGTTAAATTGAGTCTTGCTGACATGTTGACTGAAATTAACCACAAATTGGCAGAATATTAGAAATCTATTTTTGGGTAGCCACATTCTCATTAGAGTTAGAATTTAATCGGGGTCAGCTTTATTTTTAGCAATTAGAACATCCCATATTCTAGTTTCTTAAACTGAACTAAGTATTTTTCATGTGTCATGGGAAAAATTTTAATGTTATTCGTAAAAAGTTGGTCAAGTGCAAGTTAAACTCGTGCATAGAATGTTCTGCACTTTAATTCACACTTCAAAATTTATTCCACATATTTTGTTACTTAAAAATTCTTTAACATAGATAGATTAACATACTCCGTGATGATTTCATAAGCGTTCGATTCTTTCAAATTTGATAGAACACTAGAAATGAATGCAAAAGATACTTAAATTATTACTTATTAGTTCGAAAATTGAAAACTTTGTATGTGTTCTACTAACCAAAGCAGTATGAATGGTCACTCTAGTTTCAAAATACATGCCCCAAATTTCTTCCAAATCATCGGTTTTGCCGCTGGCAGCAATGTTGCAAAGAACATTGTACCACATAAGGACCAAGCTAACAACCCTCTGCCTTCTTGCCAGAACACAAAATTGTGCATGCATGATGGAATCCAATTTCTATAAAAAAACATTTTCTGCAAGAATAACTAATCCCTCAAGGATTGCTGTGCTTGCTCCGGTCCCCGAGAGTGGCGTCAGCGCGCTGCTGGTTGGGAACAGCTCGTCACGTCCTTCGCATACAATAAAAATTGAAACAACTCCAAATGCTGAACGTGATGGGGATTTGGGGGCTCAAGACGAGGCTCATTCGGGGAACTCTACGTGGCTTTGGCTGGAGCCTTGGATTTGCTTAGATTCTCTCTTTCGTCGGAGATAAATCTGAAACGGAAAACGGCGACCAATCCCCAGCGGCTGATAATTTAAGGGTTGTCGAACTGGCCTTGACGTGCCCAACTGCTGTTCTTCACCCATTAATCGCCTTTTAAACGCTCCCTTAAGAAGCATAATTCTTTTAATAATTACTTGCAAAGGGCTTGGCTCGCCTGGTCGCGCCTATTTCCGGAACTCAATTGATTGCGACTTGTTCGCTCCCAAACCAGCCCAAAAAGCACCTCACAGGCGCCCATAAAGTTTCCCCAAATTGCCTCAACTTCCTCAAATTATTGACGGCTCCGAAGAGCATAATTTCCAAAGTGCTTCAATATTAATTGGAATTTTCAGGGACGAATTCCCCAAGAGTATAGGCTGAATTGCCTCCTGGGAGGCATTTCGTTTGCCGCTTCGGGCCCGGAACGTATTTATCTGATCTCTTCCCGTGATCAGTCTTGCAAGGAACATAGCATCAAAACGAAGAGCGTCGTGAAGGCATTCGAAAAGACGCGGGACGTCTATGTCTAGCTTAAGGAGTTCTTCAAAATTAACAAGATGTGTGTAATTAGGATCTTGCGAAATTTGCAGAATTTATAGTTCGGTCGACTTCTCCTCGTCTAATCACGAGATTCCCATACGTGCTAACATCAGCTCAGCTCCTCGCCGTTGTTTGCAGACAATTCTCAGAGGGAAATAATTATTGCTCCTTGTGATTCTCTGATTTATAATTAGTTTGCTAAATTAGGAAGCGAATGCCCCGGAGCATTGCAAATAAGACAACTTGCTCTCAGTATGGCAAGGAAACGTTAAACAACTAAACTCTGGTGTTAATTGTGGTAAGCAAATAAATAAGAGAAATAGGAGCTGTGAAAGACACCCTGAGACATGGCTTTTGAACCGAAAGCAAGTCGTATAATTAATCGAAAATTATAAGTTAATTCGTATAAATCTTGCAAAATTGAAAAGGATTAATTTTCTATAACAACACGTAATATCTTCTCTGAATCGTTGCCACTCTGCATATTATTATCGATATTTTATAATATTTAATAAGTTACCAAGAAAGTATTTACCATTCATAAAAAAAAATTGTAGTAATCGTTTAGTAACTGACAGTCGACTTGCATATGGCACCAATGTGGTGTCACCGGAAATTAACAAAAAGCTTGACAATTACAATTTAAATACATTATGAACTATGCTTTACGTAGCTTTTGCTGCATTAAGCTGAATCAGGCAAAACGAATTTTTTTCGGTTCCTAACATCCATAATCCGAAAAAGCTAAGAAATTGAAAAAAAAAAAATCGAACTCTTAGAAAACAAAATGTTTAAAAGATTTGCAATATACAATAAATTGTTTTTCTCAATAAATTTTAAAAACATAGATTTACAAAAAGAAGAGTTTTCATAAAATCCAAATTTTTTGTATGTAACACTTATGTGAAAATAAGTATTACAAGATCAAAATGGTCACTAAAGAATAATGAAGAATACTACCAACTTTGGTAAATTTTAGGCCTATTTTGTACCGGAAAGGTTATATAATTTAAAAAATTCTTGTTCTAAAAACGTTTAAAAGAGTAGAATACTTGAATTTTTAAATTTCTTAAATGGCTCGCCACCTTAAATAATATCTTCGCTGTTGAGTTGCTGCTAACTTTCAAGGTTTCTACTTTATCTCAATTATCCTAAATTTTCTGAATTGTTATTCGAAAGATGTAGCTACTGTTTCTCTATCTATTCCTTGACTTATTACTTCAACAACAAAAGCAAATGCAGACAGATGTGCGCCACAGAAAAAAAAAATTCCTTTTCACTCGAAGAAACAAAGCCTTTTGCACCATTCTTCCCGAAAAAAAACCTCATCCCGTCAAAAATTCGCTGACTATCTCCAAGGCGCGCACAATAGTCCTTTCCCGAAAAAAATACAACTGAAAAAGTAGGTAACTTTCTCGCAAATTGGCTAATTAATTTTCCTTTCGTTTTCAGCGGACAGTTCCTTTCTTCTGGCAAATGCTCAAATCGTCGACTTTCCAATTGTCTACTGCAATGAGTCCTTCTGCAAAATCAGCGGCTACAATCGGGCGGAGGTCATGCAGAAGTCGTGCAGGTAAGTGGATGAATTCGTGAAATTATTAAATTGATGAAGGTACGCCCGCGCCGCCAGGCGAATTAATCCAAATAATGATCCTAGGCACCAGGGGAAGGAGGAACAATGAAATTGGTCCTTTCTGTGACATTCTAAAGACTAAAGCGCAGAAATTAGGGCTGTTTTGTGATTAATTGTTCCCCCCGAAAACCTCCGGAGGGGCTCATGGGTCGGGAAGGTGCCCTGTTTATTTCGCGGCTGCTTAGCATTCCCATTTACCAATAAGGATTTGGACCCAGTTGTCAGTCGGGATACATGCCGAAAGTAATGAAACCTTCCGATTAATCCTTCCTGCAGGGCTTCCGAGCCCGTCACCATCGACGCCCGACCCGTGGCGCCGGGTGATCCGCCCCAGGCGCGTTTAGGTAAATTTGTTTTGATTAAGGATGTGGGTCACGTATTCGGTTCCATAAGTGTCAACTATGTCGACTATACGCAAAATCCTCCTCAGGAAACGGCGTTGAGTTCCTGGAGCGCTTGGAAATGTGCCTAATTGTTTAACAAATTAATGGGACGACAACAATTCTAGGGATCGAGAGTTTTGGCAGTTTGTCGACATCATCAGAAGATTATGAATATTAATCAAACAAGGCGCTGATGACAGCACGATTATTCGTGGACAGTCGGGAGTATAGGGAAGAAAAGGCTTAATAGAACATTTGCCCTTTGATCCCGCCTCCCAGTAATTGAGCAATAAATTTCCCCAAGAGGAAACGATTCCTTGAGACAATTCTTAAGGTCCTCTCTCAATAAAGCCCAGTCAACCTGCAGTCACCCTTCCGAGGAAGGTCATGCTCATGTCTCCCTTGTCCCGCATCAACGTCAATTATCACCACGGGAATAGATTAATTTTTTTATAGCCAAATAAGTCTTCCACTGGCAGCTTGGTCCTGGACCCAAAAGTTCCCTTCCCGAGAAAATATCGATTATGTCCTATTCCTGGAACGGGAGCTTGGGGGAGGCTTAAGAATCCTCGCCCGCCAGTCCAGGATTAATGTCTCATAAAAGCGGACATTGCTCGTGTTATATTAGAGGCATAAATTTTTCATGGACCTATCTTTTTCCGGCTTTATACAATTATGAAGAACCCGGGGGGAAAAAGAATGGCAGCTTTGGCGAACTCTGGAACAACGAGAATATAAAAATTGAACGCAGTGGTAGATCGGCTGGTATTTATAATTAAGCCGATGAGATCCCTAGAGCTAATTAAAGAGCGAGTCCCACCTACGCTCTCAAATGACGCAAATATCTGAGCAACCCACTTCAAATGTGACTCCACACTTAAATAGAATAGAATAGAATATATATATGTATTTCATAAGATGATGTACAGATTATTTTATACAATAAGAGTCTTAATTTAGAGCCAGAATCCAGGTTCATTCATCTATAATGTTTTTTATGATAGACTAGCAAAAGAAGGTTTGATTTTAACATTTAAAAAATTGGGAAAAATAATATATTCGGAGAAAACCCAGTGAAAAGGAGCTTACTTACTACTATAAAATAAAGAAAACGGAAAATCCATGAATTTAAAACTTAAATCTACTTAAGACTACCACTACTACAATCCAATTGGACGCAGTTTTGAAATTAAGGGATTTTCCGAACAGGAGCACTTTTCAAAAAATTTTTTAGCAATTGCCTTACATTTTGTAGTTATAAGTTCAACTTCAGCTGTATTGTGCAATTCAGAGGTGGAAAAGTGCTACGGTAAATTAAATATCATCTTGAGTATTTTGTTTTGCTTAGTTTGCAACTTTTTGATATGACAACGTGCACATTGAAACCATATTGGTGCTCCATATAACATACATAAATGATTGAAATATCACTTTATAAATGACAAGATTGTTTTCTAAGTTGAGGGTTGAGCTTCTATATATAAAGGATACAATATTTTAATTAATATGTTGGCTCTTTGTATAACATAATTTATGTGCTTTGAAAAGGTAAGTGTTTTATCAAAAATAATGCCTAAATATTTGGCCGTATCTGTCCAAGGAATAACACCA
Organism: Eutolmus rufibarbis; assembly: GCA_963920795.1. Classification (NCBI taxonomy): domain Eukaryota; kingdom Metazoa; phylum Arthropoda; class Insecta; order Diptera; family Asilidae; genus Eutolmus; species Eutolmus rufibarbis. Next base: position 44,229,702 of record OY987206.1, read on the forward strand.
CCGTTTAAACTAATATTGCAACTAGGTAAAAAACGCTCCACACTTAAATAAAACATTTTATTAATGTGAAAATCCAACCGATATTATTATAAAAGGTACTTTATTATTAATTTCGAATTCGAATCTACGTACACATATTGTAGTCACATTTAATATTAGTAATGGATTTTTAATTTTAAATAGTATGGTTTATGAAATTTTTATTAAATTTGGTACTTGAAGATTTAAGGAGATTATTTTCATGAATTTTATGAGCTCAATAATGAGAAAGATGTTGAAATTCAAATTATATTTAATACAAATTAGTCTCAAAAAAAAAAATTATCCCTAATAATAAAACTGTATGGTGGTTTGTCTGTTTCGCTATGAGTTTTAAACTCTTCTACCGAATTTTACTCATCAAACGATTGACTATATGTATGTATTTAATATTGAGTTGGGGTTGATTGGGTTGAGCTAGGCTTAGTAAGTAAAATTGAAGAATTTTAAAAAATCATTGATTTCGAATATCAAGGAAAGTCTTAAATGAGAAATAAAAGTTCATTATTTTACTTATCGAGTTCCAACTTTATGTAGCCCTAACACGGCAAATGTAGGAGTAAGAGATTACTACCACTCTAGCCGGAGAAAATGGTTTTTATTTGGTCTGAAATTACCGCACTGAGTGAGATTCGGTATTGAGGTGCGAAATGGTCTTACAGTCACTTTGAACTTTAAGAGCCAATCCACCTTACATTAGATTTATAATAAGTGAACTAATAAATACTGTAATAAATATAATATAATTGAACTATTAAATAATAGTATTATAGATTATTAGAATTGAAATCCACTTATAATAAGTATCTCAGATCATTAAGTATCAAAGCCACTGAACTAAGCTTGAGCTAAAGAGGATTCTAGAGAGAGACCGGGCTTGTATCCGGTGAAGCAGGGCAGACACTTGCAGATAGTCAGCCACCGAATAGAATTGTCTAGTTAAGAGTTATGGAGTTTTATTGAACCTGCACCCACGAATAATTCAAGATTGACAGTACAGAGCAATTGGCTTCTATGCAGAAAATTCTCAGAATCACCGCCATTTGAGGAGCTTGGGAAGGGTTTGATGCTATCGCCGGAGTTACACGCTTCAAATCAGCCACTTAATGAGATTGCGTTGCCATTAGTAGCAGACTGCCCTCGAAGTAGACAATGATAGCCGCCTTCGTGCGGTTGAGGATGTCATGGCTGGAACTCATTATCCTGGCCATTTTCATTAGACGGCTAATGACTACCCGCCAAAAGACTACCAGACTGCCGCCGGGAATGGGTAGCCAAAGGGACGGATGGAAGAGGAAATCTTAGAAATCATAGGTGCCTTAATGGGCTGATGATGTCTTTGATAAGCGTGATTCGGTTTCATTCACGACACGGCACGTGGACTGTGTTCCGGGTTAATTATGGGTTAGGTAGAATCAATCATGTTATCACTTGGCACTAGCAAAAGGTTACTGCGCCCACATTTTGCATGCACGCGGCTTTTTAGAAGTACTCGTACAATATGTACATACATATGTGGATTTTTGGAGGTGTATTATTAATTTTTTATCAAATCATTATAATTAGTTTTTAAGATCTGAACTATAGAAAATAAGAGAAAAAAGTATAACACAACTTGGCTCCTTACGAGTTGAACCCAGAGGTTTTAATTCGGAAGTTCAAAAAGAAATTCTTCTCTCTTGAGATTTTAACTTTTAAAATATGTTCGTAAGTAAACTAAACTCAAACTTCGCAGATAAAAATCTTTATTAAAAATTAAAAATATAGGATTCAAAATGGCAATTTCATACCGCAGAGTTTCATTATAATCCAACCATTTTGAATCCTAATTATAACTATTTTTTAAAATGTTTACAATATTTAGCAAAAGTGACACAGAATTTTTTAAACTCGACTATTTTCACCACAGAGCAGATTCAACAAAAAGTAGAAATCTGTGAACAAAGAATCCTAGTTCCAGTATTTTAAGTGCAATGTTATAAAATGTACTTATAATTATTAAATTGTTTACTAAAACGTCGAAATTTTAAGTATTGAATATATAAAACTTTTTTCTCTCTGAAAAAAGTATTGTAAGTTCCTAGCGTTTCCTCTAAAAACAATTTCGTCAAGTAGATTGCACTTTTAGATTATCCTACAAAAGCCAACACATTGCGTCTTTAGGGAAATATTCTGTGTGAAATTGTCATCCCAACTGGGACCACACAGTAACTATTGATTTATTCGATTCAGTGTGGAAGTAGCTACTTACTTCGAAGTCATTGATTCACCTTGGCATTTAAGACAAAACGCTTTTGGTAGAGCAGAGTTTGTGTGGTAAATCCTATGGGAAATCAAAAATGTGCGATGCAGAATTTCGTTAATTGAGTTTAACAATAGACCAGTGGTTGCGAACCTGTGGCACGTAAACAATTCTCAATATACATTATATCTATTATGTGCTTTATTTTCTTCTTTTTCTTCTTAGGTGTTTCTCAAGAGAAAATTCGCTACTCCTTTCCTCTTTTTCGAACCATGTTATAAAATATATATTGAAATTTTGAGTTAGTTGAAAAACAACAACTTTGACCAGGAGCACGATTCGAACCTGCGGACTTTGAATTGGCGCTTCGCAGTTCTAACAGACTAAGCTACCTGTAGCCACTTCTCGCCAATGCTTTTCAGGTATTTCTGTGTTTTATTTGTGTGTATAAGAAATACAGAAAAATAACATGCTTATAAAATTGTCGAAAAATTAGTAGTTTCGAAGATATTAAAGAAAAACATAAGCTAATAATATCGCTTCAAATTATAATTCAATGAAACAAATGATTTATAAATGCTAATACCATTAAATTTTAAATTCGGTATTCCCCACCTAGAGTATCTAGCAGATTATTTTCTTTCAAAAAAGTTATTTACTAACAAATACATTTGCGTTTGCTTGCAAATGCACCAAAAAAAAAAAGCAATTTACTGACGCTGAAAGAAAAAGGGAATTAATTACTAAAGGGTATCACTTCCATGAACTTGCCTCCGAATCTGCCCTTTTTGTTGTAATCCCTCCAAGCTCATGGAAGTCCCATTTCATCATGTACTTTGCATTGTTTCAATTCCTTACATTTCCCCTGGAATTTCGTTCACAAAATAGGGAATTTTGCAGAGGGTTGCACAATCAACGTCAGCACAGTGACGTCGCCAACCTTAGAAAAGCCCCACCGCAATTTAGTTGCGGAGCCAGAATCAGCCAGAACCAGCCAGAGCCAACTCAAGTCGCTCCCTGTCCACAGGAGAATTAAATGTGTGAACAGCTCGGTGGAGCACCTTTTGTCCTCTATTTATTTAGCTTGGCACAGGTTTCTAATTTGGTGCGTTTCTTTTTTCATTATGCGCCGCGGGCTCTGTGTATGCTCTGTACCCATGATGCTGCAGATGCATCTGAATAGACAGAAGATGCGTCGCGGCGGCGGGTGCACCGCTGAAAGGACTGAAAAGATCCTCATCTCCATGAAATTGGTGTCAACCAACTTGAAAAGTGTAAAACAAGCGCACCACCGGCAACAACAACAAGTCCACCCGTTGGGGGATTTATTTAAATTATTGTCGTCTGCATGCCTAGGGTTCATATGAAATGTGAAAAAATATCATTCCTAGGATAGGGGAGAAGTCCGTCCAGAGTCCCCACATAGGCCAAACCGCACGATCCAACCGAGAGGTCGCCTTTGTTTTAATATTCTGGGGCTTCTGCTCGACTACGTGGGGTATGACAACGTTCGAGGTTAATGGGTGCATGCCTGCAGCCTCTCTTTTGGGATTCTTTTCCATCTTTGGATTTTGCAATTTCTGCGGAACGACCGTTGTTTGGTAGAGATTTCACAATGTTTAACCCACACCACATGCTCCAGTCCCAACCGCATATTAAATCTGGTCGAACCCACTCCTGGAGCTAATAAAGAACCCAATAACCTCACGACCTCGCCCAAATGTCCGAAAATACTTGCAGCCCCAAATGCGCACTCTGTTAAGCTACCCGGGATGAATGGGCAATAACGAGAATATCCCCAGTAGGCTAATCCTGTCTGGAAGACATATTCCTCTGGCCGGGTGCGGGAAGTACCACCCTTGAGCGTGTGAGCCCTTTTCGGACGTTGTAATTATGGGCCCCATGTTCGTCAATGCTTCTACCCTTCCGAGGTCCTTGCTGCCTGAAGGTAAGGAATGATTTAATTTCTCTAAGAGGTTTACTTGAGGAGTCTTGTAAAGGTTCCAACATTGTCTTGTTTAACTTCTTGGTGAAGGACATATGTGTTTTAATTCACAGGACATGAGCGCTATTTACCTTCTTCAATCAGTAATTCTCATAAGGGAAGACCATGTCTCAAAGAACAACTATTCATTAGGTTTTGTTGATGAAACGTGAAACTGAACATGATTCAAATATGCTATCGAAAAAATTTAGATGTCCTTTTACGGTGCATATTAACATCTTTGGCAACTATGGACCTATAGCTAATTACCTAAACTAGATATACATACAATAAATCGTTACTTACTCGTACTTAAAAGCCTATAATTTTTGCTTTTCCAAAATTAATGACTAGCTTTAGTTACAATTTCCTTAAAGCTAAGAAACAAATAGCAGTCTACTTTAATACAAAAAGTAAGAACTTTTATACTTTGTTACTCCATTTCACAGTGTGAGCAATTAGTGAAAACGGATTTCCTCGTGAATTTTCTGTTAAAAAAACAAAGTATGAAAACTTAAAAAAGTACTACATGGGTGAATATACGCTATTTGAATTCCAATGGTCCATAGCCAAATTTTATGTTAAACTTATTATATTATTGTTTCTGTATGCTTAAACATTAAAGAATATGGTCTTTTATTTGGTCCACAAAGTCTATTCACGATAACTGTTTAATTTAAGGCATTAATAGTTGAAAATAGTCATAAATGTATATTCCCCTGGCCTCCCCATTACTAGATTTTAATGATTTTATGACCAGATACTTTAAATACGTATGCCATTATGTTTTTTTAAAATATGATCATATGCTTTTATAAACATCGAAACATATTTTATCAAAATACACTGTAAAAATATTTATTAATATAAAGAAAAATAACTTATTTTCATGTCATGTTACAATAATGTCACTTCATCTGGCGTAACTCAAAGAAGTAAAATTTAACTTAAAACCGCAAAGGTATGTTTTTGTCCTTGAACTACGCGCGTACAAAAGTGTGAAGTTAGAAGCAAGCTAACGACGTTGAGCAAAACTCCAATAATATTGCGTCAGTTTGCGATTCACTATAGGAAAGCATGTTTGTGCCAGTCGTTGGTGTATTTCCCCTGGTAAGTCTATGTTTTTGTATTTTATAGTTACGAAATTGTATACTTGCACAATGCAATGTTTATTGTGTGTAGATGTCATGTATTACGTTAAACGGTGATCAGAAAAGCGAGTGATGTTGTTTTTGTAGGTTTTGTGCGATTTTGTCACTTCTCTGGCGTCACTCCTCTGGCATATTTCATAATTTATATATGTTTTATTTGATATGTGTCCCCTGTCTTAGCTAATAATCAATGACCTGTCAGTTCCCTGCTTTAATTTGTAACTACTCCGCCAATAGTGTTACTCCCCTGGTAACACATTTTCCTCTGGTGCTTATAAAACTCAAAAAAATAGAAAAATCTTCTGGCCTTCATCATTACAAATTTAAAAATAGTGTCAAATAGAGAAATTATCAATATTGAATGGAACAGATTACATTTCCTTCAGGGACACAAAAAAATCAAATACCGTATATTCACCCACATCCTGAATTTTCTGTAAAATTCAGTCCCATCACAAAAATCAAATTTCTTCCTTTTTTGCAAATTCTCTTCTAACAAAACATAGAGAACGTTGTTTAATTTTCATGGAAGAATTCTCCAAAATTACTAATTATTTTAAAACTTTGAGGTTCCCCTAAAGTAATTTTGATCTACCTAAAATCCTTTGAAATTTTTTTCCAAATAGTTTGGTTAAAGATATCCTCCTTATTTATTTCCAGATGTGGCTTTATGTACGGTGAGTTGACAGACAAAGAGACGGTGGCGCGGCTCGAGTACTGTCTTGAGAACCAGCAGCAGGACCAGTTCGAGATCCTCCTCTACAAGAAGAACAGTAAGTACAACTTTAATTTAAGTTTAGTTTAAGTTTAGCCCCTTTGCTGCAGATGCAGCATAACACCGGATGTAGCGAAATTCTAATCACAGCCCACCCAAAGTTCTTTAGCATGGCTCAATTACATAAATTTGCTCGGGTGCAGATTGGAGCCCAAATCAGAGAGCAATGTATGACTCGCCCACATGAATTCTGAAATTCCTCGAGTGATGCATTTGCCCGAGAACGTGGATCGAGTACAAGGACGGATTGCAGCAATCTGTTTCATCGGTGAATTAATTCCACCTAATTGAACCCTTTCCGCGGAAGTGCCGTTAGGCGCTGTATTAATTATGGGCTGGCCCGTCATTAACCATGCCGTGGCGCCAGGTCGTCCACATATTGCGGAAGTGATTTATCGAGGATCAAAAGGTCTTCCGTTCGTCCGGCAATTAGGCATCGTCTGAATTAATCAATTTCAACTAAGAAGCCTCCTATCCTGCGAAATCAATTCGACTATCAATATTTATTGAAGGTTACTTAGAAGCTAAATCATGTACTATTACCTTCTGGAACAGATATCCTTCCACCCACCCTAAAAATCTCTTAGCACTAAATCCAAATGTTCAACTTTTAGAGAAGGGGATTTACCACGATGATTGAAAATCCATTTTTTATGATATCTTTATATCATCAATATATCAAGTTTCTGTAATCTAACTAGCCAGTAAAAGAACATAATAAAAATGTACCAACCTAAAAAAAAAAATACAATTCGATCTCTAATGTATACATAATATCGAAATTATATCACTTTAAAAGTTTCTTTACTTTACTACATATGTTTTAATTTAAAGTTAGTTATATATGTATGTAGTTCTATAAAAATCTTTATCCATAATTAAACGTTTAAATTTGGGTTTATAATCTCCACTTAAGAAGCTTATTACCTAATCGATTTTAAATATTCGAACGTTATAGAATACTAGTAAACTTAATAATTGGAAAAGGTGCTAAATCAAGATGGCATTTTTTTTAAAGTTGACACTAATAAACCAAGAGTTTTTGAACTGAGAATTTAAATTAAAATAAAATTGTTCATTAAATATAACGCCTTAAAAGCCATAGTGAAATTTTTTATTGCACTATAGAATGAACTTACATACCTGAAGACTAAGAGATATTTTTAATGGCGGTGATTCAGAATATACTTTTCAGAAAAACCTTAATCGATAAAAGAAAAAAATTCGATTTTTTGATAATATTTTATGGGAGGGTCCTCTTAAGCGAATAATTTTTAGTTGCATATGTAAAATTAAGATCAACAAAACAATTTGTGTTAGCTGATTCTTTGGATTGCGTTTTCGGGTTGTACTATGCTTCGTATATATTTTTCGAAATTATAAAGAATTGTTTTCACGGTGTTTAAAATGTTATTATTCTTCGATTAAAAGCATTTTCTAGGAAAGTAACTAAACCTAATCAAATTATTTTTGGGAATTTTCCATTTCTCTTAAAAATAGACAAGCTTGTTTTACATAGTCGACATTTTTCCACCCGACTCTCATGGGTCTCTTAAAGCAAATAAAATGTTAACACGACGGGGAAAGACGGCGACAGTGGCAAGGCCCATTAAAGCGACACAAGACGACTCCTGGAGGCCTCGGGTGGGCTGAATTAAATTGTGTTGTCTTACAGCATTACTCGGCGGGCTGAGCACCGACAGAAAGAGCTGCAGTGGCAACAAAGTGGCAAACAGCATTAAGAAGCTGCACCGCCACCCACCCACACTATCCGTGACCTTGGACGGTGTTTGGCAGCTCCTTGAAATGAGTCCTAAAACTTTTTGAAGTGGAAGCAAAACCCTTTCCGGCGGCTGGGTGAAGGGGCCCAGAATTTTCGAGTTTTACTTCCCGTGAACTCATTTTGGCCACCTCTCCCGACTCCTTCTTTCCCTCGCTCAGTGGGGGTACCCAGGGCAGGTGACCTGCTCCCAGCACCCGGGCCTTCCCTGAAATGGCTGCTTTTGGAACGATCCAATCAATAATTTCCGGAATGCATAAAAGTCCGGGGGAAAAAAGTAGAATTCATCCAGGCCGTCTGCGAAATCTCGGATTATGCCAGGTGAATCCTCCGACGTGGTGGCACTCTTTTGCGAGCGAAAGCATTTCATTTAATGGAATTTGTAATTCGTCGATATTTCGAGGGTCCCGATCCCGCACCGACCTCGATCCGGGAAAGGTATGAATAAACTAACTGGCCTCCGGAGCGGGTTCGGTGCAGCAAGGTATGCGCCCTCCTACGCCGCCTCTGCTCGCAAGAAGGTGGACGTTTTCAATGGAAACTTGATAGGTTTTGAAAGGAAATTTGAATTTTCACTTTTACGATGCTTTCCGCGATTGCGGAAACTGGGGGTAGGCGTTGAAGCGTCGTAATCGAACCCTATTGAAAGCATGGGAGTACCTTGCTCACTAATTTAACACCTTGCCTGATGCTGGAGTTTATTAAATTTCGGGAACAGGTGCCGGATGTACGGCGTACACGTGGCACATTCGAAGGTGGGCCCCGTCTTGGAGAAATTGGAAATTGATTCATCTTTGATATTCTGCACGCACCTATGCTGATGGAGCAGAAATATTATGTTTTTACGGAAACAAATTGTGAACCAATAATGGCTCAATCTGATGAGGTTGCCACTGTTCTGTGCAGTGAAGTGTGTCTTTTTCAAGAGTTCAAGAGAGAAAATTACAGACCAACTGGAGTTACTACAAATTTTAAAATTCAGGAATTTTTTTATTAGACTCATAAGTTAACCAAGTTGTGTCACATATTACATTTTTTTCGCACCGATTCATAGTGTAAAATTATCACAACGCTGAACAGAATACAAAAAAGACAATTTCGAAGTCTTTCAAAGTAATTGGACACTATATCTGATAATATGTACTTTTAAATTTTTTGAATCTATATTTCTACATCAATAAAAAGAAAAAAGCTACAATTCTTTGAAAATCCAAGCACATTTTGGTGCTATTCACACACATTTTTACAAATAAAAAGAAAATTTATTGTATACTCACAAACGGGTAACACAAAGTTACTAAAGCAACCCAAATCATAAATTCATATTTTGGCAGCGATTTTTTGGGTCACTGCTGTTCAAACTAGAAAAGAAGAAAGCTAAATTTTAGGGTTCATCGAAAACTTTTACGCTAGTCAAACATTTTCAAACTAGTCAACAGTAGCTATTCTAGTAGGTACTTTGTTGTGAAAGCTAAAAAGCTGCTCTACCAAAAAGTTAGTTCCGACTTGTTAGAAATAAGTGTATGTAATAAACGCCCTGTTCTTATTTTCGTGCGAATACGTAAACGAATACGAAAATTAGATTCGCACGAAAATAATTAAGGTGTTCTCATTTTCAGATGAATTTAAAAGTGCGTGTGGGCAACAGCAGAGAAGGATACAGACTTTCGAAATCAATTTGGAAATGTCATTTACCGTGTCAAGGAAGCTGTTTTTTTATAAATCGTATTATAATTATTATTATTTTTATTTTATACTCAAATGGAGGAAGAAAAGCAAGAAAGGTATAAACATACCCATTTAAGAAGATGCCGCCGATTAATTAGGGATAAGTGCAATCCTTTAGAACTTCCGTCTTCATTGTATAAGTGAAAACACTTAATTTCATGTGTTCTAAAAACAACATAAATTTGAGATTTAGGAAATATTTTTGGCTCTCATATCCTTTACTGCATAAGATCACGTCGGGATTTTTCTCCATAAATTCCACAAGCGCTTTGAATTGGCTAGAGTTTGTGTGTTTATTGTTTTTAATGGTAAACTCGTAAAAATCTTTGATTTAACTCATATTTTCTCAATTTCCCTTCAAATCCACTAACTGCAACAGCACCGAAAGTAAAATTGGTAAATTTCGGTAAATTTCCGTTTCGCCAAATTTGAGAACTAGTGAAATTGTCTGAATTTCGCATCGAATTTGCTTCGAACCGAAACTGAGGGCATTAAAGTTTCCAAATTCGAGCGAATCAATTCTCGTACGAAAACTAGAACAGGATACAGATACAGGATTAAGTTACAAAAGGTAATTTTAAACTTTAATGAAGGCAAATTCAATACAGTGATGGCCTTAGTTTTATTCGTTTCTTTTCTGTTTAGTTAAAATCTGTAAGTGAGTAAAATATTAAAGGTCATAATCGGACCTTTACAATAATTAAGACCTAAAAATGATTTTAAGCATCACATAAATTTTAGAAGAACAATGTATGTACTTAAGAAAACTCTAATTTTCGTTTCATTTAATATCTATAGATGTAAACTGAAACAAAGTGAATGACGACAATGCCCCAACTAGAAACTCTTGTAAATTCTAATTTTAACAAAGTCCCAATATCCCTCAAGCAGGGAGAATCATCTCAAAATTTGGGACATAACTGGCCTACGTGCGCCTATATAATAACCCTATGGCACGTCATAAACTCCACGTGGGAACTTCTACTTCTACGTTTCTCGTAAAGTGCACATTTGGTAGATGATTGTGAGAGGCCCTTTAAGAAGTTTAGCTAGAAACATTCAGCCTTAATACAATCTTGTGAGACATAAAACGTGCCGCGATAGAACCACAACAACAGCCCCCAACCTCGGGCTCCTTGTTGCCAACCAGAAAGCAGTCTGCAAGTAATTCCAGGCAATGTCCTTTTGATTTCAAGGCACATCGCATCGCAATGCCGTAGAAAGAAATTCCTTTAAGTCGAAGAAGGTACTTGTCGCTTTCTAGGGCTTCGGTGCACCTTGAGCTCTGTCGCATTTTACCATCATCACCACCCCCTAAAAAGTAGGAGGCTTCATTGAAGGAGCATTTGTGCGACAAATCGGCAAATAATCGTAACTAAAGTGGATGCTGTTCTGACTCCTGGATAATTTATCTTTTCGAGTTCCTTAACAAAAGAAATGAGCTGTAATACGCCCTCTTTCATGAGCCCGGTCCCGGGCCAGAATTCCCCCGCTCAACATCGTCTCACCAAAAAACACATCCTGTTCCTCCAAAATATTTGGTAATTCTAGACGAGGAAAATTTATCAACACATGCCCTCAACAGAAAGAGCCCTTCCGCCGGGGAGCTCCTCTGTTTGCGGGGGTTATGAGTGTGAACAAAGGCATTCTTGACATTTTTCCCTTTATGTTCTTGGAGCCTGGAAAGGCTGCGGACGGGGGAAGAGGACTGACTGAGGGGGCTTCCTCGGGGTACACAATTTAGTCAACTGAAATTCCAGAGATACATGGAAATACAAACAAAGGCACCATGGGCAGGAACGATGGAATTGCGGGGGCGTCTACGATAATAAATTTGTTCCGTGGAAGGTTACCTGAAGGATAAAGGATCATGGCCTCACCCTCTATAGTACAATTATGTTTTTTCCTCGGATTGTCTCTTCGTGGGAGAACTCAAATTGTTTAATGTCGAGCTGAGCCCCACTTGACTTAGTAACGATTTGAGCTTTAGCGGCTTTGAATTGGTAGGCAGTGTTACCTCGATTTTTTTGAGTATAAGAAATACCTAAAATACCAAGTGTATGTTGATGCAATATGTCAACCGTCCTTCCTGGACTAAGAGGGGACTGCAGTCGTATAAATAAATTCAGAGAAGCACTGCAGTGAAGCACTTTTCTGTTTGAGCTTCCCAAAAGCCCGGATTCCGGGGTGCACTGAGTCCCCCGTGACCTTGGACTACTCACTGCCTGTCCGTGCCGCGCATAATTGAAAGAGATTGATCGTGACAAGTCCTTGCATCATGTGCCGCATTTGTCCGTGCAGGAGCGCCCTTTTGAGCCCCACTGGCTTATGGCAGGGTGGCTACTGGCTGGGCTGGCAAAATGCCAAAAGCTTCCAACTTCAAGCACCCCACGACTAGTAACAAGTGGAGTTTATTATTTTTAAATTAATTCCACCTTTTTAACTACAATTATAAACTTGATTATCCTCACGATATGAAAATAATAAAGGTATTCAAGTTTTGATGAATTTACTTTTGTATCGTTGCAAAAAGTGAAACAACTATAGAATAGGATACAATAGAAAATGCAACCAATTTGGAATTCTAAAAAATGCATTAAAATAAAACAGACAAACAATTATTTTGAACTCTGCGCTTGCAATAGATTTTTTTCTTATTAATTACGAATACCTACTACGATTCTAGAGTAAAATTATTTTTACAAATGACCGTATTTTGGCCATACTATACACTATATTTAGAAACTTTTATCTAGAAATACTTTGGCAAATACAAATACCTATTTGTAGAAAAAATGTTGATTGTGTATTTTCTTGAAAAATTATTTGAAGGCTTAAATGATTTGAAATTAATAAAATCTGTAAAGTCAAAGAACACGATAAATTTCTGAATTTAATGTTTCTTCATTATATCCCACATTCTCATACTAAATAAATATGTAACTCAAGTGGAAACAAACAAACAAACATTATATTTCACTTATTTTTTGAAATTCAGTTTAAATTCCGTTTGTAATATAAAAGTTATTTCTACTATGATTAGTAGAAAAAAGGGAAATCAATTTCATATACCACAACGGCCACCGTGAAAATTTCCCCAAGGGCTCGAAATTTGTAGTTACGCTACCGCTTTGAGGACATCATATGTCCTCGGTTGGAGTGTTTTTCCCTCCGTTTTCCAATCACGGCACAACAAATCCTGGTGGAGCTGGGAAATCCGCACTGGTCCCAGTCCCTTTCCTTTCTCGTCATCCCCCAGAAAGACCGGTTGCCCTGCAGCAGGAGTCAGGCCCAATTTCAATTTTTCAACAATGTTGTCGCCGGTGTCGGCGCAAGGGCGTTCTGTGGCTAAGCCGCGATTTGAATATGAGTTGCAGCCTGTGCCGCAACAAAGGGCAAATCGGCGTGCATCGTTGCCTTAAAAGGTGCCGTGCCTGAGGGTGGCACAGAATTACTCATGCGGCATTCAAACCTCCTGACATCAATTGCACTTTTCACCTTCACCCAGTTCGCTTTTTCCAGGTACGTCCTCTCTAAAAATGTTTTCCCAAGAATTTTCTAAAAATAGGATCCCACTTTGCATGCGATTTATGGCTGCAGACGGCTGAATTTGTTTCGAACGCAGCAGCACGTAAGCGCCAGCATAAAAAATTTAAGAGAGTAAACATTAAATTGTAGGCGGGGAGGACCACCCCGGTCTCTAGTTCTAGTTCAACCCCCAAAAGGCCCGGGGAAAGGGCAGAGTTATTGCAAGAATATTCGCCCATAGTGTGCGAAATTTTCAGGAGTAAAAGTAGAATGAGGAAACAAAATATATCCCCTTCTGCCTTGCAAGCATTGTTTTAAACATTAATAACAAAAGCACTGAGCAAGTTCAAAAGGACAGCCCGGCTGGATGGGAGTGGAGCCCTGTGTTGCATTTTTGCGTGCTTCGCTTTTTTCGGCGGGCTCTCTGGGGGTAGGGCCACTGCGGCGGGTTAAATGGTTATTGCATGTAAAGGAATGTTTTTTTAAAAAGTTTTCGCAATTCGTCCCGGCGGGCGTGTGCCTACCTGCGGGTCGCTGCAGGGCCTTGTTACACGCAAAGAGGAGTCCCAACTTTAGCGCATTTCTACCACTCGCTCGCGGAATGATAGACATAATCTGCACGCTCGGGCGCCGAATTGCTTTTATTGATCCCGCGAACAGGAGTTAATCCGCTTCCGCATTGTTAAGGCCCGCGGGGACCCGCTGCACCTGTTATCCACGTGTCACCGAGGCAAAAGCGTGCCCAGCGCAGGTATCCATGTGAATCTAATTAGCGCAAAATCAGCGGAATTGGCATATGTCGGTTCGACAAGACCTCCAACGAACTAAGGAAACTCACCAGGTGCGGATTAGCGAGACACAGATTATTGCATTTCCATGCGCTCTAATCCGCGATTCGGATTGATTAGGGGGCGTGGGAGGGTGCAGGCGGGCGGTCTGTCGTACTTAAATCGATGCCCTGAATTACGTCGGACGAGATGCCGTCGATGTGGCGTCCAATTTAGCGAATCTATGAAACCCAACTAAGGTGTCGGCGGTTTTAGTCGCAACGACTGCGCCAACATTTGATACCTTAATTGCTCGACTGGATTTGAATAATTTAATTACCACGAGCGGGGCTTGCTTTCTGCAAATGTAAGCTCGGTCGTAACTCTTTTTTCCTAGGCTTAATAATCACTAAAAATGTGCAATTTGTGATCGGAAAAAAAATTCAGGAACTACAAACCGTACAATGAGCTACAAGTTTTAATTTTGATAGCAACCTTTCTCGGAAAATTTATAATTTCACAGATAAGTGCGTAAATATTTACTTAATTGATTAAGAAAAATTAACCGACCTTAAAAAACAAAAAAAGATGTAGATGTGAATTCACATAATAGACTATAATAACAAATATATATATTCTATTTATTTATCAAAATGGTAACACAACTGAATATGTACTAAAAATGCTTCTAAAGGAGGAGCTCTAGATAATTTTATAATTCAATTAGTAAAGATAATGAAGAAAAATGTTATTTTAAATTTTAATAATCACAACCATTTTTGGTCAGAAGAGGAGACTTAATGGTGAAGATCCCAAACTATGAGTCAAATTTCCGATTCATTTCAAGGTTAATTTAAAGCTTTCTAAAAGACATCCTATGTTGTTGAGAAAACTTGATTTAATACCCTGTAATATGAACCCTTTAAAGTTCATCAAGGCAATATTCACACACGTGAAAGTTTGAAGGAATTAATTAAACTATATCCACTGCAGGTTTCATATGTATATACTCAGATACAGGGTGTCTAATAAAAACTTATTTTAGTTATCACAAGATTAAATCTATGATATATGTATGTACATATGTACATATTTCATAGTCTTATTAGTATCGAAACAATTATTTTGTATATATCCCACCACAAATAATATCCCCAAAGTATCTGAGCGATATAACTCCTTCGCCCCTTTTGGGGGCTATTCATCTTAGCCCGCACGTGCGTCACCCCAAACAATTGTGGGGTTTCTGTTCGATTTCGGGATGACACCTTTTTTTTTGTGTAAGAGATTTCGAGCAAATGGACAACAAATGCTTCGTAGGAATAGCATGCAGTCTCCAAAAACAAATTTTTCTATAAATTACGATCTGGAAATCAATCAATGTCGGGCATTTCGTTCATGATACGTTTTTCCAGTTCGTTCCCTAAAAGTGTTGGCGGTCCCTCCAAACGCATCGCCCACGAGATTTTACACAAAATTGATTGCTTCTGTGAAAGTTTTGGAGTTTTTGTCCTTCATTTGGGTGCTTCAACAGGGAATTTCGAACATTTTTATTTTTTAGAGCTTTTGACCTGAGTGTCGATTGAGTCCCGAACGTGCGGTATAGCAAAAACTAGAGATTATTGTATAGATATAGTAATTTTCAATTATATAAAATTTAATCAATGTTATTGAGAGCAAAATTACAATTTAAAGCCTAAAAACCATGAAAGCTATGAACCATATAATTGTATTGGAAAATTCATGATCACTTTATATATCTTTTTCAAAGCATACAAATTCAATTCCAAAACCTCAAAAGACAAAATGTCAAATTTTTTAATTTCCATACAAGATTAATCTCTAGGATAGAAATGTGTTTCAACATTAAAATTATATTGAATCATCGTATCTGTATGTAAAATGTAAAATGACATTGTTCTTAAAATAAAACCAAAACATATAATTTTTCTTTTATGTTAGGGTATTCTTTTGGAGCCTATGCTACAATAAAAGGAACGATTAAACTCATGTCCTTGTAGTAATACTATACAGTCCTTCGTTTGTTTGCATAATCCCGGAGAGTAACTAAATAAAAGAACACGCCCTTGCTTCCAAACAGATACCAGGAAGCAAAATAAATAGATTTTTCGAATCTTTCATAGCCTCCAAAGCGAAAGAATCCATGAATAAGTGATTCACAACTTTCGCCAATAAAGGAAAGCCCCCCGAGTGACCGAGACCATTAATCACAAGATAAATAGAAAAATTCCATCTTCATCAACTTCTATCATTAATGCTGACACGCTCCCAAAGCATAGTCCCAGATATGCTTCACACCTGGCATATTTTCATAGATCACTTTTTAACATCGCGCCCGGGCGATTGTTTTCCTCCACCATCCCAGCGGGAGAAGCCATGATAACTTCGTCCCCGAGGGTCGTTTATCATTTTCCCTAATGCCAAAGGGCAAAATCCAGCCCGTTCCCCGCTCTGCTGCGCGCCTTACAGCCATCAAAAAATCATGTTTCTTATAATGATTATAACGATAATAATTGTAAATTTGCAATAGAAAAAACACGCGACTAGGGAGGGCCGAAAGGTAGCATTTCCCGAAAATAGGACATGGCCAAACCCTTCCCTCGGGAGATATTACATGATTCCAAAGTTCGGCGACCGGCCGTGCATTCACCGTGAAATATTGGCAGTCGTTCGTTTGAGAATCAATTGAAAAACAGGATGTTCCCGGTTAAAAACAGAAAGGACCCCCTGGCACCTGTCCAATTTGGAAAGAAAAGTGGTCAACAGAACGACGATGGTACAAACAAAACCCCGCTCAGCGGAAGATTGGATCTGGCAGGGTGCCCCTTGGGATTTGAGAAAACAAGTGTTCCTCAATTAATCCAGCACCTTGAGAAGGGCGATATTCGTGTCCTAAAAGCACGCCATCTGGGGGCTGCTGCCCTATGCACACGCGGGGTAAGTAACGACCCGTTGCCTGTGAATAATTTCGGTCACCCTCGGCGCCCGAGGGAGCTGGAACGAGGCTAACTATCATAGGCCCTAAAGCCGGAACGGGCTCGTAATGCTTCTTGTGTTGGTCTTAATTTTCATAAATTTTCGCTGTAATGACTTTGCTGGAAAGTTTGCCTTTCATTTTCCTGAGAGTTGACCTCAGTCACGTAACAACTTTTAGACATGTAGAGTTAGCTGGGTACCCCTGATTTTGTGACTTTCCCAAGACCGTCACGATAAGGCAAAACTAGCAGATTACTTTCCACAATTTTTAGGGGAGACTTTGTCGTCCTGGTGGTTAAAGAGGCACTTAGGCAGAAGAAAGTTGGATTTTCATAAGATTCTTCACTAAAAGGTTGGGTTTGGATTAAGGAGACCGACCAACTACGACAATAATTCTAAGAATTGGACGAGACCTTCCACTAATTGAAATTAACTTTTTCCCTTACAGAAACTCCACTATGGCTACTGCTTCAAGTGGCCCCAATTCGGAACGAGAGGGATTTGGTGGTCCTCTTTCTGCTGACTTTTCGGGACATTACCGCATTGAAGCAGCCAATCGACAGCGAAGACACCAAAGGAGGTATGTATCAACTCTGGATTATAATTCAGCAGCTATCTGTATTTTATCTCATTGGATGTGTCGTAAAACTAAAACTTGCATGCACTAAATAGTCTAGTCAACGATCTCGATTAATAGTTATTTGCATAAAATTTGCTCCGCCTGTAATCTAGATTTGAAATATCCTGATATATTATTATATTAATATTTATTCAAGTTTTATAATTAAGGGGCTATTTTATCTAATTGTAATTTTTAGAACCAGATAAACATTGGCTAAGATTTCATTCAATCAAAGGACACGCTTTTACGAATTTTAAAATCGAACGAACCGATATTCGTTACCAGAAAGTTTAAAAATCACCCAAAATATTTGAAAATCTAATTTATATTATTTGCAAACAACTTCAGCCTTGTCTACTAAAATTGTATAACATTTTGTAACTTTAAAAGTTTTAATATAATCCCTCAATTTTACTTTTCTGAAAGGGAAAAAAATTTCACAGAATTGAATTCGTTGACTAGACTAATAATAATGAAATTAAAAAAAGAAAAAGCAGAATATTTCTCTGTCCGTTTACTTACTTATAGAACTTTTAGCCGTTTTCTGCCAGGTGGCGTGCCGTGGACCTGTGATGTCCTTGTTAATGTGTGTTAACTTTTTCTTATTAGATATTGTCGTCTGTTCTCAGCTGTCTTGATGTGTCGCTTGCAACTATTATTTCCAATTATAATATACTTATTGCAGTTTCTGCGTGTTCTATGTCATAGTAAAAGAAATTTGAATTTCATCTTTCGTTTCTGAGTTCTAGGATTGTCAAAGTTCGCAAAGCTGGCCAGATCGGTGACAAGAAGTCGCCAATTCAGCGCACATCTTCCAACGCTGAAAGATCCAACGAAGCAATCCAATTTGGCTCATGTAAGAATATTTTTAATTTAAAAAATAAAAGATTTTTATTAATCTTTTTACCTCGCTGCAGATGATGTCACTAAGTGCCGATGTTATGCCACAATACCGACAGGAAGCGCCTAAAACTCCACCACATATACTATTACACTATTGTGCATTTAAAGCAATCTGGGATTGGGTGATATTGTGTTTAACGTTTTATACCGCTATTATGGTTTGTACTACTTATCCATTTTGTGTAATAAAAGTAGCTAAACAATAAATCTCTTTGGTTTTCAGGTGCCATACAATGTAGCCTTCAAGAACAAAACCTCAGAAGACGTTTCATTGTTAGTAGTTGATTCAATTGTAGACGTGATATTCTTCATAGATATTGGTAAGACTTAGATGCTTTTCTTTTTTGTCATGCCTGATTGCCCTAAAATGGAACAGATAATTGATTAACTTATTAATATGTTTAGTAAAAAAATTACTCAAATCACAACATAAATCACATTTTCCATCAAACAGTAACCATACTCAACACGTAAAATAAAAAAATATATTTTTACAATCATAGGGGTACACACACAGACATAAAATGTTTAGTTAATAGATATGAAGGATACAGAAAGTATATAGGCTTAGAGCAGTCTATTTTCAAGGACGAAGATCAGCTTTTGATAACAGTACTCCCGAAATACAAAGTTATTAACGTTCACTTCGTAGGAAGTTTCAAAAATTAGATTTTATTGTGTTTATTACAAACAAAGCCCAATACGCACGTACCGATAGGTTGTAGCTAACTACCATTTCTCACAAATATTCAGTTTCAATTTTATGTATAACAATATAATAAATTTTCCCTACACTAGTGACTTCTAATACAAAATTTACACTAAAACAAGTATTTGAGGCCGATACAATTTGAACGCAACGTGTATAATGGGCTAAAGAATTCAAAAATTGACACTATCTTCTTACAAAATTAATTTAAAAGAAAATAATCACCTTTCTTTAAAATTTAAGTCACACTACACTATAAAAACGAAATAATAGGGCACTTTCGAAAGTTGAATTTTGAGACACAGATGTGATTTCGAATAAAATTGGAGGGAAAAAACCAAAATCTGAATATATATCAAAATATTTCAGATATTTTTTTGACATTTGAAAATATAGTTCTGCTTGAGCTTAAAGCTTAAATTATTAATAATTTTTGTCTTCTTTCTATATTTCTTTTTTCTTTTTATTATCTTCCCTTTTTACACCGCTATGCTTAAGCCTAGCTAAATATTTTGAACTTATTTTTTTTAGTTATTTCCAAATTTTCGCTATATCTATCGAACGGGGCGCGTTCAATGTCACTACGACAGTCAACTACAGTTTAAAGCTTTAGAGAAACATTTAAATTTCTAGCTAGACTTTAGAGCCTAAAACTGTTAAAAAGTTAAAATTATAACTATAGTCATTGATTGAACGCGTCTTAGTACTATTTTTATATGTATTGTTTATTTTACTTTAATTATGATCTAATTCACTTGCTTTCTTCCTCTATTTGAAAAATGTTTCTAATAAAATATTTAATAAATGATTAGAGTTCTGTTCATAAACCAGCTTCGTAATTTTTAATTTTTTAAATAAATATAGATCTCCCTCATATGAACTAGAATATTATTAAGTCTATGTTACTGAAACTTTCGCTGATATGATGCTTGGTAACCAGAAGGATCAGTGCACTATATTTTCACGCTAACCCTTCCAGGAGCTAAGCAGGAATAAGAAACTTCTTCCAATTAAATAAAAATGAAAAATCGAAATAACGTGCCAATCAAAAATTTCCTTGATTGCCATTAACTTTTTTCCGGATGAAGGTGTTCTTAATAAGTCTTATTATTATAGATAGATGAACAGTAAGTGATTAAGTGGGTGAAAAAAACTAAAAAATCATGTCTGTCTGTGTATTTGATCAGATATAAAGTAAAAATTTTTAATTGGTGAATATTTATGTTTAGGCAGAAGACGAAAACGTGTTAAAAACATAAAGCAGAATTATGAAAGATCGACTACTTATGAAGCTCTAAACGTAAGCTTTAAATAAAAACATTAAAAATAATTGGTCATAATAAAAACAGCTGTGCATAGTCAATAAAAAATTATTTAAATTTTAAAATGTAGCCTAACAATAGTTGTGTGTGTAGACTTCTTTTACTTCTTTCTGTTTGTAACACGTTCCTGCCTTTACTGGTCAATCAAATTGGGACCGATATTGAAATTGAAAATTAAGATGAAAATCAAAATAGATTCAAGGCGACATTCTGTAAACATCGATGTAGCGATCAAAGAGTAGTGGATTTTGATTCTTCATTTCATTCATGAAAGATTCATTTCGTATTTAAATTTATTTTGTTTGAAAACAAAACAACGCCATCAGGCCCTAAAATAAAATCCCAAAAAATATTGTCCTAAATGAAAATAAATGGGGCGTGACACATTAAAAGCAGCAGGCAACGGCATAATCAGAACAACAATAAAGCTATCGCTGAAGTAGGAAATGTGCTTTTAAAGCTCAAAAACTTTTATTTAAAGGCAGCCTTTTTCTTGTTTTAATTCCACCGCTGCCTGTTTTCGTGTGTCTCTTCCTCAAATTGCCTCGTTTATATCATTGCGTGCCAAATTAACATATTACCGGAAATGACAGCTATTCAGCTATAGCGCTGCATATAGCTGAATAGCCATCATTTGGGGCCATGTGTTAAAAAGCTTAAAAGCTCACAGTCTGCTGAATGCATAGCTGAATGAAGAGTGTCTTTTCAAAAGGGATTATTTTTAACTCTTCGAAATTTTAATTGTTTAACTGGGATTAAAGCAAATAAATAATGTGAACCTAAAATCTTAGCCCAATGAAAAATAATTCGTTTTCTAAAAGCAGAAAAGATCCTCTTCGAATATGCCCGTCATGTATGTCTATCAATGACGTGGAACGCAATGTACCTTAAGGCCTATGTAATCTTCAAAATTTATTATCTTGGCGGTTTTTCCTATTTCTTTACAGTTTTAAATTTTCATACAACTTTCGTGGGGCCTGGCGGTGAGGTAGTCAGCGATCCGAAAGTAATCCGGATGAACTACCTTAAGTCCTGGTTTATAATTGATTTGCTCAGCTGTTTGCCTTATGATGTATTCAATGCCTTCGATCACGATGAAGATGGTATCGGTTCACTATTTAGTGCTTTAAAAGTCGTCCGTCTCCTGCGTCTGGGACGTGTCGTTAGAAAATTGGATCGTTACCTCGAATATGGTGCTGCCATGCTTATTCTACTACTTTGCTTCTATATGCTTGTAGCTCACTGGTTAGCGTGTATATGGTACTCGATTGGGAGGAGTGATGCTGACAACGGGGTGAGGCTACCAAGCACATATCATTGTTTCTGTAACATTTACATTTTGTCTTTACTTGCGCTGCACACAGGTCCAATATAGTTGGTTGTGGAAATTAGCAAATGTTACACAGAATCCGTATTCCTACATTTGGTCTAACGAATCAGGTGCTCCGGAATTAATAAATGGTCCGTCCCGGAAAACAATGTACGTAACAGCCCTCTACTTTACAATGACCTGCATGACTTCGGTAAGCAATTTATACGCTTTTTATAAAAACCAAAAATTTGTCCGCTGAATCAATGGCATTTTTACATTTTACTAACATCTCTTTCAAAAATTTAATTTCAGGTCGGTTTCGGAAATGTCGCCGCCGAGACGGACAACGAGAAGGTGTTCACCATCTGCATGATGATAATTGCAGGTGCTGTGCTTGACACGTTCCGTTGCTTCGTTATTAAATAGTCTTAGCCCATAATTGTGCTAGAACCCAATAAATGCTACGTAAAATGTCGCTAGTCAATTGTTGCAACAATAAGCTGTAGTAGTTCATTATGCTTTTGATCGCCACATTTTCTATATCAAAATTAAGAACAAACTTAACATTTCAGATGGCGCTAGGTGTTCTGGTGTGCAAGATTACTCAAAAGGTGGTCAACTTTTTGATTTGAAACATTGCTAGAAGGCAGTCGGTGTATGCGTACTTTGAGTAAATTGGTAAATTCATCTTTTAGATGTGCCGTAGCCAGTGAAGGTGACCATTTTATAGAAATTATGCTCGTAGACTATATTTGTAGATTGCTTCATTTACGCCAATTATTCATATTTCCTGGTTAAATTTTATATAACGAAACGCGATAAATATTTTAAAAACCATTTATGAGCTTGTTATACATATTAAAAATGTTAGATTCTCTCATTTGATACATGCATCACACTCTCTCATTTGATCCATTGTTCCAATCCAATTTTTTTAAACTATATATTTAGAAATTTTCCTACAAAATGCAATGATGGCAATAAATTTAAGGGCTCTTTGTCGTAAATTATCGATTTTCTCGTTTTTTTATATCCGTGTCATTATTTTCAATTTACCCAAAGTAGATCTGTTATGAAAATAGATACTGCGACATTTTCCACCTGAAAATATTTCTTTTAGTTAGCTCTAGTATGTGGATTTACAATTCCCCTTGGACCTGTCTAGATTTTATTTTCGTTGCATAGATTGATATGAGTATTTTTAAAATACAATTGTATTTCATAGATAGCTTGGGGGAGAATACGAAATTATTTAAGATTTGCTCTTTTGAATCCAAGGACTTCTTCAGGCGTTATCATGTTTTATAATACGGTATACAATTTTACGGCAAAATCGGAGATCAACTTGCAACTACATGATATAAAAGTCAAAACTTTCGTCTAAAAAATTGTTTCATAAAATCTTAAATATACTGTTTAAAGAGTATAAAGTTTATTTCGGTTTTAGAATAAACTGATTTGTTCTGAACCAAAGTAATTTGTGTATCTATTAAATTATATTGTAAATGCGTGCTTATTCTCCCTGAAACACTATAGCTGACAACTCGTCACAACAGAGTGAATTGATGACAAGCACGCATTTGTGTTTTGATTTAATATTACAATAATTTAAATAGAACGATTTCAAAATGGTTTTATAATACTACATAATACCAGGATTGAGCGGTATCTTATATTTCCTTTTTTTTTATCTTGTGTCATGTAATTACAATAAATAACTCCTTCATAAATAAAGGAAAAAGTATTTTTAAATGAAGTAAAGTACGGAATATGTAGGTACCTCTTTGATGCGCGAATTTAACTCGATTTTATTTAGGAATTAAACAAAAATACCTGTCTACTTCCTACGGTCACATTGAAGCCCAAAAATCCATGAGTTTGCCAATTTACTACAGAGCACTTGGCGACCGTCTGAACTGCGGCCCTTCCGCTGCAGCAATCGACTAGGTGTGCTCAGGTGGCGCTTTATTCACTCACAAATCAATCAGCCGCTGGTCAGTTGCCACGGTCCCACGTATCATGCGATTGAATAGCGGCCTCACCCCCATGTAGCATTTATTTTGTTCACCCCCGCTCCGTGCGGCGGCCGAGAACCACTCTGGCGGCTAACCCAACTCCACTTATAGCTCTCCTCTACGCTACCATTTTCGGTCATGTGACGACAATTATCCAGCAGATGACATCGGCCACCGCCAAATACCACGACATGCTGAACAATGTCCGGGAGTTTATGAAGCTCCACGAGGTCCCGAAGGCGCTCAGCGAGCGGGTTATGGACTACGTGGTGTCAACGTGGGCTATGACGAAGGGCCTGGATACGGAGAAGGTAGGTACCACACCGCCCCCGTGCCGCGCCGTCCCCGATAAGGTGAAATATATGCCACCGAGGCGAAAGCTGCGGTCCATTTTCATTCGCACTCGTTCCAGGTGCTCAACTACTGTCCGAAGGACATGAAGGCTGATATCTGTGTTCACCTAAATCGAAAAGTTTTCAACGAGCACCCGGCGTTCCGGCTCGCGTCCGACGGGTGCCTAAGAGCCCTCGCCATGCACTTCATGATGTCCCACTCGGCCCCCGGGGACCTCCTCTACCACACCGGGGAGAGCATCGACAGTCTCTGCTTCATAGTCACCGGGAGTCTCGAAGTCATCCAGGACGACGAGGTGGTTGCAATTTTAGGTGAGGGCTCATCATCCAAAAATATTATTTTCCATTCCAACCTAATTGAAAATATTGGTAAATTTTCAGGAAAGGGGGATGTTTTTGGCGACCAATTTTGGAAGGATTCAGCAGTGGGCCAAAGCGCAGCTAACGTCCGTGCGTTGACCTACTGCGATCTGCACGCGATTAAGCGTGATAAGCTCCTAGAAGTGCTCGACTTCTACTCCGCCTTCGCCAACAGCTTTGCGAGGAACCTAGTTCTCACCTACAATTTAAGGCATCGACTGATTTTTCGTAAGGTTGCTGACGTCAAGCGGGAAAAGGAGCTCGCCGAAAGGCGAAAAAATGAGCCACAACTTCCACAGAATCAGGACCATTTGGTGAGAAAGATTTTTTCTAAATTTCGAAGAACCCCTCAGCCCCAGTTGGGCTCCAAAGAGGCGAGCGGAGGAGGTGGTGGTGGTGGTGGTGGTGGTGCATCGACTCAAAGCGATGTCGAAAAGGGTGAACCGGAAAATGAGCGCGGAAAGGTGAGTACCTTTTTTTCAGAATTTTATCGTAGAGTGCTTTTAGGTGTTGCGTTTTTAGTGTAGTAGATCAGTTGAATTTATGTTGCATTTAGACGTATGCGCTTTAGAGATTTTAACGAGATATCAAAATACCTTTAATTCTTCTCTACCAAAAATTTACGAGTTTCTTCCCTAGAACTAAGTACGCCTAATACAGTTTAATGAAAAGAATTCAATTCTAAAGAAAGTCAGCATTAAATGTTGCTCCTTTTCTAAAATATTACATTAAAAATCTAAGAATTATTTGAAACCGAAAAGGCGTGTCAAATAAAATCCCATGTTTCCTAAAACAGCCTTTATAAAAACCCCTCTGAAATACGTCCTTATTTAATTTTCCTCTAAATAAACACAATTACATATATCAAAATTCGGTTCCAACATGGTTTACTTAAGCAAATTTTTATAAATAAATTATATTCTCTATTTTTCATAGTTTCATTATTCAAGGCAATTCCTAAATTACCTGCATACATAAATACAAAAAAGTCCTGGAATACCAAATCGAATTTTTTTTTTTAGTCAATTCAGCAGCTCAAATAATGTATAGTACATAGTGGAAAAAATAGAGAAATAAAGTTTACAGCAATGTTTCTACAACCGTTTTTTATGTGTTTTGCATTAAGAAATGCTTACAAATAAAGACAAAATCAGGGGCGAAAAAATATGGCCTACATATGTACAATTATTGTTATATCAATTTAGAGATATAAATTATAAGCCAACCTTTAATAAAAATCTTTCATTTTACAAAAGCAATTGGATCACTGTGGCACAATTTTGTTTTGTGTGAGTGTGAGGCTCATACTTCGGTAATATAATGTGCTTTTTCTCTGGTATTTTGTTAAAGAAAAGTCAAATGCTTAACCATCCCAAGCTATGTTTGTAGGAAAAAAGGATATATAAATGTAAGTCCCTTTTAAATTTTTAGTTTTTCTTTTTTCGTTTACCTAATGAAAAATTCATAAATATTGTCCAGTATGTATAAAAGTTGCGGGAAACTCTAAATTTCCTAAAAGTAATTTCAGGCTGAATTTCAGATCATAATGTACTGCCTAACTAGGTTAAAAAGATTATGTTGCTACCATTGCAAAAAATTTGGTAATCAAAAAAGTCGGAGACTTCTTACTTAACGTCATTTTAATTTTCTGCTTTTTTATTCAAGCACATTATACTTTTGCCGCTTCTTACAATTGTACTCTATTTATTTTCACCTTTTCTTCACTACCTTCGCATCTATGCACTGCGTCCTTTGAAGCTACTTTACTTTAAAAATTCTGACACATTCAAGGAAAAGAAAGCAGCAGCAGATGCAACTAGCAACAAAACTACCTCAAGAGCAAAAAAATTCAACTTTTGAGGTAGTTTTGTTTTCTACTTCTGATGCTGGTTTCTACTTTCTTAATTTTTTCCAATATTCTACGACTTTTTCCACTTCTACTCTTTCTCACTATTCCTATATTTTTCACTACTCACAATATCTTTAAATTTTTCCTTCTCTTCCTACTTTAATTTAAAAAGAAAAAAAGAAAAAAAATAGAATCTTTCCTCTCCTACTTACGAGTAAAATCAGTCCAAATGTGCTTTCAAAAATTAGAGGCCTAGCGTTCTACTTGAACAGCCTTAAGACGCAGGACATCTTAGAAGTTCAGCAGGACTGAATGCATGTATGCTATAGATAGATGTTCTAGACATTTACTAGAGAGCCTCGTCGCTTTCCACGTGGCTACTTCTTTAGAGCCTCAAGCCTGGCGCATTTAGAAATGTTTCTTTCCTGTTGCCTGTCCTTTTGTAAAACCAGATCAGTTGAACGTGAACTTATGGTTTGTTCTTTTCTATGTTGTTGCTGCCTACATAACGAATCGATGTCGTCTTGTGTCTATTCTTCTGTGTGAATGTGTTCGTGACACTGATCACCTCTCTTCGATAAAACAATAATATTATATTACACATAAAATATGACTAACGGAAACATTTTCATCGTATGCTTTTATGTTTTGATATCCAAGAAGCTCCCAGCAAAATTAACCTTAACAGAAGACTCACGCATCCTTACGGCTGCTGTCCCCTCACCATCCCCATCGCCGAGTCCATCCTCAGGACCACCGTCGGCTCGTAGTACTCGCGCTAGTAAATGGGGCCGACTCTTAGGTAGTTCAAGTGTCGATTCAGCTAGCGATACAAGCACTAAAGTAGCGGTCTCGAGAAGTCTGAGCGCTCGCGAAAGCTTGCGAGAAAGCGCTTCCCAAGGACGGCAAAGTAGTAGCTCTAGTAGTAATGGTGGACAAGGAAACAAAGTAATTTTTTTTTCAGTAGCGCGCCTTAGCGTTAAGACTCCTACTTGGACCAGTCAGAATCTGAAATGACTTGCATTAACTCGAAGGTAAGAAAAACTGATATTCTGATGATTATAATCGATTGGACCTCTAATTATTAACATTTGTAACGTTTAACTCTTAAACCTCAACATCTAGAAAAATCTTAAATTTATTCCTACAACAGTTCTAAATTAATTTCCAAAGCAAGCTGACGAAAGTAATTCATGCTTTGGAGCAGAAAAAAACCATCGATACTCCTCAATATCGATTAGTTTGTGTTTGATACCGATACTTTTTTATTCGATACTCATACAAGTACATACTTCGCAGTGTATCGTAAGCCTATTAACATGTAAAATTTGTTGCATATTTTCCAACATTAATTTTCGATACTTAATAATAATTTTTATTCGATAGTATACTCATGAGTACAGTATTGATATTTTTGAATCGATATGGTGTCCCTACAAACTTCAGTCGTCCAAAAAACTTTTTGAGGAATCCTGAAATAATTTTTGACTTAAATTTTCGTTTCATTACAAATTCTGCTGTTTGCATATTTAAATCGAAACAAAAATTAACTACTAAAAAAAGTGTATTAGCTTTAATCAATAAAATCAATGCTTTAAAAATTTCAATATTTTCACAGTTAACGAACATTTGTAGGAGTGCTTTTAAAGTCGCATTCAGAATTTTTAAGATATATTACCTCTTGGAACACAATTTGTCTACAAAAATAGATTTTTTTATTAATTGTTGTAATAATTACAACCAAAATAATAAATATTTATATCTAAACATTGCCCCACACATTTTTTTGTATCAAATGTTCATTGCGTTCTCTTCAATCGATTTCTATAGTCAGAATATTTTTTTTACTAGCGAATTAATGCAAATTAATATATGCGGCTGCTGAAATTTTCAGATCCTGACTGATCTACCTTCCTTTAGTATATTTCTAACGCATGTCTTCCAGGTATTTCCGAAAGTGCCGAAGTTGTCGCCAGGTCCAGCTACTTTGGCCCGGCAGGACACCATCGACGAAAGTGGCGAAGTCGATGCTTCACCCCCGATCAGAGAGCGAAGCTCACTTCACGTGGAACGAGATAGCGTGAAAGATCGAATCGAACGAAATCTGGCTCTGGAGCGGGAACGACAAATTGAGATGGCCTCATCCCGAGCCACCACTTCAGACACCTACGACACTGGCCTCAGGGAACAGCCCCCCACGCTGGCTCAACGCGATCTGATCGCGACAGTCCTAGATCTTAAAGTAGACGTACGTCTCGAAATGCAACGAATGTCGCAGAGGATTGGCAGAATTGAAGATTTACTTAGTGAGCTGGTAAAGAGGCTGTCGCAGGACTCATCGGGCCAAACCACACCTGGTGACGGGGACACGATACCGACAATACCGATGCAAACGTCGACCGGGATCTCGACTGACCCGGTCATCACAATATCCACCAGCTCGGCGACCCCGACATCCTCTGCACAGGCCAACAACCCAGCTCCGCCTGCATCTAGTCAATTAAGCCTAATGAATCCTGTGTCGGGTCAAGGGGGCAACGGACTGGGTCCCATATTGCTCAAGAAGCGCCGTTCTAAGAGCAGGAAGGCACCAGCGCCCCCAAAACAGACACAAACCACCCCCGAGCAAGCAAGGCTATTGGAGGCGGAGCTGATTGTGTCTCAGCAGCAGACCGGCTCCACAAGTACAACAACTTCGACAACATCCACCATTCAGGCGGCTGGAAGCGGTGGGGGTGGTAATGGCACCGGTGGGGGTCGTCCAAAGCGGGAGTTTCTCTAGCCAAGGATTTTAGTGCGCCATCAGTCAGACACTAGTAGTTTTGAACAGTAATCTAGTCCCCCCCAGTCGCCCACATGCACAACCCGTGTATGCAGGTGTGTTTGGGGGTGTGGTGCTCCAACAGATGGCGCTCTAATGTCCGCTTTTCTACTGTTAAACAATTTTTTTATAAATTCATTTTTGTGATATTAGGAGACAACTGAAGATTATAATTCTTAGACTAAGTCGCTTGTTAAGTCAGAACGTAGTTTAGGCCACAAAAGCATGTCAATATTGTAAAATAACTGTAAAAAAAAAAAAAAAAAATACAAAACAAAAAACAAGTTTCTTTTTCGAGAAAATAGGAATTGAAAGAATTGACTAAGTAGATGCTATCTAAAAGATCCTTTTTTATGGAGTAGACAGGGGTTGGAATGACGTAAAATAAGTAGAAGTGAAAAAAAAACAAACACCAAACTCTTTTTTAATGTTATTTTTTCTTTTGTATTCTTTGGAACAGGAAAGGGTTTCTTTTAATTTAATTCTATGAATTCAAAATAGAGCTATCTGTGATTTACGAATAATGCCTTTAGCGCAAAAGCAATAATCTACTAAACTCACAAATCACCAATTTAAGAAATCACGCAGTTACTTAAAATAAAATTAAGTAAATGCAGTTATATATAAAATAAAATACTGATTTCTTTTAAAGCCTGTTTAATATTTCAAACTACTACTACTACTACTACAAATATTGAAATTTATTGATTATTATTATATTTTTACTATCGGAAACCAGGCGATCGTTTACTGATGATTATTTCCATATAATTTTCAAAATTTCTACAATTGCTGGTAGTCCAAGCTAACACTATTTTTAAAAAAAACAGAAAGTATGAATAAAATCAAAACCCCTTAACTGTTCCTCAAGTTTCTATTTATACTTTCTTTCTAAATATTTTTCTTGTTTAGTTAGACACAAAACGTTAACTTAGCATTTTAGCCAAAAGCGACAGAAATAATGGTTAACTTTCTAGGATACACGATTTGAGTATCCTTTGCGAAAAGGAAACCTTAAACGACCACGCTTATAGCAAAAAAAAAAAATCGCAATAATTAGATTTAAATTGAGCCTGTAAAAATGTAAAGTAATTAAATAAAAAAATAATCAAAAAGAACAATGAGAACAAAACGAAATAAATGTGAACAATTTGTTTAGCATAAGAGAATGGAAATAATTCAAATAGCTTTACGAAATGAAGGAAACTTTAAATTCAATCAACTTTTCTATTGCATTTACTAATAAATGGTGAGTAAATAGAAGAGAAAGTTCTCACAAAACAGAAAGCCGAAATAAAAAATTTCAATATATGTACACATAAAGCGCTGAAATATTTATTTTAATTATTAAATTAAAATAAATCAAACCGTCCAATTGTTTACAAAATTGTGAAAGAATGAACGTTAAAAGCAATTTTGTAATTTCCTAGTTTACCCATATTTTTATTTATTTATTTTTTTGTTCGAGATTTCTTTGATTAGCATATTTAATCGAAAATTGTTAGCTTTTAAATGCTGAAAATAGTTTTAGCGTTAAAAAATGAACAGAATTATTTTAATTTGTTCTACTTTTCCTTGTATGTATTTAATCAATGACTTTCTACGTATAATTCTGTTACTATAAAAATTAACGAGAATATAATTAACTTGTTTAAAAGTTACGTAGCTCGAAAAATGTTATAACGTAGGGTGATTTTGTTATTGGTAATGTTGTCTACTCAGAGACTGTTTTATTGTTTTCTCGAACTGCAACTGATCTAAATAATTGAACAATTTAATATTATCAAACATATTGGTTATATGATTAATTGTAATTAGATATGCCAGACACGTTGAAAAAATAATAATAATATGGACAGACAATCGTTGTAGAAAATAATTTCGATAATTGTTGTAATACAACTGTCGACTTTCTTAACTCATAAAAGCAATTGCTGTTTTAAAACATGATCGTAACTTTTTTAGATTTAATTTTTCAGGCATTTCACAGATAGTAATTAAATTAAACCTTTATTTACCCAAACCATAATAATTACGAAACATTTCGATATAAATAAATTATTTTGTTAACTCTTATTATATAAAAAAAAAAGGAATCTAGCATTACTACGAAGTTAATAATAACAGCATCAAGCAATAGCGATTCAAAAAATCGGTTTGTGAAGATCCTTAAATGATATTTGTGCATTCAATTCGATTTGATCAAATAAAGGTTTTCAAACTTGCTTTTACTCGAATTGAAACATATTCCGTAAATTTGTTTAAATTCACAGAAGCGTAGAAACGAAGGACAGTTGTTAGTAGTGAAATAATAAAATTATTTTTGGTTTTTGTGGTTTAGAGTGGGTGCTATAGTTTTAGCAATTTCCATTTTCGAAATTTTAATTCACATTCCATATTTTAATCAGAACTTGGAATACCTGTTATAATATTGATCTTTCATGGAATAATCTAAACTCTTAAAAAAAAAAGGCACTAAAATGAAACAAACTATTTGAACTTGAAACTTGATTAATACTCAAACTCAATGTGGGACTGATCACCAAATGTATATTATTTTCCCAACTAGTCCGTCCATTGTATCTGTCCGTCCGTCCAAATTAGCGCTTAAACTGACAAAATTATGTCAGTATGATGAATTGTTGTCTCTCCTAAAGTATTTGATACCTAACCCAAAATCTTAATATACTTAATTTCGTTTTGTACAAACAATTTTAAAACAATTTCTACCTTAATAAATACACCTAGTTTTTTTTTTATTTAAAATAAAATATGTACGATTAATCTTGTAAAATGTAGTCACTTGTGGTGCAAATAATACAGTGAGGTACATACATATATTGAACTGGTCGTTTGTAAAGCTTCAACCTTACAATTAAGATCTAAAGTTTACAAAGATCAAATTATGGTCAGATGCCAGGACAGAAAAAAAAAATTAAACTCCCTATTTTAAATTTCCTTAATTGGAATGTAGCTCATAGGCAAATAGCAATCTTTATTTGATTTGACCAAGATCGACATGTGCGCTAGATTTCTTATTAACTTATTTTTAAACGATTGCTCATCTTTTCTTACTAAATATTTCTATGAATAAGAAAGTCGACAGTAACTCCTCGTAACAAAGCATCCACAAATTTTTTCTAACACCTTACACCATACACACTTTGAAAATGCTTATCCAACCCAGAAAATCGAATTCAAATGAATGAAAGACATAAAAATATCATGGAACCAATTGATTAAGCATATCAAATTTTTGTAAAAAACAAAACTAATAATAAAAACCAAAAAGAATATCACGATTAAGATGCAACAAATTTTCACTCCCTCTTGTATGACTTCCACCACTTAAAGCGTTAAGTCTAGTAACTTTAATCGGTTTCAAGCTGCATTCAACCAACGTCGACACTTTCAAAACAAACAAACAAAGAAAATCAATATCAAACCGTTCAGTTCAGCTACGACTATATTCAACCACCAGAAAAAGCGGGCCAGCTATTTACCCAGTTCCTCCAGGATTCCCTGGAAGATTTTGATCACCTCACCAACAGACATGGGAGCATTTTCAAAGCTTGTACAGCATTCAATCAGGAGCAACATAAAAACGAAGGGCTTTTTGTAAAATATTATAAAAAAATGTATCAGAAGTAACATGTTGAATCATTCTAGTGATTAACAGTGATAAAATCGTTTAGGAATAAAACGCTGTAAAAAGGGAGTATGTAAGAGTTGACAAAAAATAAAATGTAAAATAATATGATAATGGTAAAAGTAAACGTTAAGTTAGTTTCGCCTACGCCTTACTATCGAATTATCAATTAAAAAAAAAAAAAGAAGAAACAAAAACCAGAAGTTGTTATTAGCTAAGTAATAGTAGGATATAAGAACTCATTCCAGAGGAACTAACAAACCGCGCTTTAACACGATGTAAATTAATAGGGTGCGTGACAGCTTGTTAACGCTACTTAAAATTCTTTTTTATTACGAACCACTGAGGGCACTCGAAATATTTTTATGATAATAAGCGCTACAGCTCCGTGTAAATAATTGTTCGATATCAACTAGCCGTTGGAAGGAGTAAAACAAAAATAAGAAAACATTAAGGAGTAAATCCGAGCAAAATACACTGTGAATTAATAAATCAACAAAACATTTGGAACAAGAAAAATGAAAACTAAAACACTAGAAAAGAATATTAGAAACTAAAAATATAACTTAAGGCTTTTTGTATGCTACGAAATTTTTAATAAAGAAATTAAACAATAAAAGCCTGCAGACCAGTAGAGCGTTAAATTTAAAAAAATCAATTAGAAAACACATTCTCTTCTGTTTGAGAGTCAGTTTCGTTACAGATTTTCTAACCATCATTCAATTTTTTAGGGATGAAGAACTAGAAATTAACTACTTTTTTTATTTTTAAGAGCCATGACACATTCAAAAGGAGAAAGCAGCGCAAAGAGTATATCAAAAACAAGTCTGCAATAAAAGTTTTTCTTTTTTCTACTTCTGTCGCTGCTTTCTGCTTTTAATGTTTCACGGCATTTCTAGAAGTGAAGCAACGGTCGATTATTTAATTTAAATTTCCTTCTTTCCTTTTTATAATTTTGCCTATAAAAGAAACAAGCAGCCGAAATTGTATTTTTATCCTAACGAAATACTATACAAAATATTGAGGCGAAATTAAATAGGACCGGAATCGATGATCTTTAAAGGAATATTGACGACTTGAATCTTGCTAAGTTTTTTGAACGATATTAGCTCACTAAGCGAGGAGGTGGTACTACAAATAAATGAACATTATAAAATTTGTTTTTAAAAAATATATGTGTTTTTCTTATAATCCTTCATGCTCATCCAGAAATCCTGAAGAATTGCATTTTCGTTTCCCTTATTCAAAGACGTTATAAAACTTTTTCCTGAAATAACCTTCGGTACAAAAAGTTAAAAAATCAATAACTCCTAATAAATGTCTTTGTCTGACTAACGCGTAACAATGAAAAATCTGTCTCAATTATTTTACGATAGGGACAATAAAGAAGTAAACTTTAGCGATCACAACTGCCGTACCATCTGCTTATTATCTTTGCATATAGAGAAACAAACAGTGGCAATGACCAGTTTTGGAGTAAATATTGATTATTGGTTTTAGGAAACATATACCCTGAGTAAAGACCTTGAAAAAATCTTTATAATTCTGTGATTTAGTTCGAATTATTCATAATTAAATTGTTAATAGAAATTGTAAATTGATAATGGCGAAAAATATTGGTTTTAAAATTGCTGCTGTCGCATTCCTGATAGTAGTTTTAGTCCAACTCTGCGCCGCAGAAAAAGAAGGGTAACTTTAATTGAGAAATATGTCTCTTTAGTTTTCGTGTAATAAATCAACATTTTTGCAGACCACTTATCTACACTATTAACTTCAAAGAACACCAATCAGCAAGACAAGTTGAGGTAACTCTATCCAGCACCTATGTTAAGTATATCCCTAAAAGCTACACGTTAGGAATACCTCCAAGATTTAAAAATGCTTTTGAAGATCGTGCGAAAAGGTACAAGTGGACTTATAAAAGGGAAGGTTAATGAATAATGGTTTCAATTTGATCTTAAATAAAGAAAAAAAAACTTCGTATAACGTTGTTTTGATCCGTCTTCCTATCTTTCTAAAGTAGACTTATAATTCGATAAGCTAATGTTAAGATCTAAATATCCAATATCGATAATAACAAAAATATGAAATGATTGTGAGAAATTTGAAAAACAATGGACTGCATACAGAAACTGTGACCTTCGAATGTACACTCTGATGATCTAACTCCTAAGTAACCATAGCCAATTACGCCACCTCCTCAAAAATCAAATTTGTATCTGTATACATTGCATGGAAGAATTGAAAATTGAATCCGACTGCCTTAGAGATAGAGAATATTAAAAATTCATAAATCATAATTTTAACAGTTACAATTGCTGAAGCACTTGTTTATTGTTTTCGCAGTAACAACAAGATTTGTGGTAAATATTTATTTTTGACTAAAACGACGTTCCCTGAAGACCTTGAAAAAAGATTTATATTGCTGTGATTTAATTCAAATCAGTCATAATTGAATTGCTATTCAATAGACACTGTAAATTTATAATGCCGAAAAAAATTGGTCTTAACCTCGTTGCTTTCATATTACTAGCGGTAGCTATAGTGCAACTTTGTGCCTTAAAACTAGAAAGGTAAAAATTACAAAATATTCTCCTTTTTACTCACATAAAGAATCAAAATTATAGAAGGCCAACAAACTACACTATTTACTTTAAGAAAGGAGAAACAGCAAGAAATGTTGAGTTGACCTTAGCCAGCACTTACATCGACTACAATCCAAAGAGCTACACTTTAGAGCTGTTGTATAATTCAAACAAGGCCTTTTTTGAAACCTTTGCACGACACCACAATTGGACTTTTGAAAGGCAGGTCTAAAGTACAATCGATATAGAATTTTTTTAAGTTTACCCTAAAAAGAGAATAAAATATACTTATATCGATAATTTTGATTTTATTTTGTTGCGATTTTCTATGTTTTTAGCAGCCGTCTACATATCTCTTTTGAATTTTACACTCCAGTCCGCGGCACACAAATCAAATCAAAGTGTTAGTAATTCTGACTAGAAATTGTTTCTACTAAGTTGACAAGAACAGAATTTGCATAAAAATTTTTATAAAGGAATTTTCAGATAAGCTGATTTTATAGTACAAGGCTCAGCTTTCTAACGCGCTATCAACCAAAATCATACGATTTCTCTCAAAGAACTTATTAATCAAATATTTGAATTCTATAGTTTCAATATTTCAATTCAATATTTCAGGGTGTTGCGTTAAAAGGTCTGACCCGGAAGAATTTAATCGATTGTACATGCTCACATGTTCGGAGACCAAACATCCCTAAAATTTGTCCTTCATCTTTATAAAATCGCAATAGAAAATTTAGAGGAGCGCTTAAATATTTTCAGGAAGAATTTTAAATCTTCAGAATTTTTTTGGTACATATTTAGTAAGGGGGAATAAATGAAAGCTGATAATGTTAAAAAATTTCTGAAAAACATAGACTATATGGCCAGAAAAAAACGTTATTAGTAAATATATGTAAATAAATTTATTTTATATGTTTATTACATATATGTCTAAGTAAACAGTTTGTTTCCTAATCCTGTCTTTCAAAAGTCCAATTGTGCTTTCTTGCAAGGTCTTCAAAGAGAAACTGAAAAGGAGCAAGTACTTCTAGCGTGTAGCTCTTTGGGGTATAGTCGACATAGGTGCCAAATAACGCCACCTCAACTTTTTTCGCTGATTCGTGTTCTTTAAAGTAAATAGTGTAATCAAGTGGTCTGCAAAAATGTTAATTTATTATAACAAAAACGAAAAGGCACAGTTCGTAGTTATTTTACCCTTCATTTTCTGCGCCACCACACAGTTGAACTAGGGTTCCTACCAGGAATATGGCAGTAACAAGCGTAACACCAAAACCTTTCGTCATTATAAATTAATTTGTAGGTTCTAGCGAGGAACAATTACACTTATGATTGACTTGATTTAAGTCACAGCATTATAAGGCTTTTTTCAAGGTCTTTGGGTCTTTATACATTTCTCAAATGATAAATCAATATTTATCCCAAAATTGGCAGTTTGCAAAAAATACAATAACCAGGTGGTCCCACAGATGTGTCCGGTAAAATAATATTCTTGTTTGTTTACTCTAATAAGACAATGGAGACTCGACTTTACCTTGTGGTGTTTTAAATATGCCAAATATTGGGGTTATCAATTTTTCAGTTTAAATAAATTAATGATTTTACAGTAATTTCAAATAGTGGAAAATAGTAGAGGACCAAGTATAGATCCTTGCTGTAGTTACCTCATTTAAAAATAGAAGAAATTGGATGACTCCTTCCCACAAAATACCTTTTAAATTAAATGTTCAATGACCAGGAGCGATCGATTCTGGACAATAAACTAAGCATAAACAAGTTTTAAAACTATGCCAAATATCAATTCGATAGCGTCAGTAGCTTCCGAGATAATCGACTGCAATAGGCGGACAAACAGACCTACGTTTGGTCGTTTCTTCTTCAGGTACGGAAACTTATTAAACAATTTTTTAGATTAGCCTCGATTCTCAAAATCAGCTATCTTGAAAACTAAGCCAAGCCTAGTTCAAGTTAATCCTAAGCCTTCCTCAAGCCCACCTAAGTCTAGCAGAACTCTAGCTTAAGCCGCAAAATAAAATTCGTTGTCTATCTTTTGATCAGTAGTCTCCTGGGGTTGTTTATAATTTTATTAAAATCAATTCAGAATTCTGACTGCTCTAAAACCCTTATCTAAAATTTTAAGTCTGTGTGGAATAATGAATTTAGTTAAGGAAAGGTTATAAAATAAAAAATAC
The DNA here is from genome assembly GCA_963920795.1 of Eutolmus rufibarbis. Lineage (NCBI taxonomy): Eukaryota > Metazoa > Arthropoda > Insecta > Diptera > Asilidae > Eutolmus > Eutolmus rufibarbis. The sequence continues at coordinate 44,267,385 of OY987206.1, forward strand.
CTTTTAGGCAGACAAAATTGAAGTTCATAGGTTAAAATCACAAAATCCTTTGGGATTAATCCTGAAATGAGTCTCCAAATCACAAAACCACAAACCTTGTGCACAATGAATACTTTTATGTAAATATTTATTTTTAAAACAAAATGGCATGAGTTAAAACACTTAAAAGTCGCATAAACCAAACATCTCGCGCCTTGGCATGGCGTATTAAAATATTCGTTACGTATTCTGCAGTGTAAACATTGCCAATATAACGCATTAAAACTATTCTAATAAATCACAATTACGCTATACCTTAAAAAAACATATTTAAACTTTCTTATTGTGAATTTTTGGAACTGACATTTCTATGTTGTAAACATAACCTGAGTGTGGTAATGTGAAGTCGAAAACGTAAACAGCGCGAAGGCCCATTTATTTATTAAAAAGTTGAGATACGAGATAAATTTAAAAGATGTCAACAAATGTTACTATTCGTCCGGCCTCTGACCGCGTCAACATGACCCTGATGTCCGGCGATCGGGTTCCCCGGCTTTACACGCCCGGCGAAGTGGTCACAGGCGCCGAGGGCTTCATGAAGGGCCATGGGACCTACGTCGAGGACGACGACATCAAAGCGTCCGTTGCCGGCGTCATGGACCAAGTGAGCAAGTTAATTTCAATAAAACCGCTCAAGAGCCGATATGTCGGGGAAATAGGCGACGTGGTCGTTGCCCGGATCACAGAGATCCAGCAGAAACGGTGGAAGGTAACACTTTAAAATCCAACTTGATTGCTGCAAAAATTAAGATAACTTAAATTCAGGTGGATACAAATTCCCGCTTGGATTCAGTCCTACTTCTATCCTCAGTGAATTTGCCCGGCGGAGAGCTCCGACGGCGCTGTGCTGAGGACGAGCAAATGATGCGGAAGTACCTCCAGGAAGGAGATCTAATCTCAGCTGAAGTCCAGAACATTTACGAGGACGGTGGCTTGTCGCTGTACACACGGACTCTCAAATACGGGAAGCTATCCCAAGGCATTCTAGTTAAGGTCTTCCCGTCTTTGATCAAGCGCAGGAAGACGCACTTCCACAACCTTCCCTGCGGCGCCTCCATCATCCTGGGGAACAACGGATTTATTTGGATCTCACCTCCTCTAAATGCTGAAAATGAGAATGACGGTGGATTTACGCAGAATTTGTCGGAGGTTGTGAATAAATCCGACCGGGAAGTCATTGCTCGCTTAAGGAACTGCGTGCTGGCGCTGGCCCAGTGCAAGATGATGCTCTACGACACGAGCATCCTCTACGCCTACGAGGAGTCCAAGAAGTACGAGGTCCACGAGCTGCTCAAGCAGGAGGCGATCTTCGACGTTGCTTTTTTGACCCAGCACAGACTGAAACTGCAGGACGACTACTGAAACATTTTGCTTGCACTTACTAATAAATGCTATTTTTGTCCTAAAACCGGTTATTTTCATAATTTCTTCTTCTTCCAACTTTATAAAATTGTGAAATTTTATATTCTAAATAGCCTAAGTAGTTTTAACTTACATAGCTCCAAACGAATTACACGAGAAAAAAATATTTACTTTAATAACAGAGAAAGTCGTCTCCGCTACTCCACTAATCATTACTCGTAAATTTTTATGATGCATGTCTTCAAAGTTTTGAGGCGTTAAAGGAGAATTAATAAAATTTCTGAGTTTGTAAAACAATAAATAAAAAAGACTGATAGAAAAAAACATACTCACTTGAAAGTTACCATTTAACATATTGAAAAACAAAAAACGATCTGAAAATTTAGCAGTTTTTCAATCATACAACTTTTGAGGCAAGGCAATGAAAAATGCAAACGCACGACCTGGTATATAATTATTTATTCAATAGTATTTCTCTCTTCTAGATATATTTCATTTCATAAATTTCCACCGTACTAAACAAAACAAAATCGACCTTCCAGTTGCTTAGTCGATTGCTCGAATAGATAGGTGGAAACGGTACTCACGCGTTCTCTTATAAACACAATAAAATTTAGTTTAATTTACAATCTTAGTGTTCCTATTCCCCTTACAAAGTAAAAAATATCGCAAAAAAAAAAATTATTTCATCTCAATATCGCTTGGTTTTTTGTTTGCTTTTAGTCTTTTTAATCACTCCCTCGAAGCACTTTCCTTACGCCTAGCTAATTCAAATACAACAGAACTTGGGTTTAAATAAGAACATAAAATACACATCTTCTGTTTAATTATTATTAGATTGCCCGGAGGTAGGACAAACATAATAAAAATTTGAAAAAGATATATTTATCTGTCTCCGTGTGATTGTTTGTAAATATACTAAAAGTACACATATGTCCCGCACCATGTAACCTAATTCAACTCTCGTACAAACTATTTTAACTGAGAAGAAAAAAAATTAGGGGGTGTTTTTATACAAAGCAGCGCGCAATAAGCTGGGTATCTCTAGGAATTTTAAAACTTAATAAAATGTCAAGTGTTATTCTAGCATAAAAATGTACATGTAAATGCGGACAAATAATGCAGGCTTAGGTGAGAGGGAAACACGAACTTTATTTAAAACTAATTAATTTTAATACACGCATCAAAAAATATCTGAAAATAATCTGAGTTAATTTTAAATTTTCTGATGTATAAAAGTATTTATTCTATAGAGTGGATAAATTCAAAAACGCCTTTGCATGAAAGTAGCTTTCGCGTCCAAAACGCATTAAAAAAAAAAACAAATATTGATATTTTCTACATGCAAGCAAGTTTGTTTTTCCATTCACAGAAATGACTCCGTTTTTATAACAATCAATTGAAGCAGCTGGGTTCAACGATACCTACACAGAGAATTCTGTCGTTCTAGCGTTGTAATGATAATTTACTGTGTTCTATCTTCATTTTCCCTCTCGCCAGTGGGCCAAAATAAATGGGCCTCAATCAGCAGAGTGAAAGCTTACTTCGATTTTGGGGGGCTGTAGATTCAGTCTCATTATCTCAATAATTCCCTTACTATGACCCCTTATTATCTTGCAATATAAACACTAATAAACTATCACTCCGCTAAAAGAGACAATAGTTTTTTTTAAACAGTGTCATAATGTAACATTATCCTTTGTCCCGCATATTCGGGTAAACCAGCAATACCGTGCTGGATAATCGGTTATGGTTGCACTAAAAAACACGTTTCAATAGAATTTCATCCTAACTACGCGATATACAAATTGTAAACAGTCCATTTATTCTAAAATTTGCTTTATTAATATTTTCTAGTGTCTATCATTATACCTGCGACGACCATTTTTCGGTTTGTCGACTATGAAAATTGGAACAGCACCTCAAGTACATTGTCCTCGCGTACTCTATCTTAGCTCCATTTTATTAATTATTGTAATTTACAATTGCATCAATAAATGTAAACATCGTACCGTGATTTAAATACAAGCCCTTTGACCTCAAGATGCTGCCCGCAAATATTATATCGTTTCCTGCGGAAACCTAACATAAAACAAACAAAAAACAAAAATAAAAATATGTTCTAATACTTTTAAACGTTCCAATGATAAAACGAATCACCACTACTCGCTTGTTTGAGTTTCATTTGCGTTTTTAAATAATAATTTGTGTGCTCATTTAACAGTTTTTTTTTTATCATTCTACTGTAAACAGAAAATGGTAAATATTACAAAATTATAAATAATTACAATGAACAGAAAATGGGGAAAAAAATTTGTATCTCTTTTCAACTAAAATTAAACAACAATTAAATGTTAACAGCCCACGCGAAATATCTCCTACAATTCTACTACTACTAAATTGCTGTCTCGCCTTACTGCTGGTAGCCACCAAATTGGTTTGGATTATAAAATTGCGGTACTCCCTGCAGTAGATACAAATAAAGTGTATTAGGAATTATTCAAAATAAATTCAAAGGGCCTATTCAACAATTTCAGCGTCACTGCGCTACTAAAGGTGTGAAATATAAAAGCAGAAGAAGACCAAAAATAGCCGAAATAGTTGAGATTCTTAAAACCTCTAAGGCGTTATTTTGAAATGAAACGATTATTCTTTAATTGCTGAATTAAGTATTAAAAATTCGTCGAAAAAATTTAGCACGAAAATTTTATTGTATTTTCGTCCATGATTACTGCTTTGATAGCCACAACCTTTAGTCTGCGTGTATTTCGTAGCTAAAAATTTGAACGCATAATTATAAACAGGCCCTGAAACTACTCACATCTTGTTGCTGTTGCGAGTCATCTGCAGGAACGGGAGCAGGAATAAAGAACCCACTTTGTGGTACGGCAGCAGGAGGCACAGTTGGTGCTAGGACTGGTTCAATTGGCTTCGATGGCTGAGCCCCAGAGGGATTAAATACATCAACGTACGATTTTTTTAAGGCTGAAAAAAAGTGAATTTTAAAACATATCGTTATTCAGAACATAGGTTTTTTCAAAAATTGAACACTTGCAATACTATTAAGATTTGTTTCACAAATTTAATAAAACAGAAAGCAGGGAATGTAGCAGAACAATAAAAGCATAAAAGATCTGACTTGGATTCTTTAGACAGTTTTACAATTCGGCAACTGCTAAACTGAATTAAACAGGACAGGCGACATCACGATCTTTAGAACGAGTACATTCTGAAATGTTGTAGTCATTCAAGTATAAACTTTATTCCTAGTTCAGGTGTTCAGTTATGAAAAGGACCCATTTCTGGTACTCACTTCTATTTCTCTGCATTTTGAACATATTCGACTGAAGACTAGGTGTTTTGTTGGCCTCAATCGGACCACTTGCACTTCCGTTCGCAGCAACAGCACTCATAGGACTTGGTGCAGGCTGAGGTACAGTGGCAGGCGCACTTTGTTGCTGTGTTGAAGTAAACTGAACTTGTTGCTGCTGCTGTGGTACCTGCTGTGGAGCCTGCTGTGCTTGGGGCATCATATTTGGAGCCTGAGTTGGAGCTTTATTACTTTGAGCATGCATGATATCACTCATTTTCGGCGGCGGTTTAAAACTTTCATGTTCATCACTATCGCCATCCGTGTTGACCCATCGTTTCTTTTCAGGATCCCAAACAATTGTCGGATTCTTATCGTCCGGCAGAATCATTTGATTTTTCGGTTTCAGAGAAAGTTTATTCCAAATACCACCAAACCATCCAGAATTCGAGCTTTGAAGTGCAGTACTAAAAAATGTATTTAAAAACAAATATAAATCAACTAGCTTATTCCCAAAAATAAACTTTATAAAAATTCTCCAAATGAAACGAACCTTTTATTTTGTGATTTTGTATCAGTTTTTGAAGCACTAGTCTTCAGTTCGTTCGTTGGGGTTTGTCCTTGATTACCTAAATCATGGGATGAATTCTCATCTTTTTGGCTATCGTCATAAAAGCCCGGTTTACTCGACATTGAATTTGGCATCGAAATTGAAGGCCTCTGTATCTAAAGTTTATAACAAAAGAAAACAGGTAGAAAAAAATAATGGTTCAAAAAAGCATTTGTAGCATCTTCGTTCTTTTCTTTGTCGAAGTCTAATTTGTAAACGGAAAACAGGAGGAGATGAAAATTAATAAAAAGCTGGTAAATTTTGAGATCAGGTGATGTTACAATATTAAATGATAATGTTGGTAGAAGTCACTAGTCAAAAGAATTATAATTCCAGCAACAAAATTGTGATTTTTTGGACAACTTTTTTTTATTCAAAAGTTTTCCGACGGCTTTTAGAAGTTAAGATAGAAACAGCTAGATCGGGACCGACCTTTTTCTTGAGTAAGTAGAGAATCCTTTTTACATAATAAAGGAACATAGATTTAACTCTTTTCCTTGAAGACATCCTATTCGTGGAACACATTCCAACGAAATGCAAGATTTATGTGAGTAATTTGTGAAAAAACCTTGAATTCGGAAAACTGTGGTACTTTGCTTGTAAATTCTAAAAGCTACGGGCAACGCGTATTTGTATAATAGCAATGCTTTATGCCAGCTTTCACTTAACACTATTTAAAAAAAGATCCAAGAGAGATTGTTTCTGTAAATCTATTTTTCCAAACTGTATTAAAAAGAAAGAGTATTTCCCAAAAACTCAAAAAATAAAATCGCAGTCAAATTCACGCCAAAGCGACTGAAGAAAGGGCCTTTAAAATGGTAAGTTAAAAAAGAAATCTTTGCATCCCTTATTGTAGATAAGATGAAAGCAGGCTGGTTGTCACCCTGTAAAACATTTGGCTGTTGATATACCGACTAAATAAAGATGGTGTATTACATACAAAATTCATAATCTCCCTAAAAAATTGTAACATCACCAAATCTCAACAATTATAAATTGATATAATTTGCAACAAAATATACACATACTACAATAAGTAAGAACTTAAAAAATCAAAAACATAATAAAAACACACAACAAAACAAATAAATTGCGGCGACTATTAAACATTAACTCTTTTGCTAAGAATTTGAAAAAACAAATAGTTCGTTGGGATTACAATATTTTATTCATTTCTTAAAATAATTACAATTTTCAGAAAAATACTCTTTCTTTCTCACTTCATTTATGATTTTCTATTTTTTTTGTTTTATATATATTTTTTTAAAAATATGCCAGTGCATTTTACGTATTTTTGTTTACTTTTCATTTATGGCTGCTGTTGTTATATTAAGACGCCTCAAACGGTGGCAACGCAAATTCTATTTGTGTCTAGATGCGCGGATTATAATAAGTTTATTGTTATTTATTCTACACTCGATACAGAAGTCATTAGGATCCCGAACAAGTAAATATTAAAAAGAAAGTGGAAACTGAATTTTATTGGCATAGCTTTTGCTTGAGGAAATTAAAATCATATTAGGAGTATTGATTTTCAGCCGGCCCGGCAGCCAAGACACTTACATAACTGTCATAGATTTCAGTCTTAACAAATTGTCTTGGCTGTCTAGTCGATGAAAATCAGCAACCATAATTAGCCTTTTAATCTTATTATCAACTTTAAAAGAACGAAATATTCTGCAGTAGTTTTAGTATCATAATTTGAAAAAAATTTGGATTTTAATACCCCTTAAAAATTGAAATGATATGAGGTATGATTCCTAAACGTGGTATTGGCCTTATTCAGATGATCGAGCGTCTACCTAGGGCGAAAATGCTGCAGGATTTTGAGATGATCTTCCCTCGTTACGATCTTGTTAACAAATTCAGTGCTGCACTGCAGAGCTATTTTAAATCTGAGCAATATGATTAGCTTGCTTAAAATCTACATGTGTTGGTCGTACAATAATTAATTGGTTCTATCTTATCAGATCTTCACTTGAACCCCTTTCGATACTTTTTCAGCCATTGATCTTCAATTAATTAATATGAAGTGATAAAAGTTTTAAACAATATATAAAATGATACCGTTGTATAAAACCCTTCAACTTACAAATATGTACTTCTCTGCATATCAATTTATTGACGCATTTATTGTTTTAATTAACAGACACAGGTCTGCTACTAATAGAACATGAAGCGATCTGTATAGCGTGCATGTGAACACTAACACAAGATATTTTAAAACGTCCTAGAATGACTAGAAAAGGCTACCACTACTTGTCTTTTTGTTTGCCTTGGCCTGGATGTAACATAAGCTTATCAGCGAAGATAGGGCTTTTTTAAATTATAGCATTATCTCCCTTCCGGCGATACAATACAGTTCCTTTTGATTCAAGTCAAATATCGAACCTCGTAGGACACAAAGTTTTACCGTTGTTCTGTAAGTGTTTTAGGAACGTTTTCCGAACAAATTCAAAAACCGAAACGTAAAGTGATGCGAAAACGAATTAATGCCCCGCAATTCCCGTCTAAAATGCCCTATGCTGGCCCATCAATGTTGAAAGTCCTAACTACTCTATTCCTGTTTCTCCTAGTCAAGTAATTTTCAAATTTCATAAAACGTTTATTATAATCAATGTGAAGCGAACGATCTGCGATGAGTTCCTTCATCGTCCAAGAGGTCTGAGACTTCTGATCGCTGTCGTCATCCACTTCGTCATCGTCTTCATCACTGTAGTCTTCATCCAATGAGCAATCATCGGGTTCGTACCCGCCGTCCTCAACCAAATCACTTCTATTTTTCGATTCAAATCTACTCTTCAACGGCAAGTCAATGGGGTACGTTCCGTTGAAGACGATATTCTTAAACGTACACGGCCTGTGGAGTTCCTGGCCCTCTACTCCTTCAAATTCTCTACTTCTACCGTCAAACACATTAACTAGCTCTCTACTGTTACAACTTACACTGGGTTTGGGCTTGTTAATGGAGGGCAAATCAAAGTTAACACGCTTGCTAGCGTTAGAGACGTTACTACTCGAGTTACATGCGGCGCGGATATCGCACAAATTAGTCGCCTTGGGAATATCTTCCACGTTGCGTTTTGTTAGCGAAAGCGTTTTGTCTGTTTGTTTGTTTACACATAAAGCTGATGTCGATGGAACAAAGTTACTTACATCTTCGGCCATCTCGCCGGGCAGACAATCGTCCTCGCAATGCATTTGATTACCACCCACAACGCGCTGTTGGTGCTGTTGCTGCTTCAAAGCAGTACTTAATTTCGATGGATCCCTAATCCACCCCTCTGGTCGTATTAGAGGAGGAGGAGATTGGGTCGATTGAGAGTTTACAGTCGATTTTTTTATAATTTTCATGTTTTTATCAAAACTACTGTTACTGTGGCCGTCTGTAATGGTAGTTTTTGATTCACTGTTTGAAACCGGTTTTTCTAATGTGGTCTGAGATGGATTTTCGAATTTAGCTGATGGTGCCCTTTGTTGAATTTGATCAATTTCGCTACTTTCCTCAGGCTGCATTCCATCGGAAGGAAAAGTAAATTCTTTTGTTTTATGTGATTCATGATTGGGTTTTAGCACTTAAAATGTTATTTTAATTTAATGAAATGAGCAAGAAGTGGGACGATTTATCGTGAGAATATCTTTAAGCACTTAAGGCTACATACACCTAAATCAACGTGTTTTTTTTTTTAATTTTCACGCATTAACCCATTCGCTAGCAAACTACAAAGATAGCCTTAGTTGAATATTGCTGAATATAATGACGAAAAGAGAACAAATTAGAATCAACTGCAGAAAAAGAACAACAAAACTGTCTTCAAAACAAAATGTTGAACCTTTTGTTACTGTACACTACTCAACCTCCAAAGCATTTCTGCAAACGACGGCTATTCAGCTATATATGTATATGTAGCTGAATAGCTTTGCGGAAATGTGTTAATAACAGAAAAACGAAAAATGATAACAAAACCCAAATAACAACAAAATGCAAGCGTTTTGCGGAAAAATTTGCTGTTGTCCCACTTCTGCACTTAATGTTTTCTCTCCTCAAACCTCTTCGCTCAAGTTTTTAAAGGGGGGAGTAATCTTGCATTTGCAGAAGATTCAAAGCATAAAGATAATCTCACTTTTCACAAAAACAAGTAACAAAAACGAAAACAAAGCTCATCATACCTCACTCTGTTGTTGGTTCTGCTGTTGATGCTGCTGCTGATTACCCCAATAACCATCATAACCCTGATTTACTTGATGCTGTTCCGGGACTTGGTTTTGCGGATCATAAGCAGTCTGTTGAGGCTGCATATATCCACTTTGCACTACGCCGTTCCCATAACCCGCATTACTTCCATCCTGCACGTTGTTATACATCGGTTTGGACCCATAGAATTCTCCATATTGATCATGAGTCTGATTAGAAATTTGCTGCTGCGGCTGTGGCTGTTGTTGTTGCTGTTGCTGTTGATACTCCGCTTCATTTCCAAGCTGATACCCACCAGACAATTGTTGTGTAGGATCGAAATTATTATACTGCATGCTCAATTCACTAAATTGTTGATTAATTTCCGCAAATTGTTGATCTATCAACGTTTTATTGTCTAATTCATTTGAGGGCTGCTGGACTTGGCCATTGTTGTAGTCGTAACCATAGGAATTACTTTGTGTAAAACCATTGGCAGCCTGATTTATAAAATTAATTATAAATTAACTTTTTTAAAGAGTACAATTGGGAGCCCTAGTGGCGAATTCGATTCGTGTTGCATTTTTTCAACTTAGCATATAATTTTTCTTATACCAAGTTTGACAGACAATTCAACTATAAGAAACAAATCAATTTGACTCGAATCGCACTCACTTTAAAATTGTGAAATATTAAAAGTACAAAGCAGCTTAAGAAGCAGACCGATAATAAAACTATCCTATTATCGTTCTTTGTTATTATTCTGCTTTTGTTTCGCTTATGAAAGTTTAAATTTATTGTCATCTTAAGTGAAACTAAAGCGCTGCGTTTCGTTATTGAATAAATATCGACTGTTTTTACTAAACTTACATTTGATTCCGTTAAAATATTACGCAAATCTTGAATCCACTGTTGATCCTCAAATTGCAACCCAGAAAAGCTCTGGTTACCGTCCTGCTGATCATCAATTGTTTTTTCAAGAACTGGATCGTAATATTTAAGGCGATCAGCCAATTTGTAAACCTGCAGTAACAAACAAATCGTAAAAATTCAAACAGGTTCAGAATATTGATTAAATCTGTTACTTTTTCTATAAATGATGAATCATATTTTGAAGGATCTCGCTGAATATGTAAGGCGATCTGCTCCATGTACATTAACGTCTTCATCTGGAATCCATAATCCAGCATTCGAAGAGCAAGTAAATATTTGTAAGGCTGGAATTCAACGATGGAAAACTTATCGTCATTTAAGGAGCACGCGTACTCGTAAATTTCAGTCATCATGATAGCTTCGTTCGTTGCAAATTCCTTAAAGGCTTTATGTTGTGATGATCCCAAAAGAACGAGGCTGAAATTTTATTCCTTATTATATAAACAAGTATCATGTTATAAAAAATCTTACCGAATAGCACTAGATAAATTTGGCATTAAAGTAGAGTCCTGATTTACAGCAGAATACCGCCCGAACTCCACTTGGGCCATAAGATAACAAAATTGAGCTCCAAATAGATCTCCTCGATTATACAACGAATCCCCGAGTGTTGTGATAGCTTTTCGGTTCAATTCAGGTTTTTGTGAAGTGTTTGAAAGGATCATAGCCAGATGGGGTCGCCAATCACCCCATTTCTCATCTTGAATACTTGTTACCGACGACGGTGATCGACCACTCATAAGTTGATACAAAGTTTGCAGAGGATCATTTAGCGCCAATTTATTGGCGAATTTCATCATTACATTGGCATGTGATCGACGATCTACTTTCGACGCCAAGAACAAAGCATGTCCCCACAAATTATTATCGGTTGCCCATTCTGTGAAAGTAAAAAATAAGCTTCAATAATTTTATACAACTGAAAATTTAAAGCAGATAATAACGACAGAAAAAAAAATCTGTTTTTAAAAAATTTTGGAGCTACATACCCAGAGCTTCATTCACATTTCCATAGAGCAAATAGTTCCTAAACTTCTCCGTAATTTCCTCTTCTGACAACGCTTCCTTTCCATCATTTTCATCCGAAGTGTGTCCATTTGAATTATCATTAGGTTCAACCTCATTTTCAGCGTCACTAGGCGAATTTTCCTTAGATTTCCTAACATCTGATTGCACAGAATCTCTACGACTGATAGGTTTTGAAGCAAATGTCTGAATATCGTACGGGAACTGTACTTTGTTTTTCATCAACAGCTCAGCAATATCAGTCCCAACGACCATCTGAAATATTAAAACCGGATTAGTTTAAATTCACCTTCATGCAAGTTACCTCATTCCATACCCCGTTTTGGCGCAAAAGTAAAATTAGCAAATTCCACATGAGAGTAAATGACGCCTTGTTTGCTTGTCCAACAGAACAAATACTGTTAACCGAATTTTGTCGAGACCGGAGTGTCATTGATGGAGGCCCCAAACGAATCTGATCCTCACAGAACTCAATGATCGTTTTCTTGTGGGTGAGCCCCCTAATAAGTGGTCCAGGGAATGTTTGGAATAACCGACGATTAGAATCGTTCGCTCCAAGTTTCAAAATTTTAACTATATTCGTAGTACCATTCTGTGAATATTTCGGTTTAACACAAACAAAAATTCCAGCCGAGAGCGACACTGAGGGATGCTCGTTTGTGAACTTGCAAGGTGTCGATCTCTGGGGATCTTGGATTGACATTGATTCATCCAACAAATTGATGGACATGTTTTCGTGCCTGAGGAAGTAGATTTTGGTAAATATTTGGTCTTCAAAGTACACTGTTTTACTGAATTTTAGAGTCATTCATAATTCTTGGTAAATATACTTACTACATGCATTACAATCTAATGTGCAAAAATGAGAAAAAAGCAACTACGAAACTATAAAACAGCAGATGTGAATGGTGTGAGTAATTTAAAAGCTTTTTATGGGAAAATAATGAAACAAACACACAATTTATGTATATGCGCTCAAGGTAATGCGGAGAGTATGAGTATCGAAATGATTACTTACAAAATACCTTAAAAATGCTTTTAATATTTTATTTTTAAATTTGAAATGAAATTGCGCTTTTTGGTAAAATTTAAATCTTGTGGCACACCAGGAAATAATTCAGTTGCAAAAATAGAGCTTTTCTGTTCTGCTTTTATGCGAATTTCAGTTGTTTTTCTGTTTCTGCAGCTGATTTCTGGTGCGGCATATGGTTACTACATTTTACTTTTTTTTAATATAAGAAACCAAATCAATGAAAAGCACAATTTCACCTCAATCTCCTCATTGCTATTACTACCCAAATTATAGTTTACGATTACTTTTCATTTATCAGCAAGCCGAAGTGAACGTTTACATTGTGTTTATTACGAAACAAAACATCCCAAGGTACTCAGAAAAAAACGATAAAACTTTTATAAATCATAGCTGCGAGTATACTGCATCACTGCACATATACACAAAAATTAAACGAGCCTCCAAATGAATACAAAAAAATATGGGCATGACACAGCCAAATAAAAATCGCAATGTACACCAGAGATATAGAGAAATACATCCTTTTTTCGAGTGTTATGGTTCTTGTTTTAATGTTTTAGATCAAAATTTACCATTAAAATTGAATATATATCATTTGTTTTACGTTTTTTTTATGCAAAGTAAATAAAAGAAGAATTTAAGCACCTTGTTGTCTCCGAGTATTCACTTTGAGCATAATATGATCGATTCGAGGTGGGTATTAGGTATCCACCGGGCAGTTGGTGGTGCTGAAGATGTTGCGACAAGTTTCCAGTCGATGGTCCACTACCTAGGTTATATGTGGATGCGTCCGCAATCATTGACGAATTTAACGATGACCGATGATAGTCGTTCGGCTGCTGGAGGTACTGTCGAACTGCTTGAATGCTATATCTGAATTTGTTTATTAGATTTCTTTAATTACTTCCAGGCCTCTTAGTGCCATTGCTTTTATTCTTTTTTTTACATTTTGCTTTCAGATTTTATTTCTTGTGAACGATAAAATAATTACAAATAACGAAAAATAAGGTAACTGAAAAAGGTATACTGAAAAAAATGATAAGAAATATGGTGATGGATATGAATGGTTAACGCAACTTAACAAGAAGGGTTTTGTTAGGAAATTATTACAACGGAAATCGCACTCGCAACCATAAAATTGTAAAACAACGAAAGTCTCTCGGTATGTAAAAGCACATATGTACAAGTACATATGCACATTTTAGGTGATGTTCGGTGGTATATTACATACACCAGATATGCTCTTTTCAAAACCAGTTAATATGCCAAACGTCCTTAATTCTAGGAATTTTTAAAACGCTTTCAGGATTATACTAAATATGATCATTGAAGCAATTTGCGACAGATAGGTATGCAGAAAAAATTTACTTGACATATGTATATCTGCTCCCAATATATAAAAATACGTGCGAAATTTTAGTTCTGCATATTTCAAAAAAAGGATAAAGATTATATTTATTATTAAACCAATTAGACGATATGAACATCGAAAATCTTTGGTTTCAACAAAATGGTGCCACCAGAAATTATTTCTCTACTGCACGTAAAATTACCAGAGCGCATCATTGCACCACTAAATTGCTTCAAGTTTCTTTCTCCGATGTATTTAAAAAATAAATAAAAAAATACATACCAATGAAAGTCAAAAGGGTTTTGCCGCAAAGTAAGAAAATCATAATAAGAGCATTAGGTCATGCAGCAAAAGCTGTTGCCTGTATTTGAGCGACATAATTTAAATTTAACACTTTGACTGCCATACTTATCACCCATATGTGGGTGACATGGCAGTCAAAGTGTAATACTGAATATGTAGTAATATTTTCTTTTTTTTTAAGGACCCTTATTTCGTCTCTCACAACTTTTACAAAAATTGTCCAACGAAATTTCACAGAAGAGTGCTTTTATTTTTTCCAACAGGAAAAAACTCATAACTTTAATGACTGTGTTTTTGCTTTAATAACCCTGCAGTGTTTTAAAAATTACTTCGAAAGCCTAATCTTATAAATGAAGTAATTTACAAATTCACTCATCCAATAAAATTCCTTTTTACATATACCACACACCCTCCAATCGTACTCTATTTATCTTACGGCAGGAAGCTCACAAAATAAAAACGATTTCTTACCTTTCCTTGTCGTTGTTAGCCGAGCTTCTTCCGGAGTGAACCGATTCCCGGCCGTCATTGGTCATCATATCTTGACCCTGAATTTGGGCATAGTACTTATGATACCACTCTGAATACGCCTGTGGATTGGTTCGGCGCAACTGCTCATAGTACTTCTGCTGCTGCTGATAGTACATATCGTAGCTGTAGCCAGGCGGATAATTGTACATATGCGCGTATCTAGGATCCTTTTCCCGCAATCTATCTTTTTCTCGTTCATTCCGACTCTTCCTATAATCTTCATCATAGTCACTACGATTTTTATCCCGAAGATCGCGTTCACGACGACGATCGCGATCATCCCGATATTCTCTATCACCACGTCTACGGTCCCGTTCACGATCTTCACGATCATCGCCCCGCCTATCACGCCTATATCGTCTGTCCTTTTCGTCCCTTCTATATTCGTTATCATAACGATCACGATCGCGATCACGGTCTCTGTCGTTACGTCTACGCTCGTATCGCACCGATCCTTCGGTTTCGTATCTCGAATCGGTCTCGTATCGATTTCGGTCGCGATCACGATCAAATCGCCCACGATCTCGTTCTCTATCGTATTTATCTCGTCGTCTATCGCGATCAAATCTGAAATTTATTACCATATTATTGAAAAAAGGATATAATATTAATAAATATACAATACCTTCTGTCACTTCCATCCTCCTCATCATGGTAACGATCACGTTCCCTGCTCTCTCGCTTCTCCTTCCTGTCCCTATCCTTGCTATCACGACCTCGATCATTTCTTACACTACCCTCCCTGTATCTTCGCCTTTCCCGCTCACTAGAAAGATCCGATTCTTCGGAGTCATATCTTTCTTTTCTCTTATCTTCTGGACGTCGTTTCTTATCCTCAGATCTCTTCGATTTATTGAGATAAGCATTACGATCCCTGTGATCACTTTCATCATTTCCAGTTGAGGCATTTGATAAGTCCTTCAAGTTGGTATCAAGAGTCAGATTAGACTCAGTCTCGTGATTCGCGCTCTGCCCTCCAACACCATCCAAAGTGTTGGCTCCTTCTATGGGTTCTTCTCGCGTAATTTCGACCTCATGTTGGTAACCTTGATGCTGTTGTTGTTGCAGATGTTGTTGCAACTGCTGCTGTTGTTGATCTTCGAGATTTTCCCCGTCTAATTCAACCTCACGCTGCTCCGCCCCTTGGCCCATTAAACCATTTTCAACTCCAGTCACAACTCTTTGCACTTGTACATCGCTTTCGCCAGGTACTAAGTACAGATTGCGATCGGCGGTTATATCGATATTTGCCGAAGAGTTATCTTCAACAGGTGGCATATTTGTGAAAGCGGACCTTGGTGATGGTATGGTGTCCTGCCCATCAGCCTGCCTTTCCATATTTAGATCAGAAGCAACCAGCTCAGTTCCAGGTATCATGCGATCTAGCCCTGGAGGTATATCTGATTGACTTCCGGAGCTTTGTTGACCAGATTCTACCTCAGGTTGCCCCAGAACAAATCTCGATAGTCCAGGAGGAGGGAAACTATCGAATTCATTATTTTGCTCCTGAATACCTCTAATATCCTGTCTATTATTGTTATATCCCTCCTCCGACAAATGGCTCGTCTGGAGGTACCGATTCCTATCATTGCTAGGAGCAACTTCCTGATTTTCAACCTCAAAATTTCTATCCACCACTTCAGAGTTATCTGGAGCAAGATACTCCTGATTTTGTTGGGTCTGAAATTCTTCTGGAGGCGGAGCAAAAAATTGCTGGGGTGCAACGGCAGGTTGTTGGTTGCTTTTAGGAGGACCCACCAGACTTCGGTGATGCTGGGCAACACCTGTACGCTTGTAAGGGTTATTAGAAACCGCCGATGTTGTCTGCACAATAGGCGGTGGTGGGGGTAGAACGGAATTTGCACTGCTGCTTAATTGCGGTGGTGTTTGCGAAGGCGGTGGTGGTAAATTTGCAAGTCCTGGGGACTGACTATTAGCAGGATGGGGTGCTGTAGCATTTCCCACTACCGGAACAGGATTTACGACCTGATTAGGAGCCGGTGGTAGGGATTTAGTACCTGCTGCCGGCTGCAAAATAGGTGTTGATTCTCCAGACACAGAGGGACTAATTGCATACTGTCTCGGAGGCTGTGCTACAGGTTTTGCTTGAGAAACATAAACTGGACTTCCAACAGAATTCTGACTATTCTCCGCAGGCTTAGAATGAGGTACTGACCCTGGATTCTGCCCACCTTCTAAGGACTTACTTGTTGGTAGATAAACGTTTCCAGCTACTAGATGCTGTGTATTTTCCAAAGCAGTATCCTGCGATAGAATCTGCTGATTTCGTTGCGGGGTTGACACAGGTGTTGAATGCACCATTTGCTGATTTGGTTGACTTTTCAGCGATTGAATTGAGACTGGATGTTGCCCGAAAGGTTGTGCAAAGGGTCCAGGGTTATAAGAGTGGTCGTCATAGCTCTGAATTTCAGGACAATCATTAAGCAAATCCTGCCTTCCAAGAACTGGGGAAAGATCAGGTTTTGGATAACGTCCATCGTAGTTCTGACTAACAGGACTATCGCTTAATACATCCTGTCTTCCAGGATTTGGATAGCTATTAGCATTATCCTGTCTTTTATGTTCCCCGGGCAAAGATACCGCAGGTTTCTCTTCAACACTCCACTGCCAGTTGTCGTTTGGCTCGGTTTTGAAGCTCTCTTCGATCAGATTCTGACTAACATGTTTTAAGCCATCGTCCACTCCCACACCCACGACTCCCTGCATACCCTGATTATTGTCGTTCCAATCAAAATCGCCCCAACCATCGTTAGTTTGATTATCGACGGAATCAAGCCCTTGAGCTGGAGCTTGAGACATTTGCTCACTTTTTACGTACTGCGAAGGATTTATGGGACCATTTGCCTGCACAACGGCTGACTGCCTGCTCTGAGTTTGCTGATAAGATGCAGTCTGAAAGGGGGGCTGCTGCTGTTGCTGAGGGTTCTGCGGGGCCGGAGGGTATTGTTGCTGGTGCTGCATGTAATTAGCAATACTTGGCTGCTGCTGAGACTTGGCAAAATATGGTGATGATTGCTGTTGAGTGGGATTCTGCCGTTGCCAATTTTGAGTGGGATTTCGAACAGCTTGCTGGAGGGGTGTTTGACCAGAGGAGTTATACCAATTGTTTTGATTCTGTGACGGTTGCGATGTTTGACTATTGTAATTTTGTTGGTGCCACTGTTGAGGAGGAAGTTATACTTAGTTTTAGAAGAATACTTTATTTCTGAATGAAAATAATGAACGAATAAATTGTAAAAAGTAAAATGAGTGTTAAAAAGTTAGATGATTACTGATCTAATTTCTTTTGGGCACCATTTTTTTCTTTATTTATAAACGTTTTTTATTTATTAGTTAGTTATTAGTTTTGCCATCACCCGCTCTCCTGAGTTTTCCTAAAATTCGGATCCTAGGAATAGTTATTTATAAATACATATAAATAAATACTACACCTATCGAAATTTTAAATATACCAATTCCTACCGCAACAACTTAAAAGATTACTTTTAATGTAATGGTGGCGGTCAATCTAAATAATGGCTACCATGAAGGTTCCAAGCTGCAGAGGAGGCAACCGAGGAATGAGTATGCAATATTTTAATTTTCCTATATAGCCTGATAGACTAGATTTCGTCAGACTAGATTTTGTTAGTGCAATAATAGTCTCAACTGTCCATGGCTTCAATTTCGGGCGAATTACTTCTAACCTTCGCAGAGCCTTTTGCATGTTTCTGTATCTATCCTATCGGACTTCTCGAAAGTTTTTGATAGTTTCTTTCAAACAAAGTTATTTCATGAATCTTCTAATATTTTTTTTATTGTTCATCTTCAGTCATGGCGTTGTTGGAGACTTCTTATCAAAGAGATCTCGATAGTTTCATTAATATTTTTATTTATTTTACTACCTCATTAGTATTTAAACTATCAGCCTTAAATTTAGGTGTATCACTATTTTCTTGGCCCGGGAAGTGTCTGAGAATATCCTTACCAGTACCTTTGTTTTTTGGAGTATTTATTTTAAAGTAGTAAATGAAAAATTATAAATTTTCATGCATTTTTGCTAAAGAAATTTATACAAATCAGTTGTAGGGTTCTAGTTCAAGACATGCTAAGAGTTAAAAAGTTAAGACAATTTTGTTAGGTTCACGTAGTCAATTGGGAGGCTTCTGAGCCCCTGTCCGAGGCGAGTTTTATTTGCATGCTAATTTATGTTAAGTATCAGCAAAAATGTGTTACACAATACTCTTCGAACGGTATAAATAATTCAAAAAATACTCGAAACTGGTTAAGCAAAAAAAATTAAAAAAAAGCTCTACGGAAGCAAAATTAGTGGTCTCCGACATTCTGGGGAGCTCGCACTCGTTGTAAAAAATTGAGCGGTGACGAGTTGTGGCAGGGCACACCACCGCCACGGACCAGTGAGGTCGCTCCACGGCGCACGGAGGTAATAGGAAAATACAAGAAAAACTCGGTAACAATTCACTTTCAAAGAGAAGCACAAGGTGGCACACATTTACCTGCTGTTGACCACTAAACGCCGCTGAACTAGTTTGAGCCGCAGGTGGAGTGGGGCCCTGCTGCTGCTGCTGTTGCTGCTGGCGACTTTGCATCCATGACATTTTTCCTACTGATCGATTTTCAGCGGCCAGAGGGGAGTCGGGATTAACTTTTTTAGCACTCTATTAATTTAAGGTAGTGGAATAGGTGGATTTATTACATTTTATCACACGGGACAGTTGCTAGAGCCAAGGAAATTTCACAGTTTTCGTAGCGAGGGAGTTCAATGACGTCTTTTTCTGCAAAGATGTCACGCAAGGAGTTACGTGGAAAGGTGGTGCGCCTTGTTTACGGTCACATAACACAAAACCCAGGAATTTCACACAAGGAAAACAATTAATTGAGTCCTATTCGAGCAATGTATTATGTAAAATGGCCAAGAAAATGCGAATATCGGAGGGAAAATGCTTCGGAAAAATTTTTGTTGCAATCCACATCCAATATGCCAAGTTGACAGTTTATCGTTTACACCTGTCTCGCTTGCTTCTATTTGAACCACCTGTTTTGCATCTCGTTCTTCGAAATTTTCAGGAAAATGTCAAACACTCTTCTTTATTTCCCCTTTTTTCGCCTAGAATACTATTTTTTTCGTGGTATATCCGGCTCACTTTAACTAGTGGTAAACAAGCAAAACAAAGAGCGAGATGTATATATATACTATCGTTTATATTTGATGTGTTTTTACTTGTATGTGTGTACACTGAATGAAAGCAAATTTTCCCCAACCAATTCTGCCTACTCACAATTTTCCCTAAATTATGACAACTTAACGGGCGAATTTCACTGCTATTCTTAAAGATTTTACAATATTACAACTCTCTACACGTTCTGCACTAATTTAAACAGTTATTAAACGGGAATTTTCGACGAAAAACAGAGAGAAACGTCTCACGAAGTAGAGTGCCAGCTTGGAACTTTCATTTTTTCAGGGGATAGTTGTGTGCGTGGTACAGGGTGAGTGGGACACATCAGCTGATTCTAAACTTGTTATTTAGAGCACATTCTTAAAATATTTCTATCCCTGCAATTAAGGTGGCAAGAAACTGAGTGAAAAATCGAATAAAATTGGCTGCATTTTTTAAATTAAAGTAATAAAAATTGCTTCCTTAATGTTTACAGCGCCACCAACCATACTCCCTCCGAACCAGTCTGACATTTCTAAGCTTCGTGTATTGCCCAAATTGTGACAGAGCTGACGTGTGTAGTTTCAAAGGGACCCCTGCAAATAGCTAGGCCCGGAAAATTTTTAAAATAAAATAAAATTCTGTCGTGTAATATGATCGCTGGCAGTGGAGATTAATGCTAAAATTTACAACCGGTCGGACGATAATAAAGGAATTCCAGCAAAATGGCTCTTCTTACGATGATAGCTCGAGTAATCGACGGGTTACCTCTCGTCGGCACAATGCAAGATGATGAACAGGTATAAATTCTTTTTTTTTCAGCTCATTTTGCCATTTTTCAAAGCAATTCCTTTTTGTAGTCGGGCAGGAGCATCTTAGAATACCAGAATCAGGCCAAAATGCTGTTTAGAAAGCTTGGATCACACTCACCACCGAGATGTAGCATCGAAACTGGGCCGTATCTTTTTCAGTAGGTTTTGCATTTCGTCACCTTTTCGATGGATTTCTTGAACTTGCAATTAACTATTTTTAGCTATTTAATTGAGAACGGCGTTTGTTATCTTGTTATGTGCGATAAAATGTACTCGAAGCGGCTTGCCTTCAACTATCTGGAGGATTTGGCGCAAGAATTCCATACACACTACGGCCGAAAGGTGAACTCGGTGACGAGGCCCTACGCCTTCATCGAGTTCGACGTGTACATACAAAAGGCGAGGAAGCAGTTGACCGACAGGAGGAGAAACATTAACACAATCAACACGCAGCTCCAGGACGTCCAGAGAATTATGGTGAGGTCACCTTTCCTCTATCAGAGAAGGCCCGCGAGAGTAATTGGGTTAATCGTTTCAGGTCCAAAATATCGATGATGTCCTCCAAAGAGGGACAGTTCTTTCAGGTAGGCATGCTCTGGTTTTTTGATCAACTAATGTTGATAGCCACAGCTTGAAATGAGTATAAATCGTAAAAGTGAATTATATTTTCTGCATCCTACAAGCTCGAGGTCGCTGTGTTTCCGAAATATCTCCCAACTTTGATTCTTCATGCAAGCTCAGACAATATTACAGTATTTATAATTGTTTAGTAAGCATAAAATTAACAAAAGGCGCTAAAAAATCCCCTTCAATCGCGTTTTGATAAGCAGAAAACTTATTTATGAATGCTGCACGAATGAGAAAATTACGATTAGCAATTTATGTTTTTATTGCACCGGAAATTTATCTTTATCAATTAACTACTCGTGTAATTTTTGATAAAAACAAAACATTCAATCAACTGCTTTGCTGGTAATTTATTCATTAGGATCAAACTAATCTCTTTTTACCTGAAGATATGTAATATATTTTCGCTTCTAAATATTAAAAATAAATTAAGCACTGCTATACATTAAAATTTGATCACTTAATTGAATTCCAAAATGTTATTCATAGGTTTTAAACTAATGATCCCGAATATCCCATACATACTTAATTATACGGAAAACTTGGACATCTTTTAAAATCAGGAATATTAAATTCCAATTTAAATTTCTTCATCTTGTTATTTAATATTTGACTAAATACTCCAATATACAGAGATACGATTAAAAAAAGTATTTTGAAGTCACCAGAATAGTAACAGTTCCCTTTTCTTTTCTTCTAGAATTGGACACAAAAACCCAGAACCTCTCTATGATGTCCCAAAAGTACAAGAAGGACGCGACCTATCTAAACAGGAAGTCAATGTACGTTAAAGCGGCTGCAGCCGGAATAGTGCTATTCGTGTTCATCTTGTACTTCTGGATACTGTAATAAGGTGGAATCCAAGGCGTGCAGGAGACGATTATAGCCCATCTTTTTAGCAAAAGCAACAAAAAAGCCTTGGAGACAAGAGACAACTTCTTTTTTTTTTTTGTATTTATGGTGGAAACAAGGAATTCGATTAAAACAAAAAGAGCTGTTGGTATTTGGGATGTGCGTTGACTGTAAAAACAACAGATATTTTTAGGCGGGGAATATTCCCAATATATTGTTTTTTTCGTTACCCCTATAACTATGTACACTCCTGGTATATTTTGATTTTTAGTAATATGATTAAGAAGAATTGAATAAAATTTATTTTAATTTACACAAGAGCGCGAGTATTGCGATAACAGAAATGTTCTATTACGGCATGCATAAGTTGCAATTATAAGATAGTTTTTGCAAGTTTAATACATTTAAAATGATAGCAAATAACTAAATGTATTCAGACAATCCTGAATAAACCTAAAAACTAATGTGGTGATGAGCGATAATCACATTAGGGATTATTTTTCCGTTTTTTGTTATCTTATAGGGTACCGAGATCCTTAATTTGTGGCTCATTTATAGCCATTTAAAAAAAAAAAAAAATTGCTCAAAGGCTTAAGGTAAAGGAAGGGATTATTAAGAGAATTATGGCCAGCTAAATTCATATCTCATCTGCCTCTACACTTTTAGCCCATGTACTCTTTTAGAGTTAATTCAGCGTTCTGCTCTTACTTCGTTGTTAATCAACCTCTTGATTATTGCAATAAAGTTTTTTTGAATCTGTTGATCAGCTTCTCGACAGTTTTCTAATGTTGGAAATTGGCGCTGATTGGCCCAACTTGTAGAGGCATTATCAGAAACTGAATCGGCCATTACTCCCTTAAATCTATACTAAGTAATTTCTTCTTCAGTTTCATTCCCATCTTCTGAGTCGGATGATAGAAGATCCCAAAGGCGCTCATCCGCAAACAATAAATTTCCAGGCTCCTTCTCAAGTTGTTCTCGTTTAATCCTCCGTTCCTCTCGCTTCTTTTCGATCGCAAGATTCTCCAGTTTGATTTCAATATCTTTTTCAGTTTTTACAGTGATTTGTTCTTGCTTTATTTTTTCAATTCTATTTTTGTGGAGGGTATTCAACGAATCCCGGTACTGTTTTGTTTCCGTCTCAACGTCTTCGTCTGTAAGAGAAATTTATTTAGAAAATCTTTGCAAAGTTTGCTACTTAAACTACGTTTATGGAGTTCATCGCAGAAGTTATCTGCCTTCACACTAAAACTATAGATAAGATCATTTTAAAAATGTTTGTGAAACTGAAAAATCTTCCAATATTTAAAATTTGCTGTCTACAAAAAGAAACAGGGTGATTATATAACGAGACTCATATTTTTAAATTCTTGCTAGCCTTGCGAAATGTTTGCTTTACTTCATTTTAAGGCTTAAATTCACAAACCAACATAAAAATGGGATCTTAGATTCTTATTTATTTCCTAAATTTCTTTCTTATCCACCGGTGATTCTATAGGAAAATAGTTTTATTGTAGGATACTTACCACTTCTAATTACATCAAAACAGCCCAGGGAATCTTCGTAGCACACATGTATGCAAGGGAACTCCACAATGATTTTGCCAGCTAAGTTCTCCTTGAGACTCTTCTCACTGTCCAGCAGATAGAACCGCTCCTTGCACCTTTTGATCCCCTCGGCCTTAAGCAGAACCTTCAAACTTCCCATGCCCTTCGACTGGTAAAACTCTAGAGCCTTCCTCCCGGCTTCCGGAAGCTCAACCGCCGCTTCCGGGTTGATGTACTTCTCCAGCAGCTTACAAATAGCCTCCTCCTCCGAGCACTTCGCGTCCTCGAATTTCAAATTAGCCGCGTTTGTGAAAATCCATTCGACACGCCAAAAGAGAACTTTTGACTTTTTGTCACGACAGGTCGTATTTATCTTTCGTCTCGTGAAGTTATCGAGCAAAAATCGGAGAGTGGTGCCCCGTTCGAGCGCGGAGTTCCTGAGGGCGAAAAGGTGCGGTGGCAGGACTTTGTTGTATCGCGTGTATCGCTTCACTTTGTCCCGCTTGCGGTCCTCCACGTAGCGGGTGCAGTCCTCTAGGAAGGTGTAGTCGCTCAGGTAGTCCATTTCGGTCATTTCCTTAAGCGGTATGAATTTCGTTTTGTCACGGATCCCCGAGCAGCCGAGCTCCTTTTTGTGGATCTGCAGGCACGAGAGGCTGCAGGTCTTAACCTCACATCGGGGGCAGGTGTACTTTGCGGCGGTGTAGGCACAAACTTCACATTTTCCTAGTCTGGGATTTCGTTTTTTGTGGAGAAACGAAGTTAGGGAAAAAATCTCTTTCGGAATTGAGCTGCCCGAAACTTACCTGGAGATTTTTATGGAGTCTGCTGAATTTGAGTCCGAGTCGCTGTCCATTTTCAAATGCCGTTTCATTGCTAGGCCGGCTATCATTTAAAGAACTTTTGCAAAGACTAACGGAATAGAACAAAACGGTTTTATTTTATTGATGGCCAGTTAACTTTCTATTGACTAATTGCTTTTAAACCACGTGAAGTTCCCCGTTTGTTTTCGTTCCGTCTCACTTTATTGTATGCGAGAAATTTGATTGCCATCTCTTTTTGAAATTTGACACTTACCAAGATTTCTCTCAGCTGGCAAGGCTGTAGAAATCTCGTTTTAAAACAATTCACAATAGACACTTCTGAATTTCAGCACTGAGCTAGTTTTCTCTAAAATGCGAACTGATGGCGAATGTTTGTTAAAAATTCTTAATCTTTAGGAAAAAGGCCTAGGTCAGTTTCTACAGCTTGTAATTTGCAATATTCTTCTTTGAACCTTTTTAAGTTTTATAACTATCAATTTGCATAATAATAATTTTTTTCCCCGAAAATCTTATAATTTTTGAGATAATGGAGAAAAACATAAATTAGATTTACATGAAACATTTGACTTTTTATATTTTATTTATTTTCTTTTTACAACACAAATAAATTTGACTCATTACAACTTACATTTATTAGCCTCGAAAGAAAAATGTAAAAGATTATTTTCTAAACATGACGAATGTTCTTATTTTACAGCAGGTGTTATTTATCATAGATATTTGCTTTTGTTTTATAACTTGTTTAATATACTTTTATCTTTAATTTGGTTTGCAACATTGCAGTGATTTTATTATTAAGATCATTATTTTAGTAGGTATTATCTGCTAATAATATGTGATTAACTCGCACAAACCATTCTTTCGTCTTTAAGTGCTATTTTAATATTATTAAAATCAGCGCTTTTCTTCTCCTTCCTCGTTTAAAAAAGCTTAATTAATCAGAAATACTTTTTGCAGTCTTCAGCTTTTAGAACTTCCTCCTCCGACCGTTCGGCGTTTGATACACGCAAGTTCCCCGGGCCAGGAAATGCCCGAAATCCGTTGAAACTGTTGCAACATATTGCAATCAATAAATTCACCCGCCACTGTCGGCTGGCAACACTTCTGGCAACACGATGTGGCGGCCCGCAGCCAGCACGCACCTGGTGCAACAATTGGCGCAATTGGCACGCGGCGGCAGTGCGCGACGCCTTCGCCTTGTGGTCACGATGTTCAGCGCGGCACGTGTCTGCGGGTTCGCCTCAGTTTCGAAAGAGTCTCCGTTGCGCAGCGGCGCGGGGCAGATGAATCGACGCAGTTTGGACGCGTCCTACGAGGTAAGTGTGCGCCTGCGCTTGGTGCTACGCCGCGCCGGAAATTGGGACAGCTCGCAGCTCACCCGGGTCTCTTCCGCAGGACGCTGTCAACGCTCTGAACGGGCTCCAGTCGAACGCAGTTACCGTCCAGAAGGCAGTTAACCGCCAACTGAATAACCTGGATGACACCGTTAGATACCTGAGGAGGACCGGACTCTCCCTGGAGGACCTCGACGGACTCCCGGTGATCCACGTCGCGGGAACCAAGGGCAAGGTGAGTGACTTGGCGCTGTTTTTGCTTCCGTTCTGCTTGATTACTTGGAGGTGAGCTGGGCAGTGTTGCAAGATTTTAGGGCCGCGGGTGTCGAATTCAGTTTTAAATAATTCAAATTCTACTCCCGCCTTATCGCGGACAGCGATAGCCCTGGCTTAGATTACTTGACCCTTGCGAGTTATCGCTATGGCTATTACGTCGCTGTTAATCGCGTCGAGTTGTGTAATTATTTATCTGAGCGAAATCACTGACCAGCCAACGGCCCGGAGTAATCCGATATTTGTTTGCGGATTTAAATGACTTATTGGGTTTAAAATCACGTAGTATATCGTATTCTACTCGTCAATTCCTTTCATTTGAGGAGTGTTTGTTCAAAAGGAGGCTATTTCCACTTTTCGTCATTCAAAGTTTTTTTTTTTACTAATTCCACTTCTAATCTGAGATCCTACATAAAACTGTCCTTACTTTTAATCAAAAGTGTCTAGTTTCTTACTAATAGTAGTCCCATTTTTATTGTCCCAATCAAAAGGGGCTATTTCCATTCCAAGGAAAGCTATTTCCTTTGGCTTTGATAATTTTTCAAAAAATTGGGAAATTTATAAAAAGTTCATATCGAAGAAGAGGGTTTGATTTCTGAAAGTTTTTTTGTGTGTCAACTGTTATTAAATTTATTTTTTATGCAGTCCTATTCTTGCATCCGTTCAAATCGGATCGAAAAGAGCTTAAAATTACCACCTTTTAAATTGAAATTCCTTAATAAAGTTCCTAAATTTTTCACAAAATCATTTCAGTTGCCTTTTTGAATTATTTCGTTGAAAGTGGTTAAAATAGTCTGATAGAAAAACCCAGCCGAATTGTTTTGACGTTATGGACGCAAAAATTAATTGAAATTAAAGGTAACTTAAATGAATTTGTGAAAACTTTAGTAACATTTACTTATTAATTAGTGTAAATACTGATCAAAAGAGTGCTATTTTCATGGAAATTGTAAATTGTCTGATCAAAAGGTGCTATTTTCATTTTTGATTGTTTATTATTTCTTTGTTAATAATAATACTGGAAAACAAATTAGCTGAAAAAAAAGCATTGCCTTCATAAATAATCTTATTGAAAAAAACAGCTGCACATATACATAAATAGTGACCACTAAACATTTTTATCGTTTTTTGTAAAGTTTGCTTATGGCGGAAAAATCTCCTTTTGAACAGACACTCCTCATTTGATACCCATATTAAGAGGGTTATGAAAAAAAGGATATTAAATGAAAAATTACTCCAATAAGTTGTCTTGATATTTTTTTTTCCTCAATTAATAAAATGACTATCCAGAAAGATGTCACACAATCAGTTGTGTACATTTCCGAAGAAGACCAGAAGATTTATTGCGTAATCAACGATTTATGAGCAATTTTCTGAAAAATCCACACGGGGATTGTTTTCATCAGCCGGAGACGTTCTATTTTCCTTTTGTTTTCCAATATTTCCTCTCTGGTTAACGTATTTTTTTTTGTCGGCGTCTTGCAACATAACCTTTAGTATGAAACCAATATGCTAATTAGTAAACTATTCTGCCAAGAGCGAAACCCCGAGACTTTCGCGTACAAAATAACAAGCAACTGGGCATAGGGTCGTCGGACAGTCGCAGTCCCCTGGAAGGCAAAACAGAGGGGGAATGACACCAGGGAGATGTTTTTCTGAGCAAAATAATCGCTTGGGGCAAAAACTAATAAATCAATCAATTAATGCAGAAAGATCCAACGTATACAAACTTTCAAAGCTGTAGCTGAATTTTTCAATTTGCAATCAAATTATTTTTGCATCAAATTTCAGGGATCAACATGTGCCCTCACAGAATCTATCCTACGATCGTTTGGTGTAAAAACTGGCTTTTTTAGTTCACCACATCTTCTCTCAGTGACTGAAAGATTTCGCGTCGATGGCGAACCAATAAGTCGTGAGGACTTTGCGAGAAATTTTTGGAAAGTCTACAATGCTCTCATTCAGCAGAAAGATCACGATGAAGACATGCCACCGTACTTCAAATTCCTGACGATCGTATGTTTCCATGTTTTCCTAGAAAAGCAGGTCGACGTTGCTATCCTCGAGGTAGGAATTGGAGGCGAGAAGGACTGCACAAATATTGTAAGGTAAGTTATCTATGAGGAAAACCCTTTTTCAAGATTTCTAAAGTAGAAATATTATAAAGAAATACGAAAACAGTTGGAATCACTTCTCTCGGACTGGAGCATACCCGGCTGCTTGGAAACACATTGGAGCAAATTGCGTGGCAAAAAGCTGGCATCATCAAGCCAAATTCAAACGTATTCACTTCCCCACAACCGGAGGTTTGCATGAAAATGATCGAAGAACGTGTTAAGGAGAAAAATGTAAAAATAACGAAATTTATTAACTTTCCCTATTCATTGTCCTAGAGCTATAATTATATGTATATAGCTGAATAGCCGTAATTTGCGACGAAGTGCTTAAATTGATCCTAAATGAGTTTTTGGACCATCTTGCAGGCTAAATTGTTTGTGGTGCCCGATTTCAGTCAGTACAAGTGGAAGTTTCCTCCGCAGTTACAAATGACCAACAAAATTCAAAAGCTGAATGCATCATTAGCTATTCAGCTGGCGTATGACTGGCTGAAAAGACATAAGTTGGCGCAGCTAAATGGATTTGTGAAAAAGCTGAATACAGATGGAATCACGTTGGAGGTCTGCGACAGAACTACCACGGGTTTAGAGCAATGCTTCTGGCCTGGAAGAGGGCAAATAATTCATTTTTATAAGCAAAGGTTAATTGAGAAATTATTTTATTATAAAAAAGATTTTCAACTTTTTTTTTCTATTGTCTCATTAGGTTTTATTTGGATGGTGCGCATACAAAAGAAAGTCTCGAAATGTGTCTTGAATGGTTTTTGGAACAGACGAATCATAGGTAATTTTGATTTTAGAATACTCTTTAACATTTAACCTTTATTTTCATTTTACTTTCAGCCACCTCAAGAAGTGCTTAATATTCAACGCTGCCGGTGACAGAGATTCGAAACAACTTGTCCGAATAGTTAGCAATTACAGAAAACATTTTAAAATGGCTCTATTTGTTCCTAACGTTCCATTTGAGACTGGGCATAAATGTGCAGACAATAATTCTTGGGGTCTCGAGGAGCAGAAGAAAAAAGCGCGAGAGCACTGTGAGCTGTGGATTAGTTTGAATGAAGGAGAACGTGCAATGCATTTTGGATGCATTTTAGACGCATTAAAATTTTTGCAAAGTGAATTTAATGGCGAATGTGAAGTTCTGGTAACAGGCTCTCTGCACCTGATTGGTGCCTCTCTACAAGCTCTCGAAGAATTTGATAAGGAAGTAGCAGTTAAGCTTTATTAATACTTAAAACTGGAGTTTGTACTTTATATATGTTTATTGTAATTTTCTGGATTTAATTACTTTTTTGAAACATGTTTTTCTTAGCTTATCTCACGCTGTGGTTTTGATTCATAAAATGTTTTTTGATCTATTTTGGTTTAAAAAAAAGGTTTTACAAAGCGAAGTGCTGTCTGGATTAAACATATTTTAAAGCGGTAAAAAATAATTTAGAAAATTTTTTTAAAGGATGCATTTTAGAAAATTTTTTTAAAGGATGCACTTTAAGGTCTAACTAAATAAAACGAAGATAATCTGCAGTAATCATAATAAATAACTTCTTCATAATTAAAACGAACGTTTGTTTAATCAAGTTAAAGTGTGCGATTTTTTCAAATAAATTGGATTTAAAAGAAAGGTTTAAGCTATCATTATGTTTCAATTATCAATCTTCGTAAATCAAAGTTCTCGAAGGAAAGTTGTATCCCTAGTTACGAGTTTAGACATATTACAAACATATTGAGGCCTATTCCAGACTCCGTCGTAGGAATTTCGAACACTAAAAAAACGGTATTTAACGATTTGAAGGGATCTAAATTTGGTATTTCCGTTGAAAACTGCATTACCTCTGTACGGAGGCAACAAACTTAACTTCACTCAGATTGTAAACTACCATTTTTTTCGTTTTCGTAATCTCTCCGACGGATTCTGGAATAGGCCTGATTATACGATATATTTTCACATTCTACAGTTTCATTCCTCAAAAAAAAAAAAGAGACAAACATATTTCTTCCTGGTCTTGCATTCTTAAAATTTTCTTTTAATCAATTTCCATTCTAAGCGGCTAGTAAAAATCGCAATTAATTTATGATAGCTGTGATTATTGTAAGGGGTGGCCAATGTTTAAATATAATAAAAGTACCAATTAGCGGAATCGGCCGCCTTTATCTCATTGTCAGCGAGAGATATCAATTGCTCTTGAGGTGATTCTTCTTTTAAGAATGAATCAAAATTACGTCAGTCGTACTATCAAGCACGCTTTTAAAGGTAATCGCACTTTAAAGAAAGATAAAAGTCGTGACAATTTCGAACTTCCTTTCTTCGATCTTTCCATAAAAGAAGCCATCGCATATCTTCACCTGAACGTATTCGCACGGTTTCGGTATGTATCTTCATATTTTGGTACTGGAGCTTCTGCTCCTCGGGTTCAGTGATGCTGGAATTCAAAGGATTGTTGGTGGAACTGACGCAAACGAGAAGGAGTTTCCCTACTCTGTAGGATTTATTCATTAATTTCTAACTATCGCCAATTACGAAAAAATGTTGAATAGGTGTCCATAAGGAGAACGGAATTTGAGGAAATGTTTGGATATGGAAATCACATCTGTGGTGGAGCTTTGATTGATAATCAAACAGTGGTAACGGCAGCGCATTGTGTTTTTGATAAATTGTACGTATTTTATTTGGAGAAATTCAAAATCTTAGTTTTGTTTTGAATCAGAAAGAATTTTTGTTTTATTTTAGTGGTAATTTCCTTGGTATGCCGAATTCATACACTATCGTCGTTGGATCAATTTATCGATCATTTCGGGAAACTCATGAAGTTGTAAGGACCTCAAAGGAGATCATCGTGCATCCGGAATACTCAATGGACACTATGTACAATGACGTCGCTATTATTTACTTGAATGAATCAATTGCAATTGATGGCATGTATGTGAATCCTGTCCCTTTGGCGGAGAAATCATTCCCTGAGGAGTCTTCTTGTATGGTCAGCGGATGGGGTCATATGAAGGTACTTTAAAATCAGTGATTTATTTCCTCGCGCAATTTAAATCATTGTTACATCGTTTTATCTATCAATAGATAGCAATCGGTATCGCAAAAACAATTGTGTTTTTCCCAATAATTGCCGAGTCTACTGTGTAAATTGTGATGAATACAGATATAATCAAAAGAGATAGCGCTTCTTTGGTGAAATATGTACTTTAAAACGGGTCTAACTTATGCTATCAAAAGTAATTATTTAGAAAACAATGGTTTGTTTGCCATGCTGTCATTAGATTTAGAAGAATGGAAATAGTGAACTTTCTATTTTGGATAATACTACACTCAAGAATTTTATGAGTCTGTCTCTCTATGCGTTATTTAGAATTTGTTATCGTGCAAGTAGTTTCGAGAAAAACGCAAAAGAAAAAGTTTAAACGGGAAATGCAAGGAATATTCGCTGCCGCGATCATTTCAATTGGCTGCAACTCAGGTAATAATTAAAACTTTGACATGTGGACACGCTTAAAATATTTTTAAAACTATAAATAATAAATCTAGGGAAAAAAATTGTTTTTGTTTTGTTTTGAAAATCTCAAGTGGTGTAACCCCTTAATAACACACATTAATTTTTCCCTTTTCATCCTATAGATTCCTGGATTTCAAGGAAAGTTCATCGCTGAAACCCTACAAAAAGCCAACGTTTTCATCCTATCAAAAACAGATTGCGCCAAGAATTACACTAAAGAGGATTATGTCGTTTCGGAAAAACAAATTTGCGTTGGTTAGTAGAAATTTTCCTTAAAAATACTCTACATTTTACTTAATTAATTTTTATTTTAAATATAAAAGGTGTTATCGGTAAGGAAATAGACAGCTGCCAGGGTGATTCCGGTGGTCCACTTGTTTGCAACGGAGTTTTAACTGGGATTGTTTCAACTGGAACAGGATGTGCCAGTCCTGGTTTTCCTGGAATCTACACCGATGTTCCGCAGTACCTAGACTTCATTAAAAATGCTAGGAAAAGTGTGAAAAAAAATAAAAATGTAAATTCTAAATTTATTACACCAATCTGATAAAATAGCAACAAATAAAATTGAAAAAAAAAAAAATTATAATAATAGTTTTTCACATGTCTGGCCATACGGGGCTCACGCCAATTTGAACTCAGACCATGTAAGAAATTGACATAACAATTGTCCTTAAAATTTGGATGATGCCAGAATAAATGAATTCTTCTAATTGTTTAAAACTTGTGCAACTCTAAAGAAAGATTGTGTTTTCCTGAGACCTTAAGCAAGAGTACTTGTAGAAGCAGATGTGTAAAACCTAATAGATATTATTATAAAACAACAATTTATTCAAATTGATGTGTTCAGGTCTAAAAATATTGATCTAATGGCGAGAGATCTAAAAATGTTACATCGGTTTTAACGTTTTATCTAAACCATCTTTTTTCAGAAAACAATTTAAAATTTAATTGATATTTCGTTTCTACGAATTTGGCAACACTCTTAAGCCCGCTCTATGAAGTAAGAAAAATATTTTAAGAAAATATCATTGCTTAGTTAATCGCAAAATCCTTGTTAACTATTGTGTAATTGTCTCATTTTCTACTCTGTTTTTTTTCAAATATCTTAAGCCAAATCCAAGAAGTGTCCACGAGGAGTGATCTTTTCTTTTCTACTCAGTGAATCAAGAAGGTAGCAAAATTCAAACCAACACTAAAACTTAAGGAAAACTTTCTCAATTAACTGTCATTCGTCGTTTTCTTTACATTGAGCAACAGCCACCAACTTTTGCCGGCAATGCTCACGATGTTAAAAGTTTTAACAGTTCCTCAGCACAATCCTCAAGGAAAGTTTTTTCTCATTTTCCCAATTTGTAGGGAGAAAATACTCCTTACAAACAACTGCAAAAACTTCTCTAATGGGTAACAAGAAAATTTTCTTAAAAAAAATGTTTTTTTCTTTCCAACTGAACAAAGTCCTCATCATACTCCGGGAAAACAAGGATGATAACTTTGGACTGAAGATTTATAAGAAACCCCCGCACAACCCTTTTTCCGGGACTGCTGCCACCCACGAGGGCGAGAAAAACTTCCTAATTTAATATAGGCTACAAAACGCCGAAGAAAATCGCCTTCCACTACCCCACCCACACCTGCGCCCACCCGCTCCCCGGTTCCGCGCTCCGTAGCCCCCCGAGCAAGCGAAATCACTTCCAATTAGGGTGATAAAGGGAAACCATTTCGCTCTAACGTTTATCGAGTTTATCCAATCCAAAAAGGCTGCGGGGGGTTGATAAGTGCCTGCCCAATCAGATCCGTGGAAGCCATCCACTGGGGCCAGGTGCCACTCCCACCGCCAGGGACAATCCGGCGCGCACATACCGTCGCACGGATTCCACCCCCGCATTGGTCCGTCGCGCCGGAGCGAGATAGCTGCTCTTGGTCCACACAGCATCCATCCGGTTCCTGGGCTTCCAAAATGGCTAACAGCTTTTCATTTATCTCCGCATTTAGCGCGGATTTTTTCTCTCATTACCGTTACCCGACACACGCCGGGAAATTCTTAGCTCCTCTGTGGTGGATGGAACCTTTCAGGGCCTCTTGCTTGGAAAATCCTTTTTATCGCGTTAAATCATTGCACGAAAATTCGTTTAGGGGCCGAGTGCACACCGCGCCCCGGACGACGGCTGCAGCGTGGGAGGCTGCCGCATTTCCCGCAACAGGAGCCAGGAGCACGTTCAGTTGGAGTTCTTCGATTGGTTCAATCGCACGATCCCGGGGAATTTCGTGGACTGCAAGACGCTCAAAAGGAGTGCTCTCGGGTGCCGAGGTGATTCGAAAGAAAGTGCCCAGGTGATTCTAAGGAAGTGATCTTTGGTTTAGTGAATGCTCTCACGATTTTGTTCTGCGGCGTGTTCTTGAGGTGGTGCAAGTCTTATGTTAACCATGCAGGATAGTTCCAAGTCCTTTCTGATCCGAGATTTACTCGGCGATTTGATTAATCGACACCATCAAACAGAAGGTAAAGGAGCAAATACTTTTAGTGAGGCTGTAAAAGCAACCGAAAATTTATATGCGGGTCAAATTGATCTTTACTATTTTAAAAGTGTATATAGTGTATTAAAACCAAAGATAATCAGGAAGAGTTACAAATCCACAAAATTGCAGGAAATTCATATTCACTAGAATTTAGCTTAAATTTAGTGTCCTATTAAATATTTATAAAATATTCAAAAGTAAAGACTATCTACGCAAAATTCTAAGACCAAAAATAATTTCTGAATTTTTATAACTAGCCCATACAACTGACAAAATTCTAGCTCCAGTCCTTTTATGACGAACTTTTCTATATATTATAATAACTTTTAAACTTATGGTACTTTTTACAAAATAAATACGAATGCCATTTAAGATTTGACAATCCATAACATAGAATAGGTAGTTTTGTCGCCTTTTCCGAGAAATTTACTTTTTAACCGACGTTTTCTTTAAAATAATTTGATTTGGAAGTGTGCGAGTTGGATCACGAAAAATTATTCGTTTATACGTATCTTACAAACTTTCGAATCTACACCTTTCAGTAAAACTTTGTTGTAAAGTTGTTAAGTGAGGGAGTTTTAAATTAGTGACAGGAAGACTGAAATTATAAAGGCACCTAGTGACTACGGAAATCTAAAAAATACAAGAAAAAATAGGTTTAACATTTCGATCGCCCATTTGACCAAACATGCTCGTACACACATTATTACTTCTATCTGTGCCATAGTTTTCAAAGTAGACATAGCTAAGATATTGATATTTAAATAATTAATAAATTATTAGCTATGGTATTGATAAATAAAAAAAAATTAATAATATTATTACACGTATTATTATTTTAAAGTCGATAGGTGTATAACGCTTCAAAATACGTAGTACTTTGACCTTTATTAAGTTCACAGTAATGAACCTAACTTATATTAAATAAATTGCTATTTACCTATAATCAAAAGTTTGAATAAAAGTAAATTTTAATATTAAAAAGTTTTTCTTTAAGATTCGCGTAAAAATTGATCTCGTAGTGAAATTTGAAATAAGATTTTTGTTTTCTTAAAAACTAATAATATTTGAAAAAAGAGGGTTATTATAAAATTTCAAAAATTACAAATGCATTAATTAGAAAAACGTTCTCT
Organism: Eutolmus rufibarbis; assembly: GCA_963920795.1. Classification (NCBI taxonomy): domain Eukaryota; kingdom Metazoa; phylum Arthropoda; class Insecta; order Diptera; family Asilidae; genus Eutolmus; species Eutolmus rufibarbis. Next base: position 44,302,782 of record OY987206.1, read on the forward strand.
TATATTTATGAAATGAACAACACAAATATTGTCCCACAGATTTTTATCGAATATTTGGTACTACCACGATTTAAAAGTTATATGTGCATTTACTAAAAACAAAAGTATAATTTAGATATGCAAAGTTTAACGTTTACTAAACTACGATTTTGATTTTTTTCTGATTAACTATTAAAGTTAATTAGTTTCAAGCAAATGTTTTAAGTTAAAGAGTTCGATAAACTAACACTTCTATGTAAAAGCAAAATGCCAATTCGAATTAACCGAATTAACTACTTTATTATTCTTTTGTGTAGTAAGTACCTCCACCTAAGTGCTTTTAGCTTTACTAATTTATAGCTAAGTAAAACTCTGCACTTGCTTGGATGGAAATGCAATTAACTCATTAAAACAATAGAAGTATTCTAGAAAAAGGGCTAGATGAAAGCTGCAAATGCAGTGCAATAATTCAATTCCTTTGAACTTCTCGAATTCTGCTCCGAATTTATGCAGAATCATGGTTGCGTCGACGGACTTGCACCAATTTGCAGCAAAGCAAGTGAGCTAAGTTGCATTAATGCACTGATGAGTGGTTGCACCCTGTTGAATTAGCGATGTTGATTCAGTTTTCAAAGATCTTTGTTTTCCGACTGAATTGTGCTCAGGGAGCAATGGTAAGAAGCATGATGCAGCATGGATAAACTTCAGTAGCTAATTGGAAAATTAGCATACACTTTTGTCAATTAAATCGCAGGATGAAATTTTGTAATAATAATCAAGACAGCTAGTCTTATAACATTGATTGCAGCAAACAATTTAGTTTCTATAAGCGACCGCGAAATATTACTGAAATTACAGTGCTTAACTACAAAAAAAAAAAAAATTACATTTCTAAAGCAATTGCAAAATTCTTATTTTTCGGTTAGTTCAAACGCTTGGTTTAATTTAGTAAATTTCTTTAAGAATTGATGGTATTTTCAAAATAAACGGCTAAAATGTAGGCTAAGTAAAATTACGATTAGGTTAGATTGAGAGTAAACTAGAATAAATAAATACAACTTAAAAAATTAAAAAGTTAAATAAACATCTTACATTTTTTAAAGATTGACAGAGCATCGTTTTATTCAAATTTACAACTGATCCTTCGATCGTGTTTGTGTTTTAGTCAGTTAACGTACAATCTAGGTACAATTTTAAGTCAATTAGTAGCTATTGCTAATTGTACATCAATTTAAAATTAAGAGAAGCATCACGCTTAAACAAATCCTTTCTACTTAAAACCACCCGCAAACGCGGACCTCATTAACCCGAGTTAATTATCCGCAAAACATTTTTTCCTTTCGTTATGAGCATACCAGCGTTTACGTGGTGGTTGTAAAATTGCATCTCGAGTGGACCGTCTTGAGAAGCGCTCATCAACTTCCAGCTGAGTTTCATTGAGTCGGCCTCATGCCATCGCCCGTGAGTCCACTCGACTCGCAGCCTCTATTCTGAACCATCCCATTATGATCCCATTATTTCCTCGTTTACGATCGGGATAGCCTCCTCGTCCTTTGTGCGCTCGTCCGCGGAGAGATACACCATTCAGACGGTTCCCATCCAAACAGGCTCCCCGGGAGCCACAATAAAAACGAAAGCCGGGACTCCGGAGCAGGAGGAAAAGGATTCGTCGGAATATGTACGCATTTCCGCTGGATATGCTGTCGATTGTGCTCACGTGTTCCTTCGCCGGCTTCCTTATTGAGTCCTTGAGAGGAACTCACGTGTCGATGGGATTTCCCCCAATTTGGGTTCGTTCGCTGCTCCCGCCCAGGCCGTGCTGGTGGGATGTGCCCGTTCCAAAATCCAAATGAGTTTTCATCTCTAAAACGATTCTGGGACTGTTTGCCAAAAAGTCACGTCAGCTCGCCTGGAGAGTTTGACTTAATGGCTGGAAAAGCACTTGCGAACGGATTTTAAGGTTTCATTAGGGATATTCTGCCTTGATGGCATCGGGCGATTGCTTTTAATTGGGAAGTGATTCCACTTCAGATATGGGCTTAATTTGTTATGAGAAACTCAGTAATTGAAGGCCCCACAAACCGTCCGTGGCTTTTTATGCCATTTAAGGCTCCAACTAGGCCGCCCTGTTAATTATGAATATTCTGCGATAACTTCAATTTATCAGGATCCCAATTATTTAACTTAATATGTACATGATTAAGCATACAATCATAGATATACACAATAAACGGAGCGCTAATGATCAAATTTAACTGCAGTATAGCAACAATATCAAATTTTTACCCTCTTCAAATATCACTACCAAAAATTGATAAGTGGGATATAACATAACAAATGGAAGGGTGTTTTATTAAGCTAATTATGAACTATTCACAGTAAAATTCCTATTAAACTTCCTACATAGAGTATCTTTGCTAATTTTTGGTTAAATAAAGCTTATCATATATACCAAAATATTAGTTTTTTGGAGCGCAAACTCGCTTAAAAAGGAAGGTATTTGTTTCCTTTCATAATAACTTGGCCTTATGAAGAGGTTGACGAGCCGCTTTAAAGCCAGAAGAAATTTTTGTTACATTGCCCTCAAATATAAAATATGTACAATGTATTTAATACCAACAGCAACAATTTTTTTTTTCAGAGTAATCGATTTGAGTATCAAAATGACAGCTTTATAAAGTGCAATACCAAAAATAATTTTCAATTTTTTCTAAAAATGTTGGAAATGATAGGTTTAGATTAAACGAAAACTTAGTTTGCATTACCTGAGATAAGTCATGCTAACTTGATAACCAAGCTTAACTCACACTTGGCCGGTTCTTCAATGATACTGGTGGGGCTTTGGAGAGTGCAAAATTTGTGGATTGTAATGTGAGATTCCAGGTTCTGTCCAGAGAAAGGAAACGCAAATTAGCCGGGGTGAAGCAGGAGCATCTTTGCGAGGTAATTGCCGGCCCTCGAGGATCGCCATTGTGCGAGGGCGCATGCATGGCTCAAGCCCGCTAAACTCCTGGCTTTGCATCGTTTTAACATTTCTTTCGTTTTTATTAAATTAATTATGCCTGGTGGCGTCTTAAAGGCACCTCGAGACGACGCACAATGGCGCGAGAAGAAGGCGGGCTCAGTGCGCCCCCGACCCCGTCTAATTCGCTTTGTGCCTCGCTTTTAAAAATAAATTTGCAGCTCAGTACACTTGAAGCAGATCGCGTTAATTCAAGACGAATCCTCGAGCGCGAGCCGCTCTCCGAGCCCGCGATTTGCAGCAGGATGTCGCCGCAGCCCGACGCTAAAGAGGACGTACGTGACAAATTGCATGGCAGCGCATCAAGGAGGATAATTGGCGAGGCTCCATGCCCTCCAGCCCCCGCAGGGAGCCCCTTAACCCGCTGAAAGTGATCCTGAAACGGATAATTTCGCTAAGGCATTCTTGTCCTAGTCACGAGCTGAAAGACTCAAAGACACTCCCCGGGCAGCCCGTTGTTAGTTTTAATTTCAACACAATTTAACGATTTTAAAAGCTTCCTCCCACAGCCTTTGTGTGGGCCGGAGCCACCCGTTGTTGCTTAATTTGCGGCGTCTTGCGCGGGCTCCCAAGACGCCGGCCGGGGAACCTTCGCCTTTATCTTGGGGCTGCTTCCGTCACCTTTCAAAGGAAGGCTGCATAAAAGGACTCCTCCGGTGTGCCTTTGGGAAGCGCTTAATTAAGGGCGCTCTCCCAACAATTCGCCAGGAAGTTGTTCTGAACCTCCAAGAGATCTGGATCAAGGAGAAATATTTCTGGGCTCTTGTGCGCCACAACAAGGGAAATAGGCGCATTGTTTTCCCGGATTTAAGCCGATTGTTACGTGCGAAGGGCCCTGGCTCTGCACGGAGTTAGGGCGTCTTGTGGCGCTGTTTGTGTTTCCCAAGACGGTTTCTTTGTTCCAGAGGTATTTGAGGATTGACGATGAAAGAATGCGTTTTTCATAAAGATTTTTACATACAGCGTCCTTGCAAATTCAGTTTTAAATTCCAAATTGCTGCTTCTCCTTCCAAAGTAATTTTACTGATGGGTTTAGTTCACTGAATTTGCACCTAATCGAATTAAAATGCTCAATTAATTTTGAATTTCGAATCTCTAATGTGAAGAACAATAACAAATAATCTAAATAACGAACTTCATTGACTCTGTATAACGAACATCCATAAAACGAACTTTTTATATAACGAACTCCTATAAGGTAAAGAGGTTAACTTGGAAATATGTACATACTCTAATTTACAGCGCAGCGGTTCGTAAAAGTAAATAAAAATAAAATCAAAAATCAATAAATAAACAGCCAAGTCAATTAGTATTAGTTATATGTAGTATGATACGGTCTTTTGAAAATGTTTCTTTAAATTTCTGTAGTAAAAATAATTATACACGAAATTTGAATCAGTTACATATATTTCCTTTAGTTACAAATTAGTTAAATATTTACAAAATTTAAACGAATATGCTACATAATTTTAGTTCGTTGAAAAGCGATTAGATAGTGTTACAACAAGGACATACAACTAAAATAATTGTTTAGACTATTTGTATATTATTTCCTGTAATACTTACTTATTTAATTCACGTGTCCTTCTACTGCGACAGAGTCCGAAATCTCCGACGACAACACGGAAATTGACATAGAGGATCGATCGTCGCCAGAATCTGGAATTGCTGGTTGCCAATCTTCACTTCAATTCGACCACAACCACTTGCAACAAAATGGAGTAGAACTTTACAGTGGACATGGGTCTCAATCGAATATGCTGAACTCATCTGAAGGGTCCCAGTGCTCCCAGACAGACAACAAAAACATCGTCGGTAAAACTGGAAGAAAACCTCGGAGGAGACGAACTGCTTTCACACATGCTCAACTAGCGTACCTTGAACGAAAGTTTAGGTGCCAAAAATACCTTTCGGTTGCGGACAGGAGCGATGTTGCGGATACCCTAAATTTGTCAGAGACACAGGTCAAGACATGGTACCAGAACAGAAGGTGAGGGCTACTGTAAACATTTTAAAATATGTTTTCTTATAGCAAACTTATTCTTTCTGGAACAGGACAAAGTGGAAAAGACAGAACCAGCTCCGATTGGAGCAGTTGCGCCACCAGGCCTCCCTGGAGAAGGAACTGATATCCAATGACCATCCATCGCAAACGACGATATCCTGCTGTCCGACATCGCTGGCGTCGTTCTCCCCGAATCCTTGCTCCTTTCTCACATCAGCGGCAGCTGCGGCGATATTCAGGAATGTGAGCTATGTCCACGGATGTCCTCTGTAAGAAAAATCATACGTTTTTCGTTTTAAGCCTGTAAATAACGTTTCGTGTGCAATAGTAGAATTCCGGAGGTCAATAAAGTATCATTAAGGTCAGTCAAGGTCTCTTATTTCCAAGGAGGCATGGCCTTCTAAGGCTGCGGCTATACCTAGATATAGATTTTTTTTTTCTCAAATATACTTCTCATAGCTGAACACGGTGGGGACTTTTGAGAAAATATTGTATATTACCAATAGGATTGAATGGATTAAGCAAATCTAACAACTAAACTCAATCAGTTTTCATAGTTGACCAAGGAAGCTAGCTAGATGATCCTTAAAAGTTCAAGATTCCCACCTGAGGCTTCAAAAGTTCTAACGATGCTCGAAATCTCATCAGAAAACCCTGCTACTGAATTTAGTTATAAAATGCTTTTTTCACTTACTGGGTTTATCTACAGCAAAGTGGTCACGATCTACAATGGATAAGGGTTTTTTTTACAATTTCTCATTACGTTCCTAACAAAACCTGAAAATTGTCTCGCTTACCCAAACAACACTTCGTTAACAGCGCCTATGTTCCCAAAAGCGATTTTCCCTCCAAATTACGTCACAAAGTGGTTTCGTATCGCTGCAAACAATTGCTCAGGTTCATTTGTATGCAACCCGCCCCCGGGCGCTTTGTAATGACTTCAATTGCTGAAAGAAAACAGATTTCCCCCCTGTGGCCGCACCCATCCCGGCCTTGCAAGACTATTGCCCTGCTGTAGGGTGATGCAGATTATGACAAAACCTGAGAGTTAAAATGATTCCTCAAAGTTTTCGGCAATTTAGCAGTTGTCGTACAACACGAACAGATTGAAAATTTGACGCTACTTTCTGAGGGAGCGTTCCTAATGCGTTGGGTGATTAGGGTGATCCGCCCTTTTGTGTGACTCTGGATGTTTTATGGGTGTTTCTCTTGTTAAACTTGTTGTTTCTGTCGATTTTCAAGTTTATTGCATTGCCTTAGGGCTAATTCGTTGAGTATTAACATTGGATCAAATTTGTCGTACTAGAACACGTCCTGAGTTCTGCCTGCGGTTTATTTTTCAACTAGGGAAAGGGAAAGGCAATTTCAAGATTGTTATTATACTTTTTTTTTTAAATTGTAATTGTAATTTTAACTACATACAAATACTATACGATTAAAATAAAGTAGCGAATATTTATTTTTCAAAATAAAATATGAAACATGATTAATAATTTCGACACTAGACATATTAAAATATTCAATTAAAGAGGTGGAAAGGTCATCCCAATCTTATGCTGATTTTGTTCAATACGTGCCCAGATATTCGTTTGAACTGTATCGGAACTATGGTTTCCGTCAACATGAATAGTTTCTTTTTTGACCTCTAAAAATTTGAGTATTGGTTCCTTGTTCAAAGTGTAAAATTCCATCTGTGAAAAATATACGATCAAACGAGACTTTTAACCTAAATTGAAGAAAAGAGACGAATACCTCTTTTTTAATATATTCCATTGAGAATTTTTCAAGTGGTTTGCAACAATTAACCTTTACACATTTGCACTTTTGTCGGGAAGCAGCTCGTTTTGCTATCCTGCGCATCGCAACTCGTTCTCTGCAGTGAAGTACTATAATTCTTTAAAAATAATAACTTATTTAAAACTTGTAGAATTTTTTTTTGTTATCAAAATTATATTTTTCGTATTTGTTTGCACTATCGAAATTGTATGATACGCTTGACTCAAAAAACTTTAAGTGTACTTTGTGACCCCTTCCTAGTTACGTATATAAAGCATACATATAAATACATATTTACTATTTACTCGCCAATTTGGTTTCCAAGATAGTCTGATGCGAATATACCAAAATTTTAATAATACTTGTTATTTTCGGAGTGCCCAAATTAAGGGTTACGGTTTGAAAATACGAAAATTCTCAAATGTTTCATAAATTAATTAGGCTTAGTACTTAGTATATGAGGGAAAAAATTGAAAAGTTTTCATGCTTTGTTCTTTTTTCTTTGGAACTGCTTCTCATTTTTTAATCTTTTAATAAGTAATAACGTAGAATGTTAAAAAAATAAATTAAACGAGAAACTAAAAATTACTTGTTAGGTGGTGTTAAAAACTTATCCATGTACTGAAAGCCCTTAAGGTCAAATGGGAATCCAACGATAACCCATCCATTCGTAACACTGTCCTTTTGAAGAATCCTTTTGTATATGACTGTAGCTATAGCAGCTGTAGGAATCTGCTCATTTTTTTTCATTGTGTCTCGAAGAAACTGCCCCAAACCACATGGAGAAGCCAGATATTCCGCAATGAGAGCTTCCGTGTTAACTTTCGATTAAAAATCAATTAGTGCTGCAATAGAGCTACAAAGCAACGACTTTAAATTACTATAAACCAATTCATATTTCTTCGCCAAGGCAATCGCTTGGGTTTTCCTTCCTGAGCCTCGTCGTCCAAAAATAACAACCCTATTACAAAATCGTCCGTTGGCATGGTCAAGCCGCTTCGAATTGGTGTTCCTCATCACAGAGATCAATTTCGAAAGAATTTCCTCGACATTTTGATGAAATCTTTCTCTGTTTTCATAGGTCGCGCATCTAGAGTCAAAATACATAGTTTTGAAGGTTTCGCTATAACACTCTTCAACTTCTTTGAACTCCGTGATAAAACTCGCTTCATCTTCAGCATACTTTTCACGGGTTTTAAAAGGAACTTGGAATCCATGCCGAACCTCGATAACAGTATTTGGTTTGAAGCCTGTTCCTTTTAGTTTAGCTATTTCTTTGCAGTTTCGTGGAAAGTCTTAAATAATTCAATTTTATAACTACATTTATTAGGTAGGCAGTATACACAAAAATTAAATTTCCAAAAAAATGTTAGCTTACATATATAGTCAAAATTCAACATTGAACCACATTATACTAATAAATTTGTGCTCAAAATCACTAAATTAAGCATTCGAATACAGAAATTTAATCTTTGGTTACAAGGCAGACAATTCATACTTATAAATATTTTGTGCCTTCTCTCCCAATTGAAATGTTTTAAAAATGTTTGAAATTTTTTAAAAATTGTCTTAGTATCACCAGGTTTTCTCTTAAATTGCAGAACTATAGTAGGGCATTGAAATAAAATTATAATCATAATTATGATTTACCTTCTTTGTGTAAATAACAGTTGGTATATTGTAAAATATCCCAAACTTTGTCACAAGGTCTTTTATATCTGAAAGAAAAAATAATTTTTGACGAACATACAAGCAACTTCAAAAGCAAAACTTATAATTAGAATATGTATTAACAAAGCTTGTACATATACTAAACTATTCTATTTCTCAAGAATAAAGATGATGTTTATCAAAAGCTAGCTGTACATATTTATATTTTATTATAATATTATATAGTACAGATTTATAGCAACACGAAATTTAAGAAATTAATGGAAAAAACCCGTATTTAAATATTTTTAAAGATTTTTCTTCAAGTTGACTATTTTTCGATACAGTATGTACGTTTTATTTATTTTTTTATTTCTTACAGGATATCGCACGTCCTACTCTTATTTGTATTTTTAAGTCATCAATTATCCTCAGAACTAGGAGACTTAAAATCAACTAAAAAAATGAAAAATTAAAAACCAAGATAAAAGAATTGAAAAGTTACAGTGAGGTTGCAAAAGTCAAGATTCCGATGAAAAATATTCGAAAATCACTAAAATTGCATTACCTCCTTAGACTTACATATAAAGAGTATGTACATCGAAAAACGGTCAGGGCAAGAAAATTCAAATTCTCCGAATAAAGTTAGGTTTTAATAAGTAAAAGTTTAATTAGATTAAAAAAAGCGATAAAAACTGAAGACAAACTCACCGAAAATTGGTGGCAACAATATCAAAGTGTTGGTCGATTGCACTTCACCAGCAATTCTCCTGATGTTTTCCGCAATAAATTTTCTTGCATCGACAGGTCGTTCATGGATGGCTTCCAGTAACAATTTCTATATATTTTCAGATACATCAAAAAGTTCTTAATCTTTATCCTCGTCCTGCCCATAGTTCTTTATAAAGAACATGCTATACCAGAAATTTGGAAATTACTATTACTGCTCATTGTCCTCTACATGAAATCATGAAATTTTGCAAAGTGCCTTTTAGCAAGAAAAGAAATGTTTTTTTAATAGTCAAAACAAAATAATCTTGCGTATATAATGAAAGCATTTTGTATATTAGTCGGAGCAGGAATGACTTAAAAATCGTTGTCATTTGAAAAAGATATTGGACAGAACCGAGAATTCGAATTTTAAAGGCTTGGGCAGGATGAGATTAAAAACAGTATTCAACTCAAAAATAATAAAACGATTTTCGCTTTAAAATCGTATTGAAAATCGAATTAAGTGACTCTTGAGATCGTCGTTTCCGTTTTGACATCAATTTACATACATTTATTGACCGCACTGAAAACGTACACGTTTTGATAACGACCTACCTGGACTATTTCGAAAATTCCATTTTTCTCGAAGTATGCCATTAACTTCTCGGCTGAGTAGCCCGTTTTGTAAATGTTATATCCCCTAACCGGCTCCATAATTTATTTTCTGCAAACAAGTGGACAAAAATGTGAAAAATGAAAAAAATCTTTTAGAAAATTCACTAAATGAGAAGAACTGCCAATACTCAAGATAATAACGACATCAAGGAGGTAGAGGCCTTGCAAAAAGTCAGTCAGTCAGCCTGAGAAATAGATCTTCAGGCCTACTTGTTTGTTCGAGACCTCCTTACTTATGCAATGCGAGTCTGAAGCAGGTATTCACGGGATTGGGGCTCACCATTACTAAATATAATATGCATTACGAGGATTACAAAACGCCGCCAGTGAAAGACAGTCGAGCAGACTGAGAACCCAAAAGGCCGAAAACATTGAGCAAAGTAGGGTAAAGTCGGGAGGAAAACTGCAGCTTCGCGGTCCATGAAAAGCGCAGCGGATTAATGAATATTTTTCTTGGGAATTAAAACTCCTTAAAACTCTTCATCCGGTGGTGCTCGTTCTCGTTTTAATCAACATAAAACCAGTCAAGCAAAATGTCAGTGTAGTGCCCCCATACCGCCGACCGGGCCTCTAATTTAAAATAATTAAAAAAGTGAAAACAAGCGCAAACAGCAGCAACTCGTCTAAAATGACAAAACTCCGGAGATGAGGCATCTGAGGGTATCTCGAGAGGGCCGCACCAGAGATCGTCCGGGGAATCTCGGCATAAAAAGTTTTAGAAAAAGCACCTCTTTTGCTCTAAGTTGCGCTGCGATTCCTTGCGGATTTTAATTATGCATGCACATGAAAAGACCATCAAGCGAGGCTCCCCGGTGAATGGGTATTTTAAGTGCACGTTCGCCGAGTCGATTCACACAGGACCCGGGACTTGATTAGAGGGATGGGGTCCGGGACGGATCTGGATGCTGCGCTGCCCCAGTCCCATCCAGGACCAGGGAAGAACGCCATTAGTTCAGGACAGGCATGAATAGGCCGTGGATCCGGCCTCAAATGATGAGGATGGTGGTGGCCACGGTTTAGGGAACTTGAGCTCCACCCCCGTAGCCGTCCAACATAGGTACCATTTACTCTCCTCGTTATTATTAAAATATGCCGGTGCTCGGATTGGAGCAATCCAACCGCCATTAGAACCAGGCACCACTGGGGCTTGCAAGACATTTTCTAAGGGACTTCCAATTTCCTGCTCCTTTGGGGCCATTTTACAGCACGTTGTATTTTTTCCGCAGAACCCTCCTTCAGCCTGATGCCTTGAAAGGAGCAGGAAGGGAATTTTTAATTAGAGTTACAGACGTGTTTTAGCCTCAAATTAAATGGAGGGAAACTTTATTGAGATTTATTTTTTTCATTAAAGAAAATTTTACAAATAGAAAAACGTTCTACTGCAGATACTTTGAGGTATGCAGGTTTTTCTGTTATAAAATGTATGCTTAAAATAAATTGAAAAGCGGTATGCAGAACAGAAATAACAGAAACGAATAAATAAAATAGAAATGGAAATCTTTTGAATCTTTGCAGAAAAACGAGAAATTGACTCTATAAAGAAATCTGTAGAATATTAATCAAATATTACTTAGTTAGTGCACTTCTTTATTTTATTATTTGGTATTTATTTAGCCACAAATTAATTAACGAGCGTTATGTATTATGATTATTCATCAAGCTTCTTTAGCCAAAACCTTCACATGGAAATTTACAATTAAAAATTGTGTGATCCCGAGCACTTTTGGTATCAAGAAAATTAGTAAATAATTGCGTAGCAATTTCTTTAAAAGAATTCCGAAAGAAGTTTAAGTTATTAGCGCAATACATAGACGATTACGACGACTGTCTTGCAAGTCCATCCAAAAAGGCTCTCAAATCAATTATATTTTTATTTTCAACAAGATTCAAGATTTTAAACTTCTCTTTTATTTCAGAGAAACCAAAGACTGTTAAATTTCCAGGTTCGTTACCGCATAGGTACCTTTACTTTGGCTTCAGATTAAAATTTTTTTTTTATGTCGATTAAACACTTTTGTATTCGACCTCCTTTTCCCACAAAGTTGCCGCTCATAAGAGACATTATCCTTGAGAGTCTTTCATTATGTCGTTATCTTCTCATAATCATCCCTAATTGATGACTATGATAAAATCACATGAATCAGCAATCCTTTTAAATCGTCCCACCAAATTTCAGGGGAGAACAGACAGAAAAAGAATCAAGCAAATTGGGCGCTTCATCCGCGGAGTGATAACATCGAAACTTCCCGCTCAAATTGTAATTTAACTCCGTGTCTTTCGCTATCCATCCGCGTAAGTGTCCTCGCAATAAAACTGCAAACAAACAGCGCAAATTTGATTTCCTCCTCTTCAATTTCAACATAAAGGCGACTGAATAAGCCCTTCACGGTGTGGGTGGATTCACCTCGTGCATGGCCCTAGATACTTGCGGGGGTGAGGGGACACGTATTTCACGGAACAAGTGAAATCGCTACAAATTTGAGTATTTACGGCTAATTTGCGGCCAATTGATTAGCGCGTTTCAATGCCGCAGTTAACGAGGGGTTGAAAAGGCAAAATCCAGGGCCTCCTTCTAATTCGGGTGCTTCCTCGGAATCCCATTATTATATAATAGGACTGCTGGGGGAGTTACTTACAGTTTCACTTTTGTAGTCTAATTTCGGAAAACTTGTGAGTGGGAGCGGATGTGGCAAGTAAGAGCACGTGTCACCCTGATTTACAAAGGCAATCATCCCCTGCTTGGCAAAGGGCTCTGCGATCTGATAGCCAAGGAAATTCTGTTTGTTTATCGCAATAATGCGTAAAGTGCCCAAATGCAGCTTTTGTTATTTTTAGATTTGGGTTTGGAAAATTATACCCTACTTGATTCGATTCATTGCATCGTTTTTTTATAGCAATTTTTTAAATATGTACGATGGGATTAATTTTATCATTCGTGGTCTAAGCTTTGTAGGAAATCAATACCATTTCTTATTTTCTTTTAGGAGTAATTAGTAAAAAATTTTAATGCTATCTTCCTCAAATGTGTATCCACAATTTGTTATATTTTCTATTGAGTATCGAGTGTAAAATTTGTTAACTGGTAACTGATTTTTTCACCTTTTACAATAATACAATAGTATTTGAAGCAATAATAAATATTTCTACTGGTGCGACACTATAAAATTCCATTCTATGTACAAAAATATACCTCAGCGATAAACATTCGTTTGTTTCAATTCCAATCAGGTAAGTATAGTACATTAGCTTAAAAACATCTTCTTGCTTAAAAATATGATAAATATTTTCTAATATTAAAACCATTTTTCTTAAAGGAAATCAAAATAAGTCATTTTAGCTGATAACTTGAATTAACATTTTGAAAAAGATTTATTTTTGTATTGAAGTTTTTCTTCAATTTTGTAAATTTTCGTTCTAAAAAATTAGTATCCTTTCAGTGTAATTTAGTTAATAAGAGTTAAATATTATTTAATAAAATAAGAATATGACGTACATATTCGTTTAAATGTGTTTTATTTTTTATTAAATATGTAACATATGTATGTATGTTGAATATTATTTTGACTATCAAAAAACGACAATTTGTACTCTGGGTTATTCTAGGCCGGGGATTTCGGATATGCTATTAAAATGGTTAAAATTCAAGATGATAAAAAGAACCAGTACGGCAACGAAAAATTTTGAATTTCAAATCGAAATCGGAGGTTTCTGTTACTGTCTTTGTCAAGATTGGACTTTTTAAACCCAGAATATTAGTTCGCCTGGGTATTCCACAAGGAAGCGATCTTGGCTCACTTTTTTTCATTTTGCATTAATGATATTTCTTAAATGTTCTCTTATGCTTTGCCATTGGTTTATCGTGATAACGTTAAGCTTTACTATTCAACATTTATCGGATTGTTATACACTCTGTTGCAAAATTATATATCCACCCATAAATTTGAAGGTTTTCCTATTTCCAAATGGAATTTTCAAAAACTTGCTTCTACGAAAGATTCTTACTAACAAACAAAATACTTTCATTATGGCAAGAGTGCATTAACGGTAAAGATTTTTAAATTCTCTGAGTACTTCGGAACCTCTACTGTTGCATATTTATAAATCCATCACTGCGCGTTAAGTTATTAAAGTATTAACTGGTGCTGAAATTAGTTAACTATAGTTGAATTGTTGTTAAAATTATATTTTTAATAATGCCGAGAGGAAAAACATTAAATGAATTTGAAAAAGGTCAAATTATTACTTTACAATCTGAGGGAGTTAGTTTTAGAGAAATCGCTCGAAGAATTGGTCGGATTCATGGAGTTGTATGTAATTTTTTACGTAATCCTGATAAGTACAGTTGCGCAAAAGGTCGAGGAAGGAAGCAGAAGCTGAGTGATCGCGACAAACGGATAATTTTTAGAGAAGCCAGCAACTCAACCAAGAGCTGCAGGCAACTTGCAGCGCTTTCATCTGTAAATGTATGTCGGCAAACCGTGTGGAGAGCACTTAAACGCAATCCTAATATCCTGCGTGCTAAAATGAACAAGGTCCCACGATTGCTTCCACGTCACAAAAGTGCCAGGATGAAATTTGCAGAAGATAATATCAGCACTGATTGGACTTCGGTTAGGAATTTTGAAAAAAATTATTTCGTTGATTTTTTCCAATGGAAATTTGTGTTCAGGTTATCTTTTCAGATGAAAAGAAATTTAACCTTGACGATCCAGATGGTTTGAACGGATACTGGCGCGATCTGAGGAAAGAACCGAGATATTTTTCTCGGCGAAATTTTGGAGGTGGAAGTTTGATGGTGTGGGGCGCAATTTCCGAAGCGAAACCGTTAGAAATACAATTCACCTCTACTCGTATGAATAGTGGAGATTACATTAGTGTTCTCCGAAGTAGTTTAATCAATTTTCTTGAAGAAAATCGACAAAAACAATGGGTATTTCAGCAAGATAATGCTGCTATTCATACGAGTAGAGAGACGATGGCATGGTTTCAAGCCAATAATATCAAACTTCTGGGATGGCCAGCATGCTCTCCAGACCTCAACCCAATGGAAAATATTTGGGGAATTTTAGTTCGGAGAGTTTATGCTGACCACCGACAATTTAATAGTGTTGAGGACCTAAAACAGGCCATTGTTCAAGAATGGGGTAAATTGGACTGTCAGTTATTAAAAAAACTTATTTTAAGTATGAATAAAAGATTGTTTGAGATTGCAAAACATAAAGGAAATGAAATAAATTATTGACAAAAAAAATAAAATATTTGTTCACGTGATTTTACTAGTGGATTTATAAATATGCAACAGTAGAGGTTCCGAAGTACTCAGAGAATTTAAAAATCTTTACCGTTAATGCACTCTTGCCATAATGAAAGTATTTTGTTTGTTAATAAGAATCTTTCGTAGAAGCAAGTTTTTGAAAATTCCATTTGGAAATAGGAAAACCTTCAAATTTATGGGTGGATATATAATTTTGCAACAGAGTGTAGACTTCAGCAGGCCATTAACGAAAATGTATTGTATTGGTCTGTTGAATTGTGACCCGTAGACTAATATCTGAATTTATCATAACTATTTCAACCTTAGCATAATTTTGCGCATGAAGCACTCCTAAACCCCTTGTAGACTCCGTTTATAGCAACTCGTAAAATTTTTCCATGCGAGCAGATCCACAAAAGCGAGTTAACCGCGACATCACGATGCTTCTCCTCATTCAACCCCGCGCAATTTTTATTCCTTTTTATAATATTTTCCTCTCATTTTTCGCAACAAAGGGAAAATATTATTGCAAAAAGCGGCTGCCATCATCATCATCATCACCAGAGTCAGCGACCAAAACGAACCAATCCGGCCGTCGCCGCCACCGCTGCAAATTGGAAGATAACGAGCTCTCGCTAATTAATAGATGCTCGACAAGGCTCATGGCTGGGTGAGATGGGGCTCCGCAATGGGAGTCTAAAGGCCGGAAAATCAGAGTTTTTCTTCTGAATTTGTTTCCTGAATCGAACTTTTTGCTTTACCGGATGGGATTCGATTTCGCCGCCATTAATAGAACACTGGAGCTTGCCATCGGAGTCTCTGCCGCCCCGCAGGGCACACACAGAGGGCTTCCTCGGATAATAACGCGATGAGCTCCTGAAGGAGCCCCCCGGAACACCAACTCCGGCTGGGTTGGGAGCGCAAAAGTGCGCTTTCATTTTGCAGAAGGGCTTTTCAGATAGAAAACGTTTGATTTACATGCTGATTCTGAATAAACGCGAATAAATGGAGCCCCAGAGCGGCGCGGCGGCGGTGACGGGCTTCTGCAGAGCGTTCTCATTCTAAGTTTCACAGAAAATTGAGTTTCTTTACAGTCGACCGGGCTAGAAAGAACATCCTCGTTACTCGGATGATTCATGATTTTCCACTTGAACTTGCGTAATTGCACGAATGGAGCTCTGCTAGTTAAGGACGAAAGGACGACTAACTAGAGGGGTTTACCTTTTTTAGGATATGTGAAGAGCGGAAGGTTTTTCACATTTTAGCTTTTCATAATGACAAAACGATGCAAGTCTCTGGAGGGCTTTAGAGAGATGAACTTTGCTTATCTAAATAAAAACCCAATTGAATCGCATTCACAGGCACAATGCGATGGAAAATTTCTAACGAAATGTAGAATTCTGGTCACATTTGAATAAAACTAGGTATTTGAATACGTCGAGAGGAATAGTAAACTGCTTCCGGCACAGATAATTAACTCTTCGTACGCCTAGTGAAAAGTGGCACATATTTCGTTATGTTTCTTTATATAGGCATTCAAAAATTAGTATTAGATTAGTGTCACACCTATTCTAAAGAGGTCGGAGTCGATTGCTTTTGCTACTGATCGACGCTCAGGATATTTTTTTAAAGGTAAAATGCAATGCAATAATAATAGTATCTTGGCTGTTGAGTCGACTCTAAATCAACTGATCTGGTGGCAAAATTTTGAATTTTCTGTAAGCTTTGAGTTCATCAATATTTTCTTTTCATTCGATTTTAGTGAAATATAAATCCGTTAAAAACATAGTAAGGTTGCTAAAAATTCAAAATCAAATTTGTCACATGTTCGATTCGTTTGGAATCTTGTTTATAGTTTTCGAAATTTATAGGTTGTCGAAATACGCTGGGTCGAAATAAAATTGAAGGTATATTAGGTCTTACAATAAACATAAATAAAAAATATATAAGACCTAAATATAAATTAGTTTTTTTAAAGTTGTAGAAGTCTAATAATAGAAAAAAAAATCATGAAAAAACTACTTACATTTACGAACCGTACATATTTTTTAGAAGGGTGGATGAATTTCGTTCCCTATTTAGACTCCCTTCAAGTTTTTTTCTTCGTAGAATATGAGTTATGCATCAGACGGCAGACATTATATTGGAGCCGATACGCAAAATTTTTATTACTTCTCATTAGACAGACCACGTCCAATAATTATCAAAGGTAAGTGAAGTTCTTGCCTAGTATAAAAAATTAAACAATACATAATATCTCTTATTTTGGATTCCACTAGTTAAAAATAAATAAAGTATAAATAAATATAAAACTATGTATTCCAGTTGCCAGAATCCAATATGCATTTATGTTTGAATTTTTAGCTTAATTATTTAAGTGCGATCTGGTAAACTGAGCTGCGGAAAGAATTCTGAAATTTATCGTTAAAATACGTCGTTGAAGTAATTCTATGAGAAAGTATGCTTGGAATTAGTTCACCTAGTTTTGATATCTACATAAACCTTCTAAGATACGTCGTATTTTCTATATTTTACGAATTCCGAAGTTGTTTTACCACGATTTGAATGAATCCATTAAATTTATTTGAAAAAAACAATACTATCGGTCAGATTTGTTCAAACTTAAATACTTTGCTTTTTTCATTCTTCATTTTATCAGTGGTATCTGTCGAGCGGTAACTTTAATTACCCATAATACATGTAATAAAATCGAGATCGGGATATTTTGTACCGGAAAAGTTATAAATTATCTCCAACAAATTATTATGATTAAATTTAGTCGTTTCGATATTTGGTCCTCTGGTTGGAATTTAACTTACCTCCAGTCTTATCACTTTAAATTAATAAAAGTGATATTCCTTCTGAAGTTTCATACACCTACGACTTATCAGATTTCTTGATCTTGTATTTTGTAACCACGATTATATGATCTCCTTGCAAATGAACCGACCTAAAAAAAAATAAAGTGTAATAATTTAAAGACCCAAAGCTACAATATTATTCGCATTTTATTCCTTACTCTTTTTAAGTACACATAACTGCTCGTCATAATTAAATATATATTTTTTCTCGTAATTAACCTTATCAAACTGTACGTTACCGTAATAGTTAAATTGCAGATACAGTAACCTCCTTACTAAATATTTTTAAATATTTTACACGTATATTTTTCACCTGGAGCGCTGAGGAAAACTACCCCGTTTCGCTCCACCACTTTTATTTTTACAGTATTCAACGTGTTTCCAGGATTTTAATTACACTTCATCGAGCCAACTTGAAAGATAACATAAGAAAAGAAAAATACGTTCTAAATTTAGTGGCTCTCTACTTCTGACTCTCGTATACATTTATTCGTTAATTTAATTTTAGTTAGTTTCTCTTAGCGGTAAGTTAATTTTTTTTTTATACCCACTTGAAAAATTGTACGTATCTCTTGCATTTTGCTTTTATTCACAAAATAATTTACTTTATCTCCTAGGAGGCAATTGTTCACTATTTCACTTTATTTTCCTAATAAAAGTGTTTTGTGTATACTTTAGTTGCAATCTTGGGTTGTATAATCTTAAATAGTTTTTTTTTTTTCTGGATTTATCTCAAATAGTTAAAATTTCAAAATACTTTAGGTAGGCTTAATTTCACTTTACAACTTTATCAATATTTAAAGCATACTGCATATAAAGATTTGTATCGTTTTTTAGTATACATAGTTTTTTTTAGTACAATTATCATGTATACAAGGTTTTGGGCATTTTGCCCTTATATCTTCAACGAAACAACTCTTGTAATTTTTACTCTGCTCTGCAAGCAAGGAGCTGAGGCTGAACTATTGAAAAACAATAGAACTACCAGTCAACTCAACAAACCCTAAATCATTGAACAAATGAAGTTAAGAAACGAGTCAACTAATTCCTTCTTAACGTAACTCTTACGCGACTTATAAATATTTTTCTTCTAAAAATGTTCTTTTTTTGTGATTAAGTTTTTAAAATTTTCAAAGATTCTTCGAACTCTTTTTCGTATACAATGTCAGGATATTTTATTTTTAATTTTGATTCTAAACATCTACTCTAGATAAACGAAAAAGCATCTTTTTAATAAATTGGTCTAACACAACGTATGAAAAATTTAATTTAGAAAAGAAATATATCTACATACAAATACAAGTATACTGTTTTAATTTGGTGGTTTTGTTTTCTTAACAGAATTTATAAATGAAAGCTAAAAAATCATGGCAGATAATCCACGCAAGCGCAGTCATACAAAACTTTCCTTAGAAGTAAAGCTGTGATGTAAAAGTTTAAATGTAAATCGAAATTATGGGGATTGAAAATTAAAACACTGGATAATAAAATAAAGGAAAGGGACGTATACGAGATCTTTGTGGTAGAGATCTTTGCAGGGGCTCTAATATTTCAACAAAATAAGCAGCAATTGGCAGGTATCACTACAAAGTGCATTGATGTAATTGATACTCGAAAGAGTATTCTAAAAGTTTATAAAATCTTAAATGTTATCGTTATACTGGTATGTTACGACATTTCAAATGTTAGTTGTTTTTTCTTTAACCAAAAGCAGGGTCTAAAAATTTGTGAAAATAATTTAAAAATGAGGCATAGGTCCCCATCGAACATAGCACTTTGTCAGCATCAGCTGCTAGTAAGTTGAGCTATTAAGATTTTAGAATAACACTTATAATTACATTTAGTTTTCTTTTATTTTATAAATAGTTGAAGGTTTAATAGAGAATACTTTTTAATGTTGTTGATGGATCACGTTTTGTAATTGGAGACAATTTTGCTAATGCTGATAATTGTCTCACAATAAGCTTAAACAAACTAGAGGTATGGATGAATCGAACTCAAGGCATCACAAATTTAGTCATAGTCCAACTCAATCACCACCGAGCTGATGAAACATTCGAAAGTTATTAGAGGTCGGTTCACATGACGCAGACCAAACTCTTTGCGATATACAATATGAACAGTGCAGTTTGTTGAAAGTTGGGCTTTCTAAAACAGAATACCGAACACCATGTTTATTTTTTTATTTATAGTGTTATTATACGGAACTTACACTTGTCTGAAATTTAGTGATTCTTAATGAAGTATTAAGCAAAAAAAAAAAAAGATGGAGCGCACCAACATAAGCCGCAATATAAATTTGTAGCATTTCAGACCATTTACGCTGATGCCCGAGAGGAAAATATTCAAGCGTATTCACGTGAAACGATTTCTAATCAAGCAGTTGAATCCAGCCTTCGAAGAATTTTCATGTAGTATAATGATCCCTTCGCATGTATGATTTCCTACATATGTATATGCTTTTTAAAATCGTACAATAGATATTTGGCCTTTCTTATGTTATCCCAATGAAAATTGTGAATTTAGAGGATCATATTAAATCTTATCTATTTTTTGTTATTGCTGATCTAACGAACATAAATTAATATTATTCAGAAAAAACGAGCACCTAAATTAAAAATTACAAAAAATAATTCTGGCGCCCTACTTCATACCCAAAACCCACTGTAATAGAACCTATCCTTGAAATTAAAAATAGACAGTGAGAGCATTGCTCAGTGTTAAGGCCCAACTATAATGTGCATACCGCTCCGTGCGAAACTATATACAAATTTACGATAACCCACAAAATCTATCTTGAAATCATGATAGTCGTTCGTTTCGCCTAGTTTGTTTTGCTATGCAATACAAGGTACGATCTAGAGCGTGTTTTGGGAAACTGGCAGTAGCCGAGAAGGGAGGACGATTGACAAATTTCTAACAACGTTATTAATTGTGTGCATATTTTTCTGTGCCTCTGAGATAAATAATGGTTGGCTAGTTATTCTCCTTTACTATCCTAAGATAGTGTCACCTTCGTGGCTTACTTGGTCCCGGCAACTTCAGCCATATTAACCATCCTTCTATAGGTTGCGCCCAAAAGGCAGTATTCTCCGGTGGTGTGATAAACAATGTGATTCATTGAATATTTGACAACTATCGAATATGCATAAGCTTTCGTTCGATGAGTTTTGGAAGCTTTCCGTACGGAACAGCATGTACATTATTTCCATATACATATTTTAAACTATTAAATTTACTTACATAAAAATTGTTTCGTCTATAATCACTTGAATATTTTCCCACTGGGTTATATAAATGTTGATCTCAGCGGTTTTTTTTTTGTGATATTTCTTAATTAGTGCACATTCCTGCTATAATTGATTTTAGGGATATTAAGTGAGAACTAAAGCAAACAAAAGAATATGGTACCAAAATTTACCTTTGCAACTCTACACTTAGTCATTTACGCTGTACTGTTTCGATGTTTTTCGTTTAAGCCTTACTAATTTAAAAAAAATGGAAGGCATTCATTTAAATGCTTTTTAAAAGATAAAGAATCGGCCCCAAACAAAAGAAATAAAAAAATTACAAATCAATCTTCCAGTGCATTGAAAGACTAAAAATTTGGTACAATCCGTCCAAAATAAAAAAAAAAAAAAAAATTGATAAAGAACTAAGTATACACAAAAGCACAAGAACGTAAAATAGATCTAAAAATTGGCAACCACGCAAGCCAACAAACATTTAAAAAAAGCGAAGACCGAAAAATAATAAAAAAAGGATTGTTGTATTGAATTTGTTTCTGCTTTTTTTATCATAATTATTTGCTTTGTTAGCGCTTAAAACTTATCAAAGTACCGTCCTCAAGGGCTCAAGTCCTGATGCATTGTTGGGTCATAGCCCATGCTGCCATCATATGGCTGCTGTTGATCATACCCTCCCGACCCAAGGGAGTAACCCATTGAATCTTGCGGAGGTGCGGGCGACATCATGGGAGTTGTTGTACCACTTGGCGGACCCGCCATGGAGTATGGTGAAGCACCGGCCGCCTTCTTAGCTGCGTACAAGTTCGCCTCCTCCTGAGCTTTGCCAATGTTTTTCTTATACCTAATGCGTTTATTGCCGAACCAATTGGACACTTGTGATACCTGAAAAGAAGGTGCAAAAATAAAATTGTTGGACATATTTTTTTAATTCTTACACTTACCGTTATACCACATTTCCTTGCTAGTTCCTCCTTGGCCTCTTCGGAAGGGTATGGATTGCTTAGGTGGCTGTAGAAGTATTCGTTCAGAATTTCCGATGCTTGCTTACTGAAATTCCTCCGCTTCCTTCTGGCATCCAAAAACCTGGAACGCAAAATCATGACCGCCTCACACGTCGATTGCTTCAGCTGCATTTGAATGGAACTGAATTTCTTGTGGATAATTTGCACCATTCGTTCAATTTCCTTTGGAGTAATAGGCCTAAAAGCGGAATCATTATAAAAATCTGTACCTCATTCAATCGATCTAAAACGAAAAATTACCTTGTACGACTTTGTTCCCTAAGTAGATTCATTACATGTGTGGTAAATTCATTGCACGCTTGTTCGTATTTTTCTAGCTCCTGGTGGTAGATCTGTCGGATTTGCGCCAGTTTAGCGCGATAGTCCGAATGTTCAATTGCGTTATCTGCGCCATCAATGGACAAGGAGGAACCTACCCGTTCGAGGTTTTGAAAACTGTTAACAAACCAAACATTGTATTCGCTATTTATTCACCTTGACTGGCTGCTGCTGCTGATGCGGCTGCTGCACCGCCACCCCCCTTTTCTGGACCAGCGACACCTTCAGCTATTAACATGTTGTCCAAGCGCATCAATTGAGGATCTGGGGGTTCCTCTTCTTGGGTGTTGCGAATTGAGAGGACTGGGTGAAAGAGAAAATTTTAAATACGATAAAAATAAAACTTCGATTTTTTCAGATTTGAAAACTTATTACTCTACAGTAAATACATATAAAGGTGTCAAATTTAGAGCTGCAAAGTAATGCATTCCGCGTGGCATTGCCTTTACAAGTACTGCAAGAAACATTAATATTACATATAATGATTATTTTAAAAAATGTAATATTAATAGTTCTACGTTCGTGAACACCAATTTTTTCATTCCAATCATTGTGAGATCCATTAACATTTCTATGACTTCATTCTTAAAGAGTTATGCGATAAGTATCTATTTAAAAAATGTTCCTCGAGCCGAAGCGGTCGTACCATGAGTTAATGCAGCCAAATAAAACTGGATAACTTTCATACACAAGATCATTCGAAGGATATAGCTGAGGGTAATAAAAGCAGCAACCAGACGGAGAAGCAAAAAGTTTCATTATTCACACGACGCAGAAAACAAAAACGAAAGAGAGAAAAAAAATAAATAAATAACTAAAGCCGATGAGATTTCTTGTCCTCGAACCACCCAAAAAGGGCGACAGTATGAGACGCGCGACTCAAGTTAATCGGATCACATCGGTGTCATAAATTTCGCCTGGTTTTTCAGCAATGCAATAAACGTAAGGAAGCTTCCTTGCAAGAATATGAGATATTCTGGAACGGGGCGGAGACGGTACTTTAGGGCCCGTGTTCGTACTGTTGTAGGCGGGTAAGGCTGAGCTGCGGAATGGGTGATGGTGGGTGAATGAACAACGGATGGATGATTTGGTGGAAGTGACAGGAACCGTGTTATTTCTGGAGCATGAAAGTACAAAAGTCTCGTAGATTCGAAAAGGAATCGGAGCATTGCTGATGTAGGAAAAATTGGCGCGGAAAATGACTCCATATGGCTCGCAAGTGTAGCTGAAGCAGTGGAAGAACTATGGCAGAAATTGCTTTGTTCAAAATTTATGATGATACTGAAGAAATGGATTTTGTTGTTTGAGGATTTAAAAGATATAATAAATCTGCAGTTTTCTTTTACAATTAAATTCTTGAAAAATTAGGTGTGTAGGTCGGAAAACACTGTTGAGAAATATAAAATAACATATGGCAACAAATATTTCTGGATCACCCTACCACCATAGAAATTAAATAGGTATACAAAATAAACCCTATTAACCCTAGAACACATGAATTTTGACCACATTAAAAACGATGACCAGTTAGCAGGTTTAATAAGTAAGAGAACAGACAAAGTAATAAGTATATAATTACTTTAGTTAGTTACTTATCATTTCATGACAGTATACTTTTCTTGAATTGAGTTTCTTTGTTAAATGGTGGAGGGGCACCATTTAACAAAGAAAACTTCACTTCTTACTCGTATGTTAAGGTTCACTTTCTTTATTCATTCCATTATCTTGCTTATTTCTCCATGTCTGCAAATTCTAGCAATGTAGCGTAATCAACAATAATTTCCTCAAATTTTCTTCAACCGGCTAAGCGCTAGTTTGTTGTAACATCTAGTATTGAATAATATTTAAATTTACGAGAATCCTTACAAACATATATACACTGCAGACTTTCTTCTAAAAATGCCTTTTTGCATCCCTGACTCATATGAATTTTTCCCCAAGTTAGAATTATTTATATCTTTAAGGTATTTTCCATTCTTACGCAGTTCCGTTGACTCAATTAATTTGAGTTCGCTTTTAGTCTGTTTACATCTTTCATCTTTATACTTCCAATTTAGACGACACTCTACGCTCTGTTGCCAAAAGACCTCGTGGATCTATTTTTAAAATTCCCAAATCACGAAAATTCCAAAACTTCCACTGCCCATCTCTCCCATCTTTTAATTGACGATCTCCGCAACGGAGTCGATGTACAGAGCGCTGCGGCAGGCATCCAGACGATAACAGAAATTTCAATGACCCGCTCATATTCGAATCGAAATCGAGACGAGAGGTGGATTCTTTCCTCGTTTGCTGCATAATTTAAATACAAAAGTGATCCGACCACAAAAAGGAAAGAAAAAATAACTAAGAAAAAGAAACGACTGTAAGGCAATTGAGAAGGCCATCAGGGGAATAAAAGAAATTTAAAGGTGGATACTCCTCTGAGGTATATTACAACTCGGATCCCGAGCTACATCTGAGCTTCATGCAAAGTCGGTGCTTCATGCCATAACTCTCTTTCTGGTGTGGCCCGGCTCGGGCTTCGGCAGGCAAGCCACTTTGCGACCGAGAACGTTTCATTTGCCTACACTTCTGCCGTCTTAAGGTGCTTTCCAGCGTCTTAAACCATCGATTGATGCCGCTGATGATGCTCCTCTGTGTGATTCCGTCTTTTCCCATTTTTGTTGCTTTTTCTCTTTTTCCCCCTGCGAGTTTCTTAACTTTTAATACTTGAGCAAGAGAACCCCCCTTCTAGATGAAGTGTAGCACATTACCCCCGCTGTTTTTAAATTTTCTACATTCAGTTTGATGTTTTGATTGTGCAGAATTACATTTTATCCGACCGTGTGGCAAAAACAGTAACTATAAAATATGCAAATATATTGCAGGAGGGACAGGAATGGGATTCAGGTTAAGTGGAGTGTAATTAAACGATTTACCAGAGCAGTCTGTAGTCGGCAGCTATTTTCGTGTTAAATAATTACAGCCCGGCGGCCAATCACACAAACCCCATCGCTTAAGTTTATTTGTGTTCATAACTTTTGCTAAAGCAGAACAAAACGCAGTTGCACTTGGGTGTATTGAGTTAAAAGCTGGCCAATAGTCGAAATATAAAATAAAATAAATAAATAAATTTAGCGATTTGCATACGAAGTTAGAAATGTTACATCTGTTCTTTCATTCTGTTACCTTGCACGACTTTATTTCTAAAAATCTTCTCTAGACGATTTTATGTGATAAATGGTTTCAGTGAATTTTGACAAAATTTTAGTACATATACAATGTGCGACGAATTTTGGAATATGTACACCCATATAACACTGCCAATTCCTTTTCCATATAATATGCATAATAACAAAAATGTCAAATCAAGTTTATAATTCTGGACTTACATCTATAAAATGTCCGTCATTGGATCATTCATTCATCCCAAATTTAAAGATATTCAAAACTCACGACAGTAAGGATCCCTACAAGCTATGCCTGCCCTTACGGTGCAATTTTAAATTGCATTTAAGGTGCATTTAAGAATTATGTTTATGGTATAGTCGAAAACTGCGAAGAAATAGGTTTGGCATTTCAAATTTAATTTTTTAATATCCTCATATGCGCCGCAAGAACACATCAACTGATCTGGACTTCATGTACCTGTTTTAGCCAAATCGAATCTTTGCCGAAATCTAATCTTCTTATCACCTCCTCCCGTCGAATATCCCCAAAAGCCTATTCAACTCAAATCCTTCCTTTACGAAAACAAATAGAAAAAAGGTTCACTTGTTGCCTAAACCATTGTCCTTTTTTCAAAACCCAACCGTTTCAATTTAACAAGATTTAAAGATACCACATAGCCTCGCACAGCTTGACGTTCTTTTCAAAAATATCCCAGCCACTTAGCCGCTTTAAGATCTTCACCTTGTCCTTCAAAATTTCATCTCTCAAAGAACCGGCGAAGGCAGCGCAACAACTGAATTCCGACGGGACGAGGCTACGAAATCGAGACCATCGTAAAAAAAAATCTTTTACGATTCGCCGGCCCAATTCGGTTTGATTGTTATGATTATGATGGTGTTAAGATATCAACGCTAAACGCTTTAAGCTGTCGTAAACTTTACAAGCGTTTTATTGTGCTCAAGAGTAGCAGCGCATCTGCCAGACGAACCATTTGATTACTGCTGGAAGTTAGCACTCCGCCACCGGTCGCGGGGCATCCTCCATAGACAAGATTTACAGCATGCATAGATTGTCATTTTACGATCTTTTTATAGGCATCTTGGTGAGGCCGTAAAAGTATCACAACCCCCGGGAAGAATACTACTAGATCCCGGTGCTGCTATCACTCTGGTTGTTTACTTGTTGCGCTCTAGACTTTTTTAAAGAGCCGGCTCCCAGCTGCTTTCACGCATAGCACAATACGAGCTCCAAACAAACTGGATATTATTTGAGATAAGTTAAGTAGGCTCAATTAAGCTCTTAATGGTTTTATGGATGCTCGAACTGATATAACGTTGATTAGATATCACAGGAGATAACGAGATGTGGTTTTAATGACGAGTCGGAAGCTAAAGGCACTTTGGGTTCATTTGATAGTTTATGGAATTTGTGGAAGCAGTTTTGGGTTAAATCATTTATAATACCAGATATTTTACTATTTTACAGGCGCTAATGTAAAAAATAACTGGGTTACCTGTAAAATTGTAAGAAAATAGAAACTCAATTGGCTTGTAATTCGGCTGAGGCTTCAATTAAGCTGTATTTGTTACAAATTGTCTTCTTCGTATAAATTATATTGCTAATTTAGAGAACAATTAAAATTTTTTTGAATATTAAAACTCAGTAGAGTTTAAGTTCCTTTGAGCCTCAATTAGGCTGCCCTTGCCATAAATTGTATTTCTAAATAACTGATCAAATGAAGGTATTGAACGAGGCTGAAAAGTGACGCAATTCGCCACCCTCACTGACATTCTCCGAGAAACTGAAGGTAAGGCTTTCAAGTAAGAAAATAAGAACGATGATCTTGATCAGTACAAATATTTTTGGAAAGGCGATCGCGCAGAACAAAATTGAAAATTTAGTGTGGGTTTCGATTGTTTTTAAAATTTGAGAACAGTGAAAATACTCTCATTTATTGTTAGTGTAAATTGTTGTATTTTTCAAAAATTTAGGTCACTAGGGAGGATAAACACCAAGAAATTGAAAAATTATACAAAAACCAAGATTAGCAAAATGTACACTAGAGACAAATACATAAAGCAGATAGCAACTAAAAAAAGTGTACCAAATAAATATTTAAAAAGTGTTATATTTATTATCAACTTCTTAAAAACACTAGCTGAAGCAAAATGGGTGGATAATTCCATCTATGGAGTGTTTGGACAAAGTAAGTAGAAGTAGTTGCTAATTTTGTAATTCCGAGATAAGCAAAATGTTAATTATCTTGATAAGTGGAAGAAATGAAATTTTTAACGTAGATAGTCAGGATTTAGTTGAAAGCTCAATAGAGAATTTTATAAAAGGTATTTAGATTTAAGTTTCGTGAACGATTAAATTGAACTGTTCTTACCGCAAATTGTGTATTCTTCAAAAAAGTAAATATTAGACTCTCTCGCCTAGGTAAATTTAAAGCAGACAAATATTCTTAGAAAAGGTCTGCAGCAACCCACATTCGTTTGGTTGGAAGTGTTCGACGATGCAATTTCCTCCCACTGTTACCGAAATAGATAGAATGAAAACAACTCACCTGTTTTTTCTTTGATTTCGCAGAGCACTGAGAAGAGCGCTGGTTTCATGCGGTGGCAGTTGAGGGTGTGTTTTCTAGCCTGTGCCTCGTCCAGCGACTGCTCTGATATGCTCATAATCTGCTGGAGAATTTCGCCGATGTCCTTCTGTTTTCGCACCTCGTTCTCGTTGCCCGCATTCGTCCCATCGTCCTGGCCAGGCATCCCGTATCCTTGTGGAGCCATCATTCCGCCCGTGTGTGCCATCATTCTGTTCGGATCTTCCATAACTCGGTATGGAAGCTCACTCTGGAAGTAGCCAAAGAAAATTGCTCAATTTCTCTAAAAATCGGTCTCCCCGCAATTTCGCGCAGTACAACAAATTTTCAACTGCTCAAAACTCATAAATCAAATGGAAAACATGCTACAGAATTACAAAATCG
Source organism: Eutolmus rufibarbis (assembly GCA_963920795.1). Classification (NCBI taxonomy): domain Eukaryota; kingdom Metazoa; phylum Arthropoda; class Insecta; order Diptera; family Asilidae; genus Eutolmus; species Eutolmus rufibarbis. The sequence continues at coordinate 44,331,442 of OY987206.1, forward strand.
ATCAATTAGGACAGTTTAGATGGGAATTCGAACAGTTATCACGGCATTTTGTATCTCACTTGCACCTCATTTGTTTGCATAGGTGCGTTTCACTCTAAACGCAGTGTTCGCACACACATGTAAAAAAAACCATCAAATGTCAATCAACATTTTTGACATTTTCAACATAAACAATTCCCCTTCGACGGTTCGATTTCTCGTGATTTCAGGTAGATTTTTACACAGGCAGAAATTGTCCAGGTGTACTTACTTCAAGCTACAGCTCAGCGAATTCCTCGATACGTCCCAATTTTCAGTGAAACTAACTCCAGCAGACCCCAGGCTCGCACGGCTCCTAGCGCCCAGAAAATCCCCAAAAGAACACTCGCACGCACACACAAATCCAAAGAAACAAAACTCGGAATTTTTTTCGTATACAAATTTCACAGATAAATAGCTTTTTCCACCTTTATTTTCACATGGATTTAATCGCTTCAGTTCCCAGATTCACGTAGCGATTAAATAACACCGTCGCTGCTCGCCGTTTCCCAACAATTTTCACCCAAGGCAAGAGTCAGTCGGTTCAATGCTTCCTCGCCTTTCAATGGCCGACGCGAATCTTCTTCACCCAGCGCCAAGTACACAGTGCACGGCACACCACCACCGACGCACGCCGATGCCAGCCAGGAAGAAAATCTCGTCCGAGAAATCTTCTTGCTCCCCACAAAAAAATCTGTGCATCCCGTTCTCTCCCCGGGAGTAGAATGCGCAGTTGTGACTTCTTCCTCGCTTCTGTATGGATTTTTTGCTGTCGAGGAAAAGAGACAAAAGACGTTTCATTTCAGCAACAGTGCTGCCATATCAAGTCGTATTCTTGTTATTCACAAAAGCTAAGTACACTTTCAATCAAAATTAATAGCGCACAACTTGGGTCAGGCAAAAGCCTCGTACAAAATTGCAAGATTCTAAGCATTCAGTCGACTTGACATTTTTCTTAATAGTTAACTACTAATTTCTGACAAATTAAATTAAAATTCCTGTTGTAAAATTTGTTAATTATTAAGATCGAAAGACTGAGATATTATTTACCTATTTTTAATTTTATATCTGAATTGACTTCGGTTGAAATCCGAAATCTGAATATGAAATGTTTATAAAGAGGATGTTTTCAAATCAAACCCATCTGCTATTCGGAATTTTTATATTTGCTTATATTTACAAAAAATTGTTTTTGAACAGAAATACGAAAGCTCGTAAAGCAAGAATGTTTTTGAAATTTTACGAAAGTCGTAATTATGGCACGATTTTGGCCAGTTACGAAATATACGAGGTCTCCGAGGACATTTCGTGAATACTCTCGTATTCGAAGCCGAAGAATATTTGATGAAGAATATTTCTTTTCACATAATCGCTTCATAGAAAATTTTTAGAGATAAATTGAGAAATCCAAAATGAGATAATTTTCTCAAGGAACGTGGATTGATTTCTTCAAGAAATGTAAAAGCATTGTTCGCTGGGAATCTATTATTACTGTTTCAGACAAAATCTCCAATGTCACATAAATACTATCATTAAATGTATTTTTCGAAATCATAAAACTTTAATATGTTACATTTTTAAAAACCCTCATCGAATATGAGTATGAATATTTCCATAAAATTTAGAAATATTCATACTGATTCAGAATTAGGATTAGAGATTACAAGGAAAAACATCCGACAAAAATCTCTGCTTGCTGTGCGTTATAAATGATTATATTTATTTTTTTGGAATTCTTAAAAGCGTACAATGCTTTATTGTAGAGTACCATAGATCATCATCTTAAACAGTGAAAATTATACGAGGAATGACGAATTAATGGCATTGTATAAATCAATTATGCAATCGAAAATTATATGTATCTACACAAATTGAACTAAGGACTTTAAACAAGATGCGGTTTTTGCAGTTATCCGAGTTGCATCTGAGGTTACTCGATCACAGTGCACGTGATTAGTCGACAATCACATTAATATTTAACAATAAATAGTTACAGCTTTTATTTATGCATATGTACCTAAACGCACAGTTCGTATCGATAGTAATATTTTCCCTTTAGCTGCTAATAAACTTCTGGTTTATGATAATCGTTTAGAATAACTGGCAATTAATTACGATTTTATAAAAAATCAAATGATCTCAATCACGCGCTCAGAAAGACGCGATCATTGGTCTATCCTGCTGTCTCTAGCCCACCTTGCAATCTGCACGCTGCACTTTAAAACAGCAATAGCAGCTTCGCGAACTGACTACTCAATGAACTTGGATTTAACCTTAACTTGATATCTTCTATGAGCATTCCAACCATAGTATAATGTGCATTCATATACAGGGCAGTGCTGCCGTAGATTTGGTATTTATATTATATATTTTTATAATTTTTTTTTCAAAAGAGCACGTGTTAGAAAAGTAATTAAATTGATTTAATAATTTCATTGGCTTTTTCCTCCATAAATATGTCTGCGGCAGCAGCTGGCTTTTATTCCATATTTTACCTCTGATCGCGTCTCATTAGTTCGCTAGTTGAAAGAAATAATGTGGAAGATTTCGGTTCTCGGTTGTTTCCTCCTGATTACGACGGTTGTGAAAAATTCTAGTGGATCAGAGCTTCGTAAGCGATTTTCTTTCTTTATCTCAATTACGGCAAAATCCTTACAAGAAGTAGTTGGAACAAGTGTTTTATTTCCAAAATGCAAGGAACCCTTATAAATTCACCTAGTCCCTCCCCCTCTATCTTATAATTAAAAGTATAACAAAATTCTTACGTTTAGTGCTCCACAAGTTTAAACTTATATCAGATCCAAGCGATAATACATTTTGATCAGAATTTTATGTGAAGCATACGGTTGTGGAGATATCCAGGGTCGAAATGACTCCTCGTAAAAAAGATGAGCATGAAAATAGTGTTAAAGATCGAAATTGAATCAGTGCAAAAAATATGAAATCTGATTGAAATCCCGATCAGTTTTCGTAAGACATCCAAAATCACGGATCCATTAGTGGTATCACAGAAATATAAAAGTATTGTGATTAATGTTATTTAAATTATTTGAATAAGTTTTTGTTTATATGTATTTTGGTTTCACAATTTAATTTTCTTGCTGTTTTATTTATTTTCATGCTATTTTTTTTATTTTCTGGTTTTTATTCTTGTTCATTTTTGTTTTTGAAACAAATAGATCATTTTGTTATTATGAGCTCATATGTATAATGTTGTTTATTAGGAATTATAAATGCAATTATTCTAATACACAGTTCTCTGATGATCATATTTCGCAATTTTAATTTTTTTAAATTATCCAGATTTTAAATTAGATTCCAAAAATGTTGAATGGCAATGATTTAACTTAAAAACTCAATTATTTTGATTTTCTCTGTTTAGCATGTAAAATAATTTCATAGAAACTGTTGCTCTTTTGACAATTTCCCAATAGTTTGTTAAAATTTGTTTTTTCATAAAAATGATAACGATAACGAGCATGTCCAACCACCATTGACATCTTTTTTTGTGTTGTGACTAACTTACATTGATTTAGTACACAAAAAATTTCTACAATAGGCCGCACTGATTTCCACGACTCACTTTTTATTATAATTTGTTTATAATATAATATTTATTATTATTTTTTAGCTGCAGGCATTGAAAAATGCATCTACGGAGAAACACTATGTCTGGTTGAGCAGTCTAATAACGTCTTCAAAAATTACCCTCACGGAAATGCTGAATTGTCTGTGCCTGACCTTAACCCTCTGGTGTTTGATTCCCTTGCTATAAACCAAGATTCTAGCAAAAGCGTTACTCTCAATCTGAAAATGAAGGATACAAAATTTATGGAATTTAACACAGTCCGTTTTTATAATGCTACGTTAGTTGCCATTATGTTTTTTAATTGTTTATAATAATTAATTAATTAACATGAAATTTTTAGGCCCGTTCAAACAAGCGATTGGAACAACACAGTTTTCACGTTTTGGGCATCCTGTCCGGTCATGAATATTATCTCAAATTATACGATCCAAGGAAAAATTCTTGTCCTTCCTATAGAAGGAAGTGGAGACTTGCAGTTTAAAATGATCAATTCTCAATTTGTGGTAAAAATAAAAATAATCACACACAAGGAGGACGGAAAAACTTACGCAACCGTTGAAAAATTGAAAATGAAAACCGGAGCAGACAAGTATACTTTCGATTTAAGGATATAAAATAGATTTATTATCTTTTGCTCTAATTTACAGTATGCAAATTCAAATGAATAACCTCTTCAACGGCGACAAAACATTGGGCGATAATCTGAACAAGGTGCTGAATGAAAATTGGAGAATTATTTGGGATGAGGTGGAACCTGGTGTTGACGCCGCTTTTGCAGAACTAATGCAAAAAGTAATGAATGGCTTTTTCAAAACACATCCTCTAGAAGATATTTTCAAATTTCAAAAATAAATAGATTAAAATGTTTTGCTTAAATTGTTAAAGCCCTTGGAGACAAATAAACTAATAAAAATTATATTTTGTATTTTTCATTTATGAAATTATCAGATGAGATTGGAAGCAAAACATACTAATAATGGGGCTTATTCTGAGATCCAATTCACATTTGAAAAATCCTGTTCTTTTAGATGATAAAGAACGGTGCAAACTATTTGTTTTTTTCAAGCATGATTCCAGTCTAAATTGCCAAATTTTTCCATTCGAAATACTTGAACGCTTTTAATTGCGTTTAACAGTTAAAAAGTTCAGTATATTGTGGTCCTCATGTTTATTTATCTTACAACAAATATTCATTTAAAACCATTTGCGAATCTATGAGCAAGGATTTGAAATTTTAAAAACTTAAATTCAAAATAATGCCCAATAGTCTCTCGCGATAAGGACCACACAGGATGACTTTTAATTTTGTCATAGAAGCGAAAGTAATAAAACGACCTATTTTTAGTTAAAAAATTCCCAAATCTTAGCTGGATATTATGATTTGCCTGGAAGCGAACAGGAATGACCTTCTTCTTCGCACAATCCTTGAGAAAGAGCTACAAATAAAAATTATAAATTCTTTAGACTTTACCTTTGACTTTAGGTTCTTAGAGATTTACAGTGCCTGTAGAATAACACGATTTTAAAATTACTATTCTTACTCACGACGTTTGTAAGAAAAGGTATAATGTAATATAGATAAAACAACATAGTTTTTTGAATTGATAATTTTTTATATCTCTTATTACGTTTTGTTATTTTTAAAATTTACATGATCATATTAATTTATGAAATTGGAATACCTTTAATCTTCTTGTTTATTTCTAACTACAACATATCGTGCCAAAGTGAATTAATTAATCAACTGAAACTTCATAAAATATACATTTATCATTATATTCCAGCTACGAGAAATCTAGACAAATTACCATTTTTCTAGATAGTGCTATCATTATATATACTTTTAATTTATTTTTTAAATACTCTTTCCACTTTATGCTTCTCTTTTCTGAAGAAACCTTTTTTTCTGATTGAATTTTATATTTTAGAAGTTTTCAGTAAGAGAAACTATGCAGAATATGTTCAATAATGCTCTGCTTTTAATTAAATATTTACAAAATGTTATTTTATTTTCTTAATATTCTTAATATACTCTTCTTTATCTCTGTATTGTACGCATAATTTGGTCGCATTATTTATGTTGCTTTCTCTAATGATTTTTTTAGGTATTCTACTAATTGTCGAATAATTAGGTTCTATATACACTTAAGTTTTAGCCAACTTACAAATATTCTACAATTTTTTTATTTATTTAATTTTTTGTGGTGATTGAATATTTACAACTTTTATCTTTGAAGTAATTTAATCAATTTATTGTTACGTGTAAGCGAAGGCATTAATAATACTAGGAAAAAAGCAATTAACACCATTCGAAGCATTAATTTATTGTTTTTTGCAATATACCAAAGCGTAGTTCAATCGACGCTTTTTTTCCTTTTCTGTGGAATTTGTTTACACTCTAAGGAAACATAAAAAAAGGCACAAATAAATTGAAATTTTATACATTTTTTAAAACATAAATTTCCATTAAGTTAAATAAATTTATTTAAAAAAAGATCAAATAATTTATTCTCGAGTCTCCTTTAAAATTAATATAATACTAAAAAAAATTATTCATTCGAAAATCGATGAGCATCAATCGATAAAATTTTAAGGTTTATGTTAATTGGTCTAAAAAGTGTTTCGCAATCATTTGCTCAAAACCATGTTTCATCTTTTTCAGGAATGAATTTTTTAAAATCATATAAATGTTATATATTTTCGTATATTCGAATCATATGGAGGAAAATCTTATAACATATCGCTTTATTACGTTTTAGGTGAAACAAGTATAATTAATGCGAAATAAAAAACTCGTTTAAAGTGATGACGCACAAGGATAGTGTAACTCTTACTCACAATCAGAGCTAAGAAAAGTCAACATACATAGATCAGTTTAAAGTTTAAATGCAATTAGCATTACAGCAGCGTAAGACTTACATATGTCAATTAAACAAACTGAATAAAATGTCCATGAATTTGAATTGAATTTCATTATTTCACTGAAAGGATTTAACTTAATTATTTGCAACAGTAAACTATGCCTAAATTACTTCAAAAACAAAATACTTCACACCAAAAGAATAAGCAGCCTTCAGTGAGCACAATCAGTCGTTTCAAATATACAAATGGACTGATATTCTTTGAGTACAAGTAATCATTACCTAAAGTAGATATCAATTTTAATAGTATGTAAGCACAATATACTCCCCTATGAATACTATTCGGATCTTCAATATAAGAGCATTAATAAATGCAGCCACATTGTATGAATCTGCAAAATATACCTACATATATTACACATACCAAACAGATAATGATAGTATGATTGAAATAAAACTATATGCGCAAATCCATCCAGTTCACATCCTTTCGAATAATTCATACACCTACACCAATAATTGATCAGTTTATGGCTATTTTACAAATTGTCCTCTATTTTTCATTATCATGTGTGTTCTCCATTAATTTAGACTTAATTACGCTTTACTTATTAATGTTTTTTACACTTGTGGTAAAAACTTAATAGAGATCGGACCCTTATCCTCCTGCTGAAAGGACTGAAAGGTTTTCTTACGTTCCTAGTTTTTATGTAGCTTTCCTCATTAATTAATATATGGTATTAACAGAAGTGTTATATTTTATGGAGTTTTGTGTAATTAGTTTTATTTGTAATTTTGCTTCAGCTTCATAACGTTTATGTACAATTTTTAGACCTATGATAATGGCTTTAAGTACGGATTATGAATAAATTTGCTAGTGTAAAGTGCTTTTTAAATTAAAATTAAATTTATAATTACAGAAGAAGCGAATAGAGTTCTTTGGTCGTAAAAAGAAATACAAAAATTAGGAGACTAATCCATAAATGCATTTGTACCGTGATTTTATTTTTTATTGTAATTAATTTTGTAGCCGTGAATAGCCGAGACTTTCAGTGTAAAAAGTAAAATATTAGGGATATAGTATCAAAATGTTTTTGGAATTATAAAGAAGCATGCAATATTAAATTATTTAATTTAGACTTGAAATCAGTGGCAACAACAATTTTCTGGGTCATGTTTTGAACTAATTCGAAAAGCCATCTAATGCCTATTTGCATGAAAATTGCGTATCGGCGAACACTGATATTTGCACGTGTATTTGAATCGTGCAGATAACCGTGAGAACTGAGAAGTGCATCTTCTTTACGCATGAAATCCACTTAAACGAAATGTAAACAGTTACTTATTTTCAAATTAAAGCCCATAATCAATATTGAAGTTGCCCTTTAAGGCAATTAAGAAAACTTACGTGGAAAACAAGATTCATTTTAATTATATTTTATTAAAACCATCATTTTTTATTATTAAAAACTGCAAATCATAGCCTCGGGAAATCATGTAATAACTAGCTCATAGCGATGGGAGGTACCTTTTTTATTATATGTATTTAATTAAGCTCGAAAGCATCATGCATGCACTCACTGTATACAAATTGCATCTACTGCTGAAGAGGAGAATCAAGTTTTAGACTGTTATAACAATTTAATAGATTTATAGACCAATTGGGGCTTATTTAAGATCGAAGAAAACATTTCAGACGGAAAAATTCATAAAAAAATTATTATATGACTTTTGTTTGGCTGTAAACTGGGAAAATTCCTTGAACTGGTAGCTCTGGTCTCCAGATTGGCATTAATCAACTCATTATTTATTTAATTAATATCATTCGCTAAACGTCTAATGAACAACACGTGTAGCAGTGTAGCACCCTCGACTGAATGGAATTTAAAATATAACATACATATGTATTTGCTTTCCGCGAACTATTTCATAATGCCACGGCATTTGCTTCTATTGTGGAAATGCAGAGACTGTTCACTCCAAGTCCAAGGCGACTGATTAATTAGTTAATTGATCCGTCATATAATTTATTATCGTTCCTGCCGTCGGGTCGGAGAGAAAATATCTGACACGAAAACGGGTGTGTCTTTTTAAAACAATTAATTTACGTCTGTGATTTTTTAAACATTGAAGGGCGACTTTTGCAATTATCCCTATTCTTTATACCAATGGAAATCAAACCAATAGATAACAGAAGGCGTTTTTGAAAATTCATCGGTTTGATGCACCATCAATCACAATTTTGCTCATAATATGCACCAACAAAGTAAACTTCGTCTACACAGTGAATTTACGAACAAGGTTATAAAAGTGGTGTAAATGGTTTGCACCATGATGAATTTTCGAAAACACCCAGAGATATAATTTGATGTTGTAAAATTTTGAAACTACAATATCCTAAAAAAGTACGTCAAAGTGAAAGCGTTTCTAATATTCTGATACAAGCTAAGGACTCCACTCCAGCTTTATTCGTAACGAGATATAATTATAAAAAAAAATACCATATCACAAATCTAAATAAAAGCTAAACAAGATTAAAAAGCAATAAAAAACGGGAAAATCCTATTAGTTCATTTAATTAAAATAATAGTAAGAGAAAACATACACTTACCCTGGCTATTCAACTCGAATTTAAATAACTAAAGGTACAAAAAATTGAAAATAAAAGGTAGACGTGATCGAAAACATGGACATAACTTACATCGGTGATCAGCAGAATTTTAAACTTATTCAACTACGGCATACAAGATGAAAAATGTCCCTGTAAGCCGCTTAACTTATAATCTTCATTAAATAATTAACACAGAGAAAATTGGCACTTTCACCGATGAACCGCTAAATGTTTCCGGCCCCATTGTAAAATTGGAAATTATGAAAGTTGACTGGCGTCTTAGGACTCGAGCACATATACAGGAAATCATCGTTCTGCAACTGTGTCTGGGTGAGATTTGGTTCGCTGGCACTTCTATGAATTTTTGGCAGAGTGCGCAGCATATTCTCTAGCATGTTTAAAATAAGCCGGAATAAGGGTCTCTCGTTCCGATCGAATTTAATACAGTCTTCAGCCAGCCGCTTAAGTGCTTGCGGACAGTCTGATCTAACCTTAGTCATATCTGGCCGAAGAAGACCACGGCCCACCATGAACAGTATTTGATCTTTGTTGTTAATGTGACTGTATGGTAAGCACTCTGCCAGCATTTCATAGATAACAATTCCAAATGCATATACATCACTCTGAAATGTGTAGGGATTCTGTTCTTGCATCCTTATAACTTCAGGTGCCATCCACAAAATGCTTCCTGTTGGCTGGTTAGCTTGCTTTTCGCCTGACCACCGTGTCTTCGCCGTAGCCAGACCGAAATCTCCAATTTTTACAGAGAGATCCTCATGCAAAAATATGTTGTTCGACTTTAAATCTCTGTGAAATTTTGAAAACTAATAACAATCAAAACTAAAGAGAGAATAAATTTATTTACCTGTGGATAATGTTCTTTGCGTGAAGATAGTCCATACCTTGAGCCACCTGTCTTTCAATATCGATCAGAGTGTTAAGTTTAAACTTTGTCTCGTTCACGTGGATATGTTTGTAGAGGCTGCTGCCTTCGCACCACTGCGTTACAATGGCTAAAGATGGCTTGCTGACACAACCCATGAATAGCAATATGTTAATGTGCCTCGTCTTCTTCAGCATGGCTACTTCGTTTTTAAAGGCTTGTAGCTGTGCTGGACTCGGTGTTTTTACGTTGAGCGTTTTAACAGCCACTGGACCATGCCAATGAGCCTTATAGACCGTTCCAAAGGAGCCGGATCCTATGCGAGGCCCTATTAAAATCTCTTCCGCTTGAATGTTCTGTGAAGTGGATTTTAATATTATTATTTTGTTTTTATGAGAATTTTTTTAGCTGCCTCTAATTGCATATCACGAAATTTTTAAGCTAATGTTTCCTTGCATAGCAATATCGAATGGAATAAAATGCGTGCTCCGATGCAAACTATGAATAAAACTGTAATACTATCCACTGCTTATAGCTGAATCATAAAAGCTTTAATAAAAGGCTCCATTGCAAATTCAGCTATAAGGAATTCGATACGATTGGAGTTTTATCGAATATTATTAACTATTGCAACTGAAAATTGCATAAGTAATTATAATAAGTTGTCTCATACCCAGTTTTCTTCCGAATTCTTTTGGTCTCGAGGGGAAAGCAAATTCTTATTGCTTTCATCCGCAGATCTTGCTCGCTGCCTTTTTACATGCTTCAAAGTATTTGTGGGTGATGCTTGCGTTGAATGTGAATGTTCGGTGCTTTGGGTCTAAAGGGCATAAGTCGTAAAGAATATTAAGAAAGTGAATTATGCTCCCTACCGGTAAAGGCCCTCTAGATTGCACTAGTGTTTTTTGGAATTCGGTAAGTGGCCTAACGCTATTAATGCAAACGTTAGGTGCTGAATTAGATCGATCTTGTTGATTAAGTGAACGAGGATGTCGACTCTATATTACAAAAACAAATTAATTGATGAGAGTTTGATGATTTGAAAAGTTAATAAAATAACTAACCTGAAATCCTAGTGCAGCTCCACTTCCTGGATTAAGAATACCAGCAGTTTTTTCTGGATTTTGCGCCAGTAAACGCTGATAGTAGTTATCCATTGGGAACTGTTGGCACAGAATTGGAACTTTGTGAGCACAGCGCAAATGAAACCGAAAATTGCATTGATTGCAGTACAATCCTATGAATAGTAGTCTGCGGCACACTTCGCAAAATGCCAAGGAGAAGAATGTTTTTCGTATGAATTGATGTGAAATGTGTGTCATTACTGGGCATTTATCCAAAACCTTTACGTAGACTTCTTCGGACTGAATTAAACTGATGTCTGCGTCCCAGGGAATTGGTGTATTGCTGACGGGATTTGCGGTTACTTCACACATGTCAGGCGTTAAATTTCGTCGCTTAAGGGCTTTCATAAGGGCATCACATAGTCTCATGCGAGGTATCACTTGAACCGAGGTCCTCTGCTGATTGGGCAAATGAGCCCGCAGGAATACCTTCGGTTGCTGCGGCAAAGTACCACTGTTGCTTTCAGTCTGCAGAAAGAAGAAAAATAAAATCTTCGATAAAACATGTAAAATTGAAAAAAAAATGTAATTTTTCATATACATACTTAAATTATAATTGTACAAAATTCAATTCTTTAGAAACTGCAGTTTTTCAAATATTCTAAGTTGATAAAACTCAAATTAGGCACAAAGGACAAAGACAAACGCATTTTAAAACGTGTGGCGAAAACTTAGTTTAGTAAAGTTTATGTTAAAATACGTCGAAGGGAAATAATAATAGTACTTTTCTCAAAACTCCCCTTCTGCAATCATTTCCAATGTAATATTACATTTTACAGCATATCAATGCTATTAAAATGATAATGATAATAATAATTTAGATTATGTATCTCCTTTTGTTATCAGATAGATTGTGAGTTCGTTTTAATTTTATGACAAAGTTATCAGTGTTCTATAAGCTTACCGCCCTATACGTAGACCGTTCATATTCAGAATTTAAAGTTCGATATTTCGAAAAACAAACTCGAATCTTTCAAACGCTCCAATTTTTGCGCATTATATAGAGACGAACTAAAAAAAAAATCCCATATGTTAAATTCCATCTAATCATAGACAAAACAAAATATTGACATTATTTTTAAAATCGCCTGGCCATTTTAAAATTCTTATTCACTGCACCATGTTAAAAAAAATCTATTTTCAAAATGGATCTTTATATTATTTAGATTTTATGGGGTCTTTTGCCGTTAATCGTCTTAAACTTTGCAGAAGGACTGATTCTAAATAATTTCGTAGTAAGAAAAAGTTACGACGAAAAAACAATTTGTTATTGCGACATTAAAACGAGAGGAGTCAAGAATGCATTTCGACTGTCGCAAACATCTTGAACTCCTCCTCCTGCTGGTACTACATACAATACAGCCACTACTGATTGTTGTTGATATGCCAAAAGCCCCAGCGCCGATAGACCTGAAATGAGCTACGGCTCCAGCGACGACGTTATAAGCCCGTCGAGTAGCCCTAACCAATTCTTGGGCTGTCTTGGGTATTCGACAGAGGCAAACATCGCCTTGCCACAGACGTCAGTCCGGATCCTCAGTGGAGTGGAGGAGGAAGAAGAAAAGCGTGGAAGAGCAGGGACAAGGACAATGCGCGAGGCGCAAGACATCCACCGGAGTCCATCATACTACCCCACCACACCAGCGGCCGACCACCGCCACTCTCAGGGTTAAAGGACGATAATGTCAGCAGGGAATAGGGGAAGTGCGAACGTGTGCGAGGCGGAGGGCTTGTGAGAAAAGGACATGGAACCTTGAAAATCGGCCTCCCACCCACACCTCCGCCTTATCAACAACTCGAAAAGGGAAACCTGCACCACCTAGTCAAATTTTACTGAAAATCTCTTTGTAAATAACTGAATTGGTAGCGCATACCTCAATCTGTTCCTCTGGGACATCAGGGGGCTCCTGAATTTCATCATTTTGCTGCTGGATCTGTTCAATCAGCTCATGCTCCTTGATTTCGAGTTCGTGTAACTTTGACGTGAGCTCCTGATACTCAGTGACGTACATAGCCGGCGGCTCTTGGAAATTTGCAAACTTCGCATTCAAAGCATCGATATTTTCTCGCGTTACATGGATCACAGATTGTATATTCCTCAGTTCTTCGGCCAGAGGATCCAGCAATTCGTCGCTGTCATCCGTCGAGGATGACATTTTTTCCGTGTACACAAATGACAGTGTCGGAATATTTTCACCACAACGACTAGATCCGGTAGTGTTGCCAGCCGTCGCGGTCCCGCCCGACGTTTTGCAGTTGTTGTTTATTTCACCACACCCAATACCACCGCAGCCGCCACTCGGTCGACGGTCTCTTCTGCTGCTGCTGCTCGCGTTGCTGCAGCCACTGCTGCTGTAGCCGTCGTCCCTCGCGTCGCAACCTCCGCACTCAAAACCTGCACCACCCCCTAGAAATGTGCCGATGGCGTTATCGATGCCGCAGATTTTCCTGTCTTTTTCACCTAGCACTGCCATCTCCGCATTCTTTCAGCGGTTCCGTCATTCGTTGCCGTCACGGAAACTGCGCCCGACCTTCACCAAACGGTTTTCATTGCTTGCGGTACTCGGCGGCGGTTGCCGTTTTTTTCCGAACAGCCAAGAGCTACAGACGGAACGAGTCTCAGAAAGGAGTGTTTAGGTGCAGCCCCAAAAGTGCACAGTGCACTGCACCGAACCAAACGCACACAGCCAACAAATACTGGCGAAAGCCGAAAGGCGAATCTTCAGTGCAGAAAGGGTGGTGTGGGCCGTGGAACGGAACCTGAGTACTGCCAGATAAACTGTTACGCCACAATCGTTTCCTTCAGCAATAAAAACCTTGAAAAGAAGGCAAAAGCATTTTTAATTACGTCATTAGTCCTAACATACGTTATCCTCCCGAGATCTGAAACTAATTAATGGAAAACACCAAAGTACCAGTTGATTCGGTTTCATTTAAATTTTTACAAAATCGATATATTTATACATAGTTTTTTAATTTACTTTCATATCTGCGTTTACGAGTCTGCAGTAAATATGAACACAACAAAAAATTTAAAATATCTTTGAAGCTTTTTTAAATCAATTGAGTCTAAAGATATATAGGTTATTTATAACTCTACCGGCGAGCTATAAAAAGAAAAAAAATCCAATACAGTATAAAAAGTAATATATTATGCAAAAAACGCGGTTATAAAATTATTATTTCTTTAAACCAAAAAAGTGTCAAGTTTATAAAAATCATCTAAACGGACGGTATTTTGGTATTTTTCAGTATTTTTGAATCTAAAATTCTGCAAAATTGCATCCCTTACCTCCTCAACAAAAAATCCATTTCACCTCACACCGGACAAAATCCCAAGAATTCCTCTTTTTTTCCTTCCTTTTAAGGGATGGCTAGATACTATCGAGGTGTTCTCCTTTCGGTTCAAGCCTCGGGTCCAGAAACTCATCCATCTAAAAATGACCAGTGAAAAAAAAGCCGTTTTCCGCGTTTCTCGCATTAAATTTCACGGCCACAAAACACTAATCGCTTTTTTTTTAATTCACGGCACACTCGAATCACATTTAATGCACTTTTTCAGCGATAATTTTCGCGGGGACCAACCGATTTTTATACATGCGAACAAATTCGCTGTGGCTGCAACGATAGCCGAATGGCGAATGCTAGGGAGCGAAAAACGGCTCCTTCAGAGCGCCTTGTCAGGAGGACTCTGTCTGTCTGGCCTGAACGACAGCGGGTGAAGGAGCAGGAGGACCAGCGCCAAATTAACGGGAGAACGGGGGACTGCCAGTGGAACTGTAATCTAACTGCGTATGCAGGAGAACCGTTGTGTGACTTTTCCACCACCACCCGCCGGAAGAAGGCTCCATCCAGCGGACGAGGCGAGCGGAGCTTTTACTCCCAAGGTTACTCGAGTTCAGGGGCGAGTCGCGGTATTTCGTTTTCACTCGCGGAACAACGGGGCTGTGGTGGACGGCCAGCTGTCGATGGTTCCCGCAACATGCGCACGAGCTCCCCAGCCGCATCCCTTCGGAGGTGCTCCTTCAGCGGCAAGGCGAGCTACAGGCAAGTTGGGGGGACACACCGTTACTTTACTACAAGCCGCTATTCGAACGGTTACATCCGAGGTGAAGTGGGATCAGGGGGTGGTGCGTCCTGCAGTAGGAGCAGGTCAGCGGGGTTTGTGATCTTCGGGGTGGCTTCAGGTGGCTCGTGTACCGGAGGCGATGGGGTTGGAGGCGGCTGAAAATTCACGTGCTTACAGTTGAGCAGCGAAAAGTTCTGCGGTAATACACGTGCAAACAATTTCAAGTTAATTTTGACTGAGACTACTTTTTGCAGAAGTTTGAATTTGGAGGACGGATCGGTTGAGCCAAGTGGAAGCAGCTGCAGCACGTTTACAAGTTTTAACCAAATAAATACGATGAAAAATATAAAATAAGACGCCACTACCCGACCGTAAACATTCGAAAAAAAAACCGGATACGAGAACGGGTTTTTTGTCTCGTGATATTTTAACCGATTCGGAACGAGATCGCTACGCAGGTATTTAGCCTGAAAAACTTTAAATTTTTTTAGGTCATTATAAAAATATGATAGGTATTTATGTCAAAATAAACTATGATATGAAGCGCAATATCGAAAGCATATTAAAAGTTTTATTTAATAGGAATAAAAGATTTCTTTAAATTAATTCATGTTCTTTTTGTTTGATTTCAGAATCAGATATCTTTTTATTCGTCTTTACAAACTTATTAAAGGGTTAGAAAGAGTAGACTCGAGCTGTTATTAAAAGCTACGACATTTCATACTTACGAGCGATAAAATACAAATACGCATATTTAAAGCACAAATTTGCGACCACTGTTTTCTTAATAAAAAATAATAAACAATTTTTTACTAATATACGGTTGAGGAGTTCACCGAATCTTCACTACTCGACATTTTTTAAACGGTTACTTCTATGAAAAAGCTTCTTAGACTCAGACAATTTATTTCAGCCACTTTTGTTGAAAAATACAAGAATTTTTATTAGATTGAATTAAAATTTAAAGCATCTTTATAAATTTCGCACCAAATTAACCGATTTAATTTAAAAGGCGTCTCCTGCGGGAATTATTTCATATCACATCCAATAAAAAGTTGAAGTAAAACATCCCGTAAGCACGAGAATCTCTCCTCACTCCGAATGGACTTCCGATGTGGCAACCCCTAATCGCAACCATATTGATTTCTTTTTTGGGAAGTTAAAGTGCAAAAGTGTTTTGGCTCCGTTTTCTTATAATTTTGCACGCTATTTTGTCTAAAATATGTTTAGAGATCAAAAACTTTGTTTATTGTTTTGAGAGGAACAAAGCATTTACAAAGTGGACAAGGAATTATCCGTAGAAGAATGGATCACCAGGAAGGTAACTGAGGCGACCGCCGAGCCAAAAAAATATTTCACCACAGCCCCCGTCCGTATCCAACGCAGCATTTTCTAGTGCTTGTTTTTATTACTTGACGCACTCCATGAAACCTTCATTAAAATAAATTTTGGCGTTTTGAAGCATTTTCTCATTTTATCCTCGCAGATTACGGTGCTGTGGCGAAGAAGTCCAGCAAGCAGCACAACGTGCTGCCGTTGTGGGGCAACGAGGCGACGATGAACTTGAACCCCCTGATTCTAGCCAACATCCAGGGATCGAGCTATTTCAAAGGTACGTGACAAAGGTATTGATTGACGGCCAATTGGCGGTGAGGTGCATCAGCCTCAGAGAAGCCCCTGTCCGGTTCAAATTTGATTGCCACCCTCTCGTATTCCAGTGCACTTGTTCAAATTGAAGACTTACCACGAAGTCGTGGACGAGATTTACTACCAGGTGAAGCATTTGGAGCCGTGGGAGCGAGGATCGCGGAAGACGGCCGGCCAGACTGGGATGTGTGGCGGGGTAGGTAATGTTTTAACATATCGAATCGCTCCCTTCCGTGAATTATGCCAATATCCACTAATCGCTTTTTTTTGAACCCATAGGTTCGCGGCGTTGGGGCTGGTGGAATTGTTTCGACGGCGTTCTGTCTGCTCTACAAACTCTACACCCTTCGGCTGACCCGGAAACAGGTTAATGGACTCTTAACTCATACAGACTCACCGTACATAAGGGCACTAGGTAGGTGGTAAGTCGATTGGGTGAGCCGTTTTCTTTGTGGCAGAATTTTGTCTGAGAATTATGTTTTTGTAAAAAAAAATATATCGAGAAGGGGTTTATAAGTTCTAAAAAGCATTCAGGTATGTGGCCCCCGCGGAGACTCTATCTAATATGCGGTGTTTTCTGTCCCCCCCAGGCTTTATGTACATCCGGTACACGCAGCCTCCCGCTGATCTGTATGACTGGTACGAGGATTACCTTTTGGACGAGGAAGAAATCGACGTTAAAGCCGGTGGAGGACAGGTGGGTGTTTCTGAAAGATGTAATAATTCTTCGAAATAAAAGTCCTACGATATTGAGCCCATTTTTGCTTCCAGGTCATGACTATTGGCCAAATGGTGTATCAGTTTCTCACAAAGCTGGATTGGTTTTCGACACTTTTTCCTAGAATCCCAGTGCCCATACAGAAGCAAATTGAAAAGAAGCTCGAAGACTTCAGTCGGACGAACAATGTAAATTTTCATCATTTGCACGTCCAGCATGCAGCACCCGCACAACAGAGGCAGCACAACAACTATGCTGGCGAGCCCAGACCTGGAAAGTATCCGGGAGGTGCGAGTGCTCCTGGTCCTGCAGGTCCAGAAAAGGAACGGGAGCGAGAATTTAGAGAAATACCACCGGACCGCAGAAGGCGCGACGAGAGGGAAATTCCTGTTCCTAGGGATAGGGAGCGGGAGGAGCGAGGTAGAGACAGAGAACGGGAACGTGACTACCATTCCCACAGGGAGGAACGTTATGAGAGGTCGAGGTCAACATCTAGATCGCGGGACCGCACCGAATATAGAGAGAAACATAGGAAGAAACACAAGAATAAGGACCGGGACAGGAGTAGAGAACGCAAGGAGGAGTACTATAGGGAAAGGAGTAGCAGCGACCGACATAGGGATCGAGGAGAGCACGAAAGAAAATATCGTTAGAGAAATTTTTTTCTAATTTATCTGCGCCTGTCCCGATCGTATTGGTAAAGTTTTATTCTTTATATAATAAATTGAAGCATAGTTTTAACTATGAAAACAATTGTTTGGATTTAAAAAAAAATATATAACTTATTCCTAAGACCTGTTCAAAATTGTTCGAAATTTGGATATATTGGCTGCAAAGATCACTGTGCCTCCAAAATAAATTTCTTGCCCATGCATTTATCAGACTCAAAAACTTTCGCAATCCTTTAAGAAGATTAAATTTAGGAAATGGTTTGAAATATCAGCTGCATATACGGAAACTTAGTGAAGATACTCCGAACTAGAAATCGCTTGGAAGAAGAACTATGCTAAAAAATTGGGTGATTTTTTAAATGCATGAAAAAGACCCAAGTATGGATTGGTTTCCAAAAACATTGGCAATTTTCTCCATTTTCAGAATCAAATAAATGAATTTAAAAGACTTATTTTCTATCCAAATTAACCTGGTTAAAATAATTTTCAACAAATCCAACTCTGCTGCACAAAGGTTTTTAAGCGACTCAAAACAGAGAAAGGTGCATACAAATTCGAAAGCTAGAGAACTCCGATCTAGTGTTTTCGACGTTGATACTCTTCCTTTAAAATAAAAATATATTTAAAAAATTATCACCATTTCGAGTTTATTTTCAGGAAGATAGATCTAAAAATAATGTACCAGATCAAAGGAGTTTGGTTGTTACCATTCGCCGTCCTCCTCAAATTCGCTGTGGTACGCAACGTCCGACTCCTCGAGTATCAAAAATTGATTCTCATTATGAACGGTCGTCACGGTCTTTCTCTGCCCGCAACTTTTCGACTTTTGATGCCTTCTAACTTTCGACCCCGTTGTAAAACACTTCCCACACGTGTTGCACTGGTGTCTCCTTTCGCTGAGGTGAACTGTCTTCACGTGGAAATTGAGGACCCCCAGCTCATAGAAGTCCCTCCCACAGTGGCCGCATTTGTACTTCCTCACAAGCTCATGGGTTTTAAGGTGCCTATTCAGCTCGGACTGTGTTAGGTACAATTTGTGGCATTTCTCGCATTTGTACCTCTTCTCATTTTTGTGGCTAAAAAGGTGCCTCTTCAGGTCGTAATTCGTGTAGAATTTTCTCTGGCAGACGGAGCACTCCCTGCTGCCCTCCTTGATGTGTCTCTTTTCGTGCTGCTTTTTATTCTTAAGATATACGAATCCCACTCCGCAGTACTCACACTGGAACTTCTTTTCTTTTGGGATCACAACTGTTGTGCCTTCAAGGAACATTTCCGCTTCGATAGCCTGCTCAGTGAACTCTGATTCCTCGTCGTGGTGGCTTATTTCCAGCTGGGTTAGAGTCACATCTGGATCGTCAACTTCTTCAATAAAGGGCTTAGTATCTAAATCTTCATCATCTCTGCTCGATTCCTCCTCGTCGAGCTCATCACAACCTTCCAAGATTGGCTCCACCACAAGTGCTGGAGGATCAGGCTCTTCGGAATCTTGCAGAAATCCTTTGCTATCACAGTTAGACTTTTTGGCGCTTTCCTCGTGGATCTCTTCCTCGCCAGGCAACGCTGGATCCACGTCGTCTTTGGTTTCCTCAATAAAATCACCCTCCAAAATTTTTCGCAGGAAGTCATCCGTTTTGCGAGCTAATATCCGAAAACTGTAGCTTTGGTCCAAGTGTTCGAGGCACTTTGGACATATGGAATCAGGTAAGTTATCGTCGGGTGAAATCTGTAAGGCGAAAGATTAAAAAGATTTCTCGAAATTTAAATAAAAGTGGGGCAATATACTGAAATATCCGAAATGTCTTCAATGCATTCCTTCAGAATTTTATCGCTATTTATATGAATATTGCTGAAGATATGAATTGAACTGTTGCACCCCTTGAGGCATATTCTGCAGATTTTGTTGTATGTTGAACCAAAAGTGCCTGAGAACATGTTTTGTGTTTATTTAGGTGGAAGATCTGCAGTAAAACCGTTCAAAATAAGAGCATTTGAGAAATGTTGACAATCTTTGACAGTTGTAAATAAATCGGTATTATGTGAAATGAGTGACGATTCTGCAAATAATGAAATTGGTGGATGTCTTCAATGTAAATTGGTGAAAGTCTTGATTGAATTCCGGAAATGCCGGCACAGTCACCAAATTGTGTTTCTCAATAAGTTTTTAATTAATTATATTAAATTAAATATAATTTGGTGAGATGGTGCGGTCTTTCAATTACGAACATTTAAAAATTTGTATGAATTCTTATGATTATAAATATTTTAAAATGTAGCTAATTATATAAACAGAGGTATAGTTTTAAAAACAACGACTCTCAATTTAAAACACGCAGACCAAATCTAGCTGGATAAAATTATTAGCTATAGATGAAAAATTAAATCATATGTAACGTATAAACTAATTAGTAAGACTTGAGTGTTTAATAATTATAAATTGTTGATAGGCACGAGTAAGTCGGCTTAAAATTCTGAGGAAATCCTAAATATACCTCATAAGGCGCATTACAAGCATTTATGAAATTTTATCTCTGTGCAGTATATGAATATTTAAAAAAGAAGAAATCTTCGTAACCCTGATTATTACAGAGGACGTTAAGCTAATTCCCAGATGGGACAGTCTAGCAGCTAGCAGGAGGCGCAGTAGGACCTAAGACAACTTGCACCTCTTACTGGCCTTTACCCTTTCCTTTCAAAATTAAATATGCAAATGACTTAGAGCTGCATTGCCTTCTTGCAATTAAAGATTCAAATGGGAAATCAGGAGGATATAAAAGAAACTTTCTGAAAATATTTTTATATACCGCCCTGTTGTTTGCATGACCCGTGCAGAGTGTTAGGGCGCTTTATATTCTTGTGGTGTTTCTCTTGGATGCAAGGGGACTTTTAAAGGCAAAATGTCTAAGTATATGCTTCAGGTCCAATTTTAAATTATACGAACGTATTTGCTTCTTCTCCAATAGAGAATAGTTAGATTAAACCATTAGCAAAATAAAATTAAAAGAATGTGTGTGTTTAATATGTTAAGATTTTTCCCAAATATCTTTTTAAATACTTGATTAGTAGTATTAGTATAGTATTATAGATTGAGAATTTAATTAAAGGATTTCAAAGTAACATATAATATAAACATTCATGTTAATCGAAAACCTACCTTTTTTGATTAATTTCAAAAAAAAATTTAAAACTCTTTTTCACTTCTTCCTGCCATGGCTTTCTCCTTCGGGGTATTTTGCGTGCATCACTGGAGCAGAATGGGAGGACGATAAACAAATGCCAATCAAATGGCTCCGGGAACCGCCTGTTCCCTGACAGGAGCAGATCTCTTGTTGATTTTTTATTAATATGCCTAATTCACAAATTTCACAACTGACTAGCCTTGAAAGAGACCTTAGCAGCTCGAGGATGTTGGCTTAGTCAAATGTAAGCTAATCTCGGATATCCTTTTGGTTCTTTGGTGATACGCTCGACGATAAGTGACGCTTTGTCACAGCCGAATTTTTAGGGTTCACTCGTAGTGGGGTGGGGGAATTCAGAAATTTAAAATTGGTAAACCTATAAAAAATAGAGTGATTTGACGAAGAGTGTGCCTAGCTTCTACCCCTAATATACCTGGTTAAATAGAAATCTGCCGTTAAAGTCGTTCTAATAAGTTAAAAGTAATTCAAAGACATGAAAAATAATTTTTGGTGTACAAATAGGGTATTTTGTGCATTGCTGGTTGAATATCTTTAAAACTGGGTACTAAATTAAAGAGTTTTATTTAAAATCATTTTCTACATTTGATATGAAGTATACGCGGATTTTTCTTCCGCTGGGCTATTTTATTATTATATAATTAAGGCCAAAGAAATACTCAAAATAAGAACCCCTTAATATATA
This sequence comes from Eutolmus rufibarbis, assembly GCA_963920795.1. Taxonomy (NCBI): domain Eukaryota; kingdom Metazoa; phylum Arthropoda; class Insecta; order Diptera; family Asilidae; genus Eutolmus; species Eutolmus rufibarbis. Next base: position 44,353,512 of record OY987206.1, read on the forward strand.
CCCATGAATCAATCAATATACATATTTCATATAAGAAGTGATTGATTCTAGTTATCTCACTCAATGCTATTTATTGCAAACTTCTCATCTGTGGAGGTTTGTTAGATATTAAACTATTGTACCCTACAATGCAATCTGTTCTACATCATCCAGAAAAATTTCTATCATTATCCTCTCATATCATTTCACTCGCCTCATCATTAAACATATTTTTTCGGTTACATAAAAATTACTTCCACGATATTAAGCATCTATTCACGTGCTAGCGGAAAAAAGTGCACCGAACATCATTAATCAGAAGGGTCAGCGAAAAATCTTCATTAGCTGCAGATAGCACTCAGTAGCCAGTATGTCACCACATAGCTTCATCAGGACCTCCAGGAAGGACCAGACCACGGCGACTCTTTGCATGTCCGAGCCGAGGAACAGATGGCTCAAGTGACTCCTGCCAATCAATTTGGAGCGAACAGCAATTAAGGGTGTCGGACACGACATAAAATAGTCATTTGTTGCTGGATGCAATTGGCGTTGGCAGGTAAACTTCTGCATGTACTTTATGTAGGACAGGTAAACATTTTGCCCCTTTATGCAGACCATGGGTAGTGCTATCAGGAGATCTTGTATTTTATTGTTTTTACAGGGCAAAGTCTGCTGAAATGCATTAAGTGGTCGTCAATCTGTCGAGTAAGTATCTCTCAATAAGGGTGGTAATTGCAGGATCAACCAGCTGGAAAGGTGCTCTATTCACGTGGGAGTAATTATAGGTACTTTTTTTTTCAACATGGTAAAGGCTAATATTGTTTATACTATAGACAATTTCCAAGTAAACGCTTTGACTAAATTTTTATTTAAGGTAACTGAAATTTGAAAACAATTCATTCCATTCTATAGTTATTCTCAAAAATTATTATTACCTATGTTTTCTTTAATAAGGTAGATTTCCCCAAAATGAGTTAAAAATTTTCAACTCGTAGTAGGTATAAAATACCGCATTACTGTGTTTATGACGAATATCAGTCATCAGTCCTCCCAACACATCTGTTTCCTGCAAAATACAAAAATGATTAATGGAATAGATACTGAATTACACTGAATATTTCTATTCGTTTAATAACTACCCTTTCATGAACACCAATTTCGTTAAGTGTGAAGTTAATTAATCAGTCGAACTTTTGCTTCTGTACTTCACCCTCGTGGTAAGGTGTGACATACCCAAACAAATTCTGCTTCCGCCTGCAGATTTATAAACATAGATAAGGGTAATTATTTGGTTTGTCCACGTGCCTCCTACCCAAGTTAATTTTCCTATATCTATAATATCACCCCTATATCTATACCTCCAAAACTAACTAATTATTTTAAAATGGATTTTTTTTCAAAGTTATCCGCTTAAAGAAACACACCTCAATCAACTCAAGGAATTTTCTTTTTAAAAAGATACCGCAAACTAATTTAAGTAACTCACAAGGCAAAATTCCGTGAAAACCAACAAAACTGCTCAGGTATGCATGAAATTACTGTCGAAACCAGGCAAGCATTAGAAAAACAATTTTTCCTGCGATAATCTTTCTGTTGATCGCACGCCAGAATTTATAAAAGGTGTGCTTTGTACACGTAATGAAACTCTGTAGGAAGAAAATGAAGGTGGTAAGATATTAGGCTAATCCTTGCAAAATGTGTTAAATTTTACGGGTAAGGCGACAAGGGTTTGCTAAGATATATTCCTACATTTAAAGAAACTCGTTAACGGTTTGAAATTGAAATTTGCATATTTTGGATGATGAAAACACCTTCGTTATTTTCACTTGGGCGGTGAAACCCAGTTCAGCATTAACCTTTTGATTTTTAAAATAGAGTACAAAAAAACCACTAAATTTCCATTACTCCTCGAATGATCTGTTCCTTGAAATAAATAAAAGGCAGGAAAAAACTAGGACAACAATTGTTTTGAGGACTTAGAAAATAAAAGAAATCCTACTTTGGAAACATCGCAACCGCCCATTGAACTTTTTATTCAAAAATTATGTATATAATAGATGCATTTGAACTTAGTAGGAAATAATGCAGCATCCCTTATTGAGAGCCAAACATATGCTTTTTAAACCTTCAGCGATTTGACCTTTCGGTCAAAATTTAAGACAAGTTGAACTTAAGTAAATTCTCATTTTCCTAGTAGTGAAAGATGACATATAACGATAAAAGAGTTTGATATCTTTTGACCTACAAAAAAACCTTTTTCGAATAAAATTAGAGACTTGCCGCAATGCAACGACAACCCTTTCATAGTTTCATCTCACCCCAAATATTTTTTTGCTTGTATCCAAAATACGAGTATCTTCTATATAAAAATCTATTAGCCATCTCATCCTCTATTACAGTGTATTACGCTATCTCCCAAAAAAATCTCAGGGTCCTTGAAACAGTGATATTTTTTTCTTTATTCCGAACAGTGGCATAAATTACAGAGGCCCTTTTTTCTTCTGCATGGTCGCACAACACCTCTGACAATCAGATGTCACAACTCCCAGATGCATCTTGAAGGCGCATCTCATAAATTCAAGGAAATATCCCAAGCAATATCTTTTTGACTTGGCGAATGTCAAGAACCCTTCCGGGTCGAAATGGTTACGCGCCTTCAGATGCAATTCAAATTTGAATTAAATTACAGAGTATAAAAAAAAAAAAAAATTTATAGGTGCTATATACTGAGCATTTTGGGAAGATCGTCATTCTTCCCTTAATTATTCATAAACATCAAAAAACCCTTCCGTAGATTTATGGATGGCCCATATCTGTACCCATCCTCGATCGCATACCTCTAAATTCTCTGAAAATTCCAGCATCCTAATGAATCATGTCTAGTCTGCACTATTTCTTAAATTATATTCGCGCTTAATGATGGTCAAGAAGGAGTTGAAGTAATGCCAATTATCCCTGTAATATATCGCTCCTAATCCCGTCGAATGACCATCAGATCGACCCTTAGCTAAAAAATCGCCGCACGAGCACGTGAGGCCGTAAATATGACTTTATGACGGTGCTTAACAAATGATACCGCGGAAAGAGGTGAAGCCGGTCACCTCACCGGTCCGCATTTCGCGTTTTTGAATTGATGACCGCGGACCGCGTACTTTCACCCTCTTTGCATATCAATTGTTTGGATACTGGCCCGCTGCTTTGTGTACTTAGCTGGGTATAATCCGCCACCAGAAACAACAGGAGCAACTTGGAAAGTTGCTCACGCGTGCGCGGAATTTAAGTGGCATTAGATTCGACGAACCCTTTCGGCGGTAGTAATCTTGGTCATGGGATCAGTTAGACCTTTTGTTTTCGCTAGTTTTTGATAAATATCTCTCTGTGGCTACTCGTCCATTCCGGTCGATCGAGTTTGTTTACTTGTAAGGAGGATTTTTCCTGTCCTATATAAATTTTTGTGTCTAGCGAAATGAATGTAATAGACTCATCTAGCATCCATGGTTACTTAGATAGGGTTTGGGAATAATCTCTCTTAACTCTGCATATCTGAGAAAAGTTTAAGCAGATACTCAGCCCTTCGGTGCGGATGAGTCCACTATGTTAGGCAGTCGGTAGATAGAACAGTCAAGTCAGGAATTGAGATTAAAATTCGTCATACTCATACTCCTTCCAAGTCGTTGAAATTTCAAATTTTCGATAGTGTCCGATTTTGTTTCAAATTCGATTCGATTCAAATTCAAACTTGCTCAAAATTTAAAAATTTCAGATAGTGGCAAATTTGACTCAAAAACATTATCTAAAACTGTGGGGACGCTCATCTCTTGATGAAAAACTTTCTTAATTTTAAAACGACGAAAAACTGTAATCAATCATTTCTGCCAAGATAACCACAGGATTTTATGAGTAGTACATAAAAACCTCAACAGATCGCAAATGAAGTCGTCAATGCATTTCCTATTCATGATCTATCAATAATTGCTAATCGATGAAGTCTTTCGGCAAAATAATGATGCAGGCAGGAGGTATGAATAAGAAATTTACGCGATAGGAAATCCTCCGCCTCATCCCTTTTCCTTGGGCAACTTAAGCCGCTTAATCTCCATCTTGCGAGATACCCGAAACTGTCCTGGTGGCATCGAAAGAAATCGGCTGTTTGGGCCACACCTGGATGAAAAGGCTAGAGGCAATGGGACGCAATAAAAGAAAAAGGATATCTGCGAGCAATTTCTATCATCTGCGAAATTAACCATTTCATTGTTGTCCATTGTTCTCCCCCTCCTCAGCTGCAATTGCTCAGCTTCTCAAGGAGATAAACTGCGAAGGACTGACGCAAATGGAAAAATTCTCAGAGGGACCTGAAAGTATAGAATACACTGCGATTGGATTTTTGGATCGAATTTTCCACTTATACGCTGCGTATGGTCTCCTTTTGCGCAATAACACTTTTCGGTACCTTTTCGGGTGACGTCCTCATTGTTCTTTGTGAAACTCCTTAATCCCAGCTTGATTGTTGCGCCCTAAGAAAGAGAAAATATTTATTTTGCTTGAAGTTTTAAGGCGTCTGGAGTGAAAGCCTATCCTGCCTAGTTTTAAGGAGAAATTATTAGTTTATGGATCATTGAGAAAAATCTTTTGTTCAAGAAGAACAGCAAAGGAACTAACAGAGCGCTCTGTTTAGATTAGAGGACTTTAATTTAATTTGTGGGTAATGGGCTAAATAGAAATTTTGGTCACAATTAAAAACGCGAAACGTTTTTCTTTTAATTTTGTTTTTGAGGCTGACAAGATAACTAACTTGGTTAAGTTAAGAAAAGACTTACCAGGATTCTAGAAGGAATTATTTTATGCAAATATGTAGTTCATTAACGACATGGAAGAAGAATTGATCAACCTCAATCACATTTTTTTGATAATTGCATGATTTAGTAAAGAAAGTTTTACGATAATGTGTCGCTTACGAAAGGGATAATATAATAATATTACGTATAAGCCATTTTTTGGTATTTTTTGCCTTTAAGTGGATATGAAGATCTTTTAAAGTTAAATAAATTATTAAAAACTCCTCTCCCCACTAGTTTACACTTAATGTTTTTTATGCAAAAATTACATAACTCACGCAAAACGGATCAGTAAAGAAATTCGTAGCAAACACCTGGAAGGCGGCGCATACCCCCTATCTGGTGAAAGGAAAAAGTGCCTATCGTTCTGGTAAGATGTAATTTTTGGATGCGCCACTAACAAAGAGTGGGAAAAGAAAGATGAAATAATAAAATCCCATTCGAGCCCCTGTTTACTTCCGAGATTTATACCAGAAAAACTGAAGAAACTCACAATCGGAGTTCAAGACGTGTGCCTTCGGCTTGGGGGAGAGAAATAAATCTTTCGTTTTGCCGCAATCATCTTAAGCAGATGTCTCCTGTCCATGTGATGGTATCGCACAATTCTGTCATGAATTCCGCAAAAATGTTTCTTTCAAAGCATCTTTCAAGGAGAACGTGTGACACTTTTCCAATTGTACATCAAGACGAGATTAATCGAGGTCTTGAGGAAGAGCAGTGAAAGATTTCGTTCATTCAGATCGACAGCAGGACGATCTACAGCTGGATGAATACGACGAGTAGGGTCCATGGATCTCCTGGACGACGAATTTGATCTCTTCCTCGATACCAAGATTAATTGAACCGATTTTTCAAGCGTTTCCAATCGAGGACAAATTGATGGGAACCTTTAGTTTTTTTATTATGTTATGTGTTAGGGTATGTCCCAGATTTTATTGTTTCTCAAATTTTCTAGATTCTATGGGTCAATACATTCGAAAATGTAAGAAAACATAAATTTTATCTATTTAGAATCTGCGATTTATCGAATCAAGTGATGTATGAATTTTAATCTTCTCTGTCGAATTTTGTTTTTAACTTTTCTTAAATTTCAATTTGTCACTGTCTGTGGAATAGAAAGCTCTAAAATAGCCAAACAGATAATGTTACTGAAAGGACCCCGCTATAATTATATGGGATTTGGGTTTCAGCGGATTTGGCTGAATTTTTGATATTTTGTAGGTCTCATCATGCCAAACAAAAGTCTCCATGGGCACAAAGCTCGTTATTGAGTATTTTAAGAGATATCGGCCGTGAACGGTTTCGATTTTGAATAGAATTGCGAAAAAGTGAAAAATGCTGATTAATATTCAATATATATCATCAAATATGTTTTTGCCAAATTGCTAACTAAACTCCGTTCCGTGTAAATGCAGTCTATGTTGCTCAAACCAATAGATTATTAGATCTGACTAAGAAACCGAAAGGCGCGCTCAGGGCCCTCGCGCCCATAAGTGCGATGTGTGCCACGCACACGGGCGGCATATCCAAGGGGCGGCAAATGGTCCCGATGTTTTATGTTTATATATCTCTTAAAATACTCAATAACGAGCTTTGTGCCCATGGAGACTTTTGTTTGGCATGATGAGACCTACAAAATATCAAAAATTCAGCCAAATCCGCTGAAACCCAAATCCCATATAATTATAGCGGGGTCCTTTGTTTTTCATACGAAATTCCAAAAATGAAACAAATGGGGTTATATCTAATAAGTCAGATTTATTTAAAAAAGCAAGGGTATAAAGAATATTGTGAGAAAACAACTATTAACTACTGGTCAATCGACAGTAAACTAAGTAAGAAACCATTTAAAATCCTGGACTCTCAGCAGTTCTCTTAATGTTCTTAAAAAAATAAAAGAGAGAAAAACTTTACTACTACCACACTGAAATAATCTGAAAAAGTAAACTCACAACTACTACGTTACAAAAAGGACATTTGATTTGAATCCTTCCGTCCTGACGGTCCTGAGCAATGCGTGTGCTCTCGTTCACAATATTCAGGATGAAGTGCCTCAGCTCAGCTGGGACAGGACTTCGACTCTTATTCCCGGCGTGCCCCGCCAGCCTGGTTTCTGGCGGGCTGAAGCATGCGGGCACGGCTGGCACGGAATTCATTAGGGTAGCACAGGTCGTCATGGACGGACGCAGCACACTTCCAGGTGCTCTCTGCTAATTTTTGTGTGCGATTACGTCCAAGTTCGATGTTTTCTTATCCTTCGATTCCTTATCAGTTCCTGTGGGTGTCTCAAAGCAAATTAATTTATGTGAATAAAAAAAATTGTTTGTGAAAACTTTTCGAAAAGTTGTGATTAAGTTTTTTTTTTTTAAAGGATAAATCACAGTTTAACATTTATTGTGAAGAAAAACTTTTAAAAACAATATTTAAGGAGATCAGTTATGAATTTGGAGCCTTTGCTGAAGCGATAGTATTTATTTTTTCCGGATTTAAAAAAAACGGTAGGTATTTTTTGATCCAGTTTTGTATTTTGTTTATGTTTTTTATTTTATTTATTTTTTATTATTTAATTTCCATTTTTAATAAGTCAAAGAAGTGAAAGAAGTTAACATTTATAAAGGTAATTAGAAAAACCTGCTGTACGCAGTTGGAGTTAGTAAGCCGGTGCTTATTACTTAAAGGCCTATTACCTGACTGACGATTGTAAAATATACAAATAATATGAAAAAATTTTAAGGCTAAATAACCAAGAATTCATTTAAGGATTACCGAAATTAGTCATAATGAAACTATCTACTTTAAGAGCCTTTTTCATTAATAATAGTCAGGTAAAATGGATCGTTGAATTAAATTCTTCTACTAATCAACTTTAATGTTTTCAATTAATATGTATCTAATCTTTCCTAAATAAAATTAATCGAGTTCGCGAATTTTGTAATTATGGCACTTAAAACACATCCTGATTGAAGTGTTATCTATATGCATAATTAGAACTTTTTTGTATGAATTGTGAACAGAAACCTAAGTTGGTTATGTATTATCACTGAGAAAACCTAAGCTACTTTTTGAATTATTATTAATGATATTTATTTTTTATTTGCTCAAGACAGCAAATTATTCCCCATTTTCTCTATAAGCAATGACTAGCGGAGGAAATACTTTGTAAATATGTATTTTTTAAAAATTCGAGATTTTTCGTATTTTTAAATTATACATATATACATAATTTAAGGTTTAAATTTTCGTTGTAACTATGCGTCAATATTGTTTTTGTTAATCAATTTTTTAATATTGTGAGGGCAAAATATCTGAAACTATTTACGATTCGCCCTTTATCACTCCCTTCTGTTACCAAACTCCGTTACCACTAGAGAGTTCATGCATCGTCCGTTCAATATCAAAATAAATAAATTAAATTCTTGACATTCTCACTGCGTTCCATTGAACCGTGAATACTTCTTTCTCTAATTGCTTTCACCTTTTATGCAATTTCTCCAAAAATATCGGTGATCGCCCAATTCTGATCTTTCAACTGGTCATTGAAGCATGAAGAAATCGCTTAGGGGAGGACTGACGACATCGACAAACCTTCTGGCAGTCGTCAAAATACATTTGGGGTCAGCAAGTACTCGAAACTATTTTTATTTCGTAATCCACGTTAACTACAATGTAAACAGAGGAAATTTTCGAAAATTTGCGACAAAAGCAGAATTACGAGCCCGGGGAGTCAGGGCTTGAACTTGAATACATTTGGTACGAAGAGCACCCCTTTTGACCACTTCTATTTTCATTGAAACTTTTGATTTGTTTCCATCCATATTTTACCGGGCGACTTCGTTTAAATTAGGGGCAGTGCACCCGTTTTTAGAATTTCTAATAAGGCTAAGAATTTCATTAGTTTTTCTAGCGAAGACAGTTTCGAAGACGCATGTTAATATACGTCCCAAAGGAGCAAAGGGCTCGTAAAAAATTGTCCATGCTTTCAGGAGAGGAAAACTTGTTTCCTAAAACGGGATCTAGATGGAAAGTGTCCCGTATAAGAATTTTCCGAAGGGTATCGAACCCTTTTTTGAGATCGCCACAGTGCGTAAGACGACGTGCGGGCATTCTTACATTTGAAGAAAAACTTGTTTTGTGATTTCGTTTGTTTCTTTAAACGACAAACCTTGGTATCTTCTGCTGAAATCTGAGATCCTTGTTTACGGGTGAAATTGACAAGTTGAAGGGATTAATACCGTGATGACAGTAAGAAGAATTAAATTACTGAAATTGGTGTAACAAAAAATTACTGATTGATGCTAATTGAAAGCATTGTAAGGCATTCTATACGATTTTTAAAGTAAAAATATAATTTAAAAAATAAATCACTTTTGGCGTACATTCTTAGTTAGTTCTAAGAATATACAAGCAAATTTTCAGAAAATAAAAGTAAAATTTTGTTGTTATCATAAATAAAGACAAATATTTCTGAGTAATTTTTATCTTCCGCTTAAACTCAAAATGTTTGTACTGAAACAAAGTTTCATCAACAATCCATAGTTTGCTAATGAATGAAAATTGGAGAGCTTTAAGGTAAAAGTATCGAAAATCGTCCATGTATGTTTTATTAAAATATTCAACATTAAATTTAAGGTATATTTAATGTTTTCATTAACTGTTGGTTGAAGAAACTTTCGTTTTTAAAATCAATATGTTTGAAAGTGTAGAAAAATAATGTTCTAATTAAAATATCATAATATTATATAATAATAAATATTTTTTAAAAAATCCCTCGGTACTCAGTGCCTCTCCTGAGGGTTAAATTTAAATATGCCTCAAATAAATTTTCAAAAACTTGAAAAATACCACACTTATCCCACAATTGAAAAGAGCCTCACCACTTAAACAATTTACTCCACTCTAAATTGACCCCAGCAAAATGATCAATCCAATCGAAAAAGGCCAATTTGAATGGAAAAATCGCGCAAAATCCAATAAAAGGCAACACTTAAACTCACTTTCGCGGCTTCATACCGATCGCTCCCCCAATCCCCGAATTAAGTGGTCCACAAAATCCTCCGGCTTCAAATTAACTGAAAATCCATCTGCCTCGTTGGACATGAAAAATTTGCAAAGAGCTTTGCTGGAAGAGGGTTTCACTTCCTTTTTTTTCTAATTAAAATTTCGCGAAGGGTTCGGCCTGAGGGAGGGAAGCGAAGGGTATTTCACGGTTGGATTAAAGAAGTCCAAAAGAATTTTGCGAATGTAAAGCTAAAGGCTGACACCGTCACCGTGCATGAATAGAACTTTTCTGGCCGGGCTGCCTCCTCGAAAGATGTCTTGACGGTTTTTTTTATCGTCTGTTTGTCCAACTGGCCCGTCGCGATCGTTTCTTTCCGCTAAATCACACACGCATTTCTTAAGTATAAAGTCCGCCGCTGGTGTTCCAACAATAAGACGACGAGAACACCTTTGCTGCGGCTTAAAATTTTCGCAAAAGGTATTGTGTTTGGGCTTCCTGTTCGGAGACGAACAGAGCAAGGATATTCCCCACTGATCCTGTTTTTATTCAATGGGTTGTCTGTTGCCGTCCAGTCTAATAATTAGCGGTTTTTCGCATTTAAATTTAGTTAGAGCGAAATCCAGATTTTCTGGTTCCTTCAGGGAAATAATAGATTAATTGCAGGGAGAAGGGAAGATATGTACACCCTTTTGTCCTTCAAGAAAAAACGACAAGGCAAGATGTACATTCGCAAGAATTACTGGAGCAAAAGTTCTGCTGTAGTGATCAAAAGATCTTATATCTTTAAATAGCCCTGTAACAGTTGTATTTTCTTTTGAGCACCCGAAGAGGAAGGTACGCGACCCTTTTGTATCGGGTTTCGCGCATAAAAAATGCTTTATCTTCTTAAGGCAGCGCAGGACTTTCGTTGCAAATTTTATGTTAATTTAGTCCTTTTGCTGTCGCATATATCATTTTTGCTTGTTTTTTGCGGCGCCTTTGAGAAAAATTATCGTTTTTACTCTGCTTAGGCAAACTTTGTGCGATGAAGGGCTCTTTGCACCTATTTCGCACTTCGACGTACCTACGTAGCACCTGGACAGCCAATTTTGTCTGCTCCTTTTCTTCCGTTCTTTTTTTCGTCTTCAAACGCGAAACGCGAAAAGTTCGTTACCCAAAAATTTCTATTGATCGTCAGGATAATTCTTTTCTACGAAAGGAATTGTAAAGGGACGCGTTCGTTTTATTTCCGAGATCCTTTAAATTGGGAATCGAAGGACAATCAACAATGGTTTTAGAATTGTGCAGGATTTATTGCTTTTATGTTGTTCATCTTCAGCACGTGCCTTAGCTAAAATCAATGTTTTTTTTTTTTGTATTTTCATTCATTTAAGGCTCAGATTGTGGTAAGGCCTAAACAAATGAAAAATGTACGTAATTAAAATCGGTTGGATTTAGATTCTTGAGAAACTAGTTCGCGAAATTTGTTAAAATTTATAGTGAAAAGCTCACTTTTAATTTACATTTGGATTTTTAAGGAACATTTTGCAATAACTTCTTTGTGGTTACGTGCATACATACATTCATAATGCAGAAATTTGTTATTCTATTTTCAGAAATAATATACTTAAAATGTTGAAATGGGCAGTAACCGGACAACATCGCCAATCTCACCTTCAGTCAACGCGACCGTCGTTAGAAGCAAGTTTAACAAGAACCAGGCAGAGCTCTGGTACCAGGCGATCAGTAAGCAACGCTGAGGGTTCGTCATCAATTAATCGTCGTGATAGACTCCGCCGGAAGTCAACAGGACACGAGATGACAAACCTGAGGCGAAAGGTTCTTCATCGTGACAAAGAAAACCATTTAACCTCAACACCCCTCCCAATGGCAGCATGCACAACAAGCCCTCTAAGACGACTGGACAGTTTGAAGGACTTAAGCAATATTAGCCTAACACCTAATAAATCCCCAGCAAGCCTACTACAAACCCCGAAGACCACCAAGCCGCCCGACAAAAGCATGCTGACTTCAACTAACTCCAAAAACAACCCTCTGCAGTACGCAGCAACACTACCAACTTTTGATGTGGAGTACTCCCCATGTGGTGTTATTCCTGGTCCAATTCTAGCTCTGCGCGGTGTTGGAATCGCAGACTCTTATTTCGAAAAGCCTCGCTACCTATCCGACGAAATTCCAGAGTGTGAAGAGAAGAAACTCCTCCCGACAACGCCACTTCCCACACAGCTGTCGAACTTCAGCTTCAAACGACCAAGGCTTGATCCGATCGTCTTGAAGCAAAGTAATAATGGAGCAACCGAAGAATCTCTAAGTTCTTCACGAATGGGTGATATTACTTTAGACAGAATGATAGACGCGATTCTAGAAAGCGCTAGAAAGGATCGTCGGCCCGCTAAAGCCAAGCAAAGCGCCCTCTATACCATGTCACCAACTTACACCCCCGCCGATGACCCAGCAAGTGACCTCAACGAAATTTGGGACCCGAGCAGTGAAAAATATTTGCAGCATGATAAAATCCGCAGAAGTCTGCAAGAGAATCCTGCTCGGGTCTTCAACGAGAGGGAAGTTAAAACGCCGGAATACCTTGGCCAGGATTCAAAAAATTGCCCTAAAAGTTCAGATGTAATCGAAGATAGCGACAAGTCCTGCCATCTTCGGAGACAGAAGGCTGTGAGGAGGAAAAGGAGGCTATCAATCGCCTCAACTATGAAGCACTCGGCTCAGAAGTTATTTGCAAATAACTCCTTCTTGAGACGGAATTTCGAGCAGTTAGCAGAAATGGAGACACCGAAGGGATGCCGCAACCTGAGCCCTGATAGTGGACGAAATTCTGCTAGTGATTTGGAAGAGTCCGGGGAAGATGTCAACTTCACGAAGAGACGACTTTCTTTTTCTCCTGCCAGATCGAAAGATTCTTAGGGTTACGATGGGGAATTTGTAGGGATAGTTAACTTTTTGGATAAATACAGGGGCCTTCGAAATTGTTGATTTGATGAAGTTTTAAAAGCATAATGCGCTTATAGGCTTACGTTAGATTTTAAGTGTTTATAGAAAGAATTTGTTTATTAAGAGTGTTTTAATAAATATTTTTTTAAAGAATTTTATTGTTGTTTCCATTGAGGCATAAATATTCAGGAATCACATAATTGATAATACATTTTGTGGAATTTATGATAACATTTCTACAAATTATAAAAGCAAACATTAGTATATCAAGGACCAAGCGGCAAAGAATTCACGAATGTTAAAGAGGAATAATATAATTATTAGACAATTTTTTAGACTAACAATAATAATAATTAGCTCTTTTGAAAAAACAAGTCACACCACTCCTCAGAAAGCAAATTACGTTAACAAGAATATTCCAAATCAGTAGTTTCCTGATTATCGGCACTTTCATAGAGGCATTTAATTCAAAATTTATTTGTTGCGGCTTACTGACCCGTAAACTGAATTCAGTGGCGCTTTAATAGTCAGACGTGTGGAAATTAGGAAAAGGATTAAATTTTTTAATTCCCTTCGAAAGTGCAGCAAACAGTGCCGGATTTACCATATGGGCAAAGTGGGCACTGCCCTAGGGCCTCCACCAAAGAGGGGCCTCCACCACCTAGAGAAAATTTTGAAGTTGCATTTCATTCTCATGTAAAATGTATTCTTTTTTTCTGGATTTACTGTCTTGTTCAGTTGAGGAGTGCACATAATTTTTTTACAGGGGGAGGCGCTATCTTCTCTTCCCGAAGTGCCTTTGAATTTAAAAAAAAAAACAGCATATACATACAATATATTAATAGAGAAATCAAATAAGAAATATTTTCTGGAATATAATGTGCTTTTTCTTTATACAAACTAGTTTTCACAGAGCCTTATGAAATTTCAGGGTATCTCAATGCGGGACTTATTTACTACAATTTTATATGCTGAATATTTCGTAATGCTCCCCATTTTTAAGAATATTGAAGCCATCTGCTTGTACTGCTATTTGTAAAACATTATGTCTAGTCTAGCAAAACATTATTTCTACAGGTGCGAACATTCTTTACCGCTTTTGTACAGTTTGAAAGTTATTTATCCAAAGAAAATGACCGGAAGGAACTCCTATATAGCTGTTCCAAATACCAGTCTAATTTAATAAATGTAAGTGTCTGTTCAAGTAACAATAAAAAGTTCAATTAAACTCTGTTTTCCAATCTACATACCTATCACTTTACAAATCACTATATTGCCTACAGGGTTACACTATTTTGGGAATTAGAATGTTCCAACCCGACCTTACATGAGCCACCACGAATTTTGGGATACCCCCAAAATGTACTGACCTTATATGGGCCACCACCAACTTACTGCCCTGGGGCCCCCAAAACCTAAATCCGGCACTGGCAGCAAAGGGGTACATTTACCAAGAGCGTGATTAAAAAATGACTGCCATAGGGCCGGTGTTTGTTTTGTTAGAAATGGGACAAATGGCTTTTTTTTATCAATCGATTAAACTTTGATCTTGAGCTAAAACCAGACCATCTCGATTTTGTTTGCATGACGGTAATATGGTATCTGAAAACTTGTAAGCATTTAAAAATACTTTGTTTCATGGAAATTAAAAATATAATTTATAAAAGTAATACAAATTTGCAGAATAATATTTCGTTTTTGAATTTGGAGATTTACCAAGTATGTTTCTTTGGATAAAAAATAAATTAGTAACGGTGATGTAAGGGCGTTATTATCACATACATTAATACCTACTTTCTGTGACCAGCACGAGAAAAAATTTTAATTTGATGAAACCTATTAAATTATTCAGGAAATCAAAACTGTGATGATTCCCAGAGTTTTCTTTTGGAGGAGTCGAAAAGAAAGCAAAACCAAACGATGAAGCTAAAAACTTGTATTCTATCAATTTCGAATTATGCAATTATCTATTTATAACAAACCAGTTCGTGCGAAATGCTACTGGTTTCCTCTTAAAAGAACACCCTACACAAATTTCTACCTCAATTAATAATAATCAAAAGGCAATCACTGTCAAAAGTATCCTTGCTTTACATTCCGCGGCATATCTCAGCGCTAATTAACATTCCGTCCGTGAAAGTGTCCGTCGCAAGTCTACTTCCCAACCCTATTTCTATTTATTCACGTCTTAATGGTTACTGAACCTTATGAAGAAAAAAATGAAAGGGTGGAAGGAAGTCAAGAAAAGAAAGTGGGATAACACCGCGAGGACCGCGAACAAAACCGCGGTCAGCAGTCCAACTGACCACTGCGACCTTAAGGCCTATGCTGCTGTGACATGTGTGAACATAGGCTGACATCAATTAGTTTAAGACATCCCCAGAGAGAAAACATTTCTTGAATCCTCCAAACAATCGGAGAAAGGGTTCTGACCAGAAGAGTGACCTTTCTTACTTTCACCTTTCACTCGCGATTTAATCGCGGAACCGTGTCGCGATGTATCAAGGAGTAATCAGAGATTCTGCTGAAGGGGACGGAGCTGGTTTTTTTAAAAATTAAATTTTATTCCTTAAGGGATGAGTATCTGAAGAAAATTGAGATAATTACAACAAGAAGGGGAGTATTTTGCAAGTCATTTGCAAACCACAAGATGTAAACCAACGAATATTTTAAGGGACTGCGAAAGTGGTTTAGAAGGACCATTAATCTTTTACTGGGTGATAGACAGACTTTTGAATGACGACTCTTATTACTTTCAAAAATGCGATCAATTTTTTGTCCCATTACACCTCTTCTACAAGGTGGGATACAACCTCAATTACGAGTAAACTCAATTTCTCTCCATTCTTTCTTGAGGTATGTGTCCCTTAAATCAATTTTTTCAAGTTTGAACAAAAAAACTCTATAAGGGCCTTTTTAGTCAGTCGAATGCGATTAATCAAGGAAGATGGTACTGGATCCACAAAAAATGATTTTCGGTACATCATCTCAAGGATTGATCACCGAGGAAGGCAGGAAGGGATTCCGATCGTCATTCATTCTCATGCGTGATCACTTCTGCATGACGGGCTTAGCTCAACATTTTTTTTTTTGCGAGGAATATTTTCAAGGTGAGGAAGTTGAGGCTGCGTACGTGAACTCAAGCAATCCGTGCAATCCCTTGAAAAGGAAGAAGGCAGAGCTCGAGTGCTGTAAGAATGTGAACTGGGCCGTGTCGTAATTTAATTTAAAATGAACAAAATCTTTAAAACGGCAGGCGAAAAAGACATCTGCCCTTGAAAATTGAATTATTGTCATTAGCCTGCTGCCTCCCTTGGGCAATTTCGTTGCTAGGGTGGCTGTAGGTTTCTTACAAAAGAAGGGTGGTCTCAGGTACGAAAAACCTTCATATCGGTTGACAACAACTAAAATCGAAAATTTTGTTTTCGATCAAATTGGAAGGAATTCAATTTGATCGAAAGCAAAATTTTCTTCCACTTGAAATCATCTTACCGCGATCACAGCGCGACCGTGAATTGATCTCAAGAGAAACTCTCACTCTCGATTTGCTATGAATCGAAAATTACCTTTAATCGGATGCAAATTACACTGCCAAAAGCGAAATAACCCTTCGATTTGTTCAAGGAGATTTTTCACTTTATAGCACAGTCCCCGGACCACTGGATGGTGTGTGAAAAATCAACATAAGCCCCAAAGGACGTCACGGTGCTCTCATTGTTATTCTATATGTCGTCTGCCCTTCGAACCCTTTTTCGCGCTAAAAGTCTCTTAGAAGGAGGCTTTTTCACCCTTCAGCGCGGCTCTTGAATTGATGCAATCGATCGATCGCATTTTTATGCTCAGTCAGGTCGAAAAATTGTTGAATTGTTTTTTTTGCAAGATTTTAAAACCGCAAAATTTTTGGGTTGATCATATTCTCTCTGTAGGTAAATGAGAGCATTTAAAGGGCGGAAAAGTGCCCTATCAGTTTCACACGAGTATTACGGGAAATTCTGCGAGGACCACTTCAGTGGAAATTAAATTTGCATTGATACCGATCGGATGTAGAATTGATGGGACTGAGAAATGAAAAGTGAGAATGTGAAATATTTGAATAATTTGTTATATGTAGCTATGGTGCGGTTTTACCACTTCTTACTCAATTATAGAGTTTGAATGATCGTAACCGTTTGAATCTTCGACTTCTACAGTATAAAATTATTTTTTTTGTAACAATTTAAACTGCACCAACTGTTACTTCCGAATTAATTCATCGCAGTGTAGGCTTGCAGCCCTTGGCCTTAACGTTTAACACTTAAGCGATTACTTTTGTTTTTTATCCCTCATTGATCACCGCGCCATGTGCGGTGGATGATCCACTTCCTAGTAGCCCTCATCGTCCCGCACAATTCGAGCAACCTATAATTTTTTACGTGTGAGGTCCTGTCTTACCTTACCTTTTTCCACTTATTTAGAAAAATTTTCGTTTCTTCAATGGCCAACGTGAAAATTGTAAGGGTTTTACGCAATAAATTTTGTATCGGGATTCAGGAAAGGCTACAAATTATAAACGAAGGAGGATCGGCAATTTAAGGGCATGTAAAGGACCATGGGCTAGACTCGCAGTAGCGATAAAAAGGGCACATGTTGTGGTTTTGCCTTGAGGCCAATTTCTTCGTCAAAGACGGAATATTTTAGTTGCGGTGCAGTGGCTCCTTCTGATTTGAATTTCAAATTTCTCCGGATGCAAAGGAAATGTTCCAGGTGAGACCGGAGGGCATAAGGGCACCGTGGTACTTTACTGTGCGGTTAACGCGCAATATGACGATAGCGGGGGTTTAGTCGAGGCCCACAAGTGGTTTTCTCGAATAATTTTTGTAACGTATTTCTATCATTTTTAAGGGTGGGATAATAATTCTTTTGAGTAACGAGAATATTCACTGGGTCGAAAAAGGATGACTTGTGTGAAAATCAGTAATTAAGAATTCTCTTAGACAGTTCTAATTTCTAATCTTTGTCTTCATCTTTTATCTTACCTACAGAATATATCCTGCGGTATATTTTTAATTTGAAACCCTTAACATGCACCGAATTCACATTGTGATTTTTGACGAAAACGTCTAATTAATCTCACATTCCTTAATTTTTACTTAGTGTTCTTATTTTTTAGTCAATGTTATTCAATTTTATGAAAACTTAAGGAATGCGTACCTTCCGATTTTGATGAGATCGGATCGGAGATCGGTTTGGGTCAAGAGCTGCAGAGGTCACCACGCTTTTAATGTGAAATCCAAAAAGACAAAAACAGTTTTTCGTAAACTTGAAATTATAGTTTCTATGGAAAGTAGGCTAGCTTCCTATTTCTTTTATAGGGTCACATTAAAAATTACCACAAAATATAGAATAAGAAATACAAATGTAGTTAGAATTAAGAATATGTGTTGAATAGTTGTGTCGAATAATGGCAAATAGTTCTAATAATAGGAGGAGCTCAACATTTCTAAAATATTACTATCAGTACCGAATTTATTATAGTATTAAAAATCCATTTATTATAAAACCATAACTGCAAAATTTAAACAGCAAAATCCCTCAAAAGTAAAATCAAATAAATTTTTGATATCATTTCAATCCCTTTCTAATATTTTACCATTAAGCCTGCATTAAAAGTATCATTAATCACAATAAAGGGTTACAAACTGAGCCACATTTCGGTAGACGAAAAATTGTCCGATTTGAAACTCATTTCAGAGTACTTTTACATCAAATTAAATCACAGCTGGCTCCAATTGAGAAGAAGTTGAATAAAATGAAGTTTTTTCTCTTCTGCGGCATTTCTCCGTTTAAGGTACTTAAAAATTGTAAGAAAGGTACTGATCCTGATGACGACGGTCACCAGGACCTATTCAGGGTTCCGGGACATCTGTCGAGGGATTCGGTAACAACTTCTGGTTGTGGGTGAATGGGAACAATGGCCAGCGATCGTACGGCAACCGAATCAATGGCCCGGGAACCAGGAGTCTGCAGGATGAATGGAGTGATCTTGACAAGGTTTTCTGCTCCTTAAAGACTTTTTTCAAGATGTTTTTAGTGTTTATACGGTAGGCACGCGACAGATCGATTTCCTTAAACTCCTTGTAAAAGGGTTTTGAGTGGTTTAATTAGTTTCAAAGAGTCCGAATCCTGAACAAGAAATAGTCCTTGGGAAAGTCTCGGCTACTTTTAAGATTTTGTAAATTTCATTCTCCTCTTTTAAGTTGCAGCTTTGCGGTGATTTATTTTGCAGACCCGACCCCATTTCCTTTTCCTTTTGATTTCTTTCCCTGAATATAAGAGGGTCTGCACTTTATGGAAATGGGTCATTGATTTTCATATTTTGCCGCATTTGCAGTTCATTTTTCCGTAACAATTTTGACAATTTTCGAAAATATGGTCTAACAAATCGGGGAGAAAGTTCGTAAATTTCACTCGTTAGAAATTTTTGCAAAGAGGACATCCTCGTGGGAATATTTTAGAAGTTTTGAATAAAGGTGAACTAGGGTGATCTGCTTAAATTTCTTCGCAAAGAGGGACAAATTATTTGTTTTCGGTTATTTTTCATAGAAAAGTTGTATACAATAATAAAATTGGCGGTCACATCTCTATTTATTGATACCCTTATTTGCATGGATATTTTATTAAATTGGTGCAATGCCATTGTTAAAATAGATCATTGCGGATTATTTTTTGTATGTGTCTATGGATATTGAAGTATTTGTTTTCTTTACATGCAATTCTGAACAGATATTTTTTATTCTTTGAAGTTATCGAGGTAGAAATTTTTCGCTTTCACTGCACTCACATTTTTGGACAATAACAACGGACAATTTACCTGTCAAGTCTCATTTTGTTAAGCTATATCAGAATTCATTATTCCTATTTTTGGTGCCCTTCATGGTAGCCACTTCGGTCCATCCTCTTCATCCCAGCCATTAGCAAATCAAGCTTTGATAAGTAAAATCTAATCAATACCTTAATTAATGGTGGTTAAAAATATATATACGAAGATACCTTGAAGTTCTCTAAATTTAGATAAATAAATGAGCCGTAACTACCAGTACCTAGATTAATTGTTAAAGTATTTATTAATAATTTAATTTTAATATAAAGAAATGGTTTTCGTAGGGAATGGATAAATCTTTCAAAAAATTATAATGAAATTATTCAATTCCAAAAATTATCGGAACTACCCACAGTATACGTCTGATTTTAGTTAGTTTTCCTTACTTTTCGTTCATTTTGAAAAATACGTACACTATCTTATTAATCCCTATTTTTCGAAGTTTGCTAAAGGTTTGTTGTTAACATCAGTTAAATTTTGACAAAAATATTCAAGAAATATGTAGGTACATGTAGAATTAGTAATTTTATGTTGCTGAATTTTGAAAGAAGGACAATTTGAAAAGAAAATTATTTCATTAAAATAAAGCTACCAATATTACATAATAACTGGGTATTATACATATATGCAAGCAAAATTAAAAATATGTACTAACCCTTCAGAACTAAGCAAACGAATTTCAAAACTGCCAGTTGTTCTGTGCCTTTCAACTCTTAGTGTTACTCTTTGCAGAAATCTGATCCTTGAAAGGATCCGCTGCAAAAATTCCCGACTAACCGATGAAATGTATACAACAACAGCAAATAATAACACAAACATGACGGCATAAAGCACCCTATGATCACCCGGAGGAGCGAAATTCGCCACGTTTTAAATAAATCGGCCCTTCGATCAGACCATTGGCGGTTTTGCCACTCCTGCTGGTTTTGCAGGGAAAACAGGCGTGAAACGACGGGAGTGATCCGCTTTCATCTCAACGCTCAAGGGATAAATCTAAGGCACCTCCGACAGATTCGTTCAAGATATGGAACAGAAAATTTTCTCCACAAAAAGAAAGTGCCACGGGAGGGTTGAAAGGATTCAGAACAAATTGCCGGGTCCCAAAAATGCGCCGTGAATAGGCCTCATCTCGACGCGCAATAGGACGAAATTGAATAAGTACCGAGCTAAGGCCTCACAAGGTATAATTCAATTTTCTAGGTAATCACGGGTTACACTATACCCAGATTTTGCCTATTCTCATTTTAAATTATATTTTTAACCTGCAGGAAGAAATGTTGCCGCCGAGAGTCACCAAAATTTAATCAGCTTCGATTTGCAACTGGTAAATGTCCGGGCGAGGCCTAATTGCGCTATAAATAAAGAGATTTGTCCTCGGAATTGCCGGATCGTGGTCGTGCATAAATTAGCGGATGCTCTGAAGAGGTGGGTTAACCCGCCAATTGCTTTGAAGGGGTAGGCTAATCCGCTGGTTACCCTGTTGAAATGTCCCCGAACGGGCCACTTTGCGTGCGCAACTCTCTCCAGGGCGAATTTGTAGTTGCTGATTAGCAGCGTTAATGAAACAATTTATATGCGAGTTGCACTGAATACAATGCGCACCTAATCGGCGATTTATGATCGATAATTTTTTTGGGTTTATTCTGTGATTCATAAAGCAAAGGAGCAGATTTTTGGAAGGGTTGAAAGGGCATTTATGATAAAAGAATGTTACTAGATCTTAAAATTAATGGCCTTTTGTAAACTATAGCGTTTCGTCTTAGACTGCATGTGATGTTTAGTTCAAAAACATTTTTTTTTTTTCTATTCTATAGAGTAGTATAATATTATAACTACTGTCTCTATATATTTTTCATATAGGTAGTAGTAGATGTTACGTTTTTGTTGTACTTCTTCTTATTAAAAAAGATTTCTCTATGTACATTTAATCATATAAGTATATCAAACTTTATATTTTAAACGTTGAACTACAGAATCGATGGAAGTTTTCATCATCATATAGGTTACCTAATTAAGGGTAATACATGCTGCCATGAAAATTGTGATTTTGATATTTTTAATTGATTTTTGTTGCAAAGCAAAATTAAGCAATATATTAAGAAATTATTACCACCTGATGGTATTTTTTTCAAGATGCTTTCCTTATATCTGAAAACGAAAACTTTGTAATAATTTAGCAAAGTATATTTTAAAGACTATACGATGACCTTAACAACATTACTTAAGTTAAAAGAAAGTAAACACTTGCTTTTGAAATTAAGAAAATCTATGATTTTAAGTTGATCTTTTTAAATGTTTGAATTTGGTACCAGGATTCCTTCCATGTGTAACGTCGTTTTTGACTTAAAGTATTTATAGTGCATCACTATCACTTTTCAAGAACCTCTCCCATATATTAGAACCGGGGAAAGAAAACATAATTTTTTTCTTGCTGAAGTATTTTTTCTATACTCAAATCAATACTTACCCAACTCAACTGCAAGACAAAAAACGGCCGATCCGATTGTCAATTAGTCCCCAGCTATTTGTCAATATTAATTGCGTCAAAAAAATTAAAAAGGCGTGAAATATGACACGGACCCATTTAAGTCTTTGACCGGCTTGAGAAAAATTCTATGCTTGCACACATTGGGGGAAAGACGTTTCGTTTTAGTTTATTTTTTCTTTACCTTCTCCTGTAATTTCTCTTTCATGGGTGGCGGAAGTAGCCAAATGGTCGCACCTCTGGGATCATGAAATTAAAGACCGTGTCGAAAATGTCGGAGGTGCCATCGCCAAACATTTTATTGTTAACAACTTTTTCGATTTTCTTCAATTAATTTCCCACGGTGATAAATTCATATTTGGTGGAATCGATTAAGTGATGGGTCTTTTAAGGGGTAGAAGGATATTATTCATCATATTATTATTAAGATTTATTCTAATTCGGTTGTCGTTTGAAACTTGTAGCAATTTACCGAAAAGTTTAGAGGTGTACTCTTAACAATTTTCTGTCGGCGATTTAAAGGGTCTTATTCTACTCTCAGCTTGTTTATAAATAAACATGTGCTTCGGAATTAGCCTGGATTAGGCTTAACCTGCTTCATTCATACCCGGATCGCATCTTCCGGTATTTGAAACGCTTCAAAGTCTCAGGAGAAAGAAAATCGTTTTAGCATAAACCTGTTAGGGCTTTTCCATATTATTTAAAAAAAAAACATTCTAATCGGATCCCACAAATCCCCGAAACATCCTCGGATCATGAGATTTTCCTGACTTATTACTGTCGGTTGCCTTAAAGATTTTACTGGCTTGTGCCGCCAACTCGATTTGAATGTAATTATCCTACAACATTTGTCCGATTGAGGAACAGATGCAACTTGCACGTACTCAGGAAAGTAAAAATATTCAAATTCCAGTTCTAGGGATTATAAACTCGACGTAACGACGATGACGACAGTGTGAGAGTGAATGGATTTTTCGAAACTCATTCCAGTTAATTTTTATGTTCGGAAAAATTATTGGTGGAAAACGAGTCGAGAAGCAGGCCCCTGGGCACCGATGAGACAGCGCTAAATCCGGAACCCCCTACGGTGATTTTTGCCGAAAATATTCATGGCAGGCTCCTCCTGCTTTGTGCTCTTTAATCCTTTCTATCAGAGGACCTTTTGTGAAAATCCATTCGATGCTACTTCCCTGGAGCGAACGCATAGTTTTCGAGCGATGACTTGGCACGCGCCCAATTTATGATAAATGGTTTAAATCGGTGGCGCCGAAAGGCTCTTTCAAAATATTAAGTGGTGTGTGGGGTAAATATTGCCAGTCAATTAAATCTCAGCTGCGAAAACGTGTCAATTGAGTGGAAACCTATAGTTAAGATATGAGAGAAATGTCTGAGCTATCAAAATTTCAGCTTTAGTATGACTAATCAAAAACGCAGTCGTAGAGAACAATAAAAAGTATTTTTTTTAAAAAATGTTTTAACTGTTTGACTTGAGGAATTAATTTTACTTGCAATTTAAAATTAATATTTTGTTTCAGACCAACGAGGTGGATGCAATCAAGTTCACGTTTGATTTCTCTCGGTGCGGCGAAATACCAAAATTTCTATAAATCTGAACATTGACTCAATAATAAAGGTACAAAAATAAATGAAATCAAAGTAGTAGTTTTTTTATAAATGATCTTTGAAATTACCCCTATTTTTAGAGCCATATCTCGGTGGAATAACTTAATGCAAAATTAATGTTAAAACCCAGACTCATTACAATTTGTCTGAAACGGTCACTAAAATGATTTAAAGCATTTCCACCGTTTTTAAAGTATAATAAAATATAACCATTAAAAAGTAACCTAATTACCCTCTTTGATCTTGCAGATCTTTTGATAGTTGAATCAGGAAAGGTGCACCCGTGTGCCATTAGGGACTCCGTCGGGAAAAAAAAATTGTCAAAGGACTCATCCATTCCACCTGCTGTTGTCATTCACCTTTTATCGGCGATCGTCTCCCACATTTCGTCGTAAATATCTCAGGAAACAGTTCTAATCTTAAGGAAAGATCAGCAGCAGGCTTTCTGTGGTCTCACCTCCGTTGAGCCACCACCGACAGGTTGCCTTTTGTTTTCAGCACGTGCCCTCAGTCCACCGCGGGGGCTCAAATCTCACTTAAACAATTCTTGGCCGAGCCAGGCACAAAAGGGGTAAAGGCGTTAGGGACGAATTAAGGCAACGTACGCATCTTTTCAGCGGAATAGTCAAATTACAGCTCCTCTTTATGTTTTCAGAAATAACAATTTCCTTATCTCCCAACATATCGCTGATGTGAAATCCACCTTTGCCGCCAGCATAATTTCTCCCTTTTGTGAATCCCCGGCTCGTTTGAATGTTTTCCACTATGAGGAGGACTACGAGTCCTAATGGGATGCAGGAAAGTGGACAATTCAAAATAATTTCAGCTTCGAGTGTCCTCAATCAAGCAGCTGAGGGGAGGCGGACGAACGTGGCTTGAGAGGACACTTTCCCAATTTTCATCAGTTTTCTGGCTCTGTTATATGACAAGAATTTGGGCTCTTTCCACCATTTGATAATCGCCACATGCCTCCAGCAGTTATGCGGGTAAAGGTGCACCAAAGAGAGTAAGCTTGGGGATAATTTCAAGGATTTTGTTACAATTATTGATTTCATTGGTTTTTTATTATTGTTCTACAGAAAAAATAAAAAGATATGCTAATCACCACACCATAGTCAAGTAATGTCCTTCTCGCAGCCAAGCGGAAATAGGAGTTAAACGTTTTCGCGAATTTACTGACAATTGAAAAGGAAGTGAATGATAAATGCATGCAATTATCTTTTGGCTCTCTTTTTCCTTATTTAAGACAGTAACTTGCTGTAGAAGGTAAAAGGTTGAAGCTAAAATAACAAGCTTTAAAAAATTCAGTCACTGAAGTAAAGAAGATATTTCGTATTTTTAACTTTATGTACATTAAATTAACTCAAGAATAAAAATATTTTCTACCGGATTTATTCACTCTCGGTTGATTAACTTAAAATAGAAGAAAAACCCCAGATTTGGGTGTCTTCACGTTCGCATAAAAATTATTAGTTAGGTACTGTAAAGTTTTGATAATGGGAAATATTTGTAAACTAGGTACATATATATGAAAATTTAAGGCCGTTAACTTCTCTAATGTTTTCATACATTAATATAAATCTAATCTAATCGTTTTTCAATAATTTATTAAATTAGCGCTATATGAAACATATGCTCCCTCATCTGACTCATTGCCCAAATTTCGTGAAACCATTTTCTATGTTGTGCAGTGAATTTATTACCTTTTATTTCGTTGATGTGTTACACTAAGAATATTAATTTAAGTGATATCCGATTCTGACCTGTGTTTTCTATTTACACAAGGATTATCAGGACCAACAAAAGGTATGGGCTGTGGTCACCCCTAGAAAACAAGCGATGTTTACCTTCGGCCATTATCTCCTGTGATCCTCGGTAGCCAAAGGTATGAACGTTAAACCCATTCTTGAACCTTATTGGCCATGGTAGACCACTGAAAGGGCAATCGAGGCATCAAGAAATTTAGCGGAAGTCTCACCCGTAATTGGATTAGATCGCAGCGCAGTCCAAGAGCGGAGACTGATCCAAATCCAAACATACCACTAGTTGTGGACCATAGGCCCTACGACAATAGGCATGTAAAAAATTTATCGTGGAAATTTTTATTTAAATTTAATTGCAACGACAACCCATCGGACGCTGTGGACGTGGGAATACCCTTCCGGGACGGGCAAGCGCTGCCTTTACCTCTCAATCTTTCAAATTGTTCCAGTTGGCGGGTAATATCTCAAAAAGGGACTTGGCTACTTTTTATCCATTTGAAAGTTGACAAGGGATATCGCTCAAGTTTCAGGACTTACGACCCTGCGATCGATTCCAGGTAGAAAATGGCAAAGGCAAAGAGAAGATGTATTTGCTCCTTGGCTTTTCTAGCTAATTTGCATACGAATCGTTCATTAAGGGATGTTTATTTAATTTTATTTGATGAAT
This sequence comes from Eutolmus rufibarbis, assembly GCA_963920795.1. NCBI lineage: Eukaryota > Metazoa > Arthropoda > Insecta > Diptera > Asilidae > Eutolmus > Eutolmus rufibarbis. The sequence continues at coordinate 44,379,668 of OY987206.1, forward strand.
TTACGAAGACCCTGAATCCTTCCTTCGGGCTACGTTTACCTTCGTCGGCCAGGGTGCCTATGAAATTTTTATTTAGGTGACATTTAGCCCGACTAACATTTGGAGTACGCCTCATGCAAGTTCTGTGGGGTAGGTATAATTGTTTTTATTTGTTTATAAACGGTAGGTGATCTGACCCCCAGGGGTAACTTGAATTATAGTAGTTTTCACACAAAGCCTAAGGAAAACATTTAGGAAAACTCAAAACGCAAGGTTTTATTCTAAAGTTATTTTATGAAAGAAAGTCGTTATTCGTTGAATTTTAAATTAAACCTTAATTTCAGCTGGAAGAAATATTTCTTGCAAAACCTTTGATAAACATGTACAATTTTATTAAAAATCAGGCAAACTTTGGTAGCTCTTTTATCACTTTCTATTATATTTCTGAATGCATTTTCAGGATGTATTCAGGATTTTATGTTGTTGAATTTTTTTTTTTAATATTGCGATTTTAAAATATGAATTCTTCTAGAAAATCTTTTTATGCAGCCAAAACCAAAGCAAGCCTGAAATTGTGTTTCTTTTTAATATTTCCCCAAGTTGTACACTAAAGAAAAAATGTTCAAAAAATAATTATTTATTACTTGAAATATTTTAAACGGTCGTTAAAATAACGTCACGTTTACTTGAAAGATAATCAAATTTACTCTTATGAAATTATGAAACTACAATGCGTTGCTATTGCCATCTACAGAACACTAGGAAACGCAACTTTTGACAGTTCTGACTCAAGGCAAGGCGCAAGTGTAAATAACCGCCTCTCGTTCTTCCAGCCAAAGTGCGTTTTTGGGGCGTCGACTCAAGTTTTTATGTTTTTCTCTGTAATTATGTGATAACTTTATCCTAAGTGATGTACTCTCCGAAGAAGGAGCTCGAGTGCCCTCAGGATTTCAATTTTCCGTTTGCTCCGTACAAAATCCAGCAAGATCTGATGGAATCTTTGTACGAGGTCATCGAGCAGAAGCGCATTGGAATTTTCGAGAGCCCCACGGGGACGGGGAAGTCGCTAACATTGACCTGTGGGGCCTTAAAATGGCTGCTGGACCATGAACAGCTGGTTAAAGAGGAGCTGAGTGCTAAAATCCTTGAGGTTGCAGAAGAAATCAAAGAGCTAGAGCGAAGTGGTGCTAAGAGCTCCGACTGGATTGAGGCTCAATTTGGGGCGATTCAGAAGAAGGATGAGGCTGTACGCTTGAGGAAAATGAAAGCTTTAATTGAGGGGTATGAGGAGAAAATTAACAAAATTAAGGAGAGGATAAAGACTGAGAAAACGAAGAAGGTCGAAAAGACAACATTTCATAAAACTTCTAAGGAAGAGGACTTGGCCAAGATGGAAGAGGACGATGTAAGTTTCGAGGACGATTATGCAGAGCAGAAACAAGCTGAGGACGGCGATGGAGCCGAAGAGGATGGTTTCAAAGATATAAAGGTAATTGGCACTTCCGGCGGACTGAGGGCCTACTCAGCCCTCGTAGATCTTCAGCCCGTTGAAGTGAAAATAACAAAAAAAAAACAAGACCTGGTGACTCGAAACTTGTGCTTTAGAAGGGGCTCGCTAGAACACAAGAGTCCAGTCACCAGGTGCCGTCTCTGAATTTTCAGATATACTTCTGCAGCAGGACCCATTCTCAGCTATCCCAGGTAGTCCGGGAGGTAAAAAGAACTTTTTACGGAAAGAAAATCCGTTGTATATCCCTGGCATCCCGGCAAAATTTGTGCATTAATCCAGCAGTGAAGAAGCTCTCCTCAGCTGCGTTGATAAACGAAAAGTGCCTGGACATGCAGAAGTCCCAATCAAAGGCCACGTCTTCAGACTCCGATGGGAAAGTGCAGAAGAAGTCTCGACTGAAGCAAGTGGCCCACTGCCCGTTCAAGAGCCAGGCTTTAGTTATGGAGCTGCGCGAGAACAGCTTGGTGGACATCCTCGATATTGAGGATTTGGTCTCTGCTGGTGAGCAGTTTAGGGCTTGTCCTTATTATTCGAGCAGGGAGGCTGCACGGGACGCCCAACTCGTAATGCTTCCTTATCAAATGCTCCTCCACAAGAAGACGAGACTACAGACTGGCATCGACCTAACAAAGAGCATCGTAATCATAGACGAGGCTCATAATTTGCTTGATGCAATTTCGAGTATTTACAGCAATGAGGTCAGTTTGAATCAGTTGCAGACTGCCCTAATCCAGCTTGCTTCCTACAAATCGAAATATTTTAGTCGCTTTAGCACTAAGAATCTCCTTAAGATAAATCAATTAATTTTCGTAACTAAAAGACTAGCTAAAATTCTTCAAACCACCGAAACAAGCTCTCGTATGGTTCGGACTCACGAACTCATGTCCGAAGGGGAGTTCTTCAACATTGATCTCTTCCAAATTTTAGAGTTTTGCGAAAACACTAGATTTGCGCAAAAAGTGCATGGGTTTGCTCAAAAAGTTGCTCGAGAGCCTCCAAAGGAAGAGAAGGAAAACGAAAAATCGGGGACAACAGCTCTTCTTCGAAAACTTGAGGAGCAGGCAAAAACTAGTAGCAAATCGAGTAGAAAAGAGAAAGAGGTCGAAGTTGAGCCAGACGAGAAGGTGAAGAAAGATGATGCCCAGAACAAAACAGTTCCATCTGTAATAAGGCCTTTGTTAGCGTTTTTGGAATCTCTCACTGAATGCGCTGAAGACGGAATGGTTCTACTTAAAAACGATCAGGACACAAAGAAGGCTGGAATGAAATTTGTTCTCTTAAATCCTGGGGGACACTTTGATGAAATCGTTAAACAGTGTCGATCGGTAAGTCCTCAATACTTTCTCATTAAATAATAAAGGTAAAAGCAAAATAAATTAAAATTACAAATTAGTTAACAATATAATCTCTTAAAAGCTATTTATGAATGTTTGGAGTAAATTTTCTTTGTCTTTAAACGCATCTGAATGCTTTAAATATATTAAAATTAAGCTTCTTTAAAGAGAACTAATTAGTGCTATTTTATCAGATAATAATTGCTGGTGGTACCATGCAACCAGTGTCGGATTTGCTGGATCAACTTTTTAAAAACCACAGAGACCGAATTCAGCAACATTTCTACGATCATGTTGTCTCTGCAGAAGCAGTCTTACCTTTCGCCGTCCAGAAGGGTCCAACCGGGAAGAGATTCTTATTTAATTTTTCGAATCGCAGCAGTACTGAAATGGTTAGTTGATCGGTTAAAACTGCTCTGTTCAACGGTTATTTCTTTTCTATTATATCATGTTAACTTAAAATCTAGTTCCAAATTCCTGAAGTTAATTACATGCAAACTTAAAACAAAAATTTAATAAAGAAAAAACTTATTTTCACACAGCAACTAGAACTCGGCATGACCCTTTTAAATATCTGCAACGTAATCCCTGGTGGAATAGTCTGCTTTTTCGGATCCTATGATTACATGGATTCGATTTACGCATTTTTAAGCAATCAAGGAATTTTAGAGAAGCTTCAGAAGAAGAAATATGTTTTTAAGGAACCACGATCGGGAAGTGGACAGTCCATCGAGAAGCTTTTAACTGATTATGCGGTTTTTATAAAAGACTCAAAGCGGAGTGGAGCTCTCCTTTTCAGCGTCGTTGGCGGGCGGTTGAGTGAAGGACTCAATTTCGTTGATGATTTGGGAAGGTGTGTAATCGTCGTTGGAATGCCGTACCCCAATAAAAGCTCACCCGAACTGATCGAAAAAATGAAGTACTTGGATGCTACCTTGGGGAATGGCCAAGGCGCTGAATATTATGAAAACATATGCATGAAAGCTGTTAATCAATGTATAGGTAAGCGCTATGCTTTTTATTTAAAAAATTATTTTCTATATCTTACCAAGAGCTAAAGCTTATTAAATATTTGCCTTATCAGATTTCCACAGATAAAGTAATTGTACCTACATATTTATAAAAGTTATAAAATCTGCAATTTTGTTTTTTGCACAATGTCGCCTTGAACTAGTACTTGAAATCTTTTTACTTTTTAACTTCAGGAAGATCTGTGCGGCATATAAAAGACTATGCTTGCGTTTTGCTGGTGGACGAAAGGTACACATCTGAGCGAGTTGTAAAGAAGCTCCCGGCATGGATATCGAGAAGTTTGCAAACACCAAGCACTTTCGGAATGGTGCAGGGCGCAGCTGCAAAATTTTTCAGAGAAAAACGAACAAAAATCGAAGTCATTCCCACGTGAGTAAAGGATGGATTTTTATCTTAATGTTAAATTTAAATTATATTTTTGTACTTTTATAATATTTTACTACCAAAAATAAATACATTGTTTTGAAAACTCTATTTTACAATTTTTTTACTAATATCTTGCCTATCTTTTAAAATTTGAAATTTTGTAAGAGAAAAAAAATTGAGGGTTAAATTTCGGAAAACATACTTTGATATTTCTTAATGCTTTTAACTAAAAAAATGTATAGAAAACTTTGAACGAAGGAAAAGTGTTACTTCAATAAATCTGGGAAGTATATTTTCACTTGATATCAAGACCTGCTTGATTGGTACCAGGAAGCCAGCATAATTTTTATCCGCAGTTAAAGAAAAAGAATCAGCTCCTTCCATCGGTGAAAATAAAAAGACAATAAGTGACAGGTACATGAGTAGATGCATTTATTTCTTCCAAAAATATTCATCTTTAATATTTCAAATTCAGTTGTTTATTAATATTTTCTCATTAATATAAATTTGTTGTCCTTACAATTTAAAAAATTAATAGATTTCCTTCGCTTACTCATAAATTAATTGATTTTACGCCAGTTAAAGGTTCAAATCTAATTAAAATAACAAAAAAACAGAAGAACTCTTGTTTTTGGATGGCTTGTGAATGTGTCTGCTTTTGTGTGTTTTGGGTATGTGATTTGATTTTTATCAGCCGTTTAACATAAAAGGTACAAAATAATAAAAATACGACTTTTAAATATAAAAATTATAGAATAAAGTTTAGGGATGAAACATGCGGTACATAAAATAAATAGTAAAAATTGTATAAAAAAAAATACAAGAGTAATTTAAATATTGTCTATGTGGTCATTCCTGGTAAACAAAATAATATTTGAGGTCCCGGTCTGTGCGCGTTGCTGGGTGCAGCGGAGGACGAGGGCTCCTTTTGTGCACTTTAGCTCAAGTCTAAGGTTCCAAAAGGGCACCCCCTCACTGGTTTCTTTCTTGGTGGGTCTGTTACCAGTCTGTTAAAAGGTGCAACAGCTGTTGGCTCTTGTGCAAGAAAGAAAGATTCTCTTCAAGTTGATAAATAAATTAACAAAGAAGCTAAAACTATTTTTCTGTGATTCTAATTTTTTCTTGTAGTTTCTGAGGTGAGCTTTGAGTTGTGTTTTCTACTGCTTAATTTTCAGTTTTACAAAATATAAAAACAATCTATTTTTACACACATAAAGTAGTAGCAAATCTGCACGACAACAATAATTTTGTAAATATCAGTTAACCGTGGTTTTTCTTGTATATTTTGCATAGTTATTTTTTTTTTTTAAATAAATATCGCTTCGGTCTAAATACACTTCTCGCACGGTCTGAGGGAATTATTGAAATGAGGTAACATTTATGCGAACTAAGCCTATTACTTAAAATAGGAAGGCATTTGTTGTTTCTTTGTCTGTTGCTTGTTTGACTTTTTATTTAACATTTAAACATTCACACGATTTATGCAATTTTTTTATGATAACATTAGAATTTTTGGGGGTTCTTGTTTTGTTTCGTTCCCTTTACAATTATTATTATTTTATTTAATAAACTTACATTGTACGGTTCTACCTTTGTAACAGTAAAGCACATTTCTTAAATTCATTGTTTTCTCAGGTTGTTTATTGGGCTTTTAACAAAATTAAAATTTTAAATGTAACGTTTTTTACAGCTGGAATATTGCTATTAAACAGTGGAGATTCAAGTCAGCATTTTATTAGCATATTCAAATATTTTAACGATTAAACAAAAATATATTAGCATGTGAGTGAGAATTTATAATTTCTTAACGAAATTTTATTTGTTCCGATATTAAATTTGAATGTTTGATGCAAAATATGACCCATTAATCGTCGATAAGAATTTAAAAGTTATTATTAACATGAAAATTAAACAGTTTAATACAATTAACAATAAAGCATGCGATTTTAAAACGGACTTTGTATAAGATAAAGTTGAAAAATTGAACAAATATTTAAAGATTAGAAGAAGAACACACAAAAATTCCAGCTATAAATTCTTACCTTCACAAAAAATTACTGCAGAATTTAAGACAATTTAATTACCAAAATTTGCACAAAGAAGTATTCAAAAATTAATGTTAAAGTCCAAAACAGAATGTAAATCTGGGTGAGTTCAAACCAGCATCAAAAATGCCTGGATGCATAATTCAGCTTCATAAATCTTTGCGCTGAATAAGACATCGATGCGTTTTTGATGCATTTTTGAATTTCATAAAAATAGTAAGGGAATCACCGTTTTTGTGTAAATAATTTCTTTTACTTCTCTTTTTATTGTATTTCATTAAATATTATCTCATACCTAAATATAGACGACACATAGATGTATGTAAGTTATACATAACGGTATATACGAATTTTGAAAATCCTAAGGACACATTTAGTTTCTTTCTTACCCTTAAAAGTAACTTTAGAAAAAGAAGGGAAAACGTTCTTCCTCCAATTTATCACTCACGAAATGTCAAGACTTTCGCATTCGCATTTTTTTTTTATATCTTTCTTAATTTTTACATCAAAAATTTAAAGGTTTTTTTTTTTTCTAAATCTAAGAAATATTTACCGAAATATTTAATAGTTTTAATTTTCTTTTCTTTTTAAAGTAATCCTCTCTGCTCAAATATACAACGACTTTATCTTTAAATATACACAAAATATAATCATAATATAAAAATAAAAAAATTAACAAGCATTTTTAACACTTACGACTCTTTCCTTTCTTAGATTTTTCATTAAATATAAAATAATCTCTCTTGGATATAACTTGGACGTGCTTCCTTCCCCCCGTCACTGCAGAACTGCACCGATTTATAATATTTATTTTTATTATTCGCACAGCACTTAAAGATCTCTTAGAGGAAAATCTTAAGAGTTAATTTTAAATAGAACACCTGCAAGCTGAACGGACGGAAACACGCCGCACTCATCAACAATATTTTTAAAACTAACATTACTGGGGAATGCATTTCTGGTTTTTCGTGATCAGATTTTTTTGTTTATTTTCTTGTTTTTTTGTATCTTTAATTGTATTTTCAAAATTTTACTTTCTAACAAAAGTAGAGCTTTCATCCTTGCTTGTTTTTTACTTACATTTTTGTTTTATTTTTTCTCCAGAATTAAAATTCTCAAAATTGATTGTGCTTCTTCACAAAACTAAATAAAATTAGAAAAAACAAATAAACACTGTAACAAAGATATTCTTTTAATTTAATAAGACGTGTCATTTGTTTTGGTAGAAAGCTTTTTGTGTTTTACCAATGAATTCTTTGTCTGTTTCTTTTCTTGTTGATTTTATGATTTGTGTGTTTTACACCTGTGCTACTTATTTTTTCTTATTTTGTATTTGTTTATTTTTTATTTTTTTTTCTATTTAACATTTTGAATTCTATTGAGGTAGCTCAGCCGCAGACAAAATGGGGTTGATTACTTTCAACAATATTCGAGTTTCTAGTAATTTTCACTGGGTGGTTGGTTTATGTTAACCTTCAGATCTAAAGAATATCGAAATAATAAGAAAAATCAAAAAGCTCTTAACCAATGGTATTAGTTCTCAACTCTGTCCTCCCATATTACTCCACTTTTTGAACGTTTTAACAATTTCGTGCAGACAGTAGACCTGCAGTTTCATACTTCATGAGATAAAAGCTAGCAAAATCCTAGCATTCTTCAATTTAATCAGAAATGAAGCCAGTGGTAAGTTCCTACTACGTAAAAAAATGTAGTTTTACATCTGTGGAGGTTTAGCCAACCAGATTAAACTCACTGTTTTCTTAAATAAATAAATAAACAAACAACAATAACAAAGAGCAACACATACCTAAGCCTTCTGTGCCTGTAGGCTTTTCGAAATAAAGGGAAGGAGCCAAACGTAACAAACAACATTTGGACGGGATGAAAACATTGCTGGAAAATTTTCGATTTTCACTGGACGGTTTTTGCTACAAAATTCGTTCTTAATGGCAGTGTTTTAGAGAACTCATTTTTACATGTTTTAAAACTAGTTATTTTAAATATGACCTGACTCTGATATTCAGTTCAGTAATCAATTTATTAAGAATCATATTTTGTTTCGGATTATACTTTGATAACTAAATAATTTTGGGGATATTGAAGTATTTTTTATATGGGAAAAAACAAATTTAATTCCAGATTCGAAATCTGCGGGAAATAAATTTGAAAGAACATGAAAAATGTTGATCAGTTCATTTATATTTAAACTGTATTCAAAACTATGGATTCATATGGGGCTGATTTTTTAAGGTATATGATTTTTATTTTTGGGAGAAAGGCTAATTTCACCACCTTTAATCCTTCAACAAAAAATTGAGAAGCAGAGCTTTTCATAACTACGGACTTTTTGAATGAGATTTTCTTTTTAAACAGTAGATCTGTTTTGAGTGTAGTTGCAGGTAAAGTCTATCTCAACTTTTTTAGTATCTGGCCTTCTTTCTACGCACCATTTACAACTTGGTATTCAGGCTTTTGTCTCCTAAAAGAGTTAAATCAAAATCTGCAACCCCACCGCATACCCCCTCCCTCCCAGCAGTTGTATAATACTCTTTTCCCGATTTCCTCGAATCATCCCACCGACTTTTGTCCACGGCTAAAAAAGGTATAAATGGCATTTTTTTTGAAAACTTAACCTTACAGAAAAGCCCGGATCGGTTTCACGCCAAGCACCCGCCGTTCGTCAAGTGCGAGTAGGCCGTCACCCCGCTGTCGAGGTCGGTAAACTCCGCCTCGGCGCTCTCCGTCAGCTGTGCGAGCAGCTCCGAGTCGTGCGCCAGGAAGTCGTTTTTGATCAGGAGATTGTCGTACGACTGGCAGTTGGTCGGCGTCGTCGCAAGCTGCGTGTGGAAGTCGATGGTGTTGTTGTTGGTGCTGGTGGTGTTGTTGTTATTGTTGATGTTGTTGCTGTGCTTGATGTCGAAATTTTCGCAATTCGTTTCGAAAAGGAAGCGTTCAGCACTCTGGGCGGTGGTGTAGGGGCTGTGGGCGTCGACCAGTTCGCTTTTCAGGACGAAGTCGGGGGTCCCGCTGTCTACGGTCGTTCCGCCGTTGCTGTTCTCGCAGTTTGGAATGTAGTCGGTTTTTATGATGGCGGGGGCGTGCGGCAAGTGCTGCTGCTGTTGCTGTTGTTGCTGCTGCTGTTGGCCGGGGTGGAGGCAGACCACATCCTGCGACGGGGAGCTGAGGTAGCCTAGATCGTGGATGGGCGGGGAGGGCTTGCAGTATCCGTTCGGCAGGAGGTCCCCGTTCGACAGGAGATCCCCGTTCGACTGTGAACTGTGCCTCAGGCCGTTCCGCGGATATTTGATGGTGTTCATGGAGGGTATCGTGGTTCGCTGCTGGGACGGGTCTCCGATCCCCTGATCCGGACCCTGCTGGAGGTCGCCCATCCCGAGCTCGTTCAGATACTTGCAGGCGGGGGACTGGCAGAGGCTAGGAGGCGGGTGGTATCCCCCCGGCAGCACGCACGAGCTCACGTGTGACTGCAGCATGTCGAAAAGCTGCCGTCTTTCGGTCTCTAAACTTCGGACTTGGGTCTTCAGGTCGACGTTCGCCTGCTCGAGCTGCTCGGACTCACTCACCAAATTCTGAGTCCTTTCGCGCTTCTTCATCCTGCACTTGGTCGCCGCGATCTTGTTCCTCTCCCGCCTCCTGCGTCTGCGGTCCTCGTCCTCCGGTGTGAGGCCCGTTTTTGGAGACTTCCTGCTCTCGGTGTCCTCCTCGCTCGTGTCCCCGGTGATCGATTTCCGGGCGTATTTGCTGGCTGGCTGCTCAGTTCCCGAGCTCGAGTCTCCGCTGGACATCTTTCTCTTGCTCTGGATGGAGAGTTTAAGTCCGGCTTTGATTAGCTGCGAGCATGTCTGCAAAACAGGACAGCTATTAAAAAAGGCAAAAGTGATTTAAAAAGGATATAAGATCACCACAATCCGATTTGCATCTATTTTAGAACTCTAGTCTAAAATAAATGGCGAGACTAAGGATCAATTTCATAGTCCAAGCTTAAACTCTAACGTCTACTTAAGCTCAGCTTAAATGTTCGAAGCAGTTTCACAATCTCTGTGACTTAATATGTAACTTAACATTCTTTAAATCCAGAAGACTTAATTCATTTAAGATTTTAAAGTATTCTAACATTGTGTTGAGCTTTGTTTTTGGCTGTAAGCTTGCTAAACCTTTCTTATTTTTATACAAGTAGTGCTTAAATGCATGTAGTTTATTATATAGTTGAATTTCCTATAGAAATTCTTATAGAAAAATATTGCATTTAATTCAGCCATAAAAAACGACACAATTTGAATTTAATTTTCCGAAAAATATCACTTTGTATGATTTTGTTTTTCGTAAAATTAGGAAAAATTGGTTTAATGTCTGACTTCTCGGGCGATAGGAAAATATTTTTCAAAATATATCAACATTTTAAAATCAAACTTTTAAGAGATGTTTTTTTAATTTACGTAGGTTAAATGGAAGTTAAAAATATTTTATATCTACTTATTACGATTTTGGATTTTTAAGAAGCGGCTCTGTTTTGTTTCCTTTAATTTTTTCCTGAAGAGGAATGCACAGAGGCACGAATTTCACTTTACGACGATACCCTCCGCCGTTTCTTAATTTTTAACAGCCAAAAACTCGACAGAAGTCGTTCGACCGAAACTCTGTTTTGTAGCTGCAGAGCGCCGCAAACACGAAAGATGTTTTATGAAAGTCGTACTTAATTGGAGGATGCAAATAATAAAATTCTGAGAACGCACCGAGCCCAGTCGAAAAGCACAATGCTCTCTCTCGCCGAAAAGTACCTTACGAATTAATTCCCGTCCAGGGATTTCTTGGCCGTACCTTGCATGTTTTTTATGACCTTCCATAAAACATTCCGACTTATGGCTCGAGAACTTTTCTTACTCTGACTTAAGACTGACTGCTTCGTCTAATTCTAGAGTTCTTTCATAATCTCGACAGCATGCAATTTGATCCCTTTTTTTACTTTTGTGTAATTTAGTTTCCTGGCGCGAGCGACAATAGTGGCAATTATTTGGGAGGTAACCCCCTTCTTTTATCGCCTCAACGGTTACCAAATTATAATTGTGATGCGATTAAATTTCAGTTTTATTGGCGAGATTTTGTTGACTGTATTTTGGTAGTTACTTGTTTTATTGCAGTCTTTCCGGGCTTGCAGTAATTTGCGCATATTTAAGCAAATGTTTTCGGACAAGCAAAAGAAATGACCGACAACGGTCAAGGTGAGCTCCTAATTTTGTAAGACGTTCAAATTACCGCAAAAGGGATTATGTGGTGATGGTAATGAAATTTATATAATTACGGTCCACTTTTAAAATTTTGGGTTTCACTGTTTCAGGGTCGGATTTTGCAAACAAAGCAAATTGATAGCAAAAGTTTTTTGACTCGCTTAGTACATTTTCAAGTATAACGATTCATTTAGAAAATTGTTTACAGTGTTCGAAAACGGATATAACTTCAGTTTTCTGCAATTCCCATCATAGTAAAATTTATTGAATGGCACTATGAATTACTCCAGGAAATTAAAGAGGTAGTACACGAAATTTACTTTTTCTCCATTGTAGCAAAGCAATAGGAACGTCTATTTTATAAAATGCAAAGTGCCTCTAATAACCAGTTAAAAGCAGTTGATATTTTCAGTACTAATCTTTCGACATTTCAAAGAAAAATTCTGCATGAATTGACCTTTTTATAAATATCTAGCGTTACAAGAATTTTCTTCTAACTCTTATTTTGAATCTCCATTTTTTACTTAAATTGAACTCATTTTAAGCTCTCTAATTCTATGATTACGTTTAATTTTTTAACTTTCTCTTTTAAATTAATAACTCCTCTTGAAGAACATCTTCTTTTCATTTAGATAAATAAAAAAAAATTGCTAATAATAGTTCAAGGAAGCCTCTCAATTTAAATTCCAACAGTAATTAAAAAAATATTAACTAATAATTAAAGAATTAACTATAATCTTAACGGCAGGTGATTCATTATCCGTTCGTAGATAGTGCTATTAAGTGAATGTTGCATCTCCAAGGTAAGTGAATAAAAAATTAAAAGCTCGTTTCTAAAAAGATATTTGTGGTTATAAAAAAAAACAATAAGTTCCAAAAGTTTCCATAACTTTGTACAAAATTCTGCATTTTGCGAATGGCTCTGAGGACATTACCATGCAAATTGATGCACTCGAAAAGACATTTTCTATGCTCTCCACCCACACCACCTCCGCCACGAGCACATAAAAAGCCGGAAAGCTCTTCCCCCGAATTTCAGAAAATAAAAGAAAAATTAAAAGACATAAAAAAGCGAATTTAAAAGCGAGGATACGCCGTGGAGAAGACCCATTAATAATCGAAACCCACCAACATAAAACGTCCACTTTTCTCCAGACAATTTCCTCCCGACCGGGGGACAGAGTTAAAGAAGTTTTTAGGTCAAGTCAACAATCAAAAGATACATCTCCAGTTTGAGCGTCTTTGGGGTTTCGGAAAAGTTCTTTTGGTCTCCGTTTCGCCATACCCATTTAAAGAAGCGAAATCGCAAAATCTCGTACGAATTTCTCTTTCGGCTCTGACTTCTAGTTTTTTTTAGTTTCCTCTTCGGAGTTTATGGTTTTCTTGAGAATAATAAAAGAAGGTGCCCCAACAGCGGGCCTCAGCCCGCTAAAAAAAAAACTCTAGAGTGAACCACACCCAAAAGTAGTTGACTTTTCCCATGGCGACCAGACGACTCCGCTAGCCCTGTCCACTTAAATCAGCGCCTTCCTCGCTTTGTTCGCCATCCGCGGGGGATCGATTAAGAAAAATGAATTGAGGAATATCTGAAAGAAATTAGAACCGAGCGGAAAAATGCTTTTCTAATTTTACTTGAAAACCATAAACGCTGGCGGGGGAAGGGGGCTAATTAGACTCGACAGTGAAATGTTTTCAGAGTCCGTCGATCGATTGTCCGACGATCGCGATGTCGATGTCAAGGTGAATCGACTTATGCCTGAGCAAGTCGCGATCGCTGATTTTCATCTGCTGAAAGCAGCGTGCTGATGAGGGGGGTCCGGGCTCCGGGTGAGGTGAGAAAAAGCGAAATAATAAAAGGTCACTGTCGATCGCTGAATGGGTTAATTCACGGGTGTTAATTAATGATCTCTCTCGCGCAGGCCGGCTTCAATTGCCTGCCTCCAGCCGAGAGGTGCCTTAATCGAGGTGTGAATTATTCGAGTCCGTGACGAGCGACTGTTTGTTTTCGAGCACACTGCGCGAAAAGCCTTTAGACCGGCCGAGCCGAACCGATAGACACGGGCCACGCGGCGGGAAATTTTTGATGGGAAATAAAATTGGTGCTCATTTAGTTTTAATGCAAAGTTCGTGATACATGTTAATGAGAACAGGATACGGGGGCACTCTGGCTGAAAGGTTGAGTTATAGGCTCCAGTTTACCTTTGGGCGCTATCTGATTTCACGTCGAGCCGTAGCTTATTGTTGATAGAAAATTTTAAATGAAATGTAAACTTACGATCTCAAATAAGGAAAACAAATTTTACACATAAACTGCAAGAGAAATGTATTGTAAGGAGAATTAGGGCAATTTAAAATCGGATTTATGGCCTGCAGCTCAGAATATTTCATTTATAACGGCTGCAACAATGGCATAATTAAAAACTAATGGTTTTCAGAAATTCAATAGTATGGAAGTTTCAATAAAACCAGTACTATCCATAAATTCGATTAAGGTTGCCTACATATACACAATTACAAAAAATTATTGTATATATTAAATCTTGTTTTGCCTACTAGCACAATAATAATAGACTTAATCTTCTAAAAAAATCCCCGGGAGCGACCGTAGTGGAGTTGTGAGATATTTAAAGTCAAAGGTCACAAAAATATATTTTACGCGAAAACCAACTTATGACTTTTTTTATGAATTTGTTATTTCGGGGAAATAAAGAAGTCCCATCTACAATCTATTTCAGAATTTCCTTGAAAGTTTAAAGAAAAGTCGTATTGATTCTTAAAATAACTGCACGATTTTTAATAGGTACTTCGCTGTACGATACGTAAAAATGCGAGTCAAAATCTGTACGGACTTATGTGCTGAAAGTTTCGAGTATGTTTTGTTCCATCCATTTTCTTATTTTCTCATTTATCTCATAGTCTATTACAAAAATCTGACACGAAGGATATCGCGAAATTGATTTAACTACTCATAAAACTTAATACCAAAAGCAATTTGCTTGACCCACATGGTTCAATTAATTTAAAAGCCTTAAAAGAATTAAAACAATAAAAGTAAACGATCGGCGCCAATATGTCTACAACTCAGAGCTTAAGCGACAGTTGGCAAGACAATTAAACCCCAAAAAGGTTAAGAGGTAGAAACAATTGTTTTTAGCCTTCGCCTACATTTAAATACATAACTACGAACCCGCGTCAAAAAGAGCAGCACTTTTGAACGCAATTAAAAAGTGAACTACTCTCGAAATTTAGGAGATTGAGATCCATAATTTTTAACTCTTTTGAAGCTAATGAGAGTTGCATGATAGTGACATTGGCACATGCGTAGCTATCGCGTAGAATGGGGTCATCTACCACCGACAGCCCTGAATAAATAAGAAGCTCCACATTACGCTTGAAACAATTACCCTCGCCTTGGAGACGTTGTTGACTGTAGTTTTAAGTGGGTAGAGTGACTTCTTTCCCTCTCAGAAAATTATTTTTTTACTAAAATCGCTGACAGTCGAACTATTTTCTACTAAAATTTATCGCCCATTGCGGTCTATCGCGTTTCGAGCTTAAAAACGGCTGCAACCTTCCCAATTTTAAATTGGCAATTTGTATTCAAAGGCTGTTCTATAAAATCAGAAAATTTGTCAAGGGAACCGGAGGCAGAGACGAGTGGTGGTGGGCACGTATATCCATTTTGTGGGTTATACCACGCCATACCCTCGCCAGAAGATAGTTGTAAATTGTGACTAACTCTGGTCGCGATCTGACCCGATTTGAGGGGTTCGCGCAGCCGCTTTTCGCATGCGATGCACGTAGAAGCGTTAAAAAGATATTTCTACAGTCACCTCGCGAGATTTTTGTTTTCGATAAAAAAATTTCTGGATTTGGTCCCCAAAAAAGGAAAATAAAAAATTAAAAAAAAAAATAAAATAAATACTACAAATTCGAGGTAGCCCGGACTTATGGTCATACGATCGTGATCGTTGAGGATCGTAAATCATTCGTGTCCCCATTTCACCGGCATTTTTTCTTGTAGCTCTCCCGAAAACAGCTTGAAAGGAGCCACTATCTTTTTGTGTTTTCTTTTCGCTTACTCAGTAGCATCTAGAGAAAATTAAATTGTGCGATAACACGAAAAAAATGTTTTCACAAAATCGCGACATTTTTTCGCTCACGTTTGCTTAGGCATTCACTTGAATTACCGCGCCGGCAAGGTAGCCTGAGTGGTTTTCGTTTGTCCATTAAATTCCTTTTTTTTCATCAACTTTTGTATCACCCTGAGGTGCACGATGTAATGAAAAAAAGGTGAAATAATTTAAAATTCATCCGTTTTGGCATGTAGCCCATATAGAACATAAGTCATGCGTGCAGTGGGGCTCATATGTACGGGGCCGGCGAAACACTTTTGGCGCTGGAGTGCACTCCGGTCGCGAAGTCCCGGCCTGCTATGTGGTCGCAGGTTTCCATTTTTGGGGCCCCAGCGACTCCAGCGACTCCAGCGACAACAACGACGGTGCACATGACCCGCCAAATTTGGGTATCGGTGACAGACGTTGCCTCTGTCGAGTGTCGTACATTTGGGGTTTCGCCTTTTCCTCCAGTCCCGATTTCTTTTGTCTTAATGCGAATTTTTCTCGCCGATTCGCGAATATAAAATTAATTGGCTTCTCATGTTGTTGCTGTCGAAAGCTTGTTTTAATTGTTACTCACCCTCCTCTACCCTCGGACTATATTTTCACGATACGACGGATCAATTGCGACATTCTGACACGTACTTACGAATTCAATGAAATCGTGGGGCCGCCACCGACTTTTAGTACAAAAGACGTTGGCTGAGAGACATGTGGTTTTGGTCTCAACAACTTATTGAAAAAATGAAATTATATAAAAAATTATTTTTTTATTTCTGGAGAATCTAAAATACAACGCGAATGTGTAAATTTTATTATAAGTATATGGTGAGTTAGCGGCAAAATATACGAAGGTTCAGAGGGTTTCGACTAAGATCTAAAAATCGTCATAACTATGAAACAATAACCTTCCTTTACCTTCTAATGCATTTCTTTTCTTCATTAACTCTTGTAGCCTAAAATTATTAAATTAACTTTATCGAAAACTGTTGGAGGTTGAGCTATTATTTAATATAATTTCTGCAAGTGACGACTATTCAGCTATTAACTATGCATTGCTGAATAGCCGTCATTTGTGGATATTTATTATTTATTTAGTAGAATATTAATGCACTCGCTTATAAGTAAATTATATCAAGTTAACAATAAAAATTCCCCACTGTTTATGTATTTTGAAGGTAGCATGAGAAAAAGTCGAATTCAGCATTAGCTGAATAAGTGACTGAATAAAAAATGGCAGATGTTACACAAAATAAAGACATGTCTACAGGTACTTTGTTTTGCTTTATACTAATCTTGATAAAATAACAAGTAATTTCCTCACAATTAAATTTCAAAGAAATTTATAAACAGCAGGACAATCGCCCAACTATTCAGAACTATAATTTTCTAATACAAATTATAAATTAATTCCCGTCAAACTATAAATTAAAATCATTTTCCTCTTTAACATTTAAATTTCACTGACAGTCAGACAGCTTGAAATGTTATGCATCTGCACGACTGTTGGACTTCATTCCGTGAAATCGCCTATAATTACAAACACCGGCGAAAAACGGCGGAGAAAAAAGCGCTGATAAATACATAGATAAAAAATAAATGAACTTTAATCCGCTTGTCCGACTGCAGAGAAAATTTAATGCGATGCGCTACGTCTAGTCTACGGCTAATCATCGGAAAGTGGATTTATTGTAAACAAATAAAAATCAATAAATTAATCGTCGCCTGCTTACCTGCTGAACACTGGGCGTTGTGTTGGTGCCAGCCGGCGACTCCAAGGGGGAACCGGAACAACTGGAATGACTACTGTCCTGGGACATCATCTGGAAGAAGATCGAGAAAAAATCGAGGCTCAATTAGAGTGACCAGGCAGGCGCAAGGTGATAATAAGGAGGAATTACCAAAGACACTAATTACAGGCATTTCTGATGGTGAAAATGAAAAATTGCGCTGGCGCAAAAGGTCATTATCATGATGAAAAAAATATACTACTCGCCTGAACTCTTAAACTGCAGTGATTAGCAGTCACTAAAGGGAAGAGTTATTGGCGCGAAATTGGTCGCTTAGACGCTGAATTGGTGCTAATTTAAGGTAGGGTATAAATAATAGCGGTAGGCTCCTCACCTGGTGATGGCTGTTGGTGTTAATCGATTGATGATGCTGGCTGCTGTGGATCGTCGTGAACGCGTAGTTGTCCAGAGGGTTGGTCATCGCAATCAGCGAGTTGACGATCTCCGGCGTTTTTGGAGTGGTGCATAAACCACCGCTGTCCACTCCGAGCAGCGATGACGTCGTGGGGATGTTTAGGTTAAACATTTTACTTTTTTAGGCAATTTTCTTCTCTTAATTAATATCACGAAATTTTACTTTAGTAAATCACAGTTATGTTAGTTGCTTTAGAAATTTCTTTCTAACTTTGTGCCTGTTTTGTTGTTGTTTTCTTTCGTAAATAAATAGCAAACAATTTCTTTTTTCTCTCTACTCTATTTTCGGTAATAAATATTTTTTTTAAAGAGTTTTTATAAGTTTAAATTCTAGGAGTTTCACGTTTACTGGTAAAAGTATGATCACTACCTTTCCATTCGGCTGAGTTTCTTTGCTGTTTTTGGTTTTGAGTTTATGATTTTGGAGTTTTTGCTCGGTGTACTCTTTTAGTGATTATTTTTACTGGCTTATATCTGAAAAAAAAGAAAAGCAAATTTTAGGCTACGTTGCGTAAAATTGGAATTAAATATAAAAATGAATTAATTTAAGAAATTTTAAGTTTTTTCAATCTAAATATCCTGAAATCTATTTGTTATCGTTTTTTTTTACACAATTCTGAATTCTCGATTCTAGCTTTACATTATTATATTCGATTTATATTTGAAAGTGAACTAAATAATTTCCAACAGAACAATGCGTCATGTCATACCGCGAAACAGGCGATAAGTATAGTTTTATATTGTTAAATGACAAAAAGAAGCACCAACTTAAAGAATCACATAATTAATTTTTTTTAATAATTTAAAGAGAGTGACTATTTTCACCTTAAAAAACGTGAAACCAGAAACCAGAACCCAGAAAAAATAAATTCATTCAAATTACAAAATGCCTATTAACTAAAGATTTTCCTTTTACAAAATGCCTACTAACTAAAGATTTTCCTTTTACAAAATGCCTACTAAATAAAGATTTTCCTTTTACTGTGAATTTATTTTTTCTGGTTTCTGGTTTCTGGTTTCTGGTTTCACGTTTTAAGGTGAAAATAGTCACCTCCTAATTTAAATAGTAGTAAGTACTACGAAGAAAAAAATTTGAGTTCGGTCAATGGCAGCAAATCAATGAATCAATATTCTAAGACTAGTAAATGGTCATAAAACATTCACGAGTGCATTCGTGGTTGGCAATAGCAGAATATTTGGCTGAATATACTCTCGGCAGTGAATGGGTTAAAGTGGCTCAATTAATCAATTAGGATCATATTCAATGTATCTTCGACAACCGAAGAATAATGTTTTTTTTGCAGAAGATTGTCTATACTTTTGATTTATAATAAGATAGGTTAAGCTCGACACTGTTGTTATTATTTGAATTTCGCAATTCATTCGCACTCATGGCTCACACCCCCATTTAAATTTAGCCCTAATCGCATTCTAGCGCGTATCTCACGCTGCATTTGCGTTGCAATCAACAAAACCGTCAACGTGGCTGCGATGATCATAAACAAAAACCGGAATGATTCACCTCAGCTGCGTCTGTGACCCCAATATCAAGTGCTTAATGTACAGCAAAAGAAAATACAAATTAAACAAATGTTTCTTTGCTGCAGAGAATATGTAAAAAAATAAAATAAAATAAAGTACACTTTTCAGAGACCCACACAAAACGCGACGAGGCGAGCATATGAGCGGCGAAAAAAGGCCCTATTAAATGCCTTTACACATGTTTCGCATTCTGCTCAAGATCAAAAGATCCGCAGGCTGGTTTGCATGCATCGCGCACGCGAAATGTACACGCAGCATTGCGTTCGAGTCCCCTCGACAATAATTCGGCAATTTCTATGGCAAAAAATCTCTCAAAATGTCCATAATAATAAATTTAATTTGTTTGACTGGCCAGAGTCATAACCGTGCCGAACATGAGTTGTGGCGCGAAAACTCTGGGCCGCGTACGTGCCGCATCGGATCCGGCCGCGATCGTCGATCGGATTGGAACGTATCAAAAAGTCGGAGTGCACGTACGCGGCGACGCATAGGAGCGCTGCAATAACTCAATAACATTCACTTGATCGCCTTACGTAACGCGGCGCAGCTCGCGGGACGACGACTGGCCGGCTCCCGTCCGACTTTATAATTTCACGATTAAAATGCGCCGATCGACGTTCTTTTGAGCCCCTCTGTTCTACGCTCAAAATATGCCCGGAATGTTTTGATTTTGAGATGATCCGGCTTGCGACACGGCTTGATAGTCGCGATCGCGGGTATCATCCTCGCTAATTCCCACACAGAGACCCGCGGCGCAGTGTGTGTTCTCGCGCTGTCGTGTGGAACTCGGTGAGTTTTGCAATTATTTTTGCTCTGTAATTAGCTCCCCGGCTTTGATGTGCCCCGCATGTTTCGGGGGAGGGCACCAAAAGTGTCGGGTGGCTTTGCGAAATTTATCTTCCGCTGATCATGACAGCAACGAGAACTGTTTGATGCTTCGGCTCTAGCCCAGATGAAGCACACACGCGAAAGTGGATAAATAATTAAATGCTGAAATTAGAGAGAGGCTGATGCATTATAAATCGGTTTTACAATGTGGCAGAACTTCATCGTTCCATTACCTTTCTAATTGATCATAAAAATCAGCATACGTGCTCACTCTACTCTAGTGCTTTTGCTTGATGAGATATATTTCGCATAGCAATTTATGTTTATATTTTAAAAATATACATGCAACCGTATGCTTGTGTATTTACATTTGAAATCTTTGATCTTTATCTACTTTTCGTTATGTACAAGGCACACTATCAGCTTTATATGCACACTTATAGCTTTATATGTACATAGTTATATGATTAGGTTGGTAAAAAAGACAGTCAAGTGCGAGTCAGAGTCTGTTTTATTTAACAACAAGGTTTCGTTCGATAGTTCCTAAAATATTTAATTATTTTCTGAAAATGTTACAAATGAATTATTTGCATTGAGTTTGAGTTTTATCTATTTAATATTTCAAATATGTTTTTATTAAATCAAATTTTGAATATATTTAAAAATTATTCATTCTTATTTTAACATTTAAACTGCCAGATTTTATTCAGCAACGTATTCAGCTATTGCATTTAACGTTATTGATGTAATATTGCTTAACATTGATTTTTTAAAATAACCGTATTTTTTCTTTTATTGATGGCTTCGCCTCGGATAAAATTTATAAGTTTAACATTTAAGAACATGATGCTTTAAAAATCAACCGGACTTGTCTGAAGAAAATAAATTTATTGAGATCGCTTTGAAAACATCTCAGAAGATCATAGTCTGCAGCAGACTCTTGGAACGATAGTCCACTAAGCTAGAGAGCTTCCCAATTCCTCACGTCATTGTATCGCCAAAAATAAAATCGTACACGCCCGGAAGCCATTCTAATCGCAAGAATTTTATTTACTTAAAAAGCGACCAGCTTTCCGTAAACCAATTAGAGCCTTTTAAGAGAAATTGAATGAGAGAGCAATAAGTGCGCTACATTTGGCGCCTAATTGGATAATAGCCCCCGCGGTGCTTTTCATTTCTCGCAATTTCTCTGCAACGACGACATAGAAAAAAAAATCCCCCTCTATTGGAGCCCGGGGCTCCGCCACACTGTTCGCTGTAATTGCTTTCGTTGGTGCACTTTGTCGCGATTGATTGGCAATTTGTGGTTTGATTTTTTCCACCAGCGTCCAAAGCAAAAGCCATTTCGTGACACCACAATTGAATTTTTGACCTTAACTCAGGTTGGAGGAATTCGAACGCCCGTTTGCATAGTTGCGGTCAGAAATCAAGACTCCTCCAAGTCCAGGCAACCCGTGAGCATGTAAATACACCGCCGACCACGAAAAAGACAGTCTTGGAAAATGGACTATACTTGGACACGGCAGAACGTGCCATGTGGGAACGGAGTCATGCGAGGGGTCTTTATTCACCTGAGAGTGGGTGACACACCTTGAGACGGTGCTGCACGCGAGGCAGCTAAAGAACTCGGCGACCACTTTATCTCCGTCCATCAGCCGTTCTGGAATGAATGGACTTCCTTGATAGCGCTGCGAGATAGAAAGATAGAATTGTTGCCAAGGGACGGTGTACGGGGATTTAATTATGCTTTTTCGACGGTGCAATTTGCTTTATTGCCCAAAGGTTAATTTATTCAATTATGCGTGAATTCGGACGGGAAGGGGGCGATCGTATCTCAGCTAAAAACAGCCTTTCAAAAAAATATTCACTTTTGATTCTACAAACAGGAATTTCGGCAACTTGTTTCGACTATTCGAAAATAGTTTGCACACTATACAAAGGGGGCATTATATCCCTCGGATCGTTAACAAAAACCAGAAATATATTTTGGTGAATTATCGAGGCAATTACCGCTCGACTATGCTAATTTAAGCAAATTAGTTGCATTTGCTGAATTCATTTCACGAGCAATGGCAGAAAACAAATTGTTTACGGATTCCAGAGATTGAGTAACAATTTATTTTTTTTTCTGTTGATCAGTGTGAATCCGCCTATCTGCGCCGCCATTCATTTGCAGCTCACGAGTACGTGACAAAATTTTACAAAAAAAATTTTCTAAGAAAGTCCCAATGAGTAGGCACGGCTCGAGGAGGTCACAGGATTTTTATTAATTGTTGTGGGTAAATTGATAAAAACCCACTCGAGTGAAGCATTCGTTATCTGCTAAACTCACTAAGCTCGGAGGGACTATTCAAATTCAAATGATCTCGCGATAAAGCTATTTCCGGCAGATGCAATTTTTGCAAGCCTTGGAATTTCAGCGGGCATCGTGGGCTGTGGGAGAAAATTTTGCCTAAACCCGAAGTGACATTTATTTGGTCGATTCAAACTCTTTTTAGGCAACTCGCACTGGAAGGCAAACTACCTACTAAACTTAACACAGTAAAACTTTTGAAGAAGCGTAGTTTCGCGAATTCGATGCGAATAACTCGAAATAATGCGGAAGTCTATGTTTGGCTACATGTTTAGGGAATTCTTGCCTAAAAAACATTTATGGCCGTGTCAATTGAGATCAGATCAAAATGTGATCTAGTGCTATTTTAATATAATGTAAATAAAATAATAAGAGAAAGATGTCTCATAGATTTTTGTTATTTTCTGATTCTGGTTGCAATCTTAATTTCAATCACTTAGCAACTAAGAGCTGAATTAAGAAAACGTAAACATTATTGAATACCTTAGTTTCAATCACGTTTTTTTTAGCAAATAAGCAGAATCAGAAAGATGATATTTGCCGTATTCATTTACCAAGTTTTGGCATTATATTAGTTACCTCAAAAAATCCCCAGATACCAATTTTCATAGTAAACCGTCTTCAGGTTTTAAGAAAGAAGCTGGTCGGTGCATGTATAGTATAAAGTTTTATTTAAAAACTTTGGCGAAAGTGCTTTTGATGAAGTTTTATTTTAGATGCTGAGGTTCAAATCCCTATATGTTTGAAAAATTATTTGAATTATTTCTTATTATTATGACTCTATCAAATTCACAGAAATACCTGTCTGTTAATGGCAAGTAATTCCAAAACTATTCTAATGTCCGGCAATTGTTTTACTTAGCCGGAACTAGCTCCTGCCATCGTGGCATACAAAATTTTAGAACCCTTTTTGAATAGGCACTCCAAATCTAGACGGTAACCAGGAATGCCGCGAATTCCTCAACCAACATCAAAGGAAGCAAATTGCAATTAAAACGCACTCAAGTGGTCGTTCAGAGAAGAAAAAAATAAATAAGTGACCAGCAAAAAGAGCGCTGCAATTGTGTGCATTGGCTGAAAAGGTCCGGTTCTAATTATGTCCGTTCCACAAACGTCGACTGCTAATGGCGGCGGCCAGATTATTGCTATCACATGCTCCTCGAAGTCCAATCCGCAGCTCGCGTAGTCGCTTAAAACGCACTTTACGTCGATTGTGCCGGCGCGTAACGCACTGCTGCTTGAACTGCTCGGTTGAGGTTTTCCAGTGTAAGCGCCATGACCCCGAAAAGTGCAACAAGTGGCACTCTTTTTGCTCCCCTACGCGACTAATTCACTCCACGGCAGAGTTATAGGAAAGTCCTGGCCATCGGTTTTATTTATGGCATAGCCTCCTCCGTGAATCATCTAAATAATGACCCCAAACCCCAAACACTAGGCTCGACTTTCGAGCGAGTGGAGCCCGCACTTAGCTCCGGCTGGCATAATTTGTGTCGACTATTTGCATTCAGCGTCGAATTTGTTATCGCTTAATTGTTTATTTGGTTGTTGAGGCGAGGCGGGTGGTTGCAGGGGGAGACATTATCGCTTTCTTGTGGGAAAATATCTATACCTAAAAATCTTTTTGTGAAAACTGCAAAATTTATCGGTTCAAACTGGTTGTAGAATTGCCAGGTTGACACAATTTCTTGCTGTTTGTCGATTCAAATCTAGCGGCAGTAGCGCGTAAATTACCCGCCTTAATGGCTCTGCGCCAATTAAAACGTTCGCTTTATGCCTACTGATGGTAAGAATTGGAAATTTTCAAAATTTATTGGACTTTACATTTCCTTTGCCGAGAACTGTAACGGCCTCCTCCGAGTTTTAAGTGGTCGGTGGGGGACTTCTTCGCTGGAATTGAGCCATTTTATGCATTTGTTGCAGTTTCGTTTTGGTGCGATCGTCGTAGACTTTTTATTTTAGATATTAGAGAAGGCGACGTGATCAAGCGAAACGAGGCCAACAGCAGCCACTTGATTATTGTTTACAATGGTCGTCTTTGGTACTTTGACATAATTACGATTCGATGAAAGGAGCTACGAACTGATTATTTCCCCTCGAGAAATCGCGATAATGACTGATAGTGTCAAAATATTTACACGGCGCTCGAGATTACACCCCTACACCTCGCAGTGCCGTCGTCATCAACGTGAGGACTGATAAAGACACAATTTTGAAGAAAAAGTTGACACTGATCTATGATAAGAAACGATAAGAACGCTTATGACGTTGCATCTATTGGGGATTTGGATGTTTTCACAATTTCGATAACAAAAAAATGTCACGCTATAAAGATAAGCGGCGAAAGGTAGTCGTTACCTGGGCAATGGTCACGCATTTCAAGGCATGCACCGAAGGTTGGACGGATATTTACAAATTTTGTTTTAATCAAAAACTTCCTCTTTTAGGACTTATTTAAAAATAATTCATTGTTATTTTTGTGAAATCTAATCGATTATTACGTTTTAGTTGCAGGCTGCACTTCACATAAATGAGGTTTCTGTTTTTATAAACAATATTTGCTAAATAAAGTACATGACCGAAATCACATAAAGAAAAAGCTCCAAGCAATATTAAATTTAATACACATCTTCGAGATTTAAAACCTAACCATCTTTCGAAATACTTATTAAACTTATAAAGTTTTAAAACCGATTTTTTTTACTATTTTAGTGCATCAGTATTATTTTCGAGATATCGAACTCAAATTTTGACTTTTTTTATTCAGGTACTTGGGTCGTTCTACTTTTCTACCGACAATCCGAGTGATAAATTTTGTGACAGAGGTGCCTCATAACAGAAGTGTAAAATAACATTGTTCGAGAATTTTAGCGTTTACAAAATTACGAATTGTTCATAAAAGTAGGTGAATATGACAGCTTTACTGGGAAATAAAAATATTACATATATAAATGGGAATTACAATAAAATTTCAAAGAAGTAACTTTCGTGACAGAATGGTAGCCGAATAAACACACGCACCTCTGTTCCGCGACCCCCTCGGCTCGCTCCCGGGTGGGGCCTCAAAGCGTGAGGCCAAGGGGGAAGAGGACACCGTACTGTTGCTTAGTGTTGAAGGTCAAACAGGTAAGAAGCGTTTTTCGTTTTGAAAAATGCCTGACAGAGAGTGTAAAGAAAAAACATACAAAACCGGAGACAACGATAAAATATTTTTTTTTTCAATAGTATGAACCTTTACGTTTATTATATTCTAATTAATTGAATGATAATATTTCAGAAGTTCAATAAATAATTTTATATTAAAGGGTTCTATATGATTTTTTTAAGCGAGATCATTTTGTAACATTAGGGGGCGCAAAGAGACGCATTTTATTTGTATGTAAAACACCTCTGTCACACATTTCTACTACTTTGTCACAATGATTTTGTAAAAACCAAAAACAATAAAAACGGGATTTTAGTATTATTATAATCTCTGTATGTACACGTCATTGTCGGTAGAAAAGTAGAACGACCCACTTACACTTTTGAAACTGAATATTAAAAACCTTGAAAAGTAAAGGCTTTAGTTAAACCAATTTTGTATGAGGTTTTTAATTGCCATAATAAAAATTAGTCCAAACACTTGGTACCTTATTATAAGATCATTTCGTATTTTCTGATACAGCTGCATTGCATGTAGTAGTTTTTTAAAACAAAATATACAATTAAACTATGCTATTTATCTGTTGATTCATAGATCTACATTTATTTTTATAGCTAGATATAGTCTTATTAGAAACTACACCCTTTTTCAAAGCTTAATATTTGAAATCTGTAATAACTTCACATTCCCAGACTGAACGTTTTGCCTTTTTTTAAAACCGTCCGCGTACCGTCCAAATATTTCTGAAGGGATTTTTACCTGCCACGAGTTTTGTCTCCCATTAAAAATATTTTTCCCGAACACATTCTGTTCACTATTCTGGAATGTGGAAAATTTTTAGACAAAAGCTGCTTTTATAAATGCGCAAAATATTTTTAACAAGAAACTTTTTCATTTAATTCAGCTACAAAGAAGAAAAAACAAACGAATTGCTTCGTCTTCCTTAAAAGGGTTCCGGATCTTAAATATTAAGATCCTTTTTCGATCATGTGATCTCATCTAATGGTTGAGGTATGCACATTTTGTAGTTTGGTACTCTTTCAAATTTTTCATCTATACACATTTAAGAACTTTGATTTTGAATTCTAAATCTATTAATAACCTAATTGAAAAAAAAAAAAATTTCATCCGATGAAATGGGTCAAGGTATAGAGGGCAAAGTGTTCCTTTTACGCAGATAAACAATAAAGAATATACGGAGAAAAGCTTATTCTAGCAAATATCAATATCATCAAAATCAATACGAAAAAGAGCAAATAGGATCCCATTTCGCCCTAAAATTCCCAAAGCAAACAGTGGCCCGGCTCATCCACTTTATACTCTATCTCCTCTCCTGCTTAAAACGTGAAAGTAGTCAGTCGATTTTGGGCCATAATAAGAAATGCAAACGAGAAACTCGCCGAATTCGCATCATTAGTCTTACTTAAGCACTTAACCTCAATTTTGCCAGTTCCTTTCGGAGACGCTTGCTTTAGCTTGATCCTCGTTTTATTTACGGCGGCAGCCTCCTACTCCTCGCTAAAAATTAATGCTCCGCAAATCGAATAAGCAAACTTGGTCTTCTTCAGCATCTTGTGCTGCTCAAAATCCAACACCACCTCCACAGGAATTAAGTTTTGTTCTCTAATTTTTTTTACTTCAGTGAAAATTTTAAATGTTTCATGCAACCAAACCAAATGCCCTTAAACAGTTTTTCACCCACATCCTGTAGGATGGTTGGGATCGGCTGGCTGAATGATTCAGCGGGCGTTTTGTTGTATGTTTCGTTTTTTCTAAAAGATATGTGGAGCCACTCTAGGCCGGGTTTCCAGTGCTGCACCGTATTAAAAGCATTTCCTTATTCTCGTGCCGTAACGTAAACACTCATCTCGAATTAGTTCGCTTGTTTACGTAAAAAAATATTGTGAAATCGAATATTTCTGATCGTAAATAGTACACAAGCTGCAACATTGTCCGCATCGAAAATTCTTTTCTCCGAAAGCGGCAAGGCGGTCTTCGAGCGTTTCAAGCGAGCATATTTCATCAATTCAAATTCAGTTTGAGTGCGACTCATTACTTCTGGTGCCTCCGGCAACATAAGAAAATTCGTGCGAGGGAATTTTCATAAACAATTTTTGCTTTTTGTTCGTTGCTACGTGCTGGCTCCTTGGAGTTCTTTTTTTTTCCCCAACTTCGAATGGGTTGATTCTCATATCCAGCGAATGTGAAGTATGTTTGCCTGGTTCAGTTGAAGAGAGTACTTCTGGCTAATGGTCAGTATTTTTTTTTTTCTTTTTTCAATTCAGAGCCATCGATTGCCAAGGCAAGCTGAGAATTTTCGTAGTCAAGGGGAGCTGATCGATAATTTTGTTTACCCATTTGTTTAGTTATTTTCTTACAAAACGGATATTTTCTGGCTTTACGACAAAACTTTTTTCGTAAATATGTGCATATTTATGCGCCTTTTTCTGGGCGAAAGAAAAAATTGGACCTTGTTATGTTGTATTTTCGTAGATTTTCGTAACCTACCCAACTATTTATCGATGGATAAAAGCATAATTAAACACAGAAAAATTGGTGATGGATAGTAGATAAAGGACAAACATGTGAATGACCCATGGTACGTACGTACATAATTCTGAGAAATAATAATAATTTTATGGATGCTAGTATAATTTTATGAATTTTTGGAAAATGTTAAAACATGTTCGAGAATTCAGTTTTCGAAATCGACTGCTCAATTCAGCTTAAGAAAAAGCAATTGCTGAATTCAATGTTTACGATCTTCTGCCCAATTCAGCTTAATGTAAGCAAACGCTGAATTGAGTATTCGACTGCAAAAACTGAATTCTCGAAAGTAGGGAAAGATGAAACAACATTATAACACACAAACGGTGTTATTTTTGAGTTTTCTTCTCGGAAAGTAGAGAACTTTTGAGAACTAAAACTAATGCCATTAACCAACAACAATTTTACAGTGCATCGCACTTTCATCACCTCTCAGTACGCTTAAAATTCGTCCAAAGTAATAAATTTCGCCATTAAAAGCATATCCGCAACTTTATTATTATACCGGTGAACTTTTTTGTGTTGATGGCCCTCACCCAATGCCACCACGGTGCCGCGTGCACGCCAAAAACAGCAAGTGCGCGAAGAAGCCGAATGTTCCACCTCCCCGCAGCTGTGACGTGACACGTTAGCAGTTGCATAATTTACCTGAAGAAGAGCCACCTCTTACCTCTCCAGGTAGCGGCTTAGCCGTGGCATTCGCGCTTTTTTAGAATTGGCAAAGCGAATTTTATGTGCACACAATTCAGCGGCGCGGAATAGCCCGCTGGCTAGAAAACGACACGGCGAAAAAAAGGTAGCAGCAGCATCGCACGGATGAATCACCCACGGGAATGAGATTCACGACCAGTCCTCGATTTGATTTGCATTTGTTTAAAATTCATAAGCGCTCTTCATTTCGATTATATTTTTTCAGTGACTGGTTTTTGCCCGGTTTTTTTATTTTGGGCTAAAAGTTAGGTACGATAACAGGGTTCGGGGGTAGGTTTGAGGACTTAAAACGCGTAGGCGGGGTGGTGGTTTCTCGCCAAAAAATCTTAGTCTATTGCTTTTTGGATCGCGATTTTCTACCCACTTCGATTATTATATTTTGTGCGCTCCATGTGACCTTCCGAGCGGGAAAGTCATTTAGAGTAGCGAAACGTATATCCGGATTGATGGGGCCCGTAATGGGGGCATTCAGCGTGTCTCCTGGCAGTAAGACAACCATAAGACACGGCCGTAACAACAAAAGAAACACCCGAAAATTGCGTGAAGTGGCAGCCGAAATTTATCGTTGACAGGGTCTAGCACAAGGCGGCGCGGGTGGGGCCCGTCCTTGACACACGTGGGGGAGGACGGGCCGGGAGTAGTGGGAATGGGGCCCCAACTTATCCTCAGACGTCCCTCCGCGACGAGGAAGTGGTGCTTCGGAATAACTATGCGTTTGTTTGATGTAATTCGACACTAATGGCATTTTGCTTGCTTTTTTTTTGACCTCCTCCGACGGCGGGGGTGTCCCTGAGAGGCGTCTTTCTTCTACGTACCATCGTCGTCGCAGTGTGCTTCTCTGCTGCAAACATTTTTATTTGCTCGGTTAGGGGTGGTTTTTGGAATAGTGTCCTTGTTTTCTGCTATATATTAACGAGAAAAAGTATTCATACATTTTGTAATAAATTTTTGTTGAAATTAATTTTATTCACATAAATAATTCGAAATACGTAGAATCTTTTTGCATAGTTAGAATACTTTTAAACTTTTAACTAAGAAATTAAAACGAAAAATTGCTAAACTTAGCTAGGGAAATGGTTTAGTTTACAAAGTTCAAGTATGGCAAATTTTACAGCATGGCTTAAACCAATTTTCAAGTTTAAACTATACCAAATTGGGCTCCACTGTGTAAGCATTGAACCTCTTTTTTTTTAGTTACTTAGCTAGAATTTAAAATGATTTGGGTTTTATTGAGACAGTTGCCAAATTAATTGATTGCTGTTACTAACAATATTAAATATGTATAAGTTAAAATTGTGTAAAACGGTCAGGGGTGGTTGACGAGCCCTTATCTTTTAAGTGACTCCGCTGAGTCGCGGTAATTGATTGTATGAAAATGCCGAACGAATTACTGCTAAATGACTGCTAATTAGAAACACACCTCAATTCCTCGAAAGATGTTTTAGGCGGCGGCTTTTGGATCGATCGCTTGCCAGCCAGCGAACAGTTGATTCGCTGAGAGTGGCTCATTATCGAGGCGACCTTTTTCAACTTACCGCTTTTATGCGGGAGTCGAACCGCACCGCACCGTGCGCGGATGCGGCGGCGCCGCCGGAGGGTACGACGGTAGGCACGGAACCGCGGAACAGAGCAGCATAAAACACAATGAGCGCTTTGATGGCCTTCCCAAAAAACGTCGAAGAAAATTTTTTTCATTAAAAAAAAAAAAACATAAAAGGAAAACAAAATAACGACGACTGGAGGTTCTACGTTAATAATAAATGCGCCGCACTGGGTAAAGCTCAGCCACGCGAGATTACGAGTGACTGGAACAATAAATAAATTTTATTGGCCATTAGTGGAGCCATGTCCTTGGCCGTGCTGGACTACAGGTCGAAACACACCGCGGACCAGATGTTTTCAGTCAGAATAGTTCAAGTCGACCTCCTCAGGAAGTTGAGAGAGAGGTATGAGTGACATAAGTCTTCTGAAAGAAGACACGAAAAATGTAAACACAAACGTGCCCACATGTGATGTATAAGTTGCAAAAATTAGCTTGCAGCGTAATTAGATAAATTTTGGGTTTTTTTCCTTCAATTTACTTATATTTTTATTTTTTTGTCTAGCCTATGAGTCCCCGACTGTTCGTCTACGTCGTCTAGAGTCTAGAATCGTGAAAGTGACACTCAAGACGGGCTGAGAATGAGCGACATCAATTTATCTTCACGCCAATTAAAATTCAAGTCGAGACCCGCCTCTATCGCGATCTAAGGTCAAGTTGCAGACCCATCAAAGAAAATTAGCCGATCGAATTTTTCGCTCTGTATGTTAGGCCCACGGTAGTCGGTCTGTTGTTGAATAAAAATAGAGCCCCATTCGAAGCGCCCCGGATGACCGACACTAGGAACAAGCGCAATTAAATAAGTTGCTGATGGACATCAATCATCCTAGCAATTTGTATTCCAACGAAACGTAGCCAGTCAATCACTCTGGACTTAGAAGGGCTTCGTCGACGTCGTTTTCGTCGTCGTCGTCGTCGTCCCGATGCCCTTTGTTTCTAGCATAACCTACCCACGTCCGAATGTGGGCTAAAGCCCAGCAAAACTGTCTCTAGGGGCGGTGAGCTCCGATGTGGGGGCGTCGGGGACAGGGAGGCAGACTGGATGGCGCCACGCATTAGGGCGCATCCTTGATAATCTAATGCCGGACAAACAAAGCGAAGCGTTAATAATGCTCACTTCGAGGAAGTTCCTGGGTTAGATTGATGGCTTCGTTAGAGGGCTGAATTTCCGCCACCAGACCAGATCCAGCCCTAGAATTCAGGAATGTCTAAATAACTCCTCCGCCCAAGAGATGGCACCAGGGGAGCATTCGATACTTTATACGAAACATCCTCCAGACTATCGCAATTTCGAAAGTATATTTTTTTCCTTCTCTACAGACATAGATGAGCACTTTCCGATAGCATGTGACTTCGGGGAGATGAGAATTTTTTTTTCTTCATCTTTATCACTATAAAACGACGTATAGCGGGCGACATACTGTCTTCTGATATAAAATAATATTTTAATCTTAAGATGATGGTTGGGGATTTATTGCTCAACTGATTTATGGTGGGGACTTTCTCAGACTTAATTAGAGCAAGGCTTTGAAACAAGTCGTCTGATCGCTTAATTGTTTCGGTTCTGGTCTCGCACTCATCTGTTGATAGTGCTGACGGAATTTGATCTTCGAATCTTTTATTATTATTTATTAGTACTGCTCTTTGATTTTACGCCATTTCACAAGTTTCACTTTTAGAACTGCTTTTGCTGACTATCATGTTTATAATTAGTTTCAAGGGATATGTCGCAAAACACGTAAACAATGCAATTCAGAGATTGCTTTATTGGTTTCTGAAGTGATGGCCTTTATGATCCTTTATGATATTTTGTTGTTTAATATTTCGAAAATGTATAAATACACCCTACACAAAAGAAGATATAAGTTATATTATTTTTAAAATTAAGCAGGTAAATAATTTGATAAGTATTTTAGAATTTTTTTATCTCTTATCTAATTGAATTTTTGTAATTTTACATATAATAGGTTTCAATAATACCCTATTTTTCTTCGTGTAATGTAATCAAACGAATTTATTGTGAATATGTTTTCTAAGTGTCTGTAAAAGAGTTTAAAATATTTAGCTATTTCATCATCGTTTTAAAGATAATATAGTTTTGAGCATTTCCTGGTGGTTTTTAGAATATTTTTTCCCAGTAACTCAAATAGCCATATTGTCCCTGTTTTCTGGTGTATGTCTCCTATCGTCTCCTCCTCCCGGAATGCTCGGGAGCAGCTCATTAATATTCTCGTAGCGTAGAAATTGAATTTGGGTTGCGTGCCAGAAGCAATACGGGGCGGCGGGCTGGCTCCAGGAGCCGGGTGTCTCCGGGAATACTAAAAAATTTTTTTCAACTGCAGTAGAAGGAACCCGAGGACTTAAAAGGACTCAACAGACTGCCACAAAGTAGGACAATCACGCTCCCCAGCTCTCTAATGTTCCTATTTTTTTGCTTTCTCTCTAATTCCAACTAAGTGAAGCTACCCATTGTGATTTTACGAGCGCCGTAGTGCCGTATATCACTTTTTATGGCAACAATTTTGCAGTTTTCCAAGTAATTCCGGGCTCTTGGTGAAGTTCACAGGGTCCCACAGGGGCTGTCCCAAGGCTGACTACTGGGTGGCGGCAAGTGGTAATTAGGGCGGAATATCTGTCGTTGCGTTTTATTACGTTTTCCCTTGAAAGTGCTTTACACCCACGCCATTCATTAACTAATAGAAAATCGCCATAAAGCGTGTGCTGGCGGCGCATAGGAAAATTAGAAATTGCCATGCATCCGAGCGCCGCCACTGGAACCCCACTATTACTTTGTTCTATCGTTAAATTCATTTGTCCCAGCGCCGAGGGAATGGCATTTTAAAGCGTTTTTGCTTGTTACTGGCTGAAAATGGGTCATGTGCGGATTACGAGCGCGACTCCAACGTATGCCGGCCAGTGGGGCCCGGGAGTTATGTGGAACTCCGTGGGGTCTTTAGTTCACGCTTCGGGGAGTTTTACTGCTTTTCGCTCCATTCAAATTTAGATGTGCCTTTCGTGTAAAGGAAGCACTCAATGATTTTATTTAGTTGAAAGAGAGAAAAAAATACTTTAAATTTTTATGTCGGGAAGTGCGAAATATACATGTTACCTTCATGGTCTTTGAAGGCCTTAGAATTGTTCAATGGGGACCAGGAGGTGTTTCTTTCGGCTTCCTGATGGTATTTACATTTTTTTAAGGAGGAAATGTCAACAATTTTGCGACTTGCCACCCAGTTTAGAAATAAAAAGTGGTTACATTCACAGTCCCGTAGGTGCCCATGGCTGAATGTGTGGCTGAATATGATCTCGCTACCTTGCTTTGAATTAATTTTACATATTGAGAAAAAAATAAATAAATTTATATCCTCGTCATCTATCCAAAACTGTAAAATGTTTCTACAAGAATTTTAGGAAAATTTGAAATATTTCAAAAATTACGAAGTTTATAGTTGACTACACAATCGCCAAAATATGAAAAATTAACAATTAAAATCCATTCGTAACATCTTTTTACAGCTGATTAAATGCAAAATTCGATTAAGTCGTTTTTAGAGTAATATTGAAATATTATACTTTTTAGTTCACAATATCTGGTAATTCTAATCTTGATTCGAACTTACTATTCTAGAAATTTTTAAGTTTTGCTTTTTGCAAAAAATAAAAAAAAACTACTCACCACGACGGTAACATTGCGATTATCTGAAAGAGAGAAGACAACAGAAAATTAGTAAAATAAAACTATACTTAAAATTCTTAAGTTCTACTTAATTTCTATCAATCTTTATTATTTTTTTATTTCCTTCACGACTTTTCAGAACAAAAATCGAAGAAATTTAGCTGATAAGAAATTATTTAAATAAGAATACAATTAAATACTTTGTACTATTCTTTCCACGATTTTCCAGAGTAGAAGACAAGAAAATTTTACTGATGTATGAAAAGCACTAAATCCATCATCGTCATGCTTTCAAAACAAGTCCCAAGAGAGTCAGTATTACACAACCCCCGCACGAAGCCCCAATAAAATTGCAAATGCTGTCCATCCCCTCAAAGAGGACGAAAGTGCATAGTAATCGAAAAATTATGGGACCAAGTCGCCACCCTCTGAAAAACTGGGTTATCGCCAGACATAAATCCAGCAGCGGTCTGCATTAAAAATTAATGCACGATTGTAATAAACATGAAAACTTTCCCCATTTTAGTTATTGAAAAGCGAACAGTACCAAGCGGCGAGGTGATAAATCACCAAAAACTTCCCCTCATGATATCTTGGCAGCTTTAAAGTCGTACGACCCACATAAAGCCATAAGTCCGTTCACACGAGCGCCCAAATATCCGACTTGGACTTGGATTTCCATTGGGCAGTCGTTTTCATCTCAAGAAATCCATAAGAACCCCCTTCGCAGCTCGTAAAACCCAAAACAACACGGGGCACCGACTCTGCGTTTCTTGTTTTCCTCCAACTGAAGTTTCGGCTATTCATTTTTCGGCATATTCATGGCATTCCTTTCCCTCCCCTGCGACTGTTATGCGCGTCCAATAAATCAATCGGGTGCTCCGTAGAAGGAGCAAACCCTTCCCGGGGGCCCCTGCCAATTCTAGCTGAGCAATAATTCGTTCATCACGAGCTCGAGCCCTAAAGCTGCAGAGCAGACTAAGGCTTCGCCACCATGGCGGTGGAGCTCGCTAATGAAAGCAATTCATTTCTTAATTAAAAGGGAAACGTCTTGAAGATTAAGATGGTCAGAAAAAATTAAAATGAAAATAACGCAAGCAGAAGGGAGAGGATTTACGCCCGCATTCCATTCTGCGGACGGAGCCATTGCAAGGCAGCTGGTCATGGTGCTGGCCTGGTGCTGGCCTGGCGCTTCCCTGGCCATGGGTGGGCCTCCTCCGCCAGCCGCCGGATAAAAGTTCGCTTGGAAACTATCGCTGGCCAGAGTGGGCCACATGTTGCCCAAGCCCCGGCAATAAATAACCCGCATTTAAACGACGGCTCGCGCGCCCCTTTTTAATTTATTTCACTTTTTACACGCTGCCAATGTCTTTTTCCGAAGTGCACAGAAGACAGGGAGGCGGCCGTAAGATGCTGCTTTTAATAAGATTTAAGAGAAAGAATTCCTCCCAAACCGACCTGCCTTCTTTTTGAGCTCCGACGCCGACACGACAGAGGTCGAAAATAATAAAAATGCTAACAATAAGATTCGGCACTTGGCTACCGAATTTGAAAACAATTCAACGGAATTCAGCTTAATAAAAGCAATAGCTGAATTGTTGTCAGTCAGTCAGTGAGTAGTTGAAACTCAATTCTCGATTACAAAGATCGATCTTTGGCTTCGATTGATTTGAATCTTTGCCAAAATGACTATCCACTGATAAAGCTGGGAACTGATCGCGGTGCCAGTTTTACAGTTTAATTGCTACCTCCGCCTTAAAAGCACCTTGCCAAAGAACAACTAATTGCACATTTTTTCCCGAATCAGATGAACTCGGCCCCGTCCATTCTCGTCACGATCGTCGCCGTCGATCAGTGCGACAGAATTTTCCCTGCTTTGCGACTTTGTCGCAAAATTAATATGCAAGGCGAGGAGCTATTAGACCTAATCAATGGAGCCACCACGGACTTGAGTTTACCTCATTAATTAATTCCTTGCAACTTTGTCTCTTTCGACCTCCCCGTCCCCCCCACAATTTCTTAGCGACATTTGCAGTTTCGAAAAGGCGCCCCAGCGGTCGCTCTATTTGATGAACGTTGTCTGTCTTGTCGACGCTGTGCAACTCGCAGCATAAATTTTCTCATAAATCACTGGCAGCTGATTGATTAATGGTTGGGCTTTTTTCGGGTCAGTTTTGTCTCCGATGTCTCGTGGTGGGTTTTGCGCTTAAATGAATTGGCCGCTGTTCGGCGGTTTGTTTGGCTTTTCTCACTCTGACCGGACGTGAAAGATTTGTGGAGCTTTCAGCTTAATTTTGCGCAAATTTTCATAACTCCTTGGGGTTAATGTTTCTCAGTTGGATGCTTTACGCAGCGAATTTTTTTTTAAAAATTTTACATATAAAATTTGAATGTAATTTTTTTTGTTAAACTCCGCAGGGTTTCTATCAATCATTTCTCAATTCAGGGATAAAGTGTTGTTATCTTTCAAATTCCAATTCATTAAAATTTTGGTTTTCAAAGAGAAATTTTTAGCACGTTTAGTAAAAGTGGAGATGTGTATTATATTTTATCTTAAAGCCTTTCAAGATTAAAAATTCTTGACATCACAACAAGATTCCCAATGTCGATATATATGAATTCTTGTCACGCGTTATGTTGTTAAACGTTTTCCATAAATCTTCTGGGGAATTACTTGGTAGCAATTAAACAAATTCTAAATGAAGTTATTTTTAGAAAAAAATTCCCTTTAAGATTAAGATTATGCAGACTAAATAAATTTATGGCTTTCTGATACCGTAAATATCGTAAGTTTAAATAATTTCTACTCCTAAAAATTTTTTTTTGCTTTCAAAATTTATATTTTTTTAGTAAAAGTTATTTTGAACTGAGAAATTAATTTTTAGATATCAAAAATTCGAAATAAAAAGTAAAAACGATAAAAAAACTGGTTAGAGCTGATTTTAAAAGGCAACATTAAGTATCATGGGATACGACATGAAATATGCTAGCATCACCTTCGAATCGGAAAGAAATAAAGAGTCGTTAATATACATACTTAAATAATAAAAAGAAAGGGACTCAAAACACTGCCTAGAGGCACTCCGGAAGTATTGCGATTGTAGTTAAAGAAAACCTTTTGATGAGTAATTACGGAAACCCTCACAAGGAAAATTTATGCAGAAGAACTCCGTAGCGTGATCTATTGAAAGGACTATGGTTCTAGACAGAAGAAAAAGTAGTTCAATATTTTTCTATTCATATCATTTCTAATCCGTCACAAACAATTATATCAAAAAAAAAAACTTCATAACTTGAAAAACAGAAGTGCCATCAGTAACAGCCTTTCACCATCGTGAGTCAGGCTTCGAAGTGGGTTATTTTATATCTAAAAAGGTATCTTTGCACCAGTGGCTGTGCCAAACCCTCAATCAGCCTTTATCACAATCAGCGAGATTTGTGACTGCACTCGAAGGGTTATTTCCTCTGCACGACTTCTTTCACTTCACTTCAGATCAGCGTCGCCAGATAAGACGGAATATTGCCAAATTAATTCGAGACTTTTAATCCCTCAATAAAAGACAAAAAGAAACCTTTTTCTCCTCAGATAAAGAAAGGCAAGGTGGATGAAGAAGAAGAAAAAAAGCGCGCAAAATTTGCATTTTTTGCGCAGAAAAAAAGGAATACAAAGACCAAACGTTCTAGATTTATTCTGTCTCATTATAATAGAGCGCTCGTAAAGAGTTCATGCAAAAACTCTTTGACCTTCTAGGAGTGCTTAGAAGTTCGTTAGAATAAAAAATATAAGAAATAAATAAAAAAAATTCTACCGCTTAGACGTAGATGCGAAATTTGGCAATTTGACTCTCAGCTCAAAAATCAAGGCCCAACAAAAAGGCTGCCCTCTGCATCGCCTTTGGTGAGTTCGGTACATGCGCTTTCGGCTGAATACCGCGAAACCTGTTCTTGGACTCCAGCCAAAAGTTAGATACCACAAAAAAAGAAAAGAAATACCTACAGACACAACCGAAAGAAAAATCGCCATTCATTTTTCTTTAATTAACAAAAGAAGGTAGAAAAAACATAGATACAATACAAAGCGCCCGGACAGGCTAAAATTGAAGATGTAAGAAGCTCCTAGCTGGAGTTATATAACACCAGCTTGAGAGTCCGGAAAAAACCGGAGAATTCGTTGAAAGCGGCAAAAAGGTGAAGCGAAAACCAAAACATGGGAATGGATAATTCGTTCAAGGTCAGGGCTAGCATTAGACCCGC
This sequence comes from Eutolmus rufibarbis, assembly GCA_963920795.1. Lineage (NCBI taxonomy): Eukaryota > Metazoa > Arthropoda > Insecta > Diptera > Asilidae > Eutolmus > Eutolmus rufibarbis. The sequence goes on from OY987206.1 coordinate 44,418,152, forward strand.
TCAGGTGAAGCCGGGTAACTAGAGGCTGCTGGGGTTCCGTGCGGGCCCAGCGCAGTTCCACAAGTTCAGTTCGAGGGAATTGCGACTGGTTTGGCCGTTTTGGGGCCCGCGTCGATTGTTGCCCAGCACTGTTGACTTGTGGTGATTGTGGGGCTCTCCGTAGATTAGACGCCGGCCAGAATAGCCCCATTGTCTAGCCGGCCTCCGAAGCCGCCTTGCATTCGCCTAAGGTTTTCTGTCTTCTTCCGCGGTGGGGCTGGAAACAAGCGACGCCGTTTTTTTTTTTATCTGCTCAAAGGCGCTTTTCGGATGATCAAGGCAATTAGAAGCAGCTGTAGAACAAAATTGCCCAATTGTTACCCAAATTTGAGCAAATATGGCCGTCGCTGGATAATTAATTGGCCCCATTCATTAAGCGCTGCTGCGCCTGTGCCCCCCTCTTTCATCCGTGACGCTCCGCATTGTGGCGCTCGTGCTTTTTTTCCGGAGCAGCGATAATTCTATTTTTAGAGGAATTAATGTCTTCTTTATGTGGAAATTAACGAGAGCCTACGGAGCGCCAGTAATTCAATGAAAACCGAGCAAAATCCGATTGTGCCCCTTTTACCCCATTTCCCCCTTTTTTCTCTTTAGTTTTTCTTCAATTTTTTTTATCGCAATTCGCACTTTTGAGGTTAAACGAATTCCAATTGCTGAGTGCATGATTCCGTCCGTCGCGGCGATGAGCGTCGCTCTAAAACGCATAATAACTTTTAAATTGTTAAGAGATAATTTAATGAAATTTAATATTATAGGTAAAAATATAACTTTGTATCTAGCTTCAAAAGGTAAATAAAATTTAATTTATATTATATATGATATTATATACTTAAAAATTTTAAGACCGTTATATGATGGATGGCTCAAATAAAATCTTGAACTATGTATGTACTGTACATATTTCCATAAAATAAGAAATGGTTTGAAATTTCATAAAATGCCTTACACCTCTTCCGTAAAATATAAAACATCTTAAACTTTAATGGATTTCCGATTCTGAGCTGCTTTTAGAGAATCTTTGATAAAAAATTTGCATACAACTTTTGTGGAAATAATTCCTGCAGTTTAAGCTTCTATTTATAATGTCTTATAATATTCTACGACATTCCATTAATTTTTAAATGAATTTCAAATTCGCAATTTATGTAAATAATGCTATAAAAATAACCAAATCGCTTAATATTCCAAAATGTATTAGTTTTCATAATTTAAACCAAAATTTTACTGAGTTTTACCACGTTTTACGTTCTTAATTTTCTTCCCAACTTTGCCGACTTCCTGTGAGTTGTGGAGGTTGATAAACAAATTTTATTTTCGGATTTCTTAAAACATCCCCCTCACTCATTTACATATTAAAAAAAAAAAAAAAAACATTTTCTTCTATTTTCGAGTGCAGATTTTGTGTTTTGTCCCATCGTGCGTCGGACGAACGATTTTTGCAGTGCGTTGGAGCCCCACCGAATGCATAGGCAGACTGGCGCCACAATTCCAATTTTGATCTTATTTATTTTCTCGCCCTCTGGCCGTGCGTGCAATTGCCCCCGACTTGGTAACTTCTCAGCAGCCCCGGCTACTCTTGGAAAATCTGCGAGCACACACTTTGGGACTCCTCTGGACGAACGCTGGTGGGGCTCCTCCGCTCGCTCGGTGCACCCATTTATCAAGGCCCGAGCTGAATTTTCTGACACCTCGACCATGACTCAGCCAGTCGAGGAGGCCGCTTCTGCTTGAAGCGCGGCTGGGAAAAGTTTACGTTTCGTTTCGTTCGGCGCAGCGATCTATCTTTTTGGCTTGCATCGCAGCCCCGGAGCCCCGGAGCCCCGGCAGCCCCGGCAGCCCCAGATAGATGAATGATACTCGACGGAAAATTCACGCTGATGGAAGAAATAATGCGGCTTTTGTATGATTTGTGTTGATTTTACTATTTAAACAGGTGTTTCTCGCTTGTTTCGGTTTCGCAGTGTGGTTGGGGCTGTTGTTCTATTGAAAAAAGAAAACAATATTCATAAAAGAACGCGAACTAGGTAATATCGAGGAGAGAGACCTATTGTTAACTTTTATACATATGTATGGCGGCAAATTTAGATAGATTCACTAGCACAGCAGGAAATTTACATATTTTATTTTCTTCAGTTGAACCATTTCTCTTTAAAAAAAAATTCTAGGTGTGAATTGATACGAGTTCGATGTCCTCCAATTTTATAGCAATTATAATTGGAAAAGAATTTAAGAGCTCTCCCAGCATCTTTCCATCCATAAATTAAATATTTGTTTCTCTAAAAAACAGGTGTTAACAATAATTTTATTAAAAAAAACATTTATATTTTTGTAATACGGAGAATTTGAATAATTAAACACTCAGTTCAAAGCTTGAAATTTGATACTTTTGAGTCAAAAAATTATTTATATTGTGGCAAAATCTAGGATATTTCGAAAAAATGTTAAACGATTTTCATCAGAATAAAAAAAAAATTGTTTAAGAGAAACTTTTAAAGCAGTCCTTTTCGTTACAATTTTATAAGTCCCTCAACCGTTTTCAACATTTGAATTAAGCCAGGCTTAAATCAAATTTGAGTCAGGCATACATCGGCTTGAAATACTTGAGAATTATTATATTTAAGTCCAATAATAGATAGCGTGGGTACCGTCGGATACGGACTGGTCTATTAGACCTATGCAATTTTGATTTTACACTTAATTAGAAGTTAGCAGATCTACTTCGAATCGACTTAAGTTAGACTCTAACTAAAATTAAGGTAGAAGTAATGAAATATTAATGAATTACTCATTTTTTAATTTAAAATTAACAAATGAGAATAAACTGAAGAGTCATTGAAATGTTTTGTCACTTAAGATTTTAAGAAAATAGAACGTGGGTGTAGTTTTGTATTTTCACCAGAGTACCAAAGAGTTGTTATAAAATATTGTAAAAACTCCGCGACAGCGGAAATAAGGCGATCCTAATTTAGCAGGTGGGTGTGCAGCAGCCTCTCCGGGCGCTATTTACATTTGTCCAATTACCCCGCGAAGTGCAATTTTATGGAGTTGCTGTCCAGCGCGGTTGCGACCGGCATTGATCGCCGCGAGCAAATGTTTATCAATCAAAATTCAAAAACGAAAAATGCAACCACGACGCGGTGGTGGGCGGCCGCTAGTTCTGCGCCTACGGAGTCTTGGCCCAGTAGCTGTCCGACGGGGGCTCTGCTAGCCATAGATCACCGCAAAACCCAGATACAAGAGAGTCCCCAAGCGCGACATTGTTCGCGATTTAAAGTGCATTAAAGGCGCCACTTTGCGCGCAATTCGCAGCAGTTGCGGCCGCAAGCGGGCAACCTTGCTATTGGACGGCCCGGCGACAATTGAACGGAATGAATGCGGCTGCTGGCCAATTTGGCCATTTTTCGCGGGGCAAACCATTCAGCTTTGGCGCCCGATACCATCGTCTGAAGGCCTCATTAATCCGAATTAATCGATCAATTAAATTATGCAATGACATTTGGGCCAAATAGGCGATTGTTTTGTGGTCTTGATTATCGCTGCGTCGAGGCTCAGGCCTGCCTCTAATCGCTCGCATTCAATTTAAAATGTTAATCAGATCCATGTGTTTGTTCGTCCAATTTATGGACATTTCAATGTAATGCAATGGACTTGTGTACGTTTAGATGTTGTATTACTCTATTCCAGTAGAAGGTCACTTAATTGCAGGAGTTTAATTTAATGAGCGAAAAAGGTTCCGCATAGATAGTATATTTACTTCAAAATTCCAACAAACCTATTTTTAGTTAGAAGAGTATCACAGAAATCTATCTCTGGGCCTTTTTTGCTTATTTATTTAGACATAATCACCCGACTAGAAAAATTTGCCTGAACCTAATCAAAATAATTTAAAATATATAATGCAGAAGATTGATTATTCAGGACCTAATCACGGTCATCTGATCAGGAATCGAAACGAGTTCAATGGCTGAATCGTGTGTAATATTCCTATTAGAATCCTACGCATGCTATTCAGCTATTTGCAGCCGTTTCGACGTACTTTAAAACAAATTACGGGTCGCTCGAGATGGAAAAGAATATGAATAAAAATAAAAACTGGAAGATTTTTCATGCCTATAAGTGATTTTGAGAAAAGCGAAGGTGGACAAACTGTTTGAATTAAAATGGTAGTTCTATGGGTGCAAAAAAAGACAAAGAAACTGCAACGCTGAGCTGAGCATAAGGAAACAAATGAAGTTGCAAAATTGAGCTGGGACAGATGCAGAAAAGATTTTATCGCTCGATCGGCGGTGAACACCTCCGCGCGATCGCACTTTTGCCAGCGGATTGACCATTTAGTTCGAGGAGTGCTGCCCGAAGCGGAAATCGAAATGGTGAATGGGAACGGTAAAGCCCCATAAAATCCGCGAGGAGCCTCACAAAAGACCAAAGTGCCCCTTGGAGAAGATCATCTGCCCTAAATGGACCAGCGTCAGAACGAGCAGCGCTGCATTCTTAGCGTTCAAGAGATCGGGCGGCGGACTGCACCCAGGCAATTAGACGGAAATCGTCTTCGCGAAATCCGAGAAGATCGACCAAGACGATCGCGCATGGATGGGATGCGCACCGCAACGCCGCTGCCGCGCGCTTCCAATTCGGCTCCTTGTGGGTGTACGCGTCGCAGAAGTTGTTTTTTAAGATCGCGACTCGTTTTGCGGCCAAGACACGATCATCGTGCGGTTCGCACTCATTTGCACTCCTCCTTTTGTTTTTTCGCGGAGCACTAAGTGGAGAGGTATGGAAATCCAAATCCACACGCTGCCCTCCCTCTTCGCTGATTTGGCTCTTGTCGTTGTTTTTCGCGGCTCAATTGCTTCGCCAAATTGAAACGTGCGTTGCGTTCTTGCGTTGCGCGCAGCGGAGTCGTATCTTTTTAACTTTTTCTTGAGCTGCTCCAAGGAGAAGGCGGCGACACACTCCGCTCCGGCTATCTTCTGAATGAAAGTAACAAATTTTGCCATATTACGATTATTCGCCTCGAAGGTGGACGCATTTTTGCGGAGGTGTGGATGCCACAGCGGTTGGGACTTGTTTGGCCATGCTAAGTGGCCGGGGGCGTTCGATTCATTCGATTGAGCGAATTGGTTTTATTTAAATATATTCTGGACGATTTATGAACAATCTGACTTTATTAGGCCGTTTTACTTTATTCTATTGACAGGGAAATAACTACGGAGATTTTATTGGAACTTCTTCAGCGGGAGCCGTATTTATGAACGAACTGGTTACTATGTTGAAATTTATAAAATTGGCTGAAAAAAGCACAACTACGACTACAACTTGATTCCATATTTTACAATAGACATTTTTTTTTGGCTAGAGAAAAGATCATAAATGCACCCGATTTCAGTCACCGATTTCTCCAGTTTAGACAGAAAGTACTTTTAAATAAATATTTCCTAAAATACCGCAGTTAAATTTTTGCTCGACTCGTTTAAAATTTTAAATTGTGCAGTATTAGTGTGTGTTGCTTATTGCGTGAAGTAAAGTAATATAAAACTACAATAGTAAAACAATATAATAAACAGAATGTTCGCAATAAACGAACTCTAAAACTATTGCAAGCAGATCATCTGTCTAAAAGACACGGACGCGACGTGATCTTTTAATCTGGTCCCCATAATTATCACTAGAATTAATCAGAAAGGGATAACCAAAACGACCCATTAACCCCTTACAGCTCGTGATCTTCCTAGAAAAGATCATTAGTTGGGTCTCACAGTCGATCAGTTTCTTACTCTTTTACTTATTTTCTTAATGACACATCCGATTTTATGGGGAAATCTCATTAATCGCTTATTTTCATACTTCCGGATAAGGCTAAGGAGGCGCTCGAGTGTTTTCTTGCAATAGAATTGATAATGAATTGGTTTTCAGTTTTCGACTAATTTTGAAACTATTTCCGGTTGTTCTCTTGTCCCAGAAATTGTTTACACGCTTCGCCCTAAAATTTGAAATTTTTTCCCGTGAAAACTGTGCGTAGATATTTGAAGAGGTGGAGACTTTGAGGAAATTGTTTATCTTGTTTTTATCATCACTGATCTTTCGATACAATACAGCCATATATCATAGATAGAAATCAAGAGATTTAGAGCTTTAAAATTGAATTCAGGTTGTAATCGGTTGTAATTTTCTTTTGAATGTTTTTATAAAATTTCTGAGAATTACCGACGGCGCTATAAACAAGTTTCGCAAATTGTAAATACTACGTGAAACAAGTTAAAATAGTTTTGTGAAATAAAGATTAATTTATAATTAAATTCAATCTTTGTTATTCTCTTTTATTTATTATCACATATGTACACTTGAAGAAAAAAATAATCTTTGAAAACAAAATCAAACACAAATAGATATTTTGGAATTAATAGACAACAAAACGGATGCAAATATTGATTTAATTCTAGAATAAGCGATAGAAAAACGAGTTTTTTATGGTAGTTAGAAGAATTTTAATGTGATTTTTTTAATAGTTTTGGAAGATATTTGTTAACTCAGCTGGAAAAACATGTTTCTAATGAAAACACGTTTACAGTTTCCACGGTTGAATTTGCGCGGCATTCTAAATTGATATAACATAATAAATTTAATTAAATTTAACTGTTTATTCCTAAAATAATTATAATCTTTTTTAAAAAGTACAAATATATTTTCTAATTTTACCCATGAAAATATATTCGAAATTCGGGCCTGTTCATATAAATAATATTAAAAAATTAAGAAGGTATTTTATATATAAATTTGTAATTTTTTTATTTATACCACGAGGCTAGTTTTATTTAGTATATTGCAGCCAGGGCTGGTTTCCTGTAAAATAATAATAAATTAGTAGACGTGATAGATAGCCTTTTGACTTGAACTCTGCACAGAGAAGACAAAACCAGAAAAAAATTATTTCACACTATATGAAAAGAAAACAAATTCCATTGGATTCTAACGACTATTGGGGTACTTTTGCTATTTTCTACTCGAATCAACAATACCGAGAAAATTCACAGCTTCAACTGGGTCAAGGTTGACTAGGAGACACCCAGTCGCCGGAGCTCGCGAGCACCGAGTAAACAGAGACTGCACGCAACGTAGCGCCGACCCGACCTGCTAAAAAAATAAATCATCGTAATTGCACGCAGACGCACGCATTCCGAGAAATAATCGTAAATAAAAAAGAAAGAGCCTCTCCGTGCGTTTTAATGGAGGACTCGCAGTGGAGTTTACTTGACTTTTTCAATTTTTATTATGCATGAAATCTGCTTTTACGACAATACGCCCGTAAAAAGCGCATTAACAAATTGAGGGCAGTGTCGGAGCAACCAAATTATCCCTGGAAACTCCGCGGAGGAGGGCAGAAATTAGCTACTAAGGGTCCCTGCAGCACCCGAGGTGCGGACCTAATCGAACTCATCTTTGCTTTTTATGGGCACTAAACCCAAAAGTCGACTTCGAATTTCGAAAGTCGGTGGGACTGCGAACAGTGTCGCCACATTGATCGGTTTTTCCGCAAGCCGGTGAAGGGTCTCCCTGGGGACTAGGGAAAAGTCGACTGTTGCCATTCGGTGGATTAAATTAGCCTCTATCCCTTAGTTAATCAGCTGGAATTTCTCCGGTGCGGCTTATTGATTTCTGATGTCGCGCTCGGCGCTATTCGAGCTGAGATTGTGGTCACAGTGCCCGCACGGTCCGCGGTTGCACCGCTGCGGTCTGGGGCTCCAGGCCTGCAGCGCGGCCCCACAGTGCACTCACTCTGCACCGGGGAGCTCCAGCTCCAGCTCACAGCCCCACACAAAAGGAAGAGAAGGTTAACGTACACGTGGGTGTGATTACCGCAGAGGCGGTGGAGGTGGCGGACTGTTCGCTATTAGAGGAAATTAATTTAAAAAACTTTTACGCGAGTTTTAATCGCGCCATGATGTGAAACGATCTGCTTTTTTTTCTATATAATTTTTTAATTCCCGCGCTAATGAGTAGGAGGTCCAGCGGCAGTTTGTAGCTGCGCTGCCGGGAGCTTAATGAGGTAAAAACTTGTTTCGACGTGATCCACGATTGTTAAATGCACCAAGCAGCATCCTGCTTAATTCACTTTTTATGACGGGCAAATAAAAATTTTCTGATTAAAACGATTTAGTTGGTGCGATTGTGGTGAAGGTTCGATGCGATTCACTTGCTTAAGCGCTCTTTAAACGATCAAGAGATCGTTGAAGGACTTTGGGACCTTACACAGTTTGGGGGGCCTGACTTTTACAATTTATCCTTGAAAGTTTTATTATTTTAAGAAATAGGCCGTTCGATGTCTCTAACTGATACTAATTACTCATTACATGCTATTTTAATTTAAGGTTGCAATAGACTTACAATATAGGTCATTAATTCTGAAGGTTAATTCAAAGCTTCGCATAAACCGGCCAAGTGAGAGTTGCCACATAAAGGGTTCCAAACTAGCTTTTTCCTAAACCTGAGATATCAATATGAAACTGAAAAAACATATTGCAAGTATTTTACGAGACAACTCCATACCTTTCTACTAGATCTTCTTTAAAAAAATGTATTGTTAAAAAATATACTTCAGCTCCGGGTTATTATTTGACAAATTTATGAAAATTGAAGAATGTAATACTTTATCAGATTATATCGCTAGCCTATGATTTGCATGACAAAAGTTTGTTTGTAATTATATCTGCGGATATTAAATTTCTGAATTTATAATTTTCCTAATCCAATCGAAGAGTAAGAGTGAAAATCGCATTTTAAGTTTATAATTTATAGTCGCAGGCTCAATACCTTAACATTTTCTATTCTCTTAAATTCCTTAAATTCAAAGTATTTGTTTGAAATAACTACCCCGAAAACCCCTTTATGCCAATTTTCAACTAAATAGAGAAAGAATACCACAAAATTGATTATTCCATTCACTGGAACTTTCAAGAAGATAAAGAGGGTTTTTGTACCGCAAATACCCAATAAATAAAATATTTCTTAGCTCAACTACCGCAAAAGCAATTTTCTGTTATTACTGCAGAATTTTTTAAATTGCCCACAAAATAGGATGCAGAGCGGGAAGAGTAACAAAGTAGCGAAATGGTTTATTCCAGGGACTGACTTACGCAACCCAGGTGAAGGCTATTCCCATTACAAGAGCCCATAAACTTGCAAACTGCACAATTTCACTGAGCGCTAGTAAAAGAGTTTTATTGCATCCACAGCGCTGTAATTCCCCATTATTAAATCGTTAGAGGGAAGGACAAAAAAAAACGCGTTAGTGATGCAAATCACACTGCCCATTTTGCTGTATGTTCGTTAGCATCCCATGAAAAATGTTAATCGCGCGTCGGCCCCACAGATGGGAGCTATAAAAAATAAAAAATACAAAATAGAATTAAAAAAAAAATCCCACCGTTTTAATTTCTCACATTTGAAACGTTAAAACCTTCTAATTAAAAGGAAATTATCATTACAATAACAGCGAGCGGGTCGAGTCGTGTCGATTTTCGTTTTCATGACTTCCCATCTCAATTGTATCGCACCGCCTGACCATCACGCATACCTCCATTGCCGCTAATTTCGTAGCTTATTTTTTCTTATGTCTAATTTTGTCGTTAAAATTTGCATATAACCTTAGCATACCAGCGAGTGGGAACTGGTAGATCACCAAAAAGTGCCCGTCTGGGTCGTTTTCGATCAAAATTAATAGCCCGAACATGTCTCGAATAGTTGCCATTCGGGTTAAAAGGGAAAATTTTGTCCCTTCAAGGCCGCAGGGCTGGAGCAAGATGGTAGCTGATCGAAACTGATCGCAGCTGATCTTGCTTAAAAGAGCACAACAAAAGATGTCAAAATAAAATGTGTGTTTTCGAGGACCGATGATTGATCGTCCACCTTTCATCCGGTTATCCGCCCATTTGAATATCGGGCCACTAAACCGATCGACAGGTGGCTTCTACACTCCCAGCGGGCGAGGTGATAATGGCTAGATCAAGGCTTGTCATCTTTTGTTGTCCAAATGGGAAAACTACTCAAGGAATGTTAAGCGAATCACAAAAAAAGCGATCTCCTCTCGATTTAATTAATTGCTCCTGTGTCCGAATGTTAGACGATCGGCCAGAACAGATCTGATCTGCATATCGTCGCAATCTGAGCCAGACCTCTAGCCACTAGCCAGCGGGCGGCTCTTTGGGGACCCGAAGTCTTCTCTCCTCTTCGCTGCGTAGGCACATTCAATAAATTCTTATTGAATTAACGCTGAGGTATTCACGCTCCTAACGAAATTTCAGCTTCGGCTTCGACCGGAATTTTCTGATTATTATTTAGTATTTTATTTTTCAACCGATCGTAGGAGAAGTATTGTTCCCGGCTAAGTCGAGTTGAAGGACGGAGGTGTGTAGAGTGCTGAAATGTTCTAAGGAGTGATTTAGAATTTCTAAAAATTGCTTTCGCTTATCGCTGGGCTTTATCTTTCTTAGCCAACTGTTTGTTCTGTTGCTAATAAATCGAAAATTCTAGGTGTACCCGGCTAAGATAACAACTCGGAACATGAGGGCGGTAATTAAAATTTGAAGAGTGCTTCTCGATTGTTACAAGAACTCATTTTCTGATATGAGTACGCTCGTAGGAGTTGTTTGTATTATCCAGGGCTTGACTATGTCTCATAGAACGATACTAGTTTTTTTTGGCTAGAAAAAAAAGGTTTAAGAAGTGGGCGCATAGGATCATATAAGATATGTATGAAGAACCCAATTTTAGGAGCGCGAGCTGCTGAAAACCGTTTAGTTTTTTAAGGTTGAAGAATAGAACTTAGGTAGACTCTTAAAAGTGACAATAATTTATCAGCCGGACGTTACAGGAATTATTTTTAGTATTCGTATCACCTAAAACAGATATAGCAAATAAAAATTTCAAGATAAACATTAGCAGTAAGAATAAACAAATTTAAAACGTTTTATATTTTTAGAGCAAACATTTTAAAGGATTGTTCTGTAAATAAGTATAGCTAGTCAGTAGGAATTTTTGTTTCAAAGTTTGTATCCAAGAAGGAATTAAAGCTATAGAAAAAATCTGTTTAAAATTTTCACCATTTTCAATGGGGCACACACTCTCCTAATTATATTAAATTCAGTTAAGCTTGAAGATCGCACTTTGATCTTTTAGAACTATTGTTTTCGATACTATCTGATACGAACCGAATATGTTTACGATTGAAATATGCTTTGTATTAGCGATATTAACAAAATATTCTGCAAGTGTTAGAAGGGTGGAAAGGCAATTTTATTTTTGCCTACCTCTTCAATTTATAGCCTCTTTCAAGTATACAACTTTTTTTTACGAATCAGCCCCATCTCGTGCGCATTTGAATCACAAATCCACTGGGAATTTCCAGCATAAATCACTACTCGAATTGACATAGGTGGCGGCAGTCTTCGAAAAAATTAATCCTAGGCGAACCGCCCAAGTAAAGAAATGCGAAAAATAAGAACTCCCTTACTCATAGCCGGCTAACAATAGCTGCAATCGACTCTTGAAATCGGCCTGAGGATGTTGTGCAAATATTTTTGCAAGATATCGGCCAAAGTTGCTAAAAAGCCCCGGCTCTGCCCTGCGCCCTCCTCAAGCAATTATAGCTAGAGATTGTTTCGCAGACAGGCCACCTTCTTATCGGCTCTTAAGCTCTGTAATTTAAGGTGAACTTGATTTACATGTGCCTAAGTGCCTCCGCGGCGATAAGAGGAAATAAAGCCGCGCAACCGATAAGGATGTGATTTCGAGAATCGATTTCTGACTTTCTGACCACCTTTATTTGCACTGCTATTAGCCAAGTTGGAAGGTGGCAAATTAAACGAAATTACTCCCCACAATTCGGGGTGATTAACGCACATCCGCTGGACAAGAGCTTTTTCTTGTTTAAGAAAACACGAAATGTTTGTTTGCCGGCCATTCGACTGTTTATGCATGCAAAACGATTTTCGAAAATGTTAAATAGGTCTTTTGACGATCATTTAAGTTTATATGTTAACAAAAACATAAATTGTGTTCTTGTTATTCTTATCAACACTAAAACGTAAAATGGCAGAAACTTGTGCTCATAAAGAAAAAAAAAACTGTAGTTCGAAATTAATATCGAAAAAGCAAAATTACTCTTTTAACGACCATTTAAGTTTTCAAGTGTGTAAAAACCAGAAATTGTACTCTTGTTATTCTTATCAATGCTTTTTTACACCTGAAAGTGGGAAAAAACGTCTGTTCGAAATTAATGTTAGAAAATTGCGCCTATGCCTGGGTAAAGCAAAGCATGCAGCAGACGTGCGGCGAAAGGGGCTCTGGGAAGAGCCAGAGACCACGCCGAGAGCCGGCCTTTGGCAATTATTTAAGTCGTTTGGTGTTTTAAATTGCCGTGTGCACAGAACATTACCACTTCCGCCTATTGTCGTGCGAATGGCTTAGCATTGAGGAGCTGGCAGCCTCTAGCACGCAGAAAAGGTGCGCTTAGAAAACACACACTCTTTAAAAGACTACGCGATTTTCTGCTATCCTCCCGGCAAGTCGTCGCCACCGCAATTAATTAATTTTTCTTGCGTTTTTCCACTTTCCACCCGCCCCTTTCCATGCAGTCGAACTTTGCAGAAACTCTGCCAATTCACGTTATCCCTGAAAGCCTACAAAGTCAGCTTGGATGAATATCAGCAAGACGGGCTCCAACTTCAATACCTCGGCAAGAGAAACGAGGCAAAGCACTTTGGTGACACTCGACCAGAAAAAATGTGCTATCGAATGAGAGACGATGGAAAGTTTAGGGTTCCCCGACGGAAATACCTTGCCGCTGTTTTTCCTCAAGATTCTTTTCTTTTTCGTGTTCACTTGCAATTTATGTGGTTATTTATCAAAGGAAATTGCTGACGGAGCTGTTTATCATGCGAATTCGTTGATGAGTTCGAAAATTCTTTAGATTCCATTATTATCGTCTATTCAATTTTACAAGTTCATTGAGGATTGATTGCCTGCTATTACCTATTAAATAGAAACGTAGTAAAATAAATGTAGAGTATTTGTTAAGATATTAGATTCAACATTGCTCAAATGAACTTTAAGATTAATTAACCAATTACTCAAAAAGTACACTTGGGTGCAGTGAAATCGAGCCACCGTTCTGTTTTCTGGTGAGTTCAATAATAGTTTTAACTGTTGCCTTAAAATAAATAGGAGCAGGGCAATCTTCAACAAAAAAAATCTTTAAGTTGTTAAGTTGGCAAACGACAATAAATTCCTATTCTACAAACTTAGCACTCAATACTTTGAAAAACCGTCAAGTTGGCACTCGTTACATTCTAATTGCATAACAAATCCACTCAAATAACCTGGTCACGTAATTTCAAAAATAATTTTTCGGTAACTTAAAGTTGGCAAACCCTCCTAAGTTCTTCAAAGAATCCTAAAAAACTATTTTTCTTTAATTTTGTTTTGTCAAGTTGGCAACCATTATCACATTCCGATTACATTCGCTAAACCTACAAAATATCGTTGCACAAACAAGTTAAATCATTTACCTAAATACCCAGTGACCTAGTGGCGCAAAATAAAATTATGAAAATAGTTTTGAAAAAAATATAAAAACCCTCATAAAATTGTATAAATTAAGAAGTGATCTCAGAATAATAAAATTCAAGGTCGAAGAGGGAGATGGCTGTTTATGCAGGTCTCGCAATTTATTTATAAAGCTCTAACACCGAAAGAGAAAGAGAGATAAAAAGCTTGTAATATTTATTAATAGAGCTGAAGAGACAAAAGCGAGAAAGAGAGCAGTAGATAGAATGCAATACTTATTTATAGCGCTGAAGGTCAAAGAGAAAAAGAGATAGCTGTAAGGTGGTGAGTGAGAGGTATGAATGACCGCAGGGGCTATTTATAGAACAGAAGGTCATAGAGATCTATTTTCTGATATTATGAGACTCAATTAATTTTAATTTTTAACTTAAGAATAAATTATTTATGAAATGAGGGTTTTGAGATTGCGTAATAATAATCTTTTTTTATTTTTTCGTTTTTAACATGTTAATATAATATGTAGGTATTTAACTTTGTTTTACAAAGAAAAAAATATGAAATTTGGCAACATACTAGATAGTAATCAATCTCTAGCCCTAGTTCAAAATATGTATTAAAAAGCAAATTAAGTCGAATTATATAGTCTAACGGATAGAGCTGCTGAATATGAGCCAAGTTATTAAATCTAACTATCCCACGCCGTGTCAATGAACAGAAAAATCTATTTTAACGCCTACAACAAATCTTCACTTCCTCGCCTATAGTAAAGAAAACGGAAAACGAAAAATATCAAAATAAATAAAAACTCACTCATTGCACTGCGGACAACAAAGCGACCTCTTCCCTTTCAATTTTTCAAAATCTTTCGCCGTAACGTTAACAAATTATCGAACTATAATCGTTTTTGGCACGGGGTTTCGGCTAAAAAAGGGTGATTCACTTATTGAACCCGATTCCCAGCTTCTGGGAGAAGTGTGCTAAAAGCAGCACCGCATGGATTAAAAGTAGTTCATGGCTCCTCCGTTCGCCTATATTTATTCGAATGTGATGCTTATTTACGGCTATTAAGATATTTATAATTTTTTCCGAACTCTGTTCAAAACTCAAATCGTTTTCATAAATATTATTTTATTTCTTTTTTTTCGAAAGTAGTGTGCTATTGCAGGTTTTCGTAGTGAGGGAGGGCGTTGGTAGCTCCTCGGTGAGGGTAATTTATTGCTTTAATTGTTCCGTTCTGCGGGCGATTAATCATTTTTGAAGATTTATTGGGGGGAAAATTTAAAATTGTTAACGACTGAATTCAATAAAGTTTTGCTAAATCGTGTGAACGGGGATATTTGGTAAATGATGTTCTTTCAGATTTTAAGTGGCAATAATTAATGTGTGGTTTATATAAAACAGCGAAGGTAATAAAGCTAGTTTAGGCAGATTTATAATCTAAATCGAACATAAAATTCAACCAATAGACAGCTGAAATTTTAAACCACCCTACGTGGTATAAATCGATTTAAAATAGCATTTGTTATATTTTATTATGTATTTTATAATTAATTATTCTTTATAAAGTCGGGGCAACGCTATTAGTTAATAAATAAACAAGCACATAAATATGATAAATAAACCAAAACACAGTACACGCCACAACAGTTTTTTAATCGAATATTTCCGGGCAGAGACTTCGATTAGTCTCCAGGGTCACCACATTTAACTCTATTAGTAAAATGTTGATAAAATTTTCAATTTAATGTCCACATTATTCACTATATGTACTTACATTATTTTTGAAGTTTTGTACTATAGTACATGTATGTATTTGTAGGTATAACTAATGAATTTGAATTAATTTCTGAAAAGTATGTAAACGTTTTTTTCTTGAAATTGATGGCATTTTTAAGATTGTCACCTATTTTATCATTGTTTACTAGTGGTGGGCTTAACTTTTTATTGGACGGAGAAGTGACCGCAGATCAATTTAAAAATTAGTAGCGGTTTAATCAAATCTAATGTCAGATTTTTAGGTAATGCTTTGAAAAATGACAGGAGAGTATATTCAGAAATTAAGAATGTGTTAAATCTGTATGATTGTCTAAAATAAAAATATTCATTTTTAGTCATTCGTACATAGTCCTCTGTAGGTTCGTAGGCTTTAGGCAAATAAATTATAAAAAATATAAGAAGCAATAAGAAGCATAAAAGCAATTTCAAAGGTCTAGATTACCGAGATTACAAGCTTTTAAGTGTTTTAACCTATTTTCATCAAACGTTTTGGTGTAAAAATCGTTTATAGTCAAATACAACAAAAAAAGCAATTAAGATAAAGTCTGTGGACTTAGCCACCTGCATTTAATGAAGTACGACAAACCCAGGTGCCACTATCTAACGCATTTTTTGTCCGAAAACATTCCTTACAAAGTCCCTGACAATAAAACTGAGAAACCGAAAAAGACCGCCGTCTTTTGATGCCATTAAAACGCAAACATCCAAACCTTTTTAACCATTTTTGCAAATTTTGCAGTGCTCCCAAAAATGGGGACCACTAAAAGCAACTTCGAATCCCGAGGGCTGATCGTGAAAACGCTTCTTTTTTTTCCTTCATACTTTGTGTTTCCATTTCAATCCTTCTATCCCATAATCTGGGAATTGTTAATTTCTTTTCGTAGCGATAAATAATACAAAAAAAAAATAAAATGAAGAAAAACAGCCGAACAAATGGTCGTAAAGAAGTAAAGGAATAAATAATAATAAAAAAACACAGTGAAATAGCAATCGGCCAAAAAAGTTATCTTCTCGTCAAGGTTAAGCGGAAAGCACCGCCAGTGCATGTGTAAAAGCCGCAGAAAAAAAATACAAAGAGCCTCCTCTAGCTTTGGGGCCCCCAGATATTAAAGGAAAAAATAAATTAAGAAGACGGGGCGAATTTGAGGCAGAAGCAGAATATAAGTCAAAAAACACACCCGAAATTGTGGCTGAAAGAACCAAAAGAATAATGTCAAAACGATGAGTGAAAAACAACTCGAAAAAATCGCTGCTTCTTTTTATTTTATTCACATCTTCTTCGTCGGTCTTCTACAGAGCAAAAGAGCGAGTCAAAGTCAAATTTTGAAGATGTACGGGAAGACCAGACAAATAGAAGAAGAAGAAGAAGAACATAACTTTTGTAAAAATCGCTCAATACAAGTCTGCAGTAAATTTGGACAAGAAAAACGAAAAAAACGGAAAAAGCTTGAGAACCGGCCCGCACACCATGTGGTCCAAAAAATTATTTGTTAAGTAATCCAACGACCACACGCCTAAAGCCACTATCGCATTGTCGCATACGAATTTTGAGCGTACAGGTGTAGTGGTGCCCGTAAATATTTTTCGGCTAAAAATTCAATTTTTGGTGGAAGCAGTCTTTTAATTTTTGGGCAAACTCTGAAATTGTAGCGCTAATCAGTCGCGGAGGTGGAAATGTAAAGTTATCGCGCACATACACACAAACACACGCACACCCACACCCACAATATGTGGGTGTGTGTGACGGGTAATATGAAAAAAAGGTAAACACCTGTTTGATGCCGATCGTAAGTACGCTTTCCGGTGTAAAGCTGCTTGCAGCGGACCTCGTCGTGCCAGTGAATGCGGCGAAAAACAGATTAATCCAGCTGTTTGGAGGAATGCACGTAACAATATTTTGATATAACGGTCTCCAGGCCAAAAATATCGTAAGAATATCACGTAAATTCACATACAACTAATTAGATCGCACTGATTTTGGCCCGAAAGATCGTAAACAATGCACCACCCGGCGGGTTACTTATGAATTATCTCCTAGATTTTTTGAACGGAAACTGCACACAATCCGTTTTACGATATTTTCATTAAAATACCGTTAAAATTTCGTTATTTTTATATTTCACACTCCTGTTTCCAACGCGAATTTTAAGCTCAAACGGCACTTTCAAGGTGTCTCTCTAAACTATTATTATTAATTTTTATTGCTCAAATATAAATCCACGGCAATTTTGTCTGTTACAACACCCGACAACAACTGCTGGGAATCACTTGAAGAAAATGTTTATGCTTTTCGCTCAGCGGTCCTTTTAATCTGCACATAAAATTTCGCGAATTCTCAACTGTTTTTTTAACAGAACAGAGGCGTATTAAGATATTCCTCATAATTTCACGCGATTTTTATTTTAAATCAAACTCCGGAAGTTAACTTCACCTGTGCAGTTGTTACAACTTAATAAATCCGAAAAGTGAAATAAAATATAACGTCCCTTTCTCCTTCAGCTAACGGAGAAATCAGGGCAATCAAAATAAGGAAAATAAAATAAAATAAACGAAAACGCAATAAGGGTCCTCTTTTTTCAAAAAAAATATATAAACGGACGCAGTTATATTACAATTATAAACCCGTAACTTAAAACGACTTTTTCAGAAAAGTTTAAGCACGTCGAGGAGCTTCGCTCTCGCGGTATTTTCATGTCAAGTGTATCGTCCGAACTAAACTTGAAGAACTCAAGAAGAATCAACATAACCACCGCGGGGACGCCATTGTGTTGGGGAAAAATCATCAAACACAAGCGGTCCAAGCTTTTTCCGCTGCACACAGGCGCTGTCAAGCCCAGGAATCGAAACAACGCGGTGTGCGGCTGAAGCGGAGGAGACTCTTGAGACTTCGGCAATCCATAGAACCTCCAATGTTCAACAAGGCGAGCTTTGGGTGTGTGCGCGGCGGCAAAGCTCCGCGCTATCAAAAAGGTGTTAACACTCAGCCAAAAAGAAAGCACATGGTGCCAACACAAGCGCAGAAAAACATAAACATTTCATACCAACATAAAAATATGTCAAATTAGTCCCGTCAAGATACCGTTGCCGGTACTCGTTCAACGCGTCGGATAGTGGGCCTGTATTTTTGCACACTATCCCCCCGGCATACACCCAAAATCCATCCAGCCCGAGCGAGCCAACATGAGAAAATAATAAAATTTATTCGCTCAGGCGAGCGGCCGACTGTGCGGATTATACGCGGGCTAAAAATAGAAATGTGGTCATTATGGCCGTTGATTCGCGAAATGTCACGACATCTTGCCGCTGATTGGCTGTCCGCCGTCGACTCGAAGCCATGCGCGCGAGTGGAGAAGAAGCGGGCAGGCAGCGTTTTATTTTTCATGGCTGCTTAATAAAACTGCCAGCGAAGAGCCGAACGAGCCTCGGACGGGTGTGGGTACCGGGTACAACGTGAATGAGACTTTAATTCGTGCAGGCAGCAAAAAATTGACGAAGAAAAGCAAAAAAGAAGGGAAAAAACATATCGGCGATAATAAAAAGTAAGAGCGACTAACGTCGAAGCTCGGCGTGCTACATGGCGATTTTAAGTCGGACAGGGTTGCCAATGCACCGGAGGTTGACGCTAGTTTGCAGTGGGTGCAACCCTCGTTTTGTGCCGCTAATTAACTTTTGTCGCCCGGAAGGCCTTCGCTAAAACCGAAAATATCAAGGTGCTCCAGGGGAGATAGGGCGCAAAAAGCGCTGCCAAGGAGTCAATTTTATCCCTTTGGCTTAAGGGATGTCACGACTTTCTGTTTGTTGCGCAGTTTCCTTTGTTCGAAAGGATTAAGGAGGGTAGTTTTTCGCAGGCTGATATGGGACTGCCCGGAGTCATCAAAAACCGCGTAATTAATCCATCGTAAGACGTATGCATATTTTAAGCGGTTCGGTAAAGGTAAATTGCCTAATATAAATTTAAGAAAATACAGCACGGAGCTCTTTGAATAATTCAATTCTTTGCAGGGAACACGTATTTCACGATTACCTAAGAATAAAAAAGGGTAGCATCAAAAGTTAATTCAACTTTAAAATTGAGGTATTGCACAGGGTGCGACAAAAGTTCGGAGTCACTACATTCTCCACAATGTTAGCATTCATTTCATATCTCCAAATAGCCTTGGATTCGTTCATTAGTTATTCAGTAGTACTGTAACCACGAAAAATTCGGGACTTAAATTCAATGGACTGATCCATCTGGGGTGTCCTAAAGGAGGAGGAAGAATCAATGTAACATCCCAACACAATGTTGACGTCTACAAATGGGCATTTCTGAGAGAATGAACTAATTTGAAACACCTAACTCGTGTTACGATGGTGGCTTGTATGTTCAATAAAATATTGGGCGATATAAATTAAACAATAAAATAAATAGAATCGACGAGTAACATATCTTGAGATGAGTAGCTCAAAAGTCCTTGAATTCGCGAAAATCCAATTGTGTGTGATAGTAAAATGAATAAACGGGCAGTCATTAAATTAATTGCGGCAGTAAAATGTAGCTAATAATAAAAGAATTTGATTTATTATTTATTTAATCCTACAGCGGCAGTAATGTAATTATTATTTCAGCGGGAAAATTAGATAAATAGTTAGCCAGTTCTCGGCGTTCGGTAAAAGTATAAAGAAATAAAATATAAAGAGACATTTAGCACTATATAAGGAACTTATTGAAAACTTTCCCGTAAGATCCCAAACAAATTACAATATATCCAATGTACTTTAAGGCATTCATCTCGGTCTATTAAAAATTTTGTTAACAACCCATCCTTGTTTCTAGCTTATTCCAAAATTCTACGCTTTGTTGTATTTCGACAAGCTTAACAAAATTTAGGACTTAGGTGTTTTGATGACCATATTGACTTCATCATTAACAAAGCAAATTCGATTTTAGACTTTATCAAAAGATCATACAAGGAGTTTCAAAAACTCTATATTTTTTCTAATTATTATTTCTGTAGATTAATTCTTTACCTTAATAGCGCCTAACACAAAAATCAAAAATATGTAAAAGTTTCAATCACTTCGTAAACGGAAAACAAAAAATAACTAAACGCTGTATTGTTCCTTTGAAATGCGAAATATTTTTAAATTCATTTTAATAAAAGATGAATGAGTGAGGCAAACAACAAGACAACAGCTTTATAAATCTCACATGAACGTTAAAGAGATTTTAATATAATATAAGAATAATTACATGCAATTAAGCTATGACACGAAACGAAATGCTTTGTTTCATTTCTCATAAATTTATTTTCTTAAAATATCACATAACGAATTGTACGTTCCCACAGATCATGACCCCTACTCAACCCTTGAGGCAAATGCTATGACTCGAAGAAGTAACCAGATAATTTATTCAGAATTAATCATAAATTTCTCTTAAAACAGCGATTATTCGCCGCTTTAGAATTATTGCAATAGATTGAAAATCTACAATATGTCAAGGTCAACCTCTTGAAAACAAATTACTCATCAATAACCACAAAACATGTTGAATATACTTAAAAAAAAGGCTATCTATGCAAACAAAGAAGCTACTGGATTAAGCGTGGGCAATTATAAAACAAGCAAATTATTAATATTTTCCTGCCATAAGAAATAAAAACACACTAAAGCAACTAGTTCGCTTCGAAAGTGGAGCTCCTTTCGAAGGTGTTCTATTTACAATCAGCAGAAACAACATTTTATTCGAAAAGATTGCAGAAAAAACAAATAAGAAAGACAAAAAATATTAAGGAACGTCCAAACAGCTAAAATATGTGCAAAACTATTATACAAATCCGATAATGTGGCCCCTGAGCCGGAAGGTGAGCGGGACGCGGAGCCTAGATCGGCGACTATAAAAAAGCAGTAAAATTTGCATAAAAGAGATAAAACTGAATATAAATATTTAAAACGCAACAGTAAATACGCTTTTTGCTAGAAACTAGCATCGGGCAAGACTGGCCAGTCGCATGGATGAGTCGGCGCGATCGAGTTGCGATCGCGATCTTCGAAGATCTGCGAAGCTTTCGAGCTTCAGATTTGCACAGAGGAAAGATGCGCGAGATATGAGTCCGCGGGAAGTGATGCTGCAGATGGACCAGGCCTCCTACAACCGCGAATTCCACGCGATCTTCTTAAGTGTGGAGGGGGGATCCGGGGGATCTGGGCGGCTGTGGTTACTAACTACAATCGCTCGGTCGCCGCAATTATGCAATTTTCGCATTGAACGTGAACTCTTCCCCCGCCGCGCTTCATTCAATTAATTTTCGTCGCGGTCTTTTCCGCTGGCGTTTTTTGCTCCTGTGGCCCGAGGGGCTGCTATCTAAAAGTTATGTTCGAGTGATAAGAGCACTTCCTAGCGCTCCGGGGAACCCTCGAAGCGCCAGGAGTGGGGCTCCTTTACAACGGCAGTGCCGCTCGAAGTACGTGCCTTTGGGCCTGAACGGGTGGTTGGCTCTAGCAAATGACTCGTGTCGGATAAATGGAGTCAGCGACGCCGTCTTTGGGGCACATGCAACAAATAAAGCCCCGTCGACTCTTGCACTCTCCCCGTGAAAATGTGCAACGCGGGCGGAAGGGTGAACGCTATTTTTCGAGGGAGCAGATGTTGTTTGACTCACATTTTCTGGCACAGTGAACCGATTTCAGAGTAAACAAGCTCCACTTTGCTGGTCCGCGGTTTGGGGTTTTTTTTATGTAATGGTCGGGCTTTATTATGAGGTTCATGATTTTAGTCGAGTTAGAAAATAACATTTTTATAAGTTCTACACGTTTTTAATTTTTTGATGGGAGAGAGAAAAAGGATTGCTTGAAAAATCAAATTTAGTTTTCATAATCGAAACGAGGCATGAGGGTTCTTCAAACATGTGTTCAGTAAAATCCGCTAAGTATGGAGCAATTTTTTCAATACTGCTTCTATCAGACAAATATTACTATCAATAAATACAGTCTATGTTTGCGAGTTGAGACGAATAAAGGATTTAGTCCTAAAATTTCAGTATTTGAAAACAAATGGCAAAACTTCCCTCTTAATAAATTTGGCACAATTTTACTATACTTTATCGCAACTAAATAAAAGCAAGAAAAAAATCAAAATTTTCTCCTTGAGAAAATAAAAGCTAAATTTTCTTCTTGCAAAAATAAAAAAGAACGATTTTTCAACCGAATTTTAGATTGCTAATTGTAAAAATAAGTAAATTAAATAAACAAAAGGGTTTAAAAACTAGGAACTTACTATTTAAACTTTCCTTTTATAGCTTACTAAGTGAAGACTTTGATGTTTAATTCACTTTTGCTTCTACCATAAATAGCCTTTTTATTTTATTGCTTTGGGATCATCGATGAAGATATTTGACTTAATCAATCAGAAGCATTTACATCAGTATTTTTGTTGATCATTACCATTTTCTTCTTCTTTTTTGTATGCAGGTATCTAAAAAGGAAAAGACAAAAATTATTAAAATTGTTAACGCTACGTGTATATAAGAAAAATAAATCATAAAAGAAAAATTATAAGTTTCGAAAGGATAATGCATCCTCATTTATTTTTTAATAATTTTCATTAACAAAATTACTGAAAATCAGACTTGTAAAGTCCTTTATTCCTTTAGAACTTAAGTACCAATATCCGAGCTTTCAAATTTTCAAACACAGATATCGGAACTAATATTTAAAAAAAGTTAACGTTCCGGCACCCAAGTATCTGAAGTCTAGCAGAGCTAGAGCACCAAAAATTAATGATTGTTTACATAGTCAAATTATGCAAGAAGTAAAAAATTCGCATATACTGTTCATTAAACATTTATACTATTTTTTAATTATTTTTATGTTTAAAAAATTATAAATAATGATTATTTTCAGTCTGTGTTTATATTACATTAATGTTTAGTGCTTATATATTTGGTATAAAATTTAAAAACGAGATACTGATACTTGTACTGAAAATTCCTAAATATACTTTAGATACTTTGAAATATATTTTGATTGATTTATTTTTACATCCACACAGCATCGAGATTCTACTATTTGTCAGCCTATTTTAGTGTAACCAGCTCTATTCTAACACTTTTCTTCCTCGGTAAACATAAAGCGAATTATGTAATAAATGTAAAGAAAAATATATGAACATCATGTGCTATTAAATCGAATCAATTTGATGTTCTACAGCCCACAGAAGCAACCCCGGGCAAATGTTAACCAAAGAGAGGTGGTGTGGCCAATTAGGCGGCACGCAACATTAAATTCCTCGACTCATAATGGAACATAACTAGAAAAAAGAACGAGATCATCTCCAGCTACATCCTACACCCATAAATTCTGTTTTTCGGTTGTTCAAGATTTTTTTCTTCTTAATTTTTGTCCATATTCGATTTTCTCAACGCGGTCTTTCCGCCGCAAGTCGCAAGTTATGCCGCATCACCGAAGTGGGCAGGAAGAGTGTCGTTTACAGCAACTAATTTGAATTTTCCACCTCTTTTGATAGTGAACACCTTCTGCCCGCGCGCCTATCGCGCGAACTGACTATCGTCGTCGCCGAGTCCGGGGAAAACTCGCATAATTAACGAAAAACGCAGCCAGTTTTGGGCTCCGGTGGACGAGGTGTCGTTCGTTGGAGCTCCAGACAATGCAACCAGGCGGAAGTGATGTTCGCTTTTTTCGAAAAACTCCCTAATGGCGCAATTTATTCTCCTTTACAGGCCGTAACAGAGATTAATGAAGCTCTTAAGTCTGCTTAGCATGAGAAGCAGTCCCCTGCTGAAATGGAACGTGTTTACCTAATTTCCTAGCGACTTTTAATTGAATCAGTCCCGCCTAATGGGCCCACATGTCCCAATCAAACTTTTCCCGCTAATAACATTTCATTTGACCGAAAAACAATTGACTTGTTAATTTAAACGCCATTAGCGGACATTTATCAAAATTTTCAACTTTCCGCGACTTTTTGAAGATTCCTCTCTCGACGTATGGGGCTCTGTTGCGTAACCGCCAAGGTCAGTCTGGTTTTTGGCAGATCTCTCCAATTATCAGCACAGCCCACGAAACCGCGAGCAATCCGGGGAGGTGTGTTCGGGGTTATTCTCTTGCTTAGCGCTTGTTTTATATCTTGTACGTATTAATTTTATCTGTAAATTATGCGCGAGATGCGGAGTCCGTGTTTTAGCAAGTTTCCACTTAATTGAAGGCGACATCGTGTGCTAATGACAGTGGAGGATTCTCTGCAGTTCAGGTGAGTTTTATTGACGATTTATCAATAATGAGGGGGCACAGTGTGCTACCTACAACTTAGAGCTTGCCCAAATGATGGAAAGATTAATTGCTATAAAATATTTTTTGTTTTCTAATTTCTACTTATTAATTTAAAGCATAAACATTAGACCTCTTGATTACCATGATCAGGTAAAGCTGGTTTATTTCTGAATCAAACCTTAGACACTTTGAAATTACTGCAGATTGAATTAAATTCCTTTCACCAACCCTTGGATTAAATTATAACGACAATTCTTTTGGAGCCTTACACTCAAAAAAAAAGAAAAAGTTAAAATTGACGTTTTTGTGACTATTTTTATGATTCAAATTTTGAATACCATTAAAAGGATTGATTTTAATTACATGTATTACATACATAGTTAAATCATGAGCAAAAGTAGGAAAAGTTTACTAACTACCTTATACTTAATTTAAAGTAAAATTTAGTTTGTTCAAGACTTGACTGAAAATATAAAATTGATTGCCTTTTAAATATAAAGACAAAATTAATCTTACTGCGTCTTTGAAAAACTGTCAAGAACAGAAGACAAATTATTAAATAAATTTGAACAGAAGGGGCCACAAAATTGCTACACATTTTTTATATGAAAACCAACAAAAGACCTCCAATGGGGACACATAAATTTCCTTAAAACCAGTTCCTAATAGCAGAAGAGCCCTGATTCCACCCAAACAAAGTTGTTTATCATAAAATCCCTTAAACCTTCAGAAATTCTTGCCAAAAGCGGAAAAAACACATCTTCGATCGTCTTCGAGGCATGCGAAAAGAAATCAAATAAAAGAACGAACACCTTTAGCGGAATCCAAACAGAAAATTGTATTTTTTCTCTCCAATTTACCCTTTTTGCACACCTCGGTGGCCGCGAGACCATGTGGTGAAAAAGACATTTCACCCGTATACCCCGCGGATATGGGCGCGAAATTCGATACGTGGAAGTTGGAGAGATATTCCAACAGAAACTATATCAATAAAATTTCAGAAATCGCCAATAAAACTGTCACATTGCTTCAAGTTTCAAGGTGGGAACGGTAAGAAACTTGTCTCGCATATGTGCCCAAAGACACTTAAATTCGCGATGCTGGTGACGAGCACGTTTGAGAATTTTGTTGGTCGTTGTAATTTTCATACTTGTGCAATTATTCGATGTTAGTTTATCTGCAAAGGAATGATGATTTTAAGAGAAAAAAATTCAACTTCTTGAGAATCCCAATAACAAAAATGAGATATAATTAGAAATAAATCTGAAAGGTAATTGCCAAGATGCTCTTATCTTTCGGGACATTTGGGTTCGGCAGATTGAGTTTCAGTTTCAGGGTGGTAACGAGTTTTATACTTATTTATATATTTACCAATCGTTGATTAGCAGACATAATAATATTTATTAAAATTTACTCATATGCATTAAACTTAAATGAATGGAAAAATTTAAATGTAAATCTTTCTAATTTGCTGATTACAAATCAATTGCTAGATTTCTAAAATTTATTTACTTGGATTCAAAATAATGGATCCAAAATACAAACATTTTATGGCTTAATGTTAGAAAATATAGATCCTACTAAATGCTTCCAAAATTAATGTCTGATTACCAGAATCCTAAAAAAGGTAGTGTACAAAGATAGTGTGAACTTTCTTACATCTTGAAGAAAACCATTAAAAATTCCTTTCTAACCAGGAAGTTGTACACAAACTTGGTTTAAATATATCTACCTTACATATAAGATTCATACTTTTAAAATGGAATTTAAGAGAATAAAAATAACTCTGTGAAGTAATTGGAAATGAATACTTTACGCGTATAAAACACGAATGATCCCATCAAAATTATGATTATATTGTGCTCTTCTGGAGAAGCTGCGGTAATCCGTCTTTTGTACTCTATGCATTTATGACGGCGCGGCGCAAAAGTAGCAAAGATTTTGAGTCGTTTTAAATCCTCTTACTGCTGCTCATAATCAACGAAGCAAGCAAAACACTGAATACAATTTAATAGCCCCAACCACATTATATTTCTTCGTTCGAAATTTTAAGACCGAAATAAACCGTCGTGTTTATGGTCCTTTTTTCGAATTGAACATTTTCGCAAAGCAAAAATGCCATCCTAAAATCCTATCAAACCCTCAAGAACGCATTTAAACACCTTCGCATCTTCTCCTCTTCGTCTCCGTAGACCCAAAAACCAGAGAATCAATTTGGCTCAAAAAAGTCTATGCCTTCCCTCGACGAATCTTAAAAGAAAAAACGACCGAGATTTATGATGCTGTTAATGCGATTTTACGTTCATAATCGGGGGCCCCGCGAGGGCAGGGTAATCCCAAAAAGAGCACTCCTTCAGCAGAGGCCGGCTCACGTTAGAACCGCAGTTTGAATAGAATTCGTCTCGATCCGTTCACGGATTTCTTGTACGTGGGCTTTATGGACGCCGTCCGATTCGTGGATCTTTGAAGAAGTCCTAAACTCTGCCCAGCGGCTCCAACTCCACCTCAGACTCAATTTGAAATCTCGCCACAGTGCCCCCGGGAACAATGCGAGTGTTTTCCCTTCGGTCACGTTCCCGCGAGACTCATTCTTTCGGGTGTCGGATTCCTTCCTACATGCAACTTTGTTGTCGATAGATGTCCAACAGTTTTTTGTGCCGACACCACCAAAAGACGTGACTGCAGCAGCTAACAGAGCTGCCGTAGACGTTTGATTAATTTGCCCAAAAATGTTTTTATCTCAATCTCTTGAAGGAGGTGGCTGTGACTTAATTCCAATCTAATGAAAAATCGAAATGCGAAATAATTTTTTTGGGAAAATACCCGATCTATGATCGTGTCGGACATGGAAAAAAGCATTGAAGACCAGACGGTCGCTCGCGCAATCAATTCCCATCGATCTTCCTCTGTCAAGGTGCGCGATTTCTTACAATCCGGATGTGCGCGGCGGAATTTACTTGAGGTGTGCCCAGACGGGGTGTTCTCCCAGCGGGTAACCAAATAATCAATAAGTGAGTAAGACGTTAATTGAGGAACTATTTGAGAAGTTCGCAATTAATTAGAGGGACAATCGTGATTTGGACACGTTTTTCGGGGTCCACTGTGGCTAATTAAAAAGGTACCGCGACATTGAATGGATCGTAAGACAAGATAACGAAGGCTGGAAAGACCTTTTACGAAAGTTATCCACCCTTCAAACAGCTTGACTCAGTGGTGAATTTAGAGGAGATTAAGCATCTTTTTTAACATATCATTTTAATAACTTTTCCTGTTAAATCTTAACGTATAGATAGATGGTCCTTATCTTATGCGAATTTTTTAAAAAGTGGACTTGCACCACTTTAAAAAAAAAAAACGATTCAAATCAGTCAGAATGAAACATGAAAACCTAAGTATCGCATTTTAATTTTATTGAATTTTTAAGTACGTTAGCACACGAGACTAAATCCAGACAATCGAAATATAATAAATATTACATATGTATGTATTATAATAAACATAACTATCTAAGATTTTTATAAACTTTTGCAACAGAAGGTTTTAACGATAGTTAGGATTCATATATCAACATGCAATCGATGAGGCAAAAATCCTCATTATCTCTGATTGAGTTGGTGATTTGTTTTATAATAATACTACATCCGAAAGACTGTCCCGGTTATTTTCAAAATAGCAATATTAAAACAAAGAAAAACCTTTGGCTAACAGGCAAACATTCTAAAATGAGATTGGAGTACAAAGTGCTAATCTTCCATACTATCATCAAACCAATTTGGGAATACGGTATGCAACTCTTTTGGCATCAAACGTAGAAAAACTACAGCGAGTATAACCAAAAATACTTAGAACAATCACAGGAGTACCATGGTACATTAAAAACAAAAAGATACATACATAAGGACTTTGGATTCTTAGGATGAAATAACTAAACGCCCAAACTTATATTCGGGAAAACTGAGGAACCACCCTAACAGACAAGCTAAAAAACTACTTAAAAGACATTATCCCAGACATCTCAATAGACAAAATTTATCTACATAAATCGATATATACTAAGTTGAAGATCTAGCGCTAGATATGTACCATATGTAGGTTCTAAGAATTAAACACAAATTGTCAGTTTCTAAATTTTGTAACTTCCAATAAATAATATAATATATGAAACCATTTTTAAAGGTAATACCTGAATTGTATATTCTTAAGCAACATTTGAGTTTATTTTAAGTGATACTGAAACTTGAATTTTGGCTTGTGACGATTTTGAGTGGGGGTGGTTATTTTAAATAACTTTTTCCATTTAAACAAAGGACCATTCTAAAATATAAGGGGTTTTCTAATATGTTTTTTTAATTATAAATTCTTTGTTTATTCAATATGAAAGCTTTCCAATAAAAAAAAAAAACTTTGTTTTCATATTTTATATTTTACCAAACAAAAAATGTTCCAGATTTTAAGCTCTCTTTGGTCTAAGTACACTGTAGACTCCACCAGAGTGTAAAGCCAAGAAACCTGAATATGCATTAAATAATTATCATATAAGAATAAAAACAACTCTTTGAAATGAGGAAATGGAATTCTTTCAACCAATAAATAAAACGATAGTTCCCAAAATATGAGCGCATTTAAAGGACGGCTGCAGGCGAACACATGCTGATCACATTGACCACCGTTCCCATGGTGGAAAAGTTTCTTTTGAAGATGCCCCAAACATAAACACTTCTACCAAACATGACAAGTATCTAAAAAGAAAAACAAAAAAAGCTTTTCAGCCCCAAATTCCCTCATCTAGTTGCATCTGCGAGTTTTCGTGTTGAGGCATTTATCGCTTCTCAAAAATCTCTGGCATCTTTTTCATCGTTCGTTATCTCGCGACAGTGACTTCGTTTCACGGTATCACCAACAAAACAAGACCGTGAAGAAGCCCCACGGTCCCCAAGGCGGAGTTTGTGCGAGGGCGAGGAATTTCGTTTTCTTCTCATAATCATCTGCTCCTAATTAGTCTAGAATTCTCGCGAAAAAACAACAACTTCCACGACGATAGAATTCAAGGTCAGAGCAATTTTTCTTCCGCTAGCAGACCATAAGCGCGCATTTCTCGCTGTTTTTTTCACCAAAATTTTTTTATATGCTTTTTTGTACACAAACATATGTACGAATGTGTGTCAAGTGTGGTTCGACCTGATACACTTAGAAGTTAATTAAAAAATGGGCTGGTCGGCGGCATTTGCATTTTTAATTTCAGTCATATTGCATTAAGTTGGCGCACGGACATGTCTGGTGATTGGAAAGGAAAGGACAAATGAAGTTGAACGTTGGAAAAAGTTCGTCACTTAAAGTTACTTAAAAATAGCTAAATGAGTTGACCCCTTGCTATCAGCGCTGATAAGCCGGAACCAAATTTAGTCCAAAATAGCCAAATAGCAATTTGTTTGTTTAATTTTTCATCCCCCATTAAAAATGTTTGCGAAATAATTGGGGACACTGGAAAGAGCAAACTTACTTTCATCTTAGGACTCCGCTGGCCGGTTCGACGTACGCAGGGGCTGGCAGTAGTCGGCGGAGTCACCGCAACTGCCACTGCGTGGAGGAGAGACCTATTAACATAATTAGTCGAATCTCAAGTGTAATCGGAATATCAATGTAATTAAACTTGACATGAACTCGCTCGAGACATGCGGCGAAGCTCCACGCCGTACCCACAGTTGGGCTAATGCACATTAATCAATGCGGCGACGCTTTACGACTCTTTGTCGCTATCTTATCCGTTCGAAGACGATAACTCCGGCGAAACTTTAACTGCCCGACAAAAATGAAAAGATAAAAATATTGAAAAAAAAAAAAAACAGAGGAGATTTGAGCAGCGTTAGAATTGTGAGCTTTTCGGTTGTGGCGAAAAATTCATCTAGACTGGCTAGAGACGCGATAAGGCCACTTTTGGCACTTTGATCAGTAACAAGGCGAAACGGTGCCCATGATTCACTATGCGGCACTTGGAAATTAACGAATGTAATCCCTGGTCATGGAGATTAGTTTTATGGACTTTGGAAAGACTGAAAAAAATGTTCAGTAGTGAAGTAGATAAATTTAAAGCCGTCACTGATTAGGGCCAGAAAAATACCTGTTATGAAGGTTTTCCACTGCAATTTGTTCCTCCACTCAAATTACAGAATTGGGAGACAGGCAATCTATCTAAAAAGAGGTAGGGTAAGAGTACCAGTGGCAAGCACACTTAGTGAGACATTTGACTTTAAGAATTTATAGTTGAAATCAGTTGAAATATAACAAATAATTGAATTCTTCACTTTCTTTTATTGTTAGGACTAAGCTCCCTTCTAGTACTATAATATTAATTCTAAAAGTTTTCCTGTTTTAGGACGTCGATGAATTCAATTATCAGATTTATCTATCCATCCCCCAAGCTACAAAAATTGACGAAGGACCAAAGGATTGTTTTTTTGTCTTGTTTTGAAAACTATTCTAAACTATCCCCCTTATCCCGTATAATCCTGCACTTGAGAGTCATTTTTTGGAATTCCCCAGCTTATTTATGTTCTTAGTAATCATGAAAAAACAAAAAACAAAGGTGTTTTCTACATAAAACGAAATAATAATTAAAATATTTAATACTCTACTATAAACAATAAATAAAAATTAGTGGAAATGTCTACAATCGAAGACCACTATTTTTTTTTATTAATACCAGCCTTTTTTAATATGTCATAAACAAAAATGAATTACGTAGAAAATTGACACTAGCTACAGCCATAAATAAATCTTACTAACGCGGTATTTTAAAAGATACAAAGGTTCGAAGCATAGGAAAAAAAACTCAATCAAAAACTATTTACATTTACGCAATAGAATTGATAAAAAGCTAAAAAATCGTATTCAATTCAATTAAAATTGTTTTTAAAGGGGCATTCTACTTTGAAATTGTTATGATTTTTTTTTTATTATATTCTGAAGAATTCTTTAAAAAAACTTCTAAAAAGTTCAAATTATTTAAGATTCTATAGAGCTAATCGGCATCTGACGCAGCAGGTCTATTCTACTTTAAAAACATCAAACTCGTTTGCCTCCAAAACCTAAAATAATATTAATTTTTATTTTAAACGAATAAGTTTACTACGCCCTATAACCCTTACTGAATTATATCCATCGGCTTTTTATTTTAGATTCGTCAATGTTGAGTTTTCTTATCAATGCCAGCAACTCGGAAATTTTCAAGGGGTTTGATGCAACGCCATCTAGTATTATTTTTATAATTTTTTTTTTTTTAATTGCACAAAATACCTATTTTTTAACCGGCCAAAGTAAAATACCCTATTAATAATAAGTTTTAATTTTAATTTGAGATAGTACAGTAGGGCAGAGTGTCAAGTTCTACATAATGTACGATTTTCGTAAAAATAGGTACTTGGGGGTTTTATTGACGCTAATTTCAATTCTGTTGTCAAAATTAATATTTCAAGTTAATGGACTTTACATTAAAATTGTTAAATAAAGTACTTACCATGAAATTTATATGGGGGGCTGAACTACCGGGAAATTCCATAATTTTGCCTCAGGCAATTGCTAATTTCCACCGGAGATGCATCAGTTGCGCATAAATCACAGCCCGAGATTGCAACCGAGTTGCACCTGACATTCCTTCCATTCTTTAGGAAGCATTGCCCTTGCGTCCCAGAAAAACGTTGTGTAGAAGCGAAGGCGTGCGACACGGAAAACCACTGCGCGCGCAGCTTGCGTTGGGTCAAAGTGGACGCGGGTCACGGCTTGCGCGCGCCGTCTGTCTGAAATAAAAAGCCTTCGGCCTCCAAACGGCGGGCGGTTCTCCTTTGTTTGCATCTTAATTCAACGGCGCAGCGGCGCAAACACACTCGCCTTGCGCGACACCTGTGCGCGTTCGATTTGCTGAATATGTTTTTGCTCAAATCGATCCATGCCTGCTCCCTGTTCGTGCAGAACCGTGTCAATGGCGACGGTAAAGCGCCCAAGGTGACCACATTTTTCTATGTGCCTCGCACGGGGGGCACACCGCATCAGAAAATGTTGTCTTGCTTATCGTTGAGGGCGGGCGGTGCGGTGCGCTTAATGTTGTCGGATTAAAAAAAGTATGTTTCGCCTTTGTCACATGTAAATCCTTGTCGATGTCAATATCAGACCGCGAGACAGGTGGCAACTCGATGGCGGAACAACTCAACTTGTTCCTGACGATGGCGCAGTGATACCTGCGACAGGTGACAAATTTTTATCTCGGGACGATTTCTAGTTAAGCTGATCGGAAATTTTGTTGACGACGAAATGAAATATAAATCTCGGCGTGCTGCTGCTCGAACAATGGCGGATTTAAGGCGTTATCCTCCAAGAAATTATTCGTACAAGCCACACCAATGTTTTGGGGGCTTTGTATTCAATTTGGGAATTTGGCGCGCGATAATGTCGGATTTGTGATCTGATGATTTATTACTTTTAATTAGGCACGAGCTCCTTCAAGGAGAATAGGCTTCTTTTATTTTTGTCATATTTTGGGGGCTGTTCCATAGAATAAACAGCTGATCTGCGAAAATAAATGTTTATAAATAAAACGGAATTCAATCGCAATAGTTATGATGACGCTATAACATTATTTGCATTTTTCAATTTCAGTAGGATGATCAGTGATTTTCATTTTAATGACTTTTTGAATTCGTTCCCGTGATCACGACAGCTCAAAAACTAATAATGCGATCGATTTCAATTTTTACATGTACCTTAAGATTTTTACTTTCGAAAACCATTATTGGATTTTTATCGGCTATTTATTATACGCTCCAAGAAAATCATGTAAAGATTTAAACGATTTTTCTACTATAGATCTATTTGGGATCAATATTAAGTCTAAATAAATAAAAAATAAATAAACCGTGACTCAGCAAGGACAAAGTTGGACTTAGAATTCAAAAGAATGCCTAAGAATCCCTAAGCCTAAGCGAATATTCCAAACGTGAATATATTAAATAAATATAAAGAGAGGGATCTGCCTGAAATGGAAAACTTTACTTGTTGATTTCTTAAATTAAGAAAGTCAATTTTCCATTGTTTTAAGAATCACTTATCGTTTTTTAAGTTGTTTTTCATTGCAAAATTTGCTTATTTGAAGCGAATTTTTATTAAAAATATCAGTGAATGCAGTTGTAAATTATACAAAACTGTTCATTGTAATGTTTTGAACCTCAGGTGCAACTCAGATCTTGAAGTGTGATTTATGCGCAACTGATGCACCTCTGGCAGTAACTAGAAATTGCCTGAGACGGCAGACTCTAAGTATTTTCCGTCTTGAGACAGAGAAATTGAAAATCTCGAAATCGATCCCCCTTCCGATCACTTCGCGTTCGCCAGAAATTCGCCTTGAGGAAGGCCAGATTCGCATTGGTGGCATTGATGAATTGGCGTAATTCTCGGTGCTGGCGGCGGGTTTATGGCTCGCCCGGAGGACTAATATCAATCAGCGGGAACACGAACGAACACAAATCGATTCCATCACGCAGCAGCTCCTGCTGCTCCTTGAAATAAGCAAAATAAAGAAAGAGGCGATTGACGGCGCTGGGCGCGGAGGACCCGGCTCCGTTGCGCTCAAGAAAATATTTCGATTGATGGATGGCTGTTTTCATGTTTAGAAATTTCGATGCGTTTTCGGGATTTATTCGAATGGGCGAGAAACGAACAACTTCTGGAGATAAAATTAAATAAATGGCAAAATGATTTACTCACACGGTTATGTGCATGAAAATCTATTTTTAGTTTTACGCAAATTTTTAGTAGATTTTATTTCTACGGCAAGTTTCTTGCACTTGTTGGTTTCATTGAAATATCTTTTTGGAATGACTTCATAATTTCAGCCAATTTTTTACGTGGTTTAAAGGCAAATGAAAGTCACATGCTGTAAAATATAGTGAAAAAAAAAACCTCTCATACGATTTGAATTCGAATTGTAATTCATCGATTCTTACTATTGCGCAATTGACGATGAGTAACGTGGTGCATTTTCTTCACGAAAAGTTTTTATTTCTTCAACCTCATGTTCTTGTATTTTCAAAAACAACACAGCCACAGAATAAACTTTTTCTGTAAGATTACGGAGCTACACAGGGCTTCCTAGTATTTAATCAAACTAAACAATACTTGAACTAAAAATATTATAGCGTTTTGTAACTAGGTACCTTCACTGAATTTAAATTATAACAATCGCTATAAATGTAGAATAAGGTAGAAAGCGACATTTATACTTTTATTTTATTTTAATTTAATCATTTTCCCTATTCTACATGAAGTTTTACCATTATTCAATTTAGGCACCTCATTTCGCCACCGTTCGTAGCAACTGAACCTTTCATAACGCTATAGTAGTAGTACATGAATTTTAACAAAAGACAAATTTTAAAACAACAATTTAACTTCAAGCAAAGTAGGCTTCAAAACGTAATAAAGATGTTTAGTCATTCTTCCAATAATTACGCAAATTGGGAAAGAAAAGATTCAATTCAATGAGAAACTGAAGCCAACTAACTATTCACAGATTCTTGCCTTTGTAAGAAGTTAGACGACTCAAACACCAGCAACAAATGAGATTTAATTTTTGTTCATTAAAAATTTTACAATCTCTATTTAGAATCCTAAATCTATACATATAAAATAACATGCCCTGAGTGACTGATTTATCAAGGCCGAGCCGAAACCGCTGAAGCTAATTATATGAAATTTCGACAGTAGATTTCTTTTGTGACGTAAGCACCCACTAAGAAAGGATTTTACGAAATTCTTCTCCTAAGGGGGTAAAATAGGGGATGAAGCTTTGAGAGTTCCGTCATTTCTAAGGTTAAAACCATGCAAATTAGTATTGGTTAAGGGTTGATTTTCCTATAACCCTGAAACATTGGTATACTTAATTTCAAGCCAATAGTCTAGAAACAACAAAATTACACGTCTGTAACTTTTGAAATGACGGACTTCCATACAAACGTTTATCCCCCATTTTACCCTTATTCTGTTTCTATTTCTATTTATTTCGAGATCCACGCGGACGAAGTCGCAGGCAAAAAGCTATTATATACATATATATACATATATTAAAAAATGCAAAGTACCTTTTGGATTATATAGGCGCCTTTGGGGAGTTTCCATTTCAATCAAATTAAAAAAAAAGGATATATTTAAAATAATGACGCCAACTTGTGCAATTGTGGCAAGTGTTAGCACTGAAAACTAGAAATTCCTATGTTTATTAATGGCCTCCAAACCCACGCTCGTTGATGATTGAATTATAAGTTTATAATCCCCTAAGGAGGAACACTTGGTCATAAAATTCATTTCAGTTGCATTAAAAATTGTATCTGAAAACATATGAAATGATATGCAATTTACTGTTGTCGAAGATTAGCAAAAAGATACTCCCTCTATTTTCAATTTTTCAACGCTTAGGTAAAAAAATTCCAGCATTAGCATAAACTTCTCATTTGATCATGATATAAAACCCATACACTTCTTTTGCAGTTTTTGTCTGTCTGTCCTACTATTTGTCTGGACTAATCCCGGGAACGGCTGAACCGATTTTGATGCGACTTTCACTGGGAATTTAGGGAATTTAGTCGGGCATGATTTAAGCTACTTTTTTAAAATTTTGTCTGTCTGTTTATTTGTTTGTTCACTATACAGATCTACACCGCTGCTCCTATCGCGGTCAAAATTTGCTTACACATTCTTAAAACCCATTAAAGTTTTTTGAAATATTTGTCTGCTTGTCTTTCTGTCTGTTTGTCTGTGGTAATCTAAGGAACAACTGAACTGATATAATATAATAGATAAACTATAGTTACATATGGCTTGTATAAACAAATAAAGTATATGTAGTTCTTCAAATAAGGTGAAGTACTGAATGGAACTTCCTTCCTAAAACCATAGAAGAGTACCTTGCAGTTTGAGTGCCTAGGCACCGAAACAGAACTAATTCTGCGCAGCAGTGACTCAGGCCATCGTTCCTGGCGCAGATCATGCAAGTAAATCACCCAGATGACTGACATTATCCGTCAATCTCGATTTAATTGCGTATGCGCTGGAATAATTGCTCTGCACCGAGAAGAAACTAGGCCCGATATGCAAAGCGAAAATAAACACGGTCCCCATCCCCCGGCCGTAGTGCGCCTCCCTCCCCCGGCGTCCTCCAGCAGCGGCCTGAAGCAGGTCATTGGGGCGCGAGAGGCGCTGCTCTGAGCGATGATTCAAGCCGCGAATCCGACTGTGGGCGGCTTTAGTTGTTCACTTAATCGCTTAAATCCAATAATGCGCGCTGTCACCTTGCAATTGAGCGCTGGCCACACGCCACTCCGGCCTCACTCGCCCCGCGATGGAATCGAGTGATTTTCATGCCGCGGGCCACTTTACCGCGAGTCCGCTCAATGAAACAATTGCCAGCACCCAGCTCGATGGAAAAGTCCAAGGGATCGCGCATTTTTAGACCATTAGAGCATATCTCGTAAACACCAGCAATTTCTGCGGTATTCAGCCCTCCTCTGAGCCCCGAGGTTTTGAGCTGGTGAATGGAACTTGGTACTAAATCTTCCTATTATATCTACTTATTTATTTTATAGAGTTTCAACTACTTTTAAGCAGTCTATTCAATTTCAAATATTCAATAATGTGACTTTTTCCAGTGGCTAAGTGGTAAACCATTTATCTACAAGTTAATTTTCCATAAATTACAAATATGTTTTCGAGAAAAATAGGATCTAAAAGTGATAAAATACGTCTTTTGAAGGTATTTCAAAATTTGCTAAGTAATTAAGACTAACACTATTAATAAATTTAAAAAAAAATTACGCAAAAATATATCAAGACCAATAAAATTATGTACAATATGCTTGAGTTTAGTAATTGTTGCCCGAGACTCGTTAAATTTATGTGAAACTTTCATACAAATTGTTATTATAGTTTTTCGGGGATAAATTCAGACGAAGGACTTAAAGAACTTCTAAATTTATGGAATTTTTATTACATAATATATCAAATTAGGGTTATTCGAGAGATTGATCGAACTTGCCCTTTCTACTAGCATAAATTTTTATGTCTTTCTATCTACGGGTCTATTTCGGGACCGCGGCATCACTTACCGAAGTATGCGGCTATGCGATTTGCATTAAGTGACTTCTGTCGTCTAAAATAAATTCAGAGAGCTCGTTCGAGAGTTCACTTGTCGCTTGGGGTCTATTTGCTTTAACACCGCGGCCCGCGCAGCAAACAATCGACAATTTGGCGGCGCGGTAGCCTCAAGGTGTCTCAGCCGTGCCGAAGGAGCGGCTTCGTGCTGTTGTTCCTCAATGTCTCTAATTGCGAGCAAATTGCAGTTAATAACTCCAGCGATCGTATCTTGGAACGCTTGAAAAGCGCTTCAGGAAAGACAAAAGCAATAAAAACGATCGACAAACGATCAATTTACGCGTTTTCATTTGCGATTCGATTTGTCTATTCTATGGGTGGTCTCCGAAAGACAGACAGACTCAGCAGTGGAGCCGTAGGTGATGAGTGTCGCTTGACGATCGTTCAGTTTTTTTTTCTCATCTTGAAATATTAAACCCACCAGATTTTCGGATGGAGGAATTGTGTCACGTTTAAAACAATAAATCAATTCGAAGTAGTAGCAATTTATCAGGCGAACTTGTTTTAGATTATTTATGGAAATTTTAAACAAATTTTTAACGTACCATTTATCAAGACAGGTGCTTTATGAGGTTATGCAATTCTCCAAGATCTTAATCAAAAAGTTCGTCACGGTTGGGTCCCACATTTCCTTTTATTTCTCACACAAGATACGAAAAGTTTGCGTTTCCCCGGAAGTCATCTCTGGGAAAATGCACCTGCTTCACAATTACGTTGGTCGGAGCAATTTTTATCTCCAAATGAATACCTGAGCTGAATGCAAAATTGGATGAGTTCCTATGAAATGGCTCGTAAAATTTCATTGTCTGGGAAAATATAAACTCATGCCGCAAAATTGGGAGGAAGACATTTTTGAACTCCCTGGAGAAATTGAATAAATGTTCTTTAGGGGTATGTCCTAATTCCTCACATCGCAATGCCACGACTGCATTATATAATTCGCTTATTTCTAAGCCCTAAAAAAATTAAGCAATTTCTCTAAATTTGATATATAATATTATAATATATTTTTTAATACCTTTGAAGTTTCTAAAAAATATTTAATACTTCTTTCAGTACGAACATTATATCGTTAAATTGATATTATAATTTTTCGGAAAGTATAACGAAAAGTATAACAAGTATGTATATAATTTTTAAAGTTTTAGGCAATTTCATGAAAATATATTCATCGCTTTTTATTAATGGATGACCCTATCTATTTCGTGGCAAAATAGTGTTCGTATAATACAAAGCCTTATGAAAAAACTTATGAGTTTTTGGTTAACTGGGAACTTATATTTGTAATTTAAATTTTGGAAATTTATTGTTGGAAATGCGTGCTTGTCAGCAAAATTTTACATTTGGCAGCATTTTGACATTCAACTTTAAATTCTATAGAGGCAAGGCTCACAAACTATTTGAGGGTTTCTCAAACTTGATGAATAATTCTACTGAAATGTGGGTTAGTTTAATATTTTGCAAAATATATTAAAATCTTGTTCAATGTATTTTAAAAAGTTGTTTCAAAAAAAAGTTCATGATAGAACCCCAGTTAAATATTTAGCTGGCTTTTTTCAGGAGCCAGGCTTATACCAAGCTTTAGTTGAAACCCAGTTTGAGTCATAGTTAGCCAAGCCCGAATTTATGGCCGAACCTCATGCCAGTACAAAATTTCATGCAAAAGTATAATATGAGTAATTCACATGCATCTTTGCACAAGTTTCTAGATAAACTCGACGGCAGAGATATTCAGCAGTACCAAATATCGCAACTACAGCCACTTAACATTTGGGGAATCCATTAAAATCGCAAGAAGAAATAAACAATAGTTAAAATACCCGATCATAACTCACTACAAAATCTCTCGGCTGACATGACTCATAAATTTCGTAGCAAACAGCCAACGTCTCCTTCGGTTGCTGAAAGAAAAATTTTTTAATTTGGACAGCAAAATTAATAACGTGCCTCCTTTGAGTCGACGCCTCGACAGTTTGACTCAAACCGAATGTTCCCCTCGCTCTGTCCGTCGTTAAAACGGCTCAACGAGCGCCCCTGAATTAGCCGATAAACATAAAGATTAGCCCCAGAGCCCCACATTTGTTGTGACAACTTCGAATTTCGCCATTTCGAACATATCTCCGGAGACATGCCCGGTGCCCCCTTCCGCGGGTTTTCTATGCTATACATGCCCGGAGGAGCCCCAGCGAAATTAATAGAGGCACACTGTCCGCGATTTGTTCAGTGACTCATTTGGCTTTCATTTCTGTCAAAAATAAATTTTGAACTTTGAAGAAAATTTTGTGGGAGAAAATCGAAACGGAGGAATTTTCACTGGATGTCCCCGTGTCGTTCGGGAGCAACTTCCGTTTCGTATTTTGTTTACATCCAGTGGGGCTCGACGGGGGCTTATGCAGCGATCGGGTGGTCGCAGCTTATTCTGTCCCCGCGGAGGAAAAGCGCTTTGAAGCGGTTGAAAAACAAACCGATAAATTTAAAGTATAGCATCATGCATTCAGTCGATGGATATTATCTCATAAAAGCCGCCGGTTGGCCGCCACTAAGGTGGCCCCGGTGGCAATTTTACGAGCAAGTGCAAAATTATACCGAAAAACTGAGCAGAGCATAGGCTGACGGGGGCTATTATGTGATCCATCAGAAATAAACGAATCAACGAAATTTCGAAAATTAAATAATTTAATTTTTTTTTCGCAGCCATCAGCCAGGGGCTTCAGTGGCTGCAAATATAAATTTTGTTAGTCAAGTGGGTAAACAGAGCGAGTGCTCACTTGGGCCAGATGTTTTTGCCCGGCCTGGCTGTCGTCTTTTCGGCTGAAGGGGCCCTCCCGCTCAAGCTGCAGACTTCAGACCCAGCGATTGTATATTTAAATTGTGATGAAATGCTGCAAATTCAGCGACTTACGCAAGGGTTAAACAAACTCATCGAACCGATCGACATCTGTTCTAACAATTTCAGTTCGACATTTTTGCAAATAAAGCTACTAACACTAATATTTCGTTTTAATTCCTATATTTATAAAATCGAAAGTTGGTTTTTTTTTTTGTTTCTTTGTTTATTGCTCACTCACATCTAAATGCTTGCTTCGTAATAAAAATATTTTGAAGCCACTGATTTCGAATTTACTATCAAAATTTGAAAATGCAAGATGACGAATTAAATATTAAAAATTTCTTTGCAATTATTAAAAGCTAATTTATTACTTCTTAAAAATTTAAATTATGACCATAATATGATGATGATAATGATCCAAATGTGACCGTAGTTTGTTAACTGTTTTCAAAGAAATATTCTATAAAATTTTGGAAATATGGACTAAACTAAAATATCTATTTCTATGGAATTGTATGAAATACATAGAAATAACTAAGTAGTCAAGGTTTCATATACCTTTACCGGTCTAAAAATTGGTTGCAGTTGTTGACCACAAAACTTGTATATCTCTACAGAGAACAGCTCGTGAAAGCGGCACTGTCGAGTGTCATTTAAATTCAAAAATGAAATTAAAACGACACTCGAAGCATCGTTTTCATCTAACGACGTCGACTAGCATATCGCATGTGATTCCTGACGCCCAGTAGAAGGAGTCGGACACCCACGTCTGATAGTGAACAGACTAAAACAACAAAAGCGAAATTAAGTAAACTCTGAGCACTTAAAAAATCAGTCAAGAGTTGCCCAGACTCCACGAGGCTCCAAAATTCAATTCACGGCCAAGTTTTGCCCCGCAGACGAGTCTTCGGTTTGGACGGAATGATAAATGAATCAATCTGCCCCAACCTTGTGGAGCTTTTTGGACAAACATTTTTCCCCCCGTTTTAATCTCGTTAACGAAAATTTATCATTTTGGACACTTTTTTCACATTTTAAACTTAAAGTGGCATGGCAAAAAAGTTTTTACGCAAATTTGCATACTTAGGAAAAAAAAAAAAACTAAATACAAAATAAAATATTTTGAAAACTTAACCAGCCACTGTAGCCGGTGGATGTCTTTATCTTTCGGCTGAGATATCTGCCACCTACCAGTCTGGCCCAAAGTGGATCTTGCCCCAAAGTGGATCTTGCCCAAAATTATTGTGCGTTGTAAATAGGCGCGATCTTCAGGAAGCAGGCGGTGGTGCGACACAAACAGTTTTTTTCTCATCTGAAGTGATTCTCCAGAAATTATCTAGTGTCTTCTAGCATAAGATTTAGACGCTGTGTAGCCTGAGTAGCGACGACGGCTGAAATTTGTTTATTTTTTCGACACCGAATCGATCTGGTGACTAGATGCATGTCAAGGCCCGTGAATTACATCAACCCTTAAGTAATTGCCGAGGAATTTCTTATGGCCTTTTGCACAGTGTCGGCAGGAAAAATTAGATTCAGCTCGTGAGCAAAATTTGCGTACTAACCAGCCCGATTTATGCGCATCCCGCCAGCCACCTGTTGCGAGCGCCAAAGTCGCGCGAAGTCGTAGAGACCTGGCCTCAGCTACTCTGCAGAACTTTGGAAATTCAAAGCGTGGGCTGAACAAAGCCGAACATAAATTTAATTAGAATTGGAATAAATTTCGTTTTCACTTTGCGCCTTTTTTTTCTGCAAGCGCTCCCACCATGCACCGCGCGCCACTATTGGCGGGATGAAAAAAAAATTATGTGGATAAAATAACAAACTGCAAATTTATGCGACCTTTCCGAGCACGTCCTCGCGCAGGCAAAGCAGGCATTTTTTTTTTTTGATAAATCCACTCGCCAAGGCTGCAAAAGGTGTACTGGCCAAGGAAAATTGATTGCAAGTGGATTTTTCGTTTTTTGATAGGTTTTAGGAAACCTTTATCAACTTTAATGTAACCGGATTTGAGGGAATTCTCACGATAGTTAACATTTTTGCGAAAAAGAATTTACATAAGTTTTGATGATGACTTAATTATATGAAGCAAAAAAATTCTCTATTTTTTTTATCATATAAATAACTAACAAAATCGATAAATTATAAAGAACAAACATATATATGCATATGTAAATAAAATTTAGCTACCAGAAATTATTTGCTACACCTGACCTTGAACAGTTTACTGAAGTGGTCTACTACGGTGAGTCTGCTTAGTCAAATTTGAAAAATGTGATTTTTTCCCAAAATTAATTTACGTAAAAACCTCATCCAAAATCTATCGGAGAAAAGAGTTTTAAGTTCCCCTAGACGGGAGATATTGCGTTATTGGGCTTAAGACGATGTTTTACTTTAGAAGGCCCCAAATTAGATTTTCTAGGGTTCCGTACCTCGAAATGAAAAAAACGGATCCCTTATAGGATCACTTTGTTGTCCGTTAAGAACTCTCCTTTAAATTCCTTGTAATATCAAGTGTCTAACTCAATGCAATAAAAATATATCTCCTTTCAAAATTTATTTTCATACTGACAGACATATCATCAAAATCTATAGGATACTTCTCGTTGACCTAGATTCTACAATCTTGAAAGGAAAGCTTCACAGCACAAGTAAAGCAAAATCTGAAAATGTATACCCTATTTAATAGTACGAAATCCTACTCGCACTTGTCCGTCCTTTATTATAGTAATAGAAAATATTAATAAGTAAGTATTGAGTGCATATTAAGTTAAACTCAAATCTGCAATTTATGCATGATAAATTGGTGGAAGATTGAAAAACAAAAAAAAAAAAGTAGAAATATGTAATAATGTATAATACATACATAACAAAATTTTATCATTTATTAAGATAAAGAAATTTTCAAAACTTGCAACGAGCAAATGGAACTAAATTTTTTTAAGCGATCAACAAATACAGAAGGGATTGAAAACGATATTCCTCTGCGGTTAAAATATTGATATAATATTTTAATTAGCAAAAATCCCTTTGTTTTTAATTTAAAATGACTATCCTATTAATTGAGGGTCAAAATCATAATAAGTAAATTAACAATAAATTAATAAGTTTAATTTAGGAAGATCATAAAGCAGCCGCTTAGAATAGTTTCGCGTGCGCAGTATTTATAAAATGCTTTGATCTCATAGAGCCCCAAGATAGTCCTATTAACAAATGTTCTTCAGTCGCGTTGCACAGCATGAGGCAGTGCACAAAATATTCTGCCA
This sequence comes from Eutolmus rufibarbis, assembly GCA_963920795.1. NCBI lineage: Eukaryota > Metazoa > Arthropoda > Insecta > Diptera > Asilidae > Eutolmus > Eutolmus rufibarbis. The sequence continues at coordinate 44,462,081 of OY987206.1, forward strand.
GCGATTTCAAATAAATATTATGCAAATTTTGTGCATCCCTCAGAGTTCGCCGCACAGTAGAATATTGAGTAACAGATCGATAAGTCAAATCATCTTTGTGATTTTACTAATTTTGGTGAGAAAAAGAACTAGAAAAGTGGCATCTCAAGAGTTCTGAAGCCACAAATTAGTGGCGTGTCCGTTGACAACGTGCTTAATATTTATAGCACGGATGGCTACGGCTATCCTAGAATAGAACTATCATCGCCCGGCAATAAAAAATGAGCAAATTATCATTAAATCGTTTATGAGCTTCATTTCAGGTTTTTATTTGCTTGCAAGTGGAATGCTTCGCCACCCTGAAAATGCCACACACCGAGACGAGCATGCTGCGAACGTGTCCGACACGCAGCCCGTCTGGTGCGCGACATCTGCAGATATCGTCCTCCTCGGGGCCGGTGGGGCACAAAACGTTAATTGGAATTCCTTCCAGTTATATAAGACGCGATTTAATAAGAGGCCGCGATGGCACGGATGCCACGATGCACCCAAAATTCCACCCTGGTGCCCCCGCAGTGCATTTTAATTGTTGAGTCGACGCTGCGACGCTTTTTGATGTGGTGCCATTTCTATTTTGAGTTGATGAATGAGTCGATGGTTCATTCATCTCACAACAACTCGATTTTTAGCTTTTGTACGTACCGCACCATTTCGCTTTTCCTTTGCGAAAACGTTTTTCTTTGTCGACTTTATTTTGAACGAGTGACCTACATTTCATTATGTAACGAATTGTAAAGAAAAATTTTAGAATTTGAAGGGTAACAACTTTGAAGATATATTTTTTTTTAGAGATAATTTTTATTATTTTTGAGTGTAGTTTATGTTGCTGAAAGTTCGAATTGTTTATTTCATAATGGAAGATTGACGATGTTCATAATGGTCGACATTTCGAAGCTAAATGCTGCTTTTTGAAAAGAATTCAAATTTATCGTTTGAAACTAAACGTTTAAGACTATCACTGATTGTTGGAGATTTCCACTTCAAAAACCTCAATTTTAAAATATCGCATATTTTTATATGCGTAAAATCGTATTTCCCTTCATATTCATAACTATATTTAAAAAAGCTGAGAAAGTTCCTCAAAATCTATTATAAAATCATTTAAATCTTAAAAATAAGTTCCTAAAAATAATTAAGACTAATAAGTTAGACAGAAATTCTATAGTATGAAATAGTAATTTTACTATATTTCATTAATCCCCTACTCTACTCTACTCTATAAACCGCTCTTTATGATAACGTCTTTTATTTCAATTTAAAATTTACTGGAGTAAATTAGTGTTATATTTTAAGTACAAGGTGCTTGTTTAAAGACTTTTAACCCTCCAGCAAAACCTTTAGAAAACCTCAGATCGAAAGCACAGGGGTACGGTATACCCTGTATTTTTGATCGCATATATCTTGACTTTATATTTACATATTATAAACAACAAGTTTGTCGTTCAGTGTAGGATAAACATATAGCTAAAGATAGCAGAAAAAGACTATTGGTAACTCAAAGAACGAATTTAAAAATATAATCATTCTTCTCAAATAGATGTGACCTCTGCGACCAATGAAAGGGGTCGCAGCTATAAAACCGCAGCATTCTCCTCTTCTTAAGTGCTATTACCGACCACAAAAGAGCAAAATGAGCCGGTTAAGCGAACTTTTCCAGCAAAAGTTAAATTTGCAATATGCATGAGTTCCTTCGAATTTCCAGCGTGATTCCCAGAAAGCGACCGGTTCTGCATAACTTGCCTTTTTGGCCTTTGCAAGTGCAAATTGAAGTTAGCATTTCGTAAGAGCCTGAAGACTAAACCCTTTCCCCTCAGCGTTCACCACACAAGTGCAACTTAGCTAATGCAAGCGCGCGCATCTCAGTTTTCCTATAATTTTCCAGAGCCAGCGGGGAGCTGGGCTTAAGAAGCAATTAGCATGCATCAAGCGGTGCGAGATTCAATTTTTAATTTCTTGCAAATGCACTGTCAATCCTTTAACGCAGCTGCTTCGAGGTTCAATGAGCAATTAGTCACTAAACCCCCGCGCGCGCGCAACTCAACACAAGTTTGAAAAAAGGCGCTTTTCTTAGAACCCCAAGATTACTCGGCGGTTGCAGCGTGTGGTAGACATGTTGGCGTATCAACAAAACGACACCCGGGGCTACAATCAGATTATGTGACTGTCGCTAACTCGGAATGCGTGCACTGAGTCACTGTCGGGATGGACGAATTCGACGGGCTTTCGCCGCCTTTAAATTTTCATTTCTGCAGGAGGCCCGCAAGTAAATTAGAATCTAATTGCCTTCGTTACTGCAGACATCTGCGGGAATGGCTGATAAGTATAAAGTATAACACTTACGGATGCAATGCGGCCCCGGCTTTAAGCCGCTGTGGTCGACGGTTGAGTAGCTGGGCTTAGTTTAACTATGATCGCAGCTAATGAAGGTGGGTGTGTCTGTCCAGTAAATGATGGTCAGTGGTCGCTCATAGTCATTTAAATAAATGCTTTTAATAACTTTCGTCTTGTATTGCCACAGCTGTCGCGGATGAATAAAATTCTTTCCAGGTAGCTAAAAACTGAAAATAAGTCGCTGATAGCTTTATGGGCTGTAGATCAGTGATCTTTTAATGGAGCTGCATAGTTGTAGTAATTGCTCTGAAATTAATTAATATGCATGTGAAAAGCTACTTAATTAATTGTATCAATGAATTCTGACTCACCGAATACAAGTATAAAATGTCTGTTGAATCATCGATAGTAAACGATCATTACTAAAAAGCACTACTTGCTGTGTGCTCTTGACCTTACTCAAACAGCCCTCAATACTAAAATTCAAATCAAAACCGTAATTCAAGAAAAATTAGATAAGCATAATAAGTTATAATTTATTCATTTTTCAATTGTATTTTTTCTAATTTAATAAACAAGCTTATGATTTTTCTTATTATAAAGCCAGGAAAACAAAACCTATAAACAACAAGTATTTGAATTCAAGAGTTAAACTAGAAAAAATGGTGTTATACTTTTCTCAAATACAATTATTTGAATATTAAAATTAGGTTAACATCCCTAGCATGTACATATTCTACCCCAGTGCGCTGTTCTCGGTAAAACTTGACTACATAGTATAATATTTTACTTTATACTCTAAATAGTTTCTCTAACCGCTGGCTCCTAAACGAACATTTTACAAAATTGTGAAGCACACTTTTTAGAATAGAATTTAAAAAAGGTAATATTAATATTTATTTTGCTGTTTAATTTTAATATGTTAAGACACACTCAATTTTGGTATGTGATTACTAATCACAGAAATCGCCAATTCACAATGTATTGTTAATCTAATTCTAAAACCTCCAAAGTTCTAAATAGTCTACCAATTCTAAAATATCGTATTTAAGAATTTAGAACTTACGAGGTTGTACAATTAGATTAACAATACATTGTGAATTGGCGATTTCTGTGTTTTTCAGATAACTGAAAAAAGCTGTTTGAAAAATTGTTTTTTTTCCTTTGTACGAATTTTTACTCTACAACAGTAGTGTCAAGCGGGGAATACAGGTTTTTTGCAACCACATTTCCCTTGAATAGCAACGCAGTAAAATCAAAATGCCACTAAAGCGAATAAACGCCACCGCCTTTCATAAATTGTCAACAATAAATAAAAAGCAATAAATCTGGGCCAGATGCCAACAAAAAACTGAAAATTTCGCGAGCAACGTTCCTGTCCTTGTGTCTGACTGAGCTTGACTTTCTCTCAATTAAAATTGAAGAAAAGCAAAAAAGCAAAAGAATATCGAATCAAAAGAAAGCTCTGGCGCGGAACCAAAGGAACTAAATCCCGAGATAGTGCCAGGCTAAAAATTTATTGGCACTGAAAATTTTTTGGGGCACTAGCATACCGTCGGTGTCTTTGATTTCATACTTCTCAAGCATAAAACGAGAGAGGGAGGAATGTAAATAAAATAAGAAGCCCCACAGAACGCATCACGTTCGATTAGTCACGGTGCGGGGACGGGATTAGGTAACAAATCCCGGCAAATTATAGGTGTCCTAGAGTTGCGTAAAAATTCGCTAAAAAAAATAAATACGCACTCGGCAGAAAGATAAATAAATCCCCAACGGAAATCCAAGTTGAGTGAAAAGACGGCAATAAATAGAAAATTCGAAAATAAATCAACCCACGCCCACCCGTTTGCACTCTTGGCACCGGCTCCACGGCGGAGCGAGGGCAGAAGACGAGGCGCGACGCGACACTCCCGTTGCAAGGAGCATTTGTCGCTGAGGCGCATCCGCGAGCATGGCGTGCACGCACGAGCGCCACAATCGGATTACGCATGCGCCGAAGATCGACGACCCACATGCACATTTATGTAATCGAAAGCACCCAAAGATCTCCTCGCCGGAGATGAGGACGAGGGAGGCGCGAAGGGGCGGACCAAGTCAAGTGCGCTCGCGGTGCATTCTTAAGATGCCCGCGTACTTTGCATCGCCGGCATTCAGGCGGTTTTTTGGTCGCTTTCGGTTTTCTTCATGGTTGAAATACCTCAGTCAGCGTGGCGCTAGTCTTTTTTATGCTTCGACATATTTCTGACGATGCCGGAGGGGCTCCGCTCCATGTCGAAGGCGACTACGGCGGCGCGGCGAGGCAAAACAATGCAATCCCGCCCCGCGCCACTCAAGGGATCGATCTGTCTGAAGCGATTTAGTATCTGAATTTATTCGCCAAAGGTAGACGATCGATCGAATTCATAAATAAATTTGTATTTTCCGCCGCAGGGAGCCTCCTGCGACGACAGGCCCAGAACCGGAGACTCCGAGTGTGGGCAGCGAACAGCACCAGCGCTAAAAAACACTGGCTGCAGTGCGTTTGCGATGCAATTCAATGTGCATTCTGAGACGCTGCCTGAATCTCAATGGACAGAAAAAAGGTGGAGAAACGGATCTGTTTTGATGTGACCCCATTTCTCGCCTGTTCTGCTATGCATCTCGCGGGCCACCTTGGCTAGCGATCGCTCGATCTGCGGCTCGCGATTATGCTTAACTTAATTTCCATTAGTGTTGCGCGCCATCATGAGATATGGTTATGAAATGATTGCTTGCCCTGATCGCAAACCTAATCGCCTTGAGGTGATCTCGATTTAATCTGCATATGAACAGTAATCGTAGATCACTGAAATATGGCTCCATTGGATTCATTTTTATTATTGATAGCGATAATTTAGTTCTTTTTACAGAAAAAAAGTATTAACCTCCAAACAATTAACACTATTCAAAGTAACGTAAGTGATCAGTTCAAGTTTACTAAAAAAATAAATTTAAATAAAAACGCGGATATTGCTATATTTTTATTCTTTCGGAGCAAATAAAATCCCCAAAAACCCCATGATTGACTGGAGTTTTATTTATATCCTTGAAGAGTAAACGAACGCTATTTGGTATGCATCTCGAAATACCTAAAATTTCTTAAATGAATACAAAATTAGATCCCTTCGGTGTTAATATTATACTATGCCACGTAGTGATACGTCGAACAAATTTGATATTTATTCTTTTGCAATTTCTGATACGCATATTCTCAAATCACAAAATCCTCTAACTACAACTGTTCGATTTTAAATAAGGAAATATTTTTGTAATCACTATGGCTAAGTTGTACATGGCAGTTTTATTTTTATTTAATATTACTATTTTTTAGCCCCCATTTTGAAGTATAAAAATCATGCGCAAATTAAATTTTGCTTTTGGTTTATTTCGATTGAAGAAATGTTTGATTTTTGTTTCTTCAGACTAACCATTCTTGAAGTAGTGATCCTGCCTTTGCACCACAATTTTCCTACAGACGCTTAGTTTTATTTTAATATCACTGTTAAGTAAATTATAATTTTTTGGAATTACCTCTATTTCCTTTATTAGCTTATTTGAACTTTAGTTGTAAATTGTGAAATAAATAATCGTTCAAATGTATTTTATGTGTAAGATCTTGTACAAAATAAATTAATTAAGAAAAATATAAGTACGGATCTAACTCCAAAAATATACTACTTTGTTTCAAAAATAATCCTGAACTCTAGGAAAATCTTCGAAGAGGAAGGCACTTTTTAAAAACTATAGAGAACGTACCGCTTTAAATTGAATTTGAATTAATTTTCCGGATCGAACATAAAATTAATGAGGGGCGTAGAAGAAATTGCATTGTTTCAAGTAGGTAGGAAGAATTTTTCGGGCCACAAAATACTTTGCTTCACCCACTCAGTTGCTTCATACGGCATATATTCCAAATAGATTTCGTTACATCCAAAAATAGAAATAAGGCCGTAGTAAGGAACAAAACAACAATGACATTTAATTAATGTTGTCTTGAAACAAAAGGAGCTCTAATCCGTTTATATTTAAATCTGCAACTAGAACAAAAACCTCAATTTAATTACGTGAGAAGGTCATAAAATAATCCTCTCTCAGCATAAATAACCTGAGGCCCACTTTTAATTTCTGGCTAGTGGGACAGTTGACAAATTGAAGGCAGTTACAAATTCGAATTAAAGAAAAAACACAAGTCCAAGCATTCCAAAAATTGTTTACAACTAGATGACCTCCGAATGTCCGAAAAAATTTGCGACTCACCTGGTCGCTCCGCGGCGTGCTCCAGTGGATGACACAGTCCCGCTCGAAGTCGCAGCAGCCAGTAACTGGGCTAGTCAACCATAAACCCATAAACTCCTCCAATTCCATTCGGTTGGTAAAAGCGTTAAAAATAGCTGCGAGTAAGCGATTTCTTGCACCTTACGCTTTTTCCTTTTTCTGTGTCGACCGAGTCGACTAAGAAACCAGTTGACGATTCATTAACGACACTCCAACGTTCGACACACGAACTATGACTTCACCGTCACCGTGACGTCGTCGATGTATCATCAACCAGATCCAGTCAGGAGGATCCAGCGAAGGTGGTAATAAACGCGTAAACAAGTCCGGCTCAGTCACATCGGGCTAATTGGGCTTAGGGGCACCGATGATGCGCCACGTCTTTCACACCCCCTCCCGGGAAGTGAGTAAACAGCCGGCGCAAATCTTGTCGATTTGATAGAAATCAGCGACAAGATCACGATCGCTGGTCGGCTGAGTCGATCGCTATTCTGCTCAATGACATCAGACCGTCGCGGGTCTTGATGTTGTTTTTACGCTGGACGGAGGAATTGTGCCATTTGATGGTAGCTAGGTGGCGGGTGGCATGGTCTTGGTATGCTGCCGCGCGATCGCGTTCTTGGTGGGTTCTTGGCGCGAGCCTTGTCCAAGTCGCTGTCGCTGTCGCTCACGTCGAACAAGTAACTTCGATGATTTATGACGATTGTAACATAGAAGGGTCTCGGACAATTGCTGGCATGTGGGTTTCGACGACTGCCTGGCCTGGCTTTAGAGAGGATTAATTAAGTAGAAAACAAGTCGAAGTGGACATTTGGCCTACGAGAAGGTCCTGAGGCGATTTGTTTAGAGGCCAAAAGTGAAGGCAGAACTGTCGACATTAAAAATAACTAAAATTCTCAGTCAAAACATGCAGTCCAGGAGCTAGCGACAAAATAATCTATGTACATGATTTAGTCATAAAAGATGTAGCACGTATACTTTTCATGCATGGTCTAATGTTGGCAATATAAATTATTCCCACTTTCTTGAAAAGGATAAATTTATTTATTATTATTTATTACCGTTATTAGAATATTTTTATTCTATATTAATAATAATTTTCTTTGGAACAAAAAAAACCTATCCTCTTATATATTAGACAGTAGTGGCCGAATTAAGCAGTCTTTCGAATATGAACATAGTTCTAGGAATTGTTTGGGTATGATATTTATTTTAGTATTTATCAGACCAAGATCAACTATTTTGTGTAGCTCTGTGGTGGAGAAGTGCCTACTATTTAAAATCATTTTCAACAGTATATTTCGGATAGTTTGTAGTTTTTTAATGCGTGTTTGTGCGCAATGCTCTCTCCATAAAACATTGAAAAATAGCCTTATAGACAATAATCATATCTAGGAAGTCATTTAATAGACTTCAGTTTAAATAGAATCTCAATAAAACAACGACTTGAACTACTCCAATAGATTTATGTATATATATCTACCAAAGAGTATCGCTACATTTTTTAAATGAGAACGAATCAATTTTTTCTAATTTCTTTAAATTCCCCTAGGACTATCCCAGTCGTTAATTTGAAATACCAAAATAATCGAAAAGATTCCAAAACACTCATCAATTTCTCGAAAGTGTCTCAATTCAATCCCACATTGCGTTTCGGATAGTGAAAGAATTTTAACCAGAAAAATGTGGGAGCATGGAAAATTCATTGCTAGGCCTGCAGCCGCTGCACGAACAGCCATCGCGCAGCGGAGCAGTAGCAGAGCGGAAAATGTGGGCTTGACGACTTCCTCACCTTGAAACTCCTTCAGACGTGTTCGCTCGGAACCAGCACGCAGTGAAGGCGATCTTACGATTAGACATTTGCTGAGCGAAAAAAATGCCTTTTCAAACAAAAAAAAAACGCACGACACCCGCCCTCCCCCAACAGAAAGCGGGGCTCCGGGTAAAAATAGCGATCCGGCTAAAAACAGCTCACGAACCGGAAGACAAATTATCGCATGCCGGGCGGTGATTCTTTTTCCGCTGGCGCGCCACCACCACCTTCCGAAGTTCTCTGGTCGACCAACGTCGACTTCGACTTCGACAATTCGCGAGCCGCAAGTCGCAAGAGCCCCAGGGCTAGCGACTCCGCGGCTGAGTCTAGAGTCGAGATGGACGGATAACAGCTAGCCCTGGAGGTGGTTTGTGCGCGCAACAGCCCCGTGGGACCTGATTCTGGGGCCTGATACTTCGGCGGCACTCCCACCGCGGCCGACTCACGACAACGTCGATTCCGAACGGCGGCGCCGAGTCCTCGCCACCTTGGCCTTCGCGAGCCCCCTCCGAGGAATTTGGGTCAATATCGCTAATTTCCAGGAAAATCGGCGGCGCAAACTGTTGGATTTTCTCTCTGTTGCTGGCTCCGCCGTCTTCGTCTCCTGGTCGTAAGCAAATGGATTTCCTTTCGGTGTAATTAATTAAAGTGTTTCCGCCGTATGATTGGTAGGGTCATTTTCGTAAGCATTTCCTCCTCGAAAGCGGTCTAAATGCTTCCCATCCTCGTTGGACCCGCTAATTGACGCAGCAGGGCGTATTTTTCTATTTTTTATGGAGTCATAATGCGAGCTATTTGATAATTTATCGCTCCCTTTTCATTGCTAACCCCTTATTACAATTCCCTTTCTAAATATTTATGAAATTAAGTTAATTGCTTAGTCTTAGAACTATCTGATGAAACTTAACTTAGGGTTACTTTTCTTTTATTTAAATCAGTTCGGAATAGGAATGGCAAACATTTTAGAATAATAGATTAATCGAGTCAAAATAATCGTAACACGATTGAACCAGTAAAACTGACGTTGTTCTGCATCTGCATATTTTTAGAAGGATGAAAATTTTATATTGAATTAAAAAATCGATTAGCCGTCGATTTAAATCAAATCAATCAATTATTGTAGCCTTTACGATCAATCGACTAATCGTTTGGATCTTGAATTCGAAGCGGTCTCAGACAGGGGCGAATTTGTCAATAGAATTAATTACACTTATTCAAAATAAGGAAGAAAATGAGTTTTACATCCCTGAGTAGAACGGCGTCGTGTCGTTAAAGCAAATTAAAAAATTTTACTCTAATGGATCTTGCCGAACGAAAGGCAATTTTTTAGCGTGTATATACAATGAAATCGGAAAAACTGAAAACTTTTAGATTTCTATTGCACTGAATAAGATTCGTTTATATTGACTAAGTAACACCACTAAAAAATTTTATCTGGTTTCGTCTTAATTCAGTTAGTGTGTGTGTCCCTATGAAAGCTGTTAAATTTTTAAACTCAACTTCCTTAAGCGATTTTTCTTAGAATGACCCTTAACATAATTTACAAAATATAGTTCTATTTGAATTATTATCTAGTAATAATAATATATTTTAATTGTACATGCATATGTATATATGCATGTACTTCATATGCTTTCGTAATTTAAAACAATTTAAAAGAAAATAACTGACGTCATCGTGTATATAACAAAATTAGTGTCTTGTTTTTGTCATGAAACTCTTAAGAAAAACTAATTTAAAATTTAATAAAGAGAATTTTAGTGACAAATGAAGATAAATTAATTTAAAATTTAATAAAGAGAATTTTAATCACAAAAGAAGATAAAACTATGCTCTATTCTAAAAGCCTGCGAAAAAACAACTGAGTAGCTGTGGATCTTCGATTAAACTCTATGACATTTTAACAATTTTTGAAAGTTTTTGAATACTTATGCAAAATTACTAGTGTTTTTTTTCCCTGGAGAAGAGTATTTTAAAAACTTAATCAATATTTTTCAGAGACCAGTGCGATTTAGTCAAAAAGACACGAAACATGCCGGAGGAAGGGGAAACTAAACCACCTTACATCGAAAAACCGCCTGACATCGAAAAACCTCCCGAAATGAAGGGTGTCGTCGTCTCGAGCGCATGCTCGCTATTTGGACAAAGCTTCGTATGGGCGATGAGAATGCTATTTATTTTCGTCCTCCACTTTTACATACTTCCAGCCATTAGACGGCTATTTCAGGAATTTTTTGAACAAGTAAACATTTTCTATTTAATTCATCTTCCCTTGCAATTCATCTGTGCCTCGATAGTTTATGGAATTTTTGGTAAAAGAGGAAATTTGGAGCTACAATTACCAGTTAAACATATCCGAAAACGAACAAAAATCTAAAGTTTTATCCTATTACTCAACTCAACTCAAATCTGGAACAACTGACTTAACATAGAAATATTAGTGAATGAATCGAAGTCTTGAAATAACTTTTGTTTATCGTTTTTGATTGTTATTCTTTTACAAAATTTAAGAAAAATATATTTAAAAAAAAAACCGCACTTTATTCTTTATTAATTATGTTCTATTCTTTTATTCTTCTCTATTAATTATGTTATATTTTAATCTCAATAGTATTTTGTAAAATCTACAAAATTTGTTAACATTTCAACTATTAGTAACCGAATATTTTAAACCTCAAGAGATAACCATGAAAATTGGTACTTATGACTTTTGGGGATGCGGATTACGAATCTGTTATCGAGATTTGAAAATTTAAAATTTCGGGCTACTAATTTCGGGATCTTAGTTACGAATCTACTTTATTTGTGATTCTTCTGAAAATCTTCATTCCCTTTGATTAAGTTAAATAATTTCTAAAGTGTAAATTCATAAAAATTAAATTTAAGACCTTTCAAAGTGTTTAATCAATAGTACTTTATTAAGATTTAACAACAGAAAACTAAACAATTAGTAATCTAATTCGCAAATCCAACAGTTCAAAGTAAACTTCGGTAAACTTCGATAATTTCTTAAGAAGTACAAGAAGACACATGCATTTTTAGAATTACTCATTAGATTTTAATTTTCTCGCAAAAATGTGAATGCAAATTATGAGTTTCATAAAAAAGCGAAAATTCCTACAAAGCTGAGTGACAAAACCAACCCACCGTTCGAAGAAATCCCTAAGTCACACAAGAGCTGAGCTAATATTTTGAGATCGCAACTCCTTCCCCAGACCGTCCCTCGAGAAAAACGAAAGCGTTAGACATTTTCTGAGTCACCCCCAAACGAATAAATTCCGAAAGTAGCAGGCAAAAAAGTGAATCGCCTGCACTATCGCCATATGTGCAAATGAAAACAATTGCAGGTGAAAAATAAAAGAAAACGAGAAGAAACACCTCAAGAGGTGGACCATAGAAGCTGAAAATAAACAAAAATGGCGTCACCGAGAGGCGGAGATTTTTCAACGATTTCTTGTCGCGCTGCAAAATTTAAAAGCGTGCCTAAATGCAAATTGAAGCTTTTGTGGCCACCAACCGGCCGAACGGGACGGGCGATTAAATCGCCGCCGTTTCACGCGAGACGACTGTAAACTCACCTGGGTGAGGTGTTTTATAGAAGCTCCGCTCGGAAGATAGTCAGTTAAAAACGCCGTCGAACTGGTCAAACAGGCGCACTTTGGGTAAACAAATGGCGAATAGAACAAAAGACAGCCTCTGAAGGAATTGGAATTGAATTTCGAAAAAGATGATGTGAAAAAAATTGTATTAAATTCACTTTTAAGATTATCCGACATATAGTCGACAATTTGATGGATTGCGCCATTTACATCTCAACGTGTTTTTAGTTGAAAGGCCTAGAAAAAAAATTATACCTTTCGCCATAAAGACGGAATTTTTTTTTTTATTTTGTATAATTCCAAGGTCCTCTTAAATAGCATTATAAAAACTTTAATCTGATAGAAGTCAAATAATGCCATCAACACCTGAAAAATGATTTTAATTTCATAACCGCCAAATTGGCCTCATGTGTCCTTCGGAAATGGCACGACAAATAATTCTATCGCGTGCCCAATTCTATTTTATTAACACCTGGGTGCCACATTCGGTCGACATCTCAATTAATTGCCAGCACTAAAAAAGGTGTGAACTTATCATCTGCTTAATTAGGTCCGGTGCCAGCCTGCAAATCACCAACCCTTTTTTTGGCCGGGACCAGCTCCCACTGGGACACATTTCTGCGGCATAGTTGGCACGCACGCTGGGCCGTTTAGCCAACTGCTCTCAATTACTTTTAATTTTTTTTCGCAAAATTATTTTCTACTGTGGATAAAAAGATATATTAATTAACCTAAAAAAAACCCTAACGTTTTAAATATTGCGATTACACGCCCATGAGGAGCGATTAAAAGGGAAAGTTTTAAGCGGGGGCGTGGACTGGGAAGGCCTCATTCATTTCGCACCTCTTTCAGGTGAAGAAATGCCAAGAAGATGCTCACAAGATGTTTATTTCGCTAATTGAATTTAATTACACGGCCGAGTGGCATCTTCGAATCGTCGGGCAATTCAGCGCAGCCCGGTGTGATTTAGTGAGGTAATCCCTGAAGCAGTTCCCATCCAGGTGAAGCATGCCGCCGTCGTTGTCACGACACAAAACCCCAGGCCTGTGCCGGAGACATAACTTAAGCACGTTATCATTTTGGGGCATCACGAATTCCATCCCGGTGATATTTTTCACCTTATTTATCTCTTTCAGTTGGCGTTCCTCGGGCGAGTACGCAACTTACCGCGTGCGGCGCGACGACACTGCAGCAACAGGAGCAGTTGGGCGATAAATGTCCCATTAAATTCCATGTACCGAGGTGTGCCGGCCCATTGTCAAAGCGGAGAGTTACGCGCGGTAAGAGAAGATTTTATTGCGGTAATTAAACGAATCTGATTCATTTAATTACAATTGAATTTTTATAACCCAAAACTTAAACTGGAAGCGCGTAGGCTTTAAGCTTTTATATTATAATTCATCATTACCATATTCATAACAACATTACTTAAAATTACTTGCCACTAATCGGCATTACTGAACATTACCCACCATTACTTGTCCATTACTCTACACTACTATTCATTTCTGAGCGCTACTATGAGATGATCTTTATTAAGAAACATTAATCAAGTTAGAATAGATTAGAATAAGAATTTATTAAGTAATGTTCAATTAAACATCTTTATAGTTGTATGTATAGTTAGTCAACTTATTTTCCACTCTCAAATCTGAATTCTAGTTAATAAACGAGCTTTCTTTCAAATTTAGTACCAAATTATTTCAGCTCGAAAATTTATTTCTGTTTTTTGCTACATATAATTTAAAGCTATATTTGATGCATTTTGGAGATTGGCAGTAATTTTCATGAGTCTCGTCGACTCAGCCAGAAGAAAACATTCCTGTATCCTTAAATGATAATTTTGAATATTCTAGAAATCAGAAGTCTAAATGTTCTACAACAATGGACTAAGAGAATAGAACATTGTGGTCCACTAGCAGGGAATTTAAGCAGAGATAATTTTTCTGCACCGATGCATACTGGAAAATATCGCTCGAATAAGAAATCTTTGACAATTTCAATCAGATAAAGTGAGAAATAGAAGGGGTAATCATTAAGAACTTATTTCGAGATATTAGCATTTTTATGTAGTTGCTTATTAAATACCTTATAATATCACTAACCAGATGCACCCTCATATGAACGAAAGCAAAACTCAAGAGTTGTATCCAAGGTGATCTTCAAGTTGCTGTTATTGGTAAGATTATCAGACAATAACTTGTGTATCATCTAAATAGCTAAAAGATATAAAAATATTTACGACTTCCTAATATCATGTCTGAAATAATATAAATACATACTTTATTATTATTTTTTGTGATCACTAAGAAGGCGTAATAAAGCGCTGAGACACCACAGCTAAATGAGACCTTGTGACCCAGAGCTGCTGTAAAACCTTAAAAAGTCACAAGACGAAGCTTTTCATCTTAGACCGCCTTTGAAAGCACCCATAAAAAGAGAAGATGCACATTAAAACATAAAGCCGTTCTCAATTTTTCCGGTGATAATTCCGCGGCTCAATCGCTTTTTTAAGCGTTCACTAAGCCTGTCCTTGCCCTTTTCATATTCAACATCTATTAAAATGTACGCGTAATCCGCGTTTCAAAAATAGAAAAAAAAATAGTTTTCATTTAATTTAAAAGAGAAGCACAATAAAATAAAAATTAATAAAAAAAAAAAATTTTTTTGCGACATTAATTAGCAAGCGATAATATGCGTGCCACGAAAATAAATTATCTCACCACAAAATATGGCCTCTGCTATGCAAAAGGCGATTGTTTTTCAGCGTGCGCATTTTTACGCTTCAGCAACTCGTTAAAGAAGAACATCTTAATTTCGAGGACAGGAAAGACTCCGATGGCTAATTAACAACTCACGTTCTCACGACAATTTTTTGTTAGCCAAGAAAGACTAACACTGAATATTTGGCCAAAAGGGGTATGCTCAGCTCAGTGAGAAGCTGTAGAAGGTGGTAATTAATTTGGAGTATCCTTGAAAAATTCTTGAGCGTGGGCGGAATGAACAAAATTTACAACAAATTGTGTAAATGGAAATTGAAGACATGGTGTAGTGTAATTACACATAAATATACATATATGCACATTTACCACATGATTATGCAATTTATGCGTTTATTAAGGAAGCAGGCCAAACATTAAACTTAAGCTCGGCTTTTTAAGTCGAGTTTTAGGCAAATTAAGGCCCTTCCTTGGCCAGTCTTAACCTTAGTTACGCTTAAGACAGGTTTGAACCAAGCTTAGACTAGGTCTTAACCAGTCTTAATCCGGAAGCGAATTTATCCATCATCCTGTGAGGTCTACATTTTACAATTATTATTTTTAAAGTATGGGTGGTTTCTTTCTCTCAACTGTAGTAAGTAAAACAAAATTAACTGGAATGATATTAAAGAAAATTCAGCTAGATTAGAATTTTTTAGATTACTTCTTATTAGACTGGACTATCAACAATTTCTTACTTATATGTGCTTTGCTAAGAATTCGCTAGGCCTAGAAGTAGATGTTTAAAAAATTCTTTAAAACAAAAACAATTAAGCAATTTTTAAAATATTTGTAAAAATCTTTCAGAGTTCAAAATTCAAATTTTTCTTCAAATCGAAGAACTCTGTGCAAATGAACAAATTTGCACCCACTTGTTGGTTAGACACAAAATAATATTAACAAAGATAGCTCTGCTTCTACAGTTCTTCTTTTCTTTTAAAACAAACGAAAACTATTATCGATTATCACTTTTCTTTTTGTAGAAGCGGAAGTAGTTGCATTGAATTTAAGCTGTGGTGTGCTATTAATTTTTTCTCAAAATAATTTTACAATTAAACTACAATGGGATTGGCTACACCTGTAAGAAATTCAACAAGGATTTCAAAGAGATCAGTTGAAAATCCACCTCCTGCTGAAACTAAAACAACCGAAAATCCAAAAGAAAAAGAAAAACTAAAACAAGATCCAGCTAAGAATACAACGCAAGAAGCGTCCCATAATGAAAATGTAGAAATACCAATTTCATCTCAAAATAAGACTCAGAATCCACCAAAAGATCAGAAAACTGAATTGAAGACGGAAATACCAAATTTATCTCAAAATGCAACTCTCATTCCACCGAAAACTGCAGAAAATCAAAATAAGACAAACACAGAGGTTGAGGATCAAGGCCCAGCTTATGGAAATCAAACCGATGGAACGAATCTAAAACTAACAAGCGCCGACGGAAGGAATCACACCTTAGCCAAAGTCAAGGAACAGTCGGACCTAGCCCCGCACGGTGAGGGTTTCGACGTTCCACAGAAGCCTTTTGACAATGAAACTGATTTCGGTGGTTATAAAAACTCAACTTATATTGGTGACAGACAAAACCAGGACAATTCCGGAATGATAGATCCGTCTGATCAGACCACGTTCTCCAGCAGCTCGAGGATTTTTCATCACGACTACTTTCCGATGGTGCACGTTGTGCTCTTCCTGTGGCTGGCCATCCACATGTATCCGAAAGTAAAGCGCTTCTTCAATTGGGTACGTGAGCAGTTCGAATTATCGAACTATCGGAAAATTCACGGATTTTGCTTATTTTTCAGATACAGAAAAGCCTTACAAAGACTGGCAGGAATACCCGCAGAATGATGAAGCAAAAGAATTAGATGTTCTCTGTTGTTTTAAATTGTTAATTTCTTCTTAATATGAAAATAAAAATATGTTAATATTCGTTCCAAATTAAGGCATTTTAAATTTGTAGATTGAACTGCCCCTTGTATTTTGGTCAACATCCATATAACAATTGTAACAATCTTTAAGACTCCGAGTCCGGCTACAAACACTGCGATTCCATAGGTAAATCAAGGTTGAAAATAATTTTTTCGTAAATTACATTTTCATAGCTTGAAGACTTTACTCGTCTAGCGAAATCTAACCTGAAATAGTTTCTGATTAACATTGATTAATTCCCTCCACACCTATCGCAAAATTAATTTGTCGGCTGTCGGTGAAGTCCTCCAAAGACATCGTTTATCGATAATGCGGCAAGGTGTCGTGCAGCTCGGAACCCTTTCCCACAGATCGCCGGCTAGAGGCGGTGAATTTCAATGCATTTTCAATCGCTTAATTTCCATTAAACCAACAGGCAATTTGCATTTTCCTCAATTTTTCATATATTTTGCGATCGATTGCGGGGGCGGCTGAGTGTTAGAAGCCACACTACGACGCAGCTACGACACCTTTTTACGCGATATTGCGCTTGGTTTTAATCGAATGCAAATTGAGAGTACACCAGACGGGATGTACCTCAAAATCGTGCGGCGGGGCCGCAAAGGGTCCAAGAAATGCAAACGAACCGACCCAAAGTGGCAATCATCGGCTGCTCGGTCTTTGATTAGATCCGCCGATAGTGCGATTGGGCGGTCCGCGATCATCGCGCATAGTGGGTGCTCCGCCGGAGCCCCAATGCAGTTCGCCTCATTGCAAGCTGTACTTTGCTGCACTGAGGATGCGCGGACGGTTGTCCCGCGCTAATTAAATTCGCGCTCCAAAGTAATTGCCACTTTGCAAGCCACTTTCTGAGTGATTTTAATTGAAACGGAATTTGATTGAGTTATTTATCGCCCGCTCGTCCGCTCGACAATTGCACGGTCCGTCCGTTGCAAGTCGTGAGGTATTCTAATTGTAAACGGCGGAATGCACATTTTCGTACCGCATCTTCACCGCCTTAATCTCATTAGGGAAAATCGCGTCGAAATTTTCTTATTATCTTCGACACTTTAGTCATCACGACTAGATATAAAAAAATTTAAATAAAACAAAATATACATGCATATGTATGTTCTATTCTATTTCTATTGGTCTCTCAAATGTGCTGAAAATATAATTTATCGTTCAGTCGTGTCTGATAGTACGGCCAGTAATTATTTTTCGAAGTTTGTTGTCGTGAACTATAGTATAACAATTTTCTCGAATTTCAAAAAAGTATCTGAAAAATCATGGCATAAGTCACACCCCGCAAAATAAACATGAAATTAGGCATTTAAGGGATTTTGGAGCAAATATCCATAAGATATTAAATGTTGCACCATATTTGAAATTATTTATCCCTAATTTAGTATTTACAATTATTTAAACTAAGTACAGGGCATTTAGAAGAACGCTTGTCGATATCAACATTGAATATCTTTCGAACTGTTGATCAGACAAATTGATGCGAAAAATAAGTCTATTAATTTTCGGTCGAATCGAAAGCCAAATCACATTTTGAACGCTACAAACCAGACATTTTAGAATTTAGTGTCTATCCCATTCGCTGCGGAAAGCATATTCAGCCAAATATTCAGCTATTGCCAACTAAGAGTAAACTCGTGATTGGCTGCGATTGTGCTAAGTCTTGGCTTTGGATTCAATGAAAAAAACGAAACACATCCCATTCCTAAAAATATCAATTTAGATGAAAACTATCGTATAATACCATAATAAACAGAGTGATATTTTGGTATTTATCATTTCGAAAATCGATCCAAAAGTGCTATCGAAATATTTTTAATTGTTTGTTATCGCGCTGTGTGGCAGTAGTCAGGTCGCTTCGAAGCCCCAGAGCCCAGGTGCACGAAGAGACAGGAGACCTTCGTGTCCGATTGGGCATTAGGCCGCTCTAGCGCCCGGGTGCTGCTAATTAGCAGCTTCGTCACGGCCGTCTTAAGACTATTACACCTGTCAAACATTTCATCGATCTTATCTGCGTCTGAGACTCGGTGTTTTTTACGCCCGAAACGTTGACGAAAGGCACGAGAGACTGCGCTCGCTGCGGGCCGCCTCGGGAAGGCTAAGCTGGGAAATGCAACTGCTCTACGATGCCTTTTACAGTCGACGAAGGTGTCGAGTTGCCTCTGCCGCTTTGAGCGATGCACCTCTTTATGTTAAATCAATTCGAACTACGTAGTATGCTCATATTTCATACCGGCTTTTGAGACTTTGTTGCATTCAAAATGAAAATGGGTCTTTTTAGGTGGTGGCACCAACGTGGTACCATCGAAACCCCGTTCGCTATTTGCTGATGACACCACATTGGTGCCATATGCAAGTCGACAGTCATTTGCTAAAAACTTTACTATCTGATAGATTAGTGTGACTAGAAAATTTTTTTTTTTTTTTTTTTTTTTCAGAATGTACGAAGGATTAGGTTCGGCTGTGTTTTGTTTAAACTAGTTTATTTACAGAAGAAAGTTATCAGTCAATCTATTGAAAAATTGGCCTTAAGCAGAATACATATGTAATTTCTTTTATTTTCCAAAGATTTTAAAAATCCGCATAGTTTCACTTTCACAAATTTTAATTTTTATGAAACTTTGTACAAAGAATTTGTCATAATTTCCCGGCTTGAGTCAGAATTATTTCGAATTAAGCTTAACTTAACTCGGTTTGAGCTAAACTTAGACCAAATTTAAGCTCGGTTTAAAATATAAATTCATTGGGAGTTTCCAAGGTCATGTCGAATACGGAGACTAATCTCACAATTTGTTAAATTTTTTAAATGGATGCAAGCTAAAGTAAAAGACAACAAAAATTGTTTAAGCAACTTCGAATTGAATGCTGTTTGTTTCACCAAAAACGATAGAGCAGAAATTCGTGCCATTCGAATCGTGCTCCAAGCTCAGCTCATGATTTAAATTTTAAATTGACGAAACCGCAAGATTGCAGAGAAATCTTGTGAATAGCAAACGTGGCTAAGGAGGTCGGACCCCGAATGCATAAAAACCCCAATCCCAAAGCATCTCGCCTCGTCTTATCAAATCAGCTGTAATCAGTTCCCACCAGAAAAAATCAATCAAACCGCGCCCCTTTGCCGCCGAAGTTGCAATTAGCCGGTTTTTTTTTTTTCGAAAGCTACATCCTTAAAAAGATCAGTAAAAAGCGCGACATTATCTCAAAGAGATGCATCGGCATTTCCGGCCGTTAATATTTAATTTATTCGCGCAATTGTAGTAAATCGACGGCGAAGTGATAATTCCTAAAAATAGCCCAGATGCTGGATTCTAACACGTGTGTGTTCGGCGATCTGGAAGTAATTATTAATGCAGGTGGAAGTGGGCAGGTAAAGCTCCGCGGAGCACCTCAGAGCTGAATGGGGCACACCGCCAATAGGACGATGGCGCGTTACCTAACAGCCCGTGGCTACCTGCTAATTACGCGTACTACACCGCACTCCGCATTTGCATATTAAAAGTTTCGCGTAATTAACACAGACGGGTGGAATCATATGGCTGCAATTTATTTCATTTATTTCGAGTACCGCACAACGGTTACTTTTCAAATGCATTAAAATGTCCCCCGGGAGATATTTTTAAATTTAAAGGCACTTCGAGCTGACGCCAAAAGGTGAGATCATTTTATTATTATACCCCTCTGTCAGAGGGTAAAAGTAAATATATTTGTTTTACAGCATTTTCCGGGTTACTCCCCCAACAGTTGAGGTGCAATTTTGTATGCATTAAACTTGTTAGTTTTAATTAGTAGGCGTATACAACAATGTTTCGACCTTAGTTTAGATGCATAGGTAGACACAGGAACGTAAAAAAAAATATAGAAAACTTGGTACACCGAAGAGAAAATCTGAGAATGCCCAGTTTCCTTTCAGCCATATGTAACTGCTACGAAGGCCTTAGAAGTAGAATTTCTAGATTATATTTTGAACTCTATATTAAGCTCAATCCGACATAATTCTGACTCAAGCCGGATAATAAAGTTCTAATTCTTTAACCAGTAGTCCCCTATGTTTGTGTACTAAATGTTATTAAAATCGAATGAGTGTTTGAGAAGTTGTGTAAAACCTGACTTCCATCGTTCTTATAGCGAGAATAAAATACTGATATTATGCAATTTAAAATAATATCTAATGTCTAAAGCACAATAAATCTATAAATAAGAGTATCTTTTCTTTTCGTATTTTGAGAGAATCATGATAAAATTGAAGAACCCTATAAAAAAAAAAAAAAAAAAAAAGAAACCACGGGTTGGTACATCGACCTTTATGGTTGTAGAAAATTTCAAATCCCATTCTTAGAAAAAAAATATGATTTCTCGTTTACATACAGGTAACTTTAAAAATCTGTAGATTATGTGTTACTAACTAGACCCACAAAAGAGATAAAAAAAAAAAAAAAATTTTGTATAAAATCTCGGAAATTAATTTACTATTTTAGAAAAAAACATTCCCGATTTTGCCCTTGACTGTACCTGAAACAGTCGTACCTGGCAGATAAATTTCAAGAAATGCTGGAGACGTGGTGAGCCACCGCAGCCCCTTAATTTTTAAAACTTTTAAAGCAGTAACTTGTTCTTATGGAATTTAGTATTCCATTTATATCACCATATCAAAATAAAGGCTTTTTTTAATTATAACAAAGGGGATACTCTGCGATGAAAACAAGAGTAACCTTCGCGTAATTCGCGTATACACCCTAAACACGTTCGCAAGGCACTATATAATAAAGATTTTAAGATTAAAATAAAAGCTTCGACTTCCATACCTGCTTAAATTAGAAGTTAAATGTAGTTAGTACACCAGTACTTTTCCTCATTGGATGTAGGGATATTACGTCAAAATTTTGAGATTGGGTCGTTTTCTTTCATTAAGGGCCTCCACTTCACTTGCCTTGAGGCGTTTTCTGCTTAAATCTACTTTAAAAGAGAAACAATCGCTTATAATTTTCCAATAATTTACCTTGTTAAATCCGAAAAAAACACGAAACACCAAAATTCGGATAAAGTTGTACTGACCTAAACATAACGTTCCCCGAACTGCAAAATTTAGGTTTATCCCCGGATTTTTCCAGTGCAGACAAATCCTCAAGCCTTTATATTTATATTTTTTAATGCATCTTATGTCGGCGAAAAATTCATAGCAAAATAACTTAAAAACTTAACTTTATCGGCGGCCTCGTGCTGATCGCAGTGAAGGAGCAGCGTCCTTTTATTGCTGAATTGCGTTTGCGTGACAAATAACGCGTAATTCCGCCAAGCCTGATTAAACACTTTAGTGTTAGGGCCGACTGCTAGATGGCGGTAGTGCTTCATGTTGGGTTTCTGTTTAGGGAGAACTTTAGCAAGACACGCGTGTTTAAAAATTACTTTGAAACATATTGCCGTTTTTTTTAATTTATCGCAGTGAAATGAGAAATAAATAAATATGTAATAATCTTTGTATTTCGAAAGAAAACGATTTAAAAAATAAACAAAAATCACTTTTCGTACAGAACCCAAGTTGTTTTGAAAACTAAACAATTTCAAGCCAAGATTCTGTTTTTAAATTGTAATTATAGAAACAGCTCTTTAAAAATCAGAAAAAAAGTTTTAGTTTCTTTTTATTGAAGTCCCAAATCGACGACACAAAAAAGTATATTTATTTAAATGTTCTGTTTCTACCCTGTCCCAAAATGAAAAAGTAAAACAATCAATATCAATTTTTTCATACGTTTATTAAAAGAGACAATATACATAATTATTTGCATTTTTCATTTTAACCTGAATCTCTTAAAATTTTGCTACAGAAAGATGTACACCGTCAATATCCTTGTTGTTCCATTTAATGATTTAAATTCGAAAAAATGCCTACTTACATTGCAAATTCAGATGGTCAAAATGAGATATACACATGTCTTTTGTTGGAAACCCATCTTGAGTTAAACAAATTGAAATCGCGTAACGATTCTCTTTTTATACAACCAGCCAACCAACCGCAGAGCTAATGGCCCGCTTCCTTAAACCCTCTTAGTCCTTAGTTCTTTGCACGTATGAACAAATGCATTTCGCTAGTAATTATGTTCACATCTTAAAAAAATCTTAAAAACTTTACGATCTGTTTAGTTGAACAAGGATGAGTATTTTTCTCCAATGTGAGCATAGTTCGTGTACCCTAAATAATTACAATTTTAGCGGCAATTTATACAACACGAGTTATTTTTTTTAAATTCACTCGACAGGAATAATGGATTGAATCTCTTCATTCTCTGCTATCTTTAAATACGAGAAAATAAATAAATAATCAGCGAAAATAATTTCTAGAATTGTCCTTTGGCGATATTACGTATTATTTTACAATTGTTGCGATAGAGCTATGAAGCTATGACGCTATTTACAAGT
This sequence comes from Eutolmus rufibarbis, assembly GCA_963920795.1. Taxonomy (NCBI): domain Eukaryota; kingdom Metazoa; phylum Arthropoda; class Insecta; order Diptera; family Asilidae; genus Eutolmus; species Eutolmus rufibarbis. Next base: position 44,485,270 of record OY987206.1, read on the forward strand.
CAAGAGAATTGCAATAATAAAAGTATTTGAGTATTTTTGTTTTTGTGATTTTTTTTTTTTTTTTAATTTCATTTATAATTTTTCCCCGATGAATAACTTACATACAAACTTAAGAATTGCCGGAAACTCTTTCGGAAACATTATCATTTTTCTCGTTCGATGTTCGTTTAAAAACTTCTCAAGAAAACAAATGGCATGCTGCCTTACTTTATACAAATTACGCCTCTAAGTGAATGTAACTCATTTAAAAATTTGGAAAACACCTAAAAATCTTCACTTCGTGAGCCAATTTCTTAGTATCATTTCAGTTTCTTTACTTACACAACGTTACGAATTTTTATGAATATTTACAAATCTTGAAGACTAAAAAGAATTATGTATTAAAAATTGTAGGCAGCGAAAAACAACTTGGCGCCCTATTCACCCTGTCTGTTATTTTTTTTTATAATTTTTTCGCTTCGACTAGAAACTGCCAATGACTAGAAAATCTGCTAAATTGCAGATACAAAACACTTGCGCCAAAATGTTTACGAGAAATATCAACAAAGGATATGATGACTTAAGTACAAAAAACGACTAGGAAGTAAGTTTACACTGCATTGTGTTCTTTTAAAATTTCTAAAACTGTTCTTGTCAATTGCACTAAACTAAATTTAAACAGTTCTTATCCACCCGAAGGCTGGATTTTATTTTTTATCGAAAAGTACAGAGATATTTCAATCTAAAATCAATTCGTTCTTTACAGGAGACTAGATTTTGATCTGTGAAAAATTGTATAACTTCATCGGGATCTGAGGCGCCACAAAGATTTAGTTTTATGATTTTTGTGCTGAATTTAGCAGATCCTTCTCCTGCATTAGCTATTATATCTGATATTCTGCTTGCTCTCATGTACTAACAATGAACCCAATTATTTCAAGGAATAGTTTCAATTTTATAATGTGACAATCCACATCCAAAAATCTTCTGGAGGGGCTTTTAATCCAATAAATACGCCAAATGCATAGATGCTGCTCTCTGTTCCATTTGTGACAATTTCAAAATTTTAAGAACTGTTTAATTAAAATTTGAATTTATCCTAAAAATCATTGATGATGTAATTAAAATCCTTAACACACTTATTACACGTAAAATGAAAACAAGCCTCTTTATATCCTAAAAAGAAAAATTGTCCTACTTTCTTCTGTTCTGTTCTCTTCACTTATTTTCTTTGCTCATTAATTTCTTTTCTTATAAAAACAAAGTATTTTCTGTCCTTAAATATCTCCCAAGATAGAAAATAAAAATATTCAAAACAAATCATTTCAGGTACATACATATTTACACACGTCCAACATGTTCTTTTTTTTTGGTTTTGGTAAGTCGAACTACTTTGTTTCTTGTCCTTTGGCTTGAATCTGATATTATAAAAAAAATTTTTTGGTTTTTTGACTAGAGACAGTATTTAAATAAATAAATTATGAATAAATAAATAATTTAAACAATTTCAAGCTAAAACAAAAAAATAATATTAATTTAAATAAATAATAAATTGCATAATAAATTAGGCGGAATATAAATAATCTCTCTATCCTTAAACCTATTCACTGCCATTTGATTTATGTTTATAAACACATTTCATTTACGACAGCTCCATGACCTGCAAAAAAAAATTAGAGTTAGTTCCTTTTTCAAAAATTTCAAGATACTTCAAGAAAGTATAAAGACATAAAACAGAAACGCCGATACGATAAACATTTTTTGAAACAATGATGATGAGCAATGAGACTAATGGAAACAATAAATGAAAACGGCAGAGAGGAAGACAATTGAAAAGCATGACACAAACAAAAAGCGAAGATATTTGCAGAGGGGCCATACGTCTAGTAATTTTAAGTAAAATAACTTTCTCGAAATGGCTGAATTTGCCATCTCTGACGTATTTTTGATTTGCAGTTTTCGTAATTAAATAATATCAGGGTACACCACATGAAATCAATATTTTTTTAAAATGCGAGTCCTTTTCGGGTATTACTTTCAACGACATCTAATAAGTTGTGGTTGTGAACTTAAATTGTGAGGCTATCGCATGTTCACTAACTGAAGATATGCCTTCCTTTAATCAAAAAGCAAAGTCTGATAATTATCTGTTTTGCGATAAGGTTACCTTATAATGGTCATTAAAAAAAACGAATCAATTCAGATCGTTGAATTACATTCATTCATTCATTTGATTCGTAATCGCTTATATTATTTAAGTAGGTTTTGTATAATACAAATATTATTGTATGACCAAATTCCGAAAATTAGAAAATATTTGCCAAAATCTTTAGTGTATAAGTAATTGAACGAACAAAAACCAACACCAAAAAAGAAATTTTTACCAAGTGTAGGGTCTATAATAAATATTTATGATTAGTTAATCTAAAGCTAAAGTATGGATATCGATTTATTAATTTTTTCAGATCAGATCTCTCTTTTACATGATCTTTCTTTTTAATAATATGTATTATAATATATATTATTATATATAATTGCCTGAAAGAATAACATCAAGATTAACTGACGCTCTTAGACTTTTGGCTTTTGATGTAAAAAAAACCCATTAATTGTGGAATTTAATTTCTTGGCTAAATGAACGATGTTATTAGTGTAGTTTTTTGGAGAAATTTGCAAAATTATAGAATTTGCTTTTTTGACACAATTAAAAAAACTTAAGTCAATTAATATTGTTGCAGAAACTGTATTGTGAGGTAAATAGTAAAATTATATAAAATTTAAAATCTTTATAATTAGTAACGAGTATAAAAAACTGCAGTTTGACGATAGATACTTTATCAATATGAAAAAAAGAGTTTTTCCACTTAAAGCATGCTTGTTGTAGTTTTATACTTTTTTGTGCTTATTTGTATTAACTATACCAAAGTTAATAAATAAACTAGATAAAAGGAAGGCATTGTTTCTTAAAAACGACTACCCTAAATACATCAAATACATATGTTTACGAGACAACTTCATAAGCTCAGACTATGTGGCGAGATGATATTAACACATTTGATATAAAGAAGAGAACTTGTACAGTGGAAACAAATTCAGGCCCTTGCAACTGCCTTTCAGGAACAGTATAAGTAGATGTACACATATACACAATTATCAAAGCTTCTTTTAGATTGGCATATGATTAAGTGCACAACTACTAAAGTGAAAACAGGTATTAATTATCTCACCTTACTTTGTAGTTGACCTTAATGCTCTATCATTGCCTCTTCACTCTTAACATTACTTGTGATTGCTTCCATTGCCTTTGTAAGAACGGTAGCATCCTTAAGACTAAGTACCTGCAATACTTGGGGTTCTGAGCCAGGTGGTCCTTGAATCATCATTTGGTGCATTCCTGGTGACACAGTTATCGTTTCCATATGGTCTCCGTTTTCCACCTACACCATAGTTAGCAAGCGTGAAAATAAAAGATATATTCATTAGTTTGCGTTGGATCCGGTTTGGGCAAACATTTTTGGTTGGAATTTTAAAATAATACGTACAGTTGTGGCAGCTACTCAAAATAAAATGTTTAAATTTTATAAATAAAGAAAATTCAACAAAAAGTGTAAACACAACCTGAAATTATACAAAAGTATTCAAATAATATAAATTAAAGAAATCAATCATTTCGAAATTTCTAAAAATTATGCGAACAATTGCAGGTCACACAGATTTGGTGGAGCTATTTTCTTATTTAGTTAAAAGAACTGAGTGCCTTTATTGATTCAAAATATTGTGCTTACTTAAATTGGTTTTCCTGTAGCAATGGTTTTCTACTTATAATAAAACCATATTAAAAAACAAACACAAAATAAAACGAAAAAATAATACAAATTTTTCTTTATTTGCATTCAGAATGTGTAACTACAAATCCAAATAAAAATAACATAAAACAACAATTAACTGACCAGACAATCACAAAAAAAATCCAGGAAACAATGAAATATGTTGTAGTAATTGACAAAAAAAAACTGCGATCCGAAACGAGCATAGACAATTAAAATCTTTTGCGATTAATTCCTTCCACTTCTTACTTTCTTACTAAGTAAAAGAACTACGCGAAACTCCATTTCCCTCTTCTTCTTTTTTAATTTCTTCTCTCTACAAAAATATTGAACATCTTATTGCTGGCCTTAGATGTCTTCTGGTTTATTAATTAAATGGTAAAGTTATCAATAAATAGATATAACAACGGCAGGTAAAATAAATATATTTGGTGATGGTCAACTTCGTTTAACACGGAGGGGGCCTTAGTTTAAACGATTTAAGTTAATTCCGTTAAAAAATCACATCACAACACGAAAATCTAATTAAATTGTACTAAACATCCAGTTATTTTCGAATACAGTGTACCAAGTACAAGTTATTCTTATTTACAAAACATTGCTATGAATTTGGAATTGTGCCAGTATTTTAAGAGTTATGAGAACCTATTTTGGATAAGAATTTCTAGCTGTATTTGTTTATTTCCACGATCTCTGCAGACAGTGCAGAAAAAATTAAGTGGACCAGTTTTTCTAATTTCTGATAAATTATTTATTAAAAAAATTTTAATTTCATAACAATAGTATAACTCGCTTAATTTCACTTTAATAAAGAAAATTGTCTTGACAACTCGTACCAAAGGTTATAAGGACTTGTTTAAATCCATTAATCGATACAAAATCAATAGCAATAAAGCCTATCGCGAGGCGAGAAAAAGTTCACAACCAAATACTTAGTTGAGGCTGTCTACAACAATGAAAATATTATCACTAAGAGAAAACTATAGCTGATTAAAGTCGGACCTAGGTCGGAACCTTGATTTATCAGATACCAAGGCTTGACTTTACTATTTGAGCAAAATTGTTCTCCGCCCCTGTACCGTTTATTGTTTCCAAATTTTCAAAATTATAACTATTACTATGCGAAGAACATTTTAATGCAAATTTTCTTCAACTTTTCAGAGACCATGTATGTTTTATTAACAACAACACTTTAGCCTTGTGTCATAAAAATCAACGCGGCTATTCTAAACTTATAGAATTTTCTAAAGGAAAATGTATATATTTTATCTATTTGCAAAATTCTAACAAATAATTAAAAAAAAAATTGTATTTAACACTTTTAAAGTTATAAAGAGATAAGTAAATATTATATCTTCCTAATTATCAGGAACCCATCAAAACTTTAAAACTGACATACCAGATATGCTTTCTGTTGTAAATTTGTAACCACTCCGTCCTCAGGTAATTAATATCCACACAAAATAAAAGGAGATTACCTTCTACTAACTCTCAACTTTACTACCAGAAATATGCTTTTCAATCACTGTAAACCAGTAAATTCATTTATAACAAAATTAGATATTCGCTAATCGTTACCCTAAGCATTTAATATTTTAAGTGCATCCTCAAACAATTCAATAGCTCTGTTACAATTCCAAATTCACCTCAAGCTCTAAAGTAATCTTATAATTACGTTTCGAAGAAATTAAATTTCCACTATCAACTGTATAAAACTTAAATTGCGTTTGGTACTTTTTATTAGCTGCGTCCAATTTGACCTGGTACATACCCTCTATACTTACAAGTAGAAGGAACTCTTCACTAAACAATCGTGAGGCGAGATAAGATAGATTGCACACTCATAACAAAGTCTGCCTTCCATAACTTAAAAGCATTCGAAATACAGATTCTCCCACATTATTCTATTTTTTGGTTAATACTATATGGTGCCACTACGAAGCTGCAGTCGTATGGGGTCTTAACTGCTCAGCACATTAAAAAAATTGTCACATTCTCGCAAAAATCTTATATGGCAACAAAAGCAAATAAAACAATTATTTCGAGATTACAACACACTCTAGCTGCAGCATTCTTAGATAGCACGATTAAAGGTGCTAAGGTACTAAGTCAACGTTCTTCATTGTATAAATGACTAGATAAATTCCACTGGCAAACTAACCTAATTAAATTATACTTTACTTCTTTCCAGATATTTTCACTGACTTAACCCGTGTGAAGCATGGCTCACATCAGAGCTACACACATTTCTATTATTTTGTAAAGTCAGTTAAATTAAAACGTACTTAAAATTCTACCCTTAACTTTTATTGCACAAGCATCTACTCCTTTTTTGGCGAAGCTACTTCAACTTTAATAGACATCATTTCAACCACATCCGACCCGGAACTTTCCTGATTCTGTCCTACCCCCTCAATATTACAAATTCTCGGCCTCTGCTCGTCTGACCTTTTTCCCTGCATTGTCTGCTTGCGTTTCTTGCTGAGTTTAACAGGGGACGAAGATCGCAGATTATTGTTTTGACTACTACAATTATTGTTATTATTATTGTTTAGAAACAATTTGGCTTGGCCAATATTCTGACTAGAATTCAACTGAAAACGAAGCGGGTGATTTTGAAAAATGGCACGAATTACTTTCCCCGTTGCGCCACCCTGCATGGGGATGGATGGAAAACTACTTGGATTATTGGAATCTACCTGCATCGGTGTAATGCACACTGTCCCGTCGCTATTTGAATGTAACTGCTGAATGTTAGCTACCATCGTCTGATACATGGACGCCGAAACTGGCACTGTTATCATGCTACTTACTGACACTGGATAACCTAAAACGATGGAATCAATTCTAGTGAGTGTTGTGTTTAATTTTATTATTCAGTACCTTGACCGTCTTCGCCAGTGATAATTAATTGACCATCTTGAGCTAGAGTCGCTTCGGTAAGGTCGACAGTCATATTTTCAGTGTGTCCATTAGCATCTGTGAGGCCTTGAACTGTTTGAATTGTGGCTCCCGTTTCACCTTGTGCCGTTGTATGGAGCTGTTTTTTAAAAGAATGTTGTCTAATTTGCTAAATTAATCAAATCGTTTTTAACAAACCGTTGCAACACCTTGCACCTGAGCAGTTGTTCCGTCTGGAAGAGTGATGATTGGATTATTTGGATCTACTTGAATAAGTGAGACAGTTCCGTCCGCGTTCTGGATAGTTGACAACACAGTTTGTGTGTACTGCAATTAAAAAAATTTTTTATAAGATTCTTCTGCAAGCTAAAAAAAATTGGCAAACAACAAAATTCAAAAATATAAAACAATATGGACAAATTAGAAAATTAGTATATTGAGCAGCGGTAAGTAAAAATGTAATCATTACACAGAATTTTAGGCTTACTATGGTCCTCCCTATATACCAATCATTTGCTGGGTCTAACGCAAAAATAAGGAAATGACGATGATAATCCAATTGGAAGTAAGTACATTTTAAAGTCGCCAGCATATTATTCTACCGCAAATCTAAGACACCCTCACTAAAACTATAAAGGCCTAAAGATGTTAAATTTAATGGTGAATCTGATCCGCATCTTATTGTAATAAAAACCAGCTAATGTTAAATTCTATGGTTTTGTATATGTACATAAACATTTGCAGATCGATGCCTTAGGTAGCCTAACTTCCGTAAAAACCTTATTTTGTATGCAAGATTCTTTCATAGTAGAACTAGAAATATTTGTTCCGGACATCTACTTTTAATTTTCCTAACTAAGAGGTAAAACCCGGTTTCTTTCCACTGAACTTAGTATTTTTAGACATTTCCGTAGTTACACCTTCGCCTTACCACTGCTTCGCACTCAAGGTAAAGTTAAATCACAGACAACAACAAAACGGGTATTTTTTTTTTCAAAAAGAAGAACAATCATTCGTACTGAATGTAGTGACAAACAGTGAGCAGAAAATATGAAACTCAAAAAGCAAAACAGTCCGTAAAACAAGTCAGAGAGGGGAGGGGGGAAAACCAAAATTGAAAAACTGGGAGAAGGGTATGAACAAAATGCAAACGTTAGTAACGATAAGTGTTAGTACGAACATCGACGTCACTCAAAGTCATCGGGTCGAGGCAAACCTGGGCGTTTGCGATCGTTTGCGCTGCATTCGATTGCATCTCGATCTTTCCGCTCGATCCATTAGACTGTGTCACGTTTGAATTTGTATTAACAATTGACCCAGAACTGTGAATCTTTAGTACTCCGACCTAGACGAAATGCCGTAAATATTGGGAGGGAAAATTTACGTGAGATGAGTACGTGAATTTAACTAGAAAAACTGACTTTAAAATGATTTAGTGAAGCTACTTACATTATTATTGGCGGTTGAGGTATTGGTCGTGGTTGTTGTTGAAGCACTGTTCACCATTTGCTGAACTTTCTCTTCCTCATCGGAGAATGTGGGCAGTAGATCTTCACGGCCGTGATATCTGTAGCAATTAATAACAATTTTCCTAAGGGCGTGTGTCCAACTTATCTGAAATTCAGAGTTTAAATGATATTGAAAAAACACTTAAGTCGGTCATCTACCTTCTGTTTCTCCTCCTCTGTCCGCGCGTCCATTCTTACATTAGCCCAAGGAAGCTCTTTCGGCCACCAAGGAGGACGTGTCGACTCCCTGCCCCAACCCGGCTTTCCTCTTCCAGTGGAATACTTTAACATGAGTGGGATAAATGCCCTCAATTGTGCTTGAGTCATTTTTTCCACAGGTGTTGGGATACCGTCTATGATTAAGGGTGGAAGCTCAAAGAGTGAAGGATCTTCTGGTGGTGGTGCTGGCGCCTGTTGTGCCAGCGCAGTCTCCAACTCCTCCATAACAATACTTTTTAAATTTCGTACAACATCTTCTAGAGGTTTTGCCCCGAATACTTTGTAGCTAGTGTTTGGTTTCCCTGGCGTTGCAACAAGCACGATCGCCTGCTGTCCAACCCGTCCGGTGAATTCGAAAATAATCTGTCTTAGTTTGCGCAGTAGACGATTTTGCTGTCTTTTTCGGATAGATGGATTCGTTTCAAACGAATGGGGTCGTTTACGTTTTTTCGCTGATGCTATCGCAGCCGCAGCAGCAACACCGACTGGTCCAGCTGCTGCTAATTGTGAGGTAATTTCATCTCCCATCGACATGTTGAGAAGATCTTTTCCATCTTCATAACCGCTCCCAGGACTACTCGGCGGCTCGTCATCGTCGTCATCGGACTGACCACTTATGAGACCGTCTTCGATCATTTCGATTTTGTAAGTTTTATTATTTACTGTGGTCGTGTGGGTGGTTGTGCTCGTTGTTACGGTGGATACGTTCATTTTGCTTACGTTTTACTAAATACTACACTAAAGTAGATAGTACTTTTTCTTTGGTTTCAGTCGCAGGGTTACTCTGCGCTTGGATTTATTCCTTCTCTCAAGTTTAAAACTATTCAAGGATCTGAAATTAAGATGACACATCTTCTAGAGTCTAGGTAATTCAATTACATACTTTAATTTGTGATGGCATTTGTGAGTTTGGGTCTAAATAAAAAAAAAAAAGTACGGAGGGGTTTTCTGAACCACTGATTTCGAATTTATAATTCAGCTTTGAAGATTCAAACTATGGTTTTTAAAGGGTCTTATTTACAGAATTTTTACAGAAATATATCCTTGAGGTTTCAAATGGTCACTCATATCCAATCATACATATTTGGAAAATATATATGCTGGATTCTAGTAAAGGATGAAAATAAGGACTACCTAATACGAAACGAGGATATTCGTATCGGCTCATGTAATAGAAGCCCCAAGAACACTTTGTCTAGAATTAAACACAAAAAGAGTAGAGAACTCAAAAAGGACCTGTTTACTGTTTGTTAAAGCGTTACTGCAGGTAATTATGGGACAGACTCAATGAGATTCCAATTAGACTTCAACTGGAATCCAGACCTACGGCGCGGCATATGAGGGGTCCAGAGGTTGTTCCAAGGGAAGGTAAGTAGACCTAAAATAAATTTTCTGTGAATGGCAGCGAGACTTAAAGGAAAAAAATCGATTGTACCCACACGTCTACCCTCCTGAAAACCCCACTCGTGCCGCACAATCGTTCTGAGCACCCTCCACGGGCTTACAATGCAAGGAAGCCAAAGCAACCCCTTTGTGAGCGCCGCAGTCGGCCCGACACGCTCGATTCACCCTCGTCGAAAGCAGGCGCACCGACCCCCTTTTATTGAACGCATGCAAAGCGGAATTAACAAGATCTCGCCAGGCAGGAGAGGAAAAAATCGATCCCTCTCGTTATCTAGTCACGCATGCACACCTCCACAGGCCAAACTGCAGCCAGCTCGGGCTGAGAAGGAAAGGGGCCCCATTGCATACACGCTCAGCTCAGCACCCGCTTTGCGTTCGCGACTTATCACAGACACAAAAGGCACAGCGGGCGAGTTTGTTGGCTCGACGTAAAGATGGCCCCAGACTTGCTAGGGCGCAAGGGACAGGGCGGCAGGAGCAGCCCTTATCTACCCCCTGGGGCATGATAAGGATTTCTGCAAAAAATCGAACTTCTCACACAAAGTGCTCGGCTAAATCCTGAATAAAATTGCCAAAAATTCGCACTTGTTTTGAACGAACGCAAAGACTGCTAGAGTCAGAGACGTCCCAAAAAACACACAACGGGGCCCTGACAGCCCCGAGGGGCGATCGTCGAAAATAAAAAGTCCGTCGTCCATGCACGAAAACGAAAAATTCTAACAAGTGAAAATCGGCCCGAAACAAAACATAAACACTGGGGGGACACACGAGCGGATGATTTTTGTTTGGCACGGCGCATAAAGATGCACACCACGAGCCCCCAGCCCCCGTGCCTGCGCTGGCCGTCCTCCTGAGGCCGTGCAACTTAGAGGAAAAATTTTTCTCCATCAGCGGAAAAGGCGACGACCATTTCACGCGTCCACGCATGGGGCCCCCAGGACAGGAGGGCGCCGCGATTTAATTCCCCAAAAGCCCGGAGGTCCCGTCAGGTGTGCCGGCGGTCGCTAAAATTTAAGAGGCGGCGATCGGGGCATCCACACGGATTTTCGTGCCCATCAAAGTAAAATAAGAAAAATAGAGCAAGCCCAGTTTCGAGTCTGGCTGTCACGACTGCGTACGCACCTGCGTGTGGTTTTTAGCGAATTTCCACTGTTTTAGCCGCTTAACGCGTACATTGCGCACAAATTCAAACACTTTTCGACTGTTTTAATTAATTTTTGGACATTTTCCGACATTTCCCATTCGTTTTGAACGCGAGCACGAAATACGCCACACTTGACTGCGAGGAAAATGCATTCGACCAACACATGGCCACATCGATCGTACACAGTCACTGTAGGGCTTTGTAAACATTTGACGATGTTTGCATGTATTCACATGTACTTCACCCGCAGGGGGTGGTTTTCTAGGGGGAGAGATTTTTCTATGCTTTCAAAGATGGACGCCGAGCGTAGCTTTCATGGGGTGCATTTCGCCCTCCCCTTTGGTTATCGATTCGATAGAAGTTGCCTTCTGCCACTAGAATTCCACCCGTGTTGCGTGATTCTCGTGCAGCGGCACTGGAAAAGAGAGTCCATTCGTTGCACTCGAGGGGTTTTAAACGGATTTTATTTTTATTTTCAATTCCGCATCAATTTTAATACTCAAATTCAGGAAATTCGCAATGTTTCTCTCTAAATTTTCAGGCGCAGACAAAAACTCTAAATCTTATCTTGCTTTGGTAAAAGATCGAACATAGCCCAACATTCTGAAGTGACAGTTGCCGGAAGTGCAAATTTCCGTTAAATCACTTCAACATTTTATCAGTGGTGGCTTATGTATTTTCTAAACAAAATTCGTACTAAAACTTATTTTTGTTACACCCGAGGCGATGTTAAAAGTTCTTTATAACCATTAACTGACTTGGAGGATGCCTCATCCGATTTCCATCCGAAGGAAAAAAAAATTTTAAAAAGTAGCGGTGAGGGCGGACTGTTTGAAATTTTAAATAAAAATCCCTTTTTTTATTGAGAATTGTAAGCTGTAAAGATCAGGAATATTTGTCTAGCATCTAAGTATTTTCTTCAAGCAGAGAGGAATTTTTATCGGCTTATACATATAACGAAAAACTCAAAAACCCGGCGGGCAGTAGAACTCAAACAATTTTTATTCGATGAACTTGTAATTTTAAACCAGCTTCTTAGATAAATTATTTACTGAAGTATGTATATAAATACGATTTTATGATCGATTAACAATTAACGATTTGTATAAACAAAATGAAGCCGATTCTTCGTTGAAAATTTGAATTTTTTTCAAACTGATACCAAATTTGCTACAATTAATAGTTTTTAATAACCGTATGTACTTCAGTAACAAAACTCATGCAAATTATGATATGTATCATATATACATATTAAATCCTCGAAATCTTGTATTGATCGCTTTATTGATAGAGTCGCAAAAAATTCACAATAAACCTCTTTTTTAGGGTCAATCAGATATTATCCCGTAAGAATAATTTTCGCTGAAAATATTCGAGGCAAAAGTTTACTATTGTTTATTATGCTCAGTAAAAACTATTATTATTATTATGTTATTCAATTACCTAAAAGTTAATTCTCACCCATGGGATGGAAGAAAATTAGACTTGTTTTTAACAGGTCCTGTCCTGAAGAGGCTGTTAATTTTTACAGAGCTGAATTGCTGCCTACTGTTGCCCCAAACGTGATTAATCCATCTAGTTACTTCGTATAATTTATATACGTATATCATGTCAACAACTTTTCTAGTTAAATCTTAACGTGTAGATAGCCCTCATGTCAATTTTTATACCATGTTTTAAAAATAACGACTCATGAGCTTATAATAAAAATTCTTTAAAAACTAATATTTACTTATATCGAATAATTTCTTGTGCGACGGATATTTTCCGCGAAAAAACAAAACTCATTTAGCTTAGAATTTGAAAACCCTATAATTTTCTATTAATATGCATTTGTTGTGTAAGTCGGCGCTCGAAATGGAGCAGTACAGATTTAAAACACGGTTAACATTTTTGTTTTAAAAATATTAAATTTGTCACAGTCATAATTCTAAAATCGAAATATAAACAAAATAATATTTTTTTCTTTTGGAACAACCAATAATGGGGATAGTAAGAGGTTTTCCTTCACTAGGTTAAGTATGTAGGATAAGAAAAATCATGAGAGAGTAGGGAGTGTGGACCCTTCTTTTATATCGTGGTGGATATCAGAAGGATCACAATATAGGTGTATATTTCCAGGGATAGATAAGTATGTATTTGAATATCGAAAAAATGTTGTTATGTTTATTTTCAGTTAATATAAGAACTAAAATACTGTTAATCTTTCATATTAATTAAAATTCAATATTCCGCAAAATGTTCACGCCTCTATAGATGACACTTTTATTTTTATTTATTATTTTATTCCATTACATCTACAACGCAGATACTAAGTAAAATTGAAGTCATTAGTATTATGAAAATATTTTTAAAACATTGAAATATTCACCAAAATTGTTATATTTGGAAGATATTACAAGATCCTTTATTATTCCTTACCTTCAGAACAATCAAAATTGGTACAACACCTCAAACATAGCAAACACAAAACTATTTTAGATATAGAAACCCGAATATTTCTATATTTTACAAAATTTAATAACTCCACAATAATCCAATATCTGATGGTAATTTGTTTTTCTGTTGAATCGAAGATCACAAAAAAGCCCTTCATGTGGCAGCTAACACTTAAAAAAATTAGCTAGATGCCCAATGATGGGCCGTGTTGTAATCCGGTTTTTAACAAAAAAATTGGTTTTCCACAAAATCAAAAATCAAAAGTCAACTTTAATATTTCAACCATACTTCCTAACTCCAGAAACACGAGAACAAAATATCCGATGCCGATGTTGTTCACGATTTCAAGTCAACTGGTCGAATATGAAATTTTTGCAGCAACATTTTCCTTTTATATTTGCGATAAAGAGCCACAGCCCTTGGTGATAAAAACATTGCGGTTAACCGCCACTGCCATAGACCTTTTTTCCATTCTGGTGCTACGTTATCGGGTGGAGATTCTTCTGAAAATAACGAATTCAGGGAAATAAATTTTTTAAAGCAAAAAAAGGTATTAGCTGAATTGTTGTGGAAATTCATCAGAAATATGTTGCAGCTAAGCTTATCTGGAGGAAACCAATTTTTAGTTTCATCTGCCTGTTGTATCTTTTAAGAAGCTGGTAGTAACATATGCTGGACAACTGGAAAAATTTGATTAAAATAAAATTGGCTTTTATCTTAGCGTTATCGTTATTTTCAGCGGTTAGCGCTGTAATATTTTAAAAGTCCCACTAATATCTCTTTAAAGTAACCGTTAAGTAGCACGATGTTATTTCGAGTATCAGAAATAAAAATATTTTCAAAACTTAACTAGCTGATGGTGGTTCTCAACATATTATTAAAATGTTTGTTAAACGAAGTTTTACGTTTTTGTTTTAGTTAACAGATAGGATATATTAATTCTAAATTAAATAAAAGAACTTTTAAGTTTTAAGTATTATACTAAAATACGTAGGTTTCGATTAACGTTTAAATTTAAAAATGTATCGCATTATTGCCTTAACGGATGTGGCCAGTAAACATAACTCCCATGAGGACTTAAACCAAGCAGAGATTTTTAAAAGCATAAGTGTTTTTGGTTTTACTTTTGTAAGAGTTATTTCTTCCTGAATTTCAAGGTTTTTTAGGTCTTCAAAGGAGATGTCCTTTCCAGTACGCTCTAAATGGCAGCGAAATTTAAAAGACTTGGCTCCACTGAGCTTATCTTCCATCATAAATATGAATCATTACCAAAAAAAAACAAAAAACATACAGAAAATATTATGAACAACAACAGTGTAGAAGGCCATTTAGCAACTAATCAGGGCAGCATACATTTAAGAGATAATTCTCCGGAAAGTGTGCCCTCCATTGCAGTTTTGAATTTAAAAAAATAAATATATAATGAATATCCGCATAATGGAAATAAACTGAGAAAAAAATCCGATGATGCCAGAACGGCAAACCAGATAATCACAGAGCCGGAGGAAAGCAGCCAAGTGGTCTGCGAAAATCAATGCCGACAAAAAACATCCAAACAGCAGCCCAAAAAACTGACATTCAATAGTAAAGTCCTCGTTTATAGATTTTTCCCATCCCCTTAGTAGGTCACGTGCGACAGCCACACCGACGGCAGCCTTCTTCAGATATTCGCATGTAATTGCGCTAATGACTATCCATTAATCGACCACTTCCAATACATCACGCCCTTTTCAGCCAACAAATTCTAACTGAGGAAATCAAGCCACTACCTAAATAATAAGTAACTGGAAAATTGTAAATAAACAATTTATCGGTTTTCTAGGGCACCCCATTATAAAGCGACTAAGCCGTCTTCCGGTCGTTGAGGCAGAATTTCTTACCATTTAACGACAGAGTTGCACTGCACATTTGATAAAATTTTAATTATAATCACTGCAATTCACGTTGAATAGGTGTATTTACTTGGGAATTTTCTGTTTTCATCAGTTTCCTCTTGGTCTATTTTTGCCGACCCCATCAAAATCACAACAAACACACGAGGTGGAAATGAGGGATGCGCACGTACACATCATTGCTGCAGGATGTTATAATTCAAGAAGTCGAACGATGTACTAGATTTAGGAGTTTTATCTGAATAGAAAATCAACATTATTTTCAAATTGAAAATCCTCCCAACTGCAATGCTACACAAAAAAACAATCATTCCAACTTTTATAAAATAGCAAAATTTTAAGGTACTTTGTAAATCCAGACAACTTATTCTTGCATTTAATTATCAACAGTGGTCTAAAAACGGACTCCTGTGGGACTAATCCATACATAGAATACTTTTTGAGACATCTACATTTTTATATATGTACTTAGTTCTCTACTGGCACGAATTTCAGACCTTTTCTTTAAAAATAGTATAATGCTAACCGAAAATATAAGAATTTCAGTCTGTTTTCCTTCCTTAAACTTAAAAATATTTAATTGACTCCTAAAGTTAATTAACTTTTTACTGAATCGTTGAAAATCTTTAACTAAATATTTCACACTGAAGCGAAATTATATGATATTGATATTAAATTTTAAATAATACAACTTAATCAATATCAATTAGTTCAAAAATAAAACTTAACAAGTCAACTTAAAATAATAATTAATTTGTAAATGTTATGAGATTTGAAGTTAATGATTATCATAATTTGGTAAATACTTCGTTTTCTTTGAAACGTATTCGAGATCTGTCCCTGTTCAATTTTTGCTTTTATATTATGTATAGGAAGAAATGGATTAAAAGATACATAAACATAGTAAAGGCCGAGACTTAAAAAAAGTTAATGTTAATTTATTATAGGATTTCATTGAAATGCCTTAAATTCATTAAAAAGAAATTTTATTCTATCACAAGTGTACACATATAATGAAAGTAGTTGATATTCTCCAAATCTGCTTCGTTTCGAATTTTTTACTTCTGCCTTTGGTGTGAATAATAATAAAAATAAAAAAAATGCTCAAGAATTTTGTACTTGGCGTGTTGCAATAAATAGCGCAGAGAAAATCCGTCTCCATCTCTTTTTGTCTTCAATAAAATTATCGAGTTAATAACAAAGCTTGCCAGAAAGATGATGATTTGCTTGAGAGAAGAAAAAAACGTTCACGATGAAAATGTTGTGACTAATAAGAAAGCGATGCTTCCCGACGACAAGCAGCAAGCAAAATTTTAAGCTAGAGCTTCAGCCAGTAATCTAGGAGTAAGGCGTACGGGGGTTGACATTTATCATTTCCGTGGTGCTGTAAAGAAATGAGAGAAAAACATAGATAAAAACCGCTTTTTTGAATCTCCAATCGCGATTGAGGCAGAGAACAGTTGAAAAGAATAAAATCCTCTGCTTATCGCGGGTTAGCAGCACCGCACATCCATGTGGTCAACAGAACATGGGTTGTGCCTGCCGCTGTCCGCTGATAAAATATTAGAACGAAAAAACGGCTTGTGAGGTACACAAACCTTTTGCTGCATTTGATATGAATGAAGAGGAGAACAATGCCTAGCAAGAGGCAGATGCAACCAACGACAATGTAAGCGATTCCCAGGAAGGGATTCTTTCCACCGAGCAGAGATGTCGTCGAAAGAATCATTTTCTTGGACCCATCGAACTCGCTGACCGAGTATCCTGTAAATAAGTAAGTGCATATAAGATAACTGTACTTTGAAGTTATGGGCCTATTCATAAAATTCGAAATTTTAGCCTGAGCATAATTTTTTACAAATACTAACGCTTTAACTTCTTATTGACCATAATCGAGTCTAATTTGTTATCACAAATAATTGTTCAAGGCTCAACTACTGGCTCGAAAACTGTAAGTGAGATTTCGAAACAAAAAACCTTATTTAAAAACTTGAAATTTATATGGCAGCTATTTTTATTATATTTAAGAATCACGTTAGTCATTTGTTGTAAAATAAGACGTGTTAAAATGAGTACAAAAATATCAAAAAGAAATAAAAAATTGCGAATTTTTGAAAGTATTGGAAAAGTAACATATTTAACAAGTCTGCAATTATCAATAAACCCAATGATTAAAAACTTACTGTACTTCACAATAAGTGAATAGTTGCCTCGCCTCAGACCCTCCTCGTAGAACTTCTGACTATGATCCACACGCCTGTAAAGTTTCCGGAAGCTGGGTAAAGCGGCCGTTCGCATCCATACTATTAGATCTTCGTTCTAAATAAATAAAACCTATTAAATGCTTAAAATTTGAATACTTATCACAGTACCTGAAATCCATTGTTCTCGCTGTTGGTATCTAATTGCCAAAGATGCTTAGACCAAGCTTTAGGCTTTGCAAATCCCTTGAGCGCTAAGTGGGAGGAAAAACTTGGTTCAATAAGAAACGAAAAACTCGAAAACTGTTAACTTACTTTCATTCAAAGGCTCCTTGGGGTTCCTAAACTTGATTTGTTTATCAGACGGCCAAGCGATTCCAGTGTTTAGCAGCGGTACCTTACCTTGGTCGAAAGAATGAATCTCCAAGGTGTCTGTAATTAAAGTTTTTGGGTGAGAGAAGAAAAGTTGGGAAATATTAACTGACTTGAAGTAGAAAAATAAAATGATTTACGATTTGTATACGGAATACCTGTGTTAGTCAAATTTTAGGATATTATATTCGAAGTATTTTAGTAACAGGAAATTTCAGTTTCAATTTAATTTTGCGATTCCATTCTTTTCAACGTTGTTGCAATCACATTTTAAAACAAAGTACATAGTCAAAAAATTAAGTATTTCATAGTAATAGCGTGTTTCTTTGGTTTGTTATATGTAGAATTTAACAAAAGACTTTCTTTTTATTCCAGGATGAAACCTCCCCGCAGAATACGTGTACGCAAAATTATTATTTAAAAATATAATTATAAATAGAATTGCCATCTTGCTAAGGAAGACCCAAGAGGCGATGCTTGATCCCTGCGTGATGAATAATTGCAGCTGTGCACTTACCATTAAACAGGGAGTTAGCAATCGCTCCACAAGGCGCAATCGGCTTCCTGTCGGGCTCATCCGAGTAAGCAAAAGGAATGCAGTCGGTCGAGGGAGTCTCGCTAAGCCTGCCCAGTAGCTGGTCATCGTCCCTCGATTTTACGTACCTCCGGTGGTTCTGATAGTAATTGCTCAGGCCGTAGTACATGTAGACCTTCCCCTGGAAGAAAGAGGCCGTGTCAGTGCGAAGCCCCAGAGGTTTTCACCCTCAGTTTTCTCACAGTGAAGTCCTTGGTCAAGGTAAAGGTCAAGTTGCACACGCAGTGGTCGCTGTAGTTGGCCTTAATCACGTCCGCGCATTTAATTTGCTCGTTCGGCCTGGTGCAGTCTGTGTAGTCGATGATGTGCTCCCGGACCTCATCGGAGAAGTAGAGGAGCGCTATGCCTACCGGGATGAAAGCGATCCCGATGATGAAGAACGTCGGGAGGACCGTTCCGGCAGTGAGTACTGGCTGCCAGGCTGGCAATCGTTGCTGCTTAAATGCAGAGTCTGCAGATGGAAAAATACTTTCGTAAAAAAGCAAACTCCACAAATAGAAGACATTGCACTGGAAAAATTCGACTCACCTGAAGGTCGCTTCGACTTGACGTGAATTTCTTGGGATTCAGACATCGTCGCCATTTTTCACCTTAAAATATTCCCAACAGAAGGCCCTAGCCCGCTCGATACTTGCGAAAGTAGATATGGATTCGATTTGATTGGATTATCGGGGAGAAAAGATAATTATCAGGCCGAGCGAACGATTCGCTCGCTTCTGTTGACACAAATTTCACTAGAAATGAGAAATGTCACAATGTATGACGTCATGAATGCAGTTTTGTTGCAGCGGTTGCGACACAGAAACGGTGTACTACAAAATTATCCCCATTTAGCTCAAACTTCAGGGAGCCGACAATTGAAGTGTGGAAGCAGTTAGAAATTTCAAATTTGTAAATTATTCAGGAATTGATCAATTTCAATTATGAATCTGTGAATAATTGTTGATTTTTGCAAAAGTGAAAAAAAGCGAAGGAAAGAAAACAGCAGTTATTTTTAAGTAATTCAAATTAAATAAGATAAAGTTAACATCGTTGAACTTTGTCGCCAAATTATTATGCAAAATGGGTTTCATCTCAAATTATGAAGGATAGATAAAATTGCTTTATACTTAAATGCTTATTACAATTATAATTTATTTCTGCAGTGTTTTAAGTACTGCTGTTCAAATCCATTCGAAAGATCATTTAGAACCCCTTCAATTTCCTATCCTCATGGAAATTTTACAATCTTCACAAACATTTGGTTAAACAATTTTTTGGAATCATTCTCAATATCCAATATTGTGAAGCAGCATTTGATTAGACACCAATTACCTACATTTTTTGTGTTACATTGTTAAGTCTGGCCACCATGGAATTCCAATTGTTAGAAAATCCGATAAACTTTTGAATGAACTTCTTCTCTTTATTCGCTTTAGTAGAGTTTAGTTGTTACAAATGCAAATCTGGAACAAATAGCTCAACAAATTCAAATTGCACTTTATTTACTTGAAGGCCTTAAATGAAAAAATTGTCTTCTAGAAAAACACTCAAATTGAAAATATATGCGTGTATATATTTTATATGCGTTCATAATTAAATAGAACATAAAGAGCCTTAAGCACTAAATTTTAAAAATTCATGTTCTCTTAAATTTGTTTTACACGAACGACACTCAAACAATGGTGGGGATGTGTGTGCCCAAAGAAAACCAGGGCATAAAAATAAAATAAAATTATACGAATGAGCGCATATACATATGTAATTCCTTGTAATACACATAAATTAATCTTAAACGTTACCATAACATTAAATATTTCAGTTATTGCGAAACTTATCAGTTAAATAGTTTTTGAAAATGTTGTATACAATTGTTTGTGGTAAAGGGTAGATTTGACTAAAAGCATTACAATTAAAAAAATATTTTGAATTTCCGAGCAAGCCACTGCAAAAGAATAGGAAAACTAAGAAAATCGCGTGATACAATATGATGGGATTGCCGTGACTGGCTCATCCTCATGATGATCATCTTATTCACAATTTGGTTATTATGTTACAAAACTAAGTATTTAGTCTACGTTACAAATAGTGAAAAGGTTTAACGATTAAATCTTCCATACATCGTCCTTTATTTGTTCTCAAATTCTCGAATTCCGTTTAAAGTGGGAGATGAGTTAAGTAAATTGATTTTTAGTGTCCTCTCAATATTATCAAGGATTCTATCTAATTGCTTATAAAGTAAACATATTCGTTTTCTTTTTTCCGTATTTTAAAAGCAGGGAATTTTGCACTAACCTGATATATTTTTTTTTTTTAATAATTTATCTGTAGTAAATTTAGAGCTTCTCCCATTAAATTTCTCAAAGTAAATCTGGTTTTGTTATGTTCGTGTTATTGCTTCTTTTTGGAAATGGGAACCTAAATGACAAAAGAAAATAATAAAAAAAAGTCGACCAGTAACCAACTAAATAAAATCTCGTTTCTCAGACTTTTAATCTCAAATGAAATAATCTTAGCCTTCCTTAAGAAATAGCTTCGCGGATAATGGACAAAATGCTGTAGAATTTTGAGTACAAAAATTCAGAGCTTGTGAGTTTTGTAATAAGCTCAGACTCAAAAAAGCGCGGCGCTAAGGTTTTAGATGTGCCCATATTCAACATGCAGAAAAAATAACAAATACATAAATGAAGGTAGTTAGGGTGCAATATAAATATAGTGAAAAAAAGGATAAATGGACAAGCATATTTACTGCTAAGAAATTTCTACTAAAACAACACAAATAATAATCGTCTGAATTAAATTAAATATTTTCCCATTGAATTTAAACACGATCGTATCGCATCGCCCCAAACAGTTTCCATATGTGGCAGCATTTTAGAATATCATCGCTTCCGTTTTGTTTTAATTATTTAAATTATTTTTAAATAAACACAGGCCCATTCGCCCCTGCGTGTACCTCTTCTTTGTTGTGTTTTCTCTTAGTCTAGATAATAATTAAAAGTTGCTTTGAACGCAGTTAGGAATTTGAGGAAATAATTTAAATATTTGTTTTAGCTACATCGTGATTAACACTTAGAGCGGGCTTTTTAACTGGCGATGGTTCCGAAGATTCACTTTCCAAGTCAATCTGCAATGAAGGAAATAATTTTTTAATATTTTTACTGCACAATTAGTGTATTTATGGAGCAGAACAAGTGCACCGGACAAAACACTTTTACAACAATTATAATAAATGTTTGGAGGTTTGTGCAAGCCACCTAGATCACATCCAAATTTCTCACTATTTTCTTAATTTTTGAAAAATGGTGACGAGCAACTGATTGAAAATTCTTATAATTGCTAAATTTTCTTATTTGCCAGATGTATGTATATTTTATTTATTTTTTATTTTATGTCACTCAAAACAAAATTGTATAATACGAACAAGTTTGATCTATAATTGTAGCCTAGGACCATCGTGAGAAGCTACGATTTTATTTCGAAGGAAATTTGTATTAAAAAACAAACCAAATAAATCGAAAGACAAGTATTTTAGAAAAGACTTTTACCTCCATTATAAAATTCTCCGATTGTTTTTGTTGTGGCTGCTGCTGATCACCATTCGAAGTCGGACTTATGGTATCATTGCCTGCATTTGAGACATTCTCAAGTTTTGCCTGCTGCTGTGCCTCCTTTTCAGCTTCATATTCTTTAAGGACGTTGTCTAAATTATATCGCCTGCGATAGTTGACAAAGAATGTTCGCACATGAGCCTCAGTTTTTGTTCCAATTGTTTCGGCAATTGCCTATAAAATGATATAATTATTAAGCAAACTGTTTTTATTTTTAAGTTCAGCGAAAATATAATATACCTGGAAATCTTTACCAAACTTCTTAACACCATGGACGGCAAGTAGCAGCTCCTCATTAGTCCACCGGGAATTTATTCGACTGTTGGTTTCGTGAGGACGTAAATCCTCCGAAGTTTCTGATATTTTTCTTTTAAGTGAACTGATTGTTTGTTTGTTTTGTTGGACCTTTTGGAAAAAACACATTTTTAAAATAAAGTATTTCATTAAAGAGTCAAAACTATTTAGAAAACAAAATCAATATTCAAAAAATGGAAAGATGCAAAGCTACAATACTTTCAGAAGAGAAGAGGTTGCAAAAGATAAACGAAACGGCTAATTTTTATTTTACTAAAGAATTATTGTTAAATCCTGACCAGTTCTCGATCGTATTTTATCTGGGGCTAAGTATTTTGCTGCAATCTATATAGGTAAATAAAAATTCAGGATCGGTCATGTGCGACTGGAGATTTTCAATCCCAATGATCTAATAAAGTCCTAATTATTTATTTACATAACCCTTAATTTCATTCAATTTGTCACAGCCTCCAATAGAGTTTTATAAAAATTCTACTGCTACCAAGCGGAGATGAAGAGTAAAAAGCGATACAAGCACAAATTACTTAAAGCAAAAACAGAAATTGAGTATTTAGTACACATAAAATATACATGCCATAAATAACTGCGAACAACGAAAAGATTTGAAAAAAAAAATTATGAAAGGTACTTCAGGCAACATGGTAATTGTAGCCGTGAAATGACAAAACATAAAATAATACAAAAAAAAATTTATATAAAAAAGGAAATGGATCTGCTTATATGTATGACTTGAATTTGAATATAAAAAGAAAAAAGAAATCTTACTTGGCTCAGCAAAGTTATGATTTCTCTCTCCGTGTTTGCAAGCAGTTCATCTTGATTGCTATTAGAGCTAGCTAAAGCGACGATATCATCATGATTAATATGCATACCCCGCGGTGGCTTACGCTTGTGCCGATCGGCGTTACGGTCACGGTATCTTTTTCCAAAATATGGCCCAGTCGTTGGCCGTTTGGTACCCGTGCGTCTATGATTTTGGGTTTTTTAATAAAATCAATTTGATGAGGAAAATTAATAAAAAAATTGACCAGATTACATGAAGTTGTGTTTCTAGCAATTTACGGTAGCCAAAAAACTAAAAAAGAAGAAACTAAATGGAAGTGTACCAGGTAATCATTCCTGCCTAAGAGGTAGAGGAGTTTAAAAACCGCGAATATTGGACTTTTTTTACCTTTTTAAAGTTCCAAAACAAAATCAAGGAAAATAAAATTTACAAGAAACACAAGGTCATGCGCTCGGTCTACATATGAAAAGGTATTTCCAGTACCTCCAATGATGGTAGCAACTGTTGCACAACTTGCCATGTGGTGTATTATTCAAATGGTTGCAAGATACACCACATCCGGTACAGCAACCGGATGATGAGATCGATGAATTTGTGGAAGAGGCAGCGTTACTACCAGAGCTTGTGTTCGCTGCCGAAGCAGTGCTAGCTGTGTTTGATCCACCAGCTGCATTTGCTGTGCCTGTTCCGGAGGGATTTGTGGTCGAATTTGAAGATGCTGGTGTAACATTTAATTGCTGTTGGCCTGCCTGTTGCCTCTTGCTGCCTGCTGATGATAATGCGCTTGCTTTGTTCTTGCTATTATCGCCAATTGTTTTCGTTTCTTGCGAGGAGGCAGTGACCAATTGATCCTAGTGGAAATTGAATGCCAAAATATCAATTGAAACATTCAATCAGTTTATATTTTTGTTTTGATTTTGGTTTATTCGTTTATGTGAGGGATAATGGAAAAGAAACAAGAGAGAAAATTGGTCAATTTTGATTTGTTTAGTTTTCATCTGCTTTTTATAGGGTTGTGCAAATAAACTGAAGAAACACAACACATTAA
This sequence comes from Eutolmus rufibarbis, assembly GCA_963920795.1. Classification (NCBI taxonomy): domain Eukaryota; kingdom Metazoa; phylum Arthropoda; class Insecta; order Diptera; family Asilidae; genus Eutolmus; species Eutolmus rufibarbis. The sequence continues at coordinate 44,509,488 of OY987206.1, forward strand.
AAAATAAATTTAAAATAAGGAAAACAAAGTTACACTTCTAGTATTAAAGATACAGGAAGTGTTCGGTGTATATTTGTACAAGGCAGCCACCTGAGAGCGAAAGTTTTTCTTGTATTACAGTAATATTGTAATAGGGTTCATTTCTATTGACAAGCATTTAAATCAATAAATAAATACTTCACACCCAATGAAATTCATTGCATTCTTTATGCATTGAATTAATAGATGACACAATTTAAATTTTAACTCACATTTTGAATAAAAGTTAAGAGTTCTAAGGCTCTTGATTGCTATGAAAAATCACATTTAAAGAATTTACTTTTTGTATCAATATAAAATAAATTCTACAAATAATCTGATATCTTATCATTTGCGGATACTTCCGTTAAAAGACTTTCTTGCCTTAAATATTATAAAAGTGATTTTTTTAAATAATTAAGTAGTTGAAAACTCATAACTTTTATGCAGAATATTAAAAATTTAATATGAGAACCTAATGATTGCAATCAAAAAGCGTTTACTAAAAATGCACTAATTAATAATATGAAATGATGTATGACATGGGTTTGTCTAATACGCAATTTAATGAATAAAATGAGATATTTGTCGGCGGCTGTTGTTGAGGTTACTAAGGTTATCACAAGAAGCAATCTCTCGAAAAATTATCAAGTTTCTGATCTGGCTTTTTCTGCAGTGACTCGATAATTCGTTTTTAATCTCAAAATGTACTTTTAGTTTCCTAAATTACGTTTTTAATTCTTGAATCAGTCTGTCCTTTAATATGTTGTCAAAAAATGAATTTTTGGTTTTATTTTGAAAAATTACCTATCCTACAGCAGATCCCCATATTAACAAATACGTTTTTCTCGAAGACATGTGTTCTCAAATCATTATTTATCAGATTTGAATTTGGTTAACTGATGATTTTTCCAATATTATCTGTTGCAAACCATGCATGCAAAGAATTTCATTATGCTCTAGGACAAATCTACATATTATAATTAATTTTTTCTTTCTTTTTGAAGCTCCAGTCTAGAAATTTCTAGTCGGATCTTGTTTAAAAGTTTGAAGTTTTTAGGAATGCTGACCTGGGGATGATGTTAGTTATACGATTTTTCCACTTTGTATTTACAAATACCAAAATCCTAGCTGACCGTCAAAAGTTGGCAAGCTATTGGTAAAATTATTATACCATTTTGAAAAATATGAATTATACAGTATCTCTTTTTTTTCATCGTTTGGTAATTTCCCACTTTTACTCATCCTTGTTTAGATTTATTTATTTATTGTACTTTACTGGGTATACAATTTATGGAAGGATGCAGTGAGACAGACATGTAAACAATTCTGAGAGAACGAGAAGATTTTCAATTCCTAAAGACTCAAGAAGCCTAATTAGTCTCAAATATTTACTCCTGCTTTGGGTCCTTTTTGCTGAAAATGGTGGTGTATTTGTTTTTTTCTTTCGCATTTGCTGCCGGAATTGTTATCTATATATGCGCAGGGATATTTGATATTTATATTTGACTAATTAACTATTAATTTTTATATTTGACTAAATTATAATTATATTTGCATTTGTAGGTTGACTTGAATTATAAGGATATACCGATATTTTTAACAGAAGTATACCTGGATATTTCGACCTCAACAAAGTTAAATATAAAAGGCCTTCTTTTTCTGATCTGTTGGAGAACTGACAGAGGATGACATTTTCACATCTATTTACTTAGAATACAACATCATTTTTTGGAATAGAAAGTAAAACCAGTTCGGTCCCTGGCATTGTATAATTGGTTAAGGTTTATCCTCCGGATGTCATAGTATCCCACTAAAAACCTAAATGAAAGGAAAGACGAACAACGTGCAAACATAAACCAGAATAACTAGTTACAAAAATTTAAAAGTGCTCATACACTTTAGTTGGGGATTAAAAATAGTGCTTTTGTGAAATTATAATAAATTTTTTGAAATGAAAACCCTCAATTCTAGCAAAATGTGAAAGCTGGGCAAACCATGCAAAAACCAGGTTGAGGCTAGACTATCAGTGACAATCGGCAAAAAATGAAAATTAAGTTTCAAGCTCTACCCAACAGAACTAAAGGGGCTTTTAAATATCATGGGAAAATGCAAGCATACTTAGGATATATACCTTTTCTTCATTTTCGGACTCGTCATTGCTGCCGTTGTCGCTGCCATTGTCCGAGCCATCCTTAACCTTAGCCTTTTCTTGGCGATCCATAACACTCTGGCGATGCCGCGTCTTCTTCCAGGAATAATAGTACTTAACGAGGCTAGCGATTGACTTATCGGGTAGCTAGAGATAAATAGACATTTTATCAGTTTTTACGCCTTGATTAGTGTGCTGGGAACTGCTCACCATTTGTCTAATTCTGTGAAAGCTCTTTCCGTGGAACTGGAAGGCCTGCTCGAAGAGAACTTTATCTTCAACAGTCCACTCGTCTGGGAAGGGTGTGAAATTGGCCAAGTCCATGACAGCACGCTCGAGATCGTGCTTGTGCCAGAAGAGCATTCCGAGCGCCTGCTCCCCATTGTACCCGTACTTCTCCTTGGCGACCGAGATGTACTCTTCCACTAAACGAAACATCCTTGGGCTTATGAATTTAATCGAAATGCCGGACGAAACAACTTACGCTTGATGTCTGGGATGTCCTTCGTCGGCGACCAGACCAGCAAGGCCCGGTCATTGAGAAGCTCGGGCTTCCTCTCTGGTGCGGGAATTAACTCTGGGCATACGGCCTGATAATCTCGTCCTACCCGGATTTTTTCTGGATGGGATCAAAAAATGAAAATGTCAAAAAAGCGCTAATGACGCAATGCGGAGCACCTCCTACCTTCATATTCGCTCTGCTTTGTCTTCGACTTTGATCCGTTCTTTTTTATGGCTGTTTATAGGAAACAACAAATTAAAAGGAGTCTTAAGGATTTCAGGCGGGCATGCAAAAAAAAAAAAAAAAAAAAAAAAAAACTTACAGTTGTCGTCGTCTGAACTCGAGTCGGGAGTCCCCCCATGACCGTTGGGGCTAGGTCCTCTTGACCTGCGTCCATTTCGCATTATCTCCGAGTTCCTTTCAGCCAGAACCATACTAAATATGATGAAAAACGAATTAAATGCGTTATTTAGCGACCCTTTATCGATTTTTAATTGCTTCTAAATCACATAAACTGGGCGAAAAGTCGCGGAAGAAACATCTGAAACGCGACACGGCATGAAATCCAAGCACACCACTGCAGCAAGCGACCAAATCTCTGTACTTCAACTCCAGACGGTATTCTCGGGCCACTTTCTGGTGGCAACCTTACAATTTGACAGCTACGGGGATCGAGCAGTTGTCAAACTTATCCGAGAAATTGACTCTTTCGCCTCAAATTCCTAGCTAATCTGCCCGGAGGGATGATTTGAAGCACCCTCAGACTCTATCTGGACCGGACGGACGGGTGGATTACCACCAAAAATTAAAAAATTTTTTTAGAGGTGCTCGACTTGGACCGCGACAGGATTTCAAGCTAACTTAGGACGGTACTAACCGATGCTGTGATCGTTGAAATTTCAAAGAAATACTCCTTCTCTCCTCGCCACTGGCGATTTTTTTCCTTACGGAAATAATACGATTGTCCGAAAGGCTACTGCACTAAAATAATAAAATCCGCACGAAATATTCTCGGGGGGAAGAATTCTCACGGCAACGAAAAAGTCACAAAGCAGGCGAAGCCTCTGATTTTTCGCGGCACGGGACCTCTTCAGGCCCTCAGAAGTGGTCACAGATCGAAGGAAGCACTCAACTACGAGTCCTTCGAGAGAAATCCTTTGATTTCCACCCGAAACTCTGCCAAGATGAAGTACGTGATGTGATAAGAGTACCCAAGACAACCGAACGTCTTCTGTATCACTGAAATTCTTCCTGCTGCGGCCAACCGTACTTCTCAAGGCTTTCGCGAGCTGGGAACGAAACGCAGGCGAGGTGACAGCTTCTTGACGTGCGAGGCATGCACACGTACTTAAGATATTTGAATTTAAATTTGCGAATGGCCAAATCGCTAATTATCGGGCCTTAACTCACTCTGCGGGGGATTTTGATTAATTTTTCCGTTCAGCAATACACAGGACCCAGACGCTGCGCTGTAGTGAAATTTTAAAAACTATAAACGGGCCGGACGCTTTCAGCACTTTTTACAAGATGGCGTATGGTCGATGAGGCTGAATTCTTTTTCAGCGAACCAGTGCTGCCACAAAGGCGTCATATGACGTTTCAATTAAATGTTTGGTTTGGACTCCTTTCACAACTTTTTATAACATCTGCATTTTCGCAAAATTTATTGCGAAATTAAAGCATGTGATCGAGGAATAAATTTCATTTTACTAACAGCTCTAAGAAACACTAATTCTTCGTGGCAGTATCCAAGAGAGGGTCGTTTTAGTTAATATGGTGCAGTACAATTTTTAAGGTAAGGTATTATATAATTTGAAAACTCTTAAGAAATTATACTTAGGTGAATTTTGAGAATCAAAATAAAGAAGCAGCAATTAAAAAAATTTGGTCTTCAAAATTGCCCATGATAATTTCTGCTGTAGGTAATAATTTAAAATAAATGAAACAAGAAAGCTTTTTAACCAGAAAGGTTATCGTCCAATTAGCGGGTTGTTAAAACTTGTGTTAAGTTTAAATTTTTATTAAGTAAAAGATATTTGAGTCTTAGGATTCAGTTTGGACTACAGATAAGTGTTTTGCGAAAAAACGAAGTTTTGGTGCCTCCAAACTGAGTTATCGTGGGCAACGTTTGGAGAAAAGTCGTTTTTCAAGAAACGCTTTTAAATTAAGTTACCTTTTCACTTGAGTGTATGATTATAAAATTCCACAACTTTGTGAACCGTTGGAGATTTTTACAGAGGCTTATTTAGGACGAGTTTCAGTTAAACAAAAGTTTAGAGAAAGTCAAGGTAAAAATTACTTTATCCTAAAAAAGAATTTCAAGCAGATATTGCAATACTCTGAAAGAATTTAAAAAAGACCACTTGTACCTTATCTTGCTACACATTCCTCGTTCCTCGTAGGGATTTCAAAAATGTTTAGCTAGTTTTAAAGATTTGTTGGCTATCATTCAGGTTGTGTAAAATCTTCAAGCACAGCAAAACTACAGAAACATAGCAAAATAAAATAAACAAGGAAATTTAATTCACAATTTTCTTGGAGTAGAGTTTTTCATGTCCGTATACATACATACATATATGTATATAAAAAGCTGCTCAGAATAAGAAATCCATTCAAAATCGAGAGGTTTAGAGGTTTAGGTAAGGGTCAATTTCATTTCATATTATCATTTCTTATAACGATTTTATAAATTTTAGAATAAATTAAGTATGTTAACAGGTAGACAGGCACAGGCCCATTTATTTTATTATTATTGGAATCAAAAATACCTCATTTTTTATTTTTTGGGCTGTGGTAAAAAATTAAATATGTATCTTACCATAAAAAGTCCCATTCTCTGTTGTCTTTCACTAGGTGTAATTCGAGAAAATATTCAATCAATCACACTTTCAGAGGCACATGCCCAATTAAGAAATTTTTGAAGTCCCAAAGAGCTGAACCCAATCAGTAGCTCCATTTCGGAGTATTTCGTATTTGTAGAAAAAAATAATATCGCATACAACTCAGGTACGACGCGATTTATGGAAGGAGCGGATTCGCGTCATATTGGCAAATAAGGCCCCTGGGGCTGCTTGTACTTTTAATGTAAGTGGGTCCTCACTCGCAGTCGCACATTGAATTTATTATGCTCTGTCTTGATGCACTTGCAGATGGAAATTCTTGTTTTCTTGGGCAAGATATTGTTTTGCAAGGGGCAAAGCAATAAGTCTTTAATTCTGCTGCAAAAATCTTTGAATTCTAGAAAGATAGAAAATATTTAATTTTTTCTCCGAGTAACTAGCAGAAATTGTACACAGTCTTTTAAGCATTCCAAAATAAAATTAAAATCTCTTTGTACTACTAAATTAAGAACCGGCTGATGTGCCGATATAAAATTAAAATAAAAGGCGTCTTCGGATACATTTGAAATATTTTCTTTATTTATAACTTTTTACAACACATAAGATTACTATGTTTCTCTTTTCTTTTTTATTGAAAATATTAAATAATTGTGAATCTTCTTAAAATGTAAATGTTTCCTGGAAATGTAAATGAAAACTAATGTTCGACTATAAAATAATGTAAGTCTTCTTGTCCCGCGTCTACGGATGGATCTATATCCACAAGATATCTTAGTTACAAAGATAGTCTTCGTTTATTAGTTTTAAAACAATACTTAACTAGGCCACGCTAAGGAAGATCAATACTTAGTTTATAGTCGAACACTTCGATTTGACTAGAGTTACAAAAAGTTTTTGGCCTTTGGACTCGTCCGTTCAAATATTTACAAAATTCACGCACGAGCGCTGCGCTGCAGGGCACATGGGTGCCTCGATAACGAATATAAAATAAATAAATAAATAAATAATTGCATTAACCCTAGGTGTAGTAATAAATAGCAATGGTTTTCCCTTAAAACAACGCTGTTAGGCTGAAGTATGTTCTGTTGCTCACGTTATCGTTAGTTGTAAGTTTGCCTCAATTTACTTTACCTTATCTTATCTACGCTACCTATACAGTTATCATAGCATTCGAATTAATCCCGTCCGATGGATTTCTATTGAAGTAGAAACTCTTGACCAATTGCGTGGTATTTTTCCTTCATATTTTTTATGTTTTAAGTTTTTCTTTTTTTATGAGTTGATCGCGGAAAATTGGATAAAGACTTCCTGGTGTACTTGCCTTGTCTTTTACTGTAAAAGATATTAGTAAAACGCCTTCAACAAGCCGCCCGCCCTCGATTTTTTCCCGGTATTTCTTTCATAATTATGTTAAAATGTTTTGATCCTGTTTCGCGCCACTAACGTCCTTCAATATTGCGGACGTGTCTTCCCGCAGTTCTCCTAATTGAAAAGTTGCAAAAATAAAGGAAAACTTTAAATAAAGTCGTCAGAGGTCCTCGATTATGTCTGGTACTGCAGCATGGGGGCGGAAAGGTTTGGATGGTGCGAACTATTCATACGCAGGGCGGACAAACTTTTGTTGTACCACTCGTCCTCGGCCGACATACCTGAAATGGGGAAATTGGGAAAATTAGTAAATAAAAGGGCTAACAGGCAAAGATAAAAACGAAGTAAATAAGATAAAGGACCAGCAACGAGATGAACGTCATTTCCGAATCAATTTTGCCCTCGAAATGAGAAAAAAAAGGTAAATAAAACGATTTCGACTACGACAGGTGAGGCACAAGGCCCGGTGGAGTATTTTTTTGTTGTTGTTGTAAGAAATACGAACGTGGGCGGAGGGTCTTCCAGGCTCAGGAAGTGGATTGTCGTTTTGTCGCTTAAAGCGTACTCAGTTGGGGGCCCTGAGAGGGATGCTTAGAAACCTTTGAAGGTATAACATCGTGAAATTTGTTGCATTCAGAGAGTATTTTCAATTTCCGTGAAAATCGCGTTTGTTGCTCCAACGGCTAGCCGTGCATTCAGGCGAAAAATTGCTCTTCGAAGGCAGGTAAAGAATATTTTTGATGGCATAAAAATGTGAAAAGAATAACACTTGGAAGCGGAAATTAATATCGTTTCAATTCCACGCCTGTGATTTGTAGATTGTACCTTGTCCGGTTCTTGGATTATTTTTAAATAGAAACAAATGCTTTGGTATCATAAACATAGTATCGAAGGCGGCGCCCCAAGACACAATAGCCTTCTATAAAGGTCTCGATTTGGGTGGGAAATAGACCAAGTAGGGTTCACACAAAAGATCTTTGTAGGTCGCGTTTGCATATGGTTGGCGGTCTCTTCCAATAATAATAATAATAATCATAAATATAGACGGAGTAATTTTTTTTATTCCACTTTATATTTTATATCAGAATTAAGAAAGTAATAATAGTATTATAAAGAAGAGAATATCATTTTCTGAGATTACTAAAATTCATTTTTACTGCAGCTAAATATTTTTGCGTTACTCACTTATTTATTATATGATTTAAATAATACAGTGTGAACAAATGTTTTTTTCGGCGGCGATATAGCCATTTTCTAATTGTAGTAAATTTAATTTGGTATCTATTAAAGACCTGTCTGAGAAAATCAAGTTTTATTGTGCATTATGACTGAAATTGACATCTTAAGAGCAATCTGAGGATTTAGTTATCTAACTTGTGATAGTTGATTCCGAAAGTTAATTGTTAAAGATATTTTATATTCGTGAAAACCGTGTACGAGAATTGCCGGATTCATGACTGTGTCCAACACCAATAACAAAGAGTGATTACGAATAATCACTGTAATCGAAAAATTGTTTATTGACTCAATTCCTTATATAATTGGTTAATAATGGGAGAGTTGAGTTAATTAATCCCTCTAACTGGGATCAATTATGTTCTTGTCATCCTTATGGATCGGTAGGTTGAAAATTATACTCTAAAATAAATAACTATCATTAAACAAATCTTAGTGAAATAATATTTTTTTTACATGTGACTAGATAGTATCGATGGCATATTTTGGGATATTGTGTAAAAAGATAAAACGACTTCTGGTATTTAGTCATATTTGTTTTGTTTCCTGGACTAATAAAAAAAATGTCGTAGTTAAAATCAAAATATGCGATATTACCGATGAATCAGAATAGAAAGCGTAATGTGGCCTAAAATTGCGATTTATAATTACTAAAAAGCTCCTTAATATTCACGGAAACGTCGTCTTAAGAAGCGGAAATGGAATATCCAAGAAGTCGAACGTCTTGGCAAATTGAAAATTTCCGTGTTGCACTAGGCAATGTATAGAAGAGTGCACATACCTCCTCTTGGAAAGTGCAAGAAGCAATCGCCTTGCCTTCTTTTTGCTGCCACCTTTCACCTTTTGACCAAATGGACAAAGTTTTCTCAGCAAACGTCTTAGAGGTGTACAAAAAAATAAATGAAGCAAAACTTACCCATGGTATCTTGTCGAACTCCAACAGATCCCATATTTGTACCGTGTGTCATTGAAAACGGTTGGGTCATGCCGGGGTAGGAGGTGGCTCCCATTTGAAAGAGATCCTGGAAAATGAAGAAAAATAAGATCTTTGCTACTTTGCCTCTCCTTTCTTCAAAGAGACGGACTCCCGTACCTGAGGATAACGATTTATCGAATTAGGATGAGGATATGGTTGATAACCTCTCGACACACTGTAGCCTTGGATGTTCCTCATCATCCCATTACACGAAGGAATCACAGACGGTGCTAGAGCTTTTTGTAATTGTTTTTCTTGTTTCCTATACTTCGCACGACGATTTTGAAACCAAACCTGCAATATAAAAAAAGTTGTAATAAGACTTTTTGTTTTATGTATACATATACACAAAGGCACTTTTAAGAAAAAAACATATTTTAATTAAAAAATAGAAATAGGAAATCTCCAATTCATAAGACTGGCATACTGCGGTAGTCTATTAGGCGAATATTTATTTACCTAGAGATTTTCGAAACTTATGCAACATGTACATATATTTAATTATACATATGTTCTACAATTTTCTTTTAGTGTGAAAAACTAATAAATAATTTAAATTTTAAATTTTTAAATTTGAATAATAAAATCAAAATCAACGACCTTTTAAAACCCCCTAATTTTCATTTTCATCGAAATGGCGTGCTTAACTTTAGTGATCAAAGTAAAGGATAACATTTCCTTTCGAGTTCTATGTATCTTGAATATTTTCTAAAGTTTACAGAAGGGTACATATTATAAACAAAATAAATTAAAAGAAAATATGTTAGCCCTATATACTAGATTACAAGATTTTATTAAAATCGGTGAAGGCCGATTAACTGATTTAATTAGATTTAGGCAATTTTTCGTGGAATTATCCTTTGCTATTAATTTTTTATACATATATATACGACGGTAACTCCAAAAAATTGCAATTAACTCTCTGTGCGAATGCAAAAACACTTTCCCATAAAATGTTGTGAAAAGATATCAGATATGTAGATATGACGAAATTATAAGGATTTCCTAAATATGAATTCATCGCTCGTTATATGGAAAGTTCATTTAACAGAGAAGTTAAATAAAGATATAGAGTTATGTTTTTGAAAGTGCTTTGCGTCGTCAAAACTTTTCGTTATATAGAAATGTTCATTATATGGGAAATTCTTTAAAGAATGTTTCAATTGTGTTAATTCCTCTCATATTTTGAGGCTTCAAATCTCATATCTATCCGGATATTAGAGTTTGAAAGTGATAATTTCAAGAAGCATTTTTCCGGATATTTGAGGTTGCCATTTAATCGAGTTTTAGATAGAAGAGATTTGACTGTATTTCTATTTTGCCCGATCTGGTTTCTTACGGTTAAACGAAAATTGTTTATTTTAATTGTATGTATGCAAATAGTAATAATTAACCATTTAAAGTTCGTAATTCGTTAGCGCCAATCATGTTTTCGTTTTAAATTGTAGTAGCACCTTTTGCTTAATATTTTGAAATGAATTCATTATAGTAGTTGTTGTAACCAAAATAGATATACTTTTTCAAGTTGAAGAAATTTACGTTGGCCTTTTCTTTGAGTGTATCTACCTGTGCAGGAATTCGCTGTAAAATAATAAAAGCAAAAATCGGAAAATTGCATGATTACAACCTTCGTGGGGCCCTATGGAGCTCCCCTATTTATTAGTACTTGCAACACCTCCGCGGTGGCATTCTGGAGTCTGTCGGGGCATCCCCGCGTCATTCCAGGGCTTCAATTTAGGGTGCTTAAAGCCATCCCGCGTCTTCGCATATTTAAACTCTTAGGAAGATGAAGGCGTGCTTCTTTTCGTTTTTCCTACCTCGGGATTTTCTTTTCCAGGAAAGCAGGAGGGAAAAAGAAATGAAGGGCCGAACGAACGAGCGACCGACGGGAGGGCTGCACGCAATTCTCTCCCCCTGGAGTTGCTCGTAGGCAATGGCAAAATGGAAAAGATGAAAGAAGGAACCACCACGTCCTTTCTGGTCTCGGGACTCCGAGCAAGGAACAAGGATGTCGCTCCCTGCGAACGGAGAAAGCGTGGAGTCGTCGAACGTTCGCATCGTCGGCGGTTGTGCCTGCGATGCGATGGGGTGCGCTGCCCCGACTATTCCTAGGGCTCCGGTGAGTGGGTGGAGCGGCGGAATGGCTTTGTAGGCGGAGTAACTCAATTAAGGATCCATTTGATGGCACATACACTCGCACACCGCGGGCCCTGCAGGAGCAGCACGAGAGGGATCTTGGGAGACGTGAAAGCACGGCCCGGATCCCTTGTCCCTGTGAATCTCCTCCATTTTTGCGCTGGAGAGCACAAGAAGATTGGGTATTCAGTCCCCGTGCCCTGCACATCACCCTGTTAGTGGACGTTTTTTCGTCCTCCTTTTTTCCCAGTTTTCCTTTTTTTTCGCCCGACGGATAACTCCTTAAGATTTTCCTACTTGCCCCCGTGGTGTTACTGCGAAAATCCCATTTATTTTGCTGTCTATCTCTATGTATCAAGGCTAGGGCTAGATGAGGAATTCCCCACTCCTCCGCCGGGACTCTGCAGCTTTAAGGGCTGATGCCGGACGGTCTTTTTTGGGTGGCTCAACTGTGCCAGGATGGCCTGCAGCAGCTCCCGAGTCCTGGCGCTCTCTTGTTATGTTGCTCAATAGGCAGGGAGTCTGGGGCTTCTTCATGCCAACGGGGTAATTTAAATTCAAGACTAAGGAAAAATGATGAAGGAGAACAAAAAACAAAAAACGCTTTAGAGACAATCAACTTCTTCCGTGATGCGTGTACTTCGTTCCTCCCTGCAGCCCTTTTCCTTTTTATCCCAGAGCGTAATTACCAGAGCGTGGTTTTCGGTTACTGATTTCCTTCAAGGTGACTTTTTTTTACTGAGTAAAGCCTTTTTAGTCTCCGTCTTTTATCTGTAAGAATTTTGCAAATCTTTTTGAAAGCAACAGTAAAAACCTCTTTATGTTTCTCTAAATGCAGCATACCGTGCAGCATAAAATCGACGACTACAAGGCGGAAGAGAACAGACGAAAATTTGGAAAGGCAAATCAGCCAAAGTTTCATTGGATAGTTTCCAACAACCCAATTGGGCAATCATCCTTTCAAATAAATATTAACGAATGCAAACCAGAAACTCAGGATGCTGGGATAAGTCATCAGGGAATTTATTGATACGTTTCTCTAGCGTAAATGGTAAAGTGAAATAGGTTACTAGAAAGATTTCGTTGAAAAAGTGAACTTTCCTTCGTAAAATATTGAAAAACAAAAATAAATGAAGAGATTTTAGCAAATATTTTTTAATTTAATACATCATCAGTTTAAAATTAGAAGCTGCACTAAAATTTCTATCAACATCACACTAAAAACATGGTTACAGCCTTTAATACCTTTAGATCAATTTCTATTATTTGCTTGCACCTACGGGGAAATTAGATTCGTTTACATCGACGAATTCGATCAAACATTTACAGTCTCATTCTCATAAAATTTAAACTTATCTCAACTAACAGCAAATTTGGCCCAATGCAACAATTCTTTCCTATTTTAACGTTCAAATTATACATATATTAATCAAATTTATATTTTTTTTTACATCATTGGACCATTATTGAATTTATTTTCGATGATCCCATGCCTTTTTACTATATAAAATATTCAATTTTAAAATTTGTTTACTTTTAACGTCAAAGTATGCACGTATCACGTATAATAAAATTCCGTGAATCGTTTGATAATTTTTGAGTTCATTAATTAATTTTCATACATGCATGATATAGAAGAGATCGTTCAATAACTAACTATACATTAAATGGGGCAAAAATGAGAGTACGTTTTCCTAGAAATTTGTCTATGCTTACTTGCTTTTACTAGTTAGTTAAAGGGGTAAGAGAGAGAAGAATTTGCTGCTCTAATAAAACAATTTTGAAAATATCTATAGATATCGTAAAAACTGTAATGTACAATGTACCATGCCATTTATGTCTAAAATTAATTAGCTCTTAACTTCTCTTATAATTATTTTTGATGTTGACCATTTTTATTAAATAACTAAAACTTCCATGCAATTTACAATTACATTATTTAAAAAGGTTCTTCGTTTATCATGTGAAATTTCAACTAGTAATGAAGTTGAAACTAAAGCTGAGTTATATAAAACACTATATTTTATAAATTTTCGTATTGAAAATATACATCGTGCAAGGAACGTAATCCTTATCTTTACTTAGGGGTACTCTGATGTTTAAATCGTTTTGTTTTTGCTTTTCAAACCTTTGGAAATTGAATTTTTATTTCCAATATACAGCGCATGTTTTCAGTGGAATCTACACATAAAAGCAGCATAACAATTATTTAGGGTTTCGAAAACTAAACTTTAGGAATTTCCAGCAGCTGTAGTCCGGATTGCCCCTTGGACTTATCTAAGCGAATTTTGTTTATACAGCAAGTTAGGATTTGAATTCTAGTTCTTATCCAAGATAGATTTTATGACTAACGTATTTGATCTTACTAATATTAATATAGACTGTGTAAGTTGCTCTTTAAAAATATTGGACCCTATAATGAAATATTTTAACCTCTCCTAATAACCCCTTTAGTCTTCTGTTTTAATATCTTATTAAGAATAAATAGGTACTTTAATGCTAAATGCAAATGATGTAAATTTGACTGATATTGGAGAACATTTTAAAATGCTCAGGGCCAAAATTCTAGTTCGGTATAATGCATTTCTATTGTTACTAGATATTCAGGATAGACATCTAAAGCTAAGTTATTATTAATTGAAAGTTAATGTTCATTGGTAAGGACGGTAAGGACAAATAAATTAAATAAGTTGTTACAAATTTAAAAGCGTATGTTGGTAAGAGCCAAAGCTAACATATGTATAATGTCCCAGTGCGACAATTAGAAGTTCAACCGACCCCGAGTCTAGTCGAATAAAATATTAAAGCCGAACCAATGTAAACTTCAAAAGAAACAGAACAGGAAATCGGAGCAAGCCGCCCACCCAGGGCGCGTAATTGCCTATTTCGTTTGAAACCTTGTCATATCATTCAATTACATCTCCATCAGACGTATCCAAATGTCACAATATTCGCATCCCTTTGAGCGAGCCCTAATCCTCCTTGGCTCTGGAATAAGAGCCCGACATCCCCTCGGAACCCACCCCTTCCATCTGCTCGGCCGGCGAGTACACTTGTGATAAAACTATAAATTAATTATCGGTACCATCTCAAAACCGAAACCCTCGAAATCTAAAAAAAAAATTCCTCATCCCCGCTTCGGGGACACATTCCCTCGCCAGAGAGCTTCATCCCGACGGGTTCTTGAAAAGGCCGGGAAGAATTGGGTGCCGGGGTGCTTCGACCCGACATCGCCCCGTGATTTGATAGACTGCTCGACTACACATGCCGACGGCACCCGGGTGTGAGGGTAGTGGCCCGGAATAATCGCCACCCTCGAATCCCAGAAAAGTGCCAGCACGATCCCGATTTCTAGGTGACTTACTTGTATCCGAGCCTCATTCAGCTTCGTTGTTCGCGCTAGTTCCTCCCTGCAGTAAATGTCCGGGTAATGGGATTTAGCGAAAGCTGCTTCCAGCTCCGCCAATTGTTCCTGTAACGAGGAAAAAATTACCGAGATTAGCGGCGGTCTAACTATCTCTCGATTAAGACGGATGACGATGGGATTCCCTCGCACCTCCGGCGCGGGGAAGGGTTCGTCCCTTCAGACCGGCCGTGAAATGAATCGTACCTGGGTGAACGTCGTCCTGTGCCTTCTCCTCGCCGGCGTCGGACAGGATGCCGTCGTGGGGGTGTGTCCAGCGTGCTGACTTAACGATGAAACTCCACTTCCTGGCGACGTTACTCCACCGGAAACTGACGAGATTCCACTATTCGGCTCTGGCTTCAGTTTTTTAAAAGCACCTTCCGCTGCAATTAAGGAAAATTTTCATGTTAGAACTTGCGGTGACACAGTCGCTTTAAAGAGGATGACTCTAAGCACAAGTATATAAAAATTAGCTTGCTTTGGCTATAACTTCCAGGAAGGGGTAAGGTAGATATACAAATCCAGAACAGATTTATCTTATAATTTTTTTTAGATTCAACTGTTCCTATAGTCTGAGACAAGATTATTATTTACTATTATAGCTTTCCGCGACATCGCCTAATTAAGCTCTCTTCCAAAATCGATTAAATATTCATGATTAACACCCCGTTTGATCCCCTTGCGGGTTGAATTTTGCCAATCGTTAAAATATATGTTACTTGTTTAGTAGAATATTTATTTCTACAATTTTTCAGGTTAATATGACTCGTTTTATAAATATTCCTTTTTACAAATCTTAGACTTTAAAGCAAATATTCATAGAAATATTTTCAATTTACCTATCATTTTAAAGCTATCTATTTGTCATATCACAGCCTAATTTTAATGATATAACATCAGCGATATTCCACTCTATGATATATTAATCACTGTTTTAAAAAATCACTTTAATTAAGACCAAGGAAAATCCAAATAATGAGAAATCCGCGTATTTTTAGTAACAGTCTAGTACTCTATTAATTTCAAAATTACTACTAGTTACATGCACAGTTATTACTATAATTAATTCTATCAAGATTGTGCGGGGGCTTATTTAAAATACCGGACAAATTATATATTTCTAATGAAAAGAACCTTTGTTCTAATTTCCGTAAGCGAAGCAATAATCAGAATTATTAACCTACATATAAATAATAAAAAGAAATTGTCCTAAAACTTAAAAAGGAGCAACCTTTTACATTTGCAATTTTGATGATCAATCAGTCGATTCTCATCGATTAATTTTTACTTTAAAAATTATTGTCAGTTTTATTTAATTAATAATTATAATATTTAATCAATTATTAATGTTTTTTTAACTTGCCCATTTATTAAATATTTATAAACACCGTTTTTTCTTACGAACTTTTTAATTTTATTTTGTGGAATCAGTTTATTTGAAAAGTCAAAAAATATTGTTGTGAAGTAATTTTTGTCGCCATTTAATTAATATTTTTCCTACAATTATTAATAAAACTTTTAACAAGTATCTGAACGTACAATAAAGGAAAATGTTTTGAATAAAATAAGGAAAAATCAGTCAAATATATTATTCTGAGAGAACAAAATTGTGGTTTCAAGAGAAACAAATTTAAAATTTTGATGTATCGTCTAGTTATAATATCTTGACGAGTTTTCAAAATTTCTTTAGTTCTTTTATTATTCTGCAGAGTAAGATAAGTGATAATCAATCAAAATATAAAAAATTGATTAGTTTTAGCAGCCCCTTTTAAGATATAATACTGGTTATAGGCTAATTATAATTTCAATTATTATTATTATTATTACTATATGTATTTATGTAAAAATGTTATGTTTGTGTCTTATCAAATACTAGAACTTTTAGATATACTTGTGCTGAATATTGTCTCGAAGATACCGGAAAATATATTTTTTTTATAAGCACTATGATTTTAGACATTTCTGTCACAGTTTGGCATATATAATTCATATACATGAGGAATATTTGAAGAATTAGGAAAGAAGAAATAATTTTCCATCGATTCTATAAAAATCCATCGAATCGAAACATGTTAGCTAATTATCGGTTGTGCTAATTTGTTTAATGCCATTGAATCGCAAAGAAACTTAATATCCAAAAAAGTGTTTTGTACATTTTAATAGACACATAAAATTCTTTACAATCCTTTCGGTAATTATTAATTAATCATTATGTCCTCTCGAATCCCAAAATCACTTTAGTAATTATCAAGATTTTTCCACCTTAAAACAACTATGTATTTCTGATACCAAAAGTGAAACTAAAGGAGTCGGCTTAATTATCTTTGAATTGTGCATATAATCTCCTTTTAATCATCCGTACCCCGCATTCATTTCGGTTACAATTCAATCATAATTAATTATTTATGGCTCACACAAATGTAACTCACTTAACTCTTTTATTGCCTGTTAGCGGCTCATTGATTCGCCGAATTGAATTAGATCCATCAAGGATGAGTTTATAAAAGGTTGAAATTCTTTTATAAAATTTACTAAGATTGATGAGGATTAATTTTGGTCTTTTTACACTTTGCAGAAACTTTTATTGTTTTAATTGAATAGTTTGGCTTAATTCATGTTTTATGATTCACACAGAAAAAATATAGAAAATCAATTTTTATGTTACACTTTCGCATCGAGAGGCGGGTACAAAGAGGGCCCTGCATTAAAATTTTTTTTCTTTCATTTCGAAATAGATTTATTGTTAAGTTTTGTTCCTGAAATTGAATAAAATAGGCTTCAACTTTAAAATGTCCCCAAATTAATAAATTATATTATTAAAAGTTTTGTTTAAACAAAATAAACTTTATTCTACCTTTAAGATCGTTTGAGTATTCCATAATGGAGAATTTTGCTGCTCTCCAACAGGAAACTGGGAAAGAAATTTAAGGGGGTTATTTACTTTGGTTAAAATTCTACAAAGTGGAATATATGTTTTTTCGGATATCTTTTATGTATTAATTTTAAATTAAATTGAAAGATTAAAGAAGGTTACCATAATTAGAACAATATTTATATACATATACCTATACGTAATAGTTTACATATACTGTACATTCAACTATTATTAAACGACAAACGATATATACTTTTTAAGTTTGTTTATTTCTTTATTCTTTCAGTTCTATTTTTAATTAGTTGAAAAATGCTTTTACATATAATTTCAACTATAGAAAATTTGCCTCTCTTGGATAAATTGTTTCATTAATTAATTAATACGCAGTCACTATGGAAATCTGGAAACTTAAGAAACCTAAAAACATACTGAAACTATATAGTAAACCAGACAGAAACTGCTTTTTACCTTTTAGATTATTTGATATTGCAAGCATTATATTTGCGCGCTTTTGTCGTGTATAGATATGCTGTTGATCATAGTCACAAAAGCATATTCACTTAAAATCAAGTAATATGAGTAAAAATACTCTATTTAGATAATAAGAATTATGTAATACTAATCGCTAGTTGTTTTCAATAATAATAATAGTAATAATTTATTTATAATTTTAGTGCAAAGATTAAAATCTTAAAACGTACAATCGTTTAAAAATATTGCATATCGCGTAATAAATGACTAACCTTAGTCTTTTGATCCTTGTTAAAGTAAAAATTATTTATTAAAATTATACTCAAACTGTTGTCTCTTATCTCTTATCATTTTCGAGATAATTGAAGAATCAAATCGAATAATCGTCTGAAATCTTTATCTTCTCCACATTTTTGTCAAAGATGAAAAAATACATTTGCCAAGGCATATTATTTTGTAAATGGTAATAGATAAAGCAAACAGTAAAACATCAATTAATCAAAAAGTGGGTTGGGTATTGGTATTCGATATTTAACAAAATTGAAAGCTTTGATAATATTAGACATTTTGTGAAAAAAGTGAAAATCGTTCCTTAACACATACATATATCTAGTAATAGGCTTTTACTATCAAAAGTTACGTAACTTCAAATTGCTGTAAAATATAATATAAAATGATAAAAAGGCAAACATTACGCCACACGAGTGTTCTAGTCCAAACCAATTATTTTATTTTAATCAATGCAAACACAATTTCTATAGAATTTTTTGAGGAGATTATGAATTGATAAATTCAAATGTTTACATTAGCTAGGAGGTGGTAATATGGGTTAAAAGCTTGAATCTTAAGCTGCTCCGTAATTTTGACTTGTTTTCCAGAAATGCGAATATTTTATAAATTATAAATTATAATACAATAGATATGATGAAAAAGTCGAGGTGATTGCTCATGAAAAATTTGTTCACCAAAATGTTTGGCAATTATTATGCAGATTTAAAGGGCAAACTTTGCACACATCTTATAAGGAAAAATGTTCATTTTTATTACATCCCTTTAAATAACAAGAAACATCCAAAAATCGGAACCCAATCTGCAAAACGACACTATTTTGTTTTTATCTCAACATTTGGTGATTATTTTAGTTCAAATGATAGTCATCATAATATTTTAAGAATCTCTTTGAATTGTTTGTTTTAGTTAAACAGAGCGGCTGCAATCATGGGTACCACGGAGAATTTTATTGCTTCTAAGTATGCTCCTGTAATTATTGCTTTAAACAAGACTTGTTCCATAAAATTAACCTATTCAGGGTTATTACTTTTAATTAACTGCTTTCAAAATATTTCAAAGCTGTCTCTATTATATCGCAAAGTTCTTTTTTTTTGGCTTATTGGAAAAATATTGCTAGTCTTTAAATTGCCCAGTGTGTAAAATTTGATCAGTTTATATGATTGCTTTAGTTTAAATACATAATTTATAAAGTTAGGTTTATAATTTTTTACTAATAGTGCTTTACTCTTAAATATGTGAGCTTTATTCCGTTTTGTATATAAAAAATAAGTAAACAAGTAATCAAATTAAAGTCCCTTAGACCGGAATCCTCCTTTAAGTGATATTTCATATTCCTAGATTAGAATTCAGTTCTCAATTGTACTTTTAACTACAAGCTTTCCTCGAAAATAAAAATTCTACGGAAAATTAATCTTAAAGAAATAATCTGCCTCTAGTTCGGCAACAGAAGACATTAAATTTGATGATCAAATCACGGTACAAGCACCGAAATGCACCAAAAGAGTGATTCCAGCTGATATGCATACCAGAAATTAGCCACTAGGCCCTGCCGGCATGGCCCAGCTTCGCAAACCTCAGAGACCCAAAAAGGACATGCATGTAAATGCCTCCGCATCCCAAAAATATTCACTAGCAAAGTGAATTAAGTAGCTAAGCAGGGATTCACCACGTCGACGTGCTCATTACCCGGGTAAATCCGCACTAATTCCATAAAGTGCTTAACCCAATTTGTCGAAAACACTTCCTGCTCCTGATCCGGCGCCGAGGCCTGCTCCAGAAGTCCCGTCCCGGACGCAGCCCAGAGGAGGACGCTCATTAAAATTCGCAAAGAGTTGCATATTAACACGTCAGTGATTCCTGACCCCGTGATTTACAGACAGGTGCTGGCTGCAGGAGCCCCCCACCATCGCACTCGGGACCTTTGCGAAAAGCGCGCCCAGAACCCGAAATTTTGTGAAGGTTTACTTGAGGATGTGGCCCCATGAATATGCAACTTAGGGGATAATTTATGCAAATTTCCGCACTAAACGGTCGACAAAACTGCTGCCACCGGCGGAGTTTTCGTTACAAGGACCAAAATGAGGTCCTGTTGCCATTCACCGGGAATCGGAACGATGACGGCAGGATTCCTCGAAGGTTGGAAAAAGGCACCGTGTACTGGCGACCTTCTAAATGCGGCCGTTTAGCGGAATCTAATTTGAGAATGTAAATTTTGCCGGTAGGATGCTAAATTCGGAGATAATTTGCTCCTTAAGGACATAAATTTTGCATGCATCTGATTTATAGCCGCTGCCGGGAGGATTATCCGCGGCGCGTGCCAACTGCGAGTGGTCAGGGGAGGGACGATTGGGCTAATCCGCTCAGGTGCTAGAACTTAGAAGCGGACAAAAAGGGTTTGTTGTGGGCGACGGAATCCTTTCGCTGACCAGCGGTCGGCCCCGGTCCAGGAACTAACAATTGAACGTTGGACCTGGGACTGGGATTAGCCGCAATCCAGCTGTCGGCGGACTCAATTATTTCTTTAAAAATGTTTGGACAATTACCGGATAGAGCGTGGTCTGACAGCCGGGTCGGGGGGGTGTGTGCCGGGGTGTGATGGTGCGACGAGGAGTCCATCCCGGAGGTAGGGAGTCCCGTGTAGAGGGCGCTGAAGTCTTCCGGCGTGCTGCTGCACTTCCTCTGGTTGACCGACGATTTGTCGACGGACGAAACGGAGGAGCGCGCGTCCTGAGTGAGTCCGAGCAGCCTGTTCTCGTGGGAGGCGATCCCCATGAGTCGGTTATCTTGAAAGGACAT
This sequence comes from Eutolmus rufibarbis, assembly GCA_963920795.1. NCBI lineage: Eukaryota > Metazoa > Arthropoda > Insecta > Diptera > Asilidae > Eutolmus > Eutolmus rufibarbis. Next base: position 44,530,555 of record OY987206.1, read on the forward strand.
GAATTTCGTGTCCTGGCCCCCGTGCTGGAGATTTCCGTGGGTCAGGGCATGATCCTCCAGCAGACCCTGCTGCAATCCTAGAAGGCCACCAACTAGATTCGGTCGCAATTCGTCCATCAGTTTACCTTGTCCGCACGATCCGGTCGTAAAATTTAGCTGGCGACTGAAGATCGCCGGGAATATGTTAAATTGTTGGGAATCCCCGCCGCTGGATGGACTTAGTCCTAAATTCGAAGATGGTCCGCTCGAGTTGGTCGTGTTGGTGCTGTTCGCGCTTCCCCCGCCACCAGCCGAATTGGGCCCACTACCGACGATTAATGAGCCTGGCCCCGTTCCGGATCCGTTTGTGTTGTTGGTGCCTCCGACACCGCCGCCGCCGCCACCGTTGCCAGTGCCGCCGGCACAACTATGTTTGAAATCCAATTTGACGCCGTGCGAGACTGCGAACGTGGCCGAATCCGGGCGAACACCCAAAATGCACCGATTCCCAAGAATCCACGCACCTGGCTCCCACCAACTTCACTCACGCAACCTTCACCAATCACAAAATGTACGTCAACCTGCCGCGTCCATCCGAAGGAGCTCTATCCACGAATAAAACAACAGCGAAATAAATAAAACTTAACTTCTTAAAGATTCGGTGGCCGACAAACTCAATTAATAAAAACCGATTTAGGCTGGCGGGGTGGGGGCTTTTTCGACTCCACCACACAGTGCTTAATCAGCGGATGTTCCGCGCTAAATCGCCTCCTCGCAGAGGCGCACTCAAAAAATTTTCTTTAATTAAGTAGTTTTGCGTTTTTTTTTTCACCAGGAGCAAACCCAACGAGGCCCAATCGAGCGTGCAAAAGGTGTCCCTGGACCGAGTGCGGGGCGGCCTCTCGTGCGGCAGCGAGGGCGGGCGCCGATATAAGAAAAGAATGGCGGACGCCTAAAACAACCACAAAACACAACTCGATTTCCTTTCTAATGATAATTTTTCACGAGGTACGTATTCGCGGCCGATCAGACTTAAAATGATATTTTCCAGGGCGAAATATAACCAAATTAAGATCATGTGCGCTTCCAGGTCCGGGAGAGAGTTCGTCCGTATTCCCGGCGAAGGGTGCATCGTGGTCCTGCCCTCTTCTAGCCCTCGTCTTGCGTCCTCGCGATGGGGCTGCCGCCTGCCTTCGTCCTGTTTGGCTGCAGGCCCTCATTCATCCGCCGCTCGTTGGCTGATGTGATTGCAGCGAAGCGCCAGGACACCCCTCATCCCTGGGGTGTGTGGGTGTGCTGAGAGGGGGTCCCGCGCCCCGTTCTGCGCACGAATCACCAGCCGCAAGGATAATGCGAAAAGTAGGGAACGTTTCGGGATTCCATGCGGTGTGGGAACAACATCCTGCCTGTGATTGCCAACTTTTCCTATTGTTGCTATTTTCGCAAATGAACCCAACAAATTCCCAGTTCAGGAAACTTGGAGAAGCGCACCTACGCGCCTTCACGAAAGGTACGTCTTGAAATTCAACCGTTAAATCCTTGAATCTTTCGAATAGTTCTATTTATTTTAAGAAGTTTCTAAAAATAGGTTTAGAGATCCACAGCTTTGATAAATCGTCTTATTCTATCGAAAAGAGAAAGAATAAATTTGCATCTAGAAACTTCAATGCCAGGTCTAGATCTTTAAAAATATTACTCCAAACAGCCAAGCCTAGTACAAGCTTGGCACTAGCAATTCACCTAGAAAATAAGCAGGTGCAAATGTTCAGTATTTTTTTACTAATTTAACTGCCATTTTTATAACTATCTGCTATGATAGTAAGGATATGTTTTTATTCATGGAAAAAAATTCGGATGAAATTTAAGTTAAGTAAAACTCATAAAAAATGCAGTCACAGGGATGTTTATAATTTGAAACAATTATATTTGATTTCGCAGTTTCTCGAAGTTAATCATTTTACTATCATAGCTCACAGAAACATTTAAAATATGAAAAATCAAAAAAATTAAACACTGGAAGGGGTGAAATTTTGGAGTTAAAACCTAAAACCTAAAAAGGTACATTTCCTACGACTTTTATACGTGAAGTTCAACGGCAATAAGCCGCCTTTAATAGAATCATACTCGTATAATGAGTAGTCACGAGTAAGATATTTATTTATTTTGATGCTTTAAGGTGTTAGGGGTAGTTACTTTTTTCAAAATTCAATCCAATGCCTGATCCATACGTTTTTTTATTATCAATAAACAAATGCTTTTTTACCTTAAAATTTAAAAGCACACTTTCACTACAACTTAAGCTTGGACTAAATTTATGATTGATGAGAAGGTAGTGGAATATGGATCCCTTCAGTTACTCATGGAAATTTGTGAATTTAAAAATATTAAAGAAAGAATTTCACGTTTTTCTTGCCCTATATTTAAAAACATTTATCTAGAAATACAAATATGAAAAAGCTATTTTTCTACAATTTCTGAACCTTTTAACTAATTTTAATGAAATTTGTACATGTTTAGGCCTGCTTAAGCTAAGCTTAGTCTTTATTGAACCAAACTTAGTCTAGCTTAACTCAAGCTTGTGCCTGAATTGAACTAAATTTAAGCTGCTCTTCAACTGGCCTAATCGGTTTAAGTCAGGGTTGAGTTTAAATAACAGGTATATTTACAGGTTTAATTTAAATAACAGGTAGTACTTTAAATATCATCTAGAATGACCCAAAAGTTAATAAAATTGTTCATAGTAGATTACTGCGGCAATATTGGATCAATTTGCTGCGTTTTGCTTAATATGCAGCTTTGCATAAAATAATAGTATCAAATTATGAATATTTTAATAAACTCCTTTTTGAAATGTTATTCCTTTGCGTCTGGATCGACTGTTTTTCTATGTTGAGAGCCACTGAAACCCTAGAACTGTCGCGCAGGACGAGAAACCCGTCTTCATCCTGACTGTACTTCCTCCACAGAAGCCCTAAATCAGACCTGTTCCAGGCTCAAAATTCCCTCCTGTGGACCGGCAAGGACCAATCAGAGCCGCTGAACCCACGAACCTTTTTATGCTGCCAACCCCTCGCCGAAGGGTTGGCGGCGCAGTGTGCGTAGCACAACTTGCGAGGAGGAAACATGCGTTCAAGGGAGCAGAAGCGCCGCTGAGTAACTCCTGTCCTAGGTCCGCTGTAACCAGCGAATGGGGGAGGTGCCTGCCGGACGGCCTCGGGAGTTTGGGAGCGACGGAGAACGGGTCGGCCCCGGGATTTCACTTCCTTGTCGCTCCTCCGATCGCAGGGCACTCGTACAAACGCACCGAATATACAAAACAAGGATTCAGCCCCAAAATGGTAAAATACGAAAATACGTGCGTTCACTGTTTGTTTTATGGACCGCTGCCGGTGGCTCGCTTTGTCCTTTTTCGCTGACTAATTCCTGGTAAGTATGTGTAATATCCTTCATGGTAACAATACAAACAAAGATGCGACATTTTTTTACAAGCCCGGGGAGGCTTCCCGGCGCTCCCCCGGGCACCGCGCGCACCGTTCGAGCGCCTGCTCCCGTCCTCGATGTGCGCCATATCGAGATGATACACAAAAAGTTGAACATTTTTTCTCATTTTGTTGTCCTGTGTACGATTCCCGTTTCCAGCTCGACAGGATTTTTGTATAGTTCCCTTTTTTCCCTTGCTGCTTCTACTTTTCTTCCTTTTTTATTATTATTTTTTTTTTTTCTTTTATTATTTTTCACGCTGATCCCTTTTTTCTTTGTTTTTAAATGTGTCGTTCTCCCATGCTATTAACATTTTTTCCGTCCGCCATTGTTTGCTTTTGTGTTGTTCTCTCGCAGGATGCCGAGGCATTAATAAACTCTTTAAGAGACGCCAGCGAGGAGAATTTTCCATGAAAATCGAACAACAAAAACGGTATATATTTTTTTTTTGTTCTGTTATTTCCGCAATTTTGCGGCCGACAAAGGAACGCTACAAAGCGGTACTCATCCTGTTTGGACCCAGGCGGCGTACCGTTATCCAAGGTGGCCAATGGTGGGGTCAGTTCGAGGGCTTTAAGGTTTTAAAGTGTTCGAAAAAAGCGTTTGTAAGCCATTAATTCATAGTTAAAACATTAATTTTATTAGCGACACGCATACACGTTTTAACACTAAAAATAGCAGTGGGTCATTACGCCTTTGTTTTCAACCGGAAGTTTAACTGCATTAAAGGTCACCAATCGATGGACACTGCCCTTTCGGTGATGGAACTGTTAGTAAACAAATTGTCAAATGTGAAAAAATTCAATTACTGTGCGTTCGAAAAATTCTCGAGTTGATTTAATTCATCCCCAGTCAGGCAGGTATCACTGATTTGAATAAAACTCGTTTACTGTTCTTTTAGGAAAAACAACTTTTACAACGCACTCCGTATGCCACATTTCCGTTGCACATTAACATTATAAAATGCTTCTATGTATGTTACTTAACACACTTCTTTTCAAGACTTAGAAAAGATATAGTTAAATAACCAAGAAAGTCAAGACGCCGAGTGGGATACATCTCTACAACCGGCGCGAATACTCATTTTTTAGATATTCTAATTAGTCTTTCAACTAACTACAAAAAAAAGAATATTTAATTGTTTTTTATTCACGTATAGTCTTGATTGATGTGACAAACATAAAAAGATATTGAAAACTCTTCAAACTCGAAACTCATATACTTAGTCATATGAAAGCATTTTCGAAAAAAAAAGGTTCAAAATTTAATGAACGCATGAGCCAGTCCCTTGCGAATCCAGATTTATCGTTTTAACTTTTTTCAATATATTGTTTTTTAAATATTCTTAAAAGTATACAGAATAGTAATCCATACTAATATATAAATGCGAAAATCTGTCTATTTGTCCGGCTTTCAGGCCTAAACTGCTGAACCGATTTTGATGAAATTTGGTACGGAGATAGTTTTTTTTTTTTTTTTTTTTTTATTTAAAATAGCCTTACAATTGATTGTAACACTACTTACTAACTAGGACACCCGCAAACGGACAAAATCTACCTATGTAAGTAGCCTATGTCCGTTCGCGACTGTCAAATTGTCTTATTAGTATAGATTATTCATTTCTTAAAATCGAACTGAATATCTTATGATATGCCTCGCAAACGTAAATCACCCATCAGACGTAAGGTCAAAGTTTGCATCCATAAGTTTTTCCCCGCACCAGCATCACTCATTTATCATAGTTAATGTAAAGTACTAATTCCACGCGAACGAAGTCGCGGGTAAAAGCTAGTTAATAATAAATTTTCTATTTCTGGTGAGCCAACGTGCGAACTTCTATTTTCGAAATTTGGAAATTTATTTTTTAAGAGAGTAAAATAGGGCATGAAGGTTTGTATGGAAATTTCATTATTTTTGTAGTTAAAACCATGAAAATTAGTATTTAGTCTTTTGGTTGGAAATTAAGAATGACGTGTTTCAGTGTTTTTGGAAAATCATTCCCTAAAGGGGTAAAATAGGGGATGAAAGTTTGAGAATTCCGTCATTTTCTAAGGTTAAAACCATGGCAATTAGTATTGATTAAGGGTTGATTTTGATTTTCCTATAACTCTGAAACATAGGTACTTAATTTCAAACTAATAGTCTAGAAAAACCAAATTACACGTGTGTAACTTTTGAATTGACGGTCTTCCATACAAACGTTTATGCCCCATTTTACCCCTATTATGTTTCTATTTCTATTTATTTCGAGATCCACGCGGCCGAAATCGTAGACAGAAAACTAATAGAGTCATAAAATTCACTACATGTTTTTCAATTGTTAATATATGTAAATTAGAAGTTCGGCTCTAATCAACTCAACACTGGCTCTGTTTCTTTCATTTCGCAACTTAAGGTTCAAAAACATCTTTTCGCATAATGCAGACGAAGTGGGAATACTTAAGAAAAATGATAAGATATGCATTTCACTAAAGTATGTTTTAAATTTTTTAATTTTTCTCGAATAATGATTTATTCAAAGTTAGGAATAATTTCTTTAATTTTTTTAATGTACTTCCCAAATTTTTTAATGTAATCCCAAATTTCAACGATTACTGAAAATCGGTGAAATTAATTGTGTACGTACATTGTTTTAATTTTTAAGCTATGAAATAATTTGCGTCTGTTTGAAGTGAAATTGGTGGACATTTGAATCCATTGGAGGACGGGAGGACGAATTATGTTAATGGAGAACGGCTGAAAATCCTAATGTACATACTTTAGTCAAATTAAAACGTATTATTATTATAGTAGGGGAAGATCGGTTAGTTCCGGATATTTGCCTAACTAAGCAAGCAAGCACGTTACGTAAAGTAAAACGTTGTCTCGGAGCCCTCCCCTTTATTTACGAAAAATGCAATCCTAAAGTTAGATTATAACGTAGAATGAATAAGAATATACCTACATAATGTAATAATGTATGTATGTATGTATAAACGTATCTTATTTATCGTTGGGTGTCAAAGGACCGTTTGTAGGTAATACTATAATATTTGTTTCATTTTTGGTACAATATAAAAACTGTGGCTAAGAATATTGCTAGATAGAGGTTAGGTACCCCCGGACACAATTCAAAACTTTATAGATTCGCAATATTACTTTAATGTAGGTACCTACTATAATTGTTTTGGTAATTCACATCTCAATCTTAGCAACGAAGAATATTCCCGAATTAGTATAAATATGAAATATAAAAATTTAAGGCCAAAGTAAATATTTATATTTACATTTTAATTTTCGTTAGTTTAGTACCAACCTTCGCGCAGTGAACACATGAGTGCCAGCGAAACGGGCGTATTTTTCAATTTCTGTGTCTGGTTTGCGCACGTATATGCCTGCAAAAAGGCGTATTTTTCAACTTTCGTATTTGCTTTTGGGCGCGTATTTTCCTGCAAAAAGGCAAATGTCCCAACGAACTATTTTTACTCGGAATCCCATTTTACGTACTCTTAAAATATATTAAAATATAATTAATTTATTAATTTTTATATAAAACGGCTGTATGGGGGCTTTAAATTTACTGATTTCAAATTCAGTGCTAAATTTTGAAACTAGTACTACTAAACTACAAGGGATAAAACCAAAGTGAAAGTTGTTTTGAATACTTTTAAGGGCTTCTGATTTTTTGAAGACGGCTGTACTCTTTTTATAACAAAAAGCTTAAATTTTTGATATCACTTCTTTCGAAGTAACCAGCTTCATTATAAAATATATTAAAATATAATTAATTTGTTAATTTTTATATAAAACGGCTGTAAGGGGGCTTTAAATTTACTGATTTCAAATTCAGTGCTAAATTTTGAAACTAGTACTACTAAACTACAAGGGATAAAACCAAAGTGAAAGTTGTTTTGAATACTTTTTAGGGCTTCTGATTTTTTGAAGACGGTTGTAGTATTTTTATAACAAAAAGCTTAAATTTTTGATTTCACTTCTTTCGAAGTAACCAGCTTCATTATAAAATATATTAAAATATAATTAATTTGTTAATTTTTATATAAAACGGCTGTATGGGGGCTTTAAATTTACTGATTTCAAATTCAGTGCTAAATTTTGAAACTAGTACTACTAAACTACAAGGGATAAAACCAAAGTGAAAATTGTTTTGAATACTTTTTAGGGCTTCTGAATTTTTGAAGACGGCTGTACTCTTTTTATAACAAAAAGTTTAAATTTTTGATTTCACTTCTTTCGAAGTAACCAGCTTCATTATAAAATATATTAAAATATAATTAATTTGTTAATTTTTATATAAAACGGCTGTATGGGGGCTTTAAATTTACTGATTTCAAATTCAGTGCTAAATTTTGAAACTAGTACTACTAAACTACAAGGGATAAAACCAAAGTGAAAATTGTTTTGAATACTTTTTAGGGCTTCTGAATTTTTGAAGACGGCTGTACTCTTTTTATAACAAAAAGTTTAAATTTTTGATTTCACTTCTTTCGAAGTAACCAGCTTCATTATAAAATATATTAAAATATAATTAATTTGTTAATTTTTATATAAAACGGCTGTATGGGGGCTTTAAATTTACTGATTTCAAATTCAGTGCTAAATTTTGAAACTAGTACTACTAAACTACAAGGGATAAAACCAAAGTGAAAATTGTTTTGAATACTTTTTAGGGCTTCTGAATTTTTGAAGACGGCTGTACTCTTTTTATAACAAAAAGTTTAAATTTTTGATTTCACTTCTTTCGATGTAACCAGCTTCATTATAAAATATATTAAAATATAATTAATTTGTTAATTTTTATATAAAACGGCTGTAAGGGGGCTTTAAATTTACTGATTTCAAATTCAGTGCTAAATTTTAAAACTAGTACTACTAAACTACAAGGGATAAAACCAAAGTGAAAGTTGTATTGAATACTTTTTAGGGCTTCTGATTTTTTGAAGACGGTTGTAGTATTTTTATAACAAAAAGCTTAAATTTTTGATTTCACTTCTTTCGAAGTAACAGCTTTATTATTTTTGTGTTATCTGAAATCCTTCCCTGCCTCGAATTTCCTCCTTTCAACTACAATACACTTAATTAGATGGAAACCGCGATAATGCCCTCCAGAAAACTCTTCCACTAAATTAGCAAAGCAAATCGCATACTGACGCAAGTCTGGGGGATGCCACCCCTCGCAGACTAGCTGCAATGCGTCCAGAGCGACTGAACATGATCTGCATCTCATCCGGCATCTGCTGGAACGAGATCATTGCCTATTTTACATGAGGCACAAACAACGGGGCTCCTCCGAAATTGACTCCCGCGAAATATTAAATTTCAATCTAATCTAAAATCGCTGATAAAACCCTTTGAGGCGAATCCCCGCCGAACCCCGGCTGGGTTTTGTGCAGGAGATGGATCCGGCGCCGCTGGAGCGCATTATCACCCGGAGATATCCGTGCGGAGCCAAGTGGATATTTCGGGTGATAAGCAAATGAGCCCCGCTACAAAACATTTGTCCAATTTCCGCTTCGATGGCCGCACAGAGGGCCTGGCCCCGGCCTGCCTCGGCGGAGGCCGGAGCGGATCTGCAATTCGAGGCTTGGTCCAGTCCCGGAGGATGTGCGCTCTCGTACACTTACGACTCGTGATGTGTCCTCGGGAAAGAGGTCGCCCCGCCGGAACGTCCCGACGCCCGCCCTCAGCCCTTAATCATGCATCCGAGCCCATAATTGAAATTTATATTCATGCGGACGAAATTGGTAATTCCAGGGAATGCACTTCTCCGGGCCAGCTCCAGCCCATCCCGGGCCATGATAGCTCCTCGAGGCTGGGGCCTGGACCAGGGCCGGGAATCGATTGATACGTGCGTGCATCCATCGCTTGCGAAGATGCACCTGCCCGTCGACGTGATTGCATTTTGGGGCTCTAATAGTTGCTCACTTGTGGGCAAAGTGAGCCGCTCGACCTGGCCATTCATTTTTTATGACCCAAATGAGGCCGGGCTTAATAGAATCGCAAGGCATCTGCCTAGGTTCCATTAGGCTCTGGAGGGTCGTCCTTTGAGAGCTTAGTCGAAATAATTGCTCAAATGACATGAGCTAGTAAGTGGCTTTAGTTCAAACAGCGCTTTTGAGGAACGAAACCGGCACTGGGGATGCTGCAAAGATGATATGATATAATAACCAGTCCAGAGTACGACCAAATTTTCCTATTTTTTATTCAACTAATCCTGATGTTCATGACGTAAACTGGTATAAACGTAGGATAAGTGCAGCGTCTTTCTCTCTAAAGAATAAATTCCACGTACCTAATGAAACTATAAAGATAGTATTTTTTTAAACCGTTTTTAACCTATGCATAGTTTTTGTTGTATATACATTTTATATTGAACTAAAGCTTATAACCCCAAGTAAGAATTTGTAATTTTTGGAACAGTGGCATCAAATCATAATATTTATTCATGCAAAATTAAAAATTTTAACTCAATATTTTTCAGATTATTTTTTAACTAAGTTTAGTTAAAAGTCGATTTTTTAGAAAATTTCGAATCTTTAATGCATATATGTATATAATACATAATTCGTTTCAAATCAAAGCAAAATATCCTTTTGTGACGGAATTTTGGATATGTTTGTTTTCTCTTCTCAATACTCATAAATATCATCAGTTTCGTCAAATTGTTTTCTAGCCTCGATTCTAAAATAAATAGTTTTCCATAAATTGTTTAATGATAATATGGAAAAACAACATAACATTAAAAATTAGATAGTAAAAAAATGGGCCAATTTATGAAAAAGTAATATGAACTTTTGAACTTTTACAATTCCACAAATTAGTTATTTTGATTTTTATCCTGAAATTCATGCCAATAACATTGATATTTCTTCTTTTCATTCCAAAAAATAATTTATTTATTTACTTATTCCATTGCGTAGTCCAGCCTTTAATTGCTTTGAAAAATCTAATTGTGGGGTTTATCTACAGCCTGAATTGGTGTATTTTTTCTAGCTTTTGGTGAAAAATATGTTTTCATCATTGCGCAAAACTTGCCTAACACGTCTTGCACATACTGTCAATTTGAGTTTATTAACAATTTCAGATTCCCCCAAAGTTTCTAATATTTAGGGCTGAAAGAATTTTAATTTCCAACATAATTGGAATTTCAAGTTGAATAAATTATTAATAAGGGTGAGTAATAGGTTTCTCTACATGTTTGTTTCGCAACTGCCCTTTTTCAAAATAGGTTTTCTGCGTACAAAAATATTTGGAAATGAGTTAAAACTTATTAAACAAATTTATTCTTTGTTGTTGCCGGATTTCATATAAAAAATACCTTTTGGATACGGCTGCTAACAATTATTTGATGTCCTTTTTCGGATGTCAAATACCAATCCGAAATGAAAAATAGTCTATCACACTGCGGTGTTTAGAAAAATAGTCTTAAAAGTTAATAAACTTCATGTTTTGGCAATTGTTGAATTTTCTTTTAAATACCTACATAGCATCATAGGGACCTACATATATAACATTGTTAAAATAAAAGTTCGGACCTTCATGAATCAATATCAAAATAGGAAAAGCTTAAAAACTCCTATGATAATTCGTATTAATCTTTTCCTAAACGAATTTATTTCTTACAATAAATCCTGATTGAATATCAATGCTGAAGCAACTTCTTGAAATTCACTAGTCCTTAAAACCTAAAATTGGGTGTTGCACGTTAATCATATTCTAGAATTTAAATTTAATTTTAATTTTGAATTTTTTCGCCACTATACATGAGTTTTCAATAATACATACAAACTTTTTAAACTTTTTCATGAAAATATGACGTGATATACAAATCCGGAATCATTTTCGTGTTCAAAAGACAAAAATCTATAAAAAATCACAGATCAGTTTAATTAAATAGTTATGATATTAATGTTGTATGCGAATTCTCAAGCTAGAGAAGAACTAATTCCAAGATGGGCAGCAGCTCCGACGATTCCTTGTTAGTCTCAAAATTATTCTCTGAATGTTTATAGACTTTCTGTGCGGAGTCGGCACAAGCAAAACATTAATCAAAAATAACAAACCTTCGATTTATCTTCTGATTTACACGATGCATTAACGTGACATCATGAGACCTTAATTGGTCCATGAATACGAAACTAAGCGGGCTCACCCTTCGGCGCCCGGCTGGCACCCACTTAGATTAACTCTTTTGTAGTGGCCCTTTGCGACAACGCAAAACAACTTGTCCAGCCCGGGATCGGGTTTAGGATTGGAATCGGGATTTGGACCGGGAGAGTGCGGCAGTCTCCTGGATTCGCCCTCCTCGCATCTCGGCCCACCCGCAGGGACAAATTGATTTCGAATTCTGCGGCACAACATCGAGCCGGGCCAGTGGGTCTGGGTGCTGGGCGCTGCGCCCTCCCCGGCCGCTGCAGGGCCTCGCCGCGTCTATCTCAAATTACAGAATTATCGAGAGCACCCCAAGGTGTTGTCAGTCATTTGGAATGAATGCGAATTTGCGCTGAGTATCCTTTTATTCCTTTTATCCTGCTCCACGCGGCCTTGTTCACTTGCCGACATTTTTCCTGCTGATCCGATTTTAAAGGGACTTTTGGACGGTCGTGGGCATGAGTCCGGGTGCCCATTGCGCGCACTCATTCGGCCGCATCCCGTCCGAGGTTCGGGATTGAGCCGGGATCCGGGATCGGTGCATATGCGGCCGGACCGGCGGCGCGGCGGGGGCGGCGACAATCGTGGGCTGGTGCGCTTTGATATAAAATTCGTGACAGTTGTTGCACTTGCCGCCGGCGCCCTCAATTTGTATGCCACCAGTGCGATAGTACTTAATTTCACATTCTGCACGTGCCCGTCTCACGCAAAGGGAATTCCTCGGGTTTGTCCCGGGCGTAACCTTAATTCAACCCCAACAATTTTTCTTTTATTATTCCGCGACGGTATGCTCTGCGGGGAAATTTCTCGCGCTCTTATCAAACATAGCATCCAGCCCTGTTGGATGATAGTCGTTAGCCCCAAAAATTCACCAGAGACCCTTTTTTTCTCAATTCTCAGCGATAAGATCTCCCATGCAATAAATTACCAAAAGTTTGGTAGATCTTGACCTATTTCCTTTAATTAGGAACCCAGGACGGGAAAGTCTCCGTGGGAAGCGTAAAATATCGCATGTAACCTTTTACAGCGATAAACGCCTTTTCATTAGAAGTCCTTTGAAATTTTTATTGGTGTAAAACGCGACAAAGTAAGTCTCATCTTTCTACTACCCTAAAAAGAGGCGTATTGTCCTTTAGAAAATTCATAAAATAATAGTCAGCAACTAAAAATCGAAAAAACGACACAAGAGAAGGCGTAGGCATCCTGGGCAAACATATGATTAGTTGAAAGTGTGCGAAATACCCGAACAACAGAAATTTTTTCGGTGCAACTCAACAAAAGCAACGCCCCGAATTTGGAGCAAATTAGGGCTCTCCTTCGGTTTCACTGTGGCCTCTATTGAGGTGGATTCAATTGACTCCTGATGAGTGCACCAAGGGCACACGTGTCCTTTGAATCGTTCTTGGTTATTTTTAAAGAGACGCCACGTGCCTTCCTTTTTCCTCACGGTTGCTATTAATCAGGAAGGGGTCAAAATATTTACGTTGATTTTTACGCCTGTTTGTAACACTCAACTAATTTAACGTTTGTGACTTTTATTGCTTTTAATGAAAAGGAAGGGTAAAACTATCCTTAGGGAGGTGTTTATAAGAATCCGCCAATATTCAAGGATTACATGCAATTGTTTAAAAATTAGTCTATTCTACAGAATTAAAATTTGAGTTGAACTTTCATATTCTTTTATTCAAACAAATTTAGGAGCAGGTTTTGATGAAAGTTTTTTCTTTAAATATGTCCTTAATTTCAATAACGCGACGCGTTTCTGGAATAGCATAAAACCTATTAACAAAAATACTAAATAACAAATCTTCAACCAGTTCACCTGAGTATCATATGAGTACTAATTAGAAAATCTTAAAATAAATTAATTTTTGAATGTGAGGACGAAGGGCGCAATGGGATAAGAAATTTTCTCAACATTGTTTACAAACCACAATGTTTTGCAGCTCAATGAGAAGTCTCATTATGTGCTCAATTTTTATAGATATTATTAAACATTCAGAAAACGTCGCTTACATGTTTTAAATTTTACTTGTACTTTTTTTCCCGAAAAAAGATTTATCTTTTTGTGAAAATATTACGGATAACATTTTGAAATAAAAATTATATAACGAAATTCTGAAACCTGCATAGTTTGGCTACGGTAGGACACTTGTTTTCTATCAAAATTATTATTGTGCGCATTTGAAATAAATAATGAGTTTTTCAGAAGGCTCCGAATGATTGATCTGCAAATACAATAATTCCTTACTAAATGCAATCAGTACAAATAAAATACATAAACATTGGAATTCTTGCGTATTTAGTTCAACCGAAACCAAAGCATAGTCATATTATCTTATGACTAACATTATGAGTCGGTGCTTTTCTTTGAATGGCTCTAAATTTATGATGGCAATGAGTCAGTGTTCCGACAGCTTGTTTTTGATATATTGACGAAAAACCTAAAAACAAGCACCCATTTTTCAAGATAGGGCCTAGAGCTCAGCTCAAATTGAGCAGGAATTTTGATATCAGTCGAGTTTCAAAATTTTTATATTTACTACTTTTAAAAATAACTTTTTTAATTTTTGATACACGTTTGGAGTAATTTCACAAGTCGAACGACCTCAAACCTTTCAATGTTACTTAGTTTGAAAATAGGCTAGAAGTGAGATAGTCACCCTTATTAGGATAATTGCCCCAGTTTGTAAATATAGTACTTAAAAACAAAAGTGGGAAATAAGTGAGGAACAAATACTTAATCTTTGTTATCTTTTTAAAATCAAAAGGTCATATATCGCCCCAAACGAAAAGGATGGATGCCCTGTAGCTTTTGAGGATAAATTCCCGGCATGGCTTTTATATATGACTAATATTATTTTATGTCTGATTTATGTTATCTATAAAAAGTGAGAATAGTAGCACGTGATGTTATTTGAAATAACGAATTTTTATTTCTAAGTGTAATTTATTTTTCAGTAATACCTAAGTATGTAAGCCTTAATATAAATTTATTTCTTTTGGATATTGTTAGTACTTTAAAAAGCATTAGTTAATTTAAAAAAGTGAGCCGTCTGTCTCACTTTTACTCTATGACCCATTATCATCAGAATGTCAAAGTAACTAACATTTTGGAATTGTGCAGGGACCAAATTCTGCCTTACCTTAATTTACCCCAAATTGCTGCATATAAAAGGCTCCTTAAGTCGCAAACACTTGCAAATTTGTCGTGGTCCAAAGACCTGCTGCACGCAGAACGCGTCATTCACCATCCCTGCACTCATTTGAATTGATTGAAAGAAAAAGCACATGGTGCGCACCCTCCACGAGCTCAAGTGCAAATTATTTAAATAATCGGTGTTCAATAGCTCGTACTTGTCGACAGTTTCTGCTCAGTCCGTCACAGGATCACAGGACCTGCCCCGTCCGGCCGAAGCGGGTCCTGTGTCGTGTCGTTTCGAGCACAAAACTCGACATATGTGCGCCCGAGGCACTCTCATCGGGAGGGCGTAGCTCTTGATTTTTCCAGCAAATGTCTTTGGGAGCGGCACCCACACCCCGTAATCAGCCCTTATGCTTTCACCTCCCCCCTGGGTGCACGGATGACTTCGAAATTTATGTGAAATGCTACCAGGAAGCGAGGCATGGAGGCTCCATTTGGGTTTTGTGCGATTTCCCTTTTTGGGTCCCCCGTTCGGAAACTCCGCTCCGCCGGCTTTTAATGGAAAAGTTTACGTTTTCCAGCAAAATTTTCGAGTGTGCACCTCCGGGCCCCAGGACATCCGATTTCTTCTTCATGGGTCCGAGACTGGATCCTGGCTGAGTTAAGCGATGTGGCGTCGCCACCTCAAAGGATGACCGGGGCAAAAACACATAAAACCCACTGGTGTCAGGTTACGCTCCATTCACAGGAGTGACGAATATCCTGGCATATGTGACCAGCCGATAATTCGACACCTCGAACTCGACGAGCTACGACTCAACGTGTAATTGAAAAGGGATTAATTCGTAATGAGAGGGATTCCCTCCGCGCGATGTGTTCCAGCAGGGGTTGATATTTTCACGGAATTACAAGGAATTTCTTGTGCACTTTCTCAAATAATGCTAACACCGAGACAATCTTAATGGTGCGTTATTATTTGAAAGGACAAAAGGACGCATTATAAACCTAAAAAATATGTTCAGGATGTTGTGATTAGTGCTGAATTAGCACAGCCACAGCAACCAGAAAATGGTCGTATTTAATTCCATCCGCTCCTTTAGGCAAATACACTTATTTTCCCTCAGAAAAAAAACGTCCACTATTTTACTCTAAAAACTTTTCATAAATTGAACGAATTAAAGATCAACATCTTTTTTGACTTATCAATAATGACTAGCACGCATTTACTTGTAAAACAGTATTTCGAAGTATGTAATATAAATTTTTCTTTAATTTCACTTATTTTAAGATTTGTGTATAGAATTACTTACAGAAACTAACGAATAATGGAAGTAGTCAAATATTTCAAATTAAATGTAAATTTAGGGTTTTTAAATAATAGTATTTTACAATCACAAAATAATGATAGAGAACTGCTTTTAAATGGAAAATGTTTAACCTGAAATAAACAGATATATGCATGCAAAATTGTATAGATAGATAGATACTCGTTACAATTTTTATACTATTCCTTAATTAAAAGAAATAATGAAGATTCAATGAAAATTTTTGGTATTTATCCATGACAAAATTTATCCTATTTGCCAAGAATGTTTTTGTTTTCTAAATAATAAGTAATAATAAATGTGAATAGAGTTTGATATCTGTTCACGGATGAAATATCGTAAAAACATATATTTAGGACGAAAATGTCGGTCGTTTGTACTTTTCGAATATTTAACTTAACTAAGCCGGCGCTGACAAGTACGCATATTTCGTATAGCAAGGATAGGAAAGAAGAAATATAGTTTTTATTTAGAAAGTGTACTAATAATAATGTTTTGTATATTTTGGCCCTAAATCAATGAAGAGACCTCAAACTTGATTTAAGCCAATAAAAGGATCCGAACCTTAATTAAAGTGCGCATTTCATTGACTATACAAATTCTCTAAAAATGGCTTTTAATCATGAAATTCCCGTAGAATGACCCCTGAAGGCAGAGTCGCCTTGATGGGTACCTCATTAGTCTCCGAAACCTGTTCGGGCCCCAGTAGGAAGGCAAATTATAATTTGCTAGTTGCTTTCAAGCGAAAACTTGCAAAACATTGCGCCCCTCAAATGCAGCTGCAAACGAAAAGGGCAGCACGAGTGGGCCTCCTCCTCCCACGTAGCGTTTACAAGCATCCCGCAGCCCCGCCTCATTCCATAGGAAATTTTGTGTAAACAGACGATTCGAAAAGTTGCCAACTCCACGAAGGGATACCCGGGAGGCTGCGTTTAATGGCTTTTTAATGAAAATTTCTGGAATTTCGCTGAGATGCGGCGGTACTTCCTCCTCGGCCGGGAGATGGTGGTGAGTATTTTCTGCCTTTTGACATCGAACGGAGACTTCGTAAAATGGGCGAACGAACTTTTTTGCATTTTTATGTAAAATTCCAATTTAAGTTGAAACAACTTTCTCTCGGTGCCTGAAATATTTAAAACTACACGAGTGTTTCCTGGAAGAGGCTTACATCTGAAGGCAGTTTGGCCCAGTGAGCGCCCAGTTCTGGTAGATTTCGCAAGGCTAACCCTTAGCAAGGGTCTTGATTCCAATCCAATTAATTTTTCAGAGTTTTTCTTGATGCTGTGACGGAATAGCTTTTGTAATCGACCTTTTGGAAGACGACACAAAATGCATTCGTTACATCTTGTATGTACCTATCTAAACTTCAGAAGCGACTTGCGGTTGAACAAATTCAATATCCCATTCAATGTATTATAATTTTAATACCGTTTGAGTTAACAAGAAAATCAATTGTCTGAAACCATAAATATTTAGTTATGCAGAGATTCTTTTTTACAAGGTTTTAATCAATGTAAAATACATAGTAGTCTATCTATAGGACGAAACCGCAATCAAATCGGTCTTTAAATTGTACCTCTAAAAATAGATTCCGACCTATGTACATATATTAGTGATGAAAAGGTGGCTTAACAGACGTAATCTACTTTCTCTTGTTCCTATTACTATATTATATTTTTAAACTAAGGATATGTATATATAATTATTCAGCATCGTTATTCTGCACATTGAAAAGTTGGACTTCTGTCCTGCTAGATTCATGATTCAGACTACTGTGAACTATTTCAAGATATAAATTTTAAAGGTTCTTCCTGAAAACAAGAATTTTCCATTTAAAATTGCTATTACTTTTCGGCACTTGAAAATGAGCCGCACTCTTACTTGTGAAGATCCTTAAAAAAATTCAAAACCCAAGCTTTTCTTTTAAATTATTATTAAAAAAACTTATAATTCTGCTAGGAACGAGAGTTGCAAAGTGTGTAAAATATTGCGAAAGATCGATACAGTAATTTTTCAACGCCAAATGAAAAGTTTTAAGATTCTCTTCACTCGACTTTTACTATCTGTAGAATATAAAATGGTTTAAATTTTTGAATTAAATATTAAGCGAATATTATCATAGGTATAAACTAAATGTATTATACTTGAGCTATTCAAAACCTTTACATATATGTATGTAATTGCAATGTATTCTAGCAAAGAAGATTCCTATTTTGCTTTTCCACAACGTATTGTTCTTTTGTGTGAAATTTTCTATAAACACCCGCCTGAGCAATAAGCCCTACCAGTCTCCAGAGGAATGGGAAAATTAATTTTGAGCTAAAAATTTAATGGAACTTTAAGCGTGACTAGGTACCCTCCAAAATAGGAAGACGCAGGTGGGGATAGGAGAAGAGATTAGAAAACGAACACGGAAAATGTGTGGAATTACCTTTAGCCTGAAGATAAAAAAAAAAACTCTCGAGCTCGTCGTTGAAAATGAGCGGAGTGTGTGCGGGGGCGGCACGTTGCCGAGCGCCTCATATTTTATTACAAACAAATTACTGGTCCCTTATATGTGCGTCAGGACACACATATCTAGGTATAATAAGAACTTAAAAGCTTTACTAGCCAATTACCGTCTAAAAGCAACTGATATCTCTCATATCCATCCGCTTTAGGTACAGGGCGAATCTATATATTAAGGAATCATGTACGTTCTCCAAAACGTATGTGATGCGGGGGTGTGGGTGCAGGCGGGCCGGGTGCCGGCTAAATTGCTACAGAGCTAGTTGCCATACACACTCTCGCTGGTGGCAGGTGTGGGGTGCACTGAGCAGGGTGCTCTGTGCCCATAACCCCGAAAAGCTATCCGCCTAACCATTCTGTGTGCCTTCGGTGTGGTTGAATATTACCACCTCGTCCTTGCCAAACAGCCCATCCAGCCCTGGGTTTCAATCGAGTTCCCTCCAGAAGAACCATTTCGGTCTCTAAACAGCTCCTATAGAGGTCTCTGTAAATAGATATAGATAGACGCAACGTTGTGCACCCATAGAGAGACAGAGCCCTATCTATCTACCACGGCGATAAAACATTGATTCTAGTGTTTTATGGAGCTTCGGTGCTTATACTGCGCCATTACAGTGCTTACAACAACTCTCCCATTACCGAGGGTTGGATCCTCTGCCAGGGGAGGAGGACTGAGCGGGGGCGCACATGTGGAGCCGGGGTGGCTTGTTGTAGGGTATGCTATGCGCCATCCGAATGGCGGACCCGTCCTAGATGTAGCACATATCTACAATCAGAGCACCCTCGGAGCCCCACATACGTACAGATGCGGCACCGTGCCGTATAGACACGAATGGATCCGTAGATTAAATGTCGACAGCAGAGATAAAAGTGGATATCCGAGGGCCCATCAGAGCTTTTTTGTCTTCTTGCCGTTGTTGGTTCTTGACGATCCTTCTTTTTTTTATATATATGTATATATTTTACTCCAACCCCTAGCCCAGCGAAGGCAGTCAGAAATGGGACTAACGATGGAATGGGAAGAAACCTCTGGAAGGTCCAACCGCCGGAGCTCTAGAGCTTTGTAGAAGTCAAACCCATATCCATCCGAGAGCACTTTCGAGGTTCTTTTCCGAGCGCGCCCCATAATATACAAGCCAATGAGGACAACCCCGTAAAAGCCACGGGGGCTCCCTTAAAAGACTGTTTCTGAAAAATTTAAAAGAGCTTTTAGCGGTAAATTATGAAAAGTTAAAAAGCCACATGAATGTGATTTCACGATGCCAGGACAGATGTGATGTCCTCCCCTTCCCTTTTTTTTTCTTTTTTTTTGTTTGGTGACTCTCGAGCGTACCGTTCTTTTACGCGGCTTTTTTCGCGGTTGGCCAGAGGATGGATGGAAACAAAAATGCTTTAAACGCAATCGATTTTATTCTGTTTGTATCCTCCGAAGGCAGTATTACAGGCATGCATAAATTCATAAGTCTTTCATACACACATGGCGTGCATAATAAATATCGATGTCTAAAAGTTTCAACAGAAAAGATAAAGGGGACCAATTATTGGAATTCCGATGAATAAAAAAAAGGTACCTATAATTTTAGCAACCAATTATAAAGGGTAGTAGGGTCAAGAGGTTCGCAATGCTAGCCAAACACTGATGCTTCACTTAGTTAGATTTAAGTGGTCACACTAACACTTATCCGAAAGCTTAAAAAATCGATTTGTTTTTATTATTGATTACACAAGTCTGTAAAATATTGGTGGTGAGAAACTATTTTAGTTTTAACAATTGCTTTTGACGTTATTTAAGATTCTAAATAAACTAGAATTTAACACAAAACAGCTATTTTTTCCGATCATTTTCGAAAATATGTTAAAGATAACGATATTTCACAAAAACTCAAAACGATACCCAAATGGAAGCTTGAGCGCTAGGTTATATGTAGTCGAGAATTTTAATTTATCTGTAACTCTGACTGATATTTTTGAGAAAACCTCTTTTCCGTACACATGCATAAGGATTTTAATTCACTATTTGTTTTATGAGATAATTCTTTTTTAAAAAAAAAAGGTAATTTCGGCAAAGTTTTTAAGGTTTTGAATTTTTATTTAATAACTTAAGGTTCAAAATTTGCTTTAATTCAAGTAACAAACTTTCCCTTAGAGGATTGTTGAAAGTTCGGGGTGAAATTGTTTGAAGGAAGTATGGATACAGAACCTACTTCCCTATTTGTTCTAGAAACCATCCCGGATTCTATGTGAGAGTTTAACGATTAAAAATTTCCCATGGGACCTATTTTGCAATTTTCCTTTGTATTCTGAAAAATGGTTCTTCAGCTTAAATACAATTCGACTGTTGCAACAGTAAGTAGGACTTATTTTTTCTTTTTTCAAGCAATTTGGAAAAGGAATTAAGTTATTTTCATTCATTTTTCTGTGTTTATAAAAAGCCTTGTTCTCGAAGTAATTAAAGTTAACCCTGTACTATTATTTTTTTATAAGGCCAATAAAACATACATATTTAGAAAGTGAAAAGCGCGCCAAAATTTAAATAACTCTTTAAAAGTTAAAATATTTATTAATTTGTTCACAAACAACATGTAAAACGATTAGATATTAATGATGTGGAGCCATTGAGTCTTTGGCGCAGAGTTTGTCCATTTGTTCATTGTAGAAGGAGTTAAAGTTAATTCTACAGGACAAAACAATACTCAATAATTTTTATAAGACTAAAAAAATGATAAACCGGAATTTACCTGTGAACGAGATTAATAAAGCGATCCGAAGGATTGTCGGAGGCGACGTCATTGATTTGCTTAAGTAGTCCAAGAAGCAATCCGGTAAACTCCAAATCGAAACGTTTTACCCTTTCCGAGAAAGTGTCGGTCGGTGCAAGAGATGTTTCGGACTGTGGGAATTATTTTGAGTGTAAAATAGGTTTGATATTGCGCTATATATAAATTAACGAACTAAGAACGACAGTAACTAAAATAAGCGGTGGAAATAAGTGCGCGCAACTAAACAGAAGGTGCTTCTCACTCATAAAATCCGTAAATACCTGCTTCTGGCTGCCCAGTTGTGTTTCACAATCAGAGGTATCTTCGTCGTTACTGTCACAAAGCATAGAAGACAGCTCAGCATCCAAGAAGGTTCGCTGAGCTTTCTATTTTTCATTAAGAGGCATTTTATGGTTAAAATAAGGAAAGGTGGACCACAATCCAAAGCACATCTCCCAAAAAAGGAGACATTACATTGCAGGGAAAGCAGCAATAGAAAAGAAAAAAAGAGAAATCCGGATAAAAGTTTCAACTACACACCCACTGATACCATTTCAATTTTTCAGATGAAGGAAATTTCATATTTACCTGAATGAAGTCACAGAATTTGATGCAGATATTGCACAGTTTGATTATTGATCGGAGTAGGGTCGGATCGGTTAGCATACAGTTTTTCAGGCATAGATCGAGGAAGTCCTGATGAACAGCAAGTACATCATCAACGTTCTCCACCTGCAATTAAATTATAGCGCCCAAAAGCTGTTTAAATATTTACTCAACGCTGCAGTGCATTATTGTTGTGCATTGATATTATTATGGAAGTCGAGTCTTTTTTAATAGATTCGATGGCTTCCTTATAACTGAATTACGTGGAAAGTTTGTTATAAAAGTTTTAGTTATAATCCATAATACTGTAGCTGTTTTTTAATAAGACTCATTACTTTTATTTTAAATCGTGTATACTGCACGTTGCTATAAAGAGTCTAAGACCTTCAACAGAGCTTGAATTTTGGAAGGCTCGAATTTTATGCATTACGCACCTTGTTCATGTTGTCAATAAAAACATGCCAGTTTGGTTCAATCACTTCGATCATCATGTAATACTCCAAATTTTGTACAGCGTTCATCATCCTCTGC
This sequence comes from Eutolmus rufibarbis, assembly GCA_963920795.1. NCBI lineage: Eukaryota > Metazoa > Arthropoda > Insecta > Diptera > Asilidae > Eutolmus > Eutolmus rufibarbis. The sequence goes on from OY987206.1 coordinate 44,553,036, forward strand.
CGAAGTGTGAACGCTGACCTGTACAGCTCTGCGGCCTGCGGAGAGAACTTCTTCGCTGTGTTGTTCTCCTTCCAGACCCTGTTCAGAATAAGACCAATATTCCATTAAATTTAATAATTGTATATAAATCCTGCAACAACCTACTTGCACAGCTGTCTTTCGACGTGTTTGCAGTAGAACAACTGTCTGAACAACATTTGGTATTTAGAAATTGCTATGTGGTTGAGTACAAGCGAAACCGGCCACTTGACTTCATACCGAAACGCAAAACACTCCAAACCGACCAAATCAATTCTATCATGAGATTGCCAGTATTCTAAAAAAGATAAACCCTCGCTCAAAATTCTTTAAAACTTTTATCCCGAAAATAAATCAATGGCTTACTTACCTTCTTCGTTGTTCATAATTTTCGACATCTGAGTAACGAGATCGTAGGTTAACAACTCACAGTGCAAGTCATCCTTATACGGGTCATGTTTAGCAGAGGATAAACGCAGAGTGAGCCCAACCAAATTTTCAAGTTTCATTGGAAGAACTTTGTCCACATTTTTACTCAATTCCTCTTCGCACGAGTCCATGAATTGCGTAATGAAATCGCCTTGATACAACAGCAGATAACGTTTTACAGACATTAGATGCCCCATAAGATCATTTTCTTTTATTAAAACTTCCAAAAGTGTTTTCGAGGCAAACCTATAGGCACTTTGAATCAGGGCAGTATGATTTTGATTCGTAGGAGTGAATTGCAAGGTCATAGTTTGTGGTGTAGTCACTTTTTTGCCGCATTGACGAATTACATTTAAATATTTTCCAGTTCGCAGAATTATATCCGAATCTTTCTCAAGAAATCGAGGAATGCGTTCGCGTCGAATTGTATACCTAAGAAAGAGAAAAGGCCAAAATATTGAGAAGTGAACAATATAAATAATTTTCTGAAAGGAAACTTCGGATTAAGATTTTTGTGGTTTATTGGTAAACGAAGATATGCTTAATACGACAAACTATCGTACCTTTTCTCCCAGTAATCGGCTGAGTAGTGTTCTGGTAGCTCCTCCCGACGTATGACTTCGTTATCTTCAACTAAGAACTCTTGCTGGGGATCGTCTATATGGCCTTTTTGGATCCAGAGCTGTAAGATTTCCATGTATGGCACAGCTGCCATTTGAGTCAGCTGAATTAGAAACTTTTGAGATTCTTCATCGCCAGTCAACACGCTTATTTTATCGAATAAGAGAGTTAAAATTGCTCCACCTCGCAAATCAGCCTAAAAAAAGCGAAAGGATTCTTTTTAGTTTAATGTATTATGTGCAATAAATTTTAACCGAAGACCATACATATCCAGTTTTCTAAATAGAGGTTGGATAATTTTTACGCTTGTGGAGTGCCCAACATAAAACCGTATAAAAATCAGAGTATGATTTAGTTTAAACTTCCTAAGTACTCTAATCAGGACGCCTTTATCGCCCACTATCTTTTCCTTGAGGAAAAAAATTAGGGTGTCTAGTGGAAAGTATTAAAAGTGGGACCCGGCGGTGATTAAATTTTTCGAAATACGTTCCATTACCACATTTGGGGTGTCATTGTATAGCACTGTATTTTTTTTTTAAAGTCCTTATAAGTATGCTAGATGACTAGAAAGATGAAAAACTCGGAAGTCCAGTAAGGATATTTTATTTATTTAAATCAATATTCATTGATTCATCAACACCCAGCCCAAACTGCTAAAGCTGAAACTATGAAATTAATCATGAATATTTGTTAGGCGCGGACAAAGTCATGTGATAAAAGCTAGTAAAAAATAACAGACTTACAGAGTCTATGTCGGCAACAGCACTTGCCAACACCTCCATCGTATTTAAAGTTGGCTGTATATAGAAGAGCATTTTGTGCAGCGTAAGGGAGCCCGCCATCAGCTCGCTTTCCAGCTGGGCAAGAAGGAGCTATAAAAGCCATAAAATTAGCTATAAGCACAAAGAAAGAAGTACCAACTTACGTAGTAATCATGGATCAAAGCCCTTAAAGTTGCAGTGAGGGCCTGCTGTACCTGGCCGCAGGCGGTACAACCCGATTTCTGTATGAATTTTTGAATGCAATGGTAATGGATCGTTAGGGGAAGGATCTCCATGGTAATGTCCCTAAGCGAGCTGTGGATTTGGTCTGAAATTTTAAAGGAAAGATGCGATCCTTCGTGATCGGTGTACTCCTCAGGGTAAATGTAGCTGCCTCGCATTCCTGTGAGGCAGTAGATGAGATCATGGAGAAGGGCATTTTCCTGGTTCGCAGTGGGCACAGCTACGATGTTTGGATGATGGAATGGCACTAAATCTGTTCTTTGGAAGTTCCACTGACTACTGGTGCGGCTCTTGTTTAACGCTGGGAAGAGGTTTGAGTTGGAGGTGTTTACCGAATTCCCCCCTTGCGCTGATTTGCTTAATCCTCCTGTTACGGCTTGAACAACGCGGTCTTTAATCTGTAAGAGGAACACGATACCGATAGTGATTTGTGATACTTTGACTGACCAAAATATTCGTTTCTAGAAGCATTTGTGTAAGATTTATAAAAGGTTTTGCTTGCAAATGCTTCAGCAAACATTTTCAAGTCCAGAAGCCACGGAAATGAGGCTGTCCCCTCACACTGTTGGCTAATAACTCAAATCTGAGCTAACAAATAACAATATTGAAATAGAGCACAGTGACCTTTATCTGTATTAAATAAATAATTAAAATACATAAATATAGCTGTGCTTTCAAACTTCTGCAGACGGAAGGAAATGTGCAAAAGTGTAATCATTATCTGAGTCTTTACCTCAGAGACATTTTCTGGGGTGACTGACTCAATCATTTTGATGGAGCTCGTCGCGGTTGTTGGGGTTGTGGCGGGCCTTTCTTTCTTGAGCGCAGCGCTTTGCGACAATATTTTTCCGTCGGCAAAATGGTTGAGGAATTTCACCAGACAGAAGTACGCATCCTTCCTGCAAAAAATTAGGTTTATATTGAATTTATAAACTGGAATTAACCCTGGCGTACTTCTCCAAGAGCTTGTTGGCCTCCAGCAAAGGTTCCCGAGCAGTGGTCTGATTCTTTGAGATAACTTTGAGAATCGTTAAAAGTTTTCGGTTCGAAATTTTATCTTTGGACAGACGAAATTCTCGGATTACATCGTCCACGGTAAAATTTGCGCTAGAAAAACGTTAAATTCACTTATTACAACGCTATTTTGTCTGCCTCAAAACAGGGAATTTTGCTAAAAATTTTCAACTCCAGAGGACGGAGGGATGCTCACGACATTTTCACGTACTTCGACTGCTCGATCATCCGCTGCAGCGTACTTCGCAGCAAGTCCTGATTTATCATTGCCATCTCTTGCTGAGAGCACCGTTTATTGGAAGTAAAATCGAAATTGTTTGAACATTTGTAACTGTTTACTTCTAGCTAGGGTGAGTGACAGTCAACGAACTGTTAACGTAGGTGGACAGTGCCTGTTTTGACAGTCCACTTGTTAGGATTTAAAATAAAACAATTTTTAGAGTATTTTCAATTTGTTATAAAATATAATAAACATTTTTAACGGTTATTATATAATTAGAAGTATTTTTAAAGCGGATCGAGTGCTTTCATATTTCTTACTTACATATGGCAGCACCGAAAATGACAGCTGTTTTTGCGAGAAATGCCAAAATCATGGCAAAACGTCAGTCAAACAAACAGTTGTACTTAAACAAGGCATGGGCATTCCTTCTTTGTTTCCAGTGTTTATCGGGAGATTTAGGCAAGAGAAATAAATAAAACGTCTTTCCTGAAGTCAACGGAAAAATGGAAGGTGGGTTTCATAATATATTTAATTTATAAAATGCCCGAAAACCCCTTAAAACCCACTCTACAGTGGATTCATCCTTGAGTCCTTGTCCTTGTATTTCGAGATAACTACCCTCGAGTTATATAATCCCTTTTCATGGAAGGAATCCAGCCCCGCAAGGAGTACAAGTTGGAGCACTACCAGCAGCAGGACACTTGGGACTGCGGCTTGGCCTGTGTCGTGATGATCCTCCCCGCCCTCCTCCGACAGCTCTTCTTGGACAACTACAAGAAAATCTGCGCGGAAGGGGGCTTTGAGCGCAGCACCTGGACAATCGATTTATGCTACATCCTCCGGGGACTCAACGTTCGGCACGTGTACCTCACAAAGCTGATCGGAATCGATCCGGCCTACTACAGCCAGAATTACTACATTAACGTGATCACCAAGGATGAGAAGCGAGTGATGCACAAGCTCCGGCAGGCTGAGAAGAATGGGATCACTATCCTGCAGAAAACTGTGGCTATTGAGGAGCTTGTCATGCACCTGGCCAAAAACGGGCCCATCATCCTGCTCACGAACTCCGCATTCCTGGGATGTGACATCTGCAAAAAGAACGTCGGCGCAAGGAGGGCGGAGTACTCCGGTCACTACATCGTCCTGTCCGGTTACGACTTATTAAGGGGACAAATATTTTACAAAAACCCAGGAACAAACAATCGTAAGGAGCAAGAACTGGTTTTATTTCAGCACTTAACATTTAATAAACAAAACACTATCTATTCCAGACACGTGCATTACCAGTTTTTCTGTGATAGACCAGGCCAGGAAAGCCTTCGGAACTGATCAAGATGTGATACTTATTTTCTACTCCTAGTAGTACCTTTCCACTCATCCAAAACTATGAACCTATTCAAAACATTAGCACTGCTCAAACTCTGCAAGTTCACAATTGCAGGATCAAACACTTCCATTTTTCAGCGACCTGCCCAATTTTAGATGTAGATTAATTTTATCTCTGTACAGCGTTGAATTTTTGAATAGGTCCTAATGGCTCAATTTAGGTTTTGGGTGCCTAAACATATGCTCCAATTTGAAAACACACTACCTTTCGAAGCTTGTGATAATGAAAAACAAATTTTCTAGCTTTCCACGTTATTGCAGTTACTTTTAAATTAATAAATAGTCCACGTTGCGTACTCTACGGCTCTACAAGAAGAGTACTATCGCCTAAGTATATTTTTGTGCTTTAGTTAGGAAAAGTTTACTTAAACAATATTTTAAATCTTGTAAATGTCTCAATGTTGAATAAAGAGCTTTAATTTTGCACAAATCTGTTTCGATTAATTTCAATCCAAAGTCGTCACGGAAAATTAGGCGACAAGCTCACGATTTATTTTTCCAAAATATCTGATTATGATTATTGGCTTTCGCTGATCACTTTTCCTATTTTTGCTATTTCACAAGGTTCACAATCCTTGGTTCGCTTTTGTTTATTATTAATTACTTTATAACCAAAATTACTTCTAACGATCTTTTATATGTTGACGATTTCAAAATTTCTAGTCATTGAAAGCGTGAACGACTGTGACATTCCTCAGAGTGATTTGATTGACTGGTGTGCCCTAAACCGTTTGTCTGTGAATATTTTTTTAAATCACATTCGCCTTCAAAAAGTTTACAACTATTGACTTTAAACAGTGATTTTATGGGGTCTCCCATTTTAAAAACCTTTGATAATAAACGAACTTTTGCTACTTACATTGATGGCATTACTAAAAGAATCTCTAGACTCACTTTACACAGTTCTTCTGACACAAAAACAGCAAAAAATCTCACAAATGGGCAAAACTATTTCAGAGAATATGTTAACAAACAGGACAGGTACAAATGAATAACACACATAACAGACATTTACCGTTTCTCCAGGACCTGAAGAACACTCGTATATTTTTCCTTACGATCTGCTTAAGTTTAGGCTTTATGTTACCAACTAGAAGATACATTAGTGGCTAACTTACAGTTACTTGTTTTCTTTATATATAAAATCTTCCGTCATTCTTTTAGATAACTCGTATAAAAAAAATCACAATTCAAGAGAAACTTAAATCAAAAAGCAGCGACAGCGTCAACAGTTCAACTAGAAGTGGCAGAGGTGCACTAGACTGGATGCCGTGTGCGAATGCCCGCAGCATTATAAATGTACATCATAATAGCTAGCTAGCGAAAGTGTAAGAGCAAAAATTAAATTGGAATAAAATAAAATCCGAGTCCCCGGCAAACAGCCACAATCAAAAAATAAAATCAGAATTTCACTCATTTCATTCTTCGGGCTGTACAACAGCGTGTTCCGGAGCCGCAAGAAACAGCTCTGATAACAAACGTGGGTGGCATATTTATTACTGTACGTGTGCTGACAATGTTTTCATAACATAAAAATTAACAAATCTTACACTAAATACAGTCAATGGAACGGAAAAAATGAACGAAACGTGAACAAAAGAGGATATAACTTGAGGGATCCATTCATACGCAACACCTACTTAGAACGAACGTAAGCTACTCCTAGCAGTTGTATCGTTAAGAATATCCTGTCGTGTTTTTTCAGTACTTAATATGTCGTAATCTTATAGATATCTCGCGCGAATCCACCCAATCGCTGCTTATGCCTTAGGAAAGATTTGTTCTTCAACCTTCTCTGTATCTAATCTCAGGTCCTGCACGAGAGCCTCAACGCAATTTTTTGGTATTAGCGTGCCGACGATCTTATTCCCTTCGGTGGTCTTTAAGCGGATCACTTGCATCTTATTGTTTGCAACACTGCACTTTATGCTGAGGACATTCTCCACGCGGGCCCAGACGGACAGAACAGAGCCCGACAGCACTGTGTATGTTCGACGCCGCAGTCCTACCTGCATTTTATTGTTCAAAAATATAAACGACCGTTCTCTACACCCAATCAAAACAAACATACCTCGCATTCCTGTCCCAAATTTACATTCCTGCAGTTCCCATTCCAATAGGCGTGCGAGCAGATATTCACGGATGCGTCGTATTGCATGGTCCAGTGGGATTCCGCCTCTTCTGTTGTGACTTTTTTGTATTTCTTCTCCAGCTCTGCGAGAGATTCATTCCTGAACTGCAGTCCAGTGTTCGGGCGATACACCTGGAACATCATGTCTTTCTTGCTAACTTTGTGGTCCTTCTTCTTTTGAGGGCTCTCAATTTCTACAGCCAAAATTGCAGTGCGTTTCCCATTTCGTACTTGATGGGACAAATAGAAACCTTCCTTTTCGCTGATTAAATCTGCATACCTAGAAATATTTATTTTCATATAGAGTGCATTAAATTAATTAATTACATTATTTTCACTCCGAATCAAAATTTATTTCATCTATATCCTTCGAGTATTTTAAGAGTTATAGACGTTTTTCTGATAAATCTAAAAAGGGGACTATTATAGTATGAAGGGAACTGTTACCAATAAGTACAACCCAATATTACATATTTTGTAATTATTTTAAATGCGATACAAATAACGGCAACATAATCAACAAACAGTCCCCTGTGCTGTTATAGGCTTGACGAAAATTCAGCAGAATTTTACCTTTTCTTATTTGAAAGATTAAGTTTAACTAACTTCGTAATTAATAGGTTGAATGCAAAGTCCTTAGAAAAATCTAAAGAGGTGGCAGTAAATTACCAGAAGAAAAACTTACTTGTCCAAGGCCTCCTGCCAAAGCATTCCCCGTTCCACCTGAACTGTATGAATTTCTGTTGGTGCAATACCAGTTGCATGCTTCCTGATAAACTTCATTAATTTTATCCTGGTCACATTTTCTCCAGCCGTCCCCAAGTCTGAAATTAATAAAACATAAAAGGTAAGAGCCCCATCTATCAGAGGACTCGCAGATTTTTACCTAAAATGCCCAAATCGAATCGTCCCATCTTCTTTGCCTGATTAATGATCGCAGTAAGCGTATCTGTGAAGTACTTAAAAAGCCGATTTTGGAGCTCCACAGGCATCCCTAAAATTCTATTGAGGAACTTTGACATATTATTATAGTCCTTATCCAAATTGAGGACACCCGGATTGCTCTCACTGTTAACAATCAATCCAACACCGACCAGTGCTCCAGCCACATCCTTAAAGAAATCACCCTTATAGTCCTGTGGAGGTGGTACAAGAGGCGACTCATATCCCATAATCGTCTTCATAACAGCCTCAAGTGCAGTCCGTCCGTATTTGTTGTCTATGTTAAATTGGGACAGATCGCGCGTTTCGGTAGCTCGCCTATCCCCATGGGTTAAGGCTCCCAGGGACTCAAGCCGCTTGGCTACTGTAGACGCGAATCGCCTCTCTCCAGCCAAGTCAGAAATTAGGAAAATGTACTCAGGCGCGTTGACCTGGTTAGAACGATGTGTTCGTCCAAATTGCTGTATAGCTCTGTCTGCCGACCACGGCAATTCTAAAGTGATATGAACTCTCCTGCGCTGGTTCCTTACCCTACGATCACTTTGAAGTGAGATACCACTCGAAGCAGCTTCGGAAATTATAGCCACGTCCTTTTCCCCGTTCATGAATCTTTGCTTCTCAGTCAGATTTAGGGTTTCGAGTGGAACATCCTGCTCTGATCGGGATTCATATTGAATAGATCCGTCTTCGGTTTGAACAACACGCCCCTTTCGTCCAGTCATTTCAGCTACATTATCAGGCCCTCCTAGCTCGTCAATTAACTGATCCAAAGTGTTCGGTGGTAATCTATCACCCAATCGCTCAATCTTCTTCAGCAATTCCTCCTTCATGCTGCAAGCTCTCTCAATAGCATCCTTAGGGGGTGGCCCCAGTTGCATTCTAAATCCATTCACTTGGGTCACAATCGGCTTCTGTTCCTGCTTTTTTGTTAAAAGCTGTTGTATTTTGTCTTGAGTCGTTTTCGGCTTCTTCTTAACTGCCTTATCAGTTGCGGCTTTTTTCTTCTTTCGCGAACTGACCCACGGATCAGCATCACTGTCTGAACCTGAGTAGAATGGATTAAAATCACTGCTCTGGCAACTGTCCGAAGCAACATCAGACTCCTCCGATTCGCTTGCGGACATTTTAAAATCGGAATCTTCCGAATTTATATTCGACTCATCACTGGCGTCTGATGACCCGAGCCGGGAACGTTTAGTTTTTTGAGCAGCTTGCCTCACTGCAAGCCGCACTCGTGTTATAAAATTATAGTACAATTGTAGGATTTTATCACTTACCTGATTTTCTCTTAGAAGATCCTGCCACATCCTCTTCCATTATCGCCTGTAATGTTGTTTTTTTTGGTTCCAAGCCCAGAAGTCTGTTAATTCTATTTCTATCTGGCGCTGGGAAATGTTTCTCAACCAACGATTGAAACACCCCTCTGCAAATTTGATGGAATTGATAAAACCATATCAAAATTTCTTAGGGAAATAACATTAACTCACTTTGCTGTTGACACGAAATCAGTTAACTCCCCATCATCCCTTTCGAGCTGTTCGAGTGTTCGAGCTTCTCCGGTCGATTGGAGACCAATTACTACACATTTCCCATATTTTATAGCCTCCCTGGCCACTGTTACGGCGTGATTCACTTTGGCAGCAATACACAGATACTTGAAGAAGCGCTGATGCGCCGACCAAAATTGGCCCCACATCGTCTTCTTCATTCGACTTTCAGCATCGATAAGCTCGGCAGCTTCTGTGAATTTTTGCATGGCTTCCACCCACTGTTTTGTATTGAAAGGATACTTTTAGAATTTTTTTCATTTGGTTTGTAATTTTATTTTAAATGCATTTATCTAACACGATTATGAGCTGAATTTATCGGTAAAATGTTTACACACACTTCAGCTTCTAAAAGCATAAAGTAGCTGAATTGTGTTATAATTCTTCCTTCTAAGAATTTTTTTATTTTATATATAATTTTTTTTGCCCTTCTTGTGTTTTAAAATATGTTCGAATTAAATTACATTTCGCACTCCTCAATTTTCACTTACCAATGTGACAGAGTCATCATAAATCTTTTTGAAATCCGCTGCCAGTGGAACTTCTTCAATTTTAAAAGTAACACCATGGAAACTCAATTGACGAGCTATGTACATTCCTCGGAGTTTCATGTCCATAGCGACTATTTCCATAGCCCCTACACCTCTGTAATAAGAAAAAATAAATAAATTCCATAAATTCATAGCATATTTAACACATTCTTACCTCTTCTCTACCGCAAAAATAAAATCGTTAAACGTGGGAAAAGGAGTTCCCTGTCCCCACATGCCCAATCGCACCATATAAGCCATATTTCTCGGCTCTGAAGCACCAGTTGCGGACGCATAAACAACTCGAGCTTTTGGTAATTTATTTTGCAATTCCAAGACAGTTGAGCCAGTCTTAGTTGGCTTCCCGGAACCAACTGGGCAAAGATTTTTGGCTTTGTGACACTCATCAAAAACTATACAGCCATCAAAATCGTCTCCACACCACTGAAGCAGTTGTTTTAAACGCGACTTGTATTTTCCGCTTTTATTGTTAGACTCTCCGATCAGTGCTGAATATGTACTGAATATGACGCCTTTTTTAACATTACCATTTATTTCAGATGATATTTTGGCATATTTGAACTGTTAACGGACATAGTTGTGATGTACAATGTTTTAGTTTGACTAATTTAAGTAGAGTACCTTATTCAAGGGATGTACTTCTATTTTCGCAGCCCCTATATCACGTAAATCCCTCTCAGCGTCATATTTGAGATCATTCGAAACTGAGATCCAAAGTGCCTTCTTTCGTCCCTTAAGGTAATTTTCAAAAATTATTCCGGCAATTGTACGGCCTTTCCCCACACCAGCTCCATCACCTATGAAATGTAATTCATTATAGCACAAGTTTTTAAATTTTTCCCGCTAAAAACACTTCACCTATAAGAAATCCAGCCCTAGACCCATCAGGTAAGAGATGGTCATGAGCCTGTGAGGCGTATGTGATGGATTCGAGCTGCAGAGCACTAAGAAGACCGTTGTTCACGGTGTCTGCAGGAATTGATATTTTATAGTACACATCACTAGGCTCAACTGAAGATAGTGAAGCTGTTTCTACTACAGGATCAGGATGTTTCTTCCCAAATTTCACTACAATTCAAGTATAATAATACGAAATAAAACCTACGAAATTTCAGTTACTACTCACACTTTGCTGGCCAATATTCAGCATAAGTTTCTGCAACGCCCATCTCTTCGTCTTCAGCTTCTTCCTCTTCCACCTGATTCATTTGCTAAAGCATAAATTTATTTAGAATTCATTGTGCATTTAAAACACTTAAATCAAAAATCGTTAAATAAAAATGAACTCAAGAGAGAAAAAAAACATACACTTAGTGACTGCATCACCTTGGATGGTTCCACCCACATCTGGGAGAGTAGTTTATTCGGAATGCCTCCTGTTAGGAAACTTGGATTGGCTGCTATTAAGGATTGGAGATTTTGTAACACGAATTGGTTAATACTGCTCATTGGATTCTGGTTCATTACACCAGCTGCTGGATTGGCACCCATGAAGCTGCCAAATCCTATACCAGCCATTTCCACTGTAAAAGTATTAGCGATTTTATTAGCAATTTCTAAACGAAAAATAACTTTTTATTTATTGAGGCATTTTTCCGGAAAAAAGGAAAATTGAACTAATATTAAATACTTCATTTAAAATTGCATCGTTTTTTCAGAAATACCTCAATTTAAAATTATCAGCAATAAAACATCGCAGCTACTTTTTCAATAAATAATGCAAATAGAGAAGTTGAGTTTGAAAACGAAAAGTTAAAAAGAAGTTATAAGCCTTTAGGCGTTTATTTTGATCCATGCTATTAGTTTAATTGACCCAGTCCCCATCCCTGCAAGAAAAAAGTAAATAAACTGACTAAGAATTTATCTACCGAAATATCTCAAAGTTGCAATTTGAATCGCATCACCTCTGAGTTCCACCCAATGCAGAAGTGTTAAAAGAAAAATAAATTAAATAAAAGCTAAACATATCGAAACACGAAACGTAATCGAATTATTTTTACCATTCCAAATAAATACTGAATACAGCAGCAGCAGATTTACCATATTATAAATTATTTATGTTTAGTTATTTCTACAACCAGCAACTATAGGATTCGTAATTTATTCTTTAATATACCCTGACTTAGAAACAATAGAATTTGCAGCGGCAAGGTTTTGAATACATGTCTTTATATTAACACTCATTGATGATGGGGAAATAGTAAAAATAATAACTTCTGCGAAATCATATAATATATGTACATATATGTCCTAAATATACCCTAATTTGCAAATGCTTTACATAAGGGCTTCATAACAACAAATTAAATCCTACGCAATCGAATCAAAAACCACTGCCCCACACTGGAAATCTTATTTACCCCAGAAAATTAGTTTGTGGCAACCCCTAGTCCCATCCCTCAAATAAAGGAAATAATAATATACTTGTGAATTATGACTTTCACACAGATAAATGCAAGCACGTAGTACGCTGTTAGAGCGGATCTAAACCCTGTGCTAATTTTAGAAGTACCCATTAATTTTCAATCGATTGCAATTAATCGCATTTAAGTTCCGATTCAAGGAGAAGTAGCAATTTGTCAATAATAATTCCATCAAGCGGAGCATGCTGAAAATTGTGAGGGAGTTGCATTTAAAATTAATAAAAACGTGCAAAATTCAATTGAAATTACGCCAACAACTACTAGGGAGAAAAGCGATTTAATCGATTTATTACTCATAAATAAGTGATATATCTACATTACTATCAAAAATACAAAAAGTTTAAAGGAATTGCATGATTTAAGAAAGTAAAATAAAAAAAAAAAAAAAATAATAAAAAAAAAGAGGCACTTATTCCGAGTAAGCGCTACTTATAAAAGAATTATTTAACGATTAACGAAATTCCCTTCAATTTCTGAAGAATTTCTCAAACGTACGAGCGCAGGAGAGGTGTAGGCGGATTAAATGAAAAACTTATACTACCAACTTTATTCGACTTACTCTGCGCCAGCAAGGACGCTGCCATATTATTTCCCTGATAGAAACCTGGCAAGCCTCCAGCGAACGCCATGTTCATCATGTGACTGGTGCCCATGCCATAAGGCATTCCAGCTGCATTAATAATAAAAACACGCCATCGGTATCATTGAATTACATATGTTAGTGGTCAAAAGTTTTAAGACATTTTTCTTATTTCGCCTTCTTTTATACTTGGCCTAAAGTGTGAGACTATTTCGACCACGACACAACTGCCGTCAGCAGAAAGGTACACTTACCTCCGGGTGCCATCGTGGGCTTGATCACATCGTACCCAACTGTGTTGGCCTTCGTCACAAGTCCTACAGGTATTTTGCCTGTTGATTTTGCTGAAACATTTGTGGCTTCTGATGTCTGCATTGTTCCGACTGGAGTTTTACTTTTATTAATACTATTTTTGGCATACGTTACTGCTGTCTCTAGGTCCTTTCCACCACCTGCAGAGAAATATAACGAGTTTTTATTTTTTAAAGTTTTTATTGGTTAGTGGTGACTAGAGAAAAAATAATTTGAAACAAAAAACTTTGACCCCTTACGTTTTAAGACTTCCAGAATCCAAACAATCCACTGTACTTAAAATTTTAAATTTTTTTAAATTCAATTCCTCATCTGAAGGAAAATAAGTTCAACTTATTTCAACAATTCTAAGATCGTTTGTTTTTGGAAAATATTTAACGTGTTCAAATTTGTTTAGATTCTGAAAGTCTTAAAACCTATTAATCGGTCGAAATTTATCAATTTGGATTTTGTACGGTAATGTTAAAACGAAAATATGCTTGAAATTCTTGGTTTACGAATTTAGTCCTAAGACCTTTTTGGTAGTAAATTTAATTCTGAACAAAATGCTGCTGTGAAAATTTTTTAATATTTTTAAAACGAGTTATTCACGTAAAAGAATAATTTTTTCTATGTAAATTGTACGGGAAACTAAACACTCTTTGCGCCGTTGACTGGTTTGATCTAGAAATCCCAAATTTCGGGAGGATTGGTGTTACATATACATATGTAGCTATAAATTGTCCTATGGGACCGGAAAAAAAAACACTCTAATGTAACATACATAGTAGTTCTTGGAATTGAAGTTAATTTGTCCCTTGTAAAAAATTTACCTAAATAGTCCAAAATATGGGATTTTAAGAAGGAATAATTTATTATGAATCGAAAAATGAAATAGGTTCTAAAATTTATATGCCATTTCACTCCATATTATGTGCATGTAACTGTTCCGACACCGCCATAAATAAATTTAAAAACGCTTTCTCCCCATAGAGCAAGTTTTCAGTGACATACCTTACAATGAAAATCTAATTAACTCATGAATGAAAGGAGTCCCCATCCCCCCACTGCATCCATCTGTACAAGGTAAAACGCAGGACGACCCACATTTACATAATACAAAAAATAAGAATGGAAGATGCGAAAATGGGAAAATATTGGCAACGCATGGCTGTGACTTGTACCACGTGTTTTTTGGTTTAGTTGACCACGTGTTTTTATAAAAACAAAACAAACGAAAGTGGAGGCGGCTAGAGGAGCCAGAAAATCAGCAGCCCCATCAGCTGGCTGAGGCTGGTGTATGCGTGCACATAGTGTCGCTCGAGTATGGGTGTTGGCTATCATTAGCATAAGCGAGCATAATATTATCATTAGTGGAGATTTGGACGGTGGAGATGACTTTTATAAACATATGCAGCGTATGGGCGTATGTTGGCACAATCTCCTTCTGTTGGGGACACCATTAAAATGAGCACCGGTCACACATCAGAGAGCAAAATCTGTGACGTGCTGCGAGCCGCTCCAACGTGGCGCGGCTCCACTGGTGCTTAGGACCGGACCAGCCCCCAGAGACGCGTGAATATCACAAAGAGTCGATTGGGGCCGATGATTAATAGCCGTTAATTCAATGTCACCATGTGCTGCTGGCGCTGCCGTGTCACAAGGGGCCACTGGTTACAAGAGGACCCCGTAAATAGCGCAAAAGAAGCAACAGGTAATTGGAAGGCCGGGCAGCGAATTAAAGAACAAACCTGGCTAACTCTTGGCACCGACTTTTACAAGGAGTTTTGTACCGACAGCATACGGCTGACGAGACTGGGACGGCTATTTTCGGACGAGAAATTGAAATAATCAATGAGCCACCATCTGGAAAATTGACCCGAAAAACTTTAAAGGCAATTTTACTATCAACTTTAATTTGACTGAAGTGGTTCTTGGGAATCTTTAATTCTGATAAACAGCGTTGGGTTACCTTGGATACTTGAAGTTCCCGCAAATGTGTAAAGTGTTCAAATTAATTATATATAATAATACAAACATACAACAACCTACAGTTTTACAGCCTCTTCAATAACTAATTAAAACATAAATTTTTTATAAACCGAAATATTGTTAAACTTAGTTTTCATCCTTCTTGGTTTCCAATGCTTTAATAAGATATTTAAAATCAGGGACCCTAAAACCCTATTTATATCATTTTTTATTAAAAATCCGTAATATTAACAAGTTTATAAGAATCGTTGATCTCAACTATACTATTAAATCTTTGGATTTTATTGATTAATGCAAAATATCTATAAATTCAATACAAATATTTCCATACAGTTTAAAGAAATTCGTCACAGACCCCTCAATCAGACCGCCCGTCTAAAGACATAGTTTTTGCTTATATCTGCAGCTTTTTGTTTATTTTCTCATATTATCTAAACCTCAGCTTCACTCTTTATCTGAACTGGCCCTTAAGTGTGGGTGGGATTTCAATTAATCAAGCAAGCGCTAAGTCTATATCACGTTCAAAATATGCGACAGGCACTCACTGCTGTGCACGGTGGAGTCTGCTGACTTGCGATAACCACCCACATATTTTACAAATTTTATTATATTTCTTTATATAAGCTTTATATCACGGTACGAAATAGCCTATTCATACTTTATTGCCAATGTATGGAAATGAGCATGGTTTCAATAAAAGCAAAATCGTAGAAGTAATTAGACCTACAATAGTTTTTATTTTTAATCGGGTCAAAAATGGCAGTTGGACGTGTTAAACAAGTTTAATATTTCTTATCTCTTATAAAACGGAATTAAACTGAACTGCATGAAACAATTGAATACCTACCTACATATATACCCTTTTTAAAAATAAGATCCAATTACAGTGCACAATTTCGCTCTTTATGTAACTGCTTTCCAAAAGTTAGTTTTTACAATCGACTGCACAATTGAGCTTTGCACCTTCGACCAGTTAAAGCTGACTTTCTGAATACAATTCATGAAAAAGTTTAATCTTTCTATGCATTGTGCAGCCAGCATTCTTCAACACCATTATTTATAAACCTCCTCTTGTACATCATACAAATCACCTCGAATATCACCCTAAACAAAAACAAAAGCGAAATTAATTAAAATCCCAATAAGACTTCAAGCCCGAACCACTTGGGGCCGTACTCAAGCAGGAGAATTGCATTCTAATCAGGACGAACATAACTCTGGGAAATCCCAGCCAAATAACGTTTTGTATACACACTATACATATAGTTTAGTCTAAAATGCCTCCGAATCCATAATCGAATCAGAATTCCCATTAGAGCAGCACGAAATGAATAATCAAGCACAGCACACCTCCTCAAATATTTCTCCATTTGAATTTTAACGTCGCATAACTACCAACAATGGCTCCAATGGTTCGGCTGGGCCAAGTTAACACAAGTAATAATAGGCACGCTCCTCCTCGGGATACGGCGGGGGGAATGAGATATAAATGCACATGTGTGGATTCGATTGTATGGCATGCGATTAGGTCTTCGAGTCGAAATGCCAGCTAAAATCAATAGCCGTAGTTCTAGAAGCAAATTTGAGCCATTATATACGTCCATCAATCTGTATCTAATAAATCCACCGTCCAAGATATACTGGAGCTCGCCAGCCAGCCCAGCAACACCACCGAGCCACTAGTCGCCCTCTATGCACACCAGAATTGGCCGGTGGACGAGTCCCTGAGATCTGGATAAGTTCGTAACGGGCTTCGATGGATATGTTCGTAGCGGGAGTTGCAGAGCAGACCGGAGTCCCAGGTCGTAGGAGGCAGCACAGAACTACCAACCGAGGAGATATCAAAACATATGAACCATATCAATCTTTCGCCGGTACCGCATCGGGTTTTGGGGCAGAGGCTCGTCGGGGTCCGGGGATGCGGACGCGCATAATTTCTTGTATGCGTCGTTCGCCTTCGTCTGCATTATATGGCAGAGAAATTGCAAGCAGATTCTTCGCAAACTGCACTATAGAGTTTCAAGCTCTGGGGGGTAGTAGGGCGGAAGACGGAAACTGGCGGTATGTGCATGGGAATTTTATGGTTGAACTCCAACCGCATGGAGAAGAGAAAATACGGGCGTGTAAATAGACGACCTAGCAAGGAACATAAGAGTTCTGAAGCTAAAACTAAAACAATAAAGAGAAAAAAAAAATTCCATAGTCGATGACTTACCTGGAACTTCTATTTTGTCTGGATCATCGTCGTCATCAAAGTCAGAGCCGGAATCCTCGATGTCATTCTCCTCCTCAAGGTCTGACTTTCTTTTGGTCGCCTATAGTCAAAAAAAAAAAAAAACAAACGTTGAAAAAATAAATTTCTTTTTTCGGTTTTCAAAATAAGAACGCCACTATACAAAATTCAAAAATAGCACAACACCACCTATCTTTTATAGGAACACCACTTTTATATCCCAAAGCACGATTCAACCGAAACGCCCTAAATTTTCATTTTATAGTTTAATAATTCAAGGAGCTCCCAGGCCGACACACCTAAGGACGTATCTGACTGCACGAAATGTAGGACTCAGACTGTCTGTGGATCCTTTGCAGTTCAACCAGAAGAAACTCCAAGACTAGCTCCTTCGGAACATATAAGAAACGAGGAGTGTATGTACGTAAAATCAATAAACGCCTTCCCAAGCCACACCCAGATTAAATTATAAGACCTATGTAGATCAGGAATTCCGGCTTTAGATCCGCTGACACTTGACGGAAGCCCCCAAAAAGCGAATTCAGATGCGCCCGCCGGAACGGTCTGTGCAAATTTCAAAAATGTGGAAAAATCGCGCGCTTTTTTCACCCCCTGTAGCACCCACCACCCTCTGGGTTATTGTTGGCCCGCATTTTTGTTTAGTGCTCCTGCTTCAGCGGAGGGTTCCGCCGTCTCTGTCTGATGCATGCCGAGCACCCAGATCCGCGTGGGCGGGAAAGAGGAGGTGATTGCGCAAATACTCGGGCACCGTGGGAACAGAGAAGAACAAACGCAACCTGCTCTGGCTCAGCCTGGGTAGAAACATTTTTCTCGTTTGGTTCGCTGAATATGCTAAGTGCAGTGTTGCAGATTTTCTGGAGAAATGTTGCAAGGTTTACAGTCTGCTGCGAAATGGTGGTTGCGGTTGGGGAGCAAGCTCCATGTGTTATATACGGAGGCTCTATTTACGAATAAGCAAATCCATTTGTTTGGTATCTTCTAGTTCTATTGCCCGCAAAAACTACTCTAAATATTCCTATATACAATTCAGATTTGAATTAAAATATAAAAAACCGATCAAGTACGAATAGACCTCGCAGGGTGAGAGTTCCTTGCTCAAATTAGATTTGCTAATTTTTCAAAAACAAACATAATTACAGACTTCGTTTTATTCGTTCGTTTTATCTTTACCGACTGATATCAAAAAAAAAAATGTTTTTAGACGAAAAAAAAAGTCTTCGAATTAGAAATTAATGATTTTGGGATTTTTTCTTCTTTCGCGCCAAATTTCAATAATCTAGGTCAGAGAAAAGTACCTGATAGGTTTTGAAAATCCGTATTTTTTATCTAGTTAGAAATTTGAATTTTTTACAGGACGATGAGACTTAGTATTTGATATTAATTACAACTTGATACCTTTCTCACTGATACGAAAAAAAAAACCGTTTTGACGGACAGACAGACAACAAAGTGATCTTTTAAGGGGCTCCATTTTTACATTTCCAGGTAACTACGGAAAGCTAAGAGTTTACCCTATGCATAGAGGACTCTGTGAAAAAATTTACTTTTTTTAAATTGACAACGCCAATCCAGCTCTTTCAGAAATGTTAATTTTAAAAATGTTTCTAAAGAATTGTGAAAAGTGAAATACTACTAATACTAGCCAAAGACTTACAGACATTTAACCAAGAGAAAACAAACATTATGTTACATATAATTAAGACTTTCTTTAAATGAAATAAATTTTCAAGTTAGAAATATAAATTTATTCCTAAAAATTGTTAATTTGTTCATATCATTTAAATTTTCCAAATCCCAATATTTTAATCATAAGATAATAATAATAAGATATTTTCAAAAAACACGAATCTGCACCTCTCAATTACATTTTCGCAAATATCTTGTATTCTATTGAAAATCAAAAAAATTATCTACGTAAAAGATTCTTGGTATTTTAATTTTGAGCAACAATTTTTACATAATCCGAATTATAAATCCCAATAATCTTAAAAATAAATAATACTGTATTTTAAACATAGCGTGGAAAACATTTTTATGTACTTAGTTTTGCAAGACTGGAAATTATGAGGCGAAATGAATTATTATTTACTCAATCTTGAATTGAATTTCAGCTGACAGAGAAACAGCAGGAATCAAACGAAACCGAATTTAACATATAGTAATAACCACTACTATTACATTTTAATCTGCATTGATTGTAATTTACATGGGTGGCAAGCGGAAGAGTGCACGAAATTGGATAGCAACTCTCCTGTTTTCCTGGAAACTTATACAGCGCAGCTCAGTCCGCTTATCATCCGATGCAACTTCTAGGAATTCATTACATTTAATTAGCTCTTCTTGATCAGTAGAAATTGTTTAATGTAGGTGTATTTCTTCTGATTGGACTGTTTCTACAGAAAGATTCGCAATAATGCTGAATTACTTCCATTTGTTAAAACTCGAGGGTGGATAAGTGAAATATCTGTTTATAAGAAAAACACGTTTGATTGAAATCAACAAGGAGAAAATCTGGATGTGATTCAAAATATTGGTTTTGTTGTAGTGCAAAATGTAGAGGTTAAGCAATTCATTTCATTGCTTTCAATTTCCACAATTAGAGTTGTGACATCTCTTGTTAAACAATGTTTACATTAAGCCCAAATCACATTATCTGTAAGGGAGACTTCATGTTTTAAATAGGTCACCTCTACAAGTGAACTATTTTCCTTTTAATTTTATTATTGTAGTTCGATTATCGAACATTTACTGTACACATCTACATATTTGATAATTGTTGGCCATTAACAAAATATGACGAGGTATTCAAAAAGGGAAAAAAGTAATACGATAAAATTAACATTACTTTACTTAAAATTCACTTTTTTGAAAAAATTGCGACGTTACCTTTGATTGTTGAAGAGCATGTTTTTTAAATATTCGATAAATAAATAACCAGATGTGCAAAATACGGCCAGTTTGAATGATTACTTTAATTTAAAAGAACAATTTATATTACTCTTTTACAGTCAAATATGTGAACTTAATTTCCTTTCGTTTGATAACGAGTTTTTTCAATTTTCTTTTTTTACGGAATTGCTGTTGATTTAAAATAAGTGAATGCGTAATGAAGCGAAAAATTAAACCAATTTTGAAGAAATTATGGCCTGATATAAGAATCATCTATATATTTTAACACCAGCAAAATAAAAGATTTGTACAAAATATTTCTATTAAAAGCAACAAATGAACATGGCTAATTCTTACACTATTACCAAAAGGCCCAATAGTTATATTTTTAATTTTAAATGTTCGGTTGATATTTAAACAACAGTACAAATTCATAGTTTCCAAAAATAACCAAATTCTAGAGATTTCATGAACATTGTTTTATGTAAAGTTTTCGAATCTCTCCTGTTAACATTTAATTAAAATGACTAAGACACTATGTGTGTTTTTAATAAGAGCTGCTACAGAAATTAAGGAACACAATCAATCTACATAAAAAATGTGTACATAGGTATATGGATTTTAATATACAAAATAGAGGTTTTGGAGAGTAAAAAAAATCCATCTAGTTAGATATTATCCGGGAAAATGTACTTAACCAAGTCTGGATTCAAATTGAACCAGGCTTTTTAAACCTTTGGTTGCATGTCCTAACAAACGTCTTCCTACTTATTCAGGAGCATGATTTTGCATACAAATTAAAAGTATTTCTTTTTTTTTTATCGCCGTGCCTACGGATACCCAAGGATTTAAGGCTGATTCCAACAGGACGAGACTATAAATCAAAAAAGTCCTGCCTACACTCAAAGTGGAATTAGTGGTTAAATAAGAGCTGTAAAAGACAGAAAATAAGTCGTAGCCAGAGGACCCTTAGCAAATCAGAACTTGGGTTGGATTGGAATGCAAAAGGGCTCCTCCAAATCTAACTACAGTCTATAAAAGATTAGGCTCCCAAATTCCAGAGCTCGAACATCCAGGCACTTTGTGCTTAGTAAACAAAAAAAATGACAGCTGATCTGGTGACTGTATCCAGAGGGCAGCACCACGTGCCAATTTTACAAGCGACTGTTCCCCGTCGGCTCGGCGTGTGTGCGTCGGACTGAGACCGCCATATGGTTTTTTTCTGCACATGTCACTTCTCTTCTAAACTTTTTGGTTATGTTTTGACTTTTTTCTCGTGATTACAAAACTGCGCCAGCCTTTTTTCCCGAATTTCGGCCAACCAACCCGTTTATTTCGAACCGCACAGAAACACAAAATTTATCGACGTTAGTGGGGCAAAATTAAATTGCTTCAAAACGACCATTACTTGATTAAAATGAAATAAAGAAAAAAAAACAAAAGAGCAATCCACCGTCCCTTGTCCGACCGATTAGCGAACGGTGGTGGCCGAGGCGTGCGAAACATCAGCGCAAGAACTTTGTACACAACTTTCTTCCACGAAACGAACAAGCTCCAATTACCATTTCGAACATTTTTTGCGGCCCCAGCCTCCCAACTGTGAGTCTTCTTCGCCCAATTCGCCTGGGTGCTTGCGAAATAGCCTCGAAATTCACAAATTGACGTAATCCCGTCGTTGTCGTCGTCGACGTCCTGGAGGAACAATTCTTCTGTTGAACTTGCGACTCACACTCGAGAACTCTGGAACTCGACTTTCAGAAGCGGTCCCACAGCAGCACACAAAACTTTTGCGCTCCGTGCGCTGATCACGAGAAACAACAACAACTCGCCGAGGCCGAATGAACACTGAACGGAACGGGACAGCCGACGACCGAAGAGGCGCCCCAGTCGCATTCACTAAATCACAAAAATTCGCTCTTTTGTATGTGCGCCCTCCCCTGCTCGGGGGATTTTTTTCCCTTTGATTAGATATTTTGAATTTTCATGCAAACTTACGGTTGTGGTGTGCCTCGTTCTCGGCATTTTTTCACGGCCTGCGCTGGTGTGTGCGGCGGCGAACTGCGGATAGAGAAAAATTCACAGTTTTTTTGCACAGCTGAACGGTATCTGCTCTCTTTTGAGATTTTTTCGTTTCGATGTGTTCGGTGCGCGCTGGTGAAGAGCTCTTTTTCAACTGGCCTCAACTCAGCCGAATCGCTGGGGGTTGGGGAGAGCTCTGAGAAAAATTCTGATGCTGGCGCCCCGCCGATGAGAAAAAATTTCGAGTCCTGACTCCACGAAACTCTCCACGGCAATGAGAGCGACGTGCCACAGAAGGGCGAGTTGCCACTCAGCGCGGATGGAGGCTGCGGATGTGTGCGTGCTTTTCGATCTGATTCACGGACATTCCCGTCCCAGCCGGGGAGAGTGCTGGAGGCTTGTTCCGATTTTTTCGCAGTGCCTAAATTCGATAAAAATATAAAAATTTGAATATTTTTTATGGGTATTTTTAATATTTCCACTTTTTATTTTTGATTGAAGCAATTTTGGACTGCTTCCGGCCCTTGACGTTTAAATCGTTAAAGAAATTCCTTTAAGACTCTACACGCACACGCGCAAGTCACCTATTCGTATGCGTTCTCAAGGAGATTGTGTGAGGCAACCGGAGGTAAAGAGAATTTTTTGAGATTTTTGAATAAGCGGAACCAGTCTTGCCATTCTGGATTTTTCAATATGCCTGTTATAGGTCAAATAAATTGCAGAACTATCTTAATTTTGCCGCGCATATGGGGTTAAGTCAACATCGTTATTTTCAAACTGCATGCTTTTCCAAAAATATATTAAGAAACTTTATCTCTGGTTCGAGAAAATTGATTTTAAATAGTAAAACACGTTTTGAAATTGAAATGACTCTACGAAATGACAGCATACGTATAATTTTTAATTATATATTTTTAGAAAAACCAGGTTTTTTAAGGAAAAATACGTAATTAACTAATTTTTAAATAAGAGAAATGTAAGAAAATTGGCAGTTACGTCAAATTCATCGACAATAGGTGTCATAAAAACGCTAAATTGTTCAAATTAATTTTTTTTAATTTTTTTCATTTTACCAGTAAGTTTGATATCACCACTACACAAATAAGTATGCATTTATGGAAATTTTAGCAAGGCTCTCAACAAGGCGTCTCATTTGTTCCTTTTATATAAACTCATTTGATTTGAGCAAAAATAATACTGTCCTGAATTAGGGTCAATAGTCAACAATAACATACAATCTTATAATCTCTGTTTGAAATCAATTATGTGTGGTATGTGCGGTATCTTCAAAGTGTTAGCCAGCCCACAGTTAGCAGAATTTATTTAAAAAATCCAGGATTTTGATACATTATTTCAACTTAACAACGCTCAAACCTACTTTAATTCTATTTTAGTTGCAAAGAGTTTACAGCGAATTTATGAATAGTGCATATTTAAAACGCCCATTAGTCTTATAGAGGGTTGTAAGTAATTAAAGCTTAAAATCTATTTTAATATATTTTTATGAATACGGCTGAAAATCTTTTGTTACTTTTAAAAACTTTTTTGTCTAAATATGGCAATCCCTTTGCGCGCGCATATCGATTTTAAGGGGAAGAAATTAAAAATCTCTTCTTCTCTGTTGAATACTCGTTTGCACGTTTCCGTGTGTGTGGGTGGCTTTTCCCTCCTCTCCCTCGATGCGTGCACCTGTGTCCGTGGTTGCAGTTATGCGAAGAGCATGAAAAATTCACGTTTATTCACCATAACTTTTTTTCTCTTAGGAAATTTTTCATTTTTTTAAAAGAGAAACTCTTTTGCATGCAGCGGCATCGGTGACGTTTTCCGTGAAGAAAAGAAAGCGACAAACAACCCAACCGTTTGCATTTGTTTGATTGAATTTCATTTACATTTTGGATTGGGTCCTCATCGAGCGTTAATTGGAATAAAATCGATATTTGGCGAGCAGAACGGATGTTTCCGAGACAGAACCATTGAAGTAGTGCCGCGAGCGATTTCGGTGAGTGGGCACCGTTAAATTTCATATTTGGGCTTTAACGGTACTTTAACGATATTTAAATAAAAGCATTTTAAGCTCTTCATATTTAAAAAAAACTACTGAAAATTGTAAACTAGAAAAAAAGTTTCGTTTTGTATTTGTACTGCATATTAAAAATAAGTAAAACGGAGGAAAAACTTGGGCTTTCACTCACTTTAAGCAAACTAATAAAATTAGGGTCTACAAATGAGACCAGCCGCTAGAAATATTTTTTGTTTATATTTAGATGCGATCAAACTGTTTTCTGAATATTAGTTTATGCTAGGTAGATACAATTTTTTTTTTATACTAGGTACATAGATACAATATAACTTTTTAAAAATGTCTTATAAGTATAAGAAGTCTTTGTTCAAAAGAAGCTGTTTCCACTTTATGGAAATCAAAGTTTTTTTTACTAATTCCACTACCAAAGATCCTGCATAAAACTGGCTTTACTTTTGATCAAAAGTGCCTAGTTTTTTTAGAAATATTAGCCTTATTTTTACTGCTCTAATTAAAAGGTACATTTTAGCTCATTACTCCTGCAGTTGAAGTAGTTTAATATTTTTCATCAAAAAGTGCTGTTTCACACATTGGCGTGGCTGAGTAAAGTTTTGCTCAAAGAGAGCTATTTCCTACGTTCCTATATCTTTTATTTAGTTATCCTAAACGCAATTGGTCTAAATGCCATTTTGATTTACATCCCATCTAAATTTATAATTCTACTACAGAAATTATAGTTTTAAAATGTGGCACATTCTTAACGAATTTGCTTAACTTTCGTTTTAGTTTGGGTTCACAAATAGGAAAAACCCCTATTAGTATAACAATAACTGAACAAAATTTTGAGCTTCACAATTTGAAATTAATAATCCTCCTTTTTTATTATACTATTAGTTTTTAAACAAATCCGCCCAATGTTCCACCATATGAAACACTTGCAAACCATCAGGCTATCCGTCGTGTTTCACGGTTTATTGTCTGACCTTACAAAGCCTTTATTAGGCCGATGCCAACAGTATTCTTTGCCACCTGATTGGTATCGGCTGTCCAAATAACCCGCTTTCAGTCTTCGACTGTCCAATCTCTGTGTTCTTTTGATTTTAGTTGAGTCTTTGCATTTTAGATAAAACGAGCTATTCGTTTTTAATAGATGAAACCAAAACCAAATCACCTTACTAGTGTCCGGCAAACTGGATCGATTCCCGCATGAATAGAACCTTAAAATTTATCTTACCTTGTAAGGGATGAGATCTATTATGTCGTTTAATTCATGAAAAATCAAACTCAGTTGTCAATAATCGTCAGAATAATTTAATGTCCAATTGAACAAGTTTTACATGAAACACATAAAATATACATCAAAACATACAGGTAACACTCAAAATACATTCACTGATCTCTTGATAATTCCGCTATTCCTAGGGCAAACAAATTTCCTGTATTCTAGCAAAGCGGGATTCCTGAGATGGGACCCACTCTTCCATATTAAGCTCCTTTAAATAACCCTACGTATTCTGCCTAAAACTTAACATCGTCACAATTCTGCGCCTTCCCCGTATGTATTTGTCCGGCAACACCTTTTACCTCTAGTGTTAGTGTACATCGTTAAAAAATTAGTCAATTTGTTTTATACTCCATTTTGTTTATTACATTTGTTGCTAACAATCAGTCCATGTAATTATTTTGTATTCACTTAAATACTTTTTTTTTCTTTTAATATTTAATCGCAAGTTATGTAAGCGTTTTTT
This sequence comes from Eutolmus rufibarbis, assembly GCA_963920795.1. Taxonomy (NCBI): domain Eukaryota; kingdom Metazoa; phylum Arthropoda; class Insecta; order Diptera; family Asilidae; genus Eutolmus; species Eutolmus rufibarbis. Next base: position 44,579,121 of record OY987206.1, read on the forward strand.
TTTGGTATTAATAATACATTCTACGTTCAATTTCATTTTGTTTTAATTGCTAAACATTCGAATTTCGATAATTCTGGATAGCATACTGCTGATCTTTTCTCACCTAAGGTGCGTATGCATACTCAACTCATTTATGGCAGCTATCATAGAGAAGAATTTTCTAGTTATCTCTGCGAAAGCTTTTTGGTTAGTTTTATCTAAAGAATAATGAAGAATGTGTAAATGTTTAGAGGTTTTTGTGTGGCTAATGTCGTTGAGAGAGTAAGCTGTAGAAGGCTTTTGCAAATTTAAAACATGTTTGCAAAAGAGGTGGTTTGTTGGTTGGACACAGTGCGACCGAAAGTTTTCGTTTGATTTAGTAGCGAATTCTAGATGGCCTATACACTGCATCGTTTTCCATTAGCCCAGAGGCGCACACTAAAATAAAGATAATTTTGAAATAGTCCGACCTTTCTTTCTATTATAATAGTTCAACGGAGAGATCCGAATGTTTCAAGACAGTTTTAATTATAGTGTGCATTGGGCCTTAGAGCAAAAGTAATAAAATAAATTGATTCTAAGAATTATAATCAAGAAAAAATACTGTGCACGTTTTTAAGCTTTAACTTTCGTTCTTTTGAAGTTTTACTTCATAAATTGTGTGCAACTGTGCGTAGAACCACTGCTCACAAAAAGCCTTATTCAGCAAATCCATAAATGCACTACATCTAGAAGTAAAATTTTATAAAATCTAACACTATGGAATTTAATTTATTTGAGTAAAAAGTAGAAATCTGTTGCAGCAAGAGACATTCTACACTTTCGTTCTAGTGCCTTTTCTTAATACCTTGCAAATTGCGGCTCTGAATTTAATTCCCAATAGGACAAAAACTTTCGACAAATTACAATCGTCTTAGAGATAGTTGGGTTATTAAATCGCATAATTAGTCTTTACCTTATTAAAAATTGAGGATAATCTCAAAACTAGTCATTTGGGGCCAGGACGGCGACTGCAAGGTAAAATAAAAGAAAAACATTCAATTATTCGCCCGATAAGTACGCTCAATATTACCAACAATAACAACAACAACTAATGTTTAAACCAAACAATTTACCCGCTGCTTAAACTTAAGATTATATTTTTCAAATCACTTAAGGCGTGTGCCGTAAAGAAATGCTCCTGTACGATAACTTTTACTTGTGATTCTCTAATTTTATTCGGCTGGTGGTTTTTGACCGAGATTCCGAACTTGATCGTGTTAGTGACGAAGTTAGTAGGGAAAATAAATAAATATCGCGACTAGAGTAAGTATTTAAAACTGAATAGGATTCAAAGTATCTTTAAATGCCCTTATGCTATACAAAAAAATATATAAATGTTTTGGAGGATTAAGCCCAAAAACTATTTGACGGGGAGGCTACCCATATCACAGCCGGCTGACTGTGTGAAATGCCTTAAAATATTGTTTTCTTTCTTTTCTGGATGAATCCTTCAGATAGACGCTTACAATCTGGTCAGCCTTTGGAAGTCAGTAGCCTCCCCAGAGTTGTGCAGCTCTTGTGCGTCACAATAACAACTGAAATGAGTTCGCAATGGCTAACAAATGCTATGAGGACCTACATAGATATGATCATGATGGTAAATGATTTAATGGCGCGGCTGATTAAAAGCAGAAAGTAACAATAGAAACCAGGTAGATATTGCCGAATTCAATTCGAATCGCATCGTCCCTTATAGCTGAATTGTCTAAAAAATGTGTATAAGAAAAATTACGTGCTACTTAGCGAAACGGTTCGAATTGAATTCGTCGATACAGGTCCAGAACGAAACACAGTGCCTCAAAACCAAAAAATAAACTATAGGGTTTTTTAACAAGCTTGAATCTTGGCACATGTTATTTTGCTTCTGTTGCTGCTTTCTGCTTTTTTAAAAACATGGTACCGCTTTAATGATTGGATAACTAGTCTTTTAATAAGATTTCCTAAAGTCGCTTTACGTTTTTCGTTTAAAAATTGTTCGAAATGCATGGGAGTTGGCTACAACTGTAGGCCAAGCCTTTTTCTTGCTTTTTAAATGCAACAATAAGTTCAATAGAAGCTCGCTGGTATTATTTAATCAGTTTTTGGAGAATGTTAGATGAGTGAGTTAGATGATTTTTTTATTCGCAAATTCTTATGGCTTGCCGTTTATTGTTTTAAATTCTTGTAATTTTTATCTTCTCACGGCTGTGGTTGCACACCATTCACTGAAGATTTTGTTCTTTTTATTGATTGTTCCGAGAAGCAGTTTGCTTTATTCACCACTGGAGACGGAGAAGTTTCTTCAATCGGAGATAAATTATTGTTCTTCGACACTCTCATCGTCTTTTTTGGCAAGAAGACCTGAAATGGATTTAAAGATTTTTGTTAGTGCATTAGATTTAACAATTCGAATGTTATTTTATGGGACGACCTATTAAGAGTAATATTAATATAAATAATGTGTGACTTGTAATTTCTACGTTTGAAACTTTAGTATTGTTTTCTGTTCATGTGAACCGTTTTAATTTGCTTAATAATATAAAACTAAACATTATGGTTCATAAAAAAAAAAAAAAAAAAAAAAAACGCGATTTTCGGTACGGCTCATGTAAAACTAACCAGATTTTATACATGTTTATAATAAATTAATACTTATTTCAATAATGGATGAAATTAAATAAATTAAATTAAATGCTTATAACAAATTAATACTTATTTCAATGACGGACTTAATTTAATTATTAATTCTATCCATTGATATTTTTCTCCATTCTTTTAAGGAATCAACATCTGTCCGTAAGTTGTTTTTTGAAACCGGACACAAAATCTCGATTGTGTAAAGTTCCGAGAATTATTTTCAATATGCGTTTGCCTTAGAGAGAGATGTTCGATGTTGTATTAAACTTAAATTCTGGACTAATATTGCAGTGATAAGTTATTAGGAAGAATAAATCTCATTTTATCTCCAAGATAGGTTTTTAAATGACTCTTAACTGGTAAAATATATGACGTTTCTGGGTAATGCTTGCATCAAGTGACTTGATGACTCTACTTTTCTGGGGATCACAATCGGTCTATAAACTTTGATTTGTCTAAGTCCTTTTTCGAAACGCGACAAGAAAGCGTATGTAGTAGTTGTATGAAGAATTGATCAAATGAGGTTATCCTGGAATATTGGATTGCTACATTCAGAGTTCCACTTCCTCCAGGAGTCCCATAAAACAGTACAAGTTCGAAAAAACGAAATCCAAATTACATGCTTACCTTAAGAGCTCCCTTAACCATCAAGGTGAACCAGTAAATCTGTGGTAGGAACAGAATCAGAATGCTTATTTGGCAGCCTCGGGGAAGTCCCAGAACAGCCTGTTTGTTGAAGCAGGGCCATAAAAATAAAATTGAATTAGTGAGGACGGTTTCAATGCTGAAAGTCAAATAAACGCCCAGACCTGGACAAATGGTAGATTAATAGCCTCGCTGTACCAGTAGAGAACATACGGCCACATGAGGATTCTACAAATGAAAAACGTCCCGAGCATCACAAGCCCATTAATTATGTACGTGCGAGAGTTTTTCAAACCGAGCGTGCTCAAGATGCTCCGCAACGAGACGAACGGCGTCGAAAATTCCATAAGGTAAATGAAGCTGTATACACAGTCCCCGAATCCGCCGCGTAGATACTATGAAACGAGGCAAAAATTATTAATCTTTCAGAAATAAGCGAATTTTTTCGTATATCACTCACCGTCACCACCAAAAGACCGAAAGTTCCGATGAAAATGTGGTGCATTATCATGATGGGATGAGTGATGATATACTTGGCGAAATCCCAGCGTCCGTCTTTCGGCAGCTCGACGTTCTCCCCATAGTCGTATTCGTCCTCGTGGTGCTTCGTATGGAAGTCGACATCGGTGGGGCTGAGGTCATCTTTTTGGGTTGCCGTCGATCTCTTCGTTCCAGAATGGTTCGTATGCTCATCGTAAAGTCCCCCGTTTGTGCATTGAGACAGTGCAGCATTCTGGGCATTTGCCGCCGAAAGGCTCATCAACGTTAGTTTGTCGGCTATTTTGTGGGTGTGGACCTTGTACATCGACCAAATATCGTACATAAAATAGGCCGTTCCAAACCACGCGTATGCCTCCATAACAAAGTGGGACGCGTAAAGGAATGACTTGCTGCATGATGATTTGCACACTATAAATCCAGCGAGGCATGAAAACGCCGCCTGTATGGCTGACACAATTCTGGAAGGAAAGACGAACAGTGCAGGTTAGTCGTGGGAATGGGAATGCAAAAGTAGTTTTGAGGCCTTGAGGGCGTGTTTGGTGAGATAAGACACTCAGCTTTAAGAGCCTTTTAGCTGTTCCTTTTCACGTAATGAAATAAGTCGTAGGGAAGAAAGGCACACTCTTTGGGAAAACATTTTTATATTTCCCAGTACGTTACACCTGTAAATCAAGTTTTCTCTCATTTTAATTTCACAAGCGGTAGCACAAGTGCCCTGGATCTTTCTATTGCAGTTTGGTCGAACTTTTCTGTTACACAAATCATGCAAAGGAGTTGTAATGAAGTTAGTCGGGACTAAGTGCTCAACTTTGCATAACAAAAGAAGTGGAAAGTTCTTGAGGAGCTAGCTTAAGTTGCAGTTGAAATTTGGTGCTGTAGGGTAGAACGGGTTCTGCACGGGCATGCAGCTGCCCGTAAATCGATGACTTCCACAAATTGCACACCTTCAGATATCTGGAGACAAATTCATGGAAGTTCTGAATTTACGACTTTCGGAAGTTGATCGGTCACGAAAGGCAGCGACAGTGTTGGAAATTAAATTCGCTGACTCGTCCTGGCTTCGTACTGAATATTGGTTCTTTAATTATCCTAAAAACGGTTCAATTCAAAGATGAAAACATTGGCACGCGTTCAAGATTATCACCTCACCGAGGAGTGGCGGCTCCTTTCGGGGTCGCGGAGGAATAAATATTGACAGAGTTCCGTCTTAATTATCACTGCGATATGATGGTAAAATAGCTTCGGAGCACTGGCTTCTGCTATCGTCACCTCTAAAATGACTCATCCTAGATGAATGGTGGGTTAATTAAAAAATCGATTGAGCTCATGATTCGAAATAGATTGATTTCGAATTTTTTTAATAATTGCACGTCTTATTGAGTTCACCTTTATTTTTGTCGGAAAGGCAAAGAGCAGGCGATGCTGTTGCTGTTTCCTTACTCTCCTCTCGATGCCAAGAAATGGTATTATGATCTTAAGAAACGTGCAAATTGCAATTTGTATAGTAGTATTAGAAGAATTTTGTGGCGATCAAAAATATTCGCATTCATTTTAAAGGTTGAAAGTGTTTTTGGCATGAATGCATTATCGAAGAGTTCGATAGCTTAAACAAAGTAAGTCATTGTTTTCTTTTCTTCATTTCTTTTGGTAAAAAATTTTTTTTATTTTTTAATCAGCATTATGCTGCAAAAACTGAATTCTCGAATACAGCGCATGTCGACTCCCCTGAGGAAAGGAGTTTTCAAATCAAATGGAGATAAAAGTCACAAGTTCTAAAAAATTAAGCCCATCTGACATTGATAGAGTATATTAACACTTTTGTTTTCTTCAAAATTAGTAGATAAGGATTATTTGGGAAACAAATTTTGTAGTACGCTAATCAAGTTGCTATAAATAACCAAAATATGAGACTTAAGAGTCTCATTAATTTAAAATCTGGGGACATTTATGTTCTTCAGGGCAAATTTCATAAAAGTATATTTTTGAAAATTTTTATTTATTTTTTACACTTATTTACATATAGTGCCAGATGGATTGACGAATGAAAAGTGAGACTATTTTAAGTGGGGGTGTAACCTGGTTTAGGAAACACATGCGATAAAAATACATTAAATTATTTCCAATGTATGTTAAAATTACAGTAACTATATAAAATGACCAGTTTGGGGGGGCTGATGGAATACAAGAGTTAAATATATGTATGCAAGTATCTCCTGTTGGTTTAACAATATGAGACCTATTATAATTATTTTTTCCTACTACTTCCAGAATATGTAATTTTTTCCCCACTATGCTACCAGAGAATCATCTTGTGTATACATATATGTATGTAAAAACTTTTGATCCAAGAATATTTTTAAGGTTTGAATCGGAAACATTCGTGTAGTTATTTGAGTAGATTTGAAAAATTTATGTAAAAACAAAGTTACTTGTGTTTTTTTGCCTTATCTTATTTTTTTATCTTTCTAAGAAAAAACGTTCATAATTTTGGGCGGGGGTTTTTTGAAATTTTTATTTTATTTTACCTTAAAGTACAAATGCATATTTTAAAATTCATAATTAACCAACATGTATAAGCTCGAACGAAATTACATATTCTTCGTAGTGACTCAACTGTTATTCATTGGCAAGAATCATTTCAGTTCTTCTATTTCCTGGTGCAACCACTTTAAAAATTTTGCTTGCAAATTCCCTCAAGTCGCAATTTGAATATGCTGCTCTTATACAGTACCTTTAGAAGCCCCTCTGACCGGAAGACATAAATCACGAAGACAATTAATCAAATGATCCTTAAACTGTTTAACATCTTCGAACCCTACAGGCCAGACCAGTCAACGTGACGGAAAATGATTCGCAACTAATATAAAGATGCAAAAGAACAAAACAGAAAATCTCAGATGATACAACAGGACGGAATGATTTCGGGCTCAAGTAACTGATCACGTGCCCTTGAGTGATCGTGAGATTAACTGCAGCATATGATCGCATCGCACTGACATAACAATTAGCGAAGGAAACTGCGCTTAAATAGGAACGGCACGAGTCCGCGAGCGCGATATCACCGCCGGGCTGACTCTAGGCTAGAGTCTGGAGATTCGCCAATTGATGGAACTTGTCGCAACGTTTTGCGCCATTAAAAAACGTCGCCCCGAATGGGGAGGATAGGCGCGGAACGATAAGTGGCCTATTGAGTTAACAGAACCGCGGCTGATCATCATCTCGCCGTGCACTGATTTCCACCGCGTGGCCAAGCTCTTGAACGGAATTTATCGGAGCCGCGAGCGGCAAATGGAGATGAATCGGGTAATTTGGGGCCTTTTGTTGCGCATCCAACGGAATATATTGTGGGAGGTACGTATACAATTTTTTCCACAGATTGCTTTAAGGCATTCATGGACCATTAAAAATAAAAATTGAAAAATGGTTCATCAACACCTCCCCCGCTTAATTTTGATTCAATGAAGGTCTATATAATCGATTCGATCAGAAAGCTACTACCTATCTATGGCATATCGAATGCGCTAATTTGCATTTATAAATAATTCCTCAGGCAAACGCGAAAATAAAATGAGTTACTTCATTTAACCACGACCACCCTCGGTAAGCCACCCCGTTTCCTTTCCAACTTCCAAGCCCCGAAATATGAGCGAAGCGGGTCTACTCAATTTTATAACTTGAAAGACCACCGATCGATTGTGCTGGATTTAGCAGCAGAAGTCTCTTATCAGCATTTGCATGTCGTTCACCCATAAAAATTTGCGTGCTCTGTCTCGTTCCCATTGTTGCTTGAGTATAAATTTAGAGGTCGAAATCTTTAGAAGATAGCCCGTTTTCCATGCGAATGAAACCTTTTATGTAACCCACTCAAACATTTTCACGTCTACGGAAAATGGGTTCAATGTATATATTTTTAGATATTCAGAAATTAAGCAAGTACTGCTAGTAGCCGCAATTTATACTGCGAAATTACATATATTGATTTGCTTTCGTTTATCTTTTGTGTTATATAAACGGGGAAATTCTTTAAATGTGAGGTGTATTTAATTTAAAAGAGTGTACTTTAATTCCTGCGATAAGTACATTAGTAAGAGAAGTGACTTGAGAAGTAGCATTATCTGTTTTATTTTAGTGCTTAGGTCATGCAATAGCTGATAAACATTACAACCTAGTAAAATTTTGAGATATTTAATCTCATAGCATAAGAATAAAATCATAAATATAGTTAGCCTAAATTAGATTCGATGATTTTTCTTTTGAGATTACGACACAAAATAATCACATAATACGTTTACATGCAGGCTTGAGGGGAATTTGAATTGAATTGACTTCATTCAAGTCGGCCCGAAAAATCTGTCGGTATATATAATCATGCAACTGCAGCTTGAGCGCCACAAATATAAAATATAGTATATACTTTAATAACAAATATAAATATTTAATGTTTGTCAGAAAATAAATTAAAATGTTCCAACCGACGTTTAAAAGCTGTTCAATATCACTTAAACGACTTTACGAATATAAAGTGAAAATTACATTTGAGATTACTAGTTTCTTCAGCCGACTACGCAATTCAGCTCTAGCAAATAGCTGAATACGTGGCTGTATAAAATCTGCCAGTCAAAATATTAACACATTACTGTAGCTGCATAGATATCATTTTCGACAATGTCTTACGAATCTTAATTGCGCATAAGAGTAGGAAAAAAGCTATGGCGTAGAACTTGGTTGGATAATTTGAAGGATTGGCTTAACACGTGAACAGTCGAACTTTTTAGATCCGTCAAAAGAAAAAAAATGGTAATTTCCCACTCACAAAGCGGAGCGTAATCTTAGGAAGAAAAAAACTTCTTTCAAAATAAGATTTGCACTGATATAATCAACGGATGTATATTTTTTACTCGCTTTCATAACGCTCTATAGCTCTCTTATTTTTGCAAGAAGAGGTTCATTAAAGCTCCTCAGTCCTTGATTCATTCACCAGCACGAGCTAAAACGTTAGCATACGGTCCATAAAAAAACTCCATTAGCTGCTTTCAAATTAATTGTAAGCTGGAGTTGTTACATAAAATGCGATTAACCTTCGGTTTCACTCCGTAAAACAACGCTAATTAGGAATGTATTAAGACTTTGCGGTGTAAGTACTAAGAAAGGACTCAGTATTTACCGCACCCTTATTTTTTTTTTAGTATTTTTATTCTGTAAATGAAATACCTTTTTAGTCAAACTTTTTCAATATTTTCAGATTTGAATTATTTTTTTATGCGATGCAGACATATGTATGTAGTAAAATTTGTATTAAAATTTTTTAATAAAAGAGTCAAAGCACAACCTCAAATTTGAATTGAACTTTATACAAATAATTTTTTCTTTAAAGATTTGGATACAAGTAACTCCAATCGAGGGATCGATATTAATACTTATTCTCCAGAGGACGCAAAAAGAATTTCTTTCAGAAATCAAGGACATACCATTCATGTTATGGCAGTTCGCCCATTTATGCAGCCTCTCTTCGGCTAGCACAATTGAGTCGTGTTCTACGCAGCGCCTCAATTAAGTAACACGAAGAACGCAGGAGGGTCTCATTGTTTATGAAAACATCGAAAATTCACGAGAACGGCGTACCGTGCCCCAAATGTTGAAATGAGAACAACATCAAAGATAGTTTGGAAATTGGGTCAAGAAAGGAAAAGATGAGTGCATCATCTGCATTACTACGGAAAAAAAATAAGGGTGAGTTCAGAAATGTATTAATTCCTAATTCAGCGCAGTAGTCTCTAAAAATGAATTATGTATGCAGTTCTATATTTTTCATATCCTATAGCTGAATTGCATGCAAAAAGAAATTTACGTTTGGTCTTATAGCGACCACATGAAATCGGCAGGGAAATTCAAATCAAAACCAGTTTTATTAGACTCTTCGAATAGTAGTTTTAAAGGATTGCAAACTAAGAGACTTTTATTCATTAAAAGCAAAAAATGTAGGTTAATTTTTGATACTGTGCAGTCATTTTTCGGTTTTCTGAAGCTAAGTTCTTCTTTAGCTGTACTTTGTAAGTGGTCCGTGGTTCGAGTTTTCTATTCAGTTGGATGTGAGATTAAAATTTTTATATATTTTGTTCAGTCTAGTAGATTTAAAAAATAACTTTTCAAAGTAATCGTGAGTGAAAATAATTGTTTGCTATGTTTACATCGATCGCCTAAGACCTAATGTAACTTATTTGAACATTCAGACCATTTTGCTTTGTCGGTCTAGCTTACGGCTTGTAATTTTAGAACGTCTTGACATACGGATATTTTTGGACCTACTACTTTAGGTATTATTGATATTACTCACTTGTTTGTGATGTCCATGACATCGGAAACCATCAGGCGGTACTTCCGCCGCAACTGGATACCCTGCCTGGTCTCCAGCAGATACTTATTGAAGAAGTCTGTCAACGAAACGAAATAGAGGAAGCCCAGTGATGTTAGAAAGAGCCCTCTTTGCAGGGATATCCGATCGCTGCTCGAATTGAGCTGCAGGAGACTGCCGCACGCGATGCTGATCGACCCGATGGAACACGCCAGGGACACGTAACATCCCCGCGAGTGCTGAGTCTGCTGCTGACGATGTTTCATAATGTTTGCAGATGCTGACCAGTTCAGATTTAGAAAGTCCCTAAGCCAAGCACGGGAGCACTTAGGTTGCCGGCATAACAAAAATGGGCCTACAATTCGCTCAGCAGGCGAGTGAACAGCTGATGAATGTCAAAACAAAGCGCGAATGTAGAATTTCCGCGAGCCAGTCGTCTACATACACTCACACTTTAGTCACGCCTCCGATCAATTTGCTGATGCGGACAAGTCAGCAGAGTCTCTTCTCGAATCTTGAGCGTGATTCAATTCTCAAAGTAGAAATTCACTAATTATACACTATCAAAGTAGTTCCCCAGCATCGTCTCATTCATTAATTGCCATGTAAGTCCCCTTGTTTTGCTAGTTTGACTATATTTCACTTTCAACAGACGGAGTAGCTACCCTTGCCGGGCACTATAAATAGCAAGACTCGGCGAAAATTGGAATACTGACACAATTTCGTACACTGTGACTTTCCCGGCTTATTTTAGAATGTGTAAATCACAATTTTATCAACTTTCGATTTGGATGCTGAGCCTTTTTTGGAAAGTTTTAATTTAATGCGTCAGGGTCAACTGCGCTCTGGAACAATTCGGGCGGTAAACACTGACGACAGCGCTGCTTCGCGACGGAAACGAATGTGAACGCAGCTTTTTCTCGAGCTTCTCGATCAAGGCACAATGAGAGCTTTTGTGAGTGTGTGTTAAGTTTGCTGTCATTCGGCAAAGCGAAAGGGCGAAATCAGCGATTTCATGGCAATGCCGTTTTCTTTAAAGAAACCACCATCATTTGAAGCATTCAAGCATATTGAATTTGAAATCTTGAAAAAATCCTTAAAAAAATGTGTTACAATTGTCATATTTTTTTATAATTTTAATATGTACATACATTTTGTAAAATAGTTACGCTCGATAAAGTGGAAGTTATAAGAAATGGTTACATTTATGTACATAGATATCGACAATCGTAACCGATGTTATAAAATACAAAGCTAAGTTTGTTTGTTCTACTTTCACTCCTCAATCATTCAACATTAAACTGGCATACATATCCTATATGACGGAGATGAACATATGTTTTTCATTTAGATACGTAATTTTTATAACTATACATAATCGAATAAAAAAATCAGATAAAATATAGGGTTTCAAAATGGAAGACCAAGGATAGCGACCAAACTTTTAAACTTTAAGAGTCTTAATAATCGGTACTTGGGGGTTTTTGGAGATGCTGAGAAGCAAATATTGAATACAATAATAGGTCTGTTCGATGAAATAACTGCCAAACTGCCAAAGCGTTTCGGAGCGCCACAGGACGAAGATTAAATCGTTCGATGAGAAATTTGACAGCAACTAACCCCACAAGGTATAGAGAATACAAGGTATGCGCATCCAAAACGAGGGTCCGCATCTTGCGCGTCATTTTGGACATTCATTCATATTTGACAGCGCCGGAGGTGATTTTTGTGATTTTTGAGTGACAATATTTTTGTGTTTTTTGATATTTGCGAAGAAAAGTTAATAGTTTTACGCTTTAAAATGGTTAATTGTGCCGTTGTTAATTGTAAAAACTATACCGGGAGAATCAATTGTGTGAAAAGAATGAGATTTTTTTCACCAGTTCATTCAGTTTATTTCTTATCACCAGTTCACCAGTTTATTTCTTATCCAAGATGACGACACGAGCTGTCAAATTGCCGGACGAGCATACTTTGTATTCTCTATACCGTGCTAACCCCAAGTTTTATGCTGGGGTGAAATAGAGCTGCCAAGTATAAAATGTAACGGCTAGCGGCATTTGAAAGAGAACTTAAATTGAATTGATTAATTTATTGATTTATCATTGAGACTTTTTTCAATAAATTATAATTAGTTTAAGCACTCAAAATCCTTTTTAAACACTTATTTACTGAATTCACTTTGTGCCAAATTGCAAACACAATTGAAAACTCTATGCTTCTTCATCTTTTTTGCTCTACGCTGTAAGTTATTCTTTGACAATTCTCAGAGCGCTCTGAGGCGCTTGGTGGCGCCACAAATTTTTTTTAACGACTTTCTCATCGAACAGACCTAATGTAACTAGGAACTAGTTCAATATAATAAAAACAAAGACACATTTTTCCTTTTCTTGTTGTGGGCTTACCAAGAATATGTGTCTTAAGCCCCCCATACACTATCAGTTTTGCCTTCAGTTCAGTCTGACCGTATACAAGGTATGTTTGACGTTTCTTTGACACTAAATAGTAACATCACAGATTTCAACACAAAGATCCGTCATTTGGAAATGACGTCGATGAAAATCATCACCGAATTATTATTTTATGAATTAAAGGTATAGAATCTTTACGAAGATTGGTTTCATTGAACGCTCATTGTGCTTACTGTAGTGCTATTTTGAAAATTTAGTCTGCGGTTTTCTACATTTCAAGCGATAATTGTGGCCTCGGAATTTCACACATGTACTGTCGGTGTGCACACTATCATACTTTGCTTTTCAGTGACGCGTTGACGCGAAATATGGCGCTGGTGGGAAAGTAGAAGGTTGACGGTAGGAGGGGCGGGAGGTGGCGGGGAGGGGCTTTGTAAAGAGTAACACATTTTCCAAAATTAAGAAGCCAGAGGTTTTCTCAAACCTGCTATATGTACCTATATTAATGTCTGTGTAAATCGGACCCAGGTTCTTTGGCCCTTAAATATATGAAAAACATCCTTTTATTTTTTTCTTAAGTTAATCAAGTCTTTGTATGTACATATGTATGTAGTCCCGGTGAAAGTTACTGCGGTAAGCACTTATAAAAATTAAGCCTCATTATAGTTTTTGCTCATTACATTCACACCCATGTAACATCAACCAGTTGAAGAATAATTGTTACCCCTCTTACCACTGAGCTCAACAAGAACTGCGTACCATTCGTTAATCACGTACTCACTTGCATTAGTTTAAACCAATAAGCCTTTAAGGGTTAAAAATGAATCAGTCAAGAGCCCACAGACTCTTACTGATAAAGTCACGCACGCATGCGGTCTAAATCAGCTTCATCCACAAAAATGAAAAAATTTTGCATTTACGTCCACAGCTACTTTTATGGAAAAAATGTAAATAAATAATAAAACATAAGACAGCGATAGTCATTTTGATCGCATCGTGAATTCACTTAATTACTGCTGGTGGCTATCACAGCCTTTAGTGTGCTGAAGATTTTGGAGCTGTGAAAAGCGTTTGCTAGTCTCGACCAGCAGAAAAGAGTGCGTCCAAGTTGGTGCTTTGTGATAATTCTTGGAAGTGGGTTAAAATTATAAAGAACATAGCAAGATATTTTCGTATTGAGGAGGGTATAAACGATTTCTTTATTTTGCGCCGGTATTACTTATTGCAAAGATTTGTTAGATTTTTTTATTGCAATTCAAACAAACTTCTTAAGTTGTTCAAATAACGATCGTGCTTAAAAAATTTACAGCTCAATAGCGCGTTTTCCTGTATCTTATCTAAAACCTCAGTATAATAATAAACGTTTTTAGATGATACTTAAGAAACATTTTTATTTCTAGTCAAACTCTACTAAGCCTGCGAAAATCTGTTCCCAGAAGTAAGACAACGTTTCAAAAATCCCATGGATCCTCCCGGCAAACCTCCGATAGAAGTTGCCCTTGAGAAGCAACAATTCGAATTAGAACACAGTCCTGAATTCGAAATACGACCAAAATCGAAATGGGACCGTTTTATAAATTGTCTAACGTCCAAAGTATTTTATTTATTCATTGCGGCTGTAGCAGTAATCGGTATGATTATCTGCATAGCACTTTTGATGAACTATGAAATTGATAATGAGGTCACACAATCTGTTGATTTCTGGAAGGAGGATCTGCCGACCGAGCAGGAGGTCTGGTTTGAAAAAGGAATTGATGAAATTCGTGTTGCCTTAAATGTGAAGGTGAATTTAAAACGGGCAAAAAATGTGATTCTTTTTGTGGGAGATGGCATGGGTCCAAATACTGTTACAGCTTCGAGGATCATGAAGTTAAAGGAGGAAGGACTGCTTACCTGGGAAAAATTTCCGCATATGGGAATGTTGAAGGTACGTAAAAATATAAAAATATTTCGTATTTCGTAATGTGGCCTGTGCAATGTAACATTCTCTTTTGGTTGGATTTTATATTTTAAAATTTGATTACACGACGGTTTTTGAGAGCTTAGTTTTTGCAGTCAATTCAGCTTTACAAGATCAATAGCTGAATTGTGCAGACATGCATGAATTAAATTCTTGAAAACAGCTTGAAACTCTCTAAGCTGAATTACATCTGTAGATTTATCGTTGAAACACAACGCGTAATTTTGTTTGTAGTTTAAAAAATTGTGAATTTAATTATGAAAGTTAAGGCGGGTAAATGACAGAATAAAAAGTCAATATTTGCAATTTAATTGTTAATCCAGCTTCACAGAACAAATTGCTGAATTTTGCGTTCAATTGGAAAACCTACTTATACATGACTTTATTTATTGTTAACTTCCAATAGACTTACTGTGCCAACAAGCAAGTTCCGGACTCCTTTTCTACAGCGACGGCACTCTTTGGAGGAGTGAAAGCCAATTATGAGACCGGTGGCGTTGACTCCTCTGTTCCATTGGAAAATTGCACGGCATCTCTGGACAGCACACACCACGTACATTCGATACTAACGTGGGCCCAAATCGACGGGATGAACACGGGATTCGTGACGACGACCCGAGTCACACACGCCACTCCGGCTGCTCTCTATGCCCATGTACCCGATCGGCGCTGGGAATGCGAGGCAAAAATACCAGAGGCAGCGAAATTAGCCGGGTGCAGAGATATTGGCAGAATTCTGATCGAAGACCTTCCGGGAAGGAATATAAATGTAGGAATTTAAGAAAAATCCAATCTATCTACTTCCGCGGAAATGACTAACGAATTTACAGGTAATTATGGGCGGTGGACGGCAGTGTCTCATGTCCAATGTGACTGGATCCGATGCAGACCCTATCGACAATTGGGCATGCTACTCAACTGATGGACGTGATTTGATTTCCCAATGGGAGAAAGACAAATTGGCACGTGAGGTTCCATACGCGATCCTCAGCACGAACAACGATTTAAATAATTTCGACCTGAAAAAGACTGATTACGTTTTAGGTATGTTGTCTATTAATGAAAATTCGACAATTCATTTATCGTTTTTAAGGAATTTTTGCGAATGGTCACCTCAAATATGACTACCAGCGAGATGACGGCCCTAAAGGGATGCCGTCATTAAAAGATATGACCGTAAAAGCTCTTGAGTTGCTCGACAGTAAGGACAAGGGATTCATTCTTGTTGTTGAAGGCGGAAACATCGATCAAGCCCATCACCGAGGGAAGGCTAAAAAGGCTCTAACTGAAACTCTAGCATTAGACGAGGCAGTAAAAGAGGCCCTAAAATTTATGAGGTAAACGGCGTAATTCTGAATCAATCCAGAATCTGGTGCAATATCGTGATAAGATAGAAACATGAAGTAATTTTGAAACTTCTGTTCATTTATTTTATTTTGTATTTCAAAAATAAAATATATTTTTTTTTATACAAAAAAGGAATAAACTCGACGAAACGTTAGTTATAGTAACGGCAGATCACTCACATACTTTAACGATTAATGGATATCCTGATCGAGGAAACGATATTTTGGGAATCGCATCAAAATCGAGAAGAGATTCGATTCCTTATACGACACTTACCTATGGGACCAGCTACAAAGGTTTCCAGGTGGAGGTAGACGAGAAAACGGGGGTGCCGAAGAGGAAGGACCCAACCTTGGAGGATACGACATCGTACGACTATGTGCAGCAAGCGGCTGTTTATACGGACGAAAATACTCACGGCGGCTCTGATGTCACAGTGCATGCCATAGGTATTTTACGAAGATTTTAGATATTTTACTAGGAGCCTTATCTGTTTTTGTTTCAGGTCCAATGGCGCATTTGTTCCATAAAGTTCATGAACAGACGTATGTAGCACATGTGATCGCCTATGCCCTGAGAATAGGCAGATTTAGCGAAAATCCAATTGTGGAATCGATTGTGGATTTTCTCGGACTGTGATGTTAATTTTTTTAAAATGGCTCATATTGTTCAAATAAAATTTAAAAAAGTACTACATATTGAAGCTCCACTCTCCTCCTCCTTCACCAATTCACCCAATTCTGGGATATTGACCTAGATAATGGGTTTTATCGTGGAAACGTTGGTTATTTGCTTCGCACTTACGTTTTCGAAGATAATTTCGTATTATTTTGCTTATTAAACACATTTTCCCCACTTTTCTAGCATATGAGCAAATATGTTGTATAATAACTAAAAACAATTGAAATAGAGAAAGGAGATAGCAATTTAATCACAAATTTATTCATACACAAAAATATATTTAAAATTTATCACAAAAAAACATACTAACACAATAGACGGCCAAAAATCTTAGTTATATATAGCGCAGGATGACAACAAATTAATACTCTTCACCACCTTCGCCCTCAGCCTCACCTGAGTCCATTCCGACCTCCTCGTAATCCTTTTCGAGGGCCGCCAAATCTTCCCTGGCTTCCGAGAACTCGCCTTCCTCCATGCCCTCGCCCACGTACCAGTGGACGAAGGCTCGCTTGGCGTACATCAGGTCGAATTTGTGGTCCAGACGAGCCCAGGCCTCGGCGATGGCCGTTGTGTTGGACAACATGCAAACAGCCCTCTGGACCTTGGCCAAGTCTCCTCCAGGCACGACGGTCGGGGGCTGGTAGTTGATGCCAACTTTGAATCCAGTGGGGCACCAGTCGACGAATTGAATTGTCCTTTTCGTCTTGATCGTCGCGATCGCGGCGTTGACGTCCTTGGGGACCACGTCCCCGCGGTAGAGCATGCAGCAGGCCATGTACTTGCCGTGCCGCGGATCGCACTTGACCATTTGATTGGCCGGCTCGAAGCAGGCGTTCGTTATTTCGGCAACGGACAACTGCTCGTGGTAGGCCTTCTCCGCGGAGATCACCGGTGCGTAGGTTGCCAGGGGGAAGTGGATGCGGGGGTAGGGCACGAGATTGGTCTGGAACTCGGTGATGTCCACATTTAGAGCTCCGTCGAACCGCAGCGAGGCGGTGATGGACGAAACGATCTGACCGATCAGCCTGTTCAAGTTGGTGTAGGTCGGTCGTTCTATGTCCAAATTTCTGCGGCAGATATCGTAAATAGCCTCGTTGTCCACCATGAAAGCAGCGTCCGAATGCTCCAGGGTGGTGTGAGTGGTCAGGATCGAGTTGTAGGGCTCAACGACAGCGGTAGACACTTGAGGTGCTGGGTAGATCGCGAATTCCAGCTTAGACTTTTTGCCGTAGTCCACCGACAAACGTTCCATCAGAAGGGACGTAAATCCCGAACCAGTTCCTCCTCCAAACGAGTGGAAGATCAAAAAACCCTGGAGACCGGTGCATTGATCAGCTAATTTTCGGATCCTATCAAGCACTAGGTCGACAATTTCCTTCCCGATGGTATAGTGCCCCCGGGCGTAGTTGTTCGCCGCGTCCTCCTTGCCAGTGATCAACTGCTCCGGGTGGAACAGTTGCCGGTAGGTTCCCGTCCTCACCTCGTCGACCACAGTCGGCTCAAGGTCGACGAAAACAGCCCTAGGCACATGCTTCCCAGCACCGGTCTCGCTGAAGAACGTGTTAAAGGAGTCGTCTCCGCCGCCCACGGTCTTATCAGAGGGCATTTGCCCATCGGGCTGGATGCCGTGCTCCAGGCAGTAGAGCTCCCAGCAGGCGTTCCCGATTTGAACCCCAGCCTGACCAACGTGGATAGAGATACATTCGCGCTGAAAAAATAAAGGGGATCACAAAATAGCAGCTTTGTTAAGAAGTTTTTGACCTAATTACCATTTTCGCTTCTTCCTGGCTTCACAAAAGAACGAAAATCAAATATTAGGAGGATAAGGAAATTTGCGAAATCTACGAAGGCAAACAAATAATTCTATTTTATTTAATCTTTTGTTTTTTTGCCCGATTTATAGCATAGCCTGGCATACTCTGCTCGGATTTTTTTTCTTTTTTCAATCGTAGTGTAGGCGATTAAAGCACTTAGCATAGAAAACTCGATCACTTTGAACTAGAACAGTTTTTAGTCCGTGTGACAGCTTAAAACCTATTAGCCTAACTATTATAATATAATATCATAAATAATGTAAAAATGAATTCGTCTTCGTCTCTTTGTTCTACTTTCAAGTTTCAACCGTTGCGTATACCACGGAGCAGAACTGAATTCGAACCTACTATACAAATTTTGGAAATTAATCCGAAGGGCCCAATTTGACGAAGGATGGTTTTGAAATTCAAAGGATTTTAATAAAAATTAGTACAAAGATAACTTCGGTGCTTCTAATTTATAAACAACTATCATAAAAGATAAATTTACCGTCTTACAGCTGTCTGCAAAACTATAGTTTTGTATTTAAATTTTGTTTCAGTTTATTATCCTTGTTTTTTATTTATTTTTTAAATACTACTTTTTGCCATTACCTTACCATTAAAACATTTTAAACAAAACTCGTGATACGATTTAAGATCTTGATTTAAATTCATTTTCTTTGGAATTTCACATACCCTGAGTTCTGGAATAAAGCTATTTTAGGTTGGAATAAAAACCGCAAAATACTTTCTGATTATTTTTAATGAAATTTGAAAGGAAAATAAAATAATACAAAATGTCTTTATAAAAGAAAAAACTTTTCAAATTTAGCTGAAAAGGTTGCAATCTGATCACTGCTGAATATATGCTAGATAAAGATGGGTTGAGGGGGCGGGATGCTGATAGCACAGGGAGGCAAAATTATTGCCGGATGATCAAACAATAATGCGTGTACGGGGGGTCCTTGCAGCTTACAATCTCACAGTAGTGTCTACAGAAGCATTTTGGATAGTATAGCGAGCGGAAGTATCCAATCCAAAAAATTTAAAGAGAATCGTTAGAAGCAGCAGTAGTTGTGAAACGGGTAACTTAGATTTCATCGATATCGATCTCTTCGCCGTCATCGTCGTCTTCGAGCTTCTTCAAGGCTGGCTTGGCTATTGCCTTCTTGAGCGGTTCAATGCGAGCACGATCGTTGTACTCGATCTCAACATCGGAATCGTCCTCGTCCTCATCGGAGGATGACTCTTCCTCCTCGGCCTCCTGCAGCCATTGGATGAATGGTTTTGCCTTCTCGTGAATTTCGGCTGCCACTTCCTTCGAAACGTACTTCTTGCTGACTTTCTGCGACCATTCGAGAATCGCCTTTTCTTCCAGGATGTCATTGTCGTAGAACAGCTTAAGAATTCCGGCAACCTTCTCCATCAGTTTGGCAGAGTGGAGAGCTATGATTTGCTCGAGACCACCGATCAAGTAGCGTTGAGCCTTCATGTTGTTGTGTAGAAATCGGAGCAGAAGGTTGCGGTGTCTGCGAACTTCCTGAATGATGTTAGCCGAGAAGAGCAATTCAGCAAATACAAGAGGTGCTTTTGTGGTGATATCTAAGCGTTCCGCCTCAATTGCTAGCTCTTTGTGTACCTGGACATTGTCCAATTGACCAGCATCGCGCTTCTTCTTTACAAGCTCGTAGAAGATGTCCAAGCGTTCCTTTTCAGTTTTATCAACATCATCCGAAATAGTCATACCCTTAGCTCCGTCTGTTAGATCTTGGAGCCGCGCACGGACAGCTTCTTCAGATATATCTGTGGTCCAGGTCTCATTGTCGTCGTCGTCACCGCCCTTCTTTTTCGGAACGGGAATATTAATGTCGGGCTCCGTTTGTCCAGCATTGGATGTATCACCGTCGGCTGCAGTCATCGAGGTGTTGGCTGATTCCCCGCCGTTCTCGGTGGCGCCTTTCTTGGAACGTTTGCTCCGCTTACCTTCGGTCAGTGACGATCCCTGAGCGGCTGGATCCATGTTTGGAGGATTTTTCAAAATGAATGTGTTCACTTTGTGGTTGACCTCGAGAGGCCCATGAAAACCACACGCTTTACATCCTTGAGAGATTGTACCCTTCTTGGTTGATACCAGCAACTCGGTTTCAGGGTTATCGCATTCAGGACATAGCACGAACTTCCGGATAAAGCCGTCAAGGAGATCTTGGAGCTTTGCAGCGTCGTGCGATCCATTTACAATGAAACGTTCATTCTGGAATAGACATAGAAAAGTGGGAGTCGGTAAAATATATAAAACTTCTCAAAAACATATGTGAATTTGTGAAGATAAAATATTTAAACAGATCAAAATTAAATAGAGACAAATTATCATCGTTTTAAGTTTTTTATTTTTGCAATAGAAAAATTATGAATTCATTATTTCTAGTCATTTAACTACTTTATATTATATTTCGAACCTATGTGAATGAAAGAGAATTTCTGTATGCCATATATTACATTAAAAAAATCTAAATTGATGAGGCTGTCCTCGGTCATCGGAAGACACAATTAGGCAATTTTTTTACAAGGAACTCTAGTGATTATCGAACCAACAATCTCTAGTGCCCAGCTGGCTTGCCGCCAACGGCTCACACTACCAAAAAAGTTGTCAAGGACTCCTAGAAGTGCTTTAAAGTATCTTTAAGCCTAAACTCTGATACAATGACTCTAATCTAAATAGTGAGGTAGCTTTTTACTTACCTTGTAATCAAATTGAGTTTGAGCTCCTAGCTCGCAACCAAAATACTTTGTTGGATAGGTTGCAGGTCTTCCAATCGCCTTAGCAACTTCAGCCATGTTAACGATAACAGTTTTGATGCCGTTTCCCTTGCCTTCTACCTTGGCATTAATGCGGGGCATTTTGTACCGGTAGAAGACATCGGTAACGTTGCGGTTAACATTGACGGTAGCCATCTTGTGTAGTTGGCGAGTCGATGCCTTCTTTCAAAGCCAACTAGATCAGCCGCACTGATCTTTCCTAGCAAGTCCGATGATCTTCAAAACTGATGATAGTATATATAGTTTTTAAAGAACCAGAATATACGATCGGTCACTGATCAGTACGACGAACGTTCCTCTCTCCAGACTACAAAAGGCCTTTCTTGAGCTTTGTACGACAGCAATATCTCTCTCATTCATTCACAGTTGTACCTCAGTAGGAAAAGCACATTAGGTTTTATGATGGACCTACATAAACGTGGTGTCCTCTTCTGTCTGCCTCGGGCTCTAATTGCTACCCCAAAAATCAAACAACGGAAAATTGGTGCGCCGTTCTTTACGCTTTATGCCTTCTTCTTCATCAATCAGCCTAAGTCTGAGCTTTTGCTTTTGTATCTCCCGAACCCTAGTTTAAACCATTAAATCATTTGCTGCTTCCCAGATTTGTTGTGGTTATTACTACAAATCGTCAATTGTGATGACGGATTATTTGTTGTTTTCTTTATTATCGGTAAATTCATGAAGTTTGTTTTAATATCGGTTGGTTGCTCTTGCGAGTCTATTTTCGATAGATTATTATTAGGTCTGGTGCAAGGTCGAACCTTGCGTTCTATTAGTATTTTGAATTCTATCTCCTTCAGCTGCGGCCTACTGAACTGAGACACCAGTGCCCCAATTCAAAAGGTCCTCTTTCCGGTTAAAGGAATTATCGAAAATATTTTTTATTTCCGATTCCTCAGCCTGAGAAGTGGTTTGGCTTGTTTACAAAAACAAACTTCGATAAATAGCAAATTTTGTTTGTTTTTTTTCTTTTCTTTTTTGGGACACTCCTGTGCTTGTGACGGTGATCTGTGGTTTCTTGACTTTTATTCTTGGAAATTGTTTCAGTGCTTTGACGTAAATGATTTAAAGATTTTGTTTTCTGTTGCTTTTCTCTTTTTTTAAATTTTAATTGATTAGTTAATGTGACGCCTAAGATACTGGTGAATTCCTCACGTTTCTCTAAAAGGCTGCAGTTTCCGATGTCTATTACTGGAAAATTTCGAAGTCCTGTAATGGGAATTTAATTTATATAATAAATATATTTTTTCCAAAAACTTAACAACAAATTTCAGTTTTTTAATGTTATCTAATTGTATTCTATATATATTTATATCCTTTGACCAGTAGTCCTTTATGTATGGGTAACATTTTTTTATTAAAATCTGTTAAAGGGCTTAGAATTTATGGCGGAAAAGACAGCAGAACAGCTATAGTATTATTTTGTTTAAAACGAAGAAGGATTTTCATTTCTTCCCGCGGGAACCAAAAATATTCCCGACGTAAAAAGTAGTCTGAATCATGCCGGGAAAAATACTTTACCTTCTAGTAAAAGTTCCATCGAAATTGGTTTAACCGTTCCCGACATTAGCCCGGACAAACAAACAGGCATACAGAAATTGTAAAACCGATTGTTGGGATACAAAAAAACAAAAAAATATATAGCTTTGAGCCAAAGTGAGTACACGTGTGAACTTTATTGATGATGCGATTAACGGATGCGTCACTTAATGACACCGTGCATTCCCGTATTTACACTTCTGCTACATTAACCCCTTTTACGTTTAAAGAACCAGAAGAATAAAAAGAAATACCTTTGTATGCATGCTGAACACGAATTTTGTGCTCGATACAAATCACGGACGATGCAGTATTTTATTCGGCTTTTTGTTCTGTGCAGCTCAACCATTAAGTTCTTTGGTGCCTTAGAACTTTCTCGATTCGTATTGATCTATTTTTGCAAAATATTGAATATTTTTCATAAAAATAAAAATCCTTATATACCAATAATTATTTTCCGCCACACCTAGCAGTCTCCAGTTACTGTCTCAACTTGCTCACTATTATATTATTATAGCAATGATCAATATTTGCCTTATCCTTTCGCTTGAAAATACACTTAAATATTCAAAATAAATTTCTCAAATGTCTCAAATAATATTAATGACATGTCATAATTTTCGTAAAAAAAATTTTTCATGGATTGTTTGAACAAAATGCTATCACTTTCGATGGAAGTAAGATTATTAAATTATTCGACTGAATATATTTCTACTGAGTGTTTTAAATTTTCAATCGTAATCCTACATTAATTGATTAAAAGTGCCATAATAAAAGCAGAGGCAGTTAAATAGGATTGTTCCAAATGCAGAGAAGTTCTTAAATCGGAATTATTCAAAAAATATTTTATTTTAATTTTACGGTCTCTTAACGCTTTCTTTAAAAATTAGTAGAGCGGAATTGGTTGTACTCACCTATGACTTAGATATCGCCTATGTGAATTCATGCACGATCTAACTAATTTGCTTCGTTGAGGTGGAGTTGGAGGTGCTCCTTTGAGTACTGATGTTTCTGAAAATGAACACAACAATTTTTGTTTCAATTATAATAATAGAAAATTCAGCTGCAACTCAAAAAAATTGTAATTTACATTTTCGCGCGGAAAACCCTTTTGCTATTTAAAAGCGCACTAATTTGTTATTGTGCGCAACATAAATTGTTATTGCAATGAAAAAGTAGTAAAAAACTACTGCAGATAAGAAATTATAAGAAAACGTAGTCTCTGTAGTCAAGACTTATTCAATTCAAGAAAAATTAAAACTGTTAAGGAAATTTGCAATGAAAATGAATCTCATTTATTTCTATTATGACCAGATATTGCATGAACACTTAGTTTAACAGAAATATGAGAATTTTAAAGAGGACAGAAAAATGCGAGATTTACCATGATGTTTCCAAGTTTCCAAATTAAGCAATAAATAAATAAAATAAAATAAGAAACTAAAAAATGGTAAAAATAAGTCGGCAATTTGCGTATTATCGATTTTTTTATAGCATGTGTCCAAATAGATCCGCTGCTCCTTCGAGTTCATAATTCCTTTAATTTAAATCAACAATGAGAAAATAGCAACACCAACAGCAATTTATTCCAAATATAAGGAAACGCGAGGTTCCGAGGTAAAAGTTTTAGCAAAAGCAAAATGTATAATCAATACGAACAATATTAATTATGATAATAGCATTTAGCCGCGGGGACTATTTTAGACTATTTTAATTTATTCTGTAGAAGTCGCAAATCTATTATTACATGCAGTCCTATTTCATTTCGATTTTAAACTCCCAACGTCAGAATAAAAACTCCGTTCTAACGTTTTGTGTTGATATTTCTGATAGAATGGAATTTGATACACATTTTTTTTCCTTTTCTTATTTACATATTTTACTACTTTTCATTGTTGGAATTCAGTGCCATTAATTTTTATTTTCAGCCTTTAAGGGCATCATTGGTGAATTTTCACCCTTTGCTACTATTATTTATTATTATTAATCTGGTTGCCTGTTTATAGGTTATTTTTATTCCGGAGTTTCACTTTGCTATAAACGTAATAAATGTGGAAGTTAAGGAGGTGTAAACTACTCAATTCTTATCTAATTATTTTTAAATGGATTTCTAGAAGAACCTTGTGTGGAAGGTTCAGTGTAAATTTTATCAAACCTGGCCCAATTCTGATTCAAGTCGAGCTAAATTTGATTCAAGATGGACTAAATTTAGTCGACCTAGGTATTGAAATCGATTGAAGAGTTTAGAAATTATGGCGGAACAAACAAGCCGGTGTAAGTTCGAGCTAAGTCTGCATCAGACCCGACTTAGTCAGCTTAAATCGAACTAAGCTTGTTTCAAGCCCGAATAAATTCAACTCAAGTCGAACAATATTATTATTACGATCTGCCTAAACCTCTTACGCACACGTGTGTACGTTTGAGGGCGATCAATACTCGACATTTAAATTTCTTTCTCAAAGATAATTACAGCATACGTTCATAAAAAATGTTTCGACTGGAGGGACCCCCACCAAATAATTATCTTAAGAAAAAAACAATGAAAAATGGAAATGGGGAAAAAAAACTGAATGACTCCTGCACTTCCAAGAAAAAAAAAAATCAGAATGGCAATCTACATCATTTCAACTTGGCACAATGATAAATAATGTCAAGGACTATAAAAAAACAAAATGCATATTTTCCTAACACTTGACAGATTCTGGTTCGCACATTTATTCTAACTTTAAATTGAGACGAAGTATTGAGACTGCCCCTGGACTGCGGGAGTAGAAAATGACTGACTGAAAATTGCCTTGACCATCAGCGAAATATTTTTGCAGAGAGAAAAATCAATAATTCTAGAATTTTCGTGCAGGGTAATAACTCCTTGAAAATTGAGTACTGTAGCGAGTTTTCCTATTGCACTCCATGCAGTCTGCTCCTCTTGCATTTGGAGCTGCTGCAACAAAAAAAGGGAGCTAGTATTCATCTGCAGGGTCTGTCGCAGAAAGCTTCGAAACGTCCAACTAACAATTCCGCTAAAAGAGCGAACTTGGAGGGGTTTTAATTACCGGTAATTCCATTAATTTCCACAATTTGCCAGTGTGCTTCCTAACCCGGATGATTGGAGTTGGAGAAAAATTAAAATTGGCACAGCAATGGGAGTAGAGAGTGCTCTTCGAAATACAAAAAATATAAAAGTACACCGGGCACTCTGAACGTAAATTTATTACATTTTGGGGCAGATTTAATAATTAGATTTTCATCCCACGAAGCAGATGGACCATTCGAGACACTGCCAGTAAGAGTGGGAATGGTAGTTAAAAAAGCTTCAATTCAGCAACGTGGGGGAGATGAATAACGGTATATCAGTTGATTTGTATGATGCCCTATATTAAAAAATCAGGTGGATTTCATAACTTCACCACTTCAGACCCATCCCCGCTTAACTCAGTTAAACTGCAAATTTAATTCGAGTCCCTGATTTATATGTACCTACATTCAAGCGCAGTGCATACGTATGTAAGAGGTATAAGATATCTCCCTCAAAGTGATCACCATCTGGTCGGTACCACCTTCTACATGGCACTAATCTGAAGACTTAGAATGGAGATTTACATTTTTTTAAATCTATATACTTAAAGATGACGGCAACTTTAATTAAAACCAGAAAAGCTACCGTGTGGTAGAGAAATTCTACTTACAAAAATGTTGGTGCCAGGTGTGGAATTATATACAAATTGTAAATATGGAAAATTTGAGAAAACTTTCGCAATACTCTCTTAAATTTATTTTAAAAAGTTATTCACTCTACTTAAGAATACAAATGGAATTTTCTACTTACGGACAACGACGTCAAGATGAACGCCGGATGCCGTAGACGGCAATAAAGCGCCCACCATATGATGGTACGCCAATTTGGTATCCGATTGGAGCTTCAGTGTAGCACACAAGGACAGAACTGTTGGGAAAGGGTTTAAATATAGTTTGATTTACTGCAGTACACTGGTCTAACCCAAAACACACTAAATGCTTTTCTTTTCAGTCCCACTATATTCACACAGAAAATCCCTTGTATGCGGGATCAAGGTGGAATTTGGCCGGAGGATATCACTGTTCCTGCGGAAATAATTTCCCCCAAAGTAGAAGGCTACTATCTACTAGATGCGCTATACGCCACAAAATACGTCAGATACGATTGAATCTACTCGATGAACTGCACTGCAGCAGCTATGAGCCATCAGCAGCTGAGAGATATCAAATAAAAGTGTGGACCTAGGGATTTTATACAAACTTTTCTCCATTGCGATTGCGTTCAACTTCCCGATGAGCCTTGTGTGTGTAGCCAGCACCACGGACTGGCCCCGGCCTTTGCCTTGTGTAGGGACTTTGGGGGCTGAGGAAAAGGAGCACGCCAGTGATTGTGAAGGCGAATATGTGTGCTCGTCAGGATTTCTAAGGAAAAATCTTGAATTTTCCATTGCCTAATAAAAGCTAGCTCCTAAAATTATTTTTAGAGACATTTTTGCACTCCTATAATTAAATTTCTCCTTTAGAAGGTATTACATTTATTTCTATGTGCATTCGGTGTAATAACATATAATTTCTTAAAGCACATAAAAGGAATTTCTGGGAAGAAAATAAAAATAAAAAAAGTTAACTGTCTTTTTCCAACCACTGAGAGGAAACCAGTTCCTTTACCCCCAGCGAAAATAAGTCCTCCAACATGAATAAGCTCAAATAAAGGAGACTGCTTTTATTGTAGCAATTTAATGATAGCGCAATTGTTCAATGTTCTGAGCAAAGTCGAGTACTTCAAGTGTAAGTCATAAAACCACTTTCCATTTGCTTAAACCTGGCATTTGAAATGAAATTTCTCCCCTAAGGCAGCGTCAAGAGCAGCCTTGGCACTTTCAATGGAATATTCGAAAAAATAATGTAAAATATTTCACGTAATTTTGCTGTAGAACAACTGTGCGATACAAGTAATTACAATAAAAAAAATATCATCACAGCAGCCTTATTATTCCCTTGATAGAGGCCAACCTGCTGCAATGATGTCGTGCTTCTGCGTCCTTTAAATAATATGTAAAACGACAACAGTAAGTTGCGTGACCGTGGACATTTTCGCTCAAAGTCCATATTCATTTTTAATTCTACAGAAATTATTTGCCCATTTAGCTGGTAAGAGGCGTATTTCGAATTTAAATATGGAATGGGAGATGTTAAACCCATTCATGTCTTACACATTTATATTTCTATTAATATACAGCCGACTTGCAAGATCTTATTAAAAAAATATATGTGTACCTAACACTATTTTTCATTATTATTAATATTGATAAAGTATAGAATTAATTCCCGCGTTTGGAAACTTTGCCCATACGGCGCTTTTTTGGCAATTGGCTGTTTTCTTATAGGAATCGACAACCTCTAAATAATTGCATTTTAAAAAGTCCTCGGTAATCAGTCAAAAAGAAGACTGCCCAAGATCAGTTATATCGATTGATCTAAAACTCTTTAGGTTACTTTTGCATGCTAAGACTCCTTCGTGAATTTAAGGCATTTACTCTCGTTCCCTTAAACTATTAAAATTCTAAGAGCCATTCGTAGAAACTACCAAGAAATGCTTTCTTAAGCAATCCACATAATCTTTAGATAAAAGCCAAAATAGCCAACGTTTGCCTACCCGACTATCTAATCGCGGCTCCGAATTAAATGACAGTCAGCATCGAGCCTAAGGTACTGGGGGCTTTCGCCTGTTTATTTAGCACTCGAGCAGAGATCTCGAATTCCCAACAGATAGGCTATCGAATTGCTCGGCTTCCACAATGGGAGGTACATACAGCACGAGATCACAAAAAAATGATTGGCTTCAAATTCGACACGTAAATATTAAGTTTCCGCTTTGGTTATTTTTTCCCCAGCAGCAATTATTAAATCAAATAAGTTCCAGTCGAGATATATCCTCAATAAGGAAGGAGGGGGAAAAGTTAATTTTCTGTATATCTGCTTCCTCCTTGAGACAGTTTTGCAATGTTAAGAAGGGAGTTATCCTAGCTGCTGAAAGAGGCAAACAACTTCCGCAACTATTATACGAGGAATTTGCAGCTATTTGCCTGCAATGATCTCATAAAAAAGACCAGGAAGACTTACAAGGTACAAGTAAGTGACTAATTGCAATGAAGGGGTGGTGAATGAGTGCTATACGCGTTTTACCTAACTTTTTCACATGTTCAACGCATTTTAAGTAGAAAAGTTCAAGTACCGAGGGCTGCTTCAAGAGTAACCCCTCATAATTCTTAAAGTGGACTCTGAGAAGAATAGAGGAGGGATTTATAGAATAAGTTTTTAAATTTATATGGAGTTACTGGATTTTATAGAAGAGGCTGAATATATTGTTTCACTAAGAAAACACGTTCTATACCTACTGAGTAAAAATTGTGTGACTTTTTAAAAGCAATGACTTCGATTTAATGAATTGAAAATAAGTAATAATGAAAATATTAGTTGAAGTATCCGATTTTACCCGGGGTACAGTTTGCTGCGCGCACAAGAAATGGAAAGTATATGAAAGACGAAACAAGAAAACATTTGTAAATGTGTATGTATTTGTACGTATGTAAAGTATTTAATTACAGTAGTACAAAATTTTAGCCGACCTCTTAACTACCGCTGAAGTTTAATTAATAAAACCTGAAACGGGCAAATTGGGAAAATTACAATTTTTTAAAACAAAAGAGACGCAATTTTTATTTGAAAATTAGTCTCCGGGAGCTTTTCACGTCGCTGCATAGAGTTCAATGTTAGACTTTGTAAATTCAAAATAGTAGATCCAATATGGCGAACGAAAACAGTGGAATTATTCATATTTTCACGAAAATATATGCATATGTAAATTTAAAAAATTAAGTCCACCATATTAAACTGGCTATTTTAAATCTAAAACAAATTTCTTCTAACTTCACGCACGTTATATAAAAAATGTTTAAAGGAAGAATATTAAAGGATTATTAAGAAACTTTTAAAAAAGTATGAAATTACTAACTATGACCTCACATTAATATGATTAAAAAATGGCCTTTCACGACAGCGTCTAGCCACACTCATTTGTGTAAATGACAAAACTAATTAGCTGCCTTAACCTACCTCGTAGCCATCAGGGATTCTTGCAAATAGGTGCAAAGTCAATGGCTCGTAGTTCCTTTTAATTTTCATATCTTGGCTGCATAATTGGGTGCCATGCTGGTTTGCATGCATCACAATAATTAGAAGGGAGTTGCCTTGCGACAAACACACTCACGTACTTCACGTTATGTGCACGTGAAATCACACATAGTCTCCGGTCACAGCTTCGCTATTGTGCTAATTGGTTTATTTGCACAGGTGCTAAAAGCGAGCACCATTTGATCATCAAAAACGTTACCGAAGGCTTTCAGCTAGGGTGTGAACAGGGCGACTTTAAGCACTTAATAAAGTGTTTTCGCTCTCCAAATATTTAAATTATCCTATTTTTCGGTTGGGACCCAATTTCCTAGCCATGAAGGTGATCTGAGGGAACATTTTTATAACCCCCTCGGGGAACATAAGACCGCGTGCCCTGCTCATAAGACATTGTTAAGGAGCAATTCCCGCGAAAGCTTTCAGTTAGGGTAATGTTTTTTCCTCCTACTATGAACCTATCAAGTTTTGTGCCACTGTGGGTCCGCATAGGGAGCCAGTTTGTGATGTCATCAATTTTTCTTTCATCGTGCACCGAAAATCCAATAAGATCCCTCTGAAAAAGTAACACGCGCCCTAAAGCGGTAAGGTGCTTTAAGTCGGCGGATTTTCTCGCTTTAAGGTGTACACTCTTGACAATCTATCAATTGCTTTTCTCGAGCAAATAGAAGTTTTTTGCTTCCAGTGCGAATGGTGCGGGGCTTGCTATCATCTCATCAGAGTCGTTTATATTTTCCGCCCCCTTACTTTCATCTTTTGTTCCTTTTCCTGGCAGCAAAAAGAACTTTTGTCTCGAGAAGAAAAAAAAATATATGCAGAACGTTCAGCGGAAAATTAATGAAAGCGGAAAATGACGAAAGAAAAAAAATTCTTCTTTCAATCACAATGCAGTGCAGGGAATGAAATGCGGCGCACAAGGAAATCAAGTTCAATTTTAAAAATTTTTCGGAATTTTCTCTCTGATATGTAAATAGAAAAAGGATCGTGGGTGGGTTACATAGGTTAATTTTTTTTTTTCTTGTGCTGCACACTTTGTGGAAAAGCTCCAAACTGAGCTTGCCTGGAAAATTGCAAGCTTTTTAAAATCGATTTTACTGGGCAGCAGTTGCCGCAGAAGGCGTCGAAGATAGTCCTGCCTTATGGTTGGGTATATTTATGGAGGCTCGGGTTATATATGGGGATAGTCTACCACCATTCAGGCTCGTTTGGTTTCCTCCTCTTTTGCAGAGTATCCTTCTTGAGCAAAAAATTATAATTCCACGTGTAAGAGACGCCGAGGCTTTTTATGGAAGGCAGGCTCTGTATATGATCGAATCGCTTTTATATTTACACAGAACATATTCATGGGACGTGCACTTTTCAATAGTTTTCAATAGTGCACTATTCATCGGTGTATACATTCCTCCGGCGTCGAAAATATAAGAAAATCATGAGATTATAAAATTTAGATAAACATGTTTAAAATTGTATTTACTTCTGAGTTATAGAGTTTTCAATAAATAAGTATAGTTTAGTGTATGCTATTTGTTATGGTGCAAAACAAACTGTTAATTAAAAGTAATTTTGGGTATAAAGTGCGCGGTGTTCTTTTGTAAAAACAATCGGCGATATGCCGCTAGAAAATCGTTTTTTAGGGAAGATAGTGTTATTTAATATTAATATATATAAATCGAAAAGCTAAGCTTCAATTGGGCTTATGTAGTTTGTTTTCTTTTCATGTTTTTTGTCACATTATTCTACAATGCAACGAAAGGGAAATTAATACATTCCAATTCCTCTAACACAAGTAGAGAAATGCTTAAAACTTTTCTGGATATAGCCTCTCCGTTTTCGTTTGTTCCTCCATGAGCTCGACCCATACAAATATTCTTAAAAATCTTCTACATTCCGATCGGATTTGATTTCCGTCGGAATCGAGAATAATTAAATATGTGATTTTCGGGGTTTTGCTGTTTTATTGTATAACGTCTCCTTATTAACCGGTAAAATTCTTGTAACTGTTACCAGCTCCAACCTGAAAAATCAAAGTAAACACTTGCAAGTTGCTGCAGATAAAAGTCAAAGGAATAAACTATCAATATTTATTCTTCTACCGATGTTCGTGAAACAATTAAAAGCGTATTATGTACTTACGTGGTTAGAATATTTAATAATAATTATAACATATTAAAATTTGTATTTCATTAATCATGCTACTATTTACACATGATTAAGCTTTGTGACTCTTCAGTCACAATAAGCTATAATGGTAGAGTTCGGGATATTTGGGTTTTTTTTTTTTTTTAGTTTTATATACATATATCAGAGGCCTAAAATATATTCATTAAATTCATATAAAACTAAAATAACAGGAGTAACGATAACATTGGCCAACACCAGACTTTTATAAAGAACCTACATTTTTTAGTTATTTTTCAAATAAGACCTTTTACATTTTTCAACTTTATTCTTCTCGGAAACGAAAATAAATAAAAATAAAATTTGTTGACCAGTGTAATAGTGCAAATGCAAACGTTACATTAGTCACAATATGTGGGTATTCGTTTTTATAAAATTGTTGAAATTGCTGAATCCATTATCTGAATTTATATAGGTTCATATTTGTTGAATTTACGTGCAAAAGTGTAGAAATTCTTTGGTGTTCGTAAAGATTTTAATATATGTATAACTATCTCAGAAACAATTTTTGTTTCATTATTTTTCTTTTCGATACTACGAAATGCTTAGAACCCAATTTCAAATTGAAGGAGCTCGGATATGACAAACGTACTCCGTTTTTGGAATTGTTAGGGTGGTGGACCCTGGACTCCTTAACAAAATTCTAAAACAAATAATACACACTCCTTTTCCGTTTGCTAAAAATGTAGACCACTGGTAATTAACCAAAAACCAACAGTCTACTGGGACAAGTCAGGAGAAAATTGTTGAACTGCATAGTTTTAAGAAACGGAATCGCCACCTTATCGCACGTTACAAAATGTAAACAATTTAAGCAACAGTTTTTTTACAACGTGGCCACAATTTTGACATCCTTATCTCTAAAACAAAATTAGTAAAAGCCTTTTAACGTGCCCGAAATGTTTGAAAACTGAATAATTTCTGCCCGCTGCTTCCTGTAGGAAATTTCAAATGTCGCTAAAAAAAAATTCTCAAAATGCGACCGATTAGACGATTCGTCGCAGCTGCCTCCAAATATTAAGCGCGATTTGCTAACGACGAAGCAACAACCTTTTTACGAAAGTCCCCTTCACGGTTCACGAAGAAAGCACTTTCATTGCGCAATTATTGGAGGCACGAAAATTTCACTAAACTGAATAAAAAAAATAAAGCAAAAATACAACCCAGCACCGCGGATTTGCATGCAACTTTATGACAGTTGTTGCTTCATGTGAATGAGGCGGGCGAGCTCGCGTGACGCGTGAGCCCCGTTCTGAACAGAGCTCACTTGTCCACATTGTCGCTGAGCAAAGCAAAGTAGTTTTCCGCGAAAAAATAATGCCTCGGAAGAGGGGAAAGTCACGGGAAAATTGTTGGTACTCACCGCAAATTCTTTCAAAAGTCATATAAAATAATATGGGTCCCCTCCGGGGTGCAGCTCGATGTCTCAAAATAAAAAGAACTCGAAATGATTGGGGGCTGCTCGAGGACGGGAACTATGCTGGATAATAATTCACCACCGCCAAATAGCCACTAAGACGAGTCAATTTACGTTTTTTTTTTTTTTTAACTTTCTTCTCTTTGCAACTAAATGAAAAACGGAAAAACTGGAAAAGGAACTTTGAAGCACACTGCCCTGGGGTGCTCCTCTTGACTACTTTGCGAACGGAAAACTCAAAACACGAAAGAAAAAAACGGAAGAAATCTGCCGCAACGCGTGCGCAAAGCAACTAATAAAAATTTCACTAGGGAAAATCTCCTTCGGAGCTTCTCGCCGCCGCTGACTCGTCCCTGCTGCTTGAGGTGCTCGCAGTTAGTAACTGGATCGGGAGCGATGTTTGCACTGCAAGTACAAAACAAAAACAATTCGTTGGCAAAAAGGCAGACTGAATCCGAAATGAATTTTGATGATGTTGCCCAGAAACGTGAAAATGTTACAATGGGAAAAAAAATTAGATCGCCCTCGGTTGGTGACACGATGGTCGACGTCTGGTGGTTTTGTAATTTCCCCTCCGAGAAGAAACTGCCAGACGTCGAGCAAATTCCACGGAATTTTCATGGTTTCGGCGACTCAAATAGCGAGATTTTCACATTTTCAGCGAATCACTCGATTGGGATGATTTTGGGGCACTCGGCGCCTACTTACTTAGATTGGGAAATTTGAAAATTGCAGAAATATTTTAGCACGAAATGCACTGACAACTTATATCTTGAGGGTTTTATTCCAATATGGCGCATGGCGAAAATTTGGTCGAACAACAAATGGTCGAATATTGAAAATGTTGTGCGAATTTGCTCATCTCAGAAATTTCTATACGCTCCTAGTGACATCTAACGGTGTCTAGAAGTATTTTGTACAGGGGCTGGAAATAAAAATAAATTGAAATTTAAATTAAAATCTGCAAAATTAAAAAAAAAAAAAAATTTATCATTAAAGTAAGTTAATGTAATTATAAACTATTCTCTCTGTAGTAATTCAATTCATAAACTTTTGTCTTCAAAATCCCAGGTATTTTCGTTCTCCTCGAAATATGCAATCTCAACAGCCTTCCCAAGTATACCAGTGAATAACTGTTTAAATCGGACATTTTGGTTTTGCGGTGCACACGGTCCCCGCGGTCCACGTTTCTCGTGAAGAAAACTTAAAACAATACGTAAAATAAGTGTAGGACGGTCCCGAAGCAAATATTTTACATGGTAAGACTGCAAATTCGTTTAATTTCCACGGGTGCTTCGCTTTTGGGTCGCCTTGCGCCACATATGCTCTAGTTTCCCAGACAATTAAGATTAATCGCTCTCAAATCTAAAAAAACGAAATTTGCCCATGCAAAAAGGGTCTCAAGTCGGGTCCATGAGGTTGACGCCTCGTCCAACGAAGTTCTCACGTTGGACTCTCAGACCTGATGTCTAGAAAATTGAACTTTGACCATTCAAAGTAGAGATAAGAAACCAACAGTGGTGAAAGACACCCGGCTGGGTACCCTTGGCTGGTATTCGAATGGCTCCAGGAAGAACGGGCTCTCTCAACTGTCTTCCAAACCCAGATTTTAGCCATCGAAACCTGCTAAATTCAAAAAGGTCACTCCAACCTGGACCTCGCGTCACAAAGGAGCAGACGGTAGACTCGCACAAGTTTGTGAGGAAGGAAGCGGAAACCCGACTCATTGGACCGTAACCCTTTTGTGGCCTAACTAAGACCTACACGTACTCCGTCCTCCAGTGTTCGGAGGAGGAGCAAAAATCCTTGTTCTGGAGTAACCAACCGGGACTTTAACAATCAAGCAGATTTATCAATCCTCTCTTCCCTCGCTTGATAAGGAGGGACTAAAAATCATCACTGCCCGCTAAGATACTAAGCTACAAGATTATCCCACTTTAACCAAAAAATTCTATAACACCAAAATTCTGGGCTCCGTTATCTCTCTACACGTTCTGTTGTTCGGTTTTCAATTATATTTTCTTTTAAAAAACTTACCCTGTATCTTTTGACTCCTATAACTTGGAGATCATATAATATATTGGTCAAAGACTAAAAAATTTCAATGAAAACAAAATATGTATGTATTTATACATACGCAGTATCGGACAAAATTAAAAAAAATCTTTATATTTATAACGGCTCTTTAAAGGATAGGAAGTATTCAGAAATAAAAACTCAGAGATTGGCGTTGAATTATTATTTCAGTGTCAAGATATGATAAGAAAACAAAATTGAAGGTATAAGAGTTGAAATTTATGTGGCCGTGGCCTCAAATGGGCGCATATAAAGAAAAACACAGTATGATTGCATATCGTTTATTTACACATAAAAATAATCCTCTAATTCGTATAACTCCATAAGAAATTTCATTTACTGTTTTAAAGTCGTTAAGTACACCGCGCAGAGCGGAAACTTCTACTTTATAAATTTCAGAAAATTCTCCACAACAAAGTACCTTAGTTGTTCTTCAGTTCACAAACGATAGGGCGGGGGTGAGCCCTGCCGCCGCTATCCCTTAACAGCGCAGGGATTCGTGATAAGTATAAATAGTAGAAAAATAACGAAAATAACTGCTTAGGGCGTTTAAAAGAAGTCCAGCTGCTGATCGGCTCGTCTTAGGCGTTCTGTTGTATCATACTCTCCCACTTCGCTATCAAGCGGTGGGAGGATGGGGCCTTCTCGGGGTCAAGGTCACACAGCTGGGCCAGCGACACCGCCGGCCTTATGCCATTGAGCTGGCTTTGGTGGATTTTTCGGTCGAAATCCGGACTGGGCGTTGTCCTAAAAGAGATGAAATGTAAAAACTCCTAATTTTGTATGTTGGGCCAATCCCCAGATATAACCGACTTATGTATTTTATATTTTAGTAGGTAATTAATTACAAAGCAATTTTTTTATCCAAAGAAGAGATACGTCACTTCAATACGATTTTTGTGAAGGTTCAGAATTGGCAAACTTTAAGTGTAGGCGAATGAAAAAAAAAAGGGAGAACTTTTCAATTTATTCCCTCTAAAATATAACATGCAAGAATTCAGGTGGAAACGTTCAAATCAAACACTTAAATTTTTCTTCCCATATTTTCCGAAGGCGGTTGATTCTCGTAATCGAGATAAACGGGGTTTCTAAAAATTTGTAAGACACAAGTATATTGTATATCTATAAAATATTGTTAGCCTTTAATCTTTGATAGATTAATTATATTTCTCGCAATTAACGGAAAAAACTTCAAACCTTCCATAACCTTTTTTTGACTAGGATGAAACAAAATCTTTGCAAATTTAAAATTTGAATCTTTTAGTTTTCATACTAGTAGACAGATTGGGTTAAAGAAGCCCCAGCGTGTGCACTTTTGAACGAGTTCTATAATCTTGAAATATTCTTGAAAGGATTAAGGACGGGTTAAGTACATAAGTACAACACAAAAATTTTTTTTAAAAAAATTTGAAAAGGAATGATTTTAAAGCTTAATATTTCGTAAAATCATCCCTATATCGAAAAAGTGTGTTCATGACATACCTCCAATATTTTTGGAAGATCTATTTAACGATACCCTACACAATTTGTTAAAGATTTTATTTCATAATTTTGTAGGCGTTATAAATATAACCATGTCAAATTTCAGCTTTATAGCTGTGACATACATACATAACTATAAGGGTTTAGTTTGGCTGCTTGCCAATGTTTCAATTTCAGGATATGGAGACTGGCTTAAGGTAGACGACCTTACCTGGTGGGACTAAGACTGCTCATGGTGTCACACAATTCTCCAATCGACTTGGAAGATCTCAGCTTGCCTGGAGGGAAGCAGTGTTCCAGGTCGGAGTCGTCGTCGGACTCGATGCATCTTCTGTAAATTGGCAAAAATATCTTTTAATGAAAACATGGAGGTAGAATGGCGTGAAATCAATTACTCGTCTTCTATCGAGTCCAGGAGGTCTGGTTGTGACTGTCTCAGCTTCCTCATACGCTTTAGTTCCGTTTCACGGCTCTTTAGGTCTTTTAACTCCCTCTGAATCTTTTCCTCGACGGGAACATATCCCCGTCGAATGGGCTTTCCGTCAGCATCACGCTCGATTATCGGCGGAGTCACGGTCGCGGGCAGTAGAAACGGCGAGCCCAAGGACCGATCCAATGGGGACAAGGGCTGATTT
Organism: Eutolmus rufibarbis; assembly: GCA_963920795.1. Classification (NCBI taxonomy): domain Eukaryota; kingdom Metazoa; phylum Arthropoda; class Insecta; order Diptera; family Asilidae; genus Eutolmus; species Eutolmus rufibarbis. The sequence goes on from OY987206.1 coordinate 44,616,801, forward strand.
CCGGAGTCTCGTGCCGGCTGATTACCGCCCAGTCGCCCTCTGGACGCGATGAACCTCTGCATGATCCCTTTCTGCGGGCTGCTGAAGCTAAATCGGCGGCTGTTCGGTGTGAAAATCTGAGGCGTCGACATGGTGCGAACAAGGAGCTTCTGCGGCGGGGGCGTGGGAATTGCGTTCGGCCGGATGTACCTTTTCTCGCTGCTCGCCGAGATCCCATTCACCGGGCTCGAGGACGCCGAGAAGCCCGAATCGTCCGAGTGGGCCTCCTCGAGGCTCGGCTTCCCGCTGGAGGAGTCCTCGTGGGTTGATGGAGTGGGGCTGGTCGCGGGGGTCGTGTCCTTACCCATCTCGAGGGATATCTGCTGCTGCTGCTGCAGCTGCATTTTTTCGCGAAGTTCACGTTCACGACGGGCCACTTCGTTGATTTCCTCCTGAATGCGCTTCAGGGGATCATCTTTCTGCAAAAAGACAAGAGGAGAGCCCGAGGGGCCGTAATTAGTTTTGTGGGGCATATGAGCGGTATTGGATTACAAATTTGTTTTTAATCCGCGGATTGGGAGCCTCGCTCGACCCCAGGGCGGAGCGACATATGGCTGTGGTGAGTGCCGTGCCGGAAATGTTACCTGCGAAGTGGACTGAATACGCAGCTTTAGGCAGGTGAGAAGTGGGTGAAATAATCGTGGGCATATACTAAGTTTTTTTTTTTTTTTTCTCAGAAAATTGAGAAGAAGTTGTTTGTCATTTAAGGGGGATTTCTACTTCATCGAGTCAAAAAATCGATTGTTTTTACCTTTTCTGAACGTTTTTTTTATACAAAAGTATGTTGCTTCACTCAAAGTTGACAAAAATATGCATGTTTTTACCTTCTGAGTACGGCTAATCTCATAATTATTATACCGAGTACATATTTTCTTGAAGATTTTACGGCTAACGTATCTATAGGTACATATTTTAGAAGAATAAAAGCGGATTGTGCAAACATATTTAGATAGAAAAATGTATGGAAGTCCCAATTTGACCTTGATTTAATTTGTTTGTGAAACATAAGTTTCCTAATTCAAATGGTATGTACCTATGTACATACATATGTTATTTTGTTAACAAATGTCTCGGAAATTACTAACTGATTTTTCTGAAACTTATTTAATTTGTTTTGGTATCTTTCAGTTTAGAGAAAAAATATATATATAAATAAATAAATAAAATCTTTTCAAAAGACCTGCCTTGAAAAAGAGTTCTTTGAATTTAAATTAGGTACTTGGACCCCAATATCGTTAATATAGACTGGATTTAAAAATCCATAGCAATTTGCATGGATAGTGCAGACTGATGGACTCCTATTTCCTCTTTTGAATGCTAAAGCATTCCAATCCAATGTTAAGTCCAACAGTAGAAACAGAAGTCAATCAAATCTTCAAGTGAAACTCCATTAAATCATAAAAACTGGCATTCCTTTCCGCTTCCCAACAGCATCGGATCTTGGATACAAGAAACAGCTTCCTCAATTCACCTGAATTCCCAACAAAAGCTGAAAGTAAACCTTTTGAGGTTCCAGGCGGGAGCCCCACTTGGCTACAACTGTAGTGACTGAAGCCGTCTGAACTGGAGCTTCTTCTCCATTTCCTTACCGATTGTGGTCTTGTAACAATTTCCCTGGTGCCAGGCGTCCATTGAGCGCACTCTTTAAAAGTAAAAACCTGCACAAAATAGCAAGTAAAATCTTGGCATAGACCTTCAAACCTCAATAAACCGGTCTAAGCAGACATCCAGCCATGGCTCTATCTGCGCCGTCGAAGTGGTTTGAGACGCCACGGCCAGTTTTGATGCAAAAAGAAAGGTAGGAAGCCTCTATGGGCCCTCGTTGTCTTATAGGGAGGTTAAATATTATAGTAAAAATAAAACATAAAATTAAAAGTATAGCGCCAGTGCAGAGCGGACTGAAACAAAAATATATTTGTTTTTTTATATATTTGCACGTCTTGACTTGAGCCCCCGACATTGACGACCGGTGACCTGGTTGTCTGCAACGAGCAAATCTGGGTGGTGCTTTTCAGCGACAGACTTCTAGTTGCTGAATTGCTGATCGGTGAGATGTTTACGCGGGGAAGCGGCCCCGTCAGCACCTGGGCAGCATCTCACCGTAAACACAATGCAGCAGCTGGACGGATTGATGTCGGTTTACTTTTGCCCCCGTTCTAGCGGTAAAGCCGCGTAGAAACGCTCCGCTTCAGCTAAAGAGCATCTTAGACAGGGCTGGGGCACCGGAGCGAAAATGATCCGCTGATGATGCGTGTAATTGCGTGAAAATTGCTTCGTTGAGCAGGATGGATCTGTTCGCAGTCGCAACGTTCGTAGTAAGGAACGTTTTTGCACACTGAAGCGCCTTAAGTGGCAGATTACGCCAAATGGGGCTGTAACATGAACTCAAGTGGAAACTGTCTTCGCTCTTGCTCTAGGATAATTTCCAAAGCGCGAAATGACGGCTTAATTGACCTGCGATCGTGTTAACCTTAAATCCCCTTGGGAGAGCCCCATTCCGAAGTAGGCTGCTGAGAACCCTAAGCAAGATCGTGTTCCGCAAAGAAAATCTAGAGGTGGCCTAGTTTTCTGCTTTATGAATAAATTACAAAGCTTCAGCGGGGGGGCGCATAACATGCTCATTTGTGGACAGCCTGCTCCATCGCGGCGACCTGGAAAGATGCCTTCTTGCAGCGGACTGATCTGATTCTTCGTCGATCGCTAACAATCCTCGGCCAATTAGCTTGCTAATTCAAAAGAGTAATTATAATCTTCGTGGGCATGCACTCGGCAAAGTAAAGCGCCAGACCGAGCCCCATGCAAAAATAAGGGACTCCGCTGCACATAGCGGAATAGCGCCGCCGCCGCAACGGAGTCTCATCAATCACATCTGGGGGAGCCGCGGAGAGCCCGGCCTGATGGTGATCTGAAAGCGCTCCGATATCGTGCCTGATCGAATTTCCAAAAGATTGCTATGCATGCGAGGATCGCTTTGAAATGTCCGTGCTTGGAGCCGACATTCCGTGCCTGCAACGTTCTCGCCGTGCAGCGACGCGTGCATGAGTTGATTTTTTTCCGTTCAGCGAACAACTTTGAACTTGCAGGAAAAACGTGATCTCGAAATTGAATTTTTAACGGTGCCATTACCTGGCAGAGGTGGCGCAACAGAATCCACTCGGATAAATCGGTAGATCACGAAGTTCTCTATCTTACTGGGCCTTCGGGTGCTGCTACTGTTCTACTGAAGGAAGATGCATTACTTCTACTAGCGGCTGAATTGTCCGATATCCTCTATAAACAACGCAGATAACGGTGCTTTGTTCATAAGGTATCAGGTTGAGAATAATTCTATATGATGCAGAACTGAGGAGAACCATTGGATAGTCAGAACGATAGAATTATGAGATATGTCTGAAGGCATAGCCCTTGGGTCGGGAAAGGTCAAATTAAACCAGTTTACTTGTACACTTTTAACCTTTGACTTCTATTAAAATAAAACAAGTGGTAATGGCCGCATTAAATGAGTTTAAAAAACCTTGTCTAAGTTATTTCTATTAGTTAATGATATCTCATCTACTACTATACAACTATAATACTTTAAAGTTTTCATTTCAAATAAGTTACACAGTTTCATTAAGTATAAATTCACAACGTTTAATTTAGTGTCTTTGTTTTCTGTCTTCCAAATGTTTCAACTTCTTGAAAATTCGAATACATAGGTATAATAGTCTCATTCCACTGCAAAAAAAAAAGGATGATAGAGAAAGTATATATCATATTTTTTTGTTTTAAGATATTTAATCATATTGTGGAATAGAGCGTAGCCAAAGATTAACTTTGAGCTGACAAATACCTAATCTAGTATAGAATTTATTATACTTGTTTTAAAAACAGATATAAATAATACAAACTTCTGTAAATTTGTCGTATTGTACTTTCTCTGTTTGAAATTCTCGAAAAAGAAGACTCATGGCTCATGGTTATATTTTATGTCTTTTCCATTTTTATTCTAATTTCTCAAAATCGAAAATATTGTCGAGTTAATTTGTTCAGTTGTGCTAGTAAGAAGTTAAGAATATATATTAGTAGTTATGTTACTGACCATAGTATGTACTTTTATTTTAATACAATCGTAGTTGGAACTTAGAAAATTTCTTCACTTTAGGGTCATTAGTTTCGATTTTTAGTAACCAACAAACTTAGAAAGTAAATTAGGATTAGGGTGTTTAGAAATTATGGTTAGACAGAAAAAGAGGTACAGTGTTATACTAAAGAATTTTCTTATTGGAATGGAATCTATTCTATCTTCTATAGATAAGTAGTTGACATTATATTGTCAATGAAATTCATGAGTTTTATGTAAAGATGTTAACAGTACCAAGAATTGAAACATTTCCGCAACTTTTCCTCTATTTTTCTAAGCGTTTCCTTGCTTTGCTGGAGGCTGGACTGGTCGATGACGACGAAGAGGTTGAGGCTAGCTGAGTGCCGCCGTGTCGTCAGATAACCAGATCAAAAATTGCAATATGCTGCCGTGTCTCGCAGCTCAGAAGTTGCAATCCAAGTTTGAGGATTTATTGGCCTCACATTGGTTTCTTTTCGCCTCCGAGAGGCGATTTGTTTTATTTACCCGGCGTGCGTAGGCCCCATTGGAGCAGCAGCAGCCTGCAGCCATTGTTTTGTATATTTTCCACTGCATTCCTTCGTTTATTTTATGCCTTCATTTCTCGTTTGATAATGCGCTGTTTTCCTTTTTGCCTGGTATTAAACCGGATTATCGAAACGAACGTCGTTGTTTCTTGTTTTTCCCTTATAGATTTTCTCGGAGTGAATCACTCCGGTTTTTCGCGAATTTTAGCGAAAGCCTCAGTTCGGCAGGGGGATATAATACTTTGGCGACAATGTGTAAATATCTTGAATCAATCAATTCCACCGATTTATCGGAAATAAAGTAAACGACCTCCAGCGGGCATTGCCTCCTTAGCAAATAACCGGGGATTATCCGCCAATTCTGAGGTCAGGCTGCTTTGAAGTCCCCTTGATTTCCCATTGCCGCCTAATCAATTTGGGTCAATGGAGTTTTATACCTTTTCGACGAAGATTAGTGCAGAACGTAACAATCAAAGTTTAGCCCAAAGGTCTCTTGATAAAATGCAGTCGGCGATGAGCTAATCAATTTCGCCAACTAACTATTTTGCTGACGAAGATATTATTTTTCGCTTGCAGATCCGTTTGAGTAAAATACAGAAAAACGAATGAATTTAGTTTCCTCATTAGTCCACCACTTCGTAAAATAATGAAAGGTTAGCCGAAATGAGAAATTCATGATTGCTTCACCACGTCACTGCCGGCCGCCGCTGGGGCCCCAGAAGTTCACAACGCTTTGCAGCCATTGATGATTCTTCATGCAGAAAAAGCCTTGAACCGAAAAAAGTGGCCCCCGCATCGGTCGGGGAGAATAAATTTCATTTGGACCCGCGCCGGTTCGGAATTCACAAAAAGTGGGAAATAATATGGTCCGGCTTGTCTTGTTCGAGACAAGGAATTATGTAAGAAAACAGGAAAAAACATTTTCAGTTACGCCAGCATCAGTATCTTCTTTATGAACATTAAAAAAAAATATTTAATTTACAGACGCAACTGCAGGCTACTTTCAAATTCATAGCACGATGTGCCAGGTCGTTGTCCGGTTAAAAAAAATTGTCACAAGGCATGCAACCAGAAAAAGTCGTTGAATTTAAGCAGACCGAGACAAAATGAAAAAAGCTAAGACGAAACGATCCAGGAAAAGCAAACAAATCTATTTTGTTGCATCACCGAACCCAATGGACAATTCTTGGTATAGCGTTTGCATATTACATGCATCCACAAACGTGAGTCGGAAACCAAGTCAAAATACTCTGGCTTAAGTCAGTCTTACGCTGTTGGGTGATCTCTGGAATGTCGCTCTTGTTTTGCCCATCACAATTATGCTTCATACCGCTCAGGTAACTAACTTATACGCAGCCACGCACCTTCGGAATGTTTATTTTTTAGCACCTTCGGAATGTTTATTTTTTATTCATACATTAAACAAAACAAAAGCTGGCCCCAAAAACGAGCAAACCGATATTTCTCACTCGGCTGCACTTAAAATTATAGTGGGGTTTTTTTCCAGCTTTTGATCGTTAAAGTGCGATGGAAAAGGGGATTTTTTTAACATGTCTGCGGTTAGTGCAAAACGTGAGTGTCGTGATGAATTTTTATTATAGAGGCAAAGTACATGTTTATCATGTGCAAAATTTATTTTTAACCCGTGCAAGCCAAATGCAGATCAGTAAGTTGAGGCCGGTCGCGATATCCCGAGTAGTCGGCCTAGAACTGGGTGGGACAGTGGTGCTAACTGTTGGAGAACAATGGCCTCAGTATATAAAATTATAATTTCTAAGCCTCTGTTCATAGAATTGGTCGGTGCAAACTGAAGCTTTTGGGTTCTACAGTTTAAATTGATGCAGTAGCCAGAATTGCATGCTTTAGATTGTATGATATTAGTAAACCGGAAGATCATAAGTACATTGAGAGGTTGTACTTTGCTAAGAGATACATATGTATGCAATGTTGAAAAAAAAATTTTCTTATAACAAAGAATTTATGGTTGGGCTTTTTTTAAATGTAAGTTTCAATTTGTAAATAATATTACGTAAGATGTTTTCGCTTGCGGTTGTTACTTTCAGACGTTTACTGCCAGATTTTATTGTTATTGCATTTCACAGTCATATGTACATATGTTCAGTCAAAGCCTAAATATTCGTTCAAGCTAAATTTATAAAAGTAATGACTTGACTTTATAGTGAAAAAATCAAATATATTCTAGTAAAATTTATTTAATTTCTTACCTGAAAAACAATTTTTCTCCTTTCTGACTCATAATGGTTGTCAATTGTGAAAATAATAAGACTTGGCAATTAAACTTATTCATACAGTTTTCTCGAATTGTAATCTTTTGGTAAGATTCCTCCATCATAGTTTATCAGAAAAGAAGTAGGAGTAATAAAAGTAAAATTTTTATTTACTAGTGAAATGATCGCCTCTAAGGTCATAGTCCGCGACCTTATGATCATTAAAATAGTACGCATTAATATTCAATGTAAAGTGTAAAATCGTGGAATGAAAGTCATTAAGTTTGATATCAGGCAAGTTTTCATGAAAACCAAAAATTATTGCAACGCCTTTCATAACAACTATTAACATTTAACATTCCCTAAGTAACGGTCGATGCAAAAAGTCCGAATTATTTGTCAACAATATTCTGCGAGGTCGTAATTATCATCAGCAGAATAAGCAGCTTTTAAATCGTGAAAGACGTTAAACACCAGTAAAAACACAAATTTCACTACATTGCTTGTCAGCTTGATTTCATCGTGAAAAGTATGTAAATGTGTCCCGCTTAATTACGCCTTAATTGCTATCTTTTTGAGCTGGTGAAATTTGTCTATTGTCGTAGATTTCAAGAGGTTAGTCGGACGTAAGCAGCTTAATCTGAATTATCACCTGCTCCTGTCCTCTCACCGGATGAATTATACCTGGCCTCGGTGGTCAAATGGAATGAAACTAAGCCAACATTCTGTCCAGCCTCCAGTACCAAATCTGGCGGCTTTAATACCCAAGCCAGTCACTTGGAGAAGGCTTCCTCTTTTCGTTTTTGGTAATAATGGCATTTCTGCAACTGCGCGCTATAATTTCTCTTTCGATAAAAGCGCAACACGGACTTCCTTTTCTCAGAGCGATGGTGTTCAACAATTCATAATTAAGTGCTTGATGCGATTGTTCCCTTGCTTAATTGTCGCGGCAGCCACAATGATGAGAATTTTCTCGTCGGAAAGAGCCTGCGATGGTGGGACTATTCAGCGACTATTCGACTTCAGCGGAAAGATTGGCTTGGGAGGTAATTAAAACCGTCTAATGGATGGGCTTTCGTGGGCTATCTCAGGCTGCGTCTTATAAGACGAAAGAAGCGTAATGAAACTGTAAGTCTTCTTTGCATTGTTTCCAAGACGAATATTTACACCTTCCGAGAAAGTGGGCATTTTAAGCAGTTAGAAGTGCTATTTTGTCACTGCATCATTTGATTGATGAGTGATAATGAAACACGTCTGCAAATTTAATTAGCTGGGACATCTTGGTAGAAAAAGGTTCGCGCCTGGATTCCCATCTCAATCAATCTGACTTTTATTATGTTTCCGTTCAAAAAACACTTCCTGTAATCGATCGTTAATTCAGATATTGACTTTGTTAAGCTGAATTAAATAGTTGACTGTAGAAGCGTTCGAGAATTTAGTTTTCCAAAGTCGTCTGTGCAATTCAGCACAGTTTAATTTTGTTAAGCTGAATTGATTAATCGATTGCAAAAACTCAACACTCGAACAAAAACTTCATTTTTTAAGCTAAATTGAGTAGTTTTTTGATAGTATGTATTTACTCTCGGCATTGGAGTAATAGATTATGAGATATTTGCGAAAAACTGATTTTTTTGATATTATATCCTGTGTAATCTTTAAATGCTACTGAGGACCATAGCCAGACTCATGGTTTTTTGAAAAGTTAAATAAAAATAATTTTAAAAACGACTTAGAAGATTCAAGATTATAGCAGTTTTTCTGGTAGTAATTTTAACAAAGATTAATGTATCTAATTATTTGAGAAGATACTGCAGAAAAGTCCATTTTCACTGGTACATTAAATGATGAATAATTGCAATTTTTTATACAAAACAGTTGTTACACCATATGCCATATATCTACTACAAGGCTATGGTTCTCTACGGCAAACAGTCTTTCTGTTTTCTCAAATCAACAATAGAGTGACTAAGATCAAATAGTCGAACAGCAGTCGTTTGGATACGTGAGACTCGACTCAGCCATGTGTGAAAGAGTAAAGGAAACATTTCACGTATAGACTTTGGGATAAAGAACTTCAATTCAATTAGAATTTTCTAGCCGCCTTAATGTCATGCATCACCGTCGCTACCTTACACTTCTCAGGGGATCGCGCTGCCGATGTCTGCACAGGTGTAAAAGTGATCTATATACTTACAACCGTGTGGCGCAATGACAGAAGAAGATTACGCCGTAGTCTATATCTAAGCTAACCATGTTCGGAGGGCAAAAACCTTCGTTAGCAGCTTACTTGCTTATACCTTACGATGGCAGAGGAAGTAGAAGAGTAAACACGTTAAATTCCTTGGCGGCCGTGCTGTGATCGCGTCTTAAAGGTAACCTGACGACAGTGTGGACCCGATTCTCTGACGATGCTTCCAAAGGTATTTTACGAGGAAGAAGAATCAGTAAACGACCTCTCTACAAATAGGAGGCAATTCTTGGGAATGGCCACCAGGTAAAAAATTACGTGGCTATTTAAGAGTTAAGGCCGGGATAAATCGACAAAAAGAACTGCACGAAACAATTAAAAAGATCTTTTTTGTTACCGACCGTTTACCAACCAAGGTTTGTAATTAAGAGATTGTTTACTATTCATGAATAACTCTCCACTTAATTGAATCCAATTTCCTTTTAGCCATCGGTGCTATTGCAAACAAACATAAAATTTCGCGATCTTGTTTGTTTTTAGCGACTATCGCAATATTCGCCTGTGAAAGCAATTTTAAGTGGTCTGGCTATCTGGCCGTTATATCGAAAATTTGCAGTTCTATCATATGGTGTGATAAGGGGCAAAATTACTTGCTATCTAAGTTTTATTGATTACGCCTATCAGGTAAAAGTACAACAAGTGCACAAGTGATTCTCATTTTTTTCCAGAATACAATAATGATTGGGCTGGCTTTTTACTTTATCTGGAGTGATGTAAGTTCGATGGAGATTTCTTATTGTTGAGGCTTTTAATAAGCAAGGCCGCTTCTGCAATATCACAATTTTATGACTAGAAAATGACGTCAAGAGATACATATGTTGAATTTTATAAAATCCTATTTATCAGAAATATATGACGCATTACTAATAACGTTACGTTATGTATGTCCTTTTTGAGGTAACATACGTAAAAAGTACGGTATACATTGTACATGTTAAGTATTTCAGTGAGTAGAGAAAATAATTTAAACTAGTTATCAGCTGAATATCGAAATTTCTCTATATAAACAATCGAACATCATCCATAAGTAAGTTTTCAAAAGTCGTAATGTACTGTGTAAAAATGATAAGGAATTCAAATTGATCTGTTAGATTTTTTATTTATTTAATATTCTAAGTGGCATCCCACAAGGCTGTTGCGTTGGTCCCTTCTTTATAAATTATTCATGAATTCGAACATCCAAAATGGGAAGACAAGAGCGCCTTTAATGAAGTCAGAAGTATGTAAAAGTAAAATTGAATATGCAAAAGAACGCAAATTAGCTTTAACCTTAAGAAGGAACTGTAACATAGCTACTGTGTAGGTTTATTTTGTAAAAGGTCTGCAGATCTTGCACCCAACAAACTGCCTTCCTACAGTTCACAGATTTTATGAAGTCCATAAAATCCTGCAAGGTTTTCCATTTGATTGATTTTAAGTAGGTAACATGTTTCGCAAGATTTTATAATGCCATCATAAGGACAAACAGCAGTATGCACTTCCCTCTAACGGTTTAACTAATCGAGAAGCAATCAAAACAGACAAATTTGCTATCTTTAAAATAAGCTCTGCACTTATCGTAGTTACAATTTCCTGTTTTGCAAATGCCAAGTAGGGTCGTAAAGACCTTACTTAAGCCCGTCATTTTCTCAAGAGCCATCGCTGTGCTTTATGGTGTCATTCACCCATCGCTGGCTTGATTAAATTCCAACCATTAAAAATCTCCCAAAATCTGCAAAAATTCTTTCGCAACAAAGCTGAGACCATAAAATGCGGCATATAAACCATTTTTTAATGTCAACGGAAACGACAGAGAGCCACCTTCTACCCGATTGCGATCTGAAGCTGAAACAAAACAGGGAACTACACCTATTTGTTGGTAGGCCCCAGCCCGGGTCGCGATACGATCGGAACGGGGAAATTGAAACCCTCTTGGCCGTAAGATTTTCCACGCAAGCCCATATAAGCTCTGATCCGAGTCACAATGAGCACGTGAAATTACAGTATCAAACCGCACTCTATTCACCGCAGTCTGCTTATAAATCTTACGTTGGAAATTTGCATAAAAAAATGCTTCAAGTCCAGACGAAGGTTACAAAAAAAAAGAAAAATAATAATAATAATAAGATGCGCTCCATGGACAGCGCGGGAAATGTGCAATTTGGCCATAATCGCTAGCACAAGACGTTCATGGTACCTGAACAAAAGAGTAACAAAATACCGCGGGTGGGACTCTCAAAATTTAGCCAAGATTAAGTGGTGACCTACAAAGTAAAAAAGAACGATGCTCGACATATCGGAACTTGAATCTCATTTCACTTTAGGTGAGTCGGATTCGGATTGCCCGCGGGGGTACCGGTAGAATTTCACTTAAACCGGTCACCCAGCCATGGCGCGGCGGCTAGCCCAGCTGCTTGCTGCTTCACGGCGAAGGTATGCCGCCATCTGGGCTAAGCAAACAATTTGCATGCGTGCAAGAGATCACTCGATAGATGGAATTGCCCAATTGCAAGATTGCACAAGAATTGAGCAGCAACAACAGCTCCAGCCTCTTTTTCTTGCCGATCACCTCCGGGGGCTATCTCAAATTCGAGCCCAAACAACGGTATTTGGGGCTACCGCGATAGCGTGATTGCCCTCTTCCGGGGCCCCCAGCGCCATGTTTTTTTGTCTCTTCTGATCAAGAGTTACGAATTCGAAATTGAATTCGATAGAATCGCGGTAGGGCGGTAGCAGACGAAAGAGGTATGGCGGCTAGTTCAGATCTAGCATCTAAACCTCAGCAGACCATTCCAAAGGGGCAATAGCACGGCACAACAGTACCATGGCGGCAATTAGAGCTGGTGAGCGCGCCGGCGCCTACAAAGATACGTCTGGGTCTGGCTTGAGACGATTATTTTGCGATTAATCTTAATAAGACGCTACTGGGCAGCCACTGGCGAGGCGATTATGCTCAGTGACATAATGCGTTAGGAGCGATGATCTGATGTATGAACTGGATTAGATAAATTGCTGTTCATTAAATTTTAATGTACTTGTGTAATTCATGGACTTTTCTGGGCAATAGCTTAGGTCTTGGTACTGTACGGACCTACACAAAGTGTAGGTCTTTACTAAATTGTTTTCTTAAAAATGATAATAATGAAAAATATTATGTAAAATTACATGAGCCTGGATTAAACCGGATACATACTATCTCCTATCCTTTGATCAGTAGATCCCTATGTATATATGTATAAACAAAGTTTTCGTTGAAATCGGTTAGTAGACCAAGCTTGGCCTAAATCCTGCTTAAACAGGATTAAGCTAACATCAAGTCAACCTCAGCCTGCCTGATACCTAACTAACCCCAATTAATATATTATATCTATCATTCGACCAGTCAGTAGTGTACACAATTTTATTGAAATCAATTGAGTGGCTTAGAAGTTATGGCAGAACAGACAGAAAGACAGTTACAATTTTATTAGAGTAAGATAAGAATAACGATATGTCCTTGCAGCATCCTTATACCAGTGTCGCACTATAAAAAAAATTTAAAATTTTAGGTGTATTCAATTTCACAATTATTACATTGCTTTGAAATTAAAGTTAAATTTATGTCAAGATCTATGTTTGATAGAATATTCGTCTGAATTTTTTTTTTAAGAAATTGAAAGATGATATAATATTTCTGAAATTAAGAATATACGAAATTATATATTAATTTCGTTTCTATCCAAGGTATTACACGATACCACTTAAATGACCACGAAGAAATGTCAATCAACAAAGATAATGGTTTGCAAAAATTCCGATTGTTGTAATTTACATATCGTAATATATATAAAAGTTGTAGTATTCAGAAGAAAATATACTGTGAATGTTAACCTTGACACTGACGTAGAGGTCAGTCCAAGATGAACTTGACATTTTTAAACATCAAATATAGAAAAATTCTTCTCTCTTTAACAATAAATTCATCGCCCTGGCCCCTAAATTTTGAGATTGGTCCTTACATGAGTATCGTATTTTACAGATTTTAAAAGTAAATTTGACTCCGTAACATGTAAAAATTAAAATGGCCTTGAAATAACCACTAGATTAGGGTCAAGGTCGCCATCAGTCCTTGTTCTCAAAACCCTATAAATTTTTCACATATCTTACGTAGCTTTCACACAAGTGTGCAAAACTTCATAATTTGTATCCAAAAAATAAATACACTAAAAGTAAAACAAAGGAAACAAAATCAATTGTCCACTTAACGATGAAAGTATAATAAAAACATGAATTGTAGGTATGTATCTTATCAAATTGCTAGAGAAATTATCATGCACTTAATGCTATCTAGCAAATATCTTACAGGAAAAATTAGTCACAGCCACAGTAGCTTACTCAGCTTGTTTCGCAAAATTCGCTTTTTGTCTTATGCTTCAATTAAATCCAAACATAACTTATCATAGCCTAATTTTTAATGAAAACAATATTATTTTCGTTTCCAATTATTTCTGGAAATAAACACCTTTTTGAGGCCAATTAAAACAGCCAAGAATTCGATACGCCTTGTCTTAACTGGTTTTGATAAGATTACACCGGTGAAACAATTTAGAGAAAGTCTTACACTCTTCTATTCGAAAGACCCACAAAGCTGTGTACTTTAGACCGATCTGCGCCGATCGAATCAAATTGGGAAAAGTATTGTTACTCGTTCGATAAAATATTAATCGACTGATAGAAAATGTCCAAAATTGAAAAAAATAATATTTCCCTTAAAACAAACAAAGGCGGCGACGGTGACAACATTTTTATTTACCTCCGAATTCGGAGCTTCCTGGTGAATATCGGGGTCGAGGCGCGCCAAATTAATTCGGTTGGCGAACACTGCTTTGTTTGATTAATTATTTAAGTCAGCGATTCCCTAAAAAATACCGACTCTTGGGAATCTTAATTCCTCTAATAAAATCTACGATCCCGGCTAAGGTGGTATTGGCCGGTCATTGGCATTGCCGTTTACCGTGCACGATTTGAAAATTTTTTTCGATCACCTACCTCAAGATGTCTTAGGATTCACCTTCAGGTGCACCGGTGAGTAATTAGTGGTACTGCAACAAAATGAATGCATCCAAGCGGTTTTTTCCGTTGGTAGTACCACTTTGTTTCAGAGTTTTATGCGAATGCAAATCGTGGAGATAGTTCGTTTGCGTTTTAATTGATCCACTGTATTCTGGTTCGGATCGGCTGACCGAGGCGTATAAAGCGGATAAAGAAAACTTTCTTTCTTTTATTGAAGGAACAGTTAATTTTCGCTATTTTTCTCATATCTTTGAATATGATATACAAATTCACAATTCTATCGAGTCACCGTTGATCGTAGCTCAGTCCACGGTCGATCGGTAACTCCTTATTTATCTTAAAATGCGAACGATCGCAGACTTATTCAAATAAAAAGTTTAAAAATGCAGAAATTCGCGATACTACTACTATCTACCGTCTTTCTAACTTTATTGAAGACAGTCGTCTATTGACGACGCGATCTTAATAAATGACGCTTATCCCATTTACCGCGATTTCCCATTGTGCCCCATGTGCACCCGGGCTGGCCCCGCGAAACAATGACCCCTGGCGTAAAATTTTCACTTTTTCAAAACGGTAAGATTTTTGCATTGTGTGGCCATCGAATCACTTTCAATTCGCGCTCTAATCGAAACGGCTTTTTCCTCTCATTATTTTTTTATTAATTTGATAATCTTCTACCGCGGCTGGGGCCGAATGTTTTCTCCCATCAAACTCAGTGCGGCTGGTATTTAGTCTGCATGAATTGTTTTACTGCTGATTCACAGGTAAATATTCGCCTAGGGGTCTCACCTTCACGTACAGAGCAGGTTTCATTTTTTGGCGCATGTTTTTTCGACTTCTTCTCTTGCTGAATTGTCGGTCCCTCCGAACGTTTGCCAAACTTAATGGAGCCATTAGGCTGAAAAGACGGTTGCCAATCCACGTTTTAAATTGATTCCTCCACGCTGGATAGTGTTAATGGTATACGGTCCCTTGTTGTTGCAAAATACCAATGTTTTTTGTTTTTCACGGAATCGCGATGCATAAAAATGTAAATAAGTTCCATTACATAACTGGCGTCGGATAGACTTAATAACTATTCGACCTGAGATTTTTATTGTTTAGGCCACAGGTAGATTTTGGTAGGTAATTCGTCAATCGCCGTTTAAGTTCCGCGTGTAGAGCACCAGCTGTTCGCTATTTCGCGGCGACCTCAGCTACTGTTGCATTTTATGGGAAGAAAGTGAATTTCGCAGCGAACATTATCTTCAGGCTGTCTTTCGGAAGTTTTTAATTGGCAATCCTACTTGCCTGCATATTCATTTGATACTGTGATAGCTAGGCTAATGGTTATTCCCACGTTATGCCAATTAGTTTTTGCTCAATTTACCAAGAGATAGTTATAGATAAGGAGAAATTTAGTTTTAATTTGATGGATGTATACCCGCCCAGAGCAAAGTAAGAGGAAAAAGTTGAGACTGAATATACAATATGCGATTATAAAAAAGTTAAAGTATTCATTAATTTTTGTAGACATTATAGACATGTAATCAATTTTATAAATTATCCGCTTTTATCAAGTTTTACTTTTTGACAATCAAAAATGAAATATTTTTCAAATGATAGAAATTGTTTTTTAAAAATAAAAATGTCTATATATATGTACATAGTCACATTTGGGAGATTTCAAAAATTAATGGACTTGGACATAGACAGGGATCGAAACTGCGATCTTCGAATTTCCTTTTTGATATTCAAACCAACTCAGCTAACTCCACACGTTTCCTGCAGCTGAACTTCATGTAAAAATTATTAAAAATAAAATGTATACATATAATTTTAGCTAAAATCAGAGTTCTTAGCGAATTTAATTCTAATTCTTAATTCTCTATAGCCGAATTACATGTACGTAGTTTTGTTTTAAGAATTTTTCGAGGCAATTCAGCTAAAAGATACAAGAACGGATAATTATAGTATATATTTGAATCAAATTCAGCGATAGGGAATCAGAAATTATTCAGTTTTTTAAAGTCTGTGGAGGCCCACAAAGAGCTGATACAAATGATTGTTTAATACATATTAAATATAAAATATGTTACATTATTTAAGCAGGATATTTCGGGTGACTCAATTAAAGAATCATTTTTAAGGCATTTGGGAAGTTACAAAATATTTCGCTTAGTCTTCTAATGCTTAACAAATCTTCTAAAGACCTCAGCTAAGCGATCCTCCACGAATGGAATAATGAGATTTTCCGAATTGTTCGATTAATCCGATACCTTCAAAGAATGTTTTTTACCGGTTTTGCACCAAATTTACTCTGGGTAACTCGATGAGTGCCAGAAAATTTCTCAACTCGCTAAAGTTCTCCTTAAGAAAACGCGGAGCAATGCCACTTAAGGACACAACTAACGAGCGATTAAATAATTGAGAGACAAAAAGAATGAGGTAATTGGCGGCTGAAAAGCAACTTAATTGGCTTAAGGCCGAACACGGCACCTACCTCACTTCCAATTTGCCTCATTTCTTTATCTCGCCTCGGTTGAACTATCCAGGCACCGTCAACAGTTCTAGACGTCGTCCGTCTCCTGCACTGCAGCTAATATTTGTTACCTTCTCAGGTAAAACCAACACCCGGCAATTATTTTTCGAATTAATTTCAAACAAAATTTAAATACAATTGTTGTTCACAGCCTACAGGAAGCGGATCACTGGATGAATTTCTATCTTTTTGAATTTTATTTTTTAATATTAATTTTATTATTTTTTTTCTAGCACAAAAGATCGCGATTCGTTACACAGTCCACGAGAAATGCCCTTTCACTTTTTTCCTGTATTTCCCGTCGAATTTCGCGTGGTCCAATCCTTTAGCGGCGTGACAGAGAAACCCCAACGGTCAAAATTCCGATGAATTCGAAGGTAAAAATTCCGACTTCAAAACGGATCCCACCTGTCCCAAATTTGACTGTAAGTTGACAAAAATTACTGTGCCCCGAAACGGGGAAGAGTACTTGATTTTGTTGAAGGAGGACGCACTCACTGTAGCCGAAAGTGTCCACAAATGTGAAAAAACGCCGTTACAACTGGAATTTTGTGGCTAGCACGCGAAACGAGATGAAGAGCTCGAGCAGACGGACGCACTTCCCAACTGTTTCTGTTCGAATGAATGTCTTCGAACGTAACGACTGCAAAACGACTTGGCGCTCCGCTTCCCAGGTACCTCAGGTGATAGTGCTCCGACCACTCTCTCCAGGCCCAGGCCCAGGTAACCCAGGTAAGAGTCTCCGCAGTCGCGCCGACTGGTTGAGCCACTCTGCTCCGAGCGGACAGTTGGCGGTGAGCTTTTTAACATTCACTGCCCGATATCTGGTTACCGGCGAAGAAAATCACTCAAAAGTGAATTGAGTTTGAGTGGAACACAGCCACTTCTCCAGGTAATCGTGCTAACGAACTAAACGTGAGGCCAGAATCTTGGATATGATTTCGAAATGAATATTGTTAAATTCATTCGCTTCTTGGGGTCGGAGGTTCCGAGAAAAAATCAAACCCTCAACTTTTACATTTTATATAAAGATATACATATTTAAATCTCGAATAATTTCAAGTATACTTGTCGCAGCAGCTAATTACCAAATCGAGTTATTGACGGAACCAAGATATCGAACAACAATTTAAAATTGGTATTTAGGGATTTATGGAGTTTCTGATTGCGAATCCGCTTTCAAAATTTCGAAATTTAAATGAGGGATCTAATATGATGACTCGATTTCTAATTTAAAGGATTTCGCATTTTATATTGGAATAGAGTTGTTAATTGCATATCCAATAAATTGCACATATCCGTTGTTATTGTGAATACCCGGTCCGGAAAAAGCAGTTATAAATAAATGCGTCTAACGCTTACTGAAATTCTCAGTCATTTCATATGTGATTGTTTGTTAATTTGGTGAAAGAGAAATTTTTTTCTTATCGGATACAATTTTTTAAAGTGTAATGCGGCATGATTTAATATTTGTTTAATAATTTTTTGAAATTTTTTAAAATGGGTATAATTTATAGAGCTTCAGGTAAATTTCCTTGAATATCACGCTATGCTACTATCCAAGATTTTATTATATAACAGTCCCAAACATTATGGTAACAGTGCGCATTTTCGGTTTTATGAATGGACTATTTATGATATGGAAATTACTGGGAAAGAAAATGTTTGGCTAGTGGCTAATTAAGCGAGCCTTTAATAGGCGGAAGAGATTTGCAGTGATGACCGATTGCGCAACGATCTGTTTCACAAACTAAACACATTTCTCTATTTATACCTGGGAGTTGCAATTGTTTAAACATTCGCTGCTTTCAAAGTGATATATGTACGTGGTTGGCGTTGAAAAAAAAGTCTAATAAGTCATTTTATTTCCAGGTATTGCTTGATCGTGATAACACACTATCGGCGGGTAACACCACGAGCTTGACTCACACGTTTAGCGGGCGAAAATCAAATCGTTAAAATTTGTTAGAAAAATTGCAACAAACAGTAAGAGTTACGATAAGACTGAATTATTGAAAAGAATTTCCGTTCAAAATTCTGCCTGTTCTAAAACGTAAAGAAAACACCTTAAAGATAAGGACCTCGAACAATTTTCTAATAAAGAAATAAAATATCTGGGTTCTTTTCTGTTTTAAAATTCATTTATTGCACCAGGAAATGCATACGCGTGTCTGGATTGTTTTTTTTTAGGACGAAGAGCAAGACAGGAATCTATGGTATGCCAAAACAACCTGAAGGTTGCTTACAAAGAGTTGTGCAAAACAAAATATTCATTAAATGAAAAAAAAACAAGCATTGGTAAGTGTTTTACTAACACTTAGCGTACGTTCTGCATAAAAGGTATTAATACCCGGCCCGCCGATCGGCGCCAGTCTGCGGAAAGGGTATTAATACCCTTCCCGCCGATAGTGTGTTAAGTTAATAGTTGACGGTATTCTTTAAAAATCCCCCAAGTTTATCAAAAAAAATCCCAATTTTCTGGTGCGATGCTTTCTTGGTATTAGCTAGAGTCGGCTGTTGACTGTTTTTTTCGTCTAAATATTGAAATGGAAAAGCTCTGTGGTAATCACCCATTGTCAGCAGGAAGTTCTTAATAATATTATCTTAATCGACTTACACAAGATATGAAATTGTCTAAACAGTTTGTATACATATATATTGTAGTTCTATCATTCTGTGCGTTTGGATGGAATGCAGATACAGATGTATACCATGGTCAAAATTGTTTGTCTTGAGGTCCTCTTATCCCGCCTTCTTGAAAGACAACATGAACGTCTATTTTTTATATTAGCTTTATTGCTTCAACTAAATACTAAACTTTTTCAGAATGAATGAATACGTACTAAAAAAAAAAAAGCTGTAGAAAGTCTCGAACAATACGAATATTTACACGCGTTATAAAAATAAACATGTTTCGACTTTAGTCGAAATAAACATAAATTATCTTATAACTTTTGAAATATGTTTTTGATAATTTTAACTGTAAAGTTAAGGTTTCATTTTCTCAAATTAAATTATTTTTGATGCGAGGTCATATGTTTTCCATTTTTCTATCTCAAGGTCTAAAACTTTTGGGAAAAAATCTTTAATATCCTTGTTTCTTTATCTACGGATTCACCTTTTAATTTCATTTTCTGAGTTATAAAATAAAATTGTGATACATACCTGATTTTTTGAAGTGTTTTTTAAACGATGTACATGTGTATGTATGAAAACATAATTTAAACAATGTGTTGAAATCGTTCAAGTTTCATCGAGTTCCAAAAAATAGGTATTATGTTTAATAATTACTACTTTACTTTTACACAAACCGTATTCTCCGCATATAAAATATTATTTTGAAATTAAACCAACATAACTTTTTTCCTGTTTTTAGGGTTCCGGGAATCCTTTTAGGATCATATTGTTTTGTTTTCCGCCTGTTCGGGAAGACCCTTTTTCTCAGGAATGGCTAGAGATATCGTGCTGAACTTATCACTAACAGCGAATTATAAATAGCACAGATTTTCGCAATTTAAATAGTTTTAGTTTGCTCATTGTGCTTCAAAATTTGTGAGGAAAGCTTACATTTTTAAATATAGACACAAAAACATAATTTAGATAAAATGAATACGGTGTATGAAATATAAAATGTAGAAAATAATTCTTATTTTTCTCTTTTAGCAGAGATCCATTTGCAATAAAATTGTTTGAACTTAGAAAACAATTTTACTTATATGTATATATTTTCGAACTTGAATTCATATATTTACCGACTCCAAAAACATAAATATGTAATACTTTTTTGTCCATAATACAATAAACTATTAAACA
The DNA here is from genome assembly GCA_963920795.1 of Eutolmus rufibarbis. Lineage (NCBI taxonomy): Eukaryota > Metazoa > Arthropoda > Insecta > Diptera > Asilidae > Eutolmus > Eutolmus rufibarbis. Next base: position 44,637,313 of record OY987206.1, read on the forward strand.
AATAAAGATCGGTAAATTCTTATGAAAAAACATTTTAATATTGGGTCTTAGCAATAATTGAGAAAAATTAAATATCATTGGATAGAATGATAGATAATTTAAAATAAAATCAATTAACTGGTTAAAGTATAACTGTCCCGAAATATAAGTGAAACTTACCGACCACAATCACTTCGCCCATCCTCAATCACGTAGCAGAGCGTCCGGGACATCTATGCGTGATTTATGCCCCTGAGTTTCGATTTATGCTAAAAACAACTTGTCTGTTTCCCTAATCAAGAAAAAATTTGTCAGCAGGCAGTCCAAGTTAAAAAACCCACCGTCATTGTCTCTTCACGCCCTGTTGACCCCATATCCCCGGAGTGGTGTTCAACTCTGCTGTGCAGTTCGCGAGGTCGGCTCGGAACGCTTCCCCTGGCAGTGGCCACCTAAGAAACAACGCTTCCGGTGGACGTGCTTTTTCAGGCACCGGGGCTCAGGTAAATCAAACGAGTGTTGGCCCAGGGAACGAGGCACGACCGACGGCGAAAAGACCGCGGTCATCGCGGAAACTGGCCATCAGTGCGGGAAATGGGGCTAGTCGGGGCGCATTTCGCGGACCCGGTGTAGTGTTAAGGGCGTGGGACCAGTTCTCTCTGGTGTCGCGGGATTGATATGCGCCTTCGCACGCAGACCCCATCGATGGAATAAAATACCCAGGTTCCGTGGTAACGAAAGCAATGCCGCCGTAATTCAATCGTCCCCTTGGGCGATCGCTTTTCACTGAGGAAATTTCATTTTTACATTTTCACGATAAAAGGGAAAAATCTATCGTCTGTTTGAATGGGCAAATAGAGGAGCGGGCTTGGATTTCAAAAAAATTATTTGATAGGTTTCATTTCAACCAATATTGGTAATAAAAGAATTGGTATGGTAAAGTGAAAGTTTTAAAACAATCACCACTATCACTGTTCTGCGTGATGACGTGCTATTATATTCCAAAGAGCCAATTTTGTTTAATTTCGGGCGCACAAGAATTTAATATCTGTAATTGGCTATTATGGTAAACGCATATAAATTTTTGTTTTTAGGTGGATAACGAACATTTATGTATAAAAAAAGTAAAATCACGAAATATAACAAGTATGTAATTAAAAACATTTTCCAACACTTTATTAAAACACAATGTTTTTGCAAAAATGTATTTATACATACGTATATACAATATTTGTCCAACTTTTTTGGCTTAAACGTAGGGCGCCCGTGAAAATAGACGATTTTAGAATATTAGGAAATCTCAAACAATCTAGAAAAAATAGCCTAGTATATGTGTGCAAAAACATTTGTTGGAGTAATGGCGAATGCTTAAAATGTCTTAAAGATGATGCTCTTAGTTCTAAGAGTACTAAAAGCGGGTTGAGACAAATCGTTAGTTTCAGATTTTTGAACATGGTTTTTGTGGAATATTTCGATTAGGCTTTACTTCTCAAGGAAAATAGTTGGCAAACTTTTGTCCACTAGCTTAGCCGAATTCGTTTTGAAGGTGAACGTGATAAAGTGCTCCGTGCATTTACCACAGTTCTCTAATTCACATGGGATGAAATCTGCGAGAAATAATTAAATAAATTTTGCAATTTACGCGATTGCATCTCCCCATGCACAGAGAACTAGGAAAAAAACATCCGACAAACAATAGGCTGGCTGCCCTCTCGCCTGAATACACGATTCAGTGCGGTGCGCTTGCGCCAGTGGCTTGGCACATTTCACTGTTTCTCAATATGTGCTTTTTGCGGCCTCCGCGGACGCTATGGGTGCCAGTCCGGCCGGTAATGTGCTTTCTTCACGTTCCTAACCTTGATCTTCAGTCAAGAAAATTATCTTAATTAGCAGCAATGCAATTTCGGGCTTCTTTCTGCGCCAGAGGTGGTGTTCGATGAAGGCGCAATTTTCGTCATTTTCAGGCATTCGCGCGATGACCGGCCGTTTGCAAATTGTGTTGGTGTTACCTCAAATTATAACGGTTTTTAATGAGCGAGGTGTTTTCTAGCGCAATTTTTCTGTCCCATCATTGTAAAGTGAAGCCAAGGCGGATGCCCGGAGAAATGGCGCCGAGAAGGCGGAAAATCGTGCGCTCTCTTCGCGGTTAAGAACTTAATTTTGCATTTAGCGTATCCACCGCACTTGATTGTAGGTAAGTAAATGCTAACGTCATTTGAAGGTAACTGATTCATTTCTTTTTACAGATACGCTGCATATAACGCTCGGTTCGCAAAACGACATTGATTAGCAATAAATTCGAATTGGAGCAATGAACAACGAAAAAAATACTTCAGGGCTCTTATATTGCTGGATGAATCAATATTTAACGTATTTTATATGCGTCTATTAACTTGGATCCTTGATTAATTTTCATAGTCCTTTGGAATATTCTAGTCTATATATTCCATTTTCGAGTTCCAGGTATAGTTCATTTTTGGTTTTGATAAGGAAGCAAATATATAATCATAATAGTTATTTGTAAACTGATTTAATGTTTTATTACTTTCTCTGTAAAGAAGCTCGTTTTAACAAGTGAATGCAGAATACCATGGTTAAAACTAGAAAAAAAGAAATACCGATTTCAGTTGAAAGGTTTAATTTTTGCTTTTAACCCTTTATCCAATTATCTCTTACAGACTAAGAAAATTCTTAAAATCTCCAAATAAAATAATAATTCACTTACGATCTAGGCAAAGTCTTTGCATAAATGTTTTTTTGTTGGAATAAATCAACAATGAACGGAGGAACGAACCAAGTTTGCTATGCCTTTTCTTTCGGGCACGATAAAAACACAGTTTTGGGTTCTCCCCTGCGCCCTGAAGAACAGGAAGAGTGTGCAAGAATTAAAAACATTATAAACGAACATTTTGGGCCTCACGAGCCCAAATAACGTTGATTCGGAGCTTTTTCCATACAAAACAAATAACTGTGCCAATTCTCAAGTAAAAATTGTCGTCGTCCAACTTTGAAGTAGGGTCTTAAGGCTGTCTGGATGATGGGGCAGGGTGACTCACTCGCGGGGGAGGAACACCAATTGTCCTGGACTAGTGTAAATCCACTAAATTTTGCCGCCAGGTGAAGTGGTAGGGGACCTTCAGAATTTTAAATTTTGTTGTTGGCATTCCCATTGTAAGGATTTTCTCAACTTTTACAAGCGGTAATATTTCAACTTGGGGCACATCAGATGTATTCTTTTGGGACTTCTCGTTTTCGTCAGCGATCCCGGGAACGGGTTTCAGCACAGGAATACTTTCATCAAAGAATTTTTTATCTTTTTTCTTGTTGTCACATTGGTCCACGTATAGAGCGGTCACCCGGAGAAGTTCCAACGTAACTGCCCACGTCAGCGTCTGCAAGGTTTCTGATAGTTGTAAAACAGCGCTCAGCACAATATTATTCGTTGTGGCAGATTGTGAAATGTATGTGGGTATTAAGAGCAGGCGTTTTATATTTTTGCACATTGCCAGCTTTTCGTCGAAACCTATCTTAACGTCAAAGTTGACTAATTCCAGTTGAGCTAATTTATGGAGCTGAGCGACAGCACCAAGAATTTCAAGAGTGCAGCACTCGGCTTGGCCCTTCTCTAGTCGAAGGCGTTCCAGCTTTGTGAGTTTGGGAAGAACATTTTCTGCGAATTTTGTGCTGAACTCACTGCATTCCCCAAGCTCTAGTGATTCCAGATTGGTCAATTCGCCGAGGACATCAACCTCCTTCAAGCCCAGTTCCCTGAAGGACGTCAGGGAGAGATGCCGCAGATTTTTTAGGCTTTTAATCGATGACAAATCACCCTCTAGCGTGCACCCATCGATTGACTTTAGTCTAAATTCCTCTAGATTCTCCAATCGACTTAAATTCTCTAGATTCAGTGTCTCATCCTTGATGGTTACTGCATTGATGACCTTCAGGTTGGGATTTGTCTCGAACAGGCTCTCGACGATCTTCGACGAGCACCGGCACAGATCAATAGTCTCCAGCGAGACGACTGTCTGAATATTTTTTGAGAAACTAGCCCACATTTCATCGGCATTTGTGCTAGAAGTGAGCATCTTTCTTAAGTCTAAATGTTGGGTCTCATTGCGCCGTAGGGCGGCTGCTAGACCTGTCCAGTCATTTACCTGTGAATTTTTCATGCGAACTGTTTTCCAGAGGGATCTGTTATTAGCGACAACGTACCACACTCTACAAACACAGGCAGCACGTAAAAGTTCCTGGTAGACAAACGTTCATTAGACCTGGATGAAATGGGGATCAATTTTAAACATGGCGCTTACCTGAACTTTTAAATACTGAAAAATCTGAAAGAGGATCTCGTAGCCGAGGGAAACGTTACTGAAGAAATTTGTAGCGAAACTTTCTGATGATGGGCGCAATGTTGTTGATGGGACGGGGACAAGATGCTGCTGTTGTGGCTGATGGGCAGCAGGGGAGTCTGGAGAAAATTTGTTCCGAGTGTTTGGGATTCGTTTTCTTATCGGGAGATCGTCGCCTGTTTGCAACGATGGTGCTGTGCTGGACTCTACTGTGGAATTCCTGGGTAAATTATGAAAATTAGAATGTAATTTTTTAGGGCTTAGAAGGGGAACAGTGGAGATTCAAAGATTATTTTTTAAACTACAATTCTTAATACTGTCAGTTGCTTAAAAACTTAGACCCTGCTCGGGTAGTGGTAATTGTGCGATACTCATGTTCTAAATAAAATTTTGATTATGTACTTTTTATTGTGCAAAAAATTCCGGATTTATGTTGTTCAGTATTTATGTCGACGATTTTTGGCGAACAAAAGTGAAAGAAAATGAATTTTTGTTACCTTTGTTATGAAATATTTATGAGTTTTTTTTCCATGAACATTCCCAACCGAAAAAGCAAATGAAACTTGTTTTCGTCGCTGAATAAAACGGCTTACCATTTTCCCAACTATCCAATCGAAATGATTTTAACTTATTTAAACCCGTATTTTAAAGCTTAAGGTTTACGCTTTTGAGAAAAAATCCGGTATGTTTTGCACAACACTTTATTTGAAATTGTATTTCTTAGAGGTGGCAGTGCTTTCTCCAACCACCAAAATAACACTTTTATTTCAAGTTTTTGGAGCCAGAAGGGCTATAGCAAAGATGTGTTACGTGTTAAGAGACTTGCACTTATCCAAATTGACGCATGTTACTTAGCTTACGCATGCTACTCATACGCCAAAATTTTTTCAGAGCTTTGAACTTAAATTTCATAAAAAAAAAAAAAATATTGATCAGAAGAAAAATTTCTAATTTCGCTAAAAAAAAACGGCTTTAAAGTTCGCTTGGATCTCAATCTATGTGAGGCGATCGGAAATTCACTGACCGCCACCAATAACTGAATTCCAGATTGTCACCTTATATAAAGCAGTCTCAGTTCTGCTACCTATTCAAGCGCCACGAATCATTCAAATTAACTTTGATCTATATTTTGGCAAAATCATTACATACTTAAATATAACTTTTATGAATCTCGGACTTTGTTGATGAAAATTAACATTTACTATGAGCTTATTTCCCATTTTGTAGCTAAACCAAGTAGTTTACATTCCTGTAACTAATCACGGCTTTCTTTCATTCGGGATCGCCTGTGTACTGTACAGCAATACAATTTTTAAACTATAAGCAGTTTTTCAACTCGTTCATTTTTGACGTGCCGCAGTCATGGAAAAGAAGTACTTTATTGATATAACTTCAACAATATTCGGTTCTAAGCACGTAAAATATTCGAATTTGTAAAATTTTTACGAATTTTGGATGAAAATAAAACACATGAGACTCTTTGGCTTCAGTTGACCTCGTGCGACTATCGTTTGACCGCAGTCTTATATTTTTTACATATAGCAAAATTTTCAACAAAACAAATTCAAAGGGATCGAATTAAGCGGGTTAGAATTCGAATTGGAAGATCACATTTGTATGATATTTGATGAACGTGAAATTCTTATGGGATTCTATGATACGACCTAGGTCTATTGTAGGTCGGAAGAGCTTATGATCTCAGGTGAGAGGAAAACTCTTCATTGCTCTGAAAAAATTAAAATAAAATCTGGCAAAAGCGAAAATTGTATGTGGTGGTACCCTAATTTAATTGGGCACAAAAACTTCCACTATCGCTAGTTGCCACTGTAAGACCAGAAATGCTCTTTAACTATAAAACCTACTAAGAACTTAAAATCAAAAGGAATTGAACTACAGGTCGATCCGATGGGACCAATACATTACTCACTCATTCCTCCTGCTGTGAGACTCATCATCAGTCCGAGTATAGTGCGGAACGCAGGGCTTCCGTATAACAACGTATTTGCGCCCCTTAATCACAGCAATCGACTGTGGCAAACTCGCACTGAGCTCAATGTTGGTCTCGTTACTATTACTTTGAGAGGCCGAGGGTTTAGTGGAGGGTACAGCAGCCTTCGGAGTCGAAGAAGCCTGCTTCAACTCCTTAGGAGGCGGCCCTGCCTCAGATACCTTGCGCTGCGGGTTGCCTGGTGTCGCTGGATTCTGCTGCTGCACAGGAGGTGTAACAGAAGCAACAGTCGTTGCACCAGGTGCAGCTCCTGCAGCAGCATTATTAGTAGTAACAGTCGCTGAATTTGATTGAATTTTGGTCGGACTTTGTGCGACAGGTTTTGTCGACGAGGATTGTGCGGCATTCGGCTCTTTTTCACAGAGCTGGAAGAATGAAATTGTTTTTTTTTTTTTTTTTTTTTTTTGCTTTCAAGTCCTATAGGTTTTTGTTTTTTCTTTGAATTACCTCACAAATGTAACGTCCTTGACGGAAGGGATTACTTGAAGGGAACTCAGCCGAATTTGATTCACTACTCGTTTTGTGCCTATCATATTCGGAACGATCCAGTCCGACGCATTCATGGTGAAATAGGCAGAGACATTTGACGCATTGCAGGTGTGGTATCTTTCCCATTGCAAGAGTGCACTGAATGGTGCAGGGTTCACCTCTGTAACCACAAGGCAGAAAAAAAGGAGATTGGCACCCAAAATTACAAGTAAATAAAAAGTTTTTGTATATGCATATAAAGGGTGTTTTCTTAAGTCCGATAAAAATAACACAAACTTTTGATCAAGCCTTTTTTATTTGAAAGACGAACTCATGGTTTTAATATTTAAAAATGATTTCAGTCCTATGGTCACCACGATTGTTCTTGACGAAACGCATTCTGTCAGTTCCCTTTTTTGGTTACGTTTTCAAGCAATATTGGTCATATTTCACAAATAACACAAGCAGTGTTAACTTCAAAGTGATCAATTGTTGATGGTTTATCAGCATAAACCAGATTTAACGTAACGACATAGGGAATAGTCGGTTTGAGTTGTTGTATGGCATGTGGTGGTTGTAAAAATCACATTTTGCCAGGATTAATGTCATCGATGTTTTCGAATAAATATTCGTTGATCATGGACCGACAACAATCTTCATTGACTGTAACACGAGCTGCTGCCTCATTTTTAAACAAATGCGGACCCAGCGCGTAAATCGCATCAAACAGGCACTTTTTGAAATAGTGAGTTTTCTTCTAGGCTCTTCTGAATTGCTCTCAATCCATAAGCGACAACTTTAATTATTAACATACTCATTAAAGCCAAAATGAGCCTCGTCACTGAACACAATAAAAATTACGAAGTCGTCTAGATAATCATTCTTATTTGCTATACTATACTTTATATAAAAATCAAGAGCGATCAAAATGAAAGCTCATATTGACGTTATCTCTATTAAATTCTAAGATTAAAAAAACATCCTTTATATATTATGTAAATATAAATTTTTTTTTCCTGCTGTTCCCCAGCAAATAAGTGGTTTCAAGGGCTTTGTGAGCTGTCTTTAGCACTTTTTTTTTTAGGTTTTTAAAGAACTTAACGAAACCCTGGGTGTCTTTAGTGAGTATTTCGGAAGGAAAATGGATTTTGGGGGGTTGTATTAAGAAGTATAACTTACTTTTTAACCGATTTCCCACCCTTTGCGCTACTTGTTTTGCTAGCGCTCTTCGGCTCGCTTTCTTCTGTTGGACGAGGTGCCGGTACTGGTCGTGGAGATGATGTTGCTGATTTTACAGCCTGTTAAGAAAATTACTTAGGTGAATTAGTGCATTTTAAATAGTAAAATGTAAATAGTTTACCTTAGAGGCTGTCCATCCTTGTGGTGGAGGACTTGCTCCTTTCGGTGCTTTTGGTTTTGGAACCCGTTTGCCTAACGATTCCCGATTCGAATCAGTTGGGGTTGATGGATTTGACCTTATGGTGGGCTTAGCGCTTCTTATCACCTCTTCCTCGTATCCCAGGGGTTCTTTTGAAAATGTGAAGTTATCCAGAGTTAGCCCGGGTGTGATGTGCTGCTGTAATTCGTTTCGAGTTCTCAGTTTTTTTCCAGCAGGACTGATGTAATAAACTTCTCCTTTTTCCTTGCTTACTCCAGGTATTGCACGATAGACAAACTCCCGCTTCCAGCCCATGTCGAAGGGCTTTCGATATGCGGAGTCTTTTGAGACCTTTGATTTGCTATTTAAAGGGGTGTGCACTTTTTCCGCTTCAATGCGAGGCTCAGGTGATTTCTTAGACTGCTCCACAACTTCTGGAACCAACTGGAACTTTACAGTCTCAGTCTCAGGTTCTTCCTCTTTGACAGAGGGTTTCTCTTCTTCAATAAGTTTCACTATTTCTTCGACTTTTACGAGTTCCTTTTCCTCTTTTTCGTCTTCCTTGATCTTTTTAAAACGTTTTTCTTCTTAAAAAACAAGAACTAGTTAGAAGTGATTCCAATCGAAAACCAGATCAGACTCGACTTACCCACAGGGTCTCCAGATTTTTCATCAAATCCCAATAAATCTTCCTCGTCACTTAGCCACTCGACCTGAGATAGTTTTCTCTTTGCTGTGGTGGGCTTGTCCAGCGAAGAGGCTCCCTCCGGGCTGCTCGAGCTCGACTTTCTCTTTAAGGAGCCGTTGCTATCATTCGGAGGGATCTGCATCTGGGGGCTTTCTTTTTGGCCAAGTTGCTCCTTCTTCCCGATGCAATTACGCCCCCGGGCCGATTCCCTGCTGTCCTCGTCGGAGGTAACTGCTAGCGTCATTTTGGCGTCGCTGTCTTCCCCGCCGACATAATCGCTGTGCACCGGACTACCAATTGTATCCGTCTTTTGTTCCACTAAAAATGTGTTCCCTTCCGTAACTTCTGTGTCCATTATTTAGTTTAATTCACTTATATTTTAGCTACACCAAATAATTGCGATATTTTTCGCAATCAAAAATTGCAACTTCCCACTCTTTGACAATTAAACTTTTGAGGTTATGCACCGGAAAATCATTTGGAGACGGGTTACAAGCGCAGATATTAAAATTTTATTCTTTTAATGATTTCCCACATTTAGAACACTAGTTGATGCAGTTTTCGATTAGAAATCGCCGATATATCAATGAAATTGCGGATAAATTGACATTGAGGCGTCACACCAAACATTCAAGAAATTTGAAGGAAAAACAAACGCGTGTTGGAAGTTGATGTATTCGTCGGTGGTGGCACTAGGATTTTTATCCGAAGCGATGGAAGCGACATCTAGTTGTGGAAAAGAAGAAGAAATGTTATGTTTAAAATCCTTAAGCCCGGTATGCTGTTGCCAAGAAATTTCTCAGCCCATACAAAATGGATGTAAAAAAGAATAACGCTCAAGAAATGTTCAACGAAATTTTGTCAAAGTTGTATGCTGTTCGCAAGGAATCGGTCAACAAAAACTTAGTTCTAGTTTCACAAGCAGGCGCCGCTGTACAACCAAAGGTCGAATTTCCTTCAAGGAATAAGTGCCCGAGCAATTTGAATATAAAACATCGGAAACGCTTTATCGTGTAAAAGCCCTTTACGGGGGCGTAGTAAAAACGGGGGTGTTCATGGAAAAAGAAATACGACTTTAATAAACGAGAAGGAAATACCGAAGTAGCATGGGCATTCCCTGAATTTGCACGGTTAGAGGTGCTCTTTTTACAGACAGTGTTAAAAAAGATTTTTGGGGGGGGTTTGTGCATAAGAAAATTTATTTTATTCCTTCCTCAACAATAGAAAATACAAAAATACAAATATTGTCTGCACTAGTCGGATTTTGCAACCGGAACGGAAAAAATTTCCTTGAGCATTTCTTGAGCTTGTTTTTTACATAGGTTTGGTAAGGGCCAAGAAATTTCTAGGCAACAGCATACCTGGCTTAAGAAACTAATTGAAAAAAAAAAATTAATCAGCTACCGGACTATTTGGACTTTCATTATTAAATCATTTTAAATGATTCTCTCGTAAATCGTAAAATTGTCAGGAAGGATAAAATTCTTCTTATTTACTCGCGAAAACTAAATCGTAAGTAAAATACATACTTACGAACAAAAATTTAACTCACTTAAGATTTAGTTTTTCTCGAATGATTCACACTAACCGTTTAAAACGATTTATTTACGAAAATTCAAATAGTCTGATAGCTGATTCATTTTTAATTCTTTTCCAGGGCTTTTAGGAAACGGAGACTGATATTTGAGCCATTCACAGACAAAATCGATTCCACAAGCAAAAAAGTAGGGAACACTGATAAAATTGCATTCGTTTTAAATAAAAGTTCAAACTTTGTTAAAGTTATAGGTACTTATTACTTTTACGTAAAATTAGTAAGATATATTTAGATTCAGAAATTTTCAAAAGTGGAGTTAGGGAGTCCCCTAAAATTGGTCTTTCACCCCTAAAATTGCAATTGAAAAAACTAAGCGACAAGCAAACGTTGATCAGTAGACCATGTATGTAGAATAGACTGGCATATCTCTGTTCAGACCTTAGTAAAACACCTTGTATCTGGAAAACCTGTTGACTATAAAAACACTCTTACAATAATTAACTAAGTAGCTCTTGCCTCCCGCTGAAACAAATTTGTACTTCTGCCAAACAATAAATTGTTTGTCTAGGTCAGATGTCCACCATTTGGGAGTTACAGGGTGATTCGAAATTCCAATTTTTCATGGTTTTCACATCACTATTTTATTTTTATCTTTGGATTCACTCAGCGCAGCGACATCTCACGCCAAAAGTGTCAACAATGTTAATCTACCACTTACCACTGCAGGTACGCTTACTTTCTAAACTGGGAAAGAAACATTTCTTTCCTAAAATGCAGCTTTTCCCCGAATTTTCTCCGAAATTCATGTAAATAATGCACTTATTAAATTCTTTTATTTAACTTACACTACGTGTCGTCAAATCTTGCAATGCAAAATTTTTATACTTAGACTTTATCAATCTTAATGAAAATTGGAACACATGTTCAGCTCCGGTGACAATACAAGTTAGTGGTGTAAATTCTTTTTTTTTTTTTTTTTTTTTTTTTTGATTATTTGGAAATGTAACATAATTAATTTAAAAGACTAAAAAGAAAAAAATAAAAAAAATATAAAAAAAAATTTTTTAAAAAAATTCTTTTATTTAAACTAACTAAAGAGTAAAAAATAAAAAATATTAACCAAATAAAATAAATAAAATATGTAAACACTATGACAACAAAATAAAATTCCTACTTATCTTAAACAGTTAAATAAAAGAATGACGCATTTTTATCATTATCTTATAGAATACCTAACGGTCAATATGACGAAGTGATAAAAATGCGTCATTCTTTTATTTAACTGTTTAAGATAAGTAGGAATTTTATTTTGTTGTCATAGTCTTTACATATTTTATTTATTTTATTTGGTTAATATTTTTTATTTTTTACTCTTTAGTTAGTTTAAATAAAAGAATTTTTTTAAAAAATTTTTTTTTATATTTTTTATTTTTTTTTATTTTTTATCGAATTGCCTATCTTATTACCTTTCCAACAAGGTACAACATGTTTAGGTAAAATAGAGGTAGAAAAATCTGTTCCTTAGAAAACTCTGGTATCTTATTGTTTTATTGCCCTGTAATTTAAAATTCATAAAACGAATAATAAGCTTTCCACGAATAAATTTCCATATTTTTTCTCCACTTCTCATCAGTCGCGTAAATAAATTTAAAACGTCAGTCATTTCCATTGGAAGTTTATTTTAAAATTAAAAGAGTCGATCGCACTACGTGGTACTATCGAATTTTCCCGATAGAAACGATAAAAGTCGAGTCAATTCTACTAGCATCGACTCTCGCTATAAGAGCCTAGATTTCCCGTAAAACATTAAAGCAAATATATTTCCTGCAAAATAATCCAATGGAAATAAACTGTATTGATTAGTTTTATAATAGAATTTCCTATATTTACGATACGAATTGATTTTGATCGTATTTAAGAATGACCCTCAGATTTTGCTGAAATTTTCCATTCTGCAAATTGATCCGTAAAATTAAGTATTTTGCATAAATTACCGAATTTGCCAACTGGTCCCTATGCCTAGGACTAATTTTTCCACCTTTGTCGAATGGAGGTGTACTCTGAGCAGAATAATCAGAAGTCTATAGGCTGTTTAAAATTCAATTATTCCACCTTTATTAAGAGAAAGCAGTTCGTTCTATATTTTCGGGTGAAGCACGTATCCTTTTCACCAAATTTCTGTGGGTATTTTATTTTAGAACGTCCATAGAGATGCAATTAAAATGAATAAAAAGGGGAATTCAAAATTCCGACACGTTTCGCCAATTAAAGGATTTGGGGATGGTGGATCACCATTACAAATTCCTTGTAAAGTTGTTGTTTGAGCTTTTATTTGATTTTTCACTTATTATACTGTAACAATTTATATATTGGTTTTACATTTTTTCAACTATTCAGTAAATTTTATCAGTACAATGGTTCGGTTCACGATAAACTGACATTGTTTTTTAGGAGTTTTTAATTTTTTATATCCAAAGTGGTTGCTTTCTGCTTACCGCAGAAAAGATTTTTGTTATTTGTTTAATTTATTTCCATAAAATTTAACTAGCATTTTTAAATCGATTTTCGAGTTTTTTATTGAAAAAATATTATTATGAAATTAGAGTTTAGGCATTTTGTATTTATGTATGACTAAAGCACTTCACCTTTTGTTATTACTTTTCGAAAGCGTTTGTGCTACGGATTTTTATATTTTTGCAGGCTTTTAATAAAAAATAAACTAAAAAGGCCAGGTCCCTTCTTAAACTCTTCAATTTTAGTTTAATTTAAATCGCTTTTTTAATCAAAATATTTCGGCAGCTATTAACAATATAAATATAACTTATTAGACAGGAGGAGGAATTTTATTTATTTAATTATAATTTATCTAAAATTTTTGAGAACTGATATTCTTGTTTTTTTAAGACGCTCTAGATGAGAGTGGATATTATGAGCCTAAATCTAACTATTATAGAAGTAATAATTAGCCTTTTGAGAGACGGTAAACAATTCTCAGCGTATTGTGTTCAAAATCTATGAGCTGTTGCTTCAGTTACAAAACCTGACTAAACTTTTTAAGAATTTAATTCACATTAAAACAAACATTTTCCCTACTATAGGCTTTTATCAAGTTGCCCTGATATGAACTTTTATTTAATTCTCGTAACGATTTAAAAATGCTGGTCGAACTACAGACGTACAGCTCTAGGAATAGAAAAGTTGGTAAGCGCGCTTTGTAGGCGGGGCCGCGCTTCTAAATTAATTCCTAAATTAAATTAATTATTGAATAATAATTGACTCCTGATCGAGAAGGCGAGTCGCCGGCTAACAAAAATTTGTATGTGCGTACAAATTACAAAAAGTGAATGCAATCAGGTTTGCGTAGCGACCGGGCTCCTTCTTAAGACTCAGGAGGGCTTCTTCTAGGTAATAAAACTTCAAAAAGTCCTTCTTGCATATTTACATAATTGTACAATTCCCAGGACAGCAACACTATAGGAAGATTTCGAACATATTTCTTAAATCCTATCCTAACCAGGCTTATAAATTGTATTACCCATTCGGCCATTCCTATTCTAACTCCATTCTTCGGAACTGATTATTTCTGTTTTTAGGTAGATTTCATATGAAATACTATCAATTGCAGTTTACCTGACGAAACGATTTAAAATAAAGACAAAACAGCGAGTTAATAAAAACGTGGTAAAAAGGATTAACGAAGGCTTTGCTGGGTTTAAAATATAATTTTCTTTAAAAAAAATATTGTTCAAGGAATTATGAATACTACAAACTGAGCTTACCTCTGAAAATAAATACCTAAGGTAAGATCTTTCAATTCTTAGTTTCAATTCCTAAATCAATAAATTTATTCCGGCAAAATATACACTTATGTCCATTAGATGAAGAAGGGTATTTTTGTCAAGTTGAGACGTTCTGATTGGAAAACCTCTTAATGATATTTACGAGAGGAATAACACCAGAAAATTGGGATGAAAGTATTTGAAAACCGAATTAAATCGAAATGTTAACCGAAAGGCAGAGCATAGTTCAAATTTTTCTTAAACATAATTTAATTTGTAAAGGGTCCACTTTGAATATACCGCACAAAGAAGGAACTTTTTGAAACTAACTTAAAAAACAAGACACTTGTTTGAAGTTAAGGTATAAACGCTAAATTATTGATTTGAAAAATAATTTATTTATTATTGCACATATAAACACAAAAATCAGTGGGAATGTAACAAAAGTGAAGAAAATTACAAGATAAAACAAAAACTTAAATTAAAAATACAATTGTTATAGAACATTATTGAAAACGAAGTAATTCAACATGACAATTTTTTCTTCTTCTGCAGGATCCAGAGTAAAATCGTCTTCACGTTGATTGTTGTCTGCTGTTCTTTAAGTTTTCCCGCCAAATTGCAAACGTTTATACATATTTTCATAAAAATTAGTCATGTAAAAGGGAAAAGGTCTCTTTGGTTCAACAATTTATTAACAGAAACCAATATATTTTGAAATTTATTTCTTTTGGAAAAGATGTAGTTCATTAACCCTATCAAAACAGCGTCTTCAAGATTATTTTTCAGAAAATTTTTCGGGGTGTGTCAATAATTTTATTTATCCAAATTAGTGTGGCACTTGCTTCTGCCGCTATTCTGCATTTTAGTTTTGGTCAAATATCTCATAAACAGAGGATTTTTCTACAAAGACCATTTTTACAGAGTACTGAATTGCTCATAATTGTCGTATGATACCATTGATATTTGGTGAATTATAATACATCGCGCCAAACTTCTTGATTTGTGAAATTTGATATAACATAAATATCTTTAACGAGATATTTACCAGAATTGTTTTCCACAGAGTTTGACGCGTTGTAACTCAAAACATAGGTACAATACTACTGTTAAGGAAAAAATTATCAGAACATTCATCGTCATATTGTCATAGGACTAACTACTTACGAGATATTTGAGCAATGTAGAATGTAGCCTCAACATTACTTATTTCTTTTCTTTTTTTTATAGAAAATGACAAAGATACCCTTTCGCATCTACATAATAGACACATATGTACAGGAATTATAGTTTCACACTTCATTTCTTGGAATGTTAATTAAGTTTTATTTAATTCTTATTGCTAATTGAAAAAGAATGGAACAAAAATATTCATTTCCAAGGAATGGTAATTAGTTGAGAGTTAATTCCAAAAGGAATGAATACTTTAACATTCTGCTCCTAAAAAGCCTATGCCCTATATCAATCAAAGGCGAATATTGGCTTTAGGCTCAAATCACTGCGATACAATTTGTTTTTAAATACTGTTCGGACGTTTCTTCTTCATCCTGGGTGGGTGGCACAATTTCTCAATTTTTTCCAAATACTTGGACGAGCTTTTCACGTAAAAATTTCTTGTACATCGTAGCGAAACGCATTTCGTGATGGGCTACATTTTACAACGCATGCTCCATTGACGGCGATGCAGCCTATTTTTTGGGTAAAAACATTTTGAAACCTTTTTAGGTTCATGACGACGGGGCATGAACTTGAACACAGGCCATGACGTTGCGGTTGCCAGAGCCATTCTCAGCTGCGTAGTCCACCTCGCTGTTATCAGATTTAGGCACTTCCGAAGGCTTGCTGCTTACCATGGTCTCCTCGATGGCTTCCTCGTCGCTGGAAAAATCTTTCGCGACAGTTTCATGTCTCATCAGCTTCCGCTTGGCTGACGATCGCCCCTTCACCTCAACTGAATCGTCTATAGACTCGATTTTATCCAGGACATTGGCTGTCTTTTCCTGTTCAGATATTAGACCTGGATCGGGGAGTGGTGCTGGTGGTGAGGTGTTCTTGGCAATTCTTCCCGACGGCTCCATTAACGACAGCTTCTTAATATCTTCAGATGGTTCTAAATCCCTTAGAATGCTTGCAGTTTCCCCATTGCAGCCTCCAGACTTGGGCGTCTGGTGGATATGGACTAGGGCGAAGGGCAGCTTTAGGGACAGCTCTCCGCCCATTCCGCTGAGGGTCAATTTTACCTTCACATAGTATGAGACATAAATTGCAAACACATTCCGATCTTCTGTACCGGAGACGTTTCCCAACGGATTCACGGTGGGCGTTCGTACTGCCGAGGCTGCAATTACTCCCGTAATTTCGTCCGGCTCACTGCTCCGCTGAAGGGAGTCCTCGAGGGCGATCCAGTTCTTGGTGGGGCCTGCGGAATTAAGTAGAAAACCGCTGTATAAATGCAAATTAAGAGGTCAAAAACTAATTAGTGCATGAAAAGGAAAAGTATCCCCTTTAGCGATTAACTCTTTCTTTGGCCCCCCCGCGAATATTACACGGTTAAGGGCCTATTTATTTGCATTTGCAAACACCTTCCTACGAGCCCTTTTCTTAAACAAACGAGCAGCGTACATCGTTTAAGGCAAAATACAACAGCACTTCATCCAAGTAGGGGGCGGGAGCCTAAAGGATAAGATGATAGAATGCCGGCAAAATCAGGAAAATGCTTTCAAATGCCGAAGGCAAAATACTCTTATCTTGGCATGAATTCAATTAGAGTACCTTTTGTCGTTCGTTACAAAAAGACGCGCGTTGGCGTCACCATCTGCTTTCTTCCAATGTAAGGTACTCGATACAAAGAAGAGATAAACTCAAAAGGGGACTAAACTAAAAACCACTTAATCTACATAGTTACGGGTACATCAAACATACTTCAGGTGAGTTAAACTTTATATTTTTTCGTTTTTATTTAAATGATTACCTAACACAAATTTTACTTTAACCTCTCTAAGTTAATCAGGGCTTTCAATTTCATTATTTGGAATATTGAATTAATTATAAATTTATAACTTTATCTAATCTAATTTGTTTTAGTTTGTTGCGACAGACGTTTTAATTTTTTGATACTTTATTATGTTTTCCTAAAATAAGTTTACAAGTTTAACTAGCCATTTAAGGGATTTCTCCTGCGAAAATCGGTTAAAAAATTATTTATCTTTGTTTACTGACTTAAAAAATTCTTTGGTTTTCTCCAAATGTATATTTTCGCAACATGCAGAATATGTATAACATCAATATTTTTGATAATTTAAATTGAATTGTCATGCACCATGCAGTACATAATTATTTCAACTTATTTAACTCGTAAAACTTCTTCTTACGATAATAGCAAGATTTTGTAAAAATTGAATACTTTGAATACCCCTTAAATGTATTTTTTCAATACAATGTATAATCGATATACATATTTGAAACTGAATTAATTTCTCTGTAAAATACTTATAATTTAAAAATCTTTTATTATCAAAAGAATAAAACCTAAAGATATGCTGATGAGATTCTTAGATGCCATGATTTAGCACGAAAGGAAGAAGAAAATGTTGTTGTCAGTAATAAATAAAAGATAAAAGAATTAATTTTGTGTTTTTTCCATAAAACTTCTTCTTTCTATTTATATCAAGAAACCTATTCCCACTTTTCCTCGGGAAGAAACTTGTTGCATACCGAGTGATTCTGTGGGACTCAGGCCCCTTCGGTTGCGCAACAGTTCCACTATTCCTTTTATTTATTAGTTTGAGCCCCGAGGGGATTTCGCTGTTGACAGCAAATATTACGGGCATAGGGATGGATCCCGAGAATGTTTCACGTCTGCCGCCCCTTTTTCACTTATGAAGATGCGGATAAGCGCTGAGCTCTATGTCTACTTGCCGGGTAGAGGTGCTATCTTTCACGAGTTTGCCCTACAGTTGGTAGCATTAAATGATTGCTCGGTCAAGGCGGCGCCGCCGTAAAGGGTAAATGAATGGTGGGACGTCTTAAAGAGATATCTTGGATATGATATGGTTTTTTCCAAATTTTTGGCATTTCCGGCTTCGTATTGTAATATAATGAAAGTAGTGAAAGTGAACCCTTGAGCTTCTTTCTCTTACTTTAGTTAGATACACATAATTTGTTCCTTCTATAACTTAAGTGGTGCAAGCGTTCTGATTTGAGTATTTAATTTATTCGACTTTAGAGGAATTAAACAGTCAAGTAAGAATTTACAATTTTTATTTTTATGCAGTCGGCGAATTCTGAGATGTATTTGTAAACTTTAAAATTTAATGTAACTCTTCCTGATAGGTTCAGCTTTCCTAACTTTTTCATTTTTTAGAGTGTTCTTTCTTAAATTGAGATAGACATTTAAAAATTCAAATTTTTATTGCAAAACTCGATAAAATTCAGGAATAGATCAATTACATTTTGTTGAAATTCTTCGTTAGTGGTTCTAATATAAATTCAGTGAGATGAATATAATTTTATCGGTGTTGCTAGGTGTTTATTCAATAACATTCAAATTTTGCATTGGGTACTTGTGGTGCAATTTAAGCTGCATACAAACAAAGCTTCCGTTTTAGCAGATATTTATACTATTTGCTCTAAATATGTGTCTTTCCATGGAATCGCAGAGCTGCAAAGGTAGACTGAGAATTAAATAAACATTTCCCTCGGCTAGTTTGCTTACTGGTGGGCTGGGCATGGATACCCGTAGGTAGAAATATAGCCAATTTCTACATAATTTAACTCCATCCTACATATAAAATTCAATTTTGAATTGCGTAAATATTTACTCAGCATGGCAAATATTAAAGCTCTGTTTACAAATTCATATATTGTGGAACAGGATTTCCTTCAAATAATGCAAAAACTTTAGATGTGTATATATAATGTTAGTTCTAAAATTCGCAAAAAGCTTGGAACTCAAATTAGAGGAAATGCCCTCGAGGCGAATTGATTCTCATCAAAGTTGTAATGAAAATTTCTCTGTATCAAGATCGGGAGAGTGGGAATTATCAATATGAAATGAGGTATCCGGAAAATTAACATCACACCGGAGAACCGCATAAATTCAATTAAATTTGATGGGCACTCGAGCGATTTTTATCGACATGTTGGTAAGTAGAAGAAAAAGCTTCCTACGATCCTTCGGTCCGGAGGAAAATCGCACAAGTATGGGATGGGGATCGCAACATCTTTAGAGGACTTAAGAAAATGGAATGGGATTTTCTAGAAGATATTATATATGCGTATGGCATAAAGCCGTTCTGCCTTAACATACAGTTTCTGGCTTCTTCCAGCCTGAGTTAAATCAATCCATTTTGAGAGTTAAGATATTTGATATACTTTTGGAGCCTTAGAAGGTTTTGCAACAAGACATAAACTAATTTTCTTGGTAACCAGGTACATGTCTATTAGATAAGAAGGAATTTTCTTTCAAGAATTCTACTTTGCATTGCAAACATTTTCTGCAGTTTTCAGGTAATATTTTGCCTTGCCTTGACGTCTTGTATTTCTAAGAAAGAAAATTGAGTGAAATAATTTTTCTGAAATACCTGTATGATGCCTCAATCAAGAGTCCGTCACTGCAAGTATTTGAGATAAAGAAAATTCATAAATTAGGGCTCTTGTAGATGTACAGGGTTATAAGATGTTGAAATACTTATTTCTCTTATATATGTATTCTTTACCTACAGGGTGATTAAGAAAGACGTGTACCAATCTTCTTTCTTCATTCTTAATGACCTTTCAAGAACCAAAAATAATTTTTACAAAGCAGTTTAAAAAAGAGAGAATAAAACAGGGAAATCGAAATAGTAATGCTGCCGTATGTTATTAGAAAAGTATTTTAATTCTTATCCATTCGGAAGTTAATTTTCTTTTCGAAATTAGATCTGCAATTGAAAATATCTACCTTGTAAAAACAACATATGTATGTATTTCCAAAAAAAATGTTTAAGTCAATTGATACTCTAGGTTTCTGATGATCTCCTAATTTGACCTGTATAAAACAACATTACCTAAATAACTTGGCGCACTATGTGCCATCGTTTGCCCAGCTTTCTTACTAAAGTGATTTTTGACCTAAATAAAATACGTGCCGCATAAAAGTGTACATAATCGATGTAAAGCAACATCAAATAAGAATCAAATTGACTAATTACCTCTCTGTGGTTTCAGGATAATCGTCGCATTAAGTGTTCCTCCGGGACCAACAATCCTGTCGTTTCCGGACGGAGAATTCATGTCCGAGTCCGCAACGACGTTCTTAAATTTTCCGTTGTTGAACATACACACGTCCACATGTTGAATGGCGCACACCTGTGGAATATAAAACAACACCGGGAGTAGGTGTAATCAAATGAAAATTTATTCCTCGATGAACGTCTGTCGATTACGAGACCTGGACAAGGGAGAGATTGTGGATCTAACCAACTTGCAAGGCGAGGAGGGCGAAGGACTGCAAGAGGAGTTCTTTCACTGCTTGGCGCTGTGCCAGTCCCCGGGAGTGGTCCATCAAACCGACGCGACGTCTCCGCAAGCAATTCAATCAAAATAGAACAAATGCAATTTTGTTTCATTGAAAAACGTTTAATAAAAATAGGAAACGTTGATTGCAGGAAGTTTAAAATGCTTTCTGAGTTGCAGGGCAGAGACACGACCGGAGATATTTCCGATTCCAAGCCAAGTTAGCATTGCCCTGCCCTTCCTTGGAGGGCTTGCAGCCTCGGGAATTGCTTCAGCGTTTTTCAGTTAATTCAAATCAATTCGCATTTTCCATGCTACTCAACCTTTTTAAGTTCAAAATAACGATCTGTTATTTATACAGGGAGTTTCGTAACTTAGATGTTCCAACACATACAGTGGTGGAGAAAATAATAGGCACAAAAGCTAAACATTCAAAATTTGATCTGGCAAACCCTTCAATGAACAAGTTCAAATAAATAAACCTTTGTACATTAAGTACATTTAGTATATTATATAGAATTTTCCGAGTTAACTATTTTCATGATGTTTCTTTATATGCCTAAAATTTGTTTTATTGTATTTTCTAAGTTAAAATTTCCATAAAAAAATGTTAATAATATTACAATTTTTTTTATGTCCACTTTTTTCGAATTTCTAACCACTGTGCGGCGGTTCCAACTATGCACACGTGAAAGAACATAATGAAAATTCCCATACTAAGTACATGTCTTTAAATTTAGTGCAATCGTGACGTTAATGGTTTAAAGAAATCCGAAAATTACCTAATTGACGGCTACCTAATATCAAAATAGAAATAACAAAGGTAGGAGATTAGAAATACATTTTTACAATTTTCACCAGAAAAGGATGGGCCCCTCTTGCCAGGCTCCCGTGCACAGGACAGGCACAGGGGGTCCCAAGGTTGAATTGATTCAATTTTGCTTGGCTGATAGACGTGCGCCGCATTCAAATGCTTTTTTACTTAACCCAAGTGTGCCGGGGAGTTCCTCCGGAGGTGCGACGTCGGTGTCTGGATGGCAGGGAGAGGACGAGGGCTATTTTTTTGCTGTTCCCTGATTTCCCAAAGGATAAGGAGGTTCTTACCCGCATTCGACGGACTGTCTTCCGGCTGTCGTTCTTTATGTTAACAGTTACTATCACGTCCTCGCCGTGAGTGTACCAGGATTTGTCGAGGCTCGCCCGTAGGCCAACGCGTCCTTCCTGCAGGAGGAAAGGCTTGTCGACAGCTCCTTGCGGTCCCCCCGATTCGTACTGCAAAGATAAGGGAAAAATTGCCAATTATTAAGGGCGGGGACGTGAGGCAATTTGATTTAGCCGCTCCACGGCTTCGCAGACTGCTCCTTTGGCGGGGCCGGGACGTGTGTGGAAGTTAGGAAATTTTTTGAAAAAAGCCCCATACGCATCCATCTCTCTGATCTCGTCTCCACCCAGGTAAAATTGAATCCCCGGGATAACTTTGTTTCGCCTTTCTTTGGGAATTTTCAACTGGAAAATATGCGAAACGAATTGGGAATTTTCTTCAAAGTGGGTAAAGGTATAAGGTAATTTTTCAGGGCACTCTCAGGCCAGCTCTTAGTGCTTCACCTTCGAGCCAGACTGGATGAATGGGTGCCTCCGCCCCCTCATTTAATAATTAAAGCACTTTTCAATTGGGGTGTTAATAACGGGCGTCTCCCGACGAAATGTGTGCCGAATGCAAAGTTACTTCATTTATTATTGAGTCGCCTTGGGGAGACGTGGCTGCTTCCATTGGCGTTTTCTCACAGAATTTCACGGATTTTTGGATTTGAATATGTCGAACAAACTCAACCACCAGGAGTTATTTCACACTCGAAAGAAATGAGAACGTCGAGGTTTTAAACGAACGAGAAGCAAACTCAAGACGAGCACATGTATCTTGGGAGTTTTAAAAAAAATATGTTCTTCAATCATACATATTTTATTCCGGAATTTCTCAGGAGACTGAGGAATATAGATAATTTTCTTTATCGTGTAAATTTTCTTATTCTAGGTTTTTGTGGTTTCCGAGAAATTTGCAATATTCGCAATATGTATAGGTAGTCTAAAAAATAAAGTGATTCTCATGCCAAGTTTTGAATCCACAATTACAACAATTTGTGAATTTTGAAGTCGAATTTCTTAGCAGAGGTCAGAGATTCAAGTCCAACTCGATTTTAAAATTTTTAAATTTTCTCCTTCCTGTAAAATTATTGTAAACGACAAACAGGTACATTCGATACAAAGTAAATCTTTTGTAATAATGTATGGTAATTTTTATATTCTTTAAAAATTAGTCAATAGTATTAGCAAAAATTAAAATTATTAATGCTGTAATTTTACTATAAACACTAACCGACACTCACTATATTTTTTAGTTTTTGAAAATGTTCAACTCACTTTTCTCAAAAATGAGTAGATAAAGTTAAAATTGCAGGCTTATTTTAAAATAAAAGATCTTTATGTCGACTTTGAGAGGGAATATCTCACGACGGAAAATTTAAAACAAATAATTTCCAGAATTCCGTTTCAAATTTAAATCCGCTGCAAGGGCTAAAGTTAGAAATGTATTGAAGAACTATAACGAAATATTAATTCAATATTGAAAAAAGGGAATGTTTTTTTAAGCGGCGAACCCACCAATACTACTGTATAATTATTTTCTAATGAAAGCATGTTTCTTTCAATCATCATTAATTATTGTGAAAGATGAAATTACGGCTTTCTAGTACTCTAAAAAAGGTACGTCCCTCAATCTGAGGAGAGGAGCAGTTCAAAAGGACTTTAAACTTTTTCAGGCATTAGTGCTATTAGTAAATGCACTCAAAAGAAAGCACATAAATCTTAATAAATTTTGCAGTAAGAAAATGAAAGAGAGTGAGTTGAATTTGAGGCACCAAAACGGTCATTAATTCAACAAGAAAATGACTTCAATTAGCTGTACATAAAGTAAATAAAATTTCGCCCGTATCTTGGGTGAGTTATATGAATTCATTAAATACAAGCAATTAGGGCACTTTGTCCTGGAAGTGGAAGGCAGAAAGGGCTAACCGACCCGCCGCTGCAGAAATAATTAATTTGGCTGCTCTACAAAAGGAACAAACCTCTTGGAAGGACTTGCTGTAGCTGTAGAAAGGGTCGCTGGGTCCCTTCTC
This sequence comes from Eutolmus rufibarbis, assembly GCA_963920795.1. Classification (NCBI taxonomy): domain Eukaryota; kingdom Metazoa; phylum Arthropoda; class Insecta; order Diptera; family Asilidae; genus Eutolmus; species Eutolmus rufibarbis. The sequence goes on from OY987206.1 coordinate 44,661,167, forward strand.
CACCTCGCTTTTGCTCCGGCCGAACCTGCTGCTGAATCGAAACGACTTCGGCGACAGTCGAATTTTCGGGAACGAGTCCACCCGCTCCGACTTTTTCGCCTTACCGCTGCCGCCGCCGACTGTTTGGGTGCTTGTTTCCGTTGTTATCCCAACTGTTGGTGTACCTGTTCCCGCACAGGGTGGTGTCGCATTCGAACAGGAAATCGGGAAACTGCTCGTGCTCGCGGGCAATGAGGTCGGCCCCGCGTCCTGCGGGGGCGGCGACATTTGATTATTCATTAGGGCTGCGAAATTCTCAGGGCCGGAGGCGGACAACACGTCGGTCCGGTGTATGACGCGGATCCCCATTCTCACTGATGCCCGTCGGTGGAATTTTTCATCAGTCTTATCGGCTGCAAGGAGAAAATGAACAAAATGTTTAGACCGTACTTATTTTAAGGTGCTGAAAAATCAAACAGACTTCTAGGGTTTAGTTGCTTAAGGCCAATCAACCACACTCAGAAAAATATATATCATTAAAATAAAGGAAACATATTATTGTTTCCTTATTTTTAAAATCAATTTTTATCAATCGTATGAAATGTTTCTCAAATTAAAGAAAATTGTACTCATTTTTAAATATAAGAGCTTTCTTGCTTATAAGAGGGAATTTTATTTATTTCAAGAAATGTCATACATTTTAAAAATTGTCACTCAATATAATTCATAATATATTTTGTAAACCATTCTCAAGTCGAACACATTTATGTATGTATGATTTAATGAATTTCGTATCTACAAAGTAAAAACTTATTGTTTTTAAATCATTGTATTTATTTTCTTTTCGTATAAGAAAAGAAAATACATTCTTTATTCTAAGATAGGCCCTATATCTCCCAGGTCTTAGTTAGTATTAAAGGAATATTTTCTAATATGAACGTAAAATTCGCTTTAAATCAATAACTCATAATGGATAATAATAAAGAAAATCATATCATTTAAGTAACGATGTATACACTGCAAATCAAGATTTGATTGCTTTAAAACAATGAATTTGTTGCCTTATTTGTTATTAACTTAAAATACAAGTATCTAGAACTACGCTAATGAAATAACGTAAGAAAAGCAATTTTAATGAAATGATTAAAAACATATTTGGTTTATTGAAAAATATTTCCTTTTTTCTGGCGTTATGTTCTCGTATTCAATGTCAATTTTCATTAATTTTATAGCTGTTTTTCATAACTTTTAGGACATTATTTTCTGAGTGCAAATGCAAGAATGTAAAGAATCAAAAATAGTAAAAGTAGGCTTAAATATGTAATAATAGCTTAAGACAGAATATAAGTATAAAGTTGCCAACCAACCTATAATATTATAGTATTATCTTTATGTAATATAATATATCATCATATTTTTTTTTATGAAAACATACACAAAATTTCCTAATTTTGTAAATTTTACAGAACACTGTATTTTCAAATTTATATCTTGGTATGCCTTAATATTTTTAACGAAAAACTCACCAACATGTAACTCCCCTGGCAGGTAATTCCACTGGAATTTTTTAAACTATGAAATTGTTCTGCATAAGCAATAATTTCGATAAGTTCGAATTTCTTGTAGAATTTGCTAACTTTATTAAGTGTCGTCTAACATTTTGTAAATCTCCTGACAAGCACTTTTTCGTGAAAATTATATAATTTTGTTTTAATCAAAGTTAGAAAACTAGTTAATTGGCTTTACTCAAAATTTTCCTAACATAGACATTTTTCTTAAGCCATCTTAAAAATCCACAATAGCGGATCTGGACCTCATTTCCAAATATTAACCCATGTATCTATGCTTCGTTTTAATAATTTTTGAATTTGCCATTGTTAATGAGATATTTCGGGAAAACGCTATGGAAGTTGAAGTAAAACAAAAAAACAATATTGAGGCTCAGGATTGGGAATTGGGATTTTCTTCTAAGTAAATTTAAGTATTAAAAAGAAAAAAATTAGAAAATTAAAGAACTTTAAGAAAATAAAGTGCTAACGATTTTGATGTCCGGAAAATCATTAAAATAATGAATTTATTATAAGAAATGAATGTTCACTATTAATTCACTATTAGTATGAAGTTATCTCAAAAAGATTTGATTTTTATTGAAAATTTCCGATTTTCTGGATGATTATTGCATGAGGAATTTGTGCAGCCAGCCCGAAAACATAGTTTGAGAAACCTTCGCACACAGTTCAATTTTCTTTTCAATTCTGAATAGTTTTAATTTTCGAATAAAGTGCGATTTTGAGTCAGTGGTATTCTTATTTAAGTTGGTATATTTCGAGCCTTTTATTCTTTAGTATGCTGTTGAAGTGCTAGTTCTGAAATAAATGTACTATGTAAAGTACTTTAGCCTGGTTCTGGGAAGAGGCGTGTGCTGAAAAAGGTAACGAAAAAATCTCAGGACGTGCAGAGAAAGCCACAGACCCTTAAGTTGAGGCTGTTCGCTTGCAAATTTGAAAGGGACGTGATTAAATTTATTCACCGCCAGTTTCCAGCTGAATGTTTATTAGGGTGGCCTGCTTTTGGCGCACGAAAACACTTCTGCTGTTTGTGAACCACACTAGCGGCTAATGTACTGATTAATTAATTTCGATAAGACGCTTGTTCAAGCGTCGAAAGTAGGTCATCATGAAAAGGTTCCGCCGTAAGCCGCTTTTTGGGGACCTGAAATTTTCGCGGGGATCGACTTCTCTTTTATATGAAAAGATGTAGCCTAGCCGTATGAATGGCATTTGCCAGGATTTTACGCTATCGCTGTTTTGAATGGCAAGTGACACGCCCGATAGGCTGATAGCTATCGAATCCTTGTATTGAATTTGTCGTGAATTTTTGAAGAGCAGTGACGCAGGGAAGAGACCTCTCATCCCTCGTACCAATCCTGTTTTTTGCCACCGTCGCCGGCGGAGGCATTCTCCGGGGAGAAAATTGGAGAAAACGGGCAACCTAAATGCTTTCCTCGCAGGATGGGATGATAGACCATTTTTAAAGTTTACCTACCTATCCAAAACAAAATTTCTGAACTCTCCTCATATCTACCTCATGCGGCTGCTCTACGTGTCGTCTTCGGAGCACGTCTTGGGCCTATTTCACGGAATGGCTCCTAAAAGTTTGATGAGCGATAAGGAGCCAGTCATGGGACTCCTGTGCTATGTGGCGGGATAAAGGACGTCGCCGCCGGGAAAGGACAAAGCGGGGGCTGGTTTTACAGCCAAATTCAGTTCCATTAGAAGCACCCTCAGGGCCATTGTAGGACTGATGAGAAAAGACGAAGTCAGTGGTTATGTTTCAGCTTTTGTTTATTACACAATCCCGAGAGTGCTTGTGTTCGGGTAGGGTAATCCATTTCATCCTGAGCCCCATTCATCTCCATCACCTGGAACTGCTGGACGTCCCGAAACTTAATAATTCAGTAGAATGCCCCGATTCCAGACTATGAACCCTGCGATGGGGGCAAACGGCTCGCCGATTTGGACGACTGTTTAAGAGCACCGCTCAAATAATAAAATCGATACTTCGATATTTTGCCGGAAGAATCGAAGCAATCAAGAGTATTCAAATTTTTTTAAATTGAATTCTTTTGCAGCTGGGGGGAGTGAGTTTTTGGTGCTGTATTCACGTTTACTGCTTGGAGGCTTTGCGAAGTGGTCGTTTAGCACATTGCTGAGATAGAGAACACTTGTAGCAGGTGGGATTCATTCAACTGGACCAATTTTTGAAATAGTAACCTAATCATTTAATAATTCTACTTTTCTTTTAATTTTGGAATTGTTGAAGATGGGCGCAAACGGCTGAAGTGTAGTTACGGCACTTCTAGTCTAAACGTAGTTTGCAGTAATTTTAAAATCCTCTACACAAATTAGCAAACTTTTAAAAAAGTCAGGGAGTTTGAGATTCTGAAATTGAAAAGGTTCCATAACATTACTTTTCCTGAAAGAATAGGGGTAAAAAGTGAAGATATTAATATTTTGATTATTTTTTAAAACAATGGAGCATCGAGGAAACTTAAAATGAAACTGAAATGAAAGCATTCATCCTCAGTTAAAGTTATATTTCATAATATATATGATTAATAAGCAACACTTACTTTTAGTTTTTTGATAGGCACGTATTTGATGACTGTGCCCCTACACTGATCTTTGTTCGCTATTTATTTGAAAAACATATTTCAAACTTATTCCGGAGGAAAACTATCTATGTACTTACATAAAATATTCCATTATGTTTTATTATTAGATACGTAAGATTTTAATAAAATACATACTCAAATAGTGAGAGTAGTAGGTAGGCATTTAAATTAAAAAATAAAATTAAAAAATTAATTTCCCAAGCTTTTCGCATAGCAAAATAGTCAACTATTAGATCACATGAACATAGACGGATGGAGGTCTCCGTAGATAAAATTCCTAGACTAGTCAAACGTTTTAGTTTAGTTTGCTAAAAAAACCTTTAACATGAAAAAAAACAGTGCAGATTTTTGTTACACCTTGTTCGTGTTTTAAAATTTAATTGTACAACTCAAAAATAATTGTTAAAGCCAGATAACGTTTGCTTAAATGCAACAACAATTAAACACCCTGTATAATATTTATATGCCACAGAGAGAAAACTTCTGGTTCCCGTCCCAAAGAGTCCAGCACCACTTCTCAGTGGGAGTTTTCCTGAAAAAAATACCATAGAAGGTAATAGCAGTGGTGCTGCAACCAGGACGACAAGATTCGTTTTCTAGAAAAAATGCACAATGCTTTCCCATGGTGGTGGGCACCTTTCAACAGCGATAAAAAAATTTCCACTCTACTGGATTGCTGGATCTAATAAAAGATTTCTATCTCGTGCGATTCTTCTCTGTTCCCAGCAAATTCCCGACTTGGGATGATACTTTTCTTTGAACAGAGAACACTTCAGGGCTCGTCCAACCCACAGGATGACTGTTTTATAAACCTTTTTCATCTGAAAAGTACTGGCGCTATAAAGACCATATTTATGGAATTTTTTTGTTAATCTAATGAAAGATCAAAAAAAGGGAGGAAAGATGCAATTCCGGATGACGTTGATGGTAACTAAGATACTGCAGGAGTTTTGTGCAGATTTTTCTTTAATTAATTTTAACGAGATTCTTAGAATAGATAAAAACTTAAGATGAACTGAATGAACATTCTATCTTTTCAGTTTATGTTTTACGTTTTACAGTGGTTGGAATAACTTTTGTAGCTCTCTTATTTAACCAAAAATATAAACAATTTTTTCCGTACGATCCGTATCGTATCTGTTTCTCGAGATATTTTTCCTTTATGTCTTTGTGACTATTTAAAGGAAACAATTGCAAGTATATTAAACTTAATGTATAAAAAATATAGATTTAATAGTTAATTAATAAATCTGGCAGTTTTCTAATAATTTCGAAAATTTCAACGTTAACGTCGCTAACCACCTCTTGCGTGTACTTAGTTTTATTGATTGCTATTCAAAGCGATTTTTGTTATAGTTCATTTATATAATACTTTCATATGAAACTGGCTGCTGAATCACTAAGAAAATGAATCCAACAAATTCAAAAACTAGTAAACATTTACATGGGATTGGTCGCCCTTCTCATCAGACAGAATTCGAAATTACTCGATACAGCTGGCCATGGTAGCTCAGTTGATTAGGGCATCAAAGTCTAAATCCGAAAATCGTAGATTTGATCCTACCTATGTCCAAATCCGTTGCTTTTTAAGGATTTCCAGATATACATATGTACATATGTACATTTTCCTTTAAGATTTTGCATTATTTGCTTGTAGAATTCTGTATAATATCTAAAATCTCAAAGGAATTTGCAGAAACCCAAAGTGACCCTATCCAGGGGACGTAATTGTCTACTCTCGGATAAACTACCCAAGAGCTATAAAGAAAGTTCTCTTTATTCTTATTTAAATCCAGGTAAGAATTAATGGTTTATGTACCCTCGCTCGGCTACATGAGGCTTAGAAAAAAGGATGGAGACGATATTCGTCGGTGAGATGAGCTCTAAAATTCAACGCAGATTAATATTTGCAGATGGAATAACTATAAATAATGGCATAAACATGGAACATATAAGATGGGAAATTTTTTCACAATTGTGCAAATCTCTGAAAAATAAGAAAACAAAAATATTTGTGCAGAAAAAGCGCAAGTTCTGCTTGTACACGTACTTTTTACAATAAATTAAACCGCGGAGGTATTCTCGTGGAGCACCAGAAAGCAATTCTGCTCGTGATTTATCGAACAACCAGCGATTGCCCAACTCACAAAATATTTTATGTGCCGGAAATTTTCCTTAGTTTCGCTCCACACAGAATTTCTCGAACTATTTTAGTCAGAAAATCCAAGCCAAGGTTTACCTCTTATGATTCAATCTCCTTCGCTAAAGAAAAATGTTTTGTAGCATTGAAGTAAAAGTAAAATAAATAATAATAATAATAAAAATAAAAGGAATGGAAATTTCAGTCAAAAAGTTTTTACGAATTTGTATGAAAAAATGTATACTTGAATTGTAAAAGCCCTATAAATTACTATTAAAAATGAATCAAAGAACCGTAAAATTTCAAATTTGGAATAAGACTTAAGAAATTTTATTAATTATACCAGTTACTCATTTACTAAGTAAAACCTTTGGTGACTACTTTTATTTGGGTAATTTTTATAATATATTTCAAATAAAGTTTATCGTGGTTAGAAACAAAATAATCCAAAACATGTACATAACTCAGGAAATATTAAAAATATAATACCTATTTGTATTTCTACGGGCATACCATTTTTATTTTGTTTATTTATTTTTTAATCACTGAATAAATGCACCTTCAGTACCTAAATAATGTTCAGGAAAATTGGAGGCTTCGTGTTTTTTCGCCGTGAATTATTATTTATTTTTTCGTGTAGGCTTGCAGGTATCTTAAGATTTTGCAGAACAGAGTCTGGAGAAACATTGTTGTATTGTGGCATATTGGAAGTAAGGAGATTTGCCCTTTATTTCGGCTTACGAGTTGAGCATATAAGCGCCTTTTTGTGATTTATGATGCCATAACCAGACCGTGAATCCGGCAGCCAATATGCTCCATGAAAACGGCGGTGTTGAGACCATTCCGGAGAGTGTCCCAGAGGTTGATGGCTGGAAGCAAAGCGGGGATCAGAAAACTGATCCCATATCATGTTTTGGATGACTTCCGCTCAGACCTTCGTATCAGCAAATCTGAAATGCCTTTTTCTGGAAGTCGAAAGTCAGCAAGTGACTGCTTGAAAGGCTGCCTGCTCGATACGAGGAGACGTGAAGACGAACATGAAGCAGTTAATGAATTTTATTACGCCGGAAATTTCTAAGATTTCCTTAGTATTCAGTGAAAGTTTACGTCTGCCTTTGGCAAGTAACAAAGGAGGTGCCCTACCCAAAAATTGCTCCATTGAAACTTTCTTACTTCATTACTTCGCCGCGGCTAAATTTAAGGGCTAGAGAGTTTGCCCCGCGCCATTTCACTTACGTGTACTTTTGGGTGGGATTTATTGATCGCGAAAAGTTGCCTGGCCTCGTTGGCTACGCGCTCACATTTCAGCTGATTTGGGTGGATGATGAACCTGATTTGAATCGGAAAAACTTTTTCCGGAAAAGTCAACGACATGGACAATATAGGTCCTGCCCCGTGGGGATCAGATTTAATCAATTTACCTCTGCGTCTGATGGGACGCTTTTGTATCCTAACACTCTTTTGTAACTCACCTATGAAGCACCTGACGTCATAGCTAGTTCCAATTGGGGCCCCGTAGTAGCGCTTCGCTGGAACAAGCTGAACACTCGGTGGTGCCTGGGGTGTTAGACTTAGGGTAAACGGAAGGGCTCCTTCTCCAAGTCGCTTCACCAGGGCGTCCTGTAATTATAGGATAATCCTTAGTGACAATGTAATTAAATCCTTGTAGGTTTTAGGGGAGAAAATTTTCATCAGATTGTCGTTAATCACTTAGTAAATAGGGAAATCAGGGAATTCGTCAGCAACAGGCAGACGACACCCTCCCCCTTGTCGATTTAGGGCTTTCGGGGCACAAATAGAAATTACTCTAGGCTCGTTCGTCCTGACGGTGCTTGCCGACAGCCCGCTCGGAGTATCTAAAATAGTCCGAGATCAGCGGTTAAGGATTTAACTTAATATGTAGATTAAACAAAGGATGTTTGAAAAGATTACCTGCAGATTATGCACGGCACATCGTCACACTAAGAGGTGAAAATCTCAGGATTACAGGGATTATTCTGGATAGAGAATGCAAGGATCTCTCTATGATAAACATCAATATAATTTCTTGTAGTGCTTTCCCGAACTCAAACTCAAATAGAACCTTTATTAATCGAAATTGGCCGTTTGGTATTTTCTTCTACTTGGCACCATGAGATAAGAACCCTCACTTTAACTTGAAATTCGATCAGCGTGAAAGGAATTATGATGTAATTAGACCCATCCCTTAAAATTTATTCAATTATACGAAGATTACAAGACATGAAAATGGCTAAGAGCCAACGGCAAAATCCTCCTCCTTTGATTATTGTTTTCAAATTGTTGTCTTAGTTACAAGCACTTCGAATTTCATGAAGTTCTAAACATCTTGTTAATTGGAATTTGGTGAAATCTGTTGGTTTAAGTGTTTGAAATTTAAGGATCTAATCGTGGGTTTTAAGAATAAGTGCAACTGATGATTTCATTTGAACAATCAATTAATAGGAATATAATGTAAAATACACGCATTTATCTTGAATTTGGTTGTGTAAATTTCTAATTATAATTATATTAATTTTAGCGTGTGGAGCGTAGGTACAGCATTTGAGAAAAACAATACTTAACTATAATTCTGTATAGATTTCCTATCATTTAAGATAGGAAATGCTTAAATCACAGGGACATAAAACTTTAAAATTTTATTCTCTATCTATTTTTGACAATAGAAAAGATTTTACCAACTGACTGCCGACTTGCACGTCAATATTGATTTGTAATTTTTTACAATAGTTTTTTTAATGCGAAGTACTATTCATTTAGCAAACTTATACGCTGACAAGAACGCATTATAGTGAATGGAGATTTGGGCTATTTGGCTTCCGAACTTAATCATTTTCATTTTGCCATAACTTATTTTACATAGTTTCGAAGACTTAATTTTTTCCGTCATTTGTTTTACATAGTTTTGAATCCAGTTTATGATCGTTCCAATTGCAAAATCTTTGTGCCATATACCCTAGAAAATCACATTTTGCATTTTCCATATAATTTTTGATTTTTCCCCGAATCGTCTGCACTTTTACCAATCGGTGATTCACATGCATATTGTGGAATAAAATTTCGAGTTTAATAAGTTAAAAGAAGTTTCCAATTTGTGACATCGTCCTTCATCTTGTCCTATCCTTAAAATAGCATATTAAGGCCTAGGTAAATAACGTAACAAAATTAGAATTCAGCTAAAATCATTCAAACGGAATAGGATCTGCTTTATCTTAGAAATTCCAATTTAAAACATTCTGCAATGGCTTTCAAGGACGAATCGGGTAATAAAGCCCTTTGAAAAGTCAGACTATATCCAATATTGCTTAGCACCCTCCCTTTCATCTATGAAAAGCTAATGATTAGCAATATCATCTTTCCCTCTCCTCCTTTTAGCTTTTTGACGAACTAATAATTTATTAACGCAACATAAAGTGGGGATAGGTAAGGAAGTAGAAAAGTAATGATGCTTATCGTTCTTTGTAATTTCGAAACTTGATGCCTAAGATACCCTATACACTTTCATTGAAAGGAGCAAGAAAATGGGAAGCAAAAAGCTGGTTATTGAAATATTTATGTAGTCATCTAAAATGATAAAGCTTTCTTAGTCAGAACTACGCAGTGACATAGGAAGTGCAGGTTGCAGTGTAGTCAAAAGAACAATTAAGTTATATCGCTAATAAATAAGTAAATAAAAACATTTTAATTATATGTATATGTCCATTATGTACAAATACATTTATTTTCCAAGTTTGTAGACTTGTAACCTAAGAAGAGAAGAAGTATATTTTTCGACATGCTTTAGTATAGAGCATACACTGAGAAAAAACTACTGGTATAAAGAACCAAAAACCAAATTTACATTTACCAAATACTTGGCAGGTTCTCAGCCTATCAGGTTTTTGGTTGTAATAAACAAATTAATTTTTTTAATTTAAACTCAACCAAGTTCACTGGACAAATCAAGGTTTTGTGTAAAATCCACAAAAACCCCATATTAAACCCGATTATTAAAATTTTAACTTTAATAAAAAAGAAAGCCTTCACGGATTTAAGGAAACATATGAAACAAATATCGCCAGAGCAAAAATTTTAAACGCCGGTACCCTAAACCGTGGAGTAGTCTAAAAATTAGATAAAAGGTACCAAGAAATTGGCAAACTATTTGTTGAATTGCTGAAAATTACAACAGAATAATCAGAAGCACTGTTAGAATCAATATAAAAAACCAAGTTAAAATTAAAAGATCTTTTTAGAAAATGTCCTCATACTATCTAAACTCAGCAATAAATGCAAAAACTCTGAGCTAGTTAAGCGGTTCATCAAAATAACCAGTAGCACTGTTGTAATTAACTTACAAAATAAAAATAAAATTAACCAATTCATTTTGGTTATAGCTTTTAGGACTTGTCGTTTTGGTTTTTCCAACCTATTTTTGATTATACTAAACTACCTTTTTGGTAGAAAAGTGAAACAAGCAAGTTTTGTTTTTATCAGCACTTTTTTCTTAGTGTACGAGCAGTTGATAGAGTCCAAAAGCGGTTAAGTTTGTATTTCTTTTTCTATAGTGGAACAAACTGAATTATGCTTCAATGTCTATTGCACTGAATTGGTTTTTATAAGTTTAGATATAATAGTTCTTCGATTTATCGACGATATTCAAAAGAAAATTAAATGTTGAGACTGTTGGGAGGTATGAGATTAATACATATTTAAAAACACTCCTTCTATTGAACGTGCATTGCAGACTTCTGTAACTTTTCCAATATTTTTTCTTTCATTCATTAGTAGAATAACTAAGAGGCAAAAGTTTCCCTGCAACTGATTATGCACTTTATCCCCACCTGTTCACTGTTCTTTAATCCCTCGAAATAAGTTTTTACTAATGATCCAATGATGTACTTTACCGAAAGTTTTCGATGCTGCTTACATAAGAAAACTTTCACTTGGGCTAATTACATAGCATTAATTCACCAAATGAAAAGTTTCGAAACTTAATTTATTCCCTACAGCCCTAAGCGACCCGACGCGACGGTTTGAGGGATCACATGGAACAACTTCCTTATAATCGTAGGACTCTCTCAGAAAGTTTCTTTCAGTTGTGCATTTCTCAAACAAGTAGAAAGTTTCCACTACGATAAGCCCTTAATTTTCCTGGATAATAAATACCAAAAAGGGACCGGCGATTTGTTAAAGTTCGTATCTATTCGGCAAAGGATCAAATAGGGAAAAATTATAGGCACATTTTAACTTTACTGTCGTTGTAACACGGCAGTTATTTTTCTTCACAAAACTTTTATATGAAATTTATCATCCATTAAACCGGAAAAATATTTTCAGGTCAACCAAAAATCGATCCGGAATAGCCCGCCTTACTTCTCGAGACGACGGCTGCTGGTGGAGAAGATTTTTTCCCTTTCTCCGGGAGGCGAAGGTTGAATAGGTGCACCCTCGACGCGGCGATTTGTTATCGTGGATTTTGCTGGCGCCATCATGTAAAGACAATTGCCCCCAATTTGGCCCAGAAGGGCGGGATATTTTTTGCGAAAAGTCGCTTTGGAAGATTCCCAGAATTTTTAGGGCTAAAAGGAAAAAAGTGTACGAAAAAACTCTGCGGGAAATCTAATCGATGATTGCCTAAAGGTATATGCTGTGACCTTTTAAAAATTTTTCTCGAATTCTCGCACATGATTTGTTACATTAACCTTTGGTTATGTACCTGAGGCAGGAAAGAAAAAGGCATTTCTGGAGATGATTCCAAGTGTGTGGAAATAATTCAGAATTAGAAAATATTCGTTTAGGTTAGGAGATTGGAATATATCGAGCAATTTAAAAGTTTAAAATAAATGTCACAATTTTTGAGGTCAAATTGAATTATTTTATTTGCTCAAAAATTGTTTAAACAGATTTGAGCTGTATTCAGGAAGAAGACCTTTCGGTTTGTTTAATAAAGTTTCACTCATTTCGCTGATAAAGTCATTTTCATTTAATTTTTATGTAACCATCAAGTACAACAGCAACCCTTTAGTCCGGTCTAGTTGAAACTAAATATTTTCAGAAAAAAAAGCGATGCTAAGAAGGTAGGTCAAGGGAAAAATTCGGTAGATATTTATTAATTTGCTGAATTTGCCATGCTTGAATCAATTTCGATTACTTTGATCCTTCACATCTTCAAATCTCATCCTATGCTTATTTTACACAGCGTTCAAATCCTGAATACTTTCGCTTTAATTTCAGGAATTCCTGGAATTTATCTTACATATATGGAAAAATAATTGCTTTTCTCTCTTTAAAGTGTTAAAATAATTTGAATTCGAACAGACCTTCACTATAAAATAATGGACTAGAAAAAATGTTATGAATACTCTAAGAGATGCGTATTTTTTATTCTTGTCAAATACATTTTTGTCTGGAGTGAAATTAGAAACTTCCCTCAAAGCTGTATTTTAATAAAATAGTACATACATATATGAGTTCAACATACATACTTCGAATACGAAATGAAATGGTTTGTTGAAAGGCTAGAATAACTTCATGAGTCTCAAAAAAGTATCAACTGACAACATCAGTATATATTTGATTAGATTTGAGATTTGAGGACATTTTTGAAATCAAAAATTCAGTTGTATTATTCAATTCGGTTTAATTCGAACGCTATTTCTGTAATGGGATTGATTTAAGGAAACGTACCCGTTTGTCTCTTACCTGGAGCGGAGTTAGTGGCTCTTTAGACAGTTCTTCTCCTCGGGGCCACACTTGATGCAGTGACATGATCGCCTCGTTGCAGAATCTGAGACCCATAACTTCTTCGTCTTCCCGACCGTACCTACGAGGAGGAATAGAGCAAAAAAGAATTAGAAAGCAGCCAGCGATGCACAATTCGAGTTTAAGTAAAGTATCTCTTCATGTTTCTTACAGACACCTTTCCTACCTAAAAGTCAGCGTCAGTTGAGCATAAACCCGATAACCCTGAATCATTTTTGGGTCAACGAATAAAATGCCCTTGAGGATGGCGGGGGATGATCCACATGAAATCAGCTCCCGTGTAGGCAGGTAAAGCGTAAGCACTGAGTTGGCAGATGTTTTCTTGTAGACTCTTTGTGTCCCGATCTGGTCGTCTTTAGCAAGGTGCCTGAAAATATTCGAAAAAAAAAAAATTATTTTGTAAGGTAGGACCCAATTTTTTTTTTATTATTCAAAAAAGATAAAAAATAACATCCTTCAGAGGAAGCTATGACTTCAGGGAGGGAAATTGCTTTATTAGAAATTGGAATTTACCTGTGGCAATTGAAAATTTTCAGAAAAAAAACGGGCTTTGCTGCTACTTTACCAAGTAAAGTAAATCTCCGTTTTCTGCTTTATTCGAATCATGTTCTGGAGAAATGGTTAAATATTTCACCAACAGATCGACTTGTTCGCATCGGATTTTGAACGCTTTTCACATTCCGTTCGATATTTTAGGGGAATAAATTTTCCAGAACGAGAATTATAACTAACGTGCAGCAACATTTCAAAGAGATATATTGGCTCCTCTTGCAGTATTTATTCGTAGCTTTACAGCATGTACATATATTCCGTGCATTAGATCAGCATAAATTATTTGTATAGTGCATAAAAATGTACGAACGAAAATGGCCATAACTCTCAACTTTTCCTGGATTTTATTTTTCTGATATTTCTTGTATACAAACAGTCAGTCTTTTGCTTTTACAAATTCCTTTATTTATGATCAAAGATTTTTAAGAAAGCAATCTTTTTCTTTTCATGACAACAAAGGCTTCAGGAGACGATATTCATTTCTGTCGTGGCATACATGTACCTATTACTAGACAAGGAAAAAAAAAAGGAGGGAGTAAAGTAGGTTGTAGGGTAGAAGGAAAGCCATAGAAAACTCATGCATTACTCTTAAAGGAAACGTAAACGTTCCTTTATCTACTGAAGGAATTTTGCAGCATCAATGTTTCGCAAAGAAAATATGAGACGCGTAAAATGGAAATGTATTTACAAGAAAGACGATACTCAAAGACACAATTTGACTCACAGTAATGTGATTTCAATTTTTTGTTTCTTATATTAAAGTATGAGGAAGGTATTCGTAAGTAGGCATTAAATAGATTCGACATAAATATAGTCACTAAGTTCGTTTTCTTTCATATACCTTTTTTTCATATTATTTTATATCATCCAAAAGTTCTAGATGGATCTCTACATATCTTTGAGCCCAGCATTAGCTCTCCTTTCGGTACATATACCTTTAAGTTCTTCACAAAATAAGTTGAAATGGAAATCTTTGCGATAAGTATTTCTTGTCCTTTATTTTCTAAGGAAAATTGTCATGCTTCTACGTTTCAAATAACGTTCGTTAAAAGTCCGGTCCACGTAGATCGCAAGATAATAGTAAAGTAAATATTTGTTTAGTAAATAGCCTTTTAAAACTCGATGTAGTTGAAAAATCCATAGAAAATTGTACCTGTGTGCTTATTTTAAATTTTGTGAAGCTTTAAATGGACCACCTTTGTCCGGATTTCCGCGAAAAACAAGTCATGGAAACATAAAAGCGAGGTATCCCCTTGCCCTAAGCAAACATTATTAGTCGAATAGCTCTTAAATTCTCTACAGCTAAAAAGCCCACGGAACAAATTCAAACAAATAAAATAATGTTTCAGAAATAAAATTATATGTGTGTAAGAAAGAACATTGTTATTTAAGTGCTTTATTATGTCAAGCAAAACCATTAAAAAAAGCATAATTTTAGATCATTTTAAATTTAAAAGTAATCGGTGCATGATTACGAGCCCGTAGAATAAAATGTTTTTGAGAAAAACAGGGTTGGTTAAATATTTTCAAAAATGATAGATTTTATGTTACACGGAATCTTCAATTAACATAAATCGCATTTTAAGCCAAAAATGGTAAATGTATCAACTGCATCGAAACCGCTTATAAACATATAGAAAATTAAATTAAAAATTACTCAAAAAGTAAAGATTTATTCCTCACTTTTTAAATATACATACATACATATAAATTGGAAGAATTTACTTGTTCTTAACTAAAAAACCGATATTTAAAAGCCGGTCAAATCCGATTTAAACGCCGGGAGAAATCAAGTTGACTTCAGCAATCTCAATTTCACATAAAATAAGCGACAAGAAGGATTACAGGCTGTCCTGAAAATAAACCGACAAGCACTTCAACACGAATTTAAATTGTGACGTGTGCTCTCTAGCAAAGTATTTTCCACTTAACTCTGCCAGTTTCATGGTATATAAATTTGGCACGAAAATGAATATTACGAATATTAAAAGCCCTCTTAGTTGAGAATTGAGATCTTTTTATTGCACTCTTTCACGACGATTTCTGGAAGGCAGTGCTTCGTTCTAGCATAGAAAAATGTTTCAATTCTAAAATTCTAACATGACGCAGGAATGACAGAAAAATTGCCGGTCCCTTTCATCCTCCTCGGTAGCATAAACAAAATGTTAAAATTGTCCAAAGTGTAGCAACTTTTTTGAGGAGCCCTTAACTACACCCGAGGAATCTGCATATATCTGTTCCTGTCAGGAGTAATTCAGAGGAATGTTGAGTGTGACACCAAAAGAAATATTTTTGAAGCGTTTCAAATATTCGGTGAGGCGTCCTTTTGGTTCCGATGGGGACTGAATTCCAAAGAGGACCCAATTCTTCCCTTCCCTAGAATTTTCGATCTGCTACTAAGTCTGATCTTTTAGTTTAGAATCAGGACAATGGTCCGACCCAGGAAACTTCCAGTGGAACTTTTTCGGTTTTTACAACATAAAGATCGACAGCGGAGGGATTGTACCCAGTGGTGGCATCTTCCTCTGATTTTCAAAGTGGGTGGAATTCTCATTAAAACCTCGGAAGTGCTCCGGCCGTAGTAAGTAGACAGGAAAGGAAAGTGGACTGAATTTCCTCCCTTTCAAGTGTACTCGGCCAATGTTTCTTCAATTATTCCTTTCCCGGAAGAGTTAATGAGGTTATCCTTGAGGGATCAGGTCAGCCCTGAGTGCGCTCAAATTGATGCCTCCTGGCCGTGGTTACGATTCAATTTGCTGGCGAGGTCGTGATGTCCGCAATTGATGCAATTCATGAGAACTTGTACAAGACAATGTGGGTCAAAGGTCGGCTCCTTCGGGATTATTCGAAAAGAAATTTTCTCGCAATGCTTAATTTGTTGTTTAATTACTTACTTGGTAATTGTAGTATAAGTGGGTTTTATTGCTTCTTCTTTGGGATATTTAATCACTTGCCCATTCAGGCATTTGGGGAAGAAAGAGGAATCCTATATTTAATCCCAACGTTTGTTTTGTCGAACCAGTGATAAAAAATCGAAAAAAGTAATATTTAATACCTTATACTTTAACTTCGCATTCACTAAGATATTTTTAGGCTCTTCAGCCAGTTAAAATATGTATATTTTAGACAGCTTTTACTAAGTGCTTCAGGACTATTTTTTTATATAGGAGCTGAAGGAATAAAAATAAATGTATGTTTTATATACGTGGCCTAGACACTAAAACTGAATTAAACGTACCTATGTAGAATTTAGATAAAGCATAGAGTTTTACTTTAAAATAGCAAACAATTTTGTTTGATATTATGGTTTATTTGACACAATCTGATCCTGAATAAATTTAGAAGTAAATTTTACATTGAATTGAAATTAAAGAAATTCATATCAAAAATGCTTAATATTGCCAAAAGAATATCAAATTGTAGGTAACAATTTAATCAACTCTTGCATCTGATTCGGACCAAACTTCTAGCCTGCATACGCATAACTGAAAAATTAGCTTAAGAAAATTATAATTCAGTTTTCTTTGACTATACCAAGCCTACTATTATTGAACGACCGAGGGGTAATATACATAATTTTGAAGTACATATGCGTAAATCGACATCATTCCACTTATGCAGCTTTAAAACAAAAGGGAGCGAAAAGAACAAGTTGAGCCATTTGCTCGACAATTTTTATTATGGCTTTCAACAGCCACTCCCTGCAGAAGCCATAAGTGGCCCTAACAACTCCAATTAAATTGCTAAACGTCTCGAGGCCAATTTCGCAATTTCTCGCACAATTTCTACGTAATAAATTCCGCCACATAAAGTGCGCACTTTTAGTCCCTTCCCTGGTCATTGAGACCCTCCCGTCGTTTTCCACACATTTATTTAATCGGAAGAAATCCCTATGAATAAAGAATTTATGCAGCTCTCTGCAACGAATGCTAAATTATGTGGTAAAGCCATGCAAAGGGCTCCGCCTGAGTAAACCAAACCGAAGGGCTTCCTGCTTGCTGAAGAGTTATCCTCCTCAGATATCCTTTTGCGTTTGCAAATTGCTCAAGACATGAAAGTATGTATATGGAAATGAAACGTAATTTTATTTTCATTCGATTGTAATCGAAGTTCTTGAGGCTTTTATGTCCCTTCTGGGGACAGGGAGAAGTAAATAATTACGTGCAATTTGTGGAAGAAACCTTGGAGGTGGAACACTCTTTTATCCTCCAAATGGTCTCTAACACGAATGGATGGCGAGGTGCAGCCATAAAAGACTTTCTTTTGCACGAAGAATGAAAATTATGTCGAATAAACTAACCATTGGCTGAAAGAAACTTTGCTTCAACTCGACAAAATAAGGGCGAGATCAAAAGGCAGACCGAGGCAAAATTTAATGCCGGTTTTGTAATTAATTTTTTATTATGCACTACGACTTACCACTCACTACACTAAAATCGTTTGAATACGTTTGCAACTCTTTAGCGACAAACTCATTATGCAGGTGGTGCTAGGTATAATTGCAAAAGTTTTAATGAGCATTTGATTAATTTCCTAAGGGAGATTCTGGTTTTGCAGGCGAATATGTTTGAAGTTTTGTAGAATAAAATTAATAATTTGTTGATTTCCCTCTTATTACTGCCACATAGCTTTATTAAAATTATTCTGAAAGTCTGTCAAATAAATATGTATACTATTTTAATTATAGAACTAGTCTTTCGACAATAAAACAAACAAGCTAAGATTAGAAATGACTCTGTCTATTAAATGATCATTTGATAAAGATCTTTTTTATTTAACATGTACGTAGTTTTCTGCTCAAAAATTTTATATTTCAGTTCTTTAAATTCGATTAATTATGAGGGTTTTGCATATTTCTACATTAATATCATAGAAAAAGAAAGAAATTCAAAATTTCCTTTGAAACTGTTGCATTTTCAAAGTTTTTCCTTGAAAAACGTGTTGACGATGTATAAATATAACTCAATCAACCACATAACTATTAATATATAATTTATTATTTTATTCGGTTCCAGTTGATTGATCATAGGGTTGTACATAAACAAAAACTATAAGCTGTACCAGGTTATCAAGTTAAACACAAATTGGCTTTAGTTTAAACTGAGATTGTTGTGAAATTGTGAACCATTAATTTCACTTGTCTGCAAAAGTTTTTCCTTGGACATCACAAAGGTTAATTTCATAAAATATTTTCTTTAAAAAAAGGGTAGAAAACCATATAATGTACAAATTTATATTATAATAACATAAATCAATTACTACTTATATATATTTTTTGTTAAAAACAATTTTTGGGGCAATTAATAGAATGTAACAAACACCGATGAAAATTGGTTACATTCTTTAAGAAAACAAACATAAAAAGCGCAAAACGATATCCATCAATTTTTAATTTCGACAAGTCGAATGTAATTTTTAAAACTAGGTATTAATTAAGTTGTATGATATTATATTTTTGTTGTAATTGCAACAGACAGGTTCAAACTGCATATCTTCAATTTTATTTCGTCATGGTCGCAAAATCGTTATTATAGATTTGTAGATATGACATCATATTAAAATGGAATATACGTGAATGTTACATTACACAAACATCTATTCTTGCTTTTGACAATACATTACCTAGAAATTTCTAGCTGACTACACACTTTCTATCCCATAAATTTGGTTTTGAAAAACGAAGAGTCATCCACTGTCTGACTTTGTATCTTTTGCATTTCCACCAGGAAATAAAGCACAATTTTGCTTTCCACTTTGTATCGACACATCAAACCCAGCCTACACCGCCTCCTCCAAATTCGCATTTACTCAAAGAACTTTTGTTACACAAAATAAATTCAATTCCGAACTTGACAAGTTTTGCTTGTCTTTTGCAATTCCCAGTCGCAAAGAGGAAAATAGAAAATAGAAAAGAGGAAATAGAATAATTTTATATTCTACATGACTACAGAAGACCCTTGTTTTTAGTACACAGAAATTAGTGCGATCTTATTCGAAGTAAGTATGTAGGAAAGGAATAGAAATAAAATGAACCTAGATGATACCTAAAGATAGGATACTAATATTTCAGCGAGAGTTGATCTATCTTGAATTGGTAATCAAAACCTCTCTCACTCAGACAAATGCCTTTTAAGAGTGCGTTGTACCAGAGATAGTTGTTACTAATTCTACGTACATAAAAGGAAATCTTTCCATCTATCCTTGGGCACAAAATTGAAAATTCATGGCTAGTTTAATTCTGCAAGATAGGTACACTGTAATTATTAAAATTCATCTCTAGGGAATGGGGATGCTCTGAAAATTTTAGCATCATGAGTGAGATGTGAATCAGGCCGACATTAATTTCTGCGCCACAGTACCTATACAAAATCAACTCGGATTTGGAATGAAACTCTCTTGCTGAACGCTGCAGATATGGTGGAAGTATGTTGGGATTATTTCGGAGCTGCTATGGCTGTTCCGCCATAAATGGGACCTGGAGCCAATCAACGTCAGTTGCGGCGAAAATTCCGACTTGCTAATTACACTCGTTACTTGGGTGCGGTTCGTGCGAATTTATCAAGGTGCAAATCATATGGTAATTAGAGAAATTTAATGGGTTAGATATTCACAATTTCATTGCTCGCAGTTATTGGTGGTGCAGTAAAGTGTGATTGTTCATACCCTAGTATGAGTATGCAGTTTTTTGTGCAAAGAAGGTCTCTAAATATACGACTCTTCACCTAAAATTTGGAATAACTTATTCTTACAGTGTATTATACCGAATAAGTTTTAATTTTTCATCGTACTCCACATACAAACACCGCATTTATTCCAAATCTTATTAAGGCCAAATTACTTACGTTTTAAGTTTCCAAATTTGTAAGATTAATTCACGGAAATCAAACTCGAAAATCAATTGAGCGTCAAGTATCGTTTTAAGTTCAACTTCGAAGGCAAAAATAACGTTCAATATGTCTCTTTTGTTCCACAACTTTAACCCACAGGTTCTATTCATACAATTCGACGTCGAACGAAAACAATAAGTGCCACTTGTGGTTTTCATTCATATTCCATGAATTAAAACGACACTTTCGAACCCTTTTCATTCAAAGTCGAAATGAGGGTAAATTGGCCTCAGTCAGGTCTCCAGTTTTAGGCTGAGTTAACCCATTCGCTGCCAACTACGAGATAACTCGTAGTTGGCAATAGCTGAATATTTAGCTGAATATGCTCTCGGCAGCGAATGGCTTAAAAAGTTTTTACTAGAAAAATAAAGTGCAGAGACTTCTTTTCTTCTTAGGTACTTTTGAGAATAAAATTTTTCTATTAAATCTAACCCAAAATGGAGCATGGGTTTTAACTGCAGAAAATGTAATTTCAGAAATCTTCGCTTTCTCAGTAGGTAGAAAAAAGGGCCGGTTAACTCAATTAGATTTTGGAATTATCCTTATCTCTACATAATGAGGATACCGTGCATTTCCGTGCTCCCTACTTAAACCAGATTAAAGATATTCCCTCAGGAAGATATTCCTCTTGTTCTGCTGCTGCAATTTGCCGGTGGAGAAATCCCTCTCTATAATTTAATCTGCTGGGATTCTTAGGAACAAGAAAACCCCTTCAAAGCACGCTTAAGATGCTCCGACTTTTTTATCTCTGAATTTTTCATCAGTGCCAAAGTAGGCAACACTCGCGTTCAGACGTTTTCTAGCCCGGCTGGCATCCATCACAATGGGGTCCTCTACATCACAAATAAGAGCACTTAGCAAATGGTCCTGGGGGGACTCCCCCGCCGTAATGGTCCCAATATTTTAAATTCACCGGCGAATTTATGACCGAACAGCCCCGCTAAAATTGGCACTGGGGGTTGATGGAGCGAAAATGCGCTATTTTGGGAAGCGCTTCCAATCGAATTTTGTGATTGCTCTACGGGATGTGGTAGATTTTGGAATCAAGTCATGTTCCTGAATTCGAAATGATTTTGCGAGCACCGTCTGGTGTCAGCACATAATTCGATGATCAGTCCTGCACTGTGCAAAATTTCGGATAAAAGTCCCTGAGGGCGAATATTCTATCATATTATATTAATTCAAAATTGCCTATCACGTGCTGGCACGCACTGTAAACATGAGGCATATTTTTTTTTCGGGGGAGATCAAAGCCTGTCAAGCCTGACTAGGCCCCAAAATAGGATAATCCGGCGTTCACGTCCGAGGCTGAAAAGTGTCAACGAAAAGGAAACGAAAATTCTTTCAAAAACTCAGGCTTTGAAGCTTTGTTCCCCGCTCCATCGGTTATCCCCCGGTAAGCCCCTTGCACACAAAAAACAGATTGTCCCCGCGGTGTACTATATTAAATTTTGCCCAAAAAATACCCCGAGAAGCTTCTGAATCACTTAAGGATTTTGAATTAACTTTGCCTAACACCGCCGGGCTCCGGGAAGAACGAATTCCGATTCACCCGTCTCAGCCCCCCGGCAACTCACCTGCCATAGGCTTTAATTTAGAAAGTTGTAGGCGGATTATTTTCGGGGCTCTGCGACTCCGAAAGGCAATTTTAGCCTATTCCTGCATGAGCATGAGAAAAATGCTATATCCTAATTGTGGCGAATTAAAGTGGCGAAAATTGGATGCTACAGCAGTGGGGGCGTTTTGGATCTCGTACAGCAGGTAAATTCGTATCTCTGGAATCAGGACGTCGCCGATGGGAAGGATATTCCAAGAAAAGCTCCCCCTCGGGGGTTGTCAGAGTCGCAACCTGGTGCCTTTTCTTTGTCTAGCAGATCTTTTACGACCTTATGGCGTGACAACTTTGTCTCAAAAAAGGAAATATTTTTACGGCAATTTCTCCCTGAAAAAGTTTAATGTCTGCTCGGTGCTCCAGGAATAATCTGGGGTGAATTGAGGCCTATTGCGAATAAATTACCCCTTGAACAATGGGAGTACTACAGATAGCGAGTTAGCAGATAAACTTAGGTATCCTAAACTGATTCTATTCTCTGTTTGCTTTCCTCTCCCAGACTAGACAGATTAAATTCAGCGTACCAAATTTTTACGAAAGAATAATTTCATTAGGTTCTGCGTTCAGGATAACCTCGCTGCCTTGAGGGGCAGCGAGGGCTGTAATCTTACAATCAGCATGCTCAAATGAAGCTTAAGGTCTGCTATGATATTTATTTTTAATTTAACTCATTTTCTTGGTTTGTTCCGAATTATTATCTTGAAAATTGTATGAAATTGATCAAAAACGAAAAATACATTTTAATAGAATTGATTTTTTCGATACAGGTATAATATGTATGTATGGAAATGTAAATCGCGGTTTGATTTTAGGATGAGAATATACGTTTCTCAGAAAAAATAATGAAATTGTGTAACGGCCATAAGTTAAACATATGTATGTACATACATATATCCACCTTTTTATTATAGAGTAAAAGTTTTCGAAATAATCCTTGAAATAAATCAAATATAACCAATATATATGCATATATATATATCATATTCAATTTATTCATAACGGCAAGCACGTATTTATCGTGTCAAAAATACACTTTTCGATATTTTAAAATCAAATATTTCGGGACAAAATTTTCTTACATATTCGTCTTATTAATGTCCTTAAAAAATTTTCAAACAAAATCTGTGCGGAAATCTCAATGTTTTACTATCTTCAAAATTTATTGCTAAAATTGAAAGATCAAATGAATGTGGTTTAAAGAGAAAAAATTAAAAATAATGTATTTTTTCGTTGTATTAATAATCTACTAATTATAAAAGAAAAATACTCTTTATTAATCCATTTGTAGCTTTTCTGTTTAGCCTAGTCAAAAACCTTTCTTGGGGAGTAGCGAACTTTTAATAATTAGTGGAACCACACTACAAAATCCTTGTCACTATTAAATAAAACTATTCTTCTGTTCCTATCAACTTCTTATTATGGATTTTTAAAGTCAGATGATAAACCAAATTGAATTATGTACATATATGTATGTATAATGATCTACATAGGTGTACTTTTAACCTGGATCAAATTTATCATGGTTAGTATAACATTTACCTATATGACTTGAAAATGGGGGCCACCTTTCTTATTTGTACATACTATTAAAATAACTATTATCCTCCTCTTCGCATATACCAATTTACGAAAGAAAGCATAACGTCGAAGAACGGATAATTGGAGAATTTAGTAGTACGAAGCCATAACTCGACTTTCGTGTCGCATGAAATGAAATGGACATTATACCACCAGAGAAAACTTTCTTCGTTGGTTTCTCATTCTATAGTTTAGCTAAGACCTGCAAAGGACGTAAACAACTGCAAGAGCTATTTATGGATGGGCACCTGCTTTCATGACTAGCGTCCATTGTCTTTAAAGTTAAGTGAATTACTCCGGCACTACTAGCGATTTATCAAGTTTCTACTTACTTTCTGCAGTAACCTGTTTATTACTAAACAAATTACAGAAAAAAGACTTCGAGTCCACAAGACGAAGAAATCTCTCTCCTCTGAAAGATGGGACGTGATATGCTCCTTATTTCTTAGCAATCCCCGCTTTAAAAGGAAGCTCCAGGCCACCATTGGCGATGAGCCGACAGGATAGTGATAAGTAAATCCATCAAATTAATGAGCTCCAGAGCCCCAAACAGAGATGTTGTTGGTCCCTTGCGTCCGCGAAGTCGTTATTTCTTCGCTTATATCTGGCCAGCCAAGTTGAAAACGAATTTTTCTTTAGGTTTTTATAGGCGATTCCTGACGGTTTCACTAAGTAAATTTTTGCGGGTCGTAATATACGTCCCTTCAGGGGTTATTGTGATTCTAATGGAGTCTCAGAGGGAAACTCTAATGGGAATTAAGTTACATTTGTACAGATCAAGGCGAGTGCTGATAGGCAAAACCTAAGTGCATAGCACTCTTCAAAAAAGTTCAAATATAACGACATGAACGAAAGGAGTGAATACTTATTTTATATAAGCCAATGTAAACGAACTTCAGGGTTGATGGGCCATCCAGCGGGAACATATGCTGCCCTTTTACCGAACTGGACTAGACTTAGAAGCCCCAGCTGGAGCAGGATCCTTTACGAGCAGTCTGTGTCTTGACTTTCTTGCAAAAGCTCGTAAAATTGGCATTAAACCATCCCTTCAAGTTGGCCACATACATTAATCATGATTTCCAATTTTCTTGTTATAGTCCCTTCCCGCACTTATGGGCTTGTCTCAAGGCACGGTAAAGCCGTATCAAAATCCTGTTTAGTCAGCAAAAGTCGATTCGAACATTTCGATTTTCCCTGGCGGACGTATTGCTTTTATAACAGCCTATAAACTGAAAAAAGCCCATTTTCTCCTTGTCCTTGATTGTTTAATTTGGAGCTGTTGTGTCGAATCATGTTTGATAAAATCGGACTACATTTTTCACGTTGACAAGTTAATTTCCAAAAATTGATTACGGTTCCAATCGAACATTTCCAACCATTGGAGATTCTAGGGCAGTTGGGGTATGACCTAAATGCTAGAACAATTACTTCAAATTTCCTTTAAAAATGTTGTAATTTGGCTCTTTAAATAAAAGACAGTTAGTCAGTTCAGGAAAAAATTTGCATAAAAATATCCAAACTTAGAAATAATTTATAACAGACTAAATTTTCTAATGCAGATTAGTATTGAAGTTATAATTTTTAATCATCATCATCATTTTAATGATTGTTTTTGGGCGAGCTTGGGCTTTTATCGAAGGTTTTCACTAGACAAATATACGATATACTTGCAAACACTAGTATAAATAACTTGTCTCATCAATTCTATGTTTATTTCATACATATATGTATATTATTGTAGTATGATTGTGATTTTTTTTAAAGAATTTATAGGGAACATCTAAAAATTTGTTACTTCAAAATATTTGCATGAAATTGGATGTTTAGCATTTTCATGGCTTTGAATTTCGAATTTGTGTTATATTTAAAAACTGCGAATTCAATACATACGATATATGCACTTTAAATGATTTCCACGAAAAACACCAGACAAGCTTTTCAGATTTTAAATTTTCTGGGAATAAAATATTTTACCAGCATTTCTAGGATTATTGATTATGAATATATTATACGATACTTTAATTAATTAAAGTATATTTAACCAACATTTATTGTAGGGATTTACCTTATTATAACCATTAAGTGGATTTATCGGTACTATAGCTATTTTAATAGCCAGCCCTGGCGACCAAAAGCTACCTTCTCATATAAATTATTAAAAACAGAATAACGAAACGGTTTTGTTGCAAATATAAATTCTTTTATCTTTATGTTTTTCTCCTTTCGCATTGTGCGTTTCAAATACATGATATTTCGGAAATTATACTATTATACCCATCAAAATACAATCGTTGAGCCTTCTGTTTTCAGCTGATAGGATTTTGGTATAAATTTCTTATATTTATTTTACTGGAACGAACTAACTAATGCAACAACTGTAGTAGCTAAATTCAACAAACTGATTTCGTTTCGCTGGTTTATCAGATTATACTTGAACCCACTTAAACCCCTGAAATTTGCAAGCAAATCTAAGAGATCAAGCAGCTGACTGAAATCTGAAATCCGCTCGCCATGGGAGCTGCTAATAAAGAGCTCGTAAAATTGCCATTGGCTGAATAAACGATATTTCATCGACGACTGAGGGTTAACGAGTTAAGCCTGAGGGATTACGACGTACTTGGCTACAATAAAACAAGTTCGCCAGATTCCCCGATTCATGTAGAGTGGGTGGCTCATAAAGTTAGCAGCCTCCACCTCCGCGCCTCAAAAACACTTTCTGCTTTCGAGCTCTTTGGGTATGATTCGAACATAATTTTTCTACCTGAATTTTGCTCGTCCGCATTTAGATCCAACGAATTCATCGAAATACGGCTATTGGTTAAATCTCAGTTCTGCGGTTATAAGACGGAGTGATATTTAACTCTAAAGGTCTTAAAAAGCCACGTGTCGTTTCACACCCCGGTGTTACAGTGTAAAATTCGTCACCTACCCTCTTCTCGGGTTCATTAGAACTATCAATTCAAATTAAGCCAACATTCATTTCGTATTCAAGCGCTGTGAAGCGTCTCTTCGGTTTTGCTGTGAGGCCATTAATAAATCCTGATTTCCTTGTAAATTAACTGATACCATGGAGCATAAACCTCATGTGGTCCAGAGGGCTGTTGCCAGGCTGTGCCATCTCCTCCCACGCATTATCAAAAGCGTTGAGTGGGTGGAGATTAGCATTAGCAGCAAATGGCTATCAGATAAAGGGACTTTGGGGTAGAAACTTTTGTCGTACACATTTTGTGGAAAAACTCTTTCTTGAGCGCTCCTGGCGTGTTGTTGTGGCTCTTGTTCTTTAGTAATTTCACGCAATTTGCAACCAATAACTGCCAGTCCGTCTGTCGTCTCAAAAACTTATTGAATTCTTTCCCTCGGGGTATGTTTGTGGAAGCAGAAGGAGGCGGGAGAAAAAAGGGATAAAATAGGTTTCCTTTTAAATTCCTTGGCAATTTCGGATGTTTTTTTGTTTCATCTAATTTAAGGATTTCTTTAGAACCTTTTTATAATGGAGCAAATTTAGTCTTTTAAAATGTTTAATGATTTGTTGAGCTTTTTCATCTTTTAGTTAAATAGGAAAAGTATTTTAGAATATGTATTAAAGCTCTCACAAATACATTGTTGAGGGATTGTTCGATTTTTTTATAAATACATATTTTTCTTATTTAGGTATCGTAAAATATTTGAACCTCTACTATACTCCCCGAATAAATAGAAATTAATTTTTATGAAGTTTGCTTACTTCAAGCGAAATGAAATACGATTGCGACATAAGACCGCTGAGAGAGAAATTACGTTTTAAAACTGCAAATTTAAATTTAATTTTTAAATTAAAAATTGGCATCATCTGCAACAATTTTGGAATCAAAAGAAAAATGTGAAATCAATATTAAGTATTATATTTGTACTATCTCACATTTCCAATAATAGAACGTTTAAATTTTAATTATTAGTTTAGTATTTTTAAACGACTTTCAAAAAAGGAAATTCTCTTTTTGGCCTGTTTGTATTATGTGGTATTATGTTAAAGATGTTTTCGGAAACCGTTGAACCAAATGACTTGAAATTCTTTGTATGAAAATCGCTATGAACTAAGGAAGAATTTTATCGAACTATGTACATAAGTACATACTATATCTAACAATTTCACGCTATTTTATGCAGAATCACTGACCCGACTTTTATAAAACATTTGGCAAAATAATATTGATAAACTGAGGAAGTGTTTATATTCAATTATGCTAGAAATTTCGTCACAGATTTTTATGTCTTAGAAATAATAAATTATATTAATATTATAATAGTTTTGTTCAAACAGACCATTTTTGCAATTGTTTCACTTGATGGGATCTAAAAGCACTATCATTTGAATTTTTAAGGTGTGTTTGCATTTATTGTTAATTCTTTCTCTTTTTCTTTAATCGCCCAGTGAATGAAGTACTTTTATAGAAAAAAGCAATTCATATAAGTATGTATGTATGTATGTATGTATGTATGTACGTATGTATGTATGTTTTCAATTACGAGCGATTTCCATATTTCTTGGAAGCAATTCCAAAATTGCTTGTACAGCTAATTAAAATTGCCTTAATAAAATTATTTGTGCACGTTACCACTCTTGTTCTTCTCAATTGAACATTTTTTGGTACAAAATCGGTATCGTAAATTTGTTTATTTTCTTTTAGAGCATAAATCGCGGACACATTTCACATAGTTACGTGCCGAGCAGGTCATTAAAGGGAATTATCCATTACGCAAAGTTATTGTACTGCTGAAATTGCTGCTCCACCCAATAAAAGCAAATATATTGAGTCGTTCAACACTGATTTCAATATACCCCGGCCTTAAAATTGTTTATTGTTTACTTTTCGTCAACCATGGCATATTATGATTGGCATGAAATGTACCTGTGTTTGTAGATTTTATGTCCACTAATTTACTAGGTGGCAAGTTTAATTGCAAATTCATAACTAAACGAGTGACTGTAAATTAAAATAAACTGCGCTTTTAAAGGAATTGGTAAGGTACTACAAAATTCGTTAAATTGTTGTTTTACTACCCAACTACAATATTAAATACATTCTACAAAAGATCGTCCAAGATTGCATTATAAAAATATTATGATCTAGAACTTATAATAGACGTTTTTAAAATAAACCTATGAACTGGGTTTAAAAAATACTTGAAAAACATGTGTATGTAGCGTTTACCTTATAATGTACTATCGAGTGAGGCATAAAATTAAAAAAAGATAGTGTATACACAGAAAAAGATATATATAACACATATATTTATAAGATCGATATTACGCAAAATTTTGCCAAGAATCACTATAGTATCAATTATTTTGAACATTTTAAATTTTTGATTAACATTCCTAAACATTATTGTGCTTATCAAACTTTTCAGAAATTTTAATGTATAGGCCCCGCAAGGATAAAGTCGCAGGAAAACGACTTATGTAGAAAATCTAGTCGCATTTAAGACAATAATAAATAAATAAATGCAGAAAATTCAAAAGATTTGATATATCTCCATATCTACAAGAATCAAGACTATATTTGTATGCAAAGAGTCGACAACATTAGTGGGAATTGGTCCACACATGTGATAAATTTGTGATGTTCCTTGGAGTGACTCAACTCAATGTTGCCTTTACAAAATGTCCTTCAGAAAGGACACTTAGAATTAGATGAGGACATGGTTTGATTTCGATTATCACGCCACAAAACATCTTTTGTATGTATTAATATGCGCATATATACGACATGATCCGCATACGAAAAAGCTCCATTCTCAACCAAACCTTTTATAAATTATTCATTAGCCTTGCACCCTACTTTTCTTTCTGGAATTCAAACCAAATCCCCAAAACCGAACCCCTTCTAAGCAGCTTGCACTCCAATTTCATCAATTTGAAATGTACCAAATTAGGTTGCTACTGGCAACAAGCATATCGAATCTTTCCCTAATTGGCAAAAAACCGATATCACAAATGATTTGTCTCCGGTATATCCCCAATAATTGGGGCTTAGTTGCAACGAAGAGGAAAAAATTGATTGTTGGAACAAAGTTTATCAATTCCACCTCTCTACGCTGTATAGTAGTGATGTACTTGGATACTTACTTGTTCTGGATACTTATGGTCATCAATTTTGCCTATTATGATTTTGTTGGTTTTAACGAATTTGGTTAAATACAATGAATTTAATACATATATGGAGTCTTGACCAAAAGATAAAAGTTGATGAATCTTAAATCACAACCCCATAACGATTTTAAAGACCTTATTAGAATTATGCCCAGCTTGACTCAGACTAAAGACTAGCTTAAACCATTTTTAAGTTAACTTTAAACCAGGTTTGACTAACGTATAAAGTGAGTGAAAAAGTATATGTTCCGTTACTATCTTTAAAGATATATAATATATAGTACGTAATCTACAAAAAATAGTATAATTAATAGAATAATAATAATAATACGCAGCAGATACTTTTTCACTCAAAACTCTTTAAATCCCTAATAGATAGTGCATGACTGACTCATTCCAAATAAATAAGCTTAAAAGAAGTTCTATTCAACTTAAGCTAAGCTTAAATCAGTATTAAACTAGCATAAAGTCTTCTTAGTGTAATCCAGACTGGTAGTTTTATGTTTTTTTTTTTTTTTATTATGTAGGCTGGAGCTCTAAACCCATAGTGAAAAATACTACTCACATTTTCTTAATTTACTAGTCCTGTGGAAGTTACAAAAATTGGATAACTACCAGTCAACAAAAATAAGATTTAACAATGTTTATTTTACAGAGAATCAACGACATTCCAACCGACTGCGGTGTATTCATGTTTTGAGTAATGTTGAGCCCCATTTGAATTATTTAGGGCACTTTCTGTTTGCAGAGGTGTATTTAATAGTTATTTTCGTGTTAAACTGTGTCTTTATACCCTAGCTATGGATGCATGAATTCGGGGAATGTGTTCATCGAAAACCGCACTGACCACAGGATCTCGTTGTCCTCCACGGTCGGTTTAATCCATGTGATAAAAGCTATCCACGTTGGGAGGACACCGCTGCGAAATTCCTAAAATCGTTTTATTCGCTTAACAACTCCAAACTTCGGTGACAATTGATTTAACTTAGCTTAGGTCTCAACAAACAGTCAGGACTTATGTGGTGGGTAATTCCACCCAAAAGTTTATTAAGGCCTCAGCAGAGGAAGGAGGGAGTAAATCAAACACGGCTTATCACAAGCACGCGCTCCTTCAGGACAAAACTATTTGGCTACGGAGTTTGAGAAAACATAAGGATGCTTCGTCACGTAATACGATTTTGGTTTTGGGTATCCTCTTCAAAAGCCCATTCCATCCCCCCGAAAATTCCTACGGCAGCCCTTCACATCTGCCTCAATATTTCAAATAAAGTTTACCAGAAGATCGGGGACTAATGAGGGAAGACAAGGAGCAATTTCAACATTTCGTGGGGCTCCTCTTTAAAAGTAAGAGGTAAACAAGAAGTGATAGAAGACCCCAATGATTTCTTCTTTTTCCGACTTCGAACATATCCCCGCGACTCCGTAAAGGACATATCTATCCATGTCCTGGTGATGCAGTGATACTACAAATTGTTGTGGTTCCCGACCTCGGCATTGTTAGAATTCCTCCCGAGTTGAAGGAAACAAGGAGTTTCTTACAATAAAAAAAAATAAAAAAAGAAAAAGAAGGAAGGAAATGTATTCGTCACGTCTGGACAGGATCCAGTTTAGGGAGAACGGCTTCTTCCGGAGTTTGAAGGCTTATTTTGGCAGCACGTCCTTTGTTGACAAATTAAACAAAAATAGCGTACCAAAAATCTCCTGGTAGAAAAGGCTTTGTAGATTGATTGATGGATCACTGTATTTGGGGATTCCGATGCCAGCGACCTCAAAAAAAGGGAAGGTGTCGCAAATTAATCAAGCCAACTCCGAGTGACAAATTGCAGGGGACGTTGAAAGCGATTCACAAAAAATGAATTAAACACCTTGCTACTCGTGTTAATTTATTTAGTACATCATAACACCACAGGGAGCGCTTAAATAAATGAGGTATAGGTAAATAACATAGTTTAGATGTAGCAAATATTAATACATATAATTATTCGTACCTAATGGTAATTTCATTGTTTTAATTACCATCCCGATTAAATTTTTTCTTAAATTGCCATTACAAATAATGGTAATACTACATGGAATGTATTACAAAGTAATGAAATATTTTATAACTTTGATCAAGTGATGATGAGTATTGAAATTCTAAATAGCTTTTATATACGATATCCGTGGCTAAAGTGTTAATATAGCTATATTTGTTTTCCTTCGGGCTGTATAATATTGCTATATATGTAACTTTAAAAATAAATCTACCGACAAAATTTGTAAGGCTTTTTTAATAATATTTTAATTTTCTTACGAACGGAACACTGAAAAGATTTACTTTTAAACTTTGTTGATTGCAAAATAATAAACATAAAATGTTTCACCTACATAAAAAAAGCAATATTAACATGTTAGTCATTGATATCGAATATAGTAAAAGTTTAGAATATCAATACCCATTATCACCGAAAATTTGAGATACATACTTCTCTTTTGCGCCGAGCCTATAGCCGTCTCCTTTCAGAATTAATTAGATAATGTAATATTTTTAAAAGAATATGCCATGATAGTTGGAAAAGCCCCGATGAATCTATGCGACTAAGGAAGAATTTATTGGCCAGCAGGCAATTCGCGAATTACACGTACTCTTAACGAGCCAGCTATTACCTTAATTACAAAATAAGGGTAAGTGCAATTTGGAAGGGCTTAAGATTCACTAAAAACGGGGCTACAACAAGGTCGAGGGATGGCGAGCAAAATGTAAGAAAATCCTTAAAGTTTCCCCAAACAGCAAAGTACTTTGTTTAATTAAAATTCTGATTACCAACTGGCGCTGGATGGGAGCGAAATTAATTATAGAATAACATTGTACGTTCGAGAAGCGTGATTCTATCGCGGTCGAGACAAGCGTTCGACGTGACCAAACTTCAGAAAACAAAGGAAGCTATTTCTGGAAATCCAAACGCATAAAATAATCCCAAACAAGGACATACTTTGCAGATCCTAGTCTCAGCCAAAGTGGGATATCAAAAAACAATTGCTCCCGCCACGGTCTATTGAGCCTTGAGAAGATAACGAAATCCTGGCACATTCGTGAAGACATCGACTCCCTCGGGTTGACACAAACATTGCTTGAGACACATTCGAGCACACCTGTGTTTTTCAGGAAGGAGCTAGGGCTAGAAATTTGCTTTTCCTGGGAGAAAGTCGACGGAGGAGGCAGAAATAAACAGACGAGACTCTATTTTCTGTCGCAGTTTTCTTACATCACTGCCAGGACTGAAGGACGTCGTGATTCACTTTGTTTCATAACTTCGCGAACTTTGGTGCACGAAGCACGTCTCAAGGGTGAAATTCGACGATTGCTTGAAATTTGTTCGAAATTTTAAAAAAACATGGAAAAAGTTATGAAACAACTCGTTCTTTTCAGCGAGTGGGATGAAGTTGCTGAAGAGTTAAGGTATGTGTCTAAATTGTTTGGTGACATTTCCTCTTAGAGCTCTTATCTACTGCCTTTGGCCCCGCGACAGAGAAGGGTTTTTGCTTTCTCTATGGAGTTAAGAAAACAATTTAATAAAATACATATTATATAAGGAAAATGTGTAGAACTTTGAAACGTTTTTGTATCACAAGATGCTCGTTAACTCATATTTAAAAGAATTTACGAAATGTGATTTGAATTTTAAAATATCTTCTCTGGATTTCTTAAAAGATGAAAGAAAAATTTTCTATATTGCTTGGTTTACTTAATTAATGAAAAAGTGATACTTGTTGTCTAGGTAATTAATAATAAATCAAAGCAGCTTCTCACATCGCTAGAGTATTAAAATTTTATTGATTTATTTATACCAGCGACCGAAAAAATATTTTGCGTTTTTCAAAAAAGCAATGCAAAATGTTTTGCAATACAAAATCGATGTAGCGAGATGGAACTGCAACCTTACCGCAATGTGAGTGTTATAACAAAATATAATATGTTTATATGTATTTAAGTAAATAGTTTCCAAAGAAGTAAAAATTTATAAAAATTATTGTTAATTAGTATATATATTAAGGTGGTGAACAATTTAAAAAACAAAAAATGGAAAGATATGCGAATGATCAAAGAAAAACCACAAATAAATTTTAAACGAATCTATTCAATGGTTTTGAGATATTTCTGGTATAGTACTTCAAAAAATTCAGTTTCGAGGTTTGAAATTTTTATGAGATATTCTTGACATGTTAAACTTTCAAAAAATGTAAAAAATAAGATTTCGACCCTATTTCGCAACAAATAGCATAGTCTACTCCAGATGGATTTAGCCTTTTTTCGAATTTAATGTAATAGCGACTCATTAAAGCTACGTTTAATTCGCGGATTGCATGGTGGGCGATAAATCCTTTCTCTTATCAAAAAAGTCATCCCTCTGGCCAAAACCCACATTCTGGCTCAATAGCTCTAACCACAGCCTCCCGCTTCAATAAGGCAATTAGCAGAGGATCGATTGCAGGGCTTCGTCCGGACGTTTCAATTTATCTCTGCTCGAATGGCAAGATAGAAACCCTCCGCTCGACTCTACACTAGCTAAAACGTCCTGCAGGAATTCACATAAAAAGCGTGGGAGTGCTGGAATTATGGTGGCTAGTTCCAATCCGCAACGTGCTGAATGTCACTGAAATGCAACGAGCATCGTTCCAAATTGCACCCAGCTGTGCCTTAATGTTCCCACTCTGTCCGGGTGCTCCCAAAGAATCGTCAGGACCACAGTGTCGGCCCGGGTCAAGGCATTTATGCTGCCTTTAATGGAAATAGACGTGCAACCGATTCTGAGTGGGACATGGTACCAACTTGCATATTCGAGCATCTGAAGTGCTTTATTACCCAAAATAGCACAGTCCCGCGGGTTTCTGTTTTAGAGGGGGCCATTGTTATCATCACACCCCAAATTGGATGCTCCAAACGCAGCACAACGTCACGCAAATGAGCCCCAATCCGTTCATTTAACAAAAAACTTTTCGAGAAAACTGCTCCATTATTTTTCCATCAGTACGTCCCTGCATCCCGGAGCGCAGTGTTTGCTAATTAATTTTCCTTTAATCTTCGCACCAAAAATATCCTCCCCCCGCTCCGCTGCAAATTGAGCGCCAGAGCTCATTGGCATGCAAAGGATGTGGCAAATATTCCGAATCCCAGAATTAGCCCAACTGAACTTTATGTGGCATGAGCTGGTTACGCCTGGCGCACGTACCCCTGTTTTGCGATAATCTCGCAATAAATTTTAACTCTGGTGCTCCAGTCCGACCGGTTAAAAGTGAAAAAAGGAAAAAATGAGTCCGTCGCATTTCCCTAGGGATTCACCAGAGCACGGAATAAAATGCCACAACAATTGCTCTACTCTTTGGCATCGTGACACAAATGGAAAACTCTGGGGGAATATTTACTGGGCAATTAAAGCTATAAGAGGGCATGAGGAGATATCACGCTATCGGGACGTAGTCATTGTCATTTTATCAAAAAAAAAAATCAGACACAGCACGACATACTGAAATTTTCTGAAAAGCGAACGCTGGAAGGATTTTTGATTTGAAAACGATTCGAGGCAACAAGGACAGGTCGTCTTTACGCGTTTTTCGTTATTCTGGGTTAAGTTGGACAGTCCCCGAAAATCCGAAAGAAAACTAGCTCGACCTACCTATAAAATATAAAACATAGTTCTTACGTCTATGTACTTAACGATTTCTTTATTTCTTTATAGGTGGGGCAGGTAATGCCAATTACTTTCAATAGATTTCTAGAAAACCCTTGTATGAAAGTGGCAGTATAATTAGTGTAAATTTCATTAAAACTGGCTTAAACCTATCTTGAGCCGGATAGAAATTTTGGCCGAATAATCAAATTAACACAAGTTTGGCTCAAGCCCGACTAATCTTAACTAAAATCGTTGTAAGCTTGATTCGAGCCGGATTAAACCCAGCTCAAACGAACTTAATCCTGGTTTAACCCTGGCTTAAACCTCTTCAACGCAAATGTAAGAAGTTTGGTGGGGATCAATGGTCGTGTTAAGATTTTTATGAAGAATACACTCAGTCTTATTTACATATCCTCAAAAAATATCATCCCGATTTTTAAATTACAACTCAGTCTGTTCTCTGCGACAATACGGAAATTTTAAGTGATACTCAAAATGTCTTCATATTTAATTTAAGTGACAAATATTAGTCGTAGATTTTATTATTATACAAGAAATAACTTTCAGTTTGCTTTTATTAAATCGTTACTTACATACATATCGAGTTTTTTGTTGTTTTATTTAACTAGACTGAATTTTCATATTTGGAATTGAGAACTACTTTGAAATTTGAAGCATTTTTCTCTTGTTTTTATATTTTATATAATCACGTCACATTTAAGAATATTTAATACCTAAGGACAATTTTCGTTCATTTTTTACTGATTTTTTTTTTTTTTTTTTTTTTTTTTTTTTTAATTAAAAGTATTCTGACAACGCTAGTTCCCGTCCTGGCTCAGTTTTCAAATCAATATATGCAAGTATTTATTAAAAAAATCTTGGGAAGGAAATGTTTTTCTATTTGTAACATACTTATTCAAAGCTTTATAGGTACTCTGTTACAGTAGACACTTCCATACCTTCTCTCAGTAGAAATTATACATATATACCTACATAAGTTCCCAACATCTCAGAACTTTCTACTCTATCTCTACGAAATAATAATTAAGAAATCACTGGGTTTTAATTAAAATAGATTACTTTTCCCAATAACTTAGATCACTTTAAAACTGTAACTTTGCTAGCCAATTATAAAATATCATAGATGAATGAAGAATGTACTTCCAGCACTAAATTAAGTAATTCCTATTGTTTATACCAATGAATTCAAACTTAAATAAATGAAATGAAATGAAATGAATAATTAAGAAAATGTTTTTATGGAATCAAAGGAGATTTGTTGGTGTGGTATATTAATATAAAGAAAAATTATCAATATACATACTTCTACTGTGTATAAGCTACGAAATACGAAAATTTGTAAATAATAATTCCAATCCCTAAAAAGGACAAAACTTTCGAGATACCTACATAAAATATTGCATAAATCCATGAGAGTAGATGAAGTTTTCCTTGAAAAGTTGTACAGCTAAAATACTCCAACTTTAAGACAGCTTAAGGAAAACACTTTGAAACGTATGCATCCGTAGAATAAGCAGAACCTCATTCAACTCTGTTGACGAGTTACTTTTTTCATAGAACGGCTTTTGATGTGGCCCTCGGCTTAATTCCACGCAACCACTTCACCACCTTACCACCTCCAGGCGAAATCCTTTCCTATAGTCAACATTACTTTTTATGCGCTCAAAGCGACTTAAAGTGTTTTGCTTCAGGCTATTTCCTTTGAATGAAGCGAGAGTGTGCGAGATACGACAAGTAAAGGATTTTATGGTTTTGAAAAACCTCCTCCAACGTGTGTTTTGCAAGATTGGCTCAGCTACTTTTTGTTTCACTATATTTATATCTTCTATTAAAAAGGACTCCTGTAAGCTGAAGCGCCATAAATGGCGCATGTGGAGTATGGAAACTTTTTAATCTTTCATGTTTAATTGAAAATGCTTTGAAGCTTTATTCAATTTAGGACTTTGATGGTAGGTACTAAACTAATTGGTAGCGTTTTAATGATTATCTTTTATAGTTTCCAAACAATACCAGAGTTGTTGTCATGCATATTCATGTGATAAAGACTGCTATGTATTTATACAGTTGAAAATTGGCGATTTATTTAATAAAGGGCGACCTTTTAATTTGTGCTCTAAAAAAAAAAAAGCTAAAGGTATAACAAATATAATACTTTAGAAATAGTACTCTTGAACTTTGTTTTATTTTTACTGCCACAATTTTTAAGATCAATAATTTTTTCATTCGGGAGCAATCTAAGAATATTACGTAAGTCGAGTTCGCTCGACTCGGCTAGCAAAGACACTAATTTTAAAGTTTAATATTCCATGCAAAATATCCGATTTCATATTTTAATTCATAACACATTCGTTAAGAATTTACTCAGTTAAAAATATTTGTTAATTCAGATATTTATCTTTATTTATATATTTTTTTTTTTTTACAAATTACCAGCAGATATTCCTTTTATAATTTTGGTTCTTCAGAATTCACTTTATCCGCATTTAATGTTTATGAATTTTTCAACTGCCAGTTATGAATGTAAAGAACAAACATATTTTCATATGGCAGATTACAAATTAAAACAATAGCTATAGTCGTGAGTACTTAAACCTTTTTTCAGAAACAATGGAATTAAGGGAGGTATTTTACCACACCCATAAATATTTAGTCTACAAGAGTTCCTAAAGTTAAAGTAGCCGAGGAAGACTCTACATCGTTCCTCCCCAGATCTGTCAGCATGGTATACGAAATTTCTCTGTTTGTTAGACAATCCACACTTCGGAAATTAAATGTCAGAAACAACAAAATAACTTTCTCCACAAGAACAAAAATTGTAGTATATAGTAGTGCAGTGAGAAGAAAATTTTTGCGATATCGTCGATCACACCCACCACCAACGAGAAATATACCCTAAGCGGAACACATGAGCCCACGGTTCATAAATTCGAAGAAAGTCCCTTAATTTTTCATACTATCTGAGCCCACCGGTCCTGCCAGGCCTCTGCTCCTCTGCGATTTGTATGTATAATGAAAGAACTTTTGCACCGATCACGTATTCAAGAAATCCCAAGGCTGGTCGGTGCGGACGTTGCATTTCTGCAATAAATATCTGGGAATTGAGATTGTAAGTCGGAGCTGCTCCTCGGCAGGTTATTTAAAATCCATAAGACGAAGGAAAAGTGCAAAATTGTGGCTCTATTTTCATTCAGAGAACTGGAGTCCATGGTAATCCGGTCACGGTCGACTTTCGGTATCCAGATTGAGATTATAGAGCCCTAGAGTTGGGAGTTATTTTAAGACCACAATGTCCAGGGAAGTCATGCCCTGCACAAACAACTAAAATTGGAAATTGTGCATGATATGGAAAATGTTTCCAACCGCCCTCATTGTGCAATAGTCCTCATTACGCGCAGGCTCGTACCAGACGTCCAGGAAGAGACCAGTGATTGATTTATGTGTCATTAACCTGTGTCTATGTATGTATATATGAACTGCACTGATTGCATAATATGTATTTACATATTTGGAGATTGCACTTAAATTATTATGCATTGTGACGCAGCAACCAATATCTACACAAACAATTTAAAGTGTCGGATTTTTTCCTCACCACAAATGTACTCAAAATATTCTTTAAACTAATGCATCATTCTGAAAATCACCAAATTGAAGCTTTGAACGATTTTTATTAAAATTAAGTCATTCTGCCCGTTGTTTTTTATAAAAAAAGATAATAAACTTCATAGTTTCTATCCAACGCTCAAAATATACAGGCCAAATATTCAAACATCACATAATGAAATTTTACACCCAGTAGTTACCTTTTTGTAAGTCAATTTTATAAATTGCGATCAATGTTCTTTAAAATAACGAAAGATATCGATTCTAAAACCAGATAATTAGTAATTAGTTAATCTTGCGTTTATCTATTATGGACGCTTTTGGCTGAAACTAGTTTTATCTTAATTTTCCAATTCTAGGATTTCTACTTCTAAGCTTTGATTTGATTTTGTAAAAGAAACATATGTAGTTAGAGAACTTTTCATAGAAGTCAACTAGTTATAAAAACACATCTTCCATCAATTTATATGCATTATTAAGTATGTATCGTATGCTTTTAGCCGCACTATGCTCTGCAAAATAGTGGAAGTGCTATCTTCACTCCAGAAATTTTCTCTAATTAAAAACTGTTTCTTCACTAAAGGGTTCACTCAATTTAGTCTGCAGCCCTGCACTTGAACATAATTAGTTAATTGTATGCTCTTTTGAAAACTCACCCGTCGCATCGGAACATTTTCCCTGCAAATGAACATCGTTTCAAAGTTTCCAGATTTGCCCAGGTCCAAACCACCAGGAGAAGACCCAGCCAAGAAAGTTTTACGAACGTTTTTACTTCCATCAGAGTTCTGCAGAATAGAAAATGACTGGCGGCTCACTGGAAAAGTGATGGAGGCAATAATAAGACAAGCGAGCTTTTGATGCGGGTGGGTATACAAAAAAATGAAGGCTTCGTCCTCCTTAGACGATGATTTATGTCCTGCAATCCTTTAGGGCATTTCAACCCTCATCCTTTCAGTGTCGGTTTTTTTTATGGAATTGGGTTTAGGTTAAAGTACATTGCCTTACCTAAAATTATGTGTTTAGCAATTTCTAAAGAAAATGGGTTGTTAGCAATAAAACCTCCTACATATCTTGTCTGCTCAAATCAAATTTGTAATCTTTTTGGTTAAAGGTGGAAGTGATTTCCTACATTATGTTTTTTTGGGTTTAGTTTTACTTGAGTGATTCGTGAGATAACACACTTAAGGCGAATCTGATGCATCATCTTTAAAATGAATGAAAACATTTAAAATTTAGAATGGTGAAAAAATTTAAGGAAATGTGTCCTTCATTTAATAATAATAATAATGTTTATACCACATCACATCTATATTTATCGTATATGTAGAACCCAATATTTTTTGACAAAATTTCTCAATTGAATATGATATTCCTTGCATCATACATACTTATGTATACACTTACAAAAATTTATAAAATAGAAAAATCGATTATTTTGCACCTAAATCAAATTGATTGAATAACCGATTTTCTGTGATTCATATGTTTCTCTATTTTCGTTAAAATTTACAACTGTCCTAACGTGATCGATAATACGATCTACCCATCTGAAGGACATTGAATATGTATGCTATTAAAATTTTAATAAATATTTTATCTTAATTTCCATATGAGATTCATCATACACAGAATGTTATTTTATATTTTCGAAATTTTAAATTATTAAAACCGTTTTGTTTCTGAGAAAGGCACTATCATAATTAAAGTACTTACCAGAACTTTTATCTAGAAAGCAAAACAATTTAAAAACTGCTGC
Source organism: Eutolmus rufibarbis (assembly GCA_963920795.1). Taxonomy (NCBI): domain Eukaryota; kingdom Metazoa; phylum Arthropoda; class Insecta; order Diptera; family Asilidae; genus Eutolmus; species Eutolmus rufibarbis. Next base: position 44,702,015 of record OY987206.1, read on the forward strand.
TTTAAACAGTTTATGGTATTATTACCATGTATAAAAGACAGCACACTCCCTTAAGAAAATAAAAATAAAACTGGTGTAATCAATCGTTTAGAGGAAATTCAATTTTTATAACAACCAAAAGAAACACACATGTACAGAATTGGAACAATAACAGAAGAAGGGTTAAAAAGCAAACAGATCGCAATTGACACACACTGTTACGACACGAAAACCAAAGGTAGGTGAGGATGCAAAGAGTTGAAGTTCAAATTGAAGTAATAAAATTGAAACGTTTTAAAGTTTTATAGAACAGCAGAGAAAAGTGGTTGGGCAGAGTATACTTAGGTATTCCATTCATATTAAAATGTTTCAACCGAGCCGCTCGACACAGTCTTAAAAGTGCCATTAGGGACTCTATTTGAGGAGGACCTTGACTTGGGGCGTGCGACACGAACCACAATAAGGTGGGATCCCACGTTCGAATGAAGTCCCATCACATAATTTTGTAAGACCGAGCAGTAGAGTTCAAATCTGTTTTGCTGGCACTTTGCATGAGGGATGAGGGATTGGTGTAATCAAGTCTCACGAAAACCCTCCAGGCAGCACACTTAAAAACGTCTTTTGTCTCTACCTGACTCTGCCTATTTGGCCGGTCTCTAGTACGACTGTGATTATTTCCACGCTCTGGACGCTGACACCACTGCCCTTATAAAATTTGAAATCTTCACTGAACGTCGAACTGCCGCGCTCGCGCGTCTTGCGGCCCACGACGTCCACGATATTCAGAAGTACACCCCTGAAAATATTTTGAAATAATTTAAATAAAGCGATATAATTATCATGATTAATGGGCAAGAAATGTATATCTTTTGGTTCCAGTTTAGGATGGACATTTATACTGATTTTACCAGTATAATGAATAATATAAAGTTTGTGGATTATTTTAACTTATTTTGATTAATTCTAATGATTTAATTTTCTTTTCAACTAAATTCGATTTATCTTTCGATGACTCCGACAGTTTTCTTTGAGCTATTAAAAACGTACATACAACAAGAAATAAAATTTACTCATAGAACAAAACTAAAAATAAAGATATAAACTAATCCGTTTTCCAGTGGTTAATTTTTTACCAATTTTCAAAACTTCCTAAAAATAGGGTTTCCTGTACTTTTTCGCAAAAACGTAACATGATGAGACAATTTCGTATACGAATTCATAATGCAATACAAAGTGCCTAATTAGTGCACAAAAAACTTTGAATGAACTTGTCTAGTCGCTTTTAAATTTTGCACAATACTTTTAACTTTGCTTTGAAAAAATTTTAGATGAATTTCACCGTCCCTTTGGGTACCAAATTTAGACGTTAAAAGTAGACAGCCTTATAAAAATTAGTCTATGAATAGTGTGGAGTAATAATTAAAAAAACTAGCAAGCATAAAAATAATATACTTATTGGCAGGTTCTTTAATAAAATCTTAAAATGTGCACCTATCCCTTTACTTATAATAATTATTATACGTTTTAAAACAAAATATATATCCTATGACCTACGACTGCGTATTCTTGTTTGTTTACATCTATTTTTAAGAATGTAGCAAGTAGACAAAGTAGAAGCTGCAGACAATGTCGTAACTGTAGATAAACTTGTAGCCTAAGTCCTGGAGCTATAGAGGCTAGAAGTATAGGAGTAGATCAAACACGTCTTTACGCTTGTTTCTGAATTTTTAATTTACTAAATTACGCTATTGGGTTTTTTGGTTTTTATTTTACTTTTTATTTAAATTTTACTCAAATATTGTATGTAGGTACATGAGAATAAAATCTGAATGAAAATAAGACTGGCATTTTTCAAGTTTAACCAAAAAGAACAGACATATAGACACCTTGCAGTTTGTAAAAAAATAGATATGGTAGAAGAAACAGAGATAGGTAGAGACAATTTTTATATTATAAACATCAACCAACAAAAATATGGTTGAATAGGTTACTCGAAGATGTTGGGGATGTAACAAATTGGCTCAGGTGTCTTATGCGATCCTAATTCAATTTGGACATCGCCGGGGACGTCAATGCCCAGACTCTTCAGGAATTTAACACTGAGTGATTAACGAGTCCTGTGAAAGGCACAATGGCTCCGTGCGTGCTAACAACATCCCACCCCCTCCGGCTGGGAAAGTGCCATTAATATAAAAGCCATGTTAATATATTTCGGCTCCTCCGGAGCCAGAGTTCTCCTAATCAGGCGACGGGCAACATAATCCAGGGTCGTTAATCAAGGGCTGCTTTTGCCCTAGGTGGCGACAGGTCACATATCTCAAGTGTTAGCAGTCATCTGCCCCGGGGGGGGACAAGATAATTCTAAGCACATCACTCATCCCTCGGACTATTTGTCTGCGGTGCGGGGGCGGACATGATACAGGGTGGCTATGGCCAAGATAGGGTGGCAACGACTGCTAAGACACCACAAAAGTAATTTTCTAATTATCCTGGAACGCCACTCAGAATTTTAAGTTGGAACACAAGCCGCTGTATTCGTTGCGGGTCCCACTCCCGTGTAATTAAATTAAAGAAAAAATTTCATTCTGTTTGCCCTGGGACCCCAATCCATTCCCTTCCGTTCCACCCTGTAAGCGGCGGATTTTGTGCAAGCCGCGTAAAAAATTTCCTTTACAACGCGAATGTTAATGTGCTAATCCAAATTAGAATTTACGGAAAAAAATATGACTAGATAAAAGCCCTGTTTTATCCCTAGGCTGCTCTCAGTCCGGATTGGGACAGCTTTATAAATTAGCCTACAAAATGGAGTGAGGTAAAATAATCATGATACAGATTAACGCCTGAAAAAATCTTTCCAAAATACATTTTACAAATTTGAGTGCACTTCCACCGTAATTTCACAAAATTAACATTTAAGCGACATCTATTCAGTGGCTGAGCAAATCAAAGAGGAAAATTATTAACTTTTCAGTTTTCATGGTGCAGTCAATTATCAAGTTTCAACGAATTTCATGGTTTTAATAATAAACTTTAAGCTACTAATGAGCTCGCCGGAAATGAAACCATCTGCGTCATTCCGTGCACCCACAATTTTGATCAATAATCATAATTTTAGAATTTCAATGGACAGTGAATTCGCAATCATTATATTCAGAGAAATGCCAGTATATGATATAGCATAGAATTTAGTCGGTTTAATGAATAGATATTACATTCCATGTTGCTTCATTTTATATTTTTCATAATCCGTCATTTATTCAAAACCGACTAATGATGAAGGCAGCGGGCATATTTGTTATCCGGATATTTTTATGTCCTTTGATGATTATAATTGATTTATTTTAATAAATAATAAGAATTTACATTACCAGTTTATATAAAATAACATGATAATAAAATTTATGGGCTTAATAAGACCGAAGCAAAAAAAGGCCGTACCGAAATCTCGAGAAATGCAACAAAAATCACGTTTCACTAAAAATGCTCTGCTGGTCCTAAAGCAATTTTCTTTATTTCTAAAGGTTTAGCGGTAGACTTTAAAGATATTTATTATTTATTTATGATAAATACAAATTGGTAGATTTCTCAATTAACAAAATTATTAGAAACTGAAAAATATAAAACATTCCTTTTCTCAGTGTAATAAACATCACCTGAACCTTGAAGAATTAAAAATTGTTTGTTTCAATTATTACAGATTCATCCAACTTGGGGCTGTTATCAAGTGAAGTCAAACAATTTCGAGCAGTTTTTATAAGTTAAATCAAGTTTGTAGATATTTATAAAGATAATAAGATAGTTTTAAAATAACTACCATATCATAAAAATTATAATGTAAATGAAGTGGACTTTAAAATCAGATGCATTTCACCTGTGCATGCGTACACCTTTAAAATCAGATGCATTTCACCTGTACATACATGCGTTAGGTCAAATGGAAAGATAATTTCTAAGAGAATCTAAATCAACAAGGAAAAATATGAATAAATAGTGCATTTTGGTGATTAAATTTTTATACTTTAATAAACATGAATGAATGACAAAATATTATGGAACCTAAACAAAATCGCTTGAATTTAAAAATTTTTAAAACTTAATCAAATCAAAGTTACATAAAAATAATTCGATATGACGCCACTAAAAACGTTGATTGCAATTAAATTTGTAAAAAATTATAGAACGATAAATTAATAATTCTCACTGCCATTCCCTTCAGTTTTAACCAAATTAAATAATTATGAGATTAACTCCATTTGGACTTAATTCCACATTTCTTAAAGGTATAAACATAATTATGTACTTTAATATCACTTCCTAGAAGGATTAAACCATGTAAATCTAATTAAAGTAGTACACATCTTGACAGGGTTAATCTAAATTAAGCACTGTCGAGACGGGACCAAACAGCCCGTCAAAGCAGCATGAAGCGCTTGTAAGTGAGGGTGTCTATCTTTCTACATATAGCAACATTTGGCAAAATTTATGTAGGTTTGAAACAGGATTGTCCTGACTGATTTCAGCCCACCGTCTTTCTTCCCGTCGTCTCGAGCGATATTCAAATAACGCAAATGCTCTTAAAAGGCTATTTATTCCGAGATCTTTTTATATAATCAAAAAGGAATCATTATCCATAATCCCGCGCCATACATGATTCATGGAACTCCTGACAGTGCCTTCAAAGGCCAGCTGAAAAATCCCCAACCCCCTGAGGCTCTCTTCACTTGACGGATGTCTTCTCCTCAGCGGGGGAGGATGGAGGAGTGTCACGTCAAGTGGAATCCTAAAACCTAAAAGGCTCAAATTTCAAATCTTCCTAGAAGGATATAATTAGTGTCGTCTGAGAGTGTTTGCTGGATTTCCCTAATTGGGAGTCCTAATCGGGGATGGGACGGTATAAGGGAAGAGATTATAATCCAAATGATAACTGAAATCACTTTGAATGATTAAGCCCCAATAATTACAACTCATCTATCCTTCGAATGAGAGTCGGCAACATTTTCACCAAAAGTTGAAAAACTTCCTCGGTCTCCGGCAGGTTTGAGGAATCAGGAGAATTTCAACCCTAGAAAAGCAGGAAGTTTCTACTAAGTAAGTTACGAAGGAATATGGCGTAATAAGGAAACGGAAATCAGGCGAGTTCTCGGGGTTGAGAAACACTTTTACGGGTCTGCGTTTAATTGCACCATTACTGCTTTCTGTGTGCTTTAATTGCATTAAATCATGAAGACACCCTCTCCCCGTGATGCTCCTGCAATGCCTCATATCACACACCGCAACACACGCTGTTCTAGCTTAAAGTTCTAGGTACTGCTCTAATTACAGCAAGGGATTGAGGAGCATTTGATATATTGCAGGAGGGAGAACATCCAACCTCCAGATAAAAATGTCTACACTACATATAAACATAAATTAGTCGTCATCAAGCTAAAACACAGATAATTCTGCAGGAAGCAAGGATGTCCGAAGGTTTTGCTAATTTTACCTTTGGCACTGTCGCTAAGACAAAGTTTTGTAAAAGTACTTTTCGCGATTTAGAGGACACTTAAAATATCAACCATGCTGAAAATATGCCCTAAACGACGCTCTGATTACGTTTCACATTTGAAGAGGGAGGAAGTGAAATTACTCTCCCCTGCAAAAATGGTAAATGGCACTTTTCGTAACATGAAAGAGAAAGTTTTGCGCTTTTACGGCGTAAGGCAGGTTACGTAAATTATCAGCATTCAGGTGAACACAGCACCGCGACGAGAGCTGAAAAGGGCCTTAACAAATTTTGCAAAAAGTTTTACCACCTATGGCAGGTGATTTACGTGGATTAATTAAAGAAATGAGAGAAAGTTTGACATTCAGTTTTTGACTTTAGGAAAGCTAAAGAACACCAATTCCAAAAGAACTAGGGCCCAGTATAATGAAAATGATAAATTATGCTTTACGATAGTATGAAATTAAAAGTAAAATACTTTTTAAATGTTATTTTTTGACAAACTTTCACAAAAGATATAATACGGAATTGTTTTTTAATTGGATGCTTCGGTAACTCTGCTTCCTACGAAAATAAATCTACACAAAGTTCCAAAAATATTTTAATTCTTAAGCCCAACTATAGATAGAAATCTTCGATATTAAATTGTAAGTTTTAATGAATAATATTCTAAAAGATATATTTTAAAGATGCTCTTTGATTTCAAAAAAGAAAATAGTTTTCCAATTTACCTTATAAACCGGCAATTTTTCACCTGGAGCTCTTTTTGAAAAACTGAATTTTTATTTTATATTCTAATTCTATATTTTTCTCTAGATAAGTAGAAGAACCAAAAACTCAATTTTTCAAGTTAATCAATATAACAAAATAGGTTTTGAGTTACATAAGAAGGATGGATGAGTACTCAAAATTAAGAAGATTCATCGAGCAAACATTAAGGAAAGAAACACATACTGCTTTTTATTGGATCCGCCATTTTAAAACTTGTGATTGAAACTACTCTTGGCCATTTTCCAGCTAGATACATTTTCATTGAAGAAAAAAAAAGGAAAAAAAAATCATGAAAACCTGGAATTTAAACATTTTTTTTTATATTTTAATTGTCATGATCACCATTGATCATGGTTGGAATGCATTCCCAATATTTTTTCAACTCGAAAAAAATTCATTAAAATGAAAAATATTCGTTTTTTCGCGTTCTTATTTTTTAAATCTGCCATATTTCTTTTGTGTGTCATCAAAATGCAATTTCGACCCCGGCAATCGAAAGAACATACCCAAAAATAGTCGGAAACGTTATTTACATCCATTTTCACACTGTTTTTCTTATAAAGCTTAGAATTCAAAGATTAGTTTAAAATTTTGTGATTTTGGGCGTTAATAGGTTAAGGAAAGAAACACATACTGCTTTTTAAGAGGTGACTGACAAAAAATATTTTACATATACATATATATTGTACATTCGTGTTAAATTTACTTTTCAATTAATGGCTTTATTTTTGCAGAAAAAACGATTCAGTTGTTACCATATTACTGATTTTGACTATGATATAGTTAGTAATTTCTTCCACGTATTTTAATTCCCGCTTGTCATACTTGTTATGATAGTTAGCATAAAGTAGATAGACATAATTTCCATCCATCACATAAAGTTTTCTCTATTGATTGGAAAAGTTGTATTTAAATGAAAGCAAAGCATACTTCCTCGAAACGTTTTCCTCATTCGACAAGGGAAGCCAATTAAGATAGAAAAATGAATAGGTGCTCTAAGTGGGCATATGCTACAAGGGGCCGCATTTTATTGAACGAAAGCACCGCAGTCCTCTTAATTCAAGCACAACTAATTGCATGCTGTAGCCAAATACAAATAAATGGGCTTAATAAGAGGAAATCAATGCCGTGCCGCGTGGACGCAGTTGTTGGCGAAACATGCATAGATTATGAGGAACGAGTTATGAGCAGGAAAGGTAATACACTAAAGCAAAGCACCTCCCCAATTATCATATTAAGTGGATAGATGGACGGTATCGATTCAGCTCGGTCAAATATTTGTTCTTGCCTTTATTAATTATTGTCTGTGGTGGTAAGTGTGCTTAGTCAATTGGAACTAATTTTAGCAGCTCTTATAATTGAAAGTAAATCACAGACTAGACTTAATGAAATATCAAGCGCTTGTTATAAATTAGCCTCTGGCATTCATTTCATTTACTAGGAAATGAAATAGACATACTTTAAAACATCATTTTGAGATCTATAATTGTTGATGACATGCTGTTCACAAAATAAACACTATTTTCTAAGTGTAATTAACAGAAAACTATACCCCCTTTTTAGTCTTGCTGTAGCCGATAAAAATAATAATCATAATAACAATGCTTTGTGTATTTATGAATAACTTCAGTCTTACCCCAAACACCTTTTTCTACACTTTTTGAAATAACAGAAAAAGCTGTAGTAAACATAAAGTGACTGTTTCGAATATACTTATTTTACACAAAATGGTAATTTCAACTATTCTGTCTCATCCCTACTTACCAAAAAATGTGTTTTGTCTATTAAATAGTGTATTTTAAAAGGTTGTAAACCAAATGTCTGGCTTTGTATATTAAATCATTAATCACTTTTAGCCTGGAGGCTATGCATACAAATCAGAAAACAAAATCTTCTAAAATATGAGTTCCTGATTTCTTCAAAATATTTTATGAACCTTTTTGGAACATCGTTAACAGCTCAGCAGTTTTGATTTAATTTGTAATCACTTCACTTCTCTACCAATTTAAAGGCAGCGCCCATTTTCCAAGTAATTAAAAATTAAAGCTCTTTCGTATTCGGGAAGATTGAGGACTTTAACGAAGTGATACCATCGGGACGTTCCCGGTTAACTTTCTCTATCCACTGAAAAATGTATTTTAATACTCCTCCGAGAAATTTGATCAGAAAATTCGAAGGAAACGATGGGGACCCACAGAGCCATGGGCAAATAATAAATAATTAATATACATTCCATCGGTCTTTGGATCAAACCGAGACAAATCAATCTCCAGTCTCAGCCGCTGGACCATGGACCAGATGAACTCCAAAGAGCCTGAGGGCCTTGCTATTAGTTGAAATGGGACAATGACTATAGTTGCCAGGCGGTACACAAACTCTCATTAGCGTTTTAATGATAATCCTCCACCCTCCTCTAACACTAGACCCATGGAGCGGTGCAAATTCCCTGTTTTGATCTCTTCTCCAGACATTAATCCTGAAATCACTCATCCCCAGTAGTTCGAGCAGAAAATTGTGATTAATGGAGCAGAGGTTCGATGGTCCTTTGAGTGCTGTTTACATCAATGCGGCATGTACGGAGGATTCTTTCAGCAAATGGGATTTAATTGTTACTAGCCACTGTTCCGCTTTATTGCAAATGATTTAATTTAACTTGAAGGGTTACGCTGATCCGCTCCGCAGCTCCACCTGGGATGCAGACTGAGAGAATGTTATTTAGGAATTTGTGGGATAATCTTCTTGCGGGTGAGGATAATGGGCCTAAATTGAATACAGCAAAATTGCCATTGAATAATTCTGGAAAATTTAACAGAAAATTTGTACTATCTACTCAACTGAAATGGATTAGATATGCTGTTGGTTTGCCACTTGATTGCTGTCAGAGCACCATTTTGCAATAGAATCAGTTTTTGAAAATAATCTCGAATTAAATCATGGTATTATTATTAATTCGATATTTTTCGAGGTGTCAAACTCATTTGAAATGCACATGCTATTAATTTGTAATTATGGAAACTTTTACTCAATCTGTTAAATTTTGTACAATTGAAGCGAAACTGAATATGCCACAGTAATAATCTATATGTAGCTTAAATGGAAAATATGGTGAAAATACCAAAAGCGCTGATCAAACATCAGTTTTTTAAATTTTCCATGGAAATATTAGTTTTTCTTCAGTACAAATATTGTTTTGATTGAAATATTATAGCTTAATATTTCAATCAAAACAATATTTCCGAGATTAGGTTATCGACATAGTTTTATTTGTAGATTTTCTAGACCATATTGGCCTATACCTCCCGGGCCCAAAGAGCTAAAAATGCCAATCATTATAACTACCAAATAAAAATTTTACTTTTTCATTGTAGGAGATGGTTTTGTGAAAAGGGAGGAGCTTTCACAGCAACACTTGTTTTTACGTTTGTGCAAATATGCCATCATGTATGAATATGAGTGGATGGATATGTTCGCATGCAAGCCCTTTTCCGGTGGCCTTGATTAAAAGCCAATTTCACTTCGATTTTCAATCAATCGAGTGTACAGCTGTCGATTATTCCCTGCCGCAAATTGCTCATTTCGCAATGGCTTCTATTATTCTCTCCAACAAGAACTCTAACGAATGGAATAACACATATTACGGCTGATCCTTCCTTTTCTGCCAACAAGCAACCTAAAGCCTTATTAGATTTAAATTATTAAATCCCTTCGTGGCAATCTGATAATGCTTCATGGTCTGCCGCTCCTCTGAGTGAAAGCCTTTCCCTTTACTCATATCGACATAGATTTTGTTTTGCACACTAACAGCATAAGTTTCCCTTCCAGCTTAATGTCTAGCCAGATGCTCTTCCAACTTATTGTTACTTGTTAGTACAAGGATGTTGAGCAGCGTTCCCATTACCAATTTATTAATGGAAATATGAAATCTAGAAATCCCTTCTCGTCCTGCTAACAGGCGCAAATCCTTTATTAAATTAATGCAGACGATAAAATGTGAGTGGTTTTACCATCGTGACTTCTTCCGGACAAACTCATGGCTTTCCGGTTAGCTGGTCGTAATCATGGGAGTTTCGCACCCGCTCCACAGTTCACACTCCCGCGCCGGGAGGTTTCAATATGCATAAAATGCAAGTCGGAATTTATAAAAGCAAGAATGCGTTCAGGGCCGTGTTTTGTTTCCCACAAATTTCAGGAGCTCCCGCAGACCGAGCATAGGTCGTAATATGTTTGTGGAATGGTTATGCAGGCGCTGCTCCACACCACCAGGTGTTAGACATCTTGTAAATTTTTCATATTAGGGCTTTGTACCCAACGAAGTTACTAACACCTATACCACGTGCAAAATCACTTTATCCTCTCCAGACCAAAAATAAATTAAGGAAAACATATTTTTTTATTCAGAATGTTTGTTATACATAAATATGTATGTAGAACATATATGTAAGTACTTCTGTTTACTGTTATCATATTTATAGAAAAAATGAGTGCCCAAATGTTAACTTAATGACTTAAGATTCAAAAAATTACTTTTCAGAAACTCAAAATTTCACTTTTCAAAATTTGAAGCTTACAAAGGTAATCAAAGAAAAATATGTAATTCATTAATTACTTGAGAAATTTTGTGCTCAAAATTTACAACAGGTTACTTAACATCGAAATGAGTTAAAATTTCCGTTTTCAGAGTAAATATTTCTTTTAAAAGTCTTTAATGAAAATAAAAGCGAAATCAATAGCAAGTCCTAGTATTTTGATAAAAATAAAAGCCTATAACTAAAAAATAATGTTATTAATAAATAGGCCTTTTTTATTTAATAGGATGACCACCTTTTTTTTAGATGGAAAATAGATTTTCAGAGATTTCTGAGGTCGCTGATTTCAAATTGTGAAAGAAATCGGATTTAAAGTTTAAATTAATCGTTGTAGACTATAAGGATTAGGTGAAATAATTTGTAGGATATATATATGTATGTACTTCGTTGAAAAACACCAAACTAAAGCATCTGAGAAGTGCTCAAATAGTGCCTACTTATAAATATTATGCTGATTTGATCAGCATAGCAATTATATTTGATGGGATGGGAATGATCCTAGATATAGGTATGCAGCGGATATTAGTACATATGCATACATCAGCTGAGCCCTCACGAAAGGTTCAATAAACAAATAAGCAAAGGACTAACAAAGGAAACTCCCCCTGAGGGTATATCAACTCCTTGAGAACGTAAAGTCCATAGAACACATATAATTTCGAGAAACTAATAACTTCATGCAACAGAGGTGATGATGATTTAAGTTTAATAATTTATTATAACAAGGTTCCCACGGTGGTTATGGTCGCCAGGAGGTGCGAATCGGTTCTTGCAAGGGCTCTGAATTTGAGTGCTCATTAAAAACTTATGACAAGCAATTAATTAGGGAATTCATTTGATTCCCAGTTGGCAAGCAGCGCGGTGCGGCACCACCGGGAGGGAACTTTAATGAAACTTCCAAAACTCGAAATAGCTTTTCAGGAGCTGCCCTTGTTTTTTATCTGAGCCCATCTAGAAGCGGGCGAATGATTCGTTCCCCCTGTCTATGCTCTTAATTATGTTTGCCTAACTTAAGTATAACTGGAGGCCGAGGGACTGTACTACCCCAAAAATTAATTAGGCCAAAAGGAGCTCGCTTTATGGTCACAAATATATTTTATTACTACTGATATGACAGCTGGTATAAAAACGGAGATGATTACACTTCGGCCCTGGAAGAGGCTCATTTGCCCAGGCATGATAATCTCATCCATTAGGCAGGAAAAATTCTTCCTAATAGGGCTGTGGAAAGTTACTGTCCGGATAAAATCTTCGAGGAACAAAAAGAGAGTTCTTTTAGAGTATAATCTAATCCTCATCAAAAGTTACTTTCGGTAAGAATATTAATCGCTAGGAGGAGTAATAGCACCCTTGGGACATGTGTCTTATTACGTCACAAAGACTTTTATAGCCTTCGTGTCATTTGCCTCAATTGTATTACTGTCCCCGATCAGCCCTTAAGAAGCCACTCACAAATTATGTAAACAAAAGAAAAACTGGGCTCAGTGTATAAAAATCAGTAACTATCGTTTGATCTATATGTATGAAATGTACTCACGGTATATGGAAGAGTTTTACGCCATTATCTCTATACAATCCCGGTATAGTTTAATAAAAATTGACTTCGATCAAAATAAAACTTGTTGGCTCTATAAAGCCAATGTTCTATCTAAGATACTTCTATCTTTTAATCAAATAGATCATATTAGTGCTGTAGATTCAGAACGTCCTGTGCAATTTTTAATCAAATAATACTAGCACTCCATATATAACGATGGCAATGTACTGATCAGCAAAAATTAATATTTTCACAGTATGCGGCCAAATACTTGCAGAAATAAAATCGAAATAGAGCACAGTAACTACGATAGAAAGATAAACAAAAGAAATCGGTAGTCATAAACAACAAGTAACTATACGAAACGAAACCTACCATTTAAAATATCCAAATTAAAGTCGTCTATATGAAAATTCATACATTAAAAAAATCTTTCAGTTCGAAGGTTGAAATCACTTTATTTTATAGCTTTTATCCCTCTCTTCCTAGAAATACAAAGAATACTTAGGGCTACTGTACTCAACGAAAAAACTCCATGAATGGTGTGCAGCACAGCATGAACTGTACAAAGTCCCATTCTAGCACCGCACAAAAATAGAAGCATATTCATCATATCCGAAAAAGGACTCTGTCGTTTCTTAAACATGGGTTTGGCTAAGCCCCCGTAAAATCTCTGCTAAACTTCTCGGGAACAAAAACCAGCTCAAGTGAGAACAAAAGCTGGAATACAACGCAGAGAATGGAAAAGTCCTGTAAGCCCGGTACGACGCTTACTTTGAATGTTTAGACGATGGGCTTGGCAGCGCCCGTTTGGGAACCACAAAGAATTAAAGCCCTGTCATACCAACTTTCCTTAAATGAATCAGAAAATTCAATTATCGGAGTTGAGGAAACAGAAGCAATCACCCAGGCATAACATGCCTATCGCATACCCAACAAATGCCCCAACCCACCGCAAGGAGAGGATAAAATAAGTAAATATCGAACAATCCCTAGCCTTCCCACCCAGAAAATAACAATATTAATCAGACGACGTACTTTCACGCCTTCCCGGAACCAGGGAGTCCAGGATATCCCTGTACACGATAAACAATTCGCCCGAATGAGGCCTTCGTAAGAAAAATAGAGCCTATGCCCAACCCCCACTCCTGGCACCAGCTGGGATTCCGGCAATTTAATTCAACTGCGGATTTGGTCGATAAATTGGTTTGGCGGCATGAATTACCGCCGAAGTGACTATCAACAGGTACGGTGCAGGTACGATCGAATTAACACCGTCGTTTGCGCCACACCTCGGGGTCGTTTGAGTTGTGGCTTTTAGGTATCACCGTAATTATCTTAGGAGGGTGAGAAACCCTTACTTACCTTCTTGCCATCCAGGAATGGTAGGTATTTTGGCCCCATTTTCCCGCCCAAACCCCGCAACGAAATGACTGTCTTCCCGTCACCGAAATCCATCCGAATAACGTCGACAAATCCAACTTGATGAACATAGGCGACAAATCCTAAGAAGTCAGAAAAGGTGAAACTGGAAATTGTTCCTTTAGGAATAAATTAGGTCCGCAAACACATAATTAGCCTCCGACGACAATGTTTCTTCATTTAATCGGTCCAAGTCTGTCCATATAATGAAATAGTCACGGCAGGGTGATTTTGAGCCTACCACCGTCTTCCCTCGTTTTCCACCAAATGAATTTCTTCTTGATGGGAAGAGCCGTAAAAATTAAAGGAATAACGAAGATTCGCGTTTATAAAGATTTTCGCATTTGGGCCTAATTGCTTCCAGCCGTCATCGTGTTGCCGTCAACAATCTCAGCTGGGGGAAGAAAGGCGACTGAGATAAATTAGGACATTTTATCTTCATAGCTACAGAGTAACGTTCTGCCGGCCTTTGATTTATTTCAGCCTTTTCACATTTTTCAAATTAGGTGAATCTCCAGAAGGGACGGGCTGGCGGTTGCTTCGGCATTCCAAACTCAACATATTTTATCCAGTGAACTCTTAATAGGTCTTCATTATGGCGGAAAAGCACGTGATTTGGTTTTTAGTACTCATGACACGATTAATGGCCCTGTGATTATATACTTTGTGATATATTGGAGCCTGTGGTAAATTGAAAGTAATTTACGATTGTTTAAAAAATTTTATCTTAGGAACAGGCATAATGACTCTCGTTTGAAACCCCATTAAATCCGGCATTAACTTCAGCCAAATTCTTTAATTTATTACTAATACAAAAAAGCAATTTATAAATGCCGTTCCGAATTTCCAAATTATGCGCAATTAATAATAAAGGGAAGTAAATGTATTAAAACAATATTTAATCATTACACTTTAATAAAACAATCAGAGGAAAAAAATTGTTATCAACGAGCTATCCTATGAATTACATAATAATAATAATAATAATAATGAATAAAAGACTATACCTACTGAGTTTGGATCTCGGCTAATTTTGAGGCTCAAGAGTAAAAATATCGTTCACATGGTTCTCATTATTAGATACCAGAAAATTTGTAAACTCGCAGGGACTGTATGACACGTCTTTTCCTGCTTAATGCTCATATTTCATCTACTAACCGAAATGGAAAATTCCCGGTATTTTTTCTATGGGATATATACGTACATATTATATTATCAGAGATTTTTTGTCGTTTCCGCCCTTGAGAATGATAATTGACTGTCCAACTAAGGAGTGGCGACCTTGAGCCCTTAAAATCGATTTTCTATATATTTCCACCCGACTGCTTAACCACGAAAACTTTTATTTTCCACTCTCAGGTAACGAAAATTTTCTGTTGACTTACGCTTATGAAATGAAATAATGGTAATGGAGATGTGAAGCTCAATAAATTAATAATATCACCAAAAGCCATCTAGCACGTGCGGAAAGGTCGTGCTCCTTTCTGTGACAACCAGCTGCTGCATTCATGGTTAAATTAATAAAATCGGCGGCAGGTGGAAATGAAAGTTAAACCTCTGAAGCATTTATCACGCGTCCCACGCTCACATTTTGGCCACACGGGGTGACAAAGAATCCAAGTAAGACCAATTCCCAGAGAAATTTTATTTCAATTATGGAAAAATTCCCCTCTTATCTTTGGGAGTTCTCGGCTGGAGCCCTTTGCGGAGCCCTGCTGGCAAACTGAGTACGCCTAAGCCTAATCTCCGTTGAACCATCTGAAGTTCGTCAATCGAAAATCCATTTATGCCGGGCTTTTCATTCATTTATCCAAAATATTGCCACGCCAGAACCCATGAAATCCCATCCAGCGTTAGGCAGTATTGATTTTGAAATTTTATTTATAGCAATCCCTCCCTGGGGTTGCGGGTGGGGCACATAATTGATGCATGGACGGGTCAACTGGATCCTTATCCTTTCGGAAATGTTTATCTTCCGCAAAGTATTTATTTCACAATCTCCTCTTTGGTTTGTTTTGTGAACACTTTATATGCTGATTGAATGAATTTTGAAGAAACGTCTTTTGCAGAACTCATGAACACGAATATTGTTTGTTATAATAAACTACAGAATATCTTCTATGATATTAAATAATATACAAAAACATATCGAATTTATCTTCATTTGTTGCAGATGAGTTTTATAGCATAGTTGGTAGTAGGTTCTACTATCAGGATCAGGATCAGGCTTTTAAAGTTCAAAGATACAGAAAATTATGTTTTTAAGAAATTATATAGATATGATATTTTTTTTCAAATCAATTAAAATCTTAAAAGATATTTCAAATAGTCTAAACCAAAATCAGCAATTCCTAATATATAGTATATTTTTCAAAATTTACTTTGAATATTCAGAATAACCACGTATGAACAATCGATTCGCACTTTGTCTTTTTAAGCTTCAGAGCATAATTTGTGTACATTGATGCATAATTACAAAACTAAGAGAAAATTACGAGTATTCCATAAAGGCATATGGACAGTGGGATTAATTTTAATTAACACATAAAATATCACCACTAATAAAAACATTTTCAATGGATCTTTTATTTTAAGAGGCCTTCAATTACAGTCAGGGAGAGTGGAGACACAATGTATTGTATGCTAATTGTTTTAATGGAAAATCAATCGTGATGGGCATAATTACTGGCTTAATAATGAAGGAATAAATGTTTGTCATTGTGTTATTAAATCTACTACCAAGTAAATTTCGAAACAATGAAAAGAATATTTAAGAATAAAAAAATACATATTACGAAATTTATTTTAATTGTATTTTTAATGGTTCTAATCAGATTGTGAACTCTAAAAATGAAAATTCAGACAACATAAAATCACAAACGATTCGTTTGAGATTCAGAATGCCAAATCCTGAAACGATGCGAATTAATTTAATATACAAATTTTGATAACTAATTAAGAAATAAGAAAAAGATTTCCTTTAAAATTAACGAATTAAAGGTAGATATTTTTTTCTAGTTATCGATTTCAAGACTCTTGTAGAATTATTTGCCGAAACCAAACCATAAAAACATAATTAATTTAAGGATTTTCCACAATGTTCGGCAAAATCTGGAGAAAATAGCGGCTAAAAATTCTCATTCTTCAAAATTGTAATGGGGATATTATGACCGACAGATAAATTTTTAGGCCTTTATCAGTTTTGACTCGAAATTAACGTTCCTGCAAGGATTCATTAAAATTCGTCCTCAAAGTTAACTTATACCCATTTAAAACAACATTCTTTCTTTGGATGCTTTCATATATGAAATGAGTTATAAAATAGAGCTTTTCAATACCATAAACGCCCATATGTAAAGTTAAATTTTGATAACTTCACATATAAAACATACAAATGGAAAACATAAACAAGCAAGCAAACAACTTTTCAGTCAAAAGATGAGAGCACGTTTATTTTTTCCATCGAATACTTCTACTACCATCATTTTTCAACTTTGCCTTTTCATTTAATTTGAGTTTGCTGATCCTTTTAATAAAATTTATCATGTATTCCTGAACGCCCGTCTGTTTCTCCTTTCATCATCAGTATCTGTCTATTTTTATGAATTTACGGCAGTCCAAATTGAAATATGCGCCCCATTGAAGTATTTATTGTCTACACCGGGGAAAGATAGATGTTCAATTGGTTAAAATTTCATAAATACGTAACACGATTAGGAGAAAGTAAATAATGCATGGTGCCAAGAAAATGTTCCCTGATCCAATGGAGCAACAAACATCTTTTATTCCCGGGATCCCTGCCCCAGAAGAGTAAGAACTCTTTTGAGAAAATTGAATTGTATGCATGGAGCCAAGAAGCTCAGCGATGTCTATACGTTGGCCATTCAAGTCCATGCGGGACTCCGCAAAATGCGCAAATTCACTTCAAGCAATATCCGAGGGTGTTGTCCTTTCCATGCATTCTGAATTTCTTTCAGCATAGAACATCCTTCGGAAGAGTTCTTCTTTTCGTCCTTTCTTTCTTCAGCCTCTTCGCATTTCACTGTTTCTACTCGAGGGATTTTTTTGTCATGTAATTGCATTTTTGAATCTTTCACGAATGTGTTGAAATTTTCATTTAGTCTTTATTTTAAATGTTTCATTTTTATGAAAACCTGACCTGATTACGAATTGCAAAAGAGAAATAGAGGGATAATGAGAAACAAAAAACTTCCTAATTATTTAAAGAACACAACGATTACAAAATTCATACATAATTTACATACGTTCACTTATTAATCCTTTAATTTTATGCCAATTTTTCATTTGCTGTAATATATGCTACACAGAAACTAAAACAAAAGAAGATATAATTAATATATGTACTTTTCTGACCATAATTTTAGATACATTTCCTGTATGCTAGTATTGATTATTTCATGGAACGCAAAAAATATCTCATAAAAAGTTTATCCGTCGCACTCGTTAGCTCTATGTATTTTTTTAATATACATATATCAACTTTTTTTCGGCCACTAGGCACTGAAAATATTTTTTGATACATCAGAGAAAGTTAAAACTGACGACATCCACTTGATTTTATTTTTCAACTGGAAGCTCATTTATACAGTACATGATTTTGCTCGGTTTTATAGTACAAGATTGCCTTTCACGGAAATATTAATTAATTAACATTAAATACTTAAATAATGAATATTCCAAGAGTAACAATATTGCTGATCGACTGATATTTTAAGTATTCTAATAGATACAATTGGATTATATGTAATTAAAAAAAGGCGAATTAAAATGTTGAAAACTATAAAGTTTTCTTCCTCCGACAGAATCAGTTTCTCCTTCCGAATTTTTTACGATAAAAATTGCTACAGACAAAACCAAAACTTTTGCTAATTTCAATAGGTTTTATATGCATTTATTCGCTTACTTCATATAAAACCCTAAAGGGGAAATTATCGTAAGATAAAACAACGAAAAAGGCTTATAAATATGTATTATTAATTTTTTAGAAAATCCAAATATTTTCATCTTTCCTGTAGAACCAAATATCGCAGGATCCTTTTTTTACATTTCACCGGTAGCTCAGGATTTCAGGTTATTGTGGTGAAATTCCTGTAGTTTTAGTAATTTTACAATATACAATGATTATTTTCGGTTAAAAACCTAAAATTATTGGATTAAATGTTGCGTTATTTTCTTGCTAAAGGGGAGAAAATTTTTTGGCGCAGTTTATTATTTACAAAGTCAATAAAGTTAGCACACTAAACAACGAATTGTTGTCATCTTGTTTCTAATAAACTCGCAATAAAAATAAATTATAAACTTTTTTCTTCTTAAGGTGCTGACGCCTTCGACTAAACATCGCAAAATGAAAAATGCAAATTTTAACCGGCGAAACTTTTTAATTTAATCTTAAAATGAAAAGAAAAACGCCTTTATTGTTTTTAGGTGTATTATTTCCCTTGACAGGGTAGTGACTTGTTCAGTCAGTTCCCATCTTCATATTTTTACAAGAAAATTCCATCAGTTTTAAATTAAAGCCGGAAGAATTTAATAAAACCAGTACTGCGAATAAGCACTTTGGCGAGTCTAAAATGTATGATTAATTCTAAAACACTTTCCTTTTCAGGCTCTTGAACCTCATCATAATCAGTTCTACTTTCTGGGAAGAATGCGAAGAACATTTGCCTTGCAAATTCTTTCATTTAAAGAGAATGCTGATTGTGAGCAATTTGGTTCACTCCCAAGCTGCTAAAATATATGAACAATTTTTCTCGACCTCTCAAAGGAAGTGTTCCTTGCAAATTGGAGCGTTAAAGGTGCTAATGTCGGTGCACATGGTTTATTCAAAATAAGGTCAACCTTCACCTCCTTTAGCACTAAACACTAAAGCTATCAAAGTGTTACAATTGCGGGTGAAGTAGTTATGGGATGAACACTCACCTCTCATGATCCTTTTCCTTATCCTTATCCTTCTCCTGACTCTTGTCCTTATCCTTCTCCTTGTTCTCGGTCATTATGCTGCGAAAACACAGAATGATTGTTGATGCTTAAGAAGGGCTAGACCGAAAAAGGGGTAAGAAGTTGATGCCCAGCCCAATCCAATTAGGGCCGACGGCTCCAAGTGAGGCACATACTCTCACTTAAGTGGGGAAAAAAAAATCGTCCAGAGCCAATCAAACTCTGATTAATTCTGATCTCATCCACTCTACGTTGGGAATGACAAAAGTTTTCGATTTTCGATTTTTGAAACACCTCCCTCTAGTCTGCTTGTTTGCAGCACCAACAAATACTTAATTATGGTAGACAATGTCGCTCAAGTGCACACCTGAGGTACATCTTTACCACATGAAAATATAACTAAAAAGCAAACACCTAGCCACCTGTAAGCGCTACAAGTAACCGCCGACACACATCTAAAAACTGCACCACTTCAGACACCTTGCATAAAAAACACTTGTTCCTGTCTACCGAAGAAGAAAAAAACGGTCGTCTGCAGAGTGCCTAAGCACTAGAAATCTCGTACGAGGACTTGTGGATTCCCGCGCCAATCTTCAGCTCCAAAGATGCGGTTTTATGAAAGTCCAGCAAGCAACTGAGCAATCCTCGTCAGCTGAAGCAGCACCGTCAACTGAGCTGAACTTGGGATTCGGGAACAACTGGAAGCTTGGCGGAGACCCGGTGGTATCAATGGTATACACTCATAGCTACTTCGATATAGCCCAGAAATCCTTTCGGGCAGCATCCTGAAAGCTCCGCGAACTCCTGAGCTTTCGAGCTGCAACGAATGAACATGTGCTCTACGAAAGATGCATTCCTTGCTAGTGGTCAAGGCGAAACGATGAAAAGCCCAGGGGCCTTGTACGATAGTAAGTCGAAATTGCAAGAAAGTGTCCTTTTTTCCCGCACGTACTAAGGTACGATATCTGAGCGCCTGCAGTTTGCAATTGCAGCTTCCCAAGGGATGTCTTTAGAGCCCCAAGACTACAGTGGAGTACATTTCTGCTGAGTTCCCTGGATGGAATCATTCGAAAAACCTGTTGCAATTTAATGGGATTTTTATAGGAGTTATATACTCGTACTATATTGCAGGAACAGAGTGCTAATTTCTTTTCATCCTTGTAAATTGCGTTATTAGATTGAGTTTATTACAGATAATTTCTGCTAATGCATAACGCAAACCCTTTTTACTATCCAGGTAACTGCACAATAATAATTATTATATATGGATTATAAAAATATGAAAACTTTGTTACTTAAGGAGGTATTTTCTTTAGTGTGTTCAAAAATAAGGAATGTACAGGATTTTTTTTTAGAGAAGGTATAATATTGTTTTTATTGAAATGCTTATTAGGTTTTTAGAATATTTTGCATCGTTTTTATTAAAAAATATACCAACCTAATATTTAAATTTATTAAATATTTTAAGACAAACACGTTTAAACTTTTAGCAGCTGCGACAGAAGTATACATATTTTGACTGATACATGTTTTTTGAGGATTTTTCAAATATTCTTTCAAGGACTCATTCTAAAAACACTATTGATTAATACAACAAAATTAAAAAATTTTCATCTTAAGTTAATCTTTCACAAGGTCTTTAATATTTTATCAATTTGCCAAAGAAAAAAGACAGAACGGAATCATTTAAAATTTTACTTTACTTTACAGTTTTTTTTTCAGACCTTGTAGAATATTGAAACAGCAATTTATTTTTAACTTCTACCTATAGATCGTTCTAACTCCTACCTCGTCTAAACTTAATTTTATTCCCCAAAAATCATATCCCTTTCTCCAAAAATTCCTTTAAAATTATGAAAAACCTTAGCTGTCGGTTGGGATGAAGACTCAGCAGTACCTGGCAGTGCCCAACCAAATTAAGCGCTTTGTGCTTTTTATCTACCATCTATTCATAACTAAAATCCTTAAAAATACCGCAAAAACAAACATTGGCTCTCACTCCGTTCCCCTGTAACATCTTAATCCATCATCAGTCCGCAGCTTGTCTTAACCTTAACCTTTTAGCCCTTGATAAGTACGTAAATCCATCAGACGTCTATTGATCCAAAAGAAGCCCTCGAGAACTTCTTTAACGCGCAGCCCCCTTGGTGAACCGATTAATCAAGTTGTTTTCAATTTAAATAGGCCCTGAGAAGTCATTCATCATATTTGCTAAGCTCAGCATCAGTGCAACAACTCCAAACGGTGTTATGCATAAATAAATAAAAAAAAGCGTGATCGATGCCCTCCGTAGATCCCAACTGTTGATTCAGTCACCAGCACCATCGCCCCAAAAGGCTGGCGTATTTTTTAGTTCTTTGCGATTAAGCCCGAGTCCACTGAATTGAAATGAATCGATTCATTGAGACGGAAAATAGAAAATTCGTGTTACTTTTCCGGATTCGCACATGTCGCAGGTGTCCCATAGAGGAATGTCCTCAGCCGAGTATTTACCAATTCATCCCTTTGCAAATGAGCACAAATTTACCACGAGAAATGTTTGCCTTTTTAAAAACAATAAACCAGTGTTTTTCAAAAAGTTCGCAACATTATTCAAGGAGCTCACTAGCTGAGGAACAACAAGGAAATATCTTTAATAATGAACGAACTTATGAATTAAACCAAGCTTAGTTCAACTTGAGCCAAACTTAATGCTGGGTACCTGTAAACCAAATTGTTAATAATAATCTATTTTTCCTGCAGTTTTAATATTTATAATAACACAAATATAAAAGAATAGGTGTGTTAGTAGCAAAATGTGATAAAATAAATTAATAACCAACAATTCAAAATTGTTATTGGCCTGTGGCCTGTGTCATTTTTGTAGTTGTTTCTAAACTCATATCGAATCCTAAAACGGTAATTTTCGTGTAATCTGCAGAACGATCCCATAAAAATCATTTACTACTTTTTCAGCCAGTTTTACAAAATAATAAAACAATATAGGTCGCGTTTCTAAAGGAGCGGCAGTTCCAAAAAGATTTAAAAACGTTGCAATAGACAAATGGATGGGATCTATGAAATCTTCAACCTTACTTTTAATATATACTTGAAAATTTTACCAAAGCACGAAGAATCTGAACAACCCGAAAATCTCCTCGTCCTCGCTTTGAAAACAAATAAAATTTCTAAGGAGGAAACCTCTTGAAAAATACCTGTTACTAAACTAAAGGGACCCGTTAATTAAACAGCAATGGTCGCAAACTTCTACAAGTACTCCTGAGCACGAAAATGTATAAAACAATTTATTGTAAGTAATTTTACTTGGCGCGGGTTCAAAGCGCTCGTTCGTTTCAATTAACGTCGTCTTCACGCAGATAAAGTCCCCATTGAGCTGTCGTTGGTGTAAAGTGTGCCCCGCGTCAGTATTCGACTTAAAAACATCTGAAACCTCTTGTACGAAACAGAATAGCTTAAGGTTAGTAGCTACTTGATCTCGGGCGACTTTTATTTATGCAACAGCAGCCACAAATGAAAATAAACGGCCCGGTCCTTCCCGTTCCCTTGCGCTCGTCCTCGCTGTGGAGACTTTCAGTTTTTGGAATGAATTTTCGCATCCCGAAAGGGTGACAACTACAACCACAGGGAAAGGTCAAAGGAGTCTTCTCGAGAAAGTAATTGATTTTGGTATGACTGACTCCCGAAGGAAGCCCCTGCACGCTTCACAGAATTTGTTTTTTGTAGTCAACAAACGATTAAACGATTCCTTCTGTTTAACGTGTAAATAGAAAGCAAAATGAAGACGATTGTTGAGACATTCACCTTCCCTGGATTTTATTAGTGGCGTTAATATCGAGTGTCGCCTGTAATTTTGCATTTAATAAAGCAGTGGACTTTTAAAAACAAAAAGATAGCTTGCTGTCGTAACCAAAATAAAGGAACAGGAAAATGTAAATACACATATACTAGTGATGTAAAAAAATTTCATTTAAATAAAATTCTTATTTATAAGAGACAAAAGACACCATAAAAGGCCTATCTTAAAGAAATAAAATGCTTCGAAGAAACATTGTTTCATTAGTCTATTATAAAAATCACTAATAAAACCACTTTAGATCAAATCGGCACTAGAAGTAATATATTTTTTGATTAAATTTTCGATCAATTCTCAAAAGTAGTACATGCATATTATGTATTAAATTTGTATACACTTGTACATGTATCAAAATGTGATTATTGAAGACATCTAGAATTTTAAGCAAAAAACATTTTGTTTCTCTGGGTACTGCAATTATTTTTATTACAACAAGCAAAATTAGGAACTCAAAGCCCAAATTGGGAAGAGAAAGCCCAAAATTAAACAAATCACCTAAGCCTGTGTATCAAATATATTTTTGAAAACGACCAATAAAATGTAACTTAGCTAATTCTCTATAAAACAATTAAGGAATGAATTTTTGTTCACTAACTTAGTCGTAGCTATAATAAACTCAACATTATTCTCGTCCTGCTGGGCTAAAAACCGAAGGGCTGAAATCTCTGCAAAGGTGCACCCACCAATAAAAAATATTAGAATAATACGTGGAACATCAGACTGTGAAATTTCGCTGGTTAAAGAAGCCCTCCGTCCACCGATACCAACTAGAGGGGCTTGGAAGTCCTCAAAGGATGGCCCTGGCAGGACATTCAAAACACTCTTCAGTGACTGCCAACCTAGAGGTTTTAAGCATTGCTCAACTATTCGAATTGTTAATGGGGCGTAAAAACTGTGGACGTAACTTATGTCCTTTGGTGAGACTTCTACTACTTCGTCAACGGTTAAGTTAAGGGTCTGAAAGAAAAGATATAATTAAAAGTATTGTAGAGAAATTAAGTTTTTTTTTTACCTTTCTGAGAACAGCATACGTCCGGGACTCTGTTTGGGCCCTCAGTAGTCCCGATTTCTCTAAATTGCTGATCGTTAAAAGTGTTTGTATTCCGTAGACATGGACAAGCTCTCTCTTGTAATAGTCTAAGATCTTCAACAATACAAAAATGTTTAATAAATTACCCAAAAGTCTTTTAAGTTTGTTACCTTTGGTTTCAGTCCAGAGGCTGCAATGCATTGGATACAAATCAATCGGATGACAGTCTGAAAATCTGATTTTTTCGCAATCAGATCCTCAATGTATCCGCTCGGTTTATCGATATCTGAACAGACCATAAACTCCTGTTCTGCGGCTAAATCGTCCAAAAAATCGTATGAATCAGTAACTTCCTTGATCATCTCTGCAATTGTGTAGTGTGTAGCAACCGACTGCTTCTTGGCAAGCATGTTGGGAAGTCGCTCTACAAACTTCTTCATGTCCTGCACCGACTTTTCTTTGTGTCGTTCATCCAACTGGGAGCTGATAGATTTAGCATGACGTGATAGGATGCTACCAACCTCGTTAAAATTTTTATCTCGCAATTCTGCATACAGCTCTTCCCCTGAGTTTAGAATAATAGTTTTCTTTTCCGGAGAGGCGATAGCCTGGAAGCCTTCATCACTGGGCTTTGCAAATCTTTCCCCCGGAAAATGTGCTGTAGTTTGGTTAATACCGTACACCTCATCAATTAACCCTTCGTAAGTGAGCTGAGTAGCCAAAACACTCATTAAATCGATGGATCTATCCAGGATAATCATTTGATCAATAGCTCCCTTGTCTGAGTTGAACATTGAGCGCTCCTCACGCCCCATGGTCTTAGCATACTCCCAGACCTTAGAGGCGAAATTACCCTTCCCGTAAATTTTAGGGATTCGACCGTAAAGCTTTTGGAGGTTTACTAGACCACAAGCAGCCTCATAAAGGCATGCCGGATCTCCTTCCACAACGAGCTCCTTGTAGGAGTTTCCCAGCTCCATAGAAAGTAGGTCCTTATCCACCGGAAAGAAATGGCACTGGAATTCCCCAACATTTGTAAAACTTCCATAGACACCCCTCATCTGGAGGTGCTTTACACAGAGCTGAGACTTTTTTGGAAGGAAGTATAAATGATACTCCTTCTGAATACCCTTGCGTCGGTCACCACTAGTTTCGCTGTGAATATTCTCCGCTATGCGATCCATGAGATTGAGATTAGCCCTAGTAATAAAAATAATATTTTTCACGTCCAATGGGGGCAAAGCACCCGCTCGCAAAGGTAAATTTTTAATCACATTATTCTCCTTTAAGAAAGTGTGTTTGGCGATTAGACCAACCGGCCCTGAAAGCGTGTCGTCCCATACAATTGCTTTGGTACCATCGCACTTTTCTATGATTTCTAGGAGCTCCTTGCTCGCTGCCTCTTGTAGCAACGATAGATTTACTCGCCAGCCTGATAAATGCGGAAACATTTCGAAAACTATTGCGGATATTACTCCTTAGTTATGGATTTTAATCTGAGAAAAATTAAAGGATTGCATGGATTTAATTGAGATAATTTTGTAAGATTTGATAATTCAGCTTTATCGACATACTTTCTGTAATTGAAAATAATCACAAAAAATACTGCTTTGTAGGCGTTTTCGGCCGGAATTTGCTATGGAACTTCCCACACCCTAAGCGTTAAAATAAACAATCAGTGACAATTCTATTCCACTGACAGAAAACAGCTGATACGCCTCCTCCTATGGATGGTCGGATAGTAGCATACAAAATTAATTCGTTACTTAACATTCATTTGCTGAATCTGCAAATTCTTATTTCACACTTTAGAATTTTTTCTTTATAAATGAAATGAATATTAAAATTTTCTTAATGTCTTTCAATAAAACTATTTACTTTAAGCACTTTCCGATTTTAAATCTTCTGCGAGCATTGCAATAAACAAAACAATTTTTGTTACAAATTTTAAATTAATTTCGGTACAAGAGTAACGTAATAAAGCACATCAACTGATTTAGTTTCATTTAATTCGTTTATTAGAGAAAATATAAGAGAAAATATATACAGAAAGACGACTTTTAGTAGAAGAATGGGAAACACTTATCGCTTATTTCACCTAGCTAAATCCAATCTTTAGTATTAAATAGCATCATACCCTTCAGGGCTCGCTGTCGTTAAGTCGCTCGGTCTGGCTTTGCAGCCATTTTGAAGGAATCTCACTCCATCCTGTGAAGGAAAAAAAAGAAATATTAGATGTATTATTGAAGACGCTAGCAACGAGCAGTTTATTTAGAATTCTTCTATCTCTGTTTTGTAAATGCTGTCCCAAGGTGCTGCATGAGCTCCGAATACAAGCTCTTTTCAAAAACAGAAGTTATAAACGCATGTCATGGGACCCAAAACATACCCGAGGAATGGAATATTATAAACTGAGCAATGAAAAATAAACTAGTTTTCGCTTAATAGTTGCTTTTCAATAACATGAATTTCCTCGGCTTACAAATGGTGCTACTCTATTTTTATATCTGAATGTGTTAAATAACGAAAAATAAAAAAATACACATATAAAGTTAAAACTGTTTATGACGACATCGTTTAGAACAACATACCGGTTATATTGACCAAAATCATCGGTCCCACCTGAATAGAAATTACTTTGTACCTCGAAAACATCACCGGTTGCTACGACTATCGGTTTTTACGACCAAATATGAGTAGTCCCTTTAATGTCATTAAAACAAATTTTAACTGTAAAGACAATTCGGTGCTAACAAATTTCTCAAGACTAGAAGAACAGCTACTTGATCAAAATTTGTTAAAAACTTAAAACTGTGCTAAAACTTCGTTTTTGTTCCAAAGCCAAATACGTAAGTAGCAGAAAATATAAATTGGGAACAAAATGCAAAAATACAATCTACTTAAAATTAGGATTCAAATAGGCATTCATTAGTTCAATTTATTTAGTGTATTAATTACTCGAAATTAGCGAGACTTCACTGTGCTTCATAAAAGAATAAAATAAGTTCCCATGAATAATTGAGTCATAAAAATATGACCTCGCATTGATAATCCGCTTCTCTTTGCGCACATTGGAGCTAGTTGTTGAAACTGCTTCATTTCAGAGCGCATGCTGAAAATAAAAGGAAATTACTTACCCTAATGAGAGCAGGAAAGTCCCTCCAGAAGTCCAAGTTGGGAAGGACTTCTATTCCTCGAGCTCCAAGCATGAAGTACCTCACGGCGACCCCCATCCCAAGGTAGGCGAAGACGCAAGTGAAGAAGATAATGACTAGGACGGAACCCGTGCTGTAAGGGTGCTCTTTGGGATGGGGCGCATCGCAGGCGTACTGAAGCGTCAGGGCGAACGACTGGAAAAGAAAAGTTTTAGCACTTCCCCGTAAGTCCAGGCAATTGCTTCCCCCTCACCCCGTTCTTCAGATCATGCGGAGTACTCGACTTGTTGGACGTGTTTACAAACTCGCAGCATAGCACCATGTGAAGGGATCCATTGCTCGGGGCCCCTCGCACCTGTGCGCTGCTTGCCTCAACCAGGGAAGTCCCATTTGGAGGTTTGGAAGTAGTTGTTGGGGGCCTGGCCGCCTCACAGAGGTCCAAATGAGTATCATTTCGCAGAATCTCTCCGAAGGGCCTCAACACGTCCGCCGCTGAATTGATCGTTTCATATGATGCAACACACTTACAAATCGCCTGAATAGTGCACTCATCGCAATTTACGTTGTTTAAAACCGTTAAAATAAGAAAAGCTAGGCCCCAGGCACCACCTATCCGCTCAATTCGCTTCATGACTTTTGATTTGATAGCGGTGGGCTGCAAACATCTGCAAGTAAAATTGGACAGCTGCTGAATTTTCCCCTCTGAAGAACATGATACTTCAGATCTTTTAAATTAAAATGTTTTTCGTGCAAAATTTATAACAGAACCCCATATATGCCTATTTATATATCACAAAAATAAGTGAAAAAGTTTTCCAGAAATCTCAAAAGAACTAAATACATTCGTATTAAGCATAAAAGGCAAAAACTTTTTAATTATCCTATCCGTCAACATGAAAAGTTATAAGCAACCCTCAAATGGGTGAATAGAAAGAAGAAGCAACGACTTGATTTTTGGCGTTTTCGCTTCAAGTTTAGTCGGGCTATGTGAGATTGAATTTTCCTCAATATCCTTACCGCAACGTTCGCTCCATGTTTATAAACTGTATTGAGAGTTGAATTGCGTGTAAAATTACATTAAGTGAGAATTTTCAATCGTGCAATCCTGCTAAATTCTGTGCAAACTTTCTGTAAAGTAAATGTCCACAAAAGAGAGTAATTTGTTCAGTTCAATTTTTGTTAAATTTTGCGTGTAGTTTTGAGTGTTTCTAAAGACTAATTACATCTGTGGATTGTTTTCATTAAATGGAGGTTAGTCGCTGTATATTTAATTCGTCACTAGCAATTTTCACCAAAGTTTTGCTTGCCGCGGGCCGCCATTATGCACCATCGCCAATATGTCGGTATTGCTTTTTTTGCGAGTGCGAGAACTGAATTCCAACACAGAACTTCCGAAGTAATTTGCAAATGATGCAAAATTGCTAGGGAAATGAGAATGTCGGGTTTGTCGCGGCTATTTGAATTTGGCAGAATGTTCTTGAGTTTACTACTATTTTATTTTTAAGTCTACTTGGACGATTTAAAAAGACCAGTTGGAGTCTACTGAAGTAAACTGCCTTCCTTATGCTGAGTACTGAAAATTGTGGGATCGGTTCATTCCTAAAGAAGTTTGCACAAGCAAACAGTACTAAAGTAAATCGAGGGAAAAAGGGTTTTTGTCAAACGATGAACTTATTCAGTGTCTGGCTTTCATACAATTGTCTGGTCCGTGGTTTTTAACTCGGGGTCAACTGGAGAGCTGTGAAAAAGAAAACAGCGAATTTCCTTTTCTTAATTGCTTTCCATTTTATTGTTTGAAGCCATGAAAAACCTTAAGCACAGCGCAGCATGCACTATAATCAAGACGGTTTTTAGACAGTATTGTCTTTGACTTAATAATTGTAAAAATATGCAGTTTTGTCTAGAATGCTGCACACACACGAATCTAGACGTCTCGGCTAAGGCTGGCAGCTTCCACTGGATGTATTTTTTAATAAAGACGAATGTTTGCAAATAAATTTTACTTTATTAGGTACATATATCCTTTTAATGTATTTTAATTAAACTTAACATGTTGGCGTTAAATTTATTTCAGATTGCGACAAACAAGATTTGTATTTTTATACCTATTTTTAAGTAAAACAAAAAATTCTTTTTAGAACTAAAAGTAAAAAATTGTGAAAATTCATTACAATTTCGGAATGCTTACTCCACGACTGAGGAGGCTAGAAACTACGAATTTATTGTTAAACTAGCTGTGCGTTATCTGTCAGTCAATCAGAGTTTTATTAAGCAGATTTACTAATTTAAGAAACATTTCTATATTATGAAGGCCCAGTGCAGACCAGCGGTAAAATTCTTCGTATACTTATTAAAACCTAATCGCATAGATTATACTGTTCACACTTGTGCAAATTGCTTTATCCGCAATATGTTAGCTGCTAAAATAATTCGTGTGATTGATATCTAAAATACCCGATTCGGTGATAAAAAGTTGTTTTATAGATTAATTAATTCTTTTGGTTTTTGAAAGAAATTTCCTAAATTAACCTAATTAATCGATTAGTGTAACATTGGCTTATTCGAATCCCTCCTTATTTTCAGACAATCAGGCAGCTTTGAACACTTAGTATCTGAAAAAATCATTGATTTCTATTGGAGGTAAGTGAAATAATTTACAAGCACTATTAGGTTAAGGAGGATTGGTTATGTAGTTTATTATTTAAATAAAATTCACAAATTCATAAGATTGATTTCATATTATTTACGAATAAGAAGTTACTTTTCCAATTCATTTATTCTCTCATAATATATTGCTCGAGCCAATGTGTTTCGGTTAGGCAAAAAAGTATAAAGTATTAAAATTTGCTGAAAAATAATAAAAATGTTGGAAAATTTGTTATTGAAATACGTTGAATGAACGAACTAACTTAGGTAACTGAAGGTACTGAAATTCTGTTTTATCCAAAATAACGATTGTTAATAAGAAATTCACTTTTTGGCCGAAAACCAACGTTTATTTTTTTGTTAATGTTAATAAAAAAATTATCATTCGTTTATTCCATGCAAAGTTTCAAGTTAATTGAATAATTAGTTTTGAAGTAATCGTGCTCATTTATTTAAAAATTCCAGTTTTAAGAAAAACGCGTTTAATGTTTCGTGTAGGACATATTCCTGTAGCGCTCAGGTCAATATAAAATCTTAAACATGTTTTCGAGAACTTGCAGTTTATTAAAATTCAAAATATTTTTCGGATTTCGTGACTAAGGATATTGTCTTCATTCATAATCGCCCGAACATAAAAAAAAAGGCTTGGTAGATCCAAAAGACTATTTTTTTTCTTTCATAAGAAAACTAATACATTATTACCATTATCTTGAAGTAGTTACAAATTGTGAATTTTATTAAAATAAACATTCCCCAATAGAAAAGCACACTCTACTAAAGATGGTGAACAGGGAAACATTTCTTACGCCTTAATTTTAAAAGCTATCGCTGCTATGCTAACCTAATTTACTTGGTAACTTTAAGTTTCTTTTAATTTCTGCATTCCTCGTTTCTTTTGTTTCGAAACATTTTTCAGATGTCACAGATGACTGAAGTGTCTGAGAAATGTGACCTTCAACAGTTAGAAGAATATCTCAGGCAATACAAAGAATGTGGGGATTTCATACTGAAATCCTATGAAGAAGTGAAGAAAAAATGTGCCGACACAGTGGTGATAGAGGACAGATTATCAGAGAATTATAAGTCCTCAATTCGTCATACGGTAAAGCTATTCAAAGATGTGTTTAAAGAAACTGTGAAGAAGGTCCATGAATTGGAAGAAAATGCCGTGAAGAAAGTTTTAAAAGAATTAAAACGTAAAAATAAGACTTCAAATGTTATTGAGAATAAGGATGATAATACTGGCCAGGAATTATTGAATGGGCAAAAAGATTCTGAAAGCAGCGATGCTGAAAATACTAATGGTATTGAGCCCAATAAACAATTTATTAATGTTAATGAACCCATTACTAATATAAATGAAGCTACTAGTAACACAAGTGACCAACCTGCATGTGAAAATACAGAAATTAGGCCAAAAAGTGCCGTGGGCTTCATTAAAAATGAAAATGAAAATAGTAACTCCTCTAATTGCGATAAAGATTCAGTTCAAAAAGAGTCTAAAGGAACAATCCGTTTGGTATCTTTAGAAAAGCTACTTGATCCTAATATTGCTGCTTTTCACAAATTAATTGACACTCCTCGGACACAACCAAAAAGAAACGTAGTTCTGAATAGCAGTGTGATAATTTTGGATAGTGATGAAGAAATACCTGTTTCGACTTCTACAAAATGTAGGAAGTATAATGGCGCCATTGTTCAGAAAAGCCGCTTAATCAATTCCAAATTAAAGAAGGTGCGTGTGCGCTTGAAACCTAGCAATCTTATACAAAGAATGGTTAAAGACAAGAAGTCTAAAGTTAAATTAACTGACGAAGTTGTAAAGCACATGCATGGTTCTGTTTCTGAAGAAGCTTTTACGAGAGCCACAGCAGAATGCGAACGGAAAAAGGATAAAAGTAGGGATAGTGTAAGATTTGAATTTTTGGATTTAAGTAAGGGTCTTAATTAATTTGCTTGTGTTTTACAGTTAAAGGAGCTACGCAAGCGCCGAGCAGAACAACGGGATCTCTTACTTTCTTATTCGTCGGATTCAGACGACGAAAACAGCGATGGGAGGAAAAATCTGAATGTAAAGGCGAATTGCTCTAATTTGTTTTTTTTCCTAATCTCTTTGGTTTTGTACTATTCTTTCGTTGCTTATGTTACGTTTTGCCGGTATTTTGCTTTGATTTATTTACACTTTTTTAGTCAGCTTGGAAGATGTGGATGTTGTTTTCTGTCCCTTCCCATTCGGGAAATCTCATATTTTTCCCGCTGTTTTCCTTTCTAGAATTCTGGTAGTAGGAAATCAAAGAAGAGAAGGAATTCGAGTGACAGCACAATGGTATCGAAAGGTTCTGCAGCAGCGGTTAGTTCCTCAAGAAATCGGAAATCTGCTCATAAGGATGATTCGTCAAGCTCTTCCTCTGAAGAGGTGAGTGTTGCAACTTTGGTAAGTGTATTCTTATTTAATATAATGTGAAATTTATTTTACTTTAAACGCGATCCTAGGCCAAAAAAATTAATGAACCAAAAGACGAGGGCTCCAATAGTAGCGACAGTGATACAGTTCGCAAGAAGGGATCAGGAAGTAAATCGGCTAGAAGTGACTGCTCAGAAAAGACTAAGGTTTGAATTATTGACCTCGTTCAGCTGATTGAAGGTTGGTTGTTTTAGAACCATTTGGAATCTGAAGATGGAAGGAAATATTAATAATAATATCCAAAGTGCCTAGATAATTTTTAACCTTCTTGGTTCTAATTTATTAGTGAAGGGAAAATTTAGTTCTACAGTAATTCCTCACCACATGTGCTAAGTGCACTCGTAATTGATCCAAAAGAATTTCAGGGTCGCTGATACCTATGTTCTCAAAATTTAGATAGAAAAAATCATCGTAAAATCGAATTGGCTTAGCCTCCAGATCAGCAAAAGTTTTCTTTTGAAAGTGAAGTTTTCCAATTATTTGATAAATTTTTTTTTTTTTTTTTTTAATAAAACTATACTTCGATGTTACTAAGCCTATATGTAACTTTTATTTGAATTAAAACCGGTTTATCAATATATGTATATATGTACATATATATTATATAAAGCCCTAAAGGATAAAGGTGTTGGGCCAAACATCGCTTAGCATATTTACTTCCAACCTATTGAGATCAACAAATGTCAAAAAATGAAGATAAATTTGATTTTTAATAATTTTGTTTTTTCGATCGGCTACTCTCCCAAAAAAAGTGGAAATTTAATTTGACTCAAACCGATCTTTTCTTTCATATATGAAATATAGGATAAATCTGAGAAAAGTAAATTTGTCAAAAGATGGATAAAACAATGCTCACTCTGAAAGCAAGATAAATACATAAGTTTTAAAGTAATCTACACAAAAAACCTCCTTGACATAAAAAGAAAGAGTAATTAGAGAAGCCCTCAATTAACTGAGCGAGTTAAAAATTTAATAAAGATGAGACTAATTTTTAATTTTTTTAACAGAGCCGAGATAAAAAATCTTCAGCGCTTGATTCATCAGACGAGGAGAATGACACTGCCAATGTAAAAGTAAAAAAATAAGCTTAATTGTTTTAATGAATCTAAACTTAGACACCCTTCTATAGAAAAAGCAAACTTCGGAGACTAATTCAGATCACGACTATGTCCATTCTGATGAAGACAGCTCTGACAAAGAGTCTAAGAAGGCTAAGGATTCCGATGCAGATTCAAATAAGAAGAACTCTAGTGACAGTGATATTGCAATATCGCGGAAGAAAAGAAAGAAATCAGTATCAGCTTCTGGTTCTGAATCGTACAAAAATTCCGAAGATGATAAAAAAGACAGCAGTAGTAGCGAAAAAAAAGTTAAAAGGAGGAAGAGGATTCGCAAGGCAGATGGAAGTGATTCAAGCGGTTCTGATAAGGATAGTCCAAGTAAAACAAGGAAAAATATCCGAAAAGTTATGAAATCAAAGGATCTCCTCGATGATACCAAAAGGGCGACCAAGGAGGAAGAGGAACGTAAAAAAAGGATAGAGGAACGCCAGAAATTAGTAAGATTTCTTTTCCCCTTATTGTTTGTTTTAATATGAAACGTTTTTAGTACAATCAAATCTACGAAAAACCAGAAAATGTTTCGCTGAACGAACTGGTTCTAGACTTTGATGAAGAAACAAAGAAACCTCTGCTTTCTGTTGATGAGGGTATTCTCAAGCAATTGAAACCTCATCAGGCAGCTGGGGTAAAATTTATGTGGGATGCTTGTTTTGAAACATTGCAAGACACTAAGAAGAAACCTGGTTCAGGATGTATCTTAGCTCATTGTATGGGTTTGGGTAAAACCCTCCAAGTAGTTACCTTAACCCACACTTTACTCACACATAGCAACAAAACAAAAGTCGAGCGGGTACTCGTCATAACACCATTGAGCACTTTGAATAATTGGGCGAAGGAATTCGTGCAGTGGATGAAATTCTCCAAAAATAGAAACATTGAAATTTATGACATGTCTAGGTTTGTCTTTAAAAAAAATTTCTTTTTAAGCTGATTTTTCGTATTCTAAAATTAAAAATTTAGGTGGAAAGACAAACTAATGCGTGTGCACAAAATCAAGGAATGGTTTGAAGAAGGCGGGGTCTGTGTCTTAGGATACGACATGTATCGTATTATGACCAACCCGAAATCTACGACCATAAAAAAAAAGCAAAGGGAGGTACTCCAAAAATGTCTGGTTGATCCAGGCCCCGATTTGGTTGTTTGTGATGAAGGTCACTTGCTTAAAAATGAAAAGACTAGCCTCAGCCAAGCTGTAAACAGA
Source organism: Eutolmus rufibarbis (assembly GCA_963920795.1). Classification (NCBI taxonomy): domain Eukaryota; kingdom Metazoa; phylum Arthropoda; class Insecta; order Diptera; family Asilidae; genus Eutolmus; species Eutolmus rufibarbis. Next base: position 44,737,220 of record OY987206.1, read on the forward strand.
TTGAGAACTTTAAGACGAATTGTTCTAACCGGGACTCCTTTGCAGAATAATCTTAAAGAATGTTAGTTTCTCAGATGAGATAAAGGATAAATTCTAAGTAATTTTTTTTTCGTAGATTATTGTATGATTCAATTTATTAAGCCAAACCTGTTGGGTACGTATAAGGAGTACCTAAACCGCTTCGTTAATCCAATCATGAACGGTCAATACACGGACTCAACAGCTCGAGATATCCAGCTAATGAAGCATCGATCACATGTGCTGCACAAACTTCTCGAGGGATGTATTCAGCGCAGAGATTACTCAGTTTTAGCCCCCTACTTACCGCCAAAGCACGAATTTGTAGTTTTCATAACACTCACCGAGATGCAGAAGAAGCTCTATGAGTTCTACATGACCACCCAAAGGGATGTGATCACAGAGACTAAATATGGTGGAAAAGGTGCTATGTTATTTCAAGACTTTCAGAACCTTCGCAGAATTTGGACCCATCCAATGTGTCTGCGGGTAAATAGCGATAGCGTTATAAGAAAGAGGGTATGTTATTTTTAGTTTCCCTTGTTGAAAAATTATACAATAGATTGTTTTTGCAGTTAGCTAAAGATTATTCCGATTCAGAGGCATCTTTAAGGGATTTTGTAGTCGAAGAAAGTGACACAACAACAAGTTCCTCAAGTTCTTCTTCAAAATCATCGGACTCCGAATGTGATGACGTTGAAGAGAAAAAACCGAAACCAGGAACGCGAAGAACCCGGGGGAATCCAGGTAATGGAACTTTTTCAGCCGATAAGAACAACACCGCATCAAAAGTGGAATTAAACAAATTTTAATATAAAATTTCAATTACTTTCAGGGGCAGAAACAAGTGATTTAGAAATTCCTGAAGATGAGGAAAAGCCTGATCCCTCAGAATGGTGGAAACAAATTTGTCCCGAAGAAGAACTGACTAATATTAACCATTCCCCTAAGTTGCTACTCCTCATGGAAATTCTTACAAGTTGTGAAGCGATCGGCGATAAAATATTACTTTTCTCTCAGTCGCTCCAATCCCTTGATGTTATTGAGAACTTCTTAGCATTAATTGATAGTAAAACACAAGGTGAAGAGATTGAAGGTGATGTAGGGGATTACCGAGGTTCCTGGCAACCCGGTGTTGATTATTTCCGACTCGATGGTTCGAGTACAGTGGAAAATCGTGAGGCGATGTGTAAAAATTTTAATAATAAAAAAAACGTGAGAGGAAGACTATTCCTTATTTCGACCCGTGCGGGAAGTCTGGGAATTAATTTGGTTGCAGCTAATCGAGTTATTATATTTGATGTGTCTTGGAATCCCTCCCATGATACACAAAGTATATTTCGAGTATACCGATTCGGACAGGATAAACCTTGTTATATTTATCGTTTTATTTCGCTGGTAAGTCTATAGGGATAGGTTTAAAATGTATGTAACATTTTGTTATAATATAGGGAACTATGGAACAAAAAGTATATGAACGGCAAGTCGCCAAGCAAGCTACTGCAAAGCGAGTTGTCGATGAACAACAAATTGGGCGACATTACAATCAGAACGATCTACTGGAACTTTATAAATACGAATTGGAGCCGACGACTCCACGAGAAACTCCGGCTCTTCCTAAAGATAGACTTTTCGCCGATCTTCTGGCGAAATGTGAGAAGGTATGTTGCAATGAACCGATTCAGAATTTTCCTTATAACTTTCTCGTTCATATCGACTTTAAATTTAATTTTATTCTCCCAGCTTATTCATAAGTACCACGAGCACGATTCTCTTCTTGAAAGCGAAGAAAGTGAAAATCTTACTGAAGAGGAACGAAAAGCTGCTTGGGCAGAATATCAAGCAGAAAAGGAGCGCCCAGCGCAACAGTATGTTGCCTATAATCGAGCCGCTTATGGAAATCCCAACGGCCCTGTGACGTCAAACAAAGTTTTCGGAATACGGACAGACATTCTGCTTAAATTACTTAACGTAATGGTCCGGCGGGATCATCCAGCTCTTAATGAATCAGAAATTTTCCGAATGGTCCCTGTCTATCTGCAGCGGCTGTATGCGCAGATGAATAACAGCGATGTCTCGGTAAGTCTAACGCTAAATATTATTGGACATGTTCAATGGAACTATTTTTTTTTTTATTTATATTAACATTTATCAAATTCTGATGACTACTACAAGTGTAAAATTTATCATTTTGAAGCTGATTTACTTTATTTAAATACAAAGTATAATTAAAAAAATAATTAATAATGCAAAAATTCATTAGTCAATAAAACTCGTGAAAAGCGCTGATATATTTACTCTAAACTTTGTTTTGCTTCTAAGTATAAACCTGACCTAGAAATGTTTATTAGCTTTTATTATACTATACAAATGCAAGGCGTGTATAATTTATAAAATAACAGAATATTTAAAATAAAATGTATTATTGTTGTTGAGATTTTAAGATACGCATAATTTAAGTGAAAAAGGTTCATACTCATAGTTAGAGATTTTCTCGTGCTGTAATGTTTTTCTAACCATGATATTTCCTCAGATGTACCAGGAACTGCTGAAGCTTCACACTCAACTGGAAGCTCCACAAGCATACTTGGCGAATCCGTACATGATGGGAATCAACCCCATGGCTTTCATGGCTCATCAACAGGCTCCCCACCAACAGGTATTAATCAGAAATAAAATTAGTAAAGATTAAATATTTACCATGCCCTTTACCTTAGTATATCAACCAGCCGACGCAAGGCAACTCTTCCCATGTATATGAAATCGATTAATGTAATTTCGAACATCAGTGAGCTGTGATACACCTCATCTCAATCCTGTAGATTTCTTCTCGGGATTTCGTGGTTATCTCTAATTTATTTTGTGTTTTACGTTCAAGTAGAAACATACTTTGCAGAAGTTTTTTTTACATTTTTTGTCTCTTTTATATGAACATCACTAAAATGAAGAACCGTAAACGTATTACAGGCAATTTTAGAAACATTCACAAATTGTGGTATATGTTTGCTTATTCTTACTTTTAAGGGTATATTTAAGTCTTCTTGGCACAATAAAGTGTTAGCAAAATTCATTTTATCCACTTAATAATTTCCTTTTACTCCTTCATTTTGGAAATGATTACTCTGAATTTATATTTCTTTTTGCAATTCTTGCAAATTTGGAAAAACAATTAGATTAAAATTTTTAATTTGACATTTAACGAAAGAAGAGTGTAGAAAAATTCAATGGATGAATTGGTAAGCAAATTAACCGAAGAAAAATAATGCAAAATATTTAGATTTTATAATCAGAAATAGGTGGAGCAGAAGATTAAGCAATTTCTTCAATTTATACCCTTTAAGGTCTTGAATTGATGAAATGTGGAATTTGCTATGATACAAATGACGAATCCCATTTAACTTATTAGTTTAGTTAGTTATTAAACCTACCTACAAATTTATCAGTGAATTGAATCTTCAAAACTTGTCTTTAGAAAAATGGGCACGAAAAAGCTAAAATCCATAATTCAACCTGATGCTGGAAGTTTTGTTCAAACAATTAAAAATTTATTGCAATGAAAAACTCTCGTTGCGATAATAATATCAGTATCATAAGAAAACCACTCCTTCAGTTAAAATGAACAATAAAACACGAACAAAACGCATTCTTCGCTTTAAAAAAATTGTCCAAATGAAAACCATAATTATAAAAATCAATTTTTATTTTTATACAATTTGATACAATCAGTGTTTAGTGTGGGATATCGGGAATAAGAATACAATTTAAGTGAAATTTTAACAATAATCCTAGTCGCTGAAGAAACGTACCAATGTAGAAAAGGACTTAAGCACTAGAACCTAAACGCTGCCCAGGGATAACCTAAGTTTAAAGATAATTTCTCTCTAAGATTACCATAAAATATACAAACACAAGAAAGCAACAATAAAAATATCTTAGAAGTACCTATTGCATCAATTGTTAAGTTCCGCTCTATCTAGCAAACAAACACGAAAAAATAATAAGACTCGAATTAACGTCGAAGGGGATAAGTGAGAACCCGTTTCGCAGCAGTGAATTCTTAAAAAAGTAGAGAGGATTCAAGCACTGGAAATAGGATTTTAGCTGAAGTGAAGTGTGTTTGATGTTTTTCACATAAAGCATTTTTGTTTTGTTCTGGGAAGTCTGTAGGGGCTAATTAATGGTTAGAAGGACCCTATATGTTTAAGCTGGGTGCAACCCATCTTTTGAAAATTTCATCGATTTTTATATTTCATTTTTTGTTTTTTAATATTACACAAGTATCCGTGAGAAAATAATCTTTTCCTTGCGATTAGAAGTCACACTATCAAGATTCATAATTCAACTTAGTATAATATGAAAGCGTACATAATTCGCTAATTTGTATTTATGAACTCACCCCTTTTTTAGTTGGCTCAATATGAGTTAGTTTTCACACACGGGTCATTTTACTTTGAGTTCATAATTTTCATTGAACCAATTCTAGCCTGTTTGAGACCTTTCACAGGAAGTTAAGGGTTACGTATCAAACATGTACTAAAATAAGCAAAAATAACTCCGTGAATCTGCGCCCATTCTATTTTTAAATATTTTATCTGTATAATCTTTAAAGAAATCGGGGCACGGTACACTATTACCAGATAACAAGAAAAACTTTCCGCCAAATCAGTAATCGGATATTTCGGTTAAAGTGTATAGGGTAATTTTACTTGCAAAGAAACCGGCCAAGCGAATTTCGTTTTTATTGCGACGATCCCATCCTAATAACACCACTGAGCTTGACTTTTAATTCAGACCTTGGTTGATTAACTTTGAAATTGAGAGGATACTCATTAAGCAAACGAAAGGAAAGTCATAGCATAGCATAGCAGGTGAATTTCTAAAAGCAGCCGTAGTACCGAGAAAGATGAAGACAATTTTAAACCTTCAAAGATATTTCGCGTATTTTCGAGCGGATCTATGTATGTAGATATGTTAAGGTTCGTATGGTCGAATCAAAGTAGACCGGGCAGACTAGACCTAACAAAACTACACTGGATCATTTGTATAAACGTGGATAGTAATATTTGTGGTCTCTGTTAAACATTTTCTTCCTCTTGTAGGTACGGAATTATCATGAGTCGTAATAGATTTCCATCTTCGTCATTTCCAAAAATTGAACACTTTGTCACGGATGGGTTAAATAACGCCGACTTATATCTTCCGATTGTGCCGTTAGTTCTACTTTTAAAATGCTGCTAACGATGCCGATGGTATCTGCCGTGTAGATCTCTTCTAATTAATAAACAAATTATATGAAACCTCGTTGAATGTTTAAATTTCCTCACAAATTGCCTTGACAACCCGAAATAATGCGCTTCCGTTGCACGAACTGGGCTGAACTTTCCGAATGAGAAGATATCGGATCTTTCCTCACAGTTATACACATGAAATGTACCACTTAAATTTTAAAATGTCGCCATATACTCTATAAGTTGATAGGATCACACAATTCGTTTAAATTGAGGCACATTTCTTTATTTGAAAACAGGGCGCCTTTTTTGTGGTTTTTGTTTACAAAACAACTCCCGCAACCCGATGGCTTAATCCTCCACAATTCACTCGGATACTTGTGCAATTATCACGCTCGCATTACATTTTGTTACATTAATTTATTTATTAATCACATTTATCCTCAATAACTAGTTGAGCAAATTAAAGCTGGACTAATCTTCCTTAAAATAGATTTTCATATTTTTTTTTCCATCCGCATAATTTACTGTCATCAAAGGTTTTGTTTTTCGTAAAAAATGGAATTCACGGCGCCTCGGTTGAATAATATTGCTTACGACTTCGACTTCTTAATTCTTTCATTTTTAAAATTTCTTATTTTTTCCTTTGTTATCATTTGTTCGTTACAAAATGTAAAATCGTCATATTTTTTCAAAAATATCACCAATAATAAAATGTATAAAAATTTGTAGACCTTAAAACGCTAATGTTCTTTTTTTCTCACTTTAAAATTTCGCTTCCTTTTGCCTTATAAAAATATATAAATATCCTTAAAACTTGTCTTTTTCCTAATTACAAACTAGGTGAAGTCGTTGTTGTTCTGGTTTATTTTTATTTTAACACTTCCTTCAATTCAGATGTTTTTTTTTCAATTTCATTAAAATGTCTTTTAGTTTTCGACAATAATCGTACGGCGTCAGAATGTACATTAGCAGACCCTAATAAGGTTCTCGTCTGGTCTTTGTTTTTTAATTGCATCGTAAAACTATGCTCTTAAATAGTACATTTAACTAATTCATAAAAAAAGGAATTCTAATTAATTACATATGTATCGTAGCAGCCGTGTATCGCGCTTCTCCTCTCCTCCATGTCCACTGGCTCGGGCGGTACTGGAATTAGGAATTTAAATGAATTATTAGTTATCAATAAAAGTAAAAGATAAAACAATTGAATGCATATTTTAGCGCATTTTTCAATGTGAACTTTAGCAAGATTACAAATTGGATGTGATGGTGGTTTAATGAGAAAAAACTACTACAGCAATCACTTCTACTTTATCGTTTTAAAAAAATGTTTGTATCATTTTCAATGTCGACAAAAACGAAATACAACATATTTTGTAAAGAATTTTTGCTAATTAAACATTATTTTTGCTCCTAATTATCGGACAGATAAGCAATGTCTCTGTAGCCGTGATAATTTAGTTCTGGCGCTCTGATCAGAAAATAATGCGATAGTAAACATGGGCTGCAACACTAAAGCAAGACTTATTTCTGCTGATATTAATACAATATTACAACATCTTTCTTTTTACCCTTTCGACCTGAAGAGGCACCTTCACATAATGTCATTCATTTGCTACTAATTAGCAAGCGTATTGACACGATCTCGCTTATCTCTCGGGTTAGATTTCCAAGTTTAAAGCCCTCATTAGTTGAACTTTGCCCTGTGAATGACTACGGCTGTCTAAATAAAGCCTCCCAGAATTTTAAACTTCGGACGAAGCACAGGGTGCCGTAGACCCTATATTCTATGCATTTTTCGAGGACTTGTTAATCTTCTCGAGCATCTTTTATATCGCGAATATTTTTTTGATTTTTTCATTCAGCACAATTTTTGTCTACACCGTACGACGTATCGATTAAAACAAATTATTTAATTTTTATTAATTAGAAACAGAGATCAAAAATATAGGGTATCTCATACGCGATCAAAAATATAGGGTATCTCATACTCACGTACTTTTGTTTCGAAATTTGTTGAAGCGTTTACTCTAAGGATGATCAAAAAATGTATTTGCTAAATTAATCCCTCACATATATAACACTTTAACTAAAAAAAATACCAATTTTTAGTATATTTTCAAATACCTTGACTTGGGCCGCTTTCTTACTAAAAATGTGTATTTACTTCAGGCTTCCTCAAATAGTCCGAAAGGTTAGGTGACGAGGGCGGTTCAGCCAGAGCCGAAAAATTTAGTTTAATCTGTGATCTTACACAAACTGGGGAAGGTATCAGGTAATTCAACTTGAGTCTCGTAATTGTTGTCGTATCCATAAATATTTTCCCCAAAAAGTTTGCATTTATAATATCTCTTTAACAAAACAATACTTTTACCGCACCGAATAGCTGAACTTACACAAAATTGTTGAAGAAGAAAGCAATGCAGTTGGTTGCGCAAACTTTACATAATTAAAGTCTTAATCGGATCACCATACGTAACATTATAATTCGCTAAGAACAAATCACTTAAACAAAATATGTTATGACTAGCTGAAGAGGTGCAAAACAATGTCCAAACAAATTAAATAACTCTACAGAGGGAGGGTTATCGAGTGCGATTAAATCGAAATAAATATTTCGTAATCTAAGACGTACCTTTAAATTACGAGTCTGCTTGGAAATAGAGAACAAGACACGTACGTGAAGCTTATTCAATGACTTGAGCATAGAATTCGGGCCACTCACCTGAATAAGAAGCTGCCCACTCTTGGTATGGGGATTCCTGTAAGCGTAGAGAACCCAAACGAGTGCGCTCATAACCAAGCAAATTGGTAGCATTAGTCCCAGAACAAGGCCAACATTACTCCGTTCACTGCGATCAGACGGCTTTTCCATGCTACTCTTCTCATAAATTGGGACTTCTTCCTTACCCCGAACGGTAATATCATGAGATTCTTTTTGGTACGATTCCGTACTTTCTATGGAAACTTCTTGGGTCTCTTGTCCTGAATTGTTTCCTTTTTGCCCAATCGCTGGACAATGTGAACTATCCTCGATTTGCGATCTATCACATCCTGCGGATTAGAATTAAATTTGTTTATTATTAAAACATTCTAAAACAGCAAAGCAAATTACCTTTCTGCAGCCAATCCTGCCGCTTACGATCCGTGCCTGTAGAACATTTATTCAATGCCGGACACCATGTGCACTGAAATTTCAAAAAAATAAATTTTTCTTTCATATACGATTTACTTTTAAAAAAACCTTAAATTTGGTGTCATGAGTCAAGCAAGACATGCAGTCCGTATAACCTAGACAAGTCGGCTGAGCTGATAGATAAATAATAGTCCAATTTTGAATCTCCCGACTACCAAAGTTCACTCTATGGTACTCGTAGATGGTTTTGCGTCTTGCAACTGAAAAAATATATCAATTTAAACTCAACAGAGTTGGAAAAATAAGTTTAAACTCACAGAAAACCACCTTATCGATGATATAAGCATCTGAAACACCAACTTTTACAGGGTGTTTATCGTCCTGTATTGATGCTATCAAAATGGGTACCGAAAAGTAGCAGAATACGATGTCACCGTTTTTATGAAGAGTGGTACTAAATGTGAAGCTACCGATATCTTCTCTATCCTGAAGAAATACGTTCTCCCAGATAACTGTGAATGCGGTGCCTACAGCAGTTTTACCAAATTAGTAATGCTTTTGGATGACATAATTTAAATTCAAATAGTACCATTATCTGCAAATTTAACGAATGAATCATTAGACAAACTCGTATCGAAGTTTGCCATAAGCGGAGCTATATATTGCGTTGCAGCAAGCCAGGAATGCACGTACTCTCCTGTATAAAGAAAGCCTCCTGTAGCCACTGTTACATTTCTAACAGGATGTCCGTAAAACGGAAAGTCAAAAGACAATTGCACTGTCTGAAAAATTTTTGATTTTAATAAATCTACTCCAGAAGCTAGGATCCTATTACGGTAATCGAAACGAATCGTCTAATTAGACTTCGTTTCATTTTTCGTAATAGCACCCTGTTCATTTAATATACCATAGCCCTTCTGTGTGATTTCGACAGCAAAGTATTTGCGCTAATATTCTTAAACGATGTCCAGTATTCTTTTGCCAGAGCTTCATTGACAACCATTGTACTGTTGTAGTAATGATGGTAATCCTAGAAATGCCATTTAATTCAGAAGCATTTCTTGGGCTATAAATAAAATTACTTACATTTGTAAAATTTTTGTAATTATTCTTAAGCAGATCGGTCTTGGTTGCATTTTCAGCATCAGCCACATCGATGTTGTCAATTATATCATCATCCAGTCCGGTTTTACCATCCGTAAAGGCCTTTTTTGGTGTGGATATTTTTGGTGTCTTTTGTGGAGGATTAATGGGATCAGACACGATAGCTGGCTTGGGGGTGGAAAGCTCAGGGTAATCCTTACGTTGGCCCGTTCCATTCACGCCGACGAGCGGCTTCGGTACATTGGGAACAGTTGATGCTGGAGTACTTACGGTTGTAGCAGGGATTGATGGACCTGGCGGGGCTACCGTCCCCGCAGGTGCTGCTGATGATGTACCAGGAGGCTCCTGCTTGACATCTTGTGTCTTATTCTCCTCAGAAGATATATGATCGACTTGCGTCAACGATGCATTAACATTCGTGATATTCGTATTTTGAATACTTCTATATTCCGTCATCAGCCCAGTGGCCTGACGACGTCCTCTAAATCTCACATCTGAGTAGGAACCTTTGTGCAGCTGTTCACCTTCTGGAAAGGATGCACCTTTAAACGAAAAATTAAAAAAATATTGAAGCTAAAAAACTAAATAAAGCAATTTTTTAGATAAGAAACCGACAGAAAGCAACCAAATCTAATCTTCAGACCGCAATTGCCTTATGGAAAACGAACAAAAAACTTTTAAAAAAGTGTTATCAGTTTCAATGACTCTTTTTATGCCCAAAGCCACACCGATATTTGCTTTAAATCAAACGCACACTAAAATAATAATGGTTTTTGCTTCTATCATTTTTATTTTGTAAGCAGTTACGTAAAAGCCTAGCTTCAGAACCAGAATCAAGAGGCGACAGATTATTCATTTAAAATCAGCCTTTTTTTGTTTCGTTACCGATTTCACAATAATTACAGCTTATTCGAAAGGAATCCACTTTTCATCATTCATTTATTTCGAATTTATTATTCTTCCCTAGAAATTGTATGCCATATTTTCATAAAATATCTTTATTAACTGTGCTATTTTCGTAAAATAAGGCGTCAATTTTCTTGGAGAAAATAAATTTCAAATAAACTACACCGAGAGAGATAGAAATGACTCCTCTGGAAAGCTAGTGTTAAATCTATTATCCAGAATATCTGCAAACAAATTAAGCACTCTGTGCCACCTAAAAATCCAGTTGATTTTTTTCCTTTCTTCTTTTGTTAAAAGATGCCATGAAATCTTGTATATACGAATTTTTAATGTTGGGTTTCATACTTTTTTTTAAATCATACATATTTCATAATTACAATTTGCACCCATGTTTCGAATGAAATTAAATCGAAAAGAGCTTACAAAGCTTGAATTTTAATTCCTTAATAAAATTCTCAAATTGTATAGTTTTTCCGCAAAAAACGTCAACATTTTCGATTAGATTTTTCTATCGAATTATTTTAACTACATACTCGTACTTTGGACGAAAAACTTAATTGAAGTCAAAGGTAACCGAAATGAATTTGTTACAATTTTAGGAATTTTATTAAGGAATTTCAATTAAAAAAAAACTTTACCAGCTCTTTTCGATTTCATTTCACCCGGAATACAGACTATGGGCGTTATATGTATATTATTTTATCACATTTTTTGATTCCCCACGGTGTGAAACTAAAATTATATCTTTAGAAACTAAGACAAATGAAAGAGACAGTAACATTCTTAGCTATGATCTCTTGTAGGTTTAAACACTTGTGCGGTACACTAAATATGTATTATATATTTAAATGTGATTTTTGATCATAATAAATATTAAAACCCATTGCGCTGTTAAAAACATTTCAGAAAGTTTGTGCGCCTGATAATATCTTCGTAAACTTACCTGCAAGACTTGCGTCTATCTAGATTTAATAGAAATGATGATCATATTGGTTCAATAGTTCAGCGTGTCACGTGATCATTAGATAAATTCATTTTTGATTTATTGCACTGGCAGCTTAAGACACGTAAAGTCCGTAAAATGATGACGAATTTATTTTTTCAGAACAATTAAATTTAAATTCGTCGCGTTTGAAAGTTATATTTATACAAAATTTAAAAAGAATGTTGTGTAATAGTATTCGGCAAATTAAGAATTTTATAGGCGCCCTCCATTAATATAAACTACAAAAGTTATATTATGGGTTGCATTAGCTGTGACGTGTTGCATGATCGTGGGTGAAGGTAATGTTGCATGATCGTGGATGATCAGGTAAAAAACTGTACTGTGAAAATAAAACTCGCGTTTTCTAGCGAGTAACTAGGCAAACTAGCAAATTGATGTGATTTTTGGTCAAAATGGAAATCGAGCTTTACACTTGATTTTAGAAAAAGAATCGAATTCTATTAATAAACCCTAAAATGAATGAAATAAATTTGGCTTGAATCTCCGTTGCTATTAATGCAATATGTATTAAATCCTAAAATTTCACTAAATGTTTGAAGTCGACGAAAATCATTTTTGGTTTCAAACCTCTAATTTTGTCCATATAACGAAAAATGGTATAGAGAGGACAAGGGATAATATCAGTTTCATATCGAATGTTACTCCTATATATATTTAATTAAATTTGGTAAACCGATTTGTGTATTTTCACTGTTAAAGTCAGCTTCCCTCTTTGTGACCTAACTGACCCGAATAAATTTTAAAATCAGCTATATGCCTATAAATTAAATCAAAGCAAACACTTTTATTGCAATATACTTCGTTTTAAAGTCCTGTTGTAGGTGGATAGCAAATAAGTATAAATTGTTCGTTTGGGATATTACCTTCCAAAAGAACCGATTATTTAATTTTTTATTATTCAAATCTCACATTGGGCAATTTTTGTTGTGCTGTTTATTAAATTAGTTCACATCGTGTTCCCAATTGCTGGAAACGCTTAACAAATAAAACTCCCACAGCTGGTTCTAGTGAAAGACTAATTGCCCTCACCCAGCTAACCGCGTCATTGTGAGTCAGGTCAGACGACGCAATTTCTTCTTCCGGATAGTTGAACAGTGGGTCACTCTTCAAGTCGAAACAGAGATAAACGCGCAACTTCCTGAGACTGATCCGACCTGAAGAAGATACGATTCACTGATTTGGTCATCCCTCAGAATAGACAACAATTTGCAATAAAGCGGACCACATCGACTCAAGGAGGGGCGCAAGGCAAGATAATAAGATTTCTCTAAATAATTAATTTATCGGTTTATTAGAGCAACTCATCGACAAGGTGATAAGGCCTAGGCCGGGGAACCACGCACCAAAGCGTGGGACTTCCTTCGTCCAGGCAGGGACGTGAATTTCTAATGAGGGACTTATTGATCTTTTGTGGCTTATCATCCCAGCACCAATTGCTTCGCTAAAATCGATACGAATCAAAGTTTAACAAGAGCCTTAACAAGTGTTTAAAAACAAAGCATATGGTGCCTGTGGGTGCCCTTGCCCGCTCGTTAAGCGAGTCAGCGAGCATCAACTTCGCGGTCGTCCCGAGCCCGCTGCTGCTGCGCTTCATTCGGACAAAATCAATCGCATTTGCATTTTCGAATTCTCAAATTGCTAATGAGTCGCAATAGTGCTGCATCAATTCGCCCTCGAATAGAACCGCGCCACCCGGTGGTCGATCAAATTTGGCGAGTTGTTTTGTTGTGGCACCGCAGCACCCAGAGCAGAGGCCAGGGTTTCGGACAGGCTTTTTTTTTGCATGGCGCGCAATTCGCAAACCGCCTTCTCAAAAAGGGGAGTAGGAGAAAGGGTAGAGAACACGAAATCGCTGTAGAGCCTCTGCTCCTTGCCAGGCCTTCGTTCTACGGAGAACACGGAAAACCTGCTCGGTAATTACATTAAGAGGTGTCGGGCCGGAGCAGGCAGTGGCGATGAGGCAGGTAGAACCCGTTTCCCACCACCTTTTCTCAACCGGGGCCGGCTATCAAATGCTAAAAATATAGAAATATACAATCGCTAGCCCTTTGCGGAAATGCGGCTGCGATTAACTGCCCGTTTACTTTTTCCATGGTTTTCCACTGGATCACCTTCGTTATATAACATATGGGCCGACGAAATGGGGCCCACTCTTTGAGGTCACTCTTAGCGTGTGTCCCTACTGCTGTGGGGCTTCGTGCGTTTAAGGGAGGTGAAACGCCCGGACAGGACTAGAGGATGAGATGAATGCGCGCTGTTTTTGCTTTATTGAATTACTTCCTAGAGGGATCACCTACGCACTTCTGGGCAAGACACAAGCCCGACCAGCTGTGTCTTGAGCTGTGCGGGGCTAAGCGACCTATTGATGAAATATGAATGAACCGTAAAACTGCTCTGCTCCAATGAATTTGAATGTTACGCGATGTCAGTTGTTTGTGAATTTTGATCGATGATAATGACCGGACTTCGACGATAACTCTGCTACTCCAGCAGCTCCTCGGAGATTTCCACTATCTGGCGAGCCAGCTTATGCACTTCTGGTTTTAAAAATAACAAAAATACTGGAAGCACCGGGGGCTGCTGGGGCAGCGGCGCGGTAGTGCTGGTCGAGTGGACTAGCAACATCGCTGGTATTAGCGGGATTTTTGGAATCTTAAAAAAACCCCATGAGTGGCACTTGTTTTCGTGGAAAAAGACACCAGGCCACCATCTCGGTCGCCCCGACAATTGTTATTTTGCAGCAGAAGCATCTTCTCCGAAATTTGGACCATTGATGAGCTCGTCCCGTCCACCCGTCGTCGAGCGAGCCCCTCCGCTGCGATAATTAGAAATGCAATTAACCGTGGCGTACTCTGAGCACATTGATCTAACGTTCTTCGGTAATTAGCACAGTTTCTCGCAATCCAGATCGAGGGGGATTTTGCGCTTATTATAATCGCTGGACAAATGGAACAAGAAAAAAATCATTTTGCTGCTGCTCAGACAGAGCTCGTCGTGTTCGGCGCAATGACAGCGAACCCGTTTTTAAACACCTTCGGGATTTTTCCATTTTTTCTTGTTTGCGGGCCCGTCCGATTCGCACAGTCCCTCGCGAGAGATATTCTTAAGAGAAAGCTTTTATTATTTAAGCAGTCGCAGCACTTCGAATGGAAATCTCAAGATGACGGAATGATTTTGTATGTTTACGTAGAAGAAAATTCGGTCCGACCGAGGTAACAACCTTTCCCGAGTATTTTTTCCGGTAACGCGGTTCCCTGGGGGCTCAATGGGGTCTCGATGCGTTAACTAGGGGAGGTGGCACTTACTTTCGAGTTCAGATGTACTACAATTGATTAAACAAAAAGAGAGTAGAAAATGTAAACCAACAACGGTAGCACCACCACACCACTTCGCCATTTTTGTTGCACTGACTGAAAACTGACTGGCGAGATGGCGATGACTTCTGCGCTAGACACCGAACGCTTTTGGACTAGAGTTCGAGAGTCGATCAAGGAAATGATTCGAGAATGTGACATGACTCAAATCATATTGAATGAAAATCAGCCGTTTGCTGTTTTAGCAAATTTTTACATTTTCCTAATTTTGGCCAATCAAAACTTGTATTTCTCACGTAATATTAAAATATTTTGTTTAAATAAGTTGTATCTGAATATTCCATGTAAAAAATGAATATTTGAATATTTTGAACTAGTTTTAATGTATGTATTATCAATAAAACGTTATTAGTTAATAAATTGATTATTAAAACAGGGCCATTCATTTTATTGTACTAGCCGAATTACGGAAGCATTCAACAAGATTCAATGTTAAGAAAAATTTGATGAGCTTCATTAAATAAAAATTCAGAGATTTAACCTCAAGTAAAACTAAGAAGAAAAATGTACGAATGTACGAATCTCTATCGCAAATATATTTGTGGTGTCTCATATACAAGATCAAGTCAACAAACTCTATAACATTTTTCCACTTCCAGGACAAACTTCCGGTGGGAATAAATGTGAGAAATAATAATAATAGCATTTATTATTAATAATCCTAATCATAAATCACTCAATTTGTACGTTATTTGTAAGTTTGAGAAAATCAATGCTGTAAAATCATTCTCCTGGTTTCAAGTCATAATACCAAAAAAGATTATTCAAAGATTTATATCAATTAAATGTTTTGTTTTTTCATTCTTTTGTTATTTTTTATAACACTTTAATGATATAAAAGAACTAATTTCATTGCAAAAAAAGCTTTGTTACTACATATTTTAAAATAAATAATTGGATCCACATTGTCTCTTCACCCCCTCCCCCAATCAATCAACCTTAAAAGCGGGAAAATTCTAGTTTTTTCAAACTTTTATTCATCGCTATCGTATGCCCTTGTGCCACAAGAAAACAAACATGCGGGTGTTCCAAAATTACCTTTACTCAAAACAATAATTGTAATATTAACT
This sequence comes from Eutolmus rufibarbis, assembly GCA_963920795.1. Classification (NCBI taxonomy): domain Eukaryota; kingdom Metazoa; phylum Arthropoda; class Insecta; order Diptera; family Asilidae; genus Eutolmus; species Eutolmus rufibarbis. The sequence goes on from OY987206.1 coordinate 44,753,065, forward strand.
GGTGAAAGAAATCTGTAGAAAAGAGAATATCTAAAATATTTAAAATAAAATTTAAATGCATTAGATTGTAATTAGGACGGACTCTGATGTCCTACTCGAACTCGATGCATCAAACAATACTCACGATGCTAAAAAATCTATTTTGGATGGAACTTACTTTTGCGCAATTACCAACCAACGAAGAATGTTGTTTATTTTACATTAAGGTTTTAAAGTACTCACAAAAAAATAAATAAATAAAAGAATTATGTCTTTACAATGTCTTACAATCTTTAATATACGCTTTTCAAAATAATAATAGTAGAGGTTTGAATCTCCTGACTACTAAAGTTCACTCTGTGGTACTCGATGTTTTTGCGTTTTACAACTGAAAGAAAAATATCAAATGAAACTCAATAGAGATGAAAAATAGATTTTAACTCACAGAAAACCACCTTATCGATGATATAAGCATCAGAAATACCAATTTTTATAGGGTGTTTGTCGTTCTGTATTGATGCAATCGAAATGGGTACCGAAAAGTAGGCGAAAACAATGTCACCGTTCTTATGGAGGGTTGTACTAAACGTGAAGCTACCGATATCTTCTCTATCCTGAAGAAATACGTTCTCCCAGATAACTGTGAATGCGGTGCCTACAGCAGTTTTACCAAATTAGTAATGCTTTTGGGTGACATAATTTAAATTCAAATAGTACCATTATCTGCAAATTTAACGAATGAATCATTAGACAAGCTCGTATCGAAGTTTGCCATAAGCGGAGCTATATATTGCGATGCAGCAAGCCAAGAATGCACGTACTCTCCTGTATAAAGAAAGCCTCCTGTAGCCACTGTTACATTTCTAACAGGATGTCCGTAAAACGGAAAGTCAAAACACAATTGCACTGTCTGAAAAATTTTTGATTTTAATAAATCTACTCCAGAAGCTAGGATCCTATTACTGTAATCGAAACGAATCGTCTAATTAGACTTCGTTTCATTTTTCGTAATAGCACCCTGTTCATTTAATGTACCATAGCCCTTCTGTGTGATTTCGACAGCAAAGTATTTGCGCTAATATTCTTAAACGATGTCCAGTATTCTTTTGCCAGAGCTTCATTGACAACCATTGTACTGTTGTAGTAATAATGGTAATCCTAAAAATGTCATTTAATTAAGAAGCATTTCTTAGGCTATAAATAAAATTACTTACATTTTTAAAATTTTTGTAATTATTCTTAAGCAGATCGGTCTTGGTTGCATTTTCAGCATCAGCCACATCGATGTTGTCAATTATATCATCATCCAGTCCGGTTTTACCATCCGTAAAGGCCTTTTTTGGTGTGGATATTTTTGGTGTCTTTTGTGGAGGATTAATGGGATCAGACACGATAGCTGGCTTAGGGGTGGAAAGCTCAGGGTAATCCTTACGTTGGCCCGTTCCATTCACGCCAACGAGCGGCTTCGGTACATTGGGAACAGTTGATGTTGGAGTACTTACGGTTGTAGCAGGGATTGATGGACCTGGCGGGGCTACCGTCCCCGCAGGTGCTGCTGATGATGTACCAGGAGGCTCCTGCTTGACATCTTGTGTCTTATTCTCCTCAGAAGATATATGATCGACTTGCGTCAACGATGCATTAACATTCGTGATATTCGTATTTTGAATACTTCTATATTCCGTCATCAGTCCACTGGTCAATTTCTCTGTAACTACGATTGCTAGATCATCTGCATAGCCTATGGTCTCAAAACCTGGCTCATTTAGCCTAATTAGGAGACTATCCACCACCTGGGACCAGAGTAATGACAATTGATCCGTAGCCAGTCTAGGAAGGCGCATAAAGCTATTTCTCTTGACTGTAGAGCTTTCTTTTCTCAAAAAGGGGTTTTTTAAGCTCCTTTCGATTCGATTTGAACGTTTGCAATGATAAGGCCCAAGATAAGGCAGAATCTGTCGATTTATGTTTAAAATAGGCAAACTATTTTTGGCAGAGCCAGTATATGCCTAATATCAAAGTCTAATAATCTCTCCATTATTTCCCGGAGGAATTAAATTAGACAATTCATCTATAAGATTTAGGCAGCTTGAATGGCCTAATACGCTGCTTGGGGATAACAACTACCACTACATTCCACCACAAAAGTAGTGCATCCCTACTTGTAGCTGGTTCTAAATAAGATGACTAAAGAGTCCATGATCGTTTCCAGATAGTTCTGTAGAATAACTGGAAAGATTGCAGTACCCCTAGGGGTTTTAAAGCGTTCAAAGGAGGCCATTGCCCACATAAGGTTATTTTGCCAAACATGACACGACTTGCTTGATCCCATGATCAATAATAGCAGGGTGGGGCGCATTTGCCCCTAAAATTGAACCTTGAAAATGTACCTGTAGTGGGTATTCGGATGATTCTAAGAGACGCTTCGTCAGAAACTGTCCAGTTTATTATGAACTCGGAAGTTAGGTCTAATACCTCTTTCTCTGATTGCAGTGATAAAGGTGGATTTACATTCACTGTTTATTAAATCTATGTATGTTACAACTAAAAAGATAGTTCAAAAGGTACTCACCTCTTTTATTAACGTTGTTATTGCCTCTCACCGATGGTGTACATTTGCGTCGCGACCGATGATAAATTGCCGATTTGCTCGTCGACAGTATGTTTCTCCTCTGCTGTAGATCAACTTACGTGAATTGAGTCCTCGGGCCTGGCTACTAATAACCCAGGGCTCCTGAACGAACACAAGAGTTTGTTCGTCGGCCACGATTCTGTATAATGTGGCCGATGCCACCTTGGCATGACGTAGATGAACCACGCTCCCTCTTGGCCACGCATCCCTCGGCGCATGCTGTTCCACCTTGGATTAAACTATTTTATTTAAGAGAGTATCCTTCTCTCCATCCAACTACGATTAACCAGCACTCCCAGCAGAGACATGACCGTACTGGGAGACTGTTCCCAGCCACCCCCACGAGAAGGGTTATAGTCACACTACCAACAGTGCACACAGTTACGGCACATACAGCAGTGTTACATGTGAGTCCCCCCGTGTACCTGATGGCTGACGACCGAAGGTGACTCTTACATAATTAACTTAATTAGAAAACTTATTTGAAATTTTTGTGTTAAAGTTAACTTCCTTTTTCGTGACATAACTGACTCCAACAAATTTTAAAAACAGCTATATATCGATAAATTGAATCAAAGCACACTTTTAGTGCGATATTTCGTTTCGTCCTGTTGTAGGTGGATAGCTAATAATATAATTTGTCCGTTTGGGATATTACCTCCCAAAAGAAAACAATAATATTTAAATTTTTTGTTATTCAAATTTCACATTGTGAAATTTTTATTGTCCTGTTTATTAAACTGATTCAAATGGTGCTCCAAATTGCTGGAATCGCTTAACTAGTGAAACAAACTCCCACAATTGTTTGTAGTGAAACACTGATTGCCCCACGTATTTAACTGTATCATCTTCAGGTCAGACGACGCAGTCTCTTCTTCCGGATAGCTGAACTGTGGATCACTCTTCAAGTCGAAACAGAGATAAGCGCGCAACTTCCTCTGATCCGATCTGAAGAAGATACGATTCACTGATTTGGTCATCCCTCAGAATAGACAACAATTTGCAATAAAGCGGACCACATCGACTCAAGGAGGGGCGCAAGGCAAGATAATAAGATTTCTCTAAATAATTAATTTATCGATTTATTAGACAAACTCATCGACAAGGTGATAAGGCCTAGGCCGGGGAACCACGCACTAAAGCGTGGGACTTCCTTCGTCCAGGCAGGGACGTGAATTTCTAATGAGGAACTTATTGATCTTTTGTGGCTTATCATCCCAGCCCCAATTGCTTCGCTAAAATCGATACGAATCAAAGTTTAACAAGAGCCTTAACAAGTGTTTAAAAACAAAGCATATGGTGCCTGTGGGTGCCCTTGCCCCCTCGTTAAGCGAGTCAGCGAGCATCAACTTCGCGGTCGTCCCGAGCCCGCTGCTGCTGCGCTTCATTCGAACAAAATCAATCGCATTTGCATTTTCGAATTGCTAATGAGTCGCAATAGTATGCTGGATTAATTCGCCCTCGATTAGAACCGCGCCGCCCGGTGGTCGTTCAAATTTGGCGAGTTGCTTTGTTGTGGCACGGCAGCACCCAGAGCAAAGGCCAGGGTTTCGGACAGGTTTTCTTTCTACATGGCGCGCAATTCGCAAACCGCCTTCTCAAAAAGTGGAGTAGGGGAAAAGCTAGAGAACAGGAAATCGCTGTAGTGCGGCAGGTAGAACTTGTTTCTCACCGGCTTTTCCCTATCTAATGCTAAAAATATACAATTGTGAGCCCTTCGCAGAAATGCGGCTGCGATTAACGGTCCGATTACTTTTTCCGTGGTATGGGCCCACGAAATGGGGCCCACTGTTTGAGGTCACTCTTAGCTACTGTTGTGGGGGTTCGTGCGTTTAAAGGAGGCGAAACGCCGACAATTGTTGTTTTGCAATAGCAGCAGCATCCTCACCGAAATTGAGACCGTTGATGAATCCCTCCGCTGCGATAATTAGAATTAATTAATTGTGCTCCTGCTCAGACAGAGTTCGTCGTTTTTGCCGCAATGACAGCGAACCCGTTTTTGCGGAATTTTTCCACTTGTTCTTGTTTGCGGGCCCGTCCGATTCGCGAGAGATATTCTTTAAGACAAAGTTTTTATTATTTAAGCAGTCGCAGCACTTCGAATGGAAATCTCAAGATGACGGAATGATTTTGTATGTTTACGTAGAAGAAAATTCGGTCCGACCGAAGTAACAACCTTTCCCGAGTATTTTTTCCGGTAACGCGGTTCCCTGGGGGCTCAATGGGGTCTCGATGCGTTAACTAGGGGAGGTGGCACTTACTTTGGAGTTCAGATGTACTACAATGGATTAAACAAAAAGAGAGTAGAAAATGTAAACCAACAACGGTAGCACCACCACACCACTTTGCCATTTTTGTTGCACTAACTGAAAACAGACTGGCGAGATGCCGATGATTTTTGCACTAGACACCGAACGCTTTTGGACTAGAGTTCGAGAGTCGATCGAGAAAATGATTCGAGAATGTGAGGTGACTCAAATTACTGAGCGAATGTCAAAAAACCGGAAACAAGCCGTTTGCCGTTTTTATAAATTTTTACATTTTCCTACTTTTTTTTTCTAAAACTGAGACTCAATTAGCCTAACAGTTAAAAAAAGAGATGAATGGCTACTATGACCCACTTGCCGAAGTCAAATATTATTTGTGACTTAAAGTCACTGTAAGGTGCACTACACGTTTGTGTAGTAATTGAAAAACATAAACAAAAAAATATGAATAAAGAAAAATTGATGTTAAAACTTCGTGGGGCTACAATTGAATTCCACTGTCACTCTGGAAATTTTCAAAAAACCATATGAACATATGAAAGAAGATTTAGAAAATTTTAAAAAGGAACACAGGAAATAAAGAAATATTTACTTGGGAAGGTAAGAGAATATAGGAAAATTTATCTGGCAAAGTTTTTCTCTATTAACCTGTAAATCTATTTAAAGAATCTGAAATTGGGATGTAAACATTTAAAAGAGTTGCATAAAATCTTGTGGAGGAAATTGAAATTTGCGCCAGGTGTGCGAGGTTCCATTTCGATTCTCGAATCATAAATCCATTTAAATTTATACCAATCGATTCACATCGCACATTATCGCAGCCGCCATCAATACATCGGAGTGCAAATGCTCAATAAACGCAGGGCTCGTTCGGTTGTGTGCGACATATGGGCAAAAAAGTCAATCGTCTAAAATCGCCATTTTGAGGGGAGACGGAGATTCTTAACAGAAATTTTAGCAAAATTTTCACAGTTTTAGTTGAGTTGGTTCATTTCAAATTGCTAGAATAAATCAAAATTACCCGGCCGCATCGCGTATAATGTAAATTTTCAGTTTTTACCACCGAAAACTCCCTTGGTTTTTGGTGTATGTGATAAAATGTCATGAGAAATTCGTACGACGTCTTATAAAAGCAACCAAAAGAAAAAGAGAGGAGAATAAAAAAAAACTTCCTCGGTGTGGATTGTCAAAATTTTCAATTTTTCCTGAGGAAGATTCGATTGCTGGTGGATCTGCGGTTTAAGGTGCCGTCGAATAAACAGTGCTTCCTAGCAGCGTAAGTGATTTTAAGTGGAGTTGACCAAGAGGAGTTCCCCAAAGTTGGGTCGGGCGATTTTCCGTGTCTTTTTCGCTGCCTGCTTTGACAGGAGGGTGAAGGGTGTCGTCTCATATTTTTGATTGGATTTTTTCCCAGTGATTTCTCGGCCAGGGAATTGTTTGTCGAAGTCCTTCGGTTCCCTTCGCAGTGAGAAAAAAGTGCCAAGTGTCGCCGACCGAATAATCGAGTCCATCTCGGCAGCAATTAGCGACTTCTCAAGCTCGCCCCTCGCCCAGTTGTTTCTTTTTTTTCATTCATGTAGCACTGAGGAATTTTATTGGTTAAAAAAAACGTCCACTCGCACGGGGTAAGTTTAAGTTACACACGATCCAGTTTTTCGCCCAATTCGCACCTTATTGATCGGGGGCCCCCTGCATACCAAGCAGAGCAGACCTCGGGGCCCTAGAAGATTTTCCCAGAAGATGATTTTGTTGCTGTTTTTTTCTTTTTGATAAAAACTGCTCGCACCATTTCCCTTGTGACTAATTCAGACAGAGAAATCTGCGGGCACATATCACAGGCTTTTGTGCGAAACTTTCTTTTCTCGGATAAGTGGAGTTTTCGATAAAAATCTATTCGCAGGGAAAATTTCGATTCCTCGGCCGCTTCAGCGATTTAGCTCCGCGAACGGAATTTGTTTATGGTAGGTGTGACTCCGCTATCGCTCGCCACCATTCCATTTAACCTCAAAAAGTGTTTTTCTCTGTTTTTACCTTTTTTCCCCCAGAGTGGAAGCTTTTGTGTCAGCTTATTTGGCGCTGCCTTCCACGCAATTGGTGTCCTTAAATCCCTTTAGGGCGGAAGGGAGGTGCGGTGCGGATGGTCGTTTTAATATTTAATATTTTCTGGATATGCCTGAGATGTCCATTTTCATAAGAAAAGAAAATGCGCGCTGGATGAGCTAATTTAAAAATAGCAAAAACCCGACCTGAAATATATCTAAAACCCTAATTTAAATATTTTTAATCTAGCAATATTACTTAACCAAACAGTTCCGCTCTGGATTACTAAGAAAATAGCTTTGGTTTTGCCCCTCCGCGTCCAACTGATTACTCAGTTAACACTTGCGAAAGGAGCATAAAAGCTGGTCCCAGCACATTTGCCCGAACCAGGCTGTGATTCATTGGCTTTCTTATGACACTACTTCAGCCCAGATTTGGTGGTGGACGAGTGATCAGGTTACAATTTAGAAAAATTCAAACAAAGTCAATGTCCTGGTGTCTACAGACACTGCCTGTTAAATGTTTTTTACGACTGTTCTTTATCAAATTCTAGTCTAGTCCTTTGATTAATTCAATGAACGAATCTTCAAATATCTACTCAAAAAGCGATTTTTACTCTCCAAAATATGAAAACAAAAATTCTTATCAGTTACTACGGTAAGTATGCGGAAGGTTTGGGTTTTCGGTTGTACTTATTTGATTTGAGATGTTCTTGGAATGCAACAAAATAAAATTGCAACTGTCTGGTACTGTTTGAAATTAGTTTTACTTTGTAACTAATGATTTGATTCTTAAACAACGAATTAAAAACATTTATATTTTTATATGTCCTTATTTTAGGTATTTCAACCAAATTACCGTTATTTAGAGTACATATTATAATTTTTTATTAAAATGAGAAAGAAAAACTAGCATTTGAAATATTTACGAACAAAAATAAAAAGGAGATTTCTATAGAAAGTAAATTGTTTTTCAGATGTTCGTTGGCGCGACGGCATCATTCAAACTGAAATTTTCCTCTTAAAGCAAAAAACAAACTAATCTGTCTACGAAGCAGTTGAATTTCGAAAAAATATAAAAATGGTAACAAATTAAAACAATTTTTTTTTACCCTAAATATCTTAGCATATTTATAAAGAAATAATTTAAATGTTGATTCAAAAATCACCTGCATAGGAAGGATAAATCTCCATCAATAATAAGATATTTTGGCAAAGCAGTTTATACATTATCCCCATTTTAAAAGTAAGCCGTTGAATAAATATTGAGGTGCATAAATTTAATTCAATAAGTTGTATGTTGTCAAATTCTTTCATGAAAAACTGTGATTTATGATAATATACACATTTGTAAATTCTTCAAACAATGAACTATTAATTAATAAAATTATCCTACGCTCACCATAAGGAGGATGAGTTACTATTAAATATTAAACACTTATCTTCTGCGCTTTGATTCTAATTATTCTGATCATTAAGTCGTAGTTATTCGAGTATTGCTTATTTATAGAAAAATTGCCTCTTTTTGGAGAACTTTAATGATTATAAGTAATTCAATTATTAAATTGTGACTTTGATGATGGCGAGAAATATTCCCAAAAAGTAGGCAATTAGCATAATGAAAGAAAATTCCACCAAGTTTGGCAAAAATAAAACATTAAGAAAAATGCCCTTTGGCACCAGTCAGGTAAGTCATTAGACTAGCAACTTTTTGCTGTGTAAAAAGGGTAAAACAATGGATCCTGTTGTGAACGATTTTTCAATCGACTCGAAAGACAAGACACATTTTTAATGCTTAAATATTAGAAATTGTAGAGTCTCAGTCGATTGAAAAGTGACACTCGCAGTAGACTCCAGTGTGTTCAATTCAAAACTAAAATAGGTCGTCTCAGAATTTTGCAAACCGGTTTATATAAAATTCTTACATTTTACAAAAACTGACTGTATTTTTTTAAGATTGATGATTAATTTTTATGAAACTCTTACTGAAAAATTTATTCGAATGTTACGTGTAGAGCTTAAAATAGTGCTTCGTAATTCTTTGTTCACAAAATTATCCAAAGATTTTATCCTAAAGCGACATAAAGCTGCATCTTTCAGTTCTTTGTTCGATTTCAATCATTATAAAAATAAATCCATTTGCTATTTGTTAGCATTATTGACTGCTCTTCGGAACATTCTTTTAGTTGCATCACGCTATTGAAAATTGAGTGGTATTGATTCAACAAAATTTCACCCTGAAACATCCGGGGACTATTGATCCTTTTCTCTGGAAATTCTTTTAGGGACTACTGAATGGTTTTAATAAGGTAAATAAGGAAACGAATCGTTATTACTTCAAACAATGCGTACTTCTGTTTCATCGAACTGTGCACAATTATTTCCGCAGTTGAAATATAAAAGAGAATATTAAAAAAGACTTAGAGGGTACATAGAAAATTGAGAATTCTGGGGATTATCCGCAGTGCTTCAGAACTAATGTTGCAGGATGCAATTTTGTGAATCTCTAATTTCTCATTATTTAGTTTCAGCTTCAATTTTAAAGAATTGAGATTTGATTGCAATTTCTATGCAATTGCAATCGTAGTTACATGGGTAATAACATTGAAAAGGAATTCAAAAAATAGTAATTAAGCGGTAATGGCCATATTAATTTGAATTATTTTTTGGTGCTCTTCCATTAAATCAGATCTATCAAACACGTGCTATTATATAATTTATTTACATTGTTTACAAGCACAATTTAGAGCTGAGTTCTTTGATCTTTAGGGCAACAGAAAAATCTTTGAATTGAAATTGAATCGTTCACTTTTAGTTTGAACCTTTAGCCTATATGCATACAAGTGAAAGAGATCAGAAATTGTTACTGTTGAGTGTCTAACTAATTACATTTTGCAAGCCCTAAATAACGTATCATATTTTGATATTCTAGATAACCGGAATACACACAAAACATGTCTTAGCTAAGCTGATAATTCTTCTCAATGTGTTTTAAATACGATTATTTTGGTGAGTAAATTATTTTTATATTGCATCAAGAAATTTCTTCGAAAAAAACGTATATTTTCAGCACTAAAAAATCCCAAAAAATATTAGGACTGGCTCGTTCAATGAGCAATGCCTTCTGCACGTCCTGGGAGTCTAAAAGATCCTGAGATAGCCGATTTATTCAACAAACATGACCCAGAAAAAATCTTTGAAGATCTTAGAGAAATCGGCCATGGATCATTTGGAGCAGTATACTACGCACGATGCAATCTTACCAAAGAAATTGTGGCCATCAAGAAAATGTCATATGCGGGAAAGCAGAGTCTCGAGAAATGGCAGGACATTCTTAAAGAGATCAGGTAAGTTCTCCGACCCAGAAGAATAATGGGAGTTTGCTAGCGCAAAATTTGTTTTGCACTTACATAAATAAAACGTCTGCGAACATTTACAAGACCATAAGTTTCTATAAATTATAATACACCCTTTAAGAGGACATTAAAAAAGGATCTGTTCAAATAGGTGCCCTTTCCATGTTGAGTTTTAAATTTTTTAAATTCCAAAATTGATACAATTGCAAGGTATTAATTGTACTAAGCAATCAAATACATAATTTAATTAATTTTCGTAAAAGCACTTTGTTTTGATTGTAACTTTAATTCAAACATTCATGTAAATTCGTGGACGTTTCTTTAATGCACGGAACAACAAAAACCTGCGACGACTGTCATTATTCTTCTTTGAGTGGATCGATTGACATTTGCGATTTTGTTTTTGGTAATTAGATTCCTTCGTCAATTGAAACATCCAAACACAATCGAGTACAAGGGCTGCTACTTGAGAGAGAGTACAGCATGGCTTGTAATGGAGTACTGTGTCGGTTCGGCATCGGACATTTTAGAAGTTCACAAAAGGCCTCTTCACGAAGAGGAAATAGCGGCGATTTGCGATGGGGTCCTCGGAGGCTTGAGTTACTTGCATAGCCTCGGGAGAATACATCGCGATATTAAAGCCGGTAACATCCTGCTTACCGAGGGCGGTGTTGTGAAGCTGGCGGATTTTGGAAGTGCTGCTATTAAATGTCCGGCGAACAGTTTTGTCGGTACGCCGTATTGGATGGCTCCAGAAGTTATTCTGGCAATGGACGAAGGACAGTATGATGGGAAAGTGGATGTATGGTCTCTGGGTATAACGTGCGTAGAATTGGCTGAGCGGAAACCACCTTATTTTAATATGAATGCTATGTCGGCTTTGTATCACATCGCTCAAAACGAGTCCCCTACGCTTCAGGTAAGATTAGATAACTTCTTTAAGGAACTTCATGTTCACAGTTTAATTCTTAACAACAGGCGGAGGATTGGTCGGACATTTTTCGCAATTTTGTTGAATCTTGTCTCAAAAAGTCTCCTACAGACCGGCCGACATCGACGAAACTCCTTAATCACGCGTTTGTAACTAGACTGCGTTCTCCAAATGTTCTTATCGAACTGATAGCCCGTACTAAAGCCGCTGTTAGGGAATTGGACAATTTGAATTATAGAAAGATGAAAAAAATCCTAATGGTAGACTCCTGTGAGACTGAAAGTGCAATTGGAGACACGGACGAGACGACTGATGAGCAAGCTGGGGGTGATAGCAGTAAGAGTAACAGCATTACTTCTGAGCATTCGATACATTCAGTTGGTGTATCCGCTGCCAGTAGTCAAGTAGTATAAACATTCATACCTTTTGTTTGAACTAAAAAATTTTTATTAAATTTGTATTTTGCAGAGTTCATCGTCAAATTCAATTCCTCCTGTCGCTGGTGTACAACACCACGGCGGAAATTACCACCAGCAAGGAGGAGCTATATCTCGTAATTCATCTCGCCATCGCAATTTGCCACCGCTTCCAAATATGATGCACATGAACAATAACGTAACTCCAACGAATTCAACTTCAGTTGTACCAGCAACCAGCCAAAACTCGATCGTTCAAAATCCCAGTGCATTCATTACGGCTACCGGAGGATATACACCATCTTCCTCAGCTCACCAAAATCATGCTACCCAGCAGGCAATATCAAACGCTGTTTCAGAGCATGGGACCAACAATTTTGCGACAATACGAACGACGAGTATTGTTACCAAGCAGCAGAAAGAGCACATGCAGGTGAGTTTGTCCGTATCTCTAGGATCGCGTTCCAAAAACAAAAAACTTTCTTTTCTAATATCTGACTGCAAAATTTTCCTCGCCATAGGAGTATTACATATGCTCAGCTTTATGTGGAAGTGCTAATTACTGTTCGATATCGTAGAATTCGCGAAAATAAACTTCCCTTTCGTGATTCTGAGTCATCCTGCATCTTGGCTACCATGTACGTGACCATTTTAATTCTTCTACCTGTACCCGAATGCCTTCGAACAATTATCCACGTAACTTTGAATGTTTGTGTGGCCGTTCTTCTCATGTAAGATAACATTTCGTCTCACAATTTCATTCGTGAATATAAAAATGTCACATTCTCTTCGATCGTTGAACGCTTTTTTCATGTCGCAAATTTTAACAATAATTAAATAAATCTATCAGATTGTGTGAACTATCTGTTATTAAGTATTTTTGCTTGTGTTAAATTAGAGGATTGTCGATGATTACATTTCATTTACCATTCGTTGTTACTAGACTTTCTGTGATCCTTACAGCCAAGGTGTTTGTTACTTCTGAAATTTTTTTATATACATATAAAAATGTGTCGCTGCAACTAAAAGTTTTAGTAAAAATCTTGAAGAAATGGATGTACAGCAACAGTTCCCTTCTGGCTCACAAAATATTGCTTTTGCAAAATAAACGAAATATATGCCAGACAAAAAATCTCGGAATTTCTATTTCTATTCCCGGTTATAATTTTAGCTAAGAATTTAAGAGAAGCTTATGAATAAATGGTTTTGTGAACACTTAGCTATTTCAAAGATTTGGTTTGATATAATAGAGATTTACATAGTTACCTGTAGAATTCTAAAACTTCCGACACTGCTATATTTTGCCGAATTTTATTAGTCGTTAGTTTTCTGTTTACGATGTTAACTTGGAAGACCGTAGTAATCGGCAAAAATCGAACATATCTCAAGAAAAGATCGTAATAATGAAATGTGACGCAAAGCTATAAAGGGTGTCTCCAAAACAAGAAAAATTGTGTTAAATACAATCTTACAGTTTTGCTTGCATCCCTAATTGTAATTGTAGGAAGGTCTTTGGTTTAGAAGTATAACGGTGGAAGGTACTGGGCAAACCAGCGAAAGGACGAAAACTTTGGGACTCTAACATTGCGGAATAAAATTCTTACTTCGAAAACCGCCTTTTTTATAGCAGTTTTTATCCAACTTGCAAGTCACTCAAGTAGATTTTGCCCAAAAATTTTCCTTTAGATAGACTTTATTGAAAATGTTGTGTGATTTTTGTTCAACAAATTACAGTGTTTGATGTCGTAATTGTCCACATTAGACAGAGTACCTGGTTTTTACACTGCATCTCCTATAAAATTGTTTTCTTTTCAATGTGGTAGGCGTTAAAATTGACAAACCTCACCAAAAACAGTCTTCCTGCGAAAAATATCGAAACTGATTACAAAATCCAAAAAACATAAAGCATTCTCATTAAACTCATTGTTGAGTCTTGTAGTTGTAATCGCCACATTTCAAGCTTTTGTCCATCCTTACTAACTTTTGTAATTTCCTTGTAATTAGGAGGAAATGCATGAACAAATGTCTGGCTACAAGAGAATGCGGCGAGAACATCAAGCAGCCTTACTCAAACTCGAGGAGAAATGTAAGGTGGAAATGGACGCTCATAAAGCTGCCCTGGACAAGGAGTATGATATGTTATTACACAATTTCACTAGGGAATTGGAAAGACTAGCCGTAATGAATATCATTAATTCAAAAAAGGACTGCATTAATTTATTTCTTCTTTATTAACACAAAGCTTAAACATCAGCAAGAAATCGATCGACGAATAAAACAAAATAATGCTGCCGAGAAGAAACTCTTCAAGGAGATCTCCCTCAAGCAAGAGGGCGACAGAAAGGCTTTCGATCTTAATAGGAAAAAAGAGTACAAAGCGAATAAGGAGCGATGGAAGCGAGAGTTATCGATGGATGAATCAACACCTAAGCGGCAAAGGGATCTAACACTGCAGTCACAGAAAGAAAATTTAAAGCAGGCTGAAGCGCAGGAGGAGCAGCGTCTTCTACGGGTGCAGAAGCAGTATATAGAACTTGAGATGAGAAAGTTCAAGCGAAAACGTATGATAATGCTTCATGAACTCGAAAATCAACTTCTAAGAGATGTAAGTGGTTAAATCTTTTTATAAATAGAGTTTTTAATTTTCTTTTCGGTTAAAGGAATTAAGTAAAAAACAACAGCAACTCGAGCAGGCCCATGGAATGCTTTTAAAACATCACGAAAAAACGCAAGAATTGGAGTATAGGCAGCAAAAAAGTGTACATAATCTGCGGGAAGAACAAGTATGAATATATTTCGAATAAAAAAGTTTAAAAGCTTCAGGTAATTACTTGAAAAAAATGTTGTAGATAGCAAAACAGCACGCAACAGAATTGCAAAACCAAAAGGAATACATGGAGAGAGCTCAGAAGGAATTGATTAGAAAGCATGCACTTGAATTAAGACAACAGCCAAAGAGTTTGAAGGTAATTAAAAAGAAAGATCCTTGTTTCCTTCGGGTTACATAAAGGCACTTAATTTTGTTTTACAGCAAAAAGAATTGCAAATTCGCAAACAATTCCGAGAGACGTGTAAAACTCAAACTAGACAATACAAAGCGTTGAAGGCTCAAATACTCCAGAGTACACCGAAGGAGCAACAAAAGGCTGTGATAAAACAATTAAAAGAAGAGAAACATCGGAAGTTGACATTATTAGGTGATCAGGTAAAGATGCATATTATATACATATAAATTATTTTTTATACTTACCTTTCTAAACATTTCAGTATGAACAAAGTATTGCTGATATGCTGCAGAAGCAGAGTCTTCGATTGGACGAAAGTCAAGAAATCGAGTGCCAACATTTGAAAGATTTACTACAGTATGAACTGGACATTTTGATGGCATATCAAAGCAAAAATAAGATGCAAGCACAAGCACAAAGAGACAGGGAGAGGAAGGAGTTAGAGGATCGCGTTAGCGTAAGGAGGGCTTTGCTCGAGAGCAAGGTAAGAACACAATTTTGAACAATCAATAAAGAACTTTAATATGAGAAAGAACACCAATCGCTGAGGTCGGGATAATGGGATATTTATTAATTAACATTAATATCACATTGTTTTTAATTTATTTCATGTTAGATGGAAGCTGAATTGCAGCAATTCAATAATGAACGAGCTGAGAGGATACGAATGCGTCATGAGAAGCATGCCAAGGAGCTGGAAGCCTTCGATGAGGAATCTGTAGCAATGGGTTTCAGGTACGTAAAGAAGAGCAAGAAAAATATAATATTTAAAAAATTCAAATATTTTTTTCAAGACTAATAATTGCTAATACTTTTAAGTTCGATTCGAATATGTCAAGAGTTTTTTTCTCACAAGTCAATGTTTGAGAATCTCGTCTGCGATTAAAAAGATCGAAAAGCATTAAATAAAGAATATATTTTAGAGTTTATTTCCTTTTTTGTTAGTTGTGGGTGGAGTTTCTTGTAATTGATTGCTTTAATTTTAGGGAGTGTCTGTAGATAATGCACACAAAAAAAATAATAAAAAAAATCAGAATAATGGCAATCATCGTGAACATGAAAAAATCTAATTTTTATTCCTAATTAAGGGATCTCTATTCTGGTAAAGGAAGTAATCCTATACACAAACTTAATTCAAAATTGTGATCAAATTGATATGAAGGTCAGACAAAGGCGGAAACAGTAATTTTATTCTATGTTTGTTGTTCCCATAGTTGATGGTCGGTACTGTTGGGCGAAAAGTTATTTTGAGAGGCATCCTCTTTATAACACATATTATTAATTGTTTCGAAAACGTCTTTTGAGATATTATGGCATAACATTTTATATTTTTATTGACTTCGGGAAATAATTAGATGGAAAGTACATTTACACTGTTAGATTAGTTGTCACTATTCATCTTTTAATTACGAGCAGAAGTTTTAAACAAATATATATTTTACAGTGCTCTAGCTTTAGCAGAGGCGTCAAAGGAAACTTATCCGGACGAGGAGGGTAGTCTGTCGGGATCTATGATAAGTTTAGCGCACAGCAATAGTTCAACAAGTTTTCCAGCTGGTTCCCTATAGCACAGTGAGTCCACCATGGCAGAAATATAAAAAAAATCGTAGACAGAGCTACACCAGAATCGGAGTGAGTGGTCTCTTCGATATACCACTAGCAAGCATAGAAACTGTGTAGTCGTAATATAATCTAAAGTAATAAAATAACTCAAAACTTCATTTACATAAAAAAAAAAATACTTACAAAATACACAAAAATACTTTTTTACTATTACACCACATTAGACACGCCGTAAATCTAAACATTATGTAAAATTAACAAGAAAAACAAATCAAATTACCCACTCTAATTATAAACGGAATAGTGCGCGTAGTAGGCGAACCAGGAGAACAAAATGTTAAGACAACTGTATTAACTTAGCTGCGGAAGTGCGGAGAGTTCATTTACGTTAAGTGCATAGTTACTGTACTCTTACACTTATTCATATACATACGATATAATTTAGGTAAAATTATGTGCAGGCGAAGATCCACTTAAGATTGATGGATATTTATGATTCATACGATAGTTTTACATATTTAATTTCTATTATACCGCTGCTGTAATAGATGAAATTGATTTTTAAACATTATTATTTTTTATTTACCGTCTGGCAACAGCAAAATTGTTCTTGTTTTATTATTTCTTTGTTTTTGTGTGTTAAAGAACCGAGGAGGAGGCGGCAGCGCCCGAGGAGAACGAGATCTACGTAAACTCAATTCTTAATCAATTATAAATATTATTAATTACTGTATGAAATAGTTAATATGTAATTTTTTAGATATTTATTAATTAATTTTAAATAATGTGTAAAGTTTCCACATTTGAGAGCACTACATTGCTCCCGAAAAAGCATTATATAAGTGAGGAAAAACGAAAATAACAAAAATAGAAAACTAAATACAAGCCCTCCCCGATCAACGACTACTTTGTGTGTAGTTGCAACCCTGGGTCGAAACTATAATCAATTCTTTATACTGCTGGAATAACTAACAATTGAGAAAAATAATTCTAAAAAAACGTAATTAATCAGTATTTTTTCCGATGTTTTTTACATACTTGTACATGCGAGAAATAGAGAATCTAAATCCACAAAGTATAGGTGTTTTGCAACAATTGGTGATGGTGTAAAAAGGGGGAATATACATATATGCCACGATATTTCTTAACATTTTTATTACCTTTACAAAGATGAGTAATTTTTTACAATTTATTTGACTAATCATTTATGCTTATGAAGAGATTTAGCAAAATTCGGCTGACTATAGAATTTAGTAATTGATATTTTGAAGCTGAATTGATTGATTTATTTGTTTGATTATATAATAGTTCGCAAAGATATCTTCTTCGCATAACAATCAACTTAAAAAATTATCTGAAATGAAATATTTAACATTTACTGTATTGAAAATTTCATCCGCTAATAATTTCAATATTTAAATGGTAAGTAGTCTCCTTGTGACCAAAGTCTATGTACTAAATTTTTTTAAATGGTTTAGGTGTGATAATGATGAAAATACTCCAGTTGTTGTATGCGACAATTATATTTACTTTTAAAAATTTTACTTAAATATTTCAAATATTGGCACGTGTCCTATCGTTGAATAAAGTTTTAATTATGCTGTTCGCTAACATATTTTACAGTGAATTCTGCTGAACATAATATTAACTTACTCAACATGTCAAAGAAGGGTAGGTATGCATATAAATTAAAGATTGAAGCTATTCTACATTTTAAAGAATCCAAAGTAATAAATGAACTTGCGTACAATTAAAACAATCAATAAATCGACAGGTTGCTGGAGCATTATATAAAGTTTTTAATTATCGGCTGAATCCCTGGTCTGGTTTTTAACTCGTATACGTCTATTAGGATATTTTGAAAACCATTATCTTATTGATTCCAAGAAAAAATTTATTATCGTCAGTTGGAAATAGTATCCAACATTAAGAATTTGGTTATCTATTAATAATAATTTCCATGTCCATAACTCCTCTCAATCCAACCTCTAACCTTTTGTTGCAAAACATAAATTGATTTTGTATTAATTTGTGTTCATTTAAAAAAAATCAATAATAAATACCAGAGTAAAGAGTTTACGCATATCTTTAATTACAACCAGTTAATTTCCAGTATCGTGATGGTCCCATCATCACCTCATTATTAAACATCAATAATTCAACTAAAAAAAAAATTGCAAACATAAAAACATGAATAATCACTCAGTAAAAGTATAATAGCTATTAAAGCAAAAATAATGTAAAAAGTACTAAGTAACACTATCTACTATTTAGTTAAGATGAATTATTTTTAGACGCCATCTCCAATTTTTCTCACCGAAGAAATCAATTGAATAAACATGTGTAGAATTCGAGAACGAAAGTGTAAAACAAATTGCCAAATAATGTCAGTCACTACAGGTGAAAGTTTTTTTAATGTTGTTAACATGTTTTGTATCAAATATGCCCCCCCGTTCACTATTTTTTTTTTCTTAATTAAGATTAATGAGCTTTTTTGGGTAAGTTTGTTATGTGTAGAATTTCGGGAAAACTACGTTTTTTATGGAGTATTTAATTTTTAAGTGGCTTTTAAACGTACTAAAGTAAAGGGATTAAAAAGAAAAATATGAAAAGTTATGTTTTAATGTGTAGCATTCTAAACTTATGGTGACGTGCGAAATTTTATAACATACAATAAAGGCGGTCAAAGTTCTTATTTTAGATTTGGAATACAAGACAAAATAAGATGCACCTCTTATGATTGAACTACGCAAAAAAAGTTAACTAATTCAGCTTTAAGAAACGAATCGGCTACTATTCTAAAATAAGAGCCCTAGTAGTACGAGGTGTGTGACATGTGGTGTCATCCTGTCGATTAAAGTAAGTGTATTTTATTTAAATTTGGAAATTTGTATTTCCTGATGAAAATCCCTGTACCGTAGGTAGCGGGTCTAATATGCAACCCTTTGCATACAGAGTTACGAATTCAAGGCTCAGTTTAATTAGTACTTTTAATAATTTTTGGTATTTGCACGAGTTTCGCACGTCATTGCATTTAAATGCCTATTTAAGGAATTGTTGTGGTCTAAAATTAGCTAAATTTTTTCGATTATTTTAAAAAAAAAATTATGTGCTGAACAACTTGCTTATATTATATATAAATAATTGTTTTTAATCTATAAAATACAATACTAGCATATTGACTGGCAGAGATGACGCCCGTAGGTTAACAGATTAATATGCAAGAAATATGTTTTTTAGATTTTCTATACTTACCGAAATAACGTCTTCCTTTAAAACTAACTCATTTGCTTTGCTGCTTCTTGATTTGAAATTTTGGAAACCTTGGTCAAGAATATGTTTTTAGCGCCGAGTATTAAATTTTTAAGCAAACAGTTCTCTGTAATGGGAACTGACTAATGAAAATTAGATTTTAGTTAATTTTGTTTGTTATGTTTTCCAAATTTTAATATTTTCTGATTTTTAAGCGTTTAGCGAATCGTTTATTTGAAAAGTGAATTGGGGAATCTAAACTGCGTAAACTGTGTAAAATCACAAACAAAATCAAATTTTTCAATCGTGAACTGTTATAAATGGCGAAAGGCATTAGAAAATTAGTTAAAACAATTCACACGAGACGAAATCGCGAAGAAATCGTTTTATTATATTTAAATTAAATTTAACAAAAGCGATATGAAGGAAAAGGTAAAATCAACTAAAAATTTAACAACACTAAGTAATGTGAAACTGATGTTATGTAAACTGTGAATAGTATTTGCAAATGCGATCAATAATTATGCAACAATTTGTTTTTTTCTTGGCGTGTTTTTATATATTAGGTATGAGAAAAAGTAAGTTCCGTTTTCTAATAGATGGCGCAACTCTTGTTGTATGTATCACGCTTTGAAGATATAGCCTAAGGAAGCGCTATATCACTCTCCGAGCGTATTAAAGCCCGACTAGTGTTAGTGCAGACAATTTTTGTATTAGTCAGCAGTGGAGACAGGAATAAAACAAATTTTTTTATGCACAAACCACTCACAAACTCTTTTTTAACGCCGTATGTAAAAAGGGCACTCCTAACCGTGCGAAATGAACGAGCGCCCATGCTACTTTGCTCTTTCTCTCTCGTTTATTAAAGTCGTATTTCTCTTTCTATGAGCACCCCTGTTTTTACTACGCTCACGTACAGGGTTTTTACACTATACACCTTTTCCTTTTATATTCAAAGGTATCACGTCTGAACCGGTTTGAAATATGTTTGACATATCTAATGTCAGTGTCAGAACCATTGTATCTCGATCAGTTAGAGTATTTAAAACAGAATTTTTTTTTGCGATTGAACATGGAGAGTTTTGTACCAAATAATCGACATTTGCGGGAAGTATTGTTATACTTCAATAATTTAAAGAAATCCGCTTCTGAAAGTCATCGTTTGCTAGTAGAAGCATACGGTGAACATGCTTTTTCGGATAGTATGTATGTGCAGAAGATGGTTTAGACAGTTTTAAGAAGGTATTTTCGATGTTGACGACGCTGAACGTGAAGGAAGACCGAAAAAGTTTAATGATGAACAACTGGAAGAGTTGCTCGACAAAGATCCAAGCCAAACTCAAGCAGAATTGGCAGCAGCATTAAATGTTGAACGATCAACTGTGGGAAAGCGGTTGCAAGCAATGGGACTCATCCAGAAACAAGGAAAGTGGGTGCCTCATGAGCTAACCGAAAGGCAAGAAGAAAACAGAGAAACGAAAAAATACAGAAAAAGAAAGAAAAATTAAAATGAAACTATTGAAGAAATCTTTTATTTAATTTAGTTTTGGGAATTTTCAATTAAAATTCACGGAGATATTTTATTGTCTCTAAATGCCCGATGTGTAAATAGAGTAGAGAGAGAGAGACGAGTCTTGTTTGAAGTCGGATAGACAGTATTCGGTATTCTTTCATTTTTTGTAATAATCAAAATAAACCAAAATTCAAATTACATTCAATTAATTAGACCTTTATGGATCCTATCGGCTTAGTATGCACGCTGCACCTGCGTTACGGTGGGGTGGGGTGAAAGTTATCAATATATAAAATATATTGAAAACTTTAACTTCAATTTCTCGCAAACTAAAGTGTATGGCGTCATGTTATACTGCTACTAAGGGACACGAACCGTAAAACAAAATTAAAAAAAATACTATTCCCAAAATTAATACATTCCTCGTTAGCTCGGTCTTGCGAGATTAGAATTGTAGTTCTTGGCGCCTTCAGAGTTTAGATTAAAAAATTGTGTGTTAAGGTGAATAATAGCTTTATTAGATTAGGACTTTTATTAATATTTTTTCTACTCTCCGGTACATTTACCCGGATTTCTACGTGTGTTTAGTACTTTATCATTTTAAAATCAGGTTCATCCTCACTACCCTTGGTTTTTCGCTTCTGGATGATGTTTTGAATCTTCTGCCACTCTCGATCGAGCTCAGCTTTCTCGCTCTTCTCAGTTTTGTGCTTACGAGTCTTCCGTCCATCCTGCATTTTAACGCCGTACTGGAAAGCGGCTTTCGGTAGTGCCTCCTTAGTACTCATGTACTCCGAGTACTCTTCCTGTGTATCGAAGTCCCATCTCCCAATGGGACCTTTTTTGTTTCCAAGATCCATTTTGGTGTAGTCCACCTCATCGTCTGAGTCATCAATTGCATCGTTCATTTCCTCTAAGCCCGGATAGCACTCAGCGTACCCCTCGGGTTCGTTGGCGAATTTTGCTAGAATTGAGGACGATATCTTTGGAGGAGGTGGCGCTGTAACTGAAGGAGAACGAAATTTTTATTGTTATTTTTTAAATTAGGACAGTGCCTTACTTGTCTTCGGTTCGTACTCGGGCTCCTCTTCAACAGGCTTGTCAAAGTAGCTTCGAGATTTGCTGTAGTTATCGCGGTCTTTCTCGCGCTGTCGATCCCTGTCCGCATCTCTGTCGCGGCCCCTGTCCCGATCGGAGTCCTTCTCCCGCAAATACTTTGAGCTTGAGCTCTCACCCTTCTTCCTTTCGGGCTTATACTCGCCGATATCGTCGTAAATCGAGTCGTTCATGTGTCGGTTTTTGTCCTCCTCATCGTTGAATAAGCCCTTATCTTTGTCGCGTTTCTTATTTTTCTTGCCCCGTCCTCCGGCGCGTAAATACGACAAAATCTGGGCCAACTTATTGATGACTATGTCGTTGGTCGTCAGCGTTTGGATGTCATCGTTTGTGACTGGGACATCGACTTTTGAGCGGATCAACGTCGTGGGAATGTCCGTCTCATTATTCTCATCCTCCAGGTCGATTACGTACGCCATCCTCCCAGGAGCAAAGAGGTCATTGCGTATTACTTGTCTCGACCGGAAGAAGTTGATTATGTTGTGAATATTTCTACCCATAACTGACCTAAACTCGGGCTCCTCAGATATTGTCTCGTCAATTTTTTCTCTCGTCTCAATCTCTTCAGCGATTTTTTCCATCTCTTGCTCCTGTTCATGTTCTTTTGTTTGAATCTCGCTTCTTACTTTCTGCAGGAGGGCGTAATCAAGACCCTTCACCAAGTGAGTGTGTTCCATGTCACCACCCAAAAACTTCGACTCTTGGATCATTCGCCGCCTGCGCTCAGCAGCGTCTATCCCAGATTTTATGTCTGGAGCAACAGCACGATAAGCGCTGTTTGCATGGCCTGGAGTTTCGACTGTTTGGTAATCAGGATTGACACCATCCCGACGTTCCCTAGCTCGGTCTCGGTACTTTTCAGACAACTCAAGGAGCTTGTTATCCTCTTGCTTTTTTAGGGCCGCGTAAAAGTTCTTTTTCTTTCTGCGAGCCTCATTCCGCTCGGAGGGCGGCCCCATAGGGGTTTTCTTGGCCGTTTTAGCCATCGCCTCCCGGATTGAGCCTGGAGGATGGGGCGTACTCACCGACGACGGAGTCGCCCGAGGTGTCATCAGGAGTTTCCGGAAGTCCTCATTTGTTAGCCGCTGTGAGGGCGGCTCTGGAATAGCCGGTGTGCCGTCACCAGGCATTTTGTTTTGTTCTGTAGCTTGTCTTCGAATGAAATTAAATGTTTCTCAAGAACAAAACACATATGACGTCCTGAAGTTTTGACACTTTTCAGACACCTTCTTCTTTCTTTAAATGATTTCTAATTTCTCGTAAACAATTTTTTTATAGAAATATTTAAGACGTAAATACTCGTCTAAAATATATTTTTATATAATTAAAATATAAACTACTTAACTAATTACTCTTATTACATGAAATTAATATTAGTTTAGTGTTTTCTTTGCAATTTAAATGTTATTTACACTGATTTTAAGAAAAGAGGAAAGCGAAATTTTCGATTTGCATTATCGGCTGCAATACAAGCGGAGATAAGGCAGTTTCGCATGTGTATCAAACTGTCAAGCGCTCGTCAAGTAGAATCAAGCCGGTCACAAATAATCGCATTTAATTGAATATCTGCCTAAAAATGTCCATAGGAGTGCCAATAAAAGTTCTGCACGAAGCGGAAGGTCACATTGTAACATGTGAAACAATCACAGGAGAAGTGTACCGAGGAAAACTGATAGAAGCTGAGGACAACATGAATTGCCAGTTAACGCAAATAACAGTAACCTACCGCGACGGACGCACAGCAAATTTGGAGAACGTGTACATCCGAGGCTCCAAAATTCGGTTTATGATTCTACCAGACATGCTGAAAAACGCTCCGATGTTCAAAAAGCAGAGCGGGAAGGGAGCAACGGCTGGCCGAGGAAAGTCGGCCATTCTGCGAGCGCAAGGTATTTTTGTACGAATTTCAGCCTTTCCACAGTATTAAAATGGATTATTTAATTTGTTGCAGCACGAGGGAGAGGTCGAGGAGGAGCTCCTGGACGAGGAGCGCCTGCGGCTGGACGCGGAGCTTGGCAAGGCGGGCCTACAGGCGGTAGAGGTAGAGGAGGGCTCTAGAGGGCGTTAGAATTCCCAAAGTATTTCCCACTGCTGTCTTCTCAGATCCTTCATTTTAAAGTGTTTTAAAGAAATTTGGAATAAAAAAAATAAGAACTAAGTTTTGTTTATATTCCCACCAAAGGGTTGCATAACCTCACTTTTTGCGCGGTGTTAAATGTCATGATCACGGTCAGGAGGACGGTCTCGTTGTTGGGACCTTGCAGGCGGTTTTCTTCAAAATTTAATCAAAAATGCGTTGTTCTAGGCATAGAAACATCGTGCGATGACACAGGTGCTGCGGTAGTCAATAATGAGGGGGCTGTGCTTGGGGAGACGGTCATTTCACAGCAATTGACTCACTTGAGGTAAGTTTGTGAATATTTTCGCTGCTTTTGTTTCTTTAAATTTCTTCCGGAAATTTTGAGTTCTTCTCTGGGTTTTTCCGTGGTCCAATGAAATTTTAGGAGGCCTCGTAAACCTTTTGAACTATTTAGAAACATAGGGCTTTTCGAAGTTCGCAAGCTTCCCAAGTCAGCTGGTCAGAGTCCAAAAACCAGCAAAAGACTTATCGTGTGCCATCAGATACTTCTTTAAAATTAAGTTGACCTATAACACTGATCCCTTGCCTTTTAAAATATAGCAGTCTTTTCCTATTGTGTATAATGTAGCTTCTGTTAAATTAGGTATGGAGGAATAACGCCGCCCAGAGCTCAAGACCTTCACCGTAAAAACATCGAAAAGGCCGTTTCCGAGGCACTCTCAAAGGCGGAAGTTTCCCTAAAAGGCGTTGATGCGATTGCAGTCACTAATCGTCCCGGTAGTTGCTCTCATATTCCTGAATCTACCCGAAAAAATTAATTTATGATTTTCAAGGTCTCCCCTTAAGCCTTCTCATTGGGGTCAGGTATGCCCGTCACCTGGCTAGAGAGTATTCGAAACCCCTCGTTCCAGTTCATCACATGGAGGCTCACGCAACAGCAGCTCGTTTGACCGAAGAGATCCCCTTTCCGTTTCTGTGCCTCCTAATCAGCGGAGGACACAGTCAGCTAGCTCTGGCCAAAAATCCTTCAGAGTTTTACCTACTCGGAGAATCTCTGGACGACGCCCCTGGCGAGGCATTCGACAAGGTTGCACGTCGGCTGAGACTCCATCACTTACCAAAATTTTCTACAGTGAATGGAGGTGCTGCTATTGAAATTGCTGCAAAACAAGCAACTGATCCGGACCGCTTCGAGTTCCCATTGCCCTTAGCAAGGTACAAGGATTGCCAGTTCAGCTTTGCTGGACTCAAAAACAACGCCTTCCGGACTATCAAGTACCAAGAAAATGAATTGGGTAAATATCCGGCTCTACAAAATCTCTGAAACGATTTTAAATACAATTTCAATTTTGAGGTTTAGCTCCGGACGAGGTAATTCCCCACTATGAAGACTTCTGTGCCGGATTCTTGAAAGCAATAACGAGGCACATTTCAAACAGAACCCAAAGGGCCATTGAATACTGCGATCAGAAAGGACTTCTATCAAAAATTTCTTCAAGGTCACTGGTTGTGTCTGGCGGAGTTGCATGCAACGATTTTATTTTTCAATCGATTGGAGCAATGGCTGAGACCTACGGAATGAGGACCTTCAGACCGCTGAAAAAGTACTGCTCAGACAACGGAGTGATGATTGCTTGGAATGGAATCGAAAACATTATGGTCAATAAAAATGCGCTTCGGTACGATTTAGACGAAATTGATGCCATGGGTAAGTGCACCTTAGGGAGTAGTCTTATTGATGACGTCAAAGATGCTGAGATTCAGTGCAAGTGGGTCCAGGTGAAAATGTAACAACATATTTGTATCTAGAAAATAAATAACATATTTTATATAGTAAAAGCAAATTTTTTGCATAAATCCTAGACACTAAATCCCCCTTGTACTGATAAGCAAAAAGTTGTACGTTAATTTTTGTTTATATCGCAGAAGCATTTGCTTCAAATTCTGCAAGTATAAAGTAATGCCTCTTTTTACATATTCAAATGGCCCAAAGTTTCCCGTCAAGCTAACACTACGTTTTCTGTTATTTCGGAATTTTTGCATTATTAAAAATAACAACAATTAAATAACAAAACTTGAAATCGAACCGGGCCAACTATTTTCAACTTTAGGGATTATCAGAAGCATCCCATTTCGAAACCATACATATTTCAAATGAAAGGCTCCAAAAATCGATGTAGGTCTAATTACTTTTCTTGAAAATCGCATTACTTAAGCTGAGAGACCGAAATTTAAAACTGCAAAATTTCGATAGATAGTACAAAATAATTCTTTCGAAGGCCTTTGAAAACTCGAGATTATTTTAGTTTTTCATAGAAAACACACGCACATAGAGGTATGCAAAGATTTTATTAGCGTTCTGAATGATTTTTTGAGTGTTGCACTTTTATATAATACATTTTTAACCCCAGAGAAAAAAAATTTAAAAGAATTAAGTCACTTGATCTTCAGCCTAGTACTTTCTGTTGCTGTGTGACTAAGCAAACGTAATAGTAACAGTGCCTTTTTCATCATCTTATAAAAATGTTAATGCATTCAGAAAGCAAGTAACAACAATCCGTCAGTTTTTGGAATTTTTATTGTAATGTTGTGTTTCCCAAATATTAATTTTCCGTATAAAATTTTCGATTGCAACCAATGGGGCTTAATTAAGAAATTTGTTTTGGGAACATTTCGTTTTTGGTTTGTTTAATCAAAATTCATTAGGTGAAAATCCTCAATAAATTTAAAATCATTTGTCCTCAGCAAACTTTTTAGATGTAATTCTTTCCCTTTTATTTGCTGCTAAACAGTTGCAATTAAGCGAGCGCTCTGTTACATTATATTATGCGGCAATGACGCGATGATCATTGTCTTCGTTTTCATCTTTATAGGGTCTTAAGTGAATCAACCTACGTACCGAGTAAAGTACTTTTTCTGCTTTGTCGAGCATAAAAGGAAAGTGGAAGTATATGCCTTTGCCTATGTTCAATGTTACCTCAGTGCAATGGCTTCTCTCGGGTTCAGAGGTAGCTACATATAAAAAAGATAAAATTGTACAAAGAAAAACATTGCTGCACTGCGGTGGGCTAATTCGAGCGCCGATCTCTCGCTCAAATTACCAACAGATTCCACAGTGGCCCAATTATGCGAATCTGAAGATAATCCAACCGCTGCAGTGCAATGCTCCAGAGGTCATGAATTGAAGAATTGAAGATCAGGCTCGCACGCACCAGAGCCTCCGATGCGGCTCGGTACAGGAGAGGCTCGCAAAAACACCAAATTGCTTTCACTGGCTCTGCTTTTTATTCCTGGGTTTTCTTTACGCGAGGGGAAAAGTTCCCACAGAAAACTGAAAGTAGACACAATTCTTGTTGCGGTGAAATTTTCGTTATTTCTAAAGCCGGCCGATTTGATTTCGATTTTTTTTTTTCTAAATCGAAGCCGTGGATATTATCGCTGTATGCCATCGTAAAGAACAACGATGGAGCCGAGGGGCTCCTATTTTCTGTTGCATCTTTGGGGGGCCCTCGAGACAGCTAGACAAGTTCGAGATTAGTCGTTGGTGGTTTCGATTTAAGGCACCCAAAGGTCTTAGCCACCGTCACCGTCAGTTCTCTCTAATAGCTACAGACAATGCGCGCAGATGGATGAGACAAGGGGCAATTATATGGTTAAAGCGCAGATCACAGGTGCTCCTATTGCTTCGCTTCGGATTCGATGGGCTTTAAATGGGAAGGCAAGGCAATGGCAAAGAGAAAAACAATCGGAAAACTATATTAGTAGGTTATGCTGTGCAGATGAGATCAGTTTGTGCTCGGATTCTGGCTAGGAAGTTTGTAACCATTACCGGTCAATCGTTGTGAATCAAATTTTTATTTACGCGTTTAGTGCGTTTAAAATGAATATATATTTTCTGTTACTAAATATGATGATCCTGGTGATCATGGTGAGATCTGAAACGATCCACTTCACTAACTCACCAGGTCATCTTGTGCGATCTAAGAATTTTACTACCTATAAACTTGAGGTCCCAGGATCTAATACCATAACAATCGTGGAGGCTAACGACGAAGATCGGACATCTTCTAATATTGAGAAGTCTGATGAACAACATTCCAGCGGTTCTCGAGAGGATTCAACAGATTTCAAGCCAAGTAATAATGAGTTGATTGTTACAAATTCTTCTGTAATTTTTAACGAAGCTCCTTCTGTAGAGTCCAAGAAGACGGTTTTTGCGCCAACTTTACTGGAAAAATTCATGGAGGAGTACAAGAGCAAGGTCCAAAGTGAACTGAGCGTGGACTCTGAACAAAGCGAGGATAATCGTGAGGTACAGGGATTTCGTAGGGACAGGTACAGGGACTATGAGAAGTTTGATGATGAGGACTATCATAGGACAAAAATGAGGAATCCATTCAACGATAAGGAAGGTTGGGTATCTCTTCAAGCTGTGCCCTGGTCGAAGAGTCAGGTCGCTAAATGGAAGCCTAAGGGTGATGTGAAGCCATTAGAAACGGTTTCTGGTATCAGTGTATACCGAAAACCACATCCGTTTAAACAGGATATGCCTTCAAAGTGGGAAAATAGCGATGAAATGAAGATACATCACTATTCTCAAAATAGACCATCAGTCTACGAATATGACGAACGAGAGCACCATGGAAGCAGTCAGAGCTCTTTTGAAGGACCTTCATCTTCCCATATCGATGTTCCTTGGAACACCAACAAACCGTCGAAGTGGATGAATCAAAACCATGATATTGAAGCTGCTTCTAACAGCGATCGATGGTACGACTATGGCTTTAGACCTGATTTTGATAACCCCAAGAAACCTGTAGATGAAGGTATCCTGGTTAGTGACTACAATTCGAACATTGTACGAGTTCCAATTAAGAGGAAGCATCAGCAACAACAACAGCAACATCATCCGCATCCTCATCAAACTTACAACAGCAACAGGTCGCCTTACTCGAGACATCCATCTTCACACCCTTCCAACGGAAACGGCGATTGGGTCCTTCTTTCAACTACAAAAGGATACCACTCGAACCGAATCCATCGAGCAATGAATTTATCCGAATCTCATCCATCCACCGGTAGTATTAAGATGCACAAAGCGATCAAATTAACCGTGCTTCCAGCGAAGTCTGATGGAACGAACAAGACCTCGATGACCACCTCACATGGGGGTCTGATCGAGGTTAGCTCATCCCTTCAACCTGTAGAGGCTAGCGCGGCTGA
The DNA here is from genome assembly GCA_963920795.1 of Eutolmus rufibarbis. Taxonomy (NCBI): domain Eukaryota; kingdom Metazoa; phylum Arthropoda; class Insecta; order Diptera; family Asilidae; genus Eutolmus; species Eutolmus rufibarbis. The sequence continues at coordinate 44,782,437 of OY987206.1, forward strand.
GGCTTCTACCAAGAATAAGAGTAAACCGAGCAAATCGAAAAGAAGTCCCAAGCCGAAGTATCTTCAAGCCGTCGCAGTAGACAACAGGGCCGGCGACCAGTCAGCGGTCCTCGCGGCTGTGGGGGCGGGAATGGTCCCCGCGACGGTCGCCATGCTCATGCCCATGGTGCTTGGAAGGAAGAGGCGCGCTATTCTGCAGCCCCAGCAGATCGTCGATGAAAAATTTTAGTGGGGGAATTGTTAGGATTTATTGTTATCTATTTATTTATTTTCTATTTATTTTAGGCTAGTATTCATTGTGATTTTCATTAAAAATACAAATTTTTGTGTTAAAATTGAATAAAATTGAATATTTGGGACTGCCAATTTATGGGCTAAAAAAATCTTCTTCCTATTTATTTAGATTTTTTATTTATACGAAAACAAAAAAAAGAACATTATACTATAGCTCAAAGAATTTCCATTTTTAGAGTTTAGGTTCGGAAAGAACAAAACAAAAAAGAAATATGCACGACTTTTCAACTTTTCTCTTATAGACAATACGTCGAATCCAAATTTGACCTAAAATGTTTGAAAATTGCTGAAAAATTCTATATATACTATCATATTTCGTTTCATTACCTTTTTTTAAATTATCTGGACGAGGGAAATACTTAGATATTTATTTATTTTAGAAAATGACAAAATTGAACTGTACAGATTTTGAGATATGATGTTGAGAAGTTTGATTTACATATTATAATTATTATTAGCCAATTATAATTCATCCTGGGGCTATTTTGGAAGACAATAGGATATATGTATAATGGTGTAGAATTTATTTTATATATTTTGCAGGTTGAGACATTTTTACATAGTTATACGAGTACTTAGCCCTTAGATGAAAAATAGAAACATTTTAATCAAATTAAAATTTTGAATTTTCAAAAGAGCTCTATTAAGTAATTTTTGTTCCCCAATATGTTTTGAAGCAGTAGTCCCATCTGATTGTTTCAAATTTCAAATTACAATATAGATATGTATGTTTAATAATTATGTTCTAGGTTCGAACACTGTGAATTTAATACGATCCGAAAATTACAATAGCTGGCGGTTTTAACATTATTAAAAGGTGAACAAATTTCGAGTTTAGGACTTTCTGGTAAAAACGGTTAAGCTCAACAAATATGTAAAGATATTTTGGATCTTAAATATTATCTAAATTCAAATAATAGCGTACCAGAAATATGCGAATGATTTCACGACACAGATTTTACTTGCTACTAAAGCAAAACAGAATGGAGGAAACGCATTGCAAAGTTTCAATTTCCTGAAATTGTGTTTTTTTACATTTCCTTCCCATGGCCTTATAGAGGTTTAATTGGAAAAGGTGTTATCTCTTTTATCGCCAATTCCGTATTGGTACAGTGGAGCGATCAGTAAAATCAAAAAGTCCCACTTTTCCATGAATGTAAATTAGAAAAATAATAATAATAATAATGATCAAGCGATGCTTCTTGCTGCGGTCCGAAGAAATTGTAGTTGCAACTTTTACTATTTGCTGGTAAATTTATTGCTTGCGCCCGAAACCCAATTATCTAAGAATATTTAGAAAAGAAATATAAAATCTCTGATGATCGCGTATCAACGAAGCGAAGGAAAGTGCCCCACAGCCTCAGTGAACAGAAGCACCAGCATCGTCGTACACTTACCCACTGGGCCAATCGCGCGCGGCGCGCGTTTGCATTTCTCTGTCCGCGCGTGAATTTAGCGGTAAATTAGTGGGCTTATAGTAATAAAAAAATTTCCCTATCACCAGCTCGATCTATATGGGTCCACGCGGATCATGTTGATGACACCTTCAAGACATCTTCGGAGCTGCTTCGGCACCTTTCTGGCACACTAGCAAACCAACCCACGACGATCTCGAGGATCGGGCAGGGGCGAAGGGGTTCTGAATATTTCTGTAAAACATGTCGCTCATCATCGCGATCGACTCCGGTACGGAGCAATTGCATGCTCACGTACTTTCTTCACTTTCTCCAGACGCGCTAAAACAATCGCAAGATCATCGATCAAGCGATAAGAGCGCGTATGGTCTTCTTTGGTGGGGGCTTGGCAAGTTCGTCGCATGTGGTTGCCCTCCGCGGAGCAGCCAGTTCAAAGATCACTTCCGACACTTGCCCAATGGCGATTTTCACGCCTCATTTCCTCCAATTTTGGAAAGAATGCGCCTCGTCGTCTACCTGTCGCTTGCCGGCAGCGATCGCTCCAACACACTCGGAAGTTCAACCAACCTCTCGAGATCAGGAAAAGAAAACGCCTCGCGTCTTAAGTCTTACGTAAGACGATGATTTATTCGGCTTTCGCTTTCCATGTCTTACTAAACATGAAATTTGGCCGGTGTGGCGATTTACGATGTGCTGGCGGAATTCGGACAAATAGACATGCCGGCGATTTTCTATGTACTTCTTCGGCTCTAATGGAGCGATTAAAAAGCGTGGTGATTGGCGAAGATGAAACATAAGGAGATATCTTGCTTCAAGACTTTGAAGAAAAGTTATTGTTTTTAGTTTTGGAGTTGGAATGAGAGCATGCAAGAGGATCGTTTGAATTTTTAAGTAAAAAGATAGATGGAATTAACCTGTTTTTGAAATATATATACTCAATCCATTTTAAGATTTCTTTTTATAAAACACTAATTTAATTTAGCTGTCTTTTTGGTACTTTGCGTGGCTGGAAGCTGTTACTTTCTCAAATACTCGAATTTTACGAAGAATTTTTCATAATCGTGGTTTCGTTTTCGAAAATTGTGACCTGCTGGATAAGCAGACTATTCTTTTATTATTTTTGTTTGATACTGTTGGTTTTCTCTTGTATGGGTGGCATAAGTATTTCTACAAAGAGTTTTCATACTTTTAAATCAAAAGCAATCAATTTTCACGCCAATTTCAGAAGTTATAAAAATAAAAAGCATACAAAAATTAAATCGTTATATGTATTTGATCTTTTAGTTTTCTAAAATTATTTAGAGAAGTATTGTTGCCTATAACGAAAATCACCTGAATTCAGTCAATCTGCTTTTGTTTATTGAAATTATCATTCAGTTTGCCACAATGTGACAATAATTTGAGACAATTGTTATTACTCTGTCTGTTGGTTTCGTGCAAAGATAATAGAGAATTGAAGTCACTGAGCAAAAAGTATGTTGTAATCACTGCACAATGGTGCCATTGTGCTAGAATTGTAGGGTACTGCTAAACATACTCAGTTGATGAGCCCCCTTAAGAAACTTTTGTAGGAAACTACTTTATGTTTTAGCTATAAAAGTAAAATCAACGACTTGATAATGTTTAGTTTACGCATGTTTTGCGACCTTTGCAAAACGCAGTTAGAGAGAGGTGGCTAAAATGCTGTGGAATTTTCTTATATGTTGTATTTTAGTTCAGTTAATTTTTGTGAATTCCATTGAAGTACATGAGGATGTTATTGAAGATTTGCCAAATTCTACTGAAAATTCCAAAAACCAGGATAATTTAGTAAATGCGACAATGGTTGATGGGTCAGGTGAAATAAACTCGACCGAGATAGTGAGTAATAATGTAACACTTGTAACAACAAACTTGTAAGTTCAACAATTTTTTAAATGAATTTTCGCCTATTACCAATGTTGTTTATAGGACCAGAAATGGATACGACGATGACGAAAGTTTAAGGAATATTTCAAAACCAAATGATGGGAGAGAAAGTTTTCAAAAGAAGGGTAGCATTGAAGTGTTACAAAAGGAAGACGATAAAATTCAGAAGAATTCTACTGCATCCGTTAAATTCGAAGGAACAATAGACAGACATTCCATTGACGAGAGTGACAACTTCCAAAAGGAGGCTAGTGATAAGATATTACAAAAGGACGATAAGAAAATCCAGGAGAATTCCAACGAAATAAAGCCACAAACTCTTTCATATTCAACCAAGCCGCATAGTATCAAGAAAGCGTTTATATCAGAACCTAATGTTATTAACACACATTTTTCTCAACCTATTTTCACACCATCTCCAATCATTGAGAGTGATTTTAAAATTAAAAAGTTTTTATCGGCCCACAGAATTGGTAGCATACAAAAAGTAAAGGAATATTCTCCAGAAATAATATCTGCCAAATTTTCAAAAACATCTGAACAATTTTTATCGGTACCCATTAGAAGTAATTTAAAATTGTCGGTCCCAGAAAAAGGGCACTCAACTGAAATAAAGCCGCAGGTCTTTTCACAACCATTCGAAACCCGGATTAACAAGGAAGGGTTTAGACCAGTACAAATACATACTGTTGTTGGGAAGGATTTTTCTCAACCTATTTTTATACCATCTCCAGAAATGAAGGTTAATAATTTTGGATCAGCTGTCTTATTTGATAAAGATAGTTTTCAGCCGGTACGATATCCACTTTTTTCTTTAAACAAAAAGGAGTTACTGACTCCAACAAGAAGAGTATCAGTAGATTATCAAGACAATCCTAGACCAAAAGAAACGAAGAATGGAGGAATTAACTTTCCAACAATAAAATCTGAAGTATTCAAAGGAGGCGTTATAAAAGAAGTTCAGCCAAAAAGACGAGTTGGCCAAGTTAAAAGACGGAATGAGCAGGGCTATTGGGTGGTCCTCGACAATAGTGAGGAGGAACCAAAGCTAAAGCCACAAAATAAAATCATCAATTTCGATCAGCATGCACCTCTCTACGATCAGGACGATTACAGATCGTCCGATGTAAAACCTGTCCATGAAGAAGTCCGCAGTGACCATCCATATCCTTTCGAATTTGTGAAAGACGGTGATTCTTTGAACTGGTTGCATTCTTCTCCACCGCCCCTAGAAGGTGCTGAGTACGAAGATCACAGTTACGACGACATACCTTCTTCCCCTCCCTCGCCGTCAAGGCCACATTCCTGGGCAAATACCCATCCCGATTGGGAAAGCAAATTTACCAGAGGCAAAGAAATAGTGAAACCGAAGTAAGAAAGAAACATTTTTTCGTGTTTTGTAACACTTATCACGTTTTTCTTATGGTGCGATATTTTCCATTTCAGCCCGTTGCGGAGTATTCTGCACGTCTTGGGCACCATCGTGCCTATAGGCCTTTTGCTGTCTGCATTCACGCCTAACGTTGTCTTGATTAATCCGAATGCCACGAGCACGTAAGTATTATAGTCAAGAAGTCCGTTGCCCATAATTTCCTTATTGGCCCCTGTCCTCACTGCATAAATTTTTAAAAAATTGTAACTCCCTCGTCCAGTGGTATAGACAGACATTTTTTTTCGGAGGGGTTCCATTTCACCAACGCCCTGAAATAGTGGTAATTGGCTAATTATTAGCCTGTGAATGGTTATGAAGCCTTAGGTACTAAAATCGTTTTTAATGACTAACAAATGTATCTTGATTTTTGATGTGCAATTTAGGGGGTGTTTTTTTATACTCTTAAAAGTTTAACTTTGCCAATATCATTGAGTTTTATTACTTTTATTGGCATTAACAAAAAGTACACTTTTGGGTCTTCTGTCTATATTTGGGGAAAAAAAAACCAGGAACGAAATTTATATATCGAAAATAATCTTATTTGAACAATTGAATTTTTAAAATTGTTAAAAATTAAATTTCGTTTTATCAAACAGTGAAAATATCAGTAATATTCAGTAGAATTTTAACCCGAATAACTCGTGTTGGATTTTTAAAGTTGGATAGCCGAATTTGGGAGAATACCTTCTGCCTACGCCACTGCCGCTGTTCAGGTAAAAGTAATATCGTCTTTCTTTCGGAGCCCCGGACACAGTCAGTGCTTTGAGTAAGTGCTCGTCTCCGGTGATTTCGGATGAAAAAGCTGCTCCCGAAGGCCTGCGGAGAAAGTAAAAGTGGTCGGGGTCACCTGTGCGCTCGGGAGCAATGGTAGAGTGGTAAAATTTGCTATATGTCGTTGCGCCGGCAAAAGCACCTGCCTGGGGACCTTTTGTCTCTTATTTATTCTGGCCAATCGCAACAGTCACAGCAGCGCTGTTAGGTTGCTGAAAATGTTTCATTGTCGGTGATCATGTTAAATTGATATCACGACAGGTATAAATTTGACATCTATTAGGTATTTAAATCCGAGTGGTTAGATACTGCTATGCAGCGTCCTCAACAGATGTTGGTACGGTAATATTTAGACAGTATTTTGCTGAAGGAAATATAATTGGAGGCATTATTTATTTAAAAATTGCTCATTAACAAGAACCTTTTCTATCATATGTATATTCTGCCTCGGATAAAAGAGGCTCCATAGAAAATAAAATTAGGGCTTTAGACTCATGACTAAATTGGTCTATAAAAATATTAATGAATTATATATAGGTGTATTTGATCTAGATTAGAAAAGATCAACGATCCACGTTCGGTGAGATCCGTCGCAACTCTTTTCTGAGCTTTTCCGATCCTATTAAAATCAGTTTATGTATGTATATCAGAAAAGAGCAGTGACAGGTCTCATCGAGCGCGGATATCGTGATTTTTTCTGATCTTTATTGAAAATAGCATTTTAGATTTCGATTTTAGGAAGTTTAAGCGGAATGGTTAAAAATAGGTCGATGTCGACATAAATCTTAATTTAACTTTTGAAGCCTTTATTGCAAAAGGAAAACAACAACTTTTCTGTATTTTTCTTAGAAAGGAAAAAATGTATTTATTTCTCTGCACTTTTGAAAAATCGGTAACAGTATTCCCAAAAGAGTTAACAAATTGATTCGCAGTCGGTTTCTTTGTAACCTTAACTTCTTCGGTAGCGTACATCCGTTAATCACTTCGGAGAGCGATTTCTTTGATCGTTTACGCCTCTTTTGTGGAATTTCTTCTTGTAATCGCTACCTTTTGTACGATTTGTAGATAATTAATTTTCGGACTTTCTCAGCTTTCATTTCGCCAGTTTTACTAAATAAATCAGTCAGCAATTTCTTAAAGAATTTTTGATTACATTATATTTGTTTCTGATGTAATCTTTTGCCCTTTTGATATTTATTTATTTTGTAGAAAAAACCAGTCCTATTGAAATTAAATAGTTGAGATTGATTTTCAATGAAAGTGCTATTTGGGGTACTACGTATTCACAGAATTTTATTGGATTTCGATTATCTTTTTATGTATAATTCGGTTAACTTTCCTTCTGAATGTTTTCGTTTCTGCAGGTCTAAGCAAACGCCGGTTGATTTGAATTTGTTCAGAGGTAGGCAGCGTTCGCTGAAGGAAGACGAAGCAATTGGCAGAACGAATTTAGACGATGTTATCACAAAATTAGCAGGGGTTAGGGGGCAAAAACCTCGGGCTGATTCAGCTTGTGATAAAAAGCTGATCTGCCAGCATTTAGCTCTGCATGGTGCAGATTTGGATGATCTTCAAAAGACCATCGAAAACATTTTGGACCGGTAGGTGCTGCTTTTATTTTGTTTCAACCGTGATCGGATCTTTTTCTAAATTTCTTTCAGGAGTCAACCCGCCGAGAGTGAGGTTAATGTCTCAATGGAGGAGTTGTTCGCGGCTGCGCGAGAGGACAGCTGCTCGTCGCTGTTCGTCTGCAAGCAGACTGCAACGGCTGCTACCAGCGATTGATAGCGTGGATTTGCAGCTAAACTCGTTTCTGCGCTGTGGCGGCTTTTTCGTTTTTTCACCTGTTTTTAAGATTTTTTTATTTGACTAACGAAAGGAACGAGAGCGGATTCAGGTGTTGCAGCAAACACAAAATGCACCAGCTCAAAACCGTCGCCAACGTCGCTGCACGACTGCATTCGAATTTTTGGTTGAACAACATCAACCCTAGTTCAGCTGGTTTGCTTCGTTATTGCAATTTCATCAGAGAACTTTAAGAGAAGAGAGAAATTTTGAAAGTATATTTGGTTCATATAAAAAAGGGGTAAGTTGCAAGGTTATGCTTGGTTTTTTTTTATGAAATTTCACAGAAACATTTAAATTTGTACTGTATAAAAAACGATTAGAAATACATGAACTTTTTGTGCAGTAGACCCAAAAGTGTAATCCACATTCAGTTTGTCCGATTACGATTTAAAATAGAAAGATTTAACTTTAAAACATTATTTTGTAGCTAAAATTCAAAATATTCAATAAAAATACCTGTTTGAAATTTCAAAGTAATCTCACCTAATCAGGTCCGGGTGGTCTAATTTTTACGCAATCGAAAAGCTATCTAAAAACTAAGAAATCCATTGCTAGACCTTATTACAGACGTCAACAACTGCGACGTGATGCAATTTAAATTAAATTTGAACAGGTTTCCAAAGCTTAATTGTTTTCGCTTTTAAAGTTTGGGTATAAAACAAGCTGCTTAAATTTCAAAAACGAGTAAGTCGAAATGACAAAAATTGTTACAGTTTTGTGCATGGTTCTGAGCATCCTTAAGATATGCCAGTGTCAGGCAGGACTCGAAGGATCGGAAAGGTCAATGCCCCTGAATTAATTTATTTTGTGAAATATGAATTTTGGAAATTATAGAATAGTACGAAGAGCACCAAACGACGATGATTACTTCGCGCAGGATGTTAAAGTAACTTTTGTATCCTTAGTACAATATGAAATGTATAGGTGAAAGCAGCAAAAGATCGCGGATATAAATTTCAATTATATCTAACAGATTCCAAATGCTACACGTTTCACGTTCGAAAAGATTTTGTGGATGCTTTTGTTCAACTTGCAAAGGACTTTAGTTTATCCATTGAAAAAGGCACTAAATATAGACTTAAAAATGGCAAGTATTACCTTCTTCGGCTCCTTGCAAGTTTGATGATAAATTGCTCTCATGTATAGCACGAAGATTTCTCAACATATATATTGTTTTTGAAAATTAAGCATTAACATAAAAAGCTCCTACTTTTTCTTATCTCTTTCTTTCAAAAAGCACTATTTGTATTCCAATTCAAGTTAAGAATTTGTAATATAGAAACTAAGTTTTTCCATTTCAGAAAATATAATTTTCTATAATTCGATATTTTTTAAGATGCCAAAATTGGCTTTAGCCTGTGTGGAGAATAACTAAATTGCTGAATTCGAATTCAGCTTTTCTAAAGTACTCAATTAATGTTTGTTGAATTACTGAAATATAAGTTAGCTAAGTTGAAATTATAATCAATAGTTTTTAGAAGACCGCAAGCCACAACAAAGGACCCCGCTATAATTATATGGGATTTGGGTTTCAGCGGATTTGGCTGAATTTTTTATATTTTGTAGGTCTCATCATGCCAAACAAAAGTCTCCATGGGCACAAAGCTCGTTATTGAGTATTTTAAGAGATATATAAACATAAAACATCGGGACCATTTGCCGCCCCTTGGATATGCCGCCCGTGTGCGTGGCACACATCGCACTTATGGGCGCGAGGGCCCTGAGCGCGCCTTTCGATTTCTTAGTCAGATCTAATAATCTATTGGTTTGAGCAACATAGACTGCATTTACACGGAACGGAGTTTAGTTAGCAATTTGGCAAAAACATATTTGATGATATATTTTGAATATTAATCAGCATTTTTCACTTTTTCGCAATTCTATTCAAAATCGAAACCGTTAACGGCCGATATCTCTTAAAATACTCAATAACAAGCTTTGTGCCCATGGAGACTTTTGTTTGGCATGATGAGACCTACAAAATATCAAAAATTCAGCCAAATCCGCTGAAACCCAAATCCCATATAATTATAGCGGGGTCCTTTTGTATACATACATATGTATATCTATATAGGCTCAAGTTTTGCACGGTTTAAAAGATTATTATATTTATATGTATTGTAGTGAAATTTTAACTAATGTAACAGCTATGGAATAATTAGATAAAAGATTAAAATTCAAATCGCACAACTAATAATACCTTTTTCCAATTTAAGAAATTTGATTTTTTCTTTTAATATATAGGAATCTCAGAATAGGTTTACATACATTTACATGCAGTTGAAGTTTCGTGGAAATATTACTTTCACCTGAATTTGTTCTCAGCGGAGCCCATGAGAAGAGCACCTACGTTTCATAATTTTAAATTTATAATTCGATTATTATATTATAATGCAATAATACATATAACAAAAATTAGGTAACGCACAGGTTATGGTTAAAATTGTTTACCTTAAGTTTATATCGAGTACGGAAATAATTAAATAAATGAGTCGTTATTTGTCAAATTGGTAGAAGTTCAATTTTTTAAAAATTCTCATGAGGGCTATCTAATCTAAATATTAAGATTTAACTGGGGAAGTTATTGAAATGATATGTTAAAAAATTAGACTTACTATATACCACTTTCAAAACAATAGCTCAAAAATTGAAGTTTTGATGAAAAAATACATACAATCCGTTAACGAGTTAAAAGTTGAGACCTAATAAAAGTTATAACTCTCTTTTGCATCACGCTATGAAAAATTCCATATAGAGTGTGATGGGTGCAAATTGGCAGTCAACAAGCGTAACATGTAGAACTGCGACCGCTCCACATTTTTGCGAGTTGTAAAACAATTTTCTCGTTGCAAATTGATTGCCATGTGTTAAAACAAGCCTTGTCAATCAGCTCTCAAGTTTTGTTTGAATTTCTTCAGACCTATCTATGCACCTCCATCAGAAGCAGCAGCCGCCCGCCGCCGATCGTTATTATCATTATTCAGATGCAATTAAAGTGAAATGAGTCTAATGCCTCGCGACAAAAGGTCCATTCATTAAAGCGTGTTTTATTGCCCGCAAAGTGTATATAAAATATATAAAAGAGGCGCACAGGAATGCACCAAATGACACGGTAAGGCGACGAAGCGGCTCCAAGAAAGAAATCTCGTTCACTGGTCCCATCGTCTTAGTCTATCCCGCGAAGAAGTCTACCACTTTTGAGCGCGCTAGACACACGACCGACGGTGGTAGCTGCCGTGGGGCTCTATGGGGCCCCCCAAATGGATGATGGGGATTCCGTCATGATACGTCTGCATTGTCTTCGATGAGAAACCACTCCGCGCTTTGGGGAGGGAGGGCGAAATCAGCACCTGGGCGGCTTGAAATCTTCGCGCAACATCACCTCAGTTGTTCCCCACAGCGAGCTGAAGATACATTCACAAGTTTTTGGAAAGAAAACGTTCGGACCTCGGGAGATTTTTGGATGAATTTCGTCGGTTTTTTTGTTTTATATAAACGGCCGGATATTGAGTGTTGAACAATATCAAATAAAATTTTCGCGGATTTTTTTTTTTGTGAAGATATAGAAGAGAAAAATATGCTAAAAGTGAGGATTGGTACGGAAGTGGCTTTTTAACTGCAGCGAATTTTTAACGTCTTCATCGACGGCTTGGTCACAGCTCTTCTCAAGGAACCCTACCAGTGAAGTAATTTGAAAAATCTTGTAGATCGAATTAGTGTATACCTTCCCACGACAACTTCATTCACATAATTTCCTATTTGAGGACAAAATTGTTATATAAATTCCATTGCGGTGCTGCGCAGTAGCAATCGAAGCTGCACCCACCGCTTCCATACCAGTTGCATTTTCCGATTGTTGCCGGAGTGGGCTAGTCGGTTTCGGTGCAACTGAGTATGTCGCGGAAACTCTTAGATATTTTAAAAGTTACTAGTTCTCTAACGCTTGAGTTAAAAAAAAGAAAATAAGAGCAGTAGTACGCCACAGTGGTTTACTAGTGGAAAATATATTCTGAATTATATGTAAAAATAATGTAAATAGTTAATTTCATAAGTATTTAAAATTGAACAATTTTTCAGGCATTTTTTAGGGTGCTAAGTGAGCCGATCACAGTCCAAATTGATTAACTCCACTTTTGAAAAATTCTGAATCTTATTATTAAAACACCTGATGCATGCTTCATTTTATTTTAAAACGAGTTTTTAAATTAAACTTGTGCAATTTCATTAGTATTCTCCACTTTTTGCTTGTGGAGTTAATTGATTTGGCAAGTGAACGACTCAATACGAATCCGAAATCGAATGTTTCTATCCATAACACGTTTTAGAAAAAAATAGTTTTAAGGATTTTAAAAAAGTTCTAAGTATTTCCATTTTATTTCTGCATTTTTTTTCATTCTAAAATAACAAATTGGGAATCTCGCACATAAAATTGGAATCTCGACTATAAAAATGTTAGTTAGAACCTTTTTGCTTTTCATGGATCTTTCATCGAATTTCCTTTAATTTAGTGACAATACATATGAAGTTTTTAAGGTTAAATCCCTAAATGGCAGTTTTTATGTAATTTAAATTTAAGAATCCTGAGTCCAGTTCCTCATAATAGATCCACCATTTAAAATTTAGTTAAAATCGGTTTAAAAAAGGAACTAGTATTAAAACAGTCACAACTACATACTTGTTTTAGAAAATTAGTCTCTAGAGTGTCGAGGTCTAGAAAACAAATTAAAAATTCGCAAAACATGATTTAACGAAATCTCTTCGATATATCTTAGAAAATATTTAATTTCTCCTCTTCTACGTAAAACCGGAACGACAGTGCGCTGCCGTGGAATTCTTCGATAGGCTTTTCGGTGATTTTTATGCAAATGGGAGCCTTGACGTTGGAGGCTAAAGTGGACTGCCCTGCCAGCAGAAATACCCAACTTTTCTTATCTTCAGGCCTTCGTCTTGTGCGATCGTGATGAGCCCGCACCTGTTTCTCTTATCGCAATGAAACTACCTCAGCCTACATTTGATTGTCAATGAAAATAAACGTTATCGTTGCGTAAAGTCTTGGTATTTCTTGAAATCAATTGAGATTGACTAGATTGACGGTTTGGACGAGAAGCAATGCATATAAAATAAAGTTATATCTACTTTAGAGCAGTTAAATCTGGCTTAGTTAATTTTATTTTATTCAAATTGCTCCGCGAGCTTTATGTTGGTCAATTATGCAACGGGTTCTTTGTTGAAACTGAAAGTGTTGTTAATGGGCTTGGGAACCCGGTTTAAAGTTAGCTTCAGATTTAGGTATTTAGCAAAATTTGAATTTCATAGCATAATTTAAATTAGCTTCTTAAATTCAAAAACCTGATCTTAATGCTGTAGTTCTGCACAACTTGATATCGTCCCGTTTATATGAATTCTGAAATTGATAGCATCTTTTTTCTTTCCGGAATTGGTACCTATTGCAAGTTTTGTGGTTAGCCACTTATGTTAGAAGCTGTTGTGGTTTAGTATTTAATTATTTATTTTCTTGTTTTTGCTACTTGATCTTAACTATACACAAAATCGATTTCCTCAGAAACAAGATACCTTTGAAGATTAATAAAACTTAAGGTTAATCATATTAAATGGAAAGAATTTATGATTCAAAAGTTTATTTTATGATTTTCTATTATGTACGTTTTATTAATTTCTGCTCTACCCAGTTTATTTATTTTGCTTTAGAAAATTGGTTAAAGCTCAAGAGTTAGTTTCGTTAAAACGGCTAAATTATAGAAATATGGATACATTTTTCTCGGATACTACCTCAAATTCATATGCACATATTATATAGTTAAAGAAAAAACCTCCTTAAAAGTATTATCTCTGATTTTCCCATAAATAATGCTCATTATTGCTTGGTATGCTTATGCCTATATGAAATGAATAACCCTTTCACAGATCACTGATATTCCAAGAGTTTCTCCCGAAGAGATGGCTCAGATGTGCCGGATACCACAGTCATCATAACCATCATCAAAGCTAAAAAGTGTCGCAATTAACTTTCAATTTTCCTTAACTGCGATTAGTCATCAAAACAGTCATTAGAATCAAAGGTGATGGAGTAATTTACCTCTTCACTGACATCAAATTATAGTTGGACTCTTCAAAAACAAAGAGGCACGAATATCTCTGATGCCAAAAATAAAAATATCTTATTACAAAAATTTTCACACGTGCGACTCACAGCATGTATTGTATAAAATTTCTCGCGGATTTGCGATTTAAATTGCTGAAATTGTAAAGAATATTCAATTTTAACAGGCACATTTTGATTTCAATAAAATAATGGCCTCTGTGGCGACATGAAAATTGTTGCCCACAACGATGCGCGCCACTCCCGCAGCTGCTGCATTTTCCGCGCGCTTAAATGCCAGGGAAATGACTTCACACAAAACTCTGTAGGTTTTGCCATAGTATTTCCTTTGGGTCGGTGCCTTAATTGATTGCTGGATTTGCTTTTGATTAAATGAGCGAAAGGTCTGCACGACAATGCACTGGAAAACTAACAATAGGTTGCACCGTGATTTATCGAGAGGTGCCTTTTAATGGCGCAGTGGAAAGTTACCTGCATTTAATTTAGTGGGAAGGGATTGCTTGAATTTTGAAGCGAATTTAAATGTCGCTAGGGAAAATCACTTTCAACAATTCGATCATGATGGTACATTCTAGACATAGTTTTTTCGATGAATTAAGTTTATTGCTAATAACATTTAAATCAAAGTGCCGAATAGGCTTAAATTATATGTAATATACTATACTAGTATAGACCAGATCTAGTATCATCTCTTAAAATCAATCCTACTGTTTTGCACTAAACACAGATCAGGTTGGACTAGCCAAAATTAAATTTGATACTTTTTTCTGGTTTGTTCTAGTTTGAAACACTCACAGCTTTAGACACTACGTACAAACATTTAAATTTATATTTATTATAGATTGTTATTTAGTCAGATCTGTACGGAATATTCATTGGTGTTATCAAATATTTATCACATATCACATCATTCTTTATTAATTCTTTAGACTAGTTGTGTGGAATTTAAATAATATAAAATACTATTAGTTTGGAAATTATTGAACCAGTAACAAGTCACTTTATAGGATTTTTTTCGTACGTATGTATATTACGAAGACGAGAATGAATATTAGAATTAGATACCATTTTCGGGATAAATTGGTCAAATGCCAAATTTCAGCAATTTGTTAAAAAATATAAAGAAAAAGAAATACCGAGCTTATGACATGACTAAAATAAGCAATATAAATTCAATTCACAACAAATATATGGTGCACTCGCAACAGTTCTTCAAGGAGAAAAAATTTGAAATATGTACTTCAGATTGCGCATGTCACGTTAGATTATTTTTCCACTTACCTCACAGCTGAACCTCAATTACCTTCTTTTGTTGGTGTTGTGTCAATACCTAATTGCGAAATATTTAAAAGCAATTGAGTCAATCTATGCGATTCCACCTGGATAGCTTCAGACAGAGGCTGTTTATTATTAGCATTAGTACACGTCTGTTGCTCGTTTTGTTTGCATTTCATTCATGATGTAAATGAATGAAAACATTGATATAAATGGTGCAATCAGAAACAGTTGTGTTATTTCTCTTTTGATTAGAGACACAAGCGAGACAATTTATTTGAAGAGCTACTAGTGGACTAGTTGAAAAGGGCTAATGAGTTTCGATTCATAGCATTCTATACCTACTAACTAACTCAGATGGTAAGTCTTAAGCATAAAACTGGTTAAATCAATTATTGCAAAACAAAAAGTTCATATAGTTGGAAAATCCTACAGATGCTCTTACATATGTAGTTTAAAATCTCCGACCTCGTTGAACAGATTTCAAGATTTCTTTCCAGCACCCATAAATTTCAGTTTTTTTTTTTTATTTTCCGGTAGAAAAGTATAGTTTTCATCGTTCGGTGCCCCCAGAGTACTTAAATTCGGATTAGTATTACAATTGCACCCGAAAACTTTCACGAAGCATCTGCTTGCCTGAGCTAATATGAAAGCGAGTTTGTCGCTTAAGTCTTTTGTTTTTCACTTTGAAATTTTCAAGTCTGCCGCATTAAATTGCGGACTTTTCTCTTCTGAGTCCATTAACAGCGGCGTTAATTACTTGATTCAATTTTCTTGTTTCCTTTAGGTGCTCTACTTGAAAAAAAAAGTTGGGTCATTACTAATATGTTTATTTTCTCATTTCATGTGTTTGTTTGATACAGAAAGAGTTGTTGATGGACCTAGCAAATATTTGGTTTCCCGAACCTTTTTCTGGGTAAAAGTGACTATAGATGATATGAAGACTACCTGATATCATTAAGAAAAAAAAGGCAAAATGAGGACTAAATAGATATCGTTTATGGATTTGAACTACATATGTATATTGTTTCAAAATATAATAGTATAATTTGTATAATTTTTAAAATAGGTACATGATTGAAGCCATTTTTTATCTTTTGCATTATTGTTTAGAATAAATTTGTTAAATTACCTACATATATGAATTTCGAATATTATTAAGAACTCAACGTCGAAGAGAAATATTATGTACATATATATGCTTTTACTTCGCTAAATGCGTTATATGTTTCTTGTTAATTCAAAAAATGAGAAATTCCGTAAAGGTTATATACCTGAGAAATGCGCTGCTTATAAAACTTAAAACTTAATTTTCTGGGTAAGTGGCGACGTTTCATCGTAGAAGTTTTAAATTTTATTTCAATATTTTATAACAACAAGAAAAATTATTTATATTTTAGATTCGCCTGAATATTGCTAAATTTATAAATATCTTAAAAATAAAACTGTTTTTTCTAGTTGCTGCAAATTGCATGCTTAATTAACAAAAATAAAAGAAAATGTGGATGGCTTGGAGGAAATATTCTTTCCTTCTTGAGTTATATTTTCTTTAGAATTTCATCGACGCAACTAAATACTGAGATTGCTGATTTTTTTATTCTAATTTTTTTCAAAAGAGAGTTAACTGTATTATTACTTCCCTAATTAAGACATTCGTCAGTGTGGCCTACTGCCGTGTTTGCACCTTTCGTGAAATTACCTGGTCACATGGAAAGAAACAATTCGTTTCGGTTCGATTGGCTAACGGCCCTGCCTCTTACTCTTGACTCATGCTCTTTCTTCGGTCTTACCTTGAAGTTCCGAAGCCGCGGCGAAGAAAGCAGTGAAAGTTGTTTAGTTGTAAAACATTTCATTAAAAGCGTCCGCTGACTCGTCTTATTTCATTTATATTTTTTTCTATCTCTCTTTTCACTTTCTTCCAGTCCGCAGGCCCAGACATCGGTGGTATGGGGCTTCACGTAATCGCATCGATAACGCCGACGGCGGCCACAATCTTGGCGCTGGCTTTCTCGCTATTTCTTGGACAATCGTCATTGACATTGGGCCATGAGACGACAAATGAAAGCCAGAAAAAATTGATGCAGCCATCACTTATACGCACCCAACTTAAGGTGTCCCGCAGTCTTGATCCAGATGCGACCGAGACGATTAATGTGAGGTCAAATACCGGCGGTTATGCTACGATCATCGTGAAGAAACGAAATGGTAATCAATTGCCCGGCAGCGGGGTCACATTTTCGGGGCATAATCCCAACCATGATGAGATTACGCGATTGCATAAAATCACAAGTGGAAGTGATATAACTCCTCATACCGAATACGGTAACTGGAATCCGGTAGCAAACTCGGTACGATTTGCCGAACCGAAAAATCGCAACTCCCTGGAAGTAATCAACTCATTTATGGAGCATATCGGGAACATCGAATACTTCGGCAGACAAAAACAGGCTGAATTAGATGGGACTGTTAAAAATGATCGCCAACCTGTCCGCATTGCGGTAGCAAGCGTTAAAATTCCTGAGCCCACTATCGTCCGATCGAATCCAGTTTTCGTCAAGGATCATCCTGGAACAAAATCTAAGAAAAGAGCAAGGTCCTTGATGCAAGTTGACGAGGACGGTATCCCGGTTATTGAAGGCGTTCGGGTTCCAGATGATGAAGAGGATAAGAAAAAGGTTTGGCGAAACGCCCGCGTCATCAAAGGTGAACTTGTACCCTACGAAAAAGGGTATACTCCACCTCCAGCCCGACCTGATTCAGAAACATCTAAAACCGTTTTCGGCGAAATGGTATTTCTCAAAGACGGAACCGTTCAAGGAAGAGGTTTTGGACCTTTTACAAAATCTGATAATTTTCGTTCAACCGAAGGTCACGGGTTTGGCCCTTTTACAGTAAAAGACAACAGACCTGAACCTTTCTTGCATCGCAACGGAGGTCCTTTTTTCGTAAAAGACAATTCTCGAACATCTGGAGCTCGTCTTATTGACTACATTAAACAAATTAATGATCAGTATTCTCGTAACGATTATTTTGTTGGACGATCTAATGTACGATTCGATGGTCAACCCTTTGAAAAGACGCAAAGGGAACCTCAAATACAGAGACGAATGCTGCAAAGTACCAATGAATTTGATGATATGTCAATAGGAAAAGCTATTAATGAAAAATATAGAGCACCAGTTTTCGAATATGCCCATCCAGAATTAGGAATTCAACCAGCGAAAATCGCTCCCAGGATTGAAAAAGATGAAAATCAACAGCAGCCTCGGGCAACGAAAAAAATTCAGTACTATGTAAAGGACTCAAACATAAAACCAGTCCCCGTAGGGCCGGCATTAAATAGTCAGGAATACTTTAAAACTGACCCCTACTTCAAAACAGCCACATACCCCTACAATTATGGATATCTGAAAAAACCAAAGGATCAACCCTTTTGGATGAAACTATCGGAGCAGGTCCGCGATAGCTTCCAGAATGGAATGACGACTGTAGAAGCCATCACCAGGCCAGTAATTGATCCCATCGTTGAAGCTGGACACAAAATCTCAAAAAACTTGGGGCTCTCCAAGAATCCTCAATATGCCCAAGATAAAGTCGGTTTTGCAGCTCCAGCCGCAGCTGCTGGTCTTCTTCCAGCCCTAGGTCTTATGGCTGGCGGAGCCGCTCTTGGAATTGGAGCAATCGCAGTTGGTCGGTATTTTGACGGTGACATCATAAAAAAGGCTGGAAATGACCTGAATTTATCACCTGAGCATAAAAGAAGTTTTGATGACTTATATCGCGAAAAGGGACTTTATGTCCTTATGACCCCCCAAGATTTGGGAGAGAAGGACTTCAACCGGCTAAAGAGGTCAATTCCCGATAATGTAATAGGGGTTTATGACATTACAGAAACCTTCGTTCCCCAAAATAGCAGAACGTTTCAACAAAATCTTCATCATCGAATAACGAAGAGGTCCTTAAATAATAGAAGATCTGAAGATTTAGGTGCCATACTTCAGGATTTGGATAATAATCTTCCGAAGCCGATTGGTGTAAAATTTGAGGACCAAATACGAAGGACTGATTGGACCAACACACCGTGCGCAAAACAAACGTTTTGTAAAGTAATGGTGGACCAGGGCTCCGATGAAGTTGCATTTATGGAGAAGAAAATTGAAAAGCTTTTGTATCCGTGAGTATTTTATCTTTTATTATATTCTATAGCCAAGTTAGAATAGAAATACCTAAAAGGTCTGGTACCACACTTTAAGACATTTCTATAATAACAACAACCTATCAAAAAGATAAAGATAAGAAAGCTAAACATTTTTGCTTTGCTCATGACGTAGTTTCGTCGTTGTTGTATGTTATTGCTTGAAAAGAACGCGAAAAAAATAAATATATCCTCATTTTTATATAGAACTATAGAACAAATTTTTTTGGAGCAGCTTTCTGTAATCGTTGGATTTTAAAAATGATATATTTTTCTTTCAGAATGCATCCATCGATTAAAGAAAATCTTGCACAGCACATATCCGAAGTAATAGATGCCATCCACAAAAGAGACTGTTCGCGATTCTCCTGCTTTGTGCAATAACACAAATTGTGAGGAGGAGCGAACAAACCCAAAAATCACACATCACACACACATACACAGTACCAATGTATTTATTTGTTTATTTGTAAGCAACTTACCTTTAAGGCTAAAGCAACAGCCACTCCCTTCTGCCCTTGTAAATATTTATTTAACGTAGAATTTAAGCGTATTCTTCAATGTTGCGTGAAAAATAAAACTCCAACGAGTTATAAATCGAATTTAACCAAGAGCAATACTTGGAATGAAACTTTATTTTCCCAATAAAAAAATAAATACACAATTAAATTAAAAATAAGAATAAAAGTATGCATAAAAAAACACAAAAAATTCACAGAAAGCAGTCTTAAGGGATTCAGGGGTAAATACGAGTTTATTCTGGTTATATACAAAAAGACTACTAATAAATAATTTCTTCAGCGACACCCTGTGGATAGAAGAAAATGATAAATTGCGGAAGAATAATGAAAAAATAATAGTCAGAAGTTGATCCTTCCTCTGGAGATAATTTTCTCAAGTTTACCCAATTTCAAATGGCAGGGAAAGGATGAAGTTCCGAAGGTATAGGATAGGCACATAAAATCTCGGTGAGTACTATCCATCTTAAATACGAGTACGGTAAAGTTCTTAAATAAATTAAGATCGCTTTGCAAAGAGCTTGGACTCGTCCACCTTCTTCTCCACATCCTTGAGGTATCTTTGCAGTGCCATTGTTGATTTTTGTAAAAAGTTTAATCCCATTCGGATTTTAATCTCAAAAACGCTCCTCATGAAATCGAAGAAATTTTGTTTTGTAGCATTTATGGTATCAGTGATATTCGGGGTTGAGTTAATCCCTCCAGGAGTGGTGGAAGGGTTATCATTTTTTTCAGAAGTATCTTTTGTGTTTGGTGGGTTATAGGGCTCAACCCGAACTGGAGCAATTCCTTCAATTTCGTTCTCTTCGTCGTTAATCTCGTTGGCAAGGTCTGTTTCACGTCTTCGTCTTCGAGGACCGTGTTCAGGTACTGAGTCTACTGTTAATTGATCGGTACCTGCTTGTGGCGCAGTTGACTCCATGGGGTCGACTGACCCTACAACGAACTGCGACCTTCTCCTTAAGACGTTATTGTCGTCTTCAAGAGGCATCTCTGTCGAAACAGAACTCTCTAGGAATGTTTGTGGTGTTATTATACTTGGACCGAAAGTAGTACTAGCGGGGTGCACGGGGTGGGTGTTATAGTTGACACTATCACTTTCAAGATCAGCTTTCTTCAACAAAGCGTTAATATCTTCAGTATTCGCCCGATAGGCTGTTCCGTCCGTATTATACCTGTAATAGGGCTGTGGTGGGTACGATTCTTGGGGCTTAGGTTTGTTGTAAGCAACTTGCGGCGGTGGTTGTCCTTGGTATCCATAAGAGTTCCGGTATCTGTTGTTATACTGGGACGAAGGCTGAGAGTACTTAGGGTCAAATCTATTAGGTCTATTATGTGGATTCTGCTGATTGCGATATACCGTGTACTTAATACTATTCCTATAAGGCGAATTTGCTGGCATACCTGCAATAACTTTTCCAAAAACTTCTTCTTCGGATTGGCCATCCGGTCCCGCATATTCCTCATTATTATAGAAATATACATCATCTTTTCGATCAGCAATGTCGTAGGACCTTCTCAAAGATCCAAACGGTCCCAAAAAATATGTCGCCAATCCAGCGGTTACAGCCAGCCCCACAAGACCTACTCCGACAGTTGGCATCACCTCTCTAGCGAGATAGTTATAAATTTTTGTAGAAAGCGGTTTCTCTTTTGGAGGATTTTTATTGGGTTTCTTTTGAATCTCGTTCTTATTCTTATTCTTCTTAGTCTTATTATTTTTGTTATTATTCCTCTTCGGTTTCTTTGTTGTAGGCCCAGGCGATCTATCTTGAGGTAAATCAAAATCAGCGTCTTTCGGCTCTAAAATCAGGAAAGTTGTTGTTTCAGGAGTTGTAGAAGATACTCCAGAAGTGGCAAGATATTCTGTAGAAGTGGCTAAAGTTGTTGATTGTACGGTTGTTGTTTTAGGTGTTGTAGAAATCGCTAAAGCTGCTGGTTTCGGTTTCGGCTTCCTTGAGGGTGAGGCTGGTCTATTTTGTGACGAAGGCTTTTTCGGTTTCGACGCTATGTTCTTCTCAATTTTCGTTTCAACATTAGTTGATATAGGTGTTGTGGTTGTAGACTTAGTTGGCTTTGTTACCTTTGTTACTGGTGCAGCGGTTGTGGTTGTTGTTGAAGGTTTCTCCTTAGGTTTAACGGTTGTTCGCCGCGTTGGAGGCTTTTCATTGACCTTTTGGACTTTTTCAATTTTAGCTTCATATCGGTACGCTGACGGGTTGATGTTTGGTTCCTTTGTTGGTCCACCCCCACTTAGTAAAATCCACGTTGATATACCTTCTTTTTCTGTTGATGAATCAGACAATTTTTGGGTGTGTGTAATATTTATTTCCTTCTCAAAATCTTCCGGTGATAGTGGCACAGCAACTCCCATTCGAATCGTTTCCTTTTCGGAAGGAAAGTCGTGTTTTGGCTTATCCGGTGAAAGTTTTTCGTATGTTCTGTGAACATTTCCTGGGGAGAATATTCTGAAAGTTCCGAAATATTTAAAAGTTGACTTTGTATGTTTTGATTTTTGAGAGTTTTAATTTTAAGGATACGATTTTTTTCTTTTAATGAAGAGTAGGGGAAAATTGTCATGTGTTTCTGCATTGAGGTAAGTACCAGGAAGTTTTATTTAAAGAATTTTCTTAGCAATTTTTGGCTCAATATCGAGGTAAGAAAATAATCCTTTTATGAAAATTACATGTTTATCCGAATGGCTCCGAACTATAGTACTACTAGTAAATAAATAGCCGTAGGACATTAATTAGAAAAGTATGCTTTTTACTTTTTTAACAGAACTAATTTTAGTAGGAATATTCCCTCTTTTTAGCTCAGCCTATTAAAAAATCACGAAACAAGTTTTGTTAGAACTTCGTTTTCGAGAAAAATATGCTAAAAAAGCCAAATGTGCATTTTTTCGGAAACGTAGCTAAATAATAGACTTTTGATGTTTTCAACCCTAGTTATTCGAAAATGGATTAAATTGTGGAAATGGCAATGGCATGTGTTAATGAGCAAACGAAATTCACTTTTTCAAAATGATTTGTTTTTAACACTATCGCAGGCTTTATGTCTTGTGTCTTATGACCTAGATGTCAACTATAAAAATATTCTTTATAGTAAATGCAAAACATCTATAAAAATTAAATATGATAATAGGAAAAGAGATACAATTTAAATAAATGAGGAAATATTAGAATGATGCGAGTTTTTTTAAAACTAAAGTATACACTTATCGTAATTATATAATTGACATATATTTTTACCTTATATCATAATTAGAGTTTCTACGTGCATTACCAACTAGTTGACTGAAAAGAAAAGTTATTGCTCGTCAAGAAGATCCAAATATCCTTCTATAATATTCGTAGAGACATATAATTGCATCCAAGAAATTTAAAAGATTCCATGTGAAGACAGTAGAACAGAAGTAGTATGTTACAGAAGAAATTAAAATATGTTTACAAAAGAAGGAAAGTTATATTTAATATATTCGAAGAAGTAAAACTACAAGCTCCGTTGCATCAAGTACATTTATTTGGTTAACTTTTATTTGAATTTTTCTCTTTACCAACTACATCTTAGCCAAGGAAAATATTACTAGAAAGCTAACAGTCAAAAGTATAAGAGTAGAAAGGCACAGGATGAGTATTTCGATTTCCTTAACCTAAACAATGAGTCACAGTTTATCCATATATTTTTTGGTTTGTTTAATTTGTAATGTACAGGCGCAAATGTTAGTCATGGATTTACAGATAGCATTGGTGGCTCTTACATGCAAATTAAAGTACATAGGCATAGTTGCTTAAACCTAAGGAAACATAGAGTAGATAGAAGGTGAAGAGGAAATTTGACTTTGATATCGTCGCAGTAAGAGAAGCAGCACCGACATGCATTGTTTTTTTTGCTGAAAATTTTAATCATTTTCGTCCTTCGATAGTACAAGTGTTGAATTACGTAACTATATAATTTGAAACGAGTTTAGCACGTTGACTGCCATGAAACGTATTAGCTGAATACAAGGCTGAATGGCGGAATTATACAATCAGCTTTTTGATAATTGAATTGCGCTGCTATGTGTCTTATTCGAAATTGTCGACATAATTCAGCTATAGTCGAATGAGGGCTAATAAATACTTTGTCGACACATATGATTCAGCTTCTATGAGCGCGGTTTGAGAAACATAATTCTAATCTTGTTCTATCATTTAATTTCGTATATTCGATCCAATCTGATCTCTGAAGCTCTAAAGAGACCAACTATTCTAAGCTGAGCACTACTGAGATTAATTAATCTGCAATTAGACTCAATGTGCCTTACTAAGGTCTTGAACTACTTCTACCAGTTCTGTCTTGCCCGGATTTCTGGACAGTCCAATATTTAAAAGCTAAGCACCATGGCACTAATATAAATTTTTCTGCCTTCTATATCTGATCAACTTTCCTTTATAGTCCTAAAGTTCGCTATAGACTTTTTTACAAATGTGTCTAACTCGTCTAAATGTGTCTGTCTTAAGGGAACCACCGTAGCTGGGGCACCACGAATATTTTGAGAACCTCCAGGACCGATTCGCCTCCAGGGATTTCGATGACCCCAAGGTCTAGGCCTTTGTTTATGGCGTTTAGGACCTCTCCAACCTGGGATATAATTGTGCCTATGAATGACGACTGTTGATGGAGATCGCTTCGTGGATTTGTAAGCAGTAGTAAGAAGGGCAGAAGCAAATGGATATATGACCATTGCTAGACCGGCTCCTCCTGCTAGGAGGACGGCTAAGGGTGAGAACATCATTATCCAAAAACTGAAGGTGAAGGGATTGGCTATTGTGAAGACGGCGAAGAATTTCGTGAAAAGTATGGCCAAGTATTTCAGTCCAGTGATAATGCCAATTTCATTCATGGGTTTTTTGTGCTTGTGTTTGTGGCCACCGTGACCTCCACCATGACCTCCGTGACCTCCACCATGTCCTCCCCCACCTCCAGCTCCTCCACCACCTCCAGGTAGACTAATAAATTGTGGTAGTAATCCACTAGTCGCTTGAGTAGCCCCATGGGTTCCTCCACCGGAGGCTGCGGGAATTTGAGCAATTAATGGAATTAATTGCGTAGGTGCACTATGCAAAATAGCCTGAGTAGCACCCGTGGCCGCTGGGGTCTTCTTTTTCGATACAACCTGAGCTACTTCATTTTTAGCAGTTGTTGCTTCATTTCCGTTGAAATTTAATTTCAGGTCATCACACTGAGCTGTGTCTGACTGAAAATTAAGGCTAACTTTATTGTTTAGAGTGACTTTGACTCCTGGACACTTTTTATTGGGCTTATTGTTTGAAGGAACTTCTGATTTTACATTAGAATCAGGAGTCACATAGCCATCTGAAGCATCAGCTTGGTTAGAGTTGGATAAATCTTCTACAGAATCGTAGAAAGGATCAGGGTCTGCAGGATCGTAGGGGTAGGTTGAAGAAGGTCTTTCAAACTTATCCACTGTTGTGGGATAATAATTTTGGTACTCGGATGATTCCGATGATGGAGAAGGGCTCTGGGCAAAGTGGGAATGGGAGTTATTCTTAATTTTATGCGAGCTGGATGAAGTTTTAGAAGGCTCTGCGTGGCCATAGTACGCAAGCTTATCATTAACACCTGAACTCGGTTTAAAGACGGGCCTTGTAGTAATTATCACAAGAGGCATAGGGTCATTTACATGAATCTTACTAGGATCAGTCTCTTCGCTTAAAGGACCTACGTGAAGGGGGAACGCTGCGTTGATATCCTCAGTATTCTGGTTAAAATCTTCAACCTCATAGCTGTACTTATCCTGCCAATTAGTAACTACTTTATGGATTTGAGGCTTATTTTTTATAAACACCTTTTTATATTTTAAACCGCTTTCAGGATACGACTTTTCTTCAAAATTTCCGTCCCTAGCAAAACCGTTGTTTTCATTTTTACTCGCTGAAGCTTGCCGCCTCGGCAGTCTATCGGTCAAGAGTACCTGAATATTTTTCCTTAAAAATTCATTCACAATAAAATTGCTTGAAGTTGTGTACTCCGAAAAAATATTTATCGGCTCTAGATTTGGGCGAAAAGGTCTAGATGAACTTAGGTCTATATGTTGCTCTAAGTACCTGCGATTTGTTACCAGTGGAAATTCTCCAGCTACATTTGTTACAGGTGATTGTGTCGTTATTGGCGGTGGTGCTGCTGTTGATGGTGTTGTAGACGGACCTCTTTCTTCTCCTCTTTCACTTTCATTTTGATTCTCAGATAAAAATCTTGCAGGTGGAGTTCGAACACCTGGTCGTGCACTTACGCTATACAGCAGAGTAAATGCGACCACAGTCGCTGTCTTCCAGTGCATAGTTAGATTCTTTTATCCTGTTTTACCTAAAATGAGTGAAAGTTGTTTTAGAATATGACTAGAATATACAACCTATACACATATTAGACATTAATTGTCAATCTCCATTACAGTCTACGATACTGAAACTACATACATATAGAAAATGAAGATCAATACTCTTAGTACTCTTTTTCATAGAGCAAAATTGCAATAAGAAATTGCTTTATGTAATGTTTTACGCAAATATAAAAGAAAGATTAATAGTCTATTTAATTTTACATTTCTGAGAAATTGTAGCTATAAATCATTTTCACACCACTTATAAAAAGTCCATCTTACCCAAGAAGATAATAAAGTTATATTAATAAAACATAAAGCATATAAGCATGTTAATTAATTTTGAAAGTGTCTAAAAGACCATATTCGATTTTCTTTTTTTACATCTAAAAATCGCAAAATTTTTCTGTTTTAACACGCTTAGCGTGGTGATAAATTTAGTTATGTGCATATTTGGGCCACTACATTTATGTTGTTTGTTTTGTTTTAAATCACTTTATATCAGTTTCGGTATTTGGGTGGTTATGTGGAGCATATACACTCTTAAAGTATAAATGCGACCCCGGGACCAAATAGAGCATTAAAAGTTTTAAATTTTGTTGTATTGTAAAAAGAGAGCTCTAACCATTGATCTTTGTAGTATTCAAAACATTTTGAATGGTTCTTAGGCTTTACAAAATTACAGTCAACATAAAAGAATAGACACGTGTTAGTCAACTGCTCTACTCCAAAAAGCCAAACCTATTTTAAGGCTTCTCAAAAAAATTCAAGAAAATTAATATGCCGTAACACAATGCCCCACATTCATGCTGCGGATTCACTTAATAATTTTCAATATTTTGCCTTGCCAAATTAAATAACCAGTTTCGGCTGAGGTGAATAAACTCCTCATTTACCTGGAGCATACATCAAGTGGGTCACCTCACCCAAAAAAGCTCTGTTTACCGCTGTTCAATATTCTAAAAATTCTTGAGTTAAAGCCTCATTATCATACCCAAACTGCGATGGTATTATGCTTAAAAGAGGCAGTCTGGCGCTATCTTTAGGCTTAGACAGAACAGATTCTTAGAACCACCGAGTAAAATTGCTTTCGAATGCATTAAGTGCGAAAGCATTTTTGTAAGAAATTAGGTCTCTATGACGACTATCACGGCGCTGCATGCTCTTTTACATCTTCGGCTGTTGCGCGTTGACACACTTGGCGCAGTAATTACACGGAATAATTGATTTACACTCATCATTTCCACTCTGGATCTGATTGCTGTTATTAAACAGTGAGCTCTAACCCACATAACTACTATTTGCATTGCACCAACATAGTGATAATTGCTAAATTATTCGAGTTTTTCAAGTCTATATTAAATCTTCAAAGCTTATTTTGCTTTCAGTTCCAGCATTTATACAATTTATTTATTTTTAAATACCGAAGAAAGGAGAATTAAAGCGAAGCAATTAGAAGAACATATTCTAAAAGTGAAGAAAGAGTAAAAAGGAGTTCTAAAAATTCAGCACTTTTTAACACAACTGGCTTTTTTTAAGTTCTACGAATTATGTATGTCCTAGATTTCGAATATTCCATTAGGACGTATTTTGATTTTATAGTAGACCTATTTTTTATTATTTTTATTTACATCTGCCCAAAATCGGATGGTTTGGAATGGAAGTAATTCCGATAAATTGGTAACTAGATAGATTTAATACTTAATAATGACGTCCCTTTTCCTTGATATATGTTTTAACAATTCTTAATATATATTCATATTCTTAGACTCAATCAATTTCTATCAATTTTATGCTTAAGAACTCGAATCCGAGAGAACACCATTTCATTTCCACACTTTTTTTCAGTTCAACATTGTATACCTCCGCATAAAAATAGAATAAATATCATATGAAAAATCCTTAGACACTAAATTTTTAAAGCAAAGAAGCACAAAACCTGTCTTCTTAAAACCAGAACACAATCGAACGCCACGATTATGCATTGGGGGTGAAGGTACAATTATTTTTTTTTTTATTTTGATGATGATTTAAGACGAAGAAATTTTGAAGTTTCCACTCTACTTCCTTTCGAGCAGTTGTGCATTTTAAGAATTTGAATAAGAAAAGGTCAGCATCTCTGCCTTCTAGAAGTAGGCACCCCGACCCGAGCACCTGTTTAATCACAGAATCACTTAATCACGCACTTACTCAGTTTGATTTCAGGTGCGCTTCACTCAAAGTAGTACTTTCTATCAACAACCTGCGGGCCGCAATGCTTCTACTATCAAGATGTAACAGCGGTTCTGTTTTATACAAAAACGAAAACAATGGCAAATTAAACGAGGGATTCCCATCCCAAGTGAACAAAACAAGATTCAAATGGTCCAGACGCCCGCCAAGTCGTCGCGGCACGAAAGAAAGTTATCAAAGAGCGCCTTGCTCTTTGATTGACGGCGAAGGGCCGCTGCTTCGCTAGAAAAGGTAAATATCGGCTAGAAGGTGTGGGAATCGAAACCAATCGACTGTGTTTAAACAATAAATCGAGTGGTTTGCTTCGTGCCGAACACTTTCCAATAATAGTCATTTCGCCTACTCCGTGGGGCTCTGGTGAATTTTCTAGAGAAAAACGATTAAATGCACCCAATGGAACCCACCGAATAGGTCTTAGGAACCCTGCAACGCTTTTATGATGGGCATTCAAATTTGTTGTCATTGACGAATCATTCGTCCATCAGATTTGCTTTCTAAGCAAAAGCATAAATGAATATTTTCGGTTGCCTGACTGCGAGAAGTTCCAAGTATCTGGTAATGGAAATTTCATGGATCAGCCTCACCAGCGGATACCCGCCCAATTCGTTCTGGCTGCTTACAGGTGAAGAGCTTTCTTTAATTGGATTGCTCTTAATTGAAAGTGCTCACCTCATCGATCGTGCAAAATCAATCTTTATCTACTTTAATAGCTCGTGCCCTTTAGTGTTTTTTTGATTGAGAGGCACAGCCCGATGGCGGACATGAGAGAATTTCCCAAGATCGTTGTACGGTCAAATTTCTTTTTGAGGAAAAAGCATAAACATCATTAGCCGATTGTATAAGTTAAGTACTTTCTGTTAAACACCTGTCCCGGGGAAATTCGCAAACGTTTTTGTGAACTAGTAACCATGAAAATTGAGGACATAAAACATTGTAAGATATTTAGTTAACTTTTGAAAGCATTTAATCAAAATTAAGCAAGTGATCTCGGTAGGTTGCGAATATTTTCAATCTTTCCTGTTTTGTTTTTCACCTTTAATCGATTTTCATAAAACTTTTAGATAAGAATAACCTTTCACAACTTTAGTATTCATTATTGGCTGCATTATTCTGATCCGTACAAATAAAAAAACGTATGCTTCTTTTTATCAAAATTTGATCTGAATTTAAATCCTAATATACTATCAGATAATCACAATTTAAAATTTATTTTACCATAAATAACACTAATCGCTATTTTTTTTTTAAACCTTTAAATTTTCTTCAATGAAATCTGCGCCCTTCTGTAGGGTGAAGATATAAAATTTTAATTTTTTGCAGAGATTTTCCGATTGCTTCCTAAGTTACAAACATACACCGATCAATTTGCTGGATTCTTTTTCAGATGCTATATTTTCATATAAAAGTTAGAATATTTAGAAAAAGATTTTTCAAAGTTCAATATACGTATTTACAGAAAAGTAATAATTTTATCTAAAGTAAGGCAGTTCCTCTTATAATTTAGGATTTTGTTATCGTGGAACTTTTATAGTACCTTTGTACGTGTGCCTTAAAGAAGTAGAAAAAGGACCTAATGAAAAATCAAAAAATTACTACTATTAAAGATATTGAAGAAAGAAACTTGAAAAAATTAATATCTCTAAAAAAAATTATGTAGGTACTCGTACGTTAATTTTCCGGATATAAAATCTAATATTTTCTACTCAAATTGTAGAAAAAGCGGAAATTCAATTAAGACATGTTAAAAACCTCATAAGTAGTTTTCATACTTATCAAATAAATCACAACATGAGGTCACATGCGCTACACAAGAAAAGAAAACAAAACTACTTCATAAACGACACTGCGCGACTCTTCTGGAATCTTGAAAATTCTTAAGAGAGAAAGTGGGTCACAACAAACAGTAAATTCGCACTGTGCTATTGTTGTGTCCGCTCTTCACCCAATAAACCAAATAATAAAAACGCTTGACGCACTCCCAGACCTTAGCCCAATTATGCACATAGCTGCAAGAATATGCGAGAACCTTCTTCAAACTTCTTCCGGAGTTAAGCCACCTCCGCGAGCGAATTAACGTACTCCATCATGGGTGTATGCTGCGAAAAAAGGTCCGCAACAGGGCGCATTCGTTTCATCGGTTAGGTAATGAAGAAGCACACCGCGGGACCTCATACATAATACAAAATACCCGCAAATGCGATGTGTGGAACAGATCTTCCGAAGACCCACAGTGGGTCAATGAACCAGCACTTCCCGCGGTTGAAGCAGCCTCCGGAGTCCGACCCTTGGCCGGAAATGACGAGTCGAACCCATCTTCAGAAGAAACAGTTAATCGAATAGTTCTCGAAGATTTTATATAAAGTTGTCACTATGGAATGTTATAGCAACACGTTTTGGGTTACTAACGGGCTTAAACACATTAGAAAGAGCGGAAAATTTGTCGTTTTTTGATTTGAACTTTAGTTCGTCAGCCAGTAAGACAAGGTGCTTACCAGGTTTTTGTTCAGGTAAATCACTTATAAAGTCCCTCAGGATGTAATCCTTAGTGTCTTCAGATGCACACTTAATTCCTTCATCTACTATTTGATCCAAGTAAGCACTACAGTTCAATTTAGCACTTCTTGTCGTTAACTGAATTTAGCCGTTCTGGCACAAGATACTTGTTAATCCGTCAGTATGTAACCTGCGACTGAAGATCGCAGTCAGGGCTCCAACAGCACTTCCAGGTTGGCCACAAAGTCATTGCCACCATCGGAGTCTTCCCGTCCAGGTGGATAGATCGGATTTCTTGCTGGTTGTTTGCTTTTCTTCCCACTTGGTTAGGAGGCGCCTCTCTTTCCGAGCACCAAGACCAAGAGTGCCTATAGGAAAGCAAAGAACTTAGAAGAGGTGATCCTATCTACCTATCTCCTTAGACCTAGAATGGATCAATTAGCGCTTGTGATTTGTTCGTTTTGTCACGAAACCGTAAGCATGCTATGTTCTGATCTTTATTGTGTCACCTTGTCTCACATGTCCATCAAGATTCAAGAGTGGCACCAGCTTTCCCTGGTTTTCTGTTCTTGGGCCCCGGGTATCGAGCAAGAAGCATTCTTTTGCGGTTGGACATGGTCTTCTTTAGTCTACCTTCCGCCGGTTGCGCGACTTCCTACCTCGAGCCAGAATGGCCAGGTACCAGGTTAGTTGCGTTTTCTTCTTGCTTTATAGAACTGTACTCCCGAGGACAGGTTTCCGCGAGTCTCCGTCTCAATTGAAGGTAACATGTCTTCAATTTCTCGCAAGAAATTGCTCAGTGCGCTTTTGTTTCTTAGGCATACCTCGGATCGTACGAAGGAAAATAAAAGAAATAATTCTACATAGTAACGGTTTTTAGTGGAACTTGCTTTCCGCCTTGAAACGTTTTCAGTTTTATTTCAGTTGACTTGAGACGATTGCATTTGTAGGAAAACGTTTTTTTTTTTTTAAATTGGAGCCTAAGTCTTTGAGAGAGGCAATGAAAGTGCTAAGATTCTAGCACTTCAAGATAACTTCTTCTGGGGTCAGTGGAAACTGGCCAGCTGTGGCTACTTCGCGGTCTATATTAAATCATTGCTGTTGTTATAAAGAACGTAACACTTTTCACACTTTCTAGAAACAGGAAAATTAATGGAATTTTACACCGAATTAGACCTGCAGGCGTGGAATGTTTGGGTAGAAGTTTTTTGTAAGTTTTCAAATTGTCGTAGTTTACGGGTAGGGAGTGAATAGATTTCAAATCATTTTTAACTATCTTTGAAAAAAGAGTGGTAAAATAAAGGAATGTTACAAATATATATTATCTTATTAAATAATAAATAGTTGCAAATTTATAAATTCATTATTACATATATGTATAATATTATAATACAAAACAGTGGAGAGTATGCACCCATGTAGTTTTTGCTGTATGGATTAATTAGAAGACTTTTAAGAACAATAGTTTTTAGAACTAATATAAATATCTTATTCTATAATACAAATACTACTTACTACTAAATTTCATTTGTTGCACTGTTATGATGCGAAATTAAATGGCTATTGGCTTCTAAATTGATTTTAGTACCAAGTTTATAAAATCCAAAATAGCAGAATTTTTTTCACAAAAGTGTGCATGCGAATCTTTCAAAACCTTGCACTAAAGCAAATAAAGTAAACATTTCTATCAAGAAATTAAAAAGCGAGGGCAACAAATTGCTTAATTAAAATAATTTGAGCTTTAGAATTATGTGTTGCTTCTTAGAACGCAGAAATTAAAATTTAGTTTAAGAATAAACTAAATAAATATTCATAAAATTTAAAATAAACTAAACAACATACCCTAAAGTTTAAACAGAGAGAGTCTAACATCATTATCAAGCTTTAAATGCAATTCTATACCTTTATCAGATTTAAATCTCAGCTCAAAATAAACTCAAAAATATTTTAAAGAATTCCTGACCATTTCAATTATCCACGAAAGAAATGGTTAATTTAGACGAAAACGATGGACGTGACGACAGGTTTCGGAGTGGTTTCCTCATTTACGTGACAACGGCTAAAGGGGGCAACAAAGGACAGGGTAATTCAGAAGTGCAATTTCATTTTGATATTTGCCTTGATATCTTCTTTATCCGCCGAGTAATCAAGTAAACAACGACTTTCTAATGCTGTTCGGCTTGTCCGCCTCCTCCGACTTGGCTTGTAGAAGAAAAGAAAAACATCTTCGTCGAGAACAGAGGCTGTCATCATGCAATTTAAAACCTGTAAGTAGACAAAAACAAGAAATCTCGATCACCTAACTTTTGCATGTAAGTGGCAATTATCTGCAATTTTTTTTCTACGTGCTGATTTATTAAGTAATTAAATTGCCGTTTGATGGACAAGAAAAATTATAGTTTTGCCACTAGAGAATTGGGTACATACCTGTGCTGCTTTTCTTTTTTAGATTTTTTTCACATTTAGTAGATGAGGAAATGACCTTGCGAAATTTTACTGAGGATAGTTTGGATCTTTAGGTATTTAGAAAATTGCCGGAACTATACGGGCGTATAGTATATAGAAACTAGCCGGAACTAAATAATTTATAAGATAGGCTTAAGAAATCATGAGTTTTTGTTTTTGCTACTCATAAAGTAACTCAAAAGTTCTCTACCCAATGTAAAAAAAATACCTATTTTCTTCTGTATCTCAAAAATCGCTGTTTTTCAATTCAGTGTTGTCCAAGAACTTCGAAAACTTTCTTGTGAGTGTTCTTCCACCCTTCGTAATCCCCTTTATACAATACTTATAAAAAACTATTGTTTTATAAAGCTATTTGAAAAATTTGCTTATTGGATGATTTTTAATAATTTTTACAGAAATTGTATGCTTTGTCGTAAAGTTTGTTTGATCTTCAAAAAGCTAATCAGAAACTAGCTCCTAGTGATCATAGCAATATTAAAAATATCTCATCCCTGCCTCATAACTTCGAGAATACAGCGGCATATTTTCAGGCGAATGATCGAAGCATCGCCATCTACTTCTCAGACACTTCCTCAATATCGTCGTTATCAGTTAAGAAAAATTTCACTAAATGTCACCGGCGGACGAGTGTGCCTGAGGTCACGGCTCTGCTCGCATTGCCGATACCCAAAATTTTCGGCGGCTGAATCAGTTGAAGCGCCGAGGTTCAAAGTCCTGCACCGGCAGATAGGACCGATTCGAAAGTGCATCCAAACCTCAACTAAGGGCAACACTGCAACCGCGGAAATGAAGGTGTCTGCTGTCAGAATGTTGCTTCGCGTGTACTCGCTGTGCGTGCTGATCCTCGATTTTTTCTGCTTCTCATTTTACGCGGCATTCGAAATCTTCCTCACGGTGCTGCACATTTTCAAGCCGCGATCGAGGAAGTCTATCAAGGACAATGTCGCGGTGGTGGTTGGAGCCAGCCGAGGGATCGGGCGAGAAATAGCCCTGGAGCTAGCGCTGCTTGAGGCCCAGGTGATCTGCATTGACATCAACTCGGTTGGAAATGAGTCGACCGTGAAGCAAATAAGGGTCAACGGTGGCACGGCGCACGCCTACACCTGCGATGTTACTTCTGAGGATTTGGTCAATAAAACAGTGGCGAAGATCAGGGAAGACGTCGGCCCGATTTTCATGCTCTTCCACTGCTGCGGAGTACCGAGTCCCAGAAGCTACATCTCAAAACCTGTTCCTGTAAAATCAACGCTAGATGTTAGTGTTTTATCGCACTTTTGGGTAAATAAAGAGCCACTATATTAAGCTTTGAAGTAAATCTGTCGATTAAGTCAATTGCCGAAAATTACCACTATTCAGCTATGCTTTATATAGCTGAATATTCGTATTTCATGTTAATATCTTTAAATATTACAAAGATATTTAATGGCACTGTAACAAAAACTGCGGCAGTTGCCAATTAAAAGAAATTCGATTTTTTTTAACCTATTAAATATATTTTAATTAGCTTTTAGAAGCAATCTTGCCACATATGAAAAAGCAAAAAAATGGGCACATAGTGCTCCTCACATCCATGGCCAGCACAAGAGGAATAAAGCACCAGATGCCCCTGGGTGTTGCTCAGTTTGCAGTTCAAGGATTATTTGAGTCGCTATTAGAAAACATCCGCATTGAAAAGTTCCACAATGCCATCAACGCAACTCTTGTCCACATCTACCCTTTTGTGGTTAGCGAAGGATTGGCCAACGACATTGCGATGCGGGTTCCCAATTGGTTTGGAACAATCGACGCTCGACTGGCAGCTAAATATGTCCTGGAAGGAGTACTCAGAAACGACATCGAAGTCAGCATCCCGAAGAATGTCCTCTACGTGGGCCATGCAATGAGGCTACTCCCCCGAAGGGTGGTGCTCCTCCTAAGGGAGTTTTTGGACACCGGGGTAGATTTTGCCTAAGTGCCCTCCAATTTGAATGACTGATTTTATTGTATCCTGTATAAGTATTGAGCTGAATAGTATTAAAATAAATAAAACTCTTTTGTAAGTTAAATTGTATTTGCTTGTATTGAATTGGATTGATTTTTCATTCCTTATTCTAAAGCTTTACTAAATTACACAAAGTACCTAAGAAATCGAGATTTCTAGCACCAGAAATGACTATTTGGAACTCTAAATTAAATTTTCACATTTTCTTTATTATTTAAAGCATTCATTCTATCACAAAGTATCCACTAAAAACATTAAATCCTTAAATTCTAAAAAGTTACCCTAACCTTGAACAGCGTCCATCATAATTTCTCTGATCTGTAAAAATAGTTGCATTTATAAAATATAAATGAATTTTGTGAAAAAGGTGAGCATTAAATTTACCTGGACGTGAGGGGGACTACTCAAAGCATACACCACAGCCGAGGCAACGTCATCCGGTTCCAAAAGCCGATATGATGGATATTCAGCCCAGTGCTTCTTCAGTTCACCTGGAAATATATCTGTGGCTACAGCTCCAGGACTTATGGACTGTAAAGAGATCAGGTATATAATTTTATGGAAATAACAACTTATAAATGATTAATTACGACCACTCTAAAAGTTATTTTTTTAAGATTAAGTTAACATAAACATTTGCTGAATTGAGACCCCAAAAATTTAGATCTATACCATAGTTACATTTTTAATCTGAGTGAGTAAAACATAGTTTAAATCAAAATCTTCTATACATATGTATTACATACAAGCCGGTGAACAGACCTTTTGCATGAGTGATTTGACCGACAGTTCAAGAAATTTAAATTAGGTCTTATCTGCACGGAAATTCGAATTTAAACGGATTCTTTAACTTTGAGCACAGTAATGTTTTAACAAATTAAAACCTAAGACAGTTTTACTTCTTATAAAACCAAGATGTGAGTAAATTTCGGACGAAAATGCAGTAATTACTTATTAATTTAGCTAATTGCCTACCATCACTTTAACTCGAGTTCCCAATCTCTGGAATTCCTGACGATAGGACTCCACCATGGCAGTGAGTGCGTGCTTCGATGCACTGTAGGAGCTGAACATGGGAAGCTGAGGGGGAACCTCGGGCACTATGTGTCCAGATAAGCTGTTTATCATTATTACATGACCGTCAACCTTCTTCAGCTTCATTTGACGAAATGCCTCCCTAGTACAGTTCACCACACCTACCACATTAGTCTCGATGATCTCCTTAATCGGGGCTCCGCTGTCTTCGTCCACTAAATTGCCAGACCTCAGTATTCCCGCGCAGTTGATCAATATATCAGTTCCCCCGAAATTTTCTTGAATCCACTTAAACGCTTGCCGCACTTCGTCTTCGCAAGTCACATCACATTTGTATGCAGAAATCCGGTCTTGCTGCTCTGCTGGCAGATCAGCGCGACATTTATTTATTCGATCCGGTCGACGGGCTAAGCCAACTACTTTAATTTTTTCACCTGCGAGTCTTTGCAAAATTGCCGCACCAATTCCAGCGCTAGCACCAGTTACAACGGCGACTTTACCAATCCAACGTTCCATAATTCTGAATATCTTCGCAGAAGACTTTCTCTGACTGCCGGTTCTTGAAGAATTTTGATACTGCTGAGAACAGTCTTTATCACTTAAGAGGAGAGTTGTTTTGATTTCAGGGTTTATTCATTTTCGCTAACAACGTAAACCAGTGGCGTGCACAATAATTTGATGAGATCACGAGTAGAATGATCTATGTAAGATCAAGTAAAAACATATACCCCTAGTATTTAATTCAGAGTAGTACGAAACAAGTTCACCAATAAATTAAGAAACCCGTATTTTTTCATCCAAATAATAGAGATAATTTTCTCACGCAAGCAAATATCTTATTCAATAGTTAATACAATAAGAATTTTTTTTTTTAAATTCACTATGATTTGAGAAGACCGCAAAAAAGAAAAGCTTGATGAATTGTTTTCTTCCCAATAATAATGACTAATGAAATTAAACAAACCCGCAGGCAAATAAGAATATTTTAAATAAAACGCATTTACATATCATTAGTGCCATTTCACAATATAACTGATAAATCAGCGCGCTGGTTGCATGCACGGACAACATTTTTAGTCACGTGTTTTTGCCGCTGAAAAATATATGAAAAAGGAAGAAATATTCTTAATTTGTACAAGATTATGGGTCCAATCCATCCAATAACTTCGCAAACGTCTGTTTTTCTAACTTTCGTGGAATGTATTCCACAAATAGAACAGAAGTGTTCAAAAAAACCAAACAGCTGAAACCACTTCGAAAAGTTCGATTACCTCATAATTATTATATAACCATAACCAAAAATAGACCTTGAAAGTATTTAGTCAATTTTATTTTATCCACTTGTCTACGCACAATGCAAAGCCTCGATTAACAAACACTTTCGAAAAATTACCTTCAGGAGATAAATGAAACGCGAAGTGTAAAGCTAAATAAAAGACAAAACAACAATTGAAATGTTTCGATGTAAAATATAATAATTTATCGTGAAAAAAGCCCCTAACAAATAATTTTTCTAAAATTAGCACTTTCTTAGACAGATGCTTTTTACAAGTTATTACAGAACAAAAACAATAATTATTGTAAATTTCTCAGTATATCCAATTTAAAATTGCGTCTTGCTAACTAGCAGCATTCCCCTACAGGTTTGATGGTCAGTTCATGGATCTGAAAGTGAACAGTGGTTAATTACTCTTGCAATTTACAAAATTTATATAATTTATATCTTTACCTGTACATGCGGTGGAGTTCCGAGAACAAAAAGAATTGCATTGGACACATCCTCGGGGTTGAGCATAACAAATTTTTCCTTCACAATAGGCAATGTTTCTGCTGGAAATATTTCAGTTTCAACAGCTCCCGGGCTTACGCTCTAACAAAATTTAAATTTAATATACAAAATAATAATTCAGAAATATTACAGATAACATACAGAAATTTTAATTCTGGTTCCAGCCTCAATAAACTCCTGACGAAGAGTCTCGGTCATTGCAGTAATTGCGTACTTTGTGGGCGAGTAGATGTTGAACGACGGAAGTTGTCCCATGAAATTAGGCACCCTGTGCCCAGCAATACTGTTGATGATCACAACATGTCCGTCAACTTTCCTCGCCTTCATCGAGTTGAACGCTTCCCTTGTGCAGTAGACAACTCCGAGGATGTTTGTGTCGACAACATCGCGAATATCCTTCGTGTTTCCTGGCTTGGTCAACTCGGTCAAACGCGTTATTCCCGCGTTATTGATCAACACATCAACACCACCCAAATTCTTCTCGATCCAAGCGAAAACACTTTTCACTTCTTCATCGCTTGTTACATCACATTTAACTGGATGCAATTTCGGCTGTAATTCCTTGGGGAGACTGTCGCGAATCGCAGCCACCCGGTCAACTCGTCTCGCCAGCCCAGCCACGATCATTCCAGCCTTAACGAGATCTTTTACAGTCGCTGCACCGATTCCCGAACTAGCACCAGTCACCACCGCCACTTTATTCTTCCAACGATCCATTTCTTTTCCGGGAAACTTGAGACGATAAACTTGAGAAATTGAAATTGAGATGTTTTAAGTTGAGAACAGTCGCACAACTGAGATGCTGTAAATCAAGTTCAAGACATTTTATAGGTCTTAGCGCTGACCGCTACTCCCACTCTTACTCTTCAAATCGAGTTATACCGGTAAGTCAAGGTCAAGGCAGCAGACCAGGGGCTCCGTATCCAGCCCGATGGAGAAACTTGGGCATCTTAACCGAACGAGTGTGGTCTAGGAGTCCAGCTAAGTGCATTCAACTCATACAATTTAATATCTTTTGCAGTGCATACCTATGCACTTACGGTTTATAAAAGAATAATTGATATTAGAAGGAAAGCTTACTTACTTATTTACTTCATCACATAGAAAATATATAGGAAATTCTTTTCAAAACATGTAAGAAAGAAGTGCAATTCCCGGCGGAAAATTGTAAACCACAGCTCTACCGATGTACTGCCCAACTGACGTTGACTCTTACCTTAGGTATTTTAGTTTATATCTCTCCATAAAATCCCATAATACTTTCCAGCGATTAAGATCAATTTAGTAAATTTACAACCGCTAGAAATTAAAATAAAACAGGAATAAAACGAAATGAGAGTATTAATATGCCACTTGAACGTTAAAGCGCGAGCTCAAGGTGACGAGACAGTAAAATTTTTTAGAATATATTTCTAAATGTAAAAAAAAGCGCCAAACATTCGTGATTCATAAATCGATGATTTTGCTAAAACTTTTTATTCGTGATTCATTACATATCATTTATAGAAACGCCACACCACAAAATTCAGCTTAAACGAAAATATAATGTGATCTAAGTTAATTCAATTCTCATATCATACGAAAAAGTCCCATTGTCCCACTGTAATCATTAACTGAATAAATGATATGTTTGGAATTTCAAAAAATTTCACAAAAAAGACTTAATTATAAAAAGGGAATCGATACGATTTGAAGTCGCATTTTGCTACCAACTCCGCAAAGTTGCGCAATTAGTTGATAAATATTAAAACTTCTAAATTGTATTAAAAAATCACTTTTATCCAGAAGAATTAAGTTTATTTACATGTTATGACAAATTAGTGCATTTCTAACATTTCTTAAATAATGAGAAAGGATATTAATTTATTTAAAATGCTTTTTTATTACTATTAATTTTAATCTTGAAAGTTTATTAATTTCGCCACAAGCTGTATCCAATAAAATCGTATTTCCTGGAATAAATTTTCAAACGAAGAGAAAAATTAATAAAGTAAAAATTCATTTAATACAAATTTTATTTAATTCAAAATATTAGCATCCATAAATTCGTTCACGACCGTTCGATACTTCATTCTAAAATGATTCGCCAATAGGTTTAATGATGAGTTCGTGGACCTAGAAAGGAAATAAAGAAAAATAGTTTTATTGAATGCTTTCTTTGTATTTATAACTATTACATACAAATAACAATTCAATTCATTAGATATTTTTTTATTTAAATAGGCACCACGAGGTTTGTATTAGCCCTTATAATTGCTACCTACTATTACAAAACTCAGACAAGCACCCATTTGTGCTCTAAAATTAATGTTTTCAAACATGATAGTCAAGATTTTTTATGGTTTGCATTTTCTAGCAGTATATGAACCACAATCTCGAAAAAAAATCATCGTGAGCGAGGAGACATTAAAACTAATAAGGGTTAATCTGATGATCTGACCCCATAATGAAATAGAAAACTATTAAATAGAGTTCGCCGTCAATTTAAGTTTATCATGCTGCGAAATATGAAAAAATGAAAACAAATGACAAAAGAGAATTACAACCTTGCAATGATTAAGCTAATTTTAAAATAATGTATGAAATCAAAAACTTTACACTGAGTTATCGGGTACTTAACTTTTTGTTTATCATTCAGTTCAAGGTCAATCAATTAAGTCATTTATATTTCGCACACTAACTTATATTTATCAAGTTTTCAGAGTTCCGCCGAGCGTGGAATATTTTGCAAAGAGACATTATGAAACGTAAATAACCTGCTTTTAAGATATTTCTATTCAAAGAACTCTCAGCAGGTTGAGAGAGTTTAAGTGATCATTCATGTTTTAGTTATGTATTATGAAATCTTTTTATCGGACATACCTGAACATCTGGTGGCGTTCCAACTACATACGCAACTGCATTTGCAATTGCATCTGGCTGGAGTTTAGGAACATCATAATTCTTGGACATATCACTCTCAACGGCTCCAGGGCTTATGCTCTAAATTTCATTTTCGATTAGAAATTTGCTAACCATTAATAAATATATTTTTTCATTATTCACGATGATCTACATCAGTTAATTTTGATTAATTGATACATGTGGAAATTGTGATGTAGTTCACCTTTGAATTTTGGAAAGGCTCCCATTATTCCAACTTACGGATATTTTAATTTTAGTTCCTGCTTGGCGGAACTCTTGGCGGTATAACTCCACCAGAGCAGTCAAAGCATGTTTGGACGGAGCGTACATGTTCCCAGCCACAAAATTTGGAGATAGAATATGACCAAGAACGCTATTAATCATGACTATGTGACCGTCAAAGTTGCGCTCTTTCATAGATGCAACAGCCTCCTGGGTGCAGTAAACCACTGCCATAATGTTCGTATCCAAAACGTCTCTTATGGCTTGAGTGTGTCCCACATCGATTAATGCGCCGTTCTTTAATGCTCCGGCGTTATTAACGAGGACGTCAACACCGCCCAAACTCGATTTAATTTGCGCGAATGCTAGTCTCACTTCTTCCTCTTTCGAAACATCACATTTAATTGAATGGAATCGAGACCGTACATTATTTTCTAAGCCGTTTTCAAATTCTTGCAATTTTTCTACCCTTCGAGCCAAACCGACTACGATCATTCCATTTTTAAGCAAGTTAAGGGCTATTGCAGCCCCGATACCCGCACTTGCCCCGGTCACGACAGCAACTTTACCAACCCAACGCTCCATGTCTACTGAAAAAGTTTGCTTATATTCGAATTAAGCTCATAGTTTGAGCTCACAGAACAGTAAATATACAAATTTGATATGAGCTTCATATTTCTACTGATAATGATCAACTGAAAGTGGACTCACATTAATTTTAATCTTACAAAAACATAACACTCAAGCATTTTCGAGATAAGATAAAAGAAATTTCGCAAATATGTACCAATTATAAAAATTTCATAAAATTAAATATTTTGAGGAATTTTAATTTTTGGAATCCTTATCCACCAAAAACAATGCCAATTAGACCAAATTTCGAGGAGTTCAAAGAGTTTTTTTTAAAAATCGTTCGATTCTGATATTAAAATTTGGAGATGCAACAACAAAACTATTTAAAATTTACAGAATTTTCATGAAATTTAATGCTTGGAGGGTTTTCGAACACGCTGATTTTGAAATATGTGAACATTGATGATTTCGAAATGGGAGTAAGAATAGTTCGTAAATGTTTATTAATTTGAGGACATTTTGTCATAATTTTTTTCCAATAACTTTGTTTTTCTTATACTTTTGTTTGAACCCCTGAAAGGTTCTCTTTTACCGCAGGGAGAACTTAGGGTATAAAACTTGTTTGGTAGAACCTTTCTACGATTAAAACAATTGCTCTACATACCTGAACATGCGGTGGAGTGCCAATAGCATAAACAACCGCATCGGCGATATCTTCTCCTTCAAGCTTTGGGAACAAATTGTAATTTTGAGTCATTTCAGACTCAACGACACCAGGACTAATATTCTAAAATAAAGTTTTCATAAATTTTCTATTTAATCCTTATGCCTAGTTGCAAAACTGGAAAAATGCGATTTTTGGATTGCTGTAAATTTTGAATATATGTATGTACATTGTACATACCTACATAGAATAAACTCAAAACCAGGAATTGCTTAATATTATTTTAGTTAACCAAAAAATTACACAATTAATATTTTTAACCCTGCAATAACGACGAAGTTAGATAGAATCTTTTTAGTTTGAATATAGATGATTGCATTTGAAAGAATCATATTACCTTTCGAAAGAATAATTCTAACTCGATCATTTCTTCATATGTGTTTTGCGACAAAGAAATTACTATGATTAGTTAAATTAAAATATAAAA
Source organism: Eutolmus rufibarbis (assembly GCA_963920795.1). NCBI lineage: Eukaryota > Metazoa > Arthropoda > Insecta > Diptera > Asilidae > Eutolmus > Eutolmus rufibarbis. The sequence goes on from OY987206.1 coordinate 44,825,442, forward strand.
ATCAAATATGTATTTCAAAAACTATCCCGTAAATCACGTTTTTGCTTTTGCTAACTAGGCGTATGAAACCCTAAACAAAAAACTCACAGTCACTTTAATTTTGGTGCCAGCTTTAAAAAATTCCTGCCGATACAACTCGACCATGGATTTCAGAGCACATTTCGAGGGCTGGTACATGTTGATCTCAACAGCTCCTTGGGGCGGAGTCACATGAGCCACGAGACTGTTTATCATAACCACATGACCGTCGAAGTTCCTCTCCTTCATCGAGGCGAAAGCTTCTTGGGTGCAGTAAATGACCCCCATAACGTTCGTATCGACCACATCCCTCATATTTTTCGAATGTCCTTCATCGATCAATTGACCAAGTTTTATGACTCCGGCATTGTTAACCAGAACATCGACGCCTCCTAATTTTTCTTTAATCCACTTGAAAGCTCCTCGGATTTGGTCCTCCTTGGAGACGTCGCACGTAATTGGATGGAACCGAGCACCCAAACTACTTTCTAAAGTGGCATGAATTTCTTTCAATTTCTCCTCTCGCCGAGCCAAACCGACTACAATCATTCCACTTTTTAGTAACTTAAGGGCAATTGCTAGGCCAATTCCTGAACTAGCTCCGGTTACCACAGCCACTTTATTCACCCAACGCTCCATGTTGACTAAACAATTTTTTAAAATAATACTAATGATATCTGTAATTTTCGTATATGTTTAAATCAATTGAATGCAATTTATTTTTTAACCAAATCTTACAAACAGCCCCATTTAATTTTAAGTATCATAACCAGTTCTTACAAAAATTGTTGCCACATTATACTCATATGATTAGATTAAAAAGTAAATCGCTCGGCAAATAACACCTTATAAAGCGTTCCAATCTTGTTTTGTTGCGACGATATAAAAATAATCTCTCCAGAAATCTGTTGCAATAAAATAATGTGTGTATACTCGTATGTTTATGCAGAAAAACTCTTAAGTATGTAGTTTAATGACTGATTATTACAACGTAACCCTGTATCCCATGGCATCCAGACACGTTTAATACTAAGAAAGTGCAGCCTTGTCAGCACTCAAACTTTAAGAGATTATTTTGGAATTTTAGGTCTTCGTGATGAATTTTTAAATAACAAAAAAAGGTTTGTGCCTAGTACAATTAAGTACGACCAGCATTTCAGCATCTATGTAAATGCATTTTAATTTTATTTCTTCAGATGAGAGTATGAAAATAACAAAATAATTGATACATCTAGTATCTAGTGGAGAAGATTATTTTGAAATTCTACTCTACCGTATTGAACCATTTTGCCCTGTTCTAAGTTCGTCATTGCCATGAATTTTAAGAATATTTTGTATCTCGTAACTGACTTTTTATTTTTAAATATTTCAAAAATCAAACTATATGATTCTTAAAGTCGGTGATTTCCAAATTGCTATTGGATAGTGGAAGAACATTCAAAGAGTTTCCTTAAAAATTACTAAATATGTACATATATGTACATATGTATGTGGGATCGGTCGCACTTTTCAAGCGAACTAAGAATTACTCGAAGGATCAGCATTTCGAACACTAGAGCAAAAATCTAAAAGTCGCAGGATCGTTTCTTGTCTATATCCAGACCATTACTTTCAAAGAATTCCCTCATTATGTGTAAAGTGGGATTAATACGTAGGCTACTTAAAGCAAAAATACACATTTCACTTGAAGATCTAAAATTATTTCATCACTATGTACTACTATGTATGTTCGGAATCCAAACATTACTAGTAAACTTCTGCACTTACTTGAACACCAGGCGGAGTTCCCATAACGTAAATGATCGCATCAGTGATAGCTTCTACATTAACTTTTGGTATGTTGTATCCATTGCTCATTCCCGTGTCCACACCACCAGGACTTATGCTCTAAAAGCAAGATTTAGAAATCTTACTGTAAACTATCGAATACAAGAAGTAACTAATATATGTACCGACACTTTCACTTTGGTCCCAGCCTCGAAGAAGGCTTGCCGGAAAGACTCCACCATGGCGGTTAGAGCGAACTTTGTTGGAACATAGATCCCCATTCTGCCGCCGAAATGTTGCGGCACGCGATGCCCCGAAGTGGCGTTCATCATCACAATGTGCCCGTCCACGTTCCTTTCCTTCATCGAGGCGAAGGCCTCCTGAGTGCAGTAGATGACTCCCATGATATTCGTATCCACGACTTCCCTCATAGCTTCCGTTTTCTCCACGTCGAGCATAGGGCTAAGTAGCATGAGGGCTGCGTTGTTCACAAGTACGTCGACTCCACCTAAGTCAGTATTAATCCTCTTGAAGGCAGATCGAACCTCCTCCTCCTTGCTTATGTCGCACTTAATTGGATGAAACCGCGAGCAGAGGTTGCTATCCATTTTGTCATATACCGCCTTTAGTTTGTTTTCGCGTCTTCCCAGACCTACAACGATCATCCCTTTTTCTAGCAACTTAAGAGCAATTGCGAGCCCAATTCCTGCACTCGCCCCAGTTACAACTGCCACCTTGTTAGTCCATTGCTCCATTTTACTTATTTTATTCAAAATACGTTTCGAGTTATCACAGAAAACAGTATGTCGCTTAAGCATTAATTGGACACACTTTTATACCTTTTCGGCGGTAGAAACAAATATCTCGCTGAAACTGCTTAAGTAAACTGAATAAATAATTTTGTTTTATCATCTACTAGATAAATGGAAACCATTCTTTTAATTTTTATCATTTCGTGCGACAAGAATAATGAGAGGCTGTGCAAACTGAGTTCAACACAACTACATATTTATTCTCACGTTATTTACTTTTTTCCAACCATTGTATAATTAAAATTATGTACAACCTACAAAAACGAATAAAAATAAATCAGAACAGCAGCAACCAGAAATTTTGGGCTTCGGGCATACCTCGCATTTTACTGCCTTATAAATATTTAAAAATATGTTTTACTGAACCGATAAGGCATACAATTAGTTGTATATTTATCGGTAATCTCGAAATATATGTATTTCAGCACATCAAAAAGCTGATTGACCCACAAAAATATCAAATAACATCTTTGTTTAAGACGTTTTATATTTAAATACCGAATACCATCCAACTAAGAAACTGGCTGAGCTGACTTACATACTATTGGCTGTAAACAAATTTAAGGATTTTTTTATATTGCTCTTTCTATTGATTGTGAAACAGCATGTTCTTCATATTTCTGCTGGGGCATAAACATAGTCTGAAGCCCTTGCAATCGGTCCCAAGAGAACTGTATTGCTGGCCGATCGCGGCCCCTATTTAACTTCAACTCTGAGCGCCAATTAATCTACCAAAGTCAAAGGTCAATGTGGCCTAGTTGCCGTGACCGAACAAGACACTTTTGTGACGCCTTCTGCTGAAGGCAAATTAAATACAACCAACCAAGATATTAATGAACTGAAATGACGACGATGACCTAGCTAGACCGTAAACTGTCTGGGAATTATTGTACATTGCACAAAAAAATTGCACTTTTCGTTTTTAATTTTTTTTTTTTGTTATTATTGCTTTTATGGATACTTTATGTTCAGAACAAACTAAACTTATTTCCTTGAATTTAAAACTACTATAGTAGCTCTTCAAGGAAATTAATAGTTACCAATTATTTATTTTATTTTAGGTCTACTGGAACTCAAGCCTGGACCTATGGAAGGCAAATTAGAGCTTACATATTTTTTTTAAAATTTAACGTTTTTATTTTACTCTACTACTGGACTAGCCAAGTCTTAAAAAAACCTAAAGGTCTTACCTTGAGGTTTTCAGCTAAAATAATTTTCTCTGCATCTATTTTGAAATACAACTCCATCCAAAATACTCTTATTTTTTACTAATAGAAGCAAAATCGGATTTATTTCTAAATAAATAAAATTACAAAAACGAAACGTTCACTTTGAACAACATCACAACAAACAAACAAATGTTCGGTTAAATATTCCTGTTCAAAACAGCGAACGGGGCACATCGAGACAACAGCGAATACGACGCGTAAAGCGAGAATTTCTTTTTCAACAGTCCACTTAAGCCCAGACCTGTGGAAAAGCGAAATTTAATCTTGGACTAAGAAACAGAGGGACTCGCAGCGGCTCACTCTAATTGTATAATCCCAGCTGCCTGTAGACAGCGCTGTTCCATCCGGAGATACTTGAACGCAGGATACTTTATTCTCATGACCATACAGCAAACAAACCCTCTGCGATTTTAGCGTGTCCCAAATATTGACTGTATAATCGTTGTATCCAGCGAAGAGCAGGCGACCGCTGACTGAAAAGTCCACGGAATTTACCCCAAAAATAATGCTTTCTTTAGCGTAAACAGCGACTTCCTTATCAGCTCTCATGTCAAACAAGCGGCACTAAAATATAATACATCAAGAACATTTAAAAGGAATGGAACTCAGCACAAGCTTACAGAACTATCGTCCGATCCTGTAGCGATAGCATCTCCACTTGGGTGGAATTTAACACTGTTAACATCTGACTGGTGTCCCTCGAAGGACTGCACTACGTGTCCCGAGCGCATATCCCAGATAAAAGCCATTTTATCGCAGCTCTGCAAGTAGAGAAGGGTCAGAAAAAAGTCTACTCGAAATGGAATGGTTACGCCTGAAACGAAAGTATTTCCAGTCTCGTTGGGGGCCAGGTCGATAGACATTACATCGCCTGTGTGGCCATGGAAGCTCTGGAGCAGCTGTCCGGACTCTACGTCCCACAGAGCACAGGTGGAGTCTCCGCTGCCGGTGAGAATCTGCTGGTCTGAGTTTGGAAAAATGCAGCACGACATGTAGCTTGTGTGCGTTCCAACTGTGCGCTTCTTGGTAGACATATCTTCATCAGAAGTTATCGGATAGACGGTGACTTTGTTGTCCAGTCCTCTGGAAGAGGTGGAAATGCTTCTCATCCTGAAAAAACTAAGGTTGTTGATCTCACCCGCAAGCGACGAGATTCCCAGAAGGAGCATAGGCACATGCCATCACCCAGGTTGTGGGCATGGTGACTGCATGCTCCTTGTTCGTCGTGAAGGCGTCCCAGATGATCAGCTTCCCATCCTGCGAAGAAGAAACGATGTGCCTCTTGTCGGGGCTCCAGTCCGAGCACAGGACTTTCGCCTGGTGTCCTTTGAGCACTCGCCGCGGCTTGATATTAATGTAAGTGATCAGCTCTAGCCGCTCGGCCACTGTGGATACTGAAAACGGGAAGAAATCGTAAATTAAGGTCCGGTAATTGAACAGGAAGTGCCTACAGCTGACGTCGTTCAGCTTTGCTCGCTCCTCCTCCAGCTTGCCTTTTAGTTGCTCGGCTTCTTTCATAAGAGCGGCGATTTTATCATTTGTATTGTGCGATTGGACAGTGTTCTCTGTCATTTTTGTAGATTTTTGTGGCGGAAGTTAAATAGGAAACTGTTGATAAGCTAAAAACTCTGCGAAAAACACCAGGAAATCGATATTTTAAGTGCAATTTCAATTGTCAAGACGAGTGCGACATCTGGTGGAAAATGAAATATCATGAAACTTGAAGAATTTTCGAAATTAGTTCGAGTCTCAGATTTCTTTAACATTCCGTAAAAATATTACTGTACTTCCGGCTTTTTGGTTTTCCCGGTTGCATGTTCTTGCAGGTTTAATTTGCTTCTAATAATTCTTTTAATAAGTGTCGTATGATATTTTAATGCTTTTAGCAGTGCAAAATACTTTCTTTACTACATATTAACTTGCAACTCAACAACCGTAACGCAATTAGGGACTCAAAAACTCCCATTATCTCAAAACGTCCTCGCTTCTGTTTCTCAAGGAAAAAGGAAAGTTATTTCGGTAAACAACAATTATTTGTTTCTGGGAGTGCCTCCGGCGTATTTTTAAATGCCCAAATCTTTGCCCATAGATAATAATTTATTTCTCAAGTTTTCGTTATGAGTTGAGGAATAATAACTAATATTATATAAAACGAACACTTTCCTCCCTTACTGCTCTTACTTCGGAAATTATTTATGTATTAAAGGTCCACCTATTTTAATCGTCACTCACCGATGACCATCCAAATTTTAGGGTAGATGCCCTTCGTATTCCGGAATTTGCCACACAATAACACAATTAGGTACTATAAAAAGTCTAAAAACTGTGCCTCCGCCTTACACCTCGAAAAGATAAGTGCGACGACTTTTATAAACAAAAATATTTGATAAAAAACACTCATTAAAAAGGAAATCGGGCTTTACCGAGCACAAAACAGGAGAAGTCCAAATTCCGTAGTCGCTCAGTTTGAAAACGATTGCTAAAGCATCTACCTCGATGTAAAATAGTAACAATATTTGAATCTTGATTGTTTAGCTATAAAAAGCAATAACATCTCTTTCAGTATAGTAAGAATCTTCCCGAGAATCTATATTATATATGTAGCTATGCACTTAATTTTGTTAAGATAATATTTTCAATAATCCTCTGTTCTTAAATTGTCTTTCAAGAATAAAAACATGAAAATTCTCGAAAGAATCGATTTTTTATACTAACGTAGAGCACTCTACCTAAAATTATTTTATACAGATACACTTTTTGTACACTTTTACTTCTTCTATCTTAGGATTTGTTCAAATAAATGCAAAAATGAAACTGAATTGTTTTATACAAGGAATTCTAGAGTTAGTGCATTTACACCACTGGCTGGCGAGATTTTTGCAGAGTGTATTATTTAGAAAATTCAGTGCGACATGTTCGCAGTCCAAACAAATTGCGAATTTTAAAATTGTAGTAGTTGCTCTTAAATATATGTATATGTACATAGGTTGCTTCTCTGTACAGCCATAACTCTTTGCATTGCACGCTTCACAAACCCTCTTTGAATAATATTCGCGTTTCAACTTCAGTCCCACGAATTTTTAAATTCTGGAAACTTGAATTTTAAATTTAAAAGATATTACAAAGCTACATACTAATTTTAAATAAATATGTTATTTTCCTAATGTGATAAAAGTTATTTAAATAACTGAATTTTAAAATAAATAAGATAATTACCTTCAACTCTGAAAAGATTCTTCTTAGCGTATCCCTCAATCAATGAAGATTTCCTTCTAGGAATCGGCCAATCACAAAAAATAAAAAGTCATTTAGACGTAGGTAGCCATACTAAGAAATTCCTGTTTATTTACTTCCGTGTGTTCCCACGCATTCAAGAAAATACTCGGCACAGCCGAAAGGCAGAAAAAGAAAGGGCCAAATCGGAAGATGCCTTAAGGAATTTCTCGCCATTCACTAAACAAGTGAAAATATCCTGTCTGCAATTTTATGGTCGTTAAGACCGCACACACGGGTAAGCCGGGGTGAATTATTATTGACCTTCGAGTGGCGGGAGTTGTCGGTTGGAGGGCATTCCTGCGAACAGGTAATTCGCTGCGGAGCACCTCTCTGTGTGCGATCGCAGCAAGAATTTCATCCATTCAGTTTTGGCTTTTTGTTTAAGGCGATTGCGTCTAATGTTCTACGTGCTCCAGGTTCGATATCTTAGTGGCCGCAAACGTGAGAACAGCACTCTGAAATGGTTTAACTACTTCAGGTCCTCATTTTCCCACTCACCAAATGAATGATCCTTTCGAAGTGGCGTGCTCCGTATTTCTTGAGGTGACGGTTTTATGATTTTACTGTTTCTTCTTGTTACCTGCTGGTCTCGATAGGAAAATTTAAACTAGAGTCCTTATTCTAATTGCATTAACTCAAGGATGGGAAAATAATAAACGTTGCATACATAATTAAAATTGTTTGGGAATCAAGATCGATACGGCATGGTTTTAATTGTAAAAGTATAGAACATTTTAGTTGAGAGATTAGAAATATAATTGTTCGTCCTTTCTTTTAATTAATTTTAATGTTTGTTCATCAATCAAACATATTTTGTTTCTATAGAACAAAAGAACATTTTACAATAGGTACTAAAAAATTGTGTATATAGTGTAATAAAACATCTAACTCTGGACTTAGTTAGGTACACTGCTACCACATCTCAGTAGATTTAAAAATTTTAAAATCTCGTCATTATTTTTGATATAAGCTCTAAAACACAATCTCGATTTACGCGACTGGTACTTTTGGAGCGGAACCAGTCTTACGATGTAAACCGAGATTTGATTTTCTTTCAAGAATGCGTCAAGTCTGTGTTCAAACACGTAAAATTAAAGTTCCTTAGAGTGTTATTACTAAAATAGTAACTATGACTTGATTCCAAGTTGACTGGTATTTTGCCCCACTGTGCGTTGCACATTGAAAGAATTCATAGGTCATAGCGAATCTTGACTGGATATTAAGAAAATACCTATCCAATTAGACTTGTGGGTTGTGTAAATATTTTTAATGCCCAAACTCGTATAAATTAAGAAAAATCCCGCCCAATTTTTAAATAGGGTATTACCTGGAAGAGGCTTTCATTTGATTTGCAAACATGAGAATATGAAGATCTAATCTGAATTTATTTTCAATTTGCATTGAACTACATATTTTCTGCTTAGATATTCAGCTGACTATTTTCTAAATATTTTCGTAGGAAACCAATTGAAAGTTCCCACACAAAAATTTCACCAGCCCTGCCAGCAGGAAAAACAATTCGCAAGCCCAATCATCGACAAGCAGCGCCAAAATCGGTTACCGGCTCAACCCAGCAACTTCGGTGCCCTGAAGACCGACCATTGTTCTTCGAAAATGTCTGGAGGAATTTTCTTGGTGGTCTCTTTTCCTCGGTTCTTTCGCCTTCGATTTCGAAAACGAACACAGTTGAGTGAGGAATCTCTTGGCGAGTGGGAATGTCGGAGTGGTTTTCTTGTCAGGACAACTCGGAAATTTCAGTTTTCACCCAAATTCCCAGAGAAATTGACCACTTTAAGTGAAATACAGATAAGAAAAAAGTGAAATGCACTCCAGTGTGTAATAAATCGTAAAGATAACCCCCTTGAGTCGCAGAAAAGCAGTCATTTTCTGCGAAGTCAGTGAAGTGAAGAAAACTCGCTGTGTTGTGCGGATGAAGTGTGGTAAATGCGAAGAGGAAAAGACTCTTTGGTGGAAATTTCATTTAAATTAGAGATAGTCCCAAGTGCCTATCTGTTTTCCTAGTCAGGAAAACAAGGAACCTGAAGACGAGAAATTCCTATGCAAGCGAAGCAGTGCTCCCATTGCCCGCACAGCCCCACAGCAGCAAGAAAGTTTGGCTCCGTCTCTCGGAAGTTCCGCACTTCACCACGGAAGCACCGAAGAAACGTCAAAATAATTAAGGAGGCGATTTTATTTATCCAGAGCTGCTGAGGTCGTGAGGCACATCAGGTTTTTGTGTCTGGTGTGTGCGGTGTATGCGGAGAGCCAGTCTGGCGGGTCGAGCACCGCGAAGCACCGAGCAGCACAGTCCATTGAAAGGCTGAACCAGGCCTAATCCGGAGATCTTGAGAATGGAAGTCCGTAGGGAGCTCCCTTGCCCCGCACGAAGACGCACCAGAAGGCGGATATGATCACTGCGAGGTGTGTAGCAGCACCATTGCGACGTTTTCTTTGAAGAAGTGGAACAGAGATGCTCCCAGGCAGACAAACATTTGGCAATTGATTCGGAAGAGCCAGCAGCGGCTCTGCTTGTGCTTTGCTTTTTCAGTGTAAAAAAAGAAAATAACAAAAAGGTGTAAAAAGTTCCGTCTCAAGATCCCGAGCTATTAGCGAGCATACAAAGTAAAAAAGTGCGCGGTCTAGACAGCCACTGGCATTCGGTGGATGCCAAACGAAATAACTCCCTAAGACTGTTTGTGCCTTAAACAAAAATTCCTTGAAGCAATTAATTCGGTTATCATCGGCATAGTGCAGCAGATCACAAGAAATACAATGAAATCCCCACAAAGACATCAAGACGACTCAGATCCGCTGGAAGCCCGACACCGATCAATCGCGTTCCATGCACAAAACTTGCGCAATTATGTGAATTTCAAAATATTTTCACACTATCGTGAATCGAACAAAATCATCACCGACAAGTTCATCTAAAGGAGCCGAAGAAATAATTAAAAAAGAAAATAAAGTGCCTAAGTGAGCATCACATGTGAGTGCGCTTTGTGATATCTTTGCATCTATCTCGCGAAACAACGATTTTTTTTACAAGAATTCACGGATGCAATCACAGAATTTGTAACGAACCCCTCTATACACTTTAGAGTTTAAGAGAAAAAAAACAAACGAAAAAACACAAATTATCCCCCTAAAATTAGTTCTGCCCAAGCACCTGCTGCAATGGAGCCCCACTTTTTTGGCTGGAGCATCGTCCAGAACGTTTGTCGGGGCGGACAGACGACCCAGACAGATCCTGTGGAGAATAGACGCTGTTGCTGCTGCAGGATCTGTTCGCACTGCCGATACAGTTCCACGACAAAAACAGAGTCAGGATTTTACAAGTTCCTCGGAAGATTTTCAGGTATGTAGAGTGATCCTTTTTTTAAACAGGAAAACCTTAAGGCACAGAGCCTTCTCCTTAACTAGAAGCTAAAAGTACGACGAATTGGCATAAGAAAAATTGCTTAGCCTTAGTAGAAAAGAACAGAATTTCTTAACAATTGCAAGAGACAAATTTCTTACTTAGTTTTTATCGAAATGTATTACATTTTTGTAATGAAAACTGCAGATTTTTCAAAAGCTTGTAATTTCGTAGATGACCAAAAAAATATTGCATTAATCACCAATTTTACGTCGTTTTTAGTCGCCTGTTTGTGGTGATTCATCTATATTATATTACACGATTTTAATTTTACATTAAAATTACCCAAGTAGAAATTACAAATAGGTATTTCCTAAAGCGAAAAATTCAAATAAATAAAATTTTCCACTCTATTTTCGTTAAATGCGCACCCATATATGGGCAACATACCATAGCTGAATACGTGGTTGAGAAAATTTGCGACAGTTGATGTAAATATACATTCCACGAGTATAAACCTCATGTAAATTTTGGTAAGATCATTTGTGTTTCAGGATCTGGGATTCAAATTCGTCTAAATATATGAATAGACAATAAAGAGAACTTAAGTCAATCTTCGTTCAAAATTGAGTGACTCATATAGCATTCTTGAATTCTGGAGAAAGCGGTTTTTGAATTTGGGCAAATCAATTATAATCAGAAGGAAGACTACACTCCTTTACACAAAAGTTAGCAAAATTCCCCAAAGAATATTACATAATCATAACGCTGCGAACTATCTTAGGCACGTATGCAATAAAACCGCGTTCAGCCAGATAAGATAACGAGTGTGCTAAAAGACAAGTTCCGAACAGCAAATAAACGTTAAAGCGCCGCTATTCGGCACCCCTAATCTCTCGATAAAATATAATCCAGCTAATCCCCGCGACTTTACAGGTCAATCAAGTCGAGTCACTATTTTATTTGTTTCTACCTGTTTTCATGCCTACACCCTTCCTCAGCAGAATCCGTATTACCGCCAGGTAAGGTTTTAAATTGGGTCAACCTCACCACCCGGCCGGGTGACAAAAAGCATGCCACACTTTCACATGCCTCCGTGGAACTGTTTGAGCGCGAGATCCCCATAGTGACTATCGCATGCATTTTACATACCTATGAAAAAGAGAATATTTTCTAATGGTCATGTTGAAGTGGATCCAGCCTATTTATACCAAGTTTTACCCCCGACAAGGCCGCGTCATTGAGAACCAGCCTTGGTGCACATCGCCTGGGCGGTAGAGCTGCTGTTGCTGCTCTTCCCCTGGGTCACTGTAAAGCCACTTCATTCTATTATTAATCGGAAAAAAATTCATAGTGTGAAACATCAGCTGAGTAAACAATTTTATAATCCACCGCGTTTCCAGCGAAACTTTTTAGAGCACACCTGAATCCCAGAGCTGTATACCCAGCGGCGGAAACCAGTTATTAAAAAAAAAAAAATAAGAAAAAAAACTCTGGTACGTAGGGGTTTCCTCTACAAAAGCTTAATCGCTACATCTCATTCAAGATTGTGCTGCAGAACGCGAAAGCTACGACCTCATAATCTCGTCTTCCATCGAAATTTTGCCATGGCTGGTTTTTGTGCATATGCACGGAAATTAGCATTCCCTAAGACGGTAGTCGACGACAATGTCACCTACATGCTCTTTCTTAATAAAGTCATAATAATTCTTTGCACCGGCGACCAGAAATATTACGCATTGTGGTGCGCAGTGACCGGAGGTAAAAAACCGGCGTTTAAAAAAAACATTCCCACCCACTAAAATTTGCCCGCCTTATCACCATCCTGCGAATGTTACACATATGACATCATTTGCTAATATCGATCCGCTTTTACCTCAAAGGTGACGAGGCGGCTTTTAAAGGTGGGTGATACCGAGCGATGGACGCCCGGCGGAGCGGCGACGACGACGGTATGTTTGCGCAAGATAACGACAAACTGTGGATGAGTAGATTTAAGATAGATATGGTCGGGCCATTCATCACGCATTGAGCATGCCATTTCCGATGTCATTCAGGTGAATTCCGGCATTTTATCGAACTTCTACGAGAAAGCGAAAATTGCGAAAAAAAAATACATATACATATATACCTACATATAAATTAAACAAGGTGAGAAACAGTGACAAGTCGCGGATAGGGAATTTTTCCGGGCGTAGGAGTGAGTAATCTGACAAAAATGCGGTTTTATTAATTTCTTATTTAACTAATAATCAAGAAAAAAATAAACAAATTACTGAACTTAGTGTAAAAATTCTAGACTTCTCAAACAATCGGTAATTTCTTCGCTCACGGCATTGATTTCTTCAATAATCTGTGCTTCATTCGCTGCGGTTGCTTTCTAGGGTTTTTTTTAAAAAAAAAAAGTGTTAAATAATCAGAAATGCATTAGGCACCTAAACAGGAACTAATATATATATTGTACAAGTAAACATTGAAAATGATGGATATATCGAATATTGTATTAGTTTATAAGCGATTTCGAAATTACTATTATGTCCTTATAGAAATTATTTTAAATCGAAATCGAATTTTAATTAATAAAACAAGTTTTTCGTTTTCCTTCGATGTTGACTCAATTTCTTTTCAATGTCGACATTTTGTTTGATGTTGATTGATTTACAGTTTCGTTTTCGTATACAACTTAGAACATTTTTATTTCTCGGTTTTGCATTTCTAACTTAAAATCGATGGAAAAACTATTGCTACTAACTAATAACTATTGTGATGAGTCTCGTACCTAATCTAGTTCCTGTTCTGCTTCTAAAGCTTTTCCTCTTGAAACTTACCTTAAACTTTGTAGAAGATAATTTATAAAGCAGTCCACCCAATGCTTCTTTTATCATTGCCCAAGTGACTTTGTTGTCCTTATGCATACTCATCTTAACCACTTGCTGCGCCGACGAATAAAATGCAACGATCGCTTGCAACATCGCAATGGATTTGTAGAGCGGGCAGTAGAAATCGTAGTCAGAATATGTGTTCTGCTGCAGGAAGTCATCTTTCAGTAACTTGGCAACTTCCATTGTGATCTTGTCTGATTCAGCTAAAGATGCCTGTCCTACAAGTTGGACAATTTCTGCTAGATCTTCCTCTTCCTGGAGAATCTCCTTAACTTTGGTTCGAACTGCGATAAACCCTGGATAATTCTTGTTGTAAAAATCGTCTAAAGCCGACATATTTTTGCTGTATGAGATCAGCCAGTTAACAGAAGGGAAATGCTTTCGTTGGGCTAACTTTTTGTCAAGACCCCAGAAAACTTGGACGATGTTTAGGGTAGATGCTGTAACTGGATCTGAAAAATCTCCTCCTGGCGGGGATACGGCGGCTACGATTGTTACGGAACCCTCTCTTTGGGGATTTCCAAGGCAATGTACGCGTCCGGCTCGTTCGTAGAAGGATGCTAGACGAGCTCCTAGATATGCTGGATATCCAGAATCTGCTGGCATTTCAGCTAAACGCCCCGATATTTCTCGAAGGGCCTCAGCCCAGCGAGATGATGAGTCAGCCATCATAGATACATTGAGACCCATATCACGGAAATATTCAGACAGTGTGATTCCTGCGATAGGAGACATTTTTTGAATGAAACTTCAATGTTTCATTCGATAGTATTTTTGAGGAAGCTAATATTAACAAGTCACCTTAGATTACAAAATGCTCAAAATACGGTTTTTCGTTTTTGCAGATTTGCAAACTATGCAGAAATATGCTGTCGATCCTCCACTTTTTCAGATACAAAATTGCCTTGATTTGTGATAGACCCCAAATACACTCACCTACTCCTTCGTGTAAGTTAGTTTTCAGAGATTTGAAATTAGTGATCTCAAAAACCCCCATGTACGTTTTGTATCGAAATTGAACCATATTAGCCACATAAAATGGTTGATAGATAAATCTCCTTTTAAAGTCGATTTAAAAATATGTTACCTGTATAAATGGAGGCCTCTCTGGCAGCAACAGGCATATTCGATGTATTAGCTACCAGACAAGTCCTCTTCATGATCGATTCAGTTTTTCCGTCCTTCTCAAAAGACAATTCCGGAAAATCCCTAAGGACTTCAGCAATTTCATTGCCACGTTCGCCACATCCCACGTAAACTATAACATCTGAATTTGAGTACTTCGACAATCCTTGTAGGACGACAGTTTTGCCACATCCAAACGCTCCAGGAATTGCTGTAGTCCCACCCTGGACACAAGGGAACAGGCCATCCAGGACACGAAAGCCGGTAATTAGCGGATAGTTGGCGTTTAGTTTTTCGGTAGTTATCCGTGGCGTTCGGACAGGCCATATTTGAATCATGTTGTGAGATGTCTTCTTATCGTCAAATTCGGTTTCTAAGATTTTTTCATCGACTGTATAACTACCAGGAGGAGCAATATAAGTGACTTTTCCCTGCTTTTTTGGGTGCATCATAATTTTATGGGTAATGAGATTGTTTTCTTGTACAACGCCAAAAACATCACCTCCTGTTAAATTGTGCCCAACTGCAATTTTGGGTTCAAATTGCCAGGTGAGATTTCTAGGAAGGGCAGGAATATTGATTCCCTTTGGAATGTAAATTGATTTTGTCAAATTTTTTATATCCTGAAGTGGACGTTGGATTCCATCGTATACATTCCCCAAAATGCCAGGCCCTAATTCCACAGAAAGCGGTTTTCCAGTACGTTCGACTGGATCCCCGACTGTAACTCCTGAGGTCTCTTCGTACACCTGAATTATTGCCATTCCTCCTTCGAGCCTAATTATTTCACCGACTAACTTGGTCATGCCCACTCTTACTAGCTCGTACATGGCTGAGCCCTCCATGTGCTCGGCTGTGACCACTTCATTTTTTTCGAATAAAAAGAAAGGGTTGAATTGAATTGAACACCTTTTGTTTTTTTGTTAAGTACGTACCTGGCCCGGACACTGCATATACAAATCCATTTTCGAGTTCTTCCTCATCCATCGCTGTGTTTTTATAGTACAATTTCTTGCTATTTTATTTGAAAAGTTATGCGCTATTCTGCACTATAAATGACATTTTTATTAATTCCAAGAATGATTTGAAGTCCATATTCAGCCCGGGACACTTGATTAGTCTCACTTAGAAATTCGCGACAATTTAATTAGAAGATAAAAGATTATTACAACAACTATCTGTATCTTTAGCTTATATAACTTACGGCAGGGTAAACTCTTCTTGATATTTATGTTCAGTACAGCTTGCTAAATAATAATAAATAGATTCGCAATTCGTTACACTTACAGACGAACCTGTCGAATTATGGGCAGTTTTTGTACCAAATACTCTATATGATGCAACAACATCAGCACGTCATTGGAATGTGTGTACTGGAGCGATAATGTATGCTGCAAAAAAAAGTATGTAAGAAAATCCAAATTTATCGATATGGAGAACATTTTGCGCAAAGATCATGGCCTACACCCTGCTAAGAGCTATTGGTGCAGGAATTCAAGCCACATAAAATTGCATCATTAAAGATCCATAAAAATGGTCAACATTCAATTACAATTTTTTTTGCATTTCAAAACGTATGTAACTATGAGTTAAAACCCCAATTTTTTGACGCCACCAGGTGTCCGCAAAACCTCATTTTACTTTCTGAGTAAATTGTTTAATTAAATGTGATTATCTTTCTTTAAAACTGATTACTACTTTCTATTCATTTGGGTTTTGTATTAAAAAAAATCACTGTCTTACCCAACTAGTGATTTAATGAAAGCAATCTCTTTACTCAGTTCGGTAAGGCTAGAAATTGATATGTGACAGAAAACAAATTGCTTACTTTTAGAAAGTTAAATTTCGGAGTCTTGTAAAAAATTTAATTGTAATGTAGTTTAGATGTAAGGCGTGATTTCCACTTTCGGGGCATTGGCATTGAAAAGAAGATAGATAATTAATCTTCAGTTAAAGTAAATAAATACAGAATAAATTAAACTCCTACACAAGCTAAAAACCAATCAAACGAGACTCCAAAGAAAAGTAATATCAAAAGAAATTCCTCATCTCGCGATCGACGCTCTTCCCGATTCCCCTGCTTGTTCCTGTTGCGTTCACCATTCATTATCCCATTTTTCAGATGCGTTTAACGAAAAATCAACCCATGAAGCAAGGAGGATGGTGGATGGAAAAAAAGCGCCTCAAACGCATCCGTTTTCGCCACCTGCTCCTCCTTTTTAGGCTACAAAAGGATCCTACAATTATATGGGCGCGTGCATCTCATGGCGGTCCTCACAAAAAAATTATCAAAGAAAAAATGTGGCCAGAGCCTTGAGCGGCATATGTGCACATATGTTCCTTCGACACGTACACGCAGATGTGGAGGACCTGGACAACATACACGTGCGATGTAATTCGATTTAGATAATTTACTCTCACAGTCAACACAGCCGAACCTAAGGCTTTTCGGGGCAGGGCCCCGAGAGGCCAATTGTTGATTCAAATGAAAATTATTTTGACGAGAATAAGGACTCATACTGTTCAGAACATCCCACGAACTGCTTAATTTCGTATGGGTTATTAAAAGATGATGCATTTGAAACTGCCTCATGAAAGTTTTAAAAAAACAAAAAATCTGTCATGTTTTTAATTCAATTTAACCATTAAATCTTTTCTCTTATTTCTTTTTCTGGAAAGAGGCGTAAAGCGCCATCATTATAATTTTAAAACGGCCTGATCTTACGATCAAAACGGCTTATAATACGTAATTATAAAAATCATCACTGGTATTATAAATACATTATCTTAGATTATTTGATTTTTTTTTTTTTTTTTTCAATTAGAAAATCAATTCCATCAATTTCCAAAAATAGGAATTTATTCAGAAGTACTAATCAAGTTGATCCAATGCCTGCTACAAAATGAACTTATATCGTCAAGGCGACACCACTAATTGCAGATTGTGACCAAGATAAAGCTTATCGGCTTCCTAAATCACAACCATTACGCTATTTGGCCGTCAAGGACGAAACTGATTTCCCGGAGCCCTGAAGTAATCGCACCCTAAAGTTGCTAATTTTTGTCGTTCGCTTTGAACCTCACACTTCCTTTAATTTGAGTTAATGAAAAGAAATTTCGCCGGTTTGACCTCGGCAAAGGTCAATGGGAGTGAATGCATGCGTGCCAGGCATCCGGTCCGGAGGAAAGTGTTGCAATAAATAGTTCCCCGACATATTTCGATCCCAAACCCTTTATAGACCAGACTATGGCCGGCTAATCTGGGAAAAAAGATAATCATCGACTTTTTAGTGACAGGCGAGGAAATTTACGTGTGCCGAGGCGAGGAGTAAGAACGAATGGGCTGGGGGTCTGCCCTGCGGCAGCAAGTCCTGGCCGGCATCCAGCACGAGCCGGGTCATAAACTTCTTGGTTTAGTAATCTCCACCGCATGGCGGAGTCCGGGGGAGTCGCCAGCGAAGAAATGACCTCTAGAAGCTATTTAATGCTTCACTGAGCTCACCTGTCGTGTTAAATCGCCATGAAATAATTCTGTGTGGAATATTACTCTCTATTGGGGCTCCTCGCACTCCGCTGGAGAAGTCGCCGGCCGCGGTAGTGGGTTTTCGTGCCCGAAATAGTCCAACTCGGACTCGAAATTCCGCGATTCAGCGCAGCGAAGCCAGCTCCCATTGTCCATCGTGCACGTGAGCCGGAGGTTGCGCCGCCACCCGCCACAGACCGAGGCTGCATATTTAAGCAGATATATGTATCTGCTATATTTCGCTACCTCGCTTAATTAATTATTTTCTGTATTAATTCTCGGCCAACCTGTTTTATAATTTAATTACCCGCCGGCCTGTCGATTTCGTGTCATATGCAATCTAGCGGCTGCTCTCTACCTACACTTGGCCAGCTGTAATTTTGTGGCCGCTCTAATAAATTGTTAATTATCACCGAGTGTGGTACCGGCCAATCTTAGTCTATACCGCGAAAATTTATTTTTCTGCATGTAAACGAGCTGCCCAGTTCAAACCAACGCCGCCGCCAGGAAGGAGGAGGAGGGGACGGAATCATCGTCGCGCGGTAAAGCTCACAACCCGCGCGATAATCATTACCTTCCCAGGCGGAGCTCTTCCTCCTCTTCCAGTTCTTCGTCTGTGATAAAACACTTTCCTTCAACTCGGTAAACGCTATCAGACGATATGAGCTGATGATGATAACCTACGTCGGCACCGTCATCATAGTCCTCATAGGCGTCGTTCCGAGTCACCACCGCCAACTGAACGTGCCCGGTTCCTCCGTTCCATTCAGCGTTGGCTTCATTCTCTCCGGGCTGACCTGGCTCCGTCAATTGATTGTTTCCGCCCGTGAGTTGCAAACAAGATGAAACATTCGATGGCGTCAACGGCAGCATTTTTTAATAATATAATTATCTCCGGCTCAATGCAATTCCCACAAACAACAATAAATGCTAATTTTTTCCTCTTTTATTTTATTTCAGGGAGGCGACGAAGTGTACAACGAAAACTCCATACATTAGGACTAACGCTTATTTCCCTTTTTATTGTTATTTCATTTTTCAATGTTACAGGTGAGTACTTTAAATATTTTTTATAATATATCAAATATAGATAAAAACTAATGTCTGGAGTGATCATAATGAGGTCTTGAATTATGAGCATTCAAATAAGTTTTTTACGATGCAGTAATAATAATTTTATAAGTTCGACATTAACATGAAATATTAATAATCAATCACAGAACTATCAAATATCCATACTAAAGACAAGGTAGAGAGAGTAAAAGTAATTAAAAACTCTTTATATGATACATGCACCACAAACAGTATAACCTAGTTCCTCAGGGATACTCGATTGATTTCTGAAATAACTATACAATTTTCAAAACGCTGCTGCCTCTTCCCATTCTTGCGCCCGCCAGGTGCAAATTATCATAAAAATGAATTCAGCTCTCCCGAAAACGTATGCAACTTTTTCATTTTGCTGTTGCCGATCATTTTCGGTAAAAAATATTTGCCCAATTTTCACCCCTTCTATTCCTCCATAAATAGTAGCCACAGAAAAGAATTTAACATTGTTGTGAAGATCTTGATGTTTCTTATCCCCTTTATTTTCTCCTCAACGCTTACTTAAAAAACTTACAGAAATTAATTTAACTGCCCTAAAATGGGAGTTCCTTTACAAAGGTACTTCTAGACTTAAAAAACAAGGTTTGTACGCACAATGTGTTTGTTCAATTATAACGTAAATGCGTGCTTGTTAGCAATTATCTACGTTTGATTTCACAATTCAGGAGTTGCTCTAGTTAGGCTGAATTTTAAAGGCAATTACAGATACTGAACTTTTATTGTTGCAAATGACCGAATATTTTGTGCATTGCAAAACATAGTAAGAATCGAAAGCGATAATAAAGTGCAATTTAGTAATGCATTTTAGGAAACACTATATTTCGACTAATCCCCTCCGTTCGGCTTTGAATGAAAAAAATTAGAATTACGCACAACTTAAGTAAATAGATGCATGGACATAAAATGACTCCTTGCAGTTGTTTACTTTGAAAATATTGCAGAAAGGTGTCTTCTCTTTAAAAAGAAAAAAAATGGGCACGGGGCACACACCATTCACATATTCCTGCAGATACCTCTTCGCACCAAAAGAAGAAAGATCGTCACCACCAGCCAAAACATTTCGATAAAACTTTTTTTTGTTTCGTTCCCCTGGAGTTCGACAAAACTTCTTATGTTTATGAAATGCGCATCTGCTCCATATTTCCTCCAAGCAGACGAGACCGCCAGAGGAACTCAGCCGAAAAAGAACCCAAAGAAGTAAAGTAAAAAAAATCTTCTGTGTGTCGGGGATATGCCACTTCCGAACTTCTTTTTGTGTCGGCGAATTCTTATTTGCCCTATGCTGAGAGGAAATTATGCGCACGTTTCTTAACAACACAATCGGTGAGCTCAAGTCTTCGACACACATGCGCACACGGAGGGCGAACATGGGGTCACAAAGAAAAAAGGCCGCAGCATCCTCCTTGTACCGAAAGAGGAAGACTTTTGGAAGATCCTTGCTTAAGGTGTAGCCCAAGCGATTTGTGTGAGTTATTTTTTTTCGTGCTTCTCCCATTTACGTTTTCGGAACTTGACATCTGCGCCTATACAGTTGCAGATTTCGTTAATCCGTGAGACGTTACAGCCACGAATTACTTCGGTCTGATTTTTTTCTTAATTTTGATTAAATCAAAATTGCTGCATCTTTCACAAAAATCCAATCCATGTAAATAATCCCCGATAAAATTTCATGAATAAAACTTAGCGCTGGATATCTTTCGTACAAATTGGCATCGACTCCACAATTTTATAGTCAATCGACCAATTCAGCTTCATAACTAACAAGACAATGTGCTGAATTACGCAGTCGACGATAAACTAAATATTTAATCCCTAGATTGGACTGATGTTAAAATATTGATAGTCACCTATTCAGCAATATTTGAGTGTTAAAATACTAAGAGTTATTTTAAAAACTAATTCATTTTAAACAACTCGAGATCTTATAGCTGAATTAGAAGTAATATTTCTTAAAAGGATCATACCACGTAGTAATTGAAATCCATTTCAAAGAACCTTATGGATTTTGATTTATTGGATATTTTGAGACACTCGAATCTATAAAGATATTAACCATCCATATACATATAACCTTGGAGGTAGAGACTCTTTCATAAATGTACTGGGATTCGGACATCCGATTCCTGCTGGTCTTCTGCAACTTCTCACCTGGGTGCGGGTGCATTGTGCATTTTAATCCAATAATGCAACAAATGAACGAACCAATAAAACTTTATGACGGTGTTATTTTCCACTCCCTACTTGCAGTAGTCCAGTGATTTTTCACTTTGCCAGGGAGTGTGAACATTCAATCCGACTATTGCGGTTATCCCGCACACTTCCCTCGATTGCTGAAAATATACAAAACATTTTCTAAGTATACCTACCGCCATCAACCCCACGATACCAAACACTATCGTTGTTTTTCAGAGTAAATATCCAACTGTGTCAGGATTTGGACGGTTTGAGTTATGGTCCCCAATAATAAAAGCGAATGTACCCGTAATACTGCTACTAAGTAACGTAATGCCCTAAAATCAATTTAGCACAAAATTTCCACAGCACGCCACCCGCAGCACTTTCTACCGGTGGGGGTGGATTGGTTGAATGCGAATGGATCGGATTTCGCCGGATCCCGCGACACATTCGGGAAGTTAAGGAAATAAATGTCTCCCTTAAAATAAAGCAGTTAAACGTGCAAGCAGGGCTTATCACTGAAATTATTTAATTATGTTTGATTAAAGCATTAAGTAATCCTCAAGCGAGAGGTCTTAGCTGTACTTTGAAAGGACTTAACGTGCTCTTGAATTCATCTAAGTTCTTACTACAGTCGGGGACAATATTTTCAGGCGGTTCTCGTGCGGTATAAATGACTCCGATCAATATCTTCACAAAAAACGAGGGGAACTATTTTCTGTATGCATATTAATAAGAGGGCTGATTGCTTCTACAAACGAAAAGAAAATTTGAAATGTTTCTTTATTTTTTTTTTCTATGATGAAATATTGCATGGCACCCTGTTAATATGTTATAGCTCTATAAATTTACAGGGGTTTAGGGTTTTATGTAATGCTGAAATACAGCAGTTTTTTGTATTCGTAAGAAATAAGAAAAATTTTTTTTAGTACAAGATTGAGCAAAATATTCAATCGCATACCAAAAATTCATAAATTCAAATTTACCGACTTGATGAAAAAAAATTTCTGATTTTTTTCATTTTTTACTTAGAAATTGAAGACATGAAAATAAAGAAGCTAGTTTTCTGCAAATCATCATCAACTGTAATATGTTTATATTTTCACAATTATTAGAGGCCCTGAATTTATTTTCGGGGCAGTTTTTCTCCTTCTAGTTTAAAAATACTGTCAACTCAATTAGTTTTTTCGTAAAAACAAGAATTTTACTACTGGACTAACTTGAAACACTTCCGAAGTGTACTTATTTCTTGAATTGTCTATAAATGCTATCATTTCAGGAAAATCAAAGACGTAAAATAGCAAATTTACTTTCAACTGTTCCTTGGAAGCATGTCGGCCGATCTCCTCTCCTCCATCGGTATTTTTTTCGACTTTTCTTCCTGTTATTGATCACGAACAACAAAATGAATTTTTTATTCGAGTATTAATTTCATACGACTGTTTAAGGCGCACCAGCGCCTGCTCGTGCCTGTTTAAATTCAGAAAAAATTTTCATCGATATTTATTCGACAAGCTGCTAGACACTCTAGACAGAATTGACTTTGGATATTTACCTACGCCTGAATAAGCTATGTTGCACATGCCGAATAGGAAGTTTCCGCACCCAAACATCACAACACATTGACACCCTCGGCGACAATGGTGATCATGATGATGATGATGGTGGCGTGGCGGTGGCGGTGGCGATGTCCAGGTTTCCCTCTTCTTCCTTACATCGGTGCAGAGTGTAAATTCAGGTATTAGTTCAGCGGCACACGTCATCTTCCGATCCGATCCCGGTCTCCGGACGCACCGAAGAATATATCTGAAGAGGAAATGAGCACTTATTCCTGCGCAGGCAAGATGTTTCCTTTCTCGACTCCCTTTTGTTGTTTCCTTAACGCGCTTCCACAGCTCATCTCTCCCGTCGGCGAAGTCTGCGTCTACCTGTGCGCGGGTACCGCCGCCGTGCGCTGCGCCCCGAACGGGAAGAGACCCACGGCAGAATTGCAACATGATTTCGACCGCACCGCACCACACATGTGTTCCTTGGAGGTGGCTGGCAACTAGTCACCTACCTCTCATTTGTATTCAAAGAAAGGCACATATGATGATATTCAGGCACTCCGGCCACTTCTGAAATGTATGTGGCTCTGGAAGTTCATCTGTATGCCCAGTTCCTCCCGGTGGTGGCTTTGAAATTAGCGAAATATATAAAAGATGCAAAAAGTACGAAAACGGTTACAGGAAGGAGTGGTGATAGCATGAGAGCTTTTTCCTTCCCAGACGTTCAACTCGCACCGTCTTGAATGGGGTCTGAGTCACCTCGGCGGGCTCCGATCAAGAGCATCATCCATTCATTGGTTATCGCATATCAAATTTCCCCCAGGACATATGTCTTGAGCAACTGCCACAGATAATGTTTTTAGCAGAGCACTTTCCCAGGGCATTTTTTATCTCAGCTTGGCACTTTTTGTCCAATGTCCCATTCTACTTTGGATGTACGTCCAGAACATGTCTGGGAACGAGGGAATGAGGAGAAAGCTCAACTTGCCAAAAGGTTCCCATTTATAGTCTTACATAACTATTTTGATATATGTATATTTGCAATCTATTTTCATTATTAAGAAAATTCTACAAAATAATGAAAGTGTCTCACTCAACAAAAAATTCGGATAAAGTACTTTTATTATTGCTAAGTGTAGTTTTCGAAGATCTATTTTCTTACGGTTTTAGCGTAAAAACTGCCTCAATCATCAAGTGAAAATACTAAACAATAGTAATAATAATCTTTTACCGATTTTGGCCTATTATGTTATTAAGAGTCTCAGGAGAAACATAGACTATTAAAAACAGGTAGTGTGCTTATAAAAAATATGGAATCTAATATTTATCTTTTATTTTCATTCATTCGTGAACAATCGAAAAACTATGTTTAAGAAATGCAATACATTAACATGAAGAAAATGCGTATCTCCTAAATATTAAAAATCACTACGAGTTGAAAATTAGTACCCGAGGGTTTCCAGGTTTGGAGCTGAATTCAATTCAAGCTAGTATGTTTTTTCGTTATTTGTAAATCAAAGAAAATTTGAATTTTTAAAAATATGCAAATTTTCAAACATTTATATTCTTGGTGTATATAAGAAAACAGCGTTGGGAACCGAGAAGAAAGCTGAAAAAAGCTTGACCAAAAGGTCACTTTTTAAGAAGTTGCAACTGTTCTCAAAATACGCCCTAAACCGTTAGACTGAAGATAGTTCTAGCCAGAGAGGCCCCAATTTTGGGGGCCAATTATGTAAAAAACCCTGTCGGGTCGAACTTGTGGTTCTCATGCCATCCACGGAATGAATTCAACAAAACGCTGCGCGGAGGGCCTTAACTAGAATACCAGAAATTATCTATCTGAGGAAAATTAATTCCCCCTCGGTGCGCGGCCATAAGCCCCTTTGGCGTGGTCTGCTCTTTTATGGTTCGACAGGTAAATAATCTGTGAACATCAGTGGAAATTGTAAAATTGAAAATCATATCGCTGCTAGCGTACCGGCACTTTGAGCCAAGGAAAATTGGACGCACTTCACAGTTTCTAGTTTGCGTCGTTTGTATCTTGGTCTTCTCATCGGCGAGGCGCGCGCATTTACTGGGCCCGGTGTATTCCAGAGCCTTTGTATTTTATTCCTCCATCGGATCGGCCTGGGCTGTAAGATCGTCGTCGTCTTCTACATAAGCAAAGCATAACCGACCGCGGCAAAATAATATTTGGTCTACTCCATTCCACCGTCAACCAGAGCGCCGTCTTCAAATCGTCGTCTCAAGAAAGATCACCACCGCTGTGCTTCTCGCGTTTTGGCTTTTTACTGTCGTCGGTCGTCGTTTCGGAGTTTTACATTTATCGAGTTTCGTTCCAAAACAATGAGCCCGACATTAACTGATCATCAAGCCGAACGATTTAATTTGCTGCCCGAAATCTTCCCCTTTTCTGTCGCAAGCATCTAAGTTTGGCGCTCGAATTGCTCCACACGGAGGCACGGATTTATCTCTTTCCGCCGTACGGCGCGCGGCTACTTTCTATTTTCATGCGCTCTTGCAAGAATACGTACTATAGCTAAGCACTTAAGTACCGGTTTGTTGTTAACCGAGTTTCAGATTTTTAATTGTGCACCGCAAAAGACAGCGGGGGTTTTCTGCTACAAGATCAGATTTGGGATAAGCACGAAATTCTTTTGAGCATCATCACTAAAAGTCGTTAGGTGATTCTCGCTCGCTACCGCAGGGACCAAAGACCACCTATCGAAAATCTGATAGAATTTCAGGCAGGGGTGGTGGACCCCCTCAGAGACAAAAGGCTAACGCGCAAAATACCGACCCTCTAGCACTTGAAAAATTAAAATTTGCCACTCAATCACTGAGAACGACTTGAGCAATGACTTTAAGTACACGCTTCCGTGATTAAGTAACCGAGTAGCTGAGTTTGATATTCCAAGTGATCATGATGAGAACAATCAGGCCGTAGTGCAACGCGTCTAGATCACGTTTTTGCATCTATGCAGGCCAAAATCCGAGCACGGTGATGCACATTCTGCAAGAGGATGGATCCGTGATGCCAAACAATTGTTTTTATGCTGAATGAAACCAGTGTGCTGCCGAAATTGATACAAATTGGAATACAGGTTGATGATTCCGGCATGCAACGTGCTTGCAATGCTGATCGTGGAGATCTGTGTTATACAATCCATAAATCTTTCAGAACTCGCGTTAATGCAAATCCTGGCTCTAAATGAACTGAATCATTTGAACTCCGATTTAAGTTAGTATAAAAAGATCGGTTGAAATCCGTAATGCACGGATGTTGATATTAGTTATTTAATAGTTATAGAATTGCAAAATAAGATCCAAATTTATTCATTTACACGGTAGTTGAAAAATGTCTCCCCACCTACTTAAAACAATAATCAACTGATTGGCACAAAAAGATCTAATGAAGAACCATTTAACGATATGTAATTTGAAAAACTCTCTAAATCTTAGCCCAATCAAGGACATTTAGGTAATTATCAATACGTCCACTGTCCTTAAAGAATCTTTTGGGCCACCGCATAAAATGGGTTTAAATGTAAATTCATCTAAAAGTAAAACCTTAAATCGCATGTTGAGTCTACTGTTGGTCAAAACTTAACCATTCATGAATTCATATATGATATATATATATATATGATATATCTAACTGCAATGAGAATCTCCCAGGAAGATTGTAAGTAAGATTTTCGGCTTATTTAATATCGCTGATATTCAAATATAACAATCATCAACTGCATAAGCTATACAACGAAGAACAAATAATTTTTTTTTCTCTGGTAAACGCAAAAAAGCAAGATCGATTTATAGTTTTAATTTTCATTTTTTCTGAACTTTTTACCAAATTACATTTAAGTAGATCCAGGACTTATATATTTTATCCAATTTCGTTATCATCGAATTAATCTTTAAAATTTAAAAATTATTACCATTAGGGTTTGTTGGCTATTAAACGAAACATCTAGAGTTTTAATAAGAATTGATAAATTTCCACCTGCACCAAGAAGATCAAATAAATATTTCTATATCCATTAAACAGATAACAATCACCTGGCAGATAAGATACTGCCATGAAATACGTTAAATTCCAATCGTATTAACGAAGATCTTTTTTTAACAAAATTGAGGCATGTTTTCTTGCTATTTACCCTGGTTTCAAATTTCAAGCAATCTTCCTAATTGGTGGGTGGTATTTATGGCCCGAAAAAGAAATCTTACTGATGCGTAATAAATCAACGATTCTAATCTTTTGCGAAACCTGAACGATCACTGATCAGAACAATATATCATTAATTTTCGTCCGCCTATGTAACGAATAAAAACGCGTTAACGACTATTCCCATTCTTGGGAAATAATGTCTTCGAGGAACAGTCGAAAAAAGTTGCTTTTGATAGGCAATGGATACGATCACATTGCGCAATGCGTTCATCGCGAAAAAAAATGTCACATATGGCGATCGATCGCAGGTGAAACTGAAAGCTGACCCCGTCTACACGGGGCGGGTGTTGTATTAATTATTTTCCCATCGGGCCATATGTCGCCCTAAGCTCTCTATAGCGTGGCACCTCTCGCGCTAACCAAGCAAAAAATAGCACAGAAATTATATTGTTTTGATGAAATAGATATGAAACCTGCGTCTCTTGAAAGCTTTAATTTCATATCAGAAAAGGAGGCAATCTGGAATAAAAACCTCGAGTGCGGTTGAATAAACTGAAACGAGAAGAAGTGGAAAATTTTCTGCACGTCTTCCTGGCTTTCCCTATCAAGATAAGGCGATAAAAGAAAGAAAAAATAGATTCAGACAAGCGCCACCTAATTAAGTAACTCGAAAATATTCGAAATGCCTAGCTGGGGCCAAGGAACGGTCTATTTTATTGCTCTTTGTTATTTCACCACCAGATAATGGAATTTCAAGTAGAAATGTCGCAATAAAACTAAAGCCACCTTCAAGTGGGCATGACGGTGGAGATTTCATTATAAAAATGGGAAACAGCAAAATTTGGTAGTTCCGCTGTAAATATCACCCACACATGATGATGACGAGGACGGCGGCATTCAAAGGTAGATTCTTTATAAAAATTCTACTTTTAATTAAAAATTTAAATATTTTGGCTCTACTTTACAACCCTTCATTAATGGAATGCATCTTCATGAAAATGATGCACTCTAGTGGAAGTACTCGGAATTATGAGCTTTTAAGACTTTGTGGGAATTTTATGCTAATTCCTTGTGGAAAAAGAAATGTGAAGTAATTAATGTGGCAGCAACAACGATGACATGAAGAAGCCAGAAATTTGTGAATAATTGAGGAACTTAGCCAAAGAGTAAACCATAACAAATATTTTTAGATAGATAAAAAACAGGAATGGAGTTTTTAATAACTCGAAATAACTTGAATCCAGCTACATAATTTCACCCCTGATTTACTTGAGCCCAAAAAACCCGTCAGGCAGGCAATGAAATCTGTCTATTCTGTTAACTTAATTCCAAACATATGCTAATATAAATTGTTGAATAGCACAATTAACTACAACAACTAATTTTCGAGTGCAGTCTGCGTTATTATATTTATTTATTACTATATCCTGTTTAATTTTGGCCAGTTTCGGTGGATTTTAAAAATTGAATTATATGCTACTTGGTAAATAATCTTATATGTATATAACAGCTGCCGAGTTTTAATCCCGCATAGGCTTTCATATCAGAAAGACAAACGCAAGACTTAAAAATAATCTGTCAAAGGATTAAAGCGAAGCTCAAGAAAAGTAGGCCCTACAGGATTTTCAGGCTCCTAATACTACTCCTGGTGTTTTTAGCTTCGCTGAACTTCATTAATCAACTACAGAAAATTAATACAAGATCTCTATCACGCGATTTCCATAGTAATATCATGAATTATGTGATTCTTGAAAATAACGAGCTGCCAATTAAATCTATTATTACTATTGGCGGCGCCTGTATCAGCCAGCATTAGCATTTCAAATTACATATTGTATTCAACCGCCAATGCAATGATACACCTCTCATTTTCGTTTCGTTTCTTTTCAGAGGCATGTTCGAGTCGAACGACACCAAAACCTAGACCACCGCCAACCCCAGCGCCTCGGCCAAATATTACATTCCACACGTATAAATGCCCGCCGTCCTATGCCGCGTGGTATTGTCTAAATGAAGCTACCTGCTTCACCGTAAAAATAGGGGACGAAATCCTCTACAATTGCGAGTAAGTACTACATACTAACTAAAATTAGAAGCTTTAAAGAAAATTTATAAATCCAACCCCAATAACTTTTCAGGTGCGCGGACGGTTTTATGGGTCCTAGGTGTGAATATAAAGATCTCGATGGGTCCTATTTGCGTGAGTACCTTTTAACTATTTGCAGAAGAGAGAATCGTTTTAATGATTTGAATTGTTTTCGCTTACAGCCACTCGTCCTCGTGTTATGTTGGAGACGGCTAGCATAGCGAGCGGGGCAACGCTAGCGCTTATATTCGTCCTCATCCTCTGCCTCATTCTCTACGTCCGATGGCATCAGCGCCAAAAACTGGACCGGCTGAATGCTGAAAACGGAGTCGGCATAGATACCGTAGATGGCCTAGTGCATGTAGTAAAGTGCGATCACCACGAACGTAGACCGTTCGGGCCGCACCACTACGACACAATTCCAATGGCAGTGACGCTGAAGCGATAGATGAATTTTTAAAACAAACGCCTAATTATAGCGATAAAGTTAGTTTCGAGTAACCTACTACTTTTTATTAATTTAAATGTACACGCGTCACCACAACTGTACTGCTACAGGTTTAGAGCATATTTATTACTATTAAACTAAAGAGCCACTAGGACTACTAAAAACAAGCCACGCGTGCGCCTTCGCGACGCCTAACTACCACCATCCCCCGTTCGAGTAATAATGAAGGAAAAAATTATATATAATAAATCGCGGACTTTATCACAGCTAAAACAAAAAATGCAACGATTCCCCTGTAAATAGCAGCTATAGGCAACCTGGCACCATTGATGACTACCCGACGATGTATTATTATTAATTAATGTAACTTAAGTGAATTTTTTATAAGAGTTGAGCCTAAATAATTTATTTCAGTTGTAAAGAGAACTAAGTTTTGTACAATTGCCTTGTTCATCATTTCGCCCTATGACTATGAAAAATTACTGTATTTCACCCAAAGAAAACGAAAATAAATTATAACAGTTATCTAGTTATAAAGTGCTCTTCATTTCTTCCGAATCCACAAATTGATAGAAGGTACTCTTCAAACTACTCGTTTTGAAGTTACAATTAAAAACAAAAATCCTAAACAACGAGATGTTTCACCTGACGATGTGATTTTTTCCTAGGGCGAATATGATGAAATTATGAGATTCTGCGGGACCCTAAAATTAAAACTAAAAGAATTTGTGATGTAGAATTCGAGTTCATACTTGTTAATTTTGTTCAAGATAATTGAGATGAACCACAAGAGCAATATTTTCCAATTTTGTACCCAAACCAACAAAAAATTCATTAAAAAGACGTTATACAAACTGGGGCGAAAGTCTGCTTTATATGTATGTAAAAAAAATTATGAAAACTTAGTCAGGTAATTTTATACGCAAAATGTGGGTATATTTTTAATATTTAGCACGAAGTTATACTTTATCAATAAGCAAAAATAATTATAAAAATCTTAGCAGAAAGTAAAATTTCAAGAAAATTTCTAAAAACAAAAAAGTGAGGGAGCAATTTATATTAGAATAATTTTCCCTTTTTTGTCATTGACGTGACCTATTTTATGGTATTTTTATTCTCCAACAATTCTGTGGATATACGCAAATACCATTTTTCATTACACCTTGCTAGGAAAATTGCGATTAGATAACGACGATTTAATCTGCCTGGATGCACAGAATTTGAAAAAAAAGCATCATGTAATTTTATAAATAAATAATATATTTCACTTCAATTTGATTAAAACAACAACAAAAGGGTGAACTGAGCTGATACAGTAGCAAATGTGAATATGCCAACGAAAAGGTACTCGTCGCCTCCCCTCACCTCATAAGATAGACGAGGAAAATTCTATAATTTTTAAACAGCGAATAAAAATTCGATTGATTAATTAAAGGCACATATAAACAATTTCCCTTTAGTTCTCAGCTATGCTCCTAGTGCAGCTCCTTATTCAGCTGCGTCGTGTGACTATCTTTCAGCGTTTCGTAGAACTAAACAGAGGCGAAGTCAACAGAAATTGGTGTGTCTTCTACTGCTGCAGGCATTTTTGGCATTGTGTTCTGTGGTAGGGCTGTGATGTGTCTTCCTTCTCTCGCCGCTGCTCGTTCTTAAATTTTAAGAGGCAGTGATACTTGCTTCTAATATTTTCGTTTTCTTTTTTTCTTAATGCCTTTCAACTCTGATTGCCCGTCGTCACACCGTTGCAGGACAACGCTCGTTAGTTTTTCTAAATATATACAGGGTCGTCTTAACTCAGTAAAACTTTCTTAAACTGTTAATTGCTTAGGTAGTAAATAAATTCGGTCACTGAAACCTGTTCGATACAACTACTCCAGATAGCTACATTCTGTTTTGGGTCGGACTAAGTTCCTTCGTCGAATAACATAGAGCTGCTCGTTAACTAGATTAGCTGGCGTGGGTAAAAACTAGCATGGGAGCGGGCGATACATCGACCGCGAGTGTTTTCTTCTTATGTGGACGTTAGTAAATAACTGTAATTCTCTTAGTATTGCTATCGAGACTGGTGTCTTCGGGTTCTATACGTGCTAAATATCAGACATGATCTTGCTGCCAGTTTTTGCGATTGCACCCGCCGCCGTGGGGTACCCTGTGCTCGATTGCGGCGGACAGCTAGAAAACTTTGAGCAGAAGTCCAGATCACACTTCGACTGACAACATTTTGAACAGTAGAAGTTTGTGCAAGATGTCCCGAAAAACATGCAGCCTGGAGTCCTGCACTGCTTCGCCTGGAGCTGGGCCAAAGGTGTCGCGATTCGGTTGGGAGCCGAGCCCAAAGGTCGCACAACCACAGACTGTCTCTGGGGCTCATCAGCGCTCGCCGCAGAGGCTAGGCTTGAAGATTGTGATGCTTGCAAGTCAAGAGAGCTGTGCTTGTTTAAAGTATTCCCAGGTGAAAAAACTGATACAGTTCCCGGCTGTGCTTGGTTTTCTGATATATCGGTCAACTTCACGGTCGGACTGTAACCGTGACGGTAGATGGAGTCTCTGTTAGGCACCATGCTCTGAAAAATGCGATTTTGTTAAAATTGGATCTTCCAAACACTAGAAGTATATGTTTTATCACGTCAGCAGAAAGAATTCATATCAATGTTTTGTTTACTTAAGTCATTTGTTTATATCAATGCTATTAATACTTGCAAGCCTGTTAACACCAACTCGGTGCCATTGGCAAAATATTCGTTAATTACCGGTGACAAGTTAGCGTCATATGCAAATCGATTATATAATCGCACCTAATGTGAACGCAGCACGAAAACGGAGTTCCAGATTTTATTACAATTTTCTCGATTCAATTGTCTAACATTTCATTTGTTAATATTAATTAATAAGTAGACAAAAAAAAATGAATTCCTTATCTGCAACGAAGCCGCTTTCAAGGCAACTTGATCTGGAAAATCTTGAATTTTCAATTCTCGACAAAATTAAAAGATTTGGTTCCACTAACTAAATAGAGTTGTAAAAATACTCACCTCAAAGCCCGGCAATTTATCGTTAAAGAAAGTCGACTTCGACAGATAAAGCGTTTGATCCATTTCATTCAGTCTGCGAACTGGAGGAAGATGCCGAATGTTGTCATGACTAATAGCATCAGCCTGCGTATAGAACTTTGATTTTCCTGTACCATACCGCGGAGCTGAGTTTAAAAAGGCGGCATTTTCCCTCTCCTTCTGTTTCTCGTAGCATTCCGGGCACAAATAACTCGTGTCCGATGTTGCCAGATTGCTGCATCCAGCATTTATGCAAGAAACCGATTCCTGTATGCTCAGCAATTCAAATTGATGCCTTTCGTGATCGTTCTGCTTTTCTTTAGATTTTTCAGCATCTAAAAATCTATTCCTTGCGCATTCAAGATAATTCCTAATCATTTCCTCCTGGAACTCGTGTCGCTTGACCCGTAGCCGAGCGCATAAAATCCTCGTACACGTGAAACTCTGTATCGAACTACCAGAAGATAGTGTCGCCTTTTTCTGCAAGCTCTTACCGCCTATTTTTGTGATGGATCCGATATTCTTCTTGATTTTCTTACTCATACTCTTCCCTATACTACCGAATTGTTTTGCAACGCTCTGCAGCTGTTTGGCGGCCTTACTTTTTCCGGACTGTGATTCGTCGGAAGTGCTCCCACTCTGGGTAGTGGGTATCACAACTTCTGATTCAGCAAATTTCTTTTCAAACTCCTCATCGGTTAAGTCTTCATAAATTTCATCCTCGGGACTGCCCATATTCGTTACATAAACGATATCTAGATACTCTTTAAGTAGAGCGATATGTTCCCTGTCCGTGAGGGCCCAATTACCCTCGTTACCGTCGTAATGTTTCCAATCGAAGTCCTCTCCAGGATCAATACAAAATTGAATTGGAAGCAGTACGTTTTCGTGATCTGTTAGGGGAATCAGCGCTGGAGGATATTCGCTATCACTTTCCATTGGCACTAAAGCTGAGAAGTGGGCCATGTCATAAGCCAGGAGAAGAGGGCCTCTGTTGCAGTCGTTCGGGGATATTTCGAAGGGCAGATAAATCCCTCCGAAAGGTATGGGGGCCATGGCCTCACCATTCAAATCTCTCAGCACAGTGTCTGCTATGACTATAATCGTTCTCCTAAGTATGTGCGCCAGAGCTAAAATGTGAATCTCCTCTAAGCTTTCATAAGTGGCGGAGTCATCAAACGAGTCCGAACCAATTAAACTGCTACGGTCTGTTGATATCCTCCTCCTATAATTATCTTTGGGGTTCTGGGAGCTTCTTCTTGGCTCTGGTGAAGACATTGCAACAATCTCGTCCCATTCTTTCGCCCACTCAACCTCTGAGTAGACGAAGCCAGCCTTTTTATTGAATCGGGTCTGTTGGAATCTCCATCGCCTCCATAAGGCATCTCGGCACTTTCCATTCGACAAAATGCTGTACAGTGCTGTGCGAAGGGTTAGCTTCCTATCGTGAAATCCCCACATGCCCAGAGAAGCCGCATGCAGAAGGCAATTCCCGTCTCCTACAAAAGTTTATTTATTTTAATTTAATCTTGTTCGAAGATAGAAATTGTAAAGTTTAATCAAAAGGCTACAACAATCGATTAATTTTATTTGATTAATTTCAACGATTAATCGATTCTTTTGATTCAATTTTAAATGAATACTTTCCATTCTTATAAAGACATGCAGCATTAATTAATTAATCGAGTAAGCAAAAAAGACAACACATTTTTCAGATTGATATTCGATGATACGATACCACTGTGGCGATTAATCATTTCAAATATTAATCGATTATTTCTTACAGATTTAATCGCAGCCCGATTAATCGATTATTCTAAAATTATTGCCATCTCTTATCAAAGGAAATATAGTCCATACCTGTTGTCGCCAAAGGCCAAAGTTTTCGACACGCGCCATTCTCCGCCCACCAATTCAGCCGACGTGCTTGCTCGAGGGCTGACAAAGTCGAGCACTCGATCAGGTCTTTTTCCAGGAAGTTTCGGAAAGGAGCTGGATAGTTGAAGATGTTTGGGAGAATAAAAGTGCAATCCGGCGTGTCGATCGAGTGCCACTGGTCCAAATTTTTCTGGCAACTACTATGGTAATCCATCGCAATTTCAGTACGCGCTCGAGACACGAGATTTATGTTGTCTGTTGCACGAGATATTCCCCTTGAAAGTTTTCGACCTGAAATTACATTAAATTATCATTTTTTAGGGGTACCCATGTTAGGCTACCCTAGTAGACAATTTTTCTTATGGCTTTTTTCGAAGATCTAACAACAAATAATCGCCTGGGTCTTGGAATTTCATGAAAAACTGTCCTCTTCTTCAGTAATTCATAACATTTGTTATAATTTATAAGGCGATATATCGATTTTCAAATAAATTTAAAGAATTTTTTGAGCATCGAAACCGTTTCCAAGATATTGAAATTCTAGGTTTTCAAATTCTAGTATATTGAAATTCTAGGAGACTTTTTTATTTTCATAATTTTGTTTTTGATTAATCTCTGAATTTAACTCTAAACATGATAAATTATAACCTTCTCTAGAGCAATTTTAAACTATTTTCTATTAGTGAATAGAACATAGGCAACTGATTTGGAAAATGTTTGGTTAACACAATAATAAACCAAAATCACACAAATCGAAGATCTTCAATAAGCTGTTCAAAACTAATGAAAAATAACTAGAAATTTTTATTATTACTCACAGTCAACAACATCAATAGAATCCGATTTTGTAAGATTTAAACGTTTCTTTACAAGATCTCCATTGTTCTGTTCCTTTTTCGTTTGGCAAATAACTTCCCGGCCCAATTCGGACGTCTGTGTGTCTATTAAGAGAAGATATTAATTATTAAATTAAACCAGCCCGAACAAAGTCAAAATTCATCTCATCTACCATTGTAGTCAGTAATAGCGCGTTTTAAATCCCACCCCCAAGTCTTAAGACAACTGACTGCATCGGTTGGACTCGCACCAGTCTTTGATATAAATTCTGATAACATTTGAGATTCCATGACCTATCGGTGTCATTTGCAGTTTCTATTTACTGAAGGAAGGGAAAGAGCATTATTTTCTTCTTCAACCTCTTCAATGCTCTACAAGTGCACATTTGACGACATTCGCACAAAGGACTTCAAAACATACCAAAAAACTGCTAGCAGCATGCCAACTGGAGGGGGACGGTAAACAAGCTTCAACGCACAAAATTGTACAAAACTGTTTCTTAAAAAACAATAACGCAAGCAACTCTGACTTGTAAAAATTATAAAAAGCAAACAGATAAGAAATTACATTTAAAGCGCCAACTCTACTTTTACTTTATCGCGAGAAACATAAATTTCGCATACTCATAAAGGAAAGCGATAAGTTCCAGCCGCCGGAATAGATAAAGTTGTGTCGCAAGTGTATAAAGAAAAGGGTTATCTATGCACCTGTGAAAATTCTTGTGATATCCGCTCACAAAGTCAAGATTAAGACACACCAGTTTCAATGAGTAAGAAGAGTATGATGCCCTCACATTGTTTATTTTTGATGTAATTACTTGCAGCTTTTACTCAAAGCATTTATCGCTCGGTTCTAACTCAAAATGCGCACAGATTATAAGACAAGATCTTGAGAAAATTTACATATTTAAAAACGTGACTTAAGCAATTGACTAATCTGTAAAACTCCAGTAAACTTAATATACAAAATCATTTTTCTTCAATAGTACCGAGCTATATATATATAACATCCAATTATTTTATTGGTTTCAATTATTGTTTATTTATTATAACGACTACAACAGGAAATTTAAGCACCAACAATTAAAACAATATACATAAATGAAGCAGTAAGTAGAACTTAAAATGTTTACGTATAAATAAATATTTAAAAAAATAAGTGCAGTATTCTCTGGACCAGCTTATTTTGAAGATGACGTGAGTGGAAGCCTTTAATTACTATAAAAATCGAAAGGCTAGACATTACGAAAATTGAGAACCGTATTTTTCTTTGATGAATCAAAAATAAATATGATTTATTGTGATATTCCAATATAATAGTATAGAGATGTTTTTTCCCATCAAGAAATGGAAACGTTTAAAACAATAGAAAAATGAATGGATCGATTCCAAATCCCAGATATTTTAGCTGCATGCGGCTGTAAAAAGCTGGTCTGAATCTTAAATCCTGAATCTTAATCCTATTGAAAATTGTGAAGAAAAGGCTTGGACGAACATTTCATAATCACAAGGACCTTTTCAATGAATTCAAAAATGAATGACATAGAACCCCTCAAGCACTCATTGATAAGCTAATTGAATCTAGCCTAGAAAGTGATGAGCAGTTTTAGAAAAGTAAATGGAAGTACCCAAAATATTAATTTAATTTTCAAGTACTATTTTCTTCGTTGTTTCTTTAGTTTTGTCCCGTTTAAATAATATGAGATAACGTTTAATAAGTTTATTTGTTATTCAAATCCACATAATATCGCTTAACTTTTAATGTCTATAAAAGTTTTTAAAAAATAATTATCTTGAAATATTAAATTAATGGATGGGTACAACTAGGAGATTACACTTGATTTACCAAATTTCCTGTATAAGTTCCATGAAGCTGAATGGAGAGTTAATAAAAGCCAGAGCGATAGAAAGAATTCTTTGTTGTGAAATTGCTTGCATAATAACAATTTCTTTAAAAGTTTGTAAAATATATTTTCCAGCACGTGAAGCAAATAACCCCGTCCCCACCGCACTCACCCACTCGAACTTGATTTCAAGTACGAGCGCGGAAAAGGTTATTAGACTCTGACATCATTGAGGGAGATTAGCTGCTGGATTATTTTTGCCATTATGAGTCCGAGCGAATGCTTTCCCGCGGGACACGAGCTGAAACAAAAAATTGGGCCTCAAGGTCACACCTACTTAGAAAAAAGAACGAATTCTTTACCTAAAGCTATTGGCACCGCACCGAGATTCGTCGTAGCTTCGTTGCTCTGCTCCATCAAACCCAAGAGAGTCTCAAATTCGGCGGCAAAAATCCGAGGTAAAGCACAAAGCGAACAACAAATTTTGAGTCTTTTAAGCAGTTCTTTGTATTTTTACGAGCCACGGGGGAGAGACTATTTGGATGACACAGAAAGCACAATTCGTCAAGGTCTGGGGGAGGTTAATTGAAGCAAATCGTCCTTCACCGGATTCTAGCAATGCCGATTTTAACTGATTAAAATGCAGGCCATGTACCCGCTTGAGTTAAAACCTGGGAAAGCACTTAGCCTCTCTGTAGGCTGATAAAACACACAAAATGCCCGTTTTCTACAGAGCGGTTTCGCCGAAGTTATAGCATATTTTTCAAGCAACCGGGAACGAGGAAATAAAAGCAGAACCCCACTGAAGGACTATCCAAAAAATGCTTAAAGTTTCCCAGCACTTGTCCTCAACTCGTTCCCCATAATTAACGAAAAAAACGACTTACAAATAAAATCAAGTTGCCGAACCAACTCATTAGCAATGCATATTATATAAAAACACAAACAAACCAACCAAGCTGCTATTTATGGCCTTAAATCAAAAACTCTTTCAAGATCGTCGCACAAGCCAAATTTCCTGTGCTCGGAACTGAGTGGGAGAAAAATTTCGCCGAGTTGCGATTCAACAGTTCTCTCTAGCGTGTGATTGAAATGCGCGAATCAACAAGCCAAATATGCACTTAAGTTTTGATTTTTCAAATAATCTAGGCAATTTATTCCGAGAAAAACTTACTTAGTCGATATCTCTTATGCAAAATATAAACAAGGATGACAAACCCCGAAACCGAAACGCCATTTCCTAATAACTTATGACATTTTCTTGACTTTTCCGGTAGTTTGATTTTTCACAACTAGATGGTGCAGTGGCGTTCTAGAGAAAACTTAATTGTCACAATTTTGCTTTATTGGA
This sequence comes from Eutolmus rufibarbis, assembly GCA_963920795.1. NCBI lineage: Eukaryota > Metazoa > Arthropoda > Insecta > Diptera > Asilidae > Eutolmus > Eutolmus rufibarbis. The sequence goes on from OY987206.1 coordinate 44,863,919, forward strand.
CTAAATATCATTCTCCATAAAATATTCAAGATTTCTTTTGCATGGATCATATTAAAATCTTGTAAATCAGGGTATTCTTTCTATTTTTGCCAAATAAAATTGGCGCTTTTATAACAGTTTCCGGTGCGTCTCAGAACAGAACTGTCAAAAACTAAAATCCGCCTTTCGTTGGCATGCGGTTTGCTTGCAATTAAAATACTGAAATTCAACGATTTTCAAGCAATTAAGTGCACTTAAAGTATTTAAAATAAAAAATCACTTACCTAGCAATTCTATAAACTTAAAAGCCAATCCTGTCAAATCCCAAACAATTCTATTTTACCTCTTTTACCCAGAAAGGTTATAAGCTTTTCTCCGTACATTTACAGTTTTCGCTAAATATATTTATTTTAAATGAAGGCAATGGAAGAAGTATCAGCATTTGCGGCGTACTCCGCAGAAAACAAGAAAAATACTCCAAAAAAAAAACCGAAAAGGCCTAAAAGAAATCCCAAGAAAGATGAGCTCGTTGCAGAGGCCCTACTCTCTGCAGATTTGACCACTGTCATAGATGCCTTACCCAAAAAGAAGGGAAGGGGTGCAAAGGTAAAAAAGGCAGAAACAACGCAATCTAGTCCGGCGTCACAACAAAAAAAAATTCCAGCCAAAAAGGTTAAACGGCTCCAGGAATCTGTGCGAGAAGGCCCGGCCAAGAAAGGTAGGAAGAAGAAGGAAGCGGTTATAAATGGAAAAGAAATTATAACAGAAACTCCAAAGTTACCTGTGTTAGCAAAACCAGAAAAACCCAAAAAACAGAAAGCAAAGTCTGTTAAAGGGCAAGAACAAGTTATGAAAACCCCTTCTAAAGGGAAAAACGCAAACAGTTTAACTCCTGGCCCGCCAAAATCAGGGAAACTTAAAACTCCGAAAGAAAATGTCGTACATGAGCAAGAGATGCTTAAGAAAACTCCCAACATTTCAACTTCTATCTACATAAAATCAGAAAAAGTATCACCAAATTCTAGCAACATAAAGGCAAACAGCTTGCCCCCAATTACCGACAGTATCCAGGAAGGGTTAAACATTTTCAAATACCTTCTAGCTCCTATCAAGGTTAGGCCATTTTTCGACGAATTCTGGGAGAAGGAGCCCTGTCTTGTACAGCGCAATGATTCCAACTACTTCTCCAGCCTGATTTCGTTCCAAGCTATTAACAAAATGCTCCTCGAAAACCACGTGGAGTTCACGAAGCATATCGATGTAACTTCGTACACGAACGGTAAGAAAAACAAATTTCAGCATCTTTTGAGACTTTCATAATAAGCACATTCCAGGAATCCGAGAAACCCTCAATCCTGAAGGTAGGGCCTTGCCGGGAACAGTGTGGGATTTTTTCGAAATGGGCTGCAGTATTCGCTTGTTAAACCCGCAGATATTCATACCTGCCATATTCACGCTGAACGCGACCCTCCAGGAATATTTCCACTGCATGGTTGGGGCCAATGTTTATCTTACACCTCCGTCTAGCCAAGGATTTGCTCCTCACTACGATGACATCGAGGCCTTCGTCCTGCAGATTGAAGGGCAGAAGCGATGGAAGCTGTACAATCCTCTGTAAGTTCCTCCTTATCCTTCGGGAATTGCGCAAAAAAAAAAAAATTTAGGGCTGATTCTATTTAATTTTCTTTTGAAATAATCCTGTAATATGTTTAATTCACATCGTATGTGAAGTATTAGATATTGTATTCATATTAAATTGAAATTCTTTCACAGTTCCATAAGGGAGACCCTTCCACGCACTTCATCAAAGAATTTTAGTCAGGACGAAATTGGCGAACCGATTCTAGATAAAGTTCTTAAGCCAGGCGACATCCTTTACTTCCCCCGGGGCACAATCCACCAAGCCAAAACGGAAGGAAATAAGCACTCTCTGCACATAACCCTCAGCGTCTACCAGAAGCAGAGTTATGCCGACCTCTTCGAAATCATGTTCCCTATGATGTTGTCCAAGGCTACTGAGCTTAATCTCGACCTCCGCCGAGGATTGCCCATGAATATTTGGTATAATTCCGGTTTGGTTCATTCAGACAAGCGCACTAAGGACCGAGAGCAGATCATCACTAAGTGCAGGGAGTTGTTACATCAAGTGGTCGCTTTGATGCCGCTGGACGATGCTGTGGATCAGATGGCCAAGAAATACCTGCACGACGCTCTGCCACCGGACCTAACACCCCAGGAGAAGATGAGAACGACCCATGCAAGTAAGTACTATCTGAATGCCGAGGGCCAGATCGATTGCAATTTGGATGCGCAAGAAAATACAAAAGTAAGGCTGCTCCGCGCTAACATTCTACGGATGGTGCAAGAAGGAGAGAAGTTCCACGTTTACTTTTATGTGGATAATTCAAAAGAGTATCACGAGTACGAGCCAAATTTCCTGGAGATAAATGCGGAAGATGCACCTTCTATTGAATTTTTAATATCCTGCTACCCAGAGTACGCGGCCATCAAAGATTTGCCCCTAGAAACCGTCGAACAGAAATTTAGCGTAGTTCAGGGGCTTTTCGATCGAGGGCTTCTTATGCTGGAAAATGCCTTAGAGTAGTTAAGATTTTTAATAAATAACAGTCTGTTTCCGTACCATAAAAAATTCTTTTTCTATCGATACACTGCTAACAAACTAGCAGACAAAAAATTGAAAAATAAAACGATTCAGTGCTCCTTAGTAAAATTTCTTTTATTTTTTAGTACAGAGGCAAATTAATCAAACAGTTTAACACTTTGCTTCCTTAAATAAAAAAATCTGCATATTATTTTTCGTAACTCGGAGCGTACGCTGGATCTCTTCCAGGGTCCTTCTCAAACATAGGACGGGGGCATAAGCAAGCGGGAAAGGTTAGTGATTTTAGTAAATAACAGGCAGTTCTAGAACCAGAGTCGCTGCGAGTCGAAAAATATCAATTTGGAAACAACTTTTAACAACATTTACACATAGAGGTATTCCTTAAGTTAGGGGGATCCAGGGTCCAGTGGCCACTCGGAGGTGCCTGCCTCACTCGTGCCGGTTACCGCAGATGGACAAAAATGTGCTAAAGTTGTGGAGACTGTGGGCGGGCAAGAGGGTGTACGCGATAGAGGCGGTGGCGCTCATTTTATTTTTAAAATCCTGGAGGCCGTTCAGCAAAAGATCGATGGAAGGACAAGCGGCTATTTGATAAAACACCTTTAGGTGGATCGCTGGCACTTGGAGCTCGGTGCTCCCGTCGGGCTGATCTTCGTCGCCCCGCTTCTGAGCAGGATAGTCCTTCAGAAGCCTCCCGAAAGTGTAACAGAGGATCTCGTCGAGATATTCAGCGGTTAGGTTCTGAGCTGATTGTTGATGGTTTCTTACAACATCGTCTGAGATTTCAGTTAGCTGGGTAGTGGATGTTGCTAAACCTGCAAGCCGAGCAAATTTCTTTAATTGTTTTCTCTTTCCTTAAAGTACCCTTTTATTTGTAATGAACAATTTAATTGCGAATTCGTCATGAATTCCTTTTTTAAATTTTTTCTACATATAAAAAACCAATTCATTCCAGATCGTACAGCAGGACTTCAAATAAATTCGAAAAATTATGAAATTAAGTAAAAAAATGACGCACGCAAATAAATTGGCCCATTGTAAACTATTTTTAACTAGGTACTCTGGAATTGAATCTCTAGGCTAAAAAAATATATTACTTTGCTTACCTGTTGAAACGTAACACACAATAGCTGCGCAATTGTTCTCGTAATTCCACCTTCTTCGTATAGAGATCGTATAATCGCTGATAGAGCATCCAGTTTCTTCATCTAGAATGGGATAAATAATCAAAAATATCTATAAAAAAAAAACAAAATCTTACACTCAAACTGGTCGTTGTGGCGATGAGCCCACACCTGCCACTCGACCAAGGCTTGTCTGGGCAGCGCTGGGATCACGATATAATCCATGATAGCGTTCGTAGTTCGCTTCTCCCACTGCCGTCGCGCCTCAGTTATATAATTTGGATGGGTCAAAAAGCAGATTCCCTGGACAACCTCTCTGAGCTGCCCCTGAGCATTCATTGCCTTGGCAATGCGGCTGATGTGGCGTAAGGCAAGCTTGCATTGTGGACGGATACCTCCTTCGATGATTGTCATACTTCCTGGCACTAAAGCGATTTGGCCTGAGATATAAATAATGTCGCCGACCCTCGTCGATTGGCTGTATGGACCAATATTGGCGGGAGCCCAATGCGAAATCCCTTGGACGTGCATTGTGTGGCGCTGGGCATTGTTTCCATTCACTGATTTGCTCGATACGGCCTCAAGAACGACATGGCATCCTTCAGGAAGAGGACACTCCACGCAGACTCGAGTTGGCGGATTTGTAAAATTAAAGGTTTGGGAGTATATATCATTCAACATAGGGTACTGGACTATATTCCTAACGTACAGGGTTACGTAACAGAACTCTGAGATCTCATAACCCTTTTCGTCGGCGATTTTTTTCAACTGATCAAGAGCCATTTCCATGCCTTCCTCAGCGTCCCCACCGGTGCCTTGAATGCCGGCAATCCACATCCAGCCCTTTCCGTTGACGGCTGCCATGGGAGTATTTTTCAATGGCCGTAACTCCCGATCGAACCTAACTGGGCTCGGAGGGCAAGTGCTATATGACATTCTAGTCAGCGCACCGGAAGGATCTGAGGAAGGTTCCTCGACACTTGCACTCTTCGTAACTATGGGAACTGGGGATGAAACAATCTTGCGGCCGAATGAGTTGCTCCGCGGCAATATAAGCTCGTTTTGGCTGAACGATTCCCTAAGCCGTGTCTCCTTTTCAATTTGTTCCAGTTCAGACTCGCTGAGATCAGGATCGCTCAGATCGGTATATGTGGACTCATTCAAGTCGGCAAGATAATCTTGCGAAGTCTTAACGAGTACGTCGCTTTGCGACTCTTTTGGCTGCAAATTCAGTTTCGTGAAATTCATATAGCCCACTGGGCAGACTGGGTCTGCGGAGCTCACAATGATTTGTACGTCTTCACTGCAAGAATAAAAAATGTACTAACTAGAAATCAAGAATTCAGTCCACTCCTGGGCATTCCCTTACACAACGATCCGCTGCTTAAACAGAGGACAATCCAAGGTGAAAGTCTCATACTCTCCTCCCTCCCCACAAACGTTCAGGCCGTACTTATCCCGCATCTTTTGCAGGTGGGGCTGCATTTCGCGCAGGGATTTGCCTAGGTGGCGATCCGGGTGTAGGCCTAGTGCTGCTACCTGCAATCGATTGCCAAATAAGAGAAAGTTAGACTCTTTCCAAAAAATAAATTTCTGAAGACGCTTGCTACATTCAGCTGAACAAGTACAATTGCCAATTACGCAATCGGCAGAATTCCGAAAAAAACCGTTATTCTGAGAATGAAAAGGCGAAAGCTTACTTTAATAATAATCGCGTGGACTTGGCAGTCGATCATCTCTTGTAGCAACTCAGTCTGGTCTCTCCTCCATAGGTACGCTAGCGGGACAAGGTTTAAGCGGCTACATCTAAAAAAGGGGAAGCAATTTAGGGGGCGAACAACGTTAGTGTGGTGATTGTTTTCTTACACATTTTCTACTCGAACTCTTTGGTAATCGGATAGGATAGCTCCAACAGCCACAGCCTCAGCGTTTAATTCTTTCTGGAATAGAAAAATTAAAAGATCTTATTTAGTTTAAATGATAAAATGGACTTTAGAGAATTTAGTTTAAGTCCCTGATCTCTAGACTATTTCTGTAATACTGTTATTTTAGGATCGATTTGATCGTAAATTTAAGTAGCAGGTAAATTAGATTTGCTACTTATATATATTTCCAATTTCGCCAAACATCCATACAAAAATCATCTACGTGCTCATTTTGGTTGAAATCTCTTCCAGGAGGCTATCATAAAATGCTAAGGGATTGCTAAAAAGTCAACAAGTCCTCTCAACTTTATCTAGCTGTAGACAATCAGACAGTGATTCAGCTGAAGTGGAAAATTTTTGTGGCCGGAGATAATCTGCGCATCGAAATTAGCGGAGTGGATTTGCGACTCTTAAAATCTGCACTTTCTGTAAGGCTTAAAATTGAATCAGATGAGCTCAGTATCGCTGCGCACCAGATAAGCGGCCGCCGCAGCACTGATAAAATTCCAGCTCTGCCCCAACGATTGCGCAATGAAGGTGCCGCCGGCTGGCTTACCTTCGTCCACTCGAGCAGGCTATAAAGGTCCTCGACCTCGTCATTGTCGGTGGGGATGTACTGCTTGCCGGTCTGAGTGCTCTTCCCGCGAGTCTCCTGCCTGTAGAGAGGCAGCCCCATGGCTTTGGCCAGCACTTCGATTCCCATGTGCCCCACAGTCTGGTACATGTAGCTATCGAGCTCGTCTGCAAGGAGTCACAGTTTCACCTGAATGGGGCCAAATTAAAGCAGTATACCTTTGTCCTTCGGGTGGAGGTTGGCAAGGGCGACGATCTGGTGGCCCTCGGCGACGCACTGCATCATGTTATAGCAGCTGTCCTTGCCCCCGCTGATCAGGGCGACAACACGCATTTTGTCGGGCTGAATTTCCTCGGGAGATTGAATATTGAATCTCAGAGCATCAGAAGAGGTGATTTTTTCGGGCGGGAGAAGTATCGACGGGCGGGCAGGTTGAACGTCTCGGCGTGTTTCTTTTACACTTGGGCTAGTTTTCCGCTTAACTTAATTCACTGAGGTCAATGTTTATTGCATAATGCGAACGTTTCGCGCAATTATTGGGGGATAATTCACGTTTCCATATGCACTGGATGACACTTGACCCGAAGGTCAAACACTTTGCCGCTCGAGGCTCCCGCACATTTTGACCAAACAGCAAGCGACGAAAACGACGAGTGACAAGAGCATAAACACGAACAGCTGATCACGAAGGAATGTTTCATAACGCGATTGCGGTGAGGAACACCTGTGAATTTGCGGAATTTCCACGAAGAATTGGAATTGATTTTGTTGCACGCACTGCCGGCGAGGGAATTTTGGGACTACGGCCTCCGAGAGCACGATGACCGAGACGACGAATGCAGAAAAACTTTTCAAATGCGCTGCCTAAACGTCATTTTTTTTTACCGATAAACCGAACCGATTGGTAGCGAATTTTCGAATAACGTTCAGACACGTGCTGAAAAGTGACAAGTTTGACGTTTGTGTCTGGATTAGTTTGACGGTGCTTAGTTTACAAAGGAAAACAAATGGGGAAAAGCAAGAGAAAGAAGGATTTAAGCGGTGAGGACGGGACAGAATTTGATTTACCAAAGAAGCACCTCAAAACAATTCATTTGCGTGCCCTGGAAAAGCGACTAATTATCATTCTCGATGGGGCCCAGCTGGAGACAGTGAAAGTAAGTTCTCTGCCCGTGGCATTCTTTGAATTTTTCTCACCGCGCCAAACACTTACAGGTGAGAGATTCTTTTGAGCTTCTCAACTGCGATGAGCACGCAAACATAATGCGAAAGAACAACCGAGACCCAGGCTCGTGCCGGCCGGACATCACCCACCAGTCCTTGCTCATGTTGATGGACTCTCCCTTGAATCGCGCGGGGCTCCTGCAGGTCTACATTAAGACCGAAAAGAACGTGCTGATCGAGGTCAATCCACAGACGAGGATTCCTCGCACGTTCAAGCGATTCGCCGGACTGATGGTTCAATTACTCCATAAATTTGCCATCCGTGCAAACGACTCGTCCACGAAATTGCTGAAAGTAATCAAGAACCCTGTGACCGACCATTTGCCCGTGGGGTGCAAGAAGTACGCGATGTCGTTTGGAGGGAAACTGCTGACGAATTGCAGGGAGCTGGTTCCCAAGGAGCAGGAACCAATTGCGGTTGTAATTGGTGCTTTTGCTCATGGGAGCGTCAACACCGATTACACGGAGGAAACGATATCCATCAGTAATTATCCGCTGTCGGCTGCGATCACCTGCTCGAAGATGTGCAGCGCGTTTGAGGAGGGCTGGGGCATTGTCTAATAGATTTAAGGTCATTTTTAATGCACAATAAAATGTTTTAAAACTATTCTCGGATTTCAGTAAATATTTTTAGCTTTGTAGTAATAACATATTCTTAACTGAATAACTGCTAAAGCAAAACTGAAAAGTATAACAACTGCATATTAATATAAATTTTAACTTTTCTCACCTTCAATTCTTTGATTGAGTTGAATTAAAAATTGGTCATTTCAAGTTTGAATGAATTTTCTTGCAAAGTTTCATCAAAATCATCAAGATTTAACCGGACAAAACATTGTTTTTTCTTTTTAATGGTTATTTATTTTTTACTTTAATTCAAATTTCATAGTTCAACAAATTTTAACCCGTATACATAACGGACGCATCCAAAATTAAGGTAGGCGAAAAATTGAGTAGCCGCAATATCCGAAAAATGTAGAATTTAATTCCGAAAATCATGGTGACGTGACGTTCGATACGCGTTTGATCCAACGCAGTTCCGTGGTGATGCGTAGCATTGAAATTCTCATCTTTTCGCCAAATAAAGCGTTTTAAATCGTTGTAAGAATAATCAGTGCATACATATGATAACAGCAATTAATTCGCCCAACAATTGGATAAACCTCAGTCATCAGAGGCAACGTTCTTTGTGATTTATTTTGATGCTACCTCGATTTTCGAAAAAAGGAAAATCCACCATTCTTGCTACTACACTAATACACTGAAAGTAAAAGAAAAAGAACACGAACACACCATCAGCTCTCACGTAGAAAACGGCCGCCATGCTACATGCAGAAATTTTCTGAAAAAAAATTTTTTTCTTATGAGACCAGATTCCCCAAAAGTAGGTTTTCTTTCCAGGGAAAATGTTCATTTTCTCAAGATTTAGGACTGGAAAGAATCTTAATTAGCGCATAAATGTCCGGCGAAGAGGCGAACAGCAACTCAAAATGACACTCTTTGCCCACTGAACCCGCTGAAAAGGAGTGATTAGTCGGCCATTTTGCTTGCTCTGCTTTCTTGTGGTGTGTACGTATACGTCAGTTGTCCAGTGTATTGAGTGGTATCGGTTGCGTGTATTGGATACGAACTCGACGGCTTGGTACGAGGAACGCGCGTCTCCTTCAAGGATTTTAATAATCATTTTTTCCACGGTTAAATCGCTATTTCCGGTATAAAATTAGTTCGCAACTAAAGTGTCAGATGTTTATCTAACGAAATTCGTTCAAGTGCAGTGCTTCTTGACAATTTCTTGTGCGAAATTTTGGTGGCAAAGTGCAAGGCAATGAGTTTGGGGAAAACATCAATGGATGGGAGAAAAGTGTATCCATTCACCAACACTCACTCGACCCTCTGAAAGTGCATGAAATGAAATGTGGCGTGTGTGAGCAGGCAGCACGTAGAAAAGACGCCCGACCGAAGAAGTGTGCTAATATAAAAATATATATATATATATAGTGACGAAAATAAAATAAACGAATTGCTTTTGGGACAAGACGTTTTCTCGCATGGACGTTGCGTCGTTGCCGTCGTCGTCTAGCTCGAAAAGACGTTGCTCGCCCCACGGCCTGTGCGCACAGTACGGCGTTTTGTAAACACAGGACGACGGGACACGGGACAACTCCAAGACCCCCGTTTGAGCGGATTGTGTACCCCGATAGCCCAATTATTTTGTGCAGGTAATGAGAAAAAATGCTTTAATGGGGGCTGTGCAGGGTATTTTGACGTTACCATAAAGTTATGGCGACCACAGTGTCAATGTTTGCATCTCTTTTCCCCCCTAAACGCGGTAGCTTTTCGTGCGGTGCGGGATTCTTCGATACGTCCGACCAGCATTGCCAAGTCTGTAGGCGCAACATTCATTTTGTCACGTCTAATCGCTGTTTTCCCTTTTAGTTTAATCTCGGAAAATCTCACCGGCCCCGGAAACGGCGGTTTAAAAACTTAAAGACGGCGACGATGTTGATGATTGCGTTGACCTGCAAATGTGGCTCTGAAGAACCACTTTCTCCTCGAGTACAGTTGTTTACATTCCCGCAAGAGTACCTGCCTCCCATAAATATTTCACTTGTTGGCAACACTAATGCCGTGGAAGGAAATCTTGCTCACATCTGCGGAACTACCTTACCACCACAACGACAGTAGGTGACAAGAGTCGATAAGCTAGTGAAGAAGAGGGACGGCGGTGTAAACACAGCCCTATATTCATCCCGTTCAGTTATACCGCCATATTTGGGAGGTAAAGGAGAGAAAAATTCACACCGAGTCGTCACATAGGGAGTTTCAAAATGGAAATTTCGCAATTTCCACATAAATTACAATTGTAGAAATATGAGTAAAACGGAGTGGAAGTTTTGTTTTGTTGCCCCAGTACGAAATGATATGTGCAGTTAAAGCCAGTGAGCTGTGAACTGAAGTAAAAAAGAAATGTTAATTGCAACTTGGAGCCGTCGTCGTCCTCGTCGCTGCTGCTTGTTCTTCGTGTGGTGCTTCTTCTGAGCTGCTGCTGCTCAGTGGTGTTCATGTTTAGTTGGTGGGTACCCCGCGCGCGATCTCTGGCCCGACGGCGGCGACGAAACGAATGCTTTGCCTTTGCGGTCGTCGCATTATTTTCAGAGCGAACGTTTCCTTGACACTTGTGCACCCTCGCATGTAGCTGGGGAAGATTCTGGAAATATCGCAAAATAATACGCGCCACATTTCCCATGGAATAAAGAGAAAAACCCGTGGAGCGCATCATCACCTCCATTGCGGGGATTTTTTCGCTATTTAAAATGAAGAAAAAAAACTCCCTATGTTTTCGTTCGTGTTCCCAGAGAATGGGGATGGATAATGAGAAGCTCTTGCATTCGCAGAAATGTTATGTAACAAAAATGCCGCGTAACGGCCTACACCTTAGGAGATGGTTAAAATGCGTGAAATTTCTTAGCAAATACTGCAACTGTGGTGTTGGGCAAGGGGAAACTCCTATGTCCCGCTTGGCCCGTGAATGAAGTGAACATGGTCGATGCTGATGAGTGAAAAATGTCAACATCGCTTTCGTTTGACTTTCGTCAATTGCGCGTTGAGACTGTTTCGCTCACTCACACGGACTATCGTCCGGCCGGCGAAACAACAATAGACACCGATCGGTTTGCTGTACCTCCTGCTCGGGCTCGTGCGGCGCCCCTCAGAAGTATTGAGAGCTTGCGACCACGGCCAGCATTTTTCGTAGGTGTTGTTCGCAGTCCTTCGTTGCGAGGTTTTCCTTCTTTTTTTTTTTTCTCTTCAAAGTAGCCGAGACCAGCGGCGCTACAGTGGATACTTTCATTTGTGCAGCGCCCAACAAACGCACAAATCTCTCCGGGCCGCACTCTAGGCCCGTGAGGAAATCCTACACACACCAAAAACCGGTTAAATTTGCCGTCTTGGTCGCCTCCTCCATCGTCGTCTTTGGACGGGTCATGTCTCGGTTGGGTTTCTTCCACATTTCGCTACACATGCGAAAAACCTGACTCATTTTACGGTTCGCGCGCGCTTTTTGCGAATTCCTCGTCGTATACATCGGCGGGTGTCGTGTCGACCGTCTGCTGCCACTAATGAGAGTTTGTCTTGTCTGCCCTGATACAATGCCGATGGATTCTCGGGGCGAGATGCTGCCTTTTGGTGGTGCTGCTTTTTGGGGCCACCAACTTTCACATGTCAAATATGTGACGACATCAATACAGTAGTGGCCCGTCCGCTCAGTTTTTTTGGCTTTATTTTTGCCTTTTTTCATTTCCTCTGCCGAATTTCTTTCTCGTCTCGTCGCTTGGGGAGAAACTTTCTTGTTCACCGTAGTCCGTAATGTCGGATAGCCTTGAGGGATTTCGTTTGGTGGGACACTTTTTGTACCTTTGCTTGAAATCCCTTTAGTTCAGAAGAAATTTTCTTCTTTGCCTTCGTTGGTTGAAGTGAAATATGCTTGCTGTGGAATATGATCCCGATTGTGGAGAATTGGAATCGAGTGAAACGTAAATTTGTATTCCAAGGTACACTCACTACACAATATTACTCCTGAATAATAAAATGTTTCCCCTTGCAAGATCTAAGGGGGTATGAAATAATATTTTTTATAGCAACAAATTGAATTCATTTTTATATGCAGTAGTCAGATAGTTTAGAGGATGTACAACATGAGCGACCTGCATTTAAACTTTAACCATGCTCTCACTATATAAATTTAACCTTTGATCTCAGTGAGATCCATTACCATTTAAACATATTTCGCGTTGAAATACTAGTATACATGAATTATAAACAAATTTTAAAATAAAAGGCACACTTGAAATAAACGTATTTATTATTTAGAAAAATTAAACAGAAAATGCATTTTATGAATAAATTTTATTTGTAATTTAAAACATTGGTTTGATATTCCTCAGAAGTATATTTTTGGCTTTATTTTCCAGTTTACCATATTTTTTTTCTCAATAAATATATTTTGGGAATGAACTAAACTTACTATAATCCAACTATTCAACGGTGTATAAAAAATCGTTTTACTTAAATGGCGTAACATCGATAATAAAGATAGTAATCCTGAATGAACCAAATACAGGCTTAATAAAAATCCTTGGTATGAGATGTCTTTTTAAAATAGTTGACTTTATAAGAAAGCAAAAAATAAAAAATTTCCAAGTATCCCTGAAATAAACGACTATAACATTCGTCTGGTGAATAAGCGGAAGCAGGTATATAAGGGATTTTCATTTTAAGTTGTTTTTTTTTCCAAGATTGTAAAATTATTTGTTGAAAAAGATTTGATTGCCGGCAAATTGTTTGAATAAAATACACTTATGAAATCAAATGAATTGCTTTATCAAATGCAATAATTTAAAATAATTGTGGAGGTAGTTTTGATCGTCAGAACTAATAATATAATAATTCAGTTATAAGTTGTCAAGTTTTTGAAACTCGATAATAACTATCTAGAATCATGGTGTTTAATCTTTTGCACATACATACCTTGAAGAAAAAGAAAATCTACTTGATTTAATTTCGTTACCCTTCTTGGGTACATATCTGACTATATTCCCTGAACGTTTCAAATCGATCCGGTAAGTGCTTTTCGAGATATACGCATATTTGTAAGGACGTCTTGGACTGTTAATCAAGTGATCCGCCACAAACAAAATCTTTTCAAACGTTTTTCTCAAAACTATGTTTTCGAAGTCGGTGATCAAGATTTCTAAAAAACGACTCAACCGATTGGTCTGAAATTTTAACACAACCTTCTCAGATATATTCCTCAGGTATTGAACGAAGGAATAAGATTTCGGATAATTATTTATATTTTTTTAAACAATTTTACGTGACAATTTTGGTCGAAAATTCGAAGTTTTTTTTTACGAAGCTGCCATTTCGTCAAAAATCAAAATTTCGATTATTCCTTCGTTCAATACCTAGTTTATTTATCCACTAAAAGAATCTTTCGGGTTTTTTTGATTTCTGATGAACTAAACCGGAGATATCGTGATCACCGCCGAACACCTTTTTTTGGAGGACCTTCAGGAGATCGTCTGCAGGAGTACACCAGATCGATATTTTTACAAATCATTAGTGCTATTATAAACTCAGATGTTGCCACTAAATGTACCTATACTTTTTGTTTTTCTAAGATAAAATATCTTTTCAGAAAAAATTTATAAAAAAACGTCTTTTTTCGTTCGTGCAACTGCGTATAACCCCTTAAGCATTGGATTAGTTGACTGCCAGATTTATTCAGCCACGTATTTAGCTATTAAGAGAACCGGCCCATAACTGCAACATGAACAAAACCCTATTTCTCAGTAATAAAAACTACATGATTTTCTGATTCAGACAAATTGAAAAGAAAAAAAACTATTATACAATTATTAAAATCAATTGCAAAAAGCATATACATCCATTATTTTTATGACCACGGGCAAACTCGGGGGCAACTATTGTATACTTAATCATTCTCATTACGAAATTGCAGCGATGCGACTTCTTATAGTTGAACAAAGTGCTATTACTCCTGAATTCAACTATGTATAAAAAATCGTTTTACTTAAATGGCGTAACATCGATAATAAAGATAGTTGGATCTAATCATTTATTGAATTATTCGCCGATTTCTAAAATTCATTAGAACTCCATCTTGTACTGCCATTTGAAGTGCACCGAAATTTATTTACTGCTAAAGTTCAGAGAATTTTTTTTACTGTTATTGGTAGTAATTCACAAATGCTAATAAAATCGGCGGAATCGTAGTATACATATAATGTTTTTCTTTTACTTGGTTCATCTGCCAAAGATATTGACTTTTAGTCTACGCTATTCCGAAATATTAACCTTTACAAAAGTCAATCTTCGCACGTTATTAAAGTATTTAGCTATAACATTAGCTAAACATTTTCTTATTATTAGAAAAAATTCTTAAAAACTTGTTCTACATTTACACAGCTAAAGCGACTTAGAGAACTCAGAAAAGTTGTAGAGCTTTAATTAAATATAATTTTTAAGATGTCAACAAAACTATTTTTATATCCTTGCTTGAGTACATATGTATATTCCTATAATTTGACTCATTTACGTCCCTATGAAATTGAGTAAGAACGTTTCACCCACTCTAATATCTACGCTTTTTGCTTTCTCGTTAATTTACAATAATTCAACGGGAACAGCACGGAGAAGGCTTAAAAACAAAAGTTAAATTTTTGAAGATAAAAATCAATTGTAAGTAAGTTGTCGTGTTTTTGTAAAGTAACGTAACAACCAGAATCGACTTTCAAATATCAATAAAGGCTAAACTACTTTGTAATTTTCAAATCAGAATATTTGTTTTTGAATAAAATAGGCTATGAAGGCGATGTCAAAAGACAAAGCTAGTTAAAGCAGTTAACTCAAATAATAAAGCGGGATCGGATTGAAACTATCTAAAATATATCTCGATTTTCTTATAACAAGTTAAAAAATTAATAGGAAATTAAGAAGAAAAGGACGGCAGCGTTGGATAAGCGGGCGACGTAATTTTAAATGTTGCCGTTCTAAAAAGCTTTGGAGATGTAGTTTATCTACTAATTTTGAATTCTAATTTTATTATATTTTATTGTTTGCAGGGAAAATTATATGGAACTATTAATTATATTATTATTTCTGATTCTCATTGCCCTCCTGTGGAGAATGCGAACACAAAGCCTTAACACCGCAGAGCAGTAGGCAGATTTGTATAGCATCTACATTTTGTTTTTTGTTTTTCAAATAAGTCATATTTGAACTCTGTAGTAACTTTGTTGAGTTGTAAGAAGAAAATTATTTTTATTAAATAAAACGAATACTTTAAAGCTTTTGTTTTATTGTACTTTACCAGTATTTTCGCTCAATTTAATAGTTAAGCTTTGTTGAGTTTGAAGCCCTTGTGGTGACCTCGAAGACGCTGCAAAAGGTATGCATGTTTTGACACCAAATGGATAAATAAGGCCAAAGAAAAACAATTTGAGGTTCCCAAAGTTATTTTTGGCCTATATAGGCAAATATAATAATAATAAGTTATTGTAATTTGTAAGAAAATAATTGCAATAGTGTCTTAAATATTATACATGGCCTTGATGACCAAAAAGCAATATTGACCACAAATGCAAAAGATCCAAGAAATGATTCGTGGCCGATGTTTGACCTTCACTAAACGATCATTTCCTCCTAAGTTTACTTAGTGCGTAATATATAAAAGGAGTTTGACCCAAACTTGATAACCGGCCAAGATTTGGCGAACGATTGATATTGTCGATTTCCTGCATTCAGGGATTCATTATATGTAGCGGATTTCATAATTGAGCAATTGCTTTTGTTTAGATGAATAAAATTGAAATGACTAAAAATAGTTGAATTCCGTGTATACGATTCCTAAATGAATTTTATACGCATTTCAGCTATTTAAAATAGTTTTGAAAGTTGAAACATTTTACATGACTACCCCCAGAGTTTAACTTTACAACAGAATTCCAAAATTGCGATTACATATTAAGAACACCTTCCAGATAAATATTACCAGCGAAATATTTAAAATACGTAACTGGTTTCGCTCAGTTATTTTACCTTTGTTTATCCGAGTTCCATACTAATTTTTTTTATCATGTATCTCAACTATCCTATCTGCCTTCAAACCAGCTAGCTATTCTTTATGAGCACATATTTTTGACTATGGAACCAATTCAGCAATATGATTTACGTCAATCCAACTCAATCAATAAATGCGGAGGTATTTGAACAAGTGCGTAAAATACTTGCGTAGTAAGAAATGCGCAATTCATCAATTCATCTTAAAAGCAAACCATTACGTATGCCTCAGAAAAAATTATTGAAAGAGAATTATCTGTTATTTTTACATTGAAATAAAACTTTTTAACATTTTCTAAACTTTGTCTAAAAGCTGCTTCTATCTTTTTCAGATTAAATTCCCAATTAGCACGGAGCTACAGCTTGTAATGTATCTATTGAGCTGACTGTTTGCAAGCGCTAGTTGAAACTGGTGAGTCAGATAAATAGAGCTATTAGTATTAGATAAGTATAATAGAGTTTAGTAACATTATATTCTAAAATATATTAAGATGTAATTATTATGAGGGCTTGAGAGTATTATTTGTTACTGTCGGCTACAATAGGAGAATTCTGGTCTTTTTGTGCTGCAATAAAGTCAGTTTATAATTTAAGACATTGTTTTATTATATAATTTGTTCGAATCATTTGAATTGAATCATTTTTTCCGTGTAGGGCAAACTTTAAAATTTTTCACAAGACCACCCAAAACCAAATATTTATTTCTGATTTTGCACATCAAGGTAACTTATAAGTTCAGTATGTTTTCTGTATCTTATACCTGCTTGTGCAGGTATAAAAATGGAAAAATCAAATGAAGTAACTGTTGTTTTTGATAGATATGCCCGCAACGGAAGTGATATTTTTAAAATTATTAACTTCCAGTATTGTTTTTAGAACTCAATTTAAACTTGGTTTCCTTATGATTTCAGACTGCATCTTACGATATGCAGCAAGGAACAACTGAAGGATCTGCCCCAATTGCTGTACGTAGAAGTTCCTTCATTGGCGAAGAGAATGGTTTTTTTCTAAAAGAACTACTTCTACTTTTCAGGCTGGAATAATGCAAAAAATGGATGCAAAGGAGCCACCCCCACGTATCGAGCCAACCGTTGAGCCGATCAATGGCATCGTACAACCTCCAGTTGTACCGCCACCAGAACGTCCAGGTCGAAACACAAATCAATTACAATATCTTCTGAAGACGGTCATGAAGGCGGTGTGGAAGCATCAGTTCTCGTGGCCATTTCAGCAGCCAGTCGATGCCAAGAAGCTGAATCTGCCGGACTACCACAAAATCATCAAGCAACCAATGGATCTGGGAACAATCAAGAAACGTTTGGAGAATAACTACTATTGGACGTCGAAGGAATGCATTCAAGATTTCAACACAATGTTTACCAATTGCTATGTTTACAACAAGCCTGGGGAGGATGTGGTTGTAATGGCGCAAACTTTGGAAAAATTGTTCTTGACTAAAATCGAGGCCATGCCAAAGGATGAAGTTGAGTTGGAGCCTCAGACTCCGAAAGGTGGAAAGAAGAAGCCTCGTGGACCAACAGGTCCTCCAGGCACTTTAGTAGTTGGTGGTGGTGGGTCTAGAGGGCGACCAAGCTCGGCTTTGAGTGGGACGGTATCGTCAACGGGTCCCGTAACGCCGGTTGGTACAACAACAGTTCCAACGATTCCACCAATTGGCACTGTCCCACCTCAGACTGTTCCGGGGAGCACAAACACAACAACAACAGCAGTCGGTGGTACGACAGTGCCAACCATTGCTAATGTTGGCGGTGCTGTACCACAGATGGCAGGAGCAAATGTCGCGCACAATTCATTACCTGGAGCACCCGGTGCCGCTCAACCTGTAGTTGTTAATTCTGGTATAGTCGGCGGGCCGCAGGTGCCCGGTACGACTACCACAGCGCCTCCCTTTCATGTAAATAGTACACAGGCTGCGGCACTGGACGCAGTCATACCTCCCCAACAGCCGGCCAAAATGAAGAAAGGTGTGAAGAGAAAGGCGGACACCACAACACCAACAGCAACTGCTTTTGAGTCGCCATATACCCCCCTGGATTCAAAAAGTGCAAAGATAGCAACCAGACGCGAATCTGGACGACAGGTAAATAAGGTAGGCGGTGGTGTGTTGACTATTTTGCATTAAGGCCTGCATTTGTTCATACGAGACTCAACTTGCTGGTCCTTAAGCCGCTTAGCACCGCTCGCTTTTTTTGCTAATTCATATCACAGCACTAAGAAAGCGTTCGCAATTCTAGCTAGACAAAATATAAAAAAGTTCAAGTATAATACGTCGGTACATGATAAATTCAAAGTAAATCTGTACATATATCTAGAGACATAAATTTATAGATATTGTGGTAGTAAATTTCTGGTTATAATTTCTACTTTATATAGAGCGAATAAAAATAGTACATAATTGAATCCAACTCTCTTAGATCTTCAATTAACCGAACCCCACAGTTTTAACAAAAAAAATTAACGCTAACCGTGCCCTTTAACTTCTTGAATGAGAATCATTTATTCACAATGATAACGGAAACTAGAAAAAGTGTTTTTTTTAACTAACTTATTTCAATTTTGATTTCGATATCCAAAATGTATAAACTTTGTGGGGTTTCCATTAAACATAGTATCTAGGGCTTTTCAGGACTCATTTTGTGTCGTTTTGAATTCAAGATCGCGGCTCCAATATGGCGTACTTCATCCCAAGCACATTGGGGATTTTGGAGATCGCTAATTTAAATCTTATTTGGAACTTTGGGTGGTGGGGTGAAATTGTAAACCTCATGACATTTTCTTTAGAGAGTTTTCATTTTGTAAATTGGAAATTAATATATATATATATATTTTTTAAATAAAGTTACTGTCTTGAAATAATTTTGTCTATCTAGGATCGCGATTCCCTCTTATAGTGTATCGCACTCGATGTTCTCTGATAGCAACTAGCTAACTTATATTATATATTTTTCTATTTAGGAATTGACGCCATTCCAAACTTCATCGTATCCAATGTGTCCCATAACAGGCGCTCCCCCGGGCACGCCAAAGAACAAAGAGAAGCTCTCGGATGCCCTTAAGTCATGTAACGAAATCCTAAAAGAGCTATTTTCGAAAAAGCATTCGGGGTACGCATGGCCATTTTATAAGCCCGTCGACGCTGAGCTACTCGGCCTGCATGACTATCACGACATAATCAAGAAGCCCATGGATCTTGGGACCGTTAAGCGAAAAATGGACAATCGCGAATATAAGAGCGCGCCAGAATTTGCGGCTGATGTCCGATTAATATTTACAAACTGCTATAAGTACAATCCTCCGGATCACGATGTTGTTGCCATGGGTAGAAAGCTGCAGGACGTTTTTGAAATGCGTTATGCGAATATTCCCGACGAGCCTGTGACGAACGCAGCGTACATTAAGAATGAAAGTGATTCCTCCTCGGATGAATCGAGCGACTCTGAAATGGAGTCAAATTCAGATGAAGAGCGAAATGCCAAGCTGAAGGTGCTTGAAGCCAAGCTACTGGAACTCCAGGAGGAGATGAGAAAAATAATGGAGGAAGGCTCCGTTAAAAAGAAGGCAAAAAAGAAAATGAAGGAGAAAAAGAAAGCTGCCGCTGCCGGTCTGGCAGGTGTGCCCGGAGCACCTGATTTAAAAGTTCCGGGCGAAATACATGGTCATGCAATAAGTCACGGAGTAGCTACTAAAGGTATGCCACCTGGAGCAGCAGCTATGAATCCTGCTGCATTGGCAAGTGCAGGCTCCGTGGGTGGATCTACTGCTGGGACAGCAGTGGCTGCAAACAGCAAAGGTGCTAAAGTTAAAGGGCAAAGAGGACCGAAGCCCGGGGCACCGAACGCTGGACAAACAAGTAAAAGAGCGAAATCGTCAACGACCACACCAGGCGGGGCTCCGAGGGGCCCTGGCAAAAAGAAACCCAGTCAAACCATGAACTTTGACTCGGAGGAAGAGGACACCGCCAAGCCAATGTCCTATGACGAAAAGAGACAGTTATCATTGGATATCAACAAACTACCAGGTAAATGGTGGTGCCCTATGGGTTTAAATTATTTTCTTAGCTTTCAATCAGCTGCCGAGTGGAGTCTCATTGTTTTTATTTAAAATCCAAAACAGGAGACAAATTAGGACGAGTTGTTCACATAATTCAAAGCAGAGAACCATCTCTGAGGGATTCAAATCCAGACGAAATCGAGATTGATTTCGAAACACTTAAGCCGTCAACCCTGCGGGAGCTGGAGAGTTACGTCGCGTCATGTCTTCGTAAAAAAACTCGTAAGCCTTACTGTAAGTTTATCCCAATGACACACACTACTAAAATAATAAAAAAAAATACAAGAAACGATAAAAGAACGTTCAAAAGGAACACATCTTTAGAAAAAGACGAGAGAAACGCGCTGCTGCCACAAAATTCAGTTCAAATATCTCAAGATTATTTCTACTTCCTCGCTCTTCTCACTGTGTATCCTTGTTTTCTTATCACTCAGATTTTTTTAATTGTGTTTTTCGTAAATAACACACTTGTTTTAATGTTTTAGAGGCACGTTTTTGTATATCATTTATTTTTTACTTGTTCTGTTTTGCTATTTCAATTCTTCCAATTTTGTTATTGCATTGAAAAAGCTATTCCTGATCAACTTAAATTTTTCACTGTGCACCAAAATCGAAAGGTAGTTCTACTAACATATTCTAGCCGATCTTTGCAAGCTAATTTTGATGGCAAACACTATAATTGAATGTATGCTAATACAGTTTGTCTTCGCATCTATAGGCCTGATATACCGTAACTTACTTTCTTCTTTGTTGCTGTCGTTATTTTTTCTGACAGTAGTGTTATCCATATTTAAGTGTGTGTGCACTAATAGCAGACAGACTTATTAGAGCCGAATGGCGAAGAAAATTTAGCATGTAATTCAGTTATAAGAAACCACCACAATTCGTGACCACATAGTGGAAGAAACATTTTTCTAGTAAAATTCTTCCAAAATGTCATACATGACTATTAAACCGTGAAGCGTTGAAGAAAAGCTTGCCATACAATACTCGTCTGAACAGCTTTCTAAATAGTAGGCCCTATTCTTGAATCCGTTCGAATCGAATCGAAAAGATCTTACAAAAGCCCTTTTTTTGACAAAACTCATTTATTAAATCTGCAAAATGCTTACGAATTCATTTTAGTTACCTTTGACTTCAATTAACTTTTCCGCACATAACATCAAAATAATTTGATTGGATTTTTCTATCGGACTGTTTTAACCACTAAGTGAAAAAATTAATTGAAGTCAAAGGTAATTGAAGTGAACTTGTTAAAAAATTAGAAACTTTATTAAGTAATTTCAATTCAAAAGATGCTTTTATAAACTCTTTTCGATTCGATTCGAACGGATTCAAGAATAGGGCCCAGTGTTTTTTTTTCTTAATCTGAGCATAGATCGTTTAAGCACTATGTAAAGCTACTTCTTCCAACCCTACTTTGCTTAGTAGTATGTTTCGTGGCTATTGTTTTAGTATCGTAGGAGTTTTTTCCCAAATCGTCATCATAATCCCATTACCTTACTTTGCATCGTATTTTTAAATTACCATAAACATATCTTTGGCTCGAATATGGGTATATGTTGTGGTTTTATTTCGTTTTCGACGTTAGTTTTTCTTTGAGGCTTAAATGCATATTGATTATCTATCTAAAATGCGACGTTCTAGCTGTTTGATATCTAGCTGTCGTTTTGTTACGTAAAAAAACGCAGGCGTATACAAAATGTGTAAATAATAAAAAAGTAAAGTAAATCGATTTTTCCAATTGTGAGATATTTACATGCCCTAATAATATTTGCAGATATGGGTAGAAAGTCGCAGAATCCAGATTCGGAAACAGCAACTATATTTTGAAGTTTGCAGCTTCAGAAGTTGTTGCTTTCCAGTGCTTTTTGTGAGCCTTCATTCTTCGTAGAAATGTGTCAAGTGCAGAAAGTGATACTGGTTAAGGCATAGATGTACTTTTAATTTGTTGAGTATACCTTTAAAAGATTTACCCATTTTAGCAGCTTTTGTAGAAATTGGTAGTGCCAATCATAAGGTTAAATATTAACCTGTCACAAAGACAGTGTTTTGGAATTCTCCTGGGACCTAAATTCAGAAGATATTAAATTGGATGTATGCCACATTTTCGTACGAATAAGGCTTAATAGTTCAAAACTTTTCTTAAACGTATTTTGATATATAAAAATTGAAGCTTTTTCATTCATTTTCGTTCCTTGTTTTCATATTTCCATGCCCTTTTAAGTTGAGGTTTTAAAAGAATCTTTGTTAATTAAAGGAAAACGTGCCTCTAGAATAAATAAAACAAAAGTCATAGGAGAGCAATTTTAATTTGTAGATGAAATATTAAAAAAATGAATAAATCGATAAAAAATCGAAAAAAGAGGAAAACGATAAGTGTCGAACACGGAGGCGTCAATAAAAACCAATGAATAGTAGTGACTGTGTTAATTGGATGAACTAAGCACAAATACTTGGCATGGTAGTCGTTGTTTTTTTTTAATATTTATTTTTTATTGATAATATGTGTGCTCTATGGTAGTTTAATATACAACAAATACTATTAATTGGGTGAAGGAATTAATTTTTTGTGTGCGTTTTTAGTAATTGTCGCCGAAATGCTTTTAAAATTGAAGCCATAGTAACAGGTTGACTGTGTGATTGGTTCATACGGAGAGAATTTGAGTTTGTGTAACATTTTATTTTTGCAATAACATTGTAGTTTTATTTTGATTTAAGTTTTTACTGACAAGAGGGTACTGCTAAACATCCTCTGAGTATGCAAGGGAAAGTCCCAATCACACATGACATTAAACATCATTTAAAGTATTGCCAAAATTAATATTTTTGTTTTTTTACTTAAAATAAAAGCAGTTAACAGCAAATTAAATCTAAATTCATCAAGGTGTCGGCCATGCTAGGTTTGTGGTTATGTCATTATTGCGCAAATTTGAACAAAATGTTCAAAAGTATTTTGCATGTAACATTTTGCAAAACGCCAGTATATTAAAATTTTGCGATAAATTTACAAATACCATCTATCTTTTCTTGGTGTGCGTGTAACTGTGTTTCTCTCTGCTTTTAAAGCAAATTACAGGCCTGCTCGATTGGTTCGCACTAATGCGTTGTTTTGTTTATTTTTTCCGTTCATTTATAGATAAAAAGCTATCAGGTAAATCAAAAGATGAGCAAATGCAAGAGAAGAAGCAAGAGCTTGAGAAAAGGCTTCAAGATGTTACTGGTCAACTAGGTAGCGGAAAGAAAACGGCCAAAAAAGGTAAAATTCAGCTTTACATGTTTGTGTATCATCTTGTATTCTTGTTCAAATGCTTTTTTTTTTTTGTTTTTTTTTTTAAATACTGCGACGGCTTTTATGTTTTTCACTAGCACGTTTTAATATGTGTTTTGGGCTGGTTTTTCAAAACTATTAGCATTGTGTCCGTTATCTTCAATGCATTTATTTTCTTACAATTACTGTTTTTGAGTTCTTCAAAACTATAATTGAAAGGGGTGTTTTGCAAAATAGTTTTTTATCTTATGATCTGTAAGGCACTCAGTATGAACTTGAATAATGAAAGAATCACCACTTACGATGGTTAAAAGGGTTTTTTTAGTGACTGCGTGAAGTTTGGGAGGAAATGAAAATGAGAAATAGCATACGCAACTTATTAGTCTTTTCATAAACGTCAAATTTCCATATTAGTTTGACCGGTCGTGTGGTGAATCCCTTAATTCTTATGAGTCCAAAGTAATATTAAGGGGACCTCAGGCGAATCAAATATTGTTTACTTGGATGTGATAAAACTAAACGAACTGAACTTTGGAGAAGCGCATTCTTTATATGCATAATTAAGTAAAGCGTAATAAAAATATCGTGGTCCTGCCCTATGTTCAGTATACATATTTCTAAAGCCAACCAGTATTGCATTTTCATTTATTTAATTAAATAAAAGAATATATTTTACATTGAAATGGAAAGTCAACTAAATTCATCGGCATTTTTACTAACCAAAAATTTGTTGCTTTTACAATTCTATTTACAGATGAAGCAGCAAAGGTAGATGTTGTGCCATCTGGTCGCTTATCGTCTAGTTCTAGTTCTAGCGACTCCTCATCATCTAGTTCTAGTGACAGCAGTTCTAGCGATTCAAGTGATAGCGAAGCAGGTTAGGACGCGAATATTTTTTTATTTATTATTATTTTTTACACATATATTTCTTTTTAAAAAAGTAAAACGACTCTTAGGTTTAAGTTGGTATCGTAAAAAATTCTCAGAAAGTAGCAGAAGTTTTTCATTTGAATATTGTTTTCTTTTTGTACACACTATGTGAGTCGAGCTAAACAGAAAAAAACGTTGTTGCTTGCAAAATGCGATGGTAGGAGATAGCATTAATACGTAAAAGACGAAAGTCTTTAAAACAAGTCAGTACAGTAGAAGCAGGAAAAGGTTTTTCTTTTTCAATATATTCGATGCTGATACAGGATAATCCTGTAGATTTTTTTTATTCGGATACTACACGTCTTATTCGGTATATCGCAACCTTTATTTCGTAGTCATTTTTGTTACTAATATTATTATAATTTCTGTTTTTTATTTCCACTCGCTAAGTTAGACAGTGAGGAGTTTTGTATTATTGTCTGTTGATTTTACTACGTCTTCATATGTTTTATTGTATTTTTTAAACATTAGTTGTAGATACGAATTAGGATATGATACATAAAAGATCTTTTGTAAAAAGGTCGATTTTTTTAATGGAAAAAGTCATACTTCTTTCCTTTTAGGAAATGTATATAATTAAGGGACAAAAACTATACATACTTTCTGACTGTCGGAATATATTTTTTAATATTTCAAGAATCAGTTACATTGCCTATCCTCGACTGAACACGACGAACTCTTCTGCCTTTATTTATTACTGAGTGTCTCGAAAAATGGATTATCTCTGATTTCCTAAATGAATCTGCGTGAAATCTTTTTGTTACACTTTCATCTCAACCATTTTAGTGCAATCATATATTGTCGCTTCATCCAATTCTAAGGTTGAAGATCTATCTATATAATTTGAATTGAAGTTAATTTGCATTCATGCGGACTGATAACTAAAAAATTTAGGAAAAATAAAATTACAGTGTGATTACAGAAATAAGAAATACATATTTATTTCATTTTATATTTTGGAAGCAAATCAGTTAAAAATTTTGAATTTTTAATTTGTCCCTGATGTTTTTTTTTTATATATAAAAGTTTCAAATATCACTGCAATTAAGATTGTTTCATCACTGCCAAACAAGTGATTATTGTCGAATTTTCAGTAATCGCGAGCAGTAAAAGGAAAACCCTTTTTCATAAAGGTCGTAAAAAAAATAATAAAGCGCACTTCGCTTTAGATGCTTCAAAGATTGAAAAAATTGTGTCGAACACAAACAACACTTCAAATGTCATTCATTATCAAGTGCTTCATGTAAAGAACGAATTTTACTGGACATTTTTGTAAGACAATTGCACGTTTTATGATGCGCTTTTTTTCGTATTGGTTCGGGCTCTGTGATCGGTTTATAAGAATTTAATAGGCCCATTTAATTCATTGCATCGGTTCACTGACCGATCAGTTCAATGATCAGCTTGCCCCTAGTTTTGTTATAACAACAAATCCTTCCTTCATTAGGAAAACAGAAAAAGTAGTAAAATTATGTTTGCTTATTTCTCTAGAGCTTGATTCCTTTTTTTCGACTATAGGATCATCGGGTCAAATCAAATACTCACTTGTGAAAAATTGCATTTTACAAAGAACAAACTATTTATAGATTGTGCTATAATGTGCTTTTTAACAGTTGAAGAACATCCGAAAAAAATTTATTTTTATTGGATTTTGTGGTTTGATGTGTAATTACTATTTAAATTATATCTTTTGTTTCCAATCTTCAGTTGTCTGTTGTGGGACTACGATGTTTAAAATCTATTTTAATTTTGATTCATTTTGAAGCTGCTGCTAGTTTTTATTTTTTCTCATTAACTGTAATATGGTCTACTCTTTCAAGCTGAATTTTGAAAGAACAACGGTAGAAGAAAAAACTGGCAATTGTAGCAGTAAAATTGCAATTGAGTATTTGATTTATAACGATTATTTCCTCAAAAATAAAAGCTTACTATGTCCATAAATTTCCTGTGGAGGATGAAGCACATAAGATTTTTATAAAGCAATTATCTTCTGCTAGTTATTTTTACGATTAAATGGTGCTAACTCCATTAAAATCTTAGGTACTCATTGGCTAAAAACACAATTCGAAAAAAAAAAACAGAATGAAAGAAAGATAAACAAATCAGAATAAACGTGAACTTGGTCAGTTTTTAAAGACATTAAAATATTGTCAAAAATGACAATGAATAACATAACTCAAATAGTTTTAACATGATTTCTTGTACAAAGCGGTTAGTTTATGTTTGAAATGGAAAAAGGAGGAAAACATAAGAAATGTAGTCTAACAAAATGTTAAGTGTACATAAGTAGGAAATAATGATAAGCCTTATTTAACTCTGCAGTATTTAACAGCTCTGATACATTGTTTTCCTTTAGAGATTTTCGATATGAGTGATTTCGATAAAATTTTATTATTTGAATGATGCATAGAAGCCATAGACTGACTTATAAATCAAAAAAACTGAATGTAAAGCAGAACTATGTATAAAAATGCAAAAAATGAAAAAATAAATATTTTTACGTATTTATAAAAGATAAAGAAAAATTAAATGAAAATGAATTCGTGAAGCAATTGTGTACTGGGGGCAGCCAATAGTTTGAATGTAGTACAAAATGTAGTAGAAGACACAGAAACGCCGCTAAAAAAGAAATTGTGTGCTTTTTTAAAGTAAGTAAACTATCGACTAGAGTACTTTCGAAGTGCTGGATCGTCTGATTGACTGATAGTAATTTGTGTAATTAGAAAATTTGTTCGTATTACATCATTTCCATGAGTTTTTTTGCCTATATTTTATTATAAAACAATACAAAAAATGCAGTTTTCATCACTAAAAATTTCTCATCAAAAAAAAAAAAAAATTAATAAATAAATAAAAAACAAAACAAAAATAAATTTGTGACAGCAACTTCTTAGCCATCCTCCTGTGCGACTATCACCCACAGCGTGATGAGAGCGATTGTAAACGATCTTGTCCACTGGTCGATTCTGTAGGGATCCTCCCCGGACGATTAAAGATTAAACGTGATTTGAATTTGGTGTTTTTAATGTATAGCCGAGAGCCCACTGATTTGTTGTTATTGTTACGTGGGCTCGTTCAAGTACAAGTAAATGTCCAATACTCATCCTGTTAGTTTAGTACACTTGCAGACAATGTGTAAAATGAGATGAAGTACGTTTTTTTCTCCTGATGAAGCAATCGTCGTGAATTTTTGCAGCTCTAGAGCATTCAAATTGAATATTAACTTTTGTAGTAAAATTGGGTAGAAAGAATTTATGTAATTGAGCGTAATACGACTTAAATTTTCCTCATTCCGACGGATTACTAGGAGTCGATTAAAGTACGTGTGTGTAAGCTCTTGTGAGTTTTTGAGTAAAAAATTAATAAAAAGAACTTGAAGCAATCGAAGAACATCATACAGAATGGGTTTACCATTGCAAAGTTTAAAAGGTTTGCAAGAATATTGTCGGCTGTCGGCTATCCCCTTTACACATTGTTTGCACGTTTTCTTTTGAGTTTAACTGAAATATTTAGATGATATGTTATGGTTAACAACAGCATTTGCAGTTTTAATGGTAAAGAACATAAATTTCACACACAACTTCTGTTTAAAACTGAAAATGCTCAGCTGAATAAGAGACAATGAATGGCCTTGTGTTAAATATGTAATTTTGTTTATAAAAAGAAAATGTTTCACCGCTTATACTGAGATGCGAATTTGTTTCTTGATCAGAACTTTGAGGATCGCATCTGCATATCTTGTACAATAAAAACTCACTTTACTTAGTGTCTCAATGATGAATGTTCTTCCGGTGAAATGAGAGCGAGACAATTTCAGCCATTGCCTATCAGACTCTAAATGTAAAAGGCTATCTGGTAATCGGACCTAGATAGCTACCGTAGATAATATCAATTTTTGGGGCAACGGAGCAGAGAATGTACTTTTACATAACTTGTGTTTTAACGTAAAATATTTAAACAAACATATTTGTAAAATACTTTTCTGTTTTTTTTAATGTATTTATTAACTGCTAGATTTTACATGGATACAAAGGGAGAGACGTCTGAACAGAAGAACTATAGAGACAGAAGCGTATAAGTTTTAGATAAATAATAAAGCTATTTAAGAGACAATGAAAAAGTATATAAATAAAGTAATATTTATATTAAAAACCAGATAAACGACGTTTACTCTTAAAAAGATGAAAAAAAGGAATAGAAAAATACAAAAACACACAAAATACCGATTTTTTAGTTGTTCTCGCTAGTGGCTAAGGAGTTCTCATTAATTGACCTATGTTTCACCAGAATAAAGTTAAAGAATTGAAGAAATCTATATGGGGAAAATTGAGAAAAAATAATGATTAAAAAAATTAAAAAAAAAAAACAGGAGAGCGAAGTACATGAACTTTTTTTGATGTAATTAAGACAGAAACACTAATTATAAGTTGATGAAAAATTCTACAAATGAAAACTGGATGGAAAGGAGAAATAAATAAGATATTAAATTTATGAAAACTCACTTTTTTATTGACACATGCAGCCGATCCAACCATTTGCATTTTCAGTTACTTTCGTGGGAAGGCACGCGCATTTTTTCTGCCGTTCTAGATATTAAGGAAGATATGGTTGCCGCCTGGACAGACACACAATTGCTTCACGATTCTTGTTTATTTTTTTTTTTAATGTAAAAAAAAAAAAGTAGATTTTGTCACTGCGATTATGAGCATTGTTCATGTAATCTTGAATTGTTCGAAGGTATTTATAAATCTGAATATAAGTAAGACTGGTATCTATAATAGTACATTTTGTTAAAGTTTCTATTCCATTTGCGTCTTTTTAAACAGGCATAGGACGGCCGCCAAGGAAGAAAAAGGCTTCTGCTAAGGACTCGTCATCACCAGCCAGTTCTGTAAGTATATTTTTTTTTTTTTATAAATTCCATACTTTGTTATCGTTTAATATCCCCTTTTGACTTCCTTTATAAAGTTGAACAATTTAGAAATATGGAAGAAAATATTGTTTTAAAGCTTTCTCAAATAATGGGATAAAATTATGTATATCAAATTTATACGTTTTGTAATAACGTCGTGAGATCTTCTATGGTACTGGGAGCTACTACCCTATTTGTACAGCAATCTGAATATTTCGGAAGTAGGGCATTCGCATTTCTTATCCCGTCTGTTTCATGCAATTTTTACCTTAGGGTAACAAATTTTAGGTAATTTGTTCTACGCTTAGTTGAACCTTAAGGTACAAAGAGTTTTATATACCTCAACTGTTGCTTATTTAGGCAGTGATAAATATTCTTTTGTGTCAATAAATTTTAACTCTTTAAAATTTCATAATATAAAACTGCAGGTGAAGTTCACGAACATTATTGTCAAAGTTAAACACAAAAGCTTAGATGAGCTGTTTCTAGTGAGAACTATTGAACTATTATATTCAAGAACAATTCAATTTTCAGATGTTTAATCGAACTAATCCAAAAACAAGAAAATTATAATCGTTATCTATCGAAGATTTCTCTTATAGCTGAATAGCGGATAACACATTTATGCAAAAACGTCTTAACTAATATGAAAAAGTTACAATAGGATGTTTGGCTGGACTGAACATAGCGCTTTGGGGGCCAACTAAATACTCAAAGCAAGAATTAAGTGGCATCGAGCTATTGCCTGACGACATTCATAAGTAATGCCACATTTAAATCAGCGCATTAAGGTCGTGGCTACATCTGTGTTTAATGTCATATTAAGCTCATTTACATTCGAATGCATGTCTCTTATTTGACAGCCTCTTTTGTATTTTAAAAATGTTTTTTTTTTTATACGCGCATTATAATTTATCGGCTTCGAAATTCAGAAGAAAAAAATCTTCAATAAAACATAAATAGAGCGGGAAAGGGGATTTCTTAATTCGAAGTAAATAGCAAAAGTACAAGGGCTGCTTGCTAGCTAGGTTTCTGATAAAGTCTAAAAGTCAATTTTTCGATAGAATCTCACTTTAGTTTTATATTCTGCAAAATATGAATGTTTGTTTCCTTAATCTTTGGAAAACCAGATAAATCGGAAAGAGTAAAATCTAGATAATAGGGAGGTCTGAGTACTTTTTTTTTTTCACTTGTCTTTGCTGCAGCCTTTAAAAAGTATTTTTGAAATTTTAAGATTTTACTTAATAGATTTATATTTTTAGTGTCTACATATGACTGAATTTGGTAGTAAAACAGACAGGAAACCGTTCCTCCTCTCATTTTAATTGCGATAATTCTGTTTTAGTAGAGTCAAGATATTTTTAAGCGTCAACCTTAAACTGCCTCTGATCCGTAGATATACCTAACATATGCAAAATAGTAATAGGGGCAACTCGAAAAAATTAGCCAAATCAAATTCGGGTTTTTAATTTGTTATAGGCTCCACCAACAACGACTACTACGACCGCTCCAATAATAACTTCACAACAGCAGACACCGACAGCAGCAGCGAGTACACCACAAAATAGCAATCCCCTAAGTAATAACGATTCATTAAATAATTCCAAATCAAAATCTAACATGTTGTCATCCACATTGACTTCACTTGAAAATAAATCAGTATCAGCACCAGTAACATCCACAACGTCCACTTTGTCATCGTCGTCATCAACAACACTAAGTAGTAATAAATTAGGCAATATTCCAAGTAACAATTTAGCTAACACTACACCATTACCAACCCCATCACCGACATTGTCCTCATCGAGTTCGTCCCAACAGAAACTGATGGATTCAAATAGTGCGCGAATACCATCCTCGTCGAGTTCGTTGCAATCGAGTGCAACTGTAGTTGCAACAGCAGCCAATTCGACAAATCCATTGCTAGGATCATCACAGGCAGTGACCGATTTAACATCATCCTCCAGTCGCATGGAAGCCCAGCAAACAGCCCAAATGAGTGCAAATAATAATAGCAGTGGGGGTGGCGGCGGCGGTGGATTGAGACCCGCAACGACCCTGCCCTCGAAAATCATGTCACTGCCGCCGCCACAACCACCAATTTTAGGCAGTAATGGTGGTGGGGTTGTGGGCGGTGACCTCACTGGCGGACAAGCGAATTCCTCCTCCATGCTGCCCATGTCCATTGGAGGAGGAGTCAAATCACAAATGCAATTTGATGATCCTGTTGAGCAATCTCTCGCTTCTCTTGAACAGCCGATGATAACCAGCGCTGCATTGAAGCAAGAGCTTAGCGGTGTTCACGTGAATAGCCTCAACCACCTTCCCTCCACGCAGTCACATCACTTGGACCTTATGTCGGAAATGACTAGCATGATGCCAAAGCACGAACCAGGGATGAATGGTAATCACTTGCCCTTGATTCACCAGCTTGGTTTAGAAGGATTTAACAATCATCTTTCCATGGCAGCACACGGGCTGCACAACAATGGCTTCGGAGGCATGGAGATCACCGGGAATGGGATGTTAGATGGAATACCGCCGAACGGAAATGGTCTAGTGATGGGGCTACCACCAAACTCCGGGATGGCGTCGATATTCGATCAAATGCCTGGTGTGTGTCGGAACGAGGGTGTAATGAGTGGGGTGCTGCCTACGCAGAGCGCTATGCATCCGCACACTGGCGTGATGAAAAAGGAAGAGAAACTCCTGATCACACCGAAGCCGATCGAGTCAATGATGCCTAGTCCTCCTGATAAAAAAATGACACCGCCAGATATTAAGATGAGTAACACAAATTTCGTGCAAGCCTTTAAAGCCCACGAGCAGAATCTGAAAAACGCTAGTTCCTGGTCATCTCTAGCATCAGCTGGATCGCCGCAAAATACTCCAACATCGAATAAGTCCAAGCCTGCGATGGATTCATTTCAGCAATTTCGCAATAAAGCAAAAGAGAAGATGGATCGACAGAAGCTGTTGGAACAGCAGGAGCTAAAGAGGAGCCAAAAGGAGGCGGCTGAAAAGGAGCTCAAGCGGCAACAGGAGCAACAGAAACAACAAAAGCAAGAAATCGACACTGGAAGGTAAGCTTTGAAATGTTTTCTTTTTTTTTTTTTAGTTTTTTTAAATTGCTTTATATCATTTCACCGATTCTACTTGATATCCTAAATTAAATGAAAAATCCTCTAATATTCAAACTCAAATTTCTGGAATGCCAGAAAGCTGAACATATTTTTTTTGGTTTACAATAATTACTATCAGACAAAAATTTAAAATTACTTGGCAATGAAGCTCTTTTAACCGTTTGAGTGCGGAGGAGCGCGATAGCGCTCCTCTGGTTATATGCTAAAATTGCGGGAAGCGCGATAGCGCTCCTTTTGTTTTATGTTAAAATTACGAAGAGAGTGACTGCGTTCCTATTTGTTTTTTCAGTTTAGTGTAAATTTAAGCTATTAGAGTATTTAAGTGATTAGAGTTTTTTTAAAGAATTTGTTGTATTTTACAATCATTTATTTCTACATGTTTTTTTTATATATATCCAAATTCATCCGCATTTTTGGCATATGCTTACAAGATTTGTTCCGCACTCAAACGGTTAAGGTACGATTACCGTCTAGAATTTTCAAAAAATGGATTTTTTTTTTTTTGCATTTTTAGATTCCTTATACCTTCAATAATAACTCCCAAAAATATTATACATAAATTCGACGCCGATCCCGAGATACATATAACGACTCTATTGAAGCGCGCTCTCGGCTCGCCGCAGGTGTTCACGCAGCTGTCGCTCGCACTGCTCCAACTTTAAACGCGTTTTTCTCGAGTTCAGGTTTTTTTAACTTTTTTTAATCTCCGGATCTAGTGGGTCGATTTTAATAAATCTTGGAGCATTTTGTTTGTTTTTGTATCCTGTGTGATAGTTTACCATAATTTGACGGAAAAAATAAAAAATATAATTTTAGAGTCTCAAAAGGTTCGAAAAAAAAGTAGATTTTTGAAAAAAAAAATTTGAATGTCCGCCTTTTTTTATTTTTACAGATTTTTGAATTTTTCTGGTAAACTATCACGTAAGAGCACTTCCTTTTTATAAATCTTTTTGAATTTTTTGTTTCAGACTTACCGTTCCAGAGATTAACTGTCCGCAATGGAGCAGTGTTTTTTTTGACAAGAAAATTTGAGCGGCCTCTATTAAATGTACAAATAAAATATAATAAAAAAAATATATTTTTCCGTAATCTTCAAGAGTTGTATAATACTATACAAAAAGTTTGATAACTATATATAATACAGAACATGAAAAAAAAATTGTTGAAAATATGTCATTTTTGACCGTTCTAGACGGTAATAGTACCTTAATTGTTATTGCGGCTGCTAAGAACGCAAAGTTAAAATACATCAAAATCTAAAATTATCAGAAATTTTTGAAAACAATTGATGTTGTTTTACTGCAGCGAAAATGGACAGAACAAATATAGTAGTATGATTAAAAACAATTCTTTTACGAAGTTCTAATTTTGGGATGGTTTGGATGTTTGTCTATGTCCATCGCTGATTTGTTTTAAGAAGTCTCTGAACGCAGAAGTAAAAATATTTTCGTTAAATACATTGACTGCTAGATTTTATTCAGCCAATGCGCCTCATGCGTTTGGGTTACATGACATGACAAAGTGTTGAATTAAGTTTGAATTTTGGTTTTAATATTGTTATCTTTATAGAAAAAGCGTGCACGAGCAAGCAACACCAAACCGCGTAGATGACATCAAGGCATCACCGCAAGGTTGTGCATCGCCGGGGTCACAATCGACGCTTCAGGATCGTGCAGCTGCCAAGCGTGCTGAGCTGAGGCGAATGGAACAGGAGCGGCGAAGAAGGGAAGCGGTAAGTAAGCCTAATTTCCTTCCGCAAAACTCGCAGAAAGAACCTAACCATTGTTCCGTGCCTCAACGGACATCTTTTATCCCAATCTAGATGGCTGGCCAAATCGATATGAACATGCAGAGTGACCTAATGGCAGCATTCGAAGAGTCGCTCTAAGTTTGCCGTGCTGCGGAAATTAATTTGTTTTTGCATGCATGCGTTGTCGATTTGTTGTAGACGAGTGTTGACTGGAAAGTGACGATGTAAGAGAAAACCACCGAATAGTTCTCCAGTGAAACGGGGACACAGTGTAAGACATTAAAAATGTATTCTTCCCCCTCCAGCAGTTGCGATGTCGCGTGACATCGCAAATTCTCACTATTCATAAAAAAAAGAAAAGAAAATCAGAGAAATAATAAAACCGAGAATCAGAGAGGAACGGACAGACACTTCTGACCACACTTTCTTTTATGCTATTGCTGATCCTTAAAACATTTAATTTTGTGATAAACGAGACGAGGAGGAATCAATCAATTAACGAGAGAATAGGCAAAAAAGTATGTTAGGTAGAAATCTTATTTGATAATGTAATGAAATTAGAGTAACTATTATGTAATAGATATCCTGGAAATTCGATTCAAATAAACTGGACGGCTGAGGATGAAATGAGAGTAGTTCGCTTTTGCTAAGTTTATAATTTTTCTTTATATATTTTTCCTTAATTTAACGCTTATTGTATATAAGAACTATTCTAGCAGATAGTTTTTTAAACCATTTTTAAATTATATTTTTCTGTTGTGAAAACACAAAATTTATACAAATAAAAACTATTTAAAAACTGGAAATAATCGAGCCGAGGCCTCTTCACTTTCACCTCTGAAACAGAGCGTCAGTGGGGGTGTGTTTTTTTCAGTAAATTTCGGGTGCACGTATTAGTTTTTTTTTTAAATTCCGCGTTGGTTTTTTTTTTCACTTAATTGGTTTCGGAGCATTGCCTACCAAAGGACGGATAAGTTATTTGAAATTGCTTTCTTTTTGCCCTGTCGTGTTTACTTTGGTTAATGTAAGTATGTTTTGGTATCTATCTGACTAAACTTCCCTTATTCTATTAGTTAATAAAGTGCAGGACGTCTCCCATCGTTAGGGAGTTAGCTTTAGAAGATATCCATTGGATAATTTCGTAGTCTTTAGAAAATATTATACATTCAATCTTATGATTTGCAATTGTTGCAAATAAATTTTATGCTTTAGAATGGATTAGGATTTAACATGGGTAATAAATAAGAGACATTTTGCATTCATGTTGCTTTAGCTTAATATAAATTCTTTGAAGCTAAAGGAGGACTCTTTTTGAATAAATTTAATTTTTAACAGTACTTAGCATTTTCATACATATATTTAGGAGCGTAGTAAACCCTACAAATAGAAAGTACATGCGCGGGTTAAAGGATCTAGAGTTTCATTTGCTAAATTAATAGTATAAATTTTTAGTTCGGAGTCCCTGTCAAGGTTTTCATCGCTTACAGTTTACCATGAATCTTATTCAACAGATTCAATTAAGAATCTTTCTTTTGCAATTTCCTAAGAATAAACGAATTGTTTACCAAAACAATTTGTTTTATCCCTGCAGATTTGAAATATTTAATTTTTCTTTCTTTGCACGGATAATGTTGTGCTGATAGAATTGGTTCATTTAACATTAGTACAGTTTTGCTAGTCCAAAAAAGGCCTTTTCCACTTATTTTTTTAAAGGGAGAAATCTACATTATCGGGCTAAAGAATTTGTGATTTTTAAAAAATGTTTGTTTTAAGTGCAATGTTTACTGATATTTGCATTTAAGATTCTTTAAAATCTATAAATTATAAAAGATTTTGCCGTATTGTTGTTATTTCAAATGAGATGAATCCCTAATAATTTTATTATGTTCAACTCAGTTTTATAGTCTATGAAGCAGCAGCAAGCAGTTTCTGTAATTTGCTTTAGCAATTAACTAGTGTGCGGCATCTAAATTAAAAAGATATTCATAATTTGCACATAATTAGGTAAAAATATTACTACGATTATAAGTCGTTTTGTATTAGACTCGATATTGCTCAATAAGAACATTATCAAGCCTAAAAAGATAGGCAAATTAATGCTTTAAATGCAAGACAACACTCAGAGGTCATCGTGTAGTTTTTAATCTCATTTTTCAACATATTCATTTTAGGTATTGATGGGATTTATTATTTTGAACACACCGACCTCTTTTGGTTTTGAATGCCTTAGGGCCAATTTTTACTTTTACTGCATATTAAAGAGTCTTAATTGGAACCGCGTTCTCTATTATAAAATGTTATTTGAATTCGAGCTTATATGACTAAATCAAGGCTGAAATACCAATAGGAGTCCAGTTGGCTTGGCTGGCTTTTTAAAAATTCAAAATCCCATTGGCACCAAGAGAGGGACTCTGATACTTGGCACTTATTTTTCTGCTTTGATGTCAAAATTAGATATCCATGATATCCATTATAAAACCTATTTGGTTGCTAACTTTTACTCGAGGTACTTACTATTTACGTTTCCAAATTCAGCGAAAACTAAAAAGTTGTCCCGCTGTTAATCCAAATCTAAGGCCGTTGTCATCAAGGGTTCAGTCCCTGCACTGCAGTCAAATGCGCATTTCAGTTGAAGAGTAATTGCTGAATTGCGCAGCTCTCCGAAAAAATTGAATGTTTATATATGCCCAACCTTGCATTGAGTTTTTGAGAATCTTGTTAAAATATTTCACGTGTATTTGTTTTGGTGAAACAAAGCCAAAGAGGTGCATTGATGTAGGTTTTATGTCTTAATTCACTTGTTTCATCCGTTTTGCTTAATAATGTTTAATTGAAAATTAACTTTATAACAAGAAACATGGATATAATAATTTTCAAAGGTATATAGAATTTGAGGCGAAATGCTTTACCCAAAATAAATCGAATACAAAGAGTGAGACTAGAAGACAGTAAGAAAATAACTGAAAATAACTTTGAAATTTTTTTTTTCGGAGACGTCCTGCTACTTATTTTTAGCTTTCCAAAAACAAAAAAGGAAAAAAAAAATCTTCATAAAATCGAACACAAAAGAAAAAAAAAACATTTACTGATAGTATTGCTGAAATCAATGTTCTCTAGAACTTAAAAAAAGTACAGAAAAAAAAGATGAATAGAAAAGTAACGTTAAAGGAAAATATTGTGGAACTAAGTTAACCTGTTAATATTAAGAGAGTTAGTCACATTAACTTAAATTCACTAAATAAACTCTGAGAGAATGTACATAAGTAAACATAAATGAGTATAAGTAAACTTGCTAACAAAGAAACAATGTCTTAAATAACTGAACGAATCAAAGAAAAATCGTGTCGATTTGTTTTTAACCAGTCACATAGAGAAAGTGAACACACAAAGCCACGAAGCGGTAGAGAGTCGTAAAACCAAATTTAAGTGAATAACACTAGCGACATAAGACTATTACTAATAGACACAATTTCTTATGTATATGTAAGTTATCGTACAGTTAGTTTCTGTCTGTATAAAGGAGTTTTTATTATAAATAATGCAGGATACATGCAAATAAAGAATAAGAAAAAAAAAAAAGAAGAAAAATGAAATAAAATCTATCGGACGGTTACAATAAATTGATCACTTTTAGATTTTAGCTGTTTCTGTGTTTCTATGTTAATTGTCGATGTTTTTTGGAAGCGGGACACCGCCCACGTTAGTCCATAGCTAGCTAGTTTTATATGTTCTTTTCTATGATTGATTTCGTTTTGTGTATAAACTCATTTCTTTCTATGATGAACATTTATTGTAATATACAAACAAAAATTGGATTTTCGAAGCGTTTTGGAAATAAATGCTAAAAGATGGAATCTTCTTTTAATTGATTTGAGTTTTTATTCAGATTGCATACCTTTTTCCTTTTTCACCCTGTTCTTGGTTAGAGGTAAGTACAATTTTGATTTTATCAAAATTACAGATAAAAAGGTTGTCGCTAAAAAACGTAAAACCGATCTTTAAATTGTATGTAATTAAAGGTTTCTGCATTGTTGGATTCTTTAATTTTTTAAAATATGTTATATAACATAAATATAATTTGTATATATATATATGTGCATATGTATATACATATATGTAGGTAAAGGAGAAATATTTTTGGTCTTTATTCAAATTTATGCAATTTCTTTTAATGATCAGATAATTTTGAATAAGAATGAATTGTTCCATTAGTAGGTATAATCAAATAGTTGCGATATTTTAGGCAAACAAAAATAAGAAACTATTAGCGTCAACCAAGTTAGTTTAGTCAGCCAGTTATAGTTAAGTATCATATCTGTTAGGTTTAGCATTTCTTTTAACGTTTAGATTAAAAGAATAATAATACGAAATCGACTACGTTTAATTTTATTTAACCAATAACGAAAGGACTTCAACACTAGTCAAAATGCCTTAGTGCATATTAAATAGAAAAAAGCAATGAAAGAACATATTTCTTAAAAATGCTTTTTATTTTAATTTTGCAGCTACAAACAAAGGTAAAACTCTTAATAAATATCTATTACGTCGAATAATATCGAACGCAATAAAAACAAATTTTGATCATCACCTGAACGTTTTTTCCTCCAAAGAATTTATTAAGTCTCACAATTCTTTAAAGGGCAAAACGTTCAGGTGATCGTTACTCGTAACCTACAAGGCACAGCGTTTGTGGTTTAGACATTAATTTCCAGAACAGTTCGTTGATTGATCAGAGATCAGTTTCAAAAAGTCCTTCGTGAAATCTGTTGTTTCTTAACTTGTGACTAGTTTTGCGCTAACAATATTTGGTTTTTATTTGTTATAAATAAGTAAAATTAGTTCTATTTGTGTTAAAATTATAATGAAATTAGGTAATTAATTTTGAATTAGTTTTAGATGACAAAACCAGGTTGTTAGATTAGAATAAAGTAGGGTGAGCCATATGGGCACCGAGCTCGAGTTGCGCTAGTGTATAGGATACCTAATTTAATTTACTTTTGTTTACTACTGTTTATAAATAAAAATAAATAATAATTCATTGAGCCCTTAGAAAATCAGAAAATGAGCGTAAAGCGCTTCATAGTTACAATTTAAATATTGAGTGTTTTAAAAATCCTCCTTAAAACTACTCAATCCTACTAGAAGAGGAAAAGTGCAAGTTACATTGCGTTTTTAAATTTGAATGAATTTAATTTATCCCAGATTAAAATCTAAAAAAGGAAATAATATAACATGTACGTTATTTTTTTAGGAGACTCCAGTTCTGGTGTTTGTAGTGTAGAGCGTTGTTACGTGTAAAACCATACGAAAATTGGTAATATTCTGAAATTTATACATACAATTACAAAATGTTTGATTAAATTGTTTTTATTATAGAGTTAAATAAAGAAAGTAAAGGAAAAAATTAATTGCTGCATCGTGCCGGGTTGCCCCTACCTTGCAAGAGAAGAAAACGCCAGGAATTTTTAAAGTCGTTATCAACTATTCTACAGGGTGTTTTGTTAAGTTCTGAACAGGGGCATGATCGACGTTCGTTTGTTCGGAGAGTCCCCC
Source organism: Eutolmus rufibarbis (assembly GCA_963920795.1). Classification (NCBI taxonomy): domain Eukaryota; kingdom Metazoa; phylum Arthropoda; class Insecta; order Diptera; family Asilidae; genus Eutolmus; species Eutolmus rufibarbis. The sequence goes on from OY987206.1 coordinate 44,903,638, forward strand.
TCCCCTAAAATCACAATCGAAAATATGGAGGGGGTGAACCCAAAAAACGCTTTGTATGTCTTTTGAGAGATATTGTAGGATTTTGGCTGATAGCGTGTTAGAAAACCGAGTCTTCAGTAGTCTTCTTGATCTTCTGTACAATTAAAAACAATTTAATTTCATCAAAGCGAAAATCGGTTCTGAAAATTAAAAGCAAACAAATTCAATTTTTCAGTCAGTTAGACGCGAAATTTCATTACCTCGTCTAAGAATGTTTTGTCTAAATTGAAGTTCTGTTTATTTTAGGCTACAGACGTCGCGCGGAGCTATTATTTATAAATATATGTGTACATAAATAAGCATTAGGAGTTTGAAACGAGCAATGATACTAAAATAACTTTTATGAGTCTAAAAAATAGGTATACATAAATATTTTACGGCCTCAGTACAGGGCATTCTTAATTAAGAATTTTTTACTAAAATGACCGTGATTGGCTAATTTAGTCTGCGATTAACATTCTTGTATAATTTTTTGTTAAGCAATAATACTGATCTTTTCCAGGAAAAAAACCGTTTTTGCGTTTTAAATATGTAAGACCCAACGAGATTGACTTCTTTAAAAGGCGGTTAATCCTACAAGGAGAAAATTCAAATGCGGCCTCATTCTTTAGACTGGGAATAGGAGAAGTATAAAAAAATTCATCATACTATCTACACAATATTATTTTTTAGCAGTACTAACAAAGAAAATTAAACGCTCCGAATCTTTTTCTTCTCTCGATAGAGGCTCATCATTTGTACTGAAAAGTGAAATATTTTTCTATTAGTAATTGGTAGTGCATCTACTGCAGCTAATAAACTCACTAAACGGGTCGAATCGGATTAATTCCATTTTATCGCTGAGCCTGTCCCGGAACATGTTGAACGTGTGCCCACTGACTACGCTCTCGAGCTGGACCATAATCCGCCTTAAAATAACAAAAAATTTAGTGGCAGCTGCAATTGTGATTAGTTAAATTGTCACGAACTTGCTCTTAACTCTTTTAAAAAGAATATTCGTGAGGAAAACCATTTTCGGCACCGCTTCGGCTCTGGCACTGGGCGCATATGCCAAAAGTCAAAATAAAGTGACATTTCTCCGGCCAGTTGTGGGATTCTTGTCTCTGCACACTCGCTTACAAAAGTACTTCATTCTTTGACGGAAAATGGTTGGGGAAGCGAGTTTCAGCCGTTTTAAAATTATTAAATTTGAATTTTGGTTTATAAATCTACAGCAAAGTAGAACTATTCAAGAATATTCAATTCAAATTTGATTACGATTAGTGTTAGAATCTAGAATTAAAGTGTAATTTTAAATAATTTACAAGTTAGAGTCGATTGAAGGCCACCTGAAATAAATAGAAATGTTTTCCCAAAAATTTTTACGTGTTTTTCTTAAAACAGTTTTGGGGTTTGCTACACGATAAAAAACAAAATAAACTGATTGGAATTTTGCAATTTTGCCCCAAATATCTGATCATTTTATAGAAATTGTTCTGTAGATTACGAATACGAAAGTTCCATTTCATTTTCATAGTAATTTTCCGGAGTAATAAGTTTAAAATTTGAATAAAATATCTTTAGCAATTTTAAATAATTTTTTAAAAAATTATAAGGATAATTAAATCCTTAACTGTCTACATAATATCTGTTATTTGTAAACATTACTAAAATTGATTTATGAAACTTTTCCTGTGAAATGAATAAAAGAGAAAGAGTCCGACGAAAAAGGTTTAGTTACGGAAAACAGAACATTGCTGGAATTATCTGCTGGATATGTGCACTTATTTCTATATTTTCTATTCGCACCGAAGAATTTAATTTTATATTTCGTTACTTGTAATTGCAGTTCTAATTAGTAATTGAATCAACAAATTTCAAATTTAAGGAAACTGAAAAACTGATAATAAATTTCACAACTCTAGAACTTCCATTGAAACGTTAATTAAAAATTTTTATAATAACAGTTATTAGTTATATTTGATTGAAATCGTAGCTTAAAATAAACGACGGTAAGTACAGAATTTTACTTCTTTTTTTAAGGCATAAAAGGAGAAGAGCGAGGATTGGTTGGTAAATAAAAGTCCACATAAATTTCTTTAAATGCGTTTCTTTTCTATTAAATGGAATAGTTAATGACATCTCTCTTAACTAGTTTTACATGTTATTTTTTTCATTTAAATAATAGATCTCGAACAATGTAATGTACTTTAATTTTGTAACTAGTAATTGAAGGTGCCTAATGTTTTTTTTTTCTTTGGGAAATTAAAGTGTCCTGACACGAGATCGTGAGATATTCGGTGGAAAACTGGACACTCTTATCCCTGCCTCTAGCTATTCATCCAGCTCTGCTCTCCAGTTTTGGCTTTAAATTATTATTAACTTAGAAATAGTTAAATAAATACATAAAATAGAAAATCGGGGAAATAAATAAATTCGGGAAATTACGTTATTTATTGCAGTTTCATATCGGGCGTATATACAGGATTAAGGGCCCATATCAGGGTCAAATTTCCTTTATTTTGGCACTTGACTCGATGAATATAAATTGACTTGTAAGAGAAGTATTTTTTTTTTTTTGTATAGCTGATTTCAAATTGGAGTTATCGTTAAAATCTTGTTATTTTGTTTTTATTGGTGTCGGTTGGTGTTGTTACAAGGTATTTTGCTGTTTCATTCCAAGGAAAGTATAGTTTATCTTTGAAATATTATATTTTTTCCTGCTTGTAAGTTAATGCCTGTTGGATCATGAACTGAACTTGTAAATATAAATATTAATATTAAAAACAATGCCACAATAACGGAAACCAGTGGTTAAATGAAATAACAAAACAACACTTATTTAAAAACTGGATCCATACTTGCGAATTCCATTAAAATGGCATCGTTTTGTATGTTATGACTGCTAACTTGGGTGTAACCAGTTTCTATAAGAAAAATTACATGCAATTCAAATGTAATAAATAAAAGAATAGAATCGAATCAAATTTGCCGATATGGTTGCAGAGCAGAAATTTTACAAGCTTTTAACACGTTGACTGCCAGTTTTTATTCAGCCACGTATTCAGCTGTTTCACTGCTACATAGCAATTAAAGTGTTTAAGTTATGTAGTTACTTTTTTGCCACTCTTTTATTTTATTATGTCACGAATTTAATAATACTAGAAATGAAATTAAATTAGTTAATTGAACCTAAATAAAAACTAAGTGGTGCAAATATAATAATATTTTAGTTGAAATTTTAGCTTGGAAGCTTCTTTGTATTCAGGACGAATAGAAATATATTTTGTGACCTAGGAATGATTCCAATTAACAATAAAAAGAATAATAAATAAAAATTCCATCACAATTACGGCCGCTCCTGAAGAGTTTTGCAACAAAACCGCACACAGGCGCTCCACAAGAAAAGATTTTTAAAATATTTTTATGTACAATATACACGAATGAGATAATACAGCACTTAATTTTTAATACTGGAACATCCACCACTTGGTCCTCGGCACTCAGTCGTCCATCCCCATTCACCTAGAAGGCAGAAGTACCGCGCATTCTTAATCTTTTCCTTTTCTGCTCATAGAATCCTTTCTTCTTTCTATCTCTTTCGAGAATTATAACAGTAAAATTTTTGTTTTTTTAAAAGATCTCGACAACTAGATGAGAAAAATAAATATATATTTGGTTGCTATACGCAATAATTTAAATGACCATTTTGGGAACGAGTTTCTACGCCTACTTTGCTACGTCATAAGTAAACAAACTCCCCTCCAGCCGGCTTATCAACTTTCTGTACATTTTACACTATCACCAGGACTCCTCCCACAAAATATAACAGCAAACGACCGGCTCAATTTGTTATACAGTAGTTTACTCAATAGAAAAGCTTCCTTTTTGTTTTCTTTTTGCATTTATAACAAATAGGTTGCGGGCCTTTTTTTTTTTTGTAAAAAACGAAGAGAAATCATGGGGAGTTGTGTTTTGCAGGTTATCTTAGCTCATTACTTTACCTAAGTAACTGTCCTAATTTTGTTTTTACAACTAAATCCTCTAAGGAGCCCTAATCAGTAGAGGATTTGCTCTACTTATTTATTTTTTTGTTTGTTTTTTTAATTTTTTATTCGCAATTCCGTTGTTCATGATTGTGTTGATTTTGCCATCCATCTGCTTTTATTCGTCTCCTAGCTTTTTTCTATTTACTCTTCTTCTTTTTGTTCTATTTTGTTTAAGATCAGTTAGCAATTTTGAGGAATGTTTTCATTAATTAGGCGAAAAACTCCTGTTTTCCGGTTATTTGGTATGCAGCCTCTTCCATTTTGTACATTTCGATGAGCTGGAAATAAAATGTGAAGGATATTTTTATAAAATCAGGGCATATTTAATTTAGAAAAAGTAAAAAAGCGTATACTAGCTGGGCGCCTTGAAGAATTCTTAGCAAGCAATGAATAAGATAAAAATTCTAAGCTACTCCCTGGATCTAAAATGTAAGTTTGGAGTCAATCCTGCAAATACTCTAATTTTCTTTAAGATTTTTGAAGCAAATACTCAACTTTTGTTTAATGTTTTTAAGGCCCAATGGTGCATGAGTGTAATAATTTTAATGATAGCAACAATTTGCAAAAGAAATAGAACGAAAAGCGGTGAGATAAGACGGCACAATGGCATGGTGGAAATAAAATATTAAAATAAATAAACAAAAATGTAAAGCAATGATTACATATTACTCGCTGTTTAATGCTAAAGTACTGTCTCAATACTGGCAACAGATGGTTCCTGGTCTTGTAGTACCTTTTGCACATCAGTGCTCAACTCCTCCACTTGCTTCTTATGGCTGACCTGGAGTTTCTCCTTTTCTCGACCCTGTTTGATGCCAATTGTCTGGAAAAAAAAAGAAAGTTTGCTAAGTACATTAATATGTCCCAAATAAAATGTAGATCGCTTACCTTCTTTTCTTCCATGAATCGCTTAATATTGTTCTGTTTCTTTTCTCGAAGACGTCGATCTTTTTCATTCTTTGTTTTCAAAGCCTTATCGTTGGCAACTTCTTTAGCCGTCTCCACCATCACCTTAGCTTGTTTAGCGTTTAACTCCTTAATATCTCTGCAAAAGATAGTAGTATAATATTTGGTTTATTTATTTATTATTTATATAATCTTGAAATTGAGCTCTTTTTTTATGGGATTCACTTTTATAGAGGAAAGAAAATTCTTTTACCTCTCGTGTCTGGCTTCGAGCTGTTTGATTTGTGATGCCTGCACTGTCTCCATCAGACTTTTAAGGATGTCTGTCTGGTCTTGGACTTGCTTCCGAAGGATCTCCCACTCCTCTTTCTTGTGACGGGTGATCATCTCCGTCCACTGATTCGTTTGTTCTGTGATAGCTGTTCTGATAGCCTGGTCCGAGCGAATTTCATCTTTGCTGTAAAAATTTGCAGATTTTACTAACTAACCCTTAAAAAGCCCTAGAAGTCCTACCTCTTTCCCTTGATGAGTTTGTCAATAGCTGCATTTTGTGTCTTCTGCATGCCCATCCTCTCCTTGGTATGCTTCTTCTTAAGAGTCTCGAGTTCTTTTTGCTGTTTCTTGGCAGTTTTTTGAAAGCCTTTTTCTTGCCTCAGTGACTCCAAGGTAACTGGCTCAAAGACCAAAGGTGGCTCCTTCTTTTCTTCCTCTTTTTTGTCCTTCATAGCATCACGAGCCGCACCACCTCCAGTCTCCTCGATACCGAGCGCCTTCATTTGTTCATTTTGTTTCTGTGCAGCCCCGGCGAATCCTCTGGGGTCCGACAGCATGGCCATGAAGTCCTCAAAGCCATCAGGTACGTAAATTTTCAGTTCGATATTACAGAACAACATGGGCAAGGACATCGGGAAGTTGGCTTCTGTTCTCAGCGAAATGTGCCGGTAGCCGGCCTGTAGACCGTCCAAGGGCAGAATTCTCTGGCCGATTAATTTGCCGCTTTCTTCATATACACCAAATCTTAGTACGGCCAAATCCGGTAAAACGACTTTTCGGAATAGGAAGGGTTCTTCATTGTACACGGGATTGAGACCGTTTGCCGGTACTAATCTCGTTCGGAATTCTTTTTTTACCGTGTCAGAGGGTAAGCCGTACATGTCCACTTCAACGTATGTGCCGACTTTTTTGTCGGACAAGAATTGCCCGGCGATCACCTGCACAGAGCACTGAGCGGCGATCACACCGTCGACAGGAGCATCGGCAAAAGGATCGAAATCCTTGTCCGATCGCCTCATAAAATCGGGCTTCAGAAGGTACCCGCAGTTGCCGTTGTATTCAAATTTACCTTGATTCAGCTGCATGGGTAAATCAGAGGTCTGAAAGTTGAGGGATACCATCTGGCAGCCAGCGTTCCAAAACACTTGTGGCATGTAGTTAGAGGAATCAGCCCTAGTGCCCTTCGGATAAATCCGAGACATTTGGCGCTTATTATAATTGACAAAGTCTATCGACTGCTGCTTCAGGTAGTTCATTCCTGCGGTTTCCGCAAAGGAAGACATGTTGTGGTAGATGTTTTTCTCTGTAAAATTTATATATAATATATATATAGATACATATAAGATACATTTAACATTTAAAACGGCCTTTCAGTGAATGCTTGTTTAATTCAGCTAAAGAGAGCAAATTGCTGATCTCCCTCAGCGTAAAATTCAGCTTAAGTAATTTGATCGCAGAATTATGCGAAATTTCTACACAAGGTCAATAGCTGAATTTTATTAAGCATTTTGCTACAAAAGCTCAATGAACTTTTATTTAGATATAAAACTTACGTATAGCTACATCGAAGCCCTGGAATTTGATAGGCTGGGCGTAGTTGATCATCGACGAAAGCCAAGGGTGGACATTCGTAGTGGATCCGGTGTAGTTGGCTGCTTGTTCAGCTCCGGCCTCTCCACCCTCTGCTCCAGGTGCAGGGGCTGCTCCGTCTGCAGGTGCTGCACCGTCTGCAGGTGGCGCTGCTGGCGGTGGTGGCGGGGGAGCTTCTGCAGGTTCAGTTGGCGGTGGTTTGGTTCCACTGGCGTCTTCGGTCGGCTCGTCGTTATCAATGGCCAATTCGCCCTTCAAGAACAGCTCGAGTTCAATTTTTTCCACATCAGGCTTCATTCGCTTATTTTTTATTAATATTTTTCTTTTAAGTGCGCATGGCGGTGGGAGAGGTACACCCGGTTCGAGCTGCAGAAGCACACGCAATTAGAATCTTTTTTTTTTTTATCGTTGTTGCGAAACAAATTCTGTGTTCGAGAATTAAGTCTCTGCATTCGACCACTTAATTCAGCTTAAGAAAAACAATCGCTGAATTGAGTAGTTTACTGCAAAAAAATAAATTCTCGAACACGACGAAAATTATATCTTACCGGGTGTTCAGGTAAAGGTTCCTTAAGTAGAAGTTCACCAAAAATTTCATCACAGTATTTCGCTAATTTATATTGTTGAGCGCGATTGCAGTGGTTCTCGAATGAGAGGATGACTGGGTATTCGGATGTGACGAAAGCACAGTCACGGATTGCATAGATGACGTCCTAGGGGAAGTATATTAAAAATTTATTATGTATCTTGGTTATCCAATTTAAAAGACCTCTGCTTTATAAATTTCTTAAGAAATATTTGAGAAAAGAAAATGTATAAAATGGTTTACACTTAGTATTATAAATAAGTTCGGCATTTCGTAACTAATCCACTAAAATTGCTTTTCATAACACAGCAAAAAAGGGCATATAAAAGAAGCTATTATAATTTTAAGTGTTTAATGTGAAACCATAGTAAAAGAGCTTCATGTGGAGATGTGTTTGAAAATAAATTGGTACTTTTTTATTTCGATCAACATTAAACATAACTTTGTGAACATTTTGATCCCCATAAGCGTTCTGTTTTCTTCCATATTTTGTACGAAGTCATCATAAATCACTAATTACTCTGGTTTTGGTGTACAATTGAAAGAGTACTTGCCTTGAACAAGATTTCAGTGCACATGGCCATTCCGTGAGTGATGATGGGTTCCTCGTCCTCCCCCTTTCCATTCCAACAGTCCAGCTCGACACACCTTAGCATGGTAAAGAGCGCAATCTGCATGAGAACCTTTTGTGAACCTTTATCCTCTTACCTGCACCCGGCCAGGAGGGTCTGTCGATACATTTCCACGGAACTTTTGCCACCGAACTGTCTCCCCGATAAGTAGGTATTATGAGATGAATTTATGTAATAATGGGCCAGCGGCTGGTCCATTTCCATGTAGATGTCCAGTCTATCGAGGAAGACAGGTGCATTTTCGTCGGACATGAGGTACCTCTTTAGTCCGTCGAGGGTTAATTGATCTGGAAGATACGTGAATAGTCCATTAGAGGGTATCTAAATCTAACACCGTAGAAATGATACTTACTCGCATTTTTCTTGTCTTCGAGCAGCTCGTAGTCATTTATGATTTCTATAGCACGCTTCTCATCGTACAGAGGATATAAGATTTCATTCATCCTCGGATCTCGCTGCTTTTCATTGAGGAACTGGATAAATTGATTTAGCTCTATCACGTCTGATTTTCCTTTGGTTCTGTGGATTTTGGAAGGGTTTATATTTATTCTACTGCGCGCTTAACCCATAATCTTACATTGACTGGAACAGCTCCTCGATATCATTTCGGGGGCACACTTTGTGGTAGAGGGAGTAGAATTTATCAAATGTGAACTCCTCGCGGGTCATGGTGGCGCTCTTTTCCGCCGGCAGCCCGGCTTCAGCCAAACATTGATAGACGAGTTTTTCTGTTTTGCCCGAAGCAAAAGTTTTTGCGACCACTTTGACTGGTACCCGACCTTTCGTATCCACCAAAAATCCCAGTCTCATCCAACTAAAACCGAAATGGAAATGGATCTGCAGTAGTCGCAGTAATTTTACAAAAAACGTCTCATTACCAAAACATAAAAGCGAGCAGCAGGGTGGAGGATGAGGTACTTACGTCTTACAGTGCGTTTCAGACTTAGTTCCTGAGGGATTAAGGCAGCATAGCAGGGAATAGGGTAGCAAAAAAAAAACGAGCGACAGTGTCATTACAACGAACCCCAAAAAATGATTGATTGCCCGCAAATTTACGTAGCCAAGGGCACTTCTAGCCAAATTAAATTTTCTAAAAGCCCTCACTGGAGAAAATTGCTTTCTTGATAAAATCTTAAAAGTTGCGATGGAGTCTCTCTTCGTTCGGGTAGAGTGGCTGATGACGCTGCCGGGAGGGCGGAGGACTCTTCTACTTTTCTACTTCTAAGTGACCGCAATTCCCTATTTTTACCAGCCCAGCAAACCAGCTTGATAGAGATGGCGATTGATACCTTAAGGTGCTGGAAGTGTGACGACGACGATGTCCTTAAGGGCATTGAACGGGTTTCAAATGAAATAAATTTGCTGAGACTTTCCCTTGTTTGATAAATGAAAAAATAGGGAGTGCTAACAAATTCATTTCGGGGAAAAAAGGGCGTTAGGATTGGAAGATAGATTTTGGGAGTCGGAAAATTCTGACTAAGCTTCGAACAAGGGTTTATGGTGGAGTCAAGCTGACAGAGTGTCTCCATGACTTCTACTCAATTCTGAAATATTTTAGAAGATTTTCAGCGAGGATTCGTTCGGCTGATTTATTGAAATTGAGCTGCCTTCACATAAGCTATTTGGAGTGTTACGTATGTTAGGATCTAAACTAAATCTGAAAAATACAGCGCTGTTAAATTAAATTTGGAGAAATTATAGTCGAAATATTCATGGAGGCTCCTGGGTGTTGTATCCTTAAAAATAAAAACAAAAAAAATCTTTGCAGTAGTACTGTAGGCGACTATAGCATTAAACCAGTTTTTAAGGATCGTGACTAAACGCTAAACGTGACTAAGGAATTCGTAAATGGTTAAGCAGTGGTTGCATATTCGTTTCTTTTTAATATCTGATGCGGTAGAGTGTCCTCGCCTTAAAAAGGGTGTGAGTGATGTCAGATTGGTTTATTACTGATTTATAAAAAATAAAATTATAATAATAATTTTGATAAAACCTCTTCATACACATATATAATAATAATAATAATACAGTAAAACCTCGTTAAGCCGATTTTCTAGAGACCGAGGCAAAACAACGTTATAAGCGGGAAAACGTTATAAGCGAAACAATGTTATATGTATTTGCACGAATATTGTACCAAAGCCTAATCAACAAATGTTTAAAAACGTAACTAATGTTGGGGAGTTTTTAATAACATATGAACAATTTTTTATAAACAATCTTAAAAATTTATTTAAAACTGAGTAACATTGTTTTGGGCTGCCTTATTTATAGATAGAACTTTGAGAGACCCTAATTGTGACATTTGTGGCGCCTCCATCAGCCCAGCTCGGTAAAATCGTTATAAGCGTGAACTTTCACCTAGGTAGTCAATGGAAGGGTCTCATACGAAACGTGCGTAACAAGCGGGAAATCGTATTAACGAGGATCGTAATATAGAGGATATTTTATATGGTGCATTATAGGAATGTTGAAAAGATCATCAAATTTAACCGACTTAAGCGGGAAATCGTAATATACGGGAGTCGTCTTAACCGGATTTTACTGTATTAATAATAATAAGAATTTGTTTAATGGTAGGAAAAAGCGTTAAAGGTGAGGCAAGGTGGTGATTAAAGTATGAAGCAAAAACAAATTATATTGAATTGTTTAGAAATTGGCATCAGTTTAATTTTTAATATTGCCAGAACGTGCTTCTTTCCCTCAGAGACTGAAATTCTTAAAAATCGGTGCAAGAAAAAGGCGTCCGAGAACAAATAAAATAAAAGCCCATTTTTAGCATCACTTAAGGGTATGGCAACTGGATAATTGATTCTGGCCAAAATCAAGTTAAGGCGCCATCATTTCACCAGAGAAGGTGTATCGGCATTTCTACTGTTTCTCATTTGAAAAGATTTTCGTATGAAAAAATCTCTGAGGGTGCCTTTAAGGGGCGTTTTTCGGGGGCGTCTAGGCATGTCGGTCTCTCTGAATGATTTATAACAAGATTTAGTCTGGTGGTAAAATCCCGAGGATACAGACTGACTACAAAAGCGGACAACAAGAGAACGGATGGGCAGGGCGGAGGGACGGAGAAGGGATGCGAAAGCCGCTCTAAGTGTTGCGTAATGGAATTTAATCACGTCAAGATTCGTGTGTGGAATCTTATTTTAAAATTTCAATTTATAGCGCGCGGCACAAAGCGCCCAATTTTATTTGCTCGACAAACCCGCGGCGTACGCGGCAGCGCTTTTGTTTCTATAGAGATCTCATTAACGCTCAGGGGCGTGTATGTTCCGCCCTTCCCCGGCCCCGCCCCGCCCCCGCCCCAGCCCGTATGCTCTGTTTATTGCGCTTATCTATAACCGGGAGTGTGTGTCATGCAGCATCCGTTTGGAGCAAATATTTGCCGGTAGCATAGGTGTTTTATCGGCTAAACATATCACACAGATCCCGCCCCCTCCCCCTGCCCCCGCCCCCGCTTTCCTGCATATGTTGGTTAATGTTTCAGCGACTGATGCTGTGAGCTAGAAGTACCAGAATTTCGGGCGGGGGCGGGGCGGGCTGGGAGATGGGTGGCGCAGCGCACACGTCACGTGTAAAATAGATTAAGCCGCCCCGAAATTCCATAAAGCAGCACCCAGGACTAATTTACGGCAGGTTCTTTGATGGCCTGCTAACTTCGCAGCGAGCTCCGAGGCTCCGCAGGGTTTTTTGCTTCTTGCCCTTCCGACCTTGCAGCCTCCTTGCTGAGTCGTTTTTAATCTGCGCTGCGATTACCTCATCATTTTTAATCTCGATTCGCTGCTGTGTAAATATTTTACGATATTTTTTTTTTTTTTCATAAAGAAGATATCCTTTGAACTGCGTCCTCATTTAATTTCGTCGCAAAGTGTTGGGCATTTTTATTTCTACAGCGCAGTTTTATTCAAACTCATTTGAATTTATCAAAAATCTAAATACGAAGTTTTATTAAAATTTTTACATACATTTTCGTTTTTGAGTTCTATGCATTTCTATTCTATTTAGCTGATAGCAAAGGATTTTATGGATTAATCAGGCAGAACAAAAATCTAAGTTAAAAAATTATGTTTCTAAAACGAGTTTGTTAAGCTTTTCCGCAATTTTTATATTGATTATTTGATACTAAATGACGCCGCATTAGAATAAAATAAATTAAAATATATCATTGTATATCGGGCGTTAAATTTTTATCATTTTATAGTTGTTTCTATTGGCAACCGATTTCATTATAACTTTTAAAAACGATACAGCAGCAAATGAAAATCCTTATAAATTATTTATTATTTATTAAACATTTATAACTTTGGAACAAGGTGAATTTTAATATCTCATTTTAAGCTTAATATGTGCTTCAGATTTGTACGATACGATGCAAAATTATTTGATCTACGAATGTTACAAAAATTCGTTTAATTCGTTTAGTTAAATTGTGGCCAATCGTACTTAAAGAATTAATGAAATTTATATGTATAAGAAGTGAATTATTTCTCCGATGGGAGATTATGAGTATTTTCTTTTGAAAAAAGAAATATGTTTATATGGCTTTAATATCAAATTTATTATCACATTTCCATTTTCAATTGAATGCCTCTCCTTTTGGATGGTGGCCTCCAAAAGACAAAAAGAAATGGCATAAATGTATGTGAATTATACAGAAAAAGTGTCGTCGAAAATAAAATTATTATTATATGAATTGAATTTGCAGTAATGTTTTCTCCGAAAAATCTTTTTATTTATATAAGCAAGGTTAACTAAATCATGAGTTAGCAAAATAATGCTACTTTATAAAGTATACGACAGCGTGGGAGGGACAAAATTGGGAACGCGTGTGCTACTCACTGTTTCATCAAATTAGTTCGGGGGCAGACGTTGTTGGCTTTGTTGTTGTGTGTGATGTAACGCAATCCCTCCTGCCACCTCTGGATTTTGGCGGATTATTTTTGGTTGAAGCAGTTTCGAAAAAAAATACATATCACAAAATTAAAAAAAAAACATGCAATTTTAGTGAAAGCAAACATTTATTAAAACAAATGTATGAGTAAAAAACAACGGATGAAATGATGAAATTCAATGGCCAGGAAAACACTTTCACGTGGCGAATGCAACCTCCGCGCAAAAGTTGGCGCCTTCCAAGCCGCAAGAGACCTTTAGAGATTACGACGATTACGTCGGCTTTTCGCCAAACAAAAATGACATATTATTATGGGGCGGCGATAAAAATTAAATCCAAACAGAAAACAGATGAAAACACAAAGCAAACAGGTGTGCGGAAGGTGTAACGTGCTGTACATAGTTTGAGTCGAACGACAAAAGTACAAAAGTATTATATATAGTATAGGAAAAATGGTAATGGCATGCACACATGCTACATACAAAAGCCACGAAGGTAAGCTGGGCCCCAACCGCCAGATAAGGGGCTCAGCCCAGCACAAACAGCCCTGCGGCACAATAAGCAGCAAATCAAGGAAGCCCCGTCCAGGACAATTGCCATGCCATTCTGAACTCGGAAACCCCAGGAAAAGTGATTAACGTACAGTGGTCATGCACAGAACGCATATGCGCTAATTGGCGCGGTGCTCTAGTCTAGACTCTAGACTCTAGAGAGTCATCCCCGTGGTGGACTTACTGCTTTTTGAGGGCGGTCATCGGGCAGATGTTGTTCGCCTTCACGTTGTGGGTGATTTTTCTGATTCCGTCCAACCAGATCTAGGGAAAATTATGGAAGAAATTTTAAGCAATGTTTACGAAGATGGGATAGACATTTTCAAGGCGTTATTAAAGATATTTTAAGTAATTTGCAGCTAGAAAAGAAATACAGGATGTCCTAGCTAAGATGGATGCCATTTTATCTTCCTTTTTTGAATATGTTTTTACAAATTACCCTGTAACTTCATTACTTCCTTTTTGCAACGCAGTTGAAGTTTTAATCAAATAGATTTAAAAAAATTGGATTTTGTCTCAACTTTTTTCTGAAAATAACGATTTTCCCGAAAATTAACTAATAAGGTGTTATGATTGATATTTTAGAACCCCCCAAGGAATTTATGTACTTGTTATTTGAACTGAAAGTGTTTCACTTTATCTCTTATCATTTATTCTTATGTACATACATATGTATATCGTAATTTCCAGAAAGAAATTCTCAAAATCTAATGTTGCAAATAAAGACCCTTCATTAATTCGATTTAAACAAATGTTATGAAAAAATCTCAAAGTACCCTTTTTGAACAGGTCGCGTCAGATCCGAAAATGCTGCTTAGGTTTTACTTCATATTGCTTGAGAAATTGTTAGGTATTAAGCCAATTCGCTTTAAGTGGGATACCCTTAATGACTTTGTAACTAAAGCCCTTTAGCTAAAATTGTCTGTATTGAACCTTACCTCTAAAAACATACATATTTCCTTAAAAAAAAAGGTTTGCAAAGTTTTTAAACGGTCAATTCAAAGCTATAAAATCGATAATTTAATTTTTAAATCTTTCGTTCGCTTTTTTCCTTATCGTTCTACATTCTTTTTGAAATATTTAAAACTTTCGGGCTTAAGAAAAAGATACGGCACAGATATTTTGGTAAATATTTTACGTTTAAAAAATTAATTAAAAGTCATTTGAGATATAAAAGAAAAATTTTGTATATAGATTATCTAAAATTCATACATGAATGCACAAAAAAATTGAAAGACATATGTATGTGCCTATAATTATAAAAGTGGTCTAAGTCATATATTTCTTGTTTGGAGATATTTAACTGATTACATTTGAATAAATTAAAAAATATGTTTATATTATGCAAAATTTTAATTTAGACCTTTATTAGTCTTGATTAATGAAAATTTATTATGAATTTGAAATTTTGTGTGAGTTTCATACGAAAATGTTGTTTTTAAAGCTTGAATTGACTTAGACCATTTGCAAAATTAACTGAATGACCTATAAATGGCTTAAAGCAATAAAAAGCTACGAGTTTTATTAGAAACAGTAATTTTAATGAACATTTATTAATTATTTTTAAAAAGTAATCCATTTTTATCATTTTAGGCATTTACCATTATGAGTTTTGAGATTCTTAAAACGTTCCTAAAAAACTGGAGGGATGTAGGATACTAAATACATAATATCTTTATGTTTTTCTTCAGTTACTGGTCTAGTTATACACCACAATGGAAGTAATTTAATATTTCCATATATTTTTGGTCTTCCCTTTTTAGGTGACAGATCCAAAACGTGGAATTCAAAATCATCTAAAAAAGTTTTATAGAACATCTTATAAGCTTCATGAATTTGCAGCCAAGCGACAGATCCGCCCTCGGTATTTTTTACTCTTCTTGTCGTTGACTCTTCTAGTGGTTGCGTTTAAATAAAATCCGGCTGCGACATTCGTTGTACCGAAAATGTATTTCTTCTTCTACACTGTTCTGTTAAATTTTTGATTTAGACCACTTTCATAATTAACACTTAATGAATTGCATTTAATGTTGAAATAATAACCACTATCTAATGATTCATTTTTGACAATATCGTGAAAATGACATTGAATTAATTTAGTTTAAAATAATGTGATGCGAAATAACTGATAAACTAATTTTTTTAAAATTTTAACTTAGACCACTTTCATAATTATGGGCATATATGTAGTTTTTTTAACTAACTTCCAATTTATGAAATTGTATTTCAGAAACCACGTCTTTTATGTACCAGAAGTGTATATTAAAATAGTTATTATTAATATATAATATTAAAATAATTTTAACTTATAAGTCGAAAAAAAACGAGCAACCAACAGTAAAGCAAAGTAATTAATATTAAACGAATCCACGAAACATTGTTAATTACTGCCAACAACAAAGGATTCAAAATATTTGAGTTGCTGGTGTGGATATGGTTTACTCCACTTTTACCCTTTAATGGTTTCAGAGTTACAAATTGATCTTTCTCAAATTAAATTCGTTAATATGAATTTCAATTATATTTTATACGTTATAGAATATAGTTGAATAAATTGGATTACAAATGACTACAATCATTGTGGTTTGCGTTGAGTTCGTCAGGTGGAGTTTTATTAGTTTTTGATAAAAGCCCTTTAGCTAGAGCCTGTAACTGAAGCCCTACAGCTGCAGTTCTCTGTCGAGAGCGTTTCACCTAGGTATGTAACTATGTAGCTAGAAATCTCCCCCGTCTCACTGCCTTCCAAACACAATGTCCTTTTTAATTTCTGTCGAGGAGTGTTAATCGTTTAATATTAAAGCAGGCGTAGCTACTTCAAAGAATTGTTGCGAATACGCTTTCTCTGCATTGTGCTCCGGGACGAATAAGAAACAGGCACAACTCAACTCCTGGCCTGGCAATTTGAATTATGTTTGTTCACTTCAACTTTTAGACAATGCCCCGTTTGACCTAGTTTCGGCTGTGCCTCCGTGAATGGCGCGGATTATTCATGATGCTGGGTGAATTATAATTCCTGCTTCTTAGAGGCCTCTGAAGATGATGAGACCAAATCTGTGGCACCCAGTCAGTAGTAATTATGTGGAGTCCCGCTCGGTGCCTGTAGTGCTAGTAAGTGAATTTTGGAAGTCGTCAATGAGCCCGTTAAAATTAAAGCGTAATTAGCGGAAGATCGGTGTGGCAATTTTGTCAATTCAAAAAGTTTCTTAATTACAATACCGGCAGAGCGGGGATTCGAGCATGAAATTAATATTTGTTTACTTCAGGCCACCCACGTCCATTCTTCCGGCGGCTTTTTGCCGAGTCTGAACAAAGCCACGAACCACCTTCCAGCCTTCAGTCCCAGAACGGCTTCTTTCATTATCCCTGAAGCCTCAGCCTCAGCCTGAGCCCTAGAACGGCTCCACATAATGGCTAGTGCAATCTAACGTAATGTAAAATCTCTGTTCCTGTCTTGGAAATATTACGGCCTCCTCGCCGCTTATGTGCGCACCGATGTTTTTGTCAGAGATATCAATTTTTCGTTGATATTCCTGCGGTGTGGCGGGGTGGTTTGTCTTGTCGCCAATGCGCCACCTTAGCCATGTCAACGGTCGACGAAAGATGCCATTAAGCAAGGCGCTGTGTGATAGGCTCTGATTTATTTACCTGGCAACTTCAGAGATAATCATCCCCCGTAGAAAGTGATTCAAGTTAATTGAATGAAGACAGAATGGGGCGGGACAGTTTTGTGTCGGGCGACGATGTTATGGCCCATCATCGCATTATGCTTAGTCGTTTTGACGCTAACGAATTTTTTGAAGACTTACTAAAGCCGTCCGACTTACTGAGGCACCTAAATCTTTTTAGGTGGACATAATGTGCCGTGTCATTTCCCCATAATTTTTGAATGCTTCACAGTTTTCGGGGAGAAGATATTTCAAAAATTGTTTCTAAGCACCTAGAAGCCATTTAGCTAGTCTTCCATAACTTACTGGTCCGGCTCGTGGAGCAATATTATGAATGTATTTTTAGTAGATTCTTTCTCTTGGGAAAACTTTTAGATAAAGATATAGTCCTATTTGACTTTACTGCGCTATTATCCTGTTGATTCAATCAAATTTCCACCATATATTCTACAATAGTAGGTAATGTTTAGTTTCAAATTTCTAAAACTTCAAAATTTTAGACGTTTGATCCCTTTTCCCCAAAACTATTCAAATTTAACTTCCCAAAACTTTACGGCTTAAAAGAAGGAATTAAACTGACAAACTGAAATAATTAGAAAAATCAATAAACTGATCTTTACCATCATATTCATGATTAGTTCTTTCAGGAATTCAGGATCTGAAATCCGTGCTATTCGGATAGTATCAAAACCAGGCCGGGCTACTAGGCTCGAAATTTCCTGATAATTTGGATTCCGGGTGGATTCGAGCAATTTTTACAAGTAAAGCTGTTTGAATCCGCCAAGACAACTCTTTAAAATTCTTCGACATCTTTGAGATTATATATGTATAGCAGAAAACGATTTATTTAAATGGATTAGAATACAATTTTCGAGAGAAGCAAATATAATATTGTTAAAAAGACGAATATATTTAAATATATTTAAGTTGTGATATGCAGTTAATTAAGAATTAATAAGGATTATTATTCATTTAAATTGTTGTCGAGGTTCTGCAGCGACTGACATTTTTAATTTAATGTTTTATCCGTTTCCAAAATAGAAGAAGAGTTGTCCAGTAATTAACCTCCAATTGGGAGGAGTGGAAGTGCCCCGGCTTGTCTCTGTAAAATTAGAATAACCGCCCACAAAAAGGAAGATGCTGTGGCATAACTTTCAAAAAGTTTCAAAAGTGAGCACTTGCATTCTAAAAGAGTTCAACAACTTCTCCGTTCATTAATAATTTAAAACTCGCAGCCATGCTCAAAAGTTTTTGCCAACAATACGACGATTTTCTTCGGTAAGTGTTGGACAATTATAAAAAACCCAAAAGAAACCTTTTATCCCCGAAGGAGTTCTAGAAAATCGCTCGAGCTGGCTGGGGAGCTCGACTGGGAGAGCCTCGTCGTTAAAATGGGCCTGCTCCTCTTTTATCACTTCACAGGAACTTTTCTATATTTATGCTTTTCGAGCTGCCAGTGTTTTCTGTTTTTGGAAATTTTCTATTAAAGCGTACATCCCCCATGCAACTTTATTCGAAAAGTGTCGAAATTTTAATAAATTTTTTTTTTATAATAAAATTTTTGTAGCCCTCCAGCACGGGTGTGCGCTGCAATTTATGGAACTGAATAATTAAGCGAAAAGTTCGACTGCTGGCGGCTAATTGCTTTTGCTTGAAAGGGCTTCGAGGGGGGACTCGTTGAGTTGGTTAAAGTACCACCTTTTGGCGGGGATGCTCCCCAGCTAGTTGTTGCCTAATTAATTTCGGAGTAATTATGCTTAAAATTTTGTGGGCGCTTTTTAAACAGCTATTTCTGGAAGAAGATAGATACAACGATTTAAACTCAGAAAATCGTTACATTAAGCAGGTCACGTACTGAGTACCCACATAAATCTTAAGACAGATCCACATACTTCCTGGGTCCTAACATATCGGACAGAATGTACCCATTTCCGGAATATGCTGCTAATGCCACTTGGTTCTGGTGTGATCCAGCTGGTTGCTCCTCGAATTGTGCAAATCTAAATCCCTTTTATGTATCCTATGCGACTATGTCGCGCTGGGTCGCACTCCGCTGAGCACATGTAAATTTATGCTAGGGAACTCCGTCGAGAGGTGTCAAGAAACCCTTTCATGGAGAAATGAAAAATTAACTCTTCCGAGATAGACAAAAATTCAGATGAATTATGCGTTCCGGTGCGATGGTGATAAACCCATTCGTTGGAGTTAATGACGGCCTGACAAAAAGTTTCTGACAAGGGATTGAGACCTAAACTGGATTCCTGCGTATTTACGTACCAAACAGATGTTGCTAATTTGGAATTCTTTTCTGAAATAATCGTGCATTTGATTTGGAGTTGTTAACAAACGACTTTGTGGATGATAAATGGCCATAAATGGCCTGCAAGAAGGTAGAAATTTCAGTACAAGGATATCGCATTAAATATTCCCTTTATTCGCATTTTTACAGAGCCATTTTTGTTCCCTGGAGTTTAAAGAACTTTTTGATGGATCCGCCAAAAACAGGGCGCTTACTGGAAATTTCGTTTAATTTTTACAAACAAACTTTTAATTAAGACGGAAATTTTTGAATGAGGCAATTAATTGAATTTTCGGCATTTATAAATTTACATGATAATGAAGAGAAAAAATTTTTAATACCTGAAGGATTATTTTTTTAAGGACAACTGACTAAACATTATGATTAAAACTTTTAAAAAAATTGTTTTTTCAGTCGAATATTGAGAAAGTTGCTGCGCCTATACATTAATAAATTGATTGAATTTTCAGAACGTTGTTTACCATTTTTCTAATTTGTTGAGTTCAGTCCAGTTCCTTACTTTCAGCCGGTTTATTAGAGATCAGGGCCCTCATCGTGTCGTTTCCTTTTTTATAGGTGAAATGCACGTAATTTTCCTTATAAAGATTTTTGCATGCAATCCAGCTATAACAAAAAACACGATGTGATTCGTGTCGAATTCCGCGAATAAAATTATGTAGCATTCTTTAAGGGTGGGATTAATAGATTTCTGGTTAACTTAGCATAAATTAAGTAGACTTTCTTTTATAGGAGGTCTAATTGAAATGCAGTTAATTAAAGATGAGCTAATTTTCTTAAGATACTCTTTTTATTTTATATTAAAGTAAAGTAAAGTTTTTATTGGGTATATTGCACTCCGCAATAGTTAGTTTCGTGCAATTTTCATGGTTTTTTCTACATATCTTCCTTAAAAAGATCTGTTTCTGTTTTCCCTGGGTGTTGCTTGCATAAACAAGTAAAGAATCTTTCCGAAATAACCCTTTGGTAAGAAAACCCAACTCCCTCCGAGACCGACCGACCGCATTTGTTGGATAACCTTGGGAACGAATTTCGGTCTGACATGTGAACATCTCTCCCAGGACAATGGGGAAAGAAAGGTAAAAAGGAATATTTAAGTTTGTATGAATTTTTTACAAGAAGCCCGGAAAACTTAGCAACTGGATAAATGCTCAGTGGATGTAGAAGTTTTTTGGAGCATCCGAACGGCGCCAGTGCACTGCACGAGTACACCTCTTGTATGCTTTCACATCGAACAACAAAGGCACTGTGTCCCTGTGTCGCATCCAAAAAATTGAGTCATACCCTGGAATTGGGAAGCATTTGTTATGAAAAACGAAAATAAAAAGATGAATCGAAAAAGATCTAGATGTCCGAACATCCGAAGAGATTCGTCTGCTCAAAATACTTGAAGCGAAAATCGTAAATTCCTTAGAAAATTGATTTGTCAGCAAAATAATCGAAATTCCCATTGTAGTCGCTTAAGAAGTTTTGCGATTTTCTTTTATTGTTTCGATCGCCAGGGAGAAAAAATTTTTCGTTTCTTCCCTATATGAGTGATATCCCATCTAGAAAAATACATCGAGGCGAGCAGTAGACCTGGTACTCGTGTGTGGCATATTTTGTATTTTCAGCAGTCCTTTGACTTTCGTTCAACCTAATTAATAAATAAAAAGGATTGCCCCTGGGGGCCGCTTTTGTTATATCTTATCAGAGCGTTCCCATGTTTAAATCCTTTTTCAAAATGCTGCGACATGTGCCACAGCGTCGAAGATAAAAGATGAAAGGTTTGCATTCAACGTTATACCTAAGCGTTGTCCACCATCAGATTTGGATCAGATTTAAAGTAACATTTTATATTGAAATTTATATTTAATTTTACGAAAATTTTATAAAACTGAATTGTACTACACTCTTTGCATTGAAAAATGACTCCGATATTTTTTTTACTTCTAGCTTTTATGGAAAAGTTTATAGCAATTTAATGCGCTTGTCGCTTCCTGAATTGATTTAATTTGAAGGGTACATTCTACTACAAATTTTGGAAAAAATATTTTTATACGTATTTCCATTATTATTAATATTTTAAAGGTATGTAAAAATGCAGTAATAATCAAAATTCGGGATGTGCGATCGTATATTCAATTTACGATGCACCAGTATAAATAAAATTTGAGTTAGATTGAACATCATTTTTGATTTTTTTTTTGTGTTTAATAAAGGAATGTAATTTAAAATGATTATTCCTTAATTACCTTTGCCTGCGCCGCATCTGTGCATATAACATGCTGATATATGATGTTTATGTAATCCGTTCCAGAACATATTGTTAAAGATCGGCTGTCCAGAGCTGCTTCATCATTGCCATGCTTTTTTTTTACTTTATCTAAAAGTTTTGGTTCCTTTGGAATGAGAAAGAACAAAATAATTAATATTTAAAACAATGTAAGGTCTGTTTTAGCCAATATTTTTTACAAATTTGTATTTATAGCCCTAACATATTTTGCCTTAAAATATCTTTGCTTATCTTTTGTATTTGCCTTTCAAAACACTTGTGCTATGAATTTAAAATAACGAATGGGCGATACAAAACCAAAGGGAGATACCTCTAAAAAGTAAATAATACTTATCATTATATGTATACATTACATATGTTGCTGCTAGTATTTTCATAAATTAATAGCTCCTATTTTGATGTTGGGTTTAGTTGTTTTATTCAGTACGTCATCTAAAATTCCAAAATTCAAAACAGCGACATCGAAAACCTTCATACCTAGAGGGTTTTTCAAAATTAAACAAAACATCTTTTTCCTCACACAGTAGTCTCATAATTTTTAGTTGTAGGTACTATATAAAGAGTGTTAACTAGTGTAATTGAAATTCCCAAGTTGACCAATACTTCATCATTTTATGCAGGGTTATGCTATTAAGACTCAACTTATTCCTGCTTTGTGACAGAGACAGATCCTACAAAATCCGGCGTTGTTAGCCGGCCTCATCAAAAAAGCAAGGGCAAAATCGGCGATTTAAACGAGCGGAAAATACATTAGGAAGCGCCGAAACGGAAATTGCCCCGGTTCCCGTAACGAAAATGTCTGGGCATTTTGGCTGGAAGTCTTTTGAAGTAGGGAAAACGGCAACTGCCTAACTGCGCCTATTTGCGCTTCCTTGAAGCAATAAAACTTTCTAAGCTTTTCCTTCAAGTTTAAAAGTAGAAATTTCGCCTAATTTACATTTCATCCTAAAAACAATTTTATGGGCTTGTTTATGGCTTTCTGAGGGTCTACCTGCTTACAATGTGTTTGCTCCAGCCAAGAAGGCGAAAAGAAAAATAAGGAAAAATGAAAGAAAGCCCGGCTTAAGCTGTCCTGCCACGTCACTCGGAAAATTCACCTTTGGGGCAAAAGTAATTCCAGAAAGACAACCGCAATATTTTCGTGGGCTTATAAAATTAAATCAATAAAAAAACGCCACATTATTGCCGCATGGAGGGTACACTTATAGGCGACAACAGAAAAGGATATGAGAGGGAATTTGACGATAAAACTGGAATACCTTCCTCCGAGTATCTCCATCGATTCGCAATCGTGCAATTTAATACTTTCTGAAATCAATGGAACTCCCCCGGGGGCGGCGAGATAAGGGACAGAGGGCAGAGGGCAGAGGACAAAGGGTTCGCCAGTGGTATTGAATACAGATCATAAATAAGACGCAAATTGGGGAAAATGTCCCAATTTAGGACTCCCACATTATTAAATTGTTTCATGTTGAATTTGGAGGGCAGCCGGGCTGCGGTTGTGGATACGAACAAATCCCATAGAATTCCATAGATGCGTAGTTTTTTGTGAGCCCTTCCAGCGAAAAGGGAAAATTAGCACATTAGACAGGGCCTAGATTGATGTCCCTAAATTTTTAATACTATCAAGAATCCCCGTGCCTTCAGCTGGTCCTTTTACACGAAAAATGAAAAATAATCCCGTAAAAGAAATTCGAGAAAGGACCTTTAAACTTCCGTTTTAAAGCCTGCTCCCAACAATGAATTATATAGGATAAGTATCGTTCCTTGAAGTACATTTTTCACAAAAAAACAAGGCTGAAGGTTCCGCCCGGTTCATATCCTGCGAAGAAAGTGAATTACTTCTAGGATTAAGCCTTGGGGATAACAAGGAATTTCAATACACGTCAAGTCCAATTAGGCGACTAAAGCGTGTTTCCTGGAGGAAAAAAATGTTACCCGGATTCGACTTTTAAGTCTAACAAAGATTTTCTAGAGCTCTTTCAGCACACACCTTCCTTCCCTACAAGAACCCGCGATGTTCGGCTGAAATGTGAAACCTTTTGGCGAAGGTTCGCTTGTGCGTCAGGCATCCTTCGGGAAGCCTGCACCGGATACTTTCTCAGTCCCTCGAGATGTTTTCGTTGCATGTTTTTTTTAGTTAGGTGGAAAGAACGCTACAAGTCGAGTTCATCACAGAGTTTGAATTTTTCGCGAAACAAAAGCGGAAGGGAAGGGGAATGAACGAAACCCTTATTAGAGTCAAAGTACTAAATAATGTTATGTTATTTTATTTTTTGACTCGTTTACAACGCTGATACTTTTGGATGTTTACAAAACACACGTTGTTGATTTAATTGGTTTAACTAGATTGCCCGAAGTATACTGAAAATACTTAATTCTAAATAGAATCCTATATACTCGTATTTCAGTAATATTTCAAAATTACTTTATATAGTGAGTTTAAGGGTAAGAGGATCAAAATACCTTAGACCTCGAGTTAGCGGCAATATAGTCACAATGTCTGGAAAAGTTATCTTTGAAATCATTGAAACATTAAGGATGGATGATTTTAAGAAAAGCTTTAAACATTTATTTCTACCAAGTATCATTGCAGCCAAATTTTTTAAGCATATCTAAAGATAAAAATGAAATTTTATTGTCCCGACGTGGGGGTCTCGTAAAACAAAATATTTTATGACTTTCTCTTTTTCTGGTTTTGTTGATTTGTTGCTAATGATATATTAAAAACGGATTGTTTTTATTTATCTTTCTTCCTGGACGGTTTCTGGATGGATCCTCTCATCTCATGTCTATGCGGGAATAGAAATGGAACTTTTCGGGACAGAGTAAATACTTTCTCCTCCTACTGCCTATCTTTTTTTAACCTTGCACAGCGCTACCGCTTTCTTGTCATTCCTATAAACCCTTCACAAGAGCTAGACTTTTGTGGCTCTTATCCTGTCGATTTCAGGCAGCAGCCCTTTTCCACCCAGACCTGCAGAGATAAAGTTGTAATTTTTCGCTTAAATAACGCCGGCAGGCCATTCACTAACTTTCCTGATTTGGCTTGATTTCCTTTCGCCGACAGAGAAAACTTTATCCAATTTTAAGTTTCGGGTTCCCTTCACAAGATTCCTAGTTGAAGGAAACGAGAAGTTGAGTCGATTTTGGTAACTTCTGTTCTAGCAGAACTCAGTTTCACCTTGGAGCAGAACAGCCACAAACCAGGTCCTTGAGGTCCTTGGACCGAGTCGAAGCCCATCACCTTACCTTAAATTGGCTTTAATAAAATAATAAATTTCCCCTTCTCGTGCCGGTGATGCAATCGAATGCATGGGAATTTGCTTCTATCCACTTATTAGATACTCTGGCACTTGTCAACCAGTGCAGCAGCTCTTACTGCAGCACGGCAGCTTTTGACCCACTTCAGAAACTTCCGCCGTATAATTTTGTTAATTGCTATTTCCTCAATTAATATTGATTATGAAATATAGGAGCTCTTGATAGACCCGCCGGAGGGCGGAGCTTTCGGGGTTCAGGAAGCTTCTGCGATGCTGAGACTGCTTTCAATCACTTTATACCTGCCGTGCATTTTCCTGGCTCCTCCTCCAAGTTTAATAAACCGAACAGTTCATTAAAACGATTTTCCGAACATAAAACGAAATTCTGTCCGTTTTTGCTAATGTCGCAAAAAGGAAAAAGGTTTATTTCTCGCAAAGTACCTTCTCAAGTTAACCTGTATAAAAAAAGGGCTAATTCCGATAATTGATCAACCCTTTTATTGCACATTTGTTAGCCGAGAACGTAACGTTTTGAGATTGATTCGTTTGATTAAATTTCAATAAATTTAAGCGGTTTTCAAATGTTATTGCTCCAAATAAAATATACGATTCGAAAACGGAAATTTGTCTTTTAATTCGGTCATACATACAAAACTCAAAGGAAGGTCAAAGTAGCACTGTAGTACAAGTGTAGTACAAGTACGTA
Source organism: Eutolmus rufibarbis (assembly GCA_963920795.1). Taxonomy (NCBI): domain Eukaryota; kingdom Metazoa; phylum Arthropoda; class Insecta; order Diptera; family Asilidae; genus Eutolmus; species Eutolmus rufibarbis. The sequence goes on from OY987206.1 coordinate 44,929,363, forward strand.
CTAAAATTAAACTAAGTATCTATATTTCGAGTCGCGCAAAAGGGTCCATATGCACAAAATTCAACATTATGTTTTTTAGGTCAATTTTTCAGCTTTAAGTTTAAACGTATTTGTCAGTTTAAATTCTCCGTCTATTAAATAAAAGCTGAGTTTGAATTTTTCAGTTAAATTACACTGAGTATAAACCTATGGTTAGTTAAGTGAACATTTAATAAAACCTTAGTGTAAATTAACTATTGAATTTAAAATCTGTAAATTCTAGTAATTTTTAGGGGAAATCGTGGCTCTAATTTTTCTAATGCTGTTACACCCAAGATTTTATAAGTGACAGCTTAAAACTTTTTCTGTTATACAAATGGAAATTCATAAGTTTTGCTAATGACACCTTATTTATTTCACACTTCCAAATTGTCCACTAGCTCGTATTCAAAGACAGATACGTAGAAATGGATATTATAAAACCTTTAAAATAATAAGTATCTCGGCATTTATCGAAATAGAAACGACGAAATGAAACGACAACTTTCTTTTTTAAGGGGGCGGAATAATAAAGAGATGATGATGGTATTATTTAAGTTGCAAATTTAAAGAAATGTGAAGATGAATATTCTGACTCACACTTCTTAAATTTCCTTTTTGCTTATTTTTTGTCCTCACTACATTACCATAGAGGAGAAATTCTGGAAGATATTAAAATAATAAAGCCCTATCATCAAAGAATCAAAATTCCATCTATACTTAAAGCGTCCTTCCTCGAAACTGATGAAAATCAAAAGCCTCGAAAGGTCCAATGAACGCTAGAATGGATCTTAAAGCATTTCCGCCCGGAAAGGGCAACGCTTTGCGATTAATTATTCAGAAGCGTTTATACGATAGCGATAGATAGCATCTCCCGAAATTGACGGGAAATAAATTTGCGGCTGACTACGTAGAAAAATGGTGCCAAGGTTTTTATGTCCCATAGCTCACCATAAAAATCTCATCGGTGGTGACTGCCCCGACTCCTGGCAGCTCCGACGATGGCTCGTGGGGCCCACCGCAACGGCTGCTGCTATTAGCAAAGAAATCTAGAGCGGCGTTATTGGACATAGCATAAACATAAAAAAAAACGCGTCCTCTACACATTTTGGCAGCCGTACCCACATTTTACAATAAAATAGACAAATTTCAGTTGATAAATTAATGCGGGTCTGCGAGTCACTCGACAGAACCCAATGTATGAGCTGCTGAGGCTCCAGCAGCTGGTTCCGGGTTCTGGGTTCCGGGGAATCCCCGGTTATGAGCTGGCAGAATTTCGGTTCTTTAGCTTTAAGGTTTTTGTTGAAAGATTGACAATCTTTCGGAGATCTTATAATTTTGACTCTTGATTTTCCAGCATCTTAATATTTGTGGTAATTAACTCGATAGCCAAAAGATCCTTTGAAATTTTTGGTGTCTGAGATAAATTTCAGTTATTGCACTAAACAAAAGTATCTCTCAAATTCATTGTAAAATGCATGATTTTGTGAATAAAACATAAAATGCACAAGACTTTCAAGATTTTATGTGCATCTTGCATTTTGCATTTGGGTTTTGTTTCTTGCAGACCCATTCTTAGGTTTGTTCTTGTATTTGTGCAAGATTAAAACTGGAAGACTAAGACCGATAGTACTAATAAAATATTGTATATCTTTAGAATTTCATGAAAATCGGAGAAGTTATAGGTGAATTGCTTTTTTATACTAAGATATAAGATTTAATATAAATTGACTTTGGGCTGGGACGTCAGACTACTGTTGCATAATTTACAAGGTCGTGTGCCTCTAACAAGCCGATTAAGATTGCACTTCCTGAAGCAGATTGCCGCTGCTTTCAGCCTGTTGCATAACATTTTGCAAGGCTGTTCATTCAGAGAATACCTTGCGATCCCCGCCCCAGCATCAGGTGCATCAAACAATTAAATCCTGACCCCGGACCCGAGAACTAGCCACAACTCGAAAGGACGTTGCGCCTTGTGCCGCAATTCAGCAAATCAATAATCCTCTTAATTCGGATTCGCTCTGAGCGCACCCCTTGTTAAGCTAATAATTACTACAGCACATATAGGGGCTCCGAGAGGTGCTCCCCTTCCTGGGCCCCATCCCCCGGACGTGGTGTTTGAGCTGATAATGGACTCGTCGCAGGCACGTTTACGACTTCTGAACCTCTTGGCCGGGCGACAATTTGGGTACATTGCAAGAGTCCCTTTCAGAGTGCGGCTTTGGGGGACTGCTGGGGCCGAAGTCCCCTTTTTTGGAGGCGACATTGTGTAAACATGGCAAGGAGACCAAAAACAAGCGATATTGACTTTTTTCAGGTAACAGACTTTACATGTTCGGTGGCATGGCCTAGCCCACTCCAGAAATATTTCTGGATGTTGAAGTGGCTTTTTTAAAGGTTTTGCGTGATTACTAATTCATCGTAGTAATTTCACGCGGGCTAACAGAACCCAAATTTTACGGTGAAGCGCTAAAGTGCACTACACGGGCGAGCCCCTGGGTTTTGGTACACCGATTTCATTAAATCGCTGTTATTAAAAATTCAAATTGCCAAGAAAAGAAACATTGCGGCGTTTTGCCTGTAACAACAAAGAGGACGTCTTCTAAGACATGCGGCTGAATTAAAGCGTAATTGCAAAACATTGGTCAATTTTTCCCCTGGTTTTAATGACTGGCTAGGAAACATGGAAAAAATGAGCACCGCAAGGTAAGGGAAAATGCGTTACATTTCGAAGGAATAAGTCTTTTATTGAGGACATGAAGTTTTGGAAAAAATTTCAATGATGAAATTCCTTTAATTCCTGTATTTTTTTAATTTTGTTCAAACAAATTCTTTCTTTCATTACTTCAGTAGGTATACACGAAAATTTACGAGACTACATTGAAATGATTGGTTAGTGTGATCAATTTTATAAAATATGATTTATTTTTCAAGCCAAGGAACTTTAAATCATTCCATCCGCTCTGAGCATAGATTTCGTAACGTAAAAATTCTGCTATTGGAGCAAAATATTTAAATTTGATTTCGTAATACTTAGCTACCTCGCGGAGTTTTCTTATCCATTGCATTCAGGCACGGAAGAGCGAATAAAAATATTTTTATGAAAACTGCTCCTTATTAAATTCATCCGTGCAGTGTAACGCAGAGTCTGTCCTTGAGATTTATCAGTTCGTCATCGCAGATATAAAGTCAGTGGATGGTGGACGCGTTTGAGTTTGAATGAACTGAGGTTTGGGGGTGGGTGAAATGCCGGGAGAAAGCACCTGAACTTTCTTTCACCCGCCCCATTCCCATTGATTATTATGGTTGAGTGAGTTTTCTTTCTTTGCACATTTCTTGGAGTTAATTGTGCTCCATTGCACTAAATTTGAATTTAATTCTGTGCACCTATTATGCAACCTTGGAGCTATTCAGGAATTTAGAAGATGTGCAAAGTGTATTATTTTAGGTTGCTCTAGAATCTATTATAAAAAGATTATTTTAACATGTACCAATTGATTGTTTGAAGTTTCGTGATGCTGATTTTTCAGCACTCTAATGCACAAATTAATGTCCTATACTATCCTCAACTTAAAATTTTTTAACTTAAAGGCTAGTAAGAAGAAACATTTTAAAAAAAAAGTTGAAATCAATCAAATAGTTCCGAGAAAAATAGCTTTATAGCGTTATGTAAAGACTTGTCGTCTCAGTTTTCCGAATACTAAAAATTTAGGTACTATTTTCAAACCATTTAGTATTAATAGTATTGTGAAAACTTTAAACTATAGTCACAACTATCTTTAAATTAAATTTTACCTTAATAAATATACTAAAATAACGATAGGACTAACTTTGAGATAAGCAAAAACATTTATGTGACAAAGTGCTAAATTTCAAGAAAATTTTATATGTAGGTACCTTGGGTAATCCTCCCGCTCTTATATCGCTCACTTGACAAAGTTCGATGACATCTCCTTCCTGAAAATAATTAAAAATTATTATTATTTTCCTTGACTTGTTTTCGTATAACTATCTCAAGTCCTACCTTTCCTTCACTTTTCCAGTAGATGAAAAACCCATACTCGTCCACTTTAAATAGGCAATTCTGTTCAAATTCGGTGGTATCTTTGTCCTCGAACCATCGGTCAAAAGTGGCACCAGTGGTTAACTCTTCCGGCACCGGGATGATCCAGTCGAAATCATACTTCTTTGTCATGTTGTGGGTGCTATTTTGATGGCAGGTACGAAAACGACGAAAACGCTGGTGCTAATCCCTCAGACAACCCGGGCAACGTGTCTAGAAAACACCTCCGGGCTGACCGTCGACGCGTGACGGGAACGCTTGATTGGCTCTGCAAGAAGAAACAAATTTGAGAACTTCATTAGCACTAGTCACAAAACTGAAAAAGGCAATTAAGATTCACTAACGAGATAATTGTTTTTTGAATAACATTCGCACGCAAAGATAAAAATTGTTTTAATTCGGCGGCGTCGCCGATAGTCCAAAGAGAAAATTGCTTCATGAATCACGAAACAGCCGGGCAATTTAGCTGCAGACCGCAACACAGAGCTTCTGTGCGACATTCAGCGGCATTTAATCTATTTCATCTAAAAAAAAATCCCCGCTCCGTGATGCGTGGCAAATTATTAATAAGCTGTTGAGAAATTTAAAAGATCATCACGTTTATCAATCGCTCAAGCATTAAGAGAAATATATCCGCAAAAAATATTTTAAAATTTGAAATGTTTAGTCTTTAATCCTAATTCTGGGTAGAATCAGAATGCGACAAAGAAATACATATAATACTTTTATTTTGTCATTTTTAATAGAAAAAACCTTATACCACAACTTTGAAAATTATTATTGTAATTTAAAAAAATTAAATCCAATCACTTTATTAATTGTGAACAAAAATTACGGGAGTTGCGCTTGTAAGTTTTAAAAACCCTTTAAAAGTTTTTAGTACCGTTGATACATTTTACTTAATCATTTAATCACTTAATCACCTATGTATGTTCAATCACCATAAACTAAGTTTTCCGCCATTCTTGAACAATTTTTATTTTTATAAATTTTATATATACACCGTGAAATTTAACTACACTTATAAAAGAGAGAAAAACGTAAGTCTATAAAAATTAACAACTGATAAAAACTAATTAAAAATAGTGATAACACTAATGAAAATTTAATTGGCTTCTTCACGAGGTCATTTGTGCTTTCCCTAAGGGTACTAATGTAAAATAAAGTCTATTAAGCACTAAAAGTAGATTTTTCTTAACACATGGAACGTTGTTTTAGTAAAAAGTTCATGTAGAATAAGAATAACAACAAGTGCTTCATTACCTCACCTCATTTTGTTTTTAGCTTCAGTAAAACAAAAATTAGTAGACTCATACTCAGCATTTAACTTTTATTGTTCTAATGAATTTTTCAATTGCACTGTAGTATTTTCTCGTTTTATGTTTTAACATTTTCCAAGAAGCTCGAAATATAGCTTAAATGACAATTTGAGACCTAATGTATCATAAAACTTGGTTGAGGTTATAGATAAATTTTATTTTATAGCTGTTTCTTGAGATTCAAACTTTCATTTGGATTGCAATACAATGTTTTGTTATATTTTACACATTTTTAAAATTAGAGAAAAAAGAAAAATTATACTACCTAGCATGTATGTGTCGTAGGCCATTAAAATAATCAGGCCGTTAGCTAAAAGCCTAGGCGCACTATGCACTTTTCGCGCGCAGACAAGCACGCATTTGTGGAGTTATATAAATATTTCTTATTTTAAAAATATGATATACTTCACAAATGCGTGCTTGTCTGTGAGCGAAAAGTGCATTGTGAGCCTAAGCTTTTAGCTAACGGCCTGATTTTCCTAATGGCTTACATTGTATAACTTAAGAAGGACTCATGAAGAAACCCCTTAAAGAACATTGTTTCGTTGTTTTGACAAGAAAAAATATTTCTGGCATCCAAAAATTATTTCCCCTATTGTGCTCTTTTCGTTGAATAATAACAAAAATATGCGAAAAGTATTATAAAAACAAATTGGCAAACGAAGTTAGAGGAACACTATATAATAAAATTAAAAAATGATTTTTCGAAGCAATTTAAGGTACCAGAAGGACTACGCTCATTAAAATCCGAGTTAAGCCGTGAAAGTCTTCGTGAAGTGGCTTGAGTTCCTAGTTTCGGATATCTTGGATCTTGTTAAGGCGACAACGCGACAATAAATTTATTCCGACTTATGTTGGTTGGAATCAACCACCACGACGGCTCCTCCGCCCCGGCTGAGCACATACTCCAGTAAGGTGGCTGCACGGCGACAAAGGGTGGAAAAAATGTCAAGAACTTAAAGAATTACTCATGGCTGGGGACCACAAAACCACCCATCGCCTCCCGAGTGAAATCTTATTCAGATAACAATTTGAGTTGGGGGGCGGAAAAATCTGTGTGTGTTATCCATCGAGTCGCAACAATTTTCCAAAGCCTGTGGGATTTTCACTGGCAGAGGGAAGCGGGGGATAAGCCGAATAGACGTGGAATAACTCAAGATGATAGATAAAATTGTTTTGGGGGCGACGGCGGGGCAGACGCCGCCCCGAGAAGGCTTTTCTTGGCCATTGTCTAATGAAGTCCTCACTGAACTTAATCAGTGTGGGACCCACTGATTTCCGATATTTTTTACATTTTCCCTTTTTTCTCATTCTTATTTCATTTTGTCTACCCGCACCCGGTGATTGTGGCTGGAGTGAAAATCAAAAATTAGGATTAAACCCCAAAGTGGGTCCTGTGACCGTCTCATCAATATTTATGGAATTGCTGAGAAATATTAAACGTCTTTCTATTCCACCGATTTTTGTCAATTGTCGATTGCTGAAATGGGTACATCGAGAAGTCAAAAAGATTGGGGAAAGGGAGGTTCGTGCTCTAATCAAAAATTCTACGAACCTCATTACAGTTTTGTTACAAAACACGGTAATTTTTAAAAATTGTTTAGAAGAGAATAGTGAATGAAATTGATTTAACCAAGGATAGACAATTTGAATGTGGCTTAATTCTTCCAATACTTATAACCTATTTCGATTTTCGAAATATAATATCAGTGTTTAGGCTTTTGTTAGTTTTATTGACATGACCTTTGGAATTGTATGTAATAAACCAAAAAATGAATTTTTTTCCTGATAACTCAAATATACAATTATACTAGCTCTGAAAGGAAATTGAACCGAAGTAAGCCATTACGATAGTATTTAATCGATTTTTAATGTACATATGTTAATAATATCGACCCACATCAATGTCTAAGGAATTCAATATGTATGAAAGCAGTAATTTAAGTGTAGAAAGCAATTCTTATTTTTTACTGTCTTTGTGTTATACAATAAAGCAATTTATTGGCTAAAAAAACAGAACAGAGTAAGATGGACATCGTTTCACATATTTTAAATTATTTTAACGTAAACTGCCTTTACTTTACTACTGTATTTTCACTTTCTTAACTTTTAAATATAAATAATAAAAAACAACCTCAGAAATGCATTCAATGTTTCTGAAAATATGTTAAATAATCTTGCTGTTGTCGATTATTTTGGATTTCTTAACCTTTAAATATATCACCAAAATCAAGTTCAGTACCCTTAAAAACATAAGAATAGGCCATTTTTGCTAGGTTATTATTCAAGATATATACGCAAATCTTTGTCGTCATCTCAAACTTATTAAAGTCATGGATGGCAGTCACCTACAAGGGTAAAAACTGAGAGTAGTATGCATTATAGAAAATAAAGATTCTTAATTCAATTTTTTCACTTCGAAACATGGATTTAAATATAATTTTCTGGAGACACCTACTACCGCTAAAACTCAAATTCTGGAGATAAATTTGCGTTTTCTTGAGCAGGATCACAACAGGCAATTTTCAAGCAATTTCCCATAGGTGTCACACCCTCGCCCGGGTAATTCCAGAACGACGTCCTGGCCGTCGTCGCCACCGTTGTCCAAGTCCGGACTCCGGAGTTCCCAACGGAAACTTTGTTGCGACTAACTTCTGCAATAAATATTTTCGGGGGGATTCCGAGTGATAACTTTCTAACAATTTTTTAAATTTATGCAAATTGCAATAACTGCCATGAAAGCTGTGAGCTGTTGGCACGAATCCAGACCCCAGGAATAGGTGGGGATTTTCGTCTGTAAACAGCGCCGCAATGAGCTGTTTACAGACGAAACGTCCCGGAGCGCACCTACCGCGTCCCGGCACAGTCCATTAGAAAAAGATTTTCCCAGCAATGTAATTATGAGGACAAAATTTGCCAACTTCCCTGCACCCCGCCGGGGAGGGCCGCGAGATGGCGTGGCGCTCGCCCGACGGTTTTACTTTGAAAATAAACTTCTCATTCATAATTGAGTTGTTTATCATCTCTCCTCGACGGCGTTTTCCCTGCGATACCTCGCCGAAAGTTGGCGGAGGAGCGAGGCGGGAAGGGACACTTTCTTTCTAGCTTTTGAAACTCGCGGGATGTTGCTTCCCTTATCACACAATGGACTCCAAAGTAGAACAGGCGTCCTTTCAGGGCTCGAATTTTCTGCTTCCTTTGATATTCAAACGAGGGTATTAGCTTGGGACGGAAATTTGGGTGTATACCGCTTACTTTTTGAATACGAGCCGGAGCGCAAATAGGAAAAAGTTAATTAGAATTGGAACGCTGCTCTGGGATATGGGAATTTAGATTAATTTTAATCGAAATTTAACACAATTTATCAATTAAAATTTGTGGTTTATCATATTTTTTTCCAGAAAAATTAGATTCTGGTCGTTTTGGCCCTAGAGTGTGCATAAACGCAATGTTTTATTCCTTAAACAAAAGGTTCCGACGAATGCATCATTTTATTATTATGTTGACTGTTTAGGCATTATATCAAAGAAGTCATAACTCTAAGAACGATTTATTTTATTTTTCACGCTTCGTGTGCGATATCAAATGAATGAAGTAATGAAATCAATGTATCAAAAACTTATTTTACTTTAAAGTTCACCTATATACCATCATCTAAAGAATGTCTGTACAAAATTTCACGCGCTCTACGTAATATGATGAGCTAAACTAAACGAATATTTTAAACGCGGTTATCTCGAAACGAAACTATGTTTTTTAAAATGTACCATTTTCGCGATTACGATAACTCAAAAACTATTATATTAATGCGAAAGATTTCAAAATTTCTGTGATTGTTTGTTATGATAAAACGAACGGTTTGAATAAAGGGTTTTTGATTTTGATTTTTATTGTAAAAAAAAACTGATATTTGAACACTTCGAAAGTGAACTTTTCACTAAAAATGTATGTACATATGTACTACTCATATGTATATATGTAGGAAAGTCGCTTTTTAAATTATTGAGTGCCGTCACATCGATATGACAAATAAGAAAGACTATCCTAATAGATCTTCGTGGTCGAACAAAGAGCATATTGGACTTAGAATTCAGAAGACCCCAGTTCGATCGCCCAAACCAAACCGAATATATTTCTAAACGCCAGAGAACAGAGGAAAAAAAAGGAAACCAAGTTTATATGTATATATAGGTCCTATCTTCCCAAAGTTAAAATTTTTATTGCATAAAGCTTTTAATTTCAAATGTTCATCTTATATAGGAATGCCATTTAAAAGCATTTTCTGGTTTCTTATTAATTCGAAGTGTGCGTTCCATTGAAAATGTTCATTTCTTAAAAGAGTTTCTTTACAGTTTTAAGCCATAAGGTTTTATTACTTTCAGGGTGAATTTTTCTTTGGGTGTGATAAATGATATAAAATAAAAGTGGTAAGTGCCATCAAAAGCGTTATCCAGTTTACAACAGGCCTCAAAAGTGTAATTTCCTTAAAATCTGTTACCCGTTTATTGTTGTCATCAAAAAGAGCATAAAATCGAACTTAAATTCACCCATTCCCTCCGCGATCGGAGTGCTTCCCCCGATCAATTACAGTTGATGGCCGTCGCCGCGGAAAATGAGACCTCAGACCAGAAAGCAGCGTATTGGCGGACAATTCAAAAATCAATAAGGTGTGCAGCTCGCAATCTCGCATTCAGCGACGGGGGACGTGTGGCGCACATGAAGCGTTAAATTGCCTAATGAAGTATTAACGCGTATGAAATGATATCTCCTGCTAATTACCCAGATTTAACGCGGATAATCTTGTTTGAGCGCTCGAAAGCCTATTTGCGCTGCCGATGAGACACGCTGGCGTGTCCTTCACGCCTTCGTCGGGTATTTCAGGCACGCGTGACTCATCGCATCGCAGCCGGCATGTGTGCTTTCGGGAGTCGTTTGAACCAATCGAATAAAATCGTAAAACCGCTTGTAAAATTGATTCTCTTCTGATTCCGCGATTGACTGGCTTGTTGCCACGTCTCCGGGGCAGGTGAATTTTTTGAATTTTTTGGCACTGGTCGAAGCAGTGATGAAATGTTCGCGCCAACGTTCGCCGAAAGTTTTGAGTTTTGGGGTCGGACGAACTAGGACCAAGAGTCAAGACATGCGGTCGAATGGCAAATGTGGTCCATCTGGCTGAATTCTTGATTAGCGGATGGGTTGGCCACCGGCCAATTGTAGTCCGTGATAAATTTGAGAACTCTTCCCGTCTTTTTAGAGATGGAAATTCAAATCACATACTTTCCGGTGTACGCCGAGTCGAAAAAGATTCTTCCCGCGTATTTCGAATTCTGTCGGTGGAGACGTTTAGTTATTTCCAGCTGAACATGATCGGTTTAGTGGTTAGTTTAATGAGCGGAAGAGTTAATTGCGTATTTACAAGTACCTCACATATTCAAGGTCACAGGCATAGAATTTCTAATCTAAAAGCAATGCGATAAAATCGACTTCAAACAAAATCGTCAAATGCATTTCGCGGTACTAAACTACAAAGTTGTAAAAATATGCAACGTTTTCTTACAATAATAAATTTTTAATTTTTCTAATGATCAAATAAAAGCAGAATGGGTAAAAATGTATGGAAACTGGTATAATCAATAAAAGAAAGGAGACCGGGAATTTTGTGGGAATATGAAAAGATTTTGTATAGAATCTAACATTTATGGAGCCTAAAAAGTCAAGTGAATCTCTGGTGGCATTCACCGAATTTTTCTAAGAATCAGTTTTTCAGATTTCTTCAAAAAATGTACTTTTTTAAATTAAAAAGGCTAGATTTGACTCAGTTTATGGATAATACATGATAAAATTAATCATATAATAGTAGCTTAAAAATCTGGAATTTTAGAATAACATTTTGAATACTCAGTTTTTGCGAGAAGCTCGTACTCAGTGAAGAAATGAAATAACCTGTCTTGAGTTCAGCTTGAATCAACTTAAGCGAGGCTTGGGCTAAGTTTAAACTAGATTTGAGGCAACCTTTAGATAGTCTTGAGCCACACATATATAACTTTAGCTTGAATTTAGCTTAAGCTGCTAGAGCGCATTTTATGCCAAATGAAGCTGAGTTTCTCAGACCTGAGCAGAGTTCAGTCTTCCAGAAATTGTATTTTATTTCCGGTGCATGTTACGGAAGTTTGAATAAGAGAAAACTTTTATCTTCATCTATAATAGTACAGATTGCGACTGAGTAGTTATCAACTATTACGCGAGGTGAGAACTCAACATTTAAAATATTCATAGCTCTTAAAATGAGATAAGGAAATAATTTAAATTTTTAAAATGTATCACGGTGGTTATGCATCTTTAGTTGATCTGTGAAATATTTTACGTTGCTGCAAAACATCTGGGAAAACCTTTTAAAGCTCAAAACCTTGTTTATGTTGGAAACTTGATAATGCCACAAGATTTTCCGAAGTGGCTAAGTCGGAAGTAGGTTCAAATGTCGACTCGGCAAGAATTTGTTTTTCGCTCTAACGTTACAAGATTACCTGCAACCGGAGCCGCACCCAGTCGGAAACATTTCGACTATTTTCGCATTTTTGTTCTTCAACTTCTTACATCACGGAAGTGGAAGTCGAATTCAGCAGCTTGAAGGGAAATTTCGTGATTTAATTAAGAAAACTTAGTTGAAACTGCAGCCATGCCGAAAATTGCTCGGTCCTTTCAGAGGCCATCTATCATTAAAACAGTCTGCGCCATTGCTCGATTTTCGAGCGAAACAAGCACAGAAGCACTTTGTCCGGAGCCCTGGTTTTTGAGCCTGAATGGGAGCGCTCCGAAAAGGACGTGAATGGGCAATTAGTCCCTTTAGCCTCCACGGTGGCTGCACAGACCGCTTTTGCATTGTTCGTGCGGCATAATCGTGAAAAACGGAAATTTTATATAACAAAAAAATTTGAGACATCTCGGCATCGTGGCAGTTTTAAGTTCTTGAAGGCAACTTCATTTTGCTTTCCTCAACCAAAACAAACAGCCCTCGACAAAGGGGTGGTTGGCCGTTGAACGTATTTTCGCGAGGGTTGGGTTCAGGTTACGTGACGCTGAACTTTCCACTTTAAGGCATATCGCTTGAGCGTCGCGCGACTGGCGGGAAATAGAAATTTATGTACTATTTTAAGTGGATTTGAGGTAATTCCATTTTCTTAAGAAATTTCATGGTAGGAAATAACCGCGTTGGCGAATGTTCGGGGCCGGCGGTGTGAAAACCATGAAAACCCTGCACACCGTCATAATTCAGACGTCAGCCCCGCCGAAGAAATATCTGCCCTTTTGCATGCTCCCAATAGAAGATAGTATTAAAAGATTTCGCACGAAACACATATTCAGGTCCTTGTCCTGATGGGGAAAATCTCATGATATATCGGCCAAGTTTCGCTTGTTTTGCCAGCCGACTGGCAATATTTTAACGGATCACCACCCCCGCCTGGGTTTTTTGTATTTATTATTCAGAAGGTTCTGCTCCCTAAATTATTACCATGTCACTAATTAAACTTTTTTTCCTGTTTCTCCAAAATCTCGAGACAAATGGACCCTTTCCGCTAGGAAGCTGGCATTAGATCCAGCTAGTGGTCCTGGCCAATTTTTAACCGGAGCACACCTGCTCCACTCGGAGGGTTTTAATGCGGTACACGACCCTTGTAATGTAAAATTAGTAAGCAATTAACTCACTTAAGCGCTCCAGCGAAAACCTCATGAAGCAGCTAAATGTGAAAGTTTAGGGACAGAGGGTGGGCCCGTGACGTAGATTTTGTGAGGATGTTGATGCTTCTACGCGGCACACGTGATGCTTAGCAAGCAGCTCCCAGGGGCCAAATTATATTGCGTTATTCAAAAGAGAACGTACTTAAGGTGTGCCTAAGTAGCTGACGTAAATCGCTTTACTCTAATTTTAAGGGTAACTTCTACGGGTCAGAAAAGTCATTAAAACTTGTTTACAAACTCCTTTTAAAGGACCCCGCTATAATTATATGGGATTTGGGTTTCAGCAGATTTGGCTGAATTTTTGATATTTTGTAGGTCTCATCATGCCAAACAAAAGTCTCCATGGGCACAAAGCTCGTTATTGAGTATTTTAAGAGATATCGGCCGTGAACGGTTTCGATTTTGAATAGAATTGCGAAAAAGTGAAAAATGCTGATTAATATTCAAAATATATCATCAAATATGTTTTTGCCAAATTGCTAACTAAACTCCGTTCCGTGTAAATGCAGTCTATGTTGCTCAAACCAATAGATTATTAGATCTGACTAAGAAACCGAAAGGCGCGCTCAGGGCCCTCGCGCCCATAAGTGCGATGTGTGCCACGCACACGGGCGGCATATCCGAGGGGCGGCAAATGGTCCCGATGTTTTATGTTTATATATCTCTTAAAATACTCAATAACGAGCTTTGTGCCCATGGAGACTTTTGTTTGGCATGATGAGACCTACAAAATATCAAAAATTCAGCCAAATCCGCTGAAACCCAAATCCCATATAATTATAGCGGGGTCCTTTGCGGGAGACACAAGCATTATAAAATTTATTTTTCGAAGATTACTTCTCAAAATGTGGTCTGGTCACACCTAACTCTCAACTACATATATATTTTAAGGAAACTGCATATAGTTTGAGGTTTCCTCATGGATTTTGATGAAACTTTGTAGGAATGTTCATTTAGGGTCAAAAGTGATAAATATGCAAACAAAAAAAATTATCGGTCACTTATACTTTCCGAGATATTTAACTTTAAAATTCTAAAAAGTGATAATTTTCCACTGCAAATGTATGCTTGTCACCGCTGATAAAAATATTTACCTTTAATTAGTTAATTTAAAAGATTCTTGAAGAATTTCTTAGAATGAAAAGGTGGAAATTTCCTTAATTTAAGCTATTACAATTCGTAATGAAACTTTGTGGGAATATGCCAAAAATCGTGGAGGGAAAATTTCAATTTTCGAACTTTCATAGTTAAACTCAAACCCATCTGTTCCAAGGAAACGTCAAATTTTATTTTCTTACTTGCTTCTCAACCTTTGAATAGTTAAAAAATTCCTATATATGTATTTAAAAAAATCGAGTGCAAAAAGGAAGCAATATAAAACTGAAATAAAATTCTTTTTTGAATAATTAACATTTAACCATGTTTCTTATGTAAAATAAACCACATATTAATTCACTACTATTTTATTTTCATACTGTTTTCTTGTGGAACCAATAGTTTTTGAAAATGTTGAAATTTGTGGACTATTTATAGCTTAGATATCCTCTTAAGAAACTTTTCACAAAACTTTCGGTCGAAATTCACTAAATTGTCGAAGTTGAGGTACACGAATATTTAAAATTTTAAACGAGTAGCCTAAAATTTACTTAAACTTGAACGTATTTTTTTAACAGTTTTCTTAACAAGTATGTAGATCGCATTATTGAAAGAAAACTATTGAAGTAAGCATTTGAATGTGTAAAATTCTAATTGGGCAGTAACTCGTGAGCAGTTACTAAATCCGAATCGGTCCGATTGAAATGTTGGATTAAATCTGTGGCCAATAATGATAACTCCAAAATTGAGGATGTTTTTTTATTACAAATAATTTAGCATCACTTCTTTTTGGCACACTCGTAATAAAGTTAGTAACCTTTCTATCAAATATAAAATTAATTATATATATTAAACTGTTCTTGCTGGGTAACAATTGAACTTTTAAACGCTTGTAAACAAAAATTTAATTTTAGAGTTATCATTAATCGACCAATGGTCACGGAAACAGTTCTATAAATTTTGTAAAAAGAATATCTTTAGCAAATATTTATTTATTTGGCGTACTTCTAGAATATTTTCCGTGTAAACCAGCACGCATTCGTGCTTTAAATTAATATAAAAGTTAATTGATTGCAAAAATGTATGCTTCTAGAATACCGAACGCTGAAATAATAATTAAACAGGATATTTAATTTTTTACTGCTCGATTACTTAATACTGCCGCTGTGGGATTAAATGGCTGTTCAAATTCTTTTTTATTGCTAGCAACATTTTACTGCCACAATTAAATTTATTACCGAAAAATTGCTTAAATAATCACTTCCCATATCCTTTTATGATCAGAACTCAAATATTTTTATGAACTATAATTTTGAGATTTTCTTCCTTAAATTTCACACCGTTGAAGTGTTATCCATCAACAAAAATATTGTAGGTGGTCCAATGAAATTTCTCAAAACTTCAACAAACTATATTTAGGAAACAAAAGATATTTGACAATTGTTTTCGAAATAAAATGCTAAACGTGCAAATTCGCTTCTTCTATAGGACGTCTTCTTTTTTAAAAATTATTATTATTAATATTATTTATGTAAATGCCTTCTTGTCTTATAAATGTCTTAGAACTCAATTGATTTTTATCTTGTAAAAGTTATAAATTGTTGGGAATAAAGTAAAAACTTATAATTTCCATAGAATCTCCGACATTTTTTTCAATCATTTTCATAATTCGGGGAAAAATAAATTTAAAGTGATCCCATTTTTGTGGTTTTTTCATATTTATGTTTTTCTATGAGCAAACAGTCTGGGACTAGCCCTAGCAATTAGTGAACCCAAAATCAAATACCGTAATGCCCTTACAGCCAAAATTCCTTCGTGTATCCACCTCCTAGAAACTGGACCATAAAAATCTTCTTAAAAATTAATTAACTGACATACAGGCGGTTGACTACAGAAAAGGGCAAGGGCAAAACCCAAGGAAAATTTAATTTGATTGGACACAGCCCCCCTGCTTAGGGTCGCTTGTTCAAGAATTCCTCACGACTCCGGTGGGAGTTGACGAAAAAACAGAAAAATCAAATCTGACGGCATAATGTAATCGATTCCTTAATATTCCCCTATGGAAGTGCAGGGACCAGGAGCAGGAGCAGGAGCGCCGAGTCGGGGCTCCTCAAGGAGCCATGGCGGAGTCTCGAAGGCTCGGAGCCGCGCAAAAACATTTCATAAGGCATAAAGTTGGTTGCGGAGGGGACGGGGCGGAGGCACAAAATGATAAAAGGGCAAATGCCCAGGTAATGAATGCTTAGATCCCTCCCTCTTGCGGTAAATTAACCGACTCTGATAAACATTTGAATATTTTAGCCTTTGCGTTTGTTTGGGTTTCGTGTATATTTTGCTCCCTTTCTTTCCCAAGGAAGAGGGGTGGAGGGGGTGGGATTGCTTGCACTGTATTTCAGATAAAACAGGCAGTTTTTTTAGGGGTTTTTGTGACGAATTCCGTTTATGCTAACCATTTTATTGGTCCCAAAAAGTTATTTTGTTGTGATTAAAGAAAACGATGAACATTTTACCAAACCGCAACATTTAGAATTATATCAGCCTACGGACAACCCTAGAAGTCCTTTTTAATGGTTATGATACTCCTAAAAATATTTCAAAACTACGAACAGGAAAAAAATAGAACATGAATATTTACTGAGACTTGAGAGGTTTACGAACAAAGGAGCTAGTTATTAGCCTTGTGGTAGCCCATCCAGCAGCTTAATAAAGATAAACCCACCTGTAATTATGCTGATGTAAGCATTCCCCTTGCTAGATAAACATCTTAACCGCGGACTTTTCTCGTGTTCTCTCATCCACGGGCAAGAAACGGCGCCAGCATATTTTTTCCTATTTGTTTTTTGGAGCAAAGTTATAAAAGATCAATACGACGCGACACAGCCTCCAGCTCCACTCGGTCTGCTGCAATATATGCGGGATGTAAAGCCGTGGAAGCCCGGGTGCGACTGCAGAACTTTATTTGTGGCACCAACTTACTTCTCGCGCAAGCCACGGTGGGTCCCTTTCGTCTTTTGGAATTTTCAAGAATCCCCTGGAATCGGACGATGGTGCCATGAGTGGGGTATTGCACATCGATCGAGATACCTTCGCTGTGGGAGATTTTACTTTCAAATTTATGCCATAAAACTACTGCTTCCAGCTGCTCTGATTTAAAGTAAAGTATCTTTTGGGCGAAAGAGCACACAATTTTGTTTTAAGCTTTTAAGGCCAATTGAACTAACATTGGAAATTAGGTGAATCTATCTTAAATAGCAGTCGAAGCTATTAAGTAAATTTGCAACAACAGGAATGTCACGATTTCTACAGATTTTTACGTTCTCTAGAATGTAGCCGAATTTTATACTTCAACTTGTTTATTGTTGGTTGCTATTGAGCTATAGTATGCCTATATTTTTTTTCCTCAATTATGTATATATAGATATGTAGAATCTTCTAGTTTGTGTTTTTGTATGAAATGCTATTTCATGTTATTTTATGCTTTAATGAAAGAGGATTAGCTTTTTCATTAAATCTTTATTGCTCATAACTGATTTCTGTTTAAGACGAAAAATAATAAGTATTTTATGAGTTCTCAAAATTCAAAACAGTTTAGATTTCAAATTTTGGGTTGACAAATGTTTATCAAACAGTTTCTAACAAAATCATTATTATTAAAGTTTGTGCCTCAATTACAAATGGATTTAACAGTCTCATTGCAAAGAATTTCAAATATTGTAGTCTTTCAAATATTGTGTAGCTTTGAAAAACACACAAATGGTGATAGCATTTTTGGCGGCTTGTGTTATGGAAACAACTAAAACTTGCCCATTTTTTTTTATTATTCTATTTTTCGTAAAATAAGTTGAAAACAACATAGACCTTGTGTGTTTCACAAGGTTCTCGTTCTCGTCTAACCTTTCAATAAGATAAACAGCTGCTGGCTTAGCTTGTAAACAAAAGGGCAGGCCGCCAATCAAATCGACTAGCCACTCTGTTTTGTGATTAATTAACGTCAAGCCCTGCCGCAATCAATAAGAGCTCAAGAAGGGCTCCTTTGGTGTATATTGGCACTTTCTTAAACAGAAGCCAATCTGTTGCTCGTTTTCAATTTGAAGGTACTTCGGGGTCGGGACCAATTCTAGGGTCTAGCGGCACTTGATCAGAACTTGTGCCCTAGTTGTCTGCTTGTTTTCCCCAAAAATTTCGAGATTCGACAACATGTTTTGCGGTGAAAGACATCCACTCCCTTTTCCCCGGAGGACGTTCCAAGGCACAGAAGCCGCCGATACGCTTCGAGCATTAATTTTTATGTACCAAAAATAACATTTTCGTGCTACCATGAAATTAGGTAAACTTTTCCGGGGGGAAGGTGAGAAATGGAAGGGCTCCAGATTCCAGAAGGAGCCCTCAGTCCTGTCGTTGCAAGCTTAATGAAAAGCAGTATGCCCTGAGAGAGTGGCGAGTTGTGACACGGCATATAAATGGCTTCAGGAAGGATTAACCTTCTGGTCCCGAGGGAATTAATGAATGGCCAAATTAATTACGTTGAGCGTTGACCAGCTCCAGCGATTGGGCTTATGACGGATCAGCGGGGTTAAGTAATCTTTCTATGGTTTGGAGACTTCGGGTCCAGAAATTTAGGGGATTTATGGTGGTTTTGGGGGACAGAATTTCGGATATAGTCCCATAAATTACTTGGACTATTGTCATATATTTACTTAATATGCCAGGGAATAGTTGTCCTGGAATAGATAAGGATCAGGAGTTAAAGGTCACACTATCAACAAACGTCTCCTAGTAGGGGTAAAATGAGCTAAGCACAATTAAAAATATACGATTTTCGCCATACTGCGACTTTTTCCTTTAAATTTTAAATTAATTATATCACGTCCTACACATAGGATAAGACTTTATTAAGGCAACAAATTATCACAATAATAGGGGCACTATTTTAATTATAGTATTTAATTGAAAAACGCGAATTTTAAATCAATATTTCTATACCTAGTTAAGTTTTAAAAATGGTAATTGAAGTAAAAGCGCACCCTAAATTATTTCTCACTAGATTATAGTGAATCTCAACTAGAGTTGGTATCCTACGTAGATCTGCAGTTCAAAATCTAGTGAAAAGCGAATCACTAGAATTCTATTGTAATCATTTAATAGTAGCTCTAGTAAAATCGGTTCAGTGACTCTTGTATATTATAATTTTCATTTTAAAAGTAGTACACAGAAAATCCTCCTATACCACGGCTATAGATAGGTCCCTTAAAAATAGTGTGCTGCGAAAAATCGCGTTATATGAGACCCAAAATAAGTACAATTTTTATTAATTTAATAATTGTGTGAAGATAAATGTCGAGTATTTCTCAATTTTATTTAATTTTTGCATGTATGCATACAAATGGATTGAGTGCCCGTAGTGTGTAATTCAAATTTCTAGATGCATATACATACGTGAAATAAATATATACTTATATTATAGAAAGGTTTTCACAAATTTCTGATGATGACAAGAGCGAAATCGTGCTGTAGATATGCTACGCAATAATTTTCCTGAAAAGGACATCGGATCAGGAGTTAGAGGGTAGGTCACACTATCAATGAACGCCGCTCTAAGCTGCCTCGAGAGGAGATCTCTTTAACAAGCAAACTCATCCCTGACGAGGATATTTGCTGCAAAGCAACTGCAAACGACTCTCAGCATAGTTCAAAAGTTTTCAGCTCAGTCTCAACAGTCTCAACAGCTGTCGGAAACGAGTTTCATCCGAAGGGCTGGCAGGATGAAGGGTGAGATGGGAATGAAATTGCACCTTAGCCACCGGGCATACACAAGGGGGGGACACATGCTGATCCCTGAGGAGTGAAAAGTTTATCACTCGTAGGACACGTCCAAAGGGCGCGTAATCGCAAAAGATGTACGTGAGTCCCGGGGGGACGAGGGAGGGCCAGGAACAGGGGGATAATCGACACCCGGGACTCAATTAGAAGGGGATAAAATAAGGTCTGAAAAGCTTTTGCGTGTTTTCACCCCCGCCCCTGCCCGCGGAGACTAAAAGTAATCGCCTCGAAACAACCAATTAGGCACTCCTAAAAAACACGTTGACCCCCGTTCCCGGCCCTCTCCAAGCCTGGATTTCGGGCAGGATTTCAAAGGGACCCTGGGACTAATTTCTTCCAGAGGAGTCCCGACACCGAGACGTAATTATCTGAACGCACCGGATTAATGTGGGTTAACTCGAGGCCCCACGGACTCCAGTGACGGAGGACTGCTCCATTTCGGAATGTGGTTGCTTTGTAAGCAAAAGCTAAAGTGCAAATTGCGATGCAATCTCCCCGGCCGGGGCTATTGTAATTCCAGGGAGAGGCTCCGGCTGGGGGAAGGAAGGTCTTCTCCTCGGTGATTCTCAAGAGTTATGGAGGGCCCCATTATTCCCTTTTTGCACGGCATCCCACGGATGTGGGTGTATTCTTATTACAGAGACACACATTAGATGGGCCTGGATAGGCACTGACATGCTCATGACAAAAATATTACCAGAAAACTTTGTCGAACTCAAGAAGCAGCCATAAAAATGTGGACAAAAATAAACTGCAGGTGCCATCCTTAACCAAGACGGGGGTATGTTTGCACTGGAAAAGCGACTTTACGAAATATTAAATATAAGACGTCATTGGATGAGCTGGGTTTTGGGTGGGCGGTACAAGGGAATGCGTCTTAACTTAGTTCCGACAAATGTAAAATATAAAATTCTTTTGAAAAATCCTTAAAATCTCTAAAGCTCGGAAGGACAATAGTCTACTTAAGAAGCGGATTCAGACGCATTTTAGACAGATTTGAGTGATTTAGGTATCAAATAAAAAGGGCACAATCCACAGAATTCAAAAGATGAAACAGAAAAGGTTCTATTTAATAAAATCGACCTTTATTTAGGTAATATGTGGAAATTTTTGAAAAATCGCTTTAAAATTCACTATATTTTTGAACACTTTTCGGGTTTTTTTATGGCTATAAATGCATTTCTGAGAAAGGACAAATTGCTTAAGTAGTCTTAACTTTGGATTTTCTGGATCCTGAATCTTAAATTTGGGATCTCGAAAATAGCTAAAAATAATTTTGTTGACTATTGTATGAGAGTTGTCCAAGCCATACATGATAAAACATTTCTATTTAGCTATTTCTTAATATAAAATCGTCTCAACTATATTTGATCAATATAATGACTTTGTTAAGGGAATGATTTTTTTATTACTTAACCCTTTGATGACCAGTAGTGACGTATTGTCAAAATTCTGGCATTAACCCACATACGATACCATCTGTTGATGAACTTTAAAGCACCTTTTTGTGTTCGTTGAACCGGAAAATTTATGGTAATTAAACGAAAATTACACTACCCAGTGGCATTTGCATACCAAAGACGACACAAAATGCACCGGCCCCACTTTTAACCAATTTTGCATGCACGTAATTTCGGTGCAATGTAAACCTTCATTGCTTCATTACAATGGAGTTGGACCGGAGGTGGACCGAAGAAGGCCCATGTGGCCTCCACCTTAGTTCGAGTTTTCATGATGGAGCAAATGTGCCAGAAAACAATTAAAAATCGTTAAAAGCTAAGTGCTCAAGTGCCACTAAGAAGCGCTCTTGGATTTTCGAAATCCTTGCGCCCAGTGGGGTGGGCCCGGAAAAGGCGCGGGTTTTTGCTCATTACCCGTCGAGAGGAGGCCCAGTTTCGCAGATTCCAAAATCCAGGTAAACTGGGTGCGAATTGAAAGCGAGGGCGGGGCCGCACCCCCGCAATTTCGTTTGTTATTTATTTTGGACGGATGCACGTGTACACGTTCATTTGCTAGGGAATTATAAAGGCTTAGTAAACAAATTACTCCCCGAAGGGCGCACGAGTGGGTCTCCCCGTGTCATCGCAGGCTCACTATGATACAATGTGTCGCTCCTGTGGGATTAAATGCGGCTCGGATTCAATTGCACCTCTACTGGTCCAATTACCTCGGAGGCTGCGGCGGCGGAGTTCTGTTTGCTATTGTGGCCCCATTCACCTCAAAGGAGGCCGGCTGAATTGATTAATTTCGCGGAAAGCAGCCGCAGTTATAAGGTGAAAAGTTTCCCCGAGCCCGCGGATGAGAGGCGGAAGATGAAATAAATCAACTTCAGCAATTCCATCAGGGCATTTGGGCGGGTTCAGGAGCAGGCGCTCCGCCCTACTGTCGGGGCGAAAGTTCCTAATTAGCATTTTGAATATTGGATGTAACAGCATCTATCGGCAGGATAATTTACGGGGCATTACTAATGCAGAGGGATCAGGCCAAAAGGTGTCGTTCTGAATTTTAAATGAGCCCAGTTGCCACCTTGATAACAGAGATAAACGGAGGATATCGATCGGGGCTCCGCTTTGGGGCTCCTCATTCATTTATTAAAAAAGGCAGCGGCGCAGGACGGTCTGCTGAAGCTAGAGCTTCGTTAAGAAATAACAACTTAGATTTTTTTGTACTTACTTTTAAATATAATAGCTTCTAAAAATCTTAAACAAAAAGGAAATTATATTTGGGCTGCTCAGTTTCTTTTTTGATGCGTCCACTAATCAAAGTAGTTCTAAATGAAAGTAATGTGCAACTTTTACCAAAAAATTGTATGATAAGTTGTAGAAAAAGGACGGAGAAACTCGTTGACGACCTTAGCTGACCTTGGATTTCGAGTAACTTTTCTTTTTCTATCTTTCCTTCATCTAACATAGTTTTTAATAACAAGCTATTTTGTTTGAAAAAAACAAAAGAAAAAAGAATACCTTGTATCTTTTAAGACGTATGGTTTAGAACTACATAATTTATTTACATGACTGCGATAAAAGGAATATATTTTTTAAGTTTCATCCGTTGTTTTATTATTAATTAAAAAGGCTTGATTTCGTCGATTGTTAGTAAATAGCATTATTATGCATTTATTTGTAATGTTCGCCAAAGGTAAATTAAATATGCAATGTATTAAATCTCGCCACTCAACTGAATATAACTGGAACTCAAAATTAAGTTTGTTTGTAATAGAATACATATTATGAATTTCTCAAAAAGTATTATAGAAGAACTGAACCAACACTATAATAGTTTTCCTGCAAAATTTAGGTAGAATTTCAGAATTTCAATTTTGGAGTTATGCCTAACTGAGAAGGGTACGAAACTGGATAAATATATTTTAAATCCTAACTATTGGAAAGTAAGGCAGTTAGTTTTAATACTATCCCTTTAAACTTTCTAATTTAAACAATCTCTCAGAAAAACGACTGATAGACAGAGGGACGCGAAATTGATCCTCAAATATTTAAGTTTTTCCTTTCTGAGAAATTTTAGAAATATTAATAGGTATAAAAACAGAATATGAGATGAGATTAACCATTTTAATCGAAATCCGTAAGTTTTCACTCATCTCAACTCAAGCCATTAATGTTTTAACTGGGCTATTCCGATGTTTTATAGCCAGATATAATCTTTAAATGGAAAAATCTTGGTACGATTCAAAAGTAAAGACAATTTTCTTATACTAGCGCAATGCTTTAGCATTCATTGCCTTTTAATAGAAAAGAGGGATAAAAGTGGGATTTGATTATTACATAAAATTGAAGTGACACCGTAACAGCAGTGTCCGTGACCGATTTCTGGTTACAAAAAACCATTGGGGCATGTAGAAATAAAATAGAGCCTGTTCAGAAGACCACAGCCCAAGCAACCTCCGAAAACGTAATAAAACCGAAATATCTTTTTCAGCGAAGACTTTTTATTACTGCCAACTGGCCAAAAGACCATTGTTGCGAGTTCAATTAGTGCAAAAATTGCTAGTTGGGGAGATCAGGTGAAACATTCCGCGGGGAATAGCGAGTTCTTTGGAGCTCCACGCGAATGCCTGATCGAGCTCCCAAGAGCAGCCCCGCTAGAATTGAGATTCCTCCCGGTGGATGCTGGCTCCATTGAAATCCACTGGAGCCGAATATTAAATAGAAGCAATTGCGCAATTGATTTCCTGTCGCAGTCACCATCACGCGACTCTTCCACACGCTCCGGCGATTATCACTTTAATTCGAGCCGCGGG
The DNA here is from genome assembly GCA_963920795.1 of Eutolmus rufibarbis. NCBI lineage: Eukaryota > Metazoa > Arthropoda > Insecta > Diptera > Asilidae > Eutolmus > Eutolmus rufibarbis. The sequence continues at coordinate 44,953,673 of OY987206.1, forward strand.
AAGGGAATTGATTTTATTGTGCTAGTGCAAACATGCACCGCCAGATGGAGGTGTGCATTCCCAATTATTTTGCATGTGGAAGCGGTTGCAGCAAAACAAAAGTGAACTGCACCAAGGTCTCCTGAGGATGCTGCTGTCGCTGGAGTTGGGTGGGGACGACCCTTCAAGGGCCCCCTTTTGTACTTCTTCAGATCTTAAAGTCTCCCGGAAGCGACGCTTCCACGAATTGAACGTAGCATTTTAGGGCTGAGCCGCTCGCGAAATCCACCCGAAGAACAGAGGAGGAAGCGATTTCCTTGTGGAGCACAAGTTCCCGATGAGAAATCCTCCAGGCTTCAGACAAAGTGATCATTTGCCTGTGAAAGCTGCTTGTTCCAGAGATTTCACGGAGCTGCTACTTCACTCGGAGTCTGGGTGGGGCCTTAGGCTTTATGGTTTTATCTGTTCACAAAATTCGCGAAGATTCAAATAAAACAAAAAAATATTTCATAACGCTTTGCATTTACCGAGAAAGTTCGTTAGCAATTAAATTCTCAGCGAAACGTGCGTCAGCTACATTTCAGAACTTCGCAATTTTCCCTAACGAATAGAATACTTTAAGTACTTTAACTAATTCAATAACTTGAATCGTTTAAGTCATTGCTGTGACTTGTGGAAGTTCGAAAGGGAAATATTTAATCATATCCTTAAAAAACTTTGTATAAGTAGTTCATGTCTAATCTTTATTAAATACTTCTAGTTATGAAGTCAAGAAATAGAAAAACTTGATTTTTGGTCTTTATCTCTAGTTTTAAGAAGTGTGGTACCTAGCAATAAAACCTTCACTAAAATTAAATTAGCAAAAAATAAATAGAACTGTTGTTTTTTCTATTTAAAATTAATTAATTGATACTGGAATGAAAATTAAATGTAATAGGTTTTAAAGTTTCATTCAGACTGTTTCATTTAAATGGGTCAAAACTGGTTCAATTAATGTTTGTTTGAGATACATATGTACATATGATAAATATGTAGGTACATATTTAAAAACTTTTGAATGAAGTCGTTAGAATGAGACGACCCTCTCTAAATCTGCCACAGATGAAATTATTAATCTCGAATGTTATTCTTTTTGATTGGTGAAAAAAACATTATTCCACTTAAGATCTAGTTATTCTTTCAATTCTCATTTGACGGCGGAAGTGATCTATTCAGCTTTTGTTCGATTCACAAAAGATCGGACAAACAGTCTGAATCGTTAGGAAATGGCTAATCGGAAAGTTCTTATAATTCCCCATTTAGCTTATCCCTGGATTCCCTCCATGTCCGCCAAACTCCCGAATCGGTGATTCGATTTTAAGCCCTATTAAATCGCTTAACCTTCCGGGCTCTGGAGTGCGAACCCATTTCGCTGTGTCGCAACTATTTTTGGCAAAGTCAAGATTTAATTACCAGAAGCTGATCCTAAACGACAGTAACTTTGAGGCGGGCCACCGGGGGTAATTTGGCCCCCCGCTCGTTTCTCAGCGCAAGTTCCCTTGAATCGATTTAACGCCGGGCCTCATCTTCGTCGCGTTGGTCCCACCCAAAAATTATACATCAACCATTTTCCAACTATTCGCCACATTTTAGGGCGCGCGGGGGCGGGTCTCGGGTGCCGCAAGAATTTGGGGCTCAATGGCTTCGTTGGCACTCGAGCGCTTTGTTACCTGATTAAGCGCTCCTTAAGGCAATCTGGCGGTGTACTCAAGAGATAACAAGAGCCGCCGGTGAGGTTAGTGGGGCGAGCGGGGCTGGGATCAGTTTGGGGCTCTGCCCCGCCGTGTGGCCCCGTGCATAGATTTATGCTTCGATGGGGCTCAGTTCGCGCGTGCAAAACCCCCAGGTCGCCCTCCCGCGCCTCGGGGGTGACATGGGGCTTTTATCTATAATTACCGTGGTTAGGAGTCGAGTGGTGCAATTAGGTCGTAAAAGTCGGGCTCCTCGGTGCACCCGGGGGCAAGAAGCAGTTCATCTGCAAAATCGAAAACACTTCTGCAAGTGAGTGGGGTCGTAAAAATGTTGAAAAAAGGGAGGTATTCTGGAGCGAATGTTTCTTTTTCAGGACGTTATTCTGGATGAACCTATCGCTCTATCCAGAAAAGTTTACATTTTTAATGCTCGGCACCTTAAAAAGGGAAAAAACCCAACAGTTATAAATGTACCATACGCGCACTCTTTTGTAACTTTTTTAACTTTTAAGAATGTAGGAGCTTACTGGAAAATTTAAAACTTAGTAGAAAGCTAGAAAGCAAAAGATTTAGTCAGATTTCTACCGAGAAAAACTATATCTATGATAGATAGAAATAATAGTCGATAAAATGCTAGTCGTATATTGCAAAAGGTTCTACAACATCTACAACGTCTTGAATAATCATCCGACGAATTCATTTAAAAGAGACACAGAATAAAAAATTAACAAAAATAACGGAAAACTTTGATTGCGATTGAAGGAACTTTCCAATTTATAAGAACATTGATTAAAAATATATGAAATTTCATAAAATTTACATATTTATTAAATTTGTTTAAACAACTTGAATTCAGGTTTTCAATACATCACATATATTTAGGTTTTGGTTTTCAGTGAGATATAAGCAGAGATGCTTTTTTCTATTTTAAAAATATGTACATTCAGTGATCATGTGGAACAGTAATTTTGTTACAATAGTGGCACTGAAGGTGTTATTTATTTTAAATACTTTGGAATCAACAATCACACTATCATTTATTATATTACTTAATAACCGGATTTGATCCATAATATTGTATGAATTGATAGTCATTTTTAGTATAAAATATTTTTGAATTCCATCTTGTATGTAGCTTTAGCTCAGTTTATATCATTACAACAGTTAACAAAAATACGTATAATAACATCCGACGATATTACTATCAAAATTTCATAATAACCACCTTAGTTTTGTAACTACCGAGAAATTCATGAAAAAAGGACAAATTTTAAAGGTTTAAGAAGCTAAACAAATGAATTAAAAATTAATCAAAAAACCCATCTGCCTTCAATGATTTAATAAATAACGACATAATTAGAGTTACTGTTGAACCAAACCTACATTTTATATGGTAAACAAATTTACTTCCTCTAACTTCAGGACTCACCACTTATTTTAATTATTATGTTCCTCATTCAATTAACAAAGAATGTTTTTATAATTTTAAGAAAAGTAATCCTCTCAAAAAGCTCTTTCAGTTGATATCGCACATGAGTGAGTTTACTTATTCTGTTTTTTATATTTTTACAAAATGGCGCCTAGTATCCTCATTTTTAGATTTTTTGAAAAAATATGTGGCCTATCACACTCGCGACAATATGAAATATCGTTTGATACCTCATTTATATAAATCTGTTCAGACACTTCGGCTCTGTGTAGAAATAAACTTACAAAATTACTTAGAACTTCAAAAACAATACCCTTACTTGCGAAATTCGTTAAAGCGTAGTATGACCACACAAAATTTTATTTGATGTCAATAGGTGGCGCTGCTGTTTTTTTTTTTCAAATTATGTCGTTATATGAATTAATCGGCATTGGAGTGCCTACTCTCACTTGACTATTTTTTGTTTTAACGCTGTACAGAGATTTAATATTTAATACTCTACATTTTGATTGAACCCATTGTCGCTGCTGTCCGCTGAAGCCCACCGAGCCCCGCGGAGTCACCCAGCCGCCTCGTGCTGGACGGGGAATGCAAATAGAAAACTTTAGCTAGCCCTGGGTAAACAGTGGGCGCAAAAAAAGGCGATGTTTACAAAACGTTCGGTACAAAAATAAATACCACCGGAGCGCTAGAGAATCTCAGGCAGCCGCGCCGAGCCGCCTCAGCCCCACTCGGCGCGGCGTGGGGCACGGTGCACGGGAGGGGCTCTGGGGGAGGGCCGTGCGCTGGCCGGGCCATTGATAAAATCATAAAAGTGTGTGTAATAAATAACATAAACCAGTTCACCTACCTGCCTCTGGATGGGACCTCTAACCCTTCGGGGGGCTCCTCACTGGGCCATTTTAATTACTCTACAGCCTGCGAAATTGCCCGTCGCTCCGCTGATTAGGCAGCTCGCCACTCCCGCACAATTCGAGCGCACCTTGGGCTAGGGCTAGATTCACGGGGCGTCGGACTGTTCGGAGGGGCTCCGGGTCTCGTACTCCCTTTCGGGGACTCGGGGGTGGGTTCTTTTAGGTCTTATCCACTCCGGCACCGTTTTAATTGAACTTATCGCATTTATCACATCGACACGTTTCTGGGGAGCTAGGAACTGCGAATTATCTAAAAGCCGTGACAGACAGCCGCCGTCGTCGCCGCCGCCGACGAGGAGGAGCTATGGGGCGCCTGAAGAGACTTCATCAGAAGGACGAAAGAGAGGAAGACTCTGTGAATGGGGTGGCTGCTGTACCACCAAAAATCAAAGCTAACTGAAGGGTCGTGGGTGCAAACATTTTTCTTAAAATCAGGATTAAGCCGCAACAATTACTAGGACGGGAAAGAGGTTAGATTTTTGATAGTACAGCAGCGTCTGAGGAGGTCTAAATAAAAAAAAAAAACACGTGATAGAAACCTAAGTAGGTCTTACGCGCACCAAACAACCACTTAATTATCATCTTCAACACTAAAATTTGCGCGTAACTGGTTTAGTCGCACTAAAAACAATTTCATTATAAATAAATAAATCTAAGCAGAATTACTAAGCGGCTACAACGAGACGAGCAATTTCAAACAACACCCGAATTCATGTCGCGCGAATCTCCTTCTAGCTGGACCCAAAAAGATTAAATCTTAGACGTAACTCTAAGAGAAAACTGCGAAAACTTTACAGAAAATGTTGCGCCGTACCGAGCCTGCGTCCTTCAAACGTCCCGAAGGATTCGGATGAATGAAAGAGAAAAACCACCTACAACATTATCTCTTGAAAGTAGTACTTCTATTCCCCAACTTGCACAGGCTTGTTGTGGAGCAGGAAAAAAAAAATTTTTTTTTCTAGGCTCAATAAATCGTATTACCTAAAATTTGCTGCTTTTTCCCATGTGACACAAAGCAGATGCTGCACGAGACAGAGCAAAATTAACAAACTTTTACCCTCGCAAAAAAGTGCACTGGTGGCAAACAAATCTCACACCGAGGAAAAATCGGCTGGATAATGCTTCCGGCCACGACTCCCGGAACTGTACGCCAGCGAACGCAGCGCACAAGATACAGTGACAAACTGAAGGAAAAGTCGGCTCTCGGAGTCTCGGGACAGGTCGCCCTCCGTAGCGCTCCGCACGTAGCAGAGGAGCTTTTCAGCAGCCCCCTCATTCTAATTCATTTTGGGGAGCTTTTTTAGAACACTTGCGGTTCTTTTCCAATCCACCTAACCCCCCCGCGATAGTGCTACCAAATCGGATCAACCTCACCTGGAGCGCCAGTGGGTTACACGTGCTAAAGATTACCGAGCACATTTTCGCGGTTTATCGATTCTGCTCCAAAAGCATTGATAACGCTGCGGATCCGATTGAACCCGACCAACCTTTTTGCGTAATTGCACATTATTCAGCATTCAGAGGCGTTTTGCGACATTTGCCCCGAGCAAATTGATAGAACCAGCTCCAAAGTTCCCATTACAAAAAGTAGCAATCCCCAGCAAACCCGCGGTATCTGCCGATTCATTCAATTTTGTTATTGATTCTGCGCCACCACCTCACTGGTTCAGTTGCCGCTTTGCGTCACTGACGACTGTCGACTCTTCAATCGAAATCGGTTTTAACTATGACTTAATTTGATCTTTGATCCTCCGCCAATATCGGCGACGATTGTTACTTGTTTACTTATAGAAAACTGGTTAAGATTTCACGTCATAGGTTTCATGACGAGGAAGAATTTTATTTTAAGCTCAGAAAGCTCAAATTTATGATAATCTCTATCTTTCAATTGTTTATTTATATTGCAGTCGAATTTTGGAACATAACGTTTAAAAAATCAGCACCCAATCACGACTTGCTTCATGTGTCGAAGATTTCTAATAAATAAGACCTTAACAATAACACAGATGTGGAAAATTCTTCGCTCGAACATCTAATAGGCTAAGTTATTGAATTGAATTTATTTTCTGTAGATCATGAATTTGAAAATGTTCCATTATATTACGTTTTCGATAAAATTTATCAAAAAAAGAGTAAAGGGTTATCGAACGAATTTGAAACATAACTAATAAAAGATTAGATTCATAACTATCTCTATAAAATCAGTTGCTTTGATATGATGTATTCAAATTTGATTAGGAAATAAATAAACTGGGGACATAAGGAGGATTCCTAAACAAATCTTGATAGACTTTACAAAAAAGTGATCCATATAGAGAGAAAAACTATTAAATATGTAGAACAATGTATTTAAATAAAACCTCCCTAAATATTCACTACTTTGAATATTTTCAGATATAAATCAAGCAAAACTAAATTCTCAAAAGGATTTAAGCGGACCCTTCAATCAAAACTATTTAAAAGTTCATTAGTTCAATACGTTTATAAGTCATTAAGGATTTCAAGAAAAATTTCTCATCAATAGAATATTTTTGAAAATTTGTTAGAAATCAATGGGTTATCGTAGGATTTTGTAAATATACTTCACCCAAAACCTTTAGCCAATATACATATATCAAAATACGAGATGTTTAACCTCTTCAGGGATACTGACACATACATTACATATGTATTTACTAGATTATATTTCAACAATAGAACGAAAAGGTTTTTAGTAAGGCAGTGCCAATAATAATTTTATTCTACTTGAAATTAACTGCTTTAAAAACATTTCAAAGTTGCCTCTATTGTCGTAAGGTTTCGTAAATCTTTGATAAATAAATTACCAAGTGTGTAATATTTAATCAGTTTTAATAATTTTATTTTACAAACTTAATTTGTAAAGTTAACGTTTTTATTTGTTTAATAATAGTTTACTTTATTTCTTTAGCTAAATGTGCTAACTTTTTTTTTTGTATATACATACTAATTTTTTTTCAATTTCTTCTTACGTGAATAGCCGTCGATAAAAATTAATTGTACAAGTAATCAAATAAAACTTGAAACCATTTTTCCATCTTTAAAAAATTCGTCCCTGAAAAGGTTAATACTTTCTTAAATATTTCGTAAAATTGAGTTTCTTTATAAAACGATTATTTTATACAATAGCATAGTTAATAAAGTTCATGACGTGCATGAAAATTTGTAGAAAGACGAAAAACGAATTTTATATATCTATTGTAGATAGGTACTCAAGATTTCATAAATTTTTAAAAATGCCAATTTTAACAAAGAATACAATTTTTAAAAGAAATGTTTTATATTTAGAACCGTATAATTTTTACTTTATTCAGTTGAACTAAGATTTTGAAATTTGGAATTTATGAGTTAATTTTTGGTACCTCTGCTTCGAGGACATTTAAAGAAATGGAAAGAAATGAACCTTAACGCATAGATCATCGTGAGTCCCAGAACTCGCATAATTTTTTGTGTAAAAATTGTTATCTGAATTCCAAATAATGATAGACTGTTCAACAAAACTTCTTTCGTATATAATAGCATTATTTTTACCTGTTTATAAAGTATGCCCTTCCAACTGAATCCAGAAGAGCGTCAGCATAACAATGATTAACAAAAAGGATCCAAACAGTGCTAATTTAAAACTAATGAAGCTTCAGAAAGCATCTTTTGAGGTTCCTCAGTCGAATTTTGGAATAATCTAAAATTTAATGAAAATATTAAGGGAATTAGGAATAGAAAAATCGTGTTACTCAAAGAATCATGATGTAACATGTCTTCTGACTACGTAAAATTTTACGTTATCCCAAGAAAATAAATCTGGTGCATAAGCCGCTGTCTTAATTTCTTCTTGAAGGCAGTAGGCCACTAACTTTCCTCGAACCGTTTGCTTAAACCATCCTGAAATTGAAACTGCCTTAAAATCGCTGCAGAAAGGCCCAAAACTGGCTTTTACTTTTGGTGGAAGCCGCAGGGTATTGATTGCTTGGAGTGACCTCCTTTGGGGAGCAGACCGCCAGCCGTTCAGCGGCGAACAGCGGGCGGTCGGGGCAGTTCCGAAACTAGTCCACGCCACAAGTTCTGTAATAGCATGCAAATTGGATTATCACCTATCGATCGGGGGCGCATTTTTTGGGGCTTCGGCACACGCTGCTCGGGGTAATTCCTCCTGTAAATTGGATTGCGTTTTTGTTGCTCCTGGCCGCCTTATGCAACTCAAACAAAATCTTCCAACTGCGTCCGAGTTGTTGGCTGTTTTACTCGAAAGCGTTCGGCGGGGTGCGAAGGGCTGCTTCGCCCTTTGACCTGAGGGAGTTCTTCGAGGGTTTCCGAAAGCGGTAATGAACTTATGCTTGGTTTGGCGTGGGTGGCGCGGGGGCTCCTCATGACTTATGGCTCTGATCGGTTTTCTGGAAATGCGTTCTAAGTAAACCCAGCATCGATTACTTCGGCTGGCTGCCCTCAGGGGAACCGATGGTACGGTGGCGTTGCTTTGATTTAGTCAGGAACTTTCTTTGCAACTTCCCCGACTTGGGCGTTTTGCTATTTAAACAACTTGGCTGCTTTACAAAAGGCGGATCTTACGCAACCTACTTAACTCCGCTAACTTTTTCTTCTTCCTACAAATAAACGAGTTGCCTCGTAAATAATTTTAACTTTTGCACTCCAAAGAAATCGTTATCACTGTTGAATTAAAACTATTCTGGGATTCTAAAGATAAAAATGATACCGAACTTTAGGAATTTTTAAAGTTTTTAAAACCAATATGATGAAATTTACTTTTCTTATATTTAAGCGCAAAAGTTTATTCTTTTAATAGTTTGAGATCAAAATAGCATCTGCTTTTTTAACGAAAACTTTGCATCACGTTGTTACGACATATTTGTTTCTGCAATCCCGTTTTCTACATATAACTTCGATGTCTTACAAAATATTTATTTGTTTCTACGATTCTTTCTTCTTCTTTTCTGCAGTTTTAGTGATTTTAGGGAAAGATAAAAGCAATCGAAAATGTAGAAACGCAAGAACAAAGTTCTCTTGTGGATGGGTTTCCAGTACAAATTGAAAAATTGACTAGAATTTGAATAGAAAAGCCTAACAGCCAAAAATATTTTTATTTATAATCAGTGCAGTAAATTATTAGTTTGACAATTTAGTGATAGTGAATCTTCATAACTTTTTCTGGAAAAGTTCTAGTAAACTTTGAGACTTAGGTTTTATGATCTACTTCAGCATAACTTTTTCTTATATGCAATAAATCCGGCTGTTCTAGGAAACTTACCTGGTGAATTCAGAAAACGGGCTTCTTTGATATCTTGGAATGACCTATACATAATCCTTCATCGGAAATTCTTGGTTTCAAACTCTTGTGACATGTTGTAGGTTCAATTAAAGGATATTAGGACTATAAGGAAAGAGATGAGGATTAAGAAAAGTTGACCAAATACTTAAACTTTATATACTTGACTGTATCCAATCGTCGCGTCGTCGAATTTTGAATTATTTTGCGCGATCTGAAATTAGGTAGTAAAATATCACCTGGGGAAAATGAAACAACATTGAATGTTTACAATAAAAAAGATAAAACAATTTTAATCTCTTTCGTTTGATATTACAGTCGTCGACACTTTTACAGGATTCATGTATAAATATAAAATAGATTTACTGCGGAAAAAGTAAGAAGGGTTCATACTGAAAAAGGGGCAAATTTGAAAAAAAATATCAGAATAATCTCACTCTCGTGATGTAAATCAATCAAATAAACAAACTGAATCCCAAGGTCATCGGAGTGGGCTAAAACTAAAAAACAAAATATTTGTACAAAATAAAATATAGAAAAAAAAAAAACTACTACTCGTCAAGTCCTGGCGGTAACTAAGGGCTAACCGGTCAAGGTATAAAGTCTCTCATACGTTCAATATTTTAACAAATTCGGTCGTCTTTTTGACGTTATTCTGCCGCTGAGTAAACAAGTGACTGTCGTACTTAATATACTAAAAATAGTTGCTCGGTCCTCCTCCTTCTGCTCCTCGCTTGAGTGGGTGCCCGGCCAGCGTGGGCGGGCTAAAGTAAGGATATATCCGATTTTTTTGTTTTTTTATTTTGTTCTTTTTTACACCTACAACTAACTTGGATGTGTACACGTCGTATAAAAATGCCCTTAGCCTAGAGAACTGAGATTTCATTTTTTTACACGCTAGCTAGAGCGTCTTTCGCGGGGGAGGGCGAACTTGTTACACTTACGGGGGTACGTACTTGCCTAGTAAACAATAAAAAATTCGTTTCCACTTTGCATAGTATGAGTTATGGTACATCGAGAAGCGATTGCTTGTGCGCTTTAACGTCGCCGCCAAACCTCTTCCGTTGCTGCCTTTCTGTTTTCCGGGGGGGCCCGCCTGGTGCCGCTCGCTCGAGGGCCGGACGCAAGCGAAGGGACTTCGGCCCTTAGGTGAAGCTACTCTTTTAGAGATTCTTTCTACTACGTATTGTTTCTATTTTTTTTTTTTTGGTGTGCACGGTTACTTCGTATTTATTTTATGCGGGTCAACAGTCAGCGAAGCGCCTCCCCGCGCTTGAGTCCGGCCCTTCAGGCCCTAAATGGGCGCGAACGCCACTTTCTATCACTTTATCCGCTGGTGGTCGGGGGTGCTCTTCAAGATGTCCGGCTGGCCGCCATGCGACGAGCTCATCGTGTTCTGGTGACTCCCGCTCCCACTGTAGTGGGAGGAGTTCAACGTATGCGAGTGTTGCGAGTTCAGCGTGTGGGTGGCATGCGAGTTGAGGGTGTTGTGAGCAGTTGTCGTTGCGTTGGTCGAAGCCCCGCCGCTGGCCCCCCCGTGGGTGGGCCGGGACCTTATGCTGCGGTGAGATCCGTTCCGGGTCAAAGTATTCATCTGTGGGGTCCCGGGCAGGGTGTGACCCAAGGCGTTCATGTAGTCCGCGATCAAGAGGGTGATCTCAAGAATTTTTGGTTTGCTCATAGCAAAGAGCAGCTTCTGTTCGTTGCTGCCTGTTGCCAAGCTATCCTCTGATCCGACTACGAGCATAAAATCATCCTGGCATCCTCCGAACGTCATGACCGACGTGTAAGGATACCGAGCCACTGGGGCCATAGACGACAGTTCTAAGACATTTAGAGCGTCTTCAGAAACTGCCAGCCATGCCATAGCCTGATCAGAATGCCTAGGCTTCGCCTGGAACAGAGCAGCACCGAAGTAGGGCCACTTCCGACAGCAGGTCAGGTAAATCCGGACACAATCTATCGTAGATCGGCCTTTTAGTAGAAGCCATTTCGAAACAAGCACCTCCTGGAGCTCCTTCAGCTGCTCTGGACTGAGTGCATCTCTGTACCTGTAAGGATAAAACTTGTCCAGAGCATGCAGGGATGCAGTCATATTCCCAGATCCTCGGGACTTCTCCGCGTTGTAGTCCCCCATGTCGATTTGGGACATTAGCGAGGCTAATTCTAAAGCCAGGTCCCTGGAGAGCGGGAAGCGACCCTGGACGATTTGCTGGTTCGTTTGGTAGCACAGCAGAAGCTTCTCCTTGTCAGTCTCGAATTTTGAGGAGTGCTTCCAGTAGAGCCTGTTCTTGTAGGTCAGCTGGATGACGCGCGAGTTCTCGAATTTGCCAGATCCCTTCTCCCGCAGGGCGGTTTCCCATTTGGAGATCACGTCACAGAGTTTGGCCTGAGGGTCCAAGTAGTGCTCCAAGTCCTTTTCAATGGGATCATCGCTAAATAAGCAGAATCCATTGGACGCATCGCGGCATCCTATCTCCTGTGCTAGAGTCATGTGGAACTCTTCGATTGTGGAGGATCCATCGAAGGAGATCACCTGTAGATGTAATTTGATTAATACGTTTTTAAAAAAGTCTCAATCTGAAACGAAATTAATGCACGTTAATTTGATTGAGGAAATCATAATATTTTCTACAGAAGAATCATTTTGTTATTTTCAATTCTGTGATACTAGCAGAAGTTTCTATTGGGCTTATGACAAGGATTGGTGGTCTGAGCAACACGTGGGAACAAATTAAGGAAGCATACATATATTACTAGTAGCATTAGGATACAAATGAATTAATTTTTCAAGTCGAAATTTGAAAAACTTTCTACTGCCGATACAAAACGAACTAAGCTCGGAGCTTCTTTCGGCAGGAATAATTTGTTTTTCAGACACGTTTTTCTGGAAAATTAATTTTTTGAAATGGAAACAGAAATATCTCCGAAACCGATCGATTCGTTTCACATTTTTTTTTTTGATTTTTTTTGTTTCGGTGCTTTTGAGTGCTTTTTACACAGGGACATGATATCGAATGAAGAATTATATGCGGAAGGAACCTAGTCTTAAAAACAAGTTTTTATTTTTTAATTCGCGCAAATGATTGCCTCAATAGATTAAAATGAATGAACCTGATCAGATCACTTTCTCAAGTATTGCTTCTTACCTGGTAGGTGCCGTTCATCAGGTGAACCGGAATGGCGTGAGGTAAGGAATGATGATAGGGATTCTTCAGCAAAATAGAAAGCACCTCCATCCGCGATGGTTTCGTCTCCCGTCCCCCGTTCTGAAGAGTTCGTTCTAAGGCACGTTCGCAGTACGCGGCGTATTTTCCAGTCTCCGTCTTCGAGTCGGCGTTCCTCGACAGGTGCAGCTTCAAGTACCACAGAAGGCGGCTATTCTTGGGGACGAACAGCGAAACGGCTAAAGCCAGCAATTGCCAGCCCTGCACAAAAGTGTAAGCGGGCGGATTCGATTTGCAGTCGATTATCGGGGGCGGCGGTGGAGCCTGAAAAGTATTCAAATTCAAATTTAAAAACAACCACTCAAACACAATTTGCCACTTAGGTTACGTTTTACAAAAATAAGGTTCTTGGTAACCGAAAACAGAAACAAAATTAAGAAAATTTCATTTTATTTCGCCCGAACATCCCATACCTGAATGGATGTTGGGGAGCTCCCATTTGCCTGCGCTGCACCCCCTTGTTGCGTATCACACGTGAACAGACTCTGTGTGGCACACAGCAGCAGTTGCTGTAAAAATTCATTCATTTTGGTTTCGATTCGATTCACATCGGGTTGCAAAACAATTTGTCTATTTATTTTCTGACTTTTCTGTAGTGTTGGATGTACAAAAGAGGGTTCAAGTATAATGGGACGGATCGCGTTTTTCTGTTCCTTGTGAAAACGTTAATTTATCTGTTTCGTGGAATAGTGGACCTTGCGCAAACGTTTTAGCGTTTTCTTATAACAATTTTTAAAAGACTTTTGCATGCAAGCAGATTAAGCAGAATCTTCGACTGGCAATGGGATGAATGTAAAATTGTTGGGGTGTAATACTGGAGTTCATTCTTTAAAACCTAAACTTTTAGTAGGGAATATAAAAGTTATTAATTTGGTTTTACGATAATTAATAATAAAAAACAAAAACCTAGTGGTAATCCTTTTTTTCCACTTTTAAAATACATACATATTTTCAAATAATAAAAGAATTAATGAAGTTGAAATATCGTAGAATATGATATATTTCGGACAAAAGTTGTTCGGTTCTCGGAAAGTATAAAAGTTCATAATATGCAAGATATTTAAAAAAAACTCATCAAATATCATTTATTACATTTATCTAAATCATTAAATTTTTATATACAGCATTTCAACCAGAAACCTCTTTGAAATCTGGTCTCACTGGATGCTTTGATACTATGTGAATCACAAATGTAGCCAAAGTTAAAAAATCCTGCTTAATCCGATTTGTTGTTCGCAACAATAATACGTAATTTTTAAACAAGAATTAAACTTCTTAAACTTTACAAAACAGTAAGTCTTAAAGAAGCCGAATATGATTGCCAAAAATTGAATGAAAAATAATCCATTCCACGTAGTTAGAAGGAAATAGGAAAATAGTACAGAGGCACATTTAATCGGCAATATAATAAATCTAATAAAAAACCAGAATTTCAACCAAAATCTATATAAAACAATCAATATTAAAAAAAAAATATACGTTATGAATGAAAATTTACGGCAATGCTATAAATAACACCGATCATGGAAACCTACATGGCACTATACTTTTAATAAAATTGCTTTTCGAACACATGCGAATGATGCAACAAAGCCACGAAAAGCTGGCGTTTATTCATGTGTCGCAATGTGTGTGTGTGTGTGTGATTCCTTATGTCTAATTTACTTTTGGTTAAATTTAATAAAAATAATTTGTAGTATGCAAAAGCGGTAAGCGGTTTGAAGCAATAAGCGGTTATGATGTTAAATGCACTGCAAAATAAGGGTTACAAATAAATCAAAAAATTAAACAGAATCATATATGAAAAAATATAACTGAAACGCAATCGCAAACCTAGTTGCTCTCTAGTCCGATCTAGCTAGTGCGTTAAAAAATATACTAACTAGAAAGTTCTGCACCAATATTGTTTCAAACTCTAAACTTGTAATATCTAAACGTTTTCTTTTTAACTTTAATAAAGATCGTGATAGGATAACTGATAAATAATAAAAAGTATCAGGCTTTGATGCAGGACTTCCTCGTAAAATTCATGAAATGTGATTCGTAACATACCGCACCGAGCATTTATCCTTAAAACTTTGATTTAAAGGGCAGCACTAATGTAAAATTTTTCTTTATACTTTCCAGCAGTTTAAGGTCACTGATTAACTTGAGTTAGTCCTAAATTCGTCTTTCACATGCCTTGTATGATAGCAAATTTTATTAATGCAAATAAATCTGCAGTTTCCGTGATTTGGACTTAATAATTAATAAAAAAAATAAGTTTTGATTTTAGAGGGAAAATATTTAATTATTTTGTGATATACGATTTGCAAACACATAAAATTGCAATTCGCTTGCAAAACGAGGTTTTTGTGCTCTATTTTGCTGTAACTCACTAAAGCTTCTGCAGATATGTTTGAGATGATATAAGCCTTAATGCAAGAGAAAACAAATTATAATACAAAGTCATTTTGAAAGGATTTTTCAGAAATATATATGTATGTTTTATTTTTAAACTACATGGTTCATAATAACCCTAATTTATTTTGGGGGCGCACTAAAGAGAATGTAGGGTAAAAGAAGGTTCGAGGATAAACATGAATCGATTTTAGTCAAACTTAAACACAAAACCTATGCAATTGAAAATTATGTGTAAAAAGGTCAAGACCGAGAAACTGATTGTCTCTAAAATATATTTCTTTAGCGATTTTGGAAAACAAAATATTTTTATATATTAATCCAAAATGGTAAAAGACGAGAAGTGGTACTCTAGTTATGATTTCTAGGTGTTGATATCCCCGCACTTCAAAATCAATTATTCTATATTTATTATTCAACATTTCCCTCTTTAATAAACTTCAGAGAATCAACAAAATAATGTGTTTAAAACCTAATATGTAATGTACCTAATAAAATTGAAACATTAATTTTCAATTACGACTAACATTTTTGACAACATTAAGAACTTCTACTTCCAAGAAAAAACAATGTTCTGATTTCGAAGACACCTAGAAATAAATCAACAACAAAATTAGACCTCTCCATTGACTAACCCACACTATAAATATTTTTCGTAACTCAGTCCACTACATGCAGCTATTAATCTAAATTTCAAGCTCGCTCCAGTTAATGCATTTATATTTCCTTCGAGCAGATGATTTTCCCTCTCGCTACACTCTAGATACAACTAAAGATAAGTAAACTCAAAGGGTCAAATATAAAAACAACTCAAAAAATAATAATAAAAAAATAAAAACCGAAATATTAAAAGCGTGCAACTGAAAACTTACGCGCGTTTGCTTGCCCAGCTTCTTGTTTACCTGGACGCCGACACCCAGCTTTTGTCCTGTATGCCTTGAGGTTTGTTTGATCAGGGCGCAAATAAGTTCAGTCTGTAATTCGGGCATGTCTAGGCACTGCTGAAGAGCGTTTTGGGCTAGAACAACGTGGTAATCGATTCCAGGTTGATTAACAGCAACTGACATGAACAGTTGGCAGCACTGTGAAGAAGTATTTAGAAAAAAAAACAAATAGTTCATATTAAGTAAGAACCCCCAGCACTGCCCGAATTACCTTGAATAATTTAATAGCCTCTGCCTGCAAGAGCTCCGAGTGCAGGGAAGAAAGGGGTGAAGTAATAGTCTCTTTTGTGTGAAGAAGTATAGGATGCCGCCAAAGAACGCAATCTACAAAAATCACATTCAATTATAATGTTACATTTTTTAACAAAGGGAGAAATATTAAAACCGTGAAAACTCAAAATCAGAAAACGCCAGAACAATATAACTACGGTAAAAGTATAATACAAACTGATCCAGAATTAAAAAAGCTTATACTTAGATTTTGTAGAAATTATGTTGTGGGTTTGATTCTACCCACAATACGTTATACCAATTAAAAGTAGAACTAAAAATGTCTTTTCTGCTTTTGTAGATTTCGCGGTGGAATTAAGTTTGCCCTAAGATTTTATAGATCTCAGGAGCAAATTTCAGCGGCAGAAGCTGCATAGAATCTAGAGCTTTCAAAAGCTTTTCCGCAGTACTGCTCTAACTGGTCTTTCTGTTTTAAAGTGTTTTTGATTTAAATGCAATCTTACTTGGATCGCCATCAGTTTCCATTAATTTTTGGATAAGCTGCTCGTACTGAGTACCAGCATTGGGACCTCCTCCTGAAACCACCGTTAAATGGTACAGCCAATTGTCCCTCTCCTGTTTCCCGGGAAGAATTAAATACGTTGGCCCTTGGTGAGCTGGATAAATCGCTACCGTGAGTCTGGCCTGACTTTGAGCGGGATCTTCGCGTTCTTCTGAATCAGAATCAGATACATGCTCCACCTCCTCAACGCGAGCATCCCTCATGTTAATTTGACCCAAGGGATTCTGAAAATTAAGGATCTTGTCATTAAGCTAGTTGGGTAGGATGAACCACTTTATTTTTACCGTCTCCCCCGGAGCTTTGAAATATAAGAACATCTTCCCCAGTAGGACGCACCAGCATTTTTTAGCATGTCCGTTTTTAACTTTAGTCACCCAACCCTGCACTGTTGGCTTCTGATCTTCTCTACTAAGAAGTAGTTTTGTTGCATTTCGCCTTTGCACGTTCTGCAGGACTCTGATCCAGTCGTCCATCGTAGCATTCGAGTCTGCAGTCAAGTAGTAAGTCTTCTTGCCAGTGTCTATCTCAAACGTGGAGGCCCCATCAGCCCGGCTGATTCGGCAGGCTTCGTCCAACATAATCTGTCCCTGCGGCTTCCGATTCACATCGTGCTGACTCTTCCAGTAGGTGAGTGTTCCATTCTTAAGGACGAACCATCGTTTCCTCCACGTCTTTAATTTTCCACCCAACTTGGCCAAATGTCCCACCTAAAAAACAAATGGATTATGAAGATACTTTTTGATAAAACTTTTCAATTTGAGGAGTACCTTTTCCAACGACTCCAACTTCTTGTTGGGTGAGTCAGCGTAGGAAGCTCTCATAAGGAGTGATGGCATAGAAGCATCCATGCAAGTTGATTCCGATACAGCGTCTGGTGGTATCGCATAGTCGTCGGACATGCCTGATTCAAAGGAAGTATCTGAAATTACTTTTCCACGAAGGACAGAGATTTCTATTTTAATTAAAAAGGTTCGTCCCTCGGGCTTATTCCTAGTCACAGTGAAGACTCGCGAGCAATACATTGCAGGACGGGAAGAAAACTAGCCCACAAATCGACACATTCCAAGCACCATCACACAGGCTAGAAGGGATCTTGTAAGAGTGGGAGATGCACAAAAGTCGACGGGTTGCACTACTGATTTAGTTTGAGGCGTAAGCATTCAAAAAGGGCTCCGTTCAGCAGAGAGAAGGCTTACCTAAATTTTAAGATAGCACTCAGCCGCATACTAAAAATCTGTCGTTGTATTCTACTTCTTTTCAGAGAATGAGAAAAGACTTCAATAAATACTTAAATATTATAAATATAACTAAATCTCTAAAATTATACCTGAAAATATTAGCGATGAAATTTATAAGTTTTTATACTATGTATTATAGTTATAGATATCGATTTTCAAATATACCACAGACACCATAAACCATATTACTGGCATTTTCTCTTCATTAACTTTCTTTAAAAAATTGTACTCTGCTTTTAATGATTATGTCTTTTGGTATTGTTTGCAGCGCGTGCAATATCTAAAAATCTAGGTAGGCCCTTAGTTTGCTGAAGGAGCTAAATGAAGGGGTTAATTGTTGTTGATGGATTCCTACTGTAAAAAAATGATATAACACGACATTAGCGTCAAAGTGATACCCGCATATTCGTTGAAACTGAAATAAATTTGTACCGGCTGTAAGCAGGCCCATTTGAATGGAGCTTAATTACCGATGTTTACCCACCACCTGCATTTCGTGCTAGAGACGACTCGGGCGATGAGATGAGGGAGGACAAAACGGGCAAAGTACAAATCTACCTAAAGATGTAAAACCTGCACGCTACATGCAAATCAAGGCACCCCAAAAAAAACACCCGTTTCAAATTTTCGGCAAACACCCTACCTCTAGTCTTGTTCTTTGGGCTCTCCGAGCCGCTCCTCTTCGCCGGACTGAGGCTGGAGGAGGTCTTCAAACTTTTTGAAGGGCTCGACGCACTACCTGAAGTGCTCGTCTCAGTATTGTCTGTGCTGGATGAATTGTGGGAGTTGTGGGTCATCATTACGGCGTGCTCCTCACCGTCGCTGGAGTCATCGCTTGAATCTCCGGTGAAGGGCATCGAGCGTATTTGGGAAGCGCGCTGAAAAATTAATGAAACTATGTTAGGAAATAAAAATTAAGGCAGAATAATGTAAACGAAATTTATTTGCTCCTTCTCACAGTCATATTTAAAATCATGCCGAGTAATGGTGAGCAATTTCGAGTAACGCAAGTAATTAATATGTAATGTTTGCATGTTTTAGATAATCGTGAAGTAATTTAATCTTTTTTAATAACCTTTACAAATAATGGTAATGGAAATCTTTTTGCAGTACTTGAAATGGTAATGTAATATTTTACAGCTCTGTTTTAGGAACTCAGTGGGCATGCAGAGGGTTGAAAACCGCACATTTTTAGCTCTAAGAGTGTCCTGTTTTCTAACCAAGTAGAATATAATTTTGAGATTGGTTGCTACTTACCCCCTTAACAGTAGCATAAACAGGCACACTAATATCACAGAATCCGCCACTTGCAGTTTGCGTCCTCCCGGTAACTCCAGTGTTGCTCTCGACCCCGCCGGCGCTGACGTTGGACTCCTGGCCGTCGGGGTCATCGCCGGCGGCCAGCCCATCGTTGGCCACTTGGTAGATCTTCGCCTCCCAGCTAGGGAACCTGTGGAGCGGCGGAGTCGGAGGCCTGGGGGTGCCCAGGTCGGGGCCGACGTCGCTCGCGGTCGTCGTCGTCGTCGTGGTGCTCGAGTTGCCGCCGCTGGGCAGCAGCTGGGGGTTGTTCTTCATCCAGGGCGGCAGCTTCTCCCGCGAGGGGGTGTAAATCTCGGCGTAATCGTGGACAGCGTCTGTGTCGGAGCTGGTCGGACTCGCGGTCCTCTGGACTGGGACCAGGCTGAGACCGTCGACGGCGGCGACCAGGTCTCGCGCCAGCTCCTGGGGCTCCATCGACAGATTTCGGCGGTGCTGGTGGAGGGGATAATTCGAGACCAGGGTCCGAGATTCTGGGGGGTCTAGAGATTCGCTTCTGCGTCTGCTGCCGGTGCCGTCGCCGTACTCCTGGACATCTAAGCTCAGGCTGGTCCGGACCGGCTGCTGGATGCTGCTGTGCCTGTTCGAGTTGCTGGCGATGTGGTTCCTGAGCAGCTCCAGCTGCTGGTTACATTTAAGATTCTGCTCTCGAAGGTGCTGATTCTGCTCCTCGAGCTCGCGCAACTTGTTCGTGACCCACTCTTTGATTTTGGCTGCCTTCGCCTCGACCTGGCGGGCGTCTTGCAATCGAAGCTGCTTCTGCTCCTCAACTTGGATCTCAAGGTTTGTGATCGTCTTCTCGGCGTCGGTTGATGGAAGTACTAGCGAATTGGCACCGGACTGCTGCTGACTCTGCTGGTGGCTGGGTGATCCTGTGTGTGTTTTTGGCCATTCACTCAGTCGTTGTTCCATTGCCCGGACCTAAAACCAATATAAAAGGACACTTTAAAACTTTGAACAAGATAAGATAAAATTAAACTCAAATTTTTATCCATTAATTTCAGGGAGTTTTAAAATTGACGTAGAACTCAACTCCGATATAAGGTTGTATTCTAGAAATTCAACATAAAATTCATAAATACTTTGTTTTATTTTTGAGAATGAAAATAAACTTTATTAGAACATGAATTTGTTTGAAATTTTGCGATCGATTTCTGAACAACTTCTAATAATTAAGTTAGAACTTTAAAATTTGGTATTCTTGCATAAGTCTCTTAAATTACCTTAAAAATACTAAAACAGTTTAAATAATAGTGTTTATAAAATTAAAACAAAAAACCCAAGACATTCTGATTAACAAAGTTCTTAGTAACAAACTAGGTGAACTTTTAAAAGTTATTTTCTTTAAAAATGTGTGTGAATATTTCTTTGATCACAAGTTCAAGCTCAGTTTTTGCGATCTTTCTAATTTTTATGAATTTTGCCAAATATATGCCCTTTTCGTTGTTTCTGCGAAATTTATTTGCAGGCGACACAGCTGTCGTCGCGCCCGGAAGGGGCCAAGTCTATAAAGTTCGAATGACTGGGGCCACTCTAAGGGCTCCCGTGAGGGGATGGAAAAACAAACAGGGAAAAAAGATGAAAAACTGGCAAGTGGTGGAAAAAAGGGCTGGGCAGCAGGAGCACGCTTTAAGTTTCATGACGTGGGCTGGAGGTGCCTGTTTATGGCTTTTATAGCGACACTTTGCGAAGGGAAAGGGCTTTAAGCACCACTTCGTGTAACCTTTCTGGGCGACGAAGTGCGCTCCTGGGAGAAATGACTCCTGGATGTGCTTAAAGGAATGAAGAAAACCTGAGACCTGGTCCACGTGCCTTAAATATATCCTCCTTTCGAGTAGCAATTTATTTCAGTTAAAATTCAAGTCAAAACTGTCCAGTGCCATTTGTCTGAGGTGGCAAGTGCTAATGAGCCCTGGTGTGGGAGTGGGTGCTCCAATGAGCACCTTATTGTGGCCCCCGGATCTGAAGTGCTTGTTAGCGGCGATGCCACGCAAACACTTCTGAAAAAGGGCCTGGAGTGGAAGGATCATTAGCCGGGGAGGCGAATTAATAGATACAGGAGCCGCATTCGGTCGAATCCCCTAATTGAACCCTTTCGGACGGATGCACGTCGGGGCTTCGCCAATCCCGGGCACAAATGCGAAATGCAATTCGAATGGGGATCTCAGCATAAAACCACAGACATGTGGGGATTTACATGGCGCCTTCCATGAGTCATTTGAATATTTATGGGTTTTGGAGCTGAGCCGGCGATGCCTTTAGTCTCCTCTAATGGACTTATGCATATAAACGGCAGTTGGACGGTTCCAAGTCGTTTGTGGAGGGAGCGGAGCCCCGACGACGGGAATTGCTTCTTCCCGATGGTGTCAGCAGCAGTACACATACCCCCCGGAGCCCCAGACCCCCGGGCATGTCGAAGATGCTATTCGTCGTCGTCTGATGCCCGTCCCTTCCATTTAATCCTGGTGGCGTTATGCTTTGAACCCCGTCTGGGCGCTTCGGCGACAAGGCACTTCGCCAAGGAAACTCCGACAAAAGAAAAAGGGATTCTGCTGCTGCTGCTGCAGCTGCAGCTGCAAAGTCTGACGCGCTGATACAATTCGAATTATGAGAAAACTTTTCCGGGCAGAGTGAGTTAATGTCCTTAAAAACTAGTGTAAGGAAAAGAAACGCCCTGCGGAGCATCCCGACGCCACGGGGGCGGCGGAAAGGGGACGGCATCCCTTTAAGCGTTTTATGTCGCGAAAATTACTTTTCCACGGTTGACAGAACCTTCCTTGTCCTGGATGGACGACGGGAATTAACTCCAGATGCGCTCCCATGATAATCGCGCGCAAACTGTAAATTTTGCAACTCCTCCACGGGGCCTCACTTCCTTTTTGCAACTAATTACTGTGCAGTTGTGGAATCTCGCCCTCGAGGGCTGCAATAAGTGTCCACTTAAGAAAATGCCCTTTATGAGCCGTTGCGACACCCTCGCGCCTTAAGGGCGAATGCCCGTTTTATTATTCAGAAGCGGATTCGATAGCCATCGTGAAGGGCTCGCGTGAAGAGCAAATGCCTTCATTACCTTCCTGACCACAACCGCTCGAAGGTTGCTCCAGGCTTAGCCGTGGCGCTTAACCCGTTCCCGAAAGGGCTGCAGATGCTATCGTCGGGGGCTTTTTTGTAATTTCTTTATTGCCAGAGTCCTATAGAATTAGCTGCGGAGGACATTTAAGTAATCTTGTAAATGCATAAGAGTTGGAAGGTTTTTATGAGTTAGGAAGAGCTCGTTACTTTTGCAATAAAGTGCATTGCGTGTTTTACGAATAGAAAAACTTCGTCGATAGTTCCTCATGAAAACTTTATCTGTTGCGTTAAAGATGGGAAAATTATTGTTTTTATGCGTATTTTTAATAAAGTATTCAAATAATTTGTATTCACCTCTGTCTACAGTGTAAATTTAACTTATTGTTTAAATACAAAATTGCGTTTTACTTTGAAAACATAACTTTACAATATAATTAATTTTTCTTGTTATACCTATCCTTGTTCTTACTAATAATAAAACTGTTGCTGTTTTTCTGTCCATTACGACATAATTGAATAAAATTTTGTGCCCAGAAGTTCAGGGAACATTATTCCGAGCACACAAAGCCTGAGTTTATAGACGAAATGGTGCAGCTTAAGTCGTTCATCTTACAATTAGACTAACGCTTGAAAGGAAATAAATAAAATATAATAATTTCCGCAGAGAAATCATATTAAACTGATTTTTGGTAACATGGCACAATTAACTTTCCCGAATTGCAAATATTTAGAATTCCGATTATTATGAGCGGAGTTTTTCAAAATTGAAACTTCTAAAAAAATATCTTCGATTTTATCAATGGTTCAAAACGTTTGAATGCACTTGCAATAATAGTCGTTGAAAATTATATATTTGAATTTGAATTGATTGATTTTCAAGATATATTGAAAGCATTCACATAAAAAAAATTTGAGGAATATTATTATAATATTTAAAAACTTGATTATTAAATTGAGCATTTCTGACTATCAAACTGATAACAGATTTTTATTACTATAAAACCTGTATATTGAGCAGAGTGATAATTAATCTGACCGAATTTTCAAATATTTAAGTATCTTTATTTATTTAATTGACGCCCTATTCTTATGTTAATTGTGTCATAACATAATTATGGTAGGTAATGAAGTAAAAGAAACAGCATACATGGAGGCCTCTACATGGCTTAATCTGGCCCCGACTACCAGTCAAAGGATAGATTACATATAATCCGGTTAAATGCTGGCTTAGGTCGACTTAAGCTTAACTTACACATGCTTGAGCTCGGCTTAGTCCGGTTTTTTTTCCGTAATCGCTAATTTCGAAAATGTATGAATTGAAATTTGAAATTTCAAAATGGTGAAGAAATTTTTGCCTGCATAAGTGTGCATAAAATGAACCGGAATTTAAGGAAAATGATTCTAAACTTTTACGACTCCCACTAGTGGGTTTTTGAATACCATTATATTCATTAATCTTGGTGCGATGTTTTAAACACTAAGCCAAATCAGTGGAAGATTTCTTCTCTCCGGAAGCGTGCATAGTCTACAACTGAAGTAAATTCGTGAGATTCAACTGCCTCTTAAACTTTGTACCTAAAACTTCACCCTTAACTCGATTGAAAGAATCTGAGGGCCCAGCGAGCACACCACTCACATGCAATCAAGTCACTTTGCAGCGAAATGTGCTAGAAGGTAAAGTGAGCGCAACAGCAATTACTTGAAAGCCCCAAGAGCCCCATCACGCGACTGTTACCAATTCAGGGGTGCACTGGTGACAATTAATTTTCTGAAATCATTGTTAGACGCAGCCACATCACACCACCTCCCCGCCCGAGCTGCGGCGAGGAAACCGGAGACGATGGTCCGGGGGATGCTGCGGGCAGCAGTTGGCAGCGTCGGCTGCAGCCTAGACCTAGACCGTGCTATACGACGATCTATAGAAACTAGAAACTGCATGTTGTTCTTGTTCGGGGCCGAGGCGACATGGTCTAAGATGAAAATAGCAGACGTACCGACGTCGTAGACGACGCCGTCAATTGCTGTCGCTGCTAAAGTTTTTTAATTAAATTTTGTCAATGAAACCTCCGACAAAACGACGGTGGGAAGGAGCGCGAATTTGGCGACGGGCCGATGGAGCAAACTTGTAACGAAGGGTGCAAATTCGCGAAGAAACAGAGCAGCTCCAAGAGGCTAGCAGTGGGTGGGCGGATAGTGTTGATAGCCTTTGCGGTGTAATTGGGGATTAAATAAGTTTAACGAGTTTTCCGCGAATTAATTTGCGTGGGCGGAAGCTGTGCGTTCGAGTCGAAAGGTGATAGTGCAGGGGGTTGCTATGTCTTCCGATTTCGAGAGATATTTCAGAATTCTATCACAACATCGATTTTTAAATGAGACGACCTCCTTAAGAATTAAGGTGAAAACAGGGAAAAGTAATCTTTGTATTATCGAATTTGTAAATAAACAATGAAACGATATTTAAAGAATAATTTGTGCAAAATTTATTGAAAAACCAAAATAATTTACTAATACTATACTATTCTCTCAACCGTGGTCAAATTTAAAACAATTCAGCTAGATTTGTCCATTAAGTTGACTTTTTAATTTACAATTTCTAATCTAATTTTTCGATATTGATTGTACTTAGTTTTAAATACCAAAACTTAAATTTAATGTTGATCTTAAGGTTTATCTGCCGTAGTGAGAATTGAATTTTGAAACTTCTAAAAGGACTTATAGTTGCGGAAGCGTTTCGAAACTTAAATCATAAAGTAAATCTTTTGCGTCACACCGACGGAATTAAGTCGCTCCACTAAGTCCTTTGTGTGATTTCACACATTTGCCGGGCTCCCTATGGACGTGAAGCGACACACTTGCTCCGGAACACTTGAAATTTGCTGCGAGGAAAACTTTTTGGGGAAAATAATGCTCGAGAGAAATGGCAGTTTCCTGAAAACAAGTTCCCCATTAATTAAAATTCTTCCGGCTGAAAATATGTTTTTTAGGCGAAAAATAGAAGGCACATTAGTCAGGAAGCTAAAAAGTTGCTCCAGCCGGTGGCAGGGCCCTAGCAGCAGGCCTCTGCGGCAGAAAATTCTTAAATTCTTACATCTTGCAGAAATGTTGCTCATTTGCCTGTGCTAACAAACTTAGGGCGGCCTCGGCCTTTAATTAAACGACGGGCTTAATACAAAACAAAGCGGATTCCGGGCATTCCTTGCTAACCCAAAAAATCAATTTTACCCCCAGGGGGGGTCTGTTGCCACGTCCTTTTCCCGCTGGAAAAATGCCATCAGCATAAACCGTCCGCAAGAGCTTCCTAAGGGAATTTTTGTTTAAAAACGGCCGATGAAAGAATCCCCATAATCCGACATGAGACGAAAAAATGCTTTCTTCCAGCTCGCGGGAGCTAAAAAAGGTGCCGCATTTTATTTGAAGGCGTTGGCGGGGCCACAGGCACCAGCGGCGGGTGACGCTCTTCTCCCACAGAAGCGGGGGCAGGGGACTTACGAGGGCCAGTGAGCCCCACCGCACCACTTTAAAAGTGCGCTTAATTAGAAAAGAATGCTATTTGGGGCCCCTCGCTGGAGCGCCCTTGTCTGTGGAGGAGCGCACTGCGATTCGTTTGTGTGATCATCATCCGGAAAGTATTATTATTTAGCACTGTCGAGATGGGCACGTAGTGCGGCGCGGAGCACCCAGGGCCCCGGGAAGGGCTAACGACTTGTGCTTTTCGTGGGCCTCTCTTTCTGCCGTCTTCCAACATTGCGACATTACTTTTTATGGTCGGAGACTCCGTGAAACGTTTTCAGCTCGGAATATAAAGAAGAGGGCAATGGGGCGCAACGTAATTGCGCTCTGCAGCAATTATGCTATTAAGTACGCCCACAGATGTTTTTTGTTTTTATTCCGGAGGGACGTGCATGATCTGCACGAGACGAGATCAACAGCTGAGAGCAGTTCCACTTATTTCGGTTGCGAAGGTGATCCAAAAATATCTCGATTTCAAGCAGTTTTGGGAACATTCCCTTTGTGGAGAATTTTTGGGTTTTCTATAGTCTTAGTACTAAGCCTCTTCTAGTTTTATGGGATTGCAATGTCAATATTTTCCAGATTCTCATCACAGATAGGAACTTTATTCGTTTAATGTTGGAAATTTTGTACAAATGTACATACAAATGTAAAGGAATTGTAAAAACTTGGTCCCTGGTTATATTCATTTTTCAAAATAAAATAACTTTTGAAATCATATTTTAAAACAACATGCCTCAAAACCTAGTTTTACAATTTTTTATCACAATTCCATAAAGGTATCACAGTCTGTGACGGATTGAAATTAGACTCTTCAAAAACCTCTAATTAATAATATTTATAAAAAATCTAAAATGTTTTGAAGCCACAGTTCGCATTATTGTCTTGAAATTTAAAAAAAAAAATAGAAGAATCAATCACACAATTATATTCCAAAAAATGTCAAAGCATTTTAATACATACAATTCCTCCTTTAAAATTGTTACTAGGACATTTTAACTTTCAGAATGACTTTAAATAAAAGCTTTTCCTATAAAATCGATCCGTAAGTTTGAAGAATTTCGGCACTGTTGTAAATAAATAAACTACACAGTAAAAGTTCCAATAAAAATTATACTTGTTTTTTAAAATTTTTATTTGTGCTTCATTTCGGTTATATGTATGTTGAAAATAAATGAAAACTTAAATTAGTGGATTATAAGTTCACCTTCTTTTAAATAAATGTTTTATCTATAGCTTTTTTGCTACTATAATACAATCTTTTTAACATCCTTAAATTTTACATTTTGCAATTGTCTAGTTATGTTTTACTATAACTATGCCGGATTTTAATTTCGTTAATTAAACCACCAAAAGGCTGTTGTAAACGGACGGATAGGCAGTGATCAATTCCATAAATGTTAATTTGCTTAGCTAACACTAAAATTTAATAAAATTATAAATCTGTAGGGTGCTCTTGACAATTGTTCATTCTCATTGAATTCGGTTTGGTTGGTTAGTAAAACAAAACGAATTCGTTTACATTTTCGACTGAAAAATATTATTAAAGTCAAATCGTCATCGAGCACATTATCAACTGCTGTGCCCACGCGTGCAATTAAATCAAAATAAAACGAGACGATTTATTTACATTTATTTAATCACGATTTGCAACCCTCGCATGCAATTTTCGGCTGGATAAATCAAAAAATTTTGAAAATTTTTCATCCCGTCCGCCTACGCTATTCGAAAAACAGCCGAAAAAACACAAATTGTCTGAATTGCCGAATAAATCAAAAGAGAACAATTCCCAGATACGCAAGGCTTCCAAATCGACTGAAATCGTGTATCCGCATAATTTTCGGGACCCACCCCCGCCCTGTTCCGCGGGATGAGGCGGGAAGGCTGTGGGTGGGTGCGAGTGTTGCTAAACAACATTTGTCACGTTCCGGTAGCTTTCCCGTAACTACCACTAAAAGTTACGGGGTTTAAAGAGACACTTCACCAGCCAGAGCACGCGGCAAGAGGTGAGGGCAGCCGATTTTTGGGGCCCCGTTTTGCACCGGGAAGCGCCGCGCCGCCCAGCCGTGCTCCATTGCGATAATCTTGAATTGCTACTCGTGTCCCTTAAACCATTCTTCCCCAGCGGCCTCCGCTGGGCTCCCTTAATCGCCCTTTATTTTCTAGATTTACAGTGTTCCGGTCGACGTCTTTTGGGACCTGATCTTCTGTTTTCGCCGTGGATGTTGAGTTGCTTAGGGTTGGTCATTTAATTTTATGCTATTGGAGATTATGAGGGATTTACACGAGACAAGCGCGACTACGCCGTAAATTACACTCTATTAATAACAGATGGCGTGCTTCTGGTACTAGAGAGGGTCACGGTGCATTAGGACCGCCCTGGGAGACAATTTTTTCCAGCTTTAGTACCCTTCTGTAGAAGATTTAAATTACCCCAAATTTTGTTATCACCCTCATAAAATTTCTGTTATGACAATAGCTGCTCTACAGAAAGTTGGATTTTGTCCATCGATAGTTAGTTACTTAGTTATCCTTATCTTGTTTGCCCTTACACTTCGATGAGTAAATATTAAATAATGATTATAAATTTAGCATAGCTCCGTTCAGTATCTACATAAAATACAGTATTTAAATTATCATAGTCATAGTCTTTTTGAAACCTTTTCAATAGGGTTTAAGGTATTGTGAATTAAAGTTTATTAAAAATAACATTTTTTAAAATAACATCCACTTTTAAAAAACGTTTACTAACCATAGTCCATTCAAATATTTAAAGATGCTCAAAATATGAGCATAGAATAAAGCTAACTGAATGCCTTTATCTTAATTAGATTTCTGAAAGTTAAGGAAATGGTTTTTATGCCACTGCGGGTAGATGAAATAAAATCAAATGGAATTTTTAAACCAACTCAGAAAAGGAATTAAAATTACTCATTTTTATATCTAAATATTTCTTATAATCCTCTGTGAGTATAAAGTTGTCTTTTAAAACGCGAATAAGGATGATAAGGAAAAGAAGTCTTACCTAATATCCTTTAAAATTAAAGTTTTTAAGCTCCCAGCATCTAGCGCGTTGTAGCTTTACATTACCAATTAAAAGAAGAGATTTCTCCGCTCGTTCTTGATCTAAACCTGAAGTAGATATTCTAGATAGTGGAAGAGCTACAAAACCCGAGGGCACAAGGCAAGCACCTATTTCAATCCCAGCCGTCGAAAACTCACAGATAAGTGAGAAATGGACTTCTAGTCGTCCTCCAACTCGGAAACTCTTGAAGTTCTCGGCCAATTTTTCAATTCGATTTTCTCAATCTTAGATTTCTCTACCGCAACGTCTTCTACTAGACCTCGTGGGGTTAATTAACACAATTACACCTAATCGGACTTTCGTGATAAAGCAATGAGCTGCACAACCAGGGAACTAAATTAAACTTTCATCGGCTTTTCCTGGGAAAGTAAATTGGGAGCGGAGCAACTGATTAAAACTTACAGAGCTCCATTCGGGGGATTAATTGAGATATCCTCGCTGCTAAGCCCTTTTAGCGAAAAAAGGAAAACTTTGAGAAGGATTTAGCAGTATGCTACGTCTAAAACTTTAAATAATGAAATGAAAATGTCTTGGCGTAACTACTGAAACAAGTTAATAATAATAGAACAAAAATTTTAGGGCAATTTTAGACATTTTATTAAAAAAAAATTCCTAAAAATAGTACCCTTTTTTTAATATTGGATATAGAGAGTAAGTTTTGTTTTACCTTTTTTTAATTGATAATTGATAAAAAACATTGCATTGTGCTATTCATTCCGTTTTCTTAATAATAAAACAAAAACCATCTGAGTTTTAAGGAGACACTTCTCAAAAGTATACCAAATTTTACTAAAGTATGATACCAAAAGCTATTCAATATCAGTAAAAAATCAAATCGATCCTTTAAAGTAGAAAATATTTGAAATTCGCAATTTGAACGAGAAAGAGAAGGGTTTCGCGTATATTCCACAAAGATTGTCGTCTATGAGGACCACACCCAGCAGGACAGAAATAGACATAGAGCCGCTGTGCTGCAACTCTTTCCTATAAAATGCAAAACTAAGAGCCCGCCCTACCCCCAAAGCCTTAAATTTTAAAGTCCCTGACCCACTTAGATCCATCCACCTCCCTTGTCGCCTCGACCCACCTCGTAAGTTAGATAAGCCCACTGCACATTCATGCTAAATTTTCTGAACTTGTACCTTGGAATTTTACGTTTACTGCTTCCTGCCGTGTTATCTGAACGGCTCCTACGCTCATATCTTGGATTCGCGAAGAAATCTTAAAGGAATAAAAAGCAATTGTAGCAATACGTACACAACGGGGAGCAAGTGCCTTCCATTCCAGGAGCCATGTCGTCGATGTCTTCCTGATCTGAGTAATCCACTGGAAGATCAATTGGCTAAAATCTGCTCAATTTTGTATCTGATTCGGGACAGGAGCACTAGACAGCCTCTGCTTCTCAAATTTCGGAAATTATATTGTTTAGGGGATGGGGAGGAGGAGAAGGAGCGCACCTATCACGTTCTGGGACTCACTTAGCACATGATTCAATTAGACGGATTTTCCCTGATTTAGCACCCCGCCACCCCAGGCTTCTTCGGCAAGATGAGTCACGGGATTGCCTTGGTTCACTATGTAATTTCTATCGATTTATTTTCCTCACAAAATTTCGTGGGGTGCAACGATATACAATTTATTGTATATATGTATATAAAAAAAAAAAAAGTCCGAAAACAACAACTTTGAATAGAGTGAAAACGGCACCAATTTCACCAACACATTAAAAGTTAAACAGACAGTTGGCCTGATCCTGAGGGATGCTTTGGCTTGCCCTGGCCAGCCCTAGCTGCACCCCTCGGGCACTTCCTTGACGACCACGAAACCGGTGCCCCTTGGCGAGGAGGGTTCACAGGGAGAACGCGTAACCAGAGAATGTCCAGAGGAAATGTGCTGGTTTTTCTATATGTTCTTTTTTTTTATTTTTTTAAACCCCCGATAGGGTGCAAAATCTGCACTCCCTCGGGATATTGTGGTAAAACGGTCGAACCGAGGACGTGAGGGTGTCCCGGACTATCCTATCCTATTCTATCCTATCTCTCTGCGGACCGAGGTTGAGGTATCAGTCCCAGTGACTTTCGATTTCCCGGAGATCGATAGAATCGCGACGGTTTTAATTGTGATGAGGACCCGACGGACCATACAGCGAAACGGTCTTCGTCCCAGGTCAAGGACCTCGCGAATCCCTGGACTTGACTTTGAGCGATAAATGATAAATATGTAAATCAGGCGAGGGGTTCCAGGTTACTTTCAAGGATCAGAACAAACAACCAGGCACACAGCACTTCGCCGAAAGAATTTAAATTTCGTGTTTTATTCCGCGGAGGAAAGTCTCAAGTCTGCCGAATGCTTTGAGCTCCCGAGTAGAACTGAGGCACGAGTTCCCGGAATGAAACTGCGAAGGCCCCTCGCCCGTTCTGTTTCTGTTCCTGGTGTTGTTGTTTTTGGGCTCACCTTGTGCACGTCGCGGCGAGAGACGGGAATCGACGCTACGTGCCGTGGGTTCATTCCCGAGACCGGCGTACTTGCGCCCGCAAGGCCTGGGGAGCGCGTGAATGCTGCACGTCTATCCGAAAAAAGGGTTCTTCTGCGGGAGCCACGTTTATGCAGCTAGCGCCAGGGACTAGAAGGGACTTTGCAGTCTGATGCGACGGTGAGCTGCCTTGCCTCTGTTCTGGATGCGGTCGAATTCGGGGAACAAGTGAGACGAATATCGAAATCCTTGCAAGCCCCGGCCCCCGACTTCGGAACGAGCAGTGGTGCCTGGGGGCAGCCCTGTGGCACCCGTCGACCAAACGAGGATCACATGTGATGATAACAGGGAGCCCTTCGGGTGCACGGCCAATCGATGGACGGATGGCTGGCTCCCAATTATCGGTGCTGAGTCATGTAATTTCCCACGATACCAGCAACTGATTCATAGTCAGTCAGAGTTTAAACGATGCACAACATAAAAATAACTAGTTTGCGAAAAAAAAAAAAAAAAAAATACACAGACAAATAATTGCTACACGGTGCCAAAATGTCCTCGAAAAGTGGTAAAACAGTGGCGAATAGGTAATTTAAAATACAAACAAAATTTTTACCTTGCAGATTAATCTTAAAGGTTAGTCTGGTTTGTAAACAAAAACAATGTTTTTTTTTTTGGGATAGTTACCTACATAACTTTCTTTTCATTTTCCAATCTGGTTCATGGCAGATAGCAAATTTTGCATTGAATTTAATTCAGGGTCCGAACAAAATGATTACGAAGTAATTTTTATTTTTCAATCGCTCGATAAAAATTAAGAAGCAATTTTTATTTTTCGACCGCTCGATAATAATTATCAAGTTTTATTTTTTGACAGTTCAAAATAAAACTCATTTCATTATTTTCTTTCCTAAGGAGTGGAAAAGTAAAAAAAATATAAAAAAATTGGTTGTAATTGGGAATGATAGCCTCTTATTTTTTAATTCAGTTAAAAATCGTTTTTTAAAATTAAATTACTTGATAATCGTTATCGTGCGATCAAAAAATAAAAATTAATTGATAATAGTTATTTTGTAATTTATATTTTTTTGATTATAATCATTACAGTCTCTGATTGAATTTTAAAAACTGTGACGTATATCAAGATTTAAAAATTTTAAGAAAAGTACACCAAATTGCCACGCTATTTACCCATCCTAACTTCAAACGTTGAACCAGATAAATTTTAAAGATTAAGTCTCTGACTCAAAGTGGGTATAAAACCAGGCAATTTTAATTTATTTTCGCGAAAAAAAAACTTTTTTGTTATTTATATGGGTAAATATTCTGAAAACTTTTGATGGGACAGCATTTTTTCTGAGAGAAATTTCTTCAATAAAAATAAAAAAATAATTAAATTTAATTAAAAATATATAGAAGAGTAATGTAAGTTAAAACTGGACTTTTATGTATGTAGGTACATATATCGTATCATAATTCTTCAGAAAAATTATAAAATATCCTCTTAGAAAATTGCTCGTTTGAGTTTGTTTCTTGAAAAAAATACTTGTGGTAAGGACACAAGAAGAGCTGTGTCAACGTTTGAAGGACGACTAAATTCAGTAGAATATTCAAAATCATCGATCCTAAAAGCCTCCTTATACAAATTTAATTTAATTAAATTTCACATCAGAACACATGTCGTCAGATAAGATAATTTTTTTCATATTTTAGTTTTGACTTCTGAAGCTACATTGCATGATTAAAAAATGTTTGCAATATCATTTTAATTTTCCCACATTCGTTCTTTCTCGCATTTTATATGAGTTGTTTATAATTCCATTTTCGCAAAACCCCTTCTTTCATCTTCAGTTTATGTTTGGCACCCACTTAGAAGCAAGTTGAAGCTTCACACAATTTCTTCAAGAAAAGTATTTTTTCGCTGGGCTAAACCCAAAGGAGAGGACACAGCAGAGGCATTATTTTGCATAGTTTTATATGGCTAAAGGCGGCATATTTCCGCCACATATTAAAACTTAACCCCGGACAAACCGCAATAACTCAAAAGAAATCCGCAAAAAGCATCCCGAAGGACTCTGGAGCTTTCGAGGCATAAAATTTCAATTAAATCCCTCGGTAAGCGCTCTTTATTGCGATCAGGACAATAAAAGCGGAACCCATGGTGGGTCCTGGCCAGCAATAAATCCCTTCGACCGGTCCTCCGCCGCACCGACTTTGCTCGGGGAGACGCTGAAAAGTGTCGCCGTCTCGACGATCATACGAAATAGGGAATATATTCCCTTCTAAATCCTGCGGAGCCTTCCAGACTTACCCGGAACGAAGTGGAGGGGGGCTGCATTCATGGTATAGTGCATTTCTACGTGCCAAATTTACGCATATCTCATCTCAACCGACTCCTTTCACACTGGTGTTTTCCATTGCAGATGAGGCGTATAGGAACGAAACCAAACGGCAATGTTCACTAATAAAAATATAATTGATAATTGTAGAACATATATAGTGATCCGAATCCATTTCAATAGAATTTTTCAGCCAACATGACATTTTTTTAAAAATAAAAACTTTATAATTAAGATAATTGTCGCTAGAGCATGAATTAAAATCATAGATAACTTGTACAATTTTTGGAATTTTAGGAAAAAATACATTTCACATTTTTAAGGGTTTAAATAATAATAAAAAATTAAAAACTATATTTTTTTAACGCTTTACGGTGATTTACAGGACAATATTTCCTGAAAACTTTCACCAAAATAAAAAGCGAACATTTTCGTAATCGCAGTATCCCATGTATAAGAAATTATTATACAGCCACTCAAATTTTATTTAATAACTTTTTTCTTTTTAGTAAAAATTTGTCTAAAATAACTAAAATGTATGCTAAATAAAATATTTTTTCCTGAAGCCTAATATAATTAAATCAAGATACCAAAGTTTAATATTTTCACAATGATTTATAAATAAAATCATTGATAATTTGATTATAACCAACACCAAATTTTATTTGTTGATATTTCGTTTGTTTGTTTATCGATTTTGTGCAAACTTGGTATACAATAGTATTTAATTGTATTTACCTAAATACCGTAAACAAAATTCAATTCATTTCTATGTGTCCTCAGAGATGAAATTGATGAAAATTTCTGAAAAATTTACAAAAGTGGAGATTGGTAATTTTAGTTGTCGTGAAACACTTTTCGGCGGATATTTGCGCAGCCATAGTCCCATTGATGGAGACTGAGTTAATTTGGCATCGCGATGACGAATTAATCCCGCAGCCTAGGCCGCTTCCTGTTAATTACTTTGATGTCATCGTCCGGGGCACGTATGGACTGCGGGAATCGTGGGGATCATCCGCTGCATGGCCACTTGATGGAAATTTTGAATAGTCATCAATAGAGCAAAATTCCCGCAGCAAGGGCGCCCCCGGGAGTGTGGTGAAGGGCCTGATTACATTTAGTAATGAAATGTGACAGGGAGCACTGCGGCACCTGGGCCGGGTGCTTCGATCCAGGTCAACTCCCACATGCGGCTCATGTGCCTCATCCTCCAGCCGATGCGAAGTTTTAAGGTAATTACCCAAATTATTTTGGAGATGAATGGGATCAGTGTGCAGCAGCTCCTCTGGAATTTCTGGGGAAGTTTCAGTCTCCAAGTCTTGCCACTGGGAACCAGGAGGATGAGCTCTGCCCCGTGTGGGAAACTCGTAAAGTGCGCGAAAGGCGCACCGGAGCAGTCAGTTTCTGGCCATTAATCACCTCAGCAATAAGTGGGATTTATGGAATTAGCAGCCTAGCATAATGTGCCGCTCGTACTGACTAATGATAATGCGAGTTTCGGGGCATAATTCTCGTTGGGAAGATTCCCCAATTCCCACAAACTTCCTGAAATGAATTGCATCGGATTCGCCTATAATTATGGAGGAGGCAGCCGGCTGGAACGAGTCGGGTAAACTTCTGCTATGAAGTGAAGTGCCGTCGTAAAGCACTTGGGGCCTTAGGTTTCCATTTATTTCTTACTTACAATTTTATTTTTATAGCTTTTTAAGTCATCTTAGTTATAAAGAAAGTAGTAAAATCCACATATGATTTAAAAAATAAATGTTCTACTATGAAAGTAGATATACCAATTAAACTCTAAAGATTAAATAACATGAAAGGCAAAATGCTATAGAAGAAAAATTAAAGGTCAGAATTAATAGTCAATTGCGTAGCAAAATCTAGGCTGGTTTTCGTAATTTGATCTTTTCATGGTAGGAATTAGCGTCTTTATAGATTTTGCCTAATTCCCTTGATTAACTTTTATAATTGGAACATTTCCAATTATAATACAAAGGTCAAACAATAATTATCTGATAAAAAACATTTACTACGTATATAGTAGATACATGCAATATCGAATCTAGATTGAATGTAGATTCAATCCCATATATACGCAGATTGGATTGAAATTGGATCGAGTGGATATTGGAAATGCTCAACTTAATGCAAGAGCAAAATGTCATTTCAAACCGCATTGGACTCATTTTCGATTCGATCCCTTAATCCCAAGTAGTTAAATACGCGGATCTAAAACTCAATCCAATCTCGATTCGATCTCTCAATCCGTCATGTATACCTAGTAATTCTCAATTCTCACAGCTTAACTAGACGACTAAATATTGAAATTTCAGATATTCTGGATTTCTGGATGCATTTTGAAAAATGCATGATTTTAAAAAAAAAACTTGCATTTTCTGTGGATTTTCTTCTGATTTATATATAAAAGTTCTTTAAATAGAATATGAGCCATATTTCCATTAAAATATTCGTGACCTCATTTGTCGAAGTGTCTCTAATCTTAAGAAAGATTGAAAAATTGAAGAAAAATGTCGCAAGAAAAGCAATACATCAATCATTTCATCCCCGGAGCATCAACTGCGATATACGTTCAGTGCTATCGCGGGGATCCACCATGTCCCCCCGGGGCGGAGCACCTCATTTCTCATGTTGGATAGAAACGTGAAATCATTTTCCCATTAACTTCGCCTCTGTATGTAACGCGAGAGGAGCCGTAAAGATGCAAATAAAACGGCGAACGGACGCTCAACGACATCAGGTATTTTGCCATTATGCAGTAAATTTTGTTTCGGTGCGCACCTTTGCCCGGAGGACGCGACACGGCACGCGGGCGAGAGCAAAATAGCGCAGAAGTTGGCCCTTAACAAGACCAGCAGAAGATTTCTGGAGGCTGACTAACAAACACTGACGACTCTCAGATGTCAGCCTTTTCTTGGCTGACGTCCAGACTGTCTGCATATAACGCGGAGCGATGTTTTAGAGATTTTTGCGACTTCCCTTTTTATTATTATTTTTATATAATTTTTTTTTTTTTCTATCGCACTGCCGCGATTTGTTGCACGTGATTTAGCGAAATAAACTCGTCGCCAACATGACGGCATGAGTCAGAGTTTGTGATTTTTCGACTAGGGCCCCGGCTAAATTTAGGTGGTGGGCGTTTTTTCTGGACGGAAGGATGCCACCCCTCGGGAGAAGTGCAACAATATCCATCCACCAGGAGCCTCCGCAGGGAGATGACTCCTGACGGTGACATCGGGGCAAATCTCGACTTGCTCCTTTCATGATTTTGAAGATGTTCCTCGGAAAAGGCTAAAAGGGTGGCACACTGCAGAGAAAACTCAAGAGCAGCTTCCTCGCAGGGTAAAAAGTCTAGATAAAAAAATAAAACGAGGAAAAATCTCTTGTAAAAGTTTCGCTGAAGGCTAAAAGCAGTGCACAGCACTTACAACGTTCTGCGTATTAAGATAGTAGGAGCCGGGCTCTCTAAGGGCCGGAATGGGGACGTGAGAATTTTAAAAGAACTTCTTCCCTTGGAGAGCACGTAAGTGGCTCAAGGAACGCGGGGGAGGTCGTGAAAAAACTTTCAGTGGGGTTAAATTGCTGGAAGTACGCCACCTCAGTGATACCAACAAATTTTTAAAACGAACAAAAACTCTGGTTTGGGGGTATAGGATAAAAAAAAAAGAGATGGAAAAAATTGAGTTTTGCGACCTCCTTCGAAGTGGGCTGTTCTTTCCGGGAAGATGTCTAGAGAGAACCATGAAAAGTTTTTGGATCTTGTACACCTGTACAAAAAAAAAACGTGCTGCTTCTCTATTTCTGGGTATTCCAGAAATAGTTCTGCCGGAAATCCATTTCATTTCCTTGTACCAACCTTTCAACTGAGTGGGAGTATTGCACCACATAAATCACGACAGTGAGCTAATTGAACTGTCGAACAATAATCGCTAATTCCTCAAAGATACTCCAACTTGGAGGCTGGAGCGATGAGCGTGCAGAAAACCAGAGACGACGGAAGGTCAAATTTATTTTTGTCCTAAGGCCGCCGTCACTGTTTTCCATCTTTTTACCAAAAATTAATCTTTTTCTATCTATCAAGTTTCCGTGAGTAAATCCCATGGCTCATGTACATGGAATAAAAAAAACTATTTTTGGTAACCTCATCGTCTCCGTCGCGTCGCCTTGGCACGCGAACGGATCTTAGGAAGAAGGAGTGAGCCGAGCCGACTAAAAACTGATAAAAATCGACTTCTAAGCTGCTTCTGATAAAGTGGGCGTAGTAAAAATAAAACGCTAGGGACGGTGTGGTGGTAGCTATCTCCTTCAATAATTTATTGAGCCATTTAACTGGCTTTCCCTAATGGCAACTCATTAATACATTGCTCCCCGGGAATCCGGCATCCTCCGTGGGTGGAAAGACCTTTGTCAGCTATTTAATTTGACGATTTGCTGATGGGCTTTTCCTTAATTGAAATTAATTGCGAGATCTGTTTATAAGACCTAAATAAATTGAAGCCCGCGAATTCCTAAGCCAGGGTGTAGTTATGGTCACCTATATTCATAAGATTGGAAA
This sequence comes from Eutolmus rufibarbis, assembly GCA_963920795.1. NCBI lineage: Eukaryota > Metazoa > Arthropoda > Insecta > Diptera > Asilidae > Eutolmus > Eutolmus rufibarbis. Next base: position 44,991,989 of record OY987206.1, read on the forward strand.
ATACCTGAAGAAAATAGGGGTAATCACGCTTGGCTGTATATCCTATTGCATCGTTGCACTGGGTGAAAAATTTCAAATTTTCATAGTTGTCTTTATGCAACAGATTTTCTTGCACCTTATACAACGATGCAATAGCAAATGACTTGCGAGATTTTACCATAAAGGTTAAAATTAAATTAATTCACTAAAACATAATATTATATGGTAATATGATTACATCAAACTGAGTTTAAACTAAATTTTTAATTTTTGCAGCATATTTAATCATAGGTTAAGTCGAGGTATTACCTATATAAAGTGAATTTCAAATATTTCAACAGACTTGATTGATTCGGTGTACACTAGAAACAAGAGATTGAGAATAGCCTTCCTGCTATTTCAGACTTTTCGAATGAATTCTACTTTTATTTATTGGTTTTTAAACCAAAAATTTTTTTTCGCTTTTTTGATTTTTGATCCCATGTACTTTTTATATTTTAATGATTTTCGCGATTGAATTTAATTTTTAAATTGGTACCAATAGGCTAAAATAAGCAATATATAGCAATTATAGAGCACTGTTTGAAGAATGCCTGACAATTTTTTCAAATTAAAATAATCAATAGCTTACTCATAGTATACATTTATAACTGGGGTACCAGACGACCCCAGTGTGTCCTCTATGTGACTCTGGGAGAGATGTGGCAGTTTTTTCAAAAGCACTAACATGATATGTATATTTTAATATTCGATAAATTATTTTTTTTTTTGAAATTGTGTTTTTACTTTGTTTAGAATAATAAATATAAAATATGATCTTCGTATGAACAAGTAATTCAAGAACAAAACAAAAACCAAATTATTGTATTCTACCATCGCATTTATTTTTTCGTCTTCGTGTGAACGCATTCGAGACAATTTTCGGTAATAACTATAGAATCGGAAGTTTCTGTGCACTGTTTGATAAAGAATAACATTTTGGAGTATGAATTTTAATAATGAAAATGGCGTTGTATGGTCTGATCATTCATGGACCAACGAACAATGCAGTTTTGTCCTAAATATTGTCCCGGCGTGAACATATTTTCAACAACGAATACAAAAGAGATATAAGTTCAATAAATTTTGGTTTCGAATTTTATTATGGATATTTGAAAGAAGACAAATTTTAAGACAAAATTTTAGACAAAATTTAGCAAGTTTTAGATACATACATACATATTTTAAATTTTATGTTCCTGAGTTTTGTTTTTTTAATTTTCAAGATCGTATTATTTGTGGATATCCATTTCATTTTTTATACAATTTTTAACATTAAAGTTATGTAAAATCTAAATTCCCTAGTCTAGTTACCACTATTTGACTTCCAGTAAAGGTGCCCTTGTTTTGGGTTTGAGGTCGTTGAGTAGTAAGTGTGCAGAAAAAAATAAATAAATGATATATGGTATATTAGGATTTATTTAAGTCGTTCCTCATAAACCACGAATAATTAGGGTCAAAGTCGTTATCGTTAAATCTATTTTCGATGTCATATCCTTCGTCTAAGGAGCTAACGAGATAAAAGCACAAAAGTAATCTTGACCAGGCGCAAAATCGCCTATGGTATGCATCACAGTTAATTAATATACCCTCCCCCACCCCTCCCCACCTTGTGCATGCAGAGCGCCATCTATCGAATGTTCAATTTCGCAGGATAAATTACATCCATTTGTTTCAGGCCCCCGGCTAACTGGGGAATCACCGGGGCCTGGAAGCAATTAGAGGCGGATAAATAATTCAACGTTGATTGATTCAACTCCGCACCGGAGCATCCTCGAGTGGGGGTGGGTCAAACCGACGAGGGTACCAACTACCAACCTGTTTCTTAAATCCATTAAACGAATTTCCTTGTAGTCGCACCGGTTTATTTCTTTGTTCTGCGCAGTTTTTGTATATATTTTTCGAAAAACCAACAAAAGAAAAACCAAAGGTTTTAGCACAAGTGCGTTAACATAACCTCACATTCTATCACTTTTAGCCTGTTCGTTTAGGTCAGGTCTGTTCGGTGTCTGTGCGAGAAGAAGTTTCACTGTCGCGTCAAAATGTACGTTGGGGAAACGCACGTCAGGTGTACGAATTAGTTTCATCCATTTAGCGAGTGAGTGGCATTTGATTTGATTAAGTGCATGTCAGCTGGCCGTGACAGATGAGGTAGGGCCCCGCGGTATTGATGAAAACATGCGCACAGGTGCCACCATCGCCATTAAACTTACAGATATAAAAAATATACATGAAGCGCCGCTCGGCACTGATATGATTTTAATATTATGCGATATGGTTCCGGGGGATAGACGGCCCTTTTTTGGGGTTGCCCACAGCTCGTCACTTCCGGTTGGCGGTGGGTTTTAGGGCGCGTGATACGATGACAGGAACTTAATTAAGTTGTTCTGGCTCAATGACATCCTTCGAAAGGGCCAGACGATTTTTATGGTCCACTAGTTTCGACCCAATCATATGAGAAAAATTATTTGAACAAAATTTGATGGTATTTAGCGGAGCACCTCAGAAACATTTTATAGTAGGCGAAGTTTTGAAAGTCTTTGCACTTATTTCCGCACAAACACTTTTCCACCAAAACCGTGAAAAAACCCTTCAAATTCACCGATAAATACGAAAATTAGCGTAAAATGGAATTTTTCTGTAAAACAACCGAATCGGGAACAAAAAGATACTTTTTATAGTGGTCGTGTCCGATGCACGCCGACAAGGACGACGTCTACGGTGCCTGCCATTTGCTCCTTTTTTTTATGTAATTCCAGTCTGGGGCAAAGGAGCACGCGTCTATCAGTCGTTAATTGAAAACTTTTCTATGTGCTAGCGCATCTGAACAACAAATACAGGCCCTACAGACATTGCCAGCGGTTATGTGCGGTGTTGCCAGGAGACGGCTGCGGTCCAGCCCTTATCCCTAAACCCTACATATTGGCGCTTTTTGGGCGAACAAATAATTCAAAATACCTCACTTTTACGAGGTCTGTTCCGGTTCGAACCCTCTTTAAGCTAAACAGACGTAATAAGCCTTGATTTCTCGTTGTAGGGCTACGTCCCTTTTCACCTGGCAGTGCTTATCACCCTCCGGAAAAAGGAAAATGCCTAAAATGGCGCTTGCTACACATTAACCCTTGGGCACACATAGGGTAAATGTAACTGACGAAAGAAAAAAGTTATTATTTCACAAGGCGCAAGTGCACTTCGAGATATCCCCTCCGGGACAATCAGGGGGTGAACTCTGAAGTGAGTGCTTCCCTTTTTAATGAATTGATGACATGCGCCCTGCAGAACCTTCGAACCCGTCGTCTCGTCGAAGCGACATACTATGCCTTCCCTGCTTCGCAAAAGACGCTGAAAGAGAAAGTAAAATTTTGCGACAGTCCGTCTTCTAGGGCTAGGGCTGCTGATGGCGACGTCGCCGTCGCCGTCGCGGTGCCACCGTGGGGTTCAACTTTTGTTGAAGGGACAACAGAAAACAAGGTGAACGACGACTGGAGCCTACAGTCTATGAAATAGGTTCACCCCTGCGGATGCCTTTGCGAAAAATCGATAGAGATACGCGATGTTTCGGGACGTACCGGGGCTACGTTCCCGGCTGAGGGAAAACGAGGAGTCCTGGAGTGTGGTGGTGCTCCTTGGGAGATGATGCTGCAAGGGATACAATAGAACAAAAGCATTCATTTTAAGAATGAAAATGATTTGTGCGATGTCGGTGTGGAACAAAGGGGGTTCGAATGTTATACAGAATGTAAAGAATGATAGTTGCGCTTAGGCTTTAAAAATAAATCCAGGATATGGTCAAAAGAGGAGTATTTTTTTTCTCACTTTATAACTCGGAGAATGGAATTAGATTGTAGCGTTTCATTTTATAATGTTTTAAATTAATATCACCAATTTTGCGTACAAGTCTAAAACGCATATATTAGCCAATAATGTGATATATATGTTTCTGATTTACTTTCTTCCAAAATGATTATAAGGGCTTTTTCTTTTAGCAGTAATATCACCAAAATGACTTAGTCGGAGTTCACAATATTATCTACTTTTAAAAATTGAAATCTTTATAAACCATTGTGTTGGCTATCAAAACTCAAAAAATTTATTAAACTTAAAATTAAAATTTTTTTTAAATTCCATTACTCATACGAATAAAAATAGATTCATAGAAACATCTGAAATTCTAGGATTATTTGTTCGTCGAAGGAATATTTTTAACAGTGTGTGTTCAAACACTTTTTTCGATCAAATATTCGAAGATTTTAGATTGTTTTAGTCATTTTTAGCTGTATTCTGAAACACGTAAAACCTTAAAAAGTATAGATCGGTCGAAATTTTTCAATATGAATGTTCAAATTTAGTCACACAGGGCTTTTTGATAGGAAATTTAATTGTTAATAAAATGCTGGTATGAAAATTTTTTTAAATTTTATTTAACGATTTTTATGTAAAAGATTAATTTTGCCCATTTGAATTTATGGGGAACTAAACTCTGCACCGTTCACAGGTTTGATCTCGAGATTTAGATGTAATAGAGCTAAAATATTAGCCATTATACATATGTATGACAAACGATAAATTTAATTATTGCAGGATTTAGCCATATTTTCATAAGTATGATTGTTATCCGGCTATGATTGAGTTATTTTAGCTAATAAAAATTTAACATTTTATTTTATATAATCTTTGCGAATACACTACATTTCTTGAAATGTTTAATATAGTAAATAAAACAAAACGGAAATAGCCAATTGTTGTGCTTAGATTTTTCATTTAACAAATACGTTCCACAAAAAAGCTGACGGAATTTAAACTTAAATGGACTTTCAATAATTATTCCGTTTAATTATTTTATCTTATTAAATTACATTAATATAAGAAAATTACCTTATCTTCCGCCTCTTCCGCCCGTTCCTCAGCTTCAATGACCCTCTGCTCCAGCTCAGATAGCTAAAACGAAAAAAGTGAAATTTAAATTTAGTAAAAATGTCCATCCACAACAATGGGAAATTTTTAGAACTAGAGCTTTTGGTGGTACGCACGACTAAAGTGAAAAAGCTCTTTTGGAAGCTGTTTCCAAAAGTTCGAAGTTTACACCATCGTCCGCACGGGGGCCTCGCAATCGGGAATTAACTAAGTTTCGGGAAGAAGGAAAGCTCACCACCCCCAGGGTCGTCAATATCCACGCTGATAAGAAATGGGCTCCACCGAAACCTTTATTTTCCACCCGAAGAAATCCTGTCTTTTCACATTCCGGATTCTTGTCCGTTCCCATGCTCTCGAGCTCTTTTTTTTCCTACCGCGTGTCTTCCCTTCTTCCTTGGGCCTTCCCGGATTTCATTTTTTTTCCATTTTCCTCGAGCGCGCTGGTCGTGGTGCGGTTTCTTTGCTCCGCCGGACGACGACGGACGGATGGATGGACGATGGACCTCCACCCCCGCCTTCGCCGCCGGGACTTCTTCTCTAGTTCACTGGGTCTGGGCTGCTGCTCCCGAGTCCCGCTGCTGATCAATAAAGTGATTTATGCGCGAGGAGTGGAGCAAATAAACCTCCGGGATATGGATGCAGGCTGAACGCGGCAGGGACTGGGAATAAAACGGACAGAAAACGCTAACAACAAAAACATCCGCACACAAAAACAAAAACAACCGAAATTCTTCGGGGAGTCGGTACGGGAAGAGCGGGAGGTAAGGGAAAAAAACAGGAAAAGGATCCCGGGCCCGTCAGCCAAATAATAGCAGGCATTTAAGTCGAAGAGGCTCGTCCGTCGTCACTAATGAATTTGATTCGCAAAATTATTTTCCTGAGGAGATAAACGATTATGGGAGAGGCTCAGGGAAGACATAAAGCAGAACACGCCGGGAATTGTTCGGGGATTGTGTTTTTAGTGGAGTCAATAAAACCGGGGGCGGAATTAAATAAATAAGCGAATTCAGCCTGTCTGCTGTCTGCTAAGTGATTTCGCTGCTTCTGCTTGTCCCGAGTCTGTGACGAGGGAAATTATTTTCACCAGTTGTTCCATCGGGGGACGTCTAAATGTTTATAAAATATGTTCCCTAGGGCTGACCAACTGTCTGGGTCATTTTGGGCATTTTGGGGAGTTAGACAAATTTTTAGACAAAAGCCAAAGACTGTTAGCAATCAAAGATCCTTAAGCAAGCCTTTTTCTATGGTCGCTAAGTTTATCTCCCTTTTAGCTGGAGAACAGAAGGTCATTTAATAATTATAATTATATTTGATCGATCAGGCTAGGATCTAATCGTCAAACTAATGAAATATGCCAAATTTCATTTTTATAGCACTGGTACATGTATCGATTTTATTAATACGTAAATTTCATTAATTTTGTCACTCATTCACTCAACAAAATTTTAGAGTTCTTCCCGAAATCTTAGAAAGCTGAAATTTGCTATACAGGCTGGGGTTAGGTTACTGGCAAACGGCAATTGCAATAAATAAGGTTCCTCGAAGATTTCATGTAAACATTTTACATTTAAATTGTGTTACCATACTTATTACACCGCGAAATGGTCAAACCTTACAACTCTCTTTGATTGTGATGTAGACTAACTTTAACGAGTAAAACGTTTGCGATTCTTAGCTACATTTTTAACATGAAATGTTTTTGATGGGATTGTGTTTTTTCTAATAGATAGACTAAAATGTTTTGAAAAAACGAGCTCCATTCACTCTGAACTACTATTTCAGAACACTGGTTGAATAGGAAATTAAAAAGCAATTTTAATTTTGGAAAGAAAAATGCTGTGCAAGATTCACAACACACATACTTGTAATTTTCAATTATTTTCAAATTAAAAGATCATTTTTCAAACGGTGTTGAATTAGTTATTAATTCTATAAAATTTGTTTTAAGACGAAAGTTTTCAAAATTGTATTCTATACCATGTAAAATATATTGTAAAGCATGATCATAATAATTTTAGAAAAACAACTAAAGATTTTTTTAATTGCTAGCTACCTCCTATAAAATTCGACAAATCGCCCTTATAGAAAATTTTAGAAAATGACTTTATAATTCTGTATTACTTTTTAGTTTCATAGATTGTAGTCTAAAACTTTTCGCTTGCGTTTTAGTCCTAAATATTTTATAAACTATATAAGGTGACGATAGGTTGCAATTTGTATTAATTATATGATAGTAAAATTTGATTTTTTCGACTCATGACGTCAAAATTGACCCATATATGTTAGTTAGCGATGCATGGATAAAAAAAACAAAAAATACGCAGTATGATCCCGTGAGAAACCGCTCATCCAATCTCATTTTTTGAATCTGATGTAGGTAGATACACGAAAAGATTTGTAATTTTTACGCTTAACAAAATATTTTATGCTTGTCCCGCGTAATTTGGAGATCCCTTGAACATCCCAACTGAATAGCCCTAGAATCCCCTTTACTGGGACCCATCTTATTTACGGTCCCTGACTGACAAATTCCTCTAATTTCACGTGGAGCACCTTCATAAAACCGTCGTAAAATCAGGGTATACGCGTAACCCTTGCGAAAGAGGAGAAAAAATCCATCTTCATCAAAGTCCCACTTTTCCCAGGTGTCATATTCTCTACCACCATTTTGACGTACAATTGCAAATCCCGTTGCTTTATGCATCGCGTCGTCTTAACGCTTGTTGAGCCCTCCCCTCTCTTCTCCCTTCCGAAAAATTCGACAGAGCACCTCGACCCAATTTGGCGTCTCCTGTAAAGGAGCAAAACGCATCACTGGCTCCAAAATGGGACTCCCGTCAAAATCGACTTTCGGGAGTCCGCAGAATGGGAAAGGGAATGGGCCCGGAAATTTACGACACATGTTGATTTTTTTCTCTTATTCTCGGGATCGGGCCTTTGTGTTCAAAGGAGCTCACCCGCCCCCCTACGACCCATTTCACCATCCACGTCCCCTGTCCCGAATTGTTAAAAGTTGAGCTGCTGATGAATAAGACATTCTCCCGAAAATCCTCCCGAATGTGTTCAGTGCGTTAGTTCCGCCTTTGAGTGCGGGACGAAACTGCCATCAGTTGCTTATCATGGGACGGGGCCCGGGATGGGTCCCGGATTTGTGCGCCACATCTCAATTGATGTTGACGTGTTGCTTAACCCCTTCTCTACATTAGGCGCCCTCGCCGCTCAGCAGGAGCGCTCGGGCCGGGATAAATTGCAAACAGTATCCAAAGAGATGATGAAGCATATGATGGAGATGTCAGGAATTTTCAAAATGTTCTTAGGAAGCTCTCTTCCCGTTCCCGGGCCATCCATCCACCCGCCACACCCGGATCCAGGGTGATGTGCTTGATTTAGGGCCATCAGAAATTCCCTTTAACTCGCAAATCCGGCCTGGGATCTGTAGAGTAGAGGGGCGGTGTGGGTGGAGCGGGATCGTGCGCGGTAGCAGGGGCGCCATAATGTCCTCGTCTTAAAGACATTAGCAGCGTATGCTCCTCTCTGCGCGTCGCCACTTGATATTTGATCCTGAAAAAATTATTGGGACAATCATCCCCCCTCGGGCTATTATGACTTGCCGGGAACGGGCCTGTAATGCAAAATGTACAGCGGGATGGCTACCTTCCCCTTCACCCCTCTCCCTCCCTCCTACCCTTACCAGTTGATCCTTATAACTTATCCTGGGCTGCTTTTAATGTCAAAGTGAATGACATCCGGAACAGGCAGGAAAAGGTTCTTTTCTGTGCTTGTGGCCTGCACCCGACGCGACGGTAGCGGAGCCCTATATTGATTTTTTTTTTATCCTCTTTGGAAATGGAAAATTTCTTCCCGGAAAATGGCAAAATTCCCAGGTAATTCCACGTGAGACAGAGACACAGGTGGACATCAGCAGAGGAATCGATTTTGAAGCGACCAAGTCTTTTTTTATTTTTAACTTATTGTTGTGGCTCGCCCCGAGGAGAAAATTGGAGTTGAGAGGGAGGAGAGGGGAACATGGGTTTTCAGTTTTCGCGAGTTCTTGGACGGAACCCTACGACAGCATGTCGTGAGCTCCTTTAGAGTGGTAAATCTTAACGTCCTTCAACTGTACGCTCGCTGATGGCACGATGGCACTCGTAGATATCTATAGGGCGGCGGGGGAGGGGAGGAAGGGGTGGGGAACTGGCGGCGATAAGAAAAACGACCCGACAGCCGGGCGGCACAAAAAGAACAGCACCCGCTAGCAGCAGCGGCAGCAGCAGCGTAAGACGACACACATAAATCAAAAACTTAATTTTCTATAAAAATTCATGAACATGCAGGAGGCTCTCTCCCGGACAGGTTTAGCCATTTTCCTTGTGGGAACTTTTCCATCACCCGGTCTGCGGGGGAGGCGGGACGGGGCTCTACTAGTAAAGGGCCTGCGGGGGCGGCAGTGTGATGTTTTCTTCCTGCCATTGAGCAATTTCGTCTTTTGCGGCGAAAAAGTCCCTTCTTCTACACTTTGGCTGCCTCTTTCCCGCACTTAATTTATTTTTCGCGGCATCGCCCGATGGTAATTTTTCTTTTGAACTTGCGTCGCGCCGGCCTTGTTTTTATATAATTTTTTCTGCTTTTTTTTTTCAAGAGATGTTACTCTGAGCGAGAAAAGCGACTTTCATAATAAATAAATGCGAATAGCAACAAATGTGGAGCGCGTCTCAAAGGGCATTTTAAAACTAAGAAGATAATAAATTATTTAAAGGAAAAAAATGGAAGAAACTATATTATTGTTTGTGATATGTATGTTTGTTCTTAATACAAGAAAAAACACCCTTATCTTTAAATTTGATATGGCGTGCATTAAAACAAGTACGGACTTTGCATCAAATATCGTTAATAAGGTATCAGTTCCAGTAATGGCTTGAAGACAACGTAAAATTTTTCTCTTCACCATAAATCTATTTAAGGTAAAACAACTGCCATAAAACTAAATAAAATAAATTTTTAGGCTCGGATCTCAAGAGGTTAGAATGGAAAAGGGAAAAACAGCTTAAAATTAGATATTTATTTAAGATCTTACATACATATATAAAGCATGATAGTGTAATCACTCAGATCCGGGTATAGTCGTCTATGATTATTAAGAGTAATATCGGTAGTAAAAAGTGCGTATTGTAAATTCGATTTTGGCACCCTATTGTAAGTCAGTTTTTAAATATTAAAATAGAATTTAAAATATTACTTGATGCGCCTGTGTAAAAATTGGTGTTGTCAATATCACACCAGATGGCGCATCATTTTGTAATATTCAGCAGACGGTTATCGAGTTAATACCACTTAGAAATTGCAAAATTGAATAATGGTGGTGGAGATAGCTCCATAAAATCGAAATAGCTCAATCAAATCTGCAAATCTCTCTTATATCATCCATTCAAAAGCCCGCATACACCCCACGCTCCCTTTGTCCTTTAAGAAAGATAAATTTCCGAAATAAATCGACAAACAATTCCTCACATAAAGAATTTTCATTTGAGCCATGAATCGTGGACGAAATCCGCCTAATCTCTACGAAAGTGGGAGCCGTTTCGCTTCCGAAAACAACAAAAATAAATAATTCGCAGGCAATTTCAGCAGGCATTGAGAATGTCTCAACAAATTCAGCATGTCTGGGTCCCCGAGAAGCCCCAAAAACCTCCGGGCTAGATTTGCCATCGAATAATAAAGGTGATCCAATTCGAGTGTCTTCGACCAGGGAAATATTCAGGTGGAGCCCGGCACATTTCTCTGCCAAAAGCGATTGCGACTTAAGACTTAAGGACTGGGCCACACGGTTGATCTACTTGAGGAAGATGCACATGTATAGCGCCTCCAGGAGGGCAGAGGGGGTCTGGACGAAGAGACAGAATGAAAGGGTAAAGGGGGGTACTTAGGGCTGCACAGAATTGGATTTGATTGAATTATTGCACGTAGCCACTGCTCCTCGTGTGCACACGTGCCGCTCGGTGGAGTCTATTTTTGGGGCGCAAGTACCTGCAACACTCTTCGGGAACATTTCCCTGCTTGAGTCCTCTATCAGTGCATACACTTGAAGTGAATTTTATGGACTGGTAGAGTTTCTTTGATGATGGATCTTCCACCCGACCGCCCCCGCTCATTTATTCCCCCGGTGCCCACCGGGACCGGGTCTCAGCCTGGTCGGTTTCTTCAATTTTCTGGCGGACGATTTTTCGTACGTCCAACAACATTTTCTACCTCGAATGAATGTTTCTCGGTTGATTGGCAGCTTTTCAAATTCTTTGCCAACCAGACAGGGCGCCGGGGTCCCGGGGGCGGGGGGACGGATTTTAGCCTCACTTTGATTGTACAAAGGCCAGTTCCCGGGAGAAAAGACAAATGCGACGAAATAAATCTGAGGCGGGAAAACTAAGCCCGCTCGTTAGGGCGAACAGCTCCCGGCTTATGACGAGTTTAACTCGACGGCACTTACTCATTGACTTAATTAATTAAAATTGCACGACACGGCGTATAGGCTAATCCCAGGGCCGTAAAGCGTAATGAAATATATAAGAAGGCTCTTCTCTCGTAAAACCGACATCGTGTCGCTTTATTGCCAGCGGGCAAGTTTTATGTCTTCCCGAGATTTTTGGGGCCGGGCAGGAGACGGGAGGGAGACATTACACGGAAATGCCACCTTAATTGCTGCGGGAAGCTTTGTACCCCCGATGTAAATATGAAAATTTTCCATCATCTCCGTCACCACGCCCCCCAGCGAAATGGGCTGGGTGGGTATAAGGCAAAAGAAAATCTTAACCTTTATTTCGCCGTGTCGCCACCGCAGCGATAATCCTTCCCGGTAGCGGCGAAGATCCCATAAATTAAGAAGAAATCACCTCCGTCTCGTCCTCAATTATCGTCCAAAGTACTCCTTGGGAAAGGGCAAAAATTTGGGGTTTGGGGGCACTCAGCGCAAATACGTGCAAAGTGCTTAGATCCCGTCTAATTCGCTTTGAAAGCAAACGTCTTCATTACGAACGAATTCACCGCCGCGGTTAGGTTCTAATTTTTAGCAGGCTAGCGTCCTGTAATCATCGCTCGGGCTCCCATTTAGTGACCCCAAAAACGGGGAGCGCATAGGGTAGGCGAAAAAAACTTCGACACTTAACAACATCATTAGGATTTAGGGATATCAGGATCGCTTAAGGCAATTTAGTTCCTCCCTCTCCTCTTTTCATATCGGCCGGGGGCGGGGGTATCGTGTGGAAGTATCTAAAACCCACCGGGGCTATTCGGCCAGTTTTCGCCCGAATTTTCTTGCCGCACAGCAATTTCGGGCGAAGAAATCACGGCTCACAGCTAAATTATGTTCTGCCGTTTTACCCGAGCCCGTTTTCGGCTGAGGCTGCTTTAAAGATATTAGGAAGACGCTTGAAGACGGAAGGGAGCCGGCGCCGTCGCCGGGTCTCTGCCCGTCGGCTTATAACTCAATCTCTCAATTTTAAGTTATTTCTTCGTTTGAGTTAATCGATGAGTCTAGCTGGAGTCTGTGCGTTAGAAAACGCGCTGTTTCGGAGTTTTTCTCTCGTTTTACGAGAAAACCTTTTCGTCCCGGGTCCAGGCCCAAAACCCCCCCCCGAGAAACGCCACCCTTACCTTGCCGTGCACCGCCCCAATTCAAAGCGTCACAGCTTAATTCTAATTAATTTGCTCCACTCGTCAAGAGCGTTATGCGGATCCTGTTTGCGCTACAGAAAAAGGACCAGCGACGAGACCGGATCCGGGACGGGGACTAATGTTGGAATTCTTATTCTAGAACATTTTCGTGTAATTTTTCTTCTTTTCCCTGTCATCACAAAAAAATACCAAGAAAAAAAAAATGAAAGAGGCCTTTCAAGCTAATTGAAACTGTGATCTTGGGGGACTTTTCATTTTCGAGGAGAGATGATTTTATCTTCGTATCTTTGTATCCCGGGCAGCCCCAAGGATTCGGGTGTCCTGGGGAGGCTCTTATTCGATGTGTGTGGCGGCCCAATGAAAATTAAGGCGGAAAGCGAGTAAGCAAAAAAAAAAAAAAAAAAAAAATTAGCGACGCAGGGGGAGGGGCTGACAATTCAATCTATACCGGGAAGGTGGCCGGACCAATTTTCATTAAAAATCAGCCCTATTCCGGCGAACAGCTCCTGACCGCAGCAGCAGCGTGGAAAAGCGGCTGCTCTGTGGAAAGGGGCCCCACGATGGTGGTCTTGTTGTCGTCGTGCGATGAGAGATAAGCTTTTAATTTAATAAATTTTCTGAAAAATTCCACCACATGAGACAAAACGATCTTACCACGATCAATATTTGATAACTTTTGAATCGTTCAAGATATCACAAAAAATTGTGCAAGCCTATATCGAGGGAAAATGCACCCATACTCATATAAGAAAATTGCAGACTATACAAAATAAAATCCTTAAGATTATTCTTAATCTATGTATGTACCATGGCACTATGGAAATAGGGCTTAAAAGAACGAAGGTAAACAAATTGTTTGAAAAATTCTCTTTTTCAGACAATCTTCTGATATTTGAGCAACGTTCAGTAAATTCCTAGCAGTGTAAGTATAGTTCTAAATTTTGAGTACTAATAATATTAAATAAGTAGCATAGTTCTATAAAATTACCTTAACTGCATACATATTTTGCTAGATTATATACACATACGAATATCATAGTTGAATGAAACCAGATTCCGGGACTAATTATAAGATTGTCTATTGTACACATAAAAATTTTAAATGTTATCTTCCGAAATAATAAAACAGTAACTTCAAATTCATGTAAGTATAAGTTCAATTAAGATACAGTCCGTTGCAAAGCTATAGCCGCACCCCGAAAAAGTGCGGTAGAGTTACTTTGAATCGGGAGGGGAAAAATTTTTGTTTATCACAAGTATTACTGAGTCAAGTAGTCTCTGATCATGCAAAAAGAATTTCCGCGTGGATGCAAGAGAACGAGTAAAATGGTAAAATAATGGAAAAGTTAGGAAAATTGGTGTTGCATTGTTATAGCCGCACTTAGAATTTTATTATTTTTCCACATACATTTATTTCAAAAAGATCAATTAATAATCAATAGTACGGCCACTGTTTACTATTACATCCAGCTTCCTTTTCGGCATGGATTCCACATATGGATTCAGTTTTTCTGGTGTCCAAGAAGTCCAAGCTGTCTGAATGGCATCTCTGAGCTCATGAACTGTGGTGAACTGCTTTCCGTCCTGTAAACTCTCCTGACCAGCCAGTCCTAGATGTTCTCTATAGGATTCAGATCGAAAGAACCTGTTGGCCAGTCATGAACTCTGATATTTTATCTTGGAAAACAGTTCTTAGTTGAATTTCTTACCTGTATCCTGGCATTATTCTGTTGAAAGTTCAAATTTTCTTCAGGATAACGCATAATGTATGGACGTAATTGTGAGAAAAGACCTCCTGGTACTCGACACTGTTCATCCGACTGGACGGAAAAGCAACTTCGAGCAGCCCATGGCTACTAAACGCCTCCCAGACCATTAAAGACCTAGCCAAAAATTTCTGGTTTGGAAATAACGTGGCTCCTTGCGCAAATCCCGCCAGTAACCGCTCAGGCCGTACATATTGTGGTCAAAACTGGAATCAGGTTTGCATAGATTCATTCCCATTTACGAACCAAAATCTTATTGAGCTCATTGGCGGGATTTCCGCAAGGAGCCACGTTATTTCCAAACCAGAAATTTTTGCCTGGGTCTTTAATGGTCTGGTAGGCGTTTAGTAGCCATGGGCCGCTTGAAGTTGCTTTTCCGTCCAGTCGGATGAACAGTGTCGAGTACCAGGAGGTCTTTTCTCACAATTACGTCCATACATTATGCGTTATCCTGAAGAAAATTTGAACTTTCAACAGAATAATGCCAGGATACAGGTAAGAAATTCAACTAAGAACTGTTTTCCAAGATAAAATATCAGAGTTCATGACTGGCCAACAGGTTCTTTCGATCTGAATCCTATAGAGAACATCTAGGACTGGCTGGTCAGGAGAGTTTACAGGACGGAAAGCAGTTCACCACAGTTCATGAGCTCAGAGATGCCATTCAGACAGCTTGGACTTCTTGGACACCAGATAAACTGAATCCATATGTGGAATCCATGCCGAAAAGGAAGCTGGATGTAATAGTAAACAGTGGCCGTACTATTGATTATTAATTGATCTTTTTGAAATAAATGTATGTGGAAAAATAATAAAATTCTAAGTGCGGCTATAACAATGCAACACCAATTTTCCTAACTTTTCCATTATTTTACCATTTTACTCGTTCTCTTGCATCCACGCGGAAATTCTTTTTGCATGATCAGAGACTACTTGACTCAGTAATACTTGTGATAAACAAAAATTTTTCCCCTGCCGATTCAAAGTAACTCTACCGCCCTTTTTCGGGGTGCGGCTATAGCTTTGCAACGGACTGTATATAGGGTGTTAAAGTAATGATTTACAAAATTTAGGGTGATAATTTTTTAATTTTTAGGGTTCCGTACCTACGTCGAAATTAAAAAAGTTCTATAAAGTTCACTTTGTTATCCGTTAGGACTCGTTTTCTCAGCAACGACTAGAAGTATCGAGTTGAAATTAATACCAAATACTAAAGTCTACAGCCTCAAATTCATATAAAAATTTCAATTATCATCCCATCATTTGTAATTTATGGGACTTATACAATATTTAAAAATACAAATATTTGCCATATTATAATTTATTTATTTAGTTTTCTATGAATATTTATTTTAAAATTCGTATCATTGAAAATTGACTTTTGATCGTGCCCAAAGCACTTAGTCCCACTTTGCGTCGCAGCCACTGCATTTACTTATTTTCATTTCATCGAAATGAAATGGAGTGAGGTCCTGTAAATCGTTTGCACCCTGAGTGCTATTTTGTTTGCTTTCACTCAGTTTTATATTCGAATGCGTCTCGTTAGTGAAGGCGAAGCGCCTCGACGACTTTGAGATTCCTTCCAGAAACCCTGGCGCAGTCGAGAGCGCCCTACTTTACTGGAATCGGTTTATGTGGAGCTCCCTTCAAAAGAATCAAAGTGTTTTTATTTCATTTCACTTCACAGGATTAACGTAAATATTTGCGCAGGCAGGATACATCGCGGGTGGGGGGAGGAACGCGAAAAACCAGCAGCAGCAGCAGCTCCAGAAGATGATGCTGCAGGGCTACCTTTGTATTTTTTCCGCTAAAGTTACTTTCAGGCGTTATCTACCACCCTGGCCCTACTGATCCCCGATAGTACAGAATTTTATAAGAAACCCCTCGGAGGCCCTAGACGTGAATCGCAAGCATACACCGCATAATCTACATGACGACAGCCCTTCCCGCGCACCCTCTTATATTGACTTGATAAGATAAAGCCTTGCGAGCAGAGGCCGATTCAAGACGTTTTGAAGACGTCTCGAGTTCCGTCTTTTCCGGGCGAAAGACAGCAAAAAGGTACACATACCGCCCGGGAAAACGGCTGATTTTCCGAGGAGAACAAACTGCAAACGCTTCGTGCCATTCTGCCATGTGGTTTATTAAGTGGAAACGTAATTTTGGCATATACACGACATTGGTAAATGTTCTGTGGCGAAATTTATTAGCTCAAGTTGTCAGGCGTCGTGTAGCACACCCCTGTCGGTGCAGGCCGGGGAATCCCCCCTTTGTGTTCGTAGACTTAAGAGCGGCCTCCTTAAGCAACTGAAATGCGATTAAGGTGATGCAGAAAGTCGCTTCACTCCCCTGATCTCCGCTGTTTGCGTTGAGCAATTTGCGAAGTCTTGTTTGGCGGGATAAGAAAGGCTTTTCCGGCAAAAGGTACGCGCTTAATCGCGGAGAACCGCGCGGTGGAGGTTCATTGCTCCTTCCAAGATCTCTTCTAATTCTGTTTTAAATAACTGTGAGACGACACGAGTCCCTGAACTGATTTCAAAATTGTTTAAATTGTTACGCTTCAAGGAAAGAACCCTTAGAAAGAAGTATAATGCAAATTAATTAAAGTCCTCAGAAATTGAGTTACATACTTTAAAAAATAGTATAGTATATAGTGCTTTTCAATAGACAATACATAAGACACGCTTTTAATACTTTTAAATTACATCTTAAATTTCGTAGAAATGATGAAATTTTTAAGATGAAAAAAGTACAGCGAATTGAATTATACTAGTTGGAACTTTAGTCGCGTTTTTCTTGAAACGACTCTTGGACAACGTAAAAAGAAAAATTATCACGAACTTTTTTTTTATTTGTGCAGTGACTATTAATGAGCCTTCTTTTAATTTTCATTTTCTCAAGCGCCTTTAATGCAAAGATTTTACTTAAATCTTCAAAACTATGCATTTTAATGAAGACCGTAAAAAACATACTCGTTGAAATTTCTGATACTAGTTTTCATTAAGTTGCTTAAAAGTATTTACTACAAAAGAATATTTAAACGGAAAAATTAAAGTAAGATTTCCAATTTACTTTAAATGTAGAACGAATCTGCACAGTTCCCACAAAAATGGGAAAAAAGCAAAGGACTTAAAATTGGACCTTGTAGAATATTGTTTATCGAATCGAACTTTCTGTCATTGTGGTAAGAATAATGATAATTCGCATCACTTCTAATTTTGTTAAAAACTGAAAAACTGGTAAAACAGCAACAAATCTCTGCTTGAATAGGTCAATTTTGAATTCATAAACAAAAGATCAAATTTAATCACCGACCACCCCAAATTTATTGGCTGCAACGACTGGTAAACCGCCGAAACCTATTTAGTTGGGCAGGTTCACAATGAACCGTGCTAATCACCGAAAAACAAACAGCCATTTGTGCCTGTAATTTCTGCCATCGTGAGATCTAATTTAATTTTCGTTAATTTTTCAGTGCAGCCAACATAATACGGCGCGAATCAAATTCGTTTTTAATACTTAATCAGTAGTGGCGTGCGGGCGGTTTTGCCGTTCGTCGTCCGCCTCTCACCATTTTATCGGGCTAGAGGCCGGCTCATTTCCGCGTAACGAACCCATTTGTCATAATTCATGGGCACTACGGGCCCATTGTTGTGATATTCAATGTTTACCGGATGCCGAACAGACGGTGTTTTCGTTTGATTATTGCGAATTTTATCTGTACATTTAATTAATTACGCAAAAATTGCATATATGCAATTAGTAAGAATTGCCATGCTACTCTATGTACTATCCCAGTGGCGCGGTGATTATGGGGGGGATCCAGATCAATTATGACGACCGCCATTTGAAAAACATGCGTAATGGCTGCGTTGCTACGCAATAAAAATAATTAAAAATTGGAAATGAGGGAGAAAATTAAAAAAATAGCGCAGTAAGCAACCACCCTCCGCCTCAGGGGCGGCGGACGGCGAACTCTGCAGAGGGGTGTAATTAAATGCGCATAAATTTCGCCAGGCTGGCAAGGAGCTGCTGTGGGCCGCATCGCTTCACTTACAATGACTGCGATACGACCCAGTTTCTGTGGCCTTGTGCAAATCAAATTTTTACAACACCTGAAACATGATGAAACCCTTAAGCCCCGGCCCACTCTCGCCGGGTATGGCTTCGGTGCGCGCCTGTGGCTTAATGAATTTTGGCAGAGTCCCGACGGTCCCACCTAGCCGCTGTGGTGGGTGGTATGTGGTGGGTTGTGGGAGGTAACCGGGCGTAGTGGGCCGCCATAAACTCCGTTCATTAAAACAAAATTTCCAAACTCCTATTAATTGGATTACGTGACGGAAGAAAAGGGCTGGCGCGCGGAGAACGAAAGTCATAAAGAGATGCTTCCGAACAACATTATTACGGCGCCCGCCCACCCGTCCGTCGTCCTTCCGCCTCTCCGGCACATTAAATGCAGCGCTTTTGGAATTATGTTAATTAATTTTATTTGCAGTTGTTACCCACTCGGCGTTGGGCTGCGGGGTGGTTGGCTCGTGGGTAGGGCGGGGCCGTGTGGGCGGTGCTCCCGGTGCAGTTCGGCTAAAGCCTTAGTATCAAAACAGTTTGGCTGGCGCATAGTCCCCACCGGAAGGAAGGAGGGTGGGGCATAATCTGGGAATCGATCAGGGCAGTGCTCCTCGCATTGTGCACCGGATTCAGCCGGATTAATGGACATCGGTTTTAGTACCAAATTGTGGTCTCTTGTAAACCGGTGATTAATTTTTACTCACTGCATTAAACCGGGCTCTGCTCGGCCAATAAATGTTATTAAATTGCGGGATTATTCCCCCGTCGTACTATAGTTAAGTATACCATAGTGTATGGAACTGAAGACGGGGAGAGGACTAGGGCTAGATTATGGGTAGAAGGTAGAAGAAACGTAAACAAATATGTATATTATTTTTCTACAATAATAAGTGTTAAATTTAAGTAAAATATCATTGGCTTCTTTTTAAAATTGAGAAATAGAAAAACGCTTAAAATATGATATTAAAACATTATTTTGAAAGCTAAGCTGCCACAGTACACTAAAAAAATTTTACAACATAAAATGTTGACAACTAATTGTCATCACTCAACATGTAAAATTACTCGAAGAGTTGAGTTAATGTAAAAACAAATTTTCGTCTTTAACCATGGGCAGGATTCGAACCTATGATAATTTGTAAACATTATTTTATTAATTAATAATTTCTCTTAAAAATAAAATAAACCTTGATTCTATCGAAAAAATAGGTGTATCTTCAAATATCAGAACAAATCAAATATCTTTTTTCCAATGAGCACTACCATACTATTTTTTTAATTAAAATGTGATATCTCAAGAGTATCACGATCATATTTTAGATCTCTAAATTACATATATGTACTTTGAAAAATTGCAAACTGACCACACCCTTAGAACTGTAGACTCAATTTAAACTTTTAACTTCCAATCTAACTGGTATGTTTGTATGAAATAACGAATGGTTATGCTCTGTACACTCTACCTAATTAAAACTAGTAAATTTGTCCATTCCGTGCAACTATAGTGGTAGAGACCAGAATCAAACAGAGCAAAAATATTAATTAATTAAAGGTTTTCATATCTCATCGAGTCAATTTCGATGAACTCATTGAGTCGGATATGTCCACATGTGGCATATGTATGTGAGGAGATCTTTCATCGCACCCGATAAAATTATGCAAAGAGGCTAATTGGCAATGTTTATTCATATCGTCTCGCAGTGACCCAATTTAGCCCCGTCGTTCGTCCTCGCTCCTTTTCCAGGCAGCAAATGGACCCAGCACTACTCTGCGACCGTCATCCATAATTCATGAGTTCACTTAACCTAAACGTCTAACAATGAGCCGCAAATAAACTGTGTAATTCAGGGAAATTAACATGCAGCCAAGTGTTTGCCAGTGGCGGACTTCAGTCACCCGAGGAGCATCACGGCAGAGTATCACCCGATTTTGTCCATGCAAAGGACACACCGGGAATTCGCTCCCGTTCTTCCCACTTCTTCTCTTCTTTAAGTGTTGCAAGTATGAACCATCTTGAAACTATAGAAGCTCTGTGGCTGAAGTTTTTCAACTGGAAACCACAAAACTTCCCGAACGTTCTGCGCCCCGTCGCGTTTCAAAAGGGGGGTTATTTTCAAGGGAATGTCGACTGTAGCAAACGGGGGTTCGATGTCAGACACACTCCCCATACAACCGAAGACCCTTTTGTTCGTTCCAAGTTGAGTCCTCGAAGGGACTGAATGTAGGTAAATGAACAGGACAAGCCAAAATCTCTGCTCCAATTCAAATTTGTTGTATATTCACCCCAAAAAATTATTCGAACTCTGTCGAATTAGGAATAGGGGAGTTTGCCAGAACTGTTCAGTCGAGTGGTGCTCTTGGGAAGGTATCAGGAGATGTTTTACAGAAAATGTGCTTGGCCCAACAACACTAGAAAGGGCTTTTAGAAAAGGAGGGTTTTGTTATCGGAAATATTGTTTAGCGTTGTTCAAATAGAAGGGTCGGTTCTCTGGATTTTAAACCAGAATTTTGGGTTGGGTGTGGTGGTTTTCTAAATAACCAAAAATTGAGAAAGAAACTCTAATTTCTAACTTTTAGGTATAATTAACTTTAATTACATTTTCTGTTGCACTTGAGTTTTTCAGTTTTCATGACTTTCGATTTGAAGACATGACTATATCAAACTAAATAATAAAATAAATTTGAAAATTCTGCGACTTTTCCATGCCTTTCATCGTACGCTGCGACATTATGATCAAACCTATCGAATTGACCGAATATTAAAATAGGGGATTACTTAAATTAGTGTGAAATTGTTAATTATATTTACATTTTCTAGGTGAATGGTTAAAAACTTGTTTTGGGCTTTGGTTTCTACAGAATTAAGAAGAGATCCAGTTTATCAAATTCACTGTAAGGTATTTTACCCCTTATACAAACAAACAAACAAAATTGTTGGGCATCCTAATACAGATAGAATTCTCATCTTCATTTTCAAGTGGGTATTTCTGAAATTATGTGAGATATGCACTATCATCCCCTTTTAAGTGTAAATACCCTTATCATTCTGAAGCAATTCACTTTTCGCAGAGGGTGGAATCGAACCGCGTGCCATTCTAATAACATTAGGAGCAGAGTCTCATCGCTTAAATCTTCCACCTCAGCCGTTTTGAGTAAA
Organism: Eutolmus rufibarbis; assembly: GCA_963920795.1. Lineage (NCBI taxonomy): Eukaryota > Metazoa > Arthropoda > Insecta > Diptera > Asilidae > Eutolmus > Eutolmus rufibarbis. The sequence goes on from OY987206.1 coordinate 45,013,577, forward strand.
TTAAATCTGACAAGATGCAATAAAACCAAAACGCCACTTGAAGAGGGCCTAGAAAAAAATAAGGGATGCCACCCCTAAGCACACGCTCTTCCACGAGATCCGCCAGCACGTGCACGTCCTTACAAATTCAAATCGAAGGGAAAAATGCATTTCAATCGAGTAGTCCTGGCCGAATCCCAAGCAACACATTCCCGTCCCACCCGCGTTGTGGTGACCTTCTAAGAATATTTGCGCGACGCAACTATCCCTGCCCAGGTCGAATTCCCAAGACGTACTTTGGGCAAACAGTGCAATGGGGTGATTATTGGGTGATTTGTATCAATTTGCAGCCACTTGAGAAGATAACTTGCCCCCACCCCCGCTTCAATCGGGCGAGGCGGCGTCTTAAGGGGGTCCTACCGAGTTCCTAATTTCGTCTTGGACGCGTTACTTTTCTACCGGCGCTCACCCGGTTGCCAGAGGGTTGGTTTGGCGGTTGATGTGGGGGAAAGGGCGGAAAAAATGAATTACATTCAATTTGGAGATTGCCCGAAAGCATCATCAACGCGGAACCTCCTGGAGCTACCCCCGCATATCTCCCCTTTTGAGAGGGTATGCAAAGCTGGCGCACCACCGCACCAACAAATCACACGACTTTTGTTAAGTGGAAAACTTTTGGCAACTTCCCGGCCCCCGGTGCGGTGTGTAGCTGGGGGTTTTTGGGTTTACTGCAACCTCCGGCGGGGCTACAATTGCGGTTTTGCACCCTCCCTCCCCGTCGAGCCCCACTTCCACTTGCCCCTACGTCATAACAAGTGGATGCATACTAAATCGTGCCCGGAGGAAATTTTAAATTCAATTCATTGATAAATGGGACTCCTGCCCTTGTTTACTTAGGCTCGGGCCTCTTTGCCCTGTTTTTCTTGGTCTGTGCCTTTTGTTTTGCGGTCGGTCGCTTTCTTCTCCAGTGGGGGGGCCGCTAAAGTGTTGGGGCTGCCCACGGAGGCGTAAAATAAGCGCGGCTCTACCGCATTGAATTGAGGCCCAGTCCTCAAGAGGAAAAGCCTCGTACTACGGCTCGCTTAGGGGGTCATTAACATGCAAACACAATGAGCTCGCTCAAATTAGATTTACCGCGGATTAGGGATTAGCGGAATTGATATTTAATTCGTTTCGTTGACCCTCACCTCAATTCGCTTCGTTGCTTCTAATCTGGATTGTGTCTGTTTGGCCACACTTTAGAGGGAAATGCACTTAAAATTACCGCAAATAAAGGTAATTTTATAGAAGCAGCCTGCTTAGATAGAGTCAGAAAAAAGAAATAGAAGCAGAAAACAAGAATAAAAGTCAAATTACTACAAAAGGTTAGCTTTTTAAAAGTTTTAAAAGCTTCTACTCTGCTTTTTTCAATTCTGCAGTTCTACTTTTGCTGTCTACTCTGCTTTTTGCTTCGTAACCTTTTCTCAGTTGGAAAAGTAAAAACTGAGCTATGAAAGTCCCAAAAACTATCAATTCGTTAAAGTGTTCACTTGTTATTATGGTTATCCATGAAATTTAGCGCCTGGGAGTTTAAGGATCAATTGCTTAAAGTACGATGCTAAAATTTTAAAATTTAAAGCTTCATTGATTACACTCGAGTACTCCTGAACTCAATTACTTGAGAATTTGAGTACTCGAGTTCAGAGATCAGAGTTTGAGTACCCGAGTACTCGAAAACTTGAGAGAAAAATTATCCAAAAACTCGAGCAAGGAAATATTTAAGTACTCAATTAAGGAGTATTCGAGTATTTAAGTTTGGTAGTACTTGAGTATATGAGACTTTTTAGGAACCCCTCTGGGCTTACAAATCCTCCAAAAGAACTAGAAATTAGGGACTCGAATACTTTCAAACAGTAATACAGCAGAAGCAGTGAGTTTTTTGAGTTGCGCATTACTTTTTTATGGAGAACACCACGACTGTATAGAAAAGCATTATAAAGTAGATTTTGGTCCAGTTCTGTCGCATTCTGAACCACTACGCCACGTCTAAAAACGACCAAAGAAGCCCCTCGGCTGGGAACGAGAAGCGGCTCTTGTCGGGACGCAATAATTCACTTCCGAGTATGCCATTTGTTTATCAGAGCCTTCTCGGGCGATTTGTCTCCTCCATAAACGCTAGAGATCCGCATTCCCGCGGGAATCGAATTTATCATTTTAATCACAGTCGCAAATCCTAATCCATTTTCATCAGCTGCTCACCTATTTTCCCTCGGCTGAATCGTAAATTCATCGCTTGCCCGTTGCATACAAATTTCAGAGCGCGCGTAACCGAATAGGGCTCCCCATGTCGCGCCGCTTAGCCGGGTATCACGACCCGGTTCCGAGTGCCCCTTATAAATATATGGGGGGCTCCCCCCCGGAGCGGTAGCGGGATGAAAAGCCCATTTGCATAGGGAAGCGACTGCTTTTTTTTTTCTCTCATTTTTCCATTCCGTTACGAATAAACTCCCCGGGAAGCGTTCAGTCCCGTCTCCAACTATTTCGCATTCGCCTTATCGTCCCCCCTGGATCCTGAGGGGTGTGTTCGGGATGTCGAGCCAGTCGACCGGGATAGAGCTGCAACAATAATCGTAATCAGTTGATTCTGTCTGCAGCAGGCGAGGCGTCAGCACCAGAGAATTAGCCCGAAGGATCGTTAGCACGGCGGCCGAAACCCTTTCGACTTCTGCAAGGAGCAGGTCTAAAAAAGGACTCTAGGGCGTTAGGTAGTCGGCTAGTCGGTTTAAAATTCCGAAACTCCGCGGAGACCTGTCCTGTTCCTGTTCCACAGTTCCCGGGTTTAAGCTCTCGAACGGCTCTTGATAGTGACACTTTTCGTGTTCATTGCCCTGTCGACGTTGCAGGGGGCTTGGAGCGTGCAGACATATCCCCCTTCCTCCTCTCCCTTTGCAGATAAAACGGCTGCGAAAGCGGCTGAAAAAGCTGCCGATTTAGGGGTGTCGTAAAAGCGCTGCAAAAACCCTTTCTTTTTTTGCGAAACCAAAAAAAAAATAAAAAGGTATAAATCGCCCATTGTCGTCGTCGTTCATGTTCGGCCTCGTGATATCTGGCTACATCCGCCGCTGTGCATATTTTCAGTGCGGCAGCTCTTCCTGTTTCGTTGTTTTTTGTTATTTTGAATATTTTCTACATTTTGTTTTTATTTTTAAACCCATCCTCCCGTTCTGGCGGAAGCTCCCGCAGCACCAGTACCAGTCAACGCGTCCAGAAGGGTCCCCGGAGCGCGTCCACAACTTCTGGGCTCAACACATATTTCAAGAGGAGCCCAGCTGTACGTGGAAACAAGGCAAATAAAAGGAAGACATTTACCACCTGCCTCTAGATCGACGACCACCCCGTAAACTCACACCCCCTTTTCTGGACGGCCGCCTCACTAACGGAAGGCAGCTTTTCTCCGGGAAAAAAACAGAAGGAATATGGTAAAAACTCCAGTTCCGGAATTCGCGATTTATGAACCTGTGCGTCCAGGTCTTTTCCAGCGACAGCATTGTCCCAGTAGTTGTCAGCTGGGTATCTCCGGGATAATAGGGAAAATCAGCCAGCCATTAAGCCGTTCAATCGAGAAAAGGGTACGCAAGAGCTTTTGCATCTTAAATTCATGAATTACTATGTCTCTGCACCTTTATACCTCAGTTATAAAATCTCAACCACAAAAGCAACATCTTTAACAAACCATAGGGAACTTCAAACAAGTACCATCTAGAAACTCTATCAATACTTCGTATGTATGTTAATAAGATTATCAGGAAGTTACTTAGATCTTTGCAAAATTGAGCACTGAAATTTAAGTCAGCAGAATTAAAAATCCCCATATACCAATTTTTATGAAATTTCAATAAAATTAAATCGATTTACTTTTTTGAATCCTCAAAATCAGGAAACAGAAAAATCAGCGATCCTCGCTTTGTATATAAGTCGCAGATAGTTTATCATATGTACACAGGTGTATACATGCTGCGGCGCAAAAATATATGTCCTCTAAAATATTAAGATACTTTACAATTGTAGATAAAAAATAAAATAAACTCAAAAATGGATAGAAATTGTTCAGAACAAAGATACCCAAATTTACAGGGTCTAGGACAGATTGTGTAGATTGGCGATCGCCCAATTCCATCCCATCGATAAAAACTTTTAAGAGGTGCTTACGTTAATTCCGCCATGAAATGAAACTAAATTGAAGTCGTTCCCTGGCTAAATTTGCACTTTTATGGCGAAAAGAGTGCATCGCCGCTTATTTCCAATCAAAGGGCGGATGTCTCGCGAAGAGTCTCGATTTCGATCAAAGTGCTCCTGTGTCAAAAAAAAAAGCTGCCATGAGAGCCCTGCTTTAGTGCTGGCCATCCTCCCCCCCATCCGGAGAACTATTAAAATCGACGAAGTGTCCTTTCCAATTTCCATTTTAAGCAGACCGAGCAGAGGTTGCCTTTCAGTCGATAAAGCTCAATGGCACTCGGTGCGTCATTGTTTTATCTCCCCTTAATCTGATATGCAGTTGACACTTTTCCTGTCCCCGCTTCGACCCCCCACCTAGCCCCCGCACCCATCGGAGCACCCACTGCCTGCTTCCGACAGGTTCCCAGTTGCTCTGTTCTGGGTCTTACAAAATTGCCACGGACACGGAACTCCATTAAAATTGAATTCATTGCCGCCATCCCGTGTAGCAGCAGTTGTTTTACCTACTTTGCATTATACGTGCAATCCTGTTCCTCCCCCCTCCGCCCCCATTCTCCTCATCAACCCTATTCCATTCTGCTGTTAATGGGCAGTTCGGAGCCGATCCACTTCCATGTTAATTTCTTCTCGTACTTGTTCTGTATTTTTAGTTATTAACGGCCATTAGCGTATTTAAAGATTGGAGGACTCCTAGTACCCTCTGGGGCACTCCGGACAGAGCCAGATTGATGGTAAGTGCAATCTGCCTCGGAGCTGTCCCATCGCTTTTGAGGAGTTATCACTTGGAGTTGCATGGAAGGCTCTGGCCAGCTCTCCGGCACACTGTTGACATTTTAATTCAACTGTCCTGGAGATGGAAGGGCCTTCGCCCGGGGGCAGTAACCAGAACAAGTAGTTCCTTTTTACAACCTGTAGCTGTTTGAAGTCCCTCCCCCGGACTCTGTTTGCCATCGCTTGAATATCATTAACCCTATTGTTGTGCTCTGTTTGATGACTCAAGGGCTCTGTCGGTGCATAGGCGCCCCATTAGCATCCCCCGGGATCAAGTGAGAAATGTTAATGGTCTTTTGTAGCTTCTGCTGTCGCCCTGGAATAGCACCCACCAGCCGGCGACGACGCTCGAGATCCTCTCGAGGCGGGGGCTCTGTGCGTAATATGCACCGAGCCTCTCGTCCTCCGGGAATGAGCCTTGCGAAATGAATAAACAACGTGCGCCGAGCCACTTGCCTTCTGATCCGCTTATTCTCCTCCTAACACACGCGAAGAGCTCTTCTTGCGGGTGGTCGAGAGCACTTTCGGGTATCCCCCGGTTGACCCGGTTCTTAAGAGACCCGCTGAGAGCTCCTTTCTAAAGCTAGGCCACATGTGACACAATGCATGTTGTGGTAACCTAATGGCGGGTACACAGCCTTGATTTGTCTCTATAGGGGCTGATGAAAGTTCTTCAAGGATTTGGTTACTTCTTTACGTTCAAGGTTTTCAGCGCAAACATGCATACAGCAACAAAAGATTGAACATTTTAATGTCATTCAAAATATACCCCTTTCTATATAATTAAAACAAGAGAGTGTCAGTTTGTAATTTTAAGTGCTCATGTCCGATTTCACAGTGTGAGCTTAAGATCTAGTTTAGTACAGCTGAGGAAGATAATTTAAACTATAAACGAAGAAAAATTTAAAAATCCGTGGTTATTTCTTCTATATTTTATAGAATATTTTATCACAATTCGTAGATTGTATAGGAAAGGTCACTATATTTTATGTATGATAATATGAAAATTCAAATCGGTCGATCGAAATCAAAATAACTCGTATTATTTCTTGTGTGCAAAACATATCGATTTTGTGATTTTTTTCTAGCAATGTAATAATTGAAAAAAATATCTAATACAGAAATGGGAGAACAATTTTCTTAGGGGAAGAACTAAATGTATTCGAAAATTAAGAGGTTTATTAAGTTTGATATATGTATGGCATGCTATTTCTACTTTGCTTTTGCTTTTTTTCCTATAAACTATCAATGTCGATGGGAAAAAAGTAAACTTTTATCAATGTAAAATCGAAAATTCAACAAAACTCAAGCTTAAGCCTTAAGTTCACACTAAGAAATCTCAAACCAGGCATCAGACATTTTTCGGAAGCTTGTGAGTTAAACATGGAATGGAAACAATTAATGTAGGTACGAACCTGATCCATTTAGATAAATATCGCCACAAATGGCATAGAGAATGTTGTTATATAAAGAAATATGACACTAAAAGTATTGCTGCAGCTTACCTGTAAGAAAAGAGAAAATAATAGAATTTAGAATTTTATTATGCTAACAATAATTACTAATTAGATTAATAGATCCTTAGTAGGTATAAAGATTTTAAAAATTTGTAGAATTGAAAGGAAATTCGAATTAAAGTGAATATTTCAACAGCACCGTGAAATTTTTTTAAGGTTTTCGAAAAGTAACACAATATCAATAATGTTTTTGATTATTTTCTATGGTGTAAATAATAAAAAAATTACAAGAAATCTTTTTGACGTAAAAAAATTTTCTTCTGTACAATTTTTCTTTGGCATTTGTACGGTATGTTTTCATTTAAGGGTCAATATGAGCCGTTTATTGTTAAAGTGGGATAGTGTTTTTGTTTAGTCCAACAATGATCATTAATTTTATTTTTTGAAGAATGTCGTAGACCCACATTCATGCATTTATTTAATGAATTTTACATTCTTTCTTAGACGAAAAATTATTATTTCTTAGTCGTATGTAAGTGCATTTGACCAGAATTCGAAATTGTTTTTGAAACCCTTTTCAACGTCGTAATCCCCAAAAAACATACCTATAACATAAAATTTATTAATTCCACCCTTCTATTGGCCCTTGAGAATGCTTTCCGTGCGTTTGAATATTTCATTCATGAATGTTGTGCCACTCAATCCTTCAATTTTCCCAAGATAAATCGTACAAATGTTTTTTTTTGTCCTTCTCACTTAGAGAACAATTCCCACACGCTTCCTTCAAAGGGGAAATCTCTTCGGTCATGTGAGCATCTGATAAAATTTATTCAGCTGGAAGTCCATTAAGAAATCAAAAATTCTTAATGTAAAAGGAGCCGCATGAAAAAATCACAAAAGTTCCGGGAGGCGGGAAAAATCAACCCTCGACGACCCTCCAAATCCCTGACGGGCGCAACTACAACGAAGCGTAACTCAATTTTTAAAGCATTTCGGAGAATTTAATTACATTGAACTTCAGAGCGCGCGTAATTAGGGCAATTCCTCACATTCCCTGAATTTTTAATTAAACCAAGCCCCACCTCCTGCCGCCGTCCTTAATTACGAACAAGGAGCCGGCACACATGCCCTCTGCTCTGGGGCTGGTTCCTGTGCCTGCCAGCACACTTCCTGCAAATGCATCCCCGCCTTAAGGCCTTCCCGCCCCCGCTCAGAACGGAGCCCCGGGGAGGCCTCTTGATCTTATTTAATTAGCCGTAAGCAAATATTACTTAGCGACAATGTCTCTCCTGTGTGTTGTAATTTCATGCATTTTTGATCAAAATTGCCATTTAGACGCCCGCCTCTGCATGAAGAGTGGGCAAGAAGTTGGCTGCGATTCACGGTGAATTTAAGGAAAAGTACATAGTAGAAAATGTTTTGGGGTAGTTAGTGCATAGTGTGGCGGAATTGGCAAAAGTTTTTGCCCATATTTCACCTTCACCGCGGGCATAATTTCCACCGAAGCACAATTCGCCGGAATGCGCAAAAGAGGGAAGATGGTAGCAGGTGTAAAATGCAAGGAAATTCCAGTGACAGAGACGAGGTTTATGCGGAGGGGGCCTACGGTTGAGACAAAGTATAGAAAAGAAGTCGAGGCAAAAAACATCGGAGATTTATGGCTAGTAAACAGGTAATTTTCGTGTTGCTAATTCATTCATCTTCGGGCGGACTGCTATGCAGGGCCCAGCTGATGAGGTCCCGGAGCGACGCCCAGGAACATATTTCCTCTTTTAGACAACGATCAGCGGAAGAGGCTAGCATTTGCATATCATAGGGGCTCGAGGTAATTAGATTGCTTAGCGAGTCACCACCACCTGGACGTCATCCGGTCACGGCTGAATGGGGCGCTTTGATGGACATTGAAGATAACCACCAAAAATACTGGGGTCCCGGGCCACACCCATCCCCCCGAATGGGGCTCTCTAAAATCACCACTAACGCAGATTGCTCTGCAAAACTTCCTTACTAATATGCAGCGGAAGTACCCCCTCAGGACGTAGAAAGTTAGGATCTTTCGGCACCTAGGCGTTAACTACATCACTCGAGCAGTTGTCGGCGCTTTACAGGGTGCCACACAATTTCCTCATTGCATAGTTGCCGGCGTATGCTTAACATGCTAATTCGATCCCGGCCCGCCCCCGGCTGCTATAAACATGCATACGGCCCCTGAATTAATTACAGCCGCGTATCTATGCATGTTATTAAGTTCGGAACTGCCATGCCGGCAGTTGTACTAATAACGAACGGGAGAATTTTTCTACGTTCCTGAACACGCTTTAATGGGCCGTAAGAGGGCTGTTTGGGGAATAAAATACACGAAATTTTGCCTGCGGCTAGAATGTGCTCCCTCCTCCACTACGCCTCTGCCCAACCAGAACAACTCCTCAACTAACTTCAACAAGTTTAAAAAGTACCGGCCTCTACGGTTCTGGAGGTTATGTAGAGCGGTGCTATGGTGCAAAGCCCCACATTATGTTTAAGGTCTGTTTTCGTCGCTTGGAATTTTAAAGGGTTGTTCGCACATTAGAGAGAGGAAGGAGCTTCTACTAACTGAATATGTGCGGTAGAAGCTGGAGATTTTAGGGGGAGGGAAAGGATGAAACATCTTTTTGGTTCACAAAAATTGAAAAGGAATTTCCCGCTGGCATGCAACAGCGCAAAATAATTTTCAAAATTGCTAGTTGCCACATAATTTGCATTTTGCCGTAATCAAACAAATAAAGTTGCCCGCCTTCTGAACCCACTCCTTCACACCGCCTCCTATTTTTTTTTTTTTTCGTCGCGGCAGACTGCATTTTATGTCTCATGGAGAAGAAAAGTTATGAGCTCGCTCCACGACGAGGTATGGGTGGAATGCTTGCGGACTCCTATGAAAATTGTTAATATCAGTCAGCAGGAGAGGGGGTAATTGGGTCTTAGAACTGCATGTTCTTGTTTTAAAAAAGATCGCATATTCTTAAAAAATAATTACTCTGGAGGGATAAAATAGACATTACTTAAAACTAAACCTGTTTGCTGTTTAATTCATGCTTGGTTTTACAAAAAATTTCTGAAAAAATGAGTTGTTTTCTTAAATTTTATTTAATATTTAATAGAATATCGGTTTTAGCGACATTTAGAATGAATGTAAATAAATTCTAAACATATTGTCAACTTATTAATTTTCGCTAAAGGGTTTTTTCGTTCACGTCATCTTTATTAAAATTGCACCATGTGAAAACAACTTTATAAATCAGGATGCCTGTTTAAAAAATTAAGCGTTATTCACGCTTGCCTTAAGGCAAATTCAAATCAAGATAACAATTATGAAAAAAAAAAAAGTTTTCCAATGTATCGCAAAATTTATAAGACCTATAATTAATATAATTTTAAAGATACAGTAAAAATTTCAAGTGAATTGATAAAGATTTGTTGAGGTTATGTTGCCGACCAGTTTAAAAAGTTTTATGTCGTAGTATTTGATTGATATTTTTGATGAAATAAGTATTATAAATCTTTTCCCACCTTCAAAACCCATTGGACCTTATTTATACCTCGAAGATTTTAAATTTCAAAATCTAAAAAGTCCGCATAAGTATTAAGAGTGGGAAGTTAGATAATTGTTATTTTGTAAAAATTAAAGTCGTTTAAGTGTTACTAAACGCCGCTTTATCGACGCTAAGTGCTACTTACTCAAGAAAACACGATTATTAGAATCTCTTAGACTGGTTTGCTTTTGAATTTATGTTTCTGATGATTCTTTTTCTAGAGCATGCTTCCACTTGAATGCCATTCACCATCGTGCCTCATTCTCGAAGATTGCGCTCGAGTGATTCATGTTTCAAAACAATAGACCACGGCAGAGCCATAAGCGTTTTATTTTAAACGGGGACAAAAATCTTCCGTCGCTGCTGCGACTGAAGACACACCGTCACATTTAGTTAATTACTTCCTCCTTTCGCGGGGGGCTAAGGGTAATTCGCGCAAAGCCTAAGCTATTTAGAAAATTTCAGCCATTTAAAATTTGCTTCTCCGCACTTCCGCACTTTACTCTTGGATGGCAGCTGCCTCAGCCACCGCCGCCCTATCGACCGTAGCCCCTCTATCCCCCCCGCCCACGCAGCTATTCATCTTTATGTCCATGCGGGGGTAGACAAAGAGAGAGGGGGGTGGGGCGAAGTCGCAGCCTCTGAAAGGGATTTCCTTCATCCAGAATACGCTCCGCCCCGTCACACCGGGCCAGGTAGCAGCTCCTCCCCGCACCCCTCTCCATCAACTTTCCGGTGGATGTGACAGTCAAAAAGCACTTTCCCCGGTGAAGTGTCTTCAATCAAAGGACTTCTGCCTGCTGTCAAAACTCTTTTCATGTGTGCAATTTGTAAGGCTTAAAAAGGATTTCGACATTCAATTCGCACCCTCCTGGGGCGCTTTAAGTAGCGGCACATTGGCGTTCGCAATTTCATTCGCGTTAAAACGTTTTTGTTCCTCCCAGTTACCTGGGTGAGTTGCCCGGAGAAACGTTTATGGCCCTTTTCCCCACCCCTGAAACCACCCACCTTGCCGAAAGTTGAGGTTAAGTCTCTGGGAACTTTATTCGGGCGTTTAATTTTATTTTTGTAACTTCTGCAAACGTCTGCGACTTAGGCGCAATCCACCACAAGGGCTCTTTTCCCATACCTCATACTTTTCCGGGGACTAGAGAGGGGCTAGGTCTAAGTTTTTGCCCAGAAAGAAAAACTGTGTCACCATCCTCCTCAGTCGCACCCCCGCACATTCAGGCGGCTCCCTTTCCGGAGAAATTAGCCTCTGACTTTTCTTTAGGGATTCCTCCAGTCGCGCCTCTATATTCATATTTCTTTGCTCGTGGGGGACGGGGAGGGAATGTGGGGGTGCGGTGTGGGCGCTAACGTTACCGCACCCACCAAATGAAGAAGGAAATCTCGGGAATATTAAGAGATTCTCGAAGGCGGTTTAACGTCCTCAAAACTAAGACGATAAAGTTCTGATTTGTTCCTTCATTTTGTCCCGGCAGTTTATATAATGTCCCACATCGCGCCCTTTCTCCCGGACTACCCGGAATTCCAGGAGAAGCGATCCGGGTACCCAACTTATACACTTTACAGGTCGGCGCGGTAGATATTTCTGCGACTTCTTGCAATTTTATTTTTCTAGAATTAGGTCGCTCCGCGTCTTAGGTAAAATGGAGATTTGGAAATGTAAAAACAAAAAAATATATAAGTATATATTTATTAGTCTAGAATTCCGGGGACAGAGCAATAAATTTTTCAAATTGCTTTCTTCCGCAGCGATTTATGCTGCAACCGGGTTAACTCCACCGAATGGCCGGAAAGTCAATGATTTTATTTTTGCTTCTGATGCACCATATGCCAAGCGTCATTCCGCACGTTCATTAATTTTAACTTTAACTAGAAATTCATGATGTGCTTCATTTTTGCATTCCGACAAAGAGCCTCCGACCGTTGCGCCTGGAGTCCTGTAAGATTAAAATGTATAATAATCCCCCCAGAAATTATATCAAAAGAGGAGGCTCGCCGAAAATGTTCAGTTTGTGCCAAATTTTCATGGAACATGCAAACGTGGCGCATTGTGGGCGTCTGCAATTTTAATTTTAATTGAAATTTGTAATGCGAGCGCTACAGAACAACTCTAAATTATTCACGGGGGAACGAGGAATGCGATTCCTTTAGTTTGCAGCGTATTACGAGCTCTTTGATAAATTGCAATGCAATTTTATGCGTTACGGTGCGTTCGTGGGTTAATTAAAAAAATATATGTTTTTCAAAATATGATTGGAACAGCAATAAATATAACTCCGTTACCTAATCTATAGCATTACTCGATATAAACGGTCAAAAACTGGTCAAGTGCGAGTTGGATTCGCGCAGTAAGAGTTGCGTACTATGGGAAACATTAAAACGTATATAGTAAGAAGTTTTAAGGAAAATTTTAAAAGCGTTTGTAATTTACAACTTTTTTCCTATCACATAATTAACTATAATATTATATTATTTGGTTTTAAACTGCATGATATTCTTATTTTGATACATAAATAACAGCTCATTTTGTACAGCCATTTTCGTTGTAGACCTGGTAACAAAATGTGCTTAAAAACACCAACTTTGTTTAGAAGCTAGAGGCTTGTGACAGACAGACAGACGGAGAGACATCGTTGGCAATAGCATTCGTTTCTGATACGGAGCCCTAAGAATTACAGGCCTTTTACAATAAAAAGTAGATCACATATTGTGACGAAAATTTAGGAATTTTTAGTAATGTGTAATGCAGGTATTATATTCGGAAGTAATCCTTAAAAGCTATGTTCAGCCCCTAATATTGTTATAGAAAATTGTCTCTTACATTTTCCAACGTTTCCTATGGTGATTTTCAAATCAAAGAAATGTTCAAAATGATACATGCTACAGGAAGAGCTTAAAAGCAGAAATATTCGTGTCGTGGAATAACACAAGAAAAATGTACACTACAACATCCAATTTATCAAAGAGCATCCATTGATGTCAGTAAATAAAAATAAAAATGATCCTAAAAATTTCTATCGAAAGTTGGAGGAAGATTTTAAAGGGAAAAAATTACTTATGAGATTGCAGTACATTTGCTAACTCTAAAACAAATTCCTTTCCGTAAATGAAATAGACAGCAAACAATTTCTTGATTGTGTGTTTACGAAACGATTTTTTAAACGTTTTTAAATAAGCAATGTATAATTTAAGTTTTGAACTTTGTTTAAGTTTCCACTAAAAAATAATTTTGTTGAAAATTGCATACGTGCTTGTCACATTGTTCAAACTTAATTTTACTGAGATCGATATCCAGCAATAGGTAGATACTATCGATATTGAGCCCTACAGGGCTACTTTTTATAGTGAAGATTTAAAATAAAAGCTGGAATAATTTCCTTCTCCTCGCTCAGTTTCGAAACGTATGCTTTGCTTTGTTTCAACCTAAATTTAGCAAAACAACTTTTAAGTTTTCGAGACCACTTTAACAAAACCTTCTCTTTTGAAAATCCCTAGAAAATTTTGCGCTCCCCAAAAAGTCGTTATAATTACTACCAACCAGCCGGAAGGGCCTGTGAAATTCCCCCTAGAAAAGTATGAAAACAACAAAGTGAGGCCTCTTCTTCTGGGTGGAGGACATGCACAAGAAAAAATCACGTGTTTGTCGAAAAACGTTCAAAGCTCGTGCATACTTAAACTCACCGCAAAACCAAAGAAGTAGTTGCCTCCGGGGTGAAAGTGAGCCGGAGAGAGTGCGAGTCCCGGGGACGAATGGCTACAGTAGGGAACCGAGTTATTTTCTGAACGGGGGGGACCCACGGGCAAAGAATGGGTTTCCGGAACGGAAAGTACGAGAAAAAGGACCAGCAGCGGCATAATCCTAATGTGAATTTAATTCGTCGAATGCCAAGGAAATGCTTGAGGTTAACAGCAGCCATCTCCTTTTGTGCACTCGAGGAAAATATGAAGTGCCTTTCCCTAACGACAGAGGGCTCCTCTCCGTCTGCGACTTAGGGCCAGGAATAGAAGGCAAAATCGCACGCATGAACGCCGGAGGCGACTACAGACCCGCTGCTGTTCCCAGAGACGAAAACAGGAACAGAAGCCCCAGTCGGGAGCTTCAGCGAGTCTATATATAATAAATAAATATAGAATATAACATGTAAAGCGAAAATGGAATTCTCCTGCTGGCGGTTCTGCGTTCCTTCCTGCCCGCCGCCGCACTCTGAACGCAGAGCCGACCGAACTGGGAACCGGGATGATGGTCCCGGCTGCTTTCTGCTCGGCCCAGCAAACTTAAAGCTTTTTCTGCGGCGCAAATTTAAAAGCAGACAACAAAAGAGGCGAACAATAAATCAAAAAACCATTTTATTCCGGGCCGCTGCGGTCTCCCGCTGCCTGATCTGCGGACTCCTGGCTTCCGCCACCCGACAACCCGACAACCCGACAAAGACACACAGACCAGACCAACATGCAACATCCCCATCCAGCCAGCTCTGGTGGGAATTTTTGAACGTAAATTTCCCAAGTGGGATTTTTATTTGTTGCCATTGTTGTGTCAGTTCCACTCTCCAGGCTGATTCCCAGACATTAGATTCCCTCGTCCTTCATTTTTATCCCGAGTGCGAGGCGAGGTGGGGCTCAGCACTTTGTGTGCACATCGCATCACCTTTCTGAACACCCCCACATCCCCCACTGGCACCCCTCAGCACAGTCAGCCCGGCACAGCTCAAAGGTTCAGTCCGCTGGGACCCTGTGGAAAAGGGTTAAACGGGGTTTTTATCACTTTTGTCCAAAGAAATTTATTCTTATTTTCATGTTCTCTTAACTCACAGGAGAATTGTGTAATAACATGTGACTTTGATCATTCACGGGAAGAATTCGGGGATGAGCAATTTGCGTGAATAGTCGACAATCATTGGAAAATTATGGAACACTTTTGAAGAGCACACGCCGACTTTACTTCACCCTATTTATACCGGAAACATTTTCTTTTGAAAATTCTCGAAATCTTTAATCAATTTTTTTTTCAATTCAATTCAGTTTTGAATAAAACTTACGATTTTGTCTCTAAACTCTTTAACAGTATTTGAGGACTAGACTCCTCATAATAAAATAATTACTTTTTGCGTAATGACGAATATATCCGTCATGTTAAAAAATGAATTACGTTTTTCTATAAAAATTCACATTTTGGGAAAACTTGCCAAATATAATAATCTACAACTTTATCAGCCAATACTCTGTTTAATATTCTCTTATCAGTAAATATTTTTTTCCCATAATTCTTTAAGGGGTTATATATCTCTTGATTTTTTTATTTCATTTTTGGTTATTGGCTTAAATGTTGTAAATTTATTGATGAAAAAGTTTTTTCAAAAATTTCATGAATTTGGGTAAATTCAAACATGAATCATAACCACCTCGATGCACAATAACGTGTAGTAGTCTCTGAAGCTTTGAATGCATTTATCTCGAGTTAACGTTTTCAAAATCGACTAGCAGTAGAACCCAAGTAATTTTTATCCAATTAACTTGAAATTTTATTATATCTACAAAATTACACACAATTTTTACCATTTTTACGATTTGTATAATAAATTAATACCAATGGATTAAAAAAAAAAAAAAAAAACAATTCTTTTGCATTTTCGAAACTGTCACCTTTTATGTGAGCGTAATCAACACAGCCGTGCATATAAAATTGAATTTTCAATCAATTAATTAACGGATTTTCAATTTAAAAAAATTAATTTTCTCAACTTAGCCGTTTATTTTGAATCTGGCTGAAGTCCAAAATGTCATAAAGACGATTTTATTATATGTATTTTTTTAAGACAAAATGCGTCTTTATGCCATTTTGGACTTAAGCCACTTTTAAAATAAACGGCTCAATTTTATGTAGTAGGTATCGTGACACGTAGCCGTTTTTTCTTTCCAAAGTTAGTATTTATTTTTTAAGCCTCCAAATGTAAATAAAAACTTCGCCAAAATTGAACTTTTGTTTTGAACAAGCACCATTCTGTTAAAAATTTTATATAAAACTTTTTTATTTTTATTTTTTTGGACCAACTTTTCTGGAATTATTAGATGCGTTCGTTGAACCAAGTGTTTTATATGTCCCATGAAAGAGAAATTTTTGTTCTGAAGGTTCTAGTAAATAAATGAGATAACCAATTAAACAATTGCGAACAGAATTAGAAACCTCAGTTAGTTATACTATTGATATTACAACACAATAATAAACATTTCTTTAATCTTAGTTGTACCTATATTTTCTGTTTTAAAAAAGTGTTTTTGGTTCCTTTCTTCAATAGACTGTATTGAAAGGGACACAATTATTTATGAAAGGGACAGTCATTTTTTTAAAACTAGTTGAAAATCAATAGACTTGCTTTTTTTTCGTAAAGACAATTCAATTGAAAATTAACACTTACAGATAATTAAATAGAAAATCAACTGTCTCACATTTTGTTCTTAAAGATTATTCTTACGATTTTATCTGTCGACAATTATAAAATAATAATCCTTTCAAGACGTGGAATTAAATCAATTGTTTAATTTTGCGTGCCGGTGATTTGCCAACAAATTAATGTAGTACTTGATGACTTGAAACCAGACAATATACCACCAAATTGTGCGACAAATCTGGTATGGAAATCGCAATATTTATAATAACCAAATTAAAAGTTTCAAGCGGTCAGATATTTTATAAAAGTTGCCAAATTTAAAAAATAATTGAAATTTGACTACAAATAAAATTCGAATCAGCCTACCTTCCTGAGCATATCCTCGAGCGATTCCATGTCCAGTCCCGAGTAATTGTTGTTGAACTGGCTGGAACAGGAGGACGAGGTGCTCGTGTACCTCTTCCGGGATCCTAGGGCTGGTGAATTTTTCGCCGAATTTGTAACCGATGAGGATGCATGCAAAAGCATCGACCCGCCACCGATGGGCGGCGTTGAGGTTCCACTGGTACCCAAGTGGGTACCCGCAGCCGATGTCGACGTTCCACCAGCCTTGGACAAATGTTTTTGCCCGTCGAGGGGCGGTTCAACCATAACTGGTGCATCCATGCTTCCAAAAGTTATTGTTTTTCATAAGTTTATATGGAAGTCACTCTTCGCATAGCACGTTCAAACATTAGAATTTCTGAACTGCTGTCTGCTTACTTGGAGTACTCATAAATTTAAATTCTTACGACAGGTGAACCAGTTCACAGATTGTTATTGTTTTAAGGCAATTCTACTAAAACAAATGTTTGAGTTGCAATTAACTTACAATATTTTC
The DNA here is from genome assembly GCA_963920795.1 of Eutolmus rufibarbis. NCBI lineage: Eukaryota > Metazoa > Arthropoda > Insecta > Diptera > Asilidae > Eutolmus > Eutolmus rufibarbis. The sequence goes on from OY987206.1 coordinate 45,030,846, forward strand.
TTGAGAGTATAAAGAAAATTTCCCAGTATTCAGAAGTAAAAATATCGTTTTAACCAGATAGTTACAATGAAATAGGATAAATACCATTTTATTAAGCAAACTTTGAATATTAACAAAAATAAAATGTTCTAACTTCAGGTCAATTTTGTTAGATTTTCGCCAACTTTCGTAGCAAATAAATGGTTTTTTAATCAATTTTAAAATCATAAAGGAACGGTCGTCTCAAAACTGATGATTTCTTGTTCCATTTAATTATTATTATTATTAACATACTACTATTATTAGACGTAAATTGATATCCTCCTTGGATCTTGAAACAAAACATTGCCACTTGCAATGCAAACAAGACCATGTCAGCTCATTTAATATTAAACTCCTTTGGCTTTGTGCTGAAGAGAAACATTTGATTTGACTAAGTAAACAACTAAAATGTGTCATCTAGCACAAATTGTAACAACAAGATTTATGTACTTAATAAATTACTATGTTTAGCTAAGTTTGGTTGTAATAAAACGTTTGTTATCTCATCGCGTGTTTAAAGCGAAATTGCGAGCGATGTACACCTGAACTTTAAAAGAAAACTCAGCTTTAATTGAATGAAATTATTGTAATTTTTTAACTTTAAATTTGTAATAGTTTTCAACGTTTTTATAAATTAACTAAAGAAGTAAAATCAAGGCTTGAAATACTCAGGCCATGTGAAATTTGTTAATTTATGATAGACCGATTTACTTTTTTAAAAGAATTATCAGTCTTCGTACTCTCGTTGCTCCATCATTTTCTTATAAATATTCAAAAATACGTTTTACACTTTTTAATCCTTTTAATACTATTATCAATTTTGCGTTGAAATAGAAATTTTGAAAAAGCTGAGCTAAGTTTAGAAAAATTTTACAATCGGCAGTTATTGCAGTACTATCAGTAATGACTCCTAAAAGGGGTTCTTTATGATTCACAAAAAAAGGCATAATAGACAATTGCAAACTATAAAATATAGATCTAATCTGAAAAAATCGGGGAGGAATAAATAATTGTTTATTTACACTGGAAAGCAAATGATGACCAGTTTGCTCTAAAATTGTTCGAGTCCTGGATTTTTAAATTCGAAGTGATATGATAAGTAACTTGTCAGTAAAAAAGTTTGTTTAATAAATTGATATGATAATGCTATAAATGAAAAAAATAAATTCATTTACAAAAGGTATTCTATTGTAAATTTGGGAAATTTTCTTCTTTCTGTAATTTCAATATTCATGGACTACGACGCACTTCTCCTTTCTTAAAAAAAAGTACACAAAACTACACCTCACGAGACATTTAAATAGTTTTTTTTTTTTTAATTAAACTAAATTCAAATTGGAAACTTTGTTTATATCCCGAATTGAGTGCTTCTTTGAAGACCAATTCCTTCGCACTCTTTTACAATTTAAAAACGGTCAGCACATCGCAAAACGGAAAATTCCCGTCTTAAACTTAAAGCCCATTTTTAACGCACCGATTAAATTCCGACTGTGACTAAAGCCGTTCTCGAAGCAGTCCCACAAAACCCATATTAAAAACTCAGGGAGCGCGAGCCAAAAATAACTGAAGGAAACGCGAAAACCTCCACAGAAAGTGGGAAAAATTCTAAGAAAATTTTCTCGAACGGTACGCAGCGGGTAAAAGCTCAAGTGCAACTAAACTTTTGATTTCGAAGGATCCACCGACTCGGGGGTATCCCACTGGATCGAGGGATCCGCACCGCACCGCGCCGCACCGCACAACTTCGGTCGAGCAGGTGAAGGCAGCTCCTCGCGCGCCTCCTCCTTATCCCAGGCGCTCCAGACTGGCGAAAAAACGGCGGGGATGGAGTCACCCGGTCGCTGCGGCTGGTGGTGTGCTGCGACGGGAAATTCTCTGTAATCTGGGAACATTACTTGATCCTGCGGGGGTTGATTTCAATCATAACAACCGCCCCGGACTCCTCCGGACTCGGCCTGGAACGCACCGGAGGAGAGTCAAGTTCAGTAGAGCACCGGGCGGGGAGTCCTGTCCTGGGGCCCCCGACCCGTCACCTGGGGAACTTTGTTTACGGCCGGGATCTGCGCAGAAGGACTCCGACGCAGGCTGCCTGGAAAACAGGCACCCAGCGCCTGGAAGGCCATCCCTCACCCGAATGTGGCAGCCCCCGATGATTCCCTGCCTGACTGATGGCAGGGAAAAGTTGCCACTTTTTGGCTTTGATTGACGTGAGATGCGAATTATTTCACTCGATCACAGGGTCCCAGTAGCGCGGTGGCAACGACGGCGACGGCGGCGGCGGAGCCTCCAGCATCCCAAGGACCAGATGCCGCCGATGAGGAGCGAAAGGTCAAACCAGCCAAGGACGTGGACATCCTCCCCCGAGGGACTTCTTAACTGAAGAGGTAGAACCAGGCACATGACAACAAAGTCGTTAATTTTGGACAGGAATTCGCAACACCGCGCCGCACCGCGCCCGTCGAGTTACGCTGAATTTTCTTGATGAATTTCCATTGTTTGCGGGCACAGGGTGACAGGTGGTGCGATTCCCGTTTTTTTACCATGTTCCTTTTCTCCCAGGCGACACAAAATTATCTCAAGTAAAACGTGCCAATTTTTTAAGGGCAGAGCCTTGAATATGTCCCAATTATTTTCAGTCGGGTGTTTTATATTAAAAAGACGTACTGCCAATCAGCTGCCGCTTTTTTAACAGTACGAAAAAATTTTCTTATTTTGGGGGACTGTTGAAAGAATAGTATAATTGACAACAATTAAAGTCCAAGAGCTCGTAAAAAGTGCGAGATTTTGACTAGTTTTCATAATTTAATATTAGATGGCCTTGAGTTCAAAACTTAGTTTTCTTGGTTTTAATCTCTCTCTTCTTGAAGGATCCAACGAATTTATAGGCTACATCTTTATTAATTTCGTTATATTTATATACTACTTACTACTATAAATACTTTTCAGATATTCAAAAATTGCGGTTTAGCTAGTAGGGCAAAAATTACAACTTTAAAGCTTAATAACTCGTAAACGAATCCTTGAATCGAAAAAAAGTGTTTAGGATATACCTACCCTCATATTTTTGAAAGGCATATTCCATGATACCCTGCACAATGTGGTGAATAAATACCCAAACTCAAAAATTTTTTAAAAGCTTTTGTTTGAAAACTTTGTAGGCGTTATAAAACCGTAAAACTGCTTCAATTTTAAATATATGGCTATTACTTTTCTTATTTTCTCCATTTTTATGTGTTTCACAACGTCTTAAAGGGAATAGTTTTGATTTGATAAATAAATAGTTGTTTATGATTATATTATTAATTAATATTATATTATATTGACTTACACAGTGCTATCAGAAATTAATATGACCACGATTCAATTTTCAATATGCTAATTCTCCCAAATAACGCAAAACACAATTCTTTTGCATACAGAGAGTGCAACAAAATTCCGTCGAATTATAAATAAATGTACATTGAAATAATAATAAATAAAAACAATTTTTACAAACCGAGATATAAAAATAATTCCGCCATGTTTGTTACTTCGCCAAATTAATACTCGATTTTTAAATTACTTCATAAAAAACGTTAAACCAAACCAAATATAAACTGCAAAAAGCGAAATTCAGTCAAATATCGTAATTGAAAACCGGAATGGAGTTCTTCTAATTGAACTTTGCTCCGATTCATTCATCCATGCAACCTTCACCTGGGGCTGTGTATACACCAATTGTGGCCAATTTTTTACAGGCTCTCGAAATATGCGACCCACAAAATTGATAGAAAAATGCATTCAACCTTTCTCCCTTAAATCGATCCAATTCTTCGTCGCCTATTAAAATTGCAATTACTTTGCAACCCAATAAAAGTTTTTATCCTGCGGCTCCATTGAAAGGTTCATTTTACAGTGTTTGCCTTAACCCACTGAACTTTAATGGAATTTTCTGCCATTGTTTGCAACCCTTTTCCCCCTCTTCAAGAAGAAAGGGGGGGTTGAGTAGGGCTGAAGGCTTCGCGTCAGCTCAAAGGCACACACCCCCGCTAACAATGGGAAACATGTCAACACAATAAATTATTCACAAAATTTCCTGAATGTCGCTATTCACACAGTGGGCACCTAAAGGGGGAAGGAGGGCACCCGAAGCACAAAAACCCAAACCAGTGCCATTTTAAAGCTGTTTGCACTGAAACATCTTTTGTTTTTGCCGGGGGTTCCCCGAAAGGACTCAAAATGGCCCTTTAAAGCGCCTTTTATCTCGTTTAGATGCAATGAATGAAGGACGATTCAATTAGTGCACTCCTCCCTATTCCTTGAAGGGTCGGGATTTGATTAACATGAATTGTGGAAAAGGACAAAAGGATTCCCTTGACCTTTGTTGGCGTAGAAATGGGGCGGTATCCCTTTTTGTGGCATTCAAATCACTTTCGGGGGAAAATCAGAAAAATTACGCTGTCAAAAATTGATATTTGAGGTTCAACTTTTATCGCATAGGGAAATTCGGGGTTTTTTTCAACAAAGAGTCTATTTGTGAATATCTGCACTAACTTGAAGGGTATGAAGGAGTTTTAAGATTACTGATATCAAATATTTTTATTCACCTATTTTCTATTACTCATCAATAAGTTGCATTAAAAGTTCTTAGGAACTATGTATGTATTTACGAAGCCGATTTATTAGCATAGTCAAATATAAATCTGAATCTAAAATATTTCTAGAAAAATTTCGTATTGAAAGATGACGGATTTCAAATTAAAACTGCATATATATTTTTGATTTCTTATAGATTTTGATATAAGTGTTCCTTCTGATCATTCAGTCAATAGAAAAATTGTTGATTACATCTAACAAAATTGTTAACTATAGAAAGCAAATTGTTGAGTATATTAGATTTAGATTTGAAAAATTACAAGAGGCAGTGTGGCATTATTTAGTATTTACTACTTTAAGTGATCCAGAAATATAGAAATAGCATTTAAAGAACCTTATGAGGTTATTTCATACTATATTTCATTAATAAAAATGAAAGAGTAAAACCATTTCTTAATATTTCGAAGAGGCAATGATTTATCGATGAATTTCGAGTAATATACTACCTAGACAACAGCAATTTGTTACATTATTTTCTAAATTACTATGAGAAATTCCTGAAAAATTCACATTGGAATAAAAGTGTGAACCTTTTTCATCCCGGTGTTATACGAAATAAAAAAACCATTTACACCGAATGGGCACATTCCGAACAATAAACTCTGAACAGACGAGGCACACAATTTCTGTACAACCCCAAAACTAATTTAACCACCTGCATTACCGACACGTTCATTTGGAAATGGACCTGCAAATGACAAAATCGTTGAATACCACGCTCTGTTCAAAGCGCAAAAAAGCCACCGCCCCCGAAAACAGCAATTTATCAGGAAATCTTGCGAAAAAATAGCACGGCTGAAACGAGCTCTAATGGAACCTAAACCAGAAATCTGCCCACCGTGCAATCAATACCTGGAGTGCCCCATTTGAGCCCTGCCTGTGGTCGAGAGGGGCTCCAGATTGCGTCCCGGAGCACGTGATAATGAGCAGGCGTTTTTGTGGATACTTTTATTAAATAATGCATGTGTCCCAGCCATTGGCTCGTTAGCACCCAGGGCCAGTTTTCAGTGCGCCCCAAAGCACACACATTGTTATAAAAAATTTACGAAAAATTAATTCCTCCGGTGAAAGGAGCCGATCAGACCTCATTAGCCCCACAAAGCTGTCATGAATAATTAAAATATGTATAAAAGCTGTGAAGTGCCTCGATGTCCTGATGGGGACAACTTCGCACACACCCGCACACTCGTCTCTGTCTGCGACGTTGTTGTGGGTGCTGAGCCACTTCGTTTGCATATTATCCACCCCCGCAGAATGTATCGAGATCGGGAGGATATTGGAACCCTGCGGGGTGTGCGCCACTGCTCTCGGAGAATTATTATTACTTAAAGCCGAAGCATTGGCGGCACCGGGGCGGGTCCATTAATAAGTAATGCGCCTCGTCGAGTGCTAAAGAGTTTTTACGCGGAACGAGGACGATCTGAAATCGATATGATACGACAGCGCCGCCGGCTCAAATTTACATTTTCAACTACCATCTGAAGGATTTTTAATGAATTCATTGGAGCGGGGCTTTCTAAGGCGCGGAAAGAGGAAATTTCCCTTTTCTAGAACAGTTTGACCGACTTTAAGCAACATTCCGGATAATAGGAGAAATCTTCCTTAATTTCCATCACTCCGTTCTACAAACCTCTCTTAAGACAGATTTAACCATGATTAACCACGAAAAACACAAAAGGACACGAATTGTAATTTAGTTAGAAATGTTTGAATAGAAGTGATTATAGAGAATGTTCGAATCGTTCTTTAATTTTAGTTTTCAATCCATTACGGTAATCAAATTCGAAAATGAGTAATTTTGAGATGGAACGTTGGATATGCGAAAATATTAAATCCGGTATAAACCCCACAATAGCATTGAATTAAAAGTAATTAATTAGCAAGATACAAAAGACGTGTGATTAGAGCTTTAGAATACTAAATTTTAATTCTTAACTCCTTTATTTTTGAATACCTACATAACTACGCTTCTTATTTCTAAAATTATTTGCGACACTATTTAAGTTCAACGTTTACCTTAAAAATGAAACTTAATAACAAATCCTAGTATTTTATGCCTTAGGTATATACAAATTGTATAGGTGCATAAATTTTATCATGGGCGTCAATTTTTGCTTTTTGGTTATACCATTAAATATATTTTAGAATTTCAGATATGGTTTTTATTACATTTTCTTTAATAAAAAATGCTTTCTTAAGTAAAATAAACGACTTTTTTCCGTGATTTCCACTAACTTTCTTAGTCATAAAAGCAAAAGCAAAATATTCCTTCCAAAAACCCTAGACACTAAAAAGGGCCCTCGGGAAACAATTAGCCGACCGTCATCTGCGCAACGCCTTCCGAGGGCACTTATCTGGCCAAAATGGCAATTCCGCACTAAATACATAAAATCAGTGGGGCTCTAAGGGGGACTGAACAAATTTAGAGCTCTGCCCCCTGAACAATTATCAGGCCATCATATCGATGAATGCCGTAAATCAAAGCAAACAGAAGGAATCCAGAAATGTCAGGAAAAAAATAGCCCAGACCGAGAAGAGGCCTATATCAAGAGTGGCTCAAGGAGTCCCGTGTCCCGGGCATGTCCTCCGGGTCCTCCGGTCACCGCAATTTGTCAAGCTGACCGTTGGCCAAATAATCAGGTGCCATTAATCAACGATTGCCCAATAAACTGGAGCGGCCCATAAAAAATAACCCGAAGAGTTATAGGACAGAGGCGATACACCCGCATGTGTCCCGGAGAAGGAGGCGAAAGGGCCCCCACCCGGTTGGCCTTGGAAGGGGAATAGCTTTCCACAAGTCATCGGACCTACGAAGGGTTTGGGGGTTCGAAAACAAACAGAATTCCTTCGACCCGACAGTTGGACATTAGCTGCAGCGTTTGCCAAATGAACGCCGGGTTCGGCGGGTCTCCTGCGGGTCGGGGGTTTGTTTCACTTATTTCCAGCGTTTTTATTTGCTGCATTAATTGAAATCGTCCGCTAAGCGACATTGCCACCTTCTTTCGCCCCGTGGAGGGATCCGCCAGAAAACCCTGCTCTGTTCGTGATTGTTATAAATAAGGAACAGCTCAATTCGGGACCTAGTGTTGCCAACATCTGACGAAGTCAATTGAATTCTTTCAAAAATGATACTTCTGCTTAAAATAATGAACAACTAAAAATAATTTTCAAGCGTATATTGTGTGATTAAAACATTACCTAAGTATTTGTAAATTTTGATGATGATCAGAATACGTTTGTAGTCGCTACATCATTTAGTATAGTCGTCGCAGGGCTCACTATAGCTTTAGAAGTAGACGGTTGACTTTTATTTGAATTCGTACACAAATAGGCCTTGGTTATACCGATAGACTTTATAACAACTTTAGGAGGCTCGTAGTTAAAACATGTTTTGTTCCCAACAATTTCAGAGAAGTCCAGACTTCTATTTTGATCTAAAATAAGACGGTATCAATGATTTTTTTTATCAAATTGTTTTGTATTTGGATGAGAGTCTTGTCGTCTATCTTCGGCATATGACGAAAGAATTGGCTAATATAGCTGCACAGCTCAAAGAGTGGTTAAATTTAGGCTAAATTGGCAACACTATCGGGGTGACCCTATCTTCGCCCGACCGGAAGTCAAGCGTAGGGTTGTGCTTTCTGCGCGGCAACTCATTACGACGGGACGGGTCCTGATATGAGTCTAATTTATGTTGCGGGAAATTACCTGCCCTTTGATGCCCAACGTCGCGCGGCAATAACGCACAAAAGGCATACCTTTTTTAAACCTTCTGCAAGCAGCGAATTTCTCGAGGATCTTCGAGACCCATTCAAGCAGGCACCCTCAATACGCCGAGCCTCTCTCCTTTCAGAAATGAAAACCTTTCTTTCATCCCGAACCCATCGACGACGGGTTGGGGCCCATTAACAGGCGCTTGGAACGACAGCCCCGCCCGCCCGGGGTATGTCAAGTACGTGTGATTACTGGGAAAAGTGAAATTTCCAATGAAAAATTAAGCCGCAATCGAACGGGGGCCGCATAAAGGCGCTCCTCCTGAGCCCTATTCGAGCATGGTTCATTTGGCCACACAAGACCTATTCCGAGTCCCGGGTCCCGGGTCTCGAGCCCAACCGCCCGCCGGAGGTATCTTTCTGCGGCGGAGGATTGATCCACCAATGATGAGCCACATGAATCCTAATGACGGAAGTTTGGATTCCGAGCATTTTTCGATGGGTGTCGTCGTCACGGTAAGGAGTTAATGGGACGCCTAATCGGGAAATGTATGGGAAGGCAACTTGGGGCGATTAAGTGAATGTGGCTGATGGGAACATCAAAGAACTTTGTCAATTTCGGGGAGGTGCTCTCATCGCTCCATGCACGCGTCCCGATAAGTGTTCAATAAACGTTCGATTGCGCTTCGCCCCACTGCTTGAGCAGAGTGTAATATCCCTTTTTTCCGGGGGGAGTCGGAGTTGCTCCATGCAAAATTCAGCGATTACTGAACAACGCTCCAGGGCCAGATTTCAGCAAAGCTAAATAGGTTTTAGGGAAAATAGCGGCTTTTTAACCAAGCCTTTGTTGCGTTTTTATGGAAAAATGAGAGGCTTTACAATTTTTTTCTGAAAATTAAACTGGCCCTACACAGTAAACTAAAACGATTTTTTATATAGCATTTTGCGGTCAAGTTAAACGCAGTATACAATAAAAATTAACTACATAACTCTATCCTGGATTGAAATACAACCACATTTATGATTTAATTTCAATATCGAAAAGTTTAAATTTCAGCTCTCTAAAATTCAAGCATAAAAATGGTAACTCAAAAAAATAGATTATTAAATTCTAGACTTAATAAAATGTTCATCAAAATTAGTAGAAATTTTCGGATGTGCAAATTTCAAAATTGGTGAAGTTAAGACATATTATATAAGATTTTTAACTTAATTGGAATATTAATGTAATTATTATTGGTTTAAAAGATGAACCAATTTAGAATATTTCATTTTGGTGCTTTAATCGATGGTAATAATATCAAAGATTATACTAAAACAATTTAAGTGCTAAATTCCAGATATTTTCAGTCAAGTTACAGTCTTAAGACCAGGATGGAAACCATATTTTTTGCTGATTCCAGGACTAAATACAACTTTATAACTATGCCGAGAGACACCGAAGTATCACAACATATAACATATGATGGTTAGTTCTGGTTAGTGCTATAACACATAACAAATTTTTGTAGATGCAAATATAAACCTTGAACTTGCCAAATGAACGAAAACCACAAAATCGTCTAATTTTTGTTCTATAGAAGGAACCACTCCCATCTAACCAGGTAAGACCTCAATATAGGTATACAGTAGTAATTTTCTCGAGAAAAAAGGCAGGCTTCATTTGCATGGCGGGGACATTTTAATTAAAAGTTATTTACAGCGCAGTATTTCACTGTCGAGCACCTCCGAACAAAGGGCTTTCATTACCTGTCCCACATTTCAAATAAATTAATATCGCCTCGAAGTAGGGCACCCATTCGAACGTGCCAAAGAAAAACCTCCCTGTCCCGGTGTGCCGCTGTGCTTCCTCCTACGTATGTTTTCTAGGCGCCGTCAACAGCTCCACATCCGTTGCAAATAGTTTTTTGCACCTCCTGATAAGGAGCCTGGAGGTGGACCCATCGCCGCCCCCACTGGCGCCCACCGAGAAGCGATACCCGCCACATTTTAGCTTCATATCCGCCTTCATTCATTTCCGGTTTCCTCTGTTGACACAGGACTTATCAGCGCGGCTTTGACAGTGGAGTCCCTTTGTGGAGGGGCCCCCATGAATGAGCCTTTCAGAAAAATGTTCAACTAACCACCCGAGGGAAAGTGTGTCAGCCGCCCCTAGGCTGCGGGGGCGGGCGATGCTGAGGCCGCTAGTGAAGAGAATTAAAAGCTGCAACGTGGTAAGATCATGTTATACAGAGGCTAAAGTGACGCCTTTGCAGACTCGGATTGGGTAATGGGGACGCCACTGCGAGGACTGACTCCTTTCGCGCCGGGAGGGCGCCAATTGCTTTGAAATAGCTCAAGGAGGCACATATGCTGGACAGCTGTTATGCAGTTAGACTTTAATTATTCGCACATCATAAGCTGCTTTATGAATTTTCATGAATGACGAAGTTCCCTTTCTTTGACATGTTTAAGGGAGTAATCTGGGTTGTTAGCTCCAAAAGATTTGTTTTTCTTTACACCTTTTATACTTTATATATATTTAGATAGATGTGTATCTAAGATAGAGTAATGCAGACTATTTTGTTTGTATTCACGAAAAAGAATTTAATGAAATCAGTTCATTCATCACGTTAAACCAATATATATAAGAACTAATTTTTTACATCGTGACATCGTGAAATGAACGTAAATATTGAAAAAATTAAACTTATTTATACATCTAGTCATTACTTCACAAAGTCCATAATTTGTTCGATATAAAGGAACAATTCACGAATTTGTTGCACGGAAAGGTTTTTCTAAAGAGTAAAAATGTATATTAGATTTAATAACTCAGGACAATTTATATCGTTCTGTTTATAAAAAAAAGTATAAAAGCATTATATTTAATAAATGATTTCACGAAAGACAATTATAAAACTTTCAAACTAAAAATGTTAGTAAATTCTTTTGTATTTCTCTTAATAAATCCAAGCGATTTATTCGCATTAGAAAAAGAGACTTTCTAAAATTTAAAACATTTTCAAAGTTAACCCGAATAATTTGGACCTTAAAACAACCCTATTTTTATTCAACATCTTTACATATACCTACATACATATTTCAGGTTCCAAAATGATAAGTCAAAAATTTAGGATCGCTAGAAGTGATTTTTCTTTTTCTTTTTTTAGGTCAAGTGGTATGTATATCATATGAAAGTTTAATATTTAAAAATTTTAAAATTATAAACCAAACAATTTGATATTATTTACGTTAGTAGAGAGACCTGCAAAGATAAGATACAGGAAAAATAAAAGACTTGGGCCCTCCAATTCAAAAAAAAAAACATATTCGCACTAACAAAGAATACATAGATTAAAAATTCGGTCAAGTGCGAGTTATAAAAGTCTATATTTATTTGATAGAGCAAGTTTCGTTTGACAGTTGTAGGTACTGTACGCCCTCTCCTTGACGTGTGTTTATTTTAAATCTAAAAAGGGTGAATGTATTACACACGTTTATAGGGCGTTAATTTTAACTCATTCTCCTCACCTTTTCCCTATCTTCCTAGTGCAGCGACAGAAAGACTTGTGAAAATCGCTCAAAAAATATTTCTATTGTTGCGGCATGGCATTCAATTTGCTTTTTTCATTTTTTCTTTCTAAACATTGGAATTCTATGGGCAGCACTGCGGCATGACGGGGACATCGTGATTGAGGACCCGTCAGATGCAGTGACGGATGCTGTGAGTCCCATTAATTCCCAGCTGCCTACTATTCCCGATTATTACTATTGCAGTTGGGTGGGCTCTTCGCCACGCTTTTTAAAGGGCCCCGGGACGTGCTGTTGTCAGCCCCGTGGAGACTAGGAGCTGAGAGTGTAATTGAAAGCATCGCCCACCAGGGAGGCGAGCAGAAAAACCGCAATAACTATAATTTACGATTATCTTGCCCGGGGACATTTTGCACAATGCCTGAGACTTTGCAATTGGACCACATCCATGGCCACATTCGGGAGTCCGCCCCTGTGCCCGGCCGCCGCCGGAGCGGGGCGCAGAACATGCACAGGAAAACATGCGGCCCGGGCCCCCGGACCATCCAACGCTTTATTACAATGGGAGTCTGCGGAAGAAGCCACAAGCCCCGGAATCTATCTAGCAACATATGCAACTCTCAGACTGGAACTGGGCTGCGGTCCAAACCCGAAGTGGTTTTTTCCGTCGTTTTTTGGCCCAGCTTGCCGGTCCACATTTTTTTCATCCCTGCCAGATGCCCTCCTTTTTTCGCCCTTTTTGTTGAACATACAAAAAGGTGGAGAAGATTTACGAACTTCCGCAGGTTCTAGCCCTATGCAGCGGGGCGGCCCTCACAGGTGGAAATCGGCTTTAATTACTGGTGCCTGCAGAACACTAAGTCTTTTGTCTGCATCCGTCCTGCCCCTTGCCTTTCGCTCTTTGCACGGGAAATTGTTTCTGAAAGCTGCCGTTGACAGAGGGAATTGAAAATGCCCATAAGTCGCCGGACACTAGCTATGACAGAATTTTTAAGGGTTTTTTCGCCCGAGAAATGGAATAGCCAAAACCGCTGCAGGGTCTCTTAATTAACGTGCAATTTCCCAAAGAAATAAACTTTTCGAGTTTTCCAGACAGACTCTATCTATCTTTCGGACTGTGTCCTTGTTCTTTGAAACCCATGAATTTCCAAGTGTTGCAGATGAACAGGGAAAGGATGGTTCGGAGTAGATATAAAATTATTTTTTGACGGAGTGGACACTGTGATATATCAAATGACAAAAATGGAGAAGATGATTTCAATTCTTGACAAATGAAATATTTGAGGTGACCCAGAGGGAGCAAATTTTTTAAATTATTTCTTGTATGTTTGCGCCCTTATAACTTTTTAAGGAATACTGCAATATTTTTCTACTTTTCTATTATATAAACAATGTGCAATATAATTTGCATATAAGATAAATAAAAATTATTGAACCGCATCATTCTGAATTTAAAACACAGTAAATTTTGACATTTGGAAACTGAGCTTTGTACTGCTCAAATCAAACGAAACCAAGAACGGCAGGAATGTACATGGGTTTTTTTAAGAGGATATAAATATGAATAAATGATGGCAAATTAATTTATGATTAAATTCTGATAGGTTATACGGCGCTGTCTCTTAGACTATGATTATATCTAGCTGCGCTAGAGTCTGACAGTTTGTAAACAAAAGAATAAGAAAGAATTTTGTTAAGATCTTTGTGAAACCAAAAATAAGGATTAATTCTTTATATGTACATACATTATAAAGAAAAGGAATGATTGTGACATATGTAATATGTATGTAAAAGATTTGTTTTCTATATTTTGTAAATGATCGGCATTCTCTCAGATCTATAGAAAAAATTAATTAGGTTACTTTACCTAGGCAATCTAATTTGGATGTTTCTATGTGAACTAAACAAATTATAATATTAAAAAAAAAATTAAATTGATTTTTTCTAAAAAATCGATTCAAACCGCCTTCATATTCCAAAATGAATTAAAAATATGAGATAACACTGATGAAACACTTAAGCCTCTTCCAATATTTTTACCCGCCCAAGTAATTTGTCAATGCCGAAGAACGGCACCCTTTTAGTAGCAGCAGAGACAGATCACCCGTGAACAACTCCTTGACTGACAAATTCTCCACCCCCGCCGGTAAAATGATGCGAATCCTTTGTGCGATAATTAAAATCTTAGCGGGCGGTGATGAAGAAAAATGCGAAAATAATTCGCAGTGAAGAGGGGCGTTAATCGAATTTTAATGGGACTTCGATGCGGTGGCTTTCAAATTCAATTGGGGCGGCTCATTACGGGGCAATTCTTATAAGCTGCGGCTGTGGCCCAAGATAAGGCATCTTTTGCCTCCCACATCCGGGAAACTTTCCGACACAGCAGGGCATAGGGCGAGGAGCTGAAGGGTGGCTCTAAAATGGAATCGATTTGAAAATTTGTCCTATCAATTTTGGATCACGGGGGAATTTGTGTATGCTCACGTTTCATTCTTCTTTTTCCCCCCGGAGGTAGTCCACACATAGCACAAAAAAGTTTATAATAAACGAGGGGGTGTACGCGACCAAAGAAAGGGTTCGCCGTCCTCCGACGGCCGTCCATGAATAAAAAATGCGCAAAAGATTGAAAATTCGAAATAAAACTTAAACTTTTTGAATTCGAAGATAAATACCCTCGGTTGCCGGAAGAGCTTTTAATATTCCCCGGTGAACTCCATAAAAATCGAGACGAGAAGTAGTGACCGTAGAAGGGTCCAGAAGGTGGGGCTCCTCATCGTCGTTCGGGATGAGCTTCCTTGGCAGTTTATAATTTTTTCGGGAGAGCCGGGACCGGCAGTGTACAGGATGATGCGGGTCGAAAATTGTTTTCTTTGCTCCGCCCGCGTTTCCACTTTTGATTATATTTTTCGCCTCCGGGTGCACGTCTGTGATTAATGGAAAGTCAAATAAGGAAAAAAGCTTTGTATTAATTTTCATGGCAAGGCGGGCAATCATTAGTCATTTTCAGGCTATGTGAAGTGATTTTTCACTTTTTCCACCCTCGCAACGTTTTCCTTTTTGGTTAATTTTCCGCTGGGCTTGTTTTTCTAATCAAACGTAAATGAAATTCGAATTAAAATAAGTCCAGTCCGACAATTTCTCGGAAATATTTTAAAATTATAAAACCAAATGAAACTGTGTTATAATATGAAAAGTAATCTGTCTAAAGCAGCTTATTTCATCTAATTATAAAGATGTAGTAACAATCATGATAATTATCTATTATAAACTTTTATAATACAGTCATTTCATTTTGACTTAATAATTAATCAGTTCTTAAATCATTCTCTCAGAATGAGGTCCTAAAAGCAGTACTATATCACTGAAATAATTTTCATTTTTCTATAAATTCTTTAATTTCCGTTTTTATTAAGTTTCCGTACATGTCTATCACTCAATGAAAACAAGGAGTATCGATGTTCGCCTTTAAACCCCATCTCCTCTTTCGATATTTCCCCGGAAGCTGACTGCAAGGAATCATTTTTCGGAATTTTTCTTGTTTGATGATATTTATGAGAAAATCTAATATCCGTCGGGAACTTGTGGAATTTTCTTATGCAGAAAGAGGAACGAGGGCGATTCCCTACATCCCGGGAATCTGCGATTACATAAAAATCAACGCTGTGGCATTCCATCCAGCATAGCAATGCAAACTATTTTTAAATTATCCAGCATCTTGCCAGGATCTGCTTATAGATGATATGGGCGAGCTGCTCCTCACCTTTCGGGGGTCTGGATGGGGAGCAAGATGTCTTCCGCCTTTCTTCCCATTTTTGAGACCGAACGTTCCGAGGCTCTAAAGTATCGCAAGGCTTCCCTCCTGCACGAAAACTTTGTTTGGAGAACCCGAAGTATCCTCTTGTTCAATCCTTTCCGCATCCGCGCCCTTGTCTCTCTATGCTCCCGAGGGAAGTGCACCTGCGAGGGGGCGGCGGCAGCGGCGGCATTGTTTGGGGCGTGATGTACGCTCCAAGTGCACTCCTGGACGAAACGAGGAGCAGCACAAAAATGTCTCAAATCATTAAAGGTACGTCGGGCAAGTAACAAGAATTCCAATATTCGGGAAAGCACGAGCCTCGTATAGACGGGTGGGTGACAACAAAAAATGTGGTCCAGCATTTTTTTTTTTTTTGCGCCAGGAACAGGGCGGATCCCCGTCTGGGCAAATGTGAGGAATGCGATTTTTCTGTTGTCCACTCGCCAGTCGACCAATTTCAGGAAATACAAGTCACCTGATCCAATGTCCTGTGTTCGAGTAGACATTTAGGGAACATTTCTTTTGCTGTAGGAATTGCTGCTTAAATATAAAAATTTAAAAAAAAAATTATTATCAACTCCAGTCCTGAGAATATGTATTTGTTCCCATACAAAAAATTCAAAAATTAAATGTTTAAAATTTTTAATTTCCTATAAATATAAAGCCTAAAAAATATCTCATGAAGGTAATATGATTTAAATTAAAAGTCATTTAATTACAAATTGCGCGTTCTTCAGACAGGAAATCAGTTTGGTAAATTGAAACAGCGACCAAAAGTCTCGAGAATACCTACTTAAATCGATTTACGATAAAATTTGTATTTCTAAACATTTTATAATAATACTTAAATGAAAAATTGTTCGTTTTTCCAATGCTAAATACAGTTTCTATTTTATTTACCAAATTCAAAAAGCCCGAATGTGTGTTATTGTTATACATATTTGTTCAAAAAATGAAATGTTTGTTCTTTTTCTTTCATAAATATATTTATATCTAAAAAGCTTCAAAGTTCTTAAGAAAAATGAAAATGCAATGACAGAAATATCGTAAGCAATAAAACTTTAAGCGAAAAATGATAAGAGTAGCTCCTAGGGCGCAAAGGAAAAATCTTAGGGATGTTTTAGGAGAACTGGGATAAAAAGCGAATCCCAAAAGCGTTAAAATTTACTGCAATTTTCCTGAATTTTGCTATTGCGACTTTATTGCTTGTTCGTGTGTCTGTTTCCGGGGGAAGCCCCTTAGACGAGCGGAACTCCCGCAGGAGGGATGCAAGTGAAATTTTTCCAGACGCGCCCAATGCCTGGCACCTACTGCTCAACACTGCCCCCTCCCGGCTCAAATCGCACGTTACAAGGGTGTGAGTGCGCGCTCAGTATGTGGAAATTGCAGAAAACACAGCTCACAGCCATCTGAAGAACATTGGGAGCTCGTTGGAGCTCCTCCAGTACACCCGTGGAAAAACAGGGAAGACTGGGAAAAAATACCCAGGAAAAAAAAAGGGAAGAAGCTCAAGGACACGGACAAAAAGCGGTGAATTGTTGCAACAGCTTTCGTGTCTACTAAAAAGGATTTGATGATATCTCAAGGACCGCGGAGGGTGGGTGGGTGCTGCGGGAAGCATCGATATTGGGGCAGTTTTGCTCGCTCACAACCACCCCCTCGTGCGTCGTCTTGAGCAGCAGATGCTTTTATGATTGTTCTTAAGGGCAGCCGTCTCCCGTGACGGTCTTTGATACCCTTCCCACCCTATGGTTCGTACGTTTTCGAGGGAATTGATATCTTATCCCGCCGAATAGATGGCTCTTCCCTGCATATGCACAAATTCCCTGAATTTCCGGAACGAAATGGGTTTCGGGAATGAGCATCGGGAGCTGGTCCCTCGAGTCGCAATAAACGAACCTCTTAAGATGCAATTTAAATTTGATTCTGTAAAATCAATGGCACTCCGGGCGATTTCGAGCCAAGGCGGCGCCGGCCGTTCGGTTTCGGATTTCAATCGAATTTATGGGGTGCTCCGTTGCGGTCTGCAGGGCCATTTGAGCGGCCGCTGACCAGATCGAATTTATCGCTTCATTTGCGGGGCACACGTCAAAAGGAGCTCCGCTGCTGCCACCGTCTGTCGTGGGACACCAGCGAGCTTAACGACGTGTGCAGTGGAATTGATAAGAGGGCCCCATTCTTGTCGTTGCGCCACGCGGGGCTTCGGGAGGCTATTTTACAGCCTTGTTAACATTCAGTCCCGAGTGCAGTGCAGTGGCCACTTGCACTTATGAGGAACTGAACTGAATTGACCGGGCCGGTAATCTTGTGGACACATCCACACCTAGAACTGGATTATGCGGCACTTCGGCGATCCGCTGGAACACACGGCACACTCCGAAATGTGAAAATTATGCAAATGGCCCTGGGACGGGGGGGGTCACAAAAAACCAGAGCACATGAGGCCCCACACACACCTGAAGCAGGTGTAAATTACCAGATAACCGTGTCGCCCCATTGTGGCCAACATAGTTCCTTGCCAAATTGCCCCTCGCAGAAGGGCCCCAGCAAGGAGCTGGCAACTAGCAATAATGGTACTATAAATAAAAACAGGGGCAGAGTCGCAATAATTGAAAAGGGATAAGCTCCAGGACCGAATTATCCCCCATCCCCCCGTCCCGCCTCTCATCCGATTAAGTCTTGTTAATGTCCCATCCGATTACCAACGTGATTCCACAGATGACGATGCCTAGTCCTAGTCCTGGAGTCCCACACCCGCATAGGACACCAAGCCAAAGATTTTCGTGTGCATTTGCGGGCAGTGTCCTTTTTCCAGATTTTTGTCTCCAGGAAATGTAAAAGCACAGGGACAAAGCTGTGAGAATTCCCTCCCGGGAGGCGGTGTTGATTTGTCAGCCTGTGGGAGCTCGTGTTTGGGGCAGGGCAAGATTACCGCACATTCGACTTAGTGTGCCCGCTTTTTGCCAACCCTGCTAATGTTTTTCAAATGAAATTCATATAATCTTTATCGGGTGTCCTGGCACCGGGGTAAATTGAATCTAGCAGTTGCGCCGAATTCTGCGGAATTGAATTTATATAAGCTACCAGGAGAGATACGGGATCAATCCAGAACATGTCTATTTTCGGGCGGAGGGATGTTCCTATTTGTTTTTGGTTTTTCCTTTTTTATATACCCTGGGAAAAAAGACATAGGTTCACAATACTTTTGTGTACGCCTGATTTTACCCCAAAAAGTTAATTCAAGAAAAGCCGATTTATTCCCTGAGTTTTACTCAGATTTTCAGGGATTTCGAGCTCTCTTTTTCCCCAGAATATTTTTATTTTATTTGCGTAATGTGCCGCTTAATAATTTGCCTGAATTCGTAATTGCTCTGGATGTCTGTTAGAATTCGAAAAGGAGGAATCTGATTTAAACAGCAAATCTGTAGAAGTCGGAAGTTTTTCACATGTACGACTTTCTCGTTTTGGTATCAAACTTTTCCCGAAAAATTAAATTTTAATGGCCTTTTCAAAAGAACGTGTATGGAAAGACAAAATTTTGCGTATTTGTAACTTTTCGGTTGGTATGTCCCCTTTTGTGTCATAAAGTTCAAAGATTCTTTAACAAGAAAACTTTAGGAAAGGAGGGAACCAACTTGAAGGCATACATGACGAAAAAGTCGAATCACAATTATTTTCTGAAGATTTTCAAGAAAATATGCAAGGGAAATTTTTTAGGAGACGTTTCGCAACGGTAGAACAAAACTTGTTTCTCTTCAAGAGCTTTATTTCAAAACAAACACTTTATAATAATAAAATAAAATCATACTAAGAGAACTAAAAATAAAATTAATCCTAATACACCTAATTTTATTTATTAGTTAATTTTATTTGTGTCTCCATTTATTTCACTCTTTACTTAGTCCTTGACATCATTTTATTAAATCTCTCACGCAAGGAAAAATAAGGAGAGTTAGATAGAATAAAAAACAGCTCTATTCGAGGTTATCTTCACCTATTTTTAAATACTTTCCCTTATAATATACCCTGGCTATACAATATAATATACTGTATGCTATATCGTAAAACCCTATATTTCCTAAGAAATCTACATTTTCTATAGTGGCCGATTTTATTACCCGGCTGCCTTCTTTTTAATAGGATTTCTCAATTTCCACTCGAAATATGTTCGTTCAGCTAACACCTCGTACCCAGCCACCCTTAAATCTCTGAAGGTCCTTCTTCCCTGATTCGACACTTTCCAAAAACCTCAAAACGCCTCAGACTGGCCGGAGTTTGGTAGTCGGGGAAAAGCAATAAATGAATTATCGTTGTCCTCGAGATCACCCCAGCAGCTCCCCAGCCAGACGTTGCACAGCATCTGGGGGGAATCGCGGAGCGCCCCTAAACGTTCCTGAAAGCCCAATCCGCAAGGATATAAAATCGCTGAATTTCCCAAGATGTTGGGTCGGCCCCAACCAGCAATCCTAAGGAAACATATGGGAGCTACCAACTTTGTACTACTTCTTCCAACTGTGCCGTCGCGTCCTCGTGAGCAGGCGAACAAAATGCGGTGAGAAACCAGCGCCCCGGGAAGCGGCCCCGGCAGCATGATGGCGTTGGCCCTTATGCCCGGATATCTCGGCATGAATACAAAAATTCTTTCCGCGCTCTGAATTTCATTTTAATGTTCGGCAATTTATGGACAGTTCGAGGCCCGAAAGCCGGAAAGTCAGTCAGCAGAGCCCCAGAGTTGCGGGCAAAGGGGCCCCCTGCCTCATCCCTAAGCCACTATAGCAGCACAGAACGGGGTTACAGGGTGCAGAGACATCGCCCCGTGCTGACTGTAAAGTTGTTTATGATTTCATTTCGCTGCTTATGCTATGTTACGGGCGCCACTGCGCAACATATGATAAATTGCGACCATTATGGGTTGCCTGATGTAATAATGAGGGTTCAAGTAGAGGCAATGAGTCCGCAGATAGAGGAACCCGGTGGAGGCTAAAATCTTATATAAGTCGGTTAGAGGAAACTCACCTTTTCCCGAAGCATATCACGTATCCGGCCGGCCTGGTTCTTCGATCGGTGGAGCTCCAGCTGAAGTTCAAGGCAGCGCTCCTGCCAGTTTATCTGCGAAAAAAAAGGGGGGACGAGGGGGGGCATAAGATATATTGTCGACGATTAGCAGGTGAGGTTGGAAGATTTTTAATTTCCCCCCCGCAAACTTACCTCGGGAACTGCTTGGCTGTAGTTGTTCACCTGGTGAACGTCGAGATGATCGGTGAGGGACGAGAAGTGGGGCCAAGGGGCGTCCGAGTCAAGGGCGACTAGAGCTGGATTGGCAATTAGGGCTGCATTCGGGCGGGCAGGGACAGGCGGCGCCCTTTGCATTCGGCGGGGCATAAGACGGGGGCTGTTCGGCGTCGAGTGCGAGGATCCCGCCGAACTGGATGATGTAAGGCGTGACACCGTCTGCGGTGGGGTTGTCATGCCACTGGCACCTGGAAGTCCTCGTTTCGTCATAGATGGTGAAGACGACGCCGAAACCGATCCACTGTAGACCTGGCTTTGTGACGATGACGGTGGTATAGTCTGGCTACCGCTGGTGAGCACATAGTCCCTCTGCTTCGGTCCATATTGGTGTTGATTCTGCGACAAATGTTGCTTCTGCAGCTCACTGAGACATGATAACGAATCAAATATTTGCGACAGCCGGCCAGACGGACTCTCGCCAGACATTTGTTGCTCCTTTTTTTCCTTAGAAGAACTTAGTTCTGCGTGGCGAATGCATTTCTGGAACGAGACAGAGGGTGGGGGTGGATGCATTAGTGTGCTTTCATCAGCAGATGTCGAGAACTGACGACGGCTAAGAGGGGGCGGGGATAATGTCTTGACCTTTAAGTGTTTCACTCGTAAATGAAACGTGTCAAGAAGCTATCTCCAGACCAAACCATTCCCAGAGCCCGCCAGCAAGTTAGCAATTAATCATTTGCCCGGCAAAGAGCAAGTGTCCGCACCAGGAGAAGTGGAGCCCCCGACATCGCCAGAAAAAGCATAACAAGTCCTTCGACACTTACGTCGCTCTGGGATTTATGTCCCTGTACGCCCCAAAGACCCTGCTAAGTGCTCCTGAGTGCAATTAGAGTTATTCCGCAGAAAGATCACTTTTGGCTGGACCCGAAGTCCTGCTGGGATAGCATTAATAAAGTTTTCAAGATTCAAATATTTGGCCACTGCAAATCAGACGATGCTTTTCTATTTTATTAAACTGAATTCGAAACGAAAAGGGATGATACCCCGTATTTGCTCCTCGCATCCACAATTCATTAACTAATTAATTTTAGTCATGGCAATTGCAGATTTCTGAGCTGGAATTCATTTAGCGTAAAAACATAAATTTATCCACACTGTCAACAATTTGAAATTTGTCAAAAGATTTTGTGTATACTTATATAAAATGGCAAATTTTAAATATTAAATTAGAATTAGTTCATAAAATTCGAAGGATTCGACGCAGTTCGGACAATTTATCGTACACTACGACTGTGCACAATGGTTTTTGAAAAGAAAATAATAAATTAAATGAGTCCTTTAAAACTCGAAACGTGATTTTCTTGAAACAACTTCAAAATTGGTAGTAGAAATATCTGAAATATTATTCGGCTAATTTAAAAAGCAGATATATTTTTTAGACTATATTTCGTGATTATTATAACAAACAAATGGATACGCTAACTTTCTCTTCAAAATATTGATATTTTTTTTTTTGTAAATCTTTTTTAACTTCCTTCATGTCAAATTTTTTAAGAGAGAAGAATGCCGAAAAATTTAAGTAAAGTAGGTACTATAAACCATAGAAAAGAGGTTTGGAAAGTTGTTTCTGCCAGATAAGATTTCTACTAAATCTTGCACTACTAAATCTTCCACTTTTATGTAAATTAAGGTTAAATAATGTCTATAAAAATGTTACAAAATTTGGTTATACTTGAGAAAATGGAAAAAAAAATCCTATTTTCCATAAAATGTCCAGGTACCTATTAAAAAAATCCCGGGATATGTCCCCTAAAAAAATGTTTCTTCTCCCATCACTCTTGACAGGACCCGGCCGGAGGATAGCATTTATAAAATTTTCACGACGCAAATATTTGCCGGCCCCAGTGCGAATCAGACGATGAAATTCCCTTTTATGCAATTGCACTCAAAACGGGGCGACATGACACTCGGTATTTGCCCGACGCGTCCGCAAATACCACCGACTGCGACTCGCAGTTACACGGCAGTTAATTCCACACTATGCCCCATTATAAATTCGACAAAAGGTGTAATCGCCGCACAAAGGACACTGCGGCGTATTTGTAGATATGAAAATGACAAAGCCACCACCGGCGGGTTCGCCTGTGCCTACGTGGCCGACCCGGCGAATGGCAGTTACATCCGCAACTTTGTGCATAATGTCCACAGTACGCCGGAAGGGCTCTGGGCGGTGGTGAATATACGACGAAGGCCCTAAAATTGAATCACGAGCCCGCCTAAAGCCACTCCAGGACCCGCATTAACACCGTTTTTATGCAAGCCAAAGGGAATCTTATTAACAATGGCCCAATGGCGACGCGGTCCGCGGGTTTATTTGATCGTAAACGCATGGAGCGCCACTGATGAGGAATATTGATATGTCGCTGCCGCCACCACTGGCGAATCAACCCACCCACGTTATCCTGGTGGAGTGCTACTTACCAGAGGCGGCTGCTGCCTTTTAACTGCCCACGCAGGACGTGGCTTTAATACCCTACCGCTGCAATGGCCGACTGGCTTTATGGAGTACTTAGATGTAATTCTGCCCTGGGCATTAAATTCTGAATCAGGCGGAAGAGCCTGGGGTCCTTAAACCTATATATAGACTTCTAGTTCTTGCATAATGCAAAAACATTAAAAAATTATACTCTTTTCAAACACTTACAGGTAAAAAGGTAGGATGGACAGAAGGGTTAAAAAAAAGGGTAGGTTTTTCAATTAAAACAAATGTCGCCGAACGGAACCTTTTAATAAAAGTAAAAAGTAAAATCCGTTTCGTTAACTTCACTTTAGTGCTGATATTTGGTTCAAAAGTTGAAATTGACAAATTGTTTTGCAGTAGCCAAAGAAATTAATAAAAAGTATATGTATAAATATTAAGTCCTGCATTTTTCGATAGCTCAAATCCTTTAGAACTTCCTATAAATAATGTAGGTATAAATTATATTTAACGAGATTGGTATAATTTCTTCTAAAATATTTCATGTGATTTAAAATAGAATTCGCGGTCTTCTTCAGCTCTATTATTTTTTCCCATATTTAAATTGTTATATATAAATTAGTAACAACCAAATCATAAATTACTTACATTTTATTGAACAACTTCGTAAAAATCAACCACGACCATCGAATGCATTTTTGACAAACATCGAACAACATTTCGACGAGTTTCAAATTTATGAATACTATCAAAATCAGATTCGAGTTAAATTTCTAACGAATCGTATTTGTGAATAAAGCCCCTGATCTACTCGTGACGCAAACAATAATAAGGAGAATGTAACTTTTGCAGAAAGGAAAAAAAATAATTGGATTGAGTTTCTCAATAGATATTCCAATAGTGCGAAATTTCTACAGAATAAATACATTGCAGCGGTTTATTGATTTTGAATAACGAGTACAAATAAACGAAACTATTTATATAGGCAAAATCCTGTCTGGCACCGAAGATCATAAAAACAGGTAAAATACGACGACTCCTCTAATCTATGGATAATAATATCGGCGCCTAAATGAAGCGAGGAAATTAACTTAAACATGTGTGCAATTAGGATACTTTATTTTCGCTTAAAAGGCTGTAACAAGTTTTTTAGCCGTCTTTTTACTGCCTCTACCTTTTCCTCAAGCACGGCGGATAGTTTAATTACCGGCAATAATGAAGAGTTTATGAACAGTGCGGCTAATTGCGAGGTACCAAGCCAAGTAAGTCTCCGGAGCCGCTAGTTTGGATTATCACCAGGCATGACTGCAAATTTATGGCTTAAAGCTGGGTACACATCTACGAAAATGTGCGTTTTACTGGCGTTCAGCCATGGGCATTTGAAGAAACGAATCCCTTTGAATGGCAAAACACCAAGGTGGTAGTAATAGGTTAAGAAATAGAGCTTAAAGCAACTAACCTTAATCCTTCATAAAAGTTGTGTGGACGTTTCAGACAATTAGTACATATTTACATACCTCGATATGAGTTTCTTTTTCTTCTTTATCTAGCTCTCCCTTAAGCTCAGCTATGAATCTTAAAAAAGATGGCCTAATTCTACATTTGAACAAGATAACACCCCTCGTCACACATCAAAAGTGCTGAAATTTGAGTCAAATTTTTTTCTTTTTTTTTTTTTTTGTAAAGAAAGCCTTGAGAAATGAGTTTTCGCGAGATTTATACTTAGTCCCACGCACCTCTCAGGTGAAATCTTGCAAGAAGTCGGGCATAAGAATCACACGAGACGTTCCCCAGCGATTCATTCACCTGATGCTGGTGCTGGCTCAGTGCCCTATTTTTCTGCAATCGATCGGTGCACATGTCGTCGTCGTCGTTCCGCGTCACTGATGCGTAGAGCACCCCACGTTCTCGGCGCCTTTTCATATAATTTGATAAAAACAGAGGTCCGAGGGCACCGAAGGTTCGTTCATTGAATGGATTCTAAAAGCCAAAGGCGGTCTAATTGGTGGTGTTTTTTTTTTAGTTTTATGATGGGGCTCAATTGCGGCGCCAGCATCCCATTATCACTTAAGATAAGGAAGAGCTGCCGCACGGAAACGGCACCTCTAAAATGACCCACATTCAGTCCCAGGCAGAAGAAGTGATAATTGTCTGAGACGCCTGGATTTCTTGGATTTCTCGTTGTTCTGCAGATCGGTCGTCGCCCGGCGCGGGCTCACTCCGAGGCCTCATGGCAGCCAAGCCCCTGGCTGCGGGCTTGCCGGTGACTTAATTTGCGTGGCGGCGGTTTGTTGCAAAACCGGTGGTACTTCGCAGGCCGTAAATCTTAAGACAGGCGCGCGAACACACCTTTTATAAAAAAAGAACAAAAAAGAAAAAAAAATATAAGATACATGAATGTAAGAAACAATGGGGAACTGGTGCCGCCAGTGGAGTACCCTGAGCCCGGTAGTAAGCGGTTGGGAAAGTGCACTGGGTGCCAGCGGAGCCCGGGGAAGGAGAGAGCCGGCCACTGGACGGGTTTATTGCACCTTGGGTGCGAAACGTGCGCGCACCTTCGTTGATATATCGCGAAAATGCGCGAAAGCGCGCGAAATCACGCACTCGCTCCCCGTCGAATGGCTCGATCAATTTATTCTCGGAAAGATTCTTCCCAGGCAGGCAGGCCGGGGCCACGTGCTCGGCCTCCGTAAGACCCAGAACCAGGGAGCCCCAGTCGAGTTGCGGAGGCCCCAGCACAATGCACCGCAGCAGCATGGAATAGGATGCGGCAGGAGCACTTACCAAGCCCCCCGTGATTAGAATTTTAATTAGACGCCGTGGATCGAAGGTGCTCCCATTGGAGGGCAGGGAGCGCGCTGAATTATGACGGTAAATGCGGCCGCCACTCCCTTTTTGAAATTTTAATCCGGAGAGGTAGAAATCCGGTTGAGCGGCTCCTAATGGGGCCCCGGTGCTGCACATTGTCACAGAATCCGCGGAGGATTCCTTCTTCTCGAATCCTCAAAAGGGGTCATGTGCGGTGCTCGGCTTCGTCGCGACGGCGCTGGCGGGAGGATCAAGAGGAATCCGTCATTCGCGTCGGGCGGTCTGATTCATACTTTGGGATTCGTGAACAGACAAAAGTGGATCGCCGTTGTTGATGTTTGCCAAGTCTAATGAAAGTCCTGGGCTTCTGGCGGATGGCGGAGTCCCGGGTCCCGGTCCCTGGTCCCAGCACCACTGCCAAACACGGTCCGGGTAAACAACCGAGGGAAATGGCAAGTTGTTGACTGTTCTGAGCTCTGTGTGTTGACACTGCTGCTGAATAATTAACTGGCGATGTAATGAACGCCTGCAGTTAACCCCCCGCCCTCCCCCTCGACGGGGAGGCCACTGAAATGTCTGGGGACTCCCGCCGGGACGGGGCGACTCTTTGGGGGGAGGGGGGCTTTAATCGGTGCTCCGAGCAAAACGGTCGAGTAATGCCCAAATAACGCCCGCAGCATTCGGTCCGAATTTATTTTATTAAATTTGGAGCAATCACAAACGTCCGCCGCTGCATGTTAGCGGCCGAAATGCGGAAGGCGCGCGTATTTAATTAAAATTCGTTCAGGCCCCCGGGCAGAGCTCATTGTATCAAATCAATTAACAGGGTGCCGCGATAATTCCATTTCGCTGCGCGTCCCCAGGTCCAACCACTTTCTATGTGCCCCGCCGCCGCCCGGGGACAATCGGATTTTCGCCAATAAAATTTTGAATATGAAAAGTTCTCGACGGGGCTAATTGAATTCGACGAAAACTCGACGGTCGACAAGCCGCCGCGCTGGTCGACGCGTCCGCCTCCGCACATCGCCACATTATACGAATAAAAAAAAAATTCAATATTCGCTGTTCTAATGAAAAAGTAAATTAAAAGGCGCGGAGAGCGGCGGAGAACCGCGGGGCACCGTTTGAAGTTGGGCAGCCCGCTGGGGCCCGGACCCCCTTTTACATATGCCGGTGGTCGGTGGAAAACATCCGACGCCCCGCCGGGCTATCGTAACGAAAATATTTCATTTATTAAAATAAAAGGGAAAACGCAATTTTTTTTACGAGAAACACGCCGCCCGCAGGCTGTTTGGGGCCCTCCTTGCATTAGAGACGCCTTCATCCTTTCTGGGGCCATTAACACTCGCGACAGTTGCAGGCGCGAGGGGAGCAAGGCGTGGGTGGAGAAGGACTCCAGGAAGCCATTAGGATGACGCTGCTTCAGACACGGGGGATGGGGGTAGCACGACGGGAGCATCCCATCTAATGCAACGCCGACAATTTCACAAGGACATCTGTCAGCAGAGGCATAACAGGGAAGACGTCTGGGTTATGGATCCATCACCAGCTGCAGCCGGGACTCTTCCGGCACATCTCCCAGCAGTCAGCTCGAGTTAAGGATCCAACGAGACAGGGAAAAATCCTGCAAATTACTCGAAAGTCAATTTTTTTCGTTGCACAATTAGGAGGAGTTGGAATATTTGCAGGGCTGTAATCCAGCTGGCAAGTTTTCGGCGTTTATATTCGTTTCGGAAATTCAATAATCCTTTTTCTGGTAACTTTTCCTTAATAGCCCGAATAGGGAAATCCTTAGAATACAGCAGGACCTGTTGTTTGAAACGAATGCAACTGAACATGTACCTGAGATTTTTCAATTTAGGTGCGAGTATGGACCAAAATAGTATATCAGAATTAAAAATAGTAAATAGTAACATGCTTTCCTGATTATAACTACGTTAGGGCCAAAATAGCATATTCCCACCGTTAAAAATATTGTTACAAATTTGCCTTCGCTTATTATTTACACTTGGCATTGCAGCCAAGCAGATATAAAGACTGACCATCGATCCATAGGTCCTGGTGGCTGTTTTCAGGGACGCAGGAATCGAAACGCCCACCAATTTTCGGGCTGGGCTGCCTCGATGGCTAAAGTATTTCTGGCCAGGACAACCTTATCAACTCCGCTTAAGGTATTCCTGTTCACATCCTGAGTTGCAATATTAAGAATTGCCGGGCTTAAATCAGTTACCTACCAATAGTAATAAAAAAAAGACCGACAAGTGCAAGTAGAACTCGGGCCTTGAAGATTCCCTACCCTTAAATTAACGTAGTAAGGTTACTTTATAATTATCTGTTAAGGGGCCTCCCTAGTCCAGGATTTTTAAAAAATAGAAATTTTTTTTTTTGCTGATTTCGATAGTTGGAACCTTTTTCTATATGAATCCAGAACGGTTTTTCGATATCTCGAATATTTCCGGAGAAATACGAGGTATAAGCGGCCTCGAATGAGTCAGACCGGGCCCGTGCGGCAGTTGAATTTCTCGCGCGCTCCCTTCTAAGAATAGTACGCTCTTTATTCCCACTGTATATCGACTCTTGTTGTGTAAATACCTAATTGCACAGAGTGCCGGAGAAGATTACGACCATAAACCCCCTTTGAAGGACGATGTCCAGGATATTATTAGACCTATTTTTGAAGATTTATCATCAGAAGCTCTATTAAAAAGATGTTTAGGAGGCGAAACGCAAAATCATAATGAGTCAGTGAACAATTGTATCTGGCGTATTGCTCCGAAGACTGTAAACTGTGGCCTAAAAATCGTCGAAATAGCTACATATATAGATGTAGGCACCTTCAATGATAGTCACTCTCATTTGTTAAGAATTATGACATTATTAGGATTCACAATTGGACCTAATAGCGCAAATTTTCGAGAAGAAGCTGATCATCTCCGACTCAGACACGCAGAGCGCCAAACGTCCAAAAGTACGAAAGAGGCTAGAATTGCTCGAAGATTAGCGAATTCGGAAATCGATGACATCTATCAAGAAGAGGAAGGGATCCTATATGGCCCCGGAATAGCTGAGTAATTTTGAGTATGTAGATATACCATTTTTTAACTATGTAATCAGCCCGATAAACTTCAAACGCGTTTTTCTCGAAACCACTTTTTTCAACCTGTTCGACACGATTCAGAGAGTTCTATCAGGCCGATTGATCTGAAAATTGGCCAAATTAGATAGAAATGATGTCTCTATGGGTTGAACCTCTAACTTTGTTTTGGGCCCATAGATTTTTTTAAATCACGGTCTAAAGACCGAAAAAAACTTCAAAAAACAGACCCCGAAATGCAAATGGTCGCCATTTTGTTTTTTCGGGTCGAAATGTTTTTTCCAGAGGTTCACCCCATAGCCATAACCTTATAGTTTAATAATCTATTTTTATGTTCAGTTTAAGTGCCGCCGATTTTGCTGGATCATGTCGAAAGCAGAGATACCTTTTAAAAAATGGCTCCGGTGGGAGGTGCCTGGACACCTATATATACATATATACATAAATAAAAAAAATACTGAATGCTTATTTAAGACTTACTTAACAAAGCTGTATAATTTTTTAATAAAGAAATCCTTATAAGTATCATAAATAAAATTCTTGAAAAAATGCTGATTTTTCCAGCTCTGGACTAGGGAGGCCCCTTAAGTTTGGATGCTAGAAAAAATTTGTCACGTAATAATTCTATCGTTTTGACTTATGTAGGTACACTCAGAAAAATATGCTATTTTATTTTTAAATGACAGCGTTTTTATTTTTACCTAGAAGGAAAACATTTCGTTTTTACATATAATTTACTTAAAACCATAGGAAAACATTTTAAAACAAATAATAAACATGTAATGATTTAATATTGCACGATTTTAATTTTAAATGTAAAATCATCTCATTTTCTTAAAATATAATAAGCTCATTTTAACAAATTCATATATTATTTTAAAATGTTTTAACTATGTAAAAATAAACTGTCATATGTAAAGATAAATAGTAAATTGTTTAAACAAACTACGTTCCTTTGTTTTCGCAAAAAAATTCATCAAAAGAAAGAAAAAACATATATTTTTCCTTCTCGTCCTTTGTTCTTCTCGGCTTCTGCTCTTGCCGCCAACTTCAGTTCGAGTTCTGTCACATTAGAGAGCGAATCGTTGTCGCAACTAATTCATTGTGAGAAAGTGCATTCTGATAAATCTATTAAGTGCGTTGTGAAATATCATTTGACTGCTGTAGCTATTTGGAAAGAGTTTCGGTATTTAAAAATTTCTGTTTTTCCAAAAATATGGCAGATGAAAAGCAAAAGAATTGTTTAGAAAAGAGTGCGGAGAATTTAGAGGAATACGTGATCGAACAAGTTGATACGGGAGTTGCTTTGAATTCTGACAGCTTAATTTTTACGTTTACTGACGAAACGGTGACTGCAGCAGATAAATTATTGCAGAGTTGGGGATTATCTGAAGAAACTTGTAATTTTCTTAAAAATAGAAAAATATGCATCGAAGTCCTGAAGCGGATAGAAGTTCTGGACGTAGAAAAACTGTTTGATGATGTGTTCATGTTTGGGCAAAAGGTTATATTTAAGGCGGAGCTAAAAAAATGGAGACAAGAAATTGTAAGATTTAAACAATATGTAAATATTTTTATTCATTTTCACATTGTACATATATTTAAAAAGGGAATCCCCTTTTTGGATTTTGATGCTATGAACACAGCATCAATGACTACAGGTGTTCTTTCTTGGATAAAAAACAATGAAATTTCAAGTGGTCTTACTTCACCAGGTTCCGATTTTGTGGCAAATAAGCTGGACATAAAAAATATTTTACGAAGTAGTGTTAAAGGACAGATGGTCCTATCCCATTATGAACAAAATAAGTGTTTAAATGTACAAGCCCAAAAGAATTTGGTGCACTGCATCGTCGATTTTATTCTACTTCATAAAGGGTCTTCTCCCAAGGATTTAAAATCATACGCTGAAGCCATCCAAAATTTTTTTCCAGGAGAAAAATCGGTAAATTTTTTTGGTTTTGTTTCACATTCTCAGGTGCTGATTGAAAAATTGTTTAAAGGAAGTGTATTATTCACCGCGGCGAAACAACAAAAATCCTAGCGGTAAGTTATACGACCGCTACTGTAACCTGAAATTCAGGAACAGGAAATCTAGGGTACAAAACACACCACTTTCCGATGATGATGAGTTAAATTCAACACCGTACGATACATCTTTATCTGGTAATTTCAGATTTCTTTATCTTAACAACTGATTAACAGTAAAGTTTTACAGATGACATTTCCAGCTACATCTTATGGCTCCAAAATAATAACGATACAAAACTGTATGCAAAAATTGAAGAGTACTGGAAATTAACATCTGACTACCGTTTAAAAAGTATTAAATCTTCAGAAGAATCTCTTACTGATGTACTTAAAATTTGGCCACGATACAGCGATAGTACTGGATACCAACTCGTAAATTTTATTAACTATTTGGTGGATTTTGAAAAATTGATTTCATTATTTTTAGATTGACATTGACTTTGCCCACTTATATACCGGAAAAGAAAATTGTTTACTTGCTAATTATGACGATTTTCAAGAGAAGATAATATCGATTTTTAAAAATGAAATAAAAGACAAGAAAAATAAGGAACTTTTACAACTTTGCCAAAAACCTGAAATAGATAAAAGTAAGTTTTTATTTAAAAATACAGTCTGTTTTACACACCATAAATAGATTCCAGGGATTGCATTATATCTTTATTAATGCATTCTATTTTACAACCGGCTAGAGTTAGTAGAAGTTACAAACCAACAATAACAGATGCCCAAAACGACTTCGTTATACATGTAATCAATATCAACGATCTACTACCTCGGGTCGAGAAAATCAGATCTGACTACAAATCGAAAAACCTCACTTTGCAGCCGAAAATTATAGTGGTTGGACCAAGCATCCAACAACTGGAACAATTTTATGTTTTCTGCGACGGGGTAAAGTATAAACTTCCAACATTTATTAAATGCTTAGACGTAACCATCAAATTAATTAATGTTTTCAATCTTAAATATTCTACAATTAGTAAACAAGTTTGGAATTTTTACGACAAATAGTAGAATTCTTTTCTATGTATCCCAAACACTTTGTATGATATTTTGGTTCTTATTAAATAAATCTGTTTTTTCCTAAAATTAAGTGTTTTCTTTTTTAATACCAAAAATTTGAAATCCGCTCCTCAAAAATTAGTTTTGTCTATTTTCAAAATTCTGGATTTTCTTTTTCATTTTGTTCATTTCTATAGTCGTTATGTAGTTTGCATTGTATATGTTTTATTAAAAATTCCTCGTCCCAATAGCACTTAACTAACTTTTTATTCCTGTAAATATTTTTATTTCAGCTAGTATCAGATAATATTAAAATTTCCCGGATTTTTAAATAAATTTCCCTTCGCAGCTATATCAAAATAAAACTTTATCAATTTAAAAATAAATACTCTTCTCATTTAAAAATAAAATTTATTTTTTCAAAATTAAATGTTTTTAAACAGTTAATTTCAACCATATTTGATATTTAAAAATACATATGTGCAATTTAAATTAAAATACAAAATATGTTAAAAAAAAATAAAATTGGTTTCCATTTAAAAGTAAAATTCTTTGCCTTTTGACTAAATTCTATATACGTTTTATTTTATTTTCACATATATTTTTATTAATTTCTAAATGTTTTTTTTCTGGGTGTACACATATAAAAAGAAAATTCTATTTACATAGAATTAGAAATCAATACGTCAACGAAAAGTACCCTATAGATTTTGGTGTGTCAATCAATCAGTGAGTAAGTCTTTCAGTGTGAAAATAAACTTTGAAAGGCCGTAACTTTTTATTGCATTTGAATTTTTTACATAGAACCTTGAGCCCGTACGCTTTAGTTGTTTGTATTATAAATATAAATTTTTACTATTGTAGATAACTCTTCCCATTCCTGAGAAAAAGGGTCTTGACGGACAGACGGACAATAAAGTGATCCTATAAAAATGTTCCCGGAGCCCTAAAAATTACTATAATGAAAGGTTCATTTTTACCCTAACTCAACCAAGTTTATTATAATACAAATTTGCACTACAGATAAAGTTTAATGTTTAATTTTGCCGCGGTAAAATGATACCCCCAAAATTCTAAATACGCCATACCCTTTCTTACAAAAAGCAAAAATTAAGATTAAATAAATTCTTCTAGACATATCACATAGCAGATCCTAAAAAATTATTCAAATAAGGTACCTACGTTTATCGTAAATTTTATATATGTTACTTGCATTATCTCATTAAATATGTATCATGAAACTTAGCATTTCACCTCAATATTTATAGCTGGAAAAATAAATCGATAATGTGCGTTTTCTACTGGTGGTGCTTCACTTTGAAGAGAAACTTAAAACTTTTATATCTAAGAAGAAACGCCATTCATAAGCAAAATCTTGTCATTAATCTTATTCGTTTTGTCTGGCAGAGCATTAAAAAAAATATAAAGAGGAACTATGCAAGCGACAAGATTAAAGGTATATGAAATTTGTGGTTATTAGTTAACAATAAAAGTTTTATGGTTAGTTTACTGCTTTCCTTAGTCCATTCGACCTTCACAGTGGTATTTCCACTGTTTTTGTTTTTTACTTTTATCTTGTTTAATGATTCGGACGGTAGAAGAAACAGGTGAATCTTTGAAGCTTTCAGAAATTTGAAAAGTCTTCTGAAAAGGAGCTCCGTTTATCTCGTTTTATTACCCCTGCTGCATCACTTCAATTATATGATAGGTGATAGTCACCGTGGTCACTAAGTATTTTTAGTATTCAACTTTTGACCTTGCGTGAACAGAGCCAATAAGCCAATAACGTTTTAAAACCTCTCATGTAATTACAGACAATGTATTTTAGATTTACAAAAGACATTAAAAATATGTATATATCTTTCTTTATAGATCTTATTTTTGAAATATTTTGTTCTGAATTTCTAAAAGGTCTCTCTGTTTCTAGATATAAGTTCAAAGTAAAATTATTCAGTGGAGCCTGAGAAAAAAAATCGCTTTGAAAGAATGTATAATACATTCTTAAGAGAATTTTGAACTGCGGTGTTAGATAAACAATTTTTAAGCAAGGAAACCATTGATAAAGCCTTTTTATACTTTTGTTTATCTTTAGCCCATAGAGTCAGAGTGGGATGGTGAGACTGAAGATTATATTTTTTTCTTGCACTTTTCTCTAAAACTTTGTAGTATTTTTGACTTTAGGGTAGGGAAATTTATTTCTTTAAAGTAAAAAGACCTTGTGATAGATATACATACAGCAATTATTCAAGCTTCAATTTCTACACAATCTAACCAAAATCATAAATGTTTTCATGTAAAGAAAACTCACTGGAAAATTTTCAGCCCGCTCGGTTGAGCTAAATTATGTCCAGCTCAGCAAGTCAGCAAACATTTCTGGCGCCTTTTTCTCAGTTGAATTTCCCTTAATTAACGATCTGACCTTGGCGATTCCGTCCCCCGTCTAGTTGAGGGGCAAAGTCCCATTAGCAGCTCCCAGACCCGTTCTTTGGCCGGCTTTCACACGGCCGTGGGAAGAGCTAGTGCGCAAATAAAGGAAGCTCATAAAACTTAAAAAAAAAAATAGAATTAAAGAAAAACGCCAAAGCCAATCTGCCCACTCCCACGCCGGGGAGCAATTACTTGGACACGAAACGAGCTCCTCGTAATCGAGCCGGATTCCCTGTGCAACTATTCAGACGGGCTCCGCCAGCTCAGAGCGGGGCTCCAAGCGAGTCGGGATGGAAGAAAGTAACTAACGAGCCCCAGAACGGGGCTCGGACTTAGAACAGAAAATGCTTGGCGGCGCAGCACCCCGGGAAGCATCAACCAATCGTTCTAGCGATGCTGGCGGGGCTAAACCGGAGAAGGGCAAGCTAAAATTAAAATGCACTTCGGGCTGACTGAAGCAGATGCAGCTGACACTGTCCGATAGCCTCAAGTGCAGTCCCATGAATGCAATTGGCGATGATGACGAAAATTACTTAAACCCAAGGCTACTGCAGCAAGCCGGGCCTAAGTATATTGCTAGAATTTTTAGGGAAGCCCCACTCCCTCGAACGGGGCCACCCTCACCTAATAGACTGCAGTGGATGCAACAATTTGTAAATTTACCTCAATGTGAATTCGAAAGTCGTGCTTCGGGGACAGGCAGACGTCCGGGATTGGGGTCAAGTTGTTTGTGTTTTGACTGGCAACTGGCTGGGCCCCATTCCCTCAGGTGATTGTCATCCTGGGCGCACGTACGATGTCCGGACTCAGGGGGAGGAAGTTCAATGTCCTTCCCTGCCTGCACCAACGTGCCGGAGAGATGTGGACCGGGATGCACGTGGAGGGACACGGAACCTGGATGCAGGAGAGTCTGTGGACCGCATCACCGTCTGGGGCCGTGCCGCTAGCTTAAACCGCCGGCAAATATTTAGACTCAATTGGCGGGGCCGTAATTCAATAGAGGAATCGATTAGCACCGTAAGTCCGCTCTTCCTGTCCCGAGGGGGCGGCTTTCTCTTAATTAAAACTTGTTGTTGGCGGCGAAGCGCTAGGTGCGCTAGGTGTGAATGAGGAGGCTTCGCGCCCTGATGGCTGGGAATGCGGAAAAATCCAGATGAAAAAAGGTTCATTTGCTTCGCTTTCAGCTGGCGGAGTTCCCAGTTATGTAACATAGCGCTGGAATTTAGGTTGGAAACTTTTCCGGGACGTCTGTTATGCGGGGAGTGATTTCATCAGAACAAGTAGAACAAGTTCTCCCGGGTCTGGGTAAGAGTACAGAAAATTAGGTAAATTAAGTCTAAAAACTGCAAAAACTAAACCCTAGACCTTAAATGCAAAAACAGTGTTTTTTTAGAAATGTTGAAACTATGAAGTGTTTTTATAACTGTTACCAATTAATCTTATTAATGTTAAAATTGAATTTTAACAATTTGTAAACAGTTTACAAATTGTATTTTGAAAGCATATTCACGATTTTTTTTTAAAATACCAGTCAAGCATTTGTACTTGCATTTATTCTATTTTATTTGGGCAACTTATACAATGAAACTATGAATCAAATAATCCTCATCATATAAAAATTGATAATAACAATCCAATATAAAAGTTAGGCTCATTTCTGTAAACTTTATTTTATATTTGCGAAATTTATTCACTTTATAGCAAGTTTTCGATAAATAGAATTTATAGGATTCAAAAGTTTGAATTTAACTCCATCATTTTCAACTGTGCAGTATTGTGTGGTGCAAGCAGTTACACTATTTGTTCATCTTTTAATTTCAGAAAAGGTTTGATTTATTGTACTCTAAAGACTGAAATATACGACATTTTTCTTTATTCTCAAAAATAATTTTAAAACTAATTATGAAAAGTATACTATGTGAGGATGTTTTGATGCAAATTGATTTTTTTAAGTGTTATAATTGAATAGTTATAGGGGTTATCAGACATTTTATGAGCTACCCTCAAATTAATGCTTTAGGAAGTGTCCAGAGAATCTATTTTGGTCCAGTTCTGCAAAGGGGACAGAAACTGCAGCT
The DNA here is from genome assembly GCA_963920795.1 of Eutolmus rufibarbis. NCBI lineage: Eukaryota > Metazoa > Arthropoda > Insecta > Diptera > Asilidae > Eutolmus > Eutolmus rufibarbis. The sequence continues at coordinate 45,067,678 of OY987206.1, forward strand.
AGACGACCTTTTCCGGGCTGCAAATTAGAATATGTCACGACCAGCGGAGCCTTAGCCCTGTCGTGACCCAAAAGGCAGCCCCACCGAAAATCGATAGGGCTCTGCAGAATTAATATTCAGCCACTGTGCACTCCCCGAGCCCGGCCGAGCAGACCCTCGACCCTCGATCCGCCTGCACTTCGGACCTATTTAGAGTAGGTGGACATCGGGGCAGCTTGTAGCCAAGCCGGACGACCTTAAAGGTAACCCCCGCCGGAGCACGAGAATCGATTCTGAAGTCCCGAGTCCACGCCTAGCGCTCCGGCAGCCGTGTAATGGACTGTTTTCCCGGGCTGCTGCAGTTGGCAGGGAGGCTCTTTTGTGGCTTTTTACAAGATAAGCTCCTTTCTGGATTCTTTGGCTGACTTTCGCAGGAATTATTGTCCCCCTTTTGGCTCCATGGAAGCCGGCCAAGAAGTTGCTCGAAGAAGTCTCACAGCCGGAGCACTTCTTGGGGATCAAAGAAAAGATGTTCCTCGAACTCACCTACAGCATCAAAGCGGTTTTGGGGTTTTCGTCAGGCGGGATGGGGTCCGGAGATAGCGTGATGTCAAGGATCCAAGAAAATCCGAGGGTTAATGTCCCGTTATCTCTCGGCAGCCTTGGAGCAGATGGCAATCAACGGCGGGGAGTTTCCTGAAATCTAGGACTTACCCAGCCTCTCCTGCGGGGACTTCGTGGCCCTTTTAACGGTATTCAAAAACAGGACAAGCCCAGGAAGTGGGAAAAATGCATATTCACCCGGTTGCCAATCTCTCGGGGGGGCTCAGGGCGGCCCGAAAAAGGCTGCTCCGCCCTCCACCTTCAAACCACATCCGCCGTCGTCAGCAGAAAGCGTTTATTGCCGTTGTCATCCGTTGACATAATTTCGCCCTACGCGTTGCGCCTCTCCGAGTGCGACGAGTGCGTCGCAGTGTCGTCGCCGTCGCCGTGCATCGGAATGCTCTCTCCGGCAGTGTGTCAAAATCAGAAAGCGAGACGGCGAATAAACTTGACGATGGCGGCAACGAGTGCACGGGAATGTGACAGCTATACGCACTCTCGCGGGCAGTCAAGGGGAGCGGGAGAGCCTAATTTGCATGGGTGTTGACATTAAAATTTTTCTGCGCCAGAGAAAATGAACCGATTTTCCCATATTTCTGCAGGCGCCCCGATTAATTATTCACTGGCAACGGTCACTTGATTCAAAATTGCACCGATGGGGCTCCGTTGGCCCCATAAAGGGGCCACGGCCCGGAAAATATCATCACTTACATTGGTTTTTTGGGGGCTCAGCAGGGCGCTCCGCTCCGTGATGTGTTTGATCGTTTTGCTAGCGCTCCTCGGCTCCTCGCACCTGGACAACTCCGCTGTGACACTCTGGCTGGCCTCTGGCACTTGTTTCTTCCGCGGGTTCAGGGAAAGCACTCAAAAATCACTGCACCACCGGCCGATTTGAGACTGCCGGACTCTGGGACGGCCCAAATGGGGCGCCTTTTCACAGACTTTTTTCACTCAGAGCCGCTGCGGTGGCAGGAAATTCATCTCGAAACGCGAACCGAACTCAGCACCGACCACTTTGACAGCTGACACAGAGAAAACTGGATCCTGCCATCGACTTAACGAAACTCCCGCGGTCGTGTTTTACTTTTTTCCGCCTCGCTCTCCAACCGGTCGCTGGAGAGGGACAAAGCGAGCGCCGAGAAATTTGTTTGGGAAGAGGCGATGAGGAGAACACCGCTGGTTTGTGCTCCGGGTGCGTGCAGAGAGTTTTGGGATATTTTTCAAACGAACAGGGGATTTTTACCTTTTGGGATATTTTCGCGGTGAGGTTGAATGACTTTGGATTTTTAACGGTTGCGAATTTAGTTTAAATAAATCAAAACTTAACAAAATCTCAATACTTACATCCATTTTATTTTTAAATAGAGAATTAGTCTTCTAACATTCCCTTGATAACAATAATAAAATATGATAAATTAAGTCTTAATGCAATAACCAAATTAAAAGAAATTATGATGTAATGCGGTTAACGGATAACCAGAAAATTTTAATTAATTTTAATTATTAATAAGTTGTTAAATTTTTCTTCATTTCTCGATTAAATCTAAGAATTGCAATAGATCAATTCAGCAGTGGAGAGGAATTGCAACAGCAAAATTTGTCGACATTATCGTTTTGCGAAATTAATTAAATTATTAAATTTATGGTAGCAGTTTCATATAATAATTGGTAATTGATCAGTTTCTTTTCATCATATCAGTTATAACTTTTAGAGAATCGCGAACAAAATTAACTTAGTTAAATTTTTCTACGCCCCAATTGATTTTTTTAAATATAGTCCACTTTCGATGATTTTGCTTTTTTATGTTGAGTTCTGCCGAATTATAACACAAATATGAAATCATTCGAAAGCTAATACTAAAAAATGTAATTCCATTTGTAATTAGAAATTTTTGAAATTTCGAAGAAGTTTCAAATTTTATTAAACAAATAAAATAAAATTAGTTCTGAAAATAATTGAAGTCAATTGCATACAAAGTAAGATATTTGGACTGATAACCTCTTTTAAGTATAATTTTTTCTTTAAAATAGAACATAAAATATTTCAATCCCAAAATCGAAAATCGAACTTTTGGTAATTACAAAGCCGATGAATGAAACAACAGCTTCAAAATGTGTTTTAGTACTAGGCTCATAATAAGGTAAGAACAGAAGCTCAAAAAGCTTCAGATTATTTGTCCTCATCCTTTAAGCCCCATCATTCTAATATTTCATGAATAGTCGTCTTCTTGTATTTCCAATAGTGGCCTTTAATAGATATCGCATACCTGCACCTTCCTGCAGATTGGTCACACGTGAACTTAATCCCAGAAAAGTGTTTAGCACCAAAAGCACCTCATGGCCCTCATGGTCAGACTAATTACAGGACCAGCAGCCTGTGGCCGCATTAGCCAAGACCATTTCCAGGTCTGCTCTCCGGTGACCCCAAGGCAAACAGACAAACAGACAAACAGCCCGGCCAACCAGTCGAAAGCAATCAATTACCTGTCCACCGGGAACAGGTGTCTAAACAGAGGCCCGGCTGGCTGGTTGGCCCCTCCCGCGGGATCGCACCGAAGACAACTGCTTAATCCCGCCAATCAGCCGACAATGTAAATCAGCGGCGTCAAATTAAATCTTAATTACAGGCAGAGCGAGCCCAGCCTGCTCCCTGGCCACGTCCTCAATCAGCTCGAATTGCTACAAATCAAAATCTAATTGTCTGTCGAGGTGCCTCCCTCCCCCCCATTCTACACCTGCCCTATCCACACTCCTCCTCCCACCCACCGGGTGCGGAAAAGAACCGAACTAAATTTTAATTAACGAGCTGCAATCAGCGCTAATTAACATAGTGTCGGGGGCGGTACCCACGTCGATTATTCTTGCGTCAAATTATATTCCACGTATGACACCTGATAGACAACCGGGGCCCACTGCGGGGGAGGGGACCTGGGAGAGGTAATCAATCGCCGGGCGCCTCACTATCCGAATTCGGATCCCAGTTTCCCTGACGTTTACTATCGGGGGGCGGGAGTGCGGGGCCCTTCCGAACGAGGGGGGTATATAGGGCTTTGTAGGGTCGGTCCGTCGGCACTGAAAGCTGCGATGATGGCAGCTGACGGCCGGCCTCGCTTTATTGCCAGGAACAAATGATCCGATGGAGGATTAATTGGTTTTCGATCTGGCCGCCGGGGAGGGGCCCTGCTAAAATATTCAATGTAAACGCCCCTAAAATTCTGGACGGGGAGAAGGGAGAAACTCACCGATTTCCAGATTACATTTTGAAGGAATGGAAGCTTCTGAAGTGCTTACAGCTGCTTATGACGGTAGCTTGGCAGTGGATAATGAGGGAAACGAGTGCGACTTTAAGTAACCATGGTATTGAAAAACCGGGCATTTATACCCTTATGAAGTTTGAAGGATAATGCATTACCTTTTATGGTAAAGTGACCTTGCTACCATGGGAAATTGGGGAAGAATAGGGCAAAATAGGGTGCGATAAGATTACAATATTTCTATCCCATTGTGTTCTATTAATTCATGGTTAAAACTAGGTACTTTTAAAAATATTCAGTTAAAATGTTATTAAAAAAGTCCAAATATTTTACATTGTGCAGAGTATAAGAGTCGAAAAGTAGAACGAAGGGAGTTTTGAAACTTGAAATTTATAAGTATATATAGTTTCATTTAATAAGTACATCCTTTTTTTTTATTTTTAACCTATTTTATTTAGTTACAGGTAAACCTCCTACAACGCGGTTGAAAAAATGCAGAAAAATTTCTCTACAAATCGGTTTAGGAAATGTAGAAATTTTGCTACAATGCCACAATTCTATAGTATACATAGATATTAGGTATTCACAAATATGGTACATACGTATTTAGAGTTTATGTAATATATATAATTAATAAACAAATGGTCAAAATGTTTCATAATAAAAGGCAGTTTTCTCTTTTTAGAATCGAATCCCAATTTTTGTAGTGTTTATGTCTCCTATAACGCGATTTCCCACAACGCGGTATTTTCAAGGAATGTATCTACCGTGTTGTGGGAGGTTTACCTGTAGTTTAATTTAAATATTTTTTTTCTTTTTTTCTTTTTCTCCTTTTTAACCTACTTTATTTAACTATTTAAAATTGTATATAATGTATATTCTGCCTTATTATAACTTTCACTAATGTAGTCATTTTATTCCATAAAGTTAATAGCGTTAGGTATAGAAATTCAAAAATTGTAAATCTTGCCTGCATTTAATAAATAATAAATATACAAAATAAATATTTGCCGATTCATTTAATCAAAAAATTCACAACACACATTAATTTATATAACGTTGAACAAATAGTTGGATTGTAATTTTTATTTTAAATCAAAACTATGCATAAAATTGAATACAACTAGAATTATTTGATTTCTAGTCGCTTCAAAAAAGTTTCAATAGAGGATAAATTAATTGAGATGAGAATTGAATATCGAATGTATGAAATTTACGCATATCAATTCCACAAATTGCGGTTATACCTAGAGCAGATACATCTTTTTCCCTGCCAATAAAAATCATCATACGCTGGCAGATCTAGCAATTTGCACTTTTGTACAAAAACCTCCCAATCAGAGGACACATGATAGTTACATGCAGCAGTTGAGCACTATCGGGATAAAATCCTGCAAAAAAAAAAAAAAAAAAATGATACAGCGGATGCTGACAATGCCCGCAAATTGCGACAACCGATCCAAGGATCAAGGAGCTGCCGCCGCCAGGACAATTCTAACGCCGAATCGAACCGAGCGAAGTTGTCAGGGACAATTGTTCTGATTACGGGACCACTGCGGTGGGTGTCGACGACGTCCACAGCATCCCCCGGAACCGAAATCAAATCATCGGGCCCGGCCCGTGGATCATATCATCTCTCGCCGCTGCACACATGACAAATGAATTTTCCGTCCGGGCATGAACAGAAAAAAAAAATAAAAATAAAATAGAAAAGTAAAAAAAAGGAAGGTTAGTGGCGGTGACGGTGGCGGCGACGGGACCAGGATAAACCGCAGCACACACCGCTCGGGACATTCCCGTCGCTCCCGAAGTAATTTTCCATACTTTGTGGCATCCGGCAGCGAATGGGATGTCATTTCGTGCTGATGTTTTCTAACCCGGAGGTCGTGGACTGAATGAAATTGTCCGTGCCGAACGGGGAGAGGGATGGAGGGTGCTCCGGGAAGCTCCGGGAATTACAACATATCCGTCTTTCCCACCTGGAGCACCCTCCGCCGCTGCCACTGAACAATGGGAGAAAATTCGAATACATCTCAAATGTGATCAATCATTGGTTTCGTGTGAAAATCAATTACAAACCCCACCCCCCCCATTCGCGCACTTCCCCCACCCTTCCACGAATTGTGGTTGGCATTGTGTTGCATCTCCTGGTCCAGCGGTTGAAAGCCCCAAACCACACCTCCCTGGCAGCAGGTAAATCCTTGCAGGGTATTGTTTAAGTCCTCTGCAAATTGGACACGAATGTCCGAGAGGATTATCAGAGGTTGCTCCAGGAATTTTCTATTTGAGACTGTGGCGGGAGACCGCTCCTCGCTCATCATGTCATATCCAGAGATTGTGAACCCATCCTGGGTTCCATCCAGGACCGGGAGCCGGGGTCCAGCCGACGGCACCGATCAATACTTTGGCCGGGTAATGGAATTTATGGTTGATTACAGCATACAATGCGAGACATCCGTGAAGTAATTAAAATTGTTTGCTCCTCTGTGGAGCCCCCATTCCTCCAGGAGTACCAGGAGTAGGTATACATGGGGATGCTGTCAGCAGCGTGCCGTATGCCCCAGGGCTGCATATGTTACACACAGCAGCCAGACCTCTAGGGGATACGAACAGGAGATGGGCATATTGAGATTTTTGGTTTCTTTTTAGCAATTTTCATTGCAAAATATTGCAGACGTTATCAGAGAACAATCAAAAAGAGTTTAACATTTCTCACTATCATTCAATTTTCTAGAGATTGTGCATTCCAAGCATCCTCTATCACTAAACTGCCTAGTGATAGTGTAAGCTAAAATTTACTATCATTAAACTGAGTAGAGATAGTGCATACCATAACCTTATTTTTGTATTATACAATAAGTGCTGTCTCCTTCTCCTTATCTAAAACTGGTTATCCAACATCAATTTTTCAACTCATAATTCTTTTGTTTTGTTTTCCCTAAGTTGCCAAAAAGTTGGAAATTTGAAAGTAGGAAAGACCAAAATATGGTGTACTTGATAGCCCTAAGCGGAATGTAACTCTTGAGTGTATCTTGGCGCCTAATTACTTCCCTTTAACTGCTTTCTAAGAAAATATTTTTTAGAATCCCAAAACTGAACATTGTCTTGATTAAAGGTAAACAATCGGACGGGTTGAGGAAACAAAATCCAGGCAGAAAAAAGAGAAGAGTAAAACACTGCGTTCTGGTTTGTTTACAAAACCGCAAAAGTCGAGCGTTGTTATGCTAAAAAACTCTCAAAGAGCTCCTGCTTTTTCCACAATTTGATTAAAACAACTTTTGCCGCAAGCATATCAGGGTATTATGGCAAGAAAGGGGGCAGCAAAAAATAATAAAATATTTTTTTTTTTCGTTGTTCGTAAGATGCAATTATACTTTGGCAACATTTCATAATTGGCTAGCAATTTCAAGGGAAATATGAAAAGCAATTCTCCTTAAGAAAGTTTCGAGAAAAACCCTAGCACCGGTGGTGAATAGCTCCACTTTTGTAATACTTTAACCGCCCTCCAGCTCTTCTTGTCCGGATTTAAATAGCCGGATTCCTTCGTTCTAATGGCTGCGGTTTTGCATATTTCGTGACTGACAATGAAGTAGCCCCCCAAACCTCTCTACGTGTAGTTGGGCCAGTTAAAAGTAGTATTTTTTCCAACGGGCCATCATTAAGAAACAATTTTTTATTGCACCTACAAAGTGCCCTCCTATCGTCGCCGTAGAGCGGGGGTCTACGAAAACGAAATGTAATAAATGGTTTTATTACGAAACACTTATCAAGCGAAGGGAAATCGTAAAAATTTGTCAATAAAGGGGCTTTATCGCGCAATAAAAAACTGTTTCCCAACTGCATAGTATGTCGTGTGCTGCAGGGGACCCACTTTTGGCCGCTTTTCTTTTCTTCCACCAGCTGGAAGAGGAATGGAGTGGGACAGTCTTCTGCTAGGTGCAATAAAAGTTGATAAGGAAAAATCAATAAATACCAGAAATTATGAAACGCTTCGAAAGCGATCTGCATTTTATATGCAGTTTTTAGAGGCATATCTCTAGATTGTCTTTTGAGTAACTCGTTGCAGTTGCAAGTTAAGGTATAATGCTAGCTCTAAATTTCTTTTAGACTCCACTATAAAATGTTGAAGGGCATATTAATGATAGGTCAAAGTTTACTTGATCCTAATTATGCCTGCCTTATTATTAATCAACTAAATTTAAAATCTTTTCTGTATAACTCTATTTTGACTTATTCGAAAATAAACTAGAAATTTGTTATCAGTAAGAATGGAGCTATGTAATATAAAAGCAATAGAATAACTTTTTCGTTAAAAACTGGGAAATAAAAACTGAATTTACATTGGAACAAACCAAACCTCTAACCTCATTACCTCTATAAGAGTAGTACTCCATTAACATTTTTTCTTTTCATTTATATTAAAAAATAAATGTCCAGAAATGTAATTCCCCAAATAAATCACAGAAACTTTAATATACTGCATGAAGTCAATTATAAATTTTGAGCAAAAAAGTTGTGCTAAACTAACTACCGAAATAAAAATTTGGTGAAAATTTCAAACATTAGTCCTTGTCCTTGAACTTCCTTCCGGCAGGAGAGGGCCATAAATCGAGGCACGTACGGCTAACTCTCCATGGCCACAGTGCTCCTGCGGGGGATGGTTGCAACCATTCCAAGGGCTTCCAAGGGAACCGAGGAGCAGTTCCAGCGAATTTATTTTCGGTTGAAGCCCTCTGGAAGGCGAAGGGCTGCCCCTTGACTTGCAAGGCATTTACTGAATTCGAGCGCGCGCAGGCACGCGTCCAATAGGGGAAAAGGTTCCCTTAGTTCCATGGAGAATTATCGGGGGTATGCAAGACTGTGATGGGTCATAATCCTTTTTGGAATACATCATGAAACTGTTGCACTCGAAAAGTGCGACTATAAAACGATTGGATGGATGTATGCGACCTTTTTAAAAGAGGGTTATAACTTTTTGCAAAATTCGCATATTTACTAAACTGTACGGAATCTTTACCTTTTTTAAGGATATATTTCCTGCCTCTGGGTATCTACCGCTACCGAGTTCAGGTTGATCCCATTTTAAAGGGCCCGGGGTAGGGAGCAGCCCCAAAAGAAACCGAACGATAAGCAAACATCAATTTCCTTCCTTGTTGCGCAAACAAATAAACAAACATTCGGTTGGTTAAGTCCAGGCGTTCGCAACCTATTTTACCCCTGGCCCTACTATCGGCCCTTCACTTGCTGGTCTGGTCAGTTCGTTCCCTTTTGCGTCCTTTCAAAATGTCCTGAAGCAAAAGATAAATAAACCCAGCGGGGAATTGGACAGACGACAAAGCGTGTGCTCGACTAATGTGATCCTTTATTAGGGACATATGCTGCCCTTAGAGCATCAGTGGCGGCACACATTTCGCTCGTGAACTCGCCGAGCGAGAGACTCAACAAACGGACGGAATGGGGCCTCTATGGAGTTAGCCAGGGAACGGATGCGATTATATGGACATTTCAATAGATAAAAATTCTTCTTTTTAACCATGTGGGGGGGGGGGGGGGGGGGAAAACCCTAGAGGAGGAGTGGTAACCCAGCTGTCTCCCGGATGGGACCAAAAACTACTCGATTTATGAAAAAGGAAAGGGCTTGAAACAAAGGTTCATTGGCTGATAACAAATGGCCAGAATTTTTTATTTGCTTGCGTTTCTAGCTCCTTCTCGGAAATATTTACTTTATTTGCTTGTAAAGGAAACAATTATAAAACCAAAATTGTAAAAGCCCAAAGCAGAACAGAGCTTTAAACTCTAAAGTAGTTTTATTACTTTGACATAATTCAAAACATCATTTTCTTTTAGAATGTATTACAAACATTTTCGTTTAAAGTAGACCATAGAATGTTTCTTAGATGTTGTATTTTTAGATTATAATTGCAACAACTTTAAAAGTTATCGTTATCCTGTTTAAATAATTTATTTATTCTTACTACTCCCATGAGTGAGTTGCATATAAAACATCAAAAATAAAAAATGTCATAAAATATTACAAATTGCCAAGCTTGTACGCTTCAGAAGAAGAATGAATATTTTTTTTAATTTGGAAAGTAAAGTTAACATTGAACAAAACTAAAAACTATTCTATAATAAAAGAAATTAAGGAATAAAAGTGGTTTGGTATAGTTTCTTTTTTTTTTTATATGTAATTATTTTTTGCATATTTCTATCTTATGATCTCGGTGTTATATGTAAATGTTCGTTAATTAATTTGTGTTTTTTTACTTTGCTGAAATCGTATTTCTTTCAAAGGACACAACTCAGAATCCCTTTTTTGGCCATGTTCTTACGACCTACAAGGTCATAAGAAAAAATCTCTTTAACCCCTATCTTAGCCCAAAATTGTACTGTCAAGAGGCACTCTGGAGGAGCCCAAGAAGGTAAGAATGTAAGCAGCTCCTTTTGACCTGTCGTCACGACATTTAAGACTTTCTGGGCTAAATGAGGCCAAGTGGCGTGGAGGCGCCCTTTTACACAGAAAGACATCGGATGCCCTTAATAACTGGGAACTAGAACCACCTAAAGCCAAGTACTTAAACCTGCATAGTCACTCTTGCTCTGACCCTTTTACATCCCACTCCTGCAGGGCTCCCATTTGTCGGGAAGCTCCTCGCGGCCTCACTGAAGGCGCCCCTTTCTCTGGATGTCGCTCCATCCAAAAAGGGCACAAAAGCCAAAATTTTTGCCATATTGCGAGCAAAACTAGCGTCATCGCTAGGACCAGGTGAATCCTCTGGTTTCAAGTTTCCATTCAGATTCTGTGCGAAGATTAATCGTCGCTGAGACAAAGTGGAACTCTTAAGCTGGGAAAAGCCCTTCCCGTGCGAGTGACGGTGGATGGCAGAAAGGGTTAAACGTACCCGCATATGGGCGTCTGATTTATGGCGTCACGTGGTGGATCTGGTGATTAGCGGTGGGCTGCTCGCTTAATAGGACACTTGAAATTCATTAAGGCACCACCCACTTCACCCTCAAGACTTAGCTGCGACAACGCGCTGTGGGGGTGGGACGGAATGCGACGTGTGCTCTGATTATTAATTTATTTCGTGGCTCGACGACGCGTCGCGACGTTTAACTTCGTCACATGCAATTCTTAAATTTACCCGAAGAAATCTGCTTGCTAAGACGTCTGAGAAGACGATGAAGCAATTTGCTAAAGAAAAAGGCAATTGCGCAAGAAATTAATTCAATCAGTGTGGGTTCTTGTAACAGGTAGTTTGCGTTGTGATAGGGAAACGGGGATAAATCCTGAAATTATGCAAACACCTTGAATTAAAAAAGAAAATAAATTAAAAATTATATAAATAAGTTTAACTCGAAAGCAAATCGCTAATTGAAAATTGAAATGCCTATCTTTCAAATTCTTTTAAATTAAACAACTGCCAACATTTAAAAAGTCTGATGTTTTAACTATATTAACTTTTTAAAACAGTAATGGTTTTACTTATTATAACAAAATATGCTCTAAAAGGTATATTAAGATGGGATAATTTTAGTAATATTAGTAATTTTTATAATTTCGAATCATAGCTATATTTACTTGTAAAAAGACTAGAAAACGAAATTTTCAGTGATAAGCTCGTATAGTGGAATGAGGTTGTATCTATTGATTAACGCCAACAATTTTTTATAGTTTTACGCTGTGTTCGAAACGCGACTAACGTTAGCTTAAATTGGCTAAATTTCCAATTATGTAGGAAAATAATATCAATTTTAACAATTTAGGTTGCTCGAAAATTTCCTAAAACTATATTATCGACGCACCCAAATGGAAATTTAGCCACATTTCGCACATAGCGTAATTAATATTTTTTGATATTACTTGATATTCCTTAAACTCTTCATGATTTCTAATTTTGTTTGATTATTTGTCTAACAGATTTTAGGTTTTGATCAAGAAATCACAAAACTTGCCCTTTTTAATTTTGACAGAGCCCATTTTCCATAAAATTAGTACAAGATTCTTTGCCCGAAAGAATTTGCTTGCTAAACGCCAGCGACAGCTGCGAAGGCAACGAAGCAATTTGCTAGCGAAAAAGGCAATTGCGCGAGAAATTAATTCCTGCAATATGACTCCGTTTGTAACAGGTAGTTTGCGGGGCGGCGAAAGAGGGACGTAGTACCCTAATTCTTAATTTACTGAAGCCCTTTTTTCGTTTCAACCCTTTAATGCGCGTTCGCGTGCAGTTAATTACAAGAAAATTGCTGTTCCGTCCGCAATTTCAAATTCAGTGAACTTGCCCCACTTCCGAGGGGCGCACTGTAGGCCATTGGGGCTCTCGTCAGATTTTTGGCATATAATGCTGTCGGAATCCATCAACCCGCCCGGGCGATATGATTTAATCCTGTAAGCCTGTCTGACATATTTACGAAGGAAATCCGCTTACGTGAGAATTAATTCCCATGGCCAGGAGATGGCCATCCGGCCAGCCCCCGGCAAACAGGAGTTGGACTCCTCCCAGCAGCACAATGGGCCCAGAGCACCATTAAGGGATAATGGAGGCTCCGTTCACAGTGTGCAGTCCCGCAGGACTCCAGTAACAGAGCCCCGCGGTTAAGTTAACTTTCGAGGATACAAATCATCGGATTTAGCTCCCAGCTCAATGGCATTTTGTCAGGAGGAATTACTGCGCGAAGAATATCCGCAGAAAATCTCGTCGGTGGTGCCTCCACCGCCGTTTATCCTCACACGAGATTGGAACGAATGTGGTTATAAATAACTCTCCTCACAAAAAGGTACATTTTTTTTAAAAACTAGTTTCTCGGGACTCTCCCGGGATAGTCGGGCCTGACCGGGCTCCAGACCCGGCCCTGCAGTGAAAGATAGTCGTCTGGTGCAGCAGTAAAATTTGTCCGATTTAAGTGCAACTTTCATTGCACGCTGTAATTTTTGTCGTTACGATTTATCCTTGAGGCTCCTCTGCCGCTGTAGGCAATAAAGCGGGAAGATTAATGCCGCGGCACCCTCTTGTCTGGGATAGTTATTCACCCGCCCCCCGGGAACATGGTTAACGCTTGATTTATTTAGATGAATAACCCTCCCGGCGGTTTTTACACGCGCCAAGGACAATGCGGAAGAAGTTTTTACCTTAATAAATCTTTGTAAATTTTTTTGAGAGAATCGAAAGATTTCGAGGATGTAATGAAGTGCAATGGATCAGAATGAAAAAAACTTTTCATTAAGTAATAAATGTTTTAGAACTTATAAATTCGCAGAATCGAAATAAACTAAAGCATAAATTCCGGCGTAAATGCTCCTTTTTAATTTCTTTCCAATTTACTATTCAAAAATCATAAGACAACTTAAACTTAAGAATGTTCCTTGAAAAAGTCAAATCAAAATTTATTATATTGCCGAAACTAACGTGTATCTGAAACTTTAAATGTCTTTATTGCGAAATAATAAAATTTGAATTTGTTACTTAAATAATGTTAATAATGTGAGGAAACAATAAAATATACATACCTATATTATATATTAATATTAGTACATAATTTCGAAAAACATATAACCCTTTTTTAGCAATCAGCAGAAGTTATAAAGAAAACTATTGTTGAACAATGCGATTCAAAGCCTAAATTATTAATAAAATATTATAGGATAAAATTTATGCTAATATGTAGTAAAAATTTCAGTAAAATTAATACAGTTCATTTAATTTTTAAAATTTATACATACTTTCACAACGCTGTTAAATTATTTAAAAATAGTACTATAATGTGCAAGAGAAAATAACATCATCTTATACGAGTTCTTTGAAAATTTATAAAAGACATTAGTGTTTTCAAATTAAATAAAAAAAAATTAAAAACTTCCATTCTGCCAAATGGAATGAATGGTTTCCAAAACAGACTATGAAAGTAATTTGAGCTCTTCATTGCTTCAAATATTTGATTTCGTCATTGAGTGCCCTTTTCCTTCGAAACAGAGTACAATTTCCTAATTGCAGAATCTGGAAACCGTCAGCTTTTAATGAGTACCGTCAAAGTAAAGACTTTTATTAAACGAACTGTGCTTAATTAAAACAAAGTTAGATGGGTCTTCCCTGTTCGTTTCGGCCTTGGAACTGAAATTTATTGATAGAATTTTGTAGCTAATGGATTTTTTTCATCTTTTCCTGAGAAGTTTAAGAGGCTCTTCATTAGATGATGGAAGCAATTATAAAACTCATTTCGCCATTTAATGTGCCCCCTAATGAGGAATATGCTTCCAAATTCGCTAAATAAGGGCTCGACAAAATTACAATTTTGCAAGGAAAATACACTTAACAAAATTCTGGGGAGGAACTGAAGTTTAGATAGAGTAAATGATGGTTTTTGTTGAAATTAATTTCGAAACTCCGAAAATCACGGTGAGCATCTTTTAAATTTTCCGGAGACATGGAGAAGCATCGAAGCAGCCCCAAGCTGTTCATTCTACAGCGATTGGGTCTGTCCCATTTAATCAAACCGTCGCTAAACTCAGATACCTTTGGAGCCCTCCCTTCCGATGGAAAAGGACTTTAGGGGTGAAATCGAACACTTCCGGTGTCGCCTGGTTTCATTCTTTATTTTTTTCTCGTCGTACTGCTTTTGTTTCGAAAAACGTAACCACTTGGAAAAAAGGGTTCAATGACTCTGATACTCCCCGAAAAAAAAAATAAAAAATAAATTGTGAAATAGTTCAGAGAAGGGTTGTGCGTTCCTTGGCTACTGGTGCTGGACCATTTTTCAGCAGCATCCGGACGAATCTGTTCAATGAGTGTAAGCAGTTGTCCTGGGCGTTCGTTGTCTCGCCAATTTTTCATTCAATTTATTCAGATAAGGCTAAGGATTTGCCGGGGACTCGCTCCTTATGAACTTTGGGTGCTTTTTATTCCAGAAAAAAATAAATATATATACAAATTCCAGGAATTTACCAGGAGAAGCACCCATATTCTGACGCCAAATCGAAATTTGTTTACGAACTTAAGTAGAATCCGGAGATGGTTTTTGCTTTTGCCGAGCAATTGATTTTTGATGAAAAGAATTTTTCATGGGAGCAAAATAGGGTTTTAGTTCTAGTGACTGACTGTGAAAGGGATGCTGTGATTCAATTTCCATCAGTTTAACAGCAGAGCACTTAAATTTCGCGAATTTATTTCGCTTCTGAGAATTTTTGAATGAGTTCATGTTGCTTCGAGTACATT
The DNA here is from genome assembly GCA_963920795.1 of Eutolmus rufibarbis. NCBI lineage: Eukaryota > Metazoa > Arthropoda > Insecta > Diptera > Asilidae > Eutolmus > Eutolmus rufibarbis. The sequence continues at coordinate 45,082,724 of OY987206.1, forward strand.
TTGAATTTCGTATCATAACATACATTTAAAAGTTTAATGATGGTTTTACTCCATATGCGTATCAGAAATAAAAATAAATATTATATATATATATGCATCTTTTTTTTTTTTTTTACTTTTCAAGATGGACTAGACAACTTTTGAATCTGAAAACTTCCAATAATATTGTTTAATTTCAATGGGTCAATATCTATTGAAGCGCGAGTAAATCTGTTTTCGAAACTTATACGTTCTCTGCGTAATTTTCAAGTTTCCTGGCCCAGCAAAACTCTTTAGTTTTTTCTTGATTTAAGTTCAAATTCAATGTTTTTGTGGTCTCGATCAGTAAAGATCTTTTTTTGCAAGAATTCTTTTCTTGAGTTACAAATGTTGATTGATTGATTCTTTCGATGATTACGTTGATCATCTGGTTTTTGCTTCCTTACTTTTTCAATAAACTGTTTTCCAAGAAACATCGTTTTTAATCGTACGAAGTGCTCCAGGGGAAGAGGATCCTATCTATTTGCTGACCCCACAAACGCAAACCCCAATATAATGTAAGGCAACTATAAATATTAATCCATTTCCAGTAAACTAGATAAGTCCATTTGGTTTGATTAATGCCTTTCCCGGCGGCAGACACTAATTCGCCGGGGTCCATGCAAAAATCCCTGAACCAGCAGTGACTTCAGCAAAATTTTGGACTACACACGAAATTACATGGAGCCCCCGAATAGGCCCGTCCGACGGTGGAGGCTGCGGCACCGGAGGTGACGGGGGCCCCATGCACAGAGTCATGAGCCTTGTTTATTGTAATTGAGTCCTGAAAATTCTCCGAAGGGAATTATTTGTTATGCACCCTCTCACCCGAACAAGCGTCGGCGTCGGGGCGGTGTATGATAAAATTTCCAAAAACAAAATGATGTGAGAACTGCAGGCGCTGGCTGAGACTGCCGAGGACAGACCAGAGGAGCCCCATGAAAGTCTTGCGCCCGATGGATGCTCGGGACTGGCCGGGGGGGCTGCCGGGGAAGAGCCTTCTCTGCCTTTGAAATTATACGAGGCCTGTGGGGCGTATGTGATAAGTGATAAACACTTTGGCTCGGATTTGATTTTAAGGAGCATATAACCGTCTAGCAGGAGATTGTGTGCGCCTGTAGTCCTGATTTCGAAATATTCGGGGACCGGAATGGGCGCCCAGATAGATTCAAATGAACTGGGGGGCTTCTCGAGATGTTCCAGCCTCCTCCTGATCAAGTTTAGTTAGGTGGAACAAGAAAACGTAAGGCTTTCGCCTTTATTGAATCCCTTCAAATGTGCTGTTGATAATCTCGGCTAAATCGGGTGACCTTACGCTAGGAACGGGTGCGAAACCCGTTTTGTTTACCCGCCCAGGGCGACTTAATTTCGATGGGATTCTCGACATTTAAACTTTAATTGAGGGACAAGGGCTTAAGATTTTCCCGATGAGGGTTAAGTTTATGTCATAAATTTTCCTGAAATCTTATTAGTTTTGTTGTTTACTTTTTAATTGGATCAGTATCGTTTTCCAGTTTATTTCCCAAAGGATCTAGCATATCAGATTTTCTAGAGTCACCTAAATCTAGACATACCTGGACCAAATGTTTTAAGTGATACGGGTCAAAATTGTTATAGCTAACAATTCCATAAGAAATGGAATAATTGTAGAGACCCTTTTGTTTGGTGAGAAATGATTATTTCATTTTTATTTGTTATACATATAAGGGAAACCGACTATTAATTTTAGTTTAAACATTTAGACGTCTTTATCTTAACATATAATTTTCTATTTCAAGTTAAACTACCTAGGGGTATTTGAATATTGATACGAATGTAATGAAAGACGCATTAAATCACAAATTGGTTTTTTTTAAAGCAGACATATGCTGATTATTTATTAAGATCATATTTTTACTAATTGTAAATCCAGATTAATTAGACTATAGAAGAAAATTTTAACCTACGTTTGATTATGTGTATATTAGAAAAAAATATATGTATTTCAAATTACATATTTCGTTTAAAATATTGAAGCTTTCGAAAATTGCAATTAAATGACATTATTATCTTAATTTCCGTATATACCTTCCTAAATTTTTGATTTTAAAATGTTATTTTTCCTAGTGTTTATAATAATGACTAAAAAGAGCCAAGGGTTTTTTTCCAGTTCATTGCAGACAAATAGATGGCGCTGTCTCACCTGCATTACAGAGATAATCCGCTTTTGGTCCAATTAATAAATTTGTCCTTCTTGTCGGGCTCCCACAGGGTCCCTGGGGCTCTTCCGGAAGTTGTTGTTGAACGGGCAATATCCAGTCCAGAGAGCTGTTAGGTGGAAACCAACTAAACAGTTGTCCTGGACGAAATTGAAAAGCCCCTAGATTCCGAGTCCAAGCTATTGTCCTGGTCCCTCCCGGTTGATTCAGCAGGGACCTGGCCATAATTTATATATTTTGAGCAAAACTCAGAGAAGCCTGCATTTGTCCTAATCCGGCGGGGCATTAGTGGAGCTTAGAAGTGGAGCACATCGGCAGAAGAAGCAATTGCACCGGGGAGTTCGCCTTCATTGTTGCAATCCATTTAATGTTCTGCTCCTCGAAAACAGAGATATAGTCCAGGAATTTGGATGTTTTGTGCTCTTTTGACGCGGCTCCCGAGCCCCGGATCTAAATGTACACCGATCCGGGCGAGTACCCCCCACTTGTTTTGAGGGCGGAGCACCCCTGGTCTTCGGTCGACGGTGTTTAGTCATTAATCATTTACGGTCTTCTATTATCCCACTCATCCTGGGGCAGGGTGCAGCACCGGCAGACTCTATTCACTTGCGCTCGTTATCATCATGATTTCGGAACACCCCCTCCAACGATCCGGGAATCCGTCCGGGAAAGTGCCTCACCAGCAATGGTTCCGGGTAGGTCTTAATTAAGCGCTGCCCAGATCCCATCTTTGTGGATCTTTGTAATTCACTGCGATATGTTATTGCACAGAGATAAGTCGGACGACGGGGCTCCTCCGGGTGGGCGCCCCTTTTGTGCATAATTCACTGGGCGGCTCTACATATATAACAAAGTAGCAAGCAAATTCGGAGCAAGGTATGTGCGGGAGAGGTCTCATGAATTATTTATTGCGCCCCCGAAGGCCCGAATTCGACTTAAAAATTTAAAGGACTCTTCGGCTTCGGGAGGTGTTGTTACTTACTTGACCAATAACGAGGCAATTTGCACTGGTAGAGGGTCACGTCGCTTCTATTTTAGTCGAATGGACGAGAAATGGAATGCTGACGATGTCCTTTGTGCATAATTTCGACAAATGAAAATGGTTGAGGGTCTGCTTTTATTAATAATTTCAATGCGAAAAGGTTTCTTCGGGGAAATTTTCATAGGTAAAACCTGACAATGTTGTCTAGTAAAAATGAATCTAGAATTACACCATGAGAAATTGCCAAAATTTACTCATTAATAGCTCAGATTATATTAAGTTAAATTAATTAACTGTTGCACTATACATAGTTATTTAGCAATTATAATAAAGATAGATCTTTTTTGGAGACTAACTGTTTTGATATGAACATTTATTTAAATAGAATGAATTCAATGAAAATATCGTTTCTTATTGTAAAAGAATTAACCCTCAGAAGATTTATTTAATTTTCTCAAGCTTCTTCTTGATTCTTTTTTTATACCGTACAAGTACGACGTGTCGATTAAAAGAAGAAAGTTCAAATTTTTTGATTAAAAGTCGAGATATGCTCAATCTAAACTACAGGGTGTCTCATAACCAAGTGCTCTTGATCTGATATTTTCTGAAGAGCCTGAGGGCTAACCAACTCAGGGGTGTTTATTGTGGCTTGTACGCACTTAAACTAAAATAGTCCTGGAAATAGTTTTTCTATCCTTAAGGAAAACCCAAAGCTAGCAGTCATTATATAATAGTCATAATGGTTTATAAATCTCTTGTTTCATTTAACTAAAAACAAGTAAAGTATTTTCTCTTTTCGCCGATGTTTTATCCCAGTGAAGGGACAAGCACGCTTTATTAGCCCGCCTACTTGCGATGCACTTGAGAAAATTGTTAACAGGCGGCGTCTCCTTCGTCCTGCAAAAGAAGCAAATCTCCCCAGGAGGTTTTGTATGCTGCCAAAATCCCAGTCGGGTCCCTTAATTCAAGAAAATTTTGTATCTTCGTAGCTATAAATAAGGCTCCCTGTTATTCGCGTTAAACGAATGGCTTCTTATCGAACGCGACTTTCACGGACTGCAGTTTGTCCTTCTTTCTTTGGCGGCGCGCGATGGTGGCAAACGTCTGCAGAGCGCTTGATCCACCTTCTTCGGCGGAACATTCTTTTGTCTGAGTTTCTGCCTTCTCGAGCGTCTTGATGTTTGCCAGTTTTTTCTTTTATCACCCACCGCTATATCGTTGCTCTGTAGTCATCTTTAGCCCTTTTTTCGAGAGGCTTCCGCTGTTCGGTGGGATTTTGTAGGAATGTTACCCACTATACCGCACCACCCGCAACCACCTTTAGAGTCTTTGCATTCGATAGTTTCCCAGAACGCGCATTCAAAAGTTTTTCTTTTGAGGGTGGGAGAGCAGCGTCTTGGCGCAGAAATAAAATTAAAAGTAATCCTCGTTCCCTCCTCAGAATAGTGCCCGTTTTCTGGGTTTTCACTAGAGTGCACAATGAAACTGATTCGCTTTTGTTATTAATTCAAATAAAAGTCGCGGAATGGGGCTGCATACCCTCCACCGCTGCTAGTGCCCTCTATCTTTTACTCTTCAGTAAAAACCGTGATGGCTGCCTTTAGTGCTTTAAAAAAATCGAAATAAAAGCGAGTGAGGGTCGTAATGGGTCCTTCTCGAGATTACGCCCACACAATGGGAGCTACTAGCCATCGTCCCAGCTAGCAGCGATGGGTGCAGGGTTACCAGTTACCACCCTTACTTCTTTCAGTAATATTTTATTCAAATTTTTAATAAATTACTAACGTAGACCACATAATCTTCCAAAAGGAAACTGCTTCAAAGGTCTATTTGAATATTTATACTTTAAAAAAAATAATAAGTTTAAAGTTAATAGTAATGGTGATAATAAGTCTAAAAAAATTTCATTAGGTTATGTATGAATTTGTTATAGAAATGCGGCAAGAGAACGTTTATTCTTTTTGATAATTTTGTAAAACTCTAGGTATCAATTGAAACTACACGTTTCATCCTGTCATATAATTAAACTTCGAATTCATCTTTAGTGAGACCGACATCGATATTATATTCCAAAAAATGCCTCCCATATCAGACTATCTGAAAATACCAGAATAGAGGTTTTATGCTTATAATCAAAATAGACGACAAATGTATTTATCTACCTACTATCTTGAGAATAATTCCGAAGGATGTAATTTCTTCGTCGGCTTTCTCATTGTCATTTTAAGTAAAATTTCAAAAGTCCTCATCAGTTTACGATAGTAGAAAATCTCATTCTTCTTAAATTAAAACTTTACTTGTTTCAAAATTCGTGAATTGTTCAATTTATCCTCGCTTGGCATTTAGTATTATTCGTTATCTAGATACTTTCCTGAATTCCAGGACTGTAATAAGACTTTGCAGTCCATTTGTGTGTTAATAGGTACAAAATTACAATTAACCCAAGTGATATCCTTTTTCGTGGAAGGGCTTGATTAAAAAATTCAACCTGAATCCCTACAGCTCGATTCCTGAAATCACTCCTACTTCCCAGAATGCCTACGGGAGCATATACGGCCCGAATTAATGTCCCTCCCAGCTCCTGTAAGTTGAAGTGATATCCTCAATCAGGTTTTGCGATTTTATTACGGTCCCAGCGGAGCCTGTGGGACCTGCGGAATTCACGGTGCCGAATTAAATTTTTGGGGGAGTTCATAAAGCAACTTGCTCCTAATGAAAATGAAAAGTTTCCCGCCTCAGAGTTTGGCGCGGGACACCGATAATACATATAAAGGAAGCGGTGCTTCGGCCCCATCAGAACTTGTCATCAAGGGATTCTAAGGGATTCAGCTGAAAAGGGCAGGAAGGAAGGAAGGTTTCGCGCATCGTCGTCGTCATGCAAAGTGGATTTCATGTTGGCAACGATAAAAATAAATTTAAGTGCTGCTCCCGGCTGAGACCTTGGCCGGCTCGGCTGTTTTATTTTGTGTGTTTTTGGGGCTGCGCTTTGCCACCCGTTTTAGGGGAGGTGGGAAGTCATTTTCGCGTAATAAAGAATTGTCAACCGCCCGGGATATGTGCCCCTGGAGCGCGAGGAGGCCGGAGGCACCTTGTCTGCGGGATGGAATACATGCAATCAGTGGAGCTAACCATCCTTCGAGGAGGTCGTCCCGAAAATGCCTCGCAAGGATGTTTCGCGCCAGCCGCACACAGGAAAAAATGCTTAGTTCTCGTCATAAACGGTTATGAGGCATCAGGACGAGGAGCAACGTCGGTGGTGCTCCGCCCTCATACCCGAGCGCCCTTTTCTAAAACAAATGCCATCTGCAGCTCATCGAAAGGCGTCTTCGCGCTATCGCCAGGAAGTCGATGTTCCTATATAAAAAAAAAAAAAAAAAAACACCGTGCGACACACTCCCGGCCGGGCGAGGGAGGGCACTACCTGGAAACCTCCCGGGGGAGGTGTGGGCAGATGAACTGGGATAAGTTACTGGAATGGATCCCCTTGATGGCCCGTTTCAGTTTGTCGGCGAGGAGTTCTTTTCTGTTTTCCTTGACGATTTCTATTAGGGCGCACAGCCAATGACTACAAAGTAGACGAAGCCCCGGGAGGATCGGGGGCATCGGCGGTGAGGAGGAGCATGCACCTCGCAACTGGGGCACCAGCGCATTTCGCGTCGGGGGCTCCCGCGGAGGACACCTGGAAGTCACAGGACTTGTAAAATGGAAATGATTTGGCATTGCTGCACGTGCCCCCAACACTACCCGGTGTAATTACACGCCTGCACCATTTCACGTTGTTTAGGGCACGGACGTGGCGCAGACTCCTCCGACTGCGATATGACCGCTGCTGCTTTTATTAGTTTTCGGTGAGATTTATACCCTGACTCTCCTCCACTGCGCCACCCACTCGCCTTTATTTCGATTTTTAAAGCAAAACTATCACCAGGAGTTTTTGCTGCAAAAAAAAAAAAAAAATATAGAGGACGATAGAATCGGTAGAGTTTTATCGCACTGCATACGAGTTTAGGGTTTTCCAAAAGAATTTTAGAAAATAGAGGTCTTTTTCAAGACTTCACCTTTTATTTTTCGAATAAAAAGCGTTAAAAAAAATTAGAAAAATTATCCCTTAATTTGTTATGAATTTTGTGAGCGTCTATGAGATGCAAAACAAATTTTATGAGCAAAACAAAGGGAGCGTTAAAATGTTGTTCTTTCCTTTTCAATATGTTTTTTACTTTTCGGCATAAATTGAGTTTGAGGTCTTCTCACGGATTTTGATGAAACTTTGTAATGTCCATTTAGGGTCAAAAGTGACGAATATGAAGAAAAAAAAATTCGTCTGTCGCTTACATTTAATAAGATATGTATATAACTTTAAAATTCTGAAAAAGGATAGTTTTATGCCACAATTTCTGCATGCTCCTACAATCTTTAAGTGAAAATTATGGAAAAACCTGTAATTAAAAATGTTTCCACCCGATTTCTGTAAAAAATTCTACACGAATGGCCGATAAGTCGAAGAAGATAATTACCTTTAATTGGTTAATTTCAAAAATAGTTGGGGAATTTTTTGGAATGAAAAGATGGAAATGTACTTAATTTATGGTTTTTATACAATTTGCTACGAAATTTTGTGAGAATATGCGAAAACTCGTGATGGCAAAATGCCATATCTTGGGAAGTACAAGTGATCAACAACGTCTTTTTGCAGATTCGTCACTTTTGATACTAAATGAGCACTCCTACAAAGTTTTATCAAAATCCATGAGGAGACTTCAAACTCAATCGTTTTTAAAATGTGTTTGAAGACGATATTTTTGTAACTAAAATTATTATTCAAACATTGAACTTTTCATTTTCTTTGATTAAAAATTATTATTTTTGTGTTAAAATAAACTCATATGTATGAGATTTAATGAAAATCGGTTGGAAATTTTACGACTTAGAAATTATAAGAAATGTTATAGGTTTAACGATCCCTAATTTTGGTTAGGATTTTTGTATAGTACAAAAAAATCTCTATGACACGAATCCTACCTTTATCCTTTAACGAAAATCTACATGAATACTTGTGACAGTCAAGTAGGTGCTCTGTGGAGAACACGCATTCAATCAGTTTAAATGGGCCAGCAAATCAAATTGCATTTCGCATTGCATTACGACAATGCGCTGCGCTCTTCATGAGGCAGTTTTGCGAGTGGCTGCAGCACTTTTTAATGCATTATTTATACGTGAAACTCAACTACATTCAATTTGGGTCAGTCCAATAAAACATGAATCAATTCAGGCATAATTGCATCACGGAATAATAAAACCAGCCCGAACGAACAACGGCCGGGGAGGATCGAGCAATCTAGAAAATGTGACTGCCATCCTGCCACGTCGGGAGGCCCGGAAAGCGTTGCCCTTTGGCTCCTGGTGAATTATTAAGCATTCAATGGAATTGTTATAAAGATTTAAATCATCCGACCAGACTGAGTGGGAATAAAGGCAAAAAAATCGGATGGGATAATTAGTACGGAAAACTCTGGATTGGCTGTTAATGGTGAAGGCTCTCATTTAATTAAGCTTACAAAAAGATTTGCTTGCAAAACGTTAAAAGAATTGGATAAGTCAATAGAAAAATGTCTGCATTTAGTACGTAATGTAAGGTAATGCATTTTTAGGTAAGAAGAGCCTTCCAAAAATTATATTATCAAATATAATGTATATAATCAAAACAAGCTGAATAGCTGGCTTTTTATTTAAAATATTTTAAAACTAGAATCCTGTTTTGCAACACCAATGAAACTGAAAATATCAAATCAAGGTTTTAACTTTAAAATCAATTATACAAAAGCATTCATTTACAACAGAATATAAAATAAGTTAGGTTCATATAGACAGAAGTATAAAAAAGAAACTGAAAATCGATTATAAGAATACAAATTTTTGATTCAGTTGAATACTTGAGGATTTATATTCTGAATGTGCCTTGATTTAGAATCAGTTGATAATCTGCTCTTAGGTTTTATCAAAAGTTTTGATTTGTTGACTTAATTTTTTAATAAAACAAAACACTTCACATATAAGTACTTAATACATATAACCTGGTAAAGACATGTAATCTCCTTAATTTAAAAAAATTTTAAAATATCTTCAATTAATTAGACGGTTAGAAAAGGCCTTTGCAATTCAATGACATTAAGATACGGAGGTTAAAGATTCAAAAATCTTAAAAAAGTCGTCTTTTTACAAGAAATCTCTTGGCACACGTATTTCTGAAGGCACCCATGCCTGCCACCATTAGTATTCATGTATTCGCCAACAATTGCAAAAGGAATTTTTACCTGTGAACTCTTCAGCGGGAGCTGTCGTGGAGCTCTAGGGCTCCAGTGAGCACACATCACCGCGCCCCGAGAGCCACCAGCAATCTGTTGCTTCCATTAGCAAATGGTTGGAGATAATGCAAACGAACAGGGTCCTTCTGCGCCATGCATTAGGCATGAGCGCTTCCGCCCTTCGCCCTTCGCCCTCGCATGAGACGCGAAGGGGGCGAATGGGGCCCTCTGTGTTGTCACTGCGCGACTCTATTTGAATTTCTGTAGCTTTACGTACACCTCATGGGGCGCAGGGAGGGCTAAAGAATATTTTCTTATACTTTGTGCGCCTAACTTCTTCGTAAAGTGCAATTAAAAGCGGAAAGTTCCTCTGCTCACCGGAAGCGTTCCCAGTTATTCCTGAGCGGGAACGAAAGGGGAGAACATCCCTGAGATTAATTATGAATGGATGTGTGCGACTGTAGCATAAATCAAATTACAGACGACGAGTGTATCGGAGTGGCACCTGGTGCAGGAGTTTCAATCATCATGAATCTTCAGGGCTCCTTTAGCCAGCCCGGAACTCCTTACGAGGAGAATAAGGAGCGCGGGGATGGAGCTCTTGTGCGACACAACATTCAATGGCATTAGTGTGTCGATGCCTTCTTTCATCTTGTCTGCCAGAGAGCCCCTCCCCGCTGTCGTGATGGAGTATCATGTCGGTAATAAGGGACTCTAGATTCTAGAAAGGTATGGGGTATGTAAGGGTATTTTCCAGGGATATGCCCTTTAAAGAAAATGAAGTCCTGCAAACGGAGCCAGCGAGCAAATCTTGGTGCTGCCCTTCCAGGCGACTGACCTTGGTTTATTACGAAATATAATGAACTGAGCCAGGTCCCTCGCGACATACCGAACCTTTTCTGAAGGGCTGAAGGTTGGAGAGGTTGTAGGGCTGCTCTAAGGGTTTAAGCATTCTCCTAGCGGCGCAAGGACCTTTCATCACCGATTGTCAAAAGCAGCGCGGCCATAAACAGTCCTAGAAACATAAATTTCACCAGAAAACTGGGAAAGCATCGCCTCCAGGAAGGCGAGTTATGGTCACTCAAAGGGCTCCAGATTCAGAACATCCCACTCCAGCTAAAGGGGCCGGTGCGGAGTAGGGGGTAAGTGCTTTAAGGGGCATAACTAGATCTTATTTAGGCTCCTTCCGGGAAAATATAGGGGCTTTTTTAACAGCGTCGACCACTTCTGGAACTCGGTCCAAAAGGTTTGACTATTTGGGAGAGATGAGGTTTAGTGGAGAAGATGATTTACGAGCGGCTAGAACTGCTGTGTAATGAAAGCGTAACAAGAGTAAGACAATTTACTTGAAAAAAAAGCTCGAGGCAGACTGAGCCAGGACGATTCGACGGAGTCAGCATGTTTTATTTATCCCCAAAAACTGCCCGTGAGCGCTAAACTAATAGTGCGAGCGGAGGCCTAAGGCACCGATATTTGGTTCTGGACGTTCTGGCGAATCACGTATATATGAAATCGTTCCCCAAAAACCATTGGGGCCCCACAGCCTTGATGAATCGCATGGCCGAGGAGCGGACATTAATTGGATTTATGTACAGCAGCCGCTGATCGATCGCTCTATGAGTTTCTCTAGCAGGACCGTGCGCGACATGCGAGCGTAAATATTTCGCGCGACCTAGCAAAGAGCGTGAAATACACGCTTAACCTAATTGCGATAAATATTATCACATTCCTCGGGGCTAAACTGCTCGCATAGAGCCCCGAAATGTTCTACAAAACTTTCGAGCACCCCCATCGTATGCCAGAGCAGCTAGCACATTTGCTAACCCACCCCTGGATCCCCGCGTCGTCGTTATTCTTCAGAATTATTTATGATTTTCTGACTTTTGGCAATATTTCACCGAATAAGCAAATCAGCAGCAGCAATCAGCAGCACACGGTCCTGTAATTAAGACGTGCGCTAAGAAAAGGTGGACGGAAGTTGCGTGAAAGCCGGGAATTACTCAGGAACATGGACAAATGTGGGGCTCCTGGGGGAAGGCAAAATGTCGCCGTCGATTGGATTAGTTTTGGGCAAGCTTCTATTAAATGTTTTTTTTTTCGGGAAATTGGAATATTGTTAGTTAGGTAAAAATTTAATAGTTAATTAAGGGAAGGTCGGCATTATGCTATCCATGCACGGCACGAGATTAAGGATAACATTGTGATAAAGTCCAAAATAAAACTTCTTTCGCTCTGAGATTTATTTTAAGGAAATCATAAAACTAAAATAGAACGCTTTGAAGATAACACTTACTTCAATGTTTCAAAAAGAAAAATGAATAGGCAATTATTACACAAAAACGACAAGTTGTTTGACCTCAGTTTATACAACTACGAGGCAATTTTTCAGCAACCTTGAATTCATTGAATTATGATTTATTGACTTCTGACAAAATAAATTATTTTTTAATAATCTTTAAACGAAATTAAGCTTTGCCTTGAGTTTAACTAATTTTGTTCGCTGTGGTAGTATTGATTGAAATTTATGTTGTTGCCCAAAATTTCAAATTTAAATTAAAAATTAGTAAAGTGACTAAAGAGTTGAAAGCTGAACTTAAGCGGATGTTAGAAATTACTTTCAGTTAAATTTCTCAAAAATGGCCTCAGTTTTAATGAAATTTGAGTAGTATTTTAATCTCTAAGATTATGAGTTATAATAATGAAAACTAAAAACCTTATATTACTCACAATAGGATAAAAAACATTTTAAGACGTACAACTTAAAAATTCAAATGTTGCACCAAACCGATGCAAGACTAATAACTTCAAAAACAGAGAACTTAATTTTTAAGTTCTCTCTATGTTGTTTCATCTTAACCTTCTAGTCACCATACAAAACAAAGCTGTTCAGAAATTATTAGACTGATTGAAGGTCAATCAGTTTGATTCTAAAGTTTTAAATGTTTGTCCTCCTACTCATTCTAAATGGAAGAATTGTGTTTCTATTACAACCTACAAAAGTTTTATAGAAGTCCATCGAAAAAAATTTCAAATAAATATTTTACCTCGGGTGAAACCATCATTTAGTTGCAAATGCAACCATAGCGAAATACTAAGCTGCATTGAATTATTTAGGGACCAGACTCAAGGACCATCGTCCTTATAGAGACCTGCACTTAAGCGCCTTTTTAAGCTGTTTCGATCTGACATCCAATTCGGAAGTGTCGCTTGAAATGGCAAGAGACTCCGGAGGAGTTCACTGCATCTTAGCGAACGAGGCGTCCGTTTTAAAAGTATATTGTCCGGTAGAACCTTAAGGCAGCTACCCCTAAAAGTGGTTTTAGCTTTCATTTTTCTACTCGACCACCAAAAGAAGTATGTATTTTTACTTCTGGAGTACAGTGAGCTCCCTGGACAATGGAGGGAAAAGTGAGAAAAAGGGTCAGAAAAACAAACTCAATATCCTCACCCAGCCAGTGATCAAGACGGTAAGCAACCGAAATCCTTATAAATCTTTTACCATTTTCGGAAATGCGCTCTAACAAAGGGTTCAAAGATGAGAGATAAGCCCCGGAACCCTGTGCACCCCCACTCGTCCAGGGACGTCTAATAAACCGAGGATTTATGAGCGTCTTATCAAGTCGAACGGCATTAAAGATTGAAGCCACACCCGGCCAGAAGGGTGCGGGGGCCGAACGCCTCTGACTCCTTAATTAGGTTATAATTACCTGTCTATTAAAGGGCGGGACGCCAGATAGGCGAGAACGGCGGCGTACTGTTTCCAGTGCACTCTGCAATCAGCTTAACGTTTTGATAAGGGCTCCCGACCAGAACAAGGAAAACTTATTTTGTGGGTGGAGGCGAGGGCAGGGTTTTGCAGGAGCTATTGGGATAAAAAATTGCCTCATAAGCAGTGGAGCCAGTCAAGCGTAGGGCCCCGATAAGTGTGCATTCGACTCCACCGTAAGACCCCATTTAAGCAGAAACAGGAGCCCCCGAACAAAAGGGTCTCCAGCTCTTTGGAAAGTTTGCTTAGTGCTGGAATAATTGATCGCTGCCCCCGCTCTTCAGATAGCAGATAATCTCCATAAGAATTTATTTAGCTAACATACCCTGGTGGTGCCTGGGAGCTGACTGCTGCACTATCGCGGGGCACTCGTTGTCATCCTGTCGAGTTTTAATTGCACCCTGTTCAGTGGGAATCTCTAGCACTAGGACGCCTCGTGTATCTCAGTATCTAGCGCACCCCGACGACGCCGCCGTCTGACACCTTCGTCGTCGTCGACGTCGCAAGGATAGGGCGGAGCCCGGCAAGGGTTGGTTCTTCACCACCTCCTGCTTGAACAATATCAATCACTTTTGGTTTTCACTTTCTCGGCATCTCTTCTTCGAAACTTTCAATAAGCTCTTAATCTCACTTTAGATCTTAACTTTGGCAAAACTTTAAATTACTTTCCATTGTTTGCCGCTCTGCCGAAGCGGTACTCATGGGCGGACTTTCTTGTTCGTGCTCATGTTTCGGGGGCGGGGGCGGGGGCGTATGTGCCTTGCCCTTTAGCTCTATCTCCGGCTGGCGAAAGTATCTCAAGTCTTAGGGGGTCGGACTGAGTGAAGTGTATGCACCGCAGAATATTGAATAGTACTCCCCTGGGGGCTCCTCCACTCGAACAGAGACCTCAGAAATGAAGCAAACCTCCGTCAAACTCAATTTCGTTCAACTATAAATCATATCACTCGAGGAGACAATTAAATTCATTAGCGTCCTCCCTCTATGCCCGCCGCCGTCCCGACGCCGCCGTAGGAGTGCAGGAGGTGTAAAAAGGTGCGAACGTGAACTTATCGCACAGTTCACGCTTCGCTGCCTCCTGGCGAGAGCAGAAACTTTGTCGTGAAGAATCGATGCACGTTGCAAGTTAAATTCAGCGCCTTGGAGCCGCCGCTGGTTAACAGTTTTCTAATTTATGCAGACGTGCTCGATCCATTCTTCGCACTTGAATGGGCTGAATCTGCACTTAATTTCATCTCATTTTTGTGCCCAGACATTGTGGTCCAGCTCTACTCGCAATTGTCCGTCTTTTTTTTTTATTGCATCATTGTATGCTAAGAAGTTGATGATACTAAAAGAAAATTTATACATAGTACATGCTTTATAATGTTCCTATTTACAATCTCAGACCTTTTTTTGTAGTGATCAGATACTTATTTGATTAATGGTAAATAAATTAATAGGCAAATGCAGGTCTCATGGAATCAAAAATAAATTCACAATAAGCTAAATTTGCTTTTGGAGACTTGCTCTTTGGTAAATTAAAAATTAGAGGTTTTGAGAAAGACACTATCATACAGATACCTTCTTACTTTTCGAATATAAGGAAAAAGCAAAATATCTAGCAATTTTAACGCTCTAGTGATCTAGGTCAGATCTTCCCAAAAAAAAAAGAAAAGTATTTGGGCAGCCTGGGGAAAAATCAGGGGCCAATTGAGCCGAGAAGGCACTCGGAGGGATTTGCATAATTAACCGCGCCACAATATGAGGCGTAGACCTTCCTGGGGGGCTCCGGGGCTTCCCTGCATAGTGAGCTCTGAACTAAAGCTGATTTCCCTGGTCGGCCATCATCCGGCACCTGTGGGCATTCAAATGTTTTCGGCGACTCGATTAATATACGGCAAACATGTGATTGGCACATAAATCCACCTGATTTATTACGGCGTGCCCGCTCTACCCGGGGAGGTGCTCCGTTCATTCCATTAGAGCGGTGGTCCCGAAGGCCGCCTCCGGGAGCGAGCTGCTCCACATTTTCACCTTATCCCGCTCCTTCCACTCGACGGAGGCGAAGACGAAGACGAAGACGAAGACGTCGTCGTTCGTTTTCGACGACGCACGAGGTAAGAAGGATCCTCTAGCACATGTCTCAGACTTGGCTTTCGTCATTGCAGCTCTACCGCTCCAGAAAAGCCCCCGAAGCCCCCCATCCCGGCTTTATTCCAGGGCTCCGTGTGTAACTGAAGGTTAAATTTAATAAAAATGAGAATACATTATTCCGCTTATTATACCTTTGGACGTATCTGCGGAATTTTGAAGAGGGCGAGGGGGCGAAATATTACCCAAACGTGTTACTCATATTTGATTAGGGCTGCAAGCTGCGGATTGAGGACTGCCGGAGCCGCTGCCGCCGCCGCCGATCTGGATTTCTGGATTGGCGGCGGCGGCTCACATGTGAATTCATAATGCCGTCTCCCGGCTTATTGAAAAAAGGATCCAGAAAAGCTGGGCTGATGCCAGCCTGCTCCTCAGACCCCTATAATGACACACATGATTATAGTGCACCTCTGCGTCCCGCTTCCGGGAGCCTGTAAAGGGGCTCTTTAGAGCGCCATCAGGCCTATTTCTGCGTCAAACTCTAGGAATAAAATAGGGAGTAGAGAAAAGGGAATATGCCCTCATAATTCATAAGGGAGCGCAAATAAAATTATTCTGTAATTTAATTTCGCAGATTTTCACGCCTTTATCATTTGAGTGCTCCAAATAATTCACTCCTTCGAATTCTACAAAAATTACATTAGTCGAATACAAGCAGATAAAAAAGTGGTTTATCCACGCATACTTTTTATAAAATGTTCAATATTTTCAATCGGTTACTTTTTATTAAACAAAATATTTAAAGAATTAATTTCGAAAATTTTAATATGTAAAATTTTAGTAGAAATTTTGAAGTCGCTAATTTTTTAAAACATTTTTAGTGTAGTAGCAAATATTAAAATCACAAAAAACTTAATATAGGTACTCTTCTATAGAGGTGAAATTTAACAAAAATTTTAAAAATTGTTTGCCCTAAAAGGAATTTAATTAATGTGCGAAAAGCAAAAAATATTAAATATGAAAACTTGTGATAAACTCAAACATACTGCCTCCTTGTGAAGTTTCGAGTATAAAACTTAAAAGAGTCGGGCAGTGTAAATAGTCGGTTCTTTTGAGTTTATGAAGCTCAAGAAGTGGGAGTTTAGTTTCTTACGAGAAAGTTTTCATTCTTTGCTGCTTAATAAATTGTAAAACTGTAATGAGCTTCAAAATTATGTTTATATTTAAAATTAGTTCTTGGATAATGAGATTTTTGTTTAAATATTGCATTGTATTATATAAATAAAGTTTTTTACGTCTATTATGAAGAGACATTTTTTTATATGTACTTTAATTAAGATTATAGCTAAAAATTACTTTTTTATTTCGAATATCTCCAAAACAAATGTGGATTTTGTGATTAGTGTGAGCCCCAACCACCGGTTTGCCACGCACATACGGTAATTATTTAAATTTATGAGTCATTCCACGCCCATAACTTTGGCGACCCAGCAAATTTCCTTTTTTTCGGATGAAGCCCCAACATGAGCATTACATTTCGCTAATGACAATGAACTGTGAAATTTATGCTCGGCTCAATGGCATGCGAATGTATTTATGTTTGTGCTCAAACAAAAAACAGCCGCCAAAGTGCTCTCGTTCGACGGCGTGTATCTGGAGGTCGATTTATCATTTGGCGGCTGAAGCCCTCAAAATCTGAATTGCGGGGGCGGACCGATGCGTATCTCAAAGTAATGCGAATTAGTTATGCTCTCTATACGGGCGCCATCACCCACCCGCGTCATAACTCATCCCGGGAGCAGTTCAATATAATAATAATAAACATAAAAGCAGACCAAGTGGCCCGTAACTGGCGAATCGGTTTTCTTTTAGCCCTCAGTGCACCTCTGCGGTGACGGCCCTTTTGATGGGGGGCAATCCGGCAGCCGCCGGGGCTCTTAACCACAGAACGAAGCCATCAAATGGTGCTCCCGAGGGTGCTGGAACCCAGGTGGGTACATGGTGTCGCCGGAACTTTCATGGCCAAATTAACGCCCTCCGACCTGTGGGGGTACACAAAACCCATTCGGGACCACCAGCACCACCCGGCGGCAGTTACAAAATCAGTTCATGAAGCCCAGCGCTGGCGGCTCGTAAACACGCGCCTGCACAATGGGGCCCCAAATAGCCCCGGAACGACTGCACGTATTGGCGGCGATTTGGAGGCGGCCGCCAATGTCCAAATAACAAATAAAAACACCATGAACACTGGCGCTAAATATTTTCGCAGATAAAAGGACTATCTGGGCGTTGGACGCCAATGGAAAATTTAATTAAAGAGAAATTTCGAGCGCGTGTTAAACGCTACGATGACCAGAAAATGAAAATTTGTTGCACTTTTTGCTCTTTGCTTTTATTTTGTTAAAAAAATTTAATCAATAAATACGCAGATAGTCAGTGTGTAATTTTTTTTAAAGATTTTTCACAGAATCCCCTTATTTTAAAGATCTTTCTTGAATTTTTCAAAACTTGCTAAAGCTT
The DNA here is from genome assembly GCA_963920795.1 of Eutolmus rufibarbis. Taxonomy (NCBI): domain Eukaryota; kingdom Metazoa; phylum Arthropoda; class Insecta; order Diptera; family Asilidae; genus Eutolmus; species Eutolmus rufibarbis. Next base: position 45,100,583 of record OY987206.1, read on the forward strand.
TCTAAAGTTTGCAAGCGTTTATAAGAATTTTTCTTTGGAAGCTTTTGAAAATTTCTGAAAGTACCATATCATACATATTTGATTGCCCTTTTTCAAAAATTTGTTTAATTTACAATATATTTAATAACAAGAAATAAAATTTCAAAACGATTTTTACATAATCTTTCTTTTGCTGATGTTATCATTGGGCAGGTATTATAAAAAATAAGATTACTAAAGAAAGCTACGATTAGGAGGTGGGTTAGGTCATTCTGTTTCTTTTTTAGTGAATAAATCACGCCAGCAAATGCATACTGAAAATCGACGAAATAATTTATGGGGAAAAGCCATAGACTCGGACAAGAGGCAAATAAAACAAACAATGGCCCTAGAATGAAGGAAACCTTTTTAGTTGATTGATAAAGCTTCTGGCTTTCAACCGCATGTCGCGCAATCAGGCGAAGGGCTCGGCCCTTACTTAGCCGGAAGGAAGAAAGGGCGGGGGTAGTCAAGAAGAAGGGAGGCCCATTGTCCCGCGGATTATGAGCTGAGAAAAGGTAAGGCAAGAAAAAAAAAATAATGAAAAAATAACGAACACGAGAGAAGTACACTTCACACCTTAAGCAGGGAAAATGATTTTCCCAGCCACTTTGTGTGGTCTTCTCCTTCATTCTTTCTGGGTGCTTCGCACAAGGAATTTGTCCACCCACACGCCTCAGCACCACCCCCCAATTCAGTGAAATCATCGCATGTATTGATGGAGCAGATGAGAGGAGGAAAAAAACAGATTGAACACAATTTCCACGCTCTATAAAAAGGGGAATTTCCTCAGGAATGCGTGCGTGCCACACTCACCTTTCCTTTTGTCGGGGTAATTCACAGCCACTCGAAATTTCTCCGGGTGAAATTGAATTGGATCCTCCTCTGGTGGAAACCAATCATGCCACTGCCGGCGGCTGTTTTCAATAAATAACCGACCGAATATTGACATCAATCTAAATTTGAGAAATCCCTGCTCCTGCTCCCTGCTCCCTGCTCACCATCCAGCACCCTTCCCTTGATCTGTTGGATGGAGGTTTGTCGTCAAGAAAATACAGCCCATTATTTTGTGACCCTTATTCTGCTTCTGTTTTAAATATAAAAATAAAAGCAACAACATAGAATTAGAAATAGTAATGCTAACATTATTATTTTCAAAATAGGATTAAAATACTAGTAACAAGCTTCTTTAAAATTTCGTTCGTTTTTTAGGAATATCTAGAAATTATTTTTATTATGAACAAACATCACATATGGCATGGTATCATGTCATTCAAATTTGAAAAATAGTAAAAGAATAAAAATTATTTTATTTTTACTGATGACTACAAGTTCTTGTGACTTCTTTAAATAGTTAGAGGTATCAGGTAATATAGGTATACTATTTTTTATTGTACTTCTGTCCATAGAAAAGCAAACTATTCTAAACAATTTTTTTTCCCATTTTATAATAAATTTTATTAAAATAATAATTGTTGCAACTATTTCAGTTTTTATTAAAGAAAATAGTTTTAGTAACCGCTCACTTCTTTCTCAGTGTATAATTCTTTTTTTTCCTCAGAAAGCCTTCGTAATTTTTATCAAAACATCAAATGCAATTTCTAAAAGTAAATCATTTTACTGCCCAAATTTAGCAGACATATTTATTACTTATGAACAAAAAATTAAATCAATTAATCAAAAATGTTAAAGTATGTAACTTTAAAATTAAATAACTTTAAAAAATCTCTTATTATTTGCAATTTTTGATTTCTTATATTTGATAAGATTTGATATCAATGTAAACTCAGCCTATTGTGCAAATTTCTGCTTTATTCTTGGTTTTTCTTAAGTGTTATCGAGTAGAATGGACAATTTTGGCCACTGTTCCATGCGATGAGTGAGAAAAATCTCATGACTCAACAAAAGACTATGTTTGTTCACATAATCCCTAGACTTAGTGTCGTCTCCGAGATCATAAAAGTTTTCAAGTTTCCTCAAATCCCCAGCCAGGTCAAGTGTTTCCCCAGCGACCAGGGAGCATCTGAAATTTATGGCATATCTAAAGAAAACATGCGATTCAGCTGCATGTCCGTTCGCGATTTTCCCACACCAAAGATACACCGTCTTTTAGTCTGTGAGAACCCGATCTTTCATAATATTCCAACCCCATCCCTCCCGTAAAATTGTTTGCAGATGCTCATTAAATATTTGCCCTGTGAGTGCATCTCTCATCCGCAAAATCTTATTATGTCCTCTGCTCATGGTAACTGCATTGTCGTCTTAAGCTGAAATGGCGTACATCTTTCCCGTGAAAGGCAGCTGGCAAGGAACTGAGCGGAACCGGCAAGACGCTGCCGACAGCCTCGACGTCGTTGTCGGCAGCAGGGCTAAAGGGCTAAAGGGCTATTGATTTCCAGTCAAATGAATACTGTGAAAGTTCATTGATTTGAGCCGTAATGCACTGGGACTGGGAATAATGCTCCCGGCTCGGCGCCCCCCGCGCACTGTTGCGAAGCGGCAACATGCACATTGCGGCGAGCAAAGATTTGTTGAAGACGAAGGTCTCCTCATAACCGGTAATACGTCTTTTCATCAGGTTTTCGCTTCGGGGACCTCCGGCACAATGCCACCCACCTTCGTCCTGGAGCCTCGGTCGGATGGAGGAGCAGTCTCCTTGCTTACCTCACGGGGCGCAGCGGGAGCCAGGACATTCGTGACCCAACATGGGTTCAATATTTTTGCCTGCAACTTGAAAGGTTCTATGACTGATGATGATGGAGCGAGAATGCACCGCTTTCAGTTAAATTTAATTAAACGAAAACATAATCCTGGACGGAGTGGAAGGAAGTTGGCGAGGGTAAGGGTTCGTTCGGGGTAAGGTTTAAGGTAATATCAGGTCCCGTCTCCTGATGCAAGGTAAACACGCCACGTCGCCGTCGCCGTCGCCATCGTCGTTGATGTCGACGTCGACGGTAACAGCTTCATTCAAAAGTAATCACGGGACTAACTTGCTGCAATTTATAGTGAATTAGTGGCAGAGTCAGGGAACTCTGAAGATAATTAGCCCGTTGAGTTGCTGCCGCGCCACAGGGTTTTCTGCAGCAGCCACAAAGGGCGCTTGTATTATGGGAGCTAATTTCAATTTCCCCTTCGAAGGATCGCAAATATTTTATGAATTTTCTTCTCTGCTCTACTTTTTACAAAAAGCTGCTGGATATAATTCGTATTGAAATCCTCGGGCAAGAAGAATATTACCAGTCTTTTAGTTGACGACACATTTTAGGGCTTAGGATAGGATATGAATTGCAACATTTAGGAGGTTTAATAAACTCTAATCCATCATCACTTAGACAGGACAAAATTAAAAACAGGTTTATGTATAATAGTTATTCGAAAATTCTACACTATTCATGAAAAGATTAAACTTAAAATTATTTGTCAGTATTTTTCGTTACTAACACTAACTAGATAAAAGCACATTTTTAATATTCTTTTCTATCTCTCTACCTCGATAATTATTCTAGAGAATCTCTTGAAAAAGGCTTGTAACATTGAGCTAGGACAAAAAGATCTTAGACGCTATTAGAAAAAAAAAACTTCTTATTACTTTTATATTGTTAGCCGAAGATCTTCATATCTAGGTTCTATAATCGTCTAATTATATACAAAAAAAGAAGCGAAATTTTAATGTACTGTTGAAACTAATAAATTTTTCGACATAATCAACCCTTCCATAAATATTTGTTCGCAACTTGTACATATGTATAATTTCCTTCTGAAAATATTTTAGACAGATCATTTATTGAATTAAATTCAAAATATAACAGTGCTGATCAGATTATTTTGTGTCACTCTGTAACATCCCACAAAAGAGTCCATAAAGGCAACAAAAAGCGAGCATGATTTTTGGATTGTACAGAATATTGAATTTTCGATCTCGGGTTTTTCTACAGCTAATCGACCCATTGAAATTTTGACTCCTACTATTCCAAGCTATTTTTATCGCTATTATGAAAATATACTTAAATAACTTTGTCATCCTTAAAAAGAATCTGTTTTACGACAAAACAGCTGGTGATATCCTGTCCTATCATCACTTCCGCTATTCTTATTGTACAACAAAATACCAAAACCATCACCTCATCCATAAACATCACATCGTCTTTCAGCTTAAGATTTTTGGTGAAAAAATGTGAAAGAAATCCAAAGATTTTTCTCAAAGCTGTCAAGACTTTGCGCCGTAATTCTAAAAGATCCCCTTTTCTCCTTCTCTTACCAACACCCAGAAGACTGAATCAAAGGCATCAAAAGTGGCATTTTCAATAAGACGACCCGTGACTCCTTAAATTCGCCATAAAAGCGCCATCCCGAAGTCACTTTGGAACTTGTTAGAAAACAATTTCCGCAAGCAGAGTGAGAGAAACTTCTCCAGGCGCAATCCTGTATAACTCCCCGACAACATGGACTCAATAAAAATGATGAGAAATCACCACACGAAATCCATTTGGACAATTTAAAAGGATCCAGTTCATATTTTCGTGATGAGCTCCTCCTGTTCCAGCTTCATCCCGGCTCCCTGAACTACCACCCTCCTGTCCTGGTCTCAGCCGGCAACCACATTCACCGGGAACGATGGCACATCGTAAAAAGTTTTCTGGCCCAAATAGTTTTCCGTCGTCTCATCCCTCCCCATGATCCCCAACATCCCGCGCTTCCCTCGGGAGTTCATCCAAAGTCCTGCCCCGGAGCCTTCAGCAGGTATACGAATCTCTGTCCATTTATCTTATCGCCCTTTGTGGATCATAATCTTCCCAGCTTACTATTAGGAGCACTTGAAAACTAAAGAAAGCGGAAACCGAATGCAGACCGGGACGGGATCCGGTATTTATTTATTTTCTGGCCCAAAAGAGAGCGCCATCTCAAGGTATAGTGAGCTATTCACTTTCATACTTTCAAATTTAACGAGATTTTCACTGGGTGCAAAATTATAAATTTAATATGAGAATCCCTAAAGTAGGGGGTGGTAGGGATGAGGGGACCTGTTGCCCGCATTCACATAAATATCTTTTTATAGATCTTTCTATCGCTTGAGTAGGATAGGATAAGGTGTGGATGGTAGTAACCATGATGATGGGCGTACTCCATCCACAGTTTATATGACTTTTGGGGAGTGCGATGATTATATTCGGTCGCTCTGGTGGGGCTCATTGTGGCGCACCAAAAGAGCGGCACTCTTAAATTGAAGCCATTTACGGAACGACACCTAAATTCTCATCGTCATAATGGATTTTGGGGCCGCTGATGCGCCTTCTAAAACTGCCTGTCGTGGGGAGATAGGAAAAAGAAAAAAAAGAATCAGTAAAATTTCAAGCTCTTCCCGAGAATTTCGTAAACTGAAAGAAAACCGCTCGGGGTTGAGGAATGTGGCTGGTACCCTATAAATAGGGGAAAGACATAGTCCTGCAAATTTGCGGAAAGTGCTTCGCCCCATTTAGAAGCTATTCGTTGGCCCAGTGTGTCCCAAAAAACAACTATTTGCCACTAGGCAAATTTTCTGTAAAGCGGTTTCATCGAGGGGAGTCTCGGCCTAAAAACGATGATGGGACCATTAAGGAATTTTCACAAAAGGCGTATTGTTGCTATTGTTGGGCGGAATTGACCGCATCTTCCATCCCGCCCACATAATGCGACATTTGCCTGCTGGAGCGCTCCTCTAGAGGCTAATTATATGTGTTCAAACCGCTCACGGTTTTTAGAGGGGACCAGGCAGAGCAGATCCATCTTAATGCTTCATTTCCCAGAATGGTACTATTCCGCCTCGTCCCCCTTGAAAGTGTGGTACATAGGAGCGACACAAAATATGGTCCATTTATAAACCTCTTCCCGTCATAACATAAAACTTGAGTATTATTAACCAGCACCATTATAGCCCATTCGGTATTCAATCTTTGCGCTCTCCCTAGAGCCGATGACGACGAAGTCGAGAAAATTTTCCAGAACCGGGCGAGATCCCGGTCCCGGAAAGTCCGCTCATTGTTGGCTGGCCACTGAAAACCCCCTGCTCCTGAATTGCTGGAGGCACATCGCTATTAAACGACGACGTGGCCACGTTGAAAGTGTTGTGCTAACTTCGTGCCCGCCAAAATGTCGAGCCCAGAATCAAGGGAATCTCCTGGATGGAAACTTTTCCATTTTCCGCATCCCTATTCTATTCATCCATCTCCCCTTCTCCCGCGACCCCCGCATCTCACCCACGACGGTTGCTATTATCGCTGTTGGGACAGAGGAAGGGAAGAAGGATGCAAAACACCTTCTGGCGCAAAATAAGGGAAATGTCTCCGCGCCGACACTTCCTGTCGAAACATAGTTTCATCCCAAAGGTTTTCCGTCATCATAACTTTCTTTTGGGGTAAAGGAAAAGTGGGTACCTTAACGTTGAGGGGTTTGGAAGGACGCACACGAAATAATTTAAGACCATTTTGCATCTTGTACCCTTGTCCCGCAAGTGGCCGCTTTTGTTGCAAAATTGTGCGGTTGGATGTGTATCCTGGAAGATGACGACGGTGTCGTCTAATTCTAAGAAAAGTTGGGGGAAGGTGTAGATGCGCTTATTGTGACAATCATACAAACCCCCTTTACCCCGTTTCCCCTTGGGAGAAGGAAATTTTCTTAAACGACAATTCTACCAACAAGAATGCCTCTAAAAATATGAAGGGTTTTGGCCTGATGAGCTGAAACTGTCGTAGAAAAGTGATATAGAGGCTCCTGCCTGACAGGCAAAAAATGAAAAATAAGAAGAAAAATTTCGAGGAGCCTTCAAGAGTTTTATGACGTCGCTCCCGAGACCGAGGTTGAAGTTGACGGGTTAAGAACAGCCTGAAAGATTATAGACGTTGAAAATTGCCTTGTTGGGGCTTATCGTTCCTTGACAGCTCCTTGACGAGGATATAACTGGTGCACGAGGCAACAGAAGTTATTTTCAGTAAAATAAAGGAAACAGAAAAATGTCAGCTTGGTTAGGCACCACCCCAGCCCTACTCTGGAATTACACAGGCTGCATTTGCTTGCATATAACCCGTAGAACAAAGCCTCAAACAAAATAATTTCCTGGATAGCTTTACATGCTGCATTTCTTTTATCCGGGTTATCTACCCGGTGCAACTCATACCCGCCCAACAGGAAGCACGTCAGCCAACAGTGTGGAGATTCCTTTTGTGCTGTTTATTGCATGCTGATGGCAAAAATAAACAAGTAAACTTGATAAATCGCAGGTAAACAGCATTAATCATACGGAAATAAATAAGTCTAGGGGGGGTTTGAATCAATATTTGCGGCTGATGCATCCGGGCGTACCGTGTCCGGGATTATTCCGGGCATCAGTTGCACACCGCGGAAAGGTATGCGCATTCTATTTGCATAAGCGAAAACTTTTCAAAGAGCGTACACAGTGGTCATGTAGAGCTCGGTAGTCGTTTCCCTTGAACTTAAACATCTGTTGCATTCGTTATAAAATGCTTCAAAAGTATTCCTGCCGTCCCTGCGCGGATCCTGGACCACTATGACCAGGATATCCACAAATTCCTAGCGCTAAATTCAATAAAGCCAAATACACTGCGGATGCAGCTGCACGGGGTAGAAGACCCCAAACGTGCCCAAACCTGGCTGATTCCTGGGATCGTATTCCCGTCCAGAATAAGTGAGGGGGGAGGTGATTAACCACAACCGGATGCCGGGATGCAATGCCCGTTCCGCCAATATATCGCCGGGAAGGTAAACTTTGCAACACAAAGTTGCTTCGGAAAGAGAAATTATTCGAAGTCATAAATTGGATACGGGTCCATTCATATGGATTTCGCCTCCCGGCCAGATACACGAATTTATGCCATGCTTCAACTGCTGAGTTTGAACATGGAAACGGGCATGTGTATTATATCTCAGAAATTTTATTGATTTATATCCAAAATTTCATCGGATCTTACACTACTATACGCACTGGAAAACCGGAAAACCGCAAAAGCTGGAGTTAAGGTGAAACTGCATAATTTTTAAGGGCCATATGGAATCATTTCCACGTCTACTTGAAATGCAAACATTACAGAACTTAATCGATTGATAAATTGCGGACTGTTCTAATGGATTAACGAAATTCCATAAGGTTATAATTCCGTTCAAGATTTATAGCCTCTGTATCTCTAAATGAATTACATGCAATCGGTTTTAGAGGTGATTAATTGCCATGAATTATTTTGCATGTTACTGCGCTCCGACGAACAGTGAAAAATTGCCATTGCACCGATCAAAGTACCCTCTCCAGGGGGTTACTGCAGAGACCTCCACCTGATCCTTGGCTGGCCATTAAAGCTCAGATTAACTTGGGCTTAACATGGCCCTAATTGCAGAGTTTGTAAATCAATGTACATACATCCAGGTGGTGCAGTGTTAAACTGCGCTTCTAAGCTGGGTTTAGGTAATTTTAGGGTAGGTAAATATCTTCCTTCCATCGGAAAACTTAAAACATTCAATTGAGGGGTTGTTTATCTTAATTTTCAAACTAAATTAAGAACTTCTAGAAAAATTCAATGGTCCTTTGTGCTAGAGCATGATTCGATATCTTCCACGTTACTTAATCTACGAAATCTACAAACCTTATATTACAAAAGAAGAACTGCTAGTAGTTTGTATCATAAAAATAAAAACTTAAAAATTACTCTAAAAATACAGCTCTCACATGTAAATTTCACTTACCTTGCCAAAGTTCCAGAATCCCAGCAATTTATACATTTAAGATATCGTTCGTGTTATAAATATCTTATATTTTGTTAGCCAAAGCATAATTCGGTTTTGTCCTTTATATTATAAGTCCTTCACATGGTTCGGATATTTCGATTTGATCTTCTTTAATAACCAACTTGTGCTAGTGTACCTAAAAAATTTAAATGCAATCAGTAAAAATCATAAATAATTAACATTAAATTTATCATCTAAAACTAAAAAGTTAAAGATATTAATTGAATTACACATATTTTATTGTTAGCGTACTAACTCACTATTTCAGTTCAGCAATTCATTATTTTGTGAATCTTCTGAATTTTTACTGCGAGAATACAAAACATGTCTGGACGAATTCTTTTTATTTCATCTTTGTCAGATTATGAAGTTATATTTAAGAGACGTGTTTGTATATTACAAAGCTCTTAGCTATTTTGGGGTTGAAGAAAATCATAATGTTGAACATTTTGCGGTAATAATAAGAACGACGGCCCGAATAGTTGTCTTCATTTGAATATTAATTACGCAATCTGGCGACGAAAATATCCACATATTCGGCGAATATGCAAAGAAAAAATGTTGCTAAAAGCAATTTTCTTTATGAATTGGGTCAAATGGCTCTTTCCGATTTTTATCATCTCAAAGATTGTCGCTTTATCGTTCAACAAACTTCTTAAGGACCTCCTCCCCATAATTGGACGCAATTCTCTGGAAATCTACAATTCAAATAGAAACCCTCGCCTAGAAGAGCAGCATACCACACATACATAACATACAGGGGAGAAGGGGGAGCCTAGAAGGTGCCTGAAACCTTAAATACGCACCTGAAGTAGTCGGGCAGGTACATCGACGGCAACTTTCGATTTATGCAAACATCCAGTGACAATGTGGCGAAGCACCTTCAATTTTTACGGCCTACCCTTGGTAGATTCCAGGAATACGGGAGGAGGAACAGGAAAACTTTTCCTGTGGATGATTCTTGCCAGTGCCGTCTTGTCTGAGGGGGGGGCACAGGAAAAGTTTCAATAGGTCACGTGCTTTATGTAGCGTTAAATTGCGTGTGTTAGTGCACTTGACTTAAGCAGCTAGTGATGTTCGGGACCCATAAATCTCGTCGAGGCCCTTAAAAGGGGTCGACAATAACGCCGTGATCTTACAAACCCTGCAGAGATACCTCAGGAGGAGCAGGAGGGGCCTTACAATCTCAGCATTCTCCTCAGCCGACAAGTGGCGGACGTGCTCTATTTTATTTCAAGGAATGAATGCGGTCATTAGGCGAGAGACATTCACGTTTACACGCCCCGAGACAGTGTCTGCAGTCTGCATGACGGGGGGAACGGGGGCTCTGGCGCTCCACTGTTTTATTAGCAGATGACCACTCGAATGTTTTCCCCACAGCACAGCACTGCCCAGAATATGGGGCTCCTCTAGCCACTGGGGCACCGGAGACTACTTGTGCTCCACATAGTCGCTAAGCACTTCCCGGAGCCTAGAGGCAGGTCGGATGCTGTGGCCGTGGACCAGGAGGAGGAGAAGCTTATGATAATATTATTGCTTTCGTGCTGACAGCATGAATATGCTAATGGGAAAGTAGACACATGGGTCCATTATCTGGATGAAACTTTTAAGGGTAACCGTCGTTTGTATATAGTTTGCGCGGTTTTATGGGGCCATATCCCGGACCTTTACCAGGATGGAATCAGGCGGGAGCGGTGTACTCGACAAAACTAAACAAAAACTGCTTCAGGATATGTTTACTTTGTACTGGATGAGACGGGACCGTGCGTAATTTTCAGGGATTTAAACGAAATTGTTAATTAAATCTCTTTGGGATGAGAGAACAAAGTGGACAGAAAAGTTTTTCGGTGGAGGATTTATTGGACAGTGAGATGGGGAGCTGAATTTAAGAGCGCGTTATCGAGCATAGTCCATAAATCCATTCCCCCAAAAAATAAAAAAATAAACAAAATCTTTCTTGTAAGTTTCCTTCCGGGGATTCTTATCTGCATGCGGCAGATATATTGATCACCCGAAAGAAAAAAAAAAGGAAAATCAGTCGTCCCAGCAGTGGCGGGAGGCTTGAAAACGATAATCGTGACGTTATGGTTCCGACACTTTCCACTGCTCCTGGGATGATTTACTGCAAATTCAAACACACCGTCTTTCGTCGTCAGCGACGGCACCCACAAATAGATTCAGACTCTGCTACCCTCGCAAAGGGGCACTATCCCTTTTCCATATGTCAATAAATTTCGAGGGTCCCTTCCTGTCATATTTCCACATACGTCACCCACTCCACCACCTGTCTCGCCGGGGCTAGAGTCTAGTGACTGCTCGAAAAACTTTTATATTATCGAGCAGCTGAGGCAGATCCTTCGCAATGAAAGCCAGGACGTGGCGAGGGGAGAGCATGAATATTTTTGAGTCAGCAGTGGAACTCCACGTCCTTGATAAAATCGCAAAGTCGACGGCTAGATGTCAATGGGGCATAGGCTACCAGGGAGCAAGCGTGTACATAGTGCTCCTCACATGGGGCGCTCCTCCTCGCCAACGCCGGAGCACACTTCTGGGACGAAGACGACGAAATTTCATCAAGTCTCCGGCATGTTCCAGTGGCTCCTTGGGCCGTCTTTTGGGGCATTAATTAACAGGGAAAATGTCGAGCTCCTTTGCAAAGTTAAATATTTGAAATTTGGGAACGTGGCGGCATTACTATGAAATTTTCGCATTTATGGGCATGTTCCTTCAGCAAGGAGGCAAAAGCCCTTCGCAACGGCTCTCCGGAGAATTTTAATGGCACTCCGGCTAAATCATCAACATTACATGGCAATTTCATATTTTATGCGTTTCCCCGGTTCACTACGTCTTCGTTCGTCAGAACGCACAAATACCCCAAACAGCACCCGGTGCCTCCGGTTACCGGATGTTCCGGGTGCTTCTGAAAACGTGTAAAAGTGATTGTGGGATAGTTTTTAAGAAGCCCCCTCCCAGCATAAAAGAGACTCTTCCACTTTTTCCTTATGCTAATCGCTGGCAATTTATCACCTTTTTTGCTTACGACCGACCGACTTCATCTGCTCCTGATATATTACAACTCTCCAGGAATTTTTGTTCCTGCCACTCCTAGCACTAGCACTCTGACTCATTCGCTCCCCTTTTTCCGCCAAATCGCACAGATGCACGAGATAACAAGATATAAGGACTAATCCTAGAGATAATTTTTTTTTTTTTTTTGCTCCCCTAGAACTTCCTTATGCGCTAGAGAGCCCTATCAATCCAGTAGCTCTTTTTTTGGGGAAGTTTAATTAAAAGACTTTCATTAGGTGCGTCCCCACACCGTCCGGGGATTCTCCGCACCGGAATATCCGTGAATCCGACACTCTCTTCCATTCCGCTTATGAAAATCCCTACAAATTCTGATGAGATTAAATAAAAGGATTCACTTCCTCGTGAGGAAGCATGAAACGAAGAATATTTATCCCCGGGTAGCATTCATTTCGAGCTCGTTTCACCTCTTTTTTTTTTTTTTTTGGCTTCACCTAACAGCCCTGTAAATCAGAGGGTGCCCCACCGTTCGTGCCGCCCCGCCGGGATTCGGTCTTTTGAAACAGATGGAGGAGATTACCATCGAGCTCCTTTCGGCACGGGGGTGGCTAGATACTTAGCTCATGTACGAGGATTCGCCTCGAGGAGAGGATCAGGATATTAAAGCCGTCCTGAATCTTAAAACTTCATTGACATCAAAAGGGATGTGTCGAAGCCGTTAATATCATTCCTTAAAGGGTAGGTGGGCACATAAAATTTAAAATATAATGTTACACGCAGAAGAAGCACTTGTAGATTCCCTGCCCCATTATAATCATTTCAAAGGCAATAAAAATATAATATAATAAAAAAAAAAAAAAAAGGGTCATACGAAATTTTAAAAAATTAAAGCAATGCTAATTTACTAATCAATCTTCGATTGATAAAACAATTTTGTCACCCTGTGAACGTTTGAAAAATTACGTCTTCGTTCATTAGATAATAAAAATTAGTAGAAGAATAGGGATTTATTTTTAGTGAACCATAGTGAATATCTTAAAAGTCTAATTTCAGAATTTTCAAATAACGATCGAATTTTGTATTTGTTTTTACGTCGAAAAGAAATAGTGATAATTTTATAAATTTGGGGAGCAAAAACAACCCTTAGATATTAAGTCCACACAATTGTTAAATTAAGTGTGTTGTAACAAAAATTACTTTGTTAATTAATCTACATATATATTCGTAGTTAATTATATTAGTATAAAATAAATAATACGAAAGATTTTAAAGTCTTTTGCAGTATACGAAAAATTTATTAACTTTGTTGGATATCCTGTTTCGGCAAAATTAAATTAAGTTGGTTGAAAAAGCTGCAAGAATAAAATATTACCCTATTTTCTACATTATTAAGCTCATGCTCTATAAATTAATACTTTGCTAAAGAACGTGTGCTTGAAATCAGATTCTTGGATTCTTAGAGACTTCGAAATAACAGCAAAGAATTAAATTTAGACAAATTAAAGTATGTTTGTGTAAGATTTCATGTAAAGTGATGTAGTTCTATCTATTTTCGATAGAGTATAACATTTCATTTCAGCCAGACCACGATCTCAGTTTTCTTTAAACTCGCTGAAGATTATAAAAAACTTCTTCTACAGCAAAAAAAATAAAAGACATTTCCTGCATTACCGAAGAACTATGTCCAAAAATGTGTGTCCATTCCCATGAGTGGAATAAATGCAGCAGCACAGCTTAAACCACAGATAAATGACCCGCATTAATTCGTGAGAAAGGAAGGACCCTAGTACACGGGATGACTGCTCCGGCCACAGAATCCACGGACACGTATATAGTGGAACCCAATGGATATCCGAAAGGGCCAAAATAGAGTGAGTGAGATCAAGTCCGGCTAGCCGGCTAGCCCCCAGGATGCATTCAGGGCTGGGGCTGCATGTTCAGTGAGATTTATATGATCCCTGGGCATGTGGATAAAATGTAATTTCGCATTTGCGACGACTTCCTATTTTCATCCGAAATACACGTGTAGAGTGCGGGGGACTGAACTTGTATGAGGGATTTGGATGGCCCAAAAGGAGAAATACAAGGAGCTGTGTTATTTATTGTTGGCGTGCTGACGAGACAGCGACGATGCAGAGCTAGAACTTTTTTCCAGACAAGAAGGGAATCAGTGCATGAATCCCACTTAGGATCGAGTCTCTGACCGCACACATCCTCGCCCTGAGCTCCACAAATTAAATATTCAGTTGCGATTAAGGGCGCTTAGCTCCCTTAAAGGCAGATTATGGGGTAATTTGCCTGAAAAACTTTATTAACTGCACAATAAATCAATTATACCCCCAGGACCTGCCATATTTCCTAAAAACGACCCTTTATTAGCCTGCAGGGTCGATAAGCCCACCTGGTCAGTCTTTTGCCCGGAATGAACCCTTCTCCATGGATGGAAACCTTCAATTTCGCCTCCCGGATATGAATAAATTATCAAATTACGCTGATTGACCTTACGAAATCAGGGCGCCTTAAATACTTGCGAAAATATTAAATCCCTCCGGAAGCGAGCTCAATCCGGGCAGGTAATTAGCCAGAGTCCCGGCAATTCGCTAAGGACGGTAAATATATAAATTTCTCCACCGAAGGGCGATCATTGGCACTCTTTTATTTATAAAGCATTTCAGGGTGAATCCCTCAAGCGAGGAGAACAGGCGATAACTCACAGGTACTCAAAGGTTTTGCTTATTCATGTGAATTTTTCTCACTGATTCAATGGGGCCCATCACTTACTTCCTCCTTTGGGGCTGTTCTGTGCGCGGGGGGCTCCGCAAGGGAAAAATGCAAATATCCATGAAGAACTTTTGCCATGAATAAAAATTTTTCTGGTGTAGTGTGAAAGGATTTAGGGATGGAGCACATGCCCAGATGAAACAGGCAGGCAGTAAGTATTAAGGAGAAGGCCTACTTTTCGTACTTTTCTTGATTTTTTGGGGGTGCGAGTCGTTCGCTTCGAGAACTCAATATGTCGATTTTCAATTTATCATTTAGCCGAAGCCAGATTTACATTATTCTCTGCTAAATCATTTCTGAAATACATTTTTCAGTGGGAGGCATCTTGTTTCCTAGGATAGAAGACGGGTGAACGAAGCAAAAGAAAAAAAAAGGGTTTCCAGAGGTTTCCCTATTCGGCCGAACGAGCACAAGCCGCTGTATCTTTTCGACGGTGAAAAATTGCATCGGGATAAGGTTTCCTGTGGAAGAGGAGAAGGAGTTCCATTATTGCTTTGAATTTGTTCAGACTTTGGATATATTTTTAAAGGAATACATGCAGGAAAATTCTAGAGTAGTTTTTTGGAAAGCATATTATGTAAAAGTGAAATTTTTAAATTTTACTTGGCAACAAGCTCATTTGTACATTTTAAATTCATAAAATAGTTATATTTTTATCAGTGAAAAAAGCAACTTGTCTTGTATGATTCAGAAACATATTAAAAAGTTCTAGAACATTTGAATAAAAACTTGTTTGTAAATTCAATGTTACTTTTAACTAAAATTTTGTATCATCATTTGTACATTGGATATTAAAAACTTATAATGATTAAGTAAATAATCAAAATAAAATCTTCATAAACAGTCACCTTTCAAATAGTAAAACATAATTTTAATTTAGTAATCAAAAATCATAAGTTGCTATAAAAGTCCTTAGTGCCTTTTTTATTTAAGGTGAATAATATTTTTCGTTAATAGACTTCAAAAATACAAAAATTGAGCTTATATGAAATGTTTTAGTAAAACGACAGCTATTTTAAAACTTCATAAGAAATCATGTCTAAAGCAGCCGTAGGAGCTAGTTGTGTACAAATTATTTCAATTCAATGAAGGAGCTTCTCAGCAGTCAAGTTTTTAATTCAAAAAGAGAACCGGTCTGTTTACGAAAATTGAATTTCAACAAAAGCTCGCAGATTGCCCTCGTCTCGTTTCGAAATTGAAAATGTTTAGCAGAGTGCTCCCTCCAGCTCCACGAGCTCGGACCACCCGTGATCTCCTTCAGATATGAAAATATTGAGTGTATCCCCCTCTCAGTTAGGGAAAGAATCGAAGATTTCTTCAACTAAATCAAACTTTTCCAATATTTCCCTTTTGCTCGAACTCCTCGAAATCCTGATGAGATTCGGAGGATTTGAGAAAAGAAAAACGAGCACCAAACTGCCAAATGCACACATATACCGCACGTCTTGTGGCCCCTTTTCCCGAAGTAAACGATCTTTCCGGGAGGGAAGAAAAGTTATAACCAAGCCTGCCACAGGACTTGCCGCAATTCATTCATTCAGACGCCCCCCCGGCCGGTCCCGATTCACATTTTAAACAAGTGAGGAATGAATACGCTCGTGCCGGCCACTTCCTCCGTCTGTCACTGTATCCATCTGGCTGGCTTCGCCCCAAAAACTTAAACTTGCCCAGCGCCACAATATTCCCTTCGCCCGGCATGTTTCCATTCTGCATTCAAATTACCCCATTAGTTTGGACGGCAGTTTTGATTTGTTTTTGCCAAACCAAAAATTTGCAAGTGAAATGGTCCGGGGATCCCTCGCCCGACATCTTTGGCTCCGGGAAGGCACCGGGCTGCATTTCTGCGGTCTAACTCCACGAGGCCCCCGCCACAACCCGCACGGGCTGGAGGAGTTGCAATTGTCGGTGCAATAAGGCGACAAGTAAGGAGATTGAAAGTTTTTAAAAGTTTCTAAATCCCCGCGTTTATAACTGCCTTCTCCCGCCGACCGCACCGTCACCCCATCCAGCCGTTTCCCGACCATATCCTTTCCTTATTTCCAAGACATCCCCCTACCACAACATCGTCCCGAGAGAAATTGTTTTTGATAAAACTTTTCACAAGAAGCTTCTATACGCTTTTTTGCTAATTTCTGGACTTTTGTTTTGCATCAAAATGTCCCAAGTTTTTCTATTTGTTTACATTGCTGCGGCTTCTTGAGGACCATTTTTCGGTTTTATCCTGGTTTCTGGGGAGTACCCAATGAGTTTTCTGAGTTTTCATCTTTTGCGGGCTCTTTCCTTCAAATAATAAATATTATAGGACTCCTGGCTTCAGTGGCTTTCACATTTAGATGAGATACGTTTTTGTTTTGGGATGGATGCATCATGCAAATTTGAAGCGGAAATTTTCGGATTGCGTGAACAAATTCAACTTCCTCTCAGTTTTTTTTTTGCATACGTTTAGCATACATCATGCTCTTAAAAGGGCTATGAAAGAAAAAGGTGGTACGTTACATAAAGAATATGAATTCACCTTTTAAAAAAGCCAAATGATGGAAATGTTTAGAACTGGAATGCTTGGATTCTGATTATGTTTTTGAATCCAAATACAGGTAAAGAAAATCCCAACTGTGTATTTACATGTGCTTACAATTTTGTATATATATGTACATATATATAGTATATATTATTTTGTATTTAAAAGATTGTAAGTAACACATTAACACAAAAGATAATCATCAATTTATTTTTCATTTTTCAGTTATGTACCTCAAACGTTGTGCAATTATAGATTTTTATCACCCATACTAAACAAAAAAATTAAAAATTACCTTTTATTTTTCCTGCGAACCAGATGAAATATCTTAGCCTGGCATCCCGAGAGTCTTTCGCTTAGGTAATGGTAAAATCCCTTCCAAAATATGTACATAGATTTCGTTTTTGTAGAATTTTTGATGATTCATGCTAAAAACAAAAGATCCATTACGAAAATTGAAAAACTTGATGACAAAAAATTTTTAAAGAAAATAAACACAAAACTAGCGGCCGCGGAAGTGGTGGGCAGGTAGGGCCAAATGCACCCCCCAAAACGAACGGGGGAGGGCTTAGCCCCACCTTAAATTTAGATGAAATTCTGAATGAATTCGTTTTAAAAACGCCCGAGAGGCGCAATATCCTTGGAATTGTCTCACATTAGAATAGGATTCAGTTTTTTTTTTCTTCCTATCTACAATTTGTAACGCTTTAATTAATGTCGTATGTATTAACAACCAAAGGAAATTATGGACTTTTTAAAACATTATTATATTAATAAAATTATTATATTATTATTTTAATAAAAAAATGAGACAAATTAACCTGACGGTTTCAAAATATGTTTTAATTATTATAACTACCAAAAAGATTAAGAATATGATGAATTCCTCTTGGGGTATCGGCCTTCCTATTCCATCACCTGGGGGTCGGATTTTGAATGTTTAATGCGATCGCTTCCCCTACAACTAAACAGTCGTTTGACTTAATTTACATATAGAAAATATCTTAAATTAAATAAAAACTAATAATTATCCGATGATAAGAGAGGTTGGTTACGTTTGTCGTAGAATGAGCCCCCCTCCCCCCCGCCAAAAAGTGCTTCCGCGGTCCCTGAATAAGGGAACTTGTGAATGATAAAAATTTTGAAATAATTTGCTTTACATAGTTTGAGTACTCATGAGGAACGTTTAAACGATAATTGATGAATGTTTTGTGTAAACTAACCACATTATGACGATGAATATCGGTGAGGTCAAAAAGAAAAATTGCATTTATCAACACATTACCTTCAACTTAAAGTTATTAACTTAAAACCAACTGTACCAAAGTAGCTGCAAAGCATTTTATGGTAAAAAACTGCCCAAGGAGCCCATTTCTCCAGTTGGAAGTGAAATTTTCTGCAAAGTAAGCGTCCAGCACTGCCTCGTGCCTCATTTATAAATAAGACTTGAATATTCTAAGTCAAATTCGAAATACATTCTCATATAAATTTTGTTACTTTTAAGCTGCAAGTTAACGTGAAAATCTTAGCTTTTAGAAAACTATAAAATTCATATAAGTTCTGGATAATTCTTTGTAAAAGGAGTGGCCTATCATATGTTATGTATACTTTTTGTAAATCTATATAGTTTTACATTTATATTCAATTGATTAATTCTGATTTGCCTTAGCGCTATTTTCAGGACTCAGTTTAGATTCATACTTTTTGTGATCAAACCAAAACCAACTTCGTTGAGGAAGTCCGACGGAAAACGCGCTGATCAAAACACATCAGGAGGTTTGAGGGGGTTGGGAAGAGGGCGTTGGGTGTTCGACTTGATTTCATACCGTTCGGAATGAAAATGAGAACAAAGGAATTTTGCAACTTACCGAAGGTCCAAATAATTCATGCAAATTACACTCGTACTACCGCCCAGCCTGCGAATTTCGATAAAACGCGGTTTAATACATCGAATATCACACCTAAGCGCCAAATTAATCACTTTGTGACCACATCCTGACCGACACATATTTTCGCACTTTTCACGCTTTTTCGCGGCGAATTTCAAGAAATTGAATAATATTAAGAAGACGAACTGTTTAGTGATCGCACTTACGCGGTAATTAAACGGCCTAAATGATTTTAAAAAGATTTTTTCACTCCAAGGCAGTGCTGGGCGCGCACTTTGAAGAAAATTTCACTTCTAACTGAAGGAATTGGCGGGAAGTAGCCACTGCACTCAAAATTTAGCGGGAACTGTGACGAGGCGCCAGAGCGGGAAATTTAAATTATTTAAATCATTTGTGCAGTTTCTACGATAATGTAAACATATTTTTTATTGGTTTCATCGAACTGTGTTTAATGCCTTGAGCCTCCTGCAAGCAAGAAGTTGACTAAACAAAATTTTATAAAAACATTGCGTCGAGAACGTCCAAGTGAGATTTAAATTATCTAATAAGGGCAGCGGTCGCGGAAGTGGTGGGCAGGTAGGGCCAAATGCACCCCCCAAAACGAACGGGGGAGGGCTTAGCCCCACCTTAAATTTAGATGAAATTCTGAATGAATTCGTTTTAAAAACGCCCGAGAGGCGCAATATCCTTGAAATTGTCTCACATTAGAATAGGATTCAGTTTTTTTTTCTTCCTATCTACAATTTGTAACGCTTTAATTAATGTCATATGTATTAACAACCAAAGGAAATTATGGACTTTTTAAAACATTAATATATTAATAAAATTATTATATTATTATTTTAATAAAAAAATGAGACAATATAACCTGACGGTTTCAAAATATGTTTTAATTATTATAACTACCAAAAGGATTAAGAATATGATGAATTCCTCTCGGGGTATCGGCCTTCCTATTCCATCACCTGGGGGTCGGATTTTGAATGTTTAATGCGATCGCTTCCCCTACAACTAAACAGTCGTTTGATTTACATAATTTACATATAGAAAATATCTTAAATTAAATAAAAACTAATAATTATCCGATGATAAGAGAGGTTGGTTACGTTTGTCGTAGAATGAGCCCCCCACCGCCAAAAAGTACTTCCGCGGTCCCTGCACAAAACATAATTTGTAGATTACTGAAAAACATATATTCATCTCGATGATGTAATGTTCCTCGTAATGTTCTAGGCATTTAATAAATTAATAAAATGGCAAAGTTGTTTAAAGACAAATATGCAGAGCATTAAATGTTAATTCTAGTGAAAATCTAGAAATATACTCTTATTGTTCCACCCAATTGGGCAGTTTATTGGATTCATAACTTTGAATCCATTTTATTCAGATAGCAGCGATCCTGAAAGCCCCAATATGCCAATTTACACGGAAACCTGTAGTTGGAAAATGTCGGTCGTTTTACTATTGTCATATTTAATTTCAAAATCTTATAGGAATCAGTGATCTAGAAAATTTCTTTTATGCTCATTTTTACGTATATATATTCTTCATAGTAAAACATTTTAAGTCACAAAGTCTGCCAAGTGACCAATTTATTGTGACTTGTTAGAACAATTAGCCTATACGTTCGCTTATACATTTGAAACTTACATTTCTAGTAATTACAGATTAATATTGAAAATAAATTAATATCTTATGTTTTCATGAACAAGAAAAAGTTAGTTAAATAATTTTGAGCCCAAACACTTCTATAAAGCTTATATGAAGTCAAAACCCGATTATATCTTATTTTCGTCTTCGATTTTTTGTAATTAATTTGCAAACCAAAAATCGTCTACTTGCCTGAAAATAGAACACGAAAAAATCTTTCAATGCTGCCGAACATTCTTCGTCGAGAAAATCCCGGTAAAAGGCCAATTCCTTTTATGCCGATGTCACCATAAATCACCAAACATTTCGAGCATTTTGACGTAGGTAACTAATGAAATCGACCACAGCGGCAATATTTAATTCATCCCTTTTGGAAATCGTGTCCTAAGCCGCAGAAAAAAATAAAAAACACGACCATTATTTCCAGGGATTGGCTCAGGAAAATACTTAAAGAAAAGCCGCCATATAAACGACGCGAATCATATTTCATTACGCTTCAACAGCAGAAATGCCCAAGGAATAGTGGATGAAAAAAAAATATATATATATAAGGGAAAAAACAAAAAGAAAATGTTGTCCCTCAGGAATTTGGAGTGCAAAAAGTATGCGATGAAAGAAGAAAAATTGAGCGGCACCAGATCCCATCCAGGGGAAATTATTTTTAGCCCCCTTTTTCTAACGTCTTCCGGAAATAATGTCCATCAATCTACGTGAAAGGCGCTATAAGTTGCGCCTGGATCAGAAGGAGGCGAGGGTGGGGACCCGGACGCCGACGGCGAAGGAGTCTTATATCTGGTCTGGAAACCTCGAAATTATCGCGCTAATAAACACGACAAGTTTCCACTTTAAACGGTGCAACCGAGTGTCGTCTTGGGGCATGAGAAGATGAAAATTGCACTCATTTCCACTGAGATTTGTCTATGGACCGGGAAGAAAAAAGGGAAAACCGGGTTCAAGGGGGCGTACGAGGTGTCCCATTAGACATAACCGGGAGATCACCCAGATCTACCTTGGGAGAACTTTAGCTGGAGCACCGTCGAAGCGATTTCCATAAATATTTCATGCGACGCTGCGGACGGTGTCTCCCGAGCGCCCTATTTCGGTCCGCTTCTGAAAGGATTGTTTATGGGACCCATAAAAATATACACATCCCCACTTGTCTTCGCATATCCCGGCCATAGTTTCTTTTTTGATGAGTACATAAATTCCCAGTCGCGCGCTGACTTTTTATAGTGGCCCTGCGGTGTTCCGCCCTCGTTTTCCCAAGCACACGAGATGGAAATATTTTTTACGCTCCATGCAAGAAGGCCCTATTAATTTCGCTGCAGGACTCTAGGGAATTTTGGTCGTTCCTTTAATGGGAGGAATCTATCAAGGGAAAACAATAAAAGAATTCGCGTGTTGTCGGCAACTTTTAACAGCACTTGCAGGTGCCCTTTCATTTTTTTTGCTTTCCCACCCACACTCTACCCGGAAGCGCCTGGTCAAATTGGAATTTGCGTATTCCGGAAGCAAGCCCTCGCCCTTTCTGCCCCCGTCCGACTCAAGGCTAACTAATAGACCTGTCTAATGCAGTCGAAACGGTCGTTAGCTTAATTTATGACAAATATTTCACTGCGAATTTATGAGATGGTTCGAAGTCAACAAGGGTTTTCGGTACTTGCACCATTCGCCCTCCTGTAGTCTATCTCGGCGCCCCCAAGATCCGCCTCTTTCGATGGAGCTTTGCATGCAAATTACCATATTAGCAGTGATATATTCCGGGAGGAGCAAACATATCGTTCGGAGCACCATGGAACAATTCGCAGGGCGAATTTTGGGCTAGGTATAGTAAAGTCTGGCGAAATGATGGATACATCTAAAGAGAGACTGGGCAATCTCAAGATGTTCACGTTTTAATAAATAGGGTATTATTTTCGAAACTAGAATTTGCCATTGGCTAATTCTTTCCAAGTCCGAAAATCGACTTTCCAATGATTCTATTTTAAACAGAGGTTCAACTGCTTCTTTTTCACTGTCCATAATTTCAAATTACTAGAATTTAGCCATCGATTGCCTTTAAAAATATCAAATATGAAGTTTTTGCAAGCTCAACAATTAAACACCCTAAACAAATTGTAAGCTTTTCTTTCCACATAATGAAGAAAAATAAGAAAATAGAAATTAAATAATTAAATTAAGATACATTGAAGCTACATACCTACGTCATAAATTTGTTTATATTCACACTCTGTTCAATCTGCTATTTGTAAGCCTCATTTTCTTCAAAAACTTCTCCTGCAAGACGAATTGTACAAAAATTCTTCCAAAAATCTCTGCTTTAGTTAGTTGAAGATAAAAAGAATGTCGTTTTTACTCAAGATTCTGAAAAAAGGACATGAGAGATTAAAAAAAAAAACTAATTCCTAATGGGAAAGAATAAAAGACTTAAAAAATCCACGATAATATTTTTGAATTTTGATGTGCTCTGCGGTTAGTGTGATTAAATTATTATTCAGATATACTTAGGGGTTTATATAAAATAAAAAAATAATAATATTATTAAAAAAATCATAAAATAAAGTTTTATTCTAATTTTAAGTTAATAGAGCTTAGCAATGATTATTTCTCGATCTTTTTTTTAAAATCCATTGTAACATTTTCAGAACAACGCTAATGCGCACGAATTGAATGAAAACTCCAGATCTGGTCACGTTGCCAGGGCGGAGTGCCAGCGTTCCTTTAAACAGACGCCCCCAAAAAAAGGGCTTCAAAGGCAGACAGCCAGGTGGGTCGGTCTGCTCTAATTTACCATCACCATTTAAAGGCCAATGCAAAATAAAAGAAAAAGTAACAACTGCAGGGAAAAGGTAAAGATATAGGAAAAATGGGACCGTATCCTCCCGGTTTGTCCCCTATTATTACCTTCCGGAAATTAAAGGAAAGTTGCAGGGTCCGGGCAAGACTTCAGCCGAGGGCGGCCAAGACATTTAATTTAATCGAGTAAAAGAAAAGCTTCCCCAGTTCGCTGCCTGTTTCGTTCAAGCCAAAAGATTTTCTCTCAAGGAACAAAGCAATTTCATCCGAGGTCCCTTGTCAACACTTGACATAGGCGGCGAACGTCTTGGTGGCGGCCGTCCCGACGGTGGGATCAAATATACAATAAAAAAAAAAAAAAAGTAAATGCTAAAAAAGGCATTCCCTTGGTATTTACCTGTGAATCCCTTTTTGCGCTCCTCTTGCAACTTGTTAATCTATTTCTTTGCCCTTTTTTTAATTTGTGAAGTCATGAAGTTGCTTCTTCCTCATTTAATCGGGGATCCGCTTCCCAGTTGCCTTCATTACGAGGAATTATGTTAGAACGACGTCTATGGGTCTGGGAAATCCAGGAAACAAGGGAACAAGAGATCCTCTGGCTTGCTGTGGGCCTTGTGACAAAGACACCCGGAAATGGTGTGTTTACCCAGAAAGTTAAATCTCACCCATTTTCCTAATGATGTGTAAAAGGGAAGTCTAGAATTTTTTTCTATGTGGTCTAGGGAGGCAGATGAATGCTACTTTGTTGTGCATCATGGACATTGTATGGCTACTGGTTGAAGTCTCGTCGTCGTCTCGATGGAAAAATTTTATTGTCAGTCGTCCTGAGAGGTAGATGCACTATTTGGTTTTGTATTTCTATTTTTATCCTTTCTTATTTCTAACAATTAATCGAAGTCATATTGTTCTGTTGGGGCCAGATGCATGTCATAGCGTATCTTCATTAAGGGCACATAGTTGCGAACGTCTGGAAATAGACAATAGAAATGCAAATTTAGTTTTGGCATTCCTAAGAAGTTAACGACCGAACATGAAAAGGACTTCAAGATTTTTGTTAATAGCAGTCCTTAATAAATTTGAATGTTTAAGGCACTCATTCCTAACTTTGCGGAATTATGACGCCTTTACGTAAAAATTGGTAATATAAAAAAAAAGACCTTCTAACATATAATTTCAAAATATTTAAATTCATACATATCATATTTTCCTTTTTTAATAGTGGTCGTAATTTATGCTTTGTATTATAGTAAGAGTGTTCTGTAGAATCTCTCAAAAAATATCTGTTTCAATAAAAATTAAAAAGGTAGTATTTTCAACATAACTTCATAGTTTTCAACTCTACATTGGTTTGAGTTAAAGATTTGATTTAAGATTCATAAAATTTTAAATGTTTCGTTAGTTTTGAAAGAATTGTAGACTAGAAACGGATAATTTATTTTCAGAACCCTAATGCATTTTCGTTTTTAAATTCGAAATCTACGTATGATAATGCTAATGAAATAATAATTCATGTCTTATTTTGTAAGAAAATTATATACAATCGAAATTTTAGTGTACGAAGAAGAATTAGGTCTGAGTTTAATCTTATATTAAAAATTGATATCCCAGTTTAATCTAGCTATGAGAAGTTAATCTTCTACCAAAAGCTTTGCCATTAAAAAATATTGACTTGAATCGATTACATACATATTTTGAAAAAGAGTGCAATATCTAAATTTTGTAAACTACGTTCACGGTTAAATGCGAAATTGTGAACCAACGTTATTGAACTTTATATCTTATCTCGTGCTAGTCTTAAATACTTAAGAGATTCATTTATTTTAAGCTGAAAAGTCGTTCCACAAAGGTGAAACGCATCACATTACGCTATCCTGATCACCTTTCCAAGGCCTTAACAATACAGAAAATATCTTATCCTTTTAGAGTCAGGACGGAATATACCCTACGTTTTCTGGGTAGTGCATCAAAGCAGATCTAATCGAATCCTCTCTATGCAACTGTACGGCACTCCGGCGAGATCTACTGCCGTAATTTATCCACTCAACTGAAAATTAAAGTTTTATCCAATCGTAAATCTTCCGCCGTATCTGCTTCGTTCAAGTCTCGCATAGAGTCTCATATATTTTTTTTCCTCCCTGTTGCAAAAGAGACGTACTTACTACTTTCTATCTGCGACATCGAGACCGTCTTGCACCATATGTTTATGTTTGGTCTCCTAATGAGATCCCGGCGCAGACAAGAAACGTCTTATTAGCGTCTTGTCCTTCCGCGGTCCTCTCCTCCTAGACAGGGTTTGATGAAAAGTCCCTATTCGGGTTATTAAACGCAAACACAACTTTTGCGGTGATTTGAACGCGAAACGATGTTTACATTTCCTGGAGCGGGGAACGCTAAGATAGCGATGGGTTGTAAGGTAAATGTAACGAAATTACACCACGCCTTTTCCGCGTCTTTCATGTTGTGGAAGAAGGGCGGAGGCGGATTTCTTCTTATTTTTTGCAGTCGCGAAATATCACCTACTTTCAACATCTTAGCGGGTTTATCAATCTCACCAAGTCATCTGATGAGATTTGTTTGATCTGGATTCTGTTGGAGTAATCAATCAAGCGATAATTCTGCAGATTAGAGTAAATGGGAATAGATGTGGCGTTTGATATACCCGAGGAACAGCAGAGATAGCTCTGGTTTTTGCTCTAGTACCGGGTATTGTGCCAATTTACAAGAATTTAACTATTTTTTTACCATCACAAAAATAAAGAAAGTTAAAGTACGATTTGACTAATTAACTTTTAACAAAGTAATTCGGAAAATTACATGCTCTTGTTAACAGAAACAAATTATTTTAACCAAAGTTTAATATGTAACTTTAGAATTTACTTTTTAGTTATTTTTTCGTGCATTCGTAAAAAGTATCAATCGGTTACGAACACTAACTCATTTTTTCTTCGAGCTGTTCTAAATTTGTAATGTTTTGTTGTAACAAGGTTCTGTATGAATGCGTTTTATAGGTGTTATAAATTTAAATAATGTAAAAAACTTAAAATGGGGAGTGTAGAAAATAAAAGTCTAACTAGTATACATAGTAGAAGAATGATTTATTTATTTTTACGAGAAAATCATTGCTGATAGGTGCTCTTCATTATGTAAAGTTTTCCAATAATCAATATGTATTCACATATACATATGTACATACATATGTACATCAAGTTGTTGCCAAAATATCTAAGTCCGCAAACAAGGCAATTATTTTTGGTTATAACAAGAAGCAATCGTCAAACTTCTTTAGTATTTATAATCTACCGAAATGCCCAAAACGAAGTTAAATTATTTGTGTAAAACACAAAGATTAACATTTGTATCAATTTCTCTAAAATTTACAAAAGTATAGATTGCTTATTTTGCTTTTATCTATCAAATATCAATTTTTCAGAGATAAAATTTATGTGTAGAAAATTTTAATAGATTTTTAAATGTTGCCGTTTATTTTGTCGGAAACTATTTCCTGGGATCCTTTTAAAGGAATGAAATGTTGAAAAAGTAGGTATACATATTTCAACATGCTTCAACATAAAAGACATCAACCTAAACAAAACACAAAGACATTCTTCAGCTTATCTTAGGAAAAGGAAATTGCCGAGGATGTGCTTGGACAACTTTTAGCTTCAGCCACTTGTTTCGTTTCCTAGAGGCCCTTTATGGTTTAAGCAGCAGAAATAAGCCCGACAACGTGAGGGGCCTACCTAAAGATACGTCGTAATTGCCCGAAATACGTGTCGCCGCAGTGTCACGTAAATTACAGGGTAACACAAAGCCCCGATGATTGTGTGCAGCCGTGGTGCAATCCAGGGAGCAGGTTAGTCCACTATTAAGGGCTGGCGCCCCAATTAATTTCCTGCCCCTTGTTTCCCAAATATCGTTCCCGAAACAGGGCAAGAATGATTTAAGAACTCTCCACGGACGGCGTATACCCGCGCTCGCCCTATTCTGTCCCGAATTTTGTTGTTAACCCTTTCATGTTCGAGGGTGTTGTCTAAAGCTAATTGCAAGCCGTGCGACAGCCCCATCCATTGAACCCACAAAAGCCATTAGCAGAATTAAATTAAACTCCGACTTTAACCGCATCAAGTGCAGAAAAGAGGCGGATAAAATCTAATTTCCTTTTAAGAAATATGAAGGGCCGGGGAACAGCACCCGTCGGGAGTTGGGTCGGATGTGCACCATTCTCTGGATGAAAAGTTTTCTGGAGAGTCGAGAAGCCAAACTAACACAAGTTTTCCATTTTCTTTGAACTTGGGAGTTGTTGCCTTGCAACTTTAGGGAACCCTATCTCATCCCTTTTCATTTTGGTGGGACTATTTCGGGAGGTATTATAACTTATATATGTATCTTAGATATTCCGTCCAACTGGGATAGTGTCAAATTTCACCTCATTTGAATGTGTAAAAGTATGCACGTAGCCACGGATCCCGGGGATCCGACGGGAGGGCCAACCACTGGTTGCCCGGGATATTTCACAGAAGCCCTCTGAGTTGTGAAACCGCAACGTTCTCGAAATGTGCAAGTGCTAAGCAAACGTATAGAGACCCAACCTGGATATCGGTTTTCCCCGGGAACATTAGTTGAAACCCCATAGCCAGAAAGTTTCCGTTGCCCAGGTATCCCCCAAGGAGTTTTCAACAAGATTGTTAGGCTGCTTTTGATAGAACCGCTTCCCAATTATTTATTCTGTGCGAATTGAAAGGGCTGCTCTGGAAAGAAATTTTCTGCAAAATTTCCGGGTTTCCACAAAAGCCCTGGGCTCCTGGGTTAAAGTTAGTCGAACACAAAGAATCGTTCGATGGAGTTTTTGCTGGGATATTACCGTCCTGGACGATGCCCCCGAGGGATAGAAGGGAATATCGAGCGGTGAGAGTCCCAATTAAATAGCGACCGCAGCTGCGGCAATCCACCTCTGTTTGGTGTCAAAGGGCGGTAATGAATAAATTCTAATTAAATTTCAGGGACGGTAATAAGATGCATGTGGGCTCCACCACGACTGGATGGTTCGGTGGCCCGAATGTTTTAATAAAACCACTCAATTCGGGCCAAATGAGAAATCGTCCTAATTGATGCACTCAAATGATGTCCTTTACGGCCATTCGGTGTTAATGTATTTTTCAGGTGGCGTCCATTTGGCCACAGGGGCAATAACACAGCTTGTGGATTTTTATGGGGATCCCTTTAGGGATAGTTAAGCTTATTACAGCCATAAAGGTGCAACCGGAGAACGGTCGCCCGTCGTCGCACTGTAGTCACTTTGTATCTCCTCCGACAGCGAGGTCTGGTCACTAGCCCATATACAACCAGAAAGCAATGCATTCTAGCCCTTAAGGGCATTTCTGGACATTCGTTTTGCTCCCTGTAAGACTTCTCCCCGAGCGAACTCAAACACCGTGAAATTAAGAGCCACTGGAACACAGGCAAGGGAGTCTGATGGGGCTCACGTCGAAAAGGCACACAAAGAGCTCTCGAGTTTGAAACGACAACGCATTTACTTTCTTTGGGGCGTGAACCGGGAGTTGGGGCTATTCAATAAGGTCTGCTTTATTTTATCTCGTTATTTCACACTATTCTAAAAAATACACTTTTGTCTAAATGGAAATAGCATAGGGGATTGCATAAAAGAGAGTTTTTGTAGTAGTCCACTCGTGAATCACATAAGAACAAAAAAATACTGATGGTATTAGAAGTAAAAGACACTCTAAAAAGGGTCTTCTTCGCAATTCACCCTATAAATATTCAATTAATTGGAGGAAAACTGGGGAGTAAGAGATAACGACTAATTTCGAAAGCTAGATGCCATTTTATTTGAATACTTGTACCATCTCAGATAGTGCAGCATCTCCACTCCCTAGACCCTGGACCATACTACATTATACTCTATCCGTAGCTTGTCTAGGTATCTCTAACAGAACAAACAAAAACGTTTTGAACGAGCGGGTCTTCAAGTTTTAAACGCGAAAACTTTTTCGAGATGATTCCCATCAAGGCATAAAGGAGAGGGTGCTTCAATGAAGACAGTTGCACTTTAATCAGTTCCAAAGTGCATTCGTTGTTTAATTCAGAGCAATTCATTTGCAATTTTAAGCTCTCTGGATAATGCTGGGATGTTGTTTGGAAGGTGCCAGCAAAATGGCATCATTGAGTCTCATGAAAAGTTTATCTCGTCTGGCACTAGTCAATTCGGGGTAGAGGAAAACAAACGTTTTTGTTGCCCTTGACTACCACCCGATCCCAGCTCTGAAACTGCATCGCAGAGTTTTCGTTTATCGCGTATGTAGTGCTAATTTATACAAAACGTGATCCAAACAACGGCCATCCAACTCTGAGCTCTTTTGAAACTTTTGATTTCAATTTACAGCATAGACGCTAGCATTTACAGCGCAATGGACGTTTTGTAAACATTTTAACAGGGCAAAGAACCACCGACCTTAAAGGTGTGAAAAGGTAAAAGTCCCAGGTATACCTGCTCAGCTTGGTCGAAATCAGGCAACTACTTAATTTAATCAAAAAGATCAAGTTAGATATAAATTATTCAATTTACATCTTTTGCAGACCTATAAAGAATGAAGGACGAAATAGTTTACAAATCTTAGCATTTGTCCACTACTACAAATTTATACGAGTATAAGATAAAAATTTAGTTTTTGTATGAAGATGCTCTTTTAAATTTTGAAATATGATCTAAACAAATATTCTATAATACGATGCTTCTTAGTTTGTTTTATACCAACTATTCAAAATGTACTTTGTTTCCTTTTATATATGTACATTATATATATTATATACATATGTATGTGTTTCTGCAGCAATTGGTATTTTCGGATACTTTAAAAAGACAAATGTTTAAAGATAAATAATTAAATTATTAAGCTTTCTTAAAGTTTGGCTCAAGAAAATTGTAAAATAAAGACGATAATTGCATGATTTTTAGGCCCATAAGGAAGTAGAAGAGTATAAATTTTCTATTTTCTTCAAAGACAAATGTTTGAAATACAAAATTGAAAATAACAAAGTAAGCCCTCAACTATTAGCCATTAACAAATTATATTTTTATTAGAAATTATTCATATTGCATTACAAAATCACACATACACTCAGCAGGCAAAAGCGTAGTTTTTAATCATTTGATTTTATTTTTTACGATTTGTCAATAACTCCACAATTGCAATGCATTCTAGTCCATGAAATTTCAGTTAATCGTTGAGAAATTTCTTTTTAGGCTCTTCAAATTAATTGAATATTTTCTCTTTTTCAAAATTATATTATAGTATACCTAATGAATTGCTCTGATGACACGCCACAAGGATCGGAACCTATTAACGAAATCGAAAGCAAAGAAGACTTAGACGCCAAGATAAAAGATGCTGGAGACAAGCTTGTTGCAATTCAATTTTACGCACCATGGTGTCATGTATGCCATACGGTCATCTGTGAATTGAAGAAACTGGCAGTAAAATACAGAGACCGTTGTGTCGTCTCAAAGGTGAACGTGGAAGATTTCGAAGAAATCGCTACCCAGTATGACATTAAAAATTTGCCAACATTAATCTTCATCCAGAATGACGCAGAAATTGGTAGAATTTTTGGCTCCAAGGACTTCGAAACGAATTTTACCAAATATGTCGTAGACATAAGGGCAGGAAATGAAACTGAAAATACAACGAAGAATAGCCACCAAGCATAAAATTTTTACATATAATATTATTTGACTTTGTCAACTACTAAGCCAAAGAAAACAACCTAACTTTAAAAAAACGAGATTAAATTGAACTAGAAGTGGCGCCAAGTATTTATCGTGGAGAAAATTCAGATAAAATATTCTTAATATAATACAAATCTTAAAGTATTTAAATTAATACATATTTAGAAAACAAGGAAAATAATATAAAAAAAAATATGAACACACGATGCAGTTCTTTCACTTGAATTTTTTATCGAAGAGAAGGAAAAGGCGAATATAAACAATTTTCAAAATAGTGTACCTAAGATGCATAAAATATTTATGGTCCATACGAATAAATAACTCGAAATAAATTACATGCATATGTAGGTATAAAAAAAGAAATGCTATAGGACTGTAGTTTGATATTATGAACGTTTATATTTTCTAAATAAAAAAATATTCGTAAATAAATAGGTGCTTTGAACTTCACAGTACTTGTTTTAAAAGAAGCCTTTACATTATTTCAAAATATTTATTGCTTGTCAAATAAAAAAAATTCGGGTAGTACGCGCAGTAAATTTAATATTATCTCAAAATGATTTACTACATCCAAAGCCAACAAGACTTCCAAGAAAAAATACAAGACGCTGCAAATAAATTCGTTATTATTTATTTTTTTGCAATATGGTGCACTGCATGCAACTGGATCAACCCCAAATTTAGAGAGCTTGCAGCTAAATATGAACAAGAAGTGGTTGTCTTGAAGGTCGACGTGGATGATTACGAGGAAATTGCTTCTGATTATGGAATCCACCGCTTGCCGGCGTTCGTCTTGGTCATGAAGGGCACCAAAGTCGCTCAACTGATCGGAGCGGATGTCGCAAAATTGGAAAAGTTATTTCAAAACAAATTAAAATCTCGAAGACTATTCAAATTATTATGTTGTAGATAATAAAAATGACAATAAAATCAAAAAATGCTTAGATTATTCTTTTTCAATTTACATACATATATCTAAAGTGGATTTCCTCTATCCGTTCTGGAAACAAAATGTTTATACAAAAGATTTCGATATGTTCGGAACGAATTCCAGATATTTTCTAATCTTATATATGTAATTTTACTACAATTATTACCCAAAGAAGGATACTTTTTTTGAGACCAGAACATATACATAGATATATTTATAATAGAAATTTATATACTACATTAAAGTGGGAAAATTGGTTTCGCAATATTGCGCTGGCAATAAAAAACATTTTTCTTACAAAAATGTCCGGTAAAATCCTTTAAATAAACGAATTAATCTTATTTGACTTAAAATTTTGTTGCAATTTGCGAAATATATTGTAAGTTAGGCACTGACAATACTTACTTATTAGACCTAGACCTAAGATACTAACTTTCTAGTTAAAAGACCCTAAAATTGTGGAAACTTGTTACATTTTCAATATATAATTTCCTCCAAAATGATGATCAAATCAACAATGATCCCCTCCATGCTTTTGCCGTTTATAATTTTCTCTATTCAATTTGCAGAACGTTTTCATTATAATCGCATCAAAGGTACAGTGACTCACAGTGAAAGTCGGGCAGCCCTCTCAGTTATTTTAAAAATCAAATTTTTATACGAAAATGCAAATATTATTTAAAATTTTTATTTACTTTGGTATCAGTATTTTATAAAGATTATTTTTATGGGAAAAAACCAAATCAAAATATACATTGAAGGGAATACCGACACAAAACCCATTTCGATCAGAAATATCAACTCACAGTAAAAGTCGGGCAACCCTAAACATGTTAACGGGAAATGATAAACCGTTACCCAAATTGGAGATTTTAGGATGCAAAACTACTGCATTAGTTCTGTTGTGATTTTGGACGAGACCAAAGCAGAAGAGTTTATTAGAGTTTATTATGGCGCGAAATACTAAGCAAACGTCTTTAGATGAAAGAAAAATAATAATTGCAAATTTTGAAAAAGGTAAAACCGAAAGAATAATAGCTGAAATTGTGAATAAAAGTAAATCAACAGTACATGATGTAATAACACGCTATAAAAAAAAAGGAAGAATAGCAAATAAACAAAAAAACAGTGCGAAAAAAATATTATCCGACAGAGATGAAAAATTTATTTTTAGAGAAATCAAGAAGGATTCGTTCCTGTCTGCACCACAGATTGCCAAACTGGTGAAAGAAGACTTAGGAAAAGATGTCCATCCTGAAAATATCAGAAGAGTTCTCCGTCGCGCTAATTTAAATGGTAGAGTTGCCAGAACGAAGCCGTTCATTACCGAAAAAAACCGAAAAGCTAGGCTTAGTTTCGCTCGCGACTATCTAAACAAGGATTTCACATTTTGGAGTAGCGTAAGTTGGAATGAAATTAAATTTACCCTCGTCGGTGAACAAAACCTGGTGTATAAAAAGTAAACAAATGTACTCCAAAATGTGAAATCCTTGTTTAGATAGTCGCGAGCGAAACTAAGCCTAGCTTTTCGGTTTTTTTCGGTAATGAACGGCTTCGTTCTGGCAACTCTACCATTTAAATTAGCGCGACGGAGAACTCTTCTGATATTTTCAGGATGGACATCTTTTCCTAAGTCTTCTTTCACCAGTTTGGCAATCTGTGGTGCAGACAGGAACGAATCCTTCTTGATTTCTCTAAAAATAAATTTTTCATCTCTGTCGGATAATATTTTTTTCGCACTGTTTTTTTGTTTATTTGCTATTCTTCCTTTTTTTTTATAGCGTGTTATTACATCATGTACTGTTGATTTACTTTTATTCACAATTTCAGCTATTATTCTTTCGGTTTTACCTTTTTCAAAATTTGCAATTATTATTTTTCTTTCATCTAAAGACGTTTGCTTAGTATTTCGCGCCATAATAAACTCTAATAAACTCTTCTGCTTTGGTCTCGTCCAAAATCACAACAGAACTAATGCAGTAGTTTTGCATCCTAAAATCTCCAATTTGGGTAACGGTTTATCATTTCCCGTTAACATGTTTAGGGTTGCCCGACTTTTACTGTGAGTTGATATTTCTGATCGAAATGGGTTTTGTGTCGGTATTCCCTTCAATGTATATTTTGATTTGGTTTTTTCCCATAAAAATAATCTTTATAAAATACTGATACCAAAGTAAATAAAAATTTTAAATAATATTTGCATTTTCGTATAAAAATTTGATTTTTAAAATAACTGAGAGGGCTGCCCGACTTTCACTGTGAGTCACTGTATACACCAAAATCTTTTAAGCTAACAATTTCATCGTGCGGCGGGCAGTCTAAAGATAAAGGGCTCCCAGTTGGCTAGAACGTGTCTCTGCATTTAATCAGTCGCTTAAGACTATAAATCACATGAAAATTTTGTCACGACGAAGGACCCTTCTTTTCTCAAGAAGAAAGGATATGCAAAAATGAAGCTGCGCAAGGGAGCCGCGTGCAAGAATAAATACTGAAGAAGAAGTTCCTGTCCCTTCGTTTCGGATGACTAACCACAAAAGAATTTGCTGAGCATCACCGCCTGGGGGGATAAATGGCGTTGGACTACGCCCTTTAATTGAAATTACGTCGAAAGAGAAAAAAATAAACGCAGCGGTTTCAAGCTCCCCGCTAGAATATGATTCGTCTTCGGGAGCGGAATTACGCGCTATTAAGGCAGTTTGAATGGGGCTCCTTTTAATTTTAGCGCTTTGTCCCCTGCAGGGCTATGACGACTTTTCTTTCGATTTCCTATGGATTTCACTGCGAGCCCTATTTTCATAACTTCTACTCAAGCAGGAGTTATGTCCTGCTGCGATGGCATTTTTGCGACTGTTAAACACGGAACAGCACCAGCCCTTGGTACCTAATATGAGTCCCTTAGAACCCAATAGTCCAGGAATTCCTGCAATCACAGCCCTGACACACAGATGCCGAGGAAGGGAGTCGGTCGTCAGGGCTAAGAGTAATAAAGACAATATTTTGGGGATTCTTTTGTTTCCCCCCGTGGGGGGTAGTCCCACAAAAACCATAATTATTAGAACACAGCTGAAGTAGAAAAGCACCGGAGGACACACAAATCACAGTGACTAAATGACGAAGATAAATGACTTATCCACCCTCATGTAACCCACATTCATCTCCTGGTCATTTTCTCCAGTTTTATGTCAGCATCATCAGGATTCCTTTATGTTTTTGGGTGCTTAGCCTTTTTCTGGGGCCCACCCCCGTTCCGCCTGTTTATACCCCAACAAATAGGTAGAGGTATATCCTGTAGAATTGCCGAATTTCGGTGGAGATTTTACGGCCTCTACGGCCTTCCAAGTGTGTTTTACGCAAATAGATAGAAGAAAAAAAGATAGAAATTATATAGATATATAAAGGGGAGTTTTGGAATAATACAAAAAAAGAATAGACAAAGTGATCACCAGAGGGGGTGCAACGAAAATAAAAGGAAATTAGTGAGCACTTAAGCGGGAATAATACTCAGCTGTGGCAAGGGAGAAACTTCGAATGGATCCCTTGGCTAGATTCTAGCATTTTAGTAGAAATTCATAGTGCTGTTGGCCTTTTAGTGGTGGATCCTCCTCATTCTAATGGACGTCGTCAAATTTAGTTTCGCTGTATTCGAGCGTACAAAAAGCATTTTTCAGTGGTAACTTTCTGTTAGGGGAGGAATTGTGCCATTTCTTGCGTAATTCTCGGCACCCATCAAACTTTTGCTGAGTATCTCGCTTTGAGTAATAAGATTTGGACGTTTTCAGTTTGCCACTATACTTCCCGTCCGAGCTCAAATTAGTTCTCATTAATTCAATCTAATTTTAGGGAAGCTATAAATTTCTCCATTCCTGATTGCTCTGGTAAATTTGAATTTTACAGCTGAGTGCATTAATTGCAGCCAAAAGTTTGGCTCGGCTTATTACTCAGCGAACCAAGAGGTTTTCTGAATAATTTAGCAATATTCTACAAGATGTTCAATTTTGAAATTCTAGTACGCCGAAGGCCTATAGAGACTTTTGCACAATCGACCTAATTCCTCTATCCCATTTCGGTGTAGAGAAGCTCAAGAGATGTTCAATTATTACACAATTTTCTAATAAGGTCATACCCTGGAGTATTTTGTAATGAAAATAACTTCAGGATACTAATCTAAATCGTTATGTGGTTATTTGACTTTAATTTCCACCGCTAACACCATTGTAACCGAAAGTAGTCAGAGTCATATTTGTTCTGAAAAAACTAACAAGAAGAAAACAATTAGTGAACTTAACATTTATTTTCGCGTTTTACATATTTAATTTAATTTTTATTTGTATCAAATACTCGTTTTCTTAATTTCTGAGGAAAGACATCTTTCTAGAAGACCCGACAAAGATATGATCAACTTCTACAATAAGCAGAAATGATAGATAGGGACTCCACTAGCAGAGAGCTAAAAGATCGAACTCCAAATGTCTAAAACATCTATTTGACAATTTTTAAATATGCTATCAACATTTAAATCTTGCAAATCATACAATCTTCCAAGAAACTCTATTTCGTGTAAATCCGATTATTTTTCGCGGAGATATAGCGGTTTAATCAGACAAAATTTATGATTTTTTGAATGATCCCTTAATTTTGAACGCCAAGATATTTAATATCGTTATAGAAGATATAACTAATTTGTCTTTGCAACATTTCATCATTATGTTGATGATAATTTTGCAAGACGCGATCTAAGTCTTTTCATATCAAACATCAAAAAATAGCAATTGTGAGCTCTTGCATAGTAAAATTGACATTTTGCCGACAAGTGTAAAGAGGGAAAAGACTATTTTTCAAGAGATTTTTAACTATCCCAAATTTGAGATATTGTAGGTATCATAATAACATAATCGATTGACGTTATTGTAAATTACTAAGCTATTTAATTTTAGTTTCTTAAAACCGTTTTAGTGTGACCAAACCATGCAACTACTACTCTGATCCTGAAATTAAACGACAAAAGCCCTTTTGCGCACCACAAACTCCAAACATCCACTAATTGAGTGTGTCCCTTCCCACGTATATTTCACCGAAAAAGGAACGCTCATTTTGGGGCCCGGGCGAGCGTAAATAAGTCGTCGTCGTCGTCGTCGTCGTCGGTCGGTCGGAGAAGCCCTAACTCCACCGTCCCGCCAGATTTGCCCGATTTAATTAGAAGACCAAAACAAATTGCATCGCTGCTGGCCAGGCGCGCAGATATGTTAATCACTTTTAAATAGTCCCGGCCACGGAATATTTCCATGCCTCTCCCCGGCCCGTCCATGGGGCACTCCAGCTGAGCACATGGGAGCCCGAGTCTAATCGCTTCAATTAAGAAAGCTGCTGGAGACTTTAGCCGACATTCTTGCTCTGCACGCTATAGCGTATCTAAGCTAGAGCAATGGGGCCCACCGCGGCAACATCTGATTGGAGCGGAGGACTCCTCCTCGGTAAACATAATTAAAGAAATTCATTAGGAGACTGACGGGAAAGTCCGTTAATTGTCTGAGAAAAAAAAAAATACATATACTACATATATAATATATATAAAGGAAAATCGCACAAAATGGAGCTGGAGTTGCCTTTAATTCAGGTCAGGGTGCATAATGCCTCCCAGCATGGGTCTAGTGGGAATCGATACCCAGGAGCCTTTTGGCCTTTTATGTTTTGTCGTTTCATTTGCGAGACGAAACTCCTTGGCCTCCCGACGACAGACCAAGGGGAGCACACGAAGGTGGCCCCGATTCATGATTGAGCTGCTATAAATCTTGGTCAGTTCTAAACTGTCCTGGATTTATTCGACTTTCGAGATTTTATAAGCCGGACGTCGGAGGAGGGTGTCTAGCTGCCGGGCTAACAAGCAGAAATGGCCAAATATTTCCTCAGGATCTGGTTTCTGTCGTTAGACCCGGTGCAGATGAGCAAACTACACGCAATTTAACGCTACATAAAGCACGTGACCTCCTTTTCCTCGGGGGGAGACTCCTCTGGACGCCAAACATATGTCCCCAAAAGTACGTTCTCCCCTCAATTTCATGAAACCCCATATGACGAAATTTTTTATTTCGCCCTCAATTTGGTCGGGACACACAGCGCCCAGGCTGAAAGCTTTCCATTCACAGGAAATGGTTGCTTCTTGCTTCTGGGACTGCCGGGACATTTGGGGGATGCTCGGGCTGCTCTCGAAAAAAAAGGGGCGACAACACGCTCCCTGTCCTCTGTGCTGCTGCTGCTGCTGAGCTGGAATTCATCGGTCCCAACAGCACACCCCTTGCCACCGCCCGGGGGTGGACCGTAAAAGTACTCGCCTGATTTTTATTTGGCCATTATGCTGCTGACGTCCCTCGTTTATGTCCCGAGACACAACTTTATGTTGCAGTTTTGCATTTGCTTTTAATCTGCTTATACTGCTCGATAGTCGAGCTCTGATTGATAAACAAGTAAGAGACGATGACTTCCATTGAGGGAAAAAATATTATATATATTATAACATAATATTCAATTTCAGTTCACTATAAGTACAGGGTGATTCAGAAAGACGTTTTAAGTTCATCCAATTTTCTATTATTAAGGTTTTTCATGGTGGTTCAAGGTCTATAGTCCAAACAAGTATATTTTATTATCAGAGGTTCTCGCAGCCGCTTCTTTCAACTTTACTATTAGCAATATTTAAAGGTTTTTGAGTTTTTTGAGTTGCAGACTTTAAATGCAATACAGCAAATGTTGAAAATTGAGATGGCTCAATGGGTAATCCGCGGTTTTAGAATTCATATTTAAATACTAGATTATCTTGACTTTTTTTTGCTTCTGAATAAAGCTTATTATATTCATAGGGTTCATTATTGTGATTTAGAATTCATAACATCTCGCTCCTCTGCTATGAAATCAGAAAAATGTTGTTACTAAGCATTTAAAATTATAACCCATGTTTCTTTTTCTATAACATATTTTAATATTGATTGATACCATTCAACAGCAATTCCAAATAGGATTTTCTCTTAATCAAAATGCAAAAAGTAAAAAAAAAAAAACCTTACACAATTTCCATCTCATCTTGTGTTCCCGTCCTCTTCAATATTGTCAACAAAATCCGTTTCAAACACACGCAACCACGAAATAATTCGCCGGCAACTTTCAGATTAAAAGATTCTCAAAAATGTTCCAACCTATGCAAAGTAGCTTTTCGTACAAAGGAGGGAATAATAAATCACCCCGGCGGTAACAAGAACAATGTCACAAAAGAAACAAGTCCCATAAATTCAAATTTCTCTCATAGAGCGCTAGACCCGAACCCAGTACCGTCGTCGTGCCGCTCCCGCCACCAAAATCCGGGACTCTGGGCTTCAGGAATGTTCCCTTTGTTTTCGTCACAAGGAAAACCTCTTAAAAGAATGTACCTGGGCTACATGCCGTCGTCGCTCACTTTAAAACTTTTCCATTGACTTAACGAAATATCAAATATTTTCATATATCACCATGCATCTTAAATAAATCATTTCCGCTTAAGGAAGGTATCAAACTGGAACTGCATATCCCTGCATGGAAACTAAATTTTTGAGTTTCAAGTGCAACTATTTCCGCAGCAGTTCCTGTCTCTAGACTATTTAGTCATAAATAACAACTGAAATAATGAATATACTCAGCTTAAACGGGGATCATTCCTAAGTACTAGCTGGCTCACAGGTATTTAATGAAGAATTAACTAAAGTAATTCGAAAGCTTTTAAAGCTTAAAGCCAAACGTTTGCGTTCCATTTACAGCAGAATGCATCGTTCCAACTCAATGGGCATAATGTAGAAAATCTTTTTATGAGTTATGAGGGAGTTTATGAGTAAAAGTCGGCACGTGGCGAAATTTTCTAATCAACTTTCTTCAGTATCTTAACAGATTAGACAATGTGTTGGATTCAAAGTAACATACAGTGATAAGCCCCGATCCGATAGTATTCTTGCTCTCATTCTTTGAAGTCCATCGCATTTTCGGGCATGTAAGTAAGTGGAAGACTCTTAAGATGATCCAAAATCCTTTTCTTTACGAGCATCAACTACCTGTGCTCTAGAATTTTCTCCGCACAAAAAGATTAAGTTGAGTTAAGATCCCTGCAATTTCTCTGGTCGGGCCTTAATCCCATATTCGCTGGGTTTGGGGGACCCCGATAAAAATATACTTGACTTGCAAAAGTGGCCTCCACCATCTTACTGCTGTTCCTTGATTTACAAGAGCAAGAAGTTTCGTGGCGATATAGTGGCAAAGCAGCGGTGTTAGGAGAGGACCTACTACGCCTTTTCGTAAGACATCTCTGGGATTAGGGTTTAGTCGCAGGGATCCCTCCAACAGTTGTTATTACAACTCCTTAAGTCTATTTGGAGACAACTATCTTCAGCAATACTAATGAGGCAACATATTTCTTGGGGCCGGCTAACAACTATGCCTACCGAGGAACAGAAGGGTTCCTTTTCTTGGCATGTAACTTACTGTACAGTAAAATTTAATCTTGCGAATCCGGAAACCTTTAAGGTTGGAAAAAGCCCGAAAATGGTGGGGCTTCCACCCGTAACAACTGCACAGGGGTGCCTTCTTCTGAATTCAAGGAGTCGTTCA
Organism: Eutolmus rufibarbis; assembly: GCA_963920795.1. Lineage (NCBI taxonomy): Eukaryota > Metazoa > Arthropoda > Insecta > Diptera > Asilidae > Eutolmus > Eutolmus rufibarbis. The sequence continues at coordinate 45,141,328 of OY987206.1, forward strand.
ACTTCTAGGTTTGTGCGGGGGCGAGATAATTTTGCAATAATTATTTAGCCACCGCTCCCATTCACGGTCTGATTGTGTAATTTATTTAAAAGGAAACACACTTTTCTCCTGACCGCAATTTAATTTCCTTTCGGCAGAGTCCTTTTTTCGCTCCTCCAACGAAGCCAGTCTGCTCCAGTCGAGGATGTTAAACTGACTTTCCTTAGTTCAGATTCAGTCTGTGAGCTAATTAACTGCATAATTAAATTTGTCTGGTTGGGTGAGGTACCTACCTTGATTTACACGGGCAAGAGATCTATTCTATAAATTGTCTGAGTAATTGCTCAGTTTACTTTAAGTGCCTGAATTTTTTCACAATTGTCTGGTTATGTCGGTGGGAGTGGTTATTGGCCTCAAGGAAGACAAAAGGACGACTTTAAACGATATCGTTAATTGATTCTTTCTTGAATGTTGTTCGATTTTTTTTTTAGCTCTGTAGAAGAATGAAAAATAAAAGGTGTGAGCCCAATTAGATATCTTATAAAGAATTCCCGCTTTTATATATTTTAGTTCTTCTTCAACTTTAAAGTTCTTCTTCTTAATTTATATTCTAGTATAAACCTGTAACAAATTAAGTCATATTAATGAAAATTTTTAAACATTAGTTAACGATGTAATAGGCTTTCTGGGTAAATTTATGTTACATTCATTTAAGTAGATATGGTTTTATTAAAAAACTGTCGCCTATATCTATTACTTTCTGGTGTATCGTAGAGCAGTAATTTGGGTCCTCTACTTTTTAAAACATACATCAATAATCTGTCGCATTTCGCTCCGTTCTCTCGTATCCACAATATAATTTCAGATAGTTTTGTTTCAAACAAAGTAAATTCAAAACAAATTAAATTCATTTGCAATGACCTTCGTATATTCGACTTCTCGTGTTCTCATGGGAACAACTCAAATTGGTTACATGGTGAACACGAAATTCGAAGTCCAATATCCACCGAGGGGAAGAAGCCTTTCAATAAATAGAACAAACCTGAAATATCGACAAATACAGGACTACACCAAATGATATTCGCCGGAGGGGGGCAAGGAAAGGAATTCTGCAATCACATTGCACATTGCAACGAAATTGCGAATTCCACCTCAAAGCCTGTGAAAGGGGCATAACCCGGCACTGGAAAGCGTTCCCTGCAAGCTGATGAGCCTTCAATGCTCAGAGATGGGGCCACCCTCGCCCTTTGAGCTACGAAACGTAGGATTAAATTGGTTTTCCCAGAGTTCCATGACAAAGGACAATTATCCGTAGATTTTCATCAAGGAACCTTGGCACCGTCCGCCTTTGACAAGATTCTGGGCAAATCTCTTTTGTGGGAGATAACAATGGCAAAACAGTTTCAATACATCTATTAATTTGCAGCCAAGCCACTGCTCTATTTTGCTCAGAAGACGTTAGTGGCAAAGGGAACCAGTCAATGAGAATGCATCCCGGACACTTGCTGTGCTTAATTATGCTGGTAATCAATTTAAAGGGAATTTCAGGCGTTCCCTTTCAAGTCCAGGGATCAGGACCAACCCACCTCCCCACCTTCAGTCGGGTGAAATTCTCCAATTTCAATTAAATCAAATAAAGCTGCCGGGCGTAGTCAAGGTATCCAGGTGATATCAATTTCAACTGAATTTCATTTCATATTTGCTAAGCAACGCATTCCCCGGATCTAGCCCCTGCAGCTGTGGACCCACGTCTGCCCGTGGTGCCCTGGGAACTCGGAGGCTGCACAGTATTTAGAGTCTGCAAAATAAATGTGCGGAACATAAGGGTTCTCTCGACAGAATTAATTTTCAAAGGTTGATTCTTCGAAATGTAGATAAAACGACGATATGAAAATACCTGAGTAAATTTCTTCTAAACGAGTGGCAGACAAAATAAAGTCTGGTCCGGTCCACACCCACTGAACTTCAAAAATTAATTGCCAGTGGTGGAAGAGATTGGGAAAAAGAAACTATTATAAAAATTTAAGAAAAAATAAACACCGCCCGATATAATATTATGCATTTTGATTTCTCAATCTCAGTCTAATTATCTTTTTTGAAATTTTTATAATCTATAGAAAATTTCAAACCCATCGTCACTATTCTGATATCTAGTCTATTAGTCTGAATTTGATCTTCAAAGATTTTGAAGGCAAATTTATTTTAAACCAAAAGGACCGAAAAACATTTTTACTTCCTGGAATATTAAACTTTAAAAATGCAAATTCTCTATTTTCTAAATATTTCCTCAACATTTCGTTGGACATTTTTGTATATACTATAGTTTTAGATTGCAATTTTAAATCTTACTGAAAATCGAATCAAGACAAGTAGTTGTAAGTTACAAAAGGTAATACATAAATTGAACTATTGAAAAGTTTAATTGCATCATGGAAAGAAAAACCTAGAAAACGAAAAGATTTCATAAATATTACTACCAAAATATATGTTTTAAACCATTTTTTCAATATTAGCTTATTATTTACTTCATGTGCTTGAAATAAGATAGAATTTATTGGTCAGTAGACATTTTAATCATTGCAAGAATTCAGAATCACTTTAATTAAATACAAATACTTTTGTTTATTTAGGTTCATAGGTCTGCCAAGTCAGACAAGATTTCTATGGAATTTACCTTCTTTATTTGACTTATTATCTAGGCCTTTGCTTGAGGCTTAAAATAACTTCTAGAGTTATTCAATTTCGCTCACAACTCCTTCATATTAATATTCATCATCACCGACTGAGGCGCGGCAAAATTGTTAAAGTTTAAACCCTTTTGGGTCTAGGAAACTTTAAGCCGACCGACAATTAAAACTTCTGGCGGCTTTTCTTTTTTAATAACCCGACAAGACCGGGAAAGGATCCATGCCTGCTGCCTCAAAAAAAGGCGTAATAAAATTGAAGAAACGGATTCAACTGGAGATAAACCCGGGCAATGTGGAGTGCCCGGTCCTCATTGAAAATTTATGCAAATTTCTTGACGAATTCAAGGAGGAAATTCGCCAATTTATCTTTTGCCCATCTGGGAGTTCTCAGTTGCTTCGTCGTTTTACTACAGTCCGCTCTTTTCCCTTTGCCTTTCCCGGGAAATACTTTCCCCATGAAGGTACTTTTCTGTGTTTTGTTTACATTTAATTTGCACCGAAGCACCACCAGGTCGCCTTTTCTCTGACTCAAATTAAAACGTAGTTGGTTTGTGGGTATCTGTCTATTTATAATAGTTCGGATGGGGACGTCGAGGACTATCTTGCAGTCTGTGGCACGTCCTAAAATAAATTACACGGATATTTTCTAGGTGTATTCATCCAGGAAAAGGACGAAAAATGCAATTAGTTCCCCTGACGATCCATAACTCGCTCAATTTCAATTAGTTTCCCTAGCCCAAATGGAGAGATGTCGTCGTACTCGTCACCATTTGAGTTCGCAGAAATAGAGCAGTCTATTACTGGGATTTTGGAAAATCCTTTTAGAATAGACCAGACCCAAGAGGGTTTATCTGATGAAATAGCGTTTACCCAGCATGGGCACTTGTGATAAACGATGTTGGAATAAGAAATTATTTAATATATGTACGCTTATGATTTTTTGAAAATTGTAGGCTCACAGGGCGGATGGATTTCCATAAATTTGAGTAATTTTGCACTAATACAACAGCATTAGTGTTAAAAAAGAACTTTATGGACGAGGTTGATTATCATACTCCAGGCTTTTTACTGAATGCTTAAAAATTTGAATTTCAAAAATTGGATTCCTGATCGGATTATATAAATTTTTTATATACCCGACCAACTTCAATTTATTATTGTGAGCATTTTCATGAAGTAAACATAAATTACATTAATGTATTTTTATCAATTGAATTGCGTTGCAAGTGAGTAATGAATAGGATTCCAATAAAAAGTGTTCAATTTCTTCGCCTAAACAGTCAAAAAGCCAAAAAAAAGTTAAATCCCACTATCGCATTGTAGAAAATTTCAAGAAAACAAGCATCAAAACCTCTTTTATTTAAAATCATGTCTATCATAGGGCTATTAACTTCGAGTTCCTTGGTGACTATGTAGACTAAAAAGCAGAAACTCCTGCTTAGAGCTTATTTGCACACCAGCACCATTCCTCACCATGGGCACAATCAGAATTCCGAGGGGAGTTCAGATGGGCAAGTTATTGGTAATATCGCAGAGACATATGCTAGAAGAAAGCTTTTTAATAGCATCGTGCTACGCATTTTTTCGCCGTTGGCCCCATAGTCCCAATGCCGCAGTTTCCTCCCCGATGAGGTTACTCATGGTGGTGGCAACGGCGGTGTCTACCGGGGTCCCAATATGCTCCAAATCTCATCTGGGCACAGCTTACCTGCTAAGAGGATTCAGAAGCACCAGCTAGGGGGTCCAGGAGCCAGCCCGATGGCGTCTGCTGCTGTCTTGCCTCACCTCACCTTCCTCAAGAATCCTGGATGAATGGGGGGAAGAGGACGGTTCGAGGTTCGCCTCGACAAACAAATCGAAAGTGTCTTTGTTGCCCGTAATCGAATCATTTCAATGCGGCAATTTGTATGTTCCATTGAGTCGCAGGTCGTGATCACTTTGACTGCTCCTCAAGTGCCCTGCTCTTTGCACTCCCTGGGCGTTTTGGAGGTTATTTAAGTAGTAACGATATTTCCCCAGAGCGTTTTGCCGATTGGGGGCTGGGGGCACTCCGCCCTTCTAGTATTCCGTAAACGTACACGAAGATAAAGAATTCACAAAGTTGTTCTTGGAAATGCCTCTAACACATGATTTGTATATCTCAATTTTTTTTTTTTCTTGGCACACCTCCCCCACACCTATCCATTTTCGGTTCGATTCAGACCGAGACAAATTGGGTACGTGTGTGCTTTGAGAAATTGTCGAATTTAATATCGAAAATAGCGCTAATTTTCAGCACGTAAACAGGCATTAAAATCCAATTGATGATATTCGCGATAAAATATAATATATACTTCGATAGATATAGAATCCAGTTATTACTACAATTGGGACGAAAATAATTTTAGTATCCCACCTGGAGTAATCCTCTTAGTCTCAATAGTTCAAAACTCATCTCTCTGGAAAAACCGGAGGTGGTGGAAACAAATATTTACGGCGAACGATAACAATTCATTTGTGAGAATTTACAGAATTTACTCTGGGGCCCGATGCAATATGGTTTCGAATTTATGGCGGAGGTTTGCAATAAACGTAGACGGTCTGTGTGTCGTTTACGATCTTTTAAAATGAGCTCAGACTAGGGAATGGAGGTTTCATCACTCCAAATCTAGCAGGCAATAAAAAAGAGCATACATGAAATGCAGGGATGGGTTTATCATCCATAGTGATCATATAGCCCCAAAGACTGATATTAATTGCATAGAGAAGTTGTAATAGCACCTGAGACTGACCTAACGAGCAATAACTTTGCGAATTTAATTTAAAACCTTGATCCTATGAACTCTTTAGGGTTATCTCTGCTGCAGTGCTTCTGGTCTTCCTGCAAAAGACGAATTAATGTATTATTTTATTTTACAACTGCTCCGCCAGACCATTACGAGAGACACTATTAATTATTTATTTTATCATCCGAAAGGAATCTCGAACATAGCACAATTTAAATTCTTGGCTTGTTAGGGAGTACATTCTGTATACACATATTTAATGTATTAGAAACAATTTTATGAAGTCGAAATATAATTCTGAAATTTCGACCTCATACTTTAAATTTATATGTAGAAATTTAACCTCTTAAGGGACGAATTGTTTAAACAGAAAAAACGGGATTCATGTCTTGTTTGATTATTATAATAATGATAAACTATCATGTAAAATAAAATGTTACCCGTGCTGACACACTACCGAAAATTTTTGTTTTATCCACTAAATAAAGTTGGTCAAGTCCCAGTTCATACATTCTCAAAAGGTTCCGCACGTTTAATTTAATTAAAGAAATATTTTTCACCACTTTCAGAAATTTTGGAGCCCCCATAGATGCGTAGTTTTAACACGAAACAAGAGCCTTTTTGAAATCTTAGTTTTAGAATTTAGAAATAAGGGAAGGAATTATAAACCCACATGTAAAAATACTTTTGAAAAAATTACGCATCGCAATCTTACAAGTATTTGAGGATTTCATGATGTAATTTGTAGATGATGACTTTTTTATTTAATAAAATCCTCTTAACTAGCGTTTATGAATTTTGACAATGGACACGGCTTAAAAATTCTCGAGTTTGCAAATGGGCATTTCCCGTTCTTTATTCAGTATCTTTCGATTTAAAAATATTTTATTGTTGAAAGAAAATAAAATAATAATAAAACAGAAAAAAACTTACATGAAGCATATCCAAATTAAAATATAATGTATACAACGAACAATTTATAAAGCTGCACTTCATTCTTTTAAACTTATTTTTTTTTTCGACCCTTTTCGCATATTTCTTAAATTTCTTTATAGCTCTCTTGTTTTAAATAGCTATTTCTTCTGGTTAGAACTGTATTCTTTCAATACATTGTTTTTCTCTCGGCCATAATTAAAGGCAGATGTTCAATAACTTGAAAGAAAGTAAAAAGTAGTAGTAAAGTAAAAAGTAGAAGTAAAGTAGTAAAGTAAAAAGTAGTATTAAATTAACAATGCAAAATATATTACTTTAGATCGTTAGGATTTTATTTTATTGTTGTTTGCAATTGAATATTTCTGATCAAAATATAATATTTCAAGTTAAAGTTTGATCACAAGTATTCAGCATCATATTTATTTAATATTAATTAAAACTTTTTCAAATGATACCAAGATTTACATCTTTTAAAAACAGGAAAAAAGGACTGCAAACTTATTGAAATTTTCGATCAATATTTTACTTACCTTCAATTATTAAGTTTTAAAGCTTTACTAAAAGCCTATAACATTTTTTTCATTTGTTTTCAGCTCATTTCAGAGTAATCTTAATTAGAATAGATTAATTCAATTCCAAAATTCTCCTATTGGATGCGGCAATCACTTGTTTCGTCTTTTTGCGCAATCCTAAAAACGGTTAAATATTAAATAGAAAACCTTCACTTTTTTCGAAGATAACACCTTCACTGTCGCTTTTTTTAAGGTATCTTGCGCGTTTTGTTAAAACTTCGTACAAACACCTTATGGCCGACAAAAATGTCGACTTTGCTATGTATAAAAAGTTTATGTTAAGTTCGGTAGTGAAAGTGTTAAATGCAGCGAACTACTGGGACTATGAATGATTTGATCATTTAACGTGTATTAAAGTTTGATTCTTTAGAATAATGGGAATTTACACTGCTTGTAATTCTACTTAATGGATTTGTGTGGTATGAAATGCCATTACCCAAAACCCTCCCTTTTGAGGAAAAACTATGACTTTACAACTTAATTACAGATGTTTATTGTTAACCGAAAATGAGAAAGTACAAGGAGTTCACATCAGCAACTTCCATTTCACGACCATTAACTAACTTACTATCTTAACCGTTATTTAATGCCACACATTAACTACATGTAGGTTGCGAAAAACAACATATAAAAAATAAAGTAGTAGTGAAGCAAAAACAACCCAGTTTTCGGTTGGATGGGGTACATCGGACATTGGGACACATTGCGGCATATTCACAGAGCGTATACAGACAAAATAATAATAATAAAAAGGAGAGTTTTGTTTGAAGTGTCTGGTGTTTTTTCAAAGTGTAGAAATTAAAATCGTAAAAAAAAGATATAATATATATATATTAGCAGACTTAATTTTACTCCTTCTGCGGTTCCTTCGCCCCTTCGGTCGCTGTGGGCATGTGCCAGGTGAGTCGCTCTTCATAGAACTGGATGACTATCTGCGGGCACCGTACGTTCGCTTGTTTTGCTGGCACTAAATCAGCATCATCGGCATTTTTCCACTTCATTAAGAACATTAATTGTCCCGAAGCGTCTGTCGCGCCAATTATTCGTTCTGGTTCAAGACCCCGATCGAAACCTTGCTTTTTGTTCTCTTCAATATTTCTTTTTTTTATTTTCCCCTCTGGAGTTGTTGAAGCTCGTTTTCGGGGTAAGTCTTCTTTTACTGAAATTTTTGGGAATAAACATTTTAGTTTTGTGAGCCATTCCATTCGAGATACTTATATGGCGATTACTTTAACTTGAAATCGAGTAAAAATTACCTCCTTCTTTCTCCTTACTTTTCCGAGATTCCTCAAAAGCAGCAATGAGGTCGGGGCAGTCGAGATTCTCTACAGGCTCCCAGGAGTTATCGTCTCTCGTGTAACCTTTCCATTTTAAATAATATTCGACCTGGAAGGAGTAAAGTTATTAATACAGCCTTTTAATTTGTATTGGAGTTTCTAGTACTTTGCCATTCCGAATTCTCTTATCCTCAATTCTTTCAACAGAATATTCAGCCTCCTCTGCCTGGTTCCCGCCCATTCTGGCACTCATCGCAAGGCGGTTCTTAGCTAGAAAATTTTTAAACAGACTAAGTAAGAGATTTAAACAGGAAATCGTTTTAAATTATAATATGAGTTTATAGCAGGAACTAAGAGGCAATTGTTGTAGCCTTTTTTTGGATGGTGTTTAGTGATTTTGGTTGTCTTGAACACTGTTTTTATCTGTAAGTAAATAGAGTTGAGGGAATTCGACACCCCGCTCCACATGGTACCTACCAAAGACGGTTTTACTGGAAGAAGCTGCAAACATATTTTCTTTTACGTATCGATCCTAAATGCTTAAGACAGCTTTCCTCAACAATTTCTTGGATATTTCCACAGGCAACTGCTCGGTATTATCTCAAAACACCCTTTAAATGCGGCACGACGGATGAAACAAAAAAACACTGAAGTAAGCAGGCGCCTAGGGCTGCTTATCTTACTCCGGGAGCATAAACAAACGCACCTATGATTTTATAAAGAGGTACACCATCTACCTGAGCATTAAATGCCCGAAAATATTGAAAAATAAAGCAAGACCGTCGAAAAATAAAACAACTACTCCTTCGAGGTTATATCGCTCTGCAGGTGAGATTTATCGGTTTATTTCGCGGCAATTTCACTGACTATCACTGGAAAACGAGCTGATATCAATCTTACCTCGAAATTCAGCGCTTAGACCAAGAAAATAATGCAAGTTTCGACTTTGTTTAATAATTTTTCGCCCTGGTACCGTTCACTTTCCTACAGATGCGTCCTTTTGTAGTTCTGTCTGAAATCGCATTAAGTTAGCTGCAGTTCGATTGCACAATTACTTCTGTGACATAATTCGCGTTTCGAAAGGGAAATTATACAAAGTGAGGACAAATTATTTGATTAAAAGGACTTTAAGGCTATACAAAAACTTTAATAAATAAATTAAAGCACTTTACTCAATCAGAAATTAAAAAAATTCTGGAGTAAAAAACATTTTTAATCACGACCTCAAACCATTTTCAGCATATTTCAGTAAATTGCTTTTTTTTTTGAGAACTGACAGCCAATAGAAACTAATGTGAAGTTGGTTAGAAAAGGAACAATTTTTTAGTTTGAGGCCTTTCTGAAAGAGTGCGTCTTGAAAGACGTCAGTTAGTTGTCTACTTACTCCAATTTTTTTAGCGATTTTGGGATAAATTGAAGTGAGTTTTATGAATTTTACAATTAAAATCGTAGTTAAGGGTCTTCTAAGTGTTAAGGATTGAAAAACCTTTGATTATTTCCATAAAATTAGGGAAAAATCCAAAACATTCCCACAATCTGACGGTGTGGCACCGAGTCAACATGGCGGTGTCATCAAACATAACCTCAAAAATAATTGATGCAATTAGTTTTTCACTCGGAGGAAATTAAAATTCATACTAAATTTGTATTGCAGGTAACACAATAAAATGTCTCGTTTTTTTGCAACTGGAGGCTCGGACTCTGAATCCGAGAGTAGTGAGGAGGAGGTCCCAACTACCCGTCAACTAGCCACCACTTTCACTGTAAGATTTTGCTTTTCGGCCTGTTGAAACTCGCTTATTTTCGCTTATTTCAATTAGTTCAGCGATGAAGAGGAAGAAGTCAAGCGTGTCGTCCGCTCTACAAAGGAGAAGCGCTATGAAGAGCTCTCAAATATTATCAAGAACATCAGAAATCACAAGAAAATCAAGGACATGGCCAGCATCTTAAGTAGCTTTGAGGACTTAACGAGGGCCTACCAGAAGGCGCTCCCAGTTATTTCAAAGGAGGAAAATGGGGTAACACCTAGATTTTACATCCGCTGCTTGGCTGAACTGCAGGATTTTATCAATGAAATGTGGGAGGACCGCGAGTCGAGGAAGAATCTTTCGAAAAATAATTCCAAATCTCTTGGTACTTTGCGACAAAAAGTGAGGAAATACATTAAGGACTTTGGCGAGGATTTAACTAGATTCAGACAATCACCAGACGAGGAGTCTGAGGAGGAGGAGGAGCGCCCAGAATCTGAGTCTGAAAGTGAAAAAGAAGAAATTTCAACCCACAAAGCCGTGCAGTTTAAGAAGGACGTTGAGAAACCCGTGAAGGCGCCTAAGGACGAAGATTCAGACGACTCCATCGATTGGGGCTCGGATTCTGAGTCCAGCAATGAGTCATCCGATGATGACAATCAGTACGTTAACTTCCGGGAGCGATTCTTGAAGAGAACTACTGAAAAGGAGGAGAAAGATGAGGACGATAAGAAGGATAAGAAAAAGAAGAAGGAGACCAAGCGTCCAAGGAAGAGGGAGGAGGAGGATGAAGAAGGTGGCTGGGAGACAGTCACAAAGGGTCCAGCTACATCCGCTGAAAAGCCCAAAATGTTTGCAAAGGATGCTGAAATTGATGTCGGTCTGGTTCTCAGCAAATTGACTGAAATTATGGCTGCTAGAGGCAAGAAACGAACGGACAGAAGGCTCCAAATCGATCTCCTTTTCGAACTGATGGCTATTGCAAAAACACACAATTTGGGGAACGCGATTGCGGTCAAGATTCGATTTAGCATTATTTCGGCTATCTTTGATTACAACCCAAAAGTTTCTGAGCCCATGAAACTCGAGTACTGGTCAAAGTTGCTCGATGTTATGCAGGAAATGCTTCAGCTGCTCCTAAATAATACGAATGTAACGATGGCTGAGTTCGTGCTGGAGGACCAGGAGGAGTATGGGAGCCCGCCGTACTACATCAGGGGATGCCCTTTGACCGCTGTTGAACGGCTGGATGATGAGTTCACAAAACTGCTGAAGGAGTGCGATCCTCACTCGAATGAATATGTTGAAAGGTAGGGCTCCAGGGAATTTTAAATGCTTTTATTTGATAACGTTTGGTTATTTTTAGGCTCAAAGACGAGGTGACCGTCACTAAGATTATCGAGCAGGTGCTGCTGTACGTTGAGCGCGTTTGCAGCGAGAATGAGATTTGTAGGGCGTATCTGAGGAAGATTGAGCACTTGTACTACAAGTTTGACCCTAATGTGCTCAAAAAGAAGAAGGTAAGCTTGTAATTTTGGGGCCTCGACAGCTCAGTCGGTACAAATTTAATAATTTAGCCGATCAGTGTAGCGAAAACTGCAATTGACCACTCTGTACTACTAAATAATTTGTTTTTATAGGGCGAAGTTCCTCAGGAAACCGTCACGTCCGTGGAAACTATGGATAAACTGTGCAAGTACATCTACGCCAAGGACAACACTGACCGGATTCGAACGCGTGCCATTTTGTCCCACATCTACCACCATGCTCTGCACGACAACTGGTTCCAGGCTCGGGATCTAACGCTCATGTCCCATCTGCAGGAGACGATTCATGTGGCTGATCCCCCGACTCTTATCCTCTACAATCGCATGATGGCAAATCTCGGCCTCTGCGCCTTCCGGCAGGGCAATATCAAAGACGCTCATCACTGTCTGGTCGAATTGATGGTCACCGCCAAGCCAAAGGAGCTCCTGGCGCAGGGTCTTTTGCCGCAGAGGCAACACGAGCGGTCCGTTGAACAGGAGAAGCTTGAGAAACAGCGTCAAATGCCATTCCATATGCACATTAATTTGGAGCTGCTCGAGTGCGTCTATTTAGTTTCGGCTATGCTCCTTGAAATTCCGTACATTGCAGCCCACGAATTCGATGCGAGGAGGAGAATGATCAGGTGAGAGATTTTTAAACTTGGGGTCTTTCGACGAAAGTAAAGTGCCCCTTGAAGCACAGGAGGGTGGTGGAGAGAGTAACGGCCGTCTTGCAGGAAGGGAAGATTATTTGATTTCACGAGAGAGTGGCCTGGGAAAAAAGGGCCATCCTGCGATTGATTTCAAACAGTTTCTATATATTCTATACGTTGTTAAACGGTTATTCCTCAAGGGGGCAATCGCTTTCAAAAGTGAACAAAAATCGATTTTTTTTTTTTTTACATAAAAGTGTTCCTTAACATTATAGAAATCATCTCCCAAAACCGTTTTGAAAAATTAGGATGGTTGATTAGTGGTAATAAACCCAAATAAATTACCTATACACGGTTTTACAAGTAAAAATTATTGTAAGAAAACTTTAAACGCGATTTTCTCAAAACTAATTTTTTAGGGTTCCGTACCCAAAGGGTAAAAACAGGACCCTATTACTAAGACTTCGCTGTCTGTCACCAGGCTGTATCTCAAGAACCGCGATAGCTAGACAGTTGAAATTTTCACAAATTATGTATTTCTGTTGCCGCTATAACAACAAATACTAAAAACAAAATAAAATAAATATTTAAGGGGGGCTCCCATACAACAAACGCGATTTTTTTGCCCTTTTTTGCTCGATGTCAATAATGGCAACAGGTAGGCACTTGAAATATTCACAAAATACTCAGTTGTATTTTTACTTTTATAATAAATAATAATATTAAAATACAATAAATATTTAAGGGGGGCTCCCATACAAAAAACACCATTTTTTGCCTATTTTTGCTCGATATGAAATTTGTGTACCTACTGTTGTTTACCTAGTCAATGGTACGGAACGATTCGTGCGCGAGTCCGACTCGCACTTGGCCGGTATTTTTTATAACTCGTACACACCATATCTCAAGTTCTACTCAATGGAATTAAAAAAAATCAAAGAGCATATGATTGATTGACATAAATACTAGGTCCTAAACCTATAAAAATGTATAAAAGTACCCCTTGTTTTTTTTTTATAGAGATAGTTTTCCGCAAAAACATGGCCGATTTTTTATGTTTTTCGAAAAACAGTGATAAAACAATTTAAAAAAATTAAAAACTTAATTTTTTTAGATTTAGGACCTAGGAAAAAGCGTAAAGAACAGAACCCATTTTGAATTTTTCATTTATCTTTTCCTGGAAGTCCAAAGTGATGCGTACCAGTTAAAATGAGACTTTTGCAAGACACCCTCTGCCGCCGCCAAAACTTAGTAAATATTAAAAAAAAAAAATATTGTTGTATTCTTCAATATTCAAAGAATAGTGCCCAAAACGAATTTTTTAAATAAATATGATAGTTTTTTCAAAAAAAATTCTTGAAAATGTGCTATTTTCTCAGTTATGAAAGCGATTGCCCCCTTAAGTTTATACATAATTTCTGCGGTCTTGATTAAAAAAATAATGAAATAATATCTAAGCGTGTGTTCAGGAATTCAGTTTCTGTAGATTTCTAATTAATTCAGCAACTATCTTTGCGCCTGGACATTTTATTCAGCGCTTTTGTTGGATTTATTTTCTTAAAATATTTAAACGGTGGGCATTCGATACAGCTTTTGATTGGCGGCTTGTTTTTTTTTCCCCAATTCCAGTAAAACATTTTATCAGCAATTGCGTTCATCTGAGAGACAATCACTGGTGGGTCCACCAGAAACTATGAGGGAGCATGTCGTGGCAGCTGCTAAATCGATGAGGTGCGGAAATTGGCAAGCGTGCGCCAACTTTATTGTGAACAAAAAAATGAACACAAAGGTCTGGGACCTGTTCTTCGAGGCGGACAGAATCCGGGAGATGCTAGCTCGATTCATTAAAGAGGAAAGCTTGCGCACGTACCTCTTCACGTACTCGAACGTCTATTCCTCGATCAGTATTCCATCCCTCGCCCAAATGTACGACCTTCCCACCCAGAAGGTCCACTCCCTGATTAGCAAGATGATCATAAACGAGGAGCTGATGGCCAGCTTGGATGATCCCACGGAGACTGTCATGATGCACCGATCGGAGCCCTCGCGGCTGCAGGCGCTGGCAATGCAATTTGCGGACAAGGTGACGAATTTGGTTGATGCGAACGAGCGGATCTTTGAGATGAAGCAGGGCAACTTCTTCCAGCGCGGCAATTTGGTAAGAGTAAGTATTGAAAGATATTGGTGCGGATTTGGCTGACCCACAGAAATGATTTGTTGCAGGGAAATCGCGATCGTGGCTACAATCGTAACCAAAATATGGGACAGTCCGGCAATTGGGGTGGTCAGCGGCGGGATAACCGCAATCAAAGAAATCGCCAACAGCGCAACCCACAAGCACAATCGATTATCGAGGAGGAGTAGAGGGGGTGCCTGGTTTTATTTAATCGGCTTCAGAATATCTCGTCCTGTTAGTCTGCTTTTAATCGCTTTTTGCTGTTTAGATGGAAAATCCTTTAACTAAAAATTGTGCTGTCCCCGGTCTCGGACAATGGACCGATTGTGTGCTCTGTTGGTGCACCGGGGCCGGGGGGTGTAAAGGATTTTTAAATCTTCGTAATTTTTATTGTTTTCTGAATAAACGGAAGGACGAGAATTTAATCTTTTATTGAAAATGTGCACTGGAACTTTAGGAGTTTTGTTAGAAAGCAGGTAAGTGATTGTAATAAATTTTAATAAGGATTTAGTTTTATTTATTGATACAATCATATGATTCGAAATCGAAATGTTATGGGACGTAAAAAACAAAATTTTTTTTACATTCACTGTAAAAAATAATATGGGTATTCTGCCGTGCCAAGGAAAAAAGTGGTTTACTCAAATCGAAGTGATTTCGAGATAAATGCAAAAGAGTTTGGAGTTAAAAAAATCGTAGTTTAAAACATTCTTTTTTTATGAAAATTAATATGTTCATTAATAATAATGATATTCATTATCTGAATATTAAAAAAAAATTAAATTATTTTATTAAAATCTATGCAAAAAGGCACATAAGGTTTTTTTGCCATTCCAAATACAAATCCAAAAGACCCCTAAAGTGCCTTAGTAGCTATGAATTTGTAATGAACATAGAGAAAGTCGTGCTTTACAAATCAAGAAAAGTGTTAACAACCAATGGAGCGCACGGCAGTTTTAACTTCATATCAAAAAATGTACTTAAGGCTTTTTAGTTTTGTTTTCAAGCGCTCCAGGGATGCCGCATACAAAACAAGAAAACCTTTAAGTACTTAACGCTTTTCTGTTTTGTATGCTTCTGAATTATGCGGGATATTTAAAGTCAAAAAACACGTAAAGGCCTTTAAAAGTCTTTTGTTTTTGTATTCGAACCTCGAATCGCTTCTCTTTTCAATTTTTCGAGTCACTTAGCATATTTTTTGATCTACATCAGATTTCTTAATCATTTTTATTCAAATAAATATTGTTATAAAACAAAATTGAATTCGTGATAACAATTTTATTGAAGATAAATTAAATAGAGGATTTCCGGACGAATCGAATGATACCAAAAACTCAATTTTGAACAATTTAGCGCTTAACCACTTTTTTCCTTGGCACGGCAGCATAAAAACAACTATAAAAATTTAAAATTTTGCGATGCAATACCACGCAACAAGGCGTGATTACCCTTAATATTTACGAAATAATAAAAGAATAGTTCAGCTATAAAGTTTATTTGGCCTTTCAAAAATTAAATTGTGCAAAATATAAACAGTTTGTGATTAAAAAGGACCGATAGCTAAAATCTTGTCTTCCTGCACGTCTCCCCGATGCATTCGGTCAAGTTTTGCAGGGCGATGCTGTACATGGCTCGTTCTGAGGGCAGCATTTCGTAGCCCAAATTCTCGATTTGATCTGGGTCTTCATGAAGGTCGTACGCTTCGACAAAATTCTTAGAAAATATAAAATTAATTATATCTGACCCCAGCAGGTTTTAAATAAATTGTGGGACTCACCTCTTCGTCTTTAAACTCGCAGTAGATTTTGTTTGTGCGATAGGCAAAGTGCCTCACGCATGCGTAGGTATTGTTCCAGGAGTCCTGGCAGTGGCAATCTGCATCCAGAGTGCACTGGGCCAGGTTATCGGACTGCTTCCAAGGGCAGTCGGGGTTGTAGGTGGCCCCATTGCCCTCCCCCCAGTGCTCGATCAGAATTTGTCGATGGAAGTTTTTGTCTATTTCCATGGACACATGATTTCCGCTGATGTACGGGTTAAAAGAGACTCCGTCAAGGTTGTCGGGCAGGGCGATGCCCGCCCATTCGAGGAACGTTGGGAAGAGGTCAATAAGGGCCACAGGGACGTCGGAAACCGCTTTAAAAGGCAGGTTCGGTCCTCGCACCAGCATCGGGACGCGGATATCTGTTTCATAGGGCTGCCGTTTATCGAAGGGCTGGGCAAACTGGCCGATGTGGTACCCATTGTCGGAGGTGTAGACCACGTAAGTGTTGTCCAGCTCCCCGTTTTCTTCGAGCTGCTTCACAACGCCCTGCACAAGCTCGTCAACGGCTAGAAGGGACTGCCACCGTTTCCGGTAGTAGGAGTCGATGGTAACCAGCAGGGACTCTGGGAGGCTCTTTCCAGTCTGCACGAGCCAGTGCTTCTCTGTGAATAATAATCGTAAATTAAAAAAAGACGGACAAGTGCGAGTAGAACTCACGCCTTGAGGGTTCCGTATCGTTATAATTTATAATTATCTATTAAATTTGAATTATAAAACAAGCCACGCCCCGCGCGAATTATAATTATTATTTACTTAGGCACCTATTACAGATTTATTATTAGAAAATAATGGTTCACGGTTTATGCATAAGGTTTATGTTTATGAAATTAAATGTTTTTTTTTTTTTTATATTTGAGTTGATTGAATGAAAGGTAAATTGGGGTTTACGATTTATGACGTATTAAAAAAAAACTACTTACTAGATCTCGTTCAAACCAATTTTCGGTGGAAGTTTGCATGGTAATGTACATCATATATTTTTTTTAGTTTTATCATTCTCTTATTTTAGAAGTTACAGGGGGGGGGACACACATTTTACCACTTTGGAAGTGTCTCTCGCGCAAACTATTCAGTTTAGAAAAAAATGATATTAGAAACCTCAATATCATTTTTGAAGACCTATCCATAGATACCCCACACGTAAGGGTTTGATGAAAAAAAAATTTTTGAGTTTCAGTTCTAAGTATGGGGAACCCCCAAAATTTATTGTTTTTTTTCTATTTTTGTGTGAAAATCTTAATGCGGTTCACAGAATACATCTACTTACCAAGTTTCAACAGTATAGTTCTTATAGTTTCGGAAAAAAGTGGCTGTGACATACGGACCGACAGACAGACAGACGAATCCATAAGGGTTCCGTTTTTTGCCATTTGGTTACGGAACCCTAAAAAGGTTTAAAGGACTTCTTAAATTTACCGAGAATTCCTGAGATGTGGTTGAAGCTGCGAGTCCGCAGCGCCTTAACACCTTCGAACGAGGCGTTGTGCCGGTCAGCAGGCGTGTAGGGCGCGTGGGGGGCTGGGGGTGTGATCATAGCGAAGAAGGGTTGCTTTGTATCTCTCCTGCGGAGGAAGGAAAGGGCTTTCTCCGCTAGAACGTCTGTTAAATATTTTTGCCCGTACGAGACAAGCTCCCCATTTTCAGTCATGGTGTAGTTGTAGTATCGCGAATTTCCGTGGAGCCCAAAAAATTGGTTCCAGCCGGGTGGGACTGTTTTAGTTTTGTACTGAAAGTGAAGGGTTAAAATCGGCTTAAGGCGATTTTTGTGGGAGGGGCTCACCAAGTTGAGGTACTTTCCTGCAAAGAAAGTCTCATACCCGTTTTCCTGCAGGACAACTGGCAGTGCCTTCGGCTCCACATTTTCCTGCCAGAAGTCCCCGTAGCAGCCCCCATTCGCTGAATTGTTCGTTGTGGCGTGATTGTGGGCATACATTCCGCTCAGGATTGAAGCCCTTGAAGGGCAGCAAATTGGAGAGCTAGTGAACTGAAATAATGCTTGTTTTAAAGGTGGTTTTAGGGGGTAATTATAAATATTTTACCGCATTTAAAAAAGTCACCCCTTTGAGACCAAGGAGGCTTTGAGTTGCAGTCATGGGTACCTAGAAACAAACAAATGCGGAAAAAATCGTTTTTAAAGGGTAAAAAAAGTCAGTTACAAGTCCCTTTAAGGTAACATCCTGGTCGTCTGCTACTATTAGAACGATATTTGGCTTTTTTCCACCCTCTGATTGCCCCAGAGTAGCCCCAAACAGCACGAAAAGGCACCACACCGCTGAGTACATTTTTATTCGATTACTTATCACTTAAAACACACTTGTCTGGTTTACTTAATTTTTATTGATTTTATTTCAGTTTAACGCTACCAAATAAAAATAATTTCTTTAAATTTACACAAAAAGCGCTCTCCCGAGTTCACGGTCACGCCAGCTCCTCTTTTAGTGTGCTGCCGCGGCCGCGGGCATTATCTCCATTCCGACGCATTCCTGAGCGACTCGAACCCCCAGCAAGAAGAGCGCAAAGCTTTTAACTATTGACCTGCAAAAGATTATGCGAGAAAAACGCGTTTTTAAACTGCGCCGAGATAATCACAAAAATGACTAATCCTAATTTTTAGGTTATGTTTCATGCGGTGATGAGCCGCGGATGGGTTTTTTTAGAATTTGAATGGATTCTTACCATTGATACTCGTTGTGATAAACACTCTTCAAAAACATTAACGGACTTGCTCCTTTTTGCGTCATTGTGATGGAAAAAACTTGGAAATTTTTCGGCAATTTGTGAAATCCTGTTAGACCGATCGGTTCCGAAAAATTTATATGTCAAAATCGTGAGTGAGTTTACATTTTTTATGTTGGCAAGCTTCGGCGGGTTTACATGTTGAAATTTAATCAAAAGGAACAAAATGTTTTCGAAATAAATTTATTACCAAAATAAAATTAAATAGCAATTTTATCTCACAGCACCCAATTTAGCGGCTTTTTCTTTAATAGCCTTCTCCAAGCTTTTAAGATATTTCATCTCCACCAGCACACTTTTCGCCTTTTCCTTGTTTCCCTGATTGAAAACTTCGCTCAGCTTCAAACTTTTCTCGTCCATTTCAGTCTGAACCTTTTTCAGGAGCTCCAAAATATTGTCCTTGCCCGCCTCCTCGACCTCCTCATTCCGCTCCATTACCTCGATCAGGAATTCTTTGTCCAGCGCGCTGTTGTCCTGCGGCAAACGAATTCCGTGCGCACTTAAAATGTACTCGCCCCGCTCAATTGGGGCTAAAAGTGTCTTGTACGCTTTATTTATGAGGGAGCTCCACTCCAGCGAATTCCGCTGCTCTTTATCACTTCTGCAAGAATTACAAATCTTATAAATTAATCTTTTTATATTTTTCGCACCTAAACTTACTTGCTGCTGAATTTGTCGGGGTGTATTTTGCTCTGCAACTGTCGAAATTTTTTCGTTAAATCGTCAGATTTCAGAGAAAACTTATTTTCTATTGAGAGTAACTTAAAATAGTCCTAAAAACAGAATAAAATTAGTTTAAAAGCGTCGAATAAACTGCTAGGAAAAAATTAATTACAAATTGTTTCGGGGCATCCTGCAAACTTCCACAAGCTGGACAGAAGAAAATGTCCTGCCGTTCGGTTTTATCACTGCAATTCCAGCAAGGCTGCGTCCTAGCGGAGCAGAAACATCTTTTTAAGCTGTTTACTGCAGTCGCGGGCAGGCTGCGGCTGAAAAGCGGCGGCGATTTCCGGTGCTGGGAAAATGTTTCCTGGCGTAAGAGACGAAGCGTTTGGATTGTCACGCACTGAAAATTTCGTCTCATGATGGGGTTTTTGTGATTAAATCACTTCTTAGCTATAAACTGCTTTTACTGCACTGAATTTTCGTTATTTTAGGATTTTAAATCCTTAAACAATATTTCGTAACGATATGCGCCGGTCAGTCGACGAATTGACAGGAATCAGCTGATTAGGCCCGTGACTGCTTTAATTACTTTCCAGACAGATGGCACTGCAGTTGTTTTGAATGGAAATATCCCAAAGCCGCCAAATCTGAAGGAAATTTTTAAAATTACTGAGTGGTGCCATTGAGGTCCTGTGGCTGCAGAAGTGCGCAGTTTGCAATTTTGCTTTTTTCAGTGGTTTTGATGATTAAATAACTACCAAATAAATGTGTTATGTTGAGATAAAAGTTAAAATGATGCTTCAGTAAAGACGACAACTACTTTGAACCGTTGGATAAGGCATAAAATGATTTTCTAGGTAAGCGGGAATATTCTGAAAAATTTCCAGTTTACCCCTGGTTTATTAGTAAAATTAAGTGTTTTACGATTTAAAATCCAATAAATTAAGAACGTAGGACACCATCTGCTCCGATTTTAGCTTGAGACCAAGCGAAATGTTCGAGCAGATTGCGTTTCAAATTTTGCAGACGAGGGCAATTCAGCGACTCCATTTTGTGAACTTAATTGCGACGTAGTTTAAGAACAATTAATTTTTTATTTTTCATACTTAGTTATTTTGCTAAAACGTGTTATTTTAACACATTCACTGCCAATCACGAGTATATTCGTAATTTGCAATACCTGCATATCTGGGTGAAAATGCTATGCTCTCGGCAGCGAATGGGCTAAGGAATAAACCGCAGTCGGGTCGGATCAAAAATCGCATATTACATCAAATGTTTACAAAACGGTGGGTCCTAAAAAACTTAAGCAATTCAACATTAAACTTTAGTTTTCATTAACCATTTAACAATTTACCCTGAGTGTCGCTTGCCCTATTTACGTCCTAATTATCCCGAGCGTCTCTCGGGCACATACCATACCCAGAAAACTTGTTAAAATTTAATAGAATTGTCGTTTTAATGTACATACCTATTTTTTAATATTATTAATATCTTTCAAAATTTAACAACAAAAATGCAATTTTGTGTCAATGGGCTCGTAAATGGTTAAATAAAAACGAAAACGGAAAGCATTGACTGTTTTAGATCCAATTTAGGATTTATGGAATCAGCATTCTTAAAGGCATGTGTTAAAACACACTGAATAAAGGATAGTAGTCATTAATTAAAAGGAAGTACTATAAGAAATGATAGTTATAATAGTAACGATAATTTTTCCTTTTTCCTCTCTTTTCTATTAAAAGGGTAGACGAAATCACAGCAGCTTTAACGTTTGTAAGCCTATTCCTAATTGATTTTGGAGTTTATTCAGTATCAGTATTTAAAATCGAAAGATTTTTGATGTTTATGAAAACTTTTCCTGTTTCACGATTCATTAAGAAGTTGCTATTATTTCCGTTGAAGACCCTTCCTAAATAAATAAATAAATTTTCGATCTTCGAATGTTACATTTGCTTGTAACGGCTTCGTGCTTCTGGCCTTAATTTCTTCCAATTGCAATTGGTGACTTCCTCAGAGTATGCCCAGTCGATTTGGACTATGATTTTCTAAAATAGTATATTAATGTATGCTTTTACCACTGTCTTTTGAGTTTGATCGGTCCTCGTTAAAGAATTTTCCTCATTTTTCACCAGTATCGAGGGAAAAATCCTTTACAAAATTTCTTTAAAAATTGCAACTTTCACAACTATGTCCTTTAAGTTAAAAATTTTGATTTACCTAGAAATTAGGCCAACAGCCAAACACATAAAAGGGTACATGAAAATCATATTCTGGAATTCAATTGATCTGTTTTCTTAGTAATCATGAAAAAGGCACAGGATATGTTTCCTTTTGGAATAAAAAGGGGACAAAATGGAAAAAAAAAACTATAGCAAGCTTCTGGAAAATTTCAGACTAAAAAAGTACATACTAAAATAATTATTATATTTGTGTTGAATGAAAAAGACCGAAATTCGAGTGGTGTTTAATTTAAAAAAGGGTTTCGATAGAAAAAGCGCTTTTGTTCGATTTCCAGTAAAATTATACCCGAGCTTCTGGTTAAATTTTCTCTATAAAAGAAATATTTTTCATCGCTAATTAAAATAAATTCCTGAAATTAATTTGTAGTTGAAAAAAAGAGTACCGGAATTATATAACTGACTCAGCCCGCATGATTTACGACATGAAAAAGTATTGAAGCTATTCCACCTCCGATGATATGTAAATGCGTGATTTATAGAGGCCAGCTTATTTACTTTCATCGAAAAAATAACTCACTCGAACAAAGTGATGGAGACGGAGTGCAGTAAGCACCTTCAGTTTTACAGCGGAGATAATCTTTGGATTTTTGTAACCCATTTTTGGCCGAGGGCGATAATTATTTTTAAATTGCGAAGAAGGTGATGTCGTTGTTTCCACCCAGCCCATTGCGATTGAGCGCCCTCCCCTCCCCTCGCCGAGGCCGGAGCAGTCGCACACCTATAAATTGCTGCAGTGGCTATTAAATTGAATTTATAGCCGCAATAAATCGGCAACTGTATATTACTGTCAATATTTCTGAATTATTCTCGAGAGGTAATAGGCACCTAAAAATCATTAGTTTGCTACCCAGGCGAAATGTCGGCGAATTTATGGACCCTTTAAAGTGGCTAATCGTCGTAGACGCGCGACTCCGATAGGTAAAACGAATTTTTGGGGCCCCACCAGGCGAGACTGGCGGGGTAGCAACAAGCAAAGGTTCCCTAAATTTACTTTGTTTAATGGGTCTGGGTTTAGCGACTTTACAACATCATTTTATGGATGTTTTCTGGTATACATTAAACGAGTACGTTGAAGTATCAAAAAAGTAAATAAGTAAGTCGAGTTGCGAAAGTTATTTGTTTTTTCATATACTTGAGTTTGTTCTTGCATAAAGTGGTAAATGAGATTCAGGATTTCTAAATTTAGAATTCCCAGTTTAGTCTAGGAGCCAGGTATTTTTAACCTGCATAAATCTGAGCACTCAGTTTTGTGAGATTCAGGATCGAAAAGGCCCAAAAATCTCCATATATACACATATTTGTGCAAAATTTTTCTGAAATTTGGATTTTAGTTCATCCACGTTGAAATCTCTGAAAAATCATCCAATCTTGATAAAATTGACAATTTAGTGATAATGTTTGGTACAAAGAGTACCTACATATGCAGTTAAAAAAATCAACTAATAAACTGTTCAAAGTAAGCTAATTTTTTTTGAGATCAAAATTTTGATTGAAAATTATATTTTCTTTTTATTTAAATACTATTTAAAAAAAAAATAAAATTCTTTCTTCTCTAAGTAAAGTTAATTTTTTTATTTTTATTTTCGAATTTATCTAAGGAACATGCACAGAAATCAAAACAAATATAAAAAAATAGCAATTATATTCCATTTAAAATTATTTTTTGTAACACATTTATAAAATATACGACTCAACTTCGTATTCCTGGAGCAAGTATGGAAATTGTCAGTTTATCTTTATAAACCACAAGGATTTCAGATGTGCAGAGGTAGAGTAAACCGGAGTAAGTAAACCGGAAGTAAGAAAATGTTGCAGTAACTTCGCAAGAGTGAACATAAAATACAAAATCATAGATCACACTTCTGTCCTAAAACAGAGTGCTAACGAGTTTTACGCTATTCTAAACTTAAAAGGCCCCAGACTGCGGTAGCAAATGTACAAGAAGACGTAATTGGAGGCACCTCCTACAATACATCAGGGGGTACAAAACCAGCCCCGGAGCTCCTTCGGGTTGCCTGCAGTAAGTAACAACGCCCCAAGTAATTGCAAAAAGCATCTTCGAGCTCAACGTGGAGTATCCCAGAAGTTGTTCTCTAATCAAACTTCTTTGAGATGCGGTTACCTCTTGGTAAAATGATTCTCAGCCTGCCGAGGTGCCTCCGGGGCTGATTTGGTAATGTTTCCGAAAACTTCACTTTTTGGATACGTGTACCTTGGATGTTCGGATCTCGTTGGTGGCGACAACGTGCAGGGGATGTGGGAACAATACACCGATGAATTTCACAGAGGAAAGTTGTTTCCTACTGTTTTGCAGTTGAACTGCACACTTTCTCGGCTGTTCGTTGCCTTAAAATGGGCCACTCGTCTACAATGCCCTCAACCTAGGTAACAAGCAGAATTACCGATCGCAGGAGTTCACCGGCGAGGCGTCCCAAGTCGAAAACGTGGTACCAAAATTATAGTGCACAACAATGCACAGGTTAAGGCAAAGTTCTCGCCGGGAGGAAACTTATTCAACTGTTGCCCTGGCTGCGTAGATAATCATTCCCTGAATGGGGCTTCCTAGTCCCTGATTTAGTCTACGCTGCAGTGCAGCTCGAAGGTGCAATAACTTGGGCTTGGGAGAGCAACAAATTAACACCTCCGACTTTGGCTGAGATCTGCACAAGAAAGTCGCTTGAAGCTGAGCTAAATTTTGTTAATTACCCCAGCGGTACATGTGAAAATTATTGGTAGATGGGAATTTCTCCACTATTATCAAATAATAGGTTATGTCTTTGGGATAATTTGCGAAAAAAAAATTTAAAAGTTAATCTAAGATTTTAAAAAACTTCTAAAAGCAACGTTTTTATAAATATATTAAAAAGAATAAAAGAGTACCTATCATTTGATATACATATTTATTAAGGGGGTCGTGAAGAATATAATTATTCTCCATTTTGTGATGTCTACCATTTTGTGGCGTCCGCCATTTTGAAGCTATTTTAAGTAGTCAAAATATTCTTAAAATATTCGTGAAGAAATAATTCACTTAAGTGAATATTTGAGTCCTTATCTATAATTAAAAATCGATACAAATTGGTCACACTCAGTAATGTTTTTAATTTCACTTTCTTTTTTGAAAACATTATTGATTGATTGATTGAATAATCTTTAGAAAAAATTCTATAGGAAAAAACTAAACCTTTTATCTAGTTTGTTCGTAAAACTTCACAACTACGTCATTCTTCAAGACAAAATGTTGTGGAACAGAAGTTATCCATTCGTCCAAGTGGTTATTGATTTTGGCAGCAATTTTGTAATTTTGAAATGGTTTAACAATCTGCTGTGTTGTGTGCCTCGTTGGGCGAGCAAATTTATTAATTGTATCCTTCAACGTATTATTTCACAGTGTGAATTCTCTGTGAGTTGTTATTTTTGCGAATTTATTTAGTTTTGCTGAAATTAAAAAAAATTGCTGCGCTTTATCGTTGTGGTTCAGGTTGATACATTTTTTAAAATAGCGTGCAGTGAGGCCGCATAGCAGCACCGCATGCCACACACATGACACAATTGATAAAAACGTGAACGTGAAATTAATTTAAAAAAATTCTTGTTTACAAATATAATATGTATTTAAAAAGTTTTCGGTATTGAAAGGGTTTTATTTAAATATTTTGTATGCATTGCTCTGTGAACCTGTGCATTGCCAATATTTTACAGCGGGACATTGGGCAGGTGCTCCTATGAGTCTACAGAAAATTATTTGCCTGTTTTACGCGTCAATCTGCTTATCCAAATAAAAATATTATGAGTATTATTTAGTTAGAGCAAATTAGATTCTCGGTGGATATTTTAAACTTGACTTTAAAACAATTCAGCTTCAATTTTGTAAATTGCCTTTTAATTGAATGATATTGTAAATATGGGGCCAAATAATAAAATGTAAATATGTTAGATATGTAGGTATGTATATAAAAATAAATCTCTTTTGATGATTTCTGTATCTGAGTTGGGGTAAACTAATAACTTCTTTTGTATGTTATAATTCAGGAAAAAACAAATAACTGAAATTTTCTAAGTCAGATAGCATCGCCAATATTACGACTGAACCAGCTGTTTTGTTACAGTGTTCCTCAGGGTTCAATTTCTAGTATAGGTTACAATTTTCTTATATTTAATTCCACTATATTCTGGATGTTCTCTCATAAATAACGTTAACGTTTTTCTACTAAAGATATCTATTAAACGTTTAAAAAATATTTACAGCATATTTTCCACACATAAATCGCCAAAGTACTTCCGCCTTTCGACGTTATAATGCACTTAAAAATTAAAGTGCAATTTCCCGCAAAAGGGGCCAGGCTTCTATTTTCCTTCAATTAAAAGAAAATGAAATAAAAAATTTGTGGATATTACCCCAATTAAAAGGTCCTACAGTAAGGAAACTCGTTTTGTGACTTCCTCATTCAATCTGGAACTACAAAACATTTTAAAAGTGCCCACCCCAGAAGGGAAGAATGAAAAAAATAAATGGGGAAAAAAAACGCGAAAGTAGCATAAATAAGCCCGCCCGGCAGTGGCGCAGAGCGATGCCGCGAAATTTCTCTGGAGAGTATAAAGGCACCTTAAGCGCGAGGTTTACGGGCCACAAATCACTTTTCGCCCAAGAATTGCCCCAATTTATCTTGAGCCTACCCCCGAAAAAGTTTGGAAGCATTATAAAAACGATAATGACAGCAAATCCCTTGCCGCGAAACCCGCACCGTGGTGGAGCACTCCGCCAAGCGGAGCACTCCCGGGTTGATTTAATCCAATGAATATAATTTTTAATGAAATTTTATTGCTACATCATAACCTCTACAAGATAAAGTTTTGGCCCTCCGCTCCCCCCCTAGAATATGAAAAGTCTCGCTTTGTTTCACCGCCCGCCCGGTGCGTTGCGGTTTACCATTTGGGAGGCTACAGGAACCGGGTTCGGGACCGGGACCGGGACGGTGGTTCCCCTTAATTAAGTGTAATCCTGCTGCATGTGAAGCGGCCACCAAACCAAGCCTAACTTGAAAGAAGACGACAATGACGGGCCTGTGCGCGATGTATGGTACCTGCGGGGGAGGGGGCGTAAGTAATCCAAGCAAGTAGCAGTTTAGCGCAAATAAAGAACCCGGCTCCGGCAGCCACCTCCGAGGTATGAATAACTTCTTTGTCGTGTTTACAAAAGCGAAAGAGAAAGTTTTTGGCGAGAAATTAAAAAAGTTGCATCGTAAAGTGGGTTGACGGTTTGGAAGAGCTCCTCCGGGAAGTCACCATCTGCTTGAAGGACTCGCTAATTCGAAAATTGCACCGACCTAACTTCTAGCAGATAGTAGCCCAGCTAATAGAGTCGCGATCCTTGTTAGATTTTACGTAAGACACTGTTTTAGAGAGATCACTACCATGATTCATTTTTTCTATAGTATAAACCAAAGAATTAATAACATTAAGGCTGGTCAGGATAGTCAAGTGGTTTTTTAGACTCAAAAATTCCAAAATTTATTTGGTATTGTAAATATAATAACTATATTAAATTAACCCTTTAACTAGTATACCCGTCATGAGGAAATTATCACTTTTTGTTTAAGGACGAGTATATTCGTCACGTAAAAATTACTTAATTGTGGGAAAAACATATATGTATGTATATCTTTTGTTATCATGAATTTTGGAACATTGAAGACATTGGTTTTTATAAAATATACTAACTCGTGTATTTGCCATTTTTCAATTTTAATTTACTTTAATTTTACACTGAGTGTATTTACTCCACGTTCGACGATTATACTCGTCATTGCTTGTTTTTAATATACCGTAATTCTAATGTTGAAGGGTTAAAAAGGGAAAAAATGATCACATACAAGTCCACATAATAGAAATTTTTTTCAAATGTTGAAATTCTGGGAAACACAATTAAAAATTACTCTTGATTCTAAAGTTATATACCAAGACTATATACTGCATAGTATTAGTATATACAAAAATTAAGGAACTTTATTCAATATTTATGTTTTTTGTTTGGTTGAGTTGGAAAGTAATATTCTATCATGTTAAGTAAAATATGCATTGTTACATTCTAGTTTTAAATTAAAGTTATTTTTTGTTTCATGTTGATTTTTAAATTTAACAGAAGATAGAGAGTCATCGACTAGCAACGAGTTAACCCACATTTTGATTTTCCATTTTTAAAAATGTGGAAACGGCTACAAACAAATTTTTTTTCTTTCAAAGGCTTCACATCCGCCCTGAAGCTGCTGTAGAAAGGATCGTCGGTTTTATTACGTTCGTTTTCTGCTTAAAACTTTCTGTAAAGCGAGGAATCCCCACAAAGATTTGTGTAAGGCACTGAAAAGCGTGAAACAGGTATAATTACGATTTGAGTCTAGGTCTAGTGAGAATAAAATAAATTCGTCAGACCGAAATATAGGGAAATTGGGTCAAGCTCTCTGGCATAAGTCGTCTAGGCGACCGACTTCTATAAATATTATATTAGGGCCCCAGAGACAGAGTGTGGTGTTTCCGGGATTGTCTCTAAAAACGCCCGTTGCGGCGGTTCACAGTCGAGGCTGCACAAAGGTACGCCGTGTTTACCTGACGGCAGACTCAAACCTTGGAAATTGTAGACACCTCGGTCGCTGGGGCTTCACAGTCAAACCGTGGCCCCCGCAAAAAGTCATTTTCCACTAGAACGATGATAACAGGTTAACAATGTTTTATAGCATGCCATGCAACACCTTCATTACTGGCGGGTCCCCCGACCTCATATTTATTTGTTTACTCCTCCGGGAGCGATGGGGACCTGATCTATGGGGTTACACAGTTCACGCGCATCACCCAGGGGGCTAGCGCCCGTTTACGGCTCATGTACCTCCAGCCCGAAAACTCGAAAACGGGTTGCTTTCCCTGGATCTCAGAAAGTTTAAATTCCACGGCAAATACACGCTCTTGTCGAGATTACTTTCTGCACATGACTTTGGGGAAAATTGGACAAATTTTTCACCAAACCACGGCTAGGTAAACCTTTTCCTGTTTTGAATAAGTGCCTGCCACCCACAAAGAGCTCTATAAACTTTCCGAGGACTTAATTGCTTGCACGAATTCTCTGTTTAAACCTCATTTTCTGTAAGGTTTTTTACGTGTGGTATCTTACGCTATAAATGAGGTTGTCTATTTTAAACTAACTTCAAGCTCATAGTTAATTCATTCTCAGTTCTGTTAACTAACATTTAAATTTTTTATTAAACTAGAGTATTATTTATTTATATCTACTTAAAAATTAATAAATGGGGGTTTTTGGAGACGCTTATTTTAAGTATTTTTTCAAAATATATAACGTGCGTTCATTTTATTTTAGAATTAAAATTATAAATTGTACCTATTTTATATGCAAAAAATATAAAAAATTTAGTCTGGAAGAGAAGTTTCTAGCTTTTTGGTTATGTGGGAAAACTACTTTCTTTTATATTTTCTGTAGTCTCTTTCTTAAAGTTTTACTATGTTTTACTTAGCACATGATAGTCACTCTACATATTTGTGTAGTCTGTTTATTTGCTCGTTTTGCACTGATTCTCTTATTTCATAAATATAAAGTCCCCCAAATTGAAAGTTAATCCCTGGCAAAATCTTTTAAGACATTAACCTTTGGACAGGTTGTTGGTCAATCAGACAAAGGTCAAGGCAGCCAAATTCTAACACCGGTCATCAGAGGTAATAAAGCACCACTATGGGAAAATCTGAGTTAATCACTGGACAAAAGCCTGCGTGGCGTTCCTCCCCTCCGGGCTAAATAAGGGTATTAACGAATCCATTAAAATGCCATAAACCAAATGCGAGCGAATATCCCAGAGAGTAAATATTTGTGTTTTTAACAGGAAGCCTCGCCCGGCTCCCGCCCGCCCGGGCAGGCAACTTATTTATTTTCTTATTTCGACCGGTGCCCGGGGCAATGCGTTGCCCGACACTAGGGCTAACTATAGAATGAGGGAACGCATCACGATCCCGTGTAGGCCTCCAAGTTACAATTGATGTTGCGTGTCAAAAAAAATCATTTTCGGGATTCCCTGGTGATCGATCTTAATCTGGCGTGCCACTGCCAGGGTCCATCCCCCAGGAGTTGCTGTTGTATTGCGCGTCTTCTTGAACAACATCCTTCGGGAGTGGGTGGTCGTTTTGATTGTTGTATCCCCCGCAATCCTCGAACCTTCTCATTGTAGTATAAATTCATTTTCTCGTGCTCCTTAGTCCACTATACATATACTATATTATGTATGGTCTTAGATACGTTACATAGTGTGGATTGTGGAATTCGGAGGGAACGTACTTGTGGTGGCCCATCCGGGGTCAACCTGCGATATAAGTGAAATCGATTGTTCCGCAGATAACCAGTCCCCCCGGGGATGAACTAGGGTACTTACATATGTTCGAGGAACGCTATATGAGCCCCATCCCAACCTGGGATTTGTGAATATCTATAATTACCCACTGCAGTCGTAATTGATTCAACGTGGTTGCGATTCAATTAATCTCACGAAACCTGGATGAAAAAACCCGTCCAGTCGTTATGGCAACTGTTTGTCTGGAGCGCACGACCAGACTGCGCCAAAGTGCACTTTCATGTTGTTATACAACACTTTTCGGGTTTTGCGCGAGTCATCCACCGGGATCTCCTCTATATTGAGATGTAGCCCATGGGAACCACAGAGCATGGGATGGGAATACAAGAAAATCTCATAGAAATATAATGAAGAAAACGAGAGATTTAAGCCACCACCGTAAAGAAATTCACATCTCTCAGGATGAAGGAGTAAATCCATGGCATCATCCCACAGGAGATTTCTACTCACCAACAACCAAAACTGGAAAGAAGAAAAATAAGTGAGTGAGTGGGAAACGTGAACAGCTAGGGCAAAATGAGTTTTGCGTGAATTCAAGATGACAGCGACACCTGGGATGTTGTTCCCGTACCAATTGAATATTCCCATTTTGTGGCTTGTTTCCCATTAAATCGCACTCTCGAGGATTCAGGGAATTTGATTCACGAAAAAGAACCTTCCACGCAGCATGCCATGGTATACTTCGGGCTTATATTTGCTGTTGGAGCTGTTCTGAGGTACCCTGGGGAAATGATTGGTTTTCAACCTCTTTCCTAATTTTGTAGAAACGGTTTTGATAAACGACTCCTTTTAAGTGGTCTTTAATAATACGCTCAACATTTATGAAAAGTTTAAGATTGTTAACCTCGCGGAAAGAGCAATGGGAAAATAATTAGAATTTCGTTCATCGCCACCAAGAGAAGTATTAAAGAAGTATTAAACTAAATAAATAGATTATATCTTAATATCCCATCAAGTTAGGTTTTTTTTTTAAATAACTAAGAATTTAATAGTACAAAAAACCTTATTTTTGACCATTTTTGAAAATTGGTATAATAACAATATAAAATATGAAAATATCGAATAAAAGACTAAATATGTTTCTAGATATAAGTATTAACAAAAATTGGCCTGAAATTTTGATTTTCACCTCTTAGCCCTGACATTTTTTTTCATCTTTAAATTTCAACTTTAAATTTCTAATCTCAATTGCCAGCTTTAAGATGAAATCTTCAAGTTGGACACATAATTGAATATGTATTATATAAAAAGAAATTACATTTTTGTTGGAAATATTTTGATTCGAAGTTTGTTGTTGGACAAATAAACATACGAACACGAACATACATTTTTTATACGTTATTTTATCTCTAAAAGTGAAACTCGAATTGATTTTCATCAAAAATTCGAATTCAAAGTTTAGACGATCAAAATATTTTCACCTTACTTCTATTGATGAGATTTAATTCTTACGACATTAAAGCGCAAACTTAAGGTCACACAGGAATTACAAAAAAGAGATTAGTCGATATTTTAAAGAACACGTGTAAAAGTCTGAATTGATGAAGGTTCTCTTCTAATTAAATAAAAAATCGCTCAAAGGGCGGGTTTGTTTTTATCATGACGGCATGTACCAGGAAGTAGACGTTTTTATAGCACCAATTCGGATATTTGGAATTTGTATCAAGGAGCACTTCTTGTAAATCGAATTATTTTACACATGCCCTCCAGAAGAGGGATTTAAGTGTCTCGTAAAAAGAAAAGGGAGCTCCCTCCTGGTGGTATTATATAAACCCCTCATAAACACTGGAGGGGTGGACCCATATCTGAAAGGGGCATAACTCTGCCACATGTTAGAAAATAATTGCACATATTCTGAGCATGTATGTTAAATTCGGGATAAATTGTTTTAACTGCTGTAAATTGTTAGGATTAAGGAGAAGGAGCTTTTCATTCATTTTAGTACAAGAATACTGAGGGTAGAATCTTTAGAAGTCGAAATGTATGTAATTTTCGTTTATAAAGTGTTGTGGGTAACAAAACTTTGCAATATGTTAAGAATTAGAAAATGTCGGGTAGGCCTTACATTAGAAGAAATTTGCATCATTGCTATTCTTAGGCCAACTGCATACATTCTATGGGTTTTGAGAATCGCTGATTTTATGGGTCTGCTATTTCAATGAAATTTAAATATATCGAATTTAAAGGTGTTGTATATTTAAGAAATAACGCATACAATTTTTAGTTATCAGAGGATGAGTTAGTATGAAAATTTTGGAAATTATTCTCAATTTATTTAAAATCTAGATTTGTAAAAAAGTTTGGGTTTAATAATTCAGTTTTAGAATATGTTCTCGATTAACTAAAAAACCTGCAAGCTAAATGAGTATCCATCAATAATTGACGTGAGTATAATGGACAAATTGAAATGTCTTAATAAATGAATAACACCGGTATACAAAAGAATTTGTTTCTTGAGTTTCGGTTTATTTCATAATTTTTTTATTTGTCATTATCAAAAATAAATGAAAAAATACCCACATCCTCCATAAAGTTCGCTTTTGTATTGTTGATACAGATTTTGAAGACCGTATTTTTAACCATTTTTGAATAATCATTAAAAAATAAAGGTTCATCATATAAGTTTGTAATTTTGCTTAAATTAAAGCCTAAGTCCTAAACATAGGGATATCAAATGCCATTTATCTCAATAGTCCTTTTTAAACATTTTGGCGAGAAAGTTTTTCTTGAGTGTGCGCTTATATGATATGAATTAATCGGTTTATATGGAAAAACTCATGGATTATTTCGAAATGTTGTGTTTTGAATTTTTATCTTAATAACTTAAGATTTCATTTGAACAACACTACATTTAAGCTCCTGCCTCAATCCGTTATTTTGTAATGATTTATCATAAATATTCAAAATATGGTCTTTTATACATTTTAACCTTATTTTTCTCTAAAATGGGAGCTGATTGATCATTTTCATTTATGAATTCGTCATCTATGGAAAAAATCATATTTTGCCAATTCTTTGAAAAGAAATTTGGTGTTGATAATTGTTATATATGTATATATTGTATGTATTTTTTTTTTTTTTTTTTATATTACAAGACCTTTTAAAAGTGGCATCAGGTAGAAGGCAGCGAAGACTATACCTGATCTCAGGACATACTGACTAATTGAAAAATCAAGTTAAGACGGAAGTGATTAAGTCACTTTTCTGGCAAACAGGCAACCGTAAATCATACCGTCAAGTGAGTGACACCACACCCACAGGAGTTTCCGTTTATCCCATTTTACCACATCAGCTTAGCTCCTTGGGTGGATAAAGTGAGGCTATAGAAATTCCCGTCGCCGGCGCGCGCTCCTCCCGCATTTCAGAATTTTGGACGGGCGGGTCGCCCATCGTGAGGATGGATGCTGCAGTAAACGGTGGACCCGAATTGCGATGCAAAAGCACTTGTCCCGGAGCTCAGTGCTGCCACTTGTATTAATTACGCTCTTAACATTATCCGCAAAAATAGCCCACCCGGAAAGCTTTCAGGGGGTAAAGAGCGTGTTCGACTCGCGCCCGGCAAAAACTCCACTGCGCCGAGCGTCACATCGTTAAACCCATAAATCTTCGCTTTTAGAGTGGCAAATTCCAGGAGTTATGCTTATGTGTGCGGCGGACCAGCTACGGGAGCGCTTACATGCATATGCACTTTGGCGGTGAAACGGTTTTTCTGCCATCCGCAGCCCGGTGCATCGTTCCCGCCCACTCGACCCACCCAACCCACCTAACCCACTCCGCCGCGAGGACAAAATGCATCTATTGTTGCGCACCACTCTATGCCATGTATCATAACGCGAGCCGGGACTCGTTGGGGGTTGGCTTAAAGACCAACTCCAGCTGGGGTATGGCTGGTGCCGGGTTCCTACTCCGGGCTGCGGGCGAACTGCTGAAAGTTTGTAATTAAACCGAGCGTTGTTCCTCAGCACCAAATCACACTACAACCGTGGGAACTCTGAATTATGGAGTAATAAAAGAGGGTTCTTGCAAGGGTAGCACATCTCTGCAATGCACGTGCTCCTTTCTTCCCAGAATCGAGGACCCTCTTTACCCTCCAACCACCGATTTTGTGCTTATGATCTGTTAATTTTGCCGTACAATTCGCCTTCTGGGCAAGGGTTCAGAGAGCCCTTCTTAACTGTCGGGATGAAGGTCTAGCCGTCTAGGAAATAATCGAACACCCATCCGTGGCTACAGATGGTCATTCTGCTTTCAAATGGGTTCTTGTTCAGATTTCTAAAGACATTCCCTATACCTTGCTTCATTTTTAATTAAAATGTGTTTTCAGCGCAACACTATCGGTTAAATCTATTCAACCCAGTTTTGGATGTCACAAAATAGTAGGATTATGGTTTTATTTCTTAGATCAATAAGGATAGGATATTTTGCTGCCTTTTCAGAGTACTCAAATGTATCTAGAGGTTTTGCAGATGTCCGTCTGTTCACAACTTCACTCTGTAATTTTACAAGATTTTGGGAAGACATTTTACACAAAATAATCGAACTTTGAGACTTTGAGTTTTCGCTTCTAAGCTCTGACCAATCAGCTATCGCCGCCAGTTAACGATGCCTTTTAAATTTATTTGTGGTTTAAGGATAATTCAGGCTACACCTACACCGAACCACCTCATTATTGTCATTATTAGTTAAAAGTTGTAACCTTTCTAATAATATAATACATTTTTTTCAATTCAATTTAAATGTTAAACGGATTCAATTCAATTTAAATGTTAAACGTGGCAAGATTATTCATTTGACGTCAAACGAGGACACTATGTAAAAGGCAATTTTTCCATATTTTTAGGGCGTTGCCTTTTCGATATCAGATTTGAAATACGCGACCTCAAAAGCCAATTAATATAATCATTTTCATTCGATTTTTAAATAAAGTACTTGTAAAATAAAATATTACAGTCGAAATAAGCCTAGAATTAAGACTTTTTAAATACATTTTCTTCCTACTGTCCGAAAATGGCTTCAAGAGATACTCAGGCAATATTTTGAGTGAATAGTCCATGATGAAATAAAAAATTCTAAGAGTATTTCAATTTGCGCACGGCCTTTATAAAATTTAATTGATTGACTGAAGCTATTTTTTTTTTCTAAAGTAAAATTTTTCCCACAATTTCTGAAAGAGAAAACATTTGAAATTGCCAGATATTTTATATCAGTTCTATTCAGCAAATAGAGGTCAACAAAAGTCTGCATCTGAAGCTAGAAAAACTTTATTAAAAAGGCTCGCTTTTATATGAATAAAAAGGAACCCGATATTTTCACTAGAATGAAATTGTGCTATCATCATTTCGTATTTTTTTTTTAATACATATACATAGATCTGCTTGCTCCATAAATTTAAATTTTCGGTGAATTGAAAGGGAAAACATTCTAGTTTTTTTATTCTTTTACGAGGAAAGGTAAATAGGTAAACCAGTATTTTTCAGTGCTTTTCATAAGCCTGAAATTTACTTAAGGTCCATGTTGCTTTAACCTGAGAAACAAAGCAAAAAAGCCTCCTGGTTGATGTTCGAGTTCGTCTATTGAATCTATAGTGTTAGCAGATGAGAAAATTCTTTCGATAAACTAATCAGCTTAGGGAATCTTCGGAAAAGAAAAATCCTCGCCTGAATAAGCAAATATATATTTACGATAGAGTCCGGCCGTTCCCAATCATCCACGCCATTCAGGGCCTGATTAAATTAGGTTTAACCGAGAGGGCGGAAAAGTCATCGCCAACAGGTTCACGTTTTTATTTTTGCGGATTGCTTTGGCCATCTTTCACCTTGAAGGTGCCGCTTCGAGACGGCAGAAAATTTGATGAATAAATGCAAAACCACAACCTTTAGACCCTTGGCCTTTGCAATCGGTGGGCGGGCGGTCACAGAAGACAGGGTGAAAATTGGGAACAAATGGGAATATCAAGGCAAATCAATATTTATTTAAACTGAATACAGGCCAGGGACGAGGCTGTGATGAATGGACTAAGGAAGGGATCGAGCCCAGTCTAAATTGCGTGCGGATTGCGTCGTTGTCTGACCTTTCCCTTGTGAGACAGAGAACCTCAGTGGGGATTTTTTGATTGTTTTATAATACCCACAGAACACTCCTTGTAAAACAAAAGATATTTTAGAGAATTTCACTCGTCAACAAGTTGCCTTTACAGAACTAGAATCGTTGTTCTGCTCGTTTGTTCCTGGAAGTGAAAATGGTCGCTGGCCAGCTGGAATTTAGTAATAGCCAAAATATCCTCCTCGAACTGAAATCGTGGGAGGACGTCCAGGAGGACGGACATGGCCACGTGTAGAGTAAAGTACGTAAAATGCCAGCTGTGTGTTTATACGTGCCCACTAAGGGCCATGGCCAATTCAAGATAATATCTGGCTAGTTGCATGGATTTTACATAGTCCGTCCATTCGGGAGGGTGGACAGGGGTTGTACGGGGACGTTTCGGACTAGCCAGCACCAGCAGCAGAAATAAGCCGCAAGCTAGCCTCTATTTTGCGTTACTGCTGGCTAAAATGCAAACTTGCGAAAGGCAAATTCAGATAAATTAACAAAGTGAATCAGTGTTGAGGTGCTTGTTTGCTGGCAGTATAACAGCATTGTCCACCCCCTGGTGGGATTCACTCTGACTCCACCAGTTCAGTTCGGCTCTAAAATAACTTTATCTTAATAAAGGAATAAGACGACCACTTCATATTTAATGTTTCAATGATTGCAGGACGGTCTAGTAATTGCACATGACTGACATGAATAGATTAGGTCATATTCCATCTTTTATATCTGCTCCAAAAGTTTTAACCCTTCGGTCTTGACTTAACTATCTTTAATGCCCTTAGAAAATTAATATTTCAGGATAGTTGTCATTATTGTGTGTGTCATTATTCAATCAGCACAATAAATATAGTCATAATTCTTAATTAGCAGAGATTTTATTTGTACTATTCGATACATTACAATTTATCTGTTAGCTATAAAAATTTTATTATTATTTAATAATTGTTGCGTCAGACGCAGATCATAATTTTCTTTTTTCATTGCTGTATGTTGCTACGTTATCTATAATTTTTCGTTGTCAACATTTAATAGTGCTATATAATAAGAAGAACAATAAAAGTTTGGAGATTTGGAAGACAAATAAACCGGGAGAAGTTGGAAAGGATCAGAAGATACAGAGAAAAAGGTCTGGAAAGCTAAAACAAGACAATTTACAGGACTAGAATTAGATGTAGGAAAGGACGAACAAAAGAATGATAGAATAACCAGGAACCGTAGAAGGAATGACTAAGTTAAGTAGTGATTTTGGATTATTATTATTATGTCATTTCTTTAGATTAGTTTAGTAAATTGTGTTATTAGCGTATATATTGCTTCAACTCACTAGAAATGTCCTTTTATTTTTTCAAACGTTTATTTTGGATGAACGTTTAGGATTAGAGCGTTTGCTTTCAAATACCTGATTATATGTATATTATAAAAACTTTGCTTTATGCCATATTTGGATGATACTAGATATATCTATTCTTTAAATAATATTCATAGCTATGTTACTTTGACAGTATTTCAAATTTCAGCGATTTCGGTATGTATACTATACATATTTTAATATTATAAGTTTTTAATAATAAATTGATATCAGTTCACCGTTTTGGTTAGTGTAATCATAATTACCCTTTAAGAGCAATAAATCTAAAAATCTAATCCTTTATGACATATTCAATTCGGGCTGTTACGCTGCTGTAACAACCCTGCTTTTGTCAAACAAAAGCATATGAATCTATCTTAAGAAATTCTTCAAGAAGCTAATCCGTGTGAGCAAAAATAAAAAGAAAAACATGAAAAATTACGGAAAAAAACTTCCAAACTTTTTCCAAAAAAACAAAACTCCATTTGCAGAAATTTTTGCCCATATCTCACTTGTTACACGCAAAAAGAAGAAATCTGCGAAATCAAGCGGCATAAATTACAGTCGTAAAAGTGATCTTCTGCACACAGAGACGCTCCGTCCTCCGACTGAATCACAGAGCGTCTGGGGGAATCCATCACTTTGAGTCTTCCCGAAAGGTTTTTTCCTCCAGCTGTGTCCAAATATAAAATTGATGACAAATTATTGATGACATGTCCCCGGGCACGAGGGATGAGGAGCATAAACGAAGTTGAGTTAAGAAGTCCGTGAAATTATGGGAATCATCTTTAGTACAAACTGCATCCTAAGGCGTGATTTGCTGGAGGGTCGGACGAAATTTTTAAACCGGAGTTTGAAGAGATGAAATATTTGGGGACATTTTGTGGGTTATTCGGACAATTTTTGAAATGGATTTCGATGATTTCAATTGCTCCAAGGGATTACTTATCTGAATCAATCATGAAGGATCTATTAAAAGTTCTTAATATTAATAGGAAGTCGAAATAAGGTTTTCTCGTTTCATTTAATTAGGGATCAGTGAATTCTGATAATTCCAAAAATATATTGAAAATTTATTATTACTATTATTTACTTTAAAAATATATTCTTTGATAGTAGGGCCTCAAACTTCAGCTTTTTATTTAATTCAGATTTTGATGTATTTATTTATTTATTTATTTACAAGAAAATAATATCTTTATAATGTTTTTAGGTACACTATCTGGATTTGCCGAGCGAAAATTGGAAATTGGAATTCTCTTCGATGTTCAAATATGCAAAAAAGAAGAATATTTAAATTGTTATTATCAAAAGATACATCAAGATCTTTCACCTAGAAAATGATGAAAAAAGTTGTAACTAAGATAGCACTACAACGATATAAACAATTTAGGATATTTTTCAATAAAGGTAAGAGTTTTAATTATATTAAAAAGGAGTCATTTATCTTGAACAAGCCGATTAAAATCACAATTCCAAATAATAGTAACATTTAATAAGTCGGAAAGAAACTAAACCGCGGCATTAATTTTACTTCGTTATATTCATTAACTTTTACGGAAGAAACTACAAATACATAAAATAAAACTGAATAGTAACAAATTAATCTGTACCAAACTTAAAAATATATTTCTGCGAAAGTTTGTGATTAATTAAAAGTGTAATGGTTTTACAGGTTTCAGAGATTTATTTTTTGACCTATTAATATGAAAATGTAATTTTGTAAGTTTTTTTTTACAAGAAACTACTACAAAATCGGAATGAATACATGCAATTGGTTGATTTATTTCCGAAAAGTGTTCATCGCATCAACATTTGTAAGCTAAAGTATAGTTGGAATTATAACTATTATGAAAACATATGATAAAACTGTAAGCTGCTCGCTTGGGATTATAAAACTTTTACAAAATTATTTTACGGATTGTTTTTATAATCGCAATTCAGTAGAATTTCGCATTTTGAAGTATGCAATACATGCTTATTTTTTGGTAAAGTTGCAAATAATTTTTAGCTAAAATCTTTTAAGTAGGTACTTAACAGAGTCTCTGTTACAAGCTCAAATTTTGTTTTAAGTCGTTATACGCTACGAAACATTAAAAATAATGCGCTCATGCACATATAGTCTTGATGAAAAAAAAAAAACATTTTATTTTTACGTTATCCCTAATGTAAGGGTTTGAGATCTCTTAACAAGAGATAACAATCGAGCTCTTGATTTTGTTGACCTTATACTTGGGAAAAAGTTACAAAGGTCATATCTTAACCTTGAAAATGATTGTGGCAATTTTCAAGTTCTCTTTGAAATTTCACTCATTTTTGTACCTACAAACGACTGAATAGAGATTTTACAAACTCGAGGAAGAGAGATCCCAAAAATTCCCTAAGGAAAGCATTTTACTAAAAAAAAAAAAAAAAACTAAATTGTCTTTAAGGCTCTTTGTCCCTTTAACAAAACACTTTCCGGAAACCTGTTGAGGACCAAAACCAATACAATTTCCTTGCAATGGATTTTGTGGGATGAAATGGGTAAATCATAATGTAACCGACGGATTTCTGGAGCGCAACCATTGTGGGGGAGGATGGGGATATTAAGTTCCGGACGATTGGGTAGTCAGCCAGAATTGTTTGGTTGCCACCTACCCGCACGTATAGAAGCCACTCGAGCACCGATTTTCTTCCTAACTTTACACAGCAAGCAATTTCTGCTGCACCTTAGCACCTAAGATATTACAAAGGTTGCTTCCGTGACAAAAGGGGGCTTCGATAAATCTCTTTAGGTGATTCCCTTGTCCAACAACGGGGGCCCCCGTGCGGGTGCAGCAGCAAAATCGACGGAATCAGCAGTATATGATAGCCGCCGCCGTTGAGGTGAACTAGGTGAACTAGGTGAAACAGTTCCGTGCCCCTAATGGGGGTGGGGCACGTGCTACCATTTATCTGTTTCAATATTTTCCGACGTCGAGGAAGGCGAAATGCTTGCACGATTTTATTTCCCCATCAGGTCCGCTCGACACCTGAAATTTTCTCAAGTCGAATTGATGCACTATAGTTCGTTTCGTAACTGCGCTGCTCCTCGGCGTAGTGACCGGAATGATATAAGGTGTCTAGAAATTTTGTATGCATAGAATACCTCCGGACCATCCTATTCGTTATCTGGTGAGCCGGTTGAGCGGGACCTTTCGTCGTGGTCCATGGAACATAGAAAAGATCCAGTATCCAGATCCCGCCGTAGCCGGGGACATGCATCAGGACAGGGAAATGAACATCGGATCGATAAGGGTGTGAAGTGGTGATAGCTGTTGGCATAGCTGCGAAATGATTAAATTTTCCAAACCAGGTAGCAATTGCTGAACAGGTAAATCGTCCAAGTCGTGGGAAAAAAGCAAAAGCGCAAAAGGGAACTGTTTGAAAAGAGTTGGAATTGCAAAGGGTTTAACAAGAGAGCAATCAAGCTTGTAGCCAACTTAAACAAAAAGAGGGATTATCAATTCGAGGCGTATATACATACAGTACATGCATACATATAATTTTCGTAAAGCTTGTGTGTATGGGGATTAAAGCGGTTTCATTGAAATCATTTTTGAGTCGTTAATTTAAAATTATATACCTACCTAAATTGTAAAAATTCAATACGGGGTTCTTTTAAACCCCAGCGCATTTTTTACGGAAACAAAATCCAAATCACAGTATTTTTTAGATTTTATGTTTATAATTTCATGAATATATTACTATACTGAATATTATTATTTTATTATATAACACTTTAAGTTCTTCCGTTTTCACATCATTTGCTATTGATGTTCGAACTATTAGAGATAGTTTTCTAGCTCTTTTCGCATTATATTTAAAATGTTACTTAAAGTTGGTATTCAAACTTCATATTTTTTTCGTGAGACTAGTCATCTTACCTATTTAAAAGCATGATACAACAATGAACGCAATTCAGCTGATACAAACATTTCTTCTAAGACACTTTTGCAGGCAATTCAGTTATAAAAGACAATTAAGTTCGAATTAAATTAATCGTTACAAGCCAGGATTTTTGCGCTGACTTCAAATATCTTATAAAATGTTAACTTGGAATGTTAGTTAAGATTATTTCATCTTTTGAAGGAGGGTTGTGCATACAATATTTCAATATGCATTAGCTGAATTCGTGGCTGAATAAAATTAGACAGTCAACGTGTTTAAAGTACTTTTTTTTTTTAAATTTAAAGGTATAAGTTGAGCTCTTATTAAATTCAGGGATGTTTATTTGAGTAAATAATTGATGCGTATCCCCAGCGGGGATATGAGCCATTATCACTTATGCTGCAGAAATGCAGCGAATTCTGGTCCCAATTAATCAACATCATTTTGATGAAAAGCGAATGTAAAAGTAGCGCAGCGAGTAAAACTCATTTTCACACAAACATTCATTTGCATTTGCCCGAAAGTGGGAATATGTTCTCAACTCTCGACAACGACAAATTTCGTAACCTCTGTGTACCACGGCAGCAGGTATCCGTCGAGGGTTTTCTTACAACCCGCTTGTTCATTGTCTGAAGTCATAAATAAGATTGCACCCGTTCGTGCTCGGTGTAGCCGCAAATTTGTGCCACCCGCCACCCGCCATAAAAACGTCCAACAAATTTTCATTTCGACTCGAATTGGAACACTTTCTCGGGTTCCAGGGGCAGTTCAGTATACAGGGTAGCAGAGAAAAAATTTAAAGGATAGAAAAACAGCTATGAATCGGCGGGTTAAGTCTTATTGAAAATCTAACGCAGTCGGGTACGTGATTTAAGCCGGTAATTCATTGATGCGAATAAACGACGCTGCGGGCTATTAAAACGAAATTCGAAATAGATGGTTGCTGGAAGATTTCATGAACTGGCCAAAGTAAATTGCACTGAAGTTCGTGCATTAGATTCTTTACTTCTTGTATATTTTTGTTCGATTTTCTGCTTTATTTCGGGATTTTTTTGATTCAGAACTATGTAAAAGTCGTTTTCAGAAATATATAAATAGGAATTACTTTTAAAATTATTTCAACTGAGAAAGTAAGTCTTCATCATTATTGATTCTAAAGCTGGATGGCTTTGGCTTTACTCAGAATTTGTTTCCATTTTTCTCCATCTCTGGCTTTTTACATGTCTTCTCTAGTTCGTTCGTTCCTACTTGTATTTTTAGAACTTCCTCTTTT
This sequence comes from Eutolmus rufibarbis, assembly GCA_963920795.1. Lineage (NCBI taxonomy): Eukaryota > Metazoa > Arthropoda > Insecta > Diptera > Asilidae > Eutolmus > Eutolmus rufibarbis. The sequence continues at coordinate 45,184,139 of OY987206.1, forward strand.
GCTTGTTTTGACCCAAACGATTTATGATCACATTGTTTCTTCGTTAAGTTTTTTTCTCGATATGTTGTTGACTCAATATGGTTCCTGGAATAGTTGGTATTAGAGATGATTCCGAGAATTTAATTTTAAAAGGTACTAATAATGAATGAACGGTTCTACAATGAATAATAAAATATGTACTTAATCAGGTATCTAAAAACTGAAAAATTCGAAATAAGGCAACTGGATCTAAGTTAAATTATTTCTTTTTTAAATTAAGTTCCTGTTTAAATTAAATGCTAAAAATATGATTAATTGTAACACAGAAGAGCTTTAGTTATTAAATCAAATTCATCTTAATTATCACCATCATTAATTTAAGAGCACAAATTATTCATTCATTCACTTGTCAGGTGTCGTACTACTTAATTAAGTTTTAATGAAACTTTGCTCTGTCAATGTGAAGATCTTAAATTCGCAATTCGTTTATTTTCAATTTCATGGAGCGTTGGGAGAAATTTGTTTTGAAATTGATATATTTACATGATTCCTCGGAGTTTCTATATTTGAACCAATTTTGTTTTATTTAATTTAACTAAATGACTTACCTGTGCTATATTATTGGAGAATAACAAAAAATGAAATATTTGTTGTTCAAACAAAAGGGTGTAAATGTTCCAAGAAATAATACAAGTAAAATTATTGTTTTGTGAAAATTTCATTTATTTATTCAATAGTTGTCATATAATTAGTTTCGTCACTTTTTTTTTTTGTAGAATAGTTTTGACGCACTTTTTTCTTGACGTAATTGTATTTCCTCTAAAATCGATTACTCAAATATTAAAAAGTTCAAATCAAAGAATTACTGCTCTAGTTTGCATATATTCATATCTCAATATATATTTATATATAAATACATTTACAAAAAACACGAAAGTATAATATTCGTCACATTTTGCGGATTTGCGCGCGTCATTCAGAAATAAACCTGACCTTGACAGAGACTTTTACATACTTTACTTCCTGCGTAAGTTTTGTAACAACAATACATTGACTAAATAAAATTCTGTTTACAATTTTTTTTTTATGTTGATTTTTGTCCTTTGCTTTACATGTGGTTTTTTTTAGTCTAAATTGTATTTAGATGCTTTAGAATCTAGTGAACTAGGTCATCAATGATATAAAACCTCTTCGACTACTTACAAATGCTTTGTTTACACTTTTTACAAAAAACTCCTTAGCTTATAAACACTAAAAAGAGAATTATTTCCTTAGTTAGTAATATTTTTTGTTTTTCTTTTATTCTTTTGTGAAGAACATTTGTTCCTTGTTGAGTGGGTGTGTATTTTTTTTTAAGAGAATAATATCTAATTATGTAATTTTTTGTTTAATTTCCTCCTGTTTGTCTGGGACTGGTATACGTTTTGTGCCGCCTCTGTGTTGAAGTTTAGTTTCAAAAGGTTTGAAGAAGCCGACCTTCAGGTACATAAATCTCACGTCAATGTTCGACCACACCCGCATAAATAGCCCGAAATTTGAGTCTTATGAAAATTCGTCTTGTCAGATGAAAATTAATTAAATCTTTTGGTGATACACAAAGCACCTGCGTTGGAGTCCAGAATGCTCCTTATGTGGGTATCAATGGTAGAGTAATTAAATTATATCGCTACTAGTGCTTGCCTAATGGTACAATGACCCGAGCAGGGTCACACTCCGGGGACCGGGTCCGCTCATAACTGATATATTTAATAGAAGTAAGATATGCTTGCTACGCATAAAAGATACTGGGGGTGGTAGCGATAAAACCTTACTTTGCATTTTAATGCCTGTGGTTAGCCGGGCTACCTTCAATTCATTAAGCCCGGACGAAACTTGACTTGTGGTTCGCTGTATAAATTAGAATTGTTCTTTTGTGCCTAGTTGCTGTCCTAATTTTAGAGTTTGGGGAGCACTAAACAAAGTCCAACAAGTGCGTCAACAACTATTTTCTGCTCCATGAACCCAACAAAGGTGCACTGAGGTTCCTCGACCTTTTGTCATCAGCTGTCCCGAGTGGTTTTGCGCGCTATGAAATTCGAATTTGGTCACAAAACCCTGTTCAGTCATGCAAATATTCGGGGATGTGTTTATTAGCGATTATCCCTCTTCCAAAAACGCATAAATTATTTGAAAATTAACTGAAAGTACATTTGCCCATTCCTGGAATAAATACACCGGAAAATACTCTTTCGGGCGGCACGTCGCGTCGCCCTGTTCTGATTACTTAATTGCCGCGGGTGATTGTATTTTCCATCCGTTCATCCCCTCGTGGTGGATTATCCCCGGCCAATGCACATCACATCTGCTGCTAATACAAATCTATGAATTATGGGTGCGCCGCAGAACACTTCGCTGATGGGCGCGCAATTAACCTTCTTTACATAATGGGTTCGCTAGATCTATATGCAGCCCCGGCCAGCGGAGCTCCATATAATCCTCGGTCAACATCTGCAGATTCCCCAAAAGTCCACCATCATTACAGCATAATCTCGTGGTACCTACGCAATCTGAAACCTGCACGCAATCGATTGGTTCAATACGCGGATGGATTTGTGCAACGCAAAACATTTGACTCTTACCCTGGTGCAATGCCTCTTTGAAAGCGATAGATTTGGTATTGGGCCACTATAGATTTTTGCTTAATTAACTGCAATTTGAATATCCGAGCTTCCGCGCCTCTGCATGACTCTCTGTTTGCCACGCACCGAGGGAGCGGAGATTGAAAGGCATAGTCACTAATTTTACTGGAACAATTTGGAGGATGCAATTAATCGACACTTTGTGGAGTCAACGTATCTACACCTACATACATAGATTATATGCTTCAAATGAAATAATTAAACGCAGCCAACGTTACGAAATAGATTGAGATTTATCTCGGAATAATTTTCGGTTTCAGTTTACCCTGAAAGCTGGCGCAACAAAGTGAAAGCTGATTATAACTTTAGTTAATTATACTCGTCTTTATAGTCTTAAAATTTTAAAGGGTTGCATGAATCTTCGTATTGATTATTATATCTTCCTCAATTTCAGATTCGAATAATACACCGAAACATACATACGTAATTTTAGAATGTTTCTTTTTTTTTTTTTACAAAATTGCACTTTTACCATTTTCGGCGTCGAATTCTAATCTGCAATAAAAACTCAGCATAAGTGAATATCCATAACGAAAAAATTAAATATTTTCAATTTAAACATTTTATCCATCGAGAAAATAATAGCTAAATTGATTTTGGACATTTCGGATTTTCTAGTTTAAGGCCCTCTATAAGTGAAGAAATAGTAGACCTAAGTGAAGAATAGAAGAAATAGAAATATTGAAAGAGCTATTATATTATAATATTATTTATTTTTTTAAATAATTTTGGTTCATTTTCTATCTAGAGATCAAAAAGGCATTCCTTAAGGTTAAATCTGTTTGGTCTGTATTTACACCTAAACATATAAATGTTAGGAAGACTTATTTGCCAGATACGCAACTTTTGCCTTTGAAAAGTTTTCAGATTTAGAATTAAGAAGCTATTAGACACAACAAAAACTTCCTTTTCTCGACATATGGCTACGGTTCAAAGTTCAAATCTTGAGATACGCTTGAATTAATTACTCTAAAGCAGTTAAAGCTTGTTTTGGATAAACTTACTTTAAAGATATCTACGACTCCAAGCCCGGCAGCGTTAACAGCTCGAAAACTTGGCAACTCTTGCATTCATTATTAAAAGATTTGTTAAATAAGGGTTTATAATACCCCCTAATAAAGGATTGCGTCCGCCTAAGTCTAAGAAACTCATGTTAAGTTTTAGGCGTCGCTGGATGATGGTGATGGTCTGGCCGGGACGGAGCAGAGCGGATGGTGTGTGGTCGTTAACACTTCCTGAAATGTAAACAGAAATTAATTTTGTGCCTCAAAGCAGACCGGGTTTTGTTCAATACAAAGTAAGGGATTTTCCGCATTTACCAACGCACCCTTCCTCTGCGGCGTGCTCCGGGGTATGATGGTTTAGGGAAGTCGAAAAGTTTTTCCAAACACACGGGAATTAATGAAATATGGTTTTGTACCTTCGCGTTATGTGAAGGGAAGGTAGATGTACCTTTGTACCCCTGTGCAGAATCCTTTCGTTATTCATATTTGGGAAGTAAATGGGATCCTTCATTTTTGGCTTTTTGTTTCTTTTATTATTTTTTATTTTTTTTTTCTTTATTCGGAAAGTCGTTCTTGGTTTTCTTTTACGCCACAAGGTGTTTCCGAGCCCACCCTCTGCGCAGTTCTTAACTCCTTTTATTTTTCAAGGAAGCGCTGTAACACCTTTAGATGTGATTTTAAAGAAATTCCATTTTTCACAGCTTCCTTGTTTGGCACCTTTAAGATCTTGTTTGTGCTAAAGGGCGTTTACTAAAATGGGATATTTTCTCTCGAACCGAATGAGGACACCGAAAAGGAAATAAAATAAGAAAGTTCATTCAGCTTTACTCGGACGGTTGCAAAAATGTCCGGGAGATTTTGCACGAAACCCGGTGACAAACTAGGGAAAGTTTCTTAAACAGTTTCTTGGCTCGTCACCGGAGTTGTTCTAACAATTCCCGAAAACAAGAAAGTCATTTCTTATTCAATTACCCAGGGGAAAACTCTTCTTCGAATGGGGCGACCATTCATCAATTAATTTACCATCTCTCCCCTCGAAAATAAAATATCAAGTGCGCCTCAATATTTAATTGCTAATAAGGGAAGCTTTGTAAATATTTACTTAGCGCTGAAAGTCATTAAGACGCTTACAAGCGGTCCTCACCTCCTCCAGAGTTATCGTGTATAATTGCTTACAAATATCTCGGGCATCAAGAGCTCCCCAATTTTGGGGTTCAATGTCAATGTATTATTCAAATTGGTTCTTCATCTCAAAGGATTCTCCTTGAGGAAAACAACAGCGGCCGTCGCCGTCTTAGGGAGACACTCCTGAGGTTGTGAGCTCCCCGGTTGCGTAAATAAAAGATAAGGCGTGGGCTGTGGCTCCAAAATTTATTTTGCCTCCCCTATTGTACTCCGAGGAGCTCCATAGTGGGCTACATCAACACCGCAACACCAGCCCTGCAACTTAAGTCTATTTGCTGAATTTCGGGGGATATTTCGACTGTCATGTTTTGATCCCTTTGGTGCCACTTTCCGTGACATTACATCGAAATTCAATTTGATTTCTAACCGACCCCCGGAAGCTGCCTCTCGGTCGCCTCAACTCAAGCGGACCAGCTACAAGGATTGAGGAATTGCCGCAAATGGCCACTACTCGACGTCCCATGGCGAAGTGGTCGGGGAGCTCTAGGAAATTTGCTTCCTGGATGGCTTCGGATCTATTCCTGGAAATATCGTTGGCGGTCACAAATTAGAACGACTGAAACTAATCATTCTTTGTTTACCAGCCAGCGCCCAACTTTTAGCTCTGATTTGTCCTAAATTGTGCTAATCCAAGCAGCACCCACTGTCCTTTGTCCTTGCATCTAAATAGCAATTCTGCCCCTTCAAGAAATACTCCTTTAATTTTTGGCGACAATCTCACGAACTTTAAGTCATAATATGGACTTTTAGAAGACTTTAATAATTTTGTAGTTTTTTTTTCCTTTTTCGTTTTAAATCCTTTGGGCCAAACCTCTCTCGGTTCTGTGATTTGCGACGGAATTAAAAAGGTATCCTTTGATGTAATCGTCCGTTTTACTTGATGTTTTTTGGGCTAAAAAAGGGGCTACTTTACCTTTTCCTGGATGGAGCTCATGAGATTCCAGGCAAGGACCTAATCATGATGATTGCTTCGCCAGAAGGCACGAAACCTTATTTCTTAAAATTTTTAATTTCCCAACTGACCGGTTTCTCGGTTTAAAACATTTATGTTTTTCTGTTTTTTTATAATAATAAAATTATTAAACTCATTACGTAGAAAAGATGGATTGATCTTGAATTAACATTTTCTAAATATTACTTGGTTGATTTATTTTTTAAACCGCAGATAAGCCCATTGAAGCTCAGGTTCATTCATTCGAGCTGGAGAGCTTTGAAATATTTAATTCAAATCTGTCATTGAGGATTGCGTAAAATAACTCAACGGAAAATGTATATGCTAAAATGATTTTAATCTTCAAAATTTGTTAACTCATTTATTAAGAACGATTTTGATGAAACATTTTGAAATAAATTCGAGACTTACATATGTTCAACCTTCAAGAATTTCGTTTGTAATTTCATTCCCTTTGCTTATCGGACTTAATAATGCCAGTAAAGCTAGAATTGAAAAAAATAGCCGGGAAGATTTTGAACTTTTGATAATAATAATTAAGAATAAGATTTTGTCGCTTTTTATTTAAAAGGTGGATTAAACAATATACATATAAGAATCTTGACGAAGACACAATTTACTTGAACATTATAAATATAATACACATTCAGAAATTAAGAAAAATTCCTAACAACAAAAATGAAAATAATTCTATAATATTAATTTATTGCTAAAAATAATTATAAATATAAATAAAATCATGAATTAATAATGCTTATTATTGTTTCTATACAACCTAAATATAAGTTATGTAAAAAAATGTTTCCATAGTATATTATGATCCAATTTGCAGTACCTTTTTGATGTACTTAGTGGGCATTTAGTGTGTAACGAAAAGGTGCAAAGTGTCTTAATTTATGCAGAAACCTATTTTGCCAGCTTGAGAAAGTAGTGAAACTATTAACTTTCTGTAGAAAGAGCGATTAGTGCTATATAATTAACTGCAGCTTCAACATGCCATACTCCTAACTCTACCCGAATTTGAGGGCCATCAACAAAATATCCAATTTACCCTTTTCAGCATCCCTCCTCGCTTTTGCGTAAATCATGGAAGGAAGGTAAACGCTCTGGGGCAAGGAATGAGGAATGTGGAAAATTTCCCTAAGCGGAAAATCGTGAACCCAAAATCCCCTTGCTGCAGACGAAAAGGTACCCTCTTTCCGCCCAAAACTCAAACCCAAGGGGCTTAATATGTTGCTCAGAAAAATTAACCAGCATATCCAACGAGCACGTAAGTCGTTAATTTCTCTTCGTCCTTTTCGTTTTAAGGTTGAAATGAGCTCTTAAAAAATAAAATAAAAATAAAAGGAAATATGCGGAAAGGAACAACACCCGCTCTGCACGCGAAGATTTATATCGCAACTTGTGAAGTTTATTTATTTTTTTTTTTTAAAAACGTGTTAGATGCTACCGAGATGTTACGGATGTTCCGCTGCATCTTTGCAGACTTAGATGAATGTTCATCGTTTCAATATGTTCTGGTAGGGTGCGGTGGTACGCGGAAAATTCTTCTCTGCACTTGAAGAAATTCCAGCAGATGCTGCAGACCCTGCACCATGGTTTGGCGATGATTTTATTTTTCGAATTTTTATTTTTTAATAAAGCACGATTATATTCAAAATTGCGGAAGCAATTTTGAAAGAGCAGAATTTAGCTGGTTTGCAAAATATTAAAAATTCCCAAGTTTTAGTGTTCAAAATTTAGACAAAATGTTCCTCTTCTTCTGTGGAAGCATAGTGACCATTTCAAAATATAATTAAGTTTTTCCATTTGTGGTGGTCATATTAAAACTAAAGGTTTTTAGAAAATTAAGGACTAACTAATTGACATCGTCCCTTTTCTCATTGTTAACAAATACCAAACTTGGAAAGAAAAAGGTATGCTAAAAATTAACTCAATATGCGAAATAATAATACATATAACAATTCATAACATAATTATAAAAAATAAAAGAGAAAGAAAAGGATAAAAAGGATGAAGCTTTATTGAAGCCTATTTTTCCTATTTTCAAAATTGGATAATTTATCACGAATTCTACATTCAAAAATAAATTACTTATTTTCGAAAAATTAGTTAATTCCCTAATTTGTTATGAACGTATACTGATTCAATTTACACGTAATATTTTCCCGGAAAGAGAAATTTTTTAAAGCGAATTTTCAGCGGTTTTTTGTGAAATATTGGAGTCATGTGTGACCTTATCGCGAAATTACTTCGAGGGCAAAATATTTGCCACAGGCGTGTCACCTATCACTTAGAAAATAATACAATCCCCGGAAGGCAGTCGTAAAACAACAAGTTTTTCCAGCGTAATTTATAATTTTTGGTCTCTCCCCCACGCAGAGTTCTTATTTAATAATCCCATAACATATTGGGCCGAAACCGTGCCCCGTGCCGTCTTAGGCGACGTGACTGTTAAGGCATTCGGGTGACGACGTAAGGGATTTTTCCACGAAAACGCTTGAGAATTTCGCCGAAAAAAAAATAGGATAAATCGAATAACGTTCGCACCTTTGGCCCCATAATGTCACAAGTTTACCTTCCCACTACGAAGGTACCCCACTAGCCCACATGTACCTTCGATGTCCCACGCAGTCGAGTGGTGGTTCCGCGGTGCAGGAACACCGCCCCCGCATCGCCCGCTCAGGGCGTGCCAAGGTGGAAATTTCTTAAATCTCATTTTCAAGGTATGACACTTTTCAATATCCCACCCATGCGAGATAAATGACTTTCGATTCATATCGGATTCATTCATTTTGCACGTCGCTGAAATAAAGCGCAAAAATTGGAACGGCCCTGGCGTGCTGGGATGACGGGCGGGCGACAGGTCGGGGACGACGCGGCGCGGCTTACATAATTCAAAGGGCCCACCCCCGTCAAGGACGGACACTGAAATTTAATAACTCCGCCGAGGAGCATCACGAGATGAGAATCTTTATGTGCCCCATAACTCCTAGTCCTCGTAATCACTCATGAGTAGAGGTGGCGACTGTTCCAGGCCAGGAAGCTCCACCTTTCCAGCGGACTATAAAGTACTTTTGTGAATTGCGAAAAGCGGAAAATTATGAATATTAAAAAAAAAAGTTATTAATTAGCTTCCGCTTTTCCTCCCCGTTCCAGTGAAAGCTATTTATCGTTGAGTTTTACTTTCGCCCTCCGCCCGCGCTTTCCGCGAGTACGGCGGAGTAGCACAAAATTGAATCCCTACCCGTTTTAATAGGGAATGGGACTTCGGATGGTACACCATCGTCAGGAGTTTGTATAGCGTGGAAATTGAAAAGACCGCGTCCAGGATGGCTAGAAATGGAAGGTAACGTCCAAATGAATGACCATTTTCCGTTATCGCATCTCGGGACTCATAGTGCAGATCCCGAGGGAGCAGGCTGAAAAGGAAGAAGGACGCTGTCTGTCTGTCGGTCGGTAATGGCTCTGCGATAGGTACCTAGTTACCAAAGTTAGATTTGCGGCTCAAGGAGCACTCTTGCCACTTTAGATAACTTAATGGAAGGAAGAATAGGAAGTTACTCGATTTTCCTCCTTATTATTCCCCCTCCTACCTTAACTGAGTGGGTAATTTGTGGTGTTCCATCAAAATATACGACTTTGTGGCACCTGCGGATTCAAAACTTTTATTAGTGAAAGTTATAAGGATGCTCCCACCATCGTTCATCCACTCAGCACTCCTTGTCTCGAAGATAATAGACTCCTCTGGGTGTGGTGACAAAGTGCCAGGAATAATTGAGAGCGATGCCCGAGGAAGTCACCATATCGGTATGAATTCAATTTTTTCCCTTTTTTCTAATTTTTTATAATTTTTTCTTGTCGCTAGAGAATTATTGCTAGCGTAGGAGGACGAAAGTAATCCCCTACCTGATTTCCGAGTGGCGTGATGCGATAAAGGAAGCAAGATAAGTAGAAACGCGACTGCAAATAGGTCAAGCGCGCTCTGATAAATTAAGGGAAATATCTTTATCATTTTTATATTATTAAATTGCGCGGAAATTGAATGCGGAACTGAGAAGGAAAAATACAACGAGACTTACTTAAGACTAACTTTTAGGTATATTTATTATCTAAAGCAGATCTAAATCTGTTGCATATATTAATCTCTGTTAAAACACTACTTCTATATTTGTTGTTTGCATACAAAACAGTCTCAAGAAAGTAATATTCTACAATAATTTACTTTTATCTGAGGTATTATAAACTAAAGGTATGGTCTTAGAAAAATTAACATATTTTGTAATTCACAGCAAACTACTCGCAATTGACCGCTTTTGTTGTAATAATTTTGTAGTCAATTCTCTATCAGCATTTACATATAAAAGCCAGACATATCGCATTACTATTTGTGTAATATTTGTCGGACTCTCTATTTGAATTCGATACATATGTATGTATCTACATCGAATTCGTTTAAATAATTAGAAACCGAATTAGAAGCATAAACGTTTGAATATTTGGGGAATTCCCCAGAAGTAAATAAAATGAAGAATCGATACATTTCATCCGATACTTTTTGTTCGATAGAACTCACTAATAAAGATTGTTCGGTAATCGTGTTCTTTGTTATTAGTAAGTTCTTTCATTCTTCATAAGTCTTCAGATGTAAAGAATTTTGCCCAATATCTCACGTCAAATAGCCTCAAACGTGGAAGACAAAGTTAATTTTATCTTGGGGCCGTATTTAGTATCTCAACTCGATTCATCGAATCGACAATACGGCCTTGTTGATTCTTACGAAAGTAATAATTCGGTAATGCGATCGAGTTGATAAACAAATATAAAACTTTAATTTAGTTGATTGTTTCGTGATCCTGACCAACTTCATGGGTGATATCGTGTTACCAAATCTGAATTTGTCTATATCGACACAAATCGATATAAATCGACATCGAATTGAGATACCAAATACGGCCCTTGTACATATGTATGAGTAATTACCTAATTTTACAAAATATGCATCCAGACTTCATTATTCTTTGCGATAAAGAAATAAATCACAGTCTGCCCTTAATAGTTCGAAAGTAAGTTGGCCCACATCTCATGCAGGTGTATCTGTGTGAGTAAGAATCATTGCGATTCAGGACATACCCGAGCACAATAACAACTCAAACCATTCGAGGTATCTCTTTAAAAGCAATTTCAAGCCCTCGTAGCTCCCATCCATTGAAGTTCCGTCTCATACATTGCCACCTTAAGCGAGGATACAAAGGCGGGGCGGAATTGAGAACAGGCTCAGGGCATTAATTGAAAACCACTGGGCCCCTCTGGCGGAGTCTCTTAAAAACCTGGAAACGTTGTTTCCCACAAAGGAATTTTCCCGACTTAAGCGACCTCAAACCACGCAGAGCCTCACATTTCTAACAATCGGTTTAAGGGAGCGGAGTCGTGGGTGGGTGAGTGGAATTCGTTCGTACAAAGCCATCGCCCACACCGCTCACCGCAGAAACAATGGCAGAAGGGAGGACAGACATTTGTTAACAGAATTAACTCCATTATGCACACGTGTCCTACACCCCGTGCACACTGGGCTCATAAGGGCGACCTGAAATCCCAATAAAAAAAAGGGTCAGGTTGGTGCATCTTGGGGGCTGTGCAACGACTCTAGCTCCAGTGGTGGGGCACACCGTCGTCATTTGCATACCGCAGAAATGTGCATAAAATAAAATATGCGCCGGAATCAGAGCCGCACCATGAATATGAGGGGGAGGATGTGGGACACCTATAAGATAGATCCGGGCCATCCATTCTCCTCATTATTTGAGAAATATTGCCGCAGCGACAGCCGGAGCATAGGGGGCCCGTTTGCGGCGACTTATGACTTGTCTGCATAGATTCGGTTGGGCGACAACTGACCACATGCACCCACGCCCATACCGTGAATTAATATTTATGAGGAAGCACCCATTTTTCTTATGCCCTGGACCATCCGTTTCTTATCTCTATCTCAAATGATGGTCAAGGGCATTGCACGCTCGGGTACAGCCATTCAATCGTCCAGGCCTGGCGGGCGCCCCAGACTTGGGGCTGAGAGGTGGCGGAGCGCCTGAGTAGTGCCACGAGCACGACTGATAAGGACCGTAGCAAGTGGATCCGATACGCGCCGTCTTCAACTGCTCAAAGACGTCCTTGACAACGATGATTAATTGCGTCGGGAAAACGCTTCCGGACCGCTTTCTTATCGACTAAGCAGAAATGAAAACTGAGGACTGGCTCCCAACTTTATTGAATTAGCAGCAGAGCGGACGGGCGAGGCATTGGGATCAGTCAGTAAATGCTCGTGACGGCGAGAAAGGGTTTCATGGAGCCGGGGGACCGGGGACTACTGCTATAAATCAAGCTGAGTGAGTTATTGGACAGCCAAACTATGTTCGATTAATTCCACTTTCTTATCCCCCGGCAACTGATATGACACAAGTCCTATTGAAAATTTTAGCCCGCAAAAAGCCCCCATACCCCCAACCACTCCCTTTTGTCCTCTAGATTGTCCCGAGAACTTTCTTGACTTGGCAAAGACGCCTGTCTGGAGCAACGCCATCTTATCGGGGCCTGATAGGGCCTCCAGGCTATCCCGTGTGGCACCGACTATACTGCCCCTTTTTTCATTTTATTTTTTCAATCCAAACTTGTTTTTCTGATGGTTTTCAACCCTCGAAGGGTTAGATAAATACATTAAAAAATTTACACGTGAGAGCCCACGTGCCAAAAGAAAGTCGATGTCTTTCCCACCTGCGCGTCTTTAACTCGAAATTCCGTTTTAACCTTGTAAAATGCCAAAGGTTTATATAGAATTAAAGAAGAATAGTAAGAATAAATTTGATAAAATATTACTAATTGAATTTTCGATATTAAAACTTATGATTACCATTTCTGACTTTATTAAAAATAAACCAATGAATTAAATACTATTAGATAAGCTCTTTTATTTTTCAAATTTTTAAAGTTCCTCTTTTTGTATGTTCCACTAAAGGTTTATAGACCTTTTAAAATTAAATTTTTCGGCACAATTTGCTCTATAAATTTGATAGTGTGCGCCAGTTTTACTAACAAATTTTGCCCTTCATTAGACCCAACTCGACTACAATAAAAAATTTTAAAATTAAAGTTGTGTGGTTCTGTCTGCCATATTCTGGAATACAATCAGACGAATGCAGATTTGTTTATTTTCAATTTTGCACAAGTTACGCGTGAATAAATCAAACGTGCAAAAACTTGACTTTTACCTCACTAAAAATAGAAGCCGTGTTCAACCAGCCGGTCGATGCAGGCGAAATATTTTTTTATACAATAATTCTGACCACGACTCTGGTACGTTAATAAAATATATGAGCGACACCCCATAAAAAAAGACGAATTGAATGCAAACCTCACAGCGAAAAATAAATTTTTGTAGCAACAAAAGTACGTATGCCACCGTCGCGTTGCTCTGCATCGTTGCGATAGATTTCAGCAATATCGCAGCGATCCGGGCAGCGTTCGGCGGACAGACAAACAGACTTTGTGGCAATGGGAGCAAAGCGATTCAATTAAAATTTTAACGAAAAATAACACAAATGAGGAAGCTGTGGCGCGGGGGAGGAAGTGATGTCGAGAAATCGAAAATTCGTCCGCTCAATTGCGAAATTAAAAAATTAGCACCGGATGCTTTCAACTATTTTCATTTCATTCTCACGGCTGGCGCGGTGCGAGTGTAACTTCCGCTAAAAATTTCACTTATTTGTGAAAGAAACCAATCGCGCTGGATGAATTAAAGATAAATAAAAGGATTATTGGCGGAAGTCCGGCCAGTTTAGCGGGGGTGAGGGTAAAAGTCCATAAAATTTTAATCAAGTCACTTCCCTTCGAAATGGGGGAGACAGAGTGATCGAATTAAGAGGACCTATTGGGCTGAAAACGATATCGAACAGCGGATCGCTGCGACTCTAAATGCGGACAGACACTGTAATAAATAAAAGGGGCAGTCTGGCGACGGCGGCACGAAGATGACTCGGACCAGGCCGCGCGGGTCATAAATGTTATTTTAATGCTTAATTAACAAATTTGGCGTTTATGTTCTCTGCAAACAACTGAAGTATCCATTAATTACCGCCCTGCACAAATTACACCCGATGATTGGGGCACTCCGGTGAAAATCAATGACCCACTCTTCTCCTTGGAGGCCGCGCTATTCTTATCATCGGGCGATATCTCCAACGAGCGGCACATAAATCCGCGAAAATGCCTCAATAATTCAAAATTTATCGCGATTTAATTAGACGAAGGAAGATACTCTCTACTGTGAAAGAATTGTTCAGGTGTAAGGCAGTCTTCCACGACTGAGGGATGCGCCTAATTGGCTGTAAAAATAATTTGCATATTTAAAATATAAATGTTCTGTAGGGAACGTCTAACAAAATTATGTAGCAAGATTGTGTACTAGCACATGAATATCAACTCTCAGTTTCAGAATTTGAAATTTTGGTTTTTATTGTTTTAATAGGTGTTGGTCCCTGAGTCTCTGAATGTAGTTCAACACATTAAATTTTCCTCAAAGGTTTGGTCGAATGCTTTAAAAAAAACTTTTTAAGTTTGGGATAAAAATTATGGCAATTTCTGAAATAAATTTTTCTATAAATCTTCAGGATTCGAATAAAGTTTGATCATCTAAATATTTGAGTTACCATTCATAAATAGAGTTTTGGGACCATATACTTGGTTTTAATTATATCGATTTCGATTTCTAAATGTTATTTTACTTAATTCAATCGGAATTTTTCGATATTCAATTTTTTAAAGCTAAATTATAACGAAAAATATGTAAACCCCAGTGCTTTGAAAGTATCGTCAGCTCGATGAAGTAAAAGTAAACAGCCTTACAACCTTCGACTAAGTGTGATAGTTAAATTCGTAGAAAATTTCGAATTATTATGAAGATATTTGGATCGTAAAATAATATTTTTGGGATTCGTAGAAAAATCGAAGTTGCTACAACTATCATAATGAATTATTAGGACTTTTCGATTAATTTATAATTACTTATTTTAAAGATTATTCTTCAGTGCTGGGTGTATTTTTGCTATTTATTTGTTACTACGTTCTTTATTCATGGAACAGAGAAAAAGAAAAAAATTGGCAGTGTGGCAGTTCACATGTATTTAAATATAACTGAGGTGTGAGACGCATGTACCTGGATTCTGGGCTCTTGATTATACCCCTTGTATCAGTTAAGGCGGTGATTGCCGCGGATTCAGATGGTGTTGATGAGGTCATTTATACACGTTATATCCTAATTAACACTGATAAATGTAGGCGGTGTGGGAGTGCTTTTTGGGGGGGCTAACTACGGTAATTTAGCCTACATTGAGTGGAAAAGTGTCGGGTTGTTCGGAACCGATCCGCTTAGCTTTACAGTCTTTAAAAATTGCAAGAATTCTTGTCTATCTAAGGATTTCATATTTACATTTATTTTTCATAAGGTCCTCGGGACTGTTTGGATGTTGTTTTTTTTTTATTTTTGTTTAAGTTTTTGGCTAAGGTTACACTCTGATGATATCACCTGGACAGTGCATCGGTTCCTCGTCCTCTTCCACTCACCTGCCCTCACGTCACATGAACACATCCGCGCCGACTACGCCGCCTTTCCTCGGTGTCGTTGGAATTCCGTGGGGGCATTTATTTGATTCATCCTCGAACGTGACCATTTTCTCACGGGGCTTCATCACGATTTGTGTTGGACAGAGGATGGTTTGTGACTGCATATTATGTGTGGTGGTGCTTCCAGGCATTGGGGACCTCCTCGGGGGCGGCAGGGCCAAATCCCCAACGCCAGATAGATTGAATTCGCTAACACTACGCGGCACAAAGTACTCTATGTGATTCTCCATTATTCCAGTTGACCGCCTTGCCGGGGTGTTCCGTTGAAATGCTGAGGATCTTCGGGGTAACGAGCTGTACTGTGACGGTGTCATGTTTTGCGAATTTAGTCCACCAACTTGGCTGCTGCTTAGCAAATCGGTTTGCCTGTGTCAGGATTTTGGTGTCACCGAGACGGAGACGAGGGCGACATCCTCCGATGGGGATAGCACCTGGTCCTGCATGCCGAACTTTCTCAGCCAGAGTATCAGCTCGGTCTGGATTAGGCTAAAGCACATCGCCACAACGGCCATCCCGATCAGGATGTACCCGGAAGCGAGGTACTGGCTAAGGTTACCTGTGGGTGTCAAGTCCCCGAATCCGATTGTACCCAGGGACGTGAAGCAAAAGTATAGGCTCTCGAGCACTCCCCAATCCTGGATTTTGTGGAAGAGCACCGCCCCCAGGGTGATGTAGCAGATCAGGATCATGACACAAATCGAGATCGGTATGCTCGGCGATCTCGCGATCTGGTACATGTTGTGGATCTTTGCGTTCGGATGGTGCAGGTGGTGACTCCCACTGCTGCTGCTATTGCTTCCGGCCCCGTCCGAGGGCGGAGTCTTGTTTCCGCTCCTTGAGGACGAAGGTCTCGTCTTCCGGAAGAGGCATCTCATCGCCGTCGAAAGGCCCTCGCCCATCGCCGACAAGTAGAGGAGCACAATGGGGATGCCGAAAAGGGCGTAGATAAGTGCCGCAATGCGACCCCATTGTGTTCGGGGTGAAATACCGCCATAGCCTGAAAGGAGAGAAAAACACACGCCATTTATTACGCAGCTAATTAGAGTTATATTTGAGGAGAGATGGATCTTACTATTAATTACTTCCCGGGAGCGTTGCTGGCCTGGCAACGTCTATTCCCGGCCCTTGTCTACGTCTCGAGGTTTCTTTCTTATTTTTTTTTTTGGATTCGGGCCTCAACTGCCGGGTTCTCTTAAGCAAAAGACGCCCAGAGCCCAGGGCCTTGGCGGGGACACAAGTAAATTATAGCAGCTAACGTAATTTAATTTCGTTCCTCGTTAGGACGAACTTAAACGATTTTCCTCAAGACAAGAAGACACCGGGACCCTCCCGGTGCCTCTCCTTATCTCTCCTGCGCCTCCGTGATTTGGTGTGTGCATGGCCTTTACTGTTTCCTTTTAATAGCAACTCCTGAGATTTATGTCGTTTTGTCCCCAAGTCCTGCCGCCCCTACAGCGGATGGAAATTTATGCGGTACATGCTGTTTATTAGGGCTTCGGACGTTAAAATTAACGCCGAGACGGAACAACGTGGGGTCCCCCCTTTGATTACAGCGCACCTCGAGGTGCAAAAGTGATCCTAACGAAAACAACAAAACACGGTCTGGCTTTTGTCCTTGGAATAGTCCTAGAGCCCTTCCTCTCGGAAGAGGAACACAATGTAATCAATTTTCTTATGCTGTAGAAAATCGGTAATCGTCTAGCCAGAAAATAGAACATTATACTCTGCAGTAAGTGGGTTCTGGTTTTGGGAGGTGGAGGATGTTCGGACGATGTAATTATTTGAAGGTACCTCCATAAATCGTTTTTAACTAAGAACGATTTTGTTCTGCTCTTAATATTGTATGCTTCATAGAAATATAAAGGTCACGATTTTGGTGGGTAAACGTTTCGAATATAATGGCGCAGAAATTTCTTTTGTATGTAAAAGTAAATTAAAAATATTGGCCTATCAATACAATTGTGATTTTTCAAAAGATTCCAATTTTCAAGCGTTCGAATTATATACAGCCTTCAAAAAGTATTTGATTTTCAAATTTAATTACCAAAAGTAATTTACGCAAATGTCCCACTTAAATGAACCTACTAAATGTACCCTTTAAATATTTGTTTAACATAATAATTTGTTTGTTAAAAATTTGTTCTAAACCGTTAAAGCCTCGTTATTTAGATTTTTAGGCTTATTGTCCACTATGTTTAGCATGTTTTCATATAGTATTCTACATCCATATGTATGAAAATCTGTTTTAATGTCGACCGATTCCCTACTTAACACTAGAACGATACTGTGGGCAGATGGGAGAAACTAAAGTTCTTGAAACTTAATTTTAACTAATTCAGTAGGTCCAGACCCTTAAGGGGTTATTCTACTAATCAAAAAAATGTTTTTCAATTTTTTGTTTTTGGCATATTTCGATAGAAAAGTATCTCAAGAATAACAGTTTAAAATTTCACATCGATATCTTGCTTCGTTTTGATTTTATAGCACTTTCCGCTCCCTTCGGTATTTCGAAAGTTTGTGTATTGTGTATAGCAAAAAATTCGGTTGCCAAAAACTTTAAACGCGTTTTTCTCGAAACGTACTTTTTTACTAATAGAATAACCCCTTAATACATATACATAGTTCTGTATCCATGTTCCGTAATTCAGCGATTTACGATCCATCACGATTATTCGCTGAAGACGGTTCGTCGTTATTTAATTTAGTTTTCACCGAATTTTATCTATTTTGTTTTCATTTTTATCAGTAAATAAAAGCTTAAATTTCTAGTTAACAATTTGTTTTCCAAGTAAATTTATTTTTAGAATTTATGTGCAACTAGAGTTTTTTTAAAGGAAAGCAAAATAGGGCTAATATGTACGTTTCCGCACTATGTCCATGTTCATAAATCCAATTCCATCTTGAAGGAAATGCGAATATGTTGCAGTGCGCATTTCAACGCTAAAAAAGATAAAAAGGCTGAGGTAATTTCCCTCACAACTTCATTTTTGCATCGCTGCACGAGCATAGAGTTATTTTACTATGTGTTAATGCATCAGAAAAATTCGTAGGACGATAAAAAGTTGTAGTGCAGGATGACACCCAATTAAAATTCACATCGCCTCTGCGAGATGAAAAGGGCGCAAAGAAATATCCCTCTGGAGGAAGAGGAGGTTCTGCTGGACCATCGCATCCACCCCGGATGGTCTATCTAGGTTCAGTGGTGCGATCCTCCAAGCCGAAGGCGCTAATTTATGACCCAACCGGGAAAAAAAGCGTCCTCTGCTAAGCGGACGGATACAGCGCAGCTGGACTTTTTTAATTTCAATTGATTCACGCCGTGAATTTCATGATTTCATGGAATAGAGTCCAGCGGATATGTGGACTTGTATGTGTGGGTGTGTCCGTGGTGGGGTTCGTGGGGGTCAGAGATATAAATTGTCCTGAAAAGCGGTCCTCTTGCATAACAACCAGCGCTGAGGCTAGGACTAACTCCCCCTCCTGAAGTTGTTTCCGTGGCATGTACGAAGGGCAGCATAAAGGGCTGATCCTGTGGAGTTTGAAGGGATTATCGGGGGTAAGAATCGGCACGGAAAGGGCCGGTCCTTATATTTAGAAAATTCAAAAGGATTTGACATTCGGCCGCCCGTTCACGGCCAACGGTCCTTTCAAGTAATTTAACATTTTACGGGATAAGAACTCTTTATCTCACGGACCACTAATTCAATTGCCCGGCACGTACCGTCCGGGAATGGGATCGCAGTCCCGATTTTTTGTCGGTGGCAGGACGTAGGATATTCACAGGCGTTCCATTATGACTGGAATTTGGATTCAGGTTTATGGACAACGCTGAGCCGCCGAGATATGGAAGGGCTTTTTGAATCCCGCCGAAATATTTTTACAAGATTGAATTTGGAATTTTGTGCCACTGCCCGCCACCGGACTAAAGGACAGACGTCTGGTTGATGTGCGTTGATTTGATATTCACTCCATCCCCCACTTATGGGGGTGGTGGTCCTATAACGCCGCCTTTACGTGGGAAAATGGGAGGTTTCAGATAAGCCAGTCGGAGGTGAAACATTAAGGGATTTGCGTTGAATAGGCTCTGCGGCTTAAAATATGGGGCCCCCATGTTGGCGGGCTTAATCCGTTTGTAGTAATTCTCTTAGCACAAATTGAACCCAAATTAGAGTGATCGATAAATCTGATTGTGCATCGATAGCCCCACCCATTTTTGGTAAACCGTCGCGTTTTCATACCCTCGAAGCTGACATGTGACGCAACCGTTTTTAATTCATTGACGTCCGAAAATAGCATTTTGGGCGTGCAGTAGCATAAAACGGATGCCAGCGGGTACTGTCTGTTCTTGGATTAAGTATCCCAGGGCGGCAGATTGAAGCCGGGATCTCATGCATTTTCGATTATTTGTTCTTCTGGCCGGTCGCACTCTGCACTGGTTTTGTTCCTGATACAGGCAGGTGACACACAGTGGCCAAAGTCGTTAACACTTTCCTTCTACATATTTCGGGGAAAATTTGAATGCAGACGGGTAACCGGTGCAGTTTTACCTGCTCGACGCAGCAATAGCATTCATCCCTATTATCCTGACTGACTGAGTGCTTCCACCGCTAACTGCCGTCCTCTAGCGCAGATGAAACTCCATCCGTTTCCATGATTGTTTGCATTCGTCAAGATGCATTTGATTGATGGGACTGCAGGAGAGATGTACATCAGTCAACTGCTCCTGATATATTTATAATAAAAGCCTCCTACAGGTATTTCCTCGAGCTTATCCTTGGATACGACAATTGTCAAGAACGATGCACTAATAGGACACTATGGGAGATCCCATATATGCACATATGTACGAGTCATCTTTTCAGAAGGTGTTCTCGTCTGTTGACTTATGTCTCAGAGTATGATAGATTAGGTCAAGCCAATCAAAATATGTGTGGGCGGTTGTAAGACACACAATTCTAAGGTTAAATCAAATTTGCATATTTTGATGCATTTTACAAATACATACTGTCTTCTACTCTGTTGATTTTAACGGTATATAATATCGGCTCATGTTGTGTCCCAATAACGGAAATTACGCATAATATTAATGTTTCTATATTTTAATTGTATATTATAATTTCCTGGTAAACATATCGTACATACAATAAAATATGTTTCTGAAAATTACATAATTAATATATATTCATGAGTTCTGACCCAAATGTTATAGGGGCTGCTACAAAATAAATTCAAAATAATGTAATAATCGAACATGCAAGGTATTTTACTTTCGTACTCATATTTTGTTGGCTGTTTTCGCAAAAGCCTGTTTAATTAAAATATATTCCCAGATTTTTGAGTAAAGTTCAAATGTTAGGATAGAAGTTGTTTTGTAAAGTTGATGTCGAATGAAAACAACTTGTTGATTTACTTCAAAATTGTAAAGTCTATCAAAGAATAGGAGCAAGTATTATGAGTAAGTCGATATCGAATGTAAATTAGTTCGAAAAGTAAACTGAAATTCATCAACAGATTTTTGTATTTATATGTACCTACTTATCTCAAATGAAGCAGTTTGTCGAACAAAAACGACTTATCGAGTGTCGATTTGAGCTGGGCTCAGTACACAAATGCACTTGAACGTTGAAGCGAGGCCATTTGGATATGAAAAATCAAAACTTAAAGCTCTGTCTAGGTACTTGTAGGCTTGTAGGAACGAAGTTGGTTTAAAAAAATTTTCCAGTTTTCATCGACAATTTCAGCTCGAAACTTCGACTCGCATTCTCAATGGTGGTAAAAAGTTTGGTGCAATCCAACTGCACCGGTGGGGCTCGCAACAGAGCGCACGAATTAGTTTTCATTGGAAGGCATCAAAGTGCTCTTCGGACTAATGTCGTTATATTGTTTGAGGTAAACTTCCCCTGGCCGGTGCCGATGGGCGATGGGCATAAATAACGAAAGTACCCCGGCACGCCGGTGGTTCTGCCTTTGTTTTCGCCGGCCCTGATTCACCGCACCGCACATAATTCATCCCCATGCACCCTGACGAGATGAATGGGGCGCAGTGGAAAACCGGTCCAGCGCAGGAGTAATGCATTCACAATGAAGGGCAGCGGAAACCTTTCCGCAATTCAGTCCACCGGAAGTGAATTTTTCCGCCTACAAAAGCTCTCCATCCAGGTGTGAATTTACGAGAGCTTCGCATATCGGCGCTCCACAAAGGCTTATTATGTATATAACTTCGCCAGGGGTGGCGAAATTCTAGCCCGGGGGTGTGCATAAATTTTTACATGTCCACACCACCACCAGACAGTGGCTCCGAAGATCTGGACTGTGGTGAGTCGAAACAGGGTGCTGACCCGGGACCCGTAACTCCCGCGGTCGCAGCACCAATTGTTGACACAGACGCCTCCCTCGTAATTTTGTTTAATGGAATGCTCAACGCGGCTGGAGAACCCCAAAAACTTGTTTGGGCATGCAAAACTGTAGAGGCTGTAGAAAATATGCCTGCTTCTACTCTGACAATGTCAAAAGTGGAAAAATTTACGACGGACTTCCCACAGGTTGAGCATTTCTTTCCGCTTTTCTTGCGATAAATTTTTCAGTATTTTAGTGAATTTGTTATGGAAATAAGAGAGATAGTTTAGTGAAATTGAAGAATTTATCTTGTTAATTTTCTAAGCGATTGTACATGGGTTACTTAAGTTCTCTTTTATACTTGTAGATTTCTTTAAGTTTTTGATGACCATAGGCTGTAAAATACTGCCGTGGTGCATTTTGTCTGGCATTATCATTCAAAGTACTATAAAACAAATCACCATTATCACTAGCATTATTTGCCATTATTTGCATTACTTCTCGGCATTATAGGTATACTCATCTTTCTCAGCATGATTTTGAGTATACCTACATAGTCGTATAATGACATGCAATGGAAAATTAAGTAATCATAAGTATAATGTTGAGGAATAATAAGTAATGCTGAGTAATTATTAGTAATGCTAAGTAATGTCGGTAGTAATGCGCCAAATTCCAGATTTGTTCATTAGTTATACGTCCAAGAAATATGTACGTTGTGATCTGCATTGTGCATTTAAAATTTCCAGACAAAAGTTTAAAGATGTAAAACTTTTTCTGCATAGTGAAAACTAGTTTTAATGTTCATACCACAAAATCAAAAGAGCAACAGAAAACTAAAAATCTTCAGTGTGGTACGCATGCAAAGCTTGGATCCAAACTTTCGAAAGTTGCAGATGCAAATTCTGGGATGCGTGACTTATCGTGAACAGATCGAATGTACGTGGTGTACTGCACCAAAAGTGCAAACATTCAGACAGAGTTTGTTTAAATGGCTTCTCCCTAAAAAGTGCATTTATTCCTTTACCATTTGCGCATCTACTTCCAAGGAGGAACTTGAAACTTCTTGAGATTGTTTCGCAAAAATTTAAAATGCAGAAAGAAGCAAATGGAGCTCTTTTTTCTTTCTTCCGATTTTTCTTTTTCGTTTCCTGCCCCCTGAAAGAAATGCAAACTTCACTAAAAGGAGCAGGCAAAGTTAATTTATAAAAAAAAATTTTGTTCGTCAAAATTTTAAGCGAAACGAGACTTTTTCAAAGTTTTGCGAAATTTCGCAACAAAATGGGGAAACGTAAATTAATCCCAGAGAGAAAGGCACGACAAATGTTTGAATGCAGAAAAGCGCGGCTCCACCCCCGCACCGACCGACAGCAGTTGTGAGCTATTAAAATGCAATTTTTATTAATACATGAGTTGTTTACATTGTGCTAGTTGCTAGAGACGAAACGTGCCGCGCTTCAGATGGAAGAAGAAAGGCGCTCTTTTAAATAAGTTTTTCTTCTGTGAATCCCCTCATTTTACCCCTAGTGGCGCGGGTGAAGTACAATTAAATAGGAGATGCTAATCTAGGGCCGCCCCCGGCACCCTCCGAAGGGGGGGGGAAAGTTTAAAATTGTTTAAAGCCAGCTGGCAAAGTTTGCCCGGATTCAGGCGAAATTAAATTTTGATTGAGTTGCCCGCGGGCATCCATCGGCCCCCGGGGAATTACATCTGCATAATTTATGCAAGCGACGACGAGTGCATGACCGAAGTAATTTGCGGCGAAAAGAATTCAATTTTGCGCCGCGAGCACACATGCGGGATTCGCTTCGAGTTGTAGCCAAACATGAAATTTTTATTGAGGGCCATAATGCGCTTCAAAAGTTGCTTTTAATTTTTCGCCAGCATTAATGGCCCAAGCTACCGGAGGCAAAGGTCGGGAAAATTTAGATTTATGAGGGAGCGTTCGTAGTCTAGTCCGGGGCCCGGCCAGATGCCTCTGTCTTGCATTAACATTGATTCCTGGTGAAATATCGGGCAGAGGATATTTTCTGCTGGATGCAGTCTGCACTATCGAGAGCACCCTATAAATTTCCTGACACTAAATATGTAGAAGTCCTTTCCGGCGAATGCACTGAAACAATTATGAGATATATCCTGATGAGCTCAGACTCTGGATCTGTTCGATAAAGGATTGCCTTTTACATGAAGAATCAATCCGATTTGTTGTAAAATTAAAGAGCTCCAAGGTAAATGTTCTTGTCGAGAAGGTAATACCACTTCCTCGGGGGAAATTTTGTTAAAAAATTTAAAACATCTGCCGAGAAATGGTTGCGAGAAGACGAGAAATGAACCATTTCTAGATACAAGTTCATACGTAGATATATCGATTTTTGTGTGTTGTTAAAGATTTCACAGCACTATTATCTCCTATATCATCCACTCGATAAGTGAGATTATTGAGGGAAGAGAATTTAAAAATAAAATGAATTGTAAAAGTTTAATCGTATTGTAGACTATTTCTGCCAAAAAATACAGTTTAGAATTTAAAGGACGACTGTTTTGGGAATCTTCGGATTTATAGGTTAAGAAAATCAAGTGTTTCTTCAGCACGTATTACACTGGTATTTTTAAATTTATAAGAAAAAAGATTTTCTGCTCACAAAAATAATAATAATGTCTTATACATATATATATTTGGTCTCTACTATTTGTATATGTTTTTCACCGCAACTGAAGACCCAGAGTTTAATTCTGAAAAATATTTTAATATAATACATGTGTTAGATTTGAAGAAAATTCTTAGAACAGCTGGAAAAATGTAAAGTAAAATCTTTGTAGAAAATTGGAATATTTCGGAAAGTCCTCATTTTAAGAAGACAGAAGAATAAAATACAGCTCAAAATTAATCATAATAACCTTGAAACAAATATTTAGATCTAACGAAAAATTTGTAGACGAAGACAAAGAAAAAGTTATTTGCAGTTTTGTCTCATAATCTTCGTCATGTTGGCGTAAAAGAAAGCATGATTTTAGAACAAGAAATACCTTTATTTTGGAATGAAATGAGTCCATTTATTCAATAATTAGCATGGTAAAATTAAGGTGTTCTATTTTAGTTTTTAGAATGATCTATTATTAATATGCTCGTACATCTCTATTGTCATATTGTCCGGAAACATTCGAAATTTCAAAAAAAAATCGATATCAACAAACACTACTTGCTGAGAAATATTGCTCCGAATATGAATGTATGTAATAATTGCGCTGCAGACGGAAGGATTCTTGGATCGAACCATGCAAGCAAACAAAACCACACATGTTCGTAAATATAATAATACCAAAGCAAACTGGCCCAGTTTTTCTAACCCTTTCCTAGTAGAGCAAAAATTGTGCTGTTTGCGAGCAGCTCCATTTAATTAGGAGTTTATCTCGAGGAGGATATAAATTCATCGAGATGCTCTAACCTGATTATGTCCAAATCGCAAGCAGACTCTAAGGAGCTCACGTCCAGCGGAAGACGCCTGGGGAGCTATCGCCGTTTGGTCTCCTATTCGCCCCCTTCCCTGCACCACGTCTCACCAACGAATAATAAATTATTTCTTATTAATTATTTTTGCCGCCCAGGATCCGCTGTTCATGGTCGAAATGAACACTGCTTGAAAAGTGTCCTTTATCTTTCTCGACGACGATGAGAAGTGGGATAAAGTGCTTAACACGCGCTTGGAGGGTAAGGGAAAGGCTAAACGTAAGGAAAGAAATCAAATTAATTGTTCGTAACAAATAGTGGCTTTTAGCCTCTCACCACCCCCGGGCCATGAACCTGTGAGTCCCTGTGGACCGTATCAGTCCTGTTTTCCCTCCAACCCCACCAAAAAAGGTATAAATTAATGATCCTAATTTATGTGCTCCTTTCGGCGCTCTGGCTGCTCCGCACTCCTCGATCCTGGACACAGTAAAAGCCCAGGACCTTCCGACTTCCTATTGGTGACCTCATAATAAATTGACATGACGTCGTGAGGCAAGAAACGTGCATGGTTTAAGCGCCTTACCTCGTTTTAAAGGAGCGATATTTACCAAATTTATGGAGATGGGCTCTCTGCCAGAACTCTGTATGAATGTTTTGTAAATAATGGAGCAGACTGTCGCACGAATTACGTCACGGAAGTGCTACGTAAAATGTGAAATTTACGAAAATGCAACGCTTTCTCTCTGTAGTATGAGACGAAATGGGTGTGACTGGAACCTTTATAAATTTTCTTATCTCTTTAGTACCGGAAAAAGTATGCCAAAAGTTTTGTGATGCGGTTTGTAAAATCGTACTGTTTATGGTTCCATTTTAGTTATCTCAATAAAAGGTATATTGAAACATATCCAGGATAAAAGATTTTATTAAAATTTTAAACAATTCAAAAATTCAAAATATCCTATTCTTTTTTCTTATATTCTAAAACATATTTCAGCTTTCCTGAAATCTAGCTTAAGCCTTACACTGTTAAATCGGGACTAAATTCTAATGACCTGAATTTTCTAAATATATTTCATGAGAGGTATACTAAATTAAGACTAACTTTTAATTTACCATCTTACTGCATTCGGCTTCACTTGATGAATTATCAAAATTATGGATCTACGAGTATACCTACGTTTTTTTTTCAGTTTATAATTCTTCATTTTTGGCTTCTATTACTTCTAAACTCAAGTAATGTCAAAATTCTCTCTCTTTGAGGTTCTTTTAAGCAGTCCTTCATTCCTGGAATAAATACAAATGTCCTGGAATAATAGAAATTTTCGTTTTAGGAGGTAAAGCGATTTTAGACTTTAGAAAGAGCCTGTAGGACACAAAGACCACTTTTCACTTTACAACTTTATTTTCATATTTCTTCTTTAAATGAATCCCTCTAACCCCCGGAGGTGATCACACTCCCACCATTAAAAATAGACAAGCATCGATTATGCTTTGTTCGGGAATAGAAGTAACCGATACTCAAGGAGTCACAGAAAACCAGACCTAAAAGGATTACATTTCCTCCAAAAACCTGCGACTTGTAAATATTGATGTTGAATGCTGAAAGGCAGTGCTCGCCGACGCCATTCATCCGAGAAATAAGGAAATAAGTTCTATAACGAGAAGGAGGAAAATTTTCCCGGACTAGAAAGGGAATTTCTTTGGGTATCTCAAAACAATACAGGAAAAGTTCTTTGGTGTCCCTGTCCCGAAACCCTAACCCCCGCACACTCCCGCCCAACCACTTCCCGCTGAACCTTGAACCTTCTCAAAACATATCGACGGCAGTAATATCTTCGGTTTTCGAATGATTACCCGCATTTGGGAGCTTATTATATTTCCTAATTGGGTCCAGGACTCTCCCGACAAAGGGCAAGGTCGATGGAGGGAGCTGGGCATTAGGCGTGCAATGTGGAAAACAAATGGACCATTAACATAAATAAAGCATGCGACTAATAACTTGTTGTCTCTATGACTTTATTTTTCTATTTACCAACTGTTGACCCATCCCACACGCAGTGTCCCAGGGGATTTTATGGGGACCGTTTCGACCCATTTTTCTTGTTCTTCCTGTTAACATCGCAGCCTATTACTCTTTGCTGGACGGCACGAGTTGGTTCATATGCCGCCGGTGAGCCCTGTTTCACTTGAAATATAGGGCGAGGCTGAACGGGGTTTATATCCCGTGACATGCTTTTTATTGAATTTAACATCCCCTTTCATTGCAAAATATGTCCACGGTTTGGTTTGGCGGGAATTTTGTGTCAATTCCATCAAGTAACCTAGGTGGCTAGGCCTAGGTTTTGTTTTTTTATTTTAAGGATGGCAAGGTGATCCGGGACAATGCGATGTGGTCGTAAAATGAAACACGGTCGTAAATCCTTCCAGGAGCAAGAGAAGATGCCCATAATCTTACTTTTTTTTCCTTGTTTTCTTGCAGTAAATCATTTCATGCAAGAATTTCCCTCGTTAGTTAAGGCCTAATTTTATGGAAATCCTTTGAAGGTATTTGGTGAGTGGTGGTTTCCGCCGGAATTTCCTAGTTAATCAATTAATTTCGTACGGCGCTTAAAAAATAAAGAAAACGATTGGCTAATGCCCTAAACCCACCAATCACTGTTGTCTGGGAGCAAAAATGTAATAAATTGTAGCAGTATACAGTTCAGGCCGTAAATATCCCTAAATATCGCCAAC
Organism: Eutolmus rufibarbis; assembly: GCA_963920795.1. Taxonomy (NCBI): domain Eukaryota; kingdom Metazoa; phylum Arthropoda; class Insecta; order Diptera; family Asilidae; genus Eutolmus; species Eutolmus rufibarbis. The sequence continues at coordinate 45,212,129 of OY987206.1, forward strand.
AGGTGGAGACTATGTGCTTGGTCGAAGTTTGAACACTCCCTAAGCCATGTCACAAAACTTTAAAAATAAAAAAATTTGGAGATGGAAAGACCCAGGTCTTGATTCTAACCAACTTCTTGCAGTCCGGATTTTGCTGTATCATGTTTTTTCCGGGCTATCCAAAGCCAGAATTTGTGCTGTTGTTCATCCCTGGCTCCGAACATGCCCTTCTCCCAGCCGGACGTTATTCTAGAGCATGCGAGACAGGGAAGATCGACGTTGATACCCTTAAAGTATCCACCTACCAGGTCGAGTCCCTGTGAACGGACACTCACGGCTATAGTGTTGTTTTCGCTCTAATTGTTTTATGTTAACGCTTTTTGCCAGTCTCCCTTGTCTCTTATACAAGCAAGGATTGCCTGGTCGGCACCATTAATGCCCCTTTTTTTTCTCTGGATCCTGTCCTAGTTTGTACTACCTCCTATCAAACCTCTTAAATTTTGCGAGCGCGGCAAAGGCGAATTATATAAAAATTTCGACAAAGGGAAGGTTTTTCGCCATTTACTTGGGCAAGGGATGGTTCAATTGGCTTATAATTAGCACCAGACATTTCCCTTCTACCATTATTGGACTGAGCCTGGGAATGGACAGAGCTTCGGTAAAATATCTTTTGATATCTGCGACCACCACTTGTGAGATAAAACGTTCTTAATTAGCAAGAACGATGGGCGATTTAGAAAAATTGAGAACTTGTTGATTCGCTTGTCTTTTTTTAAATCTCTATTTCTTTTTCTTGGCGATCATCGAAAATCAGTGGCTTTAAAATTTAAAAAAACTTGTGTTCTTGTCTTAATAAATATTATATTTATTTCAAATAGTTGGAAATTTCCAGAAATATATACATACATGTATGTATATGAGATTCACTATTTCTTGCCTTATTCCAATAACATTAAAATTCTGAAGCGATTCTGAAAATATCTTTGCACTAATTCACATACAAATTTTATGTGTTAGTATATATGTAGGTATAACATTTTTCGTGAAATCAAATATAAAGGTTTAGAGTTTTGGCGCGATTGCTAAGACAGAAAATAAAACTAAAAGTTATAATTTCTGATTAATATACCCTCCAGACTGGATGACTCGGACGTTTTTGTGACCAGAAGTTTTAAAAACTATGATATTCATTGGGTACTTTTAATTTGCAGTGTAATTTTAATAAAAATATATTTTATTCTTTTAAACAATTGGTAAATATCGCACTATATGGATTAAGGTGTACAAGCAGGTGGATCAAACGTTCCAAATATTTTAATTGTGAAGTCCATATTTCTAAACCAAGTATAGACGTAAAAATATACAGCCTGTTCATACATTTCAGAATGTGCGGTTACACTATTCTTATCTTCGATCACAACTCTTGTGATGTTGAACAAAAATATCTCGCCCTTTAAAAAATATATTTATCAATAAAATTCTTTTTAAAAAAAATAAATTCTCCCTACTAACCTTTTTCGGAAATTGAACGTCAAATGCGTCATAAACATTCCAAGCTTTCTTCACTTCCCTAGAGTACAGCAGTATTTCGGTATCTTTCTCTCTGCCCCATTGGGTAATTTCCGCGACAACCGTGCAAAAGAGGAACGCCGATAGAAATAAAGTTTTCATCTTGAAACTAAAATTATTTACGTTAGAATTTTTGATTTATAAAAACTTTCCAAAATATGAAAATATGGAAGCGAGAAAATTTGAAAAATCTTATCTTACTTTTGAAAAGCTTTTGTAGACTGATACAACTATGGACTGATTAGCAGCTTTTATGAGGCTATCGAATAATGAATTTTATTCAGTTGTGTATATATACAAAAACATGTCATTTGCCGGGGGTTTGAAGGTCCAAGCAAAAAAATTCATAACAAGCAATAGACGTACTCAGTATATGTGCTCAGCTGAACACATGTGTTATTTATGTGAACTTCAAACATTATTTAAACAATTTGATTGTGCCAAAAGCATGTGCGATGCCATACACATTTTTAATGCGTCAATCTACATGCGTGGTGGATTGGGGAATTTATATTATTATTTAAAATTAAAAAATAAAATTCTCCATTAAGAATTTTATTATAATTATGTTAATATAAATTTAGTTTTAATAAAAATACTATCCAGCAATAGAGTTTAAAGTAGGAACGCTTATGTGTAGCATTTTGTGATTCATCCTCCATCCTCCATATTTTTATAGGTTTAGTACAACAACCTACAAATGTATTTTGAAAACTTTATGATGTAACCTCATGAAAAAAAAAAAATTTATTTATTGTCATGAGAAATATCTCAAAGATTGTGTATGCGCCTTACACCACTTAAAGTTTAACAAAAAAAACATATGAAGGGAATCACTATGCGTTACTTCTATAGCACTAGCGACAGGGTGAAATAATTCTAATGATATTATTATATTATTATTATTATTGCTAAATGCTAAGTGACTATAAATTCATCAAATTGCTTTTATTTAATTTTTTATATGTATCAAAGCTATATAAGTATAAAGTATATATATATTACTTTACCGCTATTGATCAAACCTAACATACAGATTGACAAGATGTAGAAGAGGTGAGGAGCTACATTAATTTCTAAAAGTAATTTTGTTACTGCGATAACTGCTCCATTTCTTAATGGATTTTGATCCAACTTTGTGTATGCATCTATTGGCTAGATATCTAGGTTATGTTAAAAAAGGTTTGGGGAAGGAGGAAGGGGATTTTCACCAAGCTATATATTTTAATTTATTTCCATGTAGACTGTATATTTCTTAATCGTAGGAAATTCAGCATTACATTCCCTTATGTAAAAATCATTTTTACCACATTGAAATCTACCTGTTTCTTCTGACTGCCGTCGAGAGGTCTTTTTTTGATATAAAACCTTTTTTCACCATTGTGTCAAATGTATACAAAATAAACAAGTCAAAGTTTAGTAAACAGAAAATTTCGGAAACTCGCTGGTACCAATAGAAAATGCACTCATGGCAATATTTGCCCGCTTGTACAGATGCCAAAAACTTTAGAAAGAAAGACAGGTAGTTGGCAATCAACGTAAATATTTCTAATTGTTTACATACTTACTGATCAACTCAAATAACAAATTGGATCCTTTACTATCTATATAAAATCAGGTATTTATATATTTTACGAAAATTTGCTTACAGAATAAGTTTTCCATGAACCTTTCCCTATAAGTACTACAAGATATTTTCAAAGGTATTTTGAAACAATTTCTCTTTTTATTAGGTGTTCTTTTTTGGAAAAATGAAATTTTCTGAAACTTACAAAGCCCTTGTTGAAGAACAAATAATGAACGTGCGAAGAGGCGAGAGTTATCAATCAATGTTCTTGATATTATTATCCGAAAGATTATAGAGAACGTTGTTGAAAATAATATTTAGAACTGAAATTGCCCTTTCAAAACTGGTTTGCGTTGCAGGGATAGTTTGTACGATAAGTGTCAATCGGCATCCAAGTCTGCCAGGAGTTATTAGAAAATAAAAAAGATATTTTTACCAATTCATAAATAAAAGTTTGCATTTATTTACATTTATTTCCCACCGGTTTTATTATTTCCAGGCATACAAATTATAAGTTCTTAGAAATAATTTTGGTGAAGTACGAAGGGAAAAAAATTAATGCTCTTTTTAAAAATATTGAGAGCAATGAGAGAAAAATACGAAAATACCTATTTATAGTGAAAATTATAATTTTTCCAAAAATGTCGATCTACAAATATGAATTTTAGGTTTGAATAACGCAATTTCAAAAGTGTGATTGCGTTGACGGTTTGAAAGAAACCTTTTTGTAGTGATATTTAAATTAATATAAATTTATCATAAAATCGGTGGAACTTAGCATATAAGCATATTTATATGCTAAATGCGTTCAAAATTGCCTCCTCTGTGATTAAACTATTTTTCAATTACCTAAACTGGTACATCCTGAATCACTTAAAGGGTTTACATGATCTGTCTATCCTGGATAATTTGCCAAATTTTGTGATGACGTGATCATCAAAACAAGTTTGATTAAGATAGTGCAATTCTAACAGATTGTAAACAACCAGTGACGCCCAACAATCGACGTACACTTGTTGTGATATTTGCAAAATATCCAAGCAAAAAACAAATGGTGTCAATCACTTGACGCCTTGATATCCAGAGTCAATAAAACTGTTGTGTCACAAAACACATTGTGTAGACTTATATATAAAGTGTCGAGCTAGAAATGTTCATTGCTAATCATCGGTTCAAACGGTACCAACTGAAAGTATTTCATATTCAGTACAAAATTCTTTAAGAAATCTCTGAGGTTCGTATTAAATAATAAAGATTAAAAGTGTTCGACTTCAACTTACCTTCAATTTTTCAGATGAAGGCTACTTTGCTTTTTGCGTTAATCTTTTGTAGTATTTTCATTGGACAAATTACTGCCGAAAAGATCCAAGGTGAACGAATCGCAGGTGACTATCTCTTATTATCACAAAGATCATCAACGAGATACGAAGTTACGAAAGCCGGTTACGACTCTTACTCATATTTTATCTACCCCTATTATGTGAGTGTGAAACTTTTTAGAAATGTTGAAAAAATTCAAAATAACATTGCTCTATAATATCTTTTCAGGATGAAATACATCTTTTTTACATTACTTACATTGAATATATTAGTGATGAGGGTTACTCCCATAAAGTAGAAATAGAGGCAGGCGGTGTTAACCAAACGAGCGTCTCTTTGTATATTAGAAGTACAGGCGCTTTGTCTACAGTTCATGGATTATTGAATATATATGGAAAACATAAATCATGTTTTGAGGCAAAAGCATAAAGAATTTTTGAGAATAAGTACATAAATAAATTTCTTATAAAATAAAATTAGTGATATTTCTCGGGATTAATAAAAAAACTTATTTTATTTAACAATTTTACCTCTCCCTATTCCCTATTTTCGCCTTTATAACTTCTAAATAAAAAAATAAATCTAGAAATGGATTTATATAGCATGCCATACCTTTCGCAAGTTGAAGCAAAACTCCTGTGTACATCAAATATATTTTGATGAGATATCAATGGGAAAACAATTGTAGATGGCGATGGCCATTCGTTTTGAAGATATGAGGTGCCGAAATTTCTTCGCAGTAACGAAATATCGCATTTGAAGGAAACCTTATTTTTAATTCATTTTGATTTCTCTAAACTAAGAAGATATTTTCAAACCTAACTAATGTGTTCCAAAGCCTTATAGAATTAATAGAATATTCAAAAATTATTGGTATACACTGAAAATCTAATCTAATATTGTAATTCATAATTAATTATAGTACATAGGTTTATAAAGAAAAGTTCGAAATATATCAAGAAAGAACTAAGTATCAGTGAATGAATTTTAAATGAGATAATTTTTTCGACGAAGTAGGTACAATGTTCAAAATTTAAAAATTAATTTGAACATGATACTTAAGGGCTATTTAAATTAAATTAAAGGAGATGAAAAAGAACCTGTTCGTCTTCCACTTTGCTCAAGGAGCAGGAAAAGATAAATCGACCCCAATTAGTTCCACAAAGTGGTTTTCTTCCAAGGTTATATGCATACCATAAATGACATTTTCACTATAGCCCTATCTATCGCCTGCATGGGTCCGATTACGACTCGGATCATCCCCAGGTCTCATAAAAGAATATCGACATCCCTGGCAACTGGGAACGCCAGCACCCGGGTCTCCTCGAGGATGCGGGGTCAGGGAGTCAGAAAAGACTCTCGAGAGCACGTTTCGGCCGTCGGTTATGATGGCTATTTTCATTACCATATCACAACCCCAATTAACCAAGTCACATTTCATCTTTAGCTTTAGTTCTCCAGTAGTCGGGGCTCCGGTGGTAATTTTCACATATTACCTGCCCCATAGCAGGTAATGGCATCCGGTGGGGCCAATCTGGACGAGGCAAAAATGTTGCTGTCTCTCTTCACATCGCTCGGGGCAATTTTCTGCTATTTTCGTCAGCCCATTTGCATTTTACGTTACATGTAGTCTGAGGCTTAATTAAATCTTTGGGCGTAGTAATGATGCAAACATGTCCTCTCGCTCGTACGGGAGGACATTTGTATTAATTTAATTTTAAGTGTGAAAAACGCGGCAAAAACCCACCCCCAGTCTTCCCCATCGGGGGCCATGCCCATTAGCAAATGACGACGAGACATCCACCTCCCAATGACATCCCAAAAACATGCCGGAACATGACATCACCTTGCGAAGTGCACAGTTAAAGCTCTAATTCAATTTAATTATAATGGAGCTCCCCGACGCACCTGCTCAGGTCATGGGTAGGGCTCTGTGCAGCCCCTGGGCCCCACAGAGACTCCAGCCGGGCTGAGAGAATTGGACTAACTTTATTAAGTCAAAGTTGAGACACAGGAAATGTTTCGCTCCACTTGCCAGTGCTCCTTGTAATATTAAGTGTCTTGTGAAACTTTAATCACGTAATTAAGGGGCAAAGGGGCGCTGCGCGGGCGACGCTGAATAACCATTTGTGATTCATAACAAATAAGGCTCACCTCTAAGCTCTACAGGAGTGAAGATGATGTCCTCTATATTTGATAAAAACAACAACACCTCTTTTAATTGAACACAGTGCCGACAATAAGAGTTGATGTAAATTTATAGTCTTATAATTAAAGTTTAAACGACTTGGACACAAATGGAATAAAAAGTAAATATCCTTAGGGCACAACAATTTAAATTATAATTTCTGCCATAATTTTTTCAAATGTATATCTTAAATGTTTAGAACTTCAAAATTTTAAATTTTGGTATCTTAAACGTTTGTTCTAGGTCCAAAACCTTTCTCGATTTATGGAGATTTGCATATAAAAAATCGTATGTCAATAGGTTCAGTAGTTTACGAAAAAATCATTAACATTCATACATATGTACATACATATAAACCAAAAAAAGAACCTGTTTTATTTTAAAGTCAGTTTAAAATAATTTAAATTTTTCAAACCATTTAATATACTATAGTTCATGTAGAGAAGTTTATCTTACAAGTTAGTGTAAGAAGCAATAATTCTATTTATGAAGAATAATTCATCCATAAATAATCTTACCTAATTCTTTAATAGCTCCATTTCATATTCACAAGACAAGTAATGTGGGTTAAGTTGTGATTATTATGCCTGGGACTTTACAAAATCGCTATTTTCCTACAGAACATGTCGAGTAATTTTAGCAAAGGTCGGACAGTGCAACAATGACTTCTCGTAATCCTGAAATTCCTCTAAAATATCCTTCTGTTCCACAACTGGAGCTGTATAAACTGCTAATTTAGCTTCACTATTTGATAAACAAACATTCAGACTTTGGTGCAACACTCTCGACCCGAAAAGGGAGGTGCATTGCACCACAACTGCCTCTAGACTCAACATGACTTTCCTCTGGATATTCGGAGAGTAACAATTAAATATTTGAGGAATGGCAAAATTAATTCGAGAAATCAAAGGCATCCTCAGAAATTCGACTTGTGGGAAAAGAATCCCTTGTGAGTTTGTTGGTCGAGGGAACTTGTGGTATTTGGACAATTTACCACTTTGGAGTTATCGAAATTGGAATTGCTTTCAAATTATTTGTTTAATTGTTTGGAGGAGTAATTTACACATTTTGCATGTAGGTAAAATGATTTCATTTTTAGCTGAAAATTTAAATTTAAATGGTATTTTAGAGGCCTAATACTAAACGCAGTTTATACCACCAAACACACGGGCAACCATAGACAGGCTACTGGAACATTTAGCCATAGTACAACATTGCGGAATTCCCGTAAATGGCAAAATCACTTTATAAATATTTGGAGATTAGCCATAACGCCCGGAGGATTAAATTCAACTTTATCACTGTGCTTTTACATATAGTGGGCAGATGGCCGGAAAAGCACTCAACAATTTGAATTTGGTAAAAGAGTAAAAGTTTTGGCATTACCGTAAAAAATTAACCGGAATTTAATTGTGGTTTAAATAAAAGGCAATTTTGTAGTTAACTCCCCTGATAGAGAGTTTAATGGATATAGAGATGCAGAAAAGAGTTTTAGAAAAACTCATAACTTCATGCATAAGCAGTACGAATACAATTTTTGTACTCTTTTGCTACAACTACAAATTCAAAAACGAGCCGACCTTGTTTTTTTTTGTTAGGATAGGGTAAGTAGAAAAAGGGTTCTTCATCAAGTAGAATTAGGACTATAGTATTAGTTTAGATTAAATTAAATTAAGGCGGAAATATTAATGATTTCGAACGAGTTTTATTATCAGGTGTATGCAAAATTATTCGACAATTCTCTATGCACGACTTATCTCGCACTTGACAGGGTTTTTTTTTAAGCCAGATAGAAAATTAGATTTTCATGGAATTTCAATAAAAATTCTAGTGAGAGTTTTTTCAAGGTCTAAATGAGTGAACGATATTTAGAAATAATCAAGTTAGTTTTTATATTATACCATGAACCTTGAAAAATCGGCAAGAATTTTGTGTATAAACTCCATAAAATACTTTATTTTCAGTTACAATGTATGTATAACATTTCAAAACGTAAAACGAGTTGAAATTAACATTAAGTAATTAGCTTCCAATTTATTCCTGGCCGCGGAAAGACTAAAAAAGTGTAGTTTATAATGCCACCTTACCTTGAGGTAAAATATGTGTACGCTTTACGCGTGTCAAAAAACTTTACGATCTTTTGTATACTATTAATATACATATATGTATGTATGCTATGCATATATGTAAGCCTACTTTAGTATTCAAATTAGGATATCAAAAGCATACTAAGATTGGAAAGTTTGTCGACCAGCGAAAAGCGTATGCTGAGTTTTCACCTTTATGATTTGAGTTGAGTATGCCGCAGTGTTTCGATTTCAGGTCGGGTACCTGTTGTAGGTGCAATACGGCGAACAGGTGTTTAATATGCAGTTCACCGGGCTTGATCTCCACAGCAGTTGCGGGGCTTTCAATTAATTTCCAATGTTTAATTTTAATTAATAAGGAAATTTCAAAGTTGAAGGCAGCGACCAGGCGCAGCTCTACGCTCTATTAAGCTGAAAAGGGAATTGCGGCCATACTTTATGGGTGCCGCACTGAGGACCTTTTTAATGGTTTCGTCTGTATTTTTTTTTTATATCCCTGCACTAGAATCTAGCCCTCTGCACAGAGTATGCATACGCCGTTTGAGGGTATGTTTATGGGTAACGTGCTGTGAATATTGGGGTATGCATGACTACTGCGGTTCTCTTGTGCAGCACGGGCCAGCGCACCCCATCCGGAGCCCCACGTCGGAGGGACTATCACAGACTCAGCCCAAGGGCCCCAGCAAGTAATTGGTCAACAGAATTAATTCGGAGTAGTTAAACATTTCGCAATCGTCCTTCGACATGGCGAAAGCAGTGCTCTTGTGTGTGGCAGAAAACGACATCCACAATAATTTCGTTTCGGAGCGAATTATTCGCGTTTTAAATTAAATGGAATTTCCGTCCATTGCTCAAACAATTTATGGGTTGGACCAGTTTTTGAGCTCAGTCAAATATTTAATGTGAAACTTTAATACCCTTACCAGGATACAGTTGGGGACCCGAAGTAGGATTTTGGTCAAAACGTATTCATTTAAAAGTTGTCAAAGCTTTACCGTAATATTTTTGTAAACTAATAGATTGTCTGAAAACCGAAATCATTTAAAAAGTTAACCAAATTTTATAGTGTTAAACAAGCAAAATTGTATATTTATACATATGTGTATGATCTATTATGATTAAATAAAAGGCTACCGGATATTTTCAAAAAATTTTGTTTTTACGTATACAGTAAAATTCTCTCAGTTTCTATTAATTTGCGCTTTTGCGACATGTGTATGATAATATTGTTTGATCAAAATTTGGGTAAAAGATGAAATATATATAAGAATTTCGACAGTCTGTTCCACAACCAAAAATACTTATTTTAAAATGACGTATATGTACAATTTTTAGGGTTCTCACTTTTGCTAATAGAGTGTGGGTTTGAATTTAGTAAATTTAAAAAAAGTAATTTTCTTTTTAATTAAAGCTCTGTGCATTGCGATTTTATATTTGAATCTATCTCATTAGTGCTAGTTTTATTTATGAATTCGTAGGTTTCATAGAAAAATGTTCATAATCGTTTCAGCCTAACGTTAAAATTAAGTTATAACGACTTTGTTTCCTCTACTTAATTTTGTCTTTAATGTAAAATAGAGTCCGTTTTTGATAATGTGAAGCAATAAAAGAACTAGGGCATCTACCATTTCACATAATAGGTGCCCTTATAACCCTTCGTTTACGACATTTTGTAATTCATACCCTTCAGCCGTTATAATATCCGAATTGTTTCGACTAAAGGATTAACGTCCAGGTAATTTGCAAGATAGTTCCATTTATAACTCATCTCCTTCACCATTTGTCATTAAGGCGTTGAGCAATTCGATGAGATATTTTTCGGAAAATCCCTCAGACGGTTCATGACAAATGAGGGGACTTGAGGAGGGCCAGAGGATGGTAGGAAAAGAGGATCGTTTAATTTATTTAAGCAGAATAATAAACTGGGGATTACCGTAGATGATGACAAAAGTAAATCCCCTTAAGCCTCGAAATTTCTTCGGCCCGCCTTGTAATACGACCCCTTCTCCTCCTTTTTCCGAATTGATAAAATTCCAAAATTGTACTAGGATCTCTCCATATCATGAGGGTCGGATTTGTTTTTCGTAGAAAATTGAACCCTCTCAACCTTCGTGTTGCCCCAACGTTCCCGCCATTTGCCAGCCGAGAAATTACAGGTTATCCCTATTATTTTAAGACGTACTCCCCCCCTCCCCCGCTGTAGCGCACGTGCTCAGTCTAGGCGGGAACACCATTCCCTCCTGCCCCCGCATTCCCCTATGGGAGTAGGAGCAGAGTGATTTTCTTTAGCCGACCGGATTTTCGGTTTAGTGGCCCATGACGGCTCCATTGTCTTTTCGGGATGAAGCCCTCGACCGGAAAGGAATGGGTCAGAAGGATTATGTGTTCGTATAATTGATCCGACGGGAATTAGAGTGCCGAAATTCACCTCCCCCGGCCACCCACTCGCAGGAGGATTATGACATTTTGCATAAGATTCAAAGGGGGCCACTGGGAGGCGAACACCGACAATCGCTGATGAGTTGAGTACCGTCGTATCTCGGCCTGGGAGTGTCACCAACTTTTTAAGTGATCCCCAGCCGGGCCGGCACATTCCCGCACTTAAAATCCAGGAAAATTAGCAGGAGCAACCGGCGAAATGAACGGTCCGGAATTAATTTGTAATCGCTGCCCTTTGTCACCCGGCCGCTTTGGCTTTGTCCAACTTTCCCATTTTCGGCTCAAGTCTCGACTCGCTCTTATTAATAAATGTCCTTCTCAGTTCCTTTGTGGGACGCTGGTTGGCTTTAGCCATCATCAAAAGAAATAAACGGTGGCAAATTGCGCGTTTCAAACTGCGTCTAGACTCAATTTATTTTATGAACTGCACAGAGTTCAGTTCCTTTGATGGCAAATGTTGCCGAACTTTTTCTTTTCTAACTTAAGGACAGTTTCAACAAAATTAATTAATTTTTATTGCCAGTTCGTTAAACGGTTATTGGATCTGTTCTTCGGAGGTAATGAGCCGAAAGTACTTCAAAGAAATCGATTTTTAAATATGTCCCTTACTGGAACGTGTACTTATTTTAAACGACACTTTTTTTTCGAGTGCATATGGGGTAGATTTGATCCAACTTTTTTTCTTCCATAATTTTATAAAGACAGAGAATTTCCTTGGTACTAAGATCGTTTAATTGTATCCCTTACCTTCCTTTAAAGTCCCCAATAAAAGAGGACGTAGATTTTAAATATACAAAATTCATCTTCCAGAATTTACATATACGATAGTTTAAAAGTAAAACAAAAATTACCTTGGCAGTTTAACTTTTAAACTCTATGATATCTTAATATTAATAATTCTGTTTTAGATCACTATCTTCAAAAGTTTCATTAGTTTTAAAACTACTTGTGATTATTTTCACCCCAAGCCTGTGAGTTCTATAACGGAGGAAGGGCCGAATTTAAGAGTAGGGTATCTAGGCTGCAGCCCAAGGGCCCGCAACACAAGCCACTAAGATTATATCACATTTTCATTTTGTCTGCTCATTTGGAAAAGTATTGTATTTGAATTACATATATACAATACATTTCAATTTAAGGAATTAATATCATACTATATATTGAAATTGCCATTTTGAGTTATTAGATTTTGATAGAAAATTCCACTAAATTTCACTTAAATCTCTGGAAATTGAGAAAATCGAATTTGGATGTTTTATTTGTATCAAAAAAAAAAAAAAAAAAATAAGTATAGAACATTTTTGTGGCAGTACCTTGAGGTTTTAAATTTTCTACGACCAATTTGAAACTGAATGAAGGACAAAAGGACAATATTAAGTGATTATTTAAACGATTAGTGTAACAGTTGGATATAATATTTAGAATGATATTTTATTTCAACCTTTTCCTAATTTAGAACACTTCCTTTACTATTGAATTTGCCATTAACCTTTAAAGAGTAGATTCATTCCTTCATATGGCTGGGCACATCCAAAACTTAGATCAACTATGAATTGTACGTCTTGGGTGATTGCTCAAATCACATATTCAAACCCTAATATCCTTGGAGCCATTAATAGGAAAATTTCCATACAGAACCAGGAATAAGCGATACGCCTAACGCACTCAGGAATTCCACATTTATAGTCGAAACTCCACATCTTCCTCTGTCACGAGTATGCCAAGTATGTTGGTAATGTGTCACTTTATGCTATTAACCATTTACGACGATAGGTGCTCTACGCAGCTGCAGGGGAGCTTCTCCCCTTTTTGGGCCCCATTGTTGGAAGATTACCCGAACTATGGTTAGGTAGGCATCATTTACGGCAAAGTTTACATAAATTAAAGCATAGTTCTGAAACGAAACGTCTTTTTAAGATACGACACGACACAAAACGACACTACCTACCTCCGGCAGGTGCTTGCGTTCGTTAATTTAACATCAGAGAGTCAGTTAACGCGTTAATTTATCACCGGATTCTGCGAAAGTTTTGAATGAGCCCTGACACAAGAGTAATTCATTGATTTCGAAAAGTGACACCAATCGATTTTGTTGGAACAATGTCGACTCGAAGAGGTGCCCAAACATGCGAAATTTTACATAATTTAGAGGTTGTGGGGGTTGGACAGGAGCACTTCAGGTCTTTCGTTGTATCTGAGAGGGTTGAATTAAGTGGAAAAATTAAAAGTTTCTTCTAGAAGTTAAAGAAAATTTGAGTAATTGAAAATTCGATTAGGGAATAGCTAGAAGGGTCTAAGATCTGAGCGGTTGCAACGTTTTTGCTTCTGACCTTTGCTATATTTATTATATCTTTTGGGATAATCCACTTCGGAAAGGAATTAAATGAGTAGATTCCTTCCTTGAGCCCCATGAAGAAGTTACGTTTTTACGATAGTCTCTGGGGCTATTTCTCACATAGGGAGGAAGGGGGTTGATATCCAGACAGTTTATCAAGTTGGATAAATCCGTCAGGGTAGTAAAGAAAAGTTTTAGTAAAATACAATCCGTGCATACCAATTTTTGGGCACTGGGTTAGCCCTTCTACTGTCTGAGGAAGAAGAGTGATGACTTTGTTCGTCTTGGTTTTGGGCTATATTTTTGGCAAGACTACTTTATCCCACAGCTTGGACTGTTATGAGGCATGAATTATGAAAATGTCAGTGCAAACTATGCACACTCCTCTATGCAGATAGGAAGTAAAGTATCACATTTTGGGGTGTTACTCATGCGCTCAATTTGGAACATACGTTGAAGTCGGTTTACATGAAAATCAGCGTCCGGAAGATGAATTATGATGGCCACCATAATTTCGTGCCACAAGAGTCTCCGGGTTGTGAATGGATAAACATTAAAGGCCATTGCAAGGTCGACAAAAAGGATCCGACAGATTCCCGTCGACGTTATAAATAATTCAGGTCGTCCTCTTGGCGCTAACAGGGCATCACCCAATACCCGAATCTTCAGCCAGGATTTGCCGAAGTGATTTGGCCGGAGTTTGGGGGGCCCGGTCGACTCAATATTTAGAGCACATTTCACTGATTTACTAAAATGGTTTCAAAGTGATTTACAATGTCTTCACCTCCTGTGCTTTATTAGTTTGTCGTGAGCCGGATTTTGCCCTACACCTACGCGGGAATGACGACGGTGTAAACAAAAGCGGCAGTCCCTAGTCGGCTAACCACCAGGGACTTACATATTATTTATGCCAGGTTCGAATCTGTGCATATATCAAATTTGAAATTCTTGTGAAAAATTTCACATTTATAGGATATATGAGAATTACGTATGTCGGTCGTGCGATTTTTCTCTTTTTAGGTAGATTTCATATGAAATACTACATATTGCAGCGTATCGTATGAAAAGATTTCGGAAAATAAATGATGCCAAAACTCGTTTCAGAGCTCGTAGACTTAAAAAAATAATTGGTAATCGATTAAAAGAATAATCGATTAATCAATTATTTGAGTAATCGATTATCGATAATTGATTAATTGATAATCGCTTAATCAATTAATCGATTAATTAATTATTTGAGTAATCGATTATTTGAGTAATTGATTATTGATTTATCGATTAATCTTTAAATCATACAAAGAATAAACAACATGTCGTTCTAAGTTGTGTTACAAAATGATGATTTTTAAAATTGATTTTGTTACTGCAATAACTGCTCCATTTCTTAATGTATTTTGATCCAGCTTTGTGTATGCACCTATTGGCTCGATATCTAGGTCATGTTAATAAATTGCGGGGTGTGGGAAGGGGGAGGGGGACTTTCACCACGCTATATATTTTAATTTATTTCAATGTATATCGTATATTTCCTAATCAATTTTGATTAACTTGACTAACATATTCTCCATCGCAATATCTTAACTATGTTCGCAAATGGAGTAAGGAATTCAGCATTACATTCCCTTATGGAAAAATCATTTTTACGACATTGAAATCTATATACGTCTTCTTTCTGACTGCCGCCGAAAGGTTTTTTTTCTTTTAGATTTTGTTTTGACCGACCGAGATTTTATGCGGCAGTTTTTCATCGGTGTAGAGCCGGTTGGCAGCCTGACCTGGTTCATGGTTTAGTCATAGTAGCAGCTAGGGACTTATAACAGCTCTTAAAATGAAAGTTTGTCAAAAGCATGATATATGAATTGCAGCCGTTAAACTGCGAACCGTTCCGGCTTATATCCCTAAAAACTAAACAAACAAACAAACATCGACGAGGTCCTACTAACAATGTTAGGGTCCCATAAAATAGCGTTCACTGTGAATAATTCAGGCATTTGAATCCCTTCAATTTGCATAAATCAAACAGGCATATCCCAATTTTGAAATATAATCAGATTTTCTAAGCGGATGTACAAGCACGGTGTGGATTTATCGGAACGAGAATACTTTTCAGCGAATCCTCTTAGCGGACTCTGCCCAGTACGAATTGAAGGTACAAAGCTGAATTTTCGAGAACTAATGAAGCGAAGTGGAATTTAACCCCTCCGGCCACTATGCAAAAATGAATTGTTGGTTACAATATTTTCGGTGGTTAACCGAAAATTAAACCCTTTACCAAGCCCGTCCGCAGAAATTCCCACGCATCAGGTGAGCATGTTATAAATAATTCAAACTATAGTGGCCTATTATAAACCCAGCCTGTTTAAGCACTCAACCGGATTTAGGAGCAATTTAAATTATTGCGGTCAATTTACGATATGAATCATATATTTGCGGGTGCATGCATGCTTCCCACTCACAACCCTACACCTGACACCAATCTTTGCTAACACTTTCGTTGTGCAGCAGGTGATATGATAAATCGCAGCGTTGACGTAGTTATAGGTTTCGATTCGATCCAATTTGGTGGCATCATCCGACAAGTTCCTGCCGAATTCTACTGGAGCATATATGTATGTACTACATATAAGATGGCTTGGGATCCGCATCTGCTCCTGCATATATTGCCTTGCTCAAAACAGCGATAAACTTAGGAATATAAAGAAGCCGTCATCGTACCTTCGAACATGTTGCAAAATTTATGGGAGCAGTTACCCGAACAGAAGGATTTTGAAGGATTTCGGGTAGTTGCAGGGACTTTGACAAATGAACTCCTTCGCGGAGCATGTGATGGGTGCCTTAAAATTGATATGAAATGTATGAGCGCCCTCGCATTGCAAAGAAAAAAAAAAATAATAATAATAAAAATGAAATCTCCAGTTCACAGAGTATTGGGTTCAAAGGGGAGTAGGGTGCACAAAAGGCTCCCAGGGAATTTGGATTATGCTCGACTGCGGATCTCAGGGATGCTGGGGCGGAGCGCTAGGGAGCAGGGGAGGAGCCCATGCGTGCGGCCCTGTGCCAACGGAGGGATAGGGAAGGTTATGTGCAAATATTTGCATGGGGCACAGGCAGCTCTAAAGCAGCGGAAATTTATATTTCAATAACAGAAAAATGTCGTCACGTCTCTCGAAGTGAACTCTGTTTGGATTTGAATTGAAAATGTATCGCTGTGCGTGTCTGATAACAGAATTATGGGTCAATGCTAGCTGATGGGTTTCCTCTTTGCTCTTCTCCATCCCCTTGCAGAAAAGGTTCAAAAAAAGGATATCGGGGTGGTGTAAACTCCCTTCGAAGGGAGATTTGTTTCTTTTTAGATCATGAAAAAATTTCAAATGTCATCTCTCTTTAAAATTTATATATTACTTCTCGTCCGTAATGGTAATCGTAATTGTAAAGTCTTGATAATTTTGCAAGTTTAATCTAAACAAATAAAATATTAAGAAACTTCTTCTTTCTGACTCATTCATCATTTCCGAGCTGAAACTGCTGAATGAAATGAAATTTGATTAGTAGCTTCCTTTTGTGACGTAGTGTCGCAAAAAAGGTATTTTTCGAAATTCAACCCTTAAAGGGTACAATCATGAATATTTAATCGATCTTGGAATAGAGTTTAAGTAGGCGCGATAGAAGTCGCACGAATAATTTCTAGAAAAATTTTGAGGAAACAAATAAGCCTGGTTTTCCTAAATTCTTAAAATTTTCTTTCCTTCCAAAATCGTAATTGGTAAGAAAATTTTACTGCTGAAAAATGCCATCCCCGACCAATTTACAGGACTGTTGTTGGCTCATCGACTAAATTTTGAGAAGCAGCAATATTGAATTTCAAAAGATGGAGCCGATCGTAGGAATGCGAAATCAAAATTTAAGCAATATCAGTGGGATTTGGTGGTATTAGGATGGGATTTTTCGCCTTAAAAATCTGCAACAATCCTAGGGGAATCACAGCAGTTAAAGCTGAAAATGCTAACCAAGAGGGCAATTTGCATAAAAATTAATTTATTTTGCTCCCCAAAAATGAAGTTATGAATATTATGAAAAGCAAGTCCGGTCACTTGCAACAGGAGCAACTCGCTCGTAAAAAGAAACCCTTCAGAAACGTGCCAGTGCTGCTGAAAGTGGTTTATTTAAAGGGAAAAATGGGCGGGAAATTTCAAAAACTCTTGTCCCAGTGGCTTCGTTCGTACATTGCGTTTTACCTTTTAATTAAGCCCTGAAAGTTTTAAAGCGCACCTTGAACTCGTCAGAAAGTGGCGACCGCGAACCGCTCAACGCTTGGAAAATTAATGAGGAAACACCAAAACAGCAATTTCCCGAAAATTACCTCCTAAGTAACAATAAAGCTCCGGGAAGTCCTCGAAGGATTGTAAAGTTCTCCCGGAATACTTGGGATACTGCCACTGAATGCTCTCTCGCCCCCGCGACTGAGGGGGAGGAATGCGGGGGGTCGGGGCGGTGTTGTAAACCATAAAGCTCCCGGAAAGTTAACTTTGCAACTTCGGGAATACCTCACAAAAGTTGGGATTGTTCCTGAAAGTATTCCACAGCGGCCGGGCGAGGGATAAAGGAGCGTACAGACGACAAAAGTGGGGTTGCCCATGTCCTGGGACATTAGCGGATATCCTGACCTGCTGGAGAGTAATGCGAAAAATAATTTTGAAACTTTCGAAATTCCCGGGAATAACTGCCGGCAGGGAATCGATGGAGTTTCGTCCTGTGTTGTCCAGGTCTTCCTGGCGGTGTGGCCCCTTATTGCGTCTTCGGAATGGTTCGCAAACATCCTGGAGTGCCAGTACGAGTCCGTTTGTTTTCGCAAAATTCGATGAAGGAATTATTTGCTCCGGTGGATCGGAAGGCAACCCCTGTCCGTTCGTCCATCCGCCCGAGCCGGGATCCCCGCTCGTATTGATAATCCCGGGGATGACTCGAAGACAGGAAATCATTGAAAAATAATGATTGCCCCTGATTGGAAGTGGGATGTTTGCTGTGGATCAGCTCTCCTGTTTGCGCCCAGATTTTCCTCCCGGCATGACTCTGGAATTATCTCCTGATTTTTCTGTGCCTACATGACGAGCTTCGTCAGGAGATCGAGAAGTTGTTTATTGTAACAATCCACTCCCAACAGGGATTCTATTCCTTTTGCATAATTTACACCCCGAATGCTGTGCCGCGAGAGTCCTTATGCACTTGCTTGGTGCATTATTTCGTCTGGGTGTGGATTCACTCCCAGGGCATTATTCACCTAAAGAATTCATGTCCTATCCTCTGAATTCTCCTCAGTGTGATGTAAAAGACAGCTTTCCGTATGTATATCAATAGGGAAATTATGTTAGTAGAGTTGTTGGACTATGTAATTTATCCACCAAGGTACCCATTAGAAAAATACCATTTTTTGGTGGTGAACATACACGACACCTTGGTGAATCGATCTTTTTTGAATAAAAAATATATTTTCTTAAGACATTTTCGTTTTACATGTTTTACAGTCTCAATATAACTTTTTGCAATTCAAATTCACTCTACTACAACTCATCTTATTTGTTTTTATATTTTGGGTTTGTTATCGAGTGTTAATTCCTTTTGGATAACATAAGCCAAGCGTTTTTTTTTTTTTTTTCTATATTTTTATATTATTATATAAGTCCAATCTAATTTTAATCATATGAATGAATACCTAGATCAATTATTATAATATAAAATAAAAGTTTTTCGACCTTTAGCTCTATGCAAAAACCGCTAAAATTCATAGTACCTAGTTCTTACAAAACCTAAAAAATAAACTAAGTTTTGCGATACTAAAAATTATTTTTTATACATTCTTAGTGTTGGTTTGGTAGTCTACTATCTAACTTAGATTATTTTATAGTAGAATTGGCTGATTTTGGTACAAAATACTCTATTTAGGTATGTCAATCTTAAAATACCGTAGTTTTGGAAAATATGTTTTCGTTGAATTAGAGTAATATCATCGTTTTATACAAGTTTCATGAATCACTCTGAGTCATGAGGGCGGAGCGCTTGCCAGGTGATCTTCTTTGATAAAAAGGGAAAAGAAATTCGAACCATGTGGTTCGTGTTTGTTTTGGAAACGCCAATAGTTCCGGTACTTGTTGACAAGGGATTAGAGTTTAATCGAAAGGATACTGCCCGAACTCGTCTGAATGCCCATCAAACGTCGGCCTGTCGAAATCGGACCGGTTTTTGTTTCGTGAAATGTTTTCGAATCAGAAAAGGTTCGACGGGAATGAAGTTGGATAAACGGATGGGGGTAGGGCGGGAGTGCCTTCGATTTGAACCTTTTGGGCTGAGTGTTATTTCACTTGTGGCACATTGAATTTTTATCAGCGAAGGCTTCTTCGTTTTACGAGCTGACACATTTCCAGGAGCTTCCTCCCACACCCTCGGATGCCTCATCCTTCGGGATGGCTGAACAGGGATGTTCTGGCCGCGTTCAGATTGAAATATTTATTCTGCAGCAGCCGGTTCATGGGGCGGGACGAAATGACTTTTTTCCCTTGCACAAACTGTCGTAACCCTGAACATATGCGAATTTTGTATGTTTCTCACAGGCTCCGCATCGCTGGCAATTATCCTGGTTATTTTTGGGATTCTCCGTCGGAACTCAAGAGTTATTGCCTCAAGTAGACGGGAGAGGGGAGCCTTATTGCAAAAGTTACCAGTTCATTTGGCTTAATTTCGCCCCGCGAGTAACGTGCTGGAGCAGGTGGGAGGGGCTGCAATAAAAAGGACATAAAGTCGAGCCATGTCATATCACTGGAGCTCCATTGCTCCAGGTATGCACTGAATTGGACCCAGTTCGGCTGCAATAAAACTACTTGTTTCCACCCCAAATTTATAAAATATCTCCCGGCTGTGTCCCAACGACGGCAACCGTTGCAACATCGGACAATATTTGCGGCTGAGGTAGCTATTAAGTCGCTCCCTGTCCGCTTTATATCTGTTTTATAAAGTATCTATATATTTGGCTGGATGGTGCTCCGGCATTGTCGTCCGAATTGTCTTACCGAATTGGGAGCACTCCCAAGTTTGGGTAGATACGACCATGGAAAAGTTTTCGGGAAGGGTATCCCGACAAAAGGGGGGCTATACGGAAACAACGACAGTCCCGGCGACTCTCGTCTCGGGATCTTAACATTTGCCACAATATGCAAAATGGTGGGCATTCCGGTAAACCGAGTAATCCGGTCCATGCGTGCACCGGGATCCGTTTATCAACCACGTAGGTGATTAAGGGTGCATGTACCGAGTCCTGCGACTGGGGGGAAGGCGGCAGTTTGATGCACGTGATGTTATGTGGACGAAACATAAACCTTGTTGCGGTCTGACAACCGACACAAAATAGCTTTAGCCCAGACCCTAATTCCTTTAATTACCGAAAGTGCAGGAAATAAGATGCACAGCGTGTCTGCACATGCATAGAGCTGCGAAGACACGCTAATGGCAAGAAGCTTAAGGTGATAGATTACCTGATCCAAAATACTACCTTTTCAGCCCTCCAAAAACCGGGCTCTGATAAGCAACAAGAATAATGGAAACTTGAGAACCACCCGGTAGTTACCTACTCTGCCCGGGTGCCCTAATGTGGGCACGTTCTAATCAGATTTTGGAATGTGAGCTTTGTTCCAGCTGACGTAACATTCTGGAGCACTATTAGCGCTCCCCCGAAAACTTAGGAAGGTACACCATCAGCTGAATGCCAATGTGGCGATAGCTTCAGTTTTCACTCATCTCACTGGCAGAAATGATTTGAATACTTAATTCTTGTAGACACGATGATGTTGGTCTCTTCGGTGCCTCTGTTCTGTTGTTAATGCTGGACTAACCCGGTCAAAGCATGACAAATAAATTAAAATTATCCCCGGAATTTACTTGAACTTCCTAAAAGTTGTTTAGATGCATTTATCGATTGTTCTAAAACTTTTGGTTATTTTAAATGGTTAATGACGTAGAAGGGATGCAATACGAATAGGACATGCACACCGATCTTCCAGAACTAAAAAGTGGATTACGAAAACTATTGGAGCCCGCCGTGTCCATGTGTCCTACATTAGCACTCGACTTCTGAAAAAATTTCAAATTGATTCCCATTCTGTTGCCGATAGGCAGAAATACTTCAGTAGTCTAGATAATTTATTTTGTGGGTAGTGTTGAGAATTTGTTTTAGAATTTAATAAATATCATATCCTCATTTATCCTTGATACGCTCCAAAAACGCACAATTAAAATTTCATACTATGTATTTCGTTTTTTTGATATGTTCTAATATTTTATAAACACGAACATTAGTAAAGTCTTAGATTTCTTCAATCCAATTACAGTTTTCATTGAAAATTAGTTTTCAAGCTTTATTTTGCCTTCCTATCCTTCGCATAATTATAAGCCAACAAATGTTTAGAATTTGTATCCAATCTCAATGATTGAATTAAATTGAAAGCATGAAGCGATTTGAATTTTAAATTTTGGCTAAAAATAGCAATTCTAGAGATATTGATATATGATCTTGATCTCATTTTGATTTTTGTTTGCCACCTTGTATATTGAAATTTTAATAAAAGATTTAATATCGACAACCGCTTAAAGAACATTATGAATTCATTTTTATGCAGAATTTATTAAATGGACGATGTTGGATATTAAATTTATTACAATATTATTTAAATTTTAGCGAAATAACACTTATTGTACAAATTAATGAAGTGAACTTTTTTAGTTGGCGACTTGAAGACTTTTCTGACATTTCATTTATAATTCCTGACGAGTATACTCATACATATTTCAATAGAAGCAATTTGTTTTGTAAAACGCATCTATTATATACGATTATTTTGCCTTTTTAACAAAGTAAATAACTTCAACTTGTAAAACGGAGCAAGAAATGGCGACAGAAAATGTACGTAGTGACACGCATATAGAGCATCTCGCCAACTTCGAAAGAGCCTTTCCGACTACTCTTCAGCATTTAGATCTGGATCAGTTTAGCTGCGAAAGTTCGACATCTTCTTCTTCATCATTGAGGTCAAATTTATGGCGGCGTACAGAATTATCTGCGATTACTTCGCCAGGTATCTCGTTGGGAGAACCACAATTGGAATTGCCTTCTATGTCTGATGTAGAAATTCTACGCAATAAAACTTTAGATCGCATGTCTTCGGTGAAGCTAATGCAACCAAGTTTACCTTCTTTGGTTTTGGGAAGCCGATCTTCAGAAATATTTATTTTATCTGAACCAGAAGAGTCGACTATGCTACTGCCACAAGAGTCCAGTTTCGACAGGGAGACATGTCTTAATCGGAGAATTGCCGAATACCTGAAGAATCCAGGTGAAAGCAAAAATTTAAAAATTTTGAAAAATTTGGAAATTTTGTTCACCCAAAATGATCTCGATGCGTTGAACGGGGATGAATTTTTGGGAATTAAGCATTTGGCCGAAGTCACCGTTGATGATGTCCTCAAAGTAGCTGTGGGCTTCCTAAATACTTTACCTAAAACCTTTTCCAACTCTACTGATAATAAAAATCAGAAAAATGAATCGAAAGTTCCAGATTCAGTGTATTAACTGCGGATTATAATAATTATTTATTTGTTTTGTTTTTTAAGGACTATACTTATATTTATATTACGAAACGATATTTTTCAATTTATATTTATTTGTCTGGATTTATTTTAATTTAATCCGTATGCATGCATTATGCACGATTAATAAAACTGGTGTGCTGCATCAACATATTAATACTATGATTTATTTTTGATTGATCAAATTGAAGATTGGTTACGCCATAAGATGTCATCAGATAATTTTTGACAAGGAAACTAGTCGTTTACCAAAGATGATTTGTGCTATGGAAAATACAATTTTAGGGGCATAATTTCCCTTGAGTAGGTTCTATGATACCCTCTAAAATTTGAATCTATTTATGATATTGTTTATGCGATAAATAGGGTTTACGTCTTCTTCTTAGGTTCCCTAGGGTTAAAAGAATATGGTTTTGAATGACATATTTTTGTGAATTTATTTCTAATTTTACCAGAAAAGATTTATACCCATAGATGTAATATTGAATCTACGCTTAAACTATAATTGGGTGAGAAAATATCGAGAATTTAAATTCAGAAAAATGAAACTTCAGCACATCAGAAGTATTTCACCAAATAGTAGGTCTATGTGTGCGAATGGTGACTAAATGCCGGTAAACTAAATTTTTGGCATTTAGTGTCGATGGTAAAGTTCGAACTGTGAGAAAAACTCGTACGATTAATTTATTGAAATTTCTTCAGTACCTGTGATTTATAATTGAGTTGAACTTTTGCAAAACGAAAAATATGAGCGAAGAAGGCATTATTTCAGATTTAGTCTACTGTCAAAAATTTATTTACCTCGTCAGGTTATGATTAGCTAGTCAAAATGTAAATTTCTAATGACTTAAAAAACATCGCCCTATTACGATTAGCGAATCTTGGCTAAAATCTCATTCTTTATGTCAAAACCAGACGAATACAAGTTTTCAGTGACTGTTCAGTCAAGTGAAAACGTTCGCCTCCCGTAATACGACGATTGCATTAATTAGTCAGTGAGTTCGACTCATAACTAACCATAATAGGGCTCTAAGACTAAATGCTGTATTATCGACACTAACTGCCAAAAAATTAGTTTAGTCGGCATTTAGTCACTATTCGTTTACAACATTATTATGAAAACGGGCACCTCAGTTTTAAATAAAACCTGCAATTTGGAAATCTAAATTTGCATAGTTGGCGGCTAATCAGCCCTTTGACGTTTATTCAAATTTGTTTCAGTTGGCTTTTTTTAGCTACTACTCTTATACATAAACATATCTGTTATTTTAAAAAAATTGTTTCTATTGTCCGCGAAATTCGTGAAGTATTTATCCCAGCGTGAAGAAAAGAAATGAAAAATGTCGTCGATGTCGAATATTTGTAGCCAAGATAATGTGCGAAGCGGAACAACTCATCGCTCGGCTTCGGCCGATGACCTGAGGTCTGCGTTTAAATGCTATCCCGATCTTTACCGCTTGAGAGCAGGAGTCGAATTCGATTCTAGGCATTCAATTAGGTCGCTTGCAGCACATTTTACAGAGCTCTCTGATGTATCCTCATCAGATATTTCACAAGGTTCAGTGTTCTCTGCAATGACTTCATTATCTAGACCAAGTTCTCAAAGTACTCTAAATGACCACCTCAAACCACAAGGGCTAAAATGTTCAATTGCATCTCTTGAAGGAAAAGTCTTGGAACTGCCTGAGTTATCTGTCCCAAGAATTTCGTTAAATATTATAAAACCTTCGATTTCTGAGCCCGTTGCTGACAAGGAAGCCAAGATAAAGGAGAAAATAGCTGAATATTTGGAGTTCCCAACTGCAGAGAGCATCCCAAGTCTAAAGATGTCGTTCAATAAAACTGATCTCAATTCGTTGGATACGAAAGAATTTTTGGATGTTAAGCAATTTGCTAAAATCACCGTTGATGATGTTATTAAAACAGCTGTAATTTGTGTAAACCACATTATATCTAATTGCTGTACCTGCGAATGCAAATTAAAGTAAACAACTCAAAATCTGGTTGAAATAAATGAAACGCATGCATTTATACATCTATTTAATCGTTTTGTTTTACTGTACCATTGTAAAAATATAATAGTGAAATATTTTTAAAATTACTATTTTGCATAACTTAGACTTAGGGATTGATTAAATGAAAGAATATCTTATGATCAGTGAATTAAAGTATTTAGATCTGCAAATTTAGTAAGTAAAAAGATCTATGCAGGCTTGTCATTGACAATTTTCAATGCAATTACCGTTACCATTACGAGTAATTGAAAAAAATTTGTATTACCGTCATCATTATTTTAATTGTAATAGTATCACATTACTTCATTATAATTAATTAATAATGAGGCTTTCATGAGCATTATCCGTTGAAATTTATATTGTGGTGAAGTACTCCCAATTGCAATGAAATTTTAATTTCCATTATAATTCCAATTATTTCATTACAATTACTATCGTAATGGATAAAAGTTTTGTTAAATCTATAAATTGGCGCGTTGGTTCGACTTTGAAATTTTTGCTATAAATCCAGAAGATTTTAAACAACCAATAAAGGAATATTAAACGATTTCATTTTTAGGTTTTTCGTAGCCAATTAGAAGCCCTTATGGTTTCGGTCTGTCCGTCTTTTTTCTGTATGTCACAGCTCTCCCATCCCCATTTTATAAATCTATTAAGATGAAATTTGGTACATGTACTTAGTTTGAAGACCCAAAAACAGGAATGACATTTTGAATAACATTTTTTTTCTTAACTCCAAGATTTTCTAAAAATCTGAAAGAAAAATCCAAAATGTAGCTTTTAATTAGCACTTTCAATGAGAATTATATTGGCTGCGGAGCGCTATCATGAGGTGTGTTTCCCTTTATAATAATCAGATTTGAATGATTTTATTCATATTTTGTTTACAGATCACTCGACTTATAAGGTCGCTAATACTATATTGTTTCATACGCGAACCTTATGTTTTTATTATACCATGTAAAACTTGTATTTTATAATATTTTCCACTATACAATTAACACAGTATTTCTTAAGGGCCATACAAAACAATAATTTGACATTGAAATTTACTTATTTAGTCGTGAATATTTATTGGAGTTTGATTGAAAGTCCAAATAGCGTATAAACCTAAACCTTTTTTTATTCAATATTGCAAAATCTAAGTTATACGTTAGGTTTAAGTGTTAAATATTTATGGAAACAAGGGTTGTGCATTTTTTAAACTTTAAACTTTTTTAGAGTTTTCGAATCAAGGGGTAACTTCTAAAGTTAAAGAATTCATCCTTTGATTTATTTTGAAAAATTTGAATAACCTGTAAATCAAAAACTTTTCATTTTACAAAGAAACTGTTTAAAATAAAAAGGAAGAAAATTTAGTTTTCTTATGTGAGAGCCAATGCTGATGTTTCCGGTTTTAAACTCAGGAAGGACCCCCCCACTAACACCATATGCTAAGAACTTGGCTAGAATTTTTGTTAATAAATTTATTAATTTGACTGAACTACCTGCAGAAAAAAAAAAAAAAAACTCAATAAAAATAAATTCTTACAAAGTTGGCTGATTAGTCGCTTTTATGTCAGATCTCTTCTAAACGCTATTTTTGTGCTGAAGTAGTGATTAAAAAATTTATTTTTGGTATACAAGAGAAAAATACATTTCTAAGTCTCCGCGAAGAACTTTGACAATTTACCTTGAATACGCATAATTTATCAAGAAGTCTCAACTATTAGGCGCAGTTATGAATCAGCAACCTACTTTGAATAATGGAGAAAATGAAATAAGAGAACCAAAAGATTTACTTTCCATGTTTTCAGCACTTTCAAGTATTCCGCAAAAAACTAGTTTGATTGATATAATACCTAAACACCAAAGCTATGCTGACATAAATTCAGCAATTACGGTGGACCCACCTGCAGATGATAAGATAGAATGGGATTTAAGCGATGTAGTTATGCTACATCAAAGACGACGTACCCGATTACCACCCCGTGATATACCCCATCCCAATAGTATATCGGCACCTGATCATTATCCAATGAACTCGATTAATTTATACGAAAAGCTAAGTATAAAACCAGAGGATACATCAAATGAAAATGAAACTCCAGAAATCTCCCAAGAAAAAGATAGATCCACGACTAGCATCAAGTACGTTTATAAGTCGGAGCACGAGAGTTACAAGTGGCCCCCCATTTCCGAATTTCGCCCTGAAGCAGTTCCGGCTTTAGTTAAGAAATATATCGAATGCTGGAAGTTGGACCCCGTATTCAAATTTCATATTAGACCGTTGGAAAGCAAAAACTCCACCTGCAGCAACCTGTACGGAGCTGAAGTAGTTTTCAGTGCTCCAACCCCTAGTTGTCCGAATCCCCAATTTAACGTTAGTGTGTATTTCAAGTTTGAAGTCTCCAAAGTTGCCCCGAAAACCCTGCCGGTCCATGTCAGCTATCATTTTGAAGGACAACGCCAAGTGCACGTCGCAGATAATCGGTTCACCTTCCAGGAGGGAGTACTGATTCTACTGATGAAGTGTAAAATGAAGATTTTCAGTAAGCTCCGATTTTAAGAAGGTCTACAAACACACAACATAATACATTCTATAGAATATTTTATAGTACGCTATTTATATTTCTGGAGCTTCATAATAATTTATGTTTGTACTATCTGGACCACGTCCGGTTCATAGTGTGACTAAAGACCAAAATCATAGGACAACATTTAATGTGAGAAAACACTTTTTGAAATAAACATATATGCTATATTTTTATATTTTTGTCTAAATAGTGTTTTTTCCTATTGCACAAAAAAATGACCCATAAATCGGCTATCAGTTATTAAGTTTGTGATGCTATTTGTGCGGTATTACTGCTAATGTAAGATATATAACAAGTGCTATAATAAATAGTAATTTCTGAAGCTCTTGCTGATCGATTCGCATATCTTATGATTTAAGTAAAAATCAATCACGATGTGAATTGCATATACGCCCAATTAGTGGTGGGTTATTGCAATAATACCGACAATATAGCAAAAATATCTCAAAAACCAGTGAATTGAGATGCATGTAATTACATGTGGTCATTCCTTAAACTTTCAGGCAATCAAAAAAATATTGTTTTCCAAAACTTGGGAAAGTTTAAACTTTTAAAAATATTCAGTAAACGTCTTATTCAAAAATTCCAAATATTTTACATTCTAATTAGAAAAAACTACTGCACATATATTAAAATTTTACACAATATTCTACATATATATATATGTATGTATATGTAAGTGACTCTCTAATAGAATCTGAATTATAAGTTTGCAATAATAATTTTATATTTTCCAATAATAATAAATATGATAAAAAAATTCGTGATATCTCTACTTTTTTCAATAAAAAATAACTAGTATTTATCATTAAAGTTGAATAGATTTGTTACGGAAGATAGCAACATATTTAATGATTAATAATTCAGTTGGTTTATATTTTTGGTTTTTTTATGAAACAAGTGCAATCACAAGCACCACTCCAAAGAGAAAATTTATAAGTACATACTCCCCTTCGTTCAGCGTCATTTATAAATTAGTTTTGTTTTAAAAATTGGAAAGAAAAATTCTCAAAAACATTTCTTTTTTTAAAGAATTAATTAATTTTTTAATCACTCCACGCGAACTTATTTTTTTGCTGCTTTGCACGTCCCATTCAAATCCTTTGCAAACCTTAAGAAACCTAAAATATGTAGTAGGATTTACTCTCTAAAAAAACTTGAGAAGAGTATTGTAGAATCTACAGTGTAGATAAAACAAATGGTTAGATAAAAAAAAGTAAACTTCATAGTTGGCCGATTGCCGCCCCTGAAAGGATGCCAATTTATTTATTAATTTTTTTTTTTTTGTCATAGGTAGCCCAATTCGACGAACTTGAACATCTATTTTTTTAGTATATCTATCTTTATTTATTGCTGGTAATAACGACGTCAAATGTAAGACGAGAAAGTACAGGACACAGCTTGAGTACCTTGTATCTGGTGGAAAATTTGAGGTTTATGGATGAAGAAAACCAGCTTCTAAGTAGTTCGGTAAGCATGTTGTCAGTTTTGGAGCACAATCCCATAGCGGAAGACAAATCTAGCAGCAGTCTCGAAGAAAACGCCAACGTGGATGAAGGAAAACGTGAGGAAACATCATCAACAACTGAGAATCTTGAAACAGAGAAAACACCCCCAAATGGTGATGATTCTCATTTATATAAACAACCTGAAAAATCAAGGGCAAAATCAGGTGCGTCTTCAAACCAAAATGAAACTGCCGCATATTGGCAAAACCAAGATAAACCCAAGACTTGCTGTTGTACCGAGTACGTATGTAAGACGGTGGAGGAGAGTTATAAGTGGCCCGCCATTTCTGAATTCCGCCCTGACGCTGTTCCGGCTTTAGTTAAGAAATATATCGAATGCTGGAAGTTGGACCCCGTATTCAAATTTCATATTAGGCCGTTGGAAAGCAAAAACTCCACCTACAGCAACCTGTACGGAGCTGAAGTAGTTTTCAGTGCTCCAACCCCTAGCTGTCCGAATCCCCAATTTAACGTTAGTGTGTATTTCAAATTTGAAGTCTCCAAAGTTGCCCCGAAAACCCTGCCGGTCCATGTCAGCTATCATTTTGAAGGACAACGCCAAGTGCACGTCGCAGCTAATCGGTTCACCTTCCAGGAGGGAGTACTGATTCTACTGATGAAGTGTAAAATGAAGGTTTTCAGTGAACTCCGTTTTTAATAGAATCTAAACAGCTAATAGCAAAATAGATATTTATATTACATATATCTGGAATTTCATTGGAACAACTATTAATTTCAGTTTAAAGCAATCTTCAATTTGGAAAAAAAATTCACCTGCCTTAGTAACTGCATTATGTGGGTGAATCAATAATTTGAGTTCCCAAATTTCGTTGACTAATTCCCTAATTTCCAAATATGTATATATTTGCTCGAAGTAAATTATAATATATGGGATATATCGTGCCCACAAGAACGGCACACAAAAAAGTACAGACCCTTATCTCTTTGATCAATTCGTTTTTGAATATATAAACCTCATTTATTATCTTGAATATATTAGAAGTATAAAGTCTGAGAAAATGTTTTCGCTTTTAGGTGGAAAATATACTGTAAAAAGGAAAAAAAGGGGTTCTATTTTCATGAGCGTATGCTTACCCGAAAATTTTTCATCTAGGAACCCTTGTTTGGAATTTTTGGGCTCCATATCCCTTTTCGAAAGGAGCTCACAAAAGTCCTTTTTGGAGAAAAATGCAAAAAAATTAATTGAAGTCAACGGCTATTGAAATTATTTTATGAAAAGTTTAGGAACTTTATTAAGGAAAATTATCCATAAAGGGTTCATTTCGATTCGATTCGATCGGATTACATAAAGGAGGCCAGAGAATCAGATGCGTTGAATGATCTTCATATCATCAGCATAATAAATTAGTATTTCCGAGTGTTTAACAACCATCATAATATCGCTTATGGACAGTTTGAAGATCAACGGACCAAAACCGTGTAACGCTGGGGAAAGAATGGACTTATAATGGAAGGGCATAGAGTCGTAGATGAGGTTCTCAAAAAGTTTGGGAATGCTGGAAAATTTAGCTATAGGGTAATTTGAGACGTCGCTTTTAACAAACTTTTTTGTTACGATTTTAAAAGCAATGTTGACCTTGATAGATAGTTTCAAGGTGATTCTACAGTTATGTAAATAAATATCGTAATTTTGTGATTTTGTTAAAAAATGAAACTTTGGAAGTAACAGTTTGATTAGTAACCCGTTAAGATTTTTTGTATTCACTGTCTAAATAATATTTTTACATTGTAGTTGGCTAGTCCCCTGACTGACGGATAGTTTGGAATTTTTGCTTATACATATATCAGCGGTGCGGTTATTGTAAGATTTATTGTATTTTGTTCCTGGTCGGTTGTTACTTGCGATCTGCGAAGTATTTACAGCTATTTGATCATAAAATATAACTTTAATATAAAACAATAATGAAAAATCACGAAGATGGATCCGATTATACCCTCAAAACCTTAAACGTGAATGATTCGAATTTTGATATAGATATGTTTGAATTAGCTGAACGTATCAGGGTTCCTTGTAGACTGCAACGATCAGTAAGCCTGTTGTCAGTATTTGAGCCCAATCCGGGTTGTTTTGACGATGCCGGCGACGACGGTGAGGACGAGGATGACTGTGAAGATTCCACCATGGACATAATACCGCCTACAAAACAAATGCAAGAATCATTCGAAACAGAAGATCTTTTGGCTGATAAATCTAATGTAACTAAGTCACCTGAATCACTTGGGACAAAATCATCTGAGTTATCAACAACATTAAAAGAGGTTTTCTGTCAAGATAAAGCTAAACCCAAGACTTGCTGTTGTACCGAGTACGTATATAAGACGGTTGAGAAGAGTTATAAGTGGCCCGCCATTTCTGAATTCCGCCCTGACGCAGTTCCGGCTTTAGTTAAGAAATATATCGAATGCTGGAAGTTGGACCCCGTATTCAAATTTCATATTAGGCCGTTTGAAAGTAAAAACTCCACCTGCAGCAACCTGTACGGAGCTGAAGTAGTTTTCAGTGCTCCAACCCCTAGTTGTCCGAATCCCCAATTTAACGTTAGTGTGTATTTCAAGTTTGAAGTCTCCAAAGTTGCCCCGAAAACCCTGCCGGTCCATGTCAGCTATCATTTTGAAGGACAACGCCAAGTGCACGTCGCAGATAATCGGTTCACCTTCCAGAAGGGAGTACTGATTTTACTGATGAAGTGTAAAATGAAGGTTTTCAGTGAGCTCCGATTTTAAGATGATTTATGGAAGTAAACAAAATAAATTCTTTATGTATACAGGATTCAATGATTTTAGTTTTATTGCAGGATACTCGTATAATACTAAATATCAGTTCCGGCATTCGACTAATCAACTCAGCGATTGCTTTATTTTAAGCTTAATTGATTAATTAATTAATAATTCAATTACAAAAAAGGCGGACGATAAATAAAATTGACATTCACCTTTTCAAATCCTTCTGGAATTGTGGACTCAGCTTCGTTCTAGAAATATCCTCTTTAATTTCGGAAACGGGAAAAAAAACTGTGGGCCAATTAAATAATACACTGCAATCAAAACAGGGAAAAAATACGATGGAACCCAGGAAGTATTCTTCATGATAATCTTTGCGAGTATCCCGCCCCCCCAACAGGTAGGGCGAGTGTGTGCAATGAGTCTGGCTTCCTGTTTACCTTTATACAGATTAAATTTATTCCCGGAATTGCTTTAATTAAAGTGAGCCACTTGATGCTACGTCTGTTGCTAGTGTGGGTGGTGATCTCGATTCTTAGGTGTGGGCCTCCCTTTTTCTTTAGAAAATTATCCACTTTCACACCAGGACACTCCTGGCTCTGCCCACCGCAGCCTTGGGAGATGCTGGAAGTAGGACAAATTGCTGTTGTTATTCATTCCGTCCACTTGTTGTCAGTACCTTTCACCTTTTTTAATTCTGCTAGGAATGAGGTCGTTCGGATTTACACAAATTGAACTACGTTACGAAGTTACTTCATCTGTTGCGCCTTTCGTTCCTTTGTCTGATTTACTCTGACCATACAGCAGAGGACAGAAAATTATTTTCTTCAAGCCGAAATGCTATGAATACAACAATACCTGGTTTGGTGATTGCAAAAAGAGGATCATTCCAAGAGTTTAAACCCAGTTTGGTACTTTACTTCAAGTCGTCAAAATTAGGATGGTTTTTTTTTTTTTTTTTAAATACTACTTGCTTTAAATCAACATAAAAAGACCTACTATGCACGTCTTTTAAATTAAAATTCAGACTATTCTGCATTTCAGTTTGGATGTCGTTGGATAGATAATATTTTAAGTGTTCAAATATAAAAATAACGTCGTTTTTTTTGGTTGTAAATAATTAATTAATATCTTGTAAAGGCCTAAACATTTAACTTTTTAAAATGTTTATTTCTCATAAACTATTTTTAGTATTTAGTATTTTTTTGTAAAACAAAAGTACACAAAAATACAAGAATGAAGTTGTTAAATGTTTAGTGTTTGCGTTATCTTGAAACCCTATGAAATTTTAATATTTCGAAGAATTATTAGGAGTACGCTAATCGATTCGTCGAATAATCCAGCCATTAATACTTCTTCAGTCCATTACCTTTATCCTTCAAAATATTTCTTTACAACTTGTTTTTGTTTTTTTTTAATATAAGATAAAGAAAACTCCATAGGGCTTCTGGATG
This sequence comes from Eutolmus rufibarbis, assembly GCA_963920795.1. Classification (NCBI taxonomy): domain Eukaryota; kingdom Metazoa; phylum Arthropoda; class Insecta; order Diptera; family Asilidae; genus Eutolmus; species Eutolmus rufibarbis. Next base: position 45,245,538 of record OY987206.1, read on the forward strand.
CCTTTAAACTGAAAAGCTAATTAATTCGTCCTAATGAATTTTAATGAATTGTAATTAGATTTTTTGGATAATCTCTCTGGGAAAAATTTCGATTTGAAGGGATTCTTGTGAAAATCATTACAAAGGGGGACGCATTTTTGGAATTTCGACTTTGTAATTTCAAGAAAAGAAAGAAGATAAATAAATAAATAAATACCATAATAGGTACTATTGTTACGGAAAAAAATTGGAAATAATCTAATAGTTATAACATTAAAAGCCGACTGCATAAACGAAGGAAACAATAATTTACGTAAAGAGTTTTCAAATCAAGTTCATACATTTATTTATTTATTTAAAAATTCATCAAAGGCTGATTACTTTACAAATAGTATATTAAATGACAAAAAGGAAAAGATAAATATTGCAAAAATCGCTACCAACTACTTAATAAAAGAACGTTTAACATATTTAGACAAGTTAAAATCTAAGATTTTAAAATGTTTATTGAAACATCGAGACATTGATTTGATTGACTTGTTGTATCCGTAATTAGTGCAATGTTGAGGTATATAAAAGAAATCCCTTTTTCTCAAGGAGCGACTAAGAACCGATATGTCGAAAGAGGACAGCGAGCATGGAGAATCAAAACGGCCCTGTAGACAATCCATAACAAAAACATGTTTAGAGATATTACGTTCAAATTCCAAAGAGTCGAAAAATAATAATAATACTATAATATAATAATAATACTCCGCAAAAGATTCACAATCGATTGAGGATCTCTGCTTTCGGTATCACCCAACCGCAGTAAAGAGGGGTAACCACCAGAACCGAGTTTGGAATTGACAAATCTAACAAACTGCTTAGGACACCCAAAAGATGAATTATTGGTTCTTGATATGGGAACACATAAAAAGATACTGGCCAACAAATTATTATAAAAAGCATCCAAAGCTGTATCAATGTTTCGTTCAAGAAAAACATCATTCCAATTACATACATAATATTGTAATAGTAATTTTTTGTTATTATTAATGGACTGAGCTAAAATAGAATTTTTCGGTATTCACTACTCCAACTACTATTGTGACTAAAAATCCCTATTTAATTAATAAAAGGAACCAAATTGTTTACTTATCTTCGTATTTGTTATAGTTCAAAGTTTAGTTTCAGCTCTTTTGCGTCCCGTGAGCTTCTTCGGGGTTTTAAGGATCTTCCTCGAAATGAGAATGAATATCATGCGGTGCCTGGCGCCTAATGGTTATCATCTTTCCAAAAGGCACCCTTCTCTCCCTTTTCCGTGAGCCAAACGTGGCGCAGACCTAGTCAATATTAAACTCATCGCCCGGTGTGTTTCCGAGGCACTTTCTGGCGGTATCCATTCAGAATTTCAATTAAACGGGCAAGTTGTGCCGCACGGATCCCAGTCTATTCATTATCTGTAGTAACAACCTATTTGTCGAGATCGAGCAATAACTGGGCAATTTTTGGGAGCAAACAGGGCCATTAACCTGCCACTGCCGCAGGACTCTGCAGCGCCTGTGGAAGAGAATCGAGGAGGCAAGGCGTAAAACATTCCCGTCTTGGTCTGGTGCCTGCCTTGGCTTGGAAATTACCAAATCAAAGTTTTTAAGTGTCGTCATTAAGATTCCACCGGCGTATATCGTCCGGGGTCTATAAAGAGAGATATAAGCCCCTGCGGAGCATCCGAAATCCCCGAGCAATTGGTCGGCGTGGACGAGGAGGCGCTCCAGCTCGTTTAATTCGCACAAATGGATCGAATTGGAGCTCCAGGGCTTCCTCAGTCGGCTATGAAACAAAAACCTATTGAACGGGGAGCCTCGAACACGTCCTCGGGCTGTTTGGGGCCCCCAAACCCAATCGATGGAGCACTGCAGCTCCACCGATACCGCACTTATTGAAAACCGAAATTTCTACAAAGTCAAATGTGAGTACCGCCCCCGCCCCCGGTGCTGAATGTGCCTAAAGGAAGGTCCATAAAGTGGAATTTGCCCGTATGCTGGGCTCGTAGGGCTCGAGCGTCCGGGGCGGGGGTGAAGCGGGCATGGGACTCCAGCGGGGGGGGACCATAGGTATTCTTCGCGCACATGGAGTAATAATGCAAAGAAGTTATGGGGGCAGACACAGTTGCGGGCATAAAAACCGAAGGGCAAAACGGAGGGCGTGTGCAATTCGGAAAGGATAACTTCAAGGGTTCTGTGCCCTTACCCTCGCATCAGGGATCAGTTCCGCATACCCGGGTTGAATCGGAATCACTGGATAACTAGCGTGTAAACTATTGATGTTTTCGTGGGGGTTTAGCTTACGAGAAACAAAAGGCTTCACCACTGGCTCCAAAGGCACCCGGCTCGGTTATCCGATGGAAATGACTACAAAGTTGACTTTGGAGCCTTTAACCTTCGCATAAACATTGATGAGGACTAAAGATCGTGATGTCCGCCCTTATTAATTCATGTTCGTTCCCCCAACCCTCCAGGGTTCAAAACGCATCGAATTATACGGCTTTAAATTAATTTTAGATAAGAAACCACAATACATCAAAACCGGGTGATTTTTTTGGTACGAAGAAATAATTCGCAAGTTAAGATTTCACTATATGAAAGACATGGAGAAGTTCTTTCCAAAAATAGAAAAACTAATTTCTTATTCTTGGGCTGAGTAAAGGTATTAAATAATGCTTATTTTGAAGCAATATTCTTGACTAAAATTGGTTAAATTCAAAAATGCATCAAAACCGCATTGATGCGCAATTCAGCGCGGTTTGTAATCTCTGAAGCTGAATTGTGCATCGAGTCGGTTTTTATGCAGTTTTGAATTTATCCGTACTTAAAAGTAGTACGTTAAAAAAGTAGTTTAATGGAGCAAAGAGGGCATAAAATTCCGATTCTCTAATCTAATCGAATATTTCTAAATGTGAGTAATACTCCTAGAATTTTCTTTCAAACTTAATTTTTCAAATTGAGTACTTATTTTCATGCTAATCTCTATTTTGATTGCAAAATGATAGTACACTTTTAAGAACCAGTTTTAATTTTAGTATTGAAACAAGTGTCGGTCGATATGTTAACAACTGACTTCCATTTTGGTGGCGCAAGGCGGAAAATGATTGATGTCTCCTACTTAGAGTCAAAAGAATTTTATCTGGGGCTAATTCGGCCAAATTGCGACATGGCCTTTGCTCATTACTCTCCACTGCACTGGAAAAGGGCCAGAAAAACCGCGCGAACGAAAAACCAACTTTGTATCCGAAATATTCACAGCCAGCGGCTGCTGGGGTTCTTCGAGCTCTAAAATTCTGGATTCGGCGGCCCGACAGTGGTCTACCGACCCCGTCACGCCGGTGAATTCCTGTCGAGAATTAACTTTTGCTGAGGGCTGTTGCGGTCAGCTCGATTGGCAGTGCACCTGAGATTTCCAATGCAAATTTGGTCCACCGAATGCAGTCCTTTAATTAATGGGGAATTTCTCGCAGGGACTGCATGCTGCTGCTGCTGCTACTGCTGCAGCACTCCGCCCCGGTAATAGGAACTTATTGGAAAAGTTGCACTTACGGCGATTAGTCCCCGGGGGAGATCGTGAGGCCACCACAAATGTGTGAATGTGACAAATGGGAGTTATTCAGGAGCTAATTTCGCTCCGCGGGAAGGTCTGCTACTGTTTATACAAACGCCTCCCGGGGGCGCACTATTTCGATTTAGCCTCATCCGACGCACTATGCCAGCAAATTAATACATTGCGCTGGTAAAACAGACAGACAGACAGACAAACGGACGGGAGGGGGAAACTATTATATATTTCCTTTCAAGAGATAGCCACAAGTTGGGGCTGTTTTGGGGTCCTCCCCCCCATTAGACAAGTCTCGGACTTCACTAGGACGAATGAAAAATTGCAGAGCAAAGTGGTGTACGAGGTCAATTTGCCACTTTGATTCCGTCAAGGATGCCACCGGCTTCGGTGACAAATGACGGGATATAATTCCTTCTGGCTGACTGGACCCGTCGAGCCCGCCCAGCGATAAGGGCTGACCTTTTTGCGCCGCCTCCCGCCACACAGTCTGCCCCTCAAAAGAAGTCTGTCCGCATTGCTCTGACGGGCAGGATGGCTCATATACAGTCTACAATAAGCTGACAAATTTCCCGAAAAAAAAAAAATAAAAAAAAAACAGGAAAATGCACACAACCCCGAGGGAACTTGGAGGCAGTAAATGTAGCCATTAATTTTCAGTGGCCGTAGCTTTATTATGGGCCCTCTGCCTAATGACTCGCATATTGCGCTGCTCCTGCAGGACCTCCAGAGTCCTTGAATATCTCGTTTTAAATCATCATCGATGAGGTCGCGGCATATTGCCAGCAAGTTGGGACAGAGAGACATTTTTATGTGCCCAATTTCGCGCAGTCGACATTGAATCGAGACTTTTTTTCCCGGGCATTCAGCAGAAATTTGATGATTCTTTAAATGTCCGCTGCGCTTCCGGGCTCCTTAATCATTTCCCGACTCCTGTAACCCGCCTCTACCCCCTTTACAGTCGTCGTTTCACTTTAGTAAGTTAATTTTGTGAAACAACTTCGATTAGCTAAAAAGGAAGACGAATCTCCTGGCGGACGTGCACAGACTTCTCCGCAATTCTGGAAGACGGGCTCTGCTCCTGGCAAATGCAATTGCAATCACAGGAACATGCCCAGACGGTGGCTGGAGGCAGTTTCATTCCTTCGGGGGGTTTTGGGGGAAAGAAATGGGACGGACGAAGGATGCCGAAGGAAATAATTGTCGGTACGATGTTTGCGGTCCCGTAAAAACGATTTCCAATTTCTAATTAAATTACAAGGAAGCCAGTCGGACATGTAATTGCAGCTGGGTCTGCCTGTGATTAGCACATTGTTTCTAGGAAGGGAAAAATACATTTTTCTCCATTTATGTTAATTTCTCGGTGACGTTTTAACACCATCAGAGTCAATTGCGCTTGATAAATGAGGTAATGAGCACAACAGATTAAAATGGGCGGAAAATAAGTGTAATTATAATAAAGTCATTTTCATCATTTTCAGAGTCCTTTCGTGAAAGGTTTAAAAGAGAAATTGATGAAACTGATGTCTTCCGCCTATTCAAAGGAATATAATGACAACTTTTTGCTTAATGACGAGAATATTCGTCGTCTGAATAAAAACAAACTAATTAACTTTGGGTATAAAATACGAAATCTTGGGAAATCATGCTATAATATATTTCTTTTATTAGATTAAATTGATTAAATTAATTTTGGAACAATGAAGTCATTAGTTTTTTAAATAAATGAACTCGTAGTTTTGCCATTTTTCTTTATTTTATTTCCAATTTGCAAATGATGCATTTACTCCGCATTTGATGAGTATTCTCGTCATAGTTTGTTTTTAATTGCGTACGCATCTACAGACTTTTAAAATGAAATTCCAGATTATTAGGATTAATATACATGCATTTTTCACACGTGATCAACACTTTTTGTTTGGAAGACTATCAATTCTTTTTTAATAGTGGCAGGATTTTGCAATTCAGCGTGATTGCACTATAGTTAATATTTTTTATAATTGAATTTAATTTAAACATAATTATAAGTAGAGCTAAAAACTATAAATATAACAGTAGTAAGATAATAATAATATAAGAATTTCTAAGTAGAACTAGCCAAATTCTTCAACCTTTGCTTTTGTTTTATGCTTGGGCGTGAGAAACGATTCGGCTATGATACCACAGAAAAACTGTAATTAGAAGCTCAAAAAATAATATTCCAACAAATCATGTAATTTATTACATCTTTCGATCTACCACAAGATTTATTGAGCTTCCAAAATTTCAATCAACAATAATTTACCATGAAATTGGGCAATCGGGGCAGACATCCAGAGTCAGTGCCCACGAGTCTAGACCCTTTGTATCCATCAAGCGACGTCTCATTTGTAGTTTTGTGCTGGAAAATGGTGAAATTTGAATAATTCCAAAACATTCTGCCCACTGTAGACACAGGAAGACGAAAAGCGCTAACGACATTTCTTGGCCCCGTCATCCTGCGAACTGCTAAAACGAATCGATTTCGACTTTTCTCTTTTCGAAGAAAATGATTAATCACAAAGATGACTTATTTCGTTTTATTCCCGTCACTCCCCCGGGAGCATTCATTCCCGAAATTTCCAAAAGCTGCCCTTACTTGCCACAAATTAATTGCGATGGCCTGCGTCGAGAGGACTGATGGAAGTGGGCGACTAGTCCAACAAGGCTGCAAAGATTAATTGTAAGCCATTTAACTAATTTCAATTAATTTTACAAGTGCTCTGCCGTAGTGCGCGCGGCGTGGGAGGTGTATCCTTCAATCGTGCTTCCGATTTCTGAAAGGAATGTAAATCCTAAGGGAATCAAACGTGATTGTTCCAGAAGGTGGTAATTGGCAGGAGACATTTTTCAATGTTTTGTTTTAAATTGAAAAGAAAAGAAAATCAATTTTAGCCCAAAGTTTGGCCATTGGTTCAGAGTCCTTCCGACCACTTTTAATTGATGGCACTGATAATTTTTATAAATTTTTTAAATAAGATGCAAAATTCAATAGTATCTTAGGCAATTGTTTTTAGGTTTTATTTATACAATGGAGTTTTTTTTTTTTTATATTCGTTCTTGTTACATTTTCTACGGTGTTGCGAACGATTTATATTTATAATTCTTACTTCATCGTAGATCTGCAAAAGCTCGTTCCAAAAAAATTGTAAAAACTGATTTAAGAAGTAGTTGATATGGATAATGAATTTATATAAAACAACTGGCTGTAAAACCATTTTACAACTATTTTGCAAGTAAATTCTATAACTCATTTTAATCCGCCATACTCCATCTATTTCAGATCTGTGAGAGTTATACTAGACTTACATATATTCTTTATTGTATAAAATGAATTCGTTTATGAAAAAAGTTAGTTCAAACGAATTGTCGTAATAGTTTTTAGCATTTTCATATTCTAACAAGCTTTTATTATCTTGACCTGTAACTTCCTAACATTGTAAGCAAATTTTGCAACTCACTTTTCACCCACTTCTAATTGCATCAATTTGAAACTTTGAAACTTTTGGTACCATCGAGGCTGTATGATGATGGAGGTGGGAGGTGGTCATAAGAATTTCTTAATTGCTAACAATAACTCCATAGAGTTTAGGTCCGTCGTTTGACTTGTCTTAAGAGGGTCTGATAATGGAGGAAGGAGTTGGTCTTGGGAAACGTTTATTTTTCAGTTTTTGAAATTGTAATTTATTTATGTAATGGCTGAACGTCTGAACTTTCATTTTAGCAAAATTAAAAGCTTCTATGACGTTTTTAATACTTATTTTTAAACAAAATTTCAAAATTGCCAAATCATGGAGTTTAATTAAGAAACAAATGTTCGTAAGGACAATTAGTAATGACTATTACATTGCATTTCGGATTATTTCACTTTTTAATAAAAATTGCACGTGAATTAATTTAGCATTGTTCAAGGAAAAATACCGTGACGAATCGCAATAAAAAAGGAATTTCCTTTTTTTTTTTTAAAAAAGAGTAGGTGTAGCCTTAAGTATATTTTAATAAAAATGTAAAGAGAAGCTAGCCACTTCTTAGTTTCAAGAAAAATCTTGTGTTCAGTTTGAATTCGAATTCCCATCGATTAAGAGTTGTAACATTTGTAAAACAACTTTTTAATTAAACGGGAGGTTTTTTATGCCTAGCGCTTTTTCCTCTTTGGAAAAAATATAGTGATTTATTTTGAACTTTACCCCGGATATAGATACCGAGCTAAGGGAGAATTGGCGTAATTTTTCAGAGGTGCCTAGATACTTTAAGCTTTAAAAAGGAAATACGTAATTTGTGGTTGAAGATTTAAACATATAATTACACGATTTCATGGAAATTCGAAAATGAAAGTAGCCTTTCTTATTTTCCAAGTTAATTTATCGTTCAATCGAAGTTTTCAACCATTTGCAATCCACTTACCACCTGTTATCTCGCCTGGTCCAAAGAATTTTTTCGATTTAAAACTACCTGAGAAACTACCACCGGTGCTACAAATCTTCCTGAAAGTGACATTGATGCCCAAGAGGATAATAAAGTCGCCAAATTACCTCCCGGCCAATTCTCAATTCACCTCGACGCTTTTCCGCGCCGCCCTCGATCCTCCTTCGGGTTGTAAATAATTTCCCTGGAATGCCTCCGCCGATAGCTCAGCTCGATTGAGGGAAAGTACATAAATCAGGTTGCCCGGGACGTGTTATTCCGGCGGTGTGTCTTAGCCTTTCTTTCGATTATTTCCGCGGGTGAGCTCGCTTAAGCGAGGAATGAAACGATTTCAACTGGGTGAGAAATCAGTCCATAAATCAAATTTTTACCGCGCCCTACATTTTCTTCTACTTATTCGAAGAAAATCAAATCAGCGCTGAGAAGAGATTTTCGTTCTCCACCTTCAGATGGGCAAAGTGGGAAAAGATAGAGGATAAAGAAAAAAAACATTTCTTTTTGGGGGAAAAATGAAAATTCAAGAAAAGCCATGAGAGTTCGGTTAACACCTTCCGAGCTGAGGGTGCTGTGCTGCCACTTAAAATATGAAAGTAGAGAGTACGAGGCTTTCCCGGGATCGCATATTGGCGCTAAAAGGTTTCCTTAAGCAGATTTATGATCCCTTCGCGATTCCATTTTGCTTGCGCAAATATCATTTCCAGATTTTTGGAATTTCGCATAAATCTGACATCAGATTATGCCTGCTCGGCGAAAAAGCGAGTGTGCACCTACATACGACGAGCACACCTCATTTCCTTTGATCTTGCGAAAAATTTCTAGTCCACGCTGGACTTATAAAAATGGCGAATTTGGGAATTTTTAAAGAATTCACATTCCTAAAACGGTGATTTAAAAGTCTTAAGTTAATTCTATCAGGGCTTAAATTATCTTGCAGCGGAAATCAAAGGAAAACATGCAGCCTTTGTATAGCAAAGTTAGAAATATCTAACTAATCATTTAGATGTCGTTCTATATCTTAAAATTGAAAATACTCGTACAAACCTCTCCCCTGGTATTTGAAGTTAATATGGTCACAAAATTCGTGATGGGTTTGAAATAAAGACGGTAATCCATAAAAATTTTTGAGGATTTCCGCAACATTTCCAAATTTTAGGTGTCGTATTTCAACTCTAATTAATTTGTTTGGTGTAAGGTAATAGCACTGATTAAATTACTTTTTTGCTACGGCAAGGCTGTGATGCCGCAAAACATTAATAAAGACTAGAAAAGGGATTGCAAGGGAAGAGCCAAATAGCCTTGTCACAGGCACGTGCCTAATATTAATGTGCTTTCGTAAAATTTCTGACGGAAAAGCATGCTTAACTGGAGTTATCCTGGGACTTTTATATACTCATGGTTTCTACACAATCCTGAAATTTAAAATTTTGAATAGTATGTTCTTTTGGACTATTCAAAATAAGGACGAGAGATGAATATATTTTTTTATATTTAGTTTAAATTGTATATGAGGTCAATTTAAAACAGAACAATATCTTCAAAATATTTCTTATATGAACATCACAATGTTAAAATTAGGACAAACAGAGACAAAAGCGAAGTCACAATCCAAGAAAAAAGCTAGCTAAAGTTTGACTAAGTTTGGCACAAGCCGGATTAAATTAAGTTGAATCTAAGCCAGGCTAAACCTGAAGTTATATGTACATAGAACTAAATACAACTAAAATAACTTAAATAATGACAATAATTTCAAATAGAACCTCCTCATTATTTTGTTTTATATTTCAAATATTTATGGATTTTGATACTACAAACCAGAGGGGGATTTATTTTAGTCCAACAACTCTCATAGTTTTCAAGTTCAACTAAATTCCTCGTAACCATCTTTGAAGATATTCGCCAATTTGGACAAAAGTCTCAGTCATCCCATTTCTTCGTCGCAGGGCACCCCTTAATTTGTGTGAAAATTGAATGGTCATCAAGTGACCCCCAATCTCATATTATCGTCGTAAACAGCGAAAACACATTGAAAATGCGAGAAAATACGTTAATCTGCAAAAGTTTTGGGGCTGATGTTGCGGGGCCCGACCATTTGTTGCTTGTCAAATCCCAAAACTTTTCGAATAAACCCTTATCGAAGTGTTGGCCAACAGGGGACGACAGAAGCAATCAGCTCAGGCTCCCAAAGTCCAGCGACAGTGGCGGCGGCGGTCACCACCATCGTCACTCGCTCTACCGCCACTGCTCCCCCATAAAATCGAATCAATTTTATTGCTTCCAATAAGTTGCCATGCACTCCGGGCGGCAGTAAAATTTCCCTAATTAAATTAATTTTATCACGTCTCTGCTGGGGGTTTCACAGACTCCCAAAGTCCTTATTACGGGCGTCGTGAATTTGTAGTATGTTCCCGGCAGGGCCTGGACTCCTCGGACCCTCAGGGGTTAGCTAGTCAGCTCCAGAATCTAAAGCTGGCCAATATCGGTGACTTAATCAAGAAATCATTGCAGATAAAAATCAAAGTCGCACGGCTGCAACATAAAAACAAATCGCCGACACACCGACTTTTCGAATGTCGTCGGATCCTTTATTAAGGACATTCCCGGATCCCGGGCACGGTGTGCGGGGAGGATCCACTCCTGGACTACTTACCGATTGTCGTTATCAAAGTCAGCGAGTACAGGAACGCCGAGGCGTACGACCATTTGTGGGACGGCATGATTGGTTGCGCTCCAGGCTGCTGAATTTTGGACGCCCGCACGGCTCGGAGCAGCGTGTCCTGCAACGAAACGACGAGACGAGTCAGAGTCATTCACGTTCAACGAAAAATGCGAGAATAAAAATTTATGATGGCCGGGGTAGCGGGACGGGAAAAAAAGGTATAAACTGGGGACTATCAAGGGTTTATCGGAGGATTTCAAGGTGCGCCCTTATTTTTAATAGAGTGGTCAACTAGTCGCCCCAAGACACCGTTCCACTAGATTTTATCGCTGGCGAGATGTTATTGGAGCGCTGTAACAGCGCTAAGTGGCGACTTTATCGGACCCGATGAGCCCGCAATCCCCACGGGTGGAGTTTGGGGCTCTCCGGGACGTTTGTAAGTCGCAAACCTCAGTTGGGTCACGCACATGCTGCTGTTAATTGAGTTTCAGATCACATAACGTGAAGTTGGTTTCACCAAACTATAATATATGTATATTTTATGTATGTGCATATATATATAAAGCATTTCAGCGGTGTTTGACGAGCATACTCGTCATAAGAAATTTATCATTTTGCGGAATGACGAGTATACTCGTCATGTGAAAAAATTTATTACTTTTTGCTTTGATAATTAAAACGTTCGGAAAACTTGTTAAATATATTTTTTTTATTAGAATACCTAAATAAAATTTTTGAAATTAAATTCCACCGTTGCAGGATTAACATTTATTTATTTGCTAGGAAAGTACATAGTAGATATATACTTATGTACATCATAATTTAGATAGGTATTATTTAAGATTGAACACAATGTAATGTCAACGTGCTATTTACTAATTATTGTACGTACACCTGTGTCCACTAAAAAAAAAATGCATGAAAGATCAAAAGAACAACAATTTTATTGTTTACAAGACATCTTAAAACGCATTCGAAATGGTTTCCCTGATTATGCAATTCTTTCTACATTCATTCAGGTTCTCCTGAAGGATGCATTCCAACTTCCGAACGACCCTAAAACGAACTTTCTGGATCTACGAAAACAAAGAAACAGAGTTCACGTTCCTGCAAATTACACTTTTCGGTAAAGATAGTGCTTCTTACGAACTTTCTTCAGATCTCCCCCCGTTGAATTAATATCCTCCAAGATTCGACAGAGCTCCTGCTTATCAGCTAAGGTACCTGCCTGGTGCTGACACAAAAAGGGTTTCTTTTTCGGTGTGGCGCAGCAGCAAAATCGGATTTCATTTGTAGGCGAAGTGGTCTTCGTCGTATTCCAGGTCTTGTCCAGGAGTTTTCTGAGCACCTTATCAACTTCATGATCCAACTCCCCTCTGTTTATCCCCTGATCTGAGTTCGTTTCCAGGGCTCCTTTTTTTAAGAAAATCCGCACGAAAAGTTCTGGCTTTTTTTATCACAGGAGTGCCTCGCTCGTTGTTGATTTTGTTATTATCCCTTGTATTGTTCATTATGCTTATCTGAGAAGGGTTCTGGTTTTCATCCCTCCGCGAACAGTCAAAACTTTCACCCGGGAAGAAATCCCATCACTTTGGGGTTGTTGTTTTCAAGCTTTCCCAGCAACTAGTGCTCCCTGCTGTGGGGAGGCTATGATATTTATCATTCTTTGGCTTTTCTTCACTTTTCACCGGGAGCTCAAAGGATGCCTTTTGAATGAATGCCCTTTTCAGGTATTTTGCCCGTCTCAGACGGGCTGCTTCACCAGGATTTTTTCTTCCATAAAAAAAGAAATACATTTCTCAAAGAAAAAACAAATACCTGGAGAGGCAGGGAAGTAGTGGCCCACGGGTTATCTAATTCTTTTTTCGATAGACTTAACTCCCAATCAACATGCTTTTTCACCTGAAGGGAGCAGCCCGATTCGAATTCCATCGCCGGGAAGCGCAAAATGCGATCTTCGATCAGACGACGCAAAAAGGAACAAATCGAGCATCGTCCGGATTTGTCGTGCTCAACAGCAAACAAACTGGAGGCGAATCCCGACGAATCCCGGGGAATCCAATTTACCGGGTGTACCCATTTGCCGCTCCGGCGGGGCTATCTGATGCATCTGAAATCAGCCGTGAGCTGGCGCTGGATGCTGCGTAGAAAAAGACTTTCGCTGCGGCAGAATCAGGCGATTCATCGCTCGCTCATCCCGCTTATCCCGATTCTTGCAATTTGCCGAAAGGGGATGAGGTGAGCTCCCCTTTCTCTGCCATCCCAACAAGGAATCGGGAGATGGATAATCCAATGAAGCGAGGTGGACTAAGCGCCACCAGGACGAAGACGAGCAAGAAAATGTTTTACAAGCAAGAAGTGTTTATGTCTTCGGAGTTTAAGGGGGAGAAGGAAGCTCCGAGGACAGTGCCTGGAGTATGAAGCACTTTCAAAAAAGTAATTAAAACTAAAAAAGATGTTTATAATTTAAAAATAACGACTAAGAAAAATTATCAATAAAACTAACAACTTTTCTAAAATCAAGTTATTACTCTTATTAAAAAACTAGCAAATGGAAATGGCTTTGGCACTATTAACTATAAATAACATCCCCTCTTTAAAGTTCGACAATGTATCGTGTAATTTTAATAATGAATATTGCTGCCAAAATTAAATTCTTCATCTGTTTGATTTGGACCAATAAAACTAATGAATACGTGAAAATAATGAAACTCAATGCACATACGAGAATATCGAACGCTTTTTATGAAATGACGAATTTTGTCATAGTAGATCAATATTCATCAATTGCACTGTAGAGACTCACTAAAATAAACATCTATCTCATCAGATATTAATTTTGCGGATAGATAGATGTGTTTCGGGGGCAATTATTACGCGAAGAAAAACCATAGTTTAAATATGAAATTTAAATTACGTACGATGCGACAAAACACATGACCGATTTATATTATACAAAACTCTTGAATTCTTTCGTTTTAGAAATAAATCATTTGATTTCTTGAGGAATTATATTATGTGAAAATTTGAATTTCCTGGAATTGTCATTTGTAATTATATTCCTCATATACAATAGTAATTGATTACATGTTGACAGAAATTCATTTTCTTGTAAAATTACAATTAAATGATTATAATGGAATTATTGAAAAATAATTCAATTCTATTACAAAGTAATCAATTATTACGAATTAACAATTATAATTCCTTATAATGAAAATTTAAATAAAATATAGCTATTGGATTCATCTTGGCCTTGGTACTTTGAAATTCAGAAGAAAAATTGTTACGTTTCTATTTATTTATAACAGATAAAACATCACTATCACTTTATATTTCCAGGTTTTCTTATAATGCTTATGGTTATTATTTATGCTCCGGGAATTTTTTTAAATATCTACACTGAAAAAAATAAAGTTGGTCAATTTAAACGAAAAAAATTGTTAAATGACCGCGCCATACATTTTGCCGAAACTCTGTAAATTTTTAACATTTTCGCTGTTCAATACTAACTATTAAAAATTGTCAATTCAACAAACGAAAACGGAGAGGCTGTATCGTGTAAAAACCCTGCAGGGTTACAGGGATATAGCGTCTTCTTGTTCAAAATCCGAGGTCAGGAGATTAACTATTTTTCGTGGTTAAAAATAACCAATTTTGTTGTTTGACGCCTTTTTAACCTACGATTTTGGTTATTTTGACCAACTTTTTTTTTTCAGTGTACTAGTGGTATTTTTCTAAAATGTCGAATGCACAAAACTAGCTATGATAGTAATGAACTGATTACTCAATGTTTTAGATTTAATAAATTTTATATAATTGAATTGAAATTTGAAGCGAAGTAGACAAATAATAAGTATAAATTTCAATTCGGAAAAATTATAATTAATTAATTATTGTAATGAAATTGAATTCAATTGAAACTGATTCTTAGCTTCTTATTAATTTATTTTTATTTTCACTTAAGGAAGTACAAGGTGTAACATACAATTATGAAATAAGTAATAGTTATCGGAAAATATTTTTGCTAACGACGTGTATGGTGAGGATTTTCTGATAAATCTTTGGAAATAACCTAATAATATAAAAAAATTATACCATTCAGAACATTGCTACTTTTGATTATGTCTGTATCTGAAATATTCATATCAAATATATTACGTGAATTTGTTCTGCTGAAATTTGTATTCCGTACAAACCCCAACTCGGCCTCCGATAGTCTCAAAAGATTGCCCCGAAATGCTTTATTGTCAGCGAATCGACTTACAAGGAAAAGGAGCAGCATCAATCCTATTTCCCAGGATATGGGTTGAAACTCCAGAGAAAACCACGAAATTATTCATAGTCTTTGCTCTCACCCACTTGGCCATGAAAAATTCAGGAAAATCTGTCAATATTCCATCAATGTAATCAGCCGTCCATTAGCGTTCGGGTTTGCTTTCCCGGTCCCGGTCCCGGTCCCGAACCTACTCGATGTTGGAGACTGACCCGCACAGCAGTTGAGCAGTTGTACCAATGCTCTCCCGGGGCGTGTATCAATCAGCTCCTTTTATCCAGGGCCCCCGAATACTTTGCTCGTTTTCTGCAATATCGTTGGATTTGAAGTTAACTTAATATCAGCCAGCTCCCAAGGGCTTAATTGGATAAACGGACGATGATTTAGAGCTGGCTCGATTAGGACTTGAGTGAAGTTCGTTCTTAATGTTTCGTTTATTTTCCGGATTCAGTCGACATCCAATTAAGGGGTCCCCGTTTCGCCTCCAAGGGCTCTGCAAGCGATGGGAGCGTCGGCGGGAGCAGCCAGGACTTTGCTTTGATTGATTTATTGCGCAAACAAAGAGTAGCCCGCCGCCTCCTGCATTATTCCCTAAATGATAAATAGCCCGAGTTGTGGTGAACTCATTTCATCCGCTCGCTGTCTTAAAGCGGCAGCCCGGCAACAACTTCTCCTAGAGGTGCAGGCGGACGGGATTTCTGGATGCTTCCCTAGCAATCAAATCAGACCTGAGAGGGCGAAATTTATGTCTGTCCATCAAGGCCCGAAGGCAGCATTCAGACTATGACTGAGTGGATTTATTCCAGCTTTGCCCTAGCAGTGCTGAGCACAAGTTATTGCAAAATCAGATAGTTTAAGAATCCCGGATTCCAGCCGGAATGCTGTTTGTCCCTGCCTACTTATGCACCTGATGCACTGCGGTTTCAAAGCTACTCAGAATCCAGAGAGCCTGGCACAGATCGTAATTATTATTCAAGAGATTTGGAGTGGTCATTCCTGCTTTACTTGGCAAATACTTGGAAATATTAGAATTCTAGTTTGCACTCAGGAAGTACTCGGATTGTGGTCGAAATTAGAAGATACGCAGCAGCCAGGAAGCTACTTTGATTGCGAACTTCAAAATTCAAACACCAATTCAATCTTGAGATGCTATAAGAGCAATTAATTCTTCAAAATACAAGGAGCAGATGCAATGTAAATTAAATTAATCGTTTTCCTAGGAATATACCTAAAAAGAGCACTGGAGAGTTTGCTCTGTCGGAGGTGACACATTTAACACTACAACTACCAGCGCGTAATTTTCTGTACCTTTATTGTAATATTGTTTCAAATTTAAAGTTCTAATTATAAAAGGGAAAAGATTTTTGAATATGTCGTAATTTTGAACCTTAATAAGTTTTGGCATAAATCTTAAGAGCTCACTTTAAAAAATATAATTAATTCGAGGAAGAAATTGAGTACCCGTCAATTTGACAGGTCTTGGTAGTTCTAGTGTTAATCAAAAATAGAACTCGCTTTCACCCCGAGTAAAAATAAACGATTGCAAGACGGCCGTACGTAGGCCGCACTGATTTTGAAAAATTTTCATCGGCTGCACTACGGGCGCAACGCGGCCGCACTGAGTACGAATAGTTTGTGGAAAACTTTAACTAAAAACGAAAAAGGCCACAGCACGGCTGCAACACGGCCGCACCAAATTTAATTAATTTATAAATGCGCTTTATACTATGCGCTACAAACGCGCAAACAAATACTTACGCGCTTTACAATACTAACTAAATATATCTATTCATCGATTTATTTACTTATTTTTTTTTATTAATTCCTGAATCGTCTCGAATGAATTTTTTATATTAAGTATTAAAAAAAAAAAGTTAATTACAGAACTAAAAAACCCGACTGTTTGTTAATTATTTTTGACGCACTAAATGTCCGACAAAAATACTCCGTGCGGCCGAGTTAAACACGTAAAGTGCGAACCTCGTGCAACCTTTCAAAAATATCTGAATATTTTTATCCGCGATCATAAAGATCGGCATTTGTAATTAATTTTATTTTCATAAACTACGATATCAGAAATATGTGTGTGTTTATTTTATGATAGTAACTTTGACCCTTATACCCCTAACACACTGCGGCGAAATTTAGAATTTCGAAATCAATTTCGCTGACACATTCTTCTTCTTAATTTCAGTTGTCAATTTCAACATTTTGGAGATGCATTTGAAGTCATCATTAAAATTTCAAAAAAAAAAAAAGAGCACGGAAGGAAATGATCAGTAATTCCACTTATAATAATTATGAAAACTTTTGTTCACACCTGTTTCTTTAGAAGTCTCTGCCAAAATTTAAAATAACAATAAATAACATTTCGAAGCAGAAGCAGCTTGTTAATGGAAATTAATTAGTAAGTGCGCCTGTCGCTAAATTTTCATATTATTTTATTAATTTCGCACGAAATTGGGCAGTGAAAACTCCACTTCCAAATTGAGTTGAAATGTTGGTCGAAATTGAGAACAGTGCCGGAATTCTCAGGGGTATTATCAATTTATCAATTTTCATAAAATTGTACACACTAAAAACAATATATAAACTAAAAGTAAAAAGTAATTTGGTATCTATAATACTTAACTTTTTTTTTGAAGTAGTGACATAGACATTTTAGACATTTTAAATGGAATATACTTCAAAAAAATTGTTAATAGTAAAAGTTTATTGTGTTTTATTTTAATCATTATCGAGATAATCTATCGTATGTGTAGGTATAATTAGGTTGCCGTATTTGATTGAATGCATCATTTATCATGTAGTTATAGGAAATGTTAACTATTTTTAAATGTTTTCACCTAAATCTCAAATGTTCAAATCGAGAGATACATATATTTACATATTGGAAAAAAGTATTTCCTCAATAGGTTAGTGTAATAAAATGTATTATACTTTTAGCGCTGACTCGTTACAATAACGTCTGTTGTTCAAAATAACCGTCTCATTCTCTAACATCTATGCTCATAACCGCAACTCTATCCCAGGGGGTACCTTTCATTTCCAAAAACTATAAGATACATATGTTCTCAATAGTGAGATGAGTGAACCAAACAAGTGAGGATTGCACTCTGTGCAATGCACTTTCTTGTTCCCAACGGCATAAAAGGCCAAACCATTATTTGGAGCAGTTCTCTTCCCACCTACTTTCATTCACTATTCCCAAGAGTGTTTTCCGCCAAAATTTTGAAGCAGGCCCTCAACGAACTGCATTATTGGTTGGAATTTCACCGGGGAGTGGTCATGATCTCAATTAAAACAGCGTAAATTGTATCTTCCGGGATAATCCCCTAATATACGTGGGCAACTTCCATAAATTTGAACTCCTCGCGGGCTTAGAGTGCAACTTCGTTTCGTAAGCCTGGCTTTCCGCCCTCTCCGTGAAAGGTAATTGCAATCCTCCGGTGAGGTTCGCAATCCGCTGATGCACATTTTCGCCGAAGATAATGCGCTTGTTTGTAAATTTCATGGCAGCTCACCTCCCCCTTGCAACCGTATTAAGTTCGTCTCAAATTATCCTGCTCGTTTTTGTTTTGGGACTGGAGATCTTTGCCCTACCGGGAATAAAGGGGAATACGGGCGTTTTCCTACTGCCCGGAACCTGGGGGCGAATTCGTGAAATTGTTTACCCAGTCTCATTGTTGATTCTGCTAATCTGAGCCTCTTATGTTGCTTAACAGCATCGTTCTGCTCGAAGTCTGCTTACGCTGCCACTCTGGATTAGCAGGTGTGGCTCAGGACTCAGGTTAAATGATGAGTGACACGATAAGGAGCCGTTCGGGAAGGGGAAAAGCACCAATAAGACGATAAGTCGGGCTTAAAATCAATCAAATATTTTGGAGATCTTCCTCGCTTCCTGTACTAGCTCAAAATTAAAGATTTTTGGAGGACACTTTCATAGTTAGTACCTAAATGTAAAAATAGACTTAAAGGCGGTTTATTCCGGTAGAATTAGTCACTACTAACTGTTTAAAACTGTTTGGCATTGTCTTTTAGTTTTTGCGTACAAAAATAAATTAAACATTTTCAAGGGAACTACTTATCAGAGGAATCCCTTTTTAATTGTTATCTTTAATGAAAATTTAGGAGATACTAAATACAATATAATAAATAAAGTATAAAAAAAATATTTCTTTATTATGTGGTATATTATTAGGTATAATAACTTCTTATAAAATTTACAGATATCTTCACATTTAGTTAGTATTCAATTATATATATACATACTTCTTTAATTTTATAAGCTACTTATTTGAAGACAAATAATAAATTGTTTTTGCGAAGGTTTTTCCCATTCAGAATTTTTTGAAAAATCTTTTTTTAAGTCGTAATGTAGGAAAAATGTTAGGAGTTAAGGGTTCAAGATTTAAAGGTTTATCATGAAAAAGTTAGGTTCGTTCTCATAATTTTTGGTATCTAACTTAAATTTACTTTTTAAATTA
Source organism: Eutolmus rufibarbis (assembly GCA_963920795.1). NCBI lineage: Eukaryota > Metazoa > Arthropoda > Insecta > Diptera > Asilidae > Eutolmus > Eutolmus rufibarbis. The sequence continues at coordinate 45,264,967 of OY987206.1, forward strand.
TGGTGAATAATTTACCTGAAAGTGTTGTACCTCCTGTGCAGCTAAGCGGGTCCAGTTCTCTTTGTATAAAATATTGAGATCCTCCGTAATTGACCAGAGGCGATCCACAGTCCTAGAAAGATGAAAAAGCAAAAATAAAAATGTCAATTAATTTTCATGTCCACTGGCTTCGTCTCAAAAGAATTAGGATGGAGATGTCTGTCTGTCTGTCTGGTCAAAGGGCACAATTGTTTGGTTGGGCGTCGCATGGAAAATGACGATGAGGAAGGGTCTTTTTAAACTTGCAATTGTAGTCCTTGAGCGCGAGAAAGGGAGGGGTTCCTCCGTCTTTTAAGTGCTAAACTATTTTCAATTACACTCGGGGCCTCGGTGCTCTGCAGTCTCACACTGTTTTTCCCGGAGGAACTCCTTCAGCTGTATGTTTACATTAATTAATGCAGCCGTTCCTCCTTGTTTGGGATAAAGAATTTCCCAGGGCTCGTGCAGCGCCTTGAAAAGGGTGACAATGGCAGTCGGTCGGCCGGGGGTATCGCGTGAAATAAGCACTAGAGCCCCATTTCCTCCAACCTAACCCAAGAGAGATGTTTGAAGGAGGGCACAAACAGCAAATTACATTTTCCAGGGAAAGGATTAAGATTCCTCGCCACGATTCCTATCCCGCCAGAAGCAAGCAGTAGTCCTGGAACTTCTGAGACCTTAGACAAGCGCTAGGGCTTCGTGTTCGTGACAAGTCTGCTCTTGTATTTTCGAGCATTTTTATTCGCATCCTCCTTGAGGAAAGTATTTTATTTTTGTACCTAGTTCTTCCTCTGCCACGAAATAGAAAATCGCTGAAGTAAGTTTTGTTTCGCATCATCCCCTGGCTACCACTTCTCAGGACATTAAATTGCGCCCTCTGAGACTCTAGTGACATAGTTGCACTTATCATCAGCCCTAGCGTGGCGGCTCCTTTCCTAAATTACGCGAATTTATCACTATACAGAGACTTGAGACGTCTTAAGGACTGCTCACAGCGGCATCCGCTAATGTCCTTGTGGCATTTACATTTATGTATGGGGGCCGCAGTGCTTTATAGATTCCCGGGAGCAGATCCCGGACCTAAGGGAGCTCCGCTTCCCACTTTACAGTCTCTAAAACTCTGTACGCTTCTTTGTTTTTTATTTTTTTATTTTTTACAAAGTATTCTTTCAAGGAAAAGTACGAAAAATGGATATGGCTCTTTGTAGCGCGCGAAATTCCCACGACACTTGGGTAATTCGATTCAGTTTACGAAAGCTGCAAGGAGCAGCTCCGTGGCTAGAAGTAATCCTTGGGGCAGAGCTGGAGTGATTATTCAGCGAGTTTATGGAGGATAGGGTATCCAGAGCCCGGGAACTCCTGAGTCTTCCGGGAGTTGGCCAATGATAAATACCTTTTTTTTCCCAACAACTTCGCCGCCAGGAGAATTTTTAATCACGCCTTGAGTCAATTGACTCAATTGCGCTTTTCTTTTGAAAGTTAAAGGCATTCCCATGTATATTAACTTGATTTTGTATACAATTTTTATAAAGTGATAGAATACTCAAATTAATCAAAAAATATACAAACAACAGAGATTGTCGGGATAGTAAAATTGATGTTAAAAAATAAGAATCGCATTGACTCCTACACTGAGAGAAAAACTTATGTAAAATTGTTAAAAAACCTGATACCATTTGTACTATTGCTAGTGCATTTTCCGGTCTTCCAAGTTTTTGGGTAAAACACCCAAGATAACTTGGGTAAAGCTTAGGGAAAAAAATGTTTAGTAACTACCTAAGAACTTTTGCAAATAACCTGAAAATACTTAGGTAATTTTATACAAGAAATTTAGGTGAACTACCTAAATATTTCGATGACTTACCTTAAAATACTATAGCAATACCATACATTGAGCTTAGTTAATAATACTAAAAACTTCGGTAAACTACCTAAAATCATCGCGGCAGGATATACAAAAACTTAGGTAACCTAGGCTTATTTTATACAAGCAGCTTGGGTAAATTACCTAAAGAGGCTATGGCAATTTTATATAGCGAGCTTAGGTAAATTACCTTAAATTTTTAGGGCAATACTGTACAATGTAATTCCTACTTTTGTTTCTTTTCGGTATATGAATGAAAAACGTGTTTCGCATCAAAAATAAAAATATCAATTCTAAATCAAAATAAACAATTCAATTAAGAAGAATAGAAATTGTTTATTTTGATTTAGAATTGATATTTTTATTTTTGATGCGAAACACGTTTTTCATTCATATACCGAAAAGAAACAAAAGTAGGAATTACATTGTACATTATTGCCCTAAAAATTTAAAGTAATTAAGAAACAAAAGTAGGAATGTAGGGATCATTATGTGTATTTCATCTTAAATAAGTACGAGAGGAATGCAAAAATATTTTGCCACAAAAAGCAAAGTAGAAAAGTGTGTGCAAGATATTATTAAGCCCCAGAAAGTTCAATTAATTCAATTTTAGAATTTTTTAAATAAGGAAATGCAACGTTTATTTAAATTTTTTTTTATTGAAAGTTGATTTGGTTATTACATGCAGATGATTATTAATTTATTTTATTAAGCGCTCAAGATCTGCTATAAAAGTTGCTACAACTGGAAATTCTTCCTGTGTGTCTTGAATTGAAAAAAGAAATTTTTGAATAAAAATCCAAACAGCAATACATTCATTTGGGTACTTTAAATTTAAGACAAAGAATACTTTAAAACAAAATTGCACTGCATCTAAATATGACTGAAATTGAAACTTCTCTCCATCAATATCTACATAAAAATTATTATACGCAAACTCATTTCCAGTAGCAATTATGAGGGGCTGTAATGTTGAACTTGATTTTATACACTCCAAGCGTTTTTCCGTCATTTTATTGGCAACATCGCTGCTTTGTGAGACTAATAAAGTAAAAGCTTCCTGGGAGTCCCTAATAGTATACTTCACTCTTTTCGCCGACACAGCTGAAATTCTAGATGTTGGCACCAAAATAGCATGAATCAACTGCAGAAACATAATATTCTTATTATCTGAAATATGTGAATAGTTAAAAAATGTTGGTTTAAACAGAAATATCTATTTAATATACCTATGTTAAGCTCATCCTTCCTTTTGAGTATTTCTACCAATAAGGCTTTTGCTGCAACGTCCTTAATTCTGTCCTCAAATAATGCCAATGCTACTTCGCAAAATTTTTCCCAACGCGTGAATGAAAATGTTTTATTCGGATGAATATAATGGTAGTCAATTTCAATCTATAATTAAGTTCAAAAAATAGTTAAACAATTGTAATGAAATAGTTAACAAGTAATAAGGATAATTTTTTTTTTAATTAACTAGACTAGCAAAATTGAGAATTAAATAGAAAGTGAATGGAAATTACCAATTCTGGGGCCTGAGAATATTTGTAAAGAGGCCAGTTATTAAAGATTTGCTGAAGAGTTAAATTAGAATTCAACTGCTTTCTCCGATATTTTAATGTCTTTTTCCAATTCAAAACAACTTCATCCCACTTTCTTAAATGTTTTAAGCTTTGGGACATTTCTTGAAACTCTTGTTCAGTAAATTCTAAGATCGAAAGGTTATTTGTGTGAATATACATATATTTAGTAAAATGTTTAACCTGGATCAGAAATGTCTTCTATTTCATTGCTCAATATTGACTTTGTCGACTTGGTACACGTTCGAAGCCTCCGCAAAGCGCGCTTTCTGCCTTGATACCTGTCCCACAGTTTACCTTTGGGTGGATATTTTCCTCTTCCAATAAAATATGTTGACTACAATTTATGAATTGTTATTTAAATTTATAATAATATAATTATTGACTTAGCAATTGATAGACTAAACATATAAGTTAATATTTTTGACTGACTGTTATAACCAAATATACTAACGAACTCTTAAATATTTGCTTCAAAACATAATACTAAAAATCCAAATAGGAAAAAAGTTTGACACATAAACAGCAGTGTCATGAAGCAACAATGGCCCATATGCTTAAAAACTGAGCTCAATCTTAGCCTGAATTAGATGAAACTCGGGTCTTCTGCGAAAACAAAAAGCGAGGCTGAGATTTTACTTAGTTTTAAGCATATAATTTTAGGTTTTTATTGTAAAAAAATATATTATTATAAGAAAAGGAAATAATGTACCATTTGTTCACTAGGGAAAATTTTTATAATTTGTTCTCCTAGGCTTTTACATTTTGACACCGATAGAGAAATGTCATTTTCAATGTAATATTGTATAATTTTATGAACAAGCTCTCTTCGGGCATCTGGACAAAGGAAACCTTCTTCAAGGTATCGTTTTAAAATTGATTTTCCTTGTTCTGTTCTACATATTATATCTTTTACCGACATCTACATAGAAAGATAAACAATTATGCGTCTAGCGAAAAAAAAATTCCACGCTAAAAATTCGAGAACTTACGTCATCTGAATTCCTACTGCTTGTTGATGGCGAACAAATGTTGGCGCTGCTGCTTACTGATGGTGAATTATTATTTATCCACGACTCAATGGAAGAGGTCATTGATAGAGTATCTCTACTGGATGCTGAATTTAAATTATATATACCCTAAATTAAAATAATTGATATATTACAGAAATATTCTAAACTTATAATACTTACATATTTATTTTGCCAAAGCGAAAGTTTATGCTCAAATATGATTTTAGTATTTAGGTTTACTCCGAAAAAAAGCTCATCTAAATGTCTTTCTTTGATGTATTTGAGTCCTTCCAATGTAATCTCTTTAGCTGTTCGAAGAAGAAAAGAATTTTCGAATTTTTATACAAATGAATAGTTCAGTGATTTAGAATTTTCGAAAATAACAAATAAAACAATACTAGTAAAACGCTTGAAACGAACAGAACTTGTAATTTCAAGTTTTAAGTTATTTTAATGTAGTTTGTTTCAACTTTAATTAATGATTGTATTGAATAATTACTTTTAAAATTTGTATTGTTATATTTTGATTTGAATCTATGCTTTTACATTTTAGCGTTTTCTTTATTTTGAATTATTGGATATGCTTTAAAAAGTACTAATGTGAGCTTACCAGTCAAAAGTTCGTAGAGTTCCTCATAAAGATTCCAATTACGTAAGAGGGATTCTAGAGATGCCGTGTCATTGTTTCCTGATGAGGATGCCAAAGTATTCGGTAAAAGAGTTCCAGTTGTGGGATTAAAAGCCGTTGAATTCGAATTGCATGGTTTAAATGTTTCTGGTGCATCAATATTTGATTGTTCCGGTGAAAATATATTATAACTGCTATCCAGAAAGATTATTTCTGGATTATCAGTGAAAAGTGTGTCTGAATTTACTCGTGGGCTTGCCATTTAGGTACTTTGTAAACTGCACGAAATACTGGTAGTAATAGTTCGAAAAATGATCCTTAATGATAGAACAAAAATCGGTATTATCACAAGCTTTTACATTTTTATATATTGTTGAAATAACTTTTTAGTCTTAACATAATTTTTGAATTAGGCAATATATGAGAATGGACTGGAGGCCCATCGAAACATGATATTGGTAAAATAGAGATATGATCAATATTGACAGTAGATAATTCGTACGCTAAATAATGATCATTGAAATGGCCTGGAACTAGTGAACACATTATATAGATATCTCTTTCAAGAACAACAATTATCTTGGTAATACAGTATACCTCAGTGGATTCCTCCGAAGATATTGATAAGAAAAACCCGGCCTTATAACAAGTTCCTTTATATAATATTTGAGAATAGCAAGAAAAATCGGTTGAGAATATTTTCAAGGAATTTATCACGAAATGCTCGTCTTCCAACACTATCTTTTTAGATTCTTCACAAGATAGTGCTTTCGGGTTTTCTTCCATTAAGTTAAAAGCAAATTTTAGTTGGAATTTTGTAGCTAATGAAATAAGTATGTTTTTTCTACTAGTTATTACTTTGGCGTAGGTTTTTAGTTCGCGATGTTTTCCCTCGTACCTAAAACACCAAAATAATTTTGGTGGTCCCGATTTTCTTATTATTCGAGGGTAATGAAGCAAAAAATGATGTTTGGGTTTAAGAGTGTCATCAAATAATTTTATATACAACTGATTATGTTTTTTAATTAATTCTTCTAATTCAAGCAATTTTTCTTCTGTAAAATTCGATGAAAGCAAAGAATCAATTATTTTAATAAACGTGCAAGTAAATATCCATACTTCATCGTTAGTTGGTATTAAATGACCAATTATTAATGTAAAATGATGTACCAATGTCCACATTTCCCTAGCAGAGGTATTAAATTTTTTCTTATTTAGGTGAGTCAGTAATACATCCTTGAAAATATTTTCAATTTCAGTTTCTCCATAAGAGAAAGTATTTTTTAGTTGGTTAAAATTTTCAATGGTAAAAAACCGCTTATTTATGCAATACATTAAAATATGTGAAAGATTATAGTGAGCAACTCCTTCAAAAATATCGTGCATAATATCTACAGCGAAATTTGTTGTAACATGAAATGAAGGAATTTGATTAAACAAAGAATTTTTCGAAATTCCGGTTAATGACACATCAGAAATTTCTACACTCTTTTTATAATTTTCAATAGTTCGCAAGGAATCCACATTTTCAGTTGACATTGTTGCTGTTATTATTTTTTTATCGGTACAAAACCTGCAATAAGAATTAGCAGAAAAACATTTACTAAACTCGAGTAATTGGTTAAGTCCTAAATTGTCACCGATAACAAGACCTAAAATAAAATTTATATTAGTATCAGTTCCATTTAGTTTGCAATTTATCCCGTTAACTTCTAAAGAAATAATTTGTTGAATTAAAGTGTACATTGTTAAGTCATTTCCATAATTTTTAACATCGACAGCTTTTAATAAGGCAGCCAAGTATATTTGATTTAATTTTGAATTATTTGGTAAAGTAGGGAACGAATAATAAATAGCCGTAATAGACTGATTTCGTGCATGTGAACCAAGAGGGTTATTGATTTCGAAATCATCTATGTATAGGAAATATGGAATAAGTATTTTTCCATCGTACAATTTCTTTTTTTCTTGCCATAACTCACCCTGTACAAAATTGTTTAATTTACAACTTCTTACATTAAATTTTTCCATGGACTCAAGGCATTCTGCTAACACAAAATCTTTCTCAAATATTTTACGAAATTGAAACTCTAATGGCATTACTACACCTTTATTTACCTTTTCTGCAATTGCGAAAACTCCACTTTGATGAACATTTGAGATTTCTTTATTTATAAAAAATTCAGTAGGTTTCTCATATCCATCGTTTTGGGACAGATGCTTCAGTAATTTGTGTTCTGAATCAATCGATAAGAAAAGCTCTTTATAATGACTTGAAAACAAATCAATTTCAATAGCATCTTCTTGACAGAATTTAGTTGATAACACATTCAAATGTTCAAATATTGGCAACACAATAAATTCATTCACTGCTGTTTGAATATTTTGTACATCTTTTCTAGTAAAATTGTTATTATTGTGCAAGGTTAGAGTGAATTCAAGTAACTTAGTAAACAGTTGTTGCTTTAATTTGCTTATGTCGAACTCGTCGTTGCTTAAGTTATTAAAATATCTGATTTCCCTATCAACTGGCGCAGATTTTAAATTTTCAATATTGTTACAAGCAAAATTCTGTTGAACGAACGAATCAACTTTACAATTTTTTTCACACTCGTGTACTTTATTCAAATGCTTTTTAAAAGCTGAACTATTTTGAAATAATTGTTGACAACCATTTTCACAACATTCGTAGAGACTTGTTTTGTTAAACCCATGAATAATTTTTAGATGTCCAACTAATATCTGAGAATTTTCAAAACTTGTTTTGCAAATACTGCATAAAACCATTGCTTACAATTGTCAATAAATTGATGTATCAAGCTAATTATTTTTCCCCACACTTTTAAAAGACGTAAAGACTTCCCGCTAAAGTCTAATTTTCCATAGTTTTGAAGACCTACACAAAACCTTTATTGCATTAATTATTATACATAATTAATAGAGTAAAGTAATTAAACTTACCTCTTTATAATTTCACTTAAGGCTTCTTAATTTCACTTTCTTTCACTTTAAAATTTCACGATCCGATCCTTCTGTGTGAATAACTCTGAATGAAGCGCAACGAGATTAGTTCAACGCACTACACGTAAACAGCGTTCGTATAAAACATATCCTTCTACACACAGCCTTGGGGAATCAAGCGCAGACTTGTGTCAGAAAGACGCTTTATTTGTATATTTTACCCAAGAACTTAGGTGAATCAGCCGATTTATAGGTACAGTGATGGGCAAAAATGAAAATGAAATATACACTTTTGGTAAGGAAATTTGCCTAAATACAAGGGTAAAGTCAAAGGCGAAAGTTTTATACATCGAACTGTGAAAAATCATATAATGGCTTAGGTAAATATGATTAGTCTTGTATAAAATTTGCTAACGCAAATTACCTAAGTTTTTTTCGATAATTTACCCAATCTAAGGAAGCCTAAGCTTGGTATAAACCAACCAAATACTAAGGCAATTTTTACCGAAGTTGTAACTTCCATACAAAATATTTTACCCAAGCCGGTTTAGGTAATTTTACAATAGTTTTTTCTCTGGGTGTAATTATAAATAAGCGATGACGTATACGTATACTCGTCAAATGCAGAGACAAATTGAAGTAACCAATTAGAGTTAGTTTATTTAAATAGCTAATTAAAATAAAATTAAATTATAATATTTTTGTAACTAAGTAAAATATAATTTTTTTTTTAATTCGCAGATATAAGGCCAAATTGGATCGACTGAGAAAACCGCCGGGTTGCGGTTAGAAAACCAAGGGAAGTGAAAACAGTTTTACCTAAACTGCTGCTAAAAGTTGATTCAACAATCTAAGTCGATGAAGGAAATAAATCTGGTCGGATATTGGAACCTCCCCCCGAAGACCTTTATAACCGACTTTTAACTCAACAAAAATGTTTTGAGAATTAATCAATTTTTTGAAGTAAACCAGTCAGAAGAGTAGCACGTTCATTCGTGCGTAATAAGGTAGGTACACTTTTTCACAAGGTAAATTTTATATAATAGCTCTGTTGAGTATGCTTTTCAAGGTTTACTTTTAAAAACAAAATAATAACTTATTTTTTTTGATTATATAACTCTGGATTTGTCGTAGAGAATTTTGTCTAGTCTTTGAACTTCCTTTCAGACTTAGACTTTTAGGACATCATAGTGGTATTTGTTTTCCAAATCTCGACAATAATTTTAATGCGTTTTTTTATTTATATGTGTATTTCTTCAATATTTGTTTTCCTTTTTTCTACCTTCGTATAAAGATAATTTAAAATATATAATATGTATACTATGTACAATGGAAAATAAGTACATCGTAAAGAGTATGTCAATCGATTCTTTGATCCTGTTCCGCAAAATAAGCTTCAAGTTCTCACTCATAAGTCCTTGAAACGACTTTGCTCGTTATTATTTGAATATTTGGGCACCAAACTTCAACTTACAATTTCTTCCTCCTCTTCCTATTTATTTTCCGAACATTTTTTACATATACATATATTTATACATATTCCAAATTCAAGCACAATTATTTCGGTAGATTTCGACTGCTGTTTTAAATTTAGAGAGACGTACAGACAAATAGACAGATGGACAAAAATACTTTGCTAATGGAAGTTTGCTTTGATGAAAAAAAAAAAAAATATGTATTACATATTCCCGGTGGAAATTCGACTCAGCTTACAACTGCTGCAAAAGGCAGGTGTGTGAGGAGAAATAATTCTGGAGCTAGAACTGGAACTAGAATTATTCAGCTTAGTTTATAGAGAATGAAATACAGAGAGGTTTTCTTCCGGAAATTGGTCAATGATAAATGCTTTTTCTTCTTTAGCAACTCGACCGCTAGAAGAATTTTTAATCACTTCCAGAGTCAATTGACTGAACTGCATTTTTCTATGGATTGAATTGAAGTACTTACTCAAATGAAACGATATCGATTTGCGAGCAGTTCTAATAAAGTGGTTCCATTAGGGTAGCTCAGGCAAAAGTAATTTATGACAGGATGAATGGCCAGATACCTGGATGAACCCTCAAAAGGGGATTTTCCTAAGAGCTGCTTACACCTCTCCACTCATAATTGGGATCTATTCGAATTTGTAAGAGCTTTGGCCGCATATCTCCGTCAAGGCACGTTTGAAATTATTTCATTGCAGCACCTCCAAAATGGAATGATTCAAAATCTATTCCCAGTCCTTCGGGCTTTTCCTGAACGACGATAAGGAGCAGGAGGACTATGATGCCTTCAAATGCAATCGGCAACAATAATTTCAGGGGCATATGAGCTGTCCGCAAAATACAGCAGATGCCATAACCAAAGTGTTTTGTGGGTAATAGAGTACGACTCCTGACGTCCTCCTCGCATCACCAGATAGATGCTTTGCCCACCCCTTGGTTTCATCCCTCGAACCACCTGCCCTCAGATCTAATTCTGGAGGAAAACTCCAGGGCTGTAATTAGTCTCTCGGCAGAAATTACGTTTTAATGCTTGTGATTGAATTTGGCGGCAACTGCTGCAGAAAATTAACAATCATCCGACGGAGAGGAAGAATTTTATCGTCTTCAGTCCTGAAAATAGCACTAACCGTCGGATGGTGTTCTGCAGCCCGCCCATCCTCTACTTAGATTGCGCTGGAAACTGAAAATTGGCACCAGCCAGGAATATCCTGGAAAACTGTGTTAGTTCTCGGGAGATAGAATTTTGCTCTTACGCTTGTAATCTCCTTTGGTACAGGTTGGCGTTTCGGTTCTGATTGATGTATTGGGGATATAAATTAGTTCTCCATCAGAAAACCACTTTAATTTTTTCCTGTTGTCATAAAATGCTTACAATATTCATTTAATGTCGTATTTAATGAAATCTTTTGTATTGATTTACTTGGGCTTAGACTCTGAAGCAAAATGTTTAGTCCTTGACTTGAAACGTGAAGTGTTTGTCTCGTAAGTTATTCATATATATATATATGTACCATACTTAATAATTGTCTATATAGTAACATGATTTTTAGTTTGTCGACAATTTTTTTATATTTTTATGTATGTACATAGTTACATACATATATTATTATAAAGTGTTTTCCTTGCTTGTTTTTTTGACCCACAGCCTCTGGAAAAAAATGATTCATTTACATAAACGTGAATACCTCGTTCAATAAACTTTAAAAAAATTTCTACTAAAAATTAATCCTACAAAAGAGGTCCTTAGTACTAAATTTGTAAATCTAGTAGTTTCAAGGATAGATTCGTTTCAATATAACCCATATGGATAGTATATATAATATTTAGATCAATATTTCCTAAAATATCAAATATAAGCATTGTTGGGAAAAAGAGTGATTTTATGCGCTTTAGTAATTAATTTTACTTAACACTCTTTAATTTTCTACCACATAAAATATGAGCTCGCATTTTAATCAGTGCATTGTCCCCTTTACTAACTACTAGTACTATTGAAATTTAGTTTTGAGTTTCGTTAATCTTTCCCGTTCAAATGAAATTTCCCTAAAACCCTAGTCATAACACTGCCATACTTCAGTATCCGATTAAAATTCCTAATTCGTCAATTAGACGAATCCCAAAGATTTTCATCCGGAGGGATTTCTCTATGCCTTTCCTATTTGAGTTTAAGCTGAAGGAACTCATGTGGAGCCGCAAATTTGCCGCTGTTTCACATCTAAATTCAGGCAAAGTTTCCTTCCCATATAAAATTTGTGAGTTTTTCGAAGCGGAGATAAAATTTAATTTATTTGCATTTTTTACCACTAGCACCGAATCAGCTCCACCTCATGCCCTTCAGCACGGAAAGTAGCAATGAAAGTTTGAAAAGTTTTCCATCATTCGGTAGATCCTCGTCCTGAAACCTGACGAAAGTGGTTCAAATGTAACTGATGAAAGCGATGCAGGGGGGTTAAGTTATAAAAATGCACAGGGGCGCGGAGACAGATAATCAGGGCCACTTTGAAGGGAGAAGAACTTGATGTGCAGGATCGCTTCCCTGGCAAGTGCATATTTCCAGGATTTTTAGGACTAAGAATTACTTTTAATGCAATCACCCATGTATGCGGGAATTTTTGGCAAGAAAGCGGGACTCTGTCGAAGACTAAATCTCCTTGAGCGACTGACTGCAAATTAGGGGGTAAACTGAGGGTTTTTTTTCCCTATGTTTGTGAAACACCCATAAATTTAACCTCTCTTTTTACAGAAGGAACCAGTAGTAGTAACCCTAACTTCCTAACGACAGTTGGGAACTGCCACCAGATGAAATTTACAAACTAAAACGGCTCCCAATTGTCTTGACTAATTCCTGGAAGAGAACTGTCAAAGGGCTTCCAAAAGCTTTTCCTCAAAGGATACCTGATCCTGATTGCTACAGTTCGTTGCCGGGGAGGGGGTGCCAAACCAGGTACGAAATCCCCGAATTGCTGCGAAACCTGACACCCTGGAACGCATGCCAAATTTTAGGAGCTGCCGGTGCCCCACGTATGGGGCCCCCGGCTCTAAATAATATATCATTCCTCGGGGATGTCCGGCACATTCGAATATGGATGCTTTGGACGCGTTGAGTTGTTTTTAATGGACACACGTTTTATCCTCTTCGAGCGTTTACTCCTGGACGCTCGTTGAATTTCAATTCCATTTTGGTAGATGAATTGCTTTCGAGCTCCCTAAAAGTGGGCAGAGCACCTCCCTAAAATGGACTCTCCCCCCTTGGAAAGAGTGCGGGGCATTGCTTTGTTGGGAGGGCCGCTTTCAAAGTTTTATAATCTCCACGTGCACGTCCCCTAATGACTCGTCCAGGGCGCCCTGCTCATTTCGGAATTTATGAAATTTCCCCTTTTCAAATAAATTCCCACCGTAACGAGCGGACGAGGATGCAGCATGTTCCGCAAATAATTTTCACAAAAGGCATAAGGGTGCCCCCGGGAAAGGGTTTTCCTTTAAAAAGGATATTATTTATTCAGTGGGAATGCAAAAATGAAAACCCGTCCAGACACGTAGTAGGTGCCCCAGCCGGGACTCCTGAAAGATCACAATTTTGTGTGCACTTTGGGGAAGACGATCTCCTTGGGAGCACCGCCCCATTGCTCGTTTGCTCAAATTTAATGTTATTAAAAACGTGCTCTAAGTGCCACCGAAGACGCCCGTGGTTATTGGGACCTTTGTGTACCTTCACCTGCTTTCATGGAAACTGTTTGGGGACTTCGGGTGTCCTTCTCCTGGGAAATGCTGCTAATTTGCAGTTGGCCCCTAATTGTTGTTTGAAGAAGTCATTCCTCCCCTAGATCGCCAATAAGAACTTTTGCAACGAATCTTTAGTATCTTTTCTGTTCCCTACAGGGTGGGACTGAAAAAATACTTGCGGGAATTCCAAGCGACATGGTCATTGAAGCAAGTCACCGACCGGTGTTAATTTCTTATGCGCTTCTGAGGTTTGAGGTTTGATGTTCATAGCACTTTACAACTTTCAAAACAAACTCAGCGTGGATTTTGCCATGAAATATTAACTTTTTCTTAATATAAAAATCAAAGGTTGTGTAAAATGTAGAACTACCTTCAAAAAATCGAATAGAATGAAAGTTATTCTGTACGTCCTTCTGACTTTTTGAAGGGCTAAATTTTTACATGAGCCTAAATATGTAAAAACGATAACATTTAATTTAAGTTTTGAAATTGAAAGTCAATTATAAAATCAGCGATCCCAAAAGTAAAATTAAGCTATTATTTTAAATCCGGTAAATGTGCAGTTTCAAAATTGCGAACTGAATTTGAAATTACCAAACTGTATAACAATTTTTATAACTCTCAGAATTCATACACCGGATTTGAAATCTATGACCCTAAAAACCTCCTACAAATTAATTTTGTATAGAAATTGTCGAACATTTGTCATTTTCATTTCGTTGTACTCCTCTGCTGGGGCACTAGCTGCACATATTAAATTGATCGAATTGATAACTTTGATAATTAAAATGTGATGTGTTTTGCGTGTGCCCCAATTAAACTGTTTACAAGCATTTTAACTAGAACACAAGAAAGCATTGAATTCATCAAATATCAGTTTTATTATAATAATAAGCCTCTTGATTTTAACATAGGTAGTCACTACGCTAAACAATTAAATTTTGGATTATTATGCCAAAAATGATTTGATTTTAATACTGATTTATGCAAGGAAATACGAAAATACCATGAATATCTCTGGAAAGCAAAACATGAATAAAATCAATACATATTTCGATTATCATAGTAGGTCTATTGAAAAGTAGTGCCACGATAATTGCTTTGAAATCAATGGAAACAAATTATATTGTCTTGTCTCTTTTGAATAAATGGTTTAAAATTTATATATCCTTCCTGTGAGTACAATCAGAGACTTGACTAATTTGATTTCTTTCCTATTCTCGTGAAAACTTTCTTCCTCAGCTTTTAGAAGATTAAGTAATTTGTTTCACATAATTTTCCGAAATTCTCACAAAATCCTTATCTCCAGGTAATTTGTGCAAATCTGCCTGTTAGCCGTAAGAACAAAGTTTGCACGTTCGTCGATATTTTTGTCTGAGTGTTGGTTACGTCAAGGCTTTTCTCAAGAAAGGCAATAAGAAGAATGAGAAAAAAATTTTTTTTAACTATTAATTAGTCTCGTTTTTCCGCTCTCCCGTCCGTCATTTGCAAAGGGAGAAGAAAAAGGAAATCCTCTACTTTGTTGCTAATTAGGGCTCTTTTCGTTCTGCTACCGATCAATGCATAATCATAAGGTTACAAAGAAAGGCCTCGGTTTTTTCCGATGACTGGTCAATAAGCTTTAAGACTTAATGAAAATTCATTAGAAAAAAAGACTCAAACGGAGAGAAAACAACTGGAATTTACCATCATCAACAAAAAATATACCCTCCCTGGTAAATACCAAAAATACAGCAAAAATTGATTTCAACCAGGCCCTTGGGCGAAGTACTTCCTTTTTCCGTTTTATCATTGAAATTTCGTCCTTTTAGAACTAAAACATTTGCTAATAGCTGGCGGCACTTAAGAGCCCACAAAGACGATTTCACAGAAAATCAGACGACTCCTTAAATTTCCAGTCGTAGTCTCCAAAAACCTTGTGTTCGATGCTGGGGGCTGCTGCTCTCGAGTGTTTCGTAAGCATCTGCAGCTGAGCTGCAAAACAACAACCCAACAACTATTCCTCGTTCCACGAGTGTTTCTTTGCGTACTTCAAATCCGTCGTTGTAAATACTTTGGAAGTAATGATGAACAAATCCGGCACTGGTCTCATACACTTTCCGTCAGACTAAGAGCAAGACCAATACCGAATTTCTCGTAGTAAGACCAAAAGCAAAACCAGGTCTCTAAGACCTGACCAATAATAAGATCGTATTGAAAGCTTCTTGTTGATTGATGTGCTTTAAATTATTTTTATTGTAAAACAGGGATTTTTAAAGGATGTTATGAACATTGCATAATGTAAATAATATTCGGTTTACTTCTGTTCATTAAAATTTGGTTATGGTTGTAACCTTAAATGGCTCACACATGGCTAACAAGACTTTAGATTTTGGTTGGATTTGTTGACGCTTTGGTTCTTGAACAACGCCATAAACAATAAGACCAAATCTTTCAATTTTAAGCTTTACTAAGACTGAGACCGTAATTTTTAGTCTTCCAACATTGCCAATAATAATAGAACATATCATTCAGCTAATCACGTACTAGGACAGTGGTGGAGAACCTTTTTCAATTGTCTGCTTTTGTCGCTTCTGCGATTATTTTCTTACCTAGAAATAACAAGGATAAAAATAAAAAGAATAGTTTGTCGTTTCACATATTTTTTTATGGGTAGTTTTATATCTAAGGGTTGAAGCCATAAAAGACTTAGTTTAGTTAGAATACTATACTAGAAAATATGTAAATCAATATGCTGCTGATGGTTTCCGAAAAATTAGAATATTTCGTTTTTTCATGAAAAATAAGACTTTTGCTTTTATACGTTGCAAACGAAATGAATATAATGCATAAAAGAATAATATCCTTGTAAATCATTCACGTGCCAGCAAAATGTTCATATGTTCCATTTGTGGCACGCTTGCCATATACTCGTATGTACGTATGTTAAATCAGGTCGTTAGCGTTGAATTTTATAGAAGAACCATTCAAATTGAGAGTTTACGATTTTTACCTAGGGTTTGTAATTTTTATTTGATAAAAAGATTCGAGTTCGATCATAAATTGAGTAAAGAATCTTGTTGACTATACAAGATCAAGACATAGTCTATTGATGTAAGACCAAGACCAAACTATGGTCTTGATCTGGCTTATGCTCTTGGGAGAATTAATTTGAGAGTAATGTAGCATCTGGCCAAGTCCTCATCATCATCATCAAAGGTGGTGCAACATATCCGTTTTTGTCTGGGGGAATCCCCGAACAAACCCTGCAGATGCAGTGGGTCAGTATAACTTACCTGGATCGAATATCCGCATTCACCAGGTCCGTTCGGGGGTAAGGCTTCGAGGCAGCCACGGCTGTCTCCATCGAGTTATCCTCGGTTTCGCCCTCCAAGCTCATAAAAATAATAGATCCCATCGCTGTGTAGGCGAGGACTAGCACCAGGACACCTGGAAAGGTAAGAACAAGTTTTAATTAAACCACAATGTCACTGATGGCCACCAGCAGAGAGGCTCCAGCCCCCCGCCGCCTATTGCACATTCATCTGAGGATTATCAGGACAAAATTATGCTCCGGAACATGTCAAGGAAGACCGTTCGGGTGAATGGAGCGCCTGAGTGGATCCGGAAATTGCCCCAAAGGCAGTTCTATTTTGAATTAACTTTCATTGGTGCGAATGGACAGGAAGTGGCTCCCCGGGAAGTGTTCAAATTCTCCAACTGAGTCCCCGCAAAAAGGAGGACTTATAACTAATAAAATTGAAGGGTCCCACTGATAACATTCTCGAAATTTCTCGTTTCCGGAAAGAAAAATTTTACTATGTGGGAGGACGGGGGACAACTGAATAGAACACGTCCTTTTAAAGGTGATTTGTTTTTTGTAGGTGGGATGGTACCGAATTCAAAGTTTGCGAATTAAATTATTTCAAGTCCTTAAAAACTGCTTACCTAATGTATGTAAGTATTTCTTCTTAAAAGACCTTTACAAAATGTGACTTAAAATTTGTCTATCCAAGTTTTTATATTAATCACTCTGTAGTTACAGAGCTGAATTATAAAATCTGTGGATATAATTAATCATTTTTTATTAGTCTACTTCACTAACTTTCAAGTGACTGTTCAAATACTTCTTTACAATTTTTAAACAATTCTTTATAGTCCATAATTTGGACTATTAAGAGTAAAAATCGTCTAATTTTCGAAATTGAGTGCAAGGACACTCAAACTTAAAAGAAATAGATTTATTTATTTATGAGACGTTGGACATTGAAAACGCCGCTCAAAAGGACAAAAATATAATTGAAAATGCAAAAAAATCTATATACAGAGAAATGTAAAAATTGAAAACAAAAATATGAAAATACGTATAAATATAAATAAAACGTCGATTTAAGATTGATTAGATTTAAACAAGTAGATCAAGTTAAACAGAGTTTCAGGTTAGATTGAAAAACCAAGCATAATAAAACAATTTTTAGAAAATGACTTCGGGATATCAGATACAATCTGGGTGTCAACTTTACGAGAAAGAAAAACACGCTTAAAACACTCCGTAGGTCATTTTGCTATTAAAAAAGGGACTCACTCAAAAAGGGAAAGGGAATCGACTTTCAGTAAAATTTCTTCTCATGTTTACAGTGTGCGTAGGCAGCAAATCATTTGGCAAATGAAACCCATTTGGTCCCGGCCACCCAGCCCCGCTCGCACTCATCGCCAGGAATAAAGTGTCAGTCGAGTCAGGCAAAACCCTTTTCCCATAAATTTCGCATTACCCGGAGGCGACACTGCCGGGACAGCCCACCGAAGATGCCTTCTACAAGGCGAAAAGGAAAAAAAGAAACTATAAATTCCGGGAGATCGTCCTCGAACCCTTGTTTACAGAGGCATTCGCATTAAATATCTATTACAGGAGCGCCGTCTGAGAGTGATACGGGCAACATGACACCAGTAATCCTCTGAGCGGACACGGTGATTTATCATAACCTTCCCGATCCGCCGCACCATCCGGGAGCGGCTGGCTAGCTGCCTTGTGCCGTCAATAGTCCTCCAGGAGAACGAGGAGACGACGACGACGACTCCTGCCGAACGGGGCCCAAGCCCCAAGAAATAGGGAACTTACCGTAATTGGTAATTAAGGGATTCAGTTTTCGGGTGTGGGATTGCCGAAAAGCTTCTTGTTCCGAATCAGGTGGATTATGCCTGTTTGGACAACTAATTCGGGAGGGAGCCTATTCCAATCGACCAACCTTTAAGATCCTTCTTGGCACGTGAACACCTCGGCTCATCGAAAATTTCATGGACGAAGTGGAGAAGTGCAAATAAACAGGGTAACCCTACAGGGAAACTTCCCCCTGGACAGGGAGGTGAGTCTTGTTTGAATCGGTGTCATGTTGCAAATTAAACCTGAAGAGGTGTCTGTTCGTCGATAGGTAATAAATTGCAATCTTCGGAATAAGAAAGCAACCTAATACCATTCATACGACCATTGGTTCAACATTTTAGATGGAAATTACAAAGGAATTAAAATTAGGCAAGATTGATAGGAATTTTTTGTAACTGAAAATATTTGTTCCACTAAAATCTTATTTTAGTATTTCAAAGCTTAACTTTACTGGAGGATTTATTTTGAACACTAACAAAATCTGTTCTATCTACCCAAAAATCGCATGTTAACACTATTTAGTTACACTTCCCGAAAATTACGTATAATAGTCATACTGCGTAAAATCCATCCTGTAGAAGCACCTTTGCCCCGCGATAAATAAGTGTAGAATGCAAAAGATAAACAAATACTGTGTTACTTTCTAAACCTTTCGTTACAAGAATATATTGATATAAAATCAAAAATTAAATTTTACACATGTAAAAAAATGTAAAAAAAAAATCGAAAAAATGATTCGTTTTACAAAAACCGCTGTATTTTTTTTAATGTCCAATCTATGGAAAAAATAAAAATAGATTCTTAAACCTCAAATTACTTGCTTTTCGAGGAATTTGGTTATTATTATCACACAATTTTGGGCGCTCCACTTCAAGCGGCTGTCAAAAGATAATTAATGGGCCGATTGAAATAATACCTACCTGAGTCTATAGTTAAAGGTTCAATCTACCTGTAGATGGCGGTATAAGTCTCATTTTCTCTAATTTAATGGGTCGTATTCCGCGTCAAAAAAGGCTGGGGTGGATTTTACCCAGTCTGACTAATTAGGGTTAAGATTTTTACGCCATAAAGCCTTAACGAATGAAAATACCACCAAAACAAAATGTGGAGCTTCTTTGGTGCCCTCGCATTTTTCTCAAAACTGAATTTTTTGAAGTGATACCAGAAATATTTCGAAAACCACTGAACCGGTTCGGTTCAAAAATGTTGCGGTTTTTATTTGATGTTTTTTTTTTTTTTAAAAAAATCACAAACTGCCATGCTACATAATAAGTGTAGCTTAAGTTCCCCGCAGGGTTTAAACTCACACTTTGAAATAGGGCATTAAAGTTAATCTGAAGTTTTCTAATTGGCGATTACGAATATCTCCAAGTATCCATTTTAATGATAATTCTATGAAATTTGAATTTTTAAGTCTCATCAAAATCCCTCGAATCGAATTTCTGCAAATATATTTGGTTTTTTTTTCGCCCTTACTATTTTATTATATCTATAAATCAGGTCTATCCGATCTCTGCTACTGGACTTTATTTCCACTTTTTGAAAATTAATATTCAATTCAATTCCATATCAAGGGTTTCTGAAAGGAGCTTCAATTGACATAAATTATTCGGTGAATTGCATGAATCAAAGGCATTCTCCTGGCTCAGGCAGGCGTCATGCAAATTCTCCTGGACGAATCCTGGTGCATCTACGACAAAAGCACGCATCGTATTCACAGCTCAAATAGTTCTCATTACCATACACGGCACCTGTCTGGCGCCAATTAAGAATTGGTGCGACAACTGGTGTTTCCCGGCGCCCGCTGCACCAGGAGTGCACTTTGCAGCGGCCGTACCCACGCAAATCGAACCTCCTTAGAGCACCTACCGCGTTCGAACTGCCCGTGATTAGAAAGCAAATAACGAAATCAAATGCGCAAGGATATCAAATCAAACGGAGCGCCCGCGGGGAAATAAGGGCGAAGTGTGTTCCCAGTCAGGTGCACAATGCACAGGGTGACTCTCAATTAGAGCCCCGCATATTTGACTGCGTGTTGCGGGATTTGCATGCCAAGAATCGGGAACTCCTGTAGTGCTGCTGTAACGAACAAAGGAGCCCACTTGCTCGACGGGAGCGAGCCCCCCGTTGTTCCGGGCCTGGTGAAAGGGTGAAGTTTTCGTTTATTGCCGCGGAAACATGCAGAGAGCCCTTCAACTTATTACCCGGCAGCCATTGTAGGGCTTTTCCGGTATTATGGGAACCAGAACAAGCGATCGCCACTGAATTATGCACTAAGCATGTGCTCGGTGCATACTTAGCCCTGTAAGCCGCCTGTCAGTACCCCGCTCGATTTTGTCTAGTTTACGACATCCGGATACAACAACCGAAGTTCCAGGACCCCGGCGGGTTTTAGGGATATTCATATTTTTTTCATTTTTCTAAATATTCCTTCTTAGCCTTTGTACTATCTATTAAAATTTTTCAAATCCAGTCCGTTAAAAATGGGAAATTTAATCTTTTATCTATCTACAATTTAAATTTTTTCTCACCAAAATGTAATGAATTCAACTAGAGTTGTTTTCCTAATTCAAAATCTAGTGCAATCACTAAAATTCTATTGTAATTATTTTCTGCATTTCTGTTTTAGTTCAGTGGTTTTCTGGGAAATATAACTAGAACTACAGGGAAGCTTTTGCCTGCTTTACCAGTAAAATTTATCTGAAATCAAGGAAAATTTACTGAAGTATCTAGTGTTAAATTTTGGTTGGTGTTGCTAGAAATTTATTAAATTTCGCCAGATATTGCAGTGATTTTTAGGTTAATGCTGAAAATTCGATGAAACTAAGGCAGTATTAAGCATCATTTATATTACATTAGTAAGTGCGTCAACTACGCTTAATTAAAACTAACTAAAATTGTGAATCGCAGCATTTCATATAACAAATATTCGAATGTATTTTTTTGAATTCAAAATAATGAGAGGGAAAGCTTTGAAATTAAATTTGGAAAGTGTTGTTGGTAAATAAAATTGGATTATGGGTAACACAAAAACATCATTCATATTTTTGAAGAGTAAACTAAAGAGAAAATAAATACTGGGACCAACAAAACAAATTCCAGATTATCCTGTGACTTTCACTAGAATTGCAGTTAGAAACTATTAAATTATCAGGGTTTTTGGCAATGTGCTAGAAGTTTTTTTTTTATTTTCCGATATTTTCGTACAAAATTACTGAAAAATAATTAAAATAACTTACTGGATCCCGCCTAATTAAATTACATTTATAATGCTAGGATATTTTACCTAATTGATTTTCGAAGTAAAGAGCTAAAAGAGAGTAAACTGCCGTCTAAAATTATTTTATAACATTTAGTACTCTGCATTTCAGAAATTCTAGAAATATTCAGATCTCTAATTACATTAAAATTAATTTTTTAGAATATTTTTACAGAAATTGAATACATGTTTCATATAACTTTATTACCTAAAAGCCTGTAATCAAGGTCGAATTTAACCCTCATTTATTGCTAAGGACATAAAGTCATTTTAGAAAAATCTTACATAATTATGATTCTCAGCCAATTTTCTTTTCTGTCATTGCTAACTACCTCTAGTGCTATCCTGATAATCCGTGCAATGTTTCAGAATTCAGGGATACGAAAGCATGATGAAAATCTTAAGATTATTGCCTCATATCTCCGCTGTCTTAGCTTGAAATTGCGAAGCCGTGTCTCAAACTTTCTCAATTCCCTCGAAAAAAAAGGGGCCAAGACTTCCACGGGCTGTTAGCAATTTTGCCTCGCATACGCAGCGGAGCCCCCGAAAAACATCTTAAGCTATTTATTATTTGTTAAAAAGATATTCGAAGTGGAGCATGCGACGTCATCACTCCTCGTTATGAGTAATAAAGGGAAGCCCTTCGAGGAGGAGCGTTGTATCGCACATCCGTAACTACCATTTGCTGATGTAAGTGGCCATGTAATTGTCCTCCGAGAAAATGGCTTGAGCCCATTTCCCGGAATGGTAATGAGTAGTAACGAGCCCGACTATCAATGGTAATGTCGGGCATTAACGTTTTCAAGCGAGCCTTCTTACGAATAATCGATCGTTGGGGAGCAGAGGTGAAGTGGCTGGAGCAGCTTGAACGACAGTTCCTGATGGAGTGTTATTAGCCGTCGTGGACGTCATAAGGGGGCCCGGGGGCTGGGGCTCATATGGAGGTATGTCGTCGAGGCCGGACGACAAGTGCCTCTAATTTCGGAGCTATTACGAGAAGGACGGAGCCCCCGGGGTCTGAGACAGCTGACCTGAATAGGTGCTCCGCCCTATAGTGAGGAGTGTGCTCCGGTGCTGCTGTTAAGCGGCTCGTCCTCGGCAAGGAAGTCTAAAGGAAGAAAACCAGCTCCTCTACTAAATGGCGTGGGTGGCGGCCTGGAAGAGGAGCCCTAACGTGATAATTCCCTGGGTTTGGGAGCATGTGGGTTATTTATTATGAGGAGCCCCATGCAAATCGCCTATTCCGCTCCGAGGGAGCTCATAAAACCCTTACCTTCGGAACACCGAGGACCGGGAAAAAACAGTCCACGTGGCTCTTCCTGCGGGAATCATCCCACACATACGTCCGAACTAATGCCCATCGCTGTCATTTTCAGGCTGCGGTTGATGCGACCTGCGGGGGACAGCTGCTTTGCCCTACATGAATCGGTCAAAAGGAGATTATTTGTCCCTCGGGGACATCAGGGACAGTGGGTATAGTCCTTTTGCGATCGCTAGGAAAAAAAACACAAGCTTGAAATAATAACTTAACGTGCCTTCCTACTAGAAAGCATGCCTTTTTCCTCTTAATCCTGACTAAGCGAGTTTATTTTTCAAAAGGATTTTCCCTGGATAATATCATGAAACACCGGAATAAAATTACAGCGAAAAATTATTACTCTGTTATAATTTTTTCCTAGAAAAGCTTCTTTCCAATTTATCCATCTTCCAAAAATTGTAACAATTAAAAAATTATTGCAATACATATTGAAAAAAAAAACTGCTTAAATGCTTATTCATAAAACATAAATATAGTTAACTAGCAACTTATTGTTTTAAAAAATCTTAGATTTTCACTAATTTTGGTAGCTGGATTCGTAATCTACGATATTTAAGTTACTAACTTTAAAATATCCAAGCTTTCTACTATTGCGGAATATCAATTAATATAATTTAATACTGGAATAGTAATTAATTTAAAACAAATCATTTATTCTTTGAATGTGATGCAACAGTAGGTATCGAGTTTACATTTGACTGAATTTTATTGTGAAAACAATTCCCTTTATTTTCCTGGAATTTGTTGCAATTTGAAAATGATCTTGTTGTGACGACGAAATTACAAATAAACGTTGAGTTTGGTTTGAATATTCCAAAGTTCATCCGGAGGGAACTTTAAGAATCGGTCTTTTATTTCATGGAAGAAGAGCAAACTGCAACAGGGAAATATGTTAATGTCAACCGAAATGCATCTCTTTTCGCTGAACATTAGTTCCAGAGAATCCATAAAACGCTCCCTCACCCGGTCCACCTCGTGGCTTTTGTTCACTTGGACTTATAAAAAATTAAGGGAAATGCAATTTCTCCCTCTGTGCGCAATGTCCCGAGCAGAGGAGCTAACCGCAAAGAGTAGCCGAAGCACCAAAAGTAGCTGATTTCCTAATTACTCTGTCCTCCGCTTGAGTTGCCCCCGTCCCGTTCTTGTCCGGGGCTGTCCCGGGTGCTCCCCTGCAGTCAGAGTGCCTATTTGTAAAATTGTTCTGCTGGTGCCCCGGTTAACTATTTATGCGGAATTGGTACCTTGAGACCCCGGCTAACAGCTTGTCTCCGTCCGCGAGGACTTTCCAGAGGGTGCAACTCCCCTGCGGTTCCCTGACTCCGAAGATCGCTTTAAAATTTAAAACCGCGCTTTAGTAGCATAATTCTGAGCAGAGCCGGTAGCGGACAGTAAATAAGAAGTCAGCCATTGTGAGATCCGATGGCCAAGACGCCAGGTAAAGTAATCGATTCCGATTTGTCTCTTTAAGGATAATAAATTATCGCGAGCTCTCTAAGGTGCAGGAGTGGGGTTGGAGGACATGACCTACATCCTAGCGTAAACTATAAGACAAATCTGAGGGATTTTCTAGGAAATAGACTTAGATCTTGGCGACATGTTTGT
Source organism: Eutolmus rufibarbis (assembly GCA_963920795.1). Classification (NCBI taxonomy): domain Eukaryota; kingdom Metazoa; phylum Arthropoda; class Insecta; order Diptera; family Asilidae; genus Eutolmus; species Eutolmus rufibarbis. The sequence continues at coordinate 45,289,557 of OY987206.1, forward strand.
CGATGGATAGGATTACTCACTTAGATTAGGAAAAATAGCGAAAAGACATTTGTTTTTAAATCAGATATTTTTCCAGTATTATTTTTGTTTACAACCACTTTAACCAACCGAGAGCTGGTTTGTGTATATAATTTTTAAGAACTTTCCATACATCCTTCCATCTTTAAATATACATACGTATGATAAAGAAGCTCAAAATTTAAAGTTTTTTAAAAATTTTATATTTCAAGGTTCAAATTATGGTGTAGGTTTATTGAAATTTGTTGATAATTAAATATTGGCCTTAGCTTTATTATGTCACCGGAAATAAAAGAGACTGACAAAAATGATATTATTTCGCAAATTTTAACGCTTAATAAACGTGTTTACACGTTTTATCAAAATCCGAGATAAAACCTGAAATTCAATCTGTTCCTTAAATTATAAATGACAGTGAATTTGTTTCTGAGTGAAAGAATTTGGGAACACGAAGGGGAGGGGCTTACCTTTTTTTTCAATTTCTGTGAATAAAATGAGACCAATAAAGGGTTCAGTTGTTAGGGTTGATACATGATTTTTTTGAATTCAGTTAAAGACATTAATGGGATCGAGTAAAAAATAGCGATAAGAGTAAAAGTATCGATACTGAAAAAAATATAATAAAGCGTATTTTTAAAATAATCGTAAAGGCATGATTTACTCACCTATAGCTGATATGCAGTGTGACTTTGGCGCTCTCTGACATCCACAAAGGCCAGGATGATGATCCCGCTTCTCGTTCTTCGGCGATGGGAAACACATTGAAGGACTCGAAGGGCTCTGGGTACCTCTGAACGACGACAGCTGAAGAGGGGCCTTCTTGTTCATAATTGCACGGCCGCGTTACTTAGCACACCTGGACGACGATGAGGTCAACATTGCCAGCGATTGGCCGCACCAAAACCGATTTTCATCCGTCCACCACGTCGCGACGAAAATTCCGAAACTCATCTAGTCCTGGCCAGATTCACGGTCTGAACCACAATTTTGAAAATTCACAAAATTTAAAGAAATTTTCATAAAACACCGGCACCACGTCACGCTCGCATGGTGCCCACAAGTCTCGGCGGCAATCTTAGGGTGCCTAGCGCTCCTTTAAATGTCCCCCAAAATACGGCAATTGCCGCTTCTCCAACAAATGTTAGACTATTGCAGTTGTTTTGTGATGGGGCGGCACGATCCCCCAATGCGGGACCACTCCTTATCCTGCAGCAGGAAAATTCTTGAATTTTTGCCCTATCCGGGAAACCAGAAAACGTATTTTTGCAACTTTTGGGGCGACAATGCAGCGAGCCAGTCGCCTGTGAAGAAGGTTAGCAACCTACCGGCAAAATAGCGCACAGCTCGAAGGATTCATGCTCATTCGGTCCGCCGTTGGCTGCTGTTATCCCGACTTTAAATTGCCCTTATTAGACTGTACTGCTGCAGGAGGAGCTCGGATGATCCTGCGGGAGCACCCAGAGCTGTTCCAATCCGCATGTGGGTGGGACTATTCTGCTCCCTGGAAATAGATACGAAAAAAAACGAAAAAATGTGAAAATGTTGCTAGTTGGATGATTTCATAATAAATTACACGTTTACATAAATTCTCGTGGAAAGCATCTTTCCCCGGAAAAGCATCCACCCGCCAGACCACTGCCACCCACTGGGAGGTGGACTGGTCCAGATGCTATAAGCCTGGGATGCTGTCCGGGGCGGGTAGAGACGGAAGTTAATTTTTGGAAGTTCGTCGGGATGCGAATAAGTTATTCCCGCAACATTTGCACAATTACCAACAGGTTAATGGGCATTTTGCCTGATTTGCTCACACAGCCATTTCGCTCGGAACGGCTTCAGGTGGATCTTTCGCACCTGGCCAGAGCAAAGATCTACTTCTGGGGGGATTACCGAGAGCACGAAAATCTCAGATTTTGTGTGTTACGAATTAGGGCAAACAGAGGTAATAGGCGCTACTGCGGTACGGAATTGCATTTTAATTATTTACACTGCTGCTTTCAATTAATCTGATTTTCCCGCCGGTAATATTTGAGGAAATTGTACACCGTGTGGTCCTCAAGCTCGAAACACATGTACATGCATATCTAGGTAATTTAGTCTTCAAATAAACTTTCTCAAAACATATACATCTTCATAGCCGAAAATCGTATAAGAAATCCGACTCAACCTTATTAAATTGTTTTTAATAGAGATAACGACAGACAAACACTTTGGAATAGTTTAGTTTTTAGGGTTTCGAACCAAAAATGATCAAAAGCAACCTTCTGGCATAAAGAGAAATGGGGAATATACCACCTACCTAATTTAACTCTTAAAAGTCTTTAATACACAGGGCCTGGGTAATTATTTTTCTATGAATTTATCTCTGAGATGAGAAAATAAGTCTTTATACTTACCTAAAGTTTATTGCAAAATAATTTTCATTAGATTAATGAATTTTACTACTTAGAACGGCATCGCTATGAATTATATTGATACGAGTATATTAAGTGTCTTTAATCCAGATATTATCATCAGGATTTGTTGCTCTAGCGTAGCCAATAAAGTAGTAAATGAGATATTGTAGGTAAATTATATCATATTGAGATTAATTTCTTACTTACATGCTAATTAATTGAGATTAATTTCTTACTCATAACATACTTTAAAAATTGTGTTTTCAAGTCGTTCCTAGATTTGAATTGGTTTGAGTTTATTGGCTTCTTGAAAAATAAAATAAAATGTAAAAATTAAAAACCAAAAACTGCCTTAAAATTTAGGTTTTCAGAAAATGAATGACCTAGATCTAGAGTGAAGAATATTTCCAATAGGGTATTTTTTATAAGCATTTATTTCAGGAATTTCAGAACGTGCACGGTTTACGGCAAAACTTGTGTTAACATCGTAAAAACAGAAATCGTAGTTTTATTTAATGAACCTGCAGTATTCTAAATATATTGCACTTCCTCTATTTAAAAACGATTTTGTTACATTCATAGCTCGTCCCTGGATTCGTATATAATTATGGACTCATACTCTTAAAAACAAATGTTTACAATTTTTCAACACTTTTAAAACTATGTAAATAAAATGCATTTTCCTAGAAAATTTCATCAAAATGTGCTGTAAATTTTAGAAGCTAGACGTGTTTGTGGTAGGTAAAGGAAAGAATTTTATATGATAGTTACTGCGGAATCCTAAAAACTATGAATATGGAACGATTTCCAGTTTGAATTCAACCAGTGACGCCTATACGTATCGAAGTTTCTATCTGAAAATTTATCGATGCTTTTTTTTATTTAACTATAAAAGCAGCTGCCACAGCATTGCATTTTTATTGTTAGCATAGATGAAAAACGAAGACCGGCGAAACATGAGCGAACCAGAAAATCAAAATATAAAAACATGGCCATAATAAAGAAAAAAAAAAATTAATGACTGCATAAAAGCCGCAGTAACTACCTATTCCATGGCGGGAATATTCTGCAACAGATTAAACTCATTATTTTCGGACTAGTGTCGCTGGGCCGCGATGGGCCCTTATTTCCTCATCGCGGAAACATGTTGCCGCCGTAAACGCGAGAGAAAGAAATCATTTTGTAATATGGCGATGGCGCGCGGCCCCCATTAACAGCCGTCGTCGACGGCGCGGGGCAATTTCACAGTTGATAAAGCCCAACATTGAATTATGTCGAGCGCAAGAAATAATCAAGAATTTATGTTTAACGCACACATAAATATGTAATTGAGTCAATAACGTGCTCGAAATTATGCGGAGCCCCTCTTTCCCCCGGGAGGCTCTGGGTCCCTCCTCAAGGACCCTAAACTCTCAAAGGGCCCCAGACGAGCGCGCATTGAATATGAAACCCATTAAGGAAGTTATCTAATTTATGGGGACATCTTGGAAGCGGTGATTTCCATCGATACGCGATTTTATGCGTGGCACTTATTGCGTGCGCGAGGGCGCTTAGAAATGCGTGTATAAGTCCTCGCGGATACAATGAAAAGTATTCGTGGATAAAATGATAAAATGTTTATTGCAACCGTCACCCGGTGGTGTAAATTCCTGCTCGTTTAAGAAGTAAAAATGTTGCAAAATTGCTGGGGAAATGGGTTGCCCGGATGCTGGGTGGTCCATGAGAGGGATGAATGGCTTCTGTGACTTATCCCACCAGCCGTTAAAAAAGTGTGCTAGTGCAGAAAACAATTTGTGACCATTTGACACGACCGTAGAAATATGCCCTAGAAATATCACCTGCAGCACCTAGAAGTGAATAAAAAATGAAAAAGTGATCAATTTAATCTGCTGCCAGAAGCCAGTAGTTTTCCCGTCACCTCCGCCGACGCTCCGGGGGATAGAGGACATGGACCGTCATAATCGATTGGTTTTGAAGGGATGAAGGTATCAAAAGACCCCGCGATTACTGCTCCATTGCCACTATGCGAATGGTGTCCCGAAAGGGTATGAATTGGGACCAGTGGTGGTAGCAGATTCTGAGTTGAATACGATGCAGGGTGCAATTCGGAACGGCCACAAAATGGGCACATTTAGACGTACCCATTGAGCCAGGGAATTCGAAATTGTGACGGGAATGTAGAAATACCCAGGCACGTCAGTGACCGGGATAAATTATGAAAAAAAAAGAGGTACAAATGACTGCAAAACATTGTACCGTCCTTGTTGGGATCTAGATCGGTTTTGGGTTCGCCAGGACAAGTTTTTGCCCGCATTTTCGAAGCTTTGCACATTGTCCCAGGGGTTGGGTTTATACTACCCCCCAAAATCCACCAGTCCCGTGTGGTAACACAGTCACCGGGCATGAAGTTGGGAAGCGAAAGGCGTTTATTTGGCCACCACAACCGGAAGTGGTAGTGGAGATCTGAGCAGAATCATGATTGCTCCTTGAATCCACTATCGAATTGGATTAAAATGGAATGGTGATTGCTCTGCGGCTGTAGACTATCCTGGTTGGTTTTAAGGAACCGATGGGCTGCGATGTCCTCGATTGATAAACTGTGACTGAAATTCGAAATAATATCGAATGCGGGTAAAAAAAATTCGGGAATAGCGCAGTCTAACAAGATTCAGCTCTGCTCCCAGCTAAAATATACGACGCTGTAAGGCATAACGAGGCATGCGGGGACAGAAAAAAAGTAAAATAAAATTGGTATTTTATCCTTCGCAGCCCTCAACGCCGACCCCGGGACTATTTTTGTCATATTCTTCCAATAATATGAATGAGCCCGACTGCGACGATATGGCGAATATATCGCTTCTTTAAAGGAGCTCCTCCGATTAAGCCCAGAAGAATTTTTGTTTTTATTTCCACAAAATATATAATCCACTTGAGTGGAGCATTATATCTTGTATCCCTCGAGCTTAAGGAGGGAAGCTTTGAAGTCGAAGTGGGTCTTTTTTTTTTTGGAGGAAGGAGTGAGCGCACTGCAAAAATATGACAAAACGAAGCCATGGAACATTTTTGCGAGGAAAATCTATCCAAAGCCCTAGTTTTTCTTTGCTTTTTTCTTTAGCTGAAGAGCAATTCCGTCTACTTGGGAATTCTCAAGTGCTGCTCTTCGTCCTTTATCAACAAAAATAACTGTCACCCTGTGTAAGTTCGCTTGCACGAAAAACAGTTGTGACATGTGCTTTGAGAAGCATTCGGCGGGGTCTTTGTAGTTTCGGAATCAATAGGCTTCCCCCGGGCGTTCCCTTGAAATCGTCCTACCCGGCGAAGAGAGCTGCCAATAAAGAAGGAAATTTGAAAATATTTCTTTCGGGCTCCGTCCACACCAAAACCCATTTGAATTTCGGGCATCAGAGCCCCGGAAAGGGGCTCAAATGTTATGTGCTGGTGACACTTGTCCTCAGCATCTCTTTTATGTTAATAGCCTTAACAATCGGGCAATGATTCAGCTCTCGGCAGGAGCTCCGGCCAGGAATGTCTGGGAAGGAATTAGGAATGTTTTCGCCTGGCATTTGCCTAATGGCTGAAACGGGTTAGCCCTAGAAATATTTGACATATTGCCGACAAGTGGACGACGTGCTTTTCGCCTTTAGCTCCTTTGTTTTTATTTTATTTTTTCGAGGGAAATAACCGAGAAACAACCCCCTGATGAATTCTTAAACTTCGGCCAGCAAGTGATCTTTCTTTTCGCCCCAAAACCCGAAGAGTTATGGCCAGTTCGTTTCAAATTAGTCTCAGTGCTTTGGCACTTTTTTGGTTTTTCCTCTTTATTTTTTTCGGCCATTGCCAAAGACCTTCTTTTCCTGCTAAATGGCTGTAAATTGAGGCAATCCATTTTTTTGCTTGTTGAGCTCGTCTTACAGTTTCCACAGCATGTAATAAATTTTTTACTCCTTCCCGGAATTCGGGAGCTCCTGGGGTGCAATTCGCGCGTGGGAATGGAAACTTTAAGCATCCACGAGTTTTGCACCAAATGCAATCATAGCTCACAAAAAATTCTCGTTCTAGAGCTAAACGAGCTCGCTGGTCCTCTTAAGCGTGGCAGGAACATATAAAACATATATCAAGTGGCATCGTTATCGTGAAGTCCGAATCGCAAAAATTTCGAAGGGGCGTAAACCAAACATAAATTTTTCTGTGTAAAAATACACATGAGAGATAAAACCGTAGAATAACTAAGAATTTTTATCTATTCCATCTCGTGAGACGATTTTTTTAGTGTCATGAATCTCTCAAGATACTTAGATACTTGAAAAATTGTCCTACACAATGCGTCTCGAGAATTTTTACAATTTCAGTAGAACTGATTTGTAAAAATAAGCATATCTCTTATTGTTTTAAATTTTTATTCTGACTTAGATACATCATAGTTCAAACACAGGAATATAAATGAAAATTCTCAATTAGTCCAAAATCATTTAAAAATATCAGGATTTCATTAGGAGCTTTTAACGTGGCTTAAATGGAAGATGGAAGTCTAACTTATAATCTAAGAATATAAAAAAACCACTTAATCTCTGTAAGCCTTTCTACAAATCTTTGCGAACAAGATAGCGAACAATTCGTTATTTTGTACAGATTTTTGAAAATATGACCAAAATATGATATTTTGCACTTTTTCACTGGACAGCGGGAGCTGATTGAGCATTGTAATAAATTAATTCGTAATGTAAGGAAAAAATGCTACAGAAATGATGCAGCCCAGGAAAATAAAACTTAAAAGGGGCAAAACTATAAAAACAAAATTCAAACCAAACTAGATTTTTGTGGATACCTTCATTTTCATGTTCTGATAAAATTCTGATAAGTACCTTTAATTTAATCTGTTATTTGTTTCAATAAAATTCATGACGTATTCAATATTGGTATTAAAATTTCAAAATTTTTAGGGACTTTTATAAAATTTATACATAGGGTATCTTATGACATTGATTTCAAGGTAAACTATTATATCACATCAATTTGGTATATAATATATTATATTTAATTGAAATTACATAGTACATATTATATATCGCGGGAGCCTCAAGCTTAAATATAAAAATAGATCAGATTTCTGTTTTTATACGAAGCCCTGCCAACCATATTTTTCTTAGCCAGACATAAAATGCCTTTCAAATTGAAATATTGAGTGACAACAGAATTCCACAGCCTTCAAAAATTTCAAATCAAATAGAATGGCTATTTTTATACAATGTTATATGAAATTTTCAACTCCCACGAAGTGTGGTCGTTTGAACGTGGCATGTTCACCTTTTATTATCCCTAGGCAGACAGACAAGTTAAATATAGCAAAAAGTTTAGTGCGTACACACAGCGACACAAATACCACCACATATTTTAAAATTAATGACGTTTATATTTCCATTAAAATTTTATGGGAGAGCCTTAAATTTCATGGGTTTTAGTTTTAGACCATGTTTCTATAGTGAAATATGCCGAAAGCAAAACCCACATTTTGCTAAAGGAAGGGCATATTATTTCGGAATTACATTTTCAGGAAAAAAACGGGCCAATAAGAGGAGAAGAGCAGAATTTTAGAGCGGCCTGGATTTTCATTAACTCTATATGAAAATCTAAACTAGACCGAGTTGTGAGCTCGCTTGCTTAAAAAGAAATATTTACTCAAATTGTAAATTTTTAGAAGGTGATAGTATCAATATTAAATCCACAAGTTCCTAAATATCAAGATATCATAAAATTATGTAAGGATTTTTAAATACGTCCTTCCTTTTTATTAGGAAGAATTCTTCAGTCATTATAAGCTGTTGCCCATCTGAAAAGGCCCTCTGTGTCCCAACGGAAGAAGGGCTTTTAGAGTTTGAATTTTCGTCACATAAAATTCTCTAACAAATTTAGCATAATTTTGTCCTCATTAGCCCGAAGTTCATCCTTGCTCACCTGCTTGGGTACAGAAAAAAATTAATCTGAAGGCGTCTCAAGACGACCTTCGTTCTTTTGGCTTTTATCAATCCCAAGACATCGTCAAAACGGACACTTCTCCGTCGACTTGGGCGATTTTCGGCCCCATTACAGAAAAGGTGTCAAAGATGAAAAATATTCTGGGATGAGCACAAAAACTTGGGAAAATGTTGTTAACATTTGCTGGGCAAAACTTTCTGTTACAGGACCGAGGGCGGGAAGGTGCCCCAAGGACCCCATTACCAGGGCTGGTCCATGCCGGGGGAATTGAGTGGTCGTTAAAGCCATCAGGAGCAATTGCTTCCGCGGAGGGATGCTTAAAGCAGTGCTCAATGTTAAGTTAGTCAACTGAGTTAAGTCGAGCATTTTTCCAGGAGTAGGTTCCCGCGGAGCCCCCGGTGGCCCCAGCAGCCTCTAAAACCTTGCGGCCTATTATCTTTCAAACGATATTTGCGCCGAGGGGTGTTGGATTCAATTTGTTCCTAAGCGAGCAATTACGGACCACTCAGGTGGGTGACGCTCTAACTTTTTGTCAATTTTCTTTGACGTAATTTGAATTTTATGAAGTAACCAGATACTTCGAGGTCCGGAAAAATTTGGGTATACTTGGGGAATTTAGCGCGCCTTTGGGATTATCGAACGAGAAATACAATCCTTTGCCCTTTTGTCCTTTCAAGGGTGTAATAAAGGTGAACAATTTACTACGTATGTTTAAAAGACCGAGGCAATGTTGCTTTATTGATTTTCTACAATTCACATTTTCTTCCAATCTATTTCTCATGGTTAAAAAACTTAAAAAATAATGCTAAGTGGGAAGATTGGAATGAATTTTTTTAGCTTGCTAAACTTTTTGGTTAGAAAATTCCTATAATTGTGTTGTTAAAAAAAATGCGATTTATGTTTTTACAATTATCAATAAATTGTACTATTCTAGGTCTATGTCTATATTTAAAAAGTTGAAAAATCTCGTCGTTTCTGATATATTTTAAAAATTAATGTTACCTTAAAGAGAACTGATATTAACATTTATTAAAATGTTTTATTAATGTCAACTTTTCTAGCAAAATCTTAAATAACTAGATACAATAATAATAACGCGGTTTTGACTTAATTGGTCGTAATTTTGACTAGATGACAGTTGAATTTAATTTTGTTACGTTGAATTTGAAATGACTGAAATAGTTAATGTTTGTATTTGCAGTGTATATGTTATCTACGCACATTATCTACGTTTTAGAAGAGTTAATATAGAAGAATCTTATTGTTTTACAATATTTTAGGCTGTATTCTGCTTCTACCACTTCTTCCTGCTTCTTAAAGGACATTCTAAAAGCAGAAAGAATATGGTAGAAGAAGAGAAAACCTTCTTGTTGCCTTTTCCGCTGTTTAAGAAAGAAAGGGTTGTTTCCCCTAAAACTACTCCCAGAAAATTAATCTCATTTCCCGAATACAAGGCTAAAATTAATTTGTTGTACAAAACATCTATAGAGGCAACAGGGATTTTTGTTTTGAAGGTTTTCGCCCCCTCTCCAACGAAAAACAAGTTTTTAAATCGCAGCGATACCATTTATAACGTTTTTCGAACTTTTTCGGAAGTTTTCGAGGTGGTAAAGTCAAGGGAATCAGCCCATTAAAAAAGGGCAGCAGCGTCAAAGTTCCCAAAACAGCTCAAAAGTTTGAATTTCCCTTAAAAAAAAATCAAAAAAAAAAACAAAATCAAGGTGTTAAACGGCTTGCCAAATGCTCCCCTACATCAAGGCAGCAATTCCCATTTACACAGTGGCGTGCAGAGCGCGCTTCATATAGGGCGAGATTTCTCCGGGAAAGGAACTTTTCGGCCTAAAAGTCGTTTAAGTCACTCGAGGGGGGCCCCAGTCGCGGCTCTGTTGATTGACCGGCCGTCTCGACTAATACCACGAAGGGATGTCATAAACAGCGCCCCAAAACGAGTGCGGAAACTTTTCCCGAAATTGATTTGACCCCTGAGCCCGCCGAGTTAGGAAGACCTCGCATCTTGGCCTTCAAGCGCGCCCCTTACTCGCCCTCACCTTTTCACTTACCAGACATTGCGCGAACTTTTCCAGAAGTTCTGAACCGCTCCGGTTCGAGTGGGACGAACTTTGCTTAGCGAGGGACTTCCGAACGATCCCGCATTACAATGTCATCGTCGTCGTCGTCGTCCTCCTCCTCGACGTCGTCTTTGGGGCTCCTGGGCTCGAGGGCTCGCAGCCAGTCAGCCGGATTTGCGAACGACCTTTGCGGATTGTCGCCAATGAGCCCTGGTGCTCCCCTTGTTTGCCTACGGAATCCTCGAGACCATTATCTTTGAGTTATTAGCTATCCCGGAGGCAAACATTTTCCCGTGTTTATTCAAGAGGTACGCACCCAAACCTCTCTTTTCCCGGGATTGTATCGGGGCCTCTGTGACATGTGAATTGACCCTTGGCACAGAGCTGAAGAGTTCTTTTATTTTATCGCCCGGCACCTGATTAAACCTATTATATGAGAAATGCGACAGGTGTGAAAATGTTTTCGTCGCGCACAAGACGCGAGTTATTTCGCCCTGACTAATTGCGGGCGGGTATCCACCTGAATCGCGATTTAATTGTGTGCATCAGATCGCGTTCCGGCCGTGAAAGTCGCTGGAATTTTAATTATTTCTTGGGGTAGTGTATTCATGGCTTTAGAGGCATTTCACAACTTTGTGACAATACATGTTTGCCATAAATGCTGTGCAAGCCCCAAGTCTATTTTTAGCATGTAGCTCAAAGTCTGTTTGAAATGACAAGAATTTTTACATTAGCGATTTAACTACAAGTCTTAACATTATTTCATTATACGTTAGTTATGAATAAGTCGCGTCAGAACTAAAAAGCATTAACAATTGGCCACACAGAGAGAATTTTCATAGGTAATTTTCAGCTTACTGTTAAATATTCAAAAATGATACTAAAAATTGCTTAATTTTTACTATTTTAAATAAAAGGTAATAAAATTTCACTATAAATTAGTCAAAATAACTTACTATGTGCTCAACTATACATAGAATAGTAAATTGCAAGTGAAATAGTGACGGAAACATTTTTTCTGTTTAAGCGAGCTCAGGAATCCACTATTTGTGATAATCAATTATGACTTCGTTTTTGTTATCAGGATTATGCTTGTTTAGCTATGTTATAGTCAATTTATGACTATTAATTCTCTACAATTTTTAACTAATTTCATACAACTACTTGTTAAGAAATGTTTGCGTGTTTCCGTTGGAGATTGTTGAAAAAAAGTTAACATTTGAATACATTTTTCTCTCAGTGCATGACAGCTCAGTTGGTTAGAGCATCAAAGCGTAAATTCGAAGGCCGAAAGATCGATCCGTCACAATACTTATTGATTTTCTTATATACGTATATAAAATTCTTTAAAAAAAAAAAATACGGTTTTTATGTAAATAACAATTTTTTATGTCCCGTAAATTATTACTCTATAAATTTTACTAATATCGTTAGAATTGTTTTACAACAACTTTCACTCGTTTACGTGCACCTGTTCCTCCTAATCTTAGAATCGAATATGCATTCAATTAAATTGCAGGCAATATCGTTAAAAATTTAGAGAATTGGATGTTACTTTCCAATTTAAATCAAAATAAAATGAACCACTTAGCATCGAAATTATATGATTTTACTTTAATTAAAATGATTCTCGTCCTGAAAAATACCTAAAAAGATGCGGTATATGCTTGTCGGCAATCACTGGTTTATGCAAAAAAAATTCTAAAACAAGCGATAACTTTGTACTTTCTCATGATAAATGCATGCTTTTGTTTTGCATTAATTAAATTAAGTATTCCTAAATTTAACGTTTACTATGGGTTTTATTTTCTGAGCATGTCGCCAAACTTTTAATTTTCTCGAAGTGCACCCTCTAGGTTGATGCTTTTGCGGTGGTTAGTGGAAAAACTTTCCTAACTGTTCCTAAACTAAAGGGTTATATCTCGGGACGACATTGTAGAATTTGTTTAGAGTCCAGATATTTAAAAATACGTTATTTTTTATTATTATTATGAATCCAGAAAAGAAAATATTCCATCACATCAAGTTTTTGAGAAACAGGGTGGAAAAGTGAAAAAAAACACGTATTTTGACAATTTTTCTGGAAATTTATTGTATGTAGGGTTCTTTTATCATTTTGTTTGGTGTGACTACCACAAGAGACTTTCAATACATTCAACCTATGTATGTAAACTATCTTTCTTGGTATTTCAAAAAATAATAAATAAAAAAAAAAACAATCAACCACTATACTTATACATGGATTTTTTGGGATAAATATTCAATTTAAATTTAATTTTTATATGATTGTTTAACTTTTAAACCCTAAAATTTGTAAGTAATGGAACAGAATCAATTATAAAAGAGATTTAAATTGAAAAAACTGGTTAAACTTTAGGTAAAGAGCCCCACTTCATTCCTGAATATTAAGACGAAATTTATATTTCCATGAAAGTTGTAGGCTAATTAATGCTGCTTGAAAAAGATTAAAAAAGTTAAAAACACCTATTTTCGCTTTAATAAAAATTCTAAAATACCATCTCATGGTTGGCAGCGTTGTTGTTTAGGGATCGTGCCAAAAAATTAATTCGCAGAACAAAATGGCCAGCTAAACGGGGGAAAAATTGCGGTTTTGTGGGAATATAATTAATAAATGCAATATCTCGTCCATTCAGTACACCGTAACGCACAATTAAATGCAAATGGGGGCTGAAAAATTCACATCAAGCCAGCATAGTGTAAAAAGGCACCATTGCGCGCGGCAGGTACGCCCGCCATTATAACCGGGGGGTACATGGGGCACAGCACAGGGTGGTTTGATAATTGCTCGTAGAAGCCACGGTTGCCTTTTTTATTTTTTTAACTGCAGCCATTACAGGCGTGGCTTTCTTTTCCGCTACATAAAGCGCTGAATCACTTTATATAAATATTAACCGACATAATAGGGAGCGCTCCGAAAGCTTAATGGTCGACAAAGGAATTTTAGTGGCAATCCGACGGTGCTATCGGTCTTATCTCGGATAATGTATGGGTGGACATGGATAGTAAAAAATATAAAGGGGGTCGAAGGGAGGAGGCTCTTTATACGGCTAATCCGCACTTCTCCCTCCTACCGGAATAAGACATCGCCAAGATAAAAATTATCGAAGTTTTATGTAAATTGCTTCCTTCTCCTCGAAAAGAGAAAAAGGACACTACCGCAGGAGAACTTGCAAAAAATACTGTCCTTCTCCGAGGGGTCGACGGGTCTCTTATCTAAATTTCGCGAAAAGGATTTGTACCGTGCATTTCTGTTATATATGACTCCTTGGGTGGGGTCAGAAAGACCGCACCGTCTTGTCTTGGCCTCTCATTGAAATTTTGGGGAGCGGTCAGATCATAATCGTAGTTCAGTCTCAAAAGGATGCTGTGCCGGCGGAAGTGATATTCCCGGTTGCGGCACGTCCTTGACTCTTTTACAGCAACAAAATCTTTCAGGGAATTTTCTGGCCACGCATAGAGAATAGAAACTCTAGGGCTAGGGAATTGGGAATTTGGGGTTTAGACGGGAGTAGACTGGGATAATGAATTCAAAGAATGAGGAATTTATGCACGCAGAATGGATTTGGGAATGAAAGGGAATTTGATTCAGGAATTGATTGGGTTTTTTTTATTAAGAGATTTATGCAGAATATTTTTGCGAAATGAATGAGTTAGTCGGTCTTGTTACTGTACGGAAAAATATTTAAATTTTGCATGGTATTTCAATTAAATGTGGGTGTGGGTGCATTGCTATTTATTCATCAAAAACACGTCATCTTGGGGAGGTGTGGAACAATATCCCACTCTATCCCCAGGATATTCCGTACCTATGGACCCTATTCTACTCGGTGCTCACAGCACAGAGAAAAGGTTTCAAAAATGGAATCTGAATGACTTCATGGTTTTCCCGATAACCTCCTGGAATTGATTTCGTGGCAGAGCGCGTGGAATTAATGTCCTAAAGAATACATTCGCGGGGATGCCCCACCGTAGTGAATTGCTGCATATCCAATTACGTTGGCTTAGAAACAAAACCGGGACTGTTACGGGAGCTACCGGAACATGACCCAGGACCACATCTCTTTTTAAGCCCTACAGCTTCCCAATCAGTGCAAGCCCGCGAGATGCATTAGCTGCAAAAACATACATCGAAGTGCACTATGCAGAATTTCATATACGTAGAAGAAATATTGAGAGGGCTAAGTTCGGCAGCTGGTTTCGGGGGGAAATAATGTTTCCGCTGCTGCAACTGACACGGTGGAAAAGATCCTCCTTTGCGCAGAGTATCACCTTTGGTAGCGTGATTCACGGCGGAGCCCCCGTGTCATGACAGGCACTCCCCAATCACGGCCACCGCCCGACGTGAACTCGTCTGCATAATGCGCCCGGAGGACCCTCTTCCTTGCGATTGCTCCTTGCTGCTAGAGGTGATCGTTCTTATGATTGATGCGCTCCTTATCCACCTCCTTCGGTCCCTATTTGTCCTGTCGGAAACATTTTCAAGAGTTTTTCTCCAAAATGGGATGCTGCTGAGCTTGCAGCAATTTGCTGAATTATTTGGGAAAATCTCTTTCAGAAGAGTCTCAATTTACTTTCAACTGCGATGCGAATATTCGCTAAAATTGTCACAGTAAATTTTAAGTGGCATTGGCCAATTCATTCAATTCTCTGCAGTAAAATCCAAGCCGCTTTCACACTTTTCTCTGTGATTCGACAGGAAATGGATTAAGATTAGTTGTAATATGATAAGGAAGTTTGATTTAAATTCGCATTTTAACATCTTCAACTTTTATCTCCTACTTGATATTCTATTATAGTAAGAGGAGAAGAAATATTTTATCTTGAACAAAACTCAGATAGTTCTGGACGTATATCCTAAGTATGTTTTATATTTCGAATATATCTTATATTTGGGACTACTAGTAGATTTATTTTAGCGGTTGAGCTCAGGATCACCCTAAGAAAAGCCTAAAAATATGAATAGTCATCTAAAAACATGATTTAGAATAGTTTTTGGCAAGGAATTCTGGTACTAAACGATTGTTCGCGATTTCTTGTACACTTTCTCGTTCTCAGATTTACATTTTCGCCAGAATTTTATCAAGGCATTGGAGGAAAATGAAATACTGAATAACTGACTGATAACTGAATGAATTTTGATGAACATTTTTTTTATTGGTACTTATGAGCTGAGCATATTTGCTTTAAAATTTTGATTTTGTTAAATTGTACAACTGACAGAATTCAAAAATTTATCCATTTATAGTTTATTTAATTATCTTGTCAATTCACAGGTCTACAAAAAAGAAAAAAAAAATTTGTTTCTTGAGGATGGGTTTATTTTATCATTTGTTTATTTGTTCTGCATCAAAATAATCAAAAAATACCCTTAAGCTCCTTAAAGTTTGCTTTTGTATTGTTAGTAGTAATAATATAGATTAGATGGTATTTTGTGAATTGAAATGAAGTGTGTAGCGTGGCTTAAATGAAAGTCTGAATCCTTATCTAGGAATATGAAATACAACTTTTTTCTATAATCTTTTTTACACATCTTGCCGTATCAGTTTTTCTTGAGTATGCGCTGGCCATGTTCTTTAATCGCCATTTATTGTTTAAGGGGGTATTCTAGTCTAGAGACTCCATTTTGAGGTGATTTTACGGGCACAATAAAAAAAAAACAGTAATTATTTTTACTATCCATGTTTTTATCAGTTGTTTTCTGTATAATAGTTGAACAAAAATTCAAAATTGAAGTCAGTAGAGGCCGGCAAAGTGGGGACTCAAAAAAAAAAGGTGTCTCCTGGTTGACGTGATTCCAATCCTCCTGGTGATTTGAAACATAAAAATAAGGTTAATTCGTATTAAACAAGGATGTAACAAAATGGCGTCTTTCTGAAAATAAAGGTCATTTTTTGCCTCCTTTTTTTCAACTTTGGTAATTTTTTAAAAATAATAAAAAAAAAAATTAGAAAAACCCCTACTTCGAGACAATTTTGATAGTATTAAGAAAGTCTGTTACAAATTTCAAGTAAATCGGTGCATTAGAACTTGAGATATCATGTCAACCGTATCGAAAAAAGTAGTTTCGAGAAAAACGAGTTTAAACTTTACAGTTTCATTTCGGGCAGTCTGAGTGGTTTAATGGTATGTCACAAAATTAACTACATATAACTCCGAAAATAATGCGAATTTCCGTAAATCCTCTTAGAGGCTTATTCTTAAAGGTCTAAAAACTTTGTAAATATGAAAAAAAAATCGATTTTTTCGAATTTCTAGACTAGAATACCCCCTTAAGTTATGCTACAATAGCTTCTAGAATAATTCGTTATTTTTTTAATGATTTTTTATAATATAAATGGTAAAAATACCGCCATTTGCACTTTTCAACCCTCTTTTTACCGAAAACGGAAGAAAATTGGGTGTTTTTATTTTCGAATTTCTAATCTGCGGCAAAGATCCTATAGAAACAATCTACTATTTGTAAGAGATCAAATTTGTTGTTGACGTGCGTATCATATAGTAAATTTCATTAAAGTTTAAGAAGCAAAAATATACCTGCGGTTTCAGAGTATCACCGCTTGGGTCGAACTCTCTTACTAAAATTGTTTGCTTTATGCGCACATCTATCAGTTGGATTCGACTAAAGCCTTCTCGAATTTCAGAACAAAATCTAGATAATATTTTAGTTTCGAAAGCCTAAGCGCTTCTACATACATCCAAAAAAGAACCTTTTAACGAATCAATCTAAATTCGACTGCCTGTTTGAATAGACAATCAGTTCTAATAGTCCTAAATGCTGCCTACTTCCATAGGTTTCAAGTGCTCGAAATACATCTACTTGATTAGATGGACATTTTCTTAGCATCTAAAGTCTTCCCTTGGTGGTCATCGGAAGTCTTAAGTAAATCAATCTTTTTTAACGCCCCACACCGCTCGACAGTCCATCAACATTTCTTCTACTTCTTCTCCCTTCGACTGGTCCTTATCGCTGAGATGCCTCCTTTAATTTAGATGATAGCCCCGATACCCCGCATCCGTTTGCTTGTTTACGACCAATCATCGAGCGCTTGACCTTAGCCTACCATCTCAGTTCGAATTCGAACTATGAATGGCTGATGAATGGTTTTGCCCAGCCCCTGCTCTTTGACGAGATAAATTTTTCATTTTCGATCGGAGCACCCTAATGACACTTGGCATAGAAATACATAGTGACGCACTGGCTTCTGGAGAAAAAAAAAATATATGTATATAGGCGATTTCGCGTGAATACGGAAAAAGTAAAGTATAGAGTGAAAAAAAAATAAAAATAAATGGAACTGTGCAAGGGCACGAGCTCAACGGTCGACGATGTTTTTATATCTATTATTTCGCCGATAAAATGCCTTTTATAGAACGAAATCATGAAAGCCAGGAGAAGAAGTCTTTGCAGAAGAAGAACCATGCTAAACCCTGACGATCCAGGAGGAGTTTCGTTTCAATTAAGAGCATTCAATCAGTCGGTATTCAAGCGGCTATCATCGAGATGAGTTCGCAAATAAAAACAGCGAAGGGCCGACTGAGTCGGGGCTGCGGGGCGGGGGACTCTTTCAATAATCCATCACTAGAGTCGGCACTTTTGCCTGGGAATGTCGGGAGCCCTTTGCTTCGTCAGGGCGTAAATAATGTACCTGGACCTGCCATAAAGGGACATTTGTAGTCCGCGTGGAGGAGGATGGGGCTCCTGGGGCACGGCGGATTAAGTTCCTGCAGGACAAGTGCACTTTATCCATCAAGGTGTGTTAGTGTGGGTTGCTCTAGAAGGGCGTACTCCACTAGCCGACAATTTAGCTCTTTGTCTTCGGGTTCATTACGTTAATCACCTTTCTTGCCAGCAAGTTTGGTCAATTCTTTCTTTATTTTTTTTTTTTTTTTCTAGAGTGAAGACCTACCCTTGCGTGCTAACTAAGCCGCAGAGGGATCAACGGGGGTATGGGGGTGGGATCTAGGTCAGTGGCTAATCGAGCAAGTTTTCCAATAAACGGTGTCAGTCCAAACGGGGTCAGAAATGAAATTTACAAAGGAGAAGAGAAAAAATTATTGAAAGAAAATTCGCTCCTCTGCGGTAAACTCCTCGATTGCGAACAAAGCTGGACGAAAAAAAAATAATAATAATCTGTAGTTAGGGATGAGTGGAGTATTTCGCGAGTAATGAAGCGTAAAACTGCAGAATTTTCTCTCTACAGGGAAAGCAGAAATCCTAAGGGCCTGAGAGGATTCCTTTGAAAATAAGTTTTCAATGAAAGAATGAAAAAAATTGAATTAATAAAAAACAGCTCGAGCTGATCAACAATTCCTTTTAAGCTTCACTGCATGCGGGTGCATTCGGAGATCATTAAGCTCGAATTTACAAGAAAAATTGTTTTGTGAATAAAGTTGGAAACTTAATTAGGTATAAAATTGGTTGGATGGTAAAATTTGGTATAAAGCTACATTATGAATGAATATTTCAAACTAGCTTAACAACTCTTCACTATGACTTTATCTACCACAATTAAGAATAATAATTAATCAGGCCTATTCGAGAATCTGTCGGAGAGGTGGCGAAAACGAATAAAATAGTAGTTTACAATCTGAGTGAAGTTAAGTTTGTTACCTCCGTAGAGAGGTGATATAGTTTTCAACGGAAATACCAAATTCAGCACCCTTCAAATCGGTAAATATCATTTTTTTAGTGTTCAGAATTTCTACTACGGAGTCTGGAATAGGCCTCAATATTTTATTTTGTTAGCGAGGTCTCATCTGGAGATCTCAACTCTGACTAACAAGATTTTACTAGCTGTCATAGGACTATAGAAAAGGTTCAATACAACTTATAATATTTATATATTTTTTTTCTTTCTTTAATTTAAAAAATTCCACAATTTTTTCCATTTGGCGCTTCATAATCATAACAAAAGAAAAAGCATCCAAAGTCGTCGTCGCATCGTTGAGTAGTGCTTATTCTGTTCATCAGTACTATTAGCTTTATTTTAGCAATGCAACTTAGACTTTTTGAATAAGATAATACCGAAAATAGCTTATAAAAAATATATTGGTCCAAATAGATTCAAGGTAGTAAGAAAACTCATATTTTGTTATTTTTCAAAAGTTTCTCAAAAAATATCACAACGTAATACGAGCCTTTTACGTTGCTAAATAAAAGTTCGAACATTCAGCCATTACATAAAAATATGAAAAGCTTAAAAACGAATTTAGTTCATACAATAAATAGTGAATGAATATCATATCATAGTAGTCATTAAAAACACTAGCGAACAAATCTTTGTATGATTTTTTTATTATGAATTACGAAATTAAAAGTGAAATTGTTCCAACATTATATCAGGTATTTTCACTAATCATTAGAAAAATAATTACAAAAACTCTAACTAGTGCTTAAACACTTATCAGTGTCCAATAGTGACTATTAAGGTTTAATAATAATAAACACTGACAAAATAATGTAAGGACACTGTTGAGCAACTAATAGAAACTAAGGTGGTTCTTATAAAATAATCTTTGTCTTAAAAATTTAGCTTTATTTTTTAAATAAAAGCTCATATTTCTTTGTGAATTTTAATAATGCCTTATCTACTCTTTGTATCTTAAGCATTTTAATTTAATTTTTCTTTTTTCTATTTATTGTTTTAAACATCTAGAAAATGAGCAGAATTATTTTTCGAATTTTTAAACTATCCGTTTAGTATAGGGGTGAATATTTCATTCTCGGATACGGGAAAAGAATGAAAAAATGTCTTAAAATGCAAAAGTTCATACAAAGGACGACAGACGTCCAAACAAAAGGATATTTTCAGGTAAAAATCCTTAAGAGGGCTTTCCCTCAAGGGCGAGAAACTGAGACAATTGCAAATGGTCACCATGGTGCCTTAAAATGCAATGTTCCAAACCGTGCGAATTTCTTGTTTTAGAAAAGAAGGCACAATTCCTGGGTATAGAAAATATAAAGAAACATCGCTGTTCATAGCCGGAAATTTTCCCCAAGATCTCATTATTCCGGGAGTTTCTAACGAGAGCCTCCAGGAGCCTCCGAACAGAGGAGACAAATGCCTTAAATACCACCCCCCTTGTCTGACAAGTCCACAGGTTTTAATTTTGTGTCGCTAAATGCTTGAGCGTTTCTCCCCCGGGAGACTGCAGATATTGCTCGGACGATCCTCCCTCCGCCCCCAGGAACCTGCCCCTGCAGCCCGACCTGAGGGAACGGAGCATCCTAGCCAGGGTGCCGCAAAACAGGTTATGTGAATTCTCGATCTAGCGCTCCTCTGGATGTAGTGGGATTCCTCCGCCAATACCTGGAATGGTTTTGCTCCTGGAGGCGTTCTCCGGAGCTTCCCCGATGTTCCTCCTTCGGCGGGACGCGGAGCTGGGGCGGTGGAGCTCACGTTGGGTGTATAACTCACAGCGGCATGCCGGAGCATCCTGTTTCGCCAACTGACGGATTCCCTATTCTCGCATATTTATGCAAATTTCGCCCGCCTAACATGTTTGCGTGTGTACCCTGGTCGGGAATAAAAAAAAAATATATATAAATAAAATAGGGGAAAAAAAAAATAAAAGTAGCACCAACAGCTCCAGAACACACCGAGCAGGAACAAGGAGCAGGACTGCGTGGAGCTGTGGGTGTGCAGTGACATTTTGTAATGCAAATTTCGCTGGAGTGGCACACCACCGCCCCCACCCACTTCCCCAACACGGTTCCCGGCATTCCTTGTTTATAGAACATTTGTAAATCTGGCACTTTGACACTTATCGGAGTCTTCATCGGAATTTATAATGTCTGCGGGCATGCGACTCAAAGACCCGCTCAGTGGTCCTCCGCTGGAGAAAACGGAGCGCTAGAAGAATTTCGTCGAACACTAAAAAACCGCAAAATTTAAAGGGCATACTGCGATTTTTGACACGCTCGCCCTTCTACGCCAATAAATTGGCGAAATTTTTCATATTTCCATTGACTGATTTATAGGGGAATCCCCGCAAAAGATTTCTGTGGGCGGCCAAAGGAAGTGCACGGAAGTCGCAAAGTTTTCAAGTTTTTATGGGGAAAAGGAGCTAAAGTGAGACCATCTTTCGTTTCATAGCTTTATCGTTAGAATTCAGAATTTATACAGAAAAAGTAAAAAAAAAAAAAGATTTTCTTAGGGTTCAACCGATGCAATTCCTCTTCTCGAAAGAGTTGAGGTAGAGACGTTAGTGGTTCTATGATTTAAAAAGGGCATACTCGAGCAACCTGTAGTAGGATGAAATTTTATTTATGTACACACAGAAAAATATTTCGTAAACTTCTTACGAAAAACATCGTCTACAAAGTTTGGGTAGTTTTAAGAATTCTTTAAGATTAAGGCTTATTTTCGGTTCTTAAATACAGTCTGAAATGAAAATGGTTTTGAAGGATTCTTTTAAGAAAATAGGAATAAAATGTAAACATTTAAGCCACTCCAAAAATTATGATTTATTTGATTTCTTACACCTACAATAAAAGTGATAAAGATCAGTGCCACTGAAAATACTGTAGAAGAAGTTTCAACTTATTAAATCATATTTTTATACGCTAAAGGGAACATTTCTGCACAAGTGTACAAATTCTTGCAAATATTAAATATATGAGACATTATCAATAAGTTAATGTGCAAAATTACTCTTACATTTCAATTACTGTCTTTGCTCAATTTAAGCACTAAAGCAGGCATTCCAATTCAATAAATTTCAATTAAAGCAAAATCGTTGAGCATTAATCCTTAAATTTGTAATTATAGTCGACTGCTTCTCTATAAATGCTTAGCACATCGATAGATTGTAATGGAATTTGCGACAATGCGAACCTTTTAAGTGTAAAATACGAGATATTGGTTTAAGAATTTTCTAATAATAATAATATGATATATTAAAAAAATCCTTTTCAGCATAATTACAAAGTCGTCCGTTTGATTTTATATTATATAAGACATTTTTTTATATAATAATTTCATTTATAATATGTAGAAATTCGTAAAAATGTTTTCCCATCAATAAGAAACAAAAAACTATTTGATGAAGTTGGTTTCATCATCGGTCATAAAAATCAAAATTGAACGAATAATAATATAAAACTTTTGACATGGTTTATCTAAAAATCGGAATCTAAACAGTGCACTCAGCAATAAAATCAGAAGTTATTGCAAACGATAACATAAATGTTTTATTGCAAATTCTTTAATCTAAATTTGGACTCAGATTTCTACTTTTCTCAAAAAGATACCCAATCTTGGCAAATGTTCAAAATTTTATTTTTCATGAATATATTTTTATTGGTGGAATAAAATATAGGACGTTATTTTTGATTCTGACGAAATACTACTTGAGTATATTAAAATAAAACTGAATTTTCTAAAAAAATGGTTTTGTAACTAAATTTCAATCTTGCTGTATATGCTGTACTTTAAAAATGTACAGTGATTAAGAGTGTGTAATTCTTTCAATACCAAGGACTAAAGACTAAAATAGTTTACGACCACAAGCACTAGAGATTTATTTCAATCACATTTCAATGCCCGTAGAACTTTCAGAATAAACTAAATGAGTACTTTGGCCTGAAAGCCTCTAACCCTAATGCGCCTAAGTATTTAATCTTTCCAATTTGCTTAAAACGAAACTCCTCCCCAAGCTGCTATCAAGCAGAAAGTGTTCTTTTTGTCTGCCGAAAGTTCTAAGGATTTTGATCAGATGAAAGCTCAATAGCGTTAAATATGTAAATTCGGTTCGGTTTTAAACAATCACACTAAAATCCCGCTCAGCCCGAACCTGGTCCGAGTAACCAGCGAGGCGTAGGCGTCCTCCTCATTCTACTTAATTTAAAATTGCCAATAAGCAAGAAAGCCCAAATCCATCCGTAGCGAATCCCCAGTGATTGGTTCCACCTTAACAGCAGATCGAATCATTTTCTTCCTTTGCAAGGAATTGAATAATAAAAAATTTATAGAAAGTTCACTTCCTGCAGGAAGGAAGGCAAGGAAAGCGGGCAGGGTAAGATTCGTTCTATGGTTGCTTCTTAGGTGCATTATTGCTCTTCCTCCAGGTAGGGATTCCTCGGAAATTTTACAAGTTTCTTGGACTTTCTAGGGGACGTTGCAGCAGAAGGTACATGCAAACTACAACACCTGGTCCATTCTGCGGAATGAAACTGACCGAAAAAGTTTATACTTTTTTCCCGTTCAATTTTTGCGGGGGCAGAATTTTCAATAAGACGTCCGCAATTCCAATAAACACGAATAGGTTCCTACAGGAGCTGGCCCCCTAATGAATACTGGAGCCGTTGGACCAGCAAAAGGACCTTAAGTTACGATGTCATTCTTACATTCATCCTCTGGGCACAGGACCCCTGCTGGCTCAGGATATTGAATTTTGTACATAAGAAAAATTCCCTTCTTTTTTTTCTACAAAAATGAATCGAATTTTGTTCGCCCTCTGAGTGTGTCACACCGTCGTCACAGCGTCGGACGCAGAAATTCGGTCGACAACGCGACAAAGATGACTGCAGGAGACGACGGAGGTGTGGACTCAGAGGTCCTCCAAATTGTAGAAAATAACAAATCTTGAGGAACTCCTCTTCCATCATCCAATTCAAATGGAATAATGCATTCTGAATGCATTTCATCTCTAGAGCGACACACAACTGCACGATCGGCTCCATGTTGCATATGTGAAAACGAAAATGTTTAAATTGATTCAATTCGATCCTCAGATGGAAGTCGACGAAACGAATAAAGTTGGAAAAATGGGGGACTGGGAGAGTTATGTTTACTTAAATATAGGGAAATGGATTTCAGAAGGATTTCCATACAGCCAGGAACTTATATCCTATGGTTGCACTATCTGGCTTTATGCGATTACGATTAACTACGTATTGCTTTTGGTATTTGATTCTTTTATATTCGCAAATCGGAAGAGGTAACATAAACAGACGCTTTTCTAAAGAGAAGTCTTTGGAAATTAAACAATTTTAAGAGCAACATCCACAGTTTAGTTTCAATAAGTTTAGATTAAAATTCGAAAAATTACAAAATAAAATTAAAGGAAGGAATCATATTACAAATGAGGTAGAATCGAATTTTAGGCAGTAAAAAATTTAAAAATGTTTATAAAGCAGTTTTATCATTACTCTGCTTTAAACACTATAGCATACTTCGACAAAAATAGTATTTTTAAAAAAAAACTTTTATTTTTCTTAAACTCCTTAAAAAATAAATCAACTTCAAACTTTAAACTGAATTTATATGCAGCCATAGAATATTTCACCTTTTCCTATAAACTTTGTAAATTGAATACCAAAATGTGTAAATTTCCCAACATTCACAGGTGATTACCAGATTTCAGGTCCACCTGATTGATGCTAGAAACTTTCCCTGTGGAATCTAGAGACAGAAGATAAATCAGTCAGGAGGCGCCTACTACCTGCATGGAATGAATTTTCGTCGGCTTGGCCAGGATTCATGGAACCTGGATGCTGCTTGGCACTGCATAGATTTGTTTGCGAACATCTCGCATTTGTTGTGCCAGGAGGAGCCAGGTCCTTCTCCAAGTCCGTGACCGTTTTCTAAAGCTCTTGATTTGCATGGACGGAAGCAAAGGGTTAGGTCTAGAAGTGCCTGGTGAAAAGAGGCCAAGTTGGTCGCATCCTCACAAAATGGCATTTTCCAAAGCTAGGTTTTCTGAGAGATGGGTTTCGTCTCAAGTCCGACTCTTTGGATTTGGACAATCAATTCGCATAGATATGTAGTACCTACATAGAAAATCAACAAATTTGTAATGACTTATTAGGGCTGTTTGTATGGCCGTATTCTCCTTTGGAGTGATTAAAGTTAATTGGGATTTTAAAAATAAAACTGAAAATAATGAAATTAAATTTCTTCAATTAGTTCGGAATTATCATATACACCAGTTTGATAAACAAGTTTAAAGTTTTAGCCATTGTGCGATTTCTTTTAAACGCAAAACAAAATCTATGTTTTGGTCCGTAAAAGAGGAAGGGTGTTGTCTGTAGTCATTTTGGTGTATCTTACGCGTCAAAAAGAAGTCACGTGCCCCTTTAACTGAGTGCTCTGGATAAACATGAATCCAGCCCGGTGGGCGAATCCATTTTCCGACCAGAACCATAATATCCCCAGGGCTTCTTCATGCATATCTGTGCCGATAAAAAATTTAGAAAAAAATTTTTCATTTGCATTCTATTTCAATAAATAAACTCGATCAGGGCTGTCTTGAGACCCTCTGGCTCGACCCAACTTGGTTCCAGCCATCAAAGGAACAGCGGGCCCCATTCGCCTTTATTCCTTTTTATCTACGGAGATCCTGAGCCCTGTGCGCCTAAATTCATTTCTATTCTAATTTATTCAAAGAGCAACAAATTCACATAGGGCATTATTCCGGCGCTGGCATTTCCTGCCGCGAAATTGGTAAAGAATGGCCCTGCCGCTAAGAGCGGAAAATTTTTGGAGTTTGGGGCGGAACCCGAGATGCGACCAGCGGCTTTGTGATTTTCCTTTTCTTTTTTATATATAGAATATAAAAAAATATATTTTTCGTGGTTAACACTTTCGATGGGAATTTCATTGGTTTCTGGAGAATACACCGTATGGGGCCGGGTTGCCCTGATTAAATCTGGACCCTCTGAGAACCCTGTGGAAACATGCGGTTTCGGGTTCCGGGTCATTGGATCTGTTGGGACTGATACCGAACTTCCTCAACGGTTGTCAGCAAATTGAGTTCTGTTGAGACGCACAATAGCTGGGAAGTGTGTTACCCACTTTTCCCTTTGTGACATATATTCGAAACGAAGGGTACGCCAACAAGGGGAACGTTTTTGGGGGCTGAAAACCTTTCAGTCAAACCCTTCGCCCAAAATTATATTCTCTTTCTTGTTAGGATTTCCGGACATAGGCGTCACTGAGAGACCTGCAGAGATAAATCTGTTTGTGCTATATTTAGACTTGGAATCCGATATGCGACTTCCTCCCCGCGCCGCCTGCACAGTTGAACCTCATTAGGTAAATTAACTGCAAAAGAAGGTGTTGAAAGGAACGAACCAAAATAATCATTCTAAGGCGCTGATAATCTCTTTCTAGCCTTGGGATTTCAGTGCCCGTCTTTCTTTTTATGACGTTCTGAAAAGTTCTTATAGAGGTCGACCTCTGCGGGAGGTTGAAAGGGTTCCAGCTGGGGCGAGGGGTAGTTCTAGGGCACAGCACCAATCTCTTAGTTAGAAACGGAAGTTGAAACTAAAAGTGGATTTTCAAGTTATTGCAACTCGATGAAACTTTCGAGAGGAGTTTGCTTTCATGACTTTTACGAGATGATCAAATTGAACTATTTATTATGGAGAGCCCTGGCTGTGCCCCATGGTACTTCCGCCCCCGCATCCGCCTTATCTGCCCATCCACGTCAATGCAGCAAAAGGGGAGAGAGAAAATGCACCCTTCTAATAGTTTTAGCTACTCCCTGCTGCTTAATTTAGCTGGAAAATATTAAAGTGGGGGGTTTTCGAAATTTTCAAACTATAATAACGAGGACTAAGGATGTAAAATCATATTGCCTACTTCAAGACCCTTAGGTCTCTTCACTCTTCATGCATCGAGGAGCAGATAAATTTCTTTAAAGGATGTATTATAGCTAGCCATGAAGTGAAAGACGTACCTATTTCGTTCAGTTTATTCTCATATCCGACGAGATATCCTTGGACGCTGTTAGTCTCTGAAATGAACATAAAATTTTATGATTAGGGAATATAAAACAATTTTAATTGTTTAGTGAGCTACGTAATTGCATCGAAATATCTTGTTATTTGTTAATTATTAATATACCCTCATTATTTCAAACGATAGCAGCATTTAAATATTTAAAATATCAAAATGTGTTCATAATTTTTGGTTCATTTTAGTTGCCTTTTGTTGAACTAATTCAGCAAATTACATCAATTATACTTTTTGAATTTTACAGAGCCTGATTTTAAGACAAATTTTTATTGTATAAAAAGACAATCATTGAGCTAACATTTCTTAAAATAGATAAAATCCATATAGTTGAAGTTTTTTCTGCATTCCATTTCGTATTCCATTTTTCGAGATTCTAGCAAGAATTTAAATCCCTCATTTATCTTAACTTACTTTGGTCATAAGTGTTAAAATTTTTTGGTGCGAGAATTAAAAATTATAAATTTTGGTTGTGATCTGAATTCACTTCATCAAACAACTCGTTTATATAAAAGTTAATTTTACAAAATGGTTAAATAACTTTCCCCTTATTCTAGCTTCTAAATTTCCATCATTCTTAATACGTCTCATGATGTCCACTGGGACTGCGCAAGCGCATCCTATTTCGGAAAAAACAATTTCGAAACTCCTTTACTTGAAATATGCTAAACATTTTTAACGAAAAATAATAGAAATAAGAATAAAAGGAAGTGTGTAGTCGTTCATGTGTTCGGGTGCCTCCCACAAAAATGGATTCAACTTTCCACTCCTATTCACAGAGATATGGCAGTTGAGCTACAAAAGGTATTCTTCTTGATATCGTCAGGCGACGATAGCTCGAATAATAGAAACTTTGACTTCAAAACTCCAATAAACGTGCTCATAAGACGGATGCAGATATCTAACTCCTTTTCCCTTTTTTCATAGTTCGTAGCTTAGACGAAACGACGGGATTTGGGGAGCCGGATGCTGTGGAACTTTCCTGATACCAATGGGATCCAGGAAAGTTTAAATTGAATGCCACAAACAAACGTTTGTGGAAAATACTGTAAATTATACCAAATGTCTAGAAATTACTAGGAAATAGGAAGTTTGCCTCTCCCTGAAGAAATGTGTAAAACGCGACGTCTATCTCTTTGGAAGTTTACTTTGTAAATGTAATCATTATGAAACAACTTAAATCCTATTTCATTGCGACAAAATATTATCACATTTCTGTTTACCGCGTTTCTGGTTACTGTTTTAAAGAAACCATGTTCCGCTCGCACAAATAATAACGAATTTAAAAAAGGACACTGATAATAAGATAATAAAGAGAAACGTTCGTAGATAGTCATAAATTTACATTTAACTTTTCAGCCTGAAAAAAATTGTCCACTAAGGTTTGAAAGTTTTTCGGAAAAAATAGTAAAATCGTGGTTAAAGTAGAAAAGATTTTAAGAGAGTACAGGTAAACCTCCTACAACTCGGTATATACGTTCCTTGAAAAAACCACGTTGTGGGAATTCGCGTTATAGGAGACTCTAACTTAATACATATTATATAAAAAGAGAAACTCTGCCTTTTATGGTATATAATTTTGATATTTGTTTTTTATTACTTAAAAACATTTCATAACATACCTAAATACTTTAAAGAAATTCAACATCATCATATAAAACCTTTATAAACGTTTAGGCAGATAAGCAATTTTGACGATTTCTTTTAAATATTTCCGCTTTCTTCGGCAGAGGATCGTTCTCTAAAAAGTAAGATTCCATGTCCAAACATGTTTTTAATTTTTCTATACCCTTCAGAGTAAAATTTTTGGCTACTTCATTGGAAAAATTTTCAAAATTACTTATTATATATTTCTGAATATAAGTACACTAATAGAATTGTTACATTGTAGGACAATTTTCATATTTCTTAAACTGCGTTGTAGGAAAATTTCCGCATTTTCCTCAACCGCGTTGTAAGAGGATTTCCTGTATTTCAATTTAAAAAATATGGAGAAATGAATTATTTTCCTCTCTTTCTAAAGCCTTAAAAACTCTTGAATTAATGAATATTTCAAAAATTCTAAAAATTGTATATGTTACATTGAATTTAAGTTGATATCTTTCACTGTTTTCAGTGTATTTAAATAAAATTTATTCTGACTATAGTTTGAGTGTCAAATATCCTTTATAAGTATGTTGACTTTATATAATATACATACAACTAAGAATTTTCGAAAAATTCCTATTGTTTTGCTTGGCGAAAAATGCGCTGTAATGAAAGCAATGAAAAAGCACCCAACCGAGAGGTGCGTCATGATAATAGAAAACTAATAGAAAACGGATAGCGGGTGATGTGTGTGATTGATTAAAAAAGTAAATCAATTTACCACCTTTTGTGCGGCGGCGGTTGAAGAAAACGATCGTCCTGCTGCTGATTAGTTTCGTCTTCATTAAAGGCCTGGCCCCTGTGTTCGCAGGTTAACCAGAAGGCACCCACTTGAACTGATACGGCAATTAATCATGGCGAAGGCATTTGTCTTCAAACGGGGATTAGGGCAACCTCAGCGGGGGATAATTGGATTTTGTAATCCTCCCCCGAAGGATTACTCTGCTGTCTTCTGACGGGAACCGATATTTTTGTGTAAAGACCGAAGGTAGCGACTTGACAAGTTGGAATTTAATTAATATTTAAACAAGAGGTGACATCGGTTGATTTGGGGAATCCCTTCCGGTAAAAGAAGACGAAAAAACATGGGTTCACCGCCTACACGGCTGCAAGAAACCCATCTGATTCCATCACAAATCCAATAAATCACTAAACATGGTTTAAATTTCATGTATGAATATCTCCCGAATGTTATTTGGGTAAATCGTAACTTCCCACGGCAATTTAAAAAATTTTGCCGAGTATTCTTGTTTCAAATCAATTTTTATGAGTTGTTTAATCATCAAAATTAGTCTTTAAGATTTACATATATATTTTTTTTCGATTAGTAAATATAGAACAGAAACTTAAAATTTGGTACAAAACGGATTTTGTTGATTTTTATATGTACATATGTACATACATACATACATATTTAGTGTTGTAGAGAAGGAGAATTGTTTATTAAAAATTAATATATGTATGTTTTTGATTATCGTAGAAACTTCCTACAAACAAATTACTTAAATATAGCCGTTCTGACTTCGGAACCCTACACTGCACTAAGCCGGGGTTTTTTTTTGTATTTTCATTAGTTTCAAATTTTTAATTTGCATTAATAATAATTATTATATTCACGAATTTTGGAACAATTTTATACTAATATGTTATCATAGTGGAATCAAGAATACTTATTTTAGTAATGTGGCTACACTTCTCATATAAAGTAGAGTACAACTGAACGTAATCATAACTTTGAAACCGCGCAGAATTAAAAACTACTATATAGTAAAAAGTTGGTCGATATCTACATATATCATCCTTTTCGATTTCGATATCTAAACGAAACGATCTGTGTATTTAGAATCTGAAAAGAATTTTATTTCGCTCCATCCACTTGGAGGCTCGTTGACCGAGTTAATTTTAATATAATTTTCTCTTATCAAATTCCCAATTTTAGCAATATGGATATTCTGTGAATAAGAAAAAAACTCAAAACGATTCTCAAGGAAAAAAAAATGGCTATGAATTTAGATAAATCAAATTTATCTCCGGCGTTATCCTGGCGCTTTTTATGCGACTTCTAGAAAAAACTGAGCGCGGCAGCAGTCACATGCCCTTAATTTATTTATCGCCCTAGCTTGTCCGATATCCTCGCTGATAACGGTAATTTAGCCGTGCTTAGCACGTGTGCCCAGATCGCGTTTATGAGCAATTTAAATGATAAATGGAAACAACACGGAAAAATTGTCCCCCCAGTTTTCAAATAAAACATTTTAAGAGGCAGAATTAATAGCACCGCCCCCACCCGGGCTCCATGCAGCGGATATCCTTAAGCCGTGTAGAAATCAGAAATTTCACAGGGGACCAGAGGTGCCTAGAAACGGATCAAAATATAGGGTTTAATTACAAAATTTGCATTTCACAACAGTGCCGTCATGCACATTTACCCCTGGGAGTCAGGAGTGAGTTGATCCATTGGACCCACTGGACCCACTGAACCCACCCCAAATCCCTTCTGAGCGCGCATGAAGTCGTCGGGCTCGCACATTAGCAGCATCGCTCAGGAGTTGGTAACCAGTGGGGGAAAAATATTGAAATAAATTTCGCCCGATTCAAGTCACGATCGGTTCGTTTTTCAATGTGCTTCCTGCCGCCGAAAGCATTCCACTTCATTGGAAAGGGCTTGGTTTCGAGCACGTGGATATGCGGTAAATAAATCAACTCGGATAATCGATTCTGCGAGGAAGCAACAATTTCGTGGCCTGCAACAAAGGAGAGGTCCCGAAAAAAATAAATAAATTCCCGACCGGATTCCTATTGAAATTGGGTCGTTGCCGCGCCCCACCCCCGCCCTCCTCGGGAGCCGTGCGATGCACACAAAGCCACGGCGGATCTCCGGATCCAACGCTCCATTGGGCTCAGTTCGACAAGGAGCCGTCTTCATTCCTGAGCTGCACGCGTGAACAGGGACTTGACAAATGTCAGGAACAACTTGATTTGGGTGCGACACGAACGTACCCAAAACCGGCGAAGTCCTTGGGACGTAAGCCTAGAAATTATTAGCCGCGCACCGGAGCGAAAAATTTTTTGGATGGCTGCAGGGAGTGGAGCGGACGAAATATCGCATTTTTTGCATATAACGAACATTTCGGCATGTTCAGAATTTGGAAAAAATTTCGATAAAATGTAATTTAGACGGGTAGAAGGGGTGTACTCACATAAGAAGCAAAATTTCAAGATTCTATAAAGAAGTTCAGATTCAGTGGTATGAGTCCACTTTTTAAAACATTCATATTAGAGCAATCTTCACGTTAAACTATTCGAATTATACCACTTTCAAAAACAACGGCTCAAATACGAGGCATTTAGAAGCGGGCTCCTGGTATACAGCTGAAGCTGATATTTTTTAATTAATTATAATCATACAAATTGCTCGATTTATCCGTGTGAAAAAAAAGGGCGAACACATTTTATTTAATAAAAACATCGGGATATTGAAAAATTTAAGAAAATTAATTTAGTATAATGAAAATGATCAATCAATAGGCATTTAGAATAAGGAAAATATTCAATCAATGGCATGTCAGTTGAGTGAATATTTTTTTTTATACTAAATACCCATTGACTGATTATTTTGCTTATACTAATTGTAAGTGCCTTTTAATTGATTATGTTTCTTAAACTGAATGTCTAATAATTAAAGACTTAAATTTAAAGTGTAGTTACTGAATTTGGTTGGTATGTATTGCTGTAATCTAGTTTTTCGAGATGGATATATTTTTACTATTTTGCCATAATTCAGCACGGTTAAAATAAGTTGTTTTCGATTTGCTCCTTCAATTGGCTACTAAATATAATATTTAAGGCTGTGCGTCAGGAACTCCACTTCTAAAGAATTACCATTTTTCAAGACGTTTACTGACTGAATAATAATGATATATTGAGCTTGAACTGTAAGCAAAAATAACAAATTGACTTCATAATTAATAAAATGTACCTTAATGATCAGCCTTTGTTCGGAAGAGTGAAATAAACAACTTATTTGTATAAAAAATATTAATAAATAATATTAATAAAATTAAAAAATAAATATCTATTAGAAATTATATACATATGAGTATCGATAACAATCCTCTTCCTGAAGGATAACTATCACAATTCTTCGTAAGTTCCTTGAAAATGGCATTCAACTGGAATGAAAAATGCAAAGTTCAAATGGAGGCAGAAAAGGGCACGGATAATGCTGAAATAATTTTCCACAGGTGTTCGATTATGGCACCGGAGTCGTTTCACATAATAACCCTATTCACGTCCGATCCATTGATACGAAAATAAGAGAGCCCCTTGCAGTGTCCATTGTGACGCCGTTTCAGCATCCAAGCGCACTGATTGCAAAAATTGAAGGGTTTTATGATCGAAAAATTCTGCAGGTAAGAAAAATAAATTCACCCGGGACGTGTACGGGTGGACTGCCCTTCGAATGGGGCGCTGTGTGGGGCGGAAACAATAATGCAATGGTCCCGGACTCTGACTCGGATCCTGGTAGATTTGAGGGAATATGACGCCCTGGAAATGGTAGAAGCAATAAAAACCATCGGATGGTATTTTTCTCTTTAATGCTGCAAGGGACAAAGACTGGGTTGCCTTGAAAGCTCCTCTGGGATTCTTTCCGGAAGTGAAGAATTAAGGGGATCCACTTAGGACCGATTTGATCTTTACAATCGGAGCAATCGTTCAGTACACTAAAGGAGTAACACCACTATGAAGGATTGTAAAATCACTAATTTTTATTATTTTTTTTAATTAATTATTTAAGAATTGAGAAAGGATACGTTATTGAGAATAGTTTTAAATTTTTACTGAAAAATTTAAAAAAGATTTCAAAGTTATACTATAAATTTTATATTTCGGTGGTGAACCATTTGAAAAAAAAAAACTATGATTTTCTTAATCTAGGTTGTATTTTTCAGTCCTTTGGATCCATTCTCCTTAATTTGACTAAGTATTTCTCAGATAGCTCAGCTACTAGCTGGGAGGAGACTATGGGCCTATTTTAAAGTTATGTGGAGATTTGTCGAAAATCCTTTTAATCCTCTACTGATAATAAATCGTCCTCAGTCCTGGCGTGTCGCAACAAGCGATATAAATCAATCCAGTCGGGTTCGAAAGAGTTTGAGCTAATTCCATTCGTTATCACATCGAAAGCTCGTCCATTTTCACTCCTGGAGCTGAAGACTTTATCTTCAGTTTCAAGGAGGTGTAAGGCTCCAATAACCCCCTCACCTCACCTCACCCGTTCAACCTCTTGATCCTGAAGATGCGTTTCATCACATCTGACAGGATTTATGTTGTTCAATTCACCGGGTAATGGGGCCTCATTCAAAGTCCCGGCGGTGATGATTCAGCCATTCAAGGACAATTTAATTCGCATGAGGAAATCAACAAATTCCACTTTTCTTAGCACAACCATTCCCTAGACACATTTTGGAGCTGCCTTAGTTTTTGGGGCACAACTGTGCGCTCCAGTCAGTCATTAAGGTCGGAGAATTTCCCAACATTCTAAGCCCTTTTGCATGCCGAGAAAAGGACTTTCGCGTGCTTTTCGACTAAAAGGATTTAGTCTGAACCTTTTGTCGAAGACGTGACGTGCCACCTGAATTTCAAGCCAATCATCAAAGATGGATATCATGATTTAGAGACGTGTCTCGGCGATGGATGAATCTTTTTCAAAAAGAAAAAACTGGAGAGCGCGGGGAAACAAAGGGCGCAACAAAAACAACAACAGCAGACAACGCAACCCGCCCTTTTCAATGCCCTGTGACAGGCTGGATTTCTTTAAAAATTTGTTGCTCCCCGAAAAAGTAATGCGGGAGGGCACAGCACAACAGCCAGCAATGATACACAGATCTGATCAGATCCTTGAATTTATATTGAATAATCCGAAAAGGGGGCCCTGATGTCACCAGGCGCCGGGAGTAGGCCCTCCCGCATAACAAAAACATTTTATTTCACTCAAAGAGTTCACTTTTCATTCAAGGGATGCGGCGCGGCCTGAATATGTTTACACATGACGAAGGTGGCGTTGTCCCTGATCCAAAACGGGGGCCCTTTGTTTGCCCGATTTTTATCCAGTTGTGGTAGGAAAACAGTCGAAATAAGAAAATCCACCAATCCAGATGTCGAAAGGATAACTTATTCCTTTGCCAAATGAGCCCCACTGACCGAAAATGCCCTCTGAGATATTTTCGAGGCGTTATGTTAAAAAATCTCTTGTCTAACGCCTTCAGACATTTCTTTAAATTTTCTAGACAAAATTATTTTAAATTTGTTTCTCACGATTATAAATATAGTTGAATTTGTTTCGTAGTTTATTTTAGATACTGTTTAAGGTCATAAAAAAAATTAGGTTAAAAAATCTAATGGAATAATTAAATAATAATTAAATAAATTAATAATAATCGGTGTGGGATTGAAATTTTAAATTGTAAATAATTTGAAAGGCTTTGTAGTTTAATTTAATTTTTAATTTAACTAAACTTTTAACACATTTTAACGCAGTCAGTAATATTGGTTTATTTTTAGGTACTGTTCAATCAGGTTTTTGATTCAATTTTTATTTTTACAAAATCATCACTAACAATGATTATTTATTATTTGTTTTTTTAACAAACTTCTCGAAAATCGAAAAAGTTCAAATAAGTTCTAAATCATTGAACTTGTTACCCATAAGCGACTCAAAATCTTGGTAGTTATGGGATTGAAGCTTTCGAGGTTTTGGCGCAAAAGAAATGTCCTATATTTTTATCGATGGATTTTCTTTTTCAAACCAACCATTTTCGAAATAGCGATCTTGCAGTTTGACCACATATTTTTGTTAATTTCTAATAACATTAATAACATTTTTTCCCGAATCCTAAATAAATTATATATAGTATATAGTTAAAATAGTATCCTATTTTTCATCTCTTTTATATTTCTCCCGTAATACCGCAAAAATGTTAATAATTCAAGCGCTGCGGATATTCGGAGCCTCGGAATTCAAACCTCGTGCTCAAGGGGGTAACGAGTTTCGCGTAGCTACTTCATAACTCTTGGTAAGACGCGTCAAAGGGAAGTAATCCGCGCCACCACGGGGAGAGGTGTCGGTGAGGAATTTTGATTAAAGGTAACTAAGAGCGGTTCTAAAATGAACTCAGATCCGCTTTGTTCCTTTGCAGCATTCCTCAGACTGGCTGACAGAACGCTGCAGAAGCGCTACAGCCGCTGTCATATACGCGTTTTCGCACCCTCTAGACTTTAGGGGGAATCTGTAGCTACAGCTGGAGAGGCGCAGCCCTCCCCTGCGGATTGGGGCCCTTCCATCAGCCTGAATAGGGCTCCAAGTCATGTCGAGATTACTTTGAATGGAAAATAAAAAGAAAAAAATGAAACCATCAGTATGCAGTCAGCGGCAAGGCGAGATCGTTTAAGGCTCTGTAAACGGAAAATTTAATTAAATTGCCTCTTTATGCGAAGGCGATTAAGATTATCAGGTCTGGTGCGGTTATGATTTTTAATAACTTCTACACAGTCGCGGGCGGCCGTTGTAAGAACAGGCTTATCATAATCGCTGTAATTCGTGATGTTTTTTTTTTTTGTACCTTTTTCTGAACGCGCCTTCCCGACAACAAAACTGTATGAAATCTTTTAAGAAATTTTGAATTTACGACGGCTCTGATGAAATATTAGTGTATTTTCCAGAAGGCGGGACACCCCAAAAACCAATTCAAGTATTATTCATTTTGCTTCCCCCGCTTGCGCCGATAACATCGCACCCAGTGAATTTTATATAAGTTTGCTTTAGCGTAATCTCGTTTTAGTGAATGTCTGATCTGCTTGGCAACTTGTTGCCCCGACGACGTGTAATTCGGCTGATGGACGTGACCGAAAATTGTTGGTGTACCCATCTAAAAATAAAAAAATACAAAAACCATAAAGCAAGCAATTTACTAATTAATATTTACTTTGGTCCAGCCCACTGGTTTTTAATGCTTTTATCGAGTTTAAAATTTCAGTCAGACGCATATCTTTTACCACTAAGCCTGTTCATGAATCCAAAATAAATTTCAATTAAATTAAGCGTTTGTGATTTAATGCCCGATACCTATAAATAAATCTCATTAGTTAAAACTAATTTTTTGGTTAAAAATACCCAGTTTTCTATTTTTGTTATAGCCGCAACAAAGTAAGCCTTCCATGGCCAGATAATTTTGTATGGTATATGGCTTGTAACTTGCGAGAATGTCATGTTATAGAGATGTTATTTATAGTACAAATTCTTAAATTGATTAAACTTTTGTAAAAGTATCATTATAGACATGTTATTAACATCAACAACATATACAAAAATTCAAACAAAATTTACATATACTTATATTAATTTTAATCTCCTATTTATTAAAAGAAGCACCTATATTTTGAGATTTTTAAAAATAGATCGGTGTGCATTTCTCAATTTCAGCATTTAGTACTCATTCAAAATAGTGGTTTTAGTAAGTTTAGTTTAGCAGTTAATTGAAAGGACGAATGAGCCAAATAAAATTTGCAATATACTAATATATATTCAAGGTTGCATTTGCCTTTCTCCTTTTTTTTTTTTTTAAGTAAAACCATTTTATTTTATGTTTCTGAAATGATAGTATACAGGGTGTTTGAATTCTATGTAGGAGACGCTATACCAATCGATTCCTTGGGGTGTCCTTAGCAAGCTTGTGTTCTTGACCCGCCCCTCCTAAAATCACTAGGTACTTCCCCTTCAGAATCGACGTGAAAGGCTTTTAGGAGGTGCGCTTACTTAAGCCCTTATAGATCCTTAGAACATCGAGCGGATTATTAGGATCTGTTTCCAAATTTAGGAGTAACTGGGGTTCAAATTCAATTTATCAAAATTTTTATAAATTATGAATTTGAACCCCCATAACTCGTATATTTGAAAACAGCTCCTAAAAAGTGAGATATCGTTGGAAAGGTTTGTTTATCCTCTTTTAAATGAGCTCCCGCTCGATATCCTTACAAGGATCTATAAGGAGTTAAGTGAGCGCACTTCCTAAAAAACGTTGACGTCAATTTTGAAGGGGAAGGGATGATTTTAGGAGGAAGCTTCAAACAAAAGTTTGGTCAGGACACCCCTAGGAATCGATTGGTACAGCGTTTCCTACGTAGAATCCGAATACCCTGTATATTTTTTTTCAAATAGTGAAAAGTCAAGATAAATAGTTAGTAGTTTCTGGTCCTAGTTTTCACAGTATTAAAATATTTTGACTAGCCGCTAAAATTAAATTTTCTTAATATGATTCTTTGTATTTTAGCTCTTGGCAACAATGTTGATTTCGAATCATTTTAGAATCGAATAAATGATTTCGCCGCATCGCCCTAAAAAATCGCATTATTCTCGACAGCTTACCAAATTTTCGACGGTATCACTTCTGATCCGGCAGAATGACTGATTTGCACAAACATTTTTATCATAATGCGATAAAAAAGCAATAAATGATCTCAAACTCCATTGAAATGGAGTCTGGGGCGGCAAATTCCCGCGCCTGCAATTGTAAGCGTCATAACTCCCTCCGTCTCCGAAGTAAATAACTCCTTCGCGTCTTAGAATTTCTGAGAAGGAAGCGGGCGGGGCGGTACGAAGAAGTGAATATCCGATCTCTCGGTACGCCTCAGGAAAAGGGAGCGAGGCAAGCGATTGTGATCAATGTTCGCATTCTGCCAAAACTTTTATATTGAATCGAAGAAGGAAATGAAATCGTTCGGCTGAAGAACGCAAAGTTGCGACGACTCATATCTCTCTTAAGTTTTGGTACAGTGGGATCGGAGGACCCCGTTTGGGGCCCCTCCAAGACTTTGATTTTATTTATCTTGCTCGTTCGGTGAGCTGCAGAAGGCGAGCAAGAGAACATGCCCTCCCCTGCACTATATCATTGCTATCATCCAGAATGACTACAAAAATTCGGGGGTGTCCTAAAGTTTTCTTTAAAAAAAAAAGGGGAGAATAAAAATTGAGAAAGACGAAAACCCGAAGGGCAACAGGAATTTTTAGGAAGCGCGGAGTGTTCGGGGGTGCGCCAGGAGGGTATTTTCGGGAGATAAACTATGAAGAATGGAATTGTAGCAGCACACCAAGCCGATTTATATGATTCGCTCCCGACAAAACAGTTCTTCATGGCTGTTCTTTTTTGCACTTGAGGACGAATTTATCATTGTTTGTATCATTCTATATCTAACCCTGAGATGGAGGCGGCAATTCGAATGTTTGTGGCGAAAAAATTGCTTCGACTTCGATCTGGGGAAATCCTTGAGAAAACCACTCGCAATGGGAGGGACTAGAAAATTTCTTGGGTGGGTGGTGAAAGTTCTTAGGATAAAAACAAATGGGCCACCTTACGACTCGTGGAAACAGATATCTGACTTCTTCCGTATTTTCAAGGCAAACAACAATTTTTTATAGTAGGCGTGTGCTGATCCTCCTTCAGCTAGGCGATTTAGGGCACATTTACCTATTTTTTGAAGCGATAAAGGGACAATCCTTTAAGAAGTGTCTGATATTGTATATTCCCTTTTCCAGCACAAGTTAGGAGCATATAGACCGACACGTTCCCGGTGATAAAATTTAGCCAATTTATTACGGCTCCGCAGGGTCCTGTCCCTGTGGGAAGATATTGATCTAGGCACTTAAAATTAACCAGATCTGAAGTAGCACTAGCCCATAATAACGCCATTCATTCATCAACCACAGAGGACAGATGGACAAATTGAGATGCAGAGTCATCGCCCAGCCGGCTAGTGACTCTATTTTTTTGATTAACTGGCAAAGTCCAAAGAAAGACAAGTCATTT
The DNA here is from genome assembly GCA_963920795.1 of Eutolmus rufibarbis. Classification (NCBI taxonomy): domain Eukaryota; kingdom Metazoa; phylum Arthropoda; class Insecta; order Diptera; family Asilidae; genus Eutolmus; species Eutolmus rufibarbis. The sequence continues at coordinate 45,329,279 of OY987206.1, forward strand.
TTGAGGCCGCTCTATTCAGACCATATTTTGAAAAAGGCCCGGAGCCGACTTAGTCCTTAATTGAATAACATCTGTACGGTGGTGGAGCGCATAAATTCACGCATGATTGAGATCGCCTGGACTGACGACAGGCTCGTGCCTGCCTCTGGGGCTCTTCTGAGAACCGCACGGCATCTAAGGGACAAATCTTTTGTCGAGCAATCACCGCCGAATGAGCTATAAATCAACGGTAAGATTTTCCGGACTTTCCATGTATGTCCCAACCACGTCAAGTGGGACAAGTTATTTTGCCTGATACTGTCCTTTCCCGGGCACGAATTTATCTGGCCGCCAAGTGCGCCATTCTCCCCGGCGAAGATTGATTGGAAGGTGCCCAGATTTGAGTTTATTTATAGCTTGTTTCCAGAGCCCGAGATTCGGTCAAGTCAAGGCCGGGCCTTGGGCCAGCATCAATCTAGCTAATTTGGGCCGCTGTTCTGGCCATCAGGGGGAAAACTCTCGTTAGGAACGGCCAGCTCAAAGCGGCAAATTGAATTTGATTACCCACTTCCCGGACGCACCTTTGTTTATAGTGCGGCCGCAGAATGGTCCAGCACGTGTGCTCCTCTGGGGCTCCCCAAGTGAAATCTTAACAGCAAACATTAACCGAAATTTAATCAAACAGGAACAATCGCGCAGTGGGTGTCCTGCAAAGTCGAGGGATTGGCGAATGCGAATGAATTGCCCCTCGAGGTCCTACAGGAGCAGGTTTGGACCAGGTAAATCGATTTATCGCCGATGAGTCCGTGTGCTATTTACGAGGCCCATCTGCAGCACGAACATTTTATGCTCAGCTCTATTGTGCAAGTAAAATCGCGGCAATTCAGTTTTAAAGGAAAAGATTTTAGGAATTTAACTTAGGAAAGTGGATTTGATGTTCGACAGAACTTCTGAAAAAATATGACCATTAAATGGGATCATAACCTTTTTTCAAAAACAAGATACCTTTAGCAGCAGAATCATTATAATAGACTTTTCTAGTTAGCTGCAGAATACTTTGCATTGAGAGACCGAAACGTATACTTAAGAGATTATTGAGAAATATTATGAAATAAATAAGCATTTTTTAAGATGTTAGAAATCATTCCAAAGCTTATTATTTCAGCACAGCAAAAATGTCGTTAATCCCATGATTCCATCATATTTTAATATCATTTATCACTATAAAATGTTTAATCTCATTACCTCGATATTTTGCAATAAGCTTAAATACTTACTTTTATAGTTTTTACCTAAGCTTACAATTTCTAAGAACTGGACCACTTTGAGGCGTCACTCAGGCGTTTTACGCAGCTTTTTCAGCATATTTTTTTTTGTATTTCTTGAATGTATAATTTTTTCCTTCCTGCTTAATTTTATTTCCTGACTTAAAGTCTTCGTAATAAGAAGTTCTTAAATTCTAACTAATATAGATGTTTGTAGCTTTTGGAAGTCATCTTCTTTCCAATGTTAAAATGATGGAAAGCCAAGTTCTTTAATTTTTGATAAATGTTTATTTTAAAATTAATAAACTATGTCTAATCTCATTAAGATTAACTACTATTTTCTTTCGAAATTATTTTCCTGCCTAGAAAACTTTTAGATTTTATGAACACCTGAGCAATTTCAATTCTGAAATCGGTGTAAATTATCCATGCCTCTTTAGATTATACCTCTCTACGTCTCAAAAGCAGTAAGTCAAGTTCTGTTTTGATTGAATTGCTACTTTGTTCTTCAATATCAAAACTTTTCAAATAGGAAACGCATCACTTGAGTCTTATAAACAGATTCCATCTTACAGGAGAAAGTTTTCCCTTGCCAAGGCCTGAAACGGAGATGCGGCATACGTAATCTTCGAATTCATCTTACCCCCCAAAAGTTTGTTTAGTAGAATGCGAAGCTTAAATAATTATAGACTCAAAGTCCCCAGCCGGCTTTTGTGTGCTCGTAATAACAAATGCAGTCAACCAAAAATTTTCATTCAGTTGTAGCGTGCACAAACAAATAAACATAGACGTTGGCCATGTGTAGGTACACGCTTAGGAGTGTCTTCGGTGACCTGGAAAACACCGGCCTGCACATGGTACTTTGAATACCGTCCGACCTTTTCATGTGAAAAGGGTTGCAAGTTAAGGGAAGGTTTTTATTTTGTTCTCGTTTTTTTTTTTGGGGGGAATGCTTACCTTAGGGCAAAAGCCAGTATTTGCTGGTGTATGCTTCTAAGTTGGCATAATGCTGAATATGTGGGTACAAAGTATATTTTGGGAGTTTTAAGCTGGATAAAGGACACGTTTAGACCTTTTCGATATTAATAAAGTCAGTAGGAATGAGATTAGCTCTTTAGTGTGTCTGGAGATCGAGAACACAAAGACATGTTTTTAACTAAGGGTACATAATATATGAAAGTATCAATTCGATTTCGAGATATTGTATTTGTATTAATGAAACAATCCTTCTCTTTTACTATGGTATATCACCGCGAATTTGTAGTGGTTGTATTATATAATACTCACATACCCGGGTTTTTAGTACACAAATCAACGCTGTTAACACTATTAAAAAAAAAAAAAAAATAAGTATAAAAATAATGAAAACATCTAAAATGCAGAATAAGTTGCCTATTTTAAATATTTTAATTGTTAAACTTTTTGATTTTGATATGTAAACTTCAAAACTGGTTTTAATTTATGTATTTTAAACGAGGGCACGGTCCGTAACTACAGCAATTTTTACTTCGTTCTATAAGTTGAAAGATAGCAAGCTAAATGTAATACGCTTCATGAAAATTGGTACAGTATACCTTCCAAGAAATTCGTGAGTAAAGGGTTTATCTTTCTTGAGGTTTTTTAAATAGTACCTTTAGTTTACTTCATCTAGTCAGAGACGTTGTTGTCCGTAATGAAATTAATTATAAATTTTTCAAACTTATATACTTATCATAGTAAATGAAAATCCTTTTCTTTGTCTAAGTATTATACCTGACATGGTGAAGTTCGAATTCCAAATTATCGACTTCTAAAGTACCCTAAAACTTTCCTATCTAACACCTCTTACAATTGCAGGAGTTGTCTTGGAGCATACTGCCGTGAGGTTTTCCCGAACATTAAATAGCATAAGACCTTATGCCCTGCTCCCAGCTGTCCAATTCCAGCCGAATTCCCTCCATGCCATCAGGAGCACGTCGTCGCTCCATCGAAGGCAACTACTGAAACAACTGCAAAACTGGTGACAGCACGTCTCTCGTGCAGAGTCGAATTGTTTCCTAGAGCAGAACATCTCCATTTAGACGACTGTCTTAAGTGAAATTGCCAAATCTTCTGGATCATTTCTCAGGCACACTGCTGCTCCTGTCTTTTCCCGTCGTCTTCCCGAAAATAACAGAAACCTTGCTCCAAGTGCATGTGGCTCACTTAGCAATCGGTGTGACACCGCCATGAGTTTCTCGTAGTACATGATGTGGCCTTCGTGCATATGAAAAGAACCAGAATTATGGCATCAGAGGATCTACACAAACCTACACAATAGGCGAGGTAAGTGGAGAAGAGGGACGACCTCCTTGGCGCAAATCAAATATTCAAAATGTGAATTTTCGACAGAATACACAACAAGTGCCATGTGATTTTGAGCGCACTTTGCAAGTGAAATTAACTCGTTTGTCGGTCGCTATGGTCGGGCCTAAAAGAGGCTTGTGCCGAAAAATGATCATTTTAGACAAATTTTCGTTGGAAAAGAAATAATAATAATAAAAGAAAATTATGTAAAATCGATGGCAAAAGAGCCGTTGCTAAGGATTTTATTAAAAGTAGCTCTCATTAAGGTGAGATGACTGCTCGTGAATGGTGCTTTTCCACATGCGTCCTTCTCACTACTCACAAAAATTTTTAATTGCCCTTTGCAGCAGAGTACGCTTTTTATCAAGCTAGACAGGGCAAAATTTAATTTAATTTCCTCACCTGGATTACCTGTGCTAATTTTAGTTCGCTTTCAGATACAGCGGAACGAGTGTGCTGCTAATTTGGTGGTAATAAGTTTTTTCCGGGTGTTAGTGCTCGAAATTGGTCAGTCGCAATCAGTGTTGCCACTTTTCGTACAACATTTGCTCGGACCTACGAGCTAGATAAAATTATCTTATACCTAATTAAACCATAAAAGAACGAATTTATGTCTACATAAAAAAAATAATTAAGGGCATAAACTGAGTTTGAGGTCTTCTCACGGATTTTGATGCAATTTTGTAGGAATGTTCATTTAGGGTCAACAAAAGTGATGGATACGGAGAAAAAATTTTTTTTTTCGGTTATATTTCCTAAGATATTTAACTTTAAAATTTTGAAAAGTGATAGTTTTTCGCCGCAATTTCTCCAAGTTCCCGAAATATTTTGGTAAAAATTATGGAAAAATCTTAACTTAAAAATTGTTCCACCAATTTTACCTTATTTCGATTTGTCATTTTATAAGACGAACTTTTGCTCGGCACCGTCGATAAGTCGAAAAAAATATTTACCTATAATTCGTTAATTTGAAAGACTCTTGAAGAATGAAAAGGTGGAAATGTCCTTATTTTAAGGTATTTATAAAATTTGCAACGAAACTTTATGGGAATATGCAAAAAATCGTGACGGCAAAATGTTAAATTTCCAAATTTCAAAGATAAATATCTCGGGAAGTACAAGTGACCGAAAACTTTTTTTTTTGCATATTCATAATTTGTTACTCCAAATGCACATTCTTACAAAGTTTTATCAAAATCCGTGAGGAGACCTCAAACTTAATCTGTTCCATGAACCTAAACACTGAACTAATTTCCATAAAATTCTAATTCAATTTAATTTAGTTAAGTAGGTAGTTAATTTAATTTAACTTTTTCTAACTCCGAAAGCAAAGTTTTGAACACAGAAATTAGGTATACACACATTGAATACATATGTTTAATTTTAATAAAAAATATTTTGCATCGTTCCTTTTCCATTAGCACATGGCTTTACACCTAACAAGCTATTCTTTTCTGGAAATTAATTTTAGGCGAAACTTCGTTGAAAAAAATCCTTAAAAGGTGTTTGCGCTAAAAGCGTTTTTATTTTATTTCGTGGGCCGTCGACTTTTCTCAAAGTTGGAAACTACTTGCCGAGGAAAGTTTGCCCTTAATAAAGCGCCAGCGATAAGGGCTGATGTCGTTTCCTAGAATCATCCCTTCCCCTCGCCTGTTAGCCGTCTCGACAGCTTTGAGGAAACTTTTCAGATAATTTGTGCCCTACAAAACAAGTTCAACCGAAATTGGGGGATGAAGGGACGGGGGATTACGTTATATCGACTCGAGTTAATTGGGTCCAGTAATGTTTGCCTGCGGTGTACCATAAATGGCCCATACGCCCATCGATAAGGTTAAGTGCCCTGTTCATAGGCTAATCTGGCCGCGTCCAGAGGCTGCAGACCCTTGAATCGATACGGGCCAACGACGACAGGAATATTCGGTGAAATTAATGTTTCATAAAAGATTCCACCTCGGGCCATGGATTAAAATGGGGCGGCTTGAAAACTTTTCATAGCGGCACCCTTTCCTTGAGGACAACTCAAATAGAATCGAATTACCGCCGGCCCTAGTCTATAAAGGGCCGAGCCGCCGCGCAGCCCCCAGGAGCCCCAATAGTCGTATCCACGAACCATGTGTTGTTACTGCTCCTCGGCAGCCTGGTGCCCTTTTTGGCACTCCCCCGCAACATAGGCGCTTAGTAGCATCGAGTGTTTCCCTCATACTAATTAGGTCACATTAAGATTTAATCGACCCGAAAAGGGTGCCCTCAAGCCGGGGGTGGAATTTTTATTTTGTCATGTCCTTTGCCGCAACATCTCCCCATTTTTCGGCTCAACTCCTCCCGAGGCTCGCCCTCACCCTGATGGGTGCAGGGACCCCGAACCCAAAAGAGCTCTAGGCGGCTCTGGAAAATGAATGAATATTGGCGAGGACGGTGTTTTGAATTCTTGCAATATTTTTCGCTCCCTCTCCATCGTCTTTTTGGGGAGACTCCCGAACAATTTTGAATGATTCCTCGAGATTCCTCCACTTCTTAGCCTATGTCTGTTTACAATGCCAGTGGTGGAGGCAAAAATAAGACACATTTATCGCCCGGGAGGGGCAATTGAACGAAAATCCAAAGATATTTAGAAGGAATTACTTATTTGGCCGTTGATGTGCCTGCCAAAGATATTGGCCACTCCCGAGGGTTATTCGCCAGGACAATTTCCGGGTGCTTACATGGATAAACAATATATCCCGATGTTCGATGGCAGTTATTGCCTCTTATTGTGCTTAGGATTTCATCTAGAGGACCCTTGAACTCCCAGCTTAAGCTGCTAAATTTCAGAAATTTGCTCGAAATCTTTTTTCGGATGGGTAAAAAGATGAGGACATTTTATTTTAAGGACCATACACACGATCCGTCTTTTGCAACGTTTTTTTGTCATCAATATCGCACCAAATTTCAAATATACATATGTATATATATAAATTTTTAGCATAGGTAATAATTAATGGCAGTTACAAATAGCCCTTCTTTTTTTAGCTATAATTCGTTAATATTTTTGACTGTGATGTCCTTCAATGAATACCTCATGTACTTAGATAGAAATTTTCACAAAAATCAGTCGGTACAAAGTTTAGTTCGCCATTCTAAAGTTCTAAATTTTGATAATAAATTTGAAATTAGTGACTCTGAAATCTTCCACGTACTTACTTTTAGAAAAAGTTTTGGCCAGTTCCTACTGTGCAAGTTAATAGTTCTAATTATCAAATTCTGACCACCAAAACCTATATATTTAGTTTTGACTAGTTTTAAGTATTCAAGAGACATCAATTTTCGTTTTATTTCTCTGCATTCTAACTTTTACACAAAATGCAATTCGTACAAAGGTGAAATTTTACAAGTTTTGCCTTTCATTAAAAAAACAAATCATAATGTAATCTGAGTCTCATTTTTGAATTGAGTACTTTCAAATCTAGTTAAGAACAAAAGGGTTATAGACTACAATTAATTAATTTTTATACTAATTAAAACATATTTGACTACCTTGTGTAACTCTTGAATTATTCATATAAATTTTAGTATTTATAAAACTGCAAAAATCCATTAATCTTTAACCGGAATATGTGCAGAATACTTCAGGTTTTATTTTATTTTAAATATTGTATTTGAACTACACTGAACAGTGTGGAAAATTTGTTCAAAGATAAATATACAAATCACGTAAAATGCAACCAAATTAATTCCATCGAAAACGCCAACCGAAACTTTAGAAAGTGCCCGAATACACGCACACGTCCGTGAATTTATCGTTAAAGATTAGCAGTGCAATTAATTTACCAAAATGCCCATAGTTTTGTAACTTTATGGGTTTTTGCAATTTGCTCCAACAATATTTTTACCCATTGCCCAAATGGGTTCGCCCGCTCTTTTCATTAGAATTATGAATTGGTTTGGGGGTGGCAGCTCGATTTATGCCCAATTTCACCTGTATTATTGCCATGATCAGAATAATTAAATTTTCAATTGGCGCTTTTACTAGCGGAAGCACTGCGCCATCAGACTGTGTTTTTACGACAGTTGTGTCATTTGGACACTCGCAGCGCGGCATAATTAAGGGTCAATTAAATTTTTTGTGTATTTGTGACCTGCCAAATAATATGGGTTTGCTATTTCAAATTGTTGGTGAAAAATCAGACATCAATATTGTATCATAAAATATATTTTATTTTGAAACGAAGCGGAAGCGAAAGGACTTCTGTGGTGATAGGTTGGTGAAAAATTAAAGTACTCATTTTACAACGAAAATGTAATTTCATCGTGCAGAGTGCAGCTGTATAGAGAGGTATTACTCAAAGACGGTCTTCTTAGAACTTCTCAGATAAATTAATTCCATCTAGAGGGGGAGGTCTAGAGCTCAACCGGAAAGAGGTGCTATAAAAGTTAGAATTGTCATATGGAACCTTCGCCCTAATGCACATCGTGGAGAGTTCCAAACGTAAAACCTCTTTAAATGCCGAGGAACTCGTAAAATTTTTTATTCCTCAAAGTTTTCGGGATCTCACCCGTTTTGGTGGGATGAAGATGATTCCCTGATATTGCTCGAAATAGAATAAGACGCGGCCGGGCAGGAGGCGCCCCAAGGTATAGTTATAGGACTCATTTATGTGCGGCGGCTGGCCAAGGAAGTGGACGAAAAACGAAAGGAAATTCCATCCATTTTGGAAATTGGAAAAGTTTTGTGAATGCAATGATTTACGGCCATTTGGGAAAGGCAGTTAACTACGTGTCTCGACAATATTTGCCGTGTTATTTCGATAATTTAGCACACTCCGAATTACTCCCAACAGGCAGGGTGACCACTTTAGATTGGAGCGAAAATTTCGGTCGTAACACATGAATGGGCGGGAACTAGCTGAAAGTGTACAGGGTGGCTAAGGGATGGCTTTATGGGGGAAAAACGTCCAATTCTGGAACATCTGCAGTCATTTCAGGACTTCCGACTGTGCCAAAAGGATACAATTGCGATATGGTTCGAGAAGTCTTGTAATTTTCAGCGAAAACTTCTGATTTTCATGGGGTGAAGAAGACGTTCATTTAAACTATTTTAAGGATCATAGAAGACAAGAAATGTACGACATATTAATGTCCAGTTCCTAAATTAAACAACATTTTCCTTATTAGTTTGACTGAGATTTTAAAACATCAACTTTAGAACTTTTGTTTTTGAAATGTTTACATTATTTACGTTCAATCAATATTAAAAATTCCCTGAAGATTTCAAGAGAATGTTTTTCTAAAGAGAGAAAATAATTAATTTTTAAATCTTAAATTATTTTTTTTAATTACCTATACAAATTTTTTCTTCCTTAAAAAACAAAATAGCCCCCGATCGTATGTACCCACCTTTAGAGTTTGAATTTACTCCAATTAAAAATTAATACTTTATTATAATCTTAAAAATTCATACAAAAGAGAGAATTAAAATTTACGGAGAATCTTTTTGATTCGAATAGAGGAAGCAAGTTTTAAAGGATATTACATTTTTATAAGGGAATAAAGCTACTTAGTTATACTTAACCTCAAAACTGAACAAGAAGTGAAGAGTTCTGCAAGGTCTGAACATATTTTATGTTTAAAAAAATCTATGAAAATAGAAAGCTGCAATTCAATTTATAAAATTACGTAAAATCGTCGAGAATTAATAGCGTTAAAATCAGCCAGCCCAGAGCCGTGCAAGCAGGACTCTTAATTTTGAAAATCCTCTTTAGAAACCTGGAGGAATTTAAGATTTCTGAAAAATATAAATAAAGCGGTTTTCACATCCCAAAGCACCCAAAGGCCCGACTTAATCCCCTTGAAAAATGTTAAGTTTTTCGGCTCAAGGACTCCGGACGTCTACCGCATGGTGCGGCGCGGCGGCAAAAGATGGTGTCAGGAAGAAAGGAATTCCTGGGAGAAGTCTCAGCATATGTTCTGAGGCGCAGATTATAGGCAAGCGCCTCCGCATAGATAAACACACACTTACTCTGCTACAAATAAGTGCAGACGGACTGGTTCTTAAGTAAAAATTATTGCGAGCCATTTATTATCCTGTTGATTACGTAAGCCCGGGCAAAGCCGGCCCGAATTCGGGGCCCCAGGATGAGGCAGGAGGCCCTGGGGCTGTGCGCCACATCCACAGGATATTACATCTGCTTCAGCGAATTTCACCTTTTTAAGGCGGTTAAGAGGTTTCGTCTGTCAGAAATGCTTTCATGGATCATTGGATTAATGACTGTAATACTTTTTTTAGGATAAAAAGGGAGCGGAGCCCATACATCAGGGCAAGGTCGTGGAGACATCGGAGCTCTGTGTGCCTTAAAGTCCTCGAGGGCGAGCTTTTAACTAGTGACTGATAGACCGGTAGTGACGTGACTAAAGGCCCATTCAATCCTTTCAACCAGGACCCAGGACCTGGGCAGAGGGCGGTAGGAATTCGGGGAATTTCACAAAGCGCTACCCGGAAACTACTAATCTCCCTCAAATCCAGTAAGATCTTTCTAATTTTGCTGCGGGCGGAAGGGCATGCTGCCAAGGTGTAATTAGGGCAGGACGCCGGGTTAATTGTCGCAGACAAATCAGTTGCCCTGCCAGGAGTCACCAGGACCTACAGGGACCGGGATATTTTCGCCCAGAAGTTTCTTGGCAGTTTGCATGTTGTTCACATACGACAAAGAAGCCAGACTGAGGGTTATGGTCCCCAAGATAATTGGTGCGCTTGGCTGAACCTTAAAAGGGTTATGTAAGCAAAAGGAATTTCGCTTCAGGGGAGCAGTCCCCTCGCCTATGCACCATCCGAGAAAAAATGTGCTCGCAAAGTGCATCACTGAGGCGCGCATCATGTGTGCAGCCAGTCAGTCAGGCAGCAAAGTCACCTCGTCGTCGGGTGGTTTTCTTCGGTCGTTCGGGGCAAAGACCCTGGAAGGAAATGCATTCCTCCTTTTCGAATTCCATTTGCATGCAGCTCAAGAAAAGCCGACCATCTTCAAAGGTGCCATCGGCATCTTCCTGGGATGTGCCCTTCTTTTGACTTTTTCTGTAGCAGATGCTTTTCAATCAGGCAAAGATGCCAGTGAACCCTCACGGGGCGTAACCCGGTAATGCTCTTTTTTCGGGTGTAAATTCACTCGAGTCGTTAGAAACCTGTGCCAACCCAGTGACTACGACCTGGCGACAAAATAAAGTTTGGGTTTGCTTTTCCCACTCAGAAAAAACATGTGGGTAATATTCTAATGTCGCCTAGATTATGTAATGTATGTATATAAAATTTTGGGTTTTACTAAAGAAAAGCTGACATTTAAGAGGGAAAGTTCAGTCCAAAATTTGCTGCATGCAATTGGGTTGAGTTTGAATTTGTTGAACAAATTTAATTCGGAGGCCATACGTACTTAGTTTAAGAGGGTCTTAGCAAAACTGACATTAGCACTGTAAAATATTAAATTTGTTTCGTATAATAGAATTACAAGGAACAAGAGATATGTACATAATATCGATAGGTTTTTTTTCCGTAGATTACGACTTCACAATCAAAAATGTTCCATCACGTCACGTTTTCGAGAAGATTAGGCTTGAAGAAAACAAAATTTTTTACATTTTCAAAAATTCGTTATAAAATAATGGATTCTTATAAGGGATTATATGTGGCTCAAATAGGAGTTTGAGTCTTAAACTATTTAAATACTCAAACTAACTAAATAATATTAAGATTTACCGAAATATTCTATTAATTTAATTATTTTGCGTAAACCGATTAAAATTCTCAAATTACGATTTATTTTAGCTTTAATCCTATTTTTCTCAGAAACGTAACGCGATGGAAAATTTTAGTTTCCGGATACATAATCTATGGAAAAAATCCTGTATTCTGATATTTTTGCTGACATAATAAAATATAAGAATTGTTTTGATGTTTGGGCACAGTGTCTCCTGAGAGGTAAAGTAGGACAAATGTTAATACCCTTTACAATTTTCGTTTTACTCATTTTTTAAAATTTAAATCAATTTTAAGACTTCTACTTCAATAATCCCTACAATATTAGATAGTTTTAAGGTTCCGTTCAGCTTTTCTTAGAGATTGTTTGATTTAGAAAGTTAAAATTAGGCACAGCAACAAACTTTACTTGTACGTTTCCTAATATACCATACATAATTAGAATTTAAATCTTATCTGTGCTATGTGTGTGCTCATCTGTGTTGTCATGTTGCATTACATAATTCTAAGAAAATTGCTAAAAAGGTTTATCTACAATAGCTTTTATAAAATCGCATAGTTCGTACAGAAAAACAACTTCAAAGTTTTAAACAAATATAAAATTTGCAAAAACTTCTTGGTTATTCTTTGTCCAATGCTTTTATAACAGGCTTACAAAATATTTTTCTCAGTGCAGTGAATCTTTTTGGACAAAACCCGGTAATCTCTTTTTCCAGACGTAAAGTCACTCAAGATGTCGTTAGAGACCTATGCCTTTTCTATTTTCACGGTGTGACGCGACAAACTGAAAATTCGTCTAAAATTTTTCACACCCACTGCGCATCGACAAAGTCGGGAAGGGCCAGGTACTTCGCATGAGGGCGGAGGGCCTCTTAAAGCTCAGTCAGTCAGTCAACGTAACCACTTTTCACTTATGAGATTTCACGGGTCCGCTCAGGTGAATCGAGTCTCCGGAGACCGGGCCCCATCGCTTCCATGTGAGGAAGCATTTATCAGATACGAGCGATACTTCGACTACCGATTGGCGGAGTCCCTGTCACCAGCACACGGCCGTTCCACGGGGCCGGAGCCAAAATGCTCAGTCAGATATGAAATTGATTTTTATGCTCCATTTTGTATGCAAAACAGGACATCGCTGGCCCTGAAAGGTTCGGCCTCGTCTTGGCCGGCCGGACGCGGCAAGGAAAAAGGGAGGTTAATTTTTTCCTCGAGATCCGACCATATTTTCATGTCTCCAGCAGATGTGGTTCCGCTGGTAACTTATTTTACCCGACTCGCCATGAGTAATAATGAGAAAACATAATTTGGCCAAATGGAAATTTTCGAACGAATTCCGCAAATGTGTCCGCGGGGAGGGCGGGAAGGAAAGAAACATGGGACAAGCGGGTGGACAGGAACCGACTAGATATTTACATTTTTATTAATTCAAACACTTTTCGAGACAGCAGCGGATTTTGGGGTCGGTGTAATTATTTATAACAACATTTTCTTCCTCGAACAAACGCCCAGCAGGACGCGTCGCCTCGAGTTACGAAACTTTCTTAATAAACATGCAAGGGGGGCTAGGGCTGCGACTGGGCAAACAGGCATTTTTTTTCTCCCGAGATTTTTAATAACCAATTATGCTGCCGACTCGAGAGCCGTCTTGGACATTGGCGTCATTTGACTTTCTTTATTTTTCTCCCAGCCTGTCCAAACTTTTTCGTTTCTTCGAAAACAAATTTTCCACACGATTCGTTCCTGCGAAAGGAAAATAAACTTTTTTTTCCGAAAGCAAATAAAAAAAAACTTGCTGCAGATGTCCGTCTTCATTTTCCCGGCCCACATATACCAGTCATAGCCACGATGGACAGCGAAGTCGTTTTGCAATTTTAAAAATTTACCTGGTGGCCCATACCTTGTCCTAATTGAACATTCACCCTTATACCAAAAATATACGGCCCCACCCACAAAACGAGCGCAAGTATTCCGATACGTGGAAAATACCTTTTATTTTCTGTCTCTATTTCAAATTTCACATTTCAAATAACTTTTGTGTGCCCGGATTTTTGCCGGAGCTCCTGGTTCTGGTCCTGGTCCTGGTCCTCGCGCTCCAGGCAGTTCGAACCCCGCCCAGCGCCTGCCACCGTGTCTGCACGAATTTGTGTCAGCAGCACTCATGAAATTCATGAAGCCATCGGTGGAATTAGGCGACTACCGGGTAATTATCCTTAAATAAATTCGAAATTGCGGCTCCTCGGGGGAATGGGGCCACTGTTTGTCGCTACAATCCATAGATATACCTTTTGCAACCGGCGCCCTGCAGCATTTTGCGAATAATAACTGGAGCGATAAAAGTGAGTAATGAAAATGACAATTGTGGAGAAAAAAATATATTCGAGACGTAAAATGTTGGAATACCCAGATGCGGGCAAGTATACCATAATTTCCGGTTCCAAAAACTTTGTCGACGTTTTACCGGATCTAAATTAAGACTTTATGCATATATTTAAAGCCCTATATATTTGAGTCTGTTTTCGTAATTTTTAATTTTTTTACTAATTGTAAACTTCTGAATTTTTATTTTGCAAGTATAATACAAATATCTAGAGTAATTAGAATTGTATTGCCGAACAAGTGAAAGGTAAACCAAAATGTTTGTTTCAATTCTACGATACTAAACTATACTATGTTGGCTTTAGCGTGTTTTCGCACGGGAAAGGTCATTAAATATTCTATTAGGATTAGGTAAATTAAATTACTCTTGCTAGTTTAACTTACCTGCTTACACATAAAATGACAGGGTTTCATAGTCACCCAATGGAGAGAAAGTGGAAATCAATTTTTTTTCCAAATTACTTTGAAATTACTTTAGATTCTCAAAGAGCATACTTTAAAATACCCTAGTATGAATTTTTCGTAAAAATTTTAATCCTATTTGTTAAGTAAAACCACATTCAAATTTGGTTGTGCAAAATGACATAATCAATACGCTAATTGACTAAGATGGGAAGATTCACCATAACGCTCATAACTTTTGAATTTTTGTTAATGAAAATTACCGTTTGAACTAATAAAAAATTCATAGGTTTTTCAATTTTTAATCTAAAGATCTGAAAGCTGAATCCGATACTCTTGAGATGTACTAGCTTAAGTGAAAAAAAATAGTAGAATAGTGGCAGTTAACAATGAGATTTTATAAAAAGAAAAAAAATAGGTCTTTATGTGAACGCAACAATTAGACGGACTTTTCTAGAATTATTTTGGGGGTCCTAAAATAAAGATGGTACTTTTAATTAACGCGATGATTTCGTCATAATTACCACTTTTCAAAATATAAATGCCTTAAATTGAAGTTGTAGAGATGTGGTGTCATTCTAACCCCAGTGATGGCACACTGGAAGAGTTAAACGTACTTTGTTAACTATATTTCAAAAATAAAAACGTTCCATCTAATGGAAATGATATATAAAATCTTAAAAATGTATTTTACCAAAATTGTGGGCTGTGTTTTATATAAAAATATGTGTAGGATACTTTTCTAACCAACCAATTGCATACTAACTTTTGCTTATTTTTTGGAACTTGGCTTTCACCACGTAGGTAATTTTAGACCCACTGCGGCCTTGTCCGCTCTCTGGGGAGGTGAGTCCCACTAGCCCTTTGCGGCCATTATCTTTTATGATTGTTTACTAAAATAGTGCATAAATGTTCTTTCTACGTGCTAACGCAGTTTTTTGTCGCCGTATGACCATATGTTGGGCATTCGGGCTACTTAACGTCCAGCTGCCCCTGTGCCGACTTCAAGCGGGGCACAAATTGTGATAAGGAGCTCTATATCTTCCTTAACTGCATGCTTTTACGTCTAAACAAATGTCGGAGTTTGTCCGGATTTCTAGGGATATTTATGGCACTATTCCGGGAGTAGCTCGGGGCGGCACGGCATAACGTTAAACTGCTCGCCTTCGAGGTACATTAAACACTTTGGTGGCCGCTTTAGGGAAAAAAAATTGGAACTGCTTAATCAGGAGACACGACATCGCGCCGTTGTCGTCGTTTCCCCCGGGCAATTTCGGGGAATAATTGATTTCTTTGGAAATTAATTCGCACTGAGAAAGTCGAGAAAGTGCATGGAGATGGCTTAGTCGGATCATCACGGAGCCCCGCGACGTGCGTCTTTAAAGCCAATTCATTTGCAAAGCAATTTATAGAACAGGAAGTTGGAGGTCCCCCGGCTTCAGGCGGAGTGCCGATTGAGTTTCCATTATTCCGCTCCAATAATCCCGGGAATCGATAGCGAAGGTGCGTTCAAGTGATCAAGGAGTTTAAATTAATGCATCCCACTTTTATTGTGCCCTACCACTCTGGATCAGAAAGTTAACCTCTTTATGAATTCCATCATCCCGGCGCACTTTAGGGTTCTGGTCGGGAGAGATGAGGAGCAGGAAGAGGCCGCGAAATTATTATTACCCAACGCTGGAGGACTCGGGAATATTAACGAGTTTTCGAAAATTTGAATTTAAATGTAATTTGTTCAATTTCCTCGGCGATTACATCTACCCTTGTCCGGTTGGGGTTTAATGAAAAATTAATTGAAGCCAACACCGCCGCCTGTGCAGGGGGAGACACGCAAGCCGAGTGTAAATCAAATCCGGGTCCATGACCCGTTCACTCATAAATAAATAATAGCGGAAATTCTTTGTTTAATTACAACTTGAAGTGGCTTCCGAGTTAAGGGATGCTGCTGCAACATTTTCCACCCCCGCGCTAATCATTGTGGCGTTTGTCGCGGCTTCGGCGGCACTCGGCCGGTTAAATTTGATCCCCGCAAATAATTAATGAGGCAAATAACAAGGACACCGGTCCCCGTTGAAAATTACTTGCATTCCCGCAGGATGAGTTTTCATATTTTATTTCAGCCCCTCCTGCCCTTCTAGCACCTCGTTAAGCAGCATCCTGCCGCGGTGAGATAAATAGTTGGCGTAGTCGCGGGCGTTGCAATTGAAAGTCATGCCGAACAAGTCCTGGCCAAGAAACTGGAGTTCCTTTGAATTATAATAGTAAACCGCTCGCGATGGGTTCCCTGATGATAAAAAGGAGAAAAGATGAAAAAAATAAGGGAGATACCTCAAATGGTGGGGCGTAGCCCCCCATCGGAGGCAACATAACTTCTTGAGATTACTTCCAGTTGCAGAACGGAGCGGATGGGCGAAGTTCAGCAATAAAAATGTTGGAGCCACTTTTATTGTGCAATATTTTCTCAACTGAAAGGAATGCTTTTCTTCTACAATTACGTTAATTACTTAGCAGAATCCACCGTGGCACCGGTGGCGGGGGTGGGTGAAGCGTAGCAGTTCTTCTTTTTTAAAGAGAATTATTGCGGGAGAAGTCACTCGGCGCGAAGATGTTCCTAATGAAAACTAACTTAATTACAACCTGGAGCGACAGGGTTTTATTTAATAACAAAAATCGAGGCTCATTAACCCATTTGATGGGGAGCTTACACAAATTATGCCCAGCTCTCCATTGGGATCATGGAGAATTTACCCATGTTGGAAGGGAATTCGTATTGACATAGAAATCCTTTCTGACTAGGAAAATAATATATTTCTGCCTTTCAGGGATATTCGGAGGGACTCTGAGGAGTTTTTGTTAAAATAGGAAGCGTTCTAATTACAAAATATGTAGAAAGAGAGTTCTTTATATACGGAATATTAAAAAAAAATATATATATATGTAGACTAAGGCAGGGAAATATGGACCATACGGCTATTTTGCATTGCATGCATGAGATTTCCCATTATTCATAATTGTTGTGTTCGCCAACTCTCAAAACTTATTTTAGTGCGATTCTATGCATCTGGGTGAGCGTATGTTTGTATCGTAACAAAATCATTAAGTTTTTTCCCATAAATCTTCCTTTTCAATATTCACGTCTTATTTATATTTTCTTTTCTATCAACGTATCATTTATTGTTTATCAATTTCATCAATTAGTTTATTACTTAAATGCATTAAAACACTTGAATGATTTTTGAACACACATTAATTTCATAGGCTCATTAAAACCATAATTAGAAAGATTATTTTAAATAATAACTACTACTTATAAATGAGAGTTGCTCTTCGCGTTATTACTTACTCTTCTCCAAACTACTGAATTGGTTCGAATGGGTTTTTGACTATTGGATAGCTTAGTTCTGACAAAGTTTAAGGCTATAAGTAATTCAAATATGAACATACCCTGTTTTTCTCGGACTTTCGTTTAAAGTATTAGTTTGGATTAATAAAATTCAAGTGTATGCATGTAATTTCAAAATAACTATCTTGTTTATATAAAAACCCATACTACCAATACAATTTTTGTCTGTCTGGCTTAGTGTTTGTCCGGGTTAAATCTTGGGAACGGCTAAGCCGATTTCGATAAGACTTTCACAGAAAGGGATAACATTTTGTCGCGCAAGTTTTAGGATATTTTGTTTTTTTTAAATATCGCTTATCTTTTTGTTTATTGGTTATAAAAATTTACACCGATGCTCCGATTGCGATCAAAATTTGCATATATAATACATAACTCTTTAGGATACATACTCTAAACAGTTAAAATAGTTATAAATTTGATAGTTGGTTTAAGTGAAATAACCAACAGATATTTGGTTGTCGTATTTTATTTAAACTCATTACATTAAAAAGTAGTTGAGATTTTGAAGTTCTTAAGAACTATCATATTTAAGTCAAATAGTAGATAAACAACTTGTGGCGAAGAATACCGTGATTCTATGTAAAAGCTGTAAAAGTAACTTAACATTACAGAAGCTATTATGAAAATATAAAATGTTTAACATTTCTCTATCAACCAATTTTGTCGCTCAGGATTAGTTAGGTTTTCTAAAACTTAATGAAGTTATTTCAGTTTGATATTTTGTGGCCTTTTATTTGTAATTTCTTCAATTTGTTGATACCTACATAAATGAAAAATGAAGGTTGCAGTATTAATTTTTGTCATAGCAACACAGACAATTACTTTATCCTTCAAAGATGCTAAAAGTATCACATCAAAATTTCGTCCTAATTGCATTTTCTTAATAAAGGCAAAGTGCTCAATTAGTATATCACTTGAAACCATTGTGTAGGCGGCTTTTTTTTCCTATCTGCGTGCTCAGTTTATAATAAAAATCACCTTTCATCTTCCTTTTTTATCATTTTAATTCGAAAGATTGAGGGATGCTTCAACTTGAGGCGGTAAACCTCAATTTATCAGTTTAGTTTTTGGGTTGTAGGCGTCTTTTCTACGCCACTGTTTGAAAGCGCTGCTAATTAAAGGGATTAAAGTAAAAAAACGAAATTCAATTAGAGGCTCTGTGAAAATCAAACATTGATCCGAGAACGGCTAAATGTCACAGCCTCGGGGATAAGCAAAATCACCCGGCTGTGCAGAGCTGTGCGCCTTTTGATATTACCACCCGGCGCTCCGCCCCCGCAACAATAATTAACCTCGAAAGCTTTAAGTGTAATGTAATTATCCGCAAGGAAGCGCCATAAATTGCTGGAAACTTTTGTGTTTTCGAGCGAATGGCGGCCTGCATACGTGGCATGCTTAAGGAAATGAGTGATTCCAGGAGTGCTTTCCTGCTCCTCGCACGATAAAAGGGCTGAAGAAATGCCCTGAGTTTAGCAAGTTCAGCGGGAGCAGTCGCCTACAACCACCACCCGTTCACGATAATCGTGGCCTAGAGGAGCAATTGCTTAATTTGATTTTACTCGGCTTCCTCCAGGTGCAGGCGGTGGAGGGATTCCATTGAACCCGGTTACCCCCTTGGCCCCTTGGGTGCCAGAGCGGCTCCGGTGTCGGAGGTGATGAATTTGCCTATCCCGCCGGGGATTCATCTGCCGCACCTTAGTTTTAATCTAGAATCACGAACCGTGAAAGATTCCCGAGGATTGAGAAAATAATTACACGAGTGGCGTTCTGCACGTCCCGGCATCTATCACACGGGACCTCCGGGATGGTGAAGGGCCTCGTTGTGAGCAGCCGACAACTGGAGCTTCGCAACTCCTTTCGATGCGAGAGTGGCGAAAAAGGACGAGTGTGTGCCGTCGTTCTTTAGCAGCAACCCTGCGCGCGGCGCGTGCAAAAGAGGACGCTCGCTCATTGCGTCCAGGAGGAAGGTCCATGGACGCCTTCTCCTTTATTATTTATTTTTCCCTACTTCCCGGGAGGAAAAATGTTGTGTCTGACTGGCTGTTTGCGGGACGTGCCCGGCTCCCGCTCCTCCAGCTATTGACCAATTTTTCGTGACCTAATTGGGTCCTCGACTGCGTGCTTATTGCCGTGAAAATATACGTCTTTCTGGCACGAAACTGCGAAATTTCTTTACTGGACAAAAAAAAAACTTCATCAATCGTTCTGGCGAACTTTTTGGGATATAAGGGGATATCTGCCGGTGCTATAGCTAGGGATGATCGTTATTGCCGTGAAACGTGCCCATTCCAATAAATCGACTGAGAAACTTTTATTGGTCTTAAGTGATCAGCACGTTTAGCTTTTACACTTTATTTTATTACCACCGTTTTTAATTACTCGAAGGAAGAAGCGACAACTTTTCTTTTTAAGATATCAATTGTTTCTTTTCTCTTCTATTAATGGGATTCATCATAACACCACTGCGCTGCTCTGTTTGCAGTTTCCTTATCTAATGTATTAGCTTTAGTTTTAATTACCCCCTCTCCTTTCCCGTCCCTTCCTTCAATTCAAACCTTCACTTTCGAAAACGCAATTAAACATTTCAAATATATCCCTTTTCATGAAAGATCACAATGTTTCCGCCAACTCTTCGAAATAAACAAACAATTATAGAGATATCATAAACTCAAAGTAATGTTGCTATTACACTCAACCATCTTCGAGAAAGAAAATTGAAAACCGTATTTCGTTTTTACATAAACCAAATAAAAATGAAAATAATATTCCCAGTGGCTGTGAAGAAAGCTGTTCAGTGATAAGACGTATAAAAAAGTAGCTAAGAAATATAATTTAGCTCCAATACCCATAGAAAATGAATTAATTAAAAAAAACATTTCTGCGAAAAATGTTTTGTACCAAAAAAGTATAGAAAAATAAAATTTATTTAAGTAAGTAACCAATTGAATTTTAATTCTATAGTTTTTGCGTTTTAATGTTTTGAAAGCGTAGCGATTAAATTTCTAAAGGGAAATTATATTTTACTGTCTGTCGGTCACAGGCCTCTAGCTTCTAAACGAAATGAGATAAGGATTTGAAATATAATAATAGGATTACCGCAGCCCAAAGACAGAGCAAGTAACAAAAGATTAAAAATGTGTAGGGTATCCTTGAAAAGGGCCGTTTGAGTAGATTATGAATGTGTTTTTATTTTTAATATTTGACTTAAAATAAAAGAAAGTTTTTGATTAAGACATATTTTGTTGCTAAGTCTATCACAAAAACGGCGTTACGTGAGAAGTTGTAAGTTCTATTACTTATAACTTGTACTTAAACAACAAATACTAAAAATAGTTTACTACGAAGAAACGTATTTAAAAATTCTCTTTAAAATAAATAATTTAAATTTTACACTACCGATCACTAAGTAGAATTAATATCTTATTATGATTAAAACTTTTTAGGGTTTTCCATAGTACGGAACCCTCGCCCTTGACCAATTTTTCTAATTTCATTTCACAAATTTACTTTCATCAGATTGAACCCTATCATATTTAATCTTAAAATGCTAACATCATATTTGAAATAAACGATATCATATTATGGAAATTATTTAATCAAAAAAAACAGATACTGACCCCTAATTATATTGCAGCGTGGGCAAAAAGATCAACCTTGAAGACATTGAAAAATTCTGAAACTTTAGACAGGAATTGATGATAAAAATCAACAAGACAACAACTTTTTTGAGTAAAATAATTCGATTTTGCCTTCAAACCAGCTTAATCCAATAAAATGCCGGTGAAACTTTTATTGCCCCTAAGTTGTCGGCACGTTTAGCTCAGCCCTGGCACTTTTTTATAGCTTCCTTTTCTTTTAATTACCCTGTGGAGGAGGCTCCTGCTTTTTATTATCAGCTGTTATTTTTAGATATCTCAATTCTTCCCTGATCAGGAGTATCGGGAAGGCGGAGTCTTCCTAATTAGGTACGTTCTATTTCCAGGACTCATTCTGTGGGTTCATCTTCTCAAAACTCGCCTGGCTAACTAAATTATGAGTTTTGAACAAAGTGAAAAACTGAAAACTCCTCGCCGAAGAGAGTGGGTCACTGGGATAATTTTTACCCCACTAAAAAGACGAGGGCCAACCTTTTCTGTCACGTTCAGTCCAGGCTAAGATGACAGAATTTAATTGGATCGTCGGAGGGGGTCAATTTGCATAATGCCTTAATTACAATGAGGCTGACCACCCCCTCCGGCGACCCCTGCCCTATGGCATAATGAATATGACAAAAAACAGTCAAAAAAGATCGATTGTGTCCCAATTAATGTAATTAGTTTACGAAACAACATTGCAGCACACCGGGTCCGGGTTCGAGAGACTCCGGGTCATCCTGATAAATCGAATTCGAAGTGACATCCTGATTGAGCGACTATATCCACTTTCAGCTTATAGTTTTCTTTGTGGGGAAATGCGGAAATAAATCAAATCTCCTTATTGCTTTCGCTCAATGGGTCCATCGTGCAGCATCTCCGGCGTTCGGTCACATTTATGCTTTCTAGTGGCATCGACATAGTGAGTGTGGAGCATCTTCCGCCCCCGCAATTGAAGCGGCCTACGATATGCCGCCGGGATGTTTTCCTGACGTTTATGGACCTTACATCACAGCATATTGCAGCCGGAATAAGGAAAAATGATAAGCAGTTGAATTTCCTCCAGGACCGGGCAATCATTAGTCAAATGTACTCCACTTGACTTTGACTTTGATGGCGTGTGCGAAATGGCCCCACTCGCTGGATAATGATACTTCAGGAGCACCATGTCCGCCGGGGATCTGATCGGGTGCTTTTTAATACTTGTAAATATATTTTTTTTTTCATATCCAGCCATCTCCTCCAACATCATACGTCCGGATGATTTCTTATTTTAAAATTTTCCTCGCTTTCGCTTCCAAATGTAATCGTCTTTTTTCCTCTTTTAAGAAAGAAAAAAATGAGGGAAAATATAATTAATGTCTCGCCGAAGTGATGTAAATCCTCCTCAGGCGTGGCACGCACAACGCGTATGCACACACGCTCAATTTGCACGAGCATTTTTCAAAACAACATTCCCTGCCTGAGGGCATTACGAAAGACATGATCCCCGCTTAAACGAGGGTTGGAAGACTCCCCAGTGGATTTATAGGCCCAAATCATTGCATATGCTTATTTCTCCTTACCACTTACGGAATTAATTTTGACTGAAATGGATACGCATAGCGGCGTACCGAAGACGTCAGAGTCGCGGATCTTGGGAATTCGTCAAAAACAATGATGATGATGAGAAAAACAGCAGTTCACTTGCCACCTGGCGCAGGTACGCACACTGCGTCTGGAAGACAAACAACTTGCCACTCACAATCAATCAGAGTGGTAATTTCGGGTCTTTTGAGACGGTCTTTGATAAATCGAAGTATCTAGTTGATTTTTATGCCATTTTCAATTTTTGTTCGGATATTCTATTTGCGACATCAGTACCAATTTACAACAATTTAAACACCTAGGTATAGGCGTAAATAGATATTTAGCTTGTGTAAATAAATAAAGATTTTGCTTATTCCCAAATTCAAAGGTCCTAATGTTGCAAGGTCTCAGCTTACTAAAGAAAGAGTAATATATTTTGAAAAGCATAGAATCCAATCTATAAAAATAAGAATAGCAAAAAACAATTTTTTTTATGAACCGCTTTTAATAGCGTGGGTAGAATCCACCTACAAACACGACCGCATTG
The DNA here is from genome assembly GCA_963920795.1 of Eutolmus rufibarbis. Taxonomy (NCBI): domain Eukaryota; kingdom Metazoa; phylum Arthropoda; class Insecta; order Diptera; family Asilidae; genus Eutolmus; species Eutolmus rufibarbis. The sequence goes on from OY987206.1 coordinate 45,352,497, forward strand.
TATTGTCATCGAAGTTAAACATATGTTCAAAGTTTCAAAACTTTTGGTAAGATAGAAATATACCTAACAATTTTACTTTGCAAGATTTGGCCGATACAACTCCATTTGATACATACTTTATGTTTACATAGTATACTATAATAGTTTGTTTTCAAATTAAAAACTCGGGTATTATTCGAGGTTCACCGCTTTAGGTCAAGACTTCATTAGCTTAAGACTAAATTAGCTGATTTTTGTCTACCAATATTACACCAATTGATCCTTGAAATTATAAATTTCTACTATAAAGGGTTTGTCTGGAACATTAAAACCGCCAACACCTAATCAACATCATCAAACAAAAGCGCTACATATTTCATTACTCTCCACTTTACATAAATACCCAAATGAAATTTAAATTCGCGAACCCTTTAAATCATCTGATAAAAGGTATAATTCATAACCTTTTCCTTTTTATAGGAAGAAAAACCACTCAATTTTTTTATTTTTATTTTTTCCTAAAGTGAAATTATTTCAAAGATTCAATGAAAAGCAGACAGACAGACTTTTAGTGGGAACCAACAAAGATCCTCGCCATACATAAAAGGTTTGCCCAGAATTGACCTTGATTTATATTTCCGGCTCGTTTCCAATATTTTAAAATCTACCGAAAACCTTTTCGGAATATAAACAGACCATTCACTATTCAAACAGATTTTCTATGCTATACCCCCAAAATGGGGCAATGGAGCAATGGGCCACAGCAAATGGCCGATGTCTGGGCAGAAAATGGGGGGGGGAATATCGCTGGAAAACGTTGTTAAAATTTCATTTTACCCAGTCAAAAGTTAATTAAGCAGATCCGGAAATAATATTTTAACTTTTTCGCGTGTTTATGGGTGCGCCAGGCAAAGGAAGGTGATATAATTAAAAAAGCATGTAATTTACATATTCTGATCCGAGCTCACGGGATGGGGGTGAGGCATGCTGATATGCAGTCCCTAGTGGAATAATTAAAATTGGAAAATGTTCAATACGAGTCTCGCATATGAGCAACATTATACCAAATTACTGTTTTGCTTAAAGACTATTTTTTATAATAAAGCAAAAGTAATTTTCGGAATACTTGGTATATATGCTCCACTAATTACCATTTAATATCGCCCCTTTTCGCTATAATTTGCAATATAATGATATTTTTTTGTAAAGAAAATATACCACAGATTGTGTTGAAAAGCCGTTAACAGCAGCCCAAATTTAACCAAACTAAAGGACAAAAGTTGGAAAAATCCCAATTTTATTTACACATATTTTTTTTATGAAGCATATGTTAATTTTTGAAACATGAGCTTGTGGCTTATTGTGCATACTTTTCTGATCCAATTTTTTATTGCGGGATGAAAAGTTCAACACTTTTGAATTAATTAATCTTGTTAACAAACTATTACTTCAAAAATAAGGGGCTTATCAATTCGATCAGTTCCTTGTTTTATAAACAACAGTTTTTTGGCTTATATTTAATAATTATTTATGTAAATCGTCCACAAGTAATTTGATAATAAGTAGCACCCAAAACTTTTAAGAATTACATATTAAATGCTAAATTTTGAGTAAGCCTCTTTACTCACCGGGAAAATTGCTGAGAACTCGAAAAGTAGGTATAATTTCGAGACAAATATTTTGCAATTGTACCAATTAATCGAAGGGATTTCCATTTTAAAGCGACATCCAATTACCATGGAACAGAGCCCTTTCATTTCGGTTTAATAATTTCATTTATGCGGCTTTTCCTTATGTCGAAAATGATTAAATTTCACACTCTGCATTGGCAAAAAGCGCTGGTAATTTCTGTTCAATGCAATTTATTGGCTAAAATAAATTTGCAAACTGATCCAATATTAATTTTTGTCTTTTCCCAACCATTAAAGGGTTGGATGAGCTCGGAAATGTTCTGGCCTGATTGTAATAAAATATATATTTTTTTAATAATTATCAACCGTACAACGCATCCCCTTGCCGGAAGCGGCCCGCCCGCAAGACGAGTGGATGTTAATAAATAAAAATGATTGTGTTTAAGCAGCACTTTTCTGCTTTTTATAATTTGTTTGCTTGTTATTTAACTATATGTATGTAGATCTGGACTGTAAATAGTAAAAAATGGCGAATCGATAATCCAGACAGGATTAATTGCTTTATGATCCGGGGAATCACGAGAATGGAACCGGAAATGATGTTAGAGACATTAAATATCTGTTTCGAGTATGACAAGAATTTTATGAGCTTTTAGAGAAATTTATGGCCGCGTACGATTACGACTCAGCTCGAGGACGTGATGCACCGGAATCATAAAAGCTAAAAGATAAGTGTCAGGCGGAGAGAAAACGCCGTGAACTGAATTTCAACACCCCCGCAAAGCACTGGTTGGACTTGCAATCGTCCTTAGAGTTGGAAAAATGTCGCGTCCCGACGATTGCATTATGCCTGATTAGATTCATGCTCCAAGAACCTTCTAATTGGATCAGAAAAAGGAAAAAATTCTGGGAAATATATCATTGTATATCTCTAGTACGATCAGAATCTAATAAAATTTCAACTGCAATGAATATGAATTTGCAGTTCATTAATCCACTCTCATAGCCGTTTTGAAAACATACAAAAAATAAGCTTTTGAATGGATAGAGATTTTGAAACTGATTCGAAAAATTTGAAATTTCTGTATTTTTTCTTTTACAAGAATTAAAACTATTATTATCCTTCTGTGTCAGGGTAATAATTTTGTATACTAATTTTTTTATCAACAAAATTTTATTAAATTTTCTATAATTAAACTATTCTCAACCAAATTTATAATCCTACTAAATGTGTATTATATTTTTTTAAGGGAACCTTAAAGCTGAAACATAAGGTCTGTATGCTGTCTCTGGGTAAAAAACTGCTGAGTAAATATCTAGTAAAAACTAACATACGGTCGTCGTAGGGATAAAAGTCAGAAAGTTAACATACGACTTCAAGTAAAAATTGGGTAAATTATTAAAGTCTTGTTTGTGTATGTAGAATTTCAAACCAGGTCAAAATGAAAATTCGGTTCACTTTGTTCGGTCATTTTACACAAATTTTACTCAGCAAAATTTGTCGAGTAAAATCTGGTAAAATTTTTGTGAAAGGAGAAGTGCTCTGAAACGAAACAATTTTCGCCTCCGTGGCGATAAATTTTTATCTACGGATAAAAATGTTTAGAAAATATATAGACATATAAATTGCATGATTTTGATAGATTTCATGCACGTACAAAAAGTGTTTGATTGAAATTTTATTTTAATTCAAAAAATATAGGTGAAAATCAATTAATTATTTTTCCTTATTTTAACATCAGATTCTAAGAGAAAAAATACTTGAAAATAGCCGAATATGTCACTTTCACATTAATTTCAATCCTAATTTTTTTGGGTTTAATGCCTCAAAGTTATTTGTGCAAATTAGTGCAATCTGAACGTTAATAGGTTAAAAGTCTCTGATATTATGGTTATATATATTTCTTTAATTTTGACCTAAAACTATCACCCTAAAAATCTGAAAACATTAATGTTAGACAAAAGCTATTAAAACGTTTAGTTTTCTGCAGCCTTTATCTACTTAAAATCATTTGTAATTTCCTGTGAAATTCATTTAAGCCGACTTACAAAACCAATTCCAGAACTTCCTTGAACCTTTCAACTTCCATTTAATGGTTCAAGAAACCGCACACTGGAATTATGTAAAACCTCAGTGTTTTGTCAAATGCATCTTCGCTTCTTTGCAAATTGCATTCTTCCGTTTTACTCGAGATGCTTATAACTTCAAAATAAATAATAGCAGAGAAAGCGACAATAAATAAAAAAAGGACGTAAACAAAACGATTCGATTAACTCCTTGTTGAAAAGGATGTTGGTGCAGCGAGGAGGAATCGGGTGGAATCGGCGCGGTGGTGGTTGTTTTCTTTGATAAATTCGCTGCTCTCCTGGTTTAATTGCATATGCAGCAGAGGATGCAGTTTTTTGTATCCTCCTTTTTTATATTTTGCATTTTGCTGTGGGATCGCAGAGTGAAGGCCCGGGGCTGCAAACCGAGTTAAGTCAATAAGGAGGACCTCCTCTGGTGCAAGGAGCTGCCTTGTTTACAAAGGCGAAAAACGCCGTAAAGTTGTTATCCTTGAGATGACTTATTTAGACGTGCATAGGCAAGCGGAGCTTTAATTTTTCTTCGCAAACAGTTTTATTCTTTTGATAAAAGCGAAGATTTCCTCGGCGATGGGATAAAGTTGAAAAAACTGGAAAGGACGCTTAAACAAAAGGGGTGCGTTCCGTTGGTCTGTGTATGCAGTTGGATACAAAAATTAGTTTTTTCTTCCCATTTTTTTTTTAAAATTCCATCGCGATAACTCTCATTCAACTTGATGCATCTGATAACATTTTTCATAGTTGATGGAGATGGAACGCGAATTCACCGTGCCTATGCGTATACTCTATCCAGGGTTTAATCGGGCTCCTGTTTGCGTTTTATTTAGGCATGCAAATGAGATACGAGCACGCAAGTCTCAATTTCATTAGTTTGTACGTAGTTTCGGTAACTATCCGAAAAATCAACTAATTTCCCGGCAAGCTTGATCTCGAATCTCAGCTCATTTGTATTCCGGAAAATTTATGGCCAAGAGTCCCTCATCCCCAGAGTCGTTCGCCCGCCTCCTGGGGCAGATACGTGCGCATCCACTTGTCCCAGATTCGTAAACATGTTATCGTATAAATTAGCAAATAGTCCCGAATTAAGTTACCCTTCGCCAGGGGGCGAGGGCCTGGAGGCCTTTAAGGTGGTACGGGGAAATCGGTTTAAATTTAGACGTGATAGAGCACGGCTCTGGATGAATGCCGACGTTCCTCATCGATGTCGACATCTACGTATATCTGGGAAATTTATTTCGAGTGGTATTATGGGTACTCAAAGAGACCGGGAGAAGAGGTGAGGCTAATTAATGGAGCCATTCATCAGAGCTTCCGAGAAAAATTAATATGCTTCTCTATGGCTCCATTTGATATTCTCCTATTTGACTACGATTTTTTTATGATTTAGGAAATACATATACAGAAAATCTAGACTTAAAATATATCACTGGTGCCTTCATTTCCGAGCTAATGGGCTTTTGTACTTCACTTCTAATTAGCTCAACGAAGTTTTTTAATAGCTAAACTCCCCCTTTTTTGTGCCTGAACTCCAACTGCTAAGCCCATAAGGTCCTTAGAGCGCGATAAGAGGCACCTATTTAGCAGAGCGTAATCCTGAATAAACTCAAAAATCTCTGGCTGCCATAAATTCGAATTATCTTGAAACTTTCTTCTTTAGCATTTCTAATTAACTTTCTATAGTGGTGGACCAATTAACCAAAACACCACTAAAGAGGTTACATCTAGACATTCTACAGTAAAATTGTGATTTTCAGAAATTTTTGTATGTAGGTGTAGTTTTGTATATTATGTATTCGGATCGCCAGGCAAATAGTCGATAGGGATCAGTTTGCTTTTAATTTCTGCAGTAGGCGGTGCTAATAGTCATAATAAATTTGAAAACATCTGTTTTCCGTGAAGCTTATGTAGGAACTACTTGAGGAATTTAATTTGGTTTCGATTTTCTACTACATTATACCTTAAAGAATATCAATATATGTTTAAGGTTAAACTCTAAAATTCTTCAGAAATATTGATGTTGGTAACACATGCACGCAACAATTTACTTTTTTCAGCTTTGTGTTTTGGATCATTAACTTGTTGAAAAATGAAATTTGGTTGTAACCTGATTCTTTCCATAGATTTTCTTGATAATTTTCGCTTTTTGCAATTTTGGTTCTGATTGATTGATGATTTTTGCTTATATTTGATTATTGATCTTAAAAAATGATTGTGTGGCTTTTTCAGTTTTTTCGTAGTCGATATTTGAAAATAGATGTATTGCCCTAATGAAGCTTTGTATTATTTTGCCTCTAATTAGCTTAAATAAGTTAAATTCTTTAAAAGTTAAACTTTTGAACCCCACCTACCAAAAATCCATCTAAGGCGATAAGAGGCGTCTGTTTAGCGGCGCACAATATCATGAATAAATTCGAAAATCTGCGGCTGCCATAAATTCGAATTATCTCAAAAATTTCTTTCTTAGCAACTCTAATTAACTCTTTAACTTTTCTGGAAGTTGCTCAAGGTTCTGACGGCGCCGGTAGAGAAGCTCCTTAGGGCTCCATTAAATCCTGGCTTTCTTTCAGGCCCAGGCGAACGACGAACAGCCCACATTCTCCCGCTGATTAAAATTCCATTTCGAGATTAGGACGCTTTATTAAAAAGAGAATTCTCATTAAAGTTCATTAGCCAGGTAGGGCTGTAAGGTGGGAAACGAGCAAGCCAGCAACGCACAAATCAGTGGACGGGGGCAGGGACGAAGCCTGGGATTTTGCCTTCTTCTGCACCGAAGAAGGACCCCCGAGGAGGGGCTTGCATGTGTGCATGAAGGGCGATCATGTCACAAGTCGCCTCCCATGGGATGCCCCCCAGGATGCTCTTCCGTTGTCGGGCCCAGTGTCAGTTTTGAAGGTTAAGGGACCAAGGTGCCAGTAGCATAAGAAAGGACTTGGCCTAAATTTATGCTAAGAGTGATTTAGGGCTTCTTTTAATGCTCAACTACCACACACAGAGCGCTCGTCGAGGGCGCCTGGATGAATGGGCGGCGTTTGAAGGGCGTGGGTGGTGCACTTAACATAATTTCGCAGTTGTGCCCAGTCGGTGTAATTATTAATACAACATAGGGACATAGTCGGTGCGCCCGAGTGCACTTCGTTTGCCTTGAATGCGCCGTGTGTATGAATGGTCAAGTGCACCGCGATAATGGCTCGAAAGCGCAACCAGGATAAAAGTTGCCAAGCAGCCGTACCCCGCGAGCGCCCCCGCAGAGCCCCAGCATAAAGGGTTCCGAGTACAGCTATTAACCTACATTTAAGCGTATACTTTTAACCGGGCTGCCGGAAGGCGAAAAAAAGGACATTTGCCGCTCATATCAGCAATTTTTGCCCACTCATCCGAGAGGCTCCTCTATCTTCGGAGGAAAAGCACATGGATTGCACTTTTACGGCACACTAATGCCACTTGGGGCCCAGCGCCGTGGGGCCGGGGGTCCGATGCGGGTAATGAGGTGTTCCTGAGGACGCTTTTACGAGCATCTTCAAATTGCTAAAAAACATTAATTGCCTCTGTCTTCTAGCACATTGCGAAATGAAGTGTTATTGAAATAGCTTCTGAAAAAAAAAAAAATCCTCCCTCATGGCCGTCGTTGCAGACTAGGAAAATGACCCCCAGTGCCATTCTTCGTCTTGGCAAGACTTTAGAAAATATAAAGAAAAAATAAATAAATGAAAGAGAAAAACTGAAAAGACGGAAAGAATTTTCATGTAACACATCCTGTCGAGGGCTCCCTCAGAGCACTTTCAACATTGGGGGGCCCTAGAGAGCCTAAAAATATAATCCGGCACCCCCTGTGCATACCCTCCGAAGGGTGCTGGTTGCCGTCGCCGGTCCAGACGATGAAAGACGTTGCCTTTTCCTTTTTATCTTAAGTGCTCCCCCGCATCCAAGGAACAAGACCTACAAGGGACGCAAGGGGGGAGTACAACTTTTCCAACTCATTTTCATAATTGCGTTTCGGTTCTGTTTCGTCCATGATGACGTTTGACAGCAAAAGAGGGAAGAAATATTTTTTTTTTTTTTAAGGGAATAGTCCCTTTTGTATGAGATCGGGACCTTCCTTAGTTTGATCCAGATTTCGAAAGACTCGCCAATTTTCACTGACAACATGCCGCAAATTTTTGCCGAATCAGTCCAGAAGGCGAAAAAGGAACCTTACTCCTCGTTTGTGTGTGTGAGGTATACAGGACTACAGGAGAGGGTTTTTCCATTTCAATTTCCGCGCACACAGAGGGGGCGGGATTGAAAAGTTTTCTAATTGAAGTCCCCCTTATACCCTAAATGCATTCCCTGAGACAAGTTCGCGATATTGATTTTCTCCAAAATCGATTTGCTAAGGGAATTCATTTACGTCTCTATGTAGCGCAGCGGAGTACGAAATTCAATTCGATTGCAGCTGGTTTGAATTTTAAGAGCTGTGTGTATGAAAAATTGATGACAAGGGATTTCCCGCTGCAATAAATGTTTTCTATTTGTTTATCTAGATGAAAATTGCACAAAATGCACTCATACACCAGTCCCATTTGCAAATAAGTCCAAAATTAGAAATCATACCGCTCGTACCGCCCTCAGAGAAGTAACTCTTTTCTCCAAGGAACGAGTATGAAACACATTCGCGGTCATTCCCGCGTTATAACCACATCATAAAATTAAAGGGTGAATTCTGAAATATCTCGCGGGAAAACATCATAGAGTAAAATAAATAAGAGAAATCATCGAATTGAATGTGATTCGGTGATGAAACGCGAGAAAGGGGCAACATACGCTGGGAAAGACGTTGCACGGGGGAGGAAAGCCCTTGATAAGGGTACTTTGCATGATAATGCCATTTTGCTCAGATTTCGAGGACTATGAATGTCGGTGCTTAGTGCGAACAGCACGAGATTAATGGGGTAGTTGAGCAAACCTTACAACGATTCGCGTTGATGTGATCGCGCATTTATTGTGCCCCTTCCCTCTGCTGTATGCCACTACAAAATTTGGTTTCCACTTTAAAATTTTTTATGTGGAGCTTAGTTAAGTTGGACTAAATTCGTAATCATTTTAATAAAGCATTTTATTTTTAAATCTTAGAAAAGATTTAAAAGTGCAACTAACTAACGCACAAGATATAAATGCGTTTTTGCCTCAACATTTTAAATTTTTTTAATATACAACTACCGCATTAAACGCATTTAATTTTAATAATATTATATATTTATATCCTTTGTAAAGTGTCAGTATAATTTTATAGCATATAATTTAAAAGAACTGAATATTAATCGTTATGTTTTAAGATTATATACATAAGTTCTTGATTTAAAAAACAAAATTTTGAAAACAAGCTCTTATCGTATTCTCTATTAAGGTTTCTTATAAAGAACTAAGTTATGGTAAGATACAAAAATAAGGTTTTAAAAATATCGTTTCAATTTAATGTTTTTTAAGCAAAGTGTCAGTGATACTCTTTTGAAATCAAATATTATATCACTGAACTAAAAATCAATTTAAATTGAACTATTTATATCCTTTCAATTTAAAAATATACGAATATTGATTGAATAACATCAGGAGAGAGATATTAAATTAAGGAATTGTTTGAGTTGGTTTTCAGTATTTTTATGTTTTCATTTTTTACCAGCTACAAAGTAGACCTGTTTAAAAAATATTGTAATTATGATTAGTTGTTGCTCACAATTTCGTCTAAAGTTACAATAATAATGGATAGATTACAATTTTCGAATAAAGGAAAATAATGAGATGGCTTCATAGTAAATTATAATTATTATGGTTCCTAATATTTGAAACTTAAGACACTCGTTGGACCAATTATGTATAGTTCAAACATATACTATTACTTCCTAGATTGTTCTTTTGTGGTCTTTGAGTTTGTAATTTTATTAACGATGTTCGGATAAGACACAAGAACTTTACTCTTAAAGGTCGAGACATGTCGAACAAGGTCAAACCCCATAGGGATGCACTATGGCGTTAAGCAAAGACCGCTTATTGTCAAACTTCCCTTAATTGATACATCTATCCCATGGGATGCTGCAAATCAAAAGGATGAAATCAATTTCTCTTGACTGCTTCCTGGAAGAGGACAAAGTTAAATTTGAGCATGAGGTACCGTCCTGGCTCAGATCAATTCCTCCGAAGTCTTAGACTTGGATAATTAATTTTCCCATGCAGTTGACATTTCCAAGACATATCCCCCCGGCATCCGTAGAGGAGACTTCTGAGCCCCGCGGGAGCAATTTTAAAAAGACCTAAAGTTGGCAACGAGTTAATTAAAGCATGCCTCTCGGCCATCATTCCGCTGAATAGTGGAATAGTCACGTCTTCAAAACTAATATCTTCCCGCTCTGGGGGAGTTAATTGCGGCTTGAAGGGATTTATGGGTTTTCGCGATAAATGCGCTGAAAAAACACCCCCGGGAAAAGGAATAAGACGTCACCGCCGCCGCTCGTTCATTCGTTACCGGTGCGCACTCAGACGAACTTCTAAATGATAAGGAGTTTCTTCAAATTGAGATAAATCGCAGAGTCGAGCGCAGTCATTGCGAATAATACAAAAACCTAAAGTTTGGTCCTGTTACCATGAAAAAGGAGAGTAAAGTAAAAAAGAAAATATTCGCGTGTAGGTCGCATTTTAATGTCAAAACCGAGGAATAAGGCTTTTGTCTCAAACAAAAAAAAAATTCGAAATTAATCGTTGCGGCTTCTTTTGTCGCTGGTAACTTAGAGGAAAAATATGAAAAAAAAAGAAAATATTAAAATCTTAGAGCTAAAAAAGGCTGTAAAAGATCCTTCGGTCAAGTCCAGAAGAAGGGGTTATTTTATTTTTTCTCATCGCAATTAGTCTGCTTACCCTGTAAAGGGTTCAATGTTCCGGATTTAGTCGTAGCGACAAATCCTTTGCTCGAGTTAGGGCTAAGTACAACTTTTAAACGAATCTCTGACCCTTTTCGTCCTTAAAAATGCCCTAGAATCGTTTGAAGCCCGACTCGGCATGTTAGGAGGGTCCCGCAGGATCATGCCGAGTTCGGTTGAATTCGGCTGTGTTTTCACTTACCCGACGGGAGCGGGGGCCCAGAAAGTCGTATATTGAGGACCGGGAATATCATCCATTGGCAGTTGCACAATGGATCCCGCTGTCAGTGGCATTTCCGGTTTAATATGTCAAGCCGGGCACTAACACCTTTCGAGGCTACACAGCAGGCGTCATCGGGCCCTGTATCGCTTAAAGTTCAATTTCCTCATATCCTGGATATGCAGGGTATACCCTGTTCCCTGTTATGTGCCGGGACTCGTCCGGGCAAAAACGTATCCTGCACAGAGGCAAGTTCCGGACCATGAAAAATGGTTTTGACTACGGCTCAGCATACAATGTGATGGAACACGAAGGTGACATACAGAAATGTCCCTAGGAGGAGTCCCGCACCCATGCCTCCAATGTTTCGGGCTCGGGGACAGGATAATAGGGAACTGGGCCCCCCAAAAAATCGATCGGGAGTAGAATGCCAGATTTGCGCTTAATCTGCAGTTTTCACTAAAAGCCGAGGAACCCTCGACTTCTTGTTGCTCAGCTAGGCATAATGCAAAGCGGAGAGCGGTTAAAGTCCTTGATCTTTAAAATATGCAACTTTGAAGAGTTTTAGGGAAGAGGAGCCCCCAGCTCTTGTCGTTGTCTTACCCAACCCATAAACTGGGAGCCCTTCGACCCCGTCATGAAGGAGCCCTGTCGATGGGCACCAACGAGGGCCACTCAGAATTTTTGCATCGTTGTTTGCCACTTAGTAGCTGGATGTAGTATCACTTGTTGGAGGGAAAAGAATTAAGAGATTGTAAGGGATATTAAAAAAAGGGAGCACTTCGTTGTTTTTCGCTGCAGAAAGGAAGATGATTTTTTCAGTAAGATGCGATGAGAGGTGAGGGGTTAGGCTGCCTTTGCAGAGCTTTCATCCGCCCCGGGAATAGCGGAAACCAGAGCAAGATAAGTGCCCCTTGGGTAAAAGCAAATCCATTAAGCGGCCTTTTAGCGCGATTAAAAAATTAAATAAGCGCGGGCGAGCCCCGCTTTGTAGAAAAAGCTTCCAGGATCAGATTTATCTCTCAAGCCCAGCGAACTCAACGAAAAATATGAAGGCAGTTTTAGTTCCTTTTTAAATATTTTTGACCATTTTCTTTACTTTTGTTTTTTGTATTTAATTTTTTATTTTGTTATTTTTTAAATCTCTTCCACTGGTCCTGTGGAAACATTTTTTACAAATCAATGGTTCACCTATTTTTGCGGTGGATAAAACATTCCCGGAAGACATTCACCCTCCCTAGGGACGGCCGAGTAGGACTATGAATTTTTTTCTGTACCAAAACCGGCAAGCTGTAGCCAAGAATAAGAGATCCGATTTCTGGGAATAATCTGTAAATATCAGGAACGAAGGAATGACCGTCATTACTGGATCCCCTACCCTTCTCCCCCGCATTTCTTGAATCAACATCCCTCTCCAATATTCGTCACTGGTCTGAAGGTTTTCATTTCGAAATAGCAAAAGCTTTCGCTACATTTACCCGGGAGAGATTTATTTCTCGAAAGGCTGATAAAGTGCCACCTAACTTTCATCGGGGGATGGTTCCGACGTCCGGGTAGGTCCCTATCCCTGGCCAGGGCTTGACTAAGAAACAGGCTCTCTGCAGAAAGGAAGACGGGTGGATTAATCCTGCGAATAGTTCGTTTCCTTATCATGTCGACGTCGACTGGGCGCCTGTTTTCTAGCTGGTTACCAAACCAAGATAAAACCGCAGAACACCCCCGCTTTTTCTCTGAACCCAACCCAATGAAGAAATTCCGATAGACAAAACCAATTTGGGGAAATTTTTCTAATCGCTCCAGTTACTTCAAGCGCTAAGGGGCAAATAATTGAAGGGTCTGGAATTAAATTTTAAAATAGGCGTAATTTTATCCATTTTGAATTATTTGCTCATATGTTTTGTTTTAATTTTTTAAGAGATTTTTTTTTTCAATACAGACGGGCAAACCAAACCAAACCAAAAATGTAGATACAAATGAATAGCATACTCCTGTGAATCAAAATCCTGATTGGAAAGTTCAAATATCTAAAAGTCAACATCTTTATCAACTAGGTTTTACGCAAACATAATTAATTTATAAAAACAATCAAGTATTGAGAAATATGTTGCGCTATTTTTTATTATATTACGATATACTCTTTTAAGTAATTTTTTCAACCAAATATGTGCTTAGATTTTTATTTTGAACATTGGCGTATTACAGCATAAAACCAGAATTTTAAAGTGAAATATAAATTCATGGACCTATAGTACCTGTATACTGTTGAAATATTGAAGCAAAAATTCTGAAAGTTTCAAAGAGACGATATATTTTATAATTAAAAATGTACAAAAATTACCCATTTTTCAGCCTAGTTAAATAGATTTTCTCTTCACGATCATTTTTCAGTTTATTTTTAAAAAATCTCCTCAGCGCCTCACAAATTTCCGATTTCGCTCTTCCGCTGGAGTAAACATCCTCCCCAATTGGAAGACCAGAAAAATTGGATTATCTCCGCGCATATGCTTTTTTTATCCAAAGGGGCCGCGACCCGGAGTCCGGGCAGGACCACCTCTGTCACTCCATCCAGAGATTGATGCGTCCTGTTTGGACTGGGACGCATCCCGGGGGATAAAACCCATCCCCGTTGCGGGTGGAATCCGACAGAATGTTGCGTTCAACATCAAAGCCCTCGGAGGGCCTTCAATTTAATAAATAATCATGGAAGCTCCTCTGGTGAAATATTGCAAAACTGGTCCAGTCGGTGCCGCCGCCGCCGTAGCCCACACTTGGCAAGAAAAAGGACTCTCCCGGGGCGGATGACGTGTCCTCCGGATTCGCGCGAAGAAAATTCAATTTTAACGTCTGGTGCACTTTATATCATAAAAAGGGAAATTGATTTGTGATGGCCAACCCTCCGGGATTTCTGCGCCAGGGATACAAATCATGCACATTCGAGATTCGGGGCGGTCAGCTAAGCAAATTGTCGAAAATGCGCTTCGTACGCTAACCAATTTTCGATCTCCGACTAGTTTTTCACTCCAGTCGAGGAAATGTCGGTGGGGAGAGAAAATTGCATAGAAATCACGGCTACAAATCAATAAGGCTCTTCGGAATTTTTCCCTTTTTTCGTTTTGCTTTTCGGGATCGCCATAGAGCAATGCCACTGGCATCCATAGGTAGATCCCGGAACCAGGAAAATAATGTTCATACAGGTGAGTGCCCTGAAAGAGTTTTAATTCTCAAAGAGAGGCGTAATTCCGCAATGTTGCATTCAGTCATTCACGGCGGAACGACTTCTTTTTAGTGGTTTAAATAAAAAAAAACTGTCCCTTGAAAATGAATCTCTCTCTGTTAAGTTCAGTTCTTAAAAACTTTTCCTAAACCAAATCTTTTCTTTAGTCGTTGCCTCAAAAGCTTTGGCCTTTTTCACAACCTTTTTGAAGAAAACATACATTAAATATCAAGAGTTGGGCATAACAAGATTGTGGCTTAGACCTTTGTAAATAAAAGTCGTTATTTTTAGTGTATTTCAATTCATACTTTGAAAGTTTTCGTCCGAATACTAATTTTGAAGAAACTGATATCTTTGTGGAATAGCAAAACAAATTTTTCAAAAGTCCTCAGATTTTATATCGGTCTAGCTGTGATATATTTGTTTAATTATCTATTTGTCTATCTTGTCAGTCGTATCTTTCTGATATTTTATTTATTTATTCATTTGTTCGCATTTTCTTTCTTCTTTTCAATCTGTTCATCTTCCCAATTAGCATATCTATTGTATCTGTCTGTCTATCTGCTTGTCTAGCTAAGTTTTATATTTTATCTGTCGATCATTTCATATTTATTTATATATTCAGTCTACAGTCTAATATAACACAAAATACCTCCTGCAAACAATATTGCTGCAATTTCCTTCCCTTTCAATTTTAAAGAGTTGTATATAGATTCAAAAGTTTACATCTTTAAAGCAATTTGATATGCTTTATAATTTTTTGGAACATATTCTACACGCTACTGTCCAAATAGAATCAATTATTATTCTAAGATATTCCTCCCTGGAAAGCCACTAATATGAACCTGTGAAAACGCTGATTTATTAGTTTTCGCTAATTCTCATTAGCGTTTTCGAAAGTTTTCTTAAGTTTTCCGAAGTTGTTATTAGTATTAATTAGTACTTTCCTATGTGGGTTTAGTAGTTCAAGCAAATATTCCTCAAGAGATTAACTATTAATGAAGTAAATATGTCTTACATGTAGCGGTATTACAACCCCTCCAAATCCAACTGCAGCAATATTTTCATATATAATAATTGGCTCATATATTACTATATTTCTAATTTGTTAGAATCTTTTAATTTTATTCATTTCATTTTCCATAAAAAGGTATCCGTCTATCTAATAATTGGCCCTAAAAATTATTTGTGATCAAAACTGTCTATTTGCAAATTTTGATTTATTCTAGTTATTAAAACACATAAAACTAAAGTAAATTATTAAATTGACTCTTCTTTCTACCGGCTACTCCCTCATTTTGAAGATTTGGATCATTTTTGAAAAATAGTTTATCATGTAATTAGCCACTTTTGATCAGACACTCTTCAAACATTTTCTTCTTAAAATATTTTTAAAATCTTATTTGCAATTTTATATTTTATAATTCTTTATGAGATATGAAGTAATAGTTGCTTGTTTTTTTGGTTGGTTTGTCTAGATCTAGAAGTAATAAGAAGTAGTAAGCTACATAAATTTAATTTTTTTTTTCGAAAGTCTAAAATAACTCAACCGATTTTTTAAACTTTTAGTTGCTCAAATTTCCCCGGCCATTTCTATTTTTAAATTAGGCTTAAGTGTCCCTTGTATGAAATACGTTTTGAAATTTAAAAACTGTTTTACGAACTTTCCTCTAAAACCCTTAAACATCTCATTAGTGGCCAATTTTTAATCAGATCCTTACAACAACCTCCTTGAAAAATCTAATTTATTTAAATCTATTAGGATTACAACTCTTTTCTAAAGAGCCTTCAATGTTGAGCTTACTTTGAAAGTAATATTTGAAGTTTTGAAGGTCGAAGAGTTTATAACTAGTTCTGGCAAACGTAATAGGTCATATGAGCAAAAATAAGTCAAAGCCATTAACTATAACTTTTTGAATAGTGAAACATACCGAATATGGAGCAAGGCCGCCGAAATTTTAAACCCATAAATAAACTTTTCTTACCGCTAAATATACCTGACCCTGTTTTTACATACATCAAAAACCCTCTGGGTAGCAGTTTTATTAGAAAACTTTAATTAGACCACATTCCGTCGACTGGTGAACTCCTGTCACTAGGATGATATTAAATTTGCAATTTTAATTGCTATTTACCTTTTGCCTTTTGCACCTTTAACTTCTAGAAAATAAGTTTTATTATGTATAAAAGATAAAACTGTATATATGTACCTAAGTAGGAAATGGTATGGAGCTGGTGTTACATTGAAAATTATGCTTTATACGGTCGCTCTGGTGCAATTAAAAGTTTCTTTAATTAGATATAAATATTATGCTAATGCAGGATGGGGACAACAATTAGGATCCTTGGCTTAAGTGAAGGATTATGCTGAAAGTTACATTTTCAATTGGAGCAGTTCTTACACCGATTCGAGGAGTTGAATAGGTACAAAGTGGTGCCGCAGAGACCAGGGCTATTGATAGATAATTCCGTGATTAAACCTGTTAAAGCGATCATAATTAATGGGGAGGTGAAACACTTGCGAGCTTAGCAAACAAAAAAGGGAATTAATTAAGGTAATTGGAAATTTTGCTGCTAATGAGCATGCAACCGCTTTCAAAGGATCGCAATTTGTTGAACTGCAGAGGTTGTTGAAAAAAATATGGAATTATTATCATCATCCCTAAAGCCTGCTCAAATGCGCGCTAATTGTAATCCCAAGGCAAAGAGGCAGTATCCGATTTCTCGTCGCAAATGGAAATAATTCAATCTTTTCTAAAATAAGGTACTGAGTGCAAAAATTCTGTTTAAAACTGACTCGCAGAATATCCTTGGGATCACCTCAATTCCACGAAATTGCAAAAATGCTATTTTTGTGGCAGTTGCTGCTGACTGCGGCGAAAAATTTAAAATTGTCGCTAATTTGAGCATTAAAATAAATTTGAGTGAAATCTCTACAACAAAAAGTCACAATTCACGGCGAAATTGTGAATGGACGGTAGACGTAATTAGGCCAGAAAACAAAATTTCAGCCATATTTTCATGAAAATTGGATTAACACCCGAAAAGTTAAACTTTGAGCTCACACACCAGACGGAGGTAGTGCGGGAGATGGAGATGCATTTTCTGTACAGCGACAGTATTTTGAAGCTCAATAGTTAGTTTGCCCGAGCGAGGGAAAAATTTTCCGGACAAGCCACTACAAAATTCAATTAAATTTTGCGCAACCTGTTTAAAGAGAGGCAGAGGGTTAGCACAAATCTGGAGCGGCCTTCCGCATATGTACAAAGTTGCCAGCGTCCAGGTGCTTATCCCACTTTTAGGTATAGTTCAAGGGCGCTCCGCGCGAACACCGGGATTTATGCATTTATATTTGAAAACGCATATAGTAGAACCCACCCCCACAAAGTACGTTTCGACCAGTCGCTGATAAGTAAACCTCATCAGCCAAACCCACTGTAGTTTTAAGTCCTGTTCCACCACTAGATGGAGCCAGTTCTTATCAGAAGGGTTTCAACTCAATGACTCTCGTGTAGAGTTAATGGAATCTCACCACAGCCTGAAGGGCCACAGCTTCCATTAATTGGAAAATTAATTTTTCCCGACAGCGGCTTCGGGCTGTGGATGGATGTGGTAGAAGCTAGTTTATGGTGGACAACATGATCAACCATTTTCCTCTTTTCCAAAAATTGGCTTTTCTGATTGTCCAACCCCGGTAAAATTCACTAGGGGGTTTCTTGCTGGACGTATTTCAAACTTCATAAATTTTAATGTAAACGAATATTGTAGAGCCCTAGGCTACTATCTGTGAGTATATATGTACATACGTTGCAGAAATTCTTACAAATATTGTTCCGTCCAGATAGTTGGGGAGGAACTTTAGGTAATCTGCCAACTTCACTCGTAAAGTTTCTTGCAACTTATATAATATTGCTAGAGACTTGATATAAATTTACCCTCCTTACTACAGCACTTCGGTTCACTAGTGAAGTTTATCCGGAGTTTTGTGGCCTGCTAATTGTCGGTGGGTCCGACTAAAGAAGGGAAGCATGCACATCCCCCTCCATCTAGGCAAAGAATTTGTAAAAAAAATTTTTTGTAGACATTCATACCATGTAGAGTAGACTCTCAACAAATTCTTTTTTCCGGAGTAAGAAAGCGTTGGAGAAAGTTTCCTTTTAGTTTACTCTCGCCCCCGCATGTTTTAGCACCCTAAACTCACTCTACCACGTCGGTAAGACGCCTTTCCGCTCCTTTTCAATATATTTCGACTATTTTGCAGGGGTGTAGGAAGGCCCTTTTGCGGCCGTTTAACCTTCAGTGAATTATGGTGGCCATGTCGAACTGCTCAATATTTCTTCGAATAACGAAAAGGCGTCTTTGTGTGCACGTGTGTGTCTGTCTACTGAAAAAGGGGAACCCCCTGAGCAGCCCCAATAACCAAGTCAGAACCACTTTTCCGCTTCGCAACGAAAAAGTAGCTATAAAGGCACAAAGGGACGAAGCTCCAAACGAGCGGCGGGTGGTCCCTGAGATAGGGAAGGCTCCGGGGACGGGGCTCAGTAGCTATCGACTTGGGTGACAGGCATGATTTATTACAGCAGATACAGATCGCATCGAAATGCAAAAATTCGGATTCCGCAGCTCCACTCGCACTGCGTCCGCTTTTGCGCCTCATTACGAGGAGGACATATTCAAAACAACATGCCAAGCGGAACCGTTTATAGGTTAGGAAAACAGACACACGTCGGGTGTCGCCTGCCCCGTCATGCTGAGCCCCAAACCCGCGACCAGGAACCCACCCAGCCTCCAGCAGAGCAGCGTAACTACGTGGAGCCCTCAACTAGACATGATTTCCTGAATGCTTCTGTTTTTAGTGTCTATTCAAAAATAATAAAAATTTGTAAGCAAAAAAGACACCTCTAGCTATAAAAAGAGTGTGGAAAGCATAAATATCCAATCGAACTCAATATTGAATTTAAATTAGTTTTAATACTTAAGAATTAAAAGATCAATATCACGTTTTATTCTTGTTTTTGTTTAATACATACTGTAGTAGTTGATCCCAAAAAAATTTAATTTAGAGTTTACTTCAGTATACATATCTTTCGGGAAATCTATACCTAAAATTCATTAAATTTCCTATCAAATTACATTTGGTTGATGAGCTATTTTTAAAGAATATTAATTATAATATACCCATAAAGGGTTACTTTTTCGCTCAAAGAATGACTATCGAAGGCGAACTTTTTAACTTTATAATATAATACATAAATGAATTGTTCAGATACGCTACATAACTCTCTCAGAATTAGCAACATTTTTTACTGATTTTTGCTCAGATACCGCAGAGATACTCTCGACCGGCCCTCTTAATAGAAACCGTCCGCCATTCATCTTTCTGTGGAATATCGAATTTTTAAAAGGTAAACTGTTTTAAAAAGATTTATTTTTATACCTACAACATACAGCGGTCATAAAATCAGAGATAATTTTTGCATCTACATAAATATTTAAATGTTAACCAAAAAATAAAATCTATGTATATAAATCCCAAACGAGAGGAAAACGGAGATAATTTACTTTTTACCTTTCCAAGCTTATAGTAAATTATAAAATTTAGGTAGTAGCTCATATTAAGGACAAAACAATTGTATCCGTTTTTCTCAGGAACTAAAAGATTAAAATCTGTCATAGCAATTAATGAAACGTTCTTGTCCGTATATTTGCCAATTTTTTGAATCAAAAATTCCATATTTCGCAAACGAGAAATTTAATGAGACCCTCCGGTCCACAATGAACCAGTTTTCATATTAAACAGAAGCTGTGGAGTGATAATCCTAACTCTATCTCCGAACAAATCCCTGTGAACCTAGGCAATGGATTCACATAGAGTTTGAAAATCATTCCAAACTTATCCATTTGACTACAGATTTTAATGAATCGTTTTCCATTACATTGCTTTACATCACAACTACCTGTACTTAATGCCTTTATCATTTAGTCATTTAGACCTTATTAGTAAATTTCGGAATATCATTGTTTGTTCTTAATTCCAAAAAAATGAATAGTTGGATTTGTTATAGCCAGAATAAAACCCAGCTAACATTTTTAGGTTGGGTTTCTTGTAAAAGGAAATGAAAACTTATTTTAAAATGTACATGAAGCCCTTTCATATGATACCCCAATTTAAAATGTCGACCCCCTTTTGCAATGAAATTAAAAGTAATTTTTAAATTCTGTCGTTTGCAATAAAGGCGGGCTAGCATTATTTAAAACTATTCCGAATTTCAAGTCGTTACCATTTAGTTGCTGAAATAAGCAGCTGTGACAGACGGACGGACAGACAGAAAGACGGACGAAGTCGTACCTTAAGAGGGTTCCTTTTTATCATTTTGGAACTGAGCCCTAAAAAACGGATACATAAAAAGACGAATTTTTCAAGATATTCCCATAATTATATTTATTGAATTAGTACTTTTGGTTAGTAAAACGAGATAAAGAAAAAATTCAATGGTCGGAATTAAGCCACTTGTATGTTGTTAAAAAGTCGGAAGTTGATGAGCATAAACAGAAAAGTCCTTCAAGAAAAATTTACGGCGTTTGCGGTCAATTAATTTTGACCAAATCCCCCATTAATTTTGCATGATATCTTCTCGTTACCACCGCCTACCTTACCCAGTTTTCTCTTAAACGACTGTTTGTGTCCCAAAAAAAGAAATTAATGCGCAAAAACAAAAATAACAATTTCCACAAAAATAGCCTACAGAGTTCAAATGGAATTGTAGCAATTGCTCAGGGAAAAACTCAAAATTTTTTTATGGGGATTTGTGTCAGCTTCTAACTGCTGCCAATGGCTGCAATTACACGCGACACTCAATCATTAAAGAGTCATGAAAATCCCTCGGGCGTAAACTCCCCGGCTGCCTTAAGCCGTCCGTCAGTGTCCGGCCCGGGGAATTAGAACACTCCGTCTAAATAATGCAGCAAACGCTCAAGTTCGTGCCTCTGAATTTCCCATAAATTTCCGCATTATTATTCTTTTATTTGATTCACAGGACATTAAGTGAACAATGAAGGCGACGGGGTGTGAGCACGGAGGGGAAAGAGGCCCGGAAAAGTCGCAATGCCCGTTTTGCGTTGACATAATTTTTTTTCTAAATTTTTTCTTCCGGGAAAGAAAATTTCGCTTTCTTAGCAGAATGTGGCAGAAAGCCTACGACGTCGCTCGATGGATGTCTGTGGCCCCTCTGTTTGCCGGAAGCTCTGCCCGCGGGGGCGAGAACTTCATAAAGGCAAATCGCCGAAAAATCATTATTCAATTTCGAGTTCTATCGGCTTTAACTTATAAAACAGCATTGAAAGAATTTATAATCTTGAGACATTCTGCGTCTTGGTCTACCGAGGGTGGAGCGTGGAGTGCAGAGCCCCAAAGTCAGAGGAGGGCTTGAAAAGATTATGATAACTTTCTCTTCTAAGAACCACGAAGAACGGGGAGAAAAATAAACCTCACACCCTACAAACCTTTTACCAATCCAATGTTGAAAATTGTGTTGCCTAAAAAACTGCATTTGTTTTACTATAAAACTATATATCATATTATATATAAGATAGAAAATAGGTTTTAAAAATACTTTATTTAAAATCAAAATTTCATTTGCCCTTTATGGAATTGAATGTAATACCATTTTCCTATATAATATTAAGATAAATTATATAAAAAAGAACTTTGTCATTTCTCGGATTTTGTAGCTGATTATAGGATTTTAGAACCTCCTAATTAAGAATCTGTACTCCGTTTCCTTCCATCACATCAGGATTTTTCACAATAAAAATGTGTGAAATTACTCTAAAATTGGGGGATTCAAGTGAAAAAATTCATAATAAAAAATAAATAAACAAGTGCGTAGTTTACACTTTTTTTATTCACAAAAGTCCTTACATGCGAATAAGTATTTTAAAATATTACAGAGGCTTGTGGAACCCTTCCTTTTTTTCGCGGAACCACCTTAGAAGTATTTTTGATACGTTCGATTTCAAAAATTAAACTGATTTTTATTTTAGCGACAGTTTTCTTATAAATGGTAAGAATTACTTACTTAATGAGTAAACTAACCACTGTTGAATAAACGGAAATGTTATTTCGAAGATACCCTCATTAACTTATTGATATTTTAATGAAATAACATTTTGTTGGTTTTTATCAATTGAGCTGTAATTGCTTAATGATCTTAATGAGATATTAATCTTAATTGATCTTATTAATTTCAACTGATCCATTGCAACATAATAAAGTCGCTTTTAGATCATAGTTGTCAGTTTAACTAGACATATGGTACATCGCCCTTAAACTCACTTCCTCTACAAAAATAGGAAACACATAAAAATCTCAATTGCCGAAAATCCTGACGTGATGGGATTTTTTTACTAGTTTTTCCCATGACCACCAAAATCTATAAGACTCGCTACTCGAACTTTAAAAGGGAAATTCGTTGTAGACCTCTGTTATTAACCTTCATCTTCTTGTTACACTTCCAAGAGACAAAAGAACCTATAAATTAAACCCAACATTTTGTTTCTATTATAATATATGTATGTATTTAGCAGATATTTTTGGTAACCACAAATTATGAAATAAAAGATTTTTCTTGCAATTATTTAAAGAGAATAAATATGTAACTCCAGTGGCGTAGGCTCTGAGTGGGTCCAATAATAAACAAAATATATTCGAAAGTAATACAAATTACAATCAATATATGTATATTAAAAATCCTGACTCTATAAAAATACTCTGGTGGTTTAATAGTCACTTTTCTTGCCTTTTTTTCGGCGAATTACTTACATATTTAATAATATTATCCATAGCTGAAGAAGATTATAGTTTCTCAAGTTCTTCTTTATCTATGAATAGTATTAATAAGTCTGATAGCCGTTCTTGGCCCATAGAAGTCCTAAGATAATTTTTAATAACTGCTACTGTGATAACTTCTGGGAAACTGGAGAGGCAAATTAATATCTGGTAAATTATTGGACTTAAAGCGCTGGATCAAAATTTATTCTGTTCGTCTAACAATTCTGCAATTTCTCTGAAACAAAATAATGCAAAATAAAAATTGCAACAATTGAAAGTTCAATCTAGGTACTTATCAATATGTATTAAATGTATATGAGCAATTATTTATTTCAGTATTGATAAAGCAAACATTGAATTTGTATATCAAGTATCAAATTAATTTGATTTTAGACCCCTGTGTAGATCGCATCTGTTTCTTACAAGAGAAATGTATTTAAACTGATCTTCAGGATTTTAAAATACTGCTTTTGTTAGTAAAATTACATTTAACCAAAGAAAGCAGTGAATAGATACATTATGATGTGTATTTTAAGATTTCTAGAAGTATTTTTATTTTTTACAATTTTGAAAGTACGTTTGGTTCGATTTTTAAGAAAAATTATGTAATATAGCAAAATCTGATGACGACAAACTCAATTGTTTTAAAACAGATAATTTTACGTTAAAATATTAATTTTCACTTTGGACAATCATTTATGCAGAACAAATTTTGAAATTCCAATGTAAATTTTAAGTAATTTTCAATTTAATAGAGTGTGTGAATTCAGAATGAATCGAACCTACACGGCATGCATATTTGTATTTGTCCAGTTGAGATGTTGTCTACAATTTCCCAGTGGTTGCGCGGGAGAGGGACTGCGCGACAATAAAATAAGGAAGCTCCGTCAATTTGCTGGGGCTGCTTTGGTCGTGTTTTAGGGAAGATAAAGCATATCTGCATTATGGTGGAGCCCCGGAGGAGGAGCCCCCTTCCTGCGGGTCATGGCTATGCCGTCGCGTCCGAACGCAGAGGAGGCAAAACAGCAAGAGCTAGATGAATAAAACATGACCTGAGAGGGGGAAATCCAGACCGAAATGAAGGCTAGCTCCTGCTGCAGCGCGAGGATCCCGTGGATACGCATCCCAGATACAATTGTTTTTGGGATTTCGTATAAATGCCCAACTTGACGGGAAGTGCGGATGGGATGCTGGAGAGTGGCACTATGGACCATTCGAGTGCCACCGACCCCCGGTACCGATCTGCGCTGCTCTGCTCCCCAGTGTCGAATAAATTAAATTCAATGTTTTCTGCGAGGAGTTTCGGCAGCGAGCGATAAGCCAATCTTTTATTTATCAACAGCGCGCTGAGCAACTTCAAGTGACTATTCATCTTTGTGAAGGTCCTCCAGACCGACTGGCGGAAATTCAGCACAATTAAATCATTTCATCGGTGCCTCGTGCAGCCAGATCTTGCTTCACTTGAACAATTGTGTGAACATGATTTGTTTTTACACCTAATTTTCTATTTTACATCTCTATGCAATTTTAAATTACTTCCAAATGAACTTTTAAGGATAACGGCCGTCAATATTAGGAATTGATTCGATTTTCTCAATTCAATTCTTTTTATATTTTCTTTCCCAGAATTCGAGTATTGAAGTCAAGCGTCTTAGTAAACATTTATGCTGCTTCGTAAAGTCTGTACTATGTTTTCATTTATGGCCCTTTGTGAGTTTATGTCTTCATAAAATATTGTGGTATTCAACAGTATAATATTATTGTCTGAAACGATAACTATAACTTTGTTGCCTTTATATTTGTCGCTAGAATTAGGTATCTACATTAAAATATTCGCTATATAAATTTTGGAGTTCGTTCTTTATTCCAGATAAGTTTGTAACAAACGAAGTCTTACATGGTAATGTCTCAAAAATGAGAGCTGTATTTAAATATTAACAGCACAAACTCATTTTTTCACGGAAAACTTAACTAAAAAGTAAAAAATAATTAGATATCTTTTTATTTTAAAAAAATGCGCTTAGGTAGGTATATGTACAGTAGAAAGAAAACATATAATTATTAAAAATTATTTAAAATATTAATAGGTACTTAAAACAACTGTTGATAAATTTCATAAGTTCGTATATTTTAAATAGTAAAAATGTATAAAATATACTAGCATTCCAAATTTGCTGCATTTCCTCTACTTTTTAAAGGCAAATAGAAGAATACTAAGTTCCTAGCTTCAATGCCAAAGAAATACAAATGGTGTAGGTAATAATTAGTAGTTATATCTATTTCAATGCAAATTTTTTATATCTGACACTATCCAAATATGCGCGTAACATTACTAAAATCTTAATCCCAGTTAGAAGAGACTTTTTCAAAGGTTTTACCATAGCTCGGTTTTCATCTTTGAGGTATGTTTTTACGTTCCCCAACAATAAGCTCGTTTACTAAGTCAGATCATCGCAGAGGGTGCCAAGTGGTATAAGTGGTATAAACGCAATCCTGCAGGGCCCCAGAAAGGGTGAAAAACACCATTAGCAGCACCCTTTCTGTTACAAACACAAAGAAATTGCCGTTTTACTAATTACTAGAATTACAATTTTACACAAAATCATCAACAGCCCGCAGCACCTAAACATCTCAGGGAGGCGCTCCAGCGCGACATTCACGCAGCAGCGTGCTGTGCCTGCTTTGATGTCAACTTAAATTACTCAGGGCTGGCGAAACACAAATATTAGAAATTGAGTTAGGGGAAACTACAAGGCCCCAAAATGCAGAGGCTCCAGATTCCGGGGCGCCCAGCGGGTGTATGGTAATTAATACCAAATCAATATGTAGAGCAATCAACGTCATCTCACCCCAATGCCTATGAAAATCCGAGATGATGACGATGTTCTGTGGGTTTCATCTCCGGCCAGACTCACCTCAGTTGAACCCACTGCTAACAAAACCTCCATTGCTCCTAGTTAACTTCAATTACGATGCGTGGGAAGCACAGAAATTGCTACGGATATTTGGCCGCGGGATCGAACCGACCTCAAATCAACCTGGCTGCGGGACAATGCCTTTGAAGTGGTCAGTGGACCAAGTTGTCATGGCATCAAAAATACATCAAGCGTAAAAGTCAAGCAAAAATGTCCGTCACTCAGTCAAAATGAAACTCAGCGGAGGGAAGAGAGAAATAAAACAATCTTTTGGATTAGGTTTCGCCACTTGCTTCTTTGGTGGATAAAACAATAAAATATCATTTTCCACAAATAAGAATTATGTGATCATTATGGACACAGCACAGCGTTCAGGCCACAAAAAGGAAAAAAAACATATTTTTCTATTTCTCAAATTTCTATCTTCAATGTCGACGAACTTTCTCCAAATGAATCGTAATTTTAATTGCTATGTAATATTCCTAGAAAATATGTAAAATTAAGATTGCTTACATGCCATAGAGCCCTCATTAATTTATATTCACCGAAAGCAATAATACCTACATACATAAGTGTATACATATATGTATGTACCTACATGTATATTATATAAAGGAAGAAGAATGTATATTTTAATAGAAAATATTGACTCTTTTCAAAATCATCGAATAAAATCTTAACCAAACGGAACTCCGAACTGCGCTAGTTCTGGCTAAGCTAACTAACTAAAGTGGTATTAATATGATGAAATTTTATTAATTTTGAATAATTTTTCCGTAGATTATGAATTTACAAACGAAAAAAACGAGTATACAGAATTGTATGTTCAACATTGATGAGTCTAGAAGAGTGGGTTACTTCGACCACTTTATATCTTTTCCTAAAAAATATTTTTCGGAGAATATATACAAGTTGAGAACTATGCCAGTATGTATTAATATAAAACGTTGTTATAACAGCGCCAAATTAAATTCACTTACAAAATAATTTAAAAAAAATTTACATATTTTGTAAATAAAAAGTTTAAAAAACGGTCGTCAATTAAAGCGTACCTACATATGTATATTTTAGGTAGTTTATGAACTTTTAGCCTTCTTGTTATATGAGTTTTTGTTTAATTTTAATTTCCATTAAAAGTGATAGTTGTACAGCAGATATTTTAAAATTGGCGAATTTTTAACTTTATTTTGTAGGTAGGAGGTAAAATCTCATCAAAAATATGTTAAAAATGTAGCTGATTCGCAAACCTTTTATAAACTAAATCATAGATTTAATTTTCTCGTAATTTGTACGTTCAACCCAGCCCGCATACAAAATTTCAGCTTTATAAGGCTTCGGGAAGTAGCCTAAAATTTTTTAATGATCATCAGTGAGTGAATGACGAAATCAATAGAATGTGCATATTAATAAAATCGAAAGTAGCAGGGCTATAAAAATGAAATTCGGTACATTTCATTAGCCTGGTAACTACATCTTATTCTCAAAATTTGAACTCTCAGTCATTATCCAAACGGAAGTTATAAGGGTTCAAAATATAAAAGGTACTAGTTCAGTGGTCGGGATAGGCCACTTTTTACCTTATTTATTTAATTAGTTAATATATGTATGTATATAATCTCGAAACTCGACAATATTGTTTATCGCATTTAAACAACGTGATTTGTTATTCAAGAGGTTATTTTTTCAAAATTATTTCAATTTATCTTAACAAAATTCCTAACCTTTGCATTCTAAAGTGCCTTTTAAAACTTAGACTCATATCGTAAAAATCTAAAAAGCGATTATTTTTTTTAAAATATCGATTCAGGAATTTTTAAAAAATTTTAAAGATATACCTCTTATTATTTAAAGCTAAAAAAGGGCTGTATAAATAGACGTCCCCAGAGAGTAATTTCTGTCTTAAACCGAATGACAATTGTTATTAAGAAAGTCTCAGCATACCACAGAAAAGTTGCTTACTCCTGGAGTGGCACAGCATCCGCAGCAGCCGCAGCGGTGTGGTCGCAAGATGATGATGCTGCACAAAAACCGGGATTACACGGCACAAGAACGGGGAATTCACCTCCTTAAAGCTTTAATACTTCTTCCCTTATTTTATTTTTGTAATTTAATGGGGCACTCACTTCGTAGGAAAACCTTTCCTATTTATTTTTTTACTTTCAACTTTCACGGGCACTGGCCACAGACGTGCACTACACAAGATGATTTCGGCGCATAAACAATGAGAGTACGCCGCTGGCTGGGACTGTCGTGGGGCTCCAGCGGAAGCCCACAGGATAAAACTTTTTCTGGCGAAGGGCCCTCAGTAAATTTTTATCATGGCAGTAAACCGGGATAGCGCCCGTCCGCGGGTTCAATCGACAACTCCTGCCGGAAACGTCTCGGCTCGCATAAGATTATTCAAATGAATTTCTTTTTATTTTTTGTCCGCATGGACTTAGGGCCACATCGTTACACATACGGGGGTTGCGGGGTGCTCCGGGTTCGTTCCCTTTTCGAGGAAGAGGGCTGAATCCGCAAAAAAAAAAACTGAGAAACACGAAGAAAACAAACAAAATCGAGGGCAGAGCACCGCACACTCGATAGCAAGAAGATTTCCTCTGATGAGAATTTTATTCAACCACTTGACCGTCTTCTAAGGTGCTGGACCGCAGCTTCCCGAGCCGTTTGTCGTCTTCGACGTCGTCGTGGACCGTAACTCAGGAAGGGCCGGAATTTTTTTAGGGAGATCGCTTTCGGTTCGCGACAGGAGCAAAATCCCACCGCAGATGGATTGAAAACTAGGACTGCTCCACGGAGTCTGTGTGCGGCAATGTCAAAGTCGGGCGCTCCCGGCACCGGAGCTTTTCCCCGAGCACGAGCCCCAGACCCACGCATGTCATCCTGGAATCAGGCACTCTCCCATTCCGGAGGAGCACCTTCCAGCCCCTGGAATCCCAATCATTAATGAATCAAATTTAATATCGAAAAGGGAAAAGGGAAAATGGAAAAGGATCATTGGCCGCCCACGCTTCAGTTCCAAAGGGTGCGAACGGAGCTTCCGAAGCTCCCGCCTGGAATAAGGGCTCGCCGCTGGAAAGCCAGGAAATAGGTGCGCTCCGGGTGGAAGCTGCTTGTTCCAGTGGTACACTTTCCCACGGGATCTAGGATCAAGGCTGCCAATGCACATGACCGGCCCTTCCAGTCTACCGTTTATCATTTGTCCGGCACTTCCTGTTTATTGCCACTAAGGGACAATCCCGAGTCCCGGCGAGGAAAGGGACTCTCGCGATTCCTTAAACCTTATTAACTACACCCACCCACCCTACACCGGGTTCTCTAGCGAGATGAGGGATGATGCCACATCATCCCCTGGTGCACCATGCAACGAATGTTTTTTCGACGGGTGCTCCAAAGATGACTCGCAAAAAGTGGCTCCTGTCCGCCAACCAGCGGGAGCTTTCCTGCCCTTCTTGCGGGAAACTCCGCCGAGCCGCGCCACGTGCTTTCATCATCATCACAAGTTCGTTGGCACGTATTTAATTTTTAGCACGAGAGAAATTTTTGTAATCAAGTCGCCTCTCACATTTTTTTCCGGGGGCGGCGAAATTTTCATGGTCCCCCGTGAAATCACTCAGCGGTACCGGCGCACCATGTTATTTTAATATGCGCGGTAAGGGACAAATATTTTAGCGCTTACGTTTATTTATTCAATTTTTTCTTCGCTTTCTTTTAACGCTTTAATACCCGTGCGCGACACCCGGGGATTAGTCGGGAAAAAATACGGATAATAAGCTTGTTTCTAATTAACTATAATACTTTTATGCAATATCCCGGCTACTATTTGTCAACTAAAAACAAAGAAATGCTAATGGGATGTAAATGGAATAATAAAAAATTAAATCACAAAACACTCAACATAACGAAGCTTCTAAACTAGGAAAACTCGGGGCTATTTTGTTTTTAGAACACACTGAAAACACTGTTCAACAAAATTTTGCCACAGAACAAGTAATATATCATTTCGATAAGTCTTTTTGTCTAGATTACGAAATCATGACCGAAAATGTTCCAACACATCATGTTTTGGAGAAAAATAGGTTTGAAGAGTATAAAATATCGTATTTTCGACATTTTTAAAAATTCGTTACAAAATAACAGATTCCAATAGAAGATTGAAATGTGATTCAAATTAAAGCTTGAACCTTTAGCTTTATATTAAAATAATAAAGTCTTTGAGACTTTCTGGAATACTCTATGAATTTCAATTTTTTCTGTTAACCGATTACTTGATACAATTAGTAGTGCATAATTATCATACGGATCGCTCACGAAAAATTAGTTCCCCAATATACTTAGCAAGAGGTATGGAATGGTGGTGTATTTCATACATCGAGATAAGGATTCAGGCTTTCATTGGAGCAATATTGCGACCTCTTTTCACGTTCCATTATTTGTTTTAAATCTTTAAAATTAACTCAAAATACGAACTGTTTTAGGTTTTCAACCTATTTTTATCAAAAACGTCGCGTCATAGAAAATTTTAATTTTCGGTTTTGTAATCTACAGAAAAAATTCTATTGGAGTTACCTATTACTTGTTCTGTTTACATAAACGAACATCAAAAATGTTGTTCAGTGAAATTTATAATTTGCTAATTAATTTAATGTCGAACAAGTTATCTTCATTTATTTAAGTATGTATTACAAAAAAAGTTTTAGAGTAAAGGCAATTTAAAAATTGTTTCGGTTTTATACAATTTGAGAAAGCAGAGACCCCAAAATATTTTTATGCATTAATGCATTAATTTTAATGAATATTCCCTCATAATAAAAATTTCCTTGAACAATTATACTAACTTTTATTTATTTTAATATTTCTTCTTTATTTTTGAATTCATTGAAATTTAAATCATTATTAACTTAGTCACGCAATGGGATTTTTAAGTTTCGTTTAATACTTTTGGTGTTCCCTTGTATATGTACATTTATGTATTTTACTGCAACATAAAGGATATGTATGCTTAATTAAATACCATTATTTTAAGGGCAGCCCAAGATATTATTAGGAGATTAAACCCACTTTATTATAAGGAGAATAAGCATCCTTCTTCCAGGAATTATTTAGACAGAACAACCATTTCTTGTTGTCCTGGACTCTACGTCCAAAATTGTATTATATACTTTAGTAATCATACTTATGTATGTCATGATGGAATAATAGAAAATATTATGCAGCTTCAAAGAATTTCTTGTCTTTCGTTTTGAATAAATATACATGTATATATAGAGATATAAAGCAACATGTCATCTATGAGTATGTACCTATATTAAAAAAAAATCTCACGTTTGTAACATAAATATCCATTTCATGCATGTATACAAGAAATGCTGTAGAATAACATTTTATCACGTAATTTCTTAGAATGAACGCTTTCTTCCAATTACATATTTATGACATATATTTTAATACCTAAGCGAAAAGTAATGGGCTCTGTTGACACTGAAATAAAAACGTTTTCTATCGACTGGTACTAAATTTAAAGGGTCTTGCTCTACTGAAAAGATTGCACGATTATTTTATGTTGGCATATGTTGAAGTGCATACTGAAGAGCTGCATCAAAATTAATTAACTGAAAAATCGAATTTTGCCCAAAGCAAAAAAGATATTACTTGTTAAATGATGCGAACGATGACAAAGGACATGCACAGTCCCGAAGTAAATTTTATTAAAATTTGATCCTGTGCTCCATTACTACCAATTAAAACTTGCAGTATCTGGTTAAGAGTCGCAATATTGAGTTCGTGCGATGCATAAAACTGATGCGACATCGAACAGAACGAGAGTTCTACCAAAAAACAATTAATCGGGAAGAATTTCGCGGACGAACTTATAATGTATTATCCGAACCATCTGAAATCTCATTCCGCGGCGAGGAATAAGTGCTGCTCGTTTGTCAATGTTCTAGAACAGAAGGGTTTAAGTGCCGAGCCATAAAACTTAATCAAATTACGCGAACAGCAGTGGCGTCGGCAGTGAGGAAAACTGGTTGCGAGCGGCGGGGGGGGCCAGTAAACTATTTTTCCTCCTTATTCCGCACGGGGAAAGATAGTGAAAACTCTTAAGCATTTTTGCGTCATTAGTATGCATCAACGTCGCTCCCGTTGAATCACACATTTTTACGACAATGTTGTCGGGGGAGAGTTGCTGCAATGTTTCAGGGAATCTCCGCACGCCTCCTCTGCGCTAATGGAAATATGAGGGATGTTCGGGCGAGGATCCTTTGATACTTTTTCCAGCGCCTGGAGTAGTGCAGGAATTTTTTTATAGTAGTTTTTTTCGAAACCATGTACAAAATTCGGAGAGTGTAACAATCTTGTTAATGCTCTGTTAATTTTTTTATCGCTGTTTTTATTGCGTTTTTCTTCCTTCTGGAGTGATGTAAAGTGCGGCCCGGGACATCGTCATCGTCAGGACTAGGAAATGTCTTGGACACTTGTTCTGTCTGATAAATGGGAAAAATATTGCGCTCCCAACAAAAAACGAGTAATGTAATAAGAATTCAGGGACTCTTAAGGGTGTTTTCTTATTGAAATGAGAAGAAAATATCACAATTTTTAAATTATTATGAAAAAAAGCATTCAGTATAACTAAATGATGTTTTTTTTATTTATGTTTTTTTATACACACTAATATAAAAATATACATATACCTACTATGCAAAAAACAGCTTCGGCAACGGTAACCAAAAACGACGGGAATGATTGGGTTCGCTGTTGATGTCGCAAACATAAAATTAAAAACAATTTTTAAACTATAAGCTAATACGCTTCTACTAAACCAAAGGACGCAAAAAAAGATTTGAAATTAAATTAGAAATCACTTTTTGAGTTATTTGCCCCGCCGTTTTAAAAATAAGATTTTGAGGAGTTTAAAGCTTTTGGGTTGCTTGACGCTAAGAACAACCCGCGCTCAGTAACACCTTAATAACTTCGGGTAGAAGACGAATTTTTCATAATATTTGGGGAACACATCCTTAAAATGTGTTAGAATCGAAATCCGCAAAGAAAAAAAAATGTATTTTTCAATTAGAAAATCCCCTTAAAGTTAAATCCATTAATTTCCGGCCAAAATTATTCGCTTTTTTCGAAAAACTGCATACATATCATATCTTTGTCGGTATACTGACAAGAAATAGACGGCGATTCCCCGAAAATAAGTTAAACGAATTTTAATGAAACACCACTGTGGTGGACCGAATTTCAAACGCTTCCTGGACCCTCCCCATTGTCCCGGCGATTCAGCCACAAGTTTGAATCGTTCAATTTTCGTTTGTTAAAAAATCGCCTGGGACTCGACTCATCATCCCCGCTCGATTCAGTGCTTTTCATCCATTTGCGTGAAATGCCAATCCGCAAACGTTTTAAGGAAATCATTCGACTCGGTTCAATTTAAGGGAAACCTCCTTAAAGACAGCCATTTCGGCACACAAAGCAGAGGGCGCCATTGTGCGACACACCCCCACCACGGCCCCCGCAGGGCCTTAAAAGGGTTCATGGCGTAACAATGAAATAAGAAAAATGCAAATTTGTTAAGGAATTCCCGGAGGCCCGATGGATGGATTCGCTCCTCTGAAACTTTAGCGACAAGGCTACTGCGGGCTGGGATCGGGGGGGACTCCTCGGCATAGCGGACGGAGTTTTATTTGATTTGAGGAGTTTGACTTGTTTTAATTTCGCACAGCCGAAACATTCCCGGGCGAGAAGAAAGGGCACAAAACGAAAAGCCCACCCACCCCGACCCACATTCACTCAGTCGCTGATAGGCCCTGATCTCTCCTCGCATTGGACGCCCGTCTGATTGAAATTAATTTCCGCCTGCCCTTTAATCAGGATGGCAATTTATGGCTTGTCAGAACAGAACGCAGACCTCGCCTCTACCAGGAGGAATCGCCCGTCCTTCCCAAGGACGTTAATATTTTCCTCCTCATTTGGCGCCCTCTGACATCGACTCCTCTTATTATTCAAACAAATTGGCCTTTTTATGTTATGACAAGGACACCGATTAAAGCGGCCCCGGGCTCCGGCGGCCCCTCCGCAAAATATGTCGTTAATGGCAACAATTAGCTGAGTTAGTGGAGACATTTATTACAAGCCGAATGTCTTGTTTCGGGGCTCCTTACCGCTCCAAGAGTTCTTTAAATACAGATAACGTTCGCTATTTTAGCGTAGGCCCCTCGAGGTGACGACTTACGCCCTTTCGAGAATTTCATGGACCTAACAGAAGTTACTTTTCTTTAAGATATGAAGTTAATCCATAAACATAGAATTTCTTATTTCTACTTTTGATTATGATTATCTATCGCCTGAACTTTGACACTAATTATAAAAAGTATATTTAGCAAATTGGGTACCCTCTAAAAATAATTAAGTAATTTTACATCGTTTAACATTGCAAAATTACATAGTGCGTTGTAATAATAATGCAACAATGTGTAAAAAGTTCTATTCGATTGGGTAAAGGAATTTGCAAAAGTGTAAAATTACACAGGAAAACATTAAAAGTACACATACGCATGCGTGATAATGTTATATTGGAATCTAGAATAAATTTTTTCAAATATTACTTCTCGTATTTCCTCTGATTTACTGGAAGATTAGATAATTATTTAATTAAGATAATTAAAACTTATCCCAAAAATAATATTATGTAAGATGAATAGCTCTTTTTCTCTTTAATTTCAATGAACTTCAAGATTCACTTTTGGAATGACCCAATAACAAATTATCGTTATAACTAGTGTACTCTTTCTCTTATATCATACTTAGAAATCAGAAAAATTACAAATGCTTGGTAATTTTCGTACGATGAACGTTCTCAACTGTATACAATTTAAAAACGAGTTAGGTACATTGGTATTTGTTGCAATATTACAAAATGCCTACTAAATCTTCACAAATCATCAATATCTAAAAGTAAGGTAATCGTGGGAGCCTAGTTTTAAGGATATAGACCGAAATGCTCTTCTAAAATTAAGTAAAGTCTTTATAAATACAACTCCAGTCTATTCGAAGGTTGTGTTGGTGAAACTTTTACGAATTCCGTTGCAAATTAAATTAGCACATTGCTAATTTGGAGAAAAGGTCCATAAAAGTTTTTTATTACCACCGAATTATTTTATATTATTATTTTAAAGACATCTAAATATAATTTAAGCAAAACAAACAATTTTTCCTATAGTGTAGAATTGTGTTAAAAAATAAACAGGTACTTTTATGCATTTCTGAAAAACGCTCTAAGTTTGAGGTTGTTTAGCTTTTACAGCAAGAAAATGAAAGAAGTGGGAAAATATAAATTAAGTACTACTTTAAAACAAAATAAATAATTCTATGAAAACTGCATCTGTTTAAAAGTTTGTTTTCCCTAACAATTTTCAAGAAAAACTAAAAAGTTTTAAGAGGCAGCGTGGCCGAGCGGTCTAAGGCGCTGGTTTTAGGCACCAGTCCGAAAGGGCGTGGGTTCGAATCCCACCGCTGTCAACAGGGTGTTTTTGTTGTAGATAATTTTTTTCTTTTTCAAAAATTTAGCTCTTACTTGATTCTGGGTAAATATCCTACATTTGAATACTAGCGAAAAATAGCCATTTCTCTTAACATAGTTAATCGTTCGTTACATTTCCATTTCGATTAAAACCAATGAGTTCCCAAAGTTTACATGTTTACTTTATAAATTATATTTAGTAGTGATGGCAAAATGTAAGTTTGATATTATTTTCAAAATTGGTACTACTTTGCCATTGCTACCCTAAACTCTGATGTGCAAAGTACAAGTGAAATTGTGCCAATGTCAGCGAAAAAGTATACAATTAAATAGATTAGCTTAACCAATTACAACTTATCCATCACTAGACTTATTTTCGCTAGAGTTTCACATAAAGGAGGATCAGAATTACTGCCCGGAGCTGCTCATTAATCCCAGTGTCTGTCTAGACATCTTAAATCCTATTAATAGCGAAATCAATTGCGAAACCTTCATCCACCCGCTTTAGTACGACACGACAGAGCTCGGAATTTGAAATTTCTTTTATAGTGCTGGCCCCCGACTTGCAAATAGTTTTCCAATTAACTAGATACGTTAGCACGAACTCTAGCCCCAGCTCCAGCTCCCTTCTGGCGTTGGTCACAGAATCGCTTAGAGCTCTCCTAAAATCCTGCCATCGTTCGTAAAGACGAAGGATGACAACGGCCCTATTTCGAAAGGGAGGGTTCTGTAACAAGATCTCTGCTGGAAGAGTGGAGTTATTACGCCATTTCGGATTCACCTGCATTAGGGCGTCTGAATTAAAATGGAGCTCGACATGGTTTTTTCGCTTGTCGCTCACTGTCGGTAGCTGTTTTCTCCGCCGAGACGATCCACTGAATTAAATTACACTCAAAATAAAAATATAAACACTATTCCTCCTCCACCGACGGAGACAGGAAGGAATGCAAGTGGTTTTCTGATGCCAGAATGCATCTTCCACTGGATCTGGATGCTGTGTTTTTTGTATATCGTAGTTCCGGGAGGTAGGTCGTCTTTTATTCGATTCAATTTCATTCAATATCTTTAAATCGAACAATCGAATTCTTGGACGGCACTAACCCTCAGCTTTCTTATATTTCATGAAAGTCGACACGGAGAAAGTGTCATCTATCAAAATTGCAAAATTAAAGCGGTACGGAGACGCAATTCCACTTCCACTTTCATATCCAATTTTAAATGCATAAATTACCACCCCTCGAGCCATTTGAGCTCCACATCTTCAAGTCCGAGCGAGCGATATTTCTTCTTTTGGAGGGATGCTACATCTTTTTTCAGGGGGATATTAATTTTGCACGGAACAACCCTTTTCTTAAATTTATGAGGTCAGGTGTGCGATGCGAATAACTTGTTCCGGCAGAATTTCTTCGTTATTTGTGCTCATAAAATGACAAAAAAAGGGGGAAAACCGGTAAGCATTTTCTGAGAGGCCTTCCTTTATCAAAATGTGTTGAGATCAGATGACTTTTATTGCCTATAATGGCAAAGAAATTAGAGAAGTTGTTTACCAAATTTAAATTTAAAATTCTTCATAAACAAATTATTTTTCAACTGAAAAATGTTTCAATTCGAGCATAACTCAGATATCGAAAGACTTACTATCTCTTGTTAATTATGAAATATTCTGTAAGATTTAACTATGAACAAATAACTTTAGTGAGAAGGAAGAATCTCAAACTCGTATTAAATTTATTATAATTCTGCTGTCGAAATTATTCACTCTCTGGGAAGTTCGCATGTTTTAAATTTAAAAATCAGTTTTATTTCGGGATTGAAATCATTGATCCTTAAAACTCATGGTGTTTAATTTTCATAATTATTATGATTTAGTGTGTTACTAAAGGTCATACCCAGCGGCAGATTTATTTGAGACATTTAAATTAAATGATGTTCAAAGTATATTTGTATACATACTTATCTAAGGGTTAAATAACCCTTTTAATTGAAACATTTTATAGCTTTCGCTGCTGAATAAAGTATGATGATGAGTTTTCAGTTTTCAGAAGGTTTACTTTAGTTTTCAAAATCGGTTTCATAGGAAAGATAGTAATATCCGCTTAAAAATTAAACGCATTAAAAAGAATAATTTTTGTACTCCTCTTAAAACGTTTGTACCATATTTTTTGCCATGCATCTGTGTATAAAACAATAAACGTGACCTTTGATGTTTTCGTGAAAATAAATCGATTATTGATATTTTCTGAATGTAAGTGAATATAAAATTACCCATTTTGCAGGTTCAATGATTTGTTTACAAATGTACGGATTATTAAATATTGCGCGAAACAGAGCAACAGAATTAAGGGTAATCTTTCGCGGTCATATATTAAACTAATCTAGATAAAAATGATTTACTATGAAAGTTTATGTAAAATTAATAAAATATTGAAGGGATTTACTTCAAAAACTGGTATACCTAATGGTAAAGTTAAAATCATTAATTAAAGCGCGGTTCATACACAACTAATGTAGTTTAAATATATTGTGTTTTTTTTTTTCCTTTTAAATATGTACATGAATGTTTTTGTAGACTTTAAAGTCAAAGTTAATTTTTATGTTCAGTGAATATGTGAAAATTGGTTGTTTATTCATTCTTTAATCGCTCCGAAACGCCAGCTTTGGCATTTTTATGTTTTTATGTTGTTTAACTTATAGTTAGATATACATATATTATGTAATTTTACTTCTGAAAAAGTATGGTATATTAAAATCACGACGAAATTTATAGACTTACCTGCTTCGTGGAATTTCTTCCATTGTACCTATCATTTTTGAATTAAGGAGTTAAATACATTTAAGAGCTACGAAAAACAAACGTTTTTTTTTCTTTTTTGTTATATGGTAGGTATTATATATTTTGCAAAAAATGTGAAAGGGCAAGCAAGCAAATTATTTTGAAATTTTCATGGAAAAATACAATATTAATATTTCTAATTGGTATAGATGATCTTTTGAAAGGTCTGCAAAACCAGGCGTCTTGCGGTGTATCTCCAAACTGTGTTATTTAAAAAAAATAGTGTATGTAGTTTATGAATTAATTTTGTCTTTAATTGAAGGAAAGAAAACAAAGAAAGAATCCATTAAATAAGAGATAATTATCTCAAGAAGAAGTAGTTCAAATTTCAAACCGATCTGTTCAGCGGTTCTCGAGATATCTTGATTACCGACTTTGAAAACCTCGTTTTGAGCAAACTGCGTTTAAAGTTTCAATGACAATTTACTTTTACTCTGATCCTTCTCTACAAAAATACCCATAACTTAAAAAACATTAGTCGAATCGGCTTGAAATTTGAACTGGATATTCTCAAGATGTTATTCTTTCAGAAAATGTAAAAGTGTAAAATTTTCTCAAAATTTGAAATGTATATTACATATAACCCTTTAAAAAGGGCTTTATCCAAATCAAATCAAAAAGGAATTGAGCGGTTCTTTCGGAACGCCCCGTCACAGCTGTGTATCACTTCTTTAAATAAGAAAATCGAAAAGTTTCTCGAAATATAATATATATTTTCAATTCTGAAAATACTCTGTTTTTGAACCTTCCTAGGAGGTTAAATAATTTTTCCTATACAATTGAACCTTCTAAATGAATCGATCTAAGGAGAAAATGGAACAATTTGAGAAAATTTAGGTATAATCATCCGAGACGTGTGAGGCTATTCCAAAATGAGTATTTCAAGCATGTTTAGGTTATGTCACATTTTGTTCTTACTTTCTAAACTTACGACTATAAAACTAAAAAAAAAACCTGAATACTAACCCTTAAGATTACCTCCGTATGTAGCCGAGGATTTGCTAGAATTTGCCACTGACTAAAGTCGAACAAAAGTCGACAAAATCTAGGAAAGATGGCGGAAATCCCATGTGAAGAAGCGCAGACAAATGACGGGGGCACAAAAACGAGGTCATAAACCCCCGAAAAGTCTCACATTCGAGCCTCATCTTAACGAGGTCCTTAATGCTCTCGTGTGCTCGCAGCTTTGCCGCGGCGCCTCTAAATCACTCGTGCGTCTCTGGGGGTCGAAGACGTTATTTAATTTGTCGACGGGCCCTGAATAAGATTAATCCGTCAGAAGCCGGGATGAGCCGGGGGCGGGCCGGCGGAGCTCCACACACGAGAGGTGTCCCTTCCGCCCTGCCTTAAAACCGCAATAATTACGCCCCCGACAAAGGAGTCCTGGAGCAGGCCACGAATCTCCGGATCTCGGGCTCCGCCGGCTCCAGACCCAGGCTCCGGGGACTCTGATGGGGCGCGCAGAAGAATCTCTGAATTAATTCCATTGCCTTGGGAGCTGTCACTCTTTCAATATGTGAAGTCACGTTACTCGTGAAGGATTTTATTATCCTTCACTCACTTTTTGGTACGTATGCTAGCGCGGGGGTGGAGGGGCCGCCGGATTTGCCCAGCCTCTGCAAGTATGTCGGGCCGGGGATTTATCTCGCTGGGAAAATATTC
This sequence comes from Eutolmus rufibarbis, assembly GCA_963920795.1. Lineage (NCBI taxonomy): Eukaryota > Metazoa > Arthropoda > Insecta > Diptera > Asilidae > Eutolmus > Eutolmus rufibarbis. Next base: position 45,392,273 of record OY987206.1, read on the forward strand.
TCATGAAACTCCACCGCAGACCATTTCCCAGGAACACGAGAAGCTCCGGGTGGGATAAGGTCTAAACTTGGACGAGTTGCAGAGCCCCCGCATCTCAGCCGGAGCACGGGGGCTCCTCTTAACAATGGAATGTACTTAGGGATGGCAGGCTGAAGTTAATTTTTGTTCACATTTAGATTTGCAGTAACTCTACTCAGAGTGAAGATTAATCCTGTCAGCATCCCTGTCGCTGTTTGTTGCTATCTGTTCCCGGAAAAATTTCAGGGATTTTCGCAACAAGAATTTTTTTAAGTTAATTCCGGGCGTTAGCCTCCTCACGATTTGCCGCGATGCAAATTCGCTCCGTTGAAACTTTTTCTAAGAAAAGGACCCCTCTGAATGAAGAAAAGCGTCTGGCTTCTGCATTCCTTTCTCCGAAATAAAAGAAAACCGAACGCCTTTCGAGTGCGCCCCCGTATCAGCTACAAGAGTAAAATCCACTCAATTCGAAAAATAAGCATTTTTCCGTCACACATTTAATTCATCCGAAAGGTCCTAGACTGAGCCCCAAGGAGCGCTAGGAATGCACTTAAAAATAAAATATCCCTCCGAGGACGACTTCCAGGTCCCTCTTCCCACCTGGAGGAGCACACCTTGGTGCTTTGATTCCTTGCACAGGATTTTTCCTGGTCCGTTCTAAAAGACGACGTCGGCGGGCGGCGGGACCCAACGTAGGTCCCTGCGGACTATGGCGGTGGGATTGAAATTTGATGAGGTGCAGATTAAGGAAATTTTCCAGACAGAGATTTTGCAATGCAAATCGGTGAAAAGTAGAGCAATTTTAAGTTTACCAGTTTCTCTGTGATTTTCAAAATTTTCACTTGCTTCTCTCTACCGGCGTTTTGTCGTTACCATGATTGTGCCCTCCCCGCCCCCGCAGTTTTACCAAGTTTCAACTATACCTTTTAGGTTAATGATTTCTTGCAAGCGGGATCAGAGGAGCGAAACACTGAATATGGATGAGCGCCGCGACGCTTCGTGATTTCATTGCACTTCTAATTAAACATTTTCACCAGCCGCACTAAGTGGATTTTTAAAGACAAATTGCATCCATTTGCCACCGTTTAGAGGCGGTTTCGAACCGAAATGGAAATGATTGTTAGGTATAAGTTTAAGATTCTTGGGAATATATGTCCTTTTAAGCTGAAATTTGTATAACAGATTTTTGTAAAATGTTCCAAATAATAACATACAGAGTGATTTTAGACAAAAACTCATTACCAAATATAATTTTGAATGGTGAATCAATTCCTGCCTGTTTCACTGCTTTTAATCTTCATATGAGGCTTACGAAAGCTCTGCTCTGCTGTCATCGGCTGTAGATTCAATAGTTAGAAATGTGTTTGCACTCCGAAGATTTGATCATGTTTCGATGTTTGTACGAAAATTCCTTGGTTTTATTCTTTTTTACACACTACCCTGTCTAGACAAGATCATTTGAAATAGATCTCGTATCCACCTGAAGTCGCATATCAGTTTTCTTTCAACACGTCATACTTCGCAGCTTTTAATATCACATTACATACTACTGTTTAAATAGTAAGAAAATATTTTTCCATTTTATACTTAGGTACGCAAAAAAAAATTATATTCGTATGCACTTCCTAACAAATAAAATTATTATTATTATTATACGCTATATTCTTAATTTCCAATTTTTGATAGTAGATTCGAAAACAATGATATTGGAATCTTGAAAATCCTTATATGCCCGTTTTTAAGGTTCCGTACCTCAAAATAAAAAAATCTAACCCTTATAAGATCACTTTATTCTCCGCCAATATAATTTTTCTCAGGTATAACTAGAGGTACATACGGCCTTTCAAAATGTATTTTTGAAGATCATTAATTTCTAATTCTATACTGCAAAATATAGCTACAATTATTAAGAAAACGGTCGTACTTAAAATTGCGATTTCGCATTAAAAAAATATATATTTTTAAAATAATATAAAGTAACAACTTTTTCTGTTTTTTACTATGTATTTAGTAATTATAAATATTAATCTATTTTGAAAAGAAAATCATAATTAGGTGGAAAAGGAGAAGTAGGTACCTGTAATTGGGAAGAAACACAATTTTTTATCAATTAAAACGAATTAATTTTATTTTGTCCATAAATCTGTAACTTAGTCTAGAACCTAACTTAGCCCTAAATTCGTCAGTATGTCGTCATCTTAGCCTAGGGGCAGTGTCTTTTCAACAGAATCCCACACAGTCGCTTTTATCTAAACTATCTAAGAAAACAAAAACGTTGCGAAAAATCACTTCAAGCCTAAGAAGTCACGCTCTAGCGTCTTGCGAGACGCGCGCCTTCTTATCGATAATTACGCACCCCGGGGCGGATGTGGGTGGTGCTGTGGGATAAAATTTTAGTTGGCGGCGCACCTTTTCCCTTTATCCCAGTGACATCCTTCCTTCCCGCTACGGCCGGGAGCGTGACCTTCGGCTGCAGGACCAGGGACAATTAAGTGCGGATGTCCTCTCCTCTCGGTAGTTCCATACGAATCCAGTTTTCGTCGCCCCGCATCCCCAGGAGCACCGAGGAGTCCTGGGATTGTTTGGGGAATTTCCTCTTCCACTCGGGCGAGCCTCAGTTGTGCCCCATCTGCAGCCGCCGGTTTGCGAGATAAAGTCTTTTTTGATTTCACGGTCTTTTTGTCGGGATGCCTTTCCTTTTTTTTTCCTGGGAGGGTTGAATGGGAGCAGCATAAAAAAATATGTAATATGAGAAAGGTGCGAACACACATGAATCGGCCTGCGTCTCACCTGAAAGGTTTCCTGGTTGTGGGAGTGGTGCAGGGGCGGGTTAGCCACGAAATCACCTGTCGCACCGGAAGCACAGCCTCACCACGCGCTTAATCGATCTCATCTTGTGTATGACTTGCTCCTGTTGGCGAAAAAACAAAATAATAAAAGTTACTGGGGTGCTCGGGTGCTTCGGTAAGGAGGTCCCCCAGCAAAAATCGTCACATCATTCACGTGGGACGCAAAGAGCTAAGCAAATGGATGTCACCCCCTGGTGCTTCTCCGGGGCCGCCCCATCCGGAGCGCCTTGTTCCATGTTTGCTCCTCGAGCATGTGAGACGTCCTGGGAGGGGGTGACAAAATTAGCATCTTATGCTGGAGCACAGTAGAAAAAAAAACGAAAGAGTAACAAAAACAAGAACTGTGCCCAGGTTATGTTTTGTCCCCGGGACGCGCTACCCAAGGAAACAGATGTTAATTATGCCGGCACTGCAAGGGATTTAATTACGTGTGGACCGGGAAACTGGGCTACCTTCGGAAAGGACGGGACCTGCTCCAGTTGGCAGGTGGTGGTGCCTGCGCAGGGATAATCACGGCTGCAATAAAAAACTTTCACTGCTTCATCAGAGGCCAACTTTAAATCATACGTGACTCCTCGGCATGTAGGACAAACCTATTTATTACCCTATGTTTTGTACATCAGTAACAATTATCCCGGTATAGACTAACTTTAGAAAGTTTACAAAAAGTATATACTATAATACAAAAGATCAATTTTTTTTTACCGATCTATGTAGTAACCATCAATTGATATGGTAAATTTTAAACTTTTATATGTACCTACCCCAGTAATACTAAGGTCTTAAATACAGTTTATTTAAGTTCTTTTATGTCGAAATTTTTAATGATGACAACCAAATTTCTGGATTCGATAATCGGAAGAACAATATAAAGGTACCTATTTTTATTGAGTAATAATTATAAGTTACAGAAGTTTTCGAAAATTGTATTTTCCCAGTGAATCGCAACGATCTACTAACTCGAATTAATATTCACATAAAAATACTAATAACCACTGAAAAATATATTTTAATACCTAAATTAAATTTAAATCTCATCAGTACTGCACGCATTTTGATGCATTTACCGTCATTTCAGTGAGAGACTCTTCACCATTCAATAATTGGATAGGTGAAAAAAATCTGACTATATAGATAATAATTTTCCAGGAAAATAAGAATGAAGGGAAAGTAAAATCTACCTGAATTTATGTGCATTGTATAAAAGTAATAATTAGTATAGACAAAAACTTTTATTATCGTTTTATGATAGCTGCTACTGTCTAATAAATATATTTAGATATAAAAATGGTAATTGGTAATTTTTATGATTAGTAACATCGAAATAGCTTCAATCTACAGCAAAGCCTAAACGGATACTTATACCCGACCGGACGTTGAGAATATTTTTTTAAATTGTGATTTTTACCCGATCGGACTGGTAAGTATTTAAGATTAGATTTCTATTACTGTAGGATTATACTAACAAGAATCAATAGAATTAGTTTTCGGGAAAATTGGTTTTAATACTTTATTCAAATGTTGTATGTAGCGCCATCTATCATGGTCTCTTATTTTTCGAAAACACTAAAATAAACATTTTTGAATAAAAATGTGTTTAGTCTTATTTACTCATTTTCATCCAAATTGTTTATAAAACAAATTCTTTAACTTATCGCTAAATCCGTTGAAAGCTGTTATATTAAATGTTTATGAGTGAGTACATACTCAAAATTTTAAGTCGATCAGATAAACATTTTTTGAGTTCTGTTTTCGCCCAGTTTAAGGGGTTAGACGTAGTCAGCTTTTTCAAATTTTCTGAAAGTATAATATTTTGAAAATAATCTGTGAAAATTTCAAGTTGATGTAATGAATAATTTTAAGGATATCCTATAATACCTGTAGGACCTTCTTACTATTGACGGCGAATAGTGAAACTTTAAATACATTTTCTTCAAAACTATAGTTTCAAAGATGGTGGCCGCTATATTTTAAATATCACTCGATGGATGTTAATCAAATGTATACAGTATATAACTAGTGCCTGATCGAAGGATTATTATTTTTGATCAATACTTTACAATTACTATTATTATTATTATTATAAGTGCTGACGGTCACCAGAAAGTATTAAGTATTTATAAAAAAGCTTTAAAAAATCTAAGCAGGTTCAGGTAACTTGGTCTAGAATTAATATTTTGTTTTGAAATTATCATGAAGTTTACTTTACATACAGTTTAAATAGTAGGTATATTATACAACTTTTAAAAAAATTAAAAAGAAAATTGATTTCGGGCAAAAAGGCATTTCATGTAGCGCTCCAGCAAAAATAGTTGCTAGATTACGAAAAATTGGCAATAAAGGTTTTATTTCCAAATCTAAAAACAAATGTAAGTACTTTATGTTTTCTAAGAACAAGCAAAAAAATAATGGTTTTTTGTTTTAATTCTATTGTTCTTACCACAGAATCTTCTTTAAAATTACAAAAAAGATTACTGAAATTCTTCGTTTTAGTTAGTTAAAGGACACCTTTTGTCTTTCATAAGACTTTAACTGCTGGAACGACGCCGACGCGACGTCTCCCTGAATTGACGATGCTCCTTCCACCCCCACATCCCCCGCAGTGAATCGCAATAAACAATTAATGCAAACCCATTGAGGGCGAGCTCATTAAGGCGATAAGGCCCTCGAAGTAGGGCTGCAAGGGCTAATTAATTCATCACGGAGCCGTTAACAGGTTTGCTCCCATAAATGCTCCCTATCGAGGCCCTTCTGCTCATTAAATTCAAAACGAAAACGAGTGAAAACAGCGCCTCCATGCATCGCATGTGCGGGGATAACGAGAAGACGCCGGCTCCCCGCCCCCAACTTTGTTAGGATTGTCAATCGGGGCAATTTATAAGTTTCGCGGGCCCCATTTTGCAGTGCGAAGATGGCGGCGCTGCGGAGCCTCCGCTGTTTACGAGCGTTAAGCGCCCATTACCGTCATTGTTTTGACTGAATTGATCCGGCGGGAAGGACTGTCGCCTCGCCGGGCCTCCGCGGCGGCGGGGGCGTGCGTGTTCGATCAATTAATTGGATATTTAGAGTCAAATTCCAGGGGGGCACTTATCTTGATTTTAATTAGTGCGGGCGGATGAGGTGGGTGAGTGTCGTACGTCGCCCCACACCCCCGACGAGGGGCCAAACGGCCTCCAGGGGGCTAATGAAATGTTGCCATGTTCGCATAATTGGACAGAGCGGTAATCCTGTCGGGGGAGGGGACTGATCCATGTTGGAGTATCTGCGGCGGATTAAGGGCAATTTGTCAATAAAACGGAAATTGTTACCGATGTCTTTGATATTATTTCTTGGGAAAAGTACAAGGAGTGAATCAAGTCAACAACCTTAGAACATCTTTATAACTCAAATATTTCACTCGGAAACGTACGTTTAAAGGTCGTGTAAGAAATTAAGAAATTGTTAAAATTTAAGACCTTATCATCAATTATATACTTTATATTATAACATCTACGAATATTTTGTATTTGATTTTTCATATAAAGAGGGAAGGTATTTTATACATGCATAACTCAAGAAATGTTTTTGTTATATTGCGATAAAGTGCTTTAGCAGTTTTATCTTTTTCTAATGTTTTATATCATCTTTAATAATTTAGTGCAACACTATTTTCATTTTGAAGTCCACATGACTTTAGTTGTTCTAATATAGGATCTATGTACTGTACATATTTCCCAAAAATTTTTAAAAACCGATTTTCTTTTCATTAGTGGAAAACTAGAAAATCGTCAATTATTTGAGATTAAAAATTTGGTACCTACTTTTAAAGCCTTCTTTTTATTTATTTGAAAAAATATTTACTATTTTAAAAATGTTTACTTTCAATTTAAGGTGAAAAAAAAATTTTTTTAATATAATATCTATCAGAAATCTCGAAGTAAATATCTGTTTTATTTTAAATGCATAAATTCATTTATTTATGCGACTCAGAGTGCTCAGAGCACTGCGAAATCCAAATTCATTTAAGCTGTACGAGTAGTTAAGCAAAACTGGTTTAACTAAACGTAAGCTTAAACTTATACTTTAAAACTGTACGCATTGTTTAAAATATATGCATAGATTTATTTTATTTTTGTCTTCTTAAGAAAGTTTACAGTACAAACTGTAATGGACAAAGTTTTTTGAAAGCGAATTGAATTTCATAAAATTCTATGTTCTATGCATTTATTTCTGTCCAGACCAGCCGACGACTTGAGACGCGACTGGTGGACGATTTGATAGGAGTTATTCTAACGTCCAAGAGTACAACAACGAAACTTATGCGCATAAATTTAAGGTATTCTGATGAATCTATTAGCCGGGCTCAGAATATATTTTTATTCTAGACTAGACAGCAAATAAATTAAATGGAAATCCCCAATAAAAGTTGCTTCCTACAAAACAAAGCCATTCACGGGAACTAGGTGCATCGCCTTGAAGAAAGCGCCCTTTTCGCAGACTGTTCTGCCGCTCGCAGTCTCGTCTATTCATTACTTTGCCTGAAGCTGGCAGATACAAATGATATTTGCATTCTGGGGAGATTTGATGCATTCATGAACTATTTCCGTCGACGAAAAATAATGATTTTAAATTTTATTCAGATATTGCTCTTTTCTACAGCAACAGACATCGCCCCATTCGCCCAGACTAGCTCCACTCCATCCTGGAAGGCCGGGGTGGGTGCTCCCGAGGACCATTAAAAGTTTAGTGGCTCGAGAAAGTTGTCGAGGTTCAGATGCTTTCTTTGGGCTCGGAAACGAGTATCTAAGCAAATCCGCCCCCGCCCTGTAATTCCGCATCGGCTGTGCGCGACATATTGCCTTTAGCGAGGGAGTGGATGCGATTATGTTTGCGCAACCAATTATTTCTTGTGGCGGTTGGCGCCAGCTTAACGCTATTCCCCACAATTACGCTAAATAAAAATAAAATTGAAAAAAAAAATATATATACATATATAAAATAAAATATAAAACTGCAACCCCCGGGGCGCAGAAAACAGCGTCGCTGCAAACGACACATTCGTGTTATTTACGCGTCTCCAGGCACTTTTCAAATTGCCGGGAATTCCCGGTGAATTTAAAAGGCAAAAAACTTTTGAAATGAATCTCCGACCGCCGGAGTTATAAGGTTTTCAAAGATTTCATCACTCTTTGCGACATCCTCCTGGTATCGTTCTAGCTCCAAGGCCTCTCCCGGCAACCACAGAGCCCAGGACCAAGAGCTGAAGACATCATCCAGCGTCTGGAAAGTTTCGCAGTTCCGTGCATGTGTTCACCTCAACTTGCATTCACGGTACGTTGCATCGCAGCGCGATGCCCGCCCTAAGTAATTCTATCATCTGCCTCTACGTGCCCGACAGAGGGCTTATTACCGTCCCTCCCCCGCCCCGTGGGGCTCCACAGAATTGGGATATTAATTTACGCTCTAAGGGTTCCTCAATCAGCTGAAGAAACGACGAGCAGCTCAGCGCTTCACGCTCATTAGTTTCGTAGTGAAAATTTATTTTAAAGTCACCCTGCAAGTCAAAGGGAATAATTTAATGCGCTCGAGCGCCACAGTGCCACCCCCAAAGACGGGAGCTCCTTTGTTACCCCGAATGTGTTAAAATAGTTAACAGAAATTACCATAATGCTTCGCTGTAATGCTCCCAAGAAATTAAAACTTTTCACGTCTGGGTTCGGCCGGATCCTTTAATTTTCGTTGAAGGAGGCAACTCTTCGCAAAATACCCTGAATCCTGGTGGGACTTTGGCCAAAAGGATGTAAAGGCGTTTACTGAAAAATATTTGAACGTGGACTTGTTTAGCTCTCCACTGATTTTCACTACTTCTAAAACTTAATGAAATACAGAAAACCTTAGCTGTTGCTAAGTGAGTCTAGCCCTTTAAAATTACTTAAAGAAAGCCTAAAGGGCTGGCAATATGGTAAAAAAAAATGTACATACATAATTACTTTAATTTAATTTCATACGAAAATTTACAAAATAATAAAATTAATAACCGATTGGTCTTGCAGACTCACATTCTTTTTTTTTCATTGTTGCACTTCTTTAAAAAATTAGTGGATTATTTTAAACATTGAAATGAATCTAAATAAAATAATATCGTATTTATAGATAGGAAAAAAGAATAAAGTATCGATACTTCGATATTTCGGTATGGAATGTTTTGTATCATCGATATCGATACTTTTTTCCTCGATGCTTTTACTTGTAGGTTTTGCATCATATCATAAACCTATTTACATAACCCACAGATTTGGATAAACTGATCGATGATATCGATTTCTTCTCATCCGATACTTTATTCATAACGAACTGGTAAAGCTTATTTGAAAATCGTGTCGGTTTCAAACCTTTCTATTCACGCACTAACTACCTTTTCACTTTCGCAAAACCTAAAAAATGAAAACATGTGAAAAGTGTCTGCAAGAGGCTAACCGGCCTTTAAAACCAAAAAAAAACAAAACATTTGAACTTTTAAACCTATGAAATTCTGATAAAACTCGCGCCCTAGCATAGTCCCCGCGATCCGTAAAACGGAGGCGTTCGCAGAGGATACGAATTTCTGGTGAAAAGCGTCCCATTCATGGAGCTCTATCCAGGATTAAGGGGAAAAAGCGAGAAAAGTTGCTCTATTGTCTTCGGGTAAACAGCAATAAAATTCAGGAGCGTGCTTATTGCCAGACGAGGAATGATTCTGGAAAATGTCGCTGAGGTTTCATGCTTTTGATATGGCGTAGATCAAAGTGCCGGTATCACTTCAAATCCCTCACCCGCACTCCACGTGCAAAATTCGTTTAAAGCGGAAAAAATAAAAATTTACATTGTGGTCGGCTCATGAATTTATACCTACCGTGTGTAATTAATTACATATATCGCTTAAGAATCGTTTTTGATGCTTTTTCAGGTATGTTCGCTTTAATTCGTTAACCGATTAAAGTAGGAATTGTACGTCTTACTCAATTTTAATTAAATTGAAACTTAAAATATTTTAAAAAATAAGAAATATGCTTTTGTCCAATTTTCATCAATGAGTAGGTACATGATATTACAAACCATCAAATATGGTTAACAATGTAAGCTATAATATAAAAACAAACTGGCTGCATCCATTAATTTAGTAAATACCTAAAATATAATTCAAATTAGCGTCGGTGCCTGAAGTTTAAGGCCAATATATGTAATTATTCATATAAAATTGACTTCCGGCTGTTGATCGATTCTGGTGGAGTTTTTGATTATATTTTTAATCACCTATTTAGGGATAAATTTTTTGATTAGTTATTGTTTGTTTTATTTCAACTATAATCAAGCAACAAGATAAAATTGGAAAAATAATAAACGTATACCTACACAAATCAAAATATTTAATTCGTATATTTGACCGCTAAGTGCTATTCGTTAATAATTGAAAAAAAGTAATATTGTAAATTATGTTTTTAATAATGCAATCATGAGCATATTTTATACCCCTGACTTTTTTTTATCGAATATTTATGATATTTGTCGATGTAAAGGACCAATATTTTCAAAGCAAGGAATTTCAAGTAGAATAAAATATTACGAGTTTTGTTGGCTGTTGCCATACTATGGTTTTGTTTAAACTAATCAATAAGATTTGGAAAGTTCTTATTCCGAAAGTTTTATATTATATTTTATATTTTGATAAGGCCAATTACACTGGTTTACAAAATTCACCTTTTTTTTTTGTACCTTTTGTAATGAAATGTATTTTTTTGATTTGTTTAAAGATAACTAATCATTAACGTGAAATTCTTTTGTTTCTATCGCATCACATTTTTCAGAAAAATTAGATGAAAACTAAAGCAAATCATATTTTGAAAATAGTTCTTCATGACAGTGCGCTACTTGTGATTTTAATTCACAATTGTATAAAGTAATTGGTTAACAGAGAAAAGTGAAATTCAGATAGTATTTCGGCAAGTCTTAAAGACTTTAGTATTTTAATATAATAGCTAATGATTCAAACTTTTATTTGAGCTGCAATAGAAGTTTCTAAAATAATCTGTTATTTTGTAACGAATTTTTAAAAATATTCAAAATGCGATATTTTGTACTCTTCAAACCTATTTTTCTCCTATAGAAATGATACCACTCACTTAGGAGCAAAATTAGTTTAAAGCAGTGTAATTATTTCTATAGATTTTACCTATGGCTAGAACACTAGGCCTTTGGAATCAAATCTAACTTCACCTAAGCGCATGTTTATTTATATTTTTGCCCTTTAGCAGTAAAAACCAATTTATTTTCTGTTTTCGGAGAAAACCATTGACTATTATTTCCCTTCGTGGGATTCTGCTAGGGGCTTTTTTGCAGCTGTGACGATTCTTTGAAGGCGAAGAAAATTTTCAAAAAGCAATTATTCAACTGGTAATTACCTGCATCAGATTAAAGCACATCGCAATCAATGCCATCCCGAGCAGAAGATATATGGCGCAGAGGATGAAGCTGAGCTCGATATTGTCCCCTTTTGATGTTACCTGCAAATGAAATGTAGATACAGTCAGATATCAGGGCTAGATCTCGACCTCTATCCGTCGCGGGGCGCGGGACCAATTCTCCGGGCATCCACCTGGCTCCAATTTAATTCCGGTCCAACCCAAATCACAGCGCAACGAAAAGAGCTGGTCGTTTTCATGCCGCGGAAATTTCGGCGAATCTGTTCTCTCTGCGGTGCTAATCAGATCAAAAGCCCTACACACACCTGCGCGAGGCGGCGACGGTTACAGATAAAGATCCCAAGCCCTAAAATCGTGCGGTGGCGTAATCAGGAGCAGAGGAATCCTTTCATTCGAATTTAATATAAAAACAGAAAATGCTCCTTTTGGCTGTGCTGCGGAAAAGTGGGCGCTTCAAACGAATTTGTTTGAAAGCAACTTTCTCGAGGGATACAACTCAATAAAAAAAAAGGGCGGCCGTCGATAGAACAGCCTCCGAGGGCCATGTGCCACAATTCCCTGGGGTTAGAGGGGTTTAGGATTCGGAAAGGGGATAAACTTTTTAAAAGTATTGGAATCGAATTCGACCAGATTGACGGCATTATAAACCACTTAGGCGATTCCCCGTAAATATAATTTACGCCAAAGTTCGGCAATCAACCTCGACCAATGCTCCCGCGAGGAATAATTTATTCTCAAAATTTCCACGGATTACTTTTGACCGCAACTAATTAGCCTTACCGCGAACTTATAAATTTATAAATCTTCTTGATTTTGTTTTCTTGACCAAGAATTTCTCGATATTTTTTACTCGTTTATTCCTTTTTTTTTGCTACCGTGTTGCGATTTTTGCTCTTTGCCTTTCGTTCTTGGGATATTTTTATTTTTTTCTGGTGAAGTTTACCTAAGACTTCAAAGTCTTTAGAAAAGCCTTCTAATTACTTTCTTCTTGCATGGGGCCTCAACAATAACACGCGAAATAAGGGAAAAACAAGGAATTAGGAAAGCAAGGAAGCAAGCAAACAAGCCTCCGCGACCCGTGCCCTAATGAAAAGTTCCACAAGACGTTCTCTGTTCGTCCAAGAAATAGCCCAATTAAAGGAAGAATTAACAAAAGACACGGCTGCTGCTCAAGCACTCCTCTTTCCTTCTTATTTTTATTTTATTTATTTTTTAATGAGAGTGAAAAACGTTGACAGACGCTTTCTTTTCCATCGAAAGAGGCGTCAGCTCGGCTTTTTTTCCTGAACAGACAGCGATTTAGTCGCCACCGTGGTGGGCCAACCATCCGCACCAAGTTTCACATTCCATTGAGGAAGATTTGTGGGTTCCTGTTTTGCTTTTTCGGCGATATCTTCCATACAGAGGGACTGATACCGCATTAAGGACTCCTTTGAAGACACAGCTTAAAGGAAATCACAAATTCAGGGGCATTAAAGAGATAGACACTTAAGAGCTCGGGTATTTTTCAAAAGGGCATTGTACTTTAGAGAGCAACTCTCTTATGGAAGGGTCTGCCATTTCCTAGAGGATAAGCTACATTTTGTCCCTTAAATTATGGAGAAACTAATTTTGTTTTATATTTAACTGCATAGCCACTATACTAAATTTGGTAACAAAGGTATATCTACAAATGGTCCACTTGGACTTTGGAATTTATTTAAACGAATTAAATTACTTTAGTAAATAATAATGTAATGAAATGTAATGATATGAAGATCTCTTTTACAATAATATTAAATATAATCTAAACTTCTACTTAAACTACAAATAAGTGAGAAAAAAAATAAAAACCACATAAATGGTCCTAATGGGCATTCACGTCTTAGAGTATTTTTGTTTAAAATTTAATTTAAATTTAATTTAGGAAAAAAAAAATTGTATTTTTTTATTTTTTATATCATATTTCTGGCTAAAAATTTACGTGTGCATTCTTGAAAAGTAGTAGAATCAAAAACAAAATTGTACTTTAATGAACCTTAAAAAGAAATGTATTTATTTTACTAGAGAGTCGTAATTTCCCAACTAGATAAAGACTTATTTTAAGTTATGAAGATACTGTGAGTGAAGTGGTATAAGAGGTACGAGAACATCTCAAATTCGTTAAATTGGCATATGTTTATTTATCTATCTAAAGCTTATTCATTAGTAAAGTCCAAAAACGCTCCAATTCATGCTCATGCACTTTCAGCATGCATTTCATTAAACAATGCTTAAAGTTTTTCAGTCGGCTCAAAAGAAAAGTGGAATTGAAGAAATTAGTATTGCTTTGTTGCTACTCTAAAAGATCGTCTTAATACTCCGTCTGCAGATCGAGTATAACAGTTTTCGAAAATGTTATAAACTGTAATCGCGCTTATAAAGTTTTCTTAACTTTATTCAAAAATAGGTGTATTTGTTACTTAGGACGAAATCATAGTCATTATAATGAACTTATTTTCGCTCAGAATATAAGTATTATAAGTAGGGAGTCCCAGTTTTCATATAACAATAATTTAACAATTTATACAGAAGAACAGTTCTGTTATTCAAAGATATGTGGGCGTTTTACAAACATGTAAGAGAGCATGTTGCTAAAACTTTAACAGTGTCCGCAGTTGTAATAATGTAATCAATACAATGTCTTCAAATAACATGATTCCCACATTAATGAGTGTGTACCGTGAAATATGCCTTAGCGATTAAGTCAACTTGTCATTAAGTCGTATTCAGAAGATACTCTGACTAATATTGACATAATTTCGACATTAAGCGCACAGGCTGTGGGGTTTCTGTTTGGACTATGTCCCGAAGCGTACGATGTCATAATTAAAATATCTCCGTCAATTAGAAAATTTATTATCCTCATCAGCAAATGAATTTCGATTCTCAGGAAGTCCACCGGCGTGAATAACCTCCTTGTTCTTAAAGAATTCAAAAGGGAATACAAAGAAATTTTACTTTTACGCCATAATGGGACCTAAAGGGCTATTATTTCGCCTGCAGAAGGCCAATAAAATTGAGAAAGTGAAAAATTCCGAGAGAAAATTCTCCATCCGGACAGGGTGCACGTAAAGGTAATTGAGCGTATTAATTAAAACCAAGACACATTTTCCCTTTTACCATAATTACTCGGGGTAAGGGCTTAATAGTACGTTTCCTTCTCGAATTGCGAAAGATGGCACAACAACGAGAAACACATTCCAGGCCCCATTCTTTGGGAGCCTCCCTAACCAACAACCTGCCCCATATGTCGTAAACATTTCAGAGCCCGAGGATGATATTTCCATACGCATGTGGGCTCCCCTAAATCCTGCGTCGCCCTAAATAATAAACGACGCAGCATCCCCTCTTAAATAGTACATCAGTTAAACTCATCCAAAACTTGTTATTAAGGAGTCTTATTAAAATTGAAGACGAATTAATTTTTGATGTGCCACACTTGCCAGGTCCATTAACCCGGGAGTTTATTCGTCGGCGGGAGTTACCTATTTTCGATACGTGATGAAAGAACTCTGGTCTCTGGGACGTGCCGCCGGATTCTGGATATTGAGCTCTGGATTCCTAAGGTACCAGGTTAAATGGGTGATATACCGGCAGCCAAGTAAAAAAAAAATCAAACTGAGAAAGTTTTTACTGAGAACTGAGGGCCACAATCATGGGCCCAAGAAACTGTGGCTTCAAAAATGCATGTAGGTCCAGAACGTCTGGAAACGCCTAATTGTGCAGGTAAACTGCCGAGGAAGGGTTTTACGACAGCGCTAAACTGCGTAGTTCCAGGCAACGTTACCTAGGCCAGCCTGTCGGCACGTACGCGCTCCTGAGCAGGTCGTGACAATAAAAATATTTTATTTATAAGACGAAACAAATTCGTGCACATGACCCATCCCTGCCCAACCTTTCAGGTGATTTTATATTTCTCCGGGCAAATCGGCGAAGTCGTTTCGCCCGGTATTTTTTTTTTCCACTTGCCGCATTTATAGAAAAGAGCGACTCTAAAAATTACAAATTCATCAATGGCCTTCTGCAAGGAGCTCCACAGTATTCTCCACTTATGCAATATGCACGAATTGGATTGAATTCAGCGGCCTATCTTTTGAAGGGCTTTTCGCCGGAATACAGATCGAGTTGAGGGGGAGAGAGTTACTTATTAGGATCGAACGGGGTAGACCCACACCCGCGGATTTCAACAGTGACAGGTCAAGTGTATACAAGGACTCTCGTTAGTACGTAATTATGGTAATGAGATGTTTTCGCAGCCTACATCCATAAGGACGAAACTGTTGCTCTGAAATCCGGTCACACTGGGTGCCGCACCCAATCGACTGTACAGGGTGATCCACGACCACACAGGGTGCCTGCCTAGTCCACCCCCACAACAGCAGGAACCATCGCGTATATTTGGGGGTATGGAAACATGAAATATATTGGGTGCCAGGTTCCTGGGGAGTCCCTACATTCTGCGATTTTACTCCTCCGGCCCTCCCAGAAAAAGTTTCTTATTTGCGGCAAGTTAGATGTGGGCACCCAACCACCAGACTGCATAGCTGCTGGAGAGCTGGCTGCAAACAAAACTAACTATACACAAATAGCAGAATCAAATGAAAAGTTCTCCGTACAACTTTGGGGTTTTTGATTTAAAATTTTGTTTATATCTAAATCAAGTCAAGGCACAGCAGCCTCGTGTCCGATTTTCCTTTTACCGGCCACTCTCCTTCGTCTGTCTGAAAATGTCCTTTTTCAATTTACCTATCTATCGCTCGCCCATGTCGCCCCTTTGCAGTTTTGTCCGTTTGTGGCAGGGTGCGTTTGTGCAGCACAAAACAGGGGAATCCCCTTTTTGTTCCTTTTAGAGCTGGCTAAGGGAATGAAAGAGGAATTTCATTGTTTGTTTTATCTCAGCTTTGCTGGGAAATTTAAAAATAAACCTTTTCTGCATTTTTAAGTGCAAAAGAGTCGGTTTGTATGATTAAGGAAAGAAGCAGCTGTAGAACAAATTTGAGTACCTTTGATGTTACAAGTATTAAAAATGTTTCACATCTTCATACATTTCTAAAAAGAGCAGGCTTCTCCTGGTTATTGGACGTAGAGTTTCCCAATACTTTTTTAGAAATTTTAAGAAATTTAGAACGAGTCGGACTACATAACGTATCTCTTTATTATATTAATTATTATTTAAAGGTCCATAAACAATTGGGAAAAATCAAACTTTCGATTCACGTAAACAATTTTCCTAAAACAGATTTCGAAGTATCAAATCAGCCCTAAGTAGTCTTTAAATATCAACATATTATTTCGTAAAAGTTACTATATCAGGTATCTAGCTATTCGGATATCCGGATATTCGGATAGTTTAAAAATTCGGATTACATTTGAAGCACTACTAGAAAACCGTTTAATATGTTAGAATAAAATAGCCCGATACAAGCTGATAAAAGTTAAATCAATTAATAAATTTATATTAATGCAAATATGCACAAGGAACGATCAAGGTACTTTTGATGGAAGATATTATTATTAACAGGGGCATAATAAAAATTCTCTGTCTGTTACATAAAAGCCAATGTAGGGCTCAGAAAGTGAATAATTCGAATAGAGGATTACTCTGCCGCCCGAAACAATCGACGAAAAACAATTTACGATATTACTCACCACCTTGTCCCCTGGGACTATGTCCCCGAATCCAATACTGCTCAAGGATATAAAGCAAAAGTAGCTTCCATCCAGAATGTCCCAGTTCTCCCACTTGCCGAACAATGTTGCGCCGAACAAGATGTACCTAGAAACGCAAAATCCATCCTGGGGTTAAAGCGATTCCAGAGGCTTCCCGAGAACGGGTAATTACCCAATCATAATAGCCACACACACGGTAACAGGTACATTAACTGCCTGGATATCGCCGCCAAGATCCTCCTCCAGATCCTCTTCATCATCGACATCCTCGAATTCGTCCTCGTCGTAGATGTTAAAGGAGCCTCGCGGCTGGGAGAGCCTCGGAGGTGCTCCTTCGCCGTCCTCGAGGAAATTACCTATCTGGAATCAAATTGAATGAATTTTTTAAGGACTATGCGAATTGAGTGAATGTGCGTCGCATGCATGAGGGTTGTGTGGTGCGGGGGATGATTATTATGCTTTCTCTTACATCCCTGTCAAGGGTCAGCGCCCGGGTCCTTCGTCGCTCCCTGAGGGCCCTTCGTCTAGCAACGCCGGGGCACACCCGGCAGAGGCAGACCTTTGCGTAGATCCACTTGAAGGACTTGGCCAGAATGTCTCCGATGTTGGATAAGTAGAGCAGGAAGAGCGGCATCCCGATTATTGCATAAATGATGGTAAACACCTTCCCCCAATTGGTCCTCGGCGATATGTTCCCATAACCTGGAATTAAAGCGAGACCCAATTAAAGGGTGAAGGAGGGTTTCTGGTGGGTGGATGGCTGCACCCGACCAACACCCGAGTCCCTGGAGCTTCTGGGGAGACAGTTTAATTATATTATTGCCTTTCTGGGTTGGTGGAAGTTGTTTTTCTATTATCCCTGCCAACAGAAAGTTTCCCTCGCTTGTATGGTGCCAGGGACCAGAGCGGGTGATCGTAATGACTGGAATTAGCTTACCACCAGCCCTAGCTCCAGTTAATCTCGACGACTAGAAGTGCTATCTTGAAATTTCTCCTGTCAATCCAGAAGTAAATTAAAATCAGCACGAGGCAGTTGGAGTGTAGGGAACCTTAGCAACGAAGAGAACTGAACTGAGCTCGTTTTATAAGAACGTAATCTCTGAAACAGCCAGCCCAAAATAATTACAATCACGAGCATAGCTAAGGTGGGAATTTTGGTACCCTTTGGTGTCGTAGCGATGTGACACAAATGTGTACTTTAAAATTAATAAGAAAATTTACTAAACATTGTCAATGATTTAAAAAAAAAAAAAACCTTTCAAGCTCAAGAACTCGCATACTAAGGTTTCCGTATCTTTACTTAAATTTTAAAAAACATCGGTCAACTTCAAGGGCTACTTTCGCTACAAAGGTTTTGTACCATAAACTTATACTGTATACTTACATGATTGTAAAAATCGAATTTGTTAATAATAGAGTATAGTGTGAATTCATTAAAACCTATAATCATCCCTATACATATATTACGTAATATTATTAAGTACATTTATAAGTAGAAGCATGTTATTGAAACCCATTTTGTGAAAAGTTTCCTATTAGATCGAAAATAATTGATCTATTCCCTTTTATGAAATATTGCGTTATGTGTGTTCCAGAACTAAAATCACAATATTTATTGGTACAGCAAAAATAGTATGTTTCAATTAAATCCTGCACTGTTGCTACATCCTTGAGTATCAACATAAAGCATTCGATTCGAATTTAGTTCAAAAATTGTAAATGGGAAAAATTAAGGGACCTCTACCTTCAGAGGGAACAGATTAAAAGCTCTGGGAAAAATTACATTGCAACTACATTAAAAGTAGTCCGCTCAAAATGTTGTTCCACTTCCTCTCGGGGAAAATTTTCCGAATTAACCCCGATCAGAGAAGCGCCCCACAGCTAAAGGACTTAAAATTCAAAGAAAGGAGGATTTTCAATTTCATGGAGCCCTAATGAACTGCTCGCAGCATACAAGCAGAGAGAAAAAGGCTCCGGGCAAACTCAATTGGACCCTTCCTGCTCCGTGATATTGTTTAGAGGCCGCACCGGCAAATTCAATATTTCATTTCGAATAAGAGATTTAGTTTCTGCTTAATGTACATCCGCTGCTTGCACTAAGTGGATGAGATCCTAAAAGGATGTTCCATTAGGCCATTTTCGGTTTGGATAATTGCGTTATTCTTCTCACGTGAGGGAACATCAACCACATGCTGCCCGATATTTTCAAAAATGACGAACTCAGACGCAATCCATCTAACACTGCCATAATTTTTTGGCAAATTACCACCAGAAGAGTGAGCGATCGTTTTTATCTTAGCAATTTCCATTTTTGATGGAGTGAAGCAATTAGCAAGCCCTGATAAATTAACATGCAAAAAGTTCAAACACCTCGAGCTCGACGAGGACTATTGGGCTGATTAGTAACCATGTGGGAGCAATTGTCTGGACGGGAGAATTTGAGCATTCCCCAAAGGTGCATTCATGCTGAAATTAAAGTGATAACCTTTCGGAGAAACCAGACTGCAAATACAAAGTCAGAATTCATAGGATTTCTGGCGAAGTCCTCGAGCTTCAAGGGAAATTTTCCAAGTTATAAACGTGTCCTGGGGACACATGAAAATGGTAATGTCCTCCTCCTTCTATACGAATCCCTTTTTCCAACCACCTGCCCCACTGAAGCAAAACAACATAAATTTTTGCAACATAATAAATTTCAACAGGATAAATTCCTCTCGAGCGGCACCATCCGGCGTATGGAGCAGCTCTATACAAAATACAACGCCATATACCTCCTCTACACCGACGTAGATGTAGTCCAACCCCACACATGACACCATCGACGTAGGTGCGTTTCATAGATTCATTTTTCGGTTAATTTACATTGCAAAACCTAAAAACAATTCAGTTGGCAACTAAATGGAGTGCCGGCTAGTTATTTAGCCGATGTGGGGATGCGGGGGTTAGCCAGCAATTTGGAAATGAATGCACATCCCTTCAACAGTCATCAACTAATTTGCTAATTGAGGCATAATTCGATTTCTCGGCGTTGGTCCGGCGCTAAGTTAATAATAACCTCCGAATCGATTAGGGACGCAGGGCGATGAGGTGTAAAGCGATTTCGCTCAAACAAAATGTTGCAGCCGTTGCCCTGCACCCTCACCTGAGAATCGCTGCACACCTGCAGGAGTATCGCAGTGTTCATTTATTGATTTATGCGGGTGGCATCGAAGCATCCCTGATTTTAAACTATGCCCTGTGTGGCCGAAAAATTATGAGCCTCTATCGCTGCCATAAAAATACTTAAATTGCGATTTACCGCAGCATCAACCCTAAGAAAGTAGAAAAAGTCGAAGACAATAAACGCCGAATGGGCGGTACTCTGCTTCTTTCAAAAATCGTAAATTGCGGCGAAAAGTTAGGTCTCCACGAATTTACAGTGAAACTAACTTCTCGCGATTATCTTAAAACCCCGATAAATCTTAAAAGCCAGAGATATTTGGCTGGGGGGCTAAAGAAGGGAGAAAACGTTGTAGAAGTTGCTTGGGGCTTCTTGGGGGAGGTTTTCTTACCGATAGTTGTGATGACAGTCAGGGAGTACAGGAATGCTCCGGGAAAGCTCCACAAGTCCCCAACATCGGCCCCCGAAAAATGCGCCTTCACGATTTTCCGCTGGAACACAAGAATCTCATTTCTTACCCTGAAAAGAAAATTTGAAATGAATTTTAGCATTCGAGCGTAATAGAAAGACGAAGGGGAGTGGGTAGAAAAAAAAATTAATTTAAAATAATTGGGTGATGCTAGACGGTCACGAAAATGGGCGGAAAATTGTCGTAACCGCCCTAGAGATTTTATTCTAAGTGAAAACGACATTTTCATCATTTTCGAGGCCAAGAAAAGGGCGAAGACACAGGTAAATTACCGTCACGCCAGAGTATGTCGGAGGGTAAAATTTATTTGCTCACCTTTACCCCACCTGCCTATTGCTAATCGTTCTGCTGCTTGCGGGGGAGGAAATCGAACGCAGACAGGAATTTCCTAATTACGACTAATTGAGCGAGGCGACACAAAGATAAGCCTCAAGAGGTGCTCAAGAACTCAGAAAACACCGGGACAATTTCGAGAAAAAAGTTAACGACTCCTTGTCTATTGTTTGTTATTAAGATCTTTGGCCGATTGGGAAGAAATTTGCGACCTAACTTTTATAGGGTGAAGGAAAAAGCATTTTTTTATGGAATGTAATAGCGTCTGAAACTGACCTTGCTTCGCATCTTTAAGATTTTTTAACGTACTTTTTAAAAACAAGAAGATTTACGTTGACCTGCACAACATTTTTTAAAGCATTTTTCGATATCAAATTAAAAATCACTATTGCTACAACTTGAAGGAATTTTACTCTAATCCATAGTTAATTAAATCTTAAAGCTAAAATCTTTGCTTGCCGAGTTCTTTTTAGAATTCTTACTTTTAGATTTTTTGATAACTTGGTAGATATTATAATAGTATTATTTAAAATATATATTTCAGGCTTTAAAAAAATATATATAATTCCCTAAATTTAATATTTAATTAGTAAGGATTGTGTTGCCGAACGATTTGTTTTTTAGAGTCGTTTTTAGCGTCACAAATCTATTCGCAAATTATGTACAATTACCTATATAAATTAAAACAGCTATCATTATCGTTTTTTTTTTTGTAATACTAGTATTGTGTATTATTGTTGTGTCTCCATATTCGTAAAGAAAAATTGATTAGTTTTGAAGCAAACTAAACTCTGTCTTAACTTTCTTTTCTAGAACTATTTGTATGTTATATGGTAAATATGTATTTAGTAAGTCTGATATCGCATTCCAGTTTTTTTTTTTTCAGATTTACAAAGTTCCTACTTAAACTTAAAATCCCTGGCACTGTCAACCCCCATCAACACTAAACCTAAATTTTAGCCGAGCTGCTTAGGTACTTACGCCTCCTTGTAGCACTGCTCCTGGAAGACGTTGGCGTGGAGTGTGAAA
This sequence comes from Eutolmus rufibarbis, assembly GCA_963920795.1. Classification (NCBI taxonomy): domain Eukaryota; kingdom Metazoa; phylum Arthropoda; class Insecta; order Diptera; family Asilidae; genus Eutolmus; species Eutolmus rufibarbis. The sequence goes on from OY987206.1 coordinate 45,414,260, forward strand.
TTCCACAGCTTCGGCAGGAGTCCGCGTCGCTCCTTCTCGAGGATGTTCTTGAGGAATCGCTTCGATCCCGAGCCCACCTCGATGGCTCTGAACAGGAAAGCGCCTTGTTTGTTGGACACGAAGGTTTCGATTCGCACGGACGACCAACAGCGCGGTTTTCATGGAGGTCAGAAAAGAGGGGTACATTAAAAGTGGTGGAACCATAAACCCGTCCAGTGAGAGTCGATAAATACGACAGCGGGCTGCTTACCTGCAATCATGTAGAGGATAACCAGCAGGATAATGCCGACATTGCTAAACATAAACGCGGTAAACTTTCGACAGTGGTCCTTGGCCCGCTCGCCGAAGGGGGGCTTCTGGCGCCGCCTGAATAACCGCTTCCTGCTCATCGCTCCCCCGCTTCCTTAATGTCTCTGTTTTTCCTTACAACTACTGCTCAAGGTGGCAAATTTATTACTCCGTTTACAGGGGGCCTCGAGGGCGGCGAGGTCATTTTTAATAAAATCGACTACTCCCCCGCGACCGGTCGGGGCACCTCTACCAATTCACTTCTTCTTCTTCTTCTGGCGACGAAGATGTGGGTTTTTTCAATTTTGCAAACATTGTCGAGCCTTTAATATTCTCCTTGGGCGGCAGCGTCTACTTCTTCGGGGCTTCATTAAGAAACCTGCAAGAAAAAGGGGCGGTTATTTTGGGGAAAAATGTCAGTATTTAGGCCTAGGTGCCCTCTGGGTCCAGGCTTAGTGAGTTTGTAAATAATTGCGATGATACCAGGAGGAGGGACCAGACGAATGCGTCTCGGATGATTTATTCCCCTTGTCAACCTTATTAGCGTTCTGTAACTAGGTAAAAAAAACATCCCCAGAATTCTGGGTGCTCAGCCTAAAAATAGCCATAGGTCAAAAATATCTTTAATGCGTAGCGTCATTCTAAATATACCCTTTTTAGGAAAAAAATGCTGACAAAGATCTCTAAATATTGAAATAAATTAAGTTAAGCTTGAGTTGGCGCTGTTTGGTTACTTTTTTAGGGTTCCGTATCATCTAAGAAGACTTAAACCTTTAAATTTCAAGCTATTTTCCTCAAATTAAGAGTAGTTTAAAATGTATCTTACAAAAATTATATTTTAACAGTTTTTAAGTACTATACGATATTATTTAATTTTCAATTATAAACGATGAGTATTAAAAGTCATTCGACGAACGTCCTCTAATTTTCCAACTTTTTGTTCAAGATATTAAAAAAACAATAATTGATTTTTGAAGCACAGAATTAAATAAGAACATTGAAAACTATGACGATCATTATAAAATATATGCTGATACAGTAAATACAACAAAACTGATTGTTAATTTCAAAATCCTTTAATTTCCCGAGTAAAATTATTAAGGCCCGAAACGAGCCCGCAGCGCGCCCGGAATTGAAGAACCGCCCGATATACGCCCGAATCGGGCCCGTAACATTTTTGAAGAGAAATAAGATCATAGAGACGCCTTTAACACACCTATTTAAATTAAAAACAAACATTTATAGTTCGGATGTAATCAAAGCAATATATGTAGATAGATAATCTTTCTATCTGCCTTTCTTTAGGCGAATATAACTAGAAAAAGATAACTACTAAGAATTAAAAATTATGTTTTTGTAAACTAATTTGTTTATTTTTATTTACAATATTCTTTATTGATGTCTGATGCTATTATTCTGGACCTATTGCGGGCATATTTTCAAATGGCTTCAAAAATGGAAAATGTTTGGGTGTACGAGTACATCGGGCGTGTTACAGGCGGTGAAAAAAGAATTTAGATATTTTTACTTGGGTTTCTAACGATTCTAATATCGAACTGAACTGTTTCCCAGAAATATCTAACAAATCTGTTATAAATGAGTGATTGAACTTTTAATTAAAAGCCTACAGCGTCTGCAATAAAATACTTTAATAATTTAACCATTGCCGCAAATTATTGTGCTAATGCTTTAATCATGTTATTATTAATTTTAATATATCACTAGTAAATATAGCATGTGTATGTAATTACATATGTATGTTATCTGTGGTTACTTGCCAAAAAGCTTTGATGTGTCTCATATTTCATGTAGATTCCAAGGAAGGTACTTATAATTACGATCCTCTGGTCTGGCTTACTTAAGAAAATGTTCGTTAATGGGAAATGTTAAACATTGCGAATATTAAATTTCTTCTTAAAGTCCTGATAGCATGTATTTCGTGATATCCTGTTATATATTAGACGTATTAAAGCCAATATCAGAGGTCAATTGTGAGATATGTAGGCTCAATACATTTTGGTTAATTTTGTCGAGTAATCAGTTTGCTATTGAATTAATAAACAGGCAAAGCGATATAATTCCCATTTAATGCTTTTATCAACCATCCAACCAATCAATCTTTAAGGTTGGCTTTAAAACCCTCGAAGGGTCCCCAATCCCCCACATCTCATACCCTTACCCATGTTGTTCGACTGGCACATTTTTGACAACCTCAATTTACGATAAATCGAATATTTCGCTACAATAAATTCCCTCAAAGTTTACCGACTGCATGTCCACACCGTCAATATTCATCACGGCCAACTTTGCAGGACATCAAAATCCTTCGCACCCGACCGCCGCCGCCTCGGTTCGGTTGTATCGAGGCGATATTCCCGATATTCCCGATAAAAATGCGGGAGCCCCAATGCCGCTGTCCGCACCTTTCAATTTCACTCCCTCCCGAGTGGAAAATGAGCCATTGAAATTCAGCAGTTCGTTCGAAAAGTCGTTTCCATTTAGAAATCATTCATAGCGCAAGTTTTATTGGGCATTTCGACATATTTATCACGGACGTTCCGGAGTCAATCCCCGGGACTCCGGGCGGGCTCCTTTATGGGGCTGCCCGGGGAAGCCCGGTGACAAGATGAATGTGCTCGACACACTTAACATGTACTTTTACTATTATATCATAAGAGCGGGAGTCTCGGGATAGTGCTTTTTCTGCTTTTTGGGGCACTCCACACGGCAGCCACCGGCACGAGAGTCCTGTGCCGATGACCCAGCACGTAGCCAGCCGAGATCCTAAATCCTAGAAATGCACACGTGATCTGACTCGACGGACGCAAGATAAATTATTGAAGCACCCTTGGGGCGCATATAAATTTGTGGATATTACGAACATTCACCTGATGGCGATTTTTCTTGTTCGATAATCTGCAAAGATACAAAGATAGATATCTGCTCAACTCAGCCTCCAGAAGGATAATGGCGAATTTGGGGGTCTTCTGCAACCTGGGCTGAGCTGGGGCATGTGGCTGGGGAGGTTCAAAGGGTTCCTCGGTGACCTTTGCCCGGCCGAGGAGAAGAAATATTTCTTCATAACAACACTGCGATTGGAATCATTTTCCCTAAAAGCCCCGCCAAGAAGATTGATCGAGTTCGATTTTCAGCTTATAAATCAGCCAAAATCTTCTTCTTTTGGTCATTAAAACCAACTAGTTTATAAATACCTACAGTACAATAGTACCTATTTTATACACCAAGCTCTTCCGTTTGATACCCATATAAACCTTTCCCGAACACTCTTGAAAATACATATCTATGTACATCGAAGGTGGTTAAACCAACTCCTTAATCGATTAATTTTAAGTTTCACAAAACACAAACAACCAAATCTTTGGTTTAGGAACAGTTGAAATTACAATTTATAGCAAATGAGTCCGTTTTAATTAATAGACCCGATCAGGACAGATTTTTTCTTTGTACTACTAATTTTCCAGAAAACAGATCTTAGTACAACATCTACGATTCCAAATTTGTATGTTTTAAAAATGTTTTCAGTCAATTTAAACTTCATTTCAAAAATTCAACTGAATTTATTTTATGAGATAGAATAAATTTAAAACAAAATATTCGAGAATTCTCCAAATTTCTTTTGCATTTCCAAGGTTCTTACATACATTACTAAGTATTTTTATTTTGAAGATGAATCAAGTAAGTCTAATTCAATTACCACTCGCAATAAGCGAATCCTTCCGTGAAACGCTCATACAGAAGTTCTTGTCTAATCATGAAATTATTTTTTAATGCGTTCTTCCGGCAGCGCCGTAGCCTTTAGCGCTCCAAGAATTTCCAAGTAGCCTTCAATTTCTATCTTCTACGATGTGGAAGTAATTTTGCGACCATTATCCGGACTTCCGTAATAAAACAACTCTCGTTGAAGGCGTTACGGCCAAAAATAAATTCTTCTTTATGGTGCAGTTCATATACAATTCTCATTCAGCGATAAAAGCTGATCTGCTCTGGCATAAGGCCCCTGGAGCGACTTTAATTAATTAATGCAAATCTTCCCACGATCACAAAGACCCAAAGAGTCGTCAAAGTGCACTTAGCAGCTAACGTTGTGTGAAAAATTTTGTTAAAAGTTGAAAAAGGCAAATTAAGTATTCCCACCCACTTCACTGGCGCAGTCGAGCGAGAACGAGTCCAAAAGTTGGTTAATTATTTAGTTATACAACAAAAGCCGACACTATCCCGGTTCTAGGGGATGAGTCTGGGGGTGAAAACTTATCCTGGAAGTCTCGAGACAGTCAGTCGACTGCTGCACCTTCCAAAACCGAAGTCAATTAATCATTTCAAATTAGTGCTGGGGGACATACAAAAACGAGGGATGTGAAGATTTACGGCGGCTGGGGTTCGTTACTAATTCACTAAATCAAAATCGATAGTCGTTCAGCGCCTCCTGTTTTTTGACCTGGGTGATCTGGACGATGCGGTCCACGATAACGTGGACACGTGGGAAAAAAAATGAGGCATCGCAACATTTTGCCTTTATGGAACTATCTTCGGCCAAAATGATAAGCATCAGGCAAAGTGTTGAGCACATTTGAGCCCCATTTAGCCCTGGTCCGGGCTCCGTCAGTGGCAGGATGAAGTCCATCACTAGAAATGATGGCTAAAGTTACGAACTGAGCAAAAAGTTGGTTTCCTTCCATCTCGGGGAGTGCTCCTCCTTGAAACACCTCCCTGGAGCTCCCATGGGAGCAGTTTGTCGCGCTCATCTTGATGTTGTGCCAAATGGAATCCATTTAATTAAATGTGGCCACCAGCGCTTGATTAATAATCCCCTGGCAGTGCGCGCGGCAAGGTATGAAAATTTATTGTAAAGACTCCGGCATCTGGATGGCGGGCCGGGGCTGCAGTTTGGGGCCACTTTTGAAATATGGTAATCTGCCTCTGACCCGGGGCCAGCGCACTGAAATCCCCATCAAGACGGTCATAAATTAGGAATACTTGCCGCCCACGTCTAATGTGTTTACTCGCGGTCGTTCTACAGCCGCGTCATCGGAAAATAAATCTACACACAGTGGCGAGACGTGAAATCGGCATTAAAATTAAGCAAATTTTTTACTGAAACTAATGAATTTCTTATAAGAGAGTAAGGAAAACTTTCATTAATAAGTTCATTTTTTATTTAGAATTTATGCAAAATAAAAAGAGAATTTAAGCCAACGTTTCTTGCAGGTGTACTGCTAAAATATTAAAAATTATCAATAGTTCGCGTGAAATATCAAAGTCAAGTATTTTTATTACATATTATAAATAAAGCCATCTATTTATTTTTAAAAAATATTATATTTTTTTACTAATTGAAACGAGATGCTGATAAACAAGTAGATACGCAACTCATAAAATACATTTTTATATTTTTTGGTTCCAAATTAAACACAAACATTAATCAATAGTTTCTCAAAAAATTAATGTGATTGTGATATATTAAGTTTGCTTTAAGACTGATTCTCCACCAATAAACATACAAATAGGAGGTATGCAACAAACAACTACCAAAATGTATTAAAATACCTTTAAAAAATTCTCGTCTGGGCCATTTAATTATCCGCCACTGTACGTATTTAATTAAAATATTTGTAATGGTTGTGGTCCTCCCTCGGCATCGAATAAATTCGATTTAATTGGAGGAAGGTCGACGGATGCTGGGAGCCGGTGGGGGTGCGGCGCAGGTAACTTCGTCTTTAATTATCTCAGCCGTCGCCGCACATGCTTTATGTATGTTTACGAACTTGGCCGCCCAATAACAAACGAAAGCGGCTTCTCCAAACAAATTTTATACATTCCCTGGATACCTGGAACGATTTCGGGAGCGATTGCTCCGCAGCTAAAAAAGCAACTGCCGAAATGACAAAATATTTAAGGATGGGGCGATAAAAGACGGGCGCTTTTGGATTTCGTCTTCCTCAGGGACGGGACAGTTCTGTAGGAAGATTCTATTTAAAATCATTAATTAAGTGAAGCTTGTATAATTGGTGTGGTACGAACCACAAAAGGGTTTTAGACTTTCGTAATTTTCTCTTTCTGCGTTATTATTTGTTTTCACATTTCATACATATGAATTTATTTATGCCAAAATTTGATCCACTTTACGAAAAAGTTTGAGAGTTTATTCAGAGGCATTTTTTTGTCCTGAATTTAATACCTTAATCAAAACAGTGCAGTGGATTTTTACTTTCTGATTTCGTAGCTTTTATAATTTTTAATGCATTACCCTTTGAAATTATTTAAATTATTTAAAACTTTTTACGAAAACAATCCAAATTTTTGAAACCAACACTGTTTATAGAGGTAAAGTCATATGCTTTGTAAAAATATTTTACTAATCTTTACATTACACTATACTTTAGGTAGTATATATGTATGTTATTTATAAATATTATATATCTGTATGGGGCTACGACAAATTATTTTATACTTTTTAGTCCGCATTAAAAACGTGGTATATTAAAAAAACTTTTTTTTTATTTAAATAATTATTTTCTGCTTTTTAGTCTTGTGTGTGTGAATTTTTGCAATCGATTTTAAACATCGTGATGAGATTATGACGGAGATATGTGGCAAATTTCAGGTTTATTTCAGTTTCTCTTCACCTGATCATACGCTGGATTCGCCTATTTGAGAGCGAAAAAGTGACACCAGAAACCACGCTTCAGGGGCTTGCGGTACAAAAATACGTATATTATATAATATATAGGGGGCGCGACGATAGGAAATACACCTATAGATGTCGACTCCTAAGTGGGGAGAAGATTCTGAAGAGAAAAGTGTCCCCTGCTCGCAACTGTTGACCTGACCTTCCGAAGTTAGGGAGACAAACAAATAAACAGACAGACAAAAAGCATAATATTATATTGTTGTCCAGTTCTTAGCTATGTTTAAAGTTTCAAGTCTCTAGCTCATCGGGAAGTTAGTTTAAAATCGATTGCAAAATTTGTACCGAACAGACAGAGAAGAAAGCGAGTTAATAAAAACATGGTAACAAATTATCATTGTTAAGTAAAATTTAGGAGTATTTTTCCAAATTTCTGATATAACAAATTTTTATTTTCATTTTAAACATGCGTGTTGCAGGCGTCTCCAGGATCTTATTTCTCTTCAAAAATGCTACGGGCGCGATTCGGGCGTATATCGGGCGCTTCTTCAATCCCGGGCGTGTTGCGGACTCGTTTTAGGCCTATATATTTTTACTTGGGAAGTGTTTTTCAATATAATTGAAAGAAGAAAGTACGTTTTTTGTGTTAAAGTTCTTCTTAAAGATACTTACGCCAGAGAAATGGAAAATATTTATAATAATGACTTTTGTAACACGATTAATTCTATCTCCTAAGGCAGGTAACTTATCCCACGAAGAAGCACTTTCTAGGAAATGCCTATAAATTTACTAAAAATATTGAATTCCAAAAGACCTCCAGTAACTCAATATCCTCCCGCATAGAACGTAATAAACTCCAGGAACTCTGTGCGAAACAACGAAATTTACGAGAGCAGCTGCGATTAGTTTCCTATTTCCACTTCAGGATCGAACTATTCGGCATAGGGATCGCGATGACGTCAGGTCCTCCGAATGAGTCACATATCATTTCCGGGGCGCCCCGAAACACAATGCCTGTTCAAAATTAAATCTCCGGCATTTGCATGATAAGAGCTGGGTGGGATTCTGGTGGACCCGGGGCCGGGTGGGGCCCGCAAGTAAGTCCTCCACCGAAAGAATAATTTTTCAAATGCCTCGATGTAGACAGAGCGGGGCCTTTGTGTGCATCTGTCAATCCCCGGGTGGAAATTACCTCATTATCATTGATTTAAATGTATCAAAGTCGGTTTTCGCCCGGGGCCCGGCTGACTGACAGGCTGACAGCTCCGAGAAAGTCAAGAAAACACCGCAGTTGATGGCTTGAACTTCAATATTCCTTTGATTGATGACTTGGCAAGGTGCGTTTCATAATTCAATCAATCCCCGATTTCAATACATTACAGCGCTCGTCTGCGGCGGCAGCGGCGGTGGCCCCTTTCCTGAATAGAAGCCATTTTTCACTGAAACAGCCCTTCAGCCAGGGGAAATCGATTTAGCTCATCCACACACGCTCTGGGTGCCGCACCCTTCCCGAAAAGGGTTGTTTTGCTTCGCTTTTTCCCTTTAAAGGGAATATAAAATCAAATTCATTCGATTCGGGGAAAAAATTCCAACGGGGGCCCTAAGATGCTTAAAGCAATTTGGCTTAGCAGTTAGTGAAAGACTTTAGTTTGGAACCCCCAGCCTCTTTGCCCGGTATTCCTCTAAGAACTTTCATATTAAGTAGGAAGTAATTCCGCGAAAATTGGCACTTCATGGATTTACAATTCATTTTTAATCCGCATCTATAAAAATAGATTTATAGACCACTGATGAGCCGGATGAGTACGAGTCGACCAAATCCGGCTCCCTAGCTAAGTCTGAGTCTATTTGCATTTTCCGCTGACCTTTACAAAGAAAAAGTAAAAAATAAAGTCGATCGGGCGAAATGTTAATCTGATTTTCGATGAGAAATTGCTAAATCAAACAAGAAAAGCTTTTTAATGCCTCCCACGGCGAGGAGTGCGCGCCTTGGGAATTCGAAATGGAAATTGAGGAGCGTGCAGAGGTCACGGCTGAGGGATGGAGCACCCCGAGAAATTCGACGGGGGCAAATTTAATGAGATCCCGAATCACAGGCGATGTCGTACTCCTAAGCTACGCTGGCAGAATTGTTTCCCACCAAGTTATTATATGACCGCCTGCTGGGATGCGCCAGGATTTTCTACATAATCTCAACTTTCCAATAAAACGCTGCTGCCATACAACCCCCACACCCTCGGGGCGGCATCCAGGAAAATTGAGAATTGCAACTGCGATTATGCAGAAGTGAATTTCTCGGTCGAGAAAAAACGCTCTATGCATGAAATTGATAAGACATGGGGCGCGGCGCGACGGCGCGACGGCAGGCGGGCTCCTTCACAGCCCTGTGAATTTGTTTTCACACCCCCAAACTAAATTGTGCAGGTGGGAACCACCTCCGGCGCATTAATCAACCATATCCGGCAGGTACGTCGTCAATTGCTAGTGCCCCTCCGCCTCCGCTCAGCCCTCCCGGAAACTTTGAGTTTCTGCCCGATTTTATTACCCAATTTAATCGAGTTGTGTGTGCTCGGAATGCGCTTTGCGGGCGGAGCACCAAGGATTTTTGGGGCTCCCAACCATGCGGCTGGGCTGAGCTGAGCTGAGCTGCATACAAGAAAGTGGAGTCCGCCCCCGCCATACCTCGCAGAGTGAAATAATTTCGTTCCGAGTATTTCACTTCGACTGAATTACATCCCGTACCTGATGTTTTCCAAGAGCTGAATAAATTTCACCCTGAGGCCGAACTCCTAGCCCTCAATGCCAGATTCTTCCCAGAATTTCAATCTATCCCTCGACCAATGCGTTTACTCCAGAAAATCAAGTTATTCCTATCCGCGGTAATCTTTCTAATGAGGTCACACAAACTTTACCTGAGTTTGCACTTTTATATGATAAGTCTAAATTATCTAATACATATTACATATATTGAAAAGCATTTTTATTATACTTTTATACAATATAATGATCGATAGTATTTTTGTCTATCTCAATACTAAATATCAAAATGAAATCGTTCTATAAAATCAGTGAAAAATTAGACCGAAAATATAAAATCTGTATTTTTCTCAATTAACGAAATTGCATATTCAGCCGGGTTTTGATTAATCGGCTCCGGGTAAAAAAGAGGCTTTAATTTGGACTGAAATCAAACGAAAGCAAACTGAAATCAGGCAGAAATCAGACTGAAATATATTTTACGCTCATGAGTGCATTTTTCAGTCGAATTTCTGTATATTTTCTTAACATTTTTGCAATTAGTCTCCAGTTGTCCGATTGCCCTTTAACATAGACAAAATTGGAAAATTGTTCAATCTGTTTTCAGTTTCTTCTTTTCACCCGGGAATATTTGAAAAAATTTTTAAGTGCTACAGCGGAAAAACATTTCCATCTGTTTTCAGTTTCCTCTCTGTTTCTCATCGAAGATATGTTTTCTGATTCAGCTATGCTAATATAAAATTTTCAATATATTTTCAGTCTCTTTGCCGACATAAAAGATATTTCCGTCTCATTTCAGTTTGTATTCCGTCTCAACTTTCTCGATGTAATATGTTTTCAATCTAACAGTTCAAATAATAATTTCCGCTTTATCTCAAATTAGATTCCCTATAAAATTCAATTTTTTAGTCTCTTTCTCTTTATTTTTTTAATAAAGAAATTATTGAATACTTTTGTAGAAATGCTAAAACAAACTGATCTAACATATTTTCTAAATTGTTTAGTTTATTCTTCTATTATATGTATAGTGAAAAAATTATATAAATATTTTTGTTGAAATTCATATAAATAATTATAGATATGTTCTCAATTGTGCAAAAATGTAATTTAAATAAATCAATTACAGATTACTATAGGCTGAAAATCAATATTTTTTTTTCAGAGCATTATAAATTACAGAAAAAGTTAACTTCTTATCTACATATGTTTTCATTTCATAATGCAAATCGAATATATTACAACGAAGTTCAAATTTTATCAATTTCAAATCGAATTCCTATCATCGCAGTTGCAGAGCTCGTCTATTAGTTTTGGCACCTCAAAGAGCGCTTAAAATGTGGCGAAATCGAAGTCCCCGTACAACATGCTGGCGAATGCAACATTAGCACCAATGCTATTAACCCGTTCACACGGGGGGCGGGAAACCCGACTCCATAATTAATTCCAATGAGATGCTCCCGAAGATTGGCCCTACAACGCCGGGTTTAGTTTACACAAGCCTCCATTTTGCTGAGTCTCTTCATTCGAGGGGTGGTTCAGGAATCGAAAATGATTTCATTTTCAATGGGCTCATACATTACCGGTGGAAACCAGACCCGCACACATTCCGCTCCGGGGCGGAGGACTATTTAAAGTTTGGACCGTTGTTATAACGTCCTTCTAATAACCAGAGAAAATTAACAGAGCCCAGAACCCGAGCGGAATGCCATTGTCCGGTGTTCATAAATATTCGGGAATTCATGCACGCCCGCCATTAAGATGCCGAGATATAAACTCGGGACATAGAATGCAGATTATCTGAGACGTTGTTGGCATATCCTATCAGGGTGGCTGGACATCCTCGACCCGTCCGACACTGTGCCGGGGCCGGGTTTGGGGCAGTCTTGACAATGCCGAAGCAGCCCCCATGTCTAACCAGCACCGACTTGGGGCAACTTCTACCAGAAATGAGAAGTTTGGCCAAACATTTTATAATTACCAAATGTTGCGTGAAGCAGCCCTGGTTCTGGGGGTTCTAAGGGTTTTGGGGGGCATCAGGAAGGGCTGATCCCCCTGTCAGGATATTGAGAAATAGCGGGGAGCACCGGCGAAATGCCAGAGCGCGAACCGACGATATTTCGGAGCCATCCGACACATTTGCTGTTCCGCTTAAGCGTTATTTGTCGCTGCGGCTTACCATAAATTTGCAGAAGTAATTCTGGAAATCTGAGCGCGGCACAAATCATCGAAAATGCTTGCTCTATTTGAATTGGCAACTGAGACGCTAAAGTCTGTTGTCCAGCCGTATCGGCCTGGTCCAAGTCGAACTGGTCGAACAGCCGCCATATTTATGGCCCTACTTGGCCGGTATTTTGGGGAAGTGTAATCGCAATTTTCCTAAAATCGATCTATAGCTAATAAACAATTGCCAAAACTCCATGTCATATATGAAAAATCCTTATTTGAAAATTGAAATTGTTTCCCTTTAAAGTAGATTGGTTTAATTAATCTATCACAGCTTATAGATTTTTAAATTATTCTTGCTTTTCTTTTGAAAACTAATTTCTCTTTGATGGGTTTAAATTCTAAGCTAAGCTTCTAGGAATTATTTCTACCAAAAATAATCATTATTGATTGTAGCAATTTAATTTAATAAAGTACTTCAATTTACAATAGTTATATGTTCCTTAAATATCTTATTTTCAACTTCTCCAACTAGCAAAGATGTGCAGCGTAACAAATATAAAAAATAAATTGCCTTTCAAACCCAACTCATCGCAACTTGATGAAAAGTGTCACAACAGAAAAATCACAACATGAACAACTGAATGCACATAAAGTGAATTTATTTCAACGCCACAATTCAAATCCTTCGCAAGGAAGAACGAAATAAAAATCCTGGGACGAGAACAACAAGTGCCGATGGCACTTGAAGGTAAGCAGCGGAGATTGGCCGCATTACCCGGGAGCTGTTCTAGAAAATAACAAATATTTCCGCGTATTGACACTTGATCCTTCCTCCTCCTCAAGAACCTACAAAGTGTAAACATTTCGATTTCACGAAATCGAACGATTCCCGACTTCTTGCTGGGGTGCTTCCAATTCCAACTACAAAAGTCCCCAGCAGCCAGAAGCTAGCAAACAAAAAGGGAAACGCGTATGGCAGGAAATGCCCGCGATTTTGATCCACTTTCACGCCGAATTTAATTGGCCAAATCCAAAGTCTCCCTTAAATTGAAAATATTTTAGCTTTCCGCCAAAAACCGCGACTACAGCAACAGGGGAAACAAATACTTGGAAAAGGGAGTCAAAATACTGGTCGCAAAAACCTTTCCGGATTAATGGAATGCTAGGGCTAGAGGGCGAGGGTGCGGAGCTGCTAGAGTTCTCAAAGTATTATATCAGTTCCATTGACAAATCCAATTGCACGTGTTGACAAGACCACGGTTAGCTCGTGCGGCGGGCGTGGAATGCGCTCGAGCACAGTTGCAGGGATAGAATAGATAGAAACGCAGATAGAAATAGAAACAGAGACAGATTCAGATGAATGCAAGCTGCACACGTACAGCAAATTGGCTGAAAAGTATCCTTAAAGGATTTTATTTCAATTTCCCTGCAGCACTTCTGTCCGCCCCCGCCTTTTCGAAGCGAATGACTTGGAGCCTGGCGGCGAGGGCTAGGGCTGACTGACTTTGTGTAAGGGCCACCCTGCATCAGGAAAACTCCAGAAATTGGAGCTGAATTAAAACGAAATTCTATTTCTGCCTTTATTTCACTTTTAAGTGTAATTTAGTGGGAAAGATACTCCTTTGAGGTGATAGGCATGTGAAAGCGGCAGAGATTCCAATTAATTCGTCTACGGGGTCGGCGAAAAGCTAAAACTTGCCCTCTTACTGCTTTCACGTAGTCTTTGAAACATCTTTTGCTCAGAACTGAGGCATTAGCTTATATTCTAAAAACCTGAGAAAAAGCTCAACATCAAATTTTCTACATTATGTTTATTAAAATAAAGACTGACCTTTTTCTTTTAGAACTGGGTTGCCGAGACTAATGGAATCTTTTAGGGGGCAAAGACTGTCATCATAGGATTTACATCTAATCATAATTCATAAAGTTTGAAAATTCGCATTTCTGTTACTTTCCTTTTAGTAAACAAATATATAGATAAAATGTATTTAAAATGTTATGTTGAGTTGAGCAAGATTGACTCCATTGAATATTGTTTAAAGTTTAAAAACATTAAACCATAAACAAGAAAACCGCATGAAAAGTTATCCAAAGACTTATGCATATAGACTGAATGCCCATTCCATAAATAGGAATATTTTTTATCTGTTGCCGCTTTATATTTTTTCTTATATCATCAAAAATAGATGTTCCCCACTTTTATTTTTTCTAATGTTTGTCATCCGACAATTAGGAAATTTGTTTCTATGTATAATATAATATCATATACATAAACTATGGGTAAATATTACAAAAAAATAAGACAAAGTCTGTGGTTATTATTTTTTTCTTCTCAAGTCTTCAAAGTTAGAAAAAATTGGTAAAACATTCAATTTTTCAGTATAAAAACTTCTCTTAAATTTTCGGAATCTAACCTATGTATGTCAATAGAATAAACCCTAATTAAAATTATACTTTTTTTGACCAAATGCCAAAAAAAAAATATTTTTAGAAATGGTCACCAACTTTAAAAGCTTTAATTAAATTTACTTGCTCCGTACTAAAACCCTGATTTTTATGGAAATCGTACGAAAATACGGCTTAACAAATGTACTGTCGAGTCAACGGCACCGTGTATATGAATCCTTAAAATTCGAGCTCAATTTGCCACTAATTTTAGTTACATTAGTAAATTATCCCAAAGGATTATTCCTCCACCGAAAAAAGTGTAAGAATATATCTACTCTTATATTTTCCAAAATAATCATAAAACTCTCGTCCAATTTAATTTTATTTAAATTAGGTATGTTATATTTTATTTTTACTTTTCATTATTATTTTGTCCACATATCTCAGCTAAAATTAAAACACAAAAGAAATGAAAATGTTATTCATCACCCTAGCAAACATAAATTATGAAAGAATGACTCAAGATCTTAATTTTCTCCCTCCTGAAGTCTGTTCGTTCTGTTCAAGCAACTTTTATCTTGAGTCATGCGGCTGCAATAATCCACCTGAAGCTGACACATCGAGTTTATGAGCCGCCTGTCAAATTTCTGTCCATCTCAAAATAAAATTATTGAACCAAGACATAACGCCGGCTGCAATCAGTCTTAAAAGATCACTTTATTCACTATTTTTTCGTTTTATATTTGAGTTATTTTTCTTGGAAAAGAGATAAATTTCTCAGAGTTTATGGATTCATTTATTTACCTCAAAATTTATTTTTGCATTGAAATAATTTTTTACTGAATAATCAAAACAAAAATCAAATCTGATGGGAAACCAATTTTCTCTTTGAATACCACCAGAATAATTAGAAAGGGCTTTTAGAAATTTCAAATTATTTATTTGAATTTGAACTACATTTTGTTGCTCTACAAATATATAAGGCATCGCAAATCATATTACATGACGTCCACGTCTCTGTCAGAGGTAATAACACTTTTGTTTTTCTTTTAAAAAGATAACTAAAAATAGCTCAAAGCGTTTGTAATTAACATGAACATTTCAAAAACGCCCCAAGTAACTGAAAACGTCGCCGTCTACTCACCCCCTAAATGTGTGACAACTGGCAGCAAGTCTTAATTATGTAAAACTATCGCGAAACTCATTCAGAAAACCCACTCCACATGCTCACCACAGACCGTGTTTACATTTACATTAGGAACTGCACAACATTTTCCATAAAATCCACAATTCACCACGTCAACGCGCCCCACGACGCGGCTATAGTTTGTATGGGGCGCGAGTCTAAATT
The DNA here is from genome assembly GCA_963920795.1 of Eutolmus rufibarbis. Taxonomy (NCBI): domain Eukaryota; kingdom Metazoa; phylum Arthropoda; class Insecta; order Diptera; family Asilidae; genus Eutolmus; species Eutolmus rufibarbis. Next base: position 45,429,856 of record OY987206.1, read on the forward strand.
TATCGCGATCCGCAAGGAAACCTGTCGCGATATCTCGCCCGGAACGACTAAATCAAAAGTTACGACACAATAAGGTGGGAACAACAAAAATTTTTATATGCGAATGGAATAATTTAGGCCGTCGACGTCGACGTCGTGGGTTGGCGTCACTGATCAACCGTCATAATTTATATCGAAAGCAGAGGAATCTAAGAAAATAAAAAAAAAATAAAAAATATACTATGCTTGGCCGGGAACAAGACGTTCGCTCGGGTCCGGTAGCAGGACAGCGACTTCTTCAAGAAAATTATCCAAACCGCTTCGACATAACAAAGCGAGGAACGTGCCGAAACTAACTCAGGACGTTCCGTCGCTCGAGCGTTGAGCGGTCCGAAGACGCGACGACGGTCCACGCATCCCAGCAATTGTATTCTGCGGTCCAGAATTTCTCAGCAATGTTTCCCGAAGGAATCGCACTCTCCCGAGTCTCTTTGGGGCCTCTGGCGCGGCCAAGAAACGAAATTTCTTGGCCTCTAACTTCGGGTTTAATAATATCTTGCAACTAGACTAAAACCAGACACGTCAGTCGAAAGCCGTCCGCACTGATTCCTGGCCGAGTATTTTTGGCCGGATTGTGCATACGAACTATTGTGGGACCCGATGGGCTCTTTCCCTCATGGGAGCGCTTGGGAAAAGTCCCAACTTTGTGGGGCTCTTTCGGGTTCTGCCGCTTCGCCCACCGGCAGATTCCCTGACGCGCACGATTGATGCGCTTGTAAATAAAGTCACTTCCTTGACGAACCAATCACCTGGACAAATTGAATGTGTCTTAGATGTCAAAAAGAAAGTTTGTCCTATTGCCGCCCAGTGGTCAGAGGATTGGGGTTAGTAATGTCCAGGCTGTGGAATTGGAGCGCACTGGGCATTTTTTTTTAATAAATTGCTGCCGGAACGTGGAAGATCAGAAGATCTTTTGATGGTGCGGCTGCCTTTGAAGTCGACAGTGGACATGTTTTCGGCAATTATGCCGCACTCAGTTAATTCCCAAAGAACACTTCGAGCGTTTCCCTTTGTTCTTCAGAAATCAGCAAAGCGAGTGAGGATTTAGTCGAGCAAAGACAGAAAGGGCGCATATTTCGGCCTTTTGTTAAGTAAAAGCAAGCGCCGTAGGCAACTACTTCTGATTCAAAAAACAGATTCATGTTTCTTGTTAATCGTAACAAATTAAGTTACAACAAAATTAGAGTTCGTCCAGAATCCTTAATAGAGATTTCCGTGCGCACGTGTGGCTTTGTCACAGTTTTTTTTTTTACCACAATCTCATAATATGAAATATATACGCCATCAATATTTATATAACTTTTTTTCGGAACAAAATAATTACTTGGGAGAATTAAGCAAAGAAGTACTTCTAATTTAAGAAATGTTACTTTTATAAATATTTTATCTCTTGCTAGGAACCTAGAAATATGCCTTTAACCAGGACCAGTTATACAATAATCTTCGTAGCGAAAAACCGAAATTAGATTTGATATATTATATAATATAAAAACGCTCTATAGGACATACAGGGTGTCCCAGTTTAAACGAATTTATTATTTTTTTGTTAACGTTATTTTCGGAAGAAGCAATACAAAATTTTACTTTTAAAATTCAAAGGCTTATGCTAATATTGAGCCTGTATGTTGAATAGTAACAAAGTTACAGGGTGATTAATAAGAACATGACCACACATTTTTATTTCCAGTTATTTTAAATAGCAATAACATAGCATCATACATAGCTCAGTTTTACAGTCTATCACTTTAATTTTTCGTTAAAAATATCGTAGCAAAGAAAAAATCTTTCGCAAAAAACAAACTATACTATATTATACCATAGTACAGTATACTTTATAATGGTTTCGAACCGATTTAAATATATAAATTTTCAAAGCCCCGATCTCAGTGTTTGGATAGCGTTTCACTCAATATGCAAAGTTTGTGTGAGGCTTCCACGATTCCACGGTTTATCCTCGCAAACACGAGCCCGAGCACACAGCTTTCATGAAATAATAAATTAAATGTTGTTGCCAATCCCTGGCCCCTCGGGGTCTTCGTGGGTGGGGGTGAACTGTCTATGAGACAAAAGGAAGCCTCCAATGGAAGCACTTGCAAAATTTCAAACAAAACATCCGGCCACAGGAAAAGCTCCTTTGGCGGCTCCAAAAAATTGTGTCAGTGTGACTCAAGTCAAAAAATCTCGCTCGCTCGCTTCACCCACACAAAAAATGAAAATTGAGAAGCGACCCGAAAATGTTGAACTTCCAAGAGGTCGCCGGCTGACAAAGAACTAAAATTAGCCTTTGTTAGCTATTTTGAGAGCGCGAGAAGACGTTAAGAAATATGATGAACGCCTTTCGGCTATTTTCGAGGATTCGCTCGAGCAGAAAATGCTTCTAATTGGCGGTATCGGAGCCTGGTAACCGCCAGCCAAAATTGCGCTACATTGAAACATCCTGGCTAATGCGCAATAAATCTTTCGATCAAATTATGCTCTGTGCCACGCCGGCACCCGCCCGCAAAACCGACTCGACTTATTATGCCGCATGTGTTCCAAATCGGAGTTGATGACGTCAAGGGACACGCGAAGACATCACTCTTAGAGCGCCGCGGGCCGCCTGCTAAAATTACACGCGTTGCGATTAGAATTTGAAGGTAAATACGCCAGCTCGATTTGAATTACGCGATTTTGGGCGAGTCCGCTGCATAAACACCGCGGAGCATCTGCCGCGCCTCATAACGGCCAAACAATAACACGGTTGAGTTGCGGCGGTGGCGGAAACAATGGCGTCGCGCTTTCCCACTAATTGCTAATTGCATCATATCGGTGTTTAACAACAAACCAATCAACCGCGAAAAGACGCGGACGCCCCGAGTGCATCCAGGCCGCGGCGGCCCCACGCCGCGAACGTCTCAGGAGTCCGCGGAGTAGCAATTTACGACAGGTTGGCGTGGACGCGTATAAATAGCCGCCCGACGCCGCCGCCGGCCGCCACCACCGCCGTCTTCGTGCAACCGCCGCGACGACAAGACAGCGAGATTAAGAAAAGGAAAAGACGAATTGGGGGCGCTTACGAGACGGACGTTATTTTGGGCCCCGCTGAGCCGAGCACGGCTCAACGGTGACGCCGGACGTCGCCACCGAAAGCTGCTCCTCCTGATAAGATAAATGGACAGATTCACGCAGACCGAGAGCACTTCATCTTCTGAAACAAAACGTCCCAAAATATTTTGGCGCTGTGACAAAAGCTCCCACATATCGGAGTCGAAATCGGGTGCACTCACCACAGACCGCATTTTTTTTTTTTTCAAAACAAAAAAATTTGTCAACGCAATTTCCGGTTGTTGGCAACTTCTGAATAATTTCTACTCCTACTAAATTGATATTATATTTTCTGATATATCAGCTCCAACAATTTCGGAATAAAAATCTGAATGTATAAAATTTTATAGGTTTGAGTACGTTTTTCACGTAGCACGCCAATTTGCTTAATATACCAAAATATAAAACTCGTTTGCCCTTCACCCGTTCTAACGAATTCTAAATCACCGCTTTACCACTCTCTCAACTCTAACTTCTAAATGAAGAATGTCCGTTTTTGGTTCGAAGACTATAAATATAAAAGAAAGATAATTATATAATTTTTTATAGGTATATATTATGTTAAAATCATTCAAGATCCCGCTAAGGTTTCTTTTTCGTCTCTCTATAACTTTTACATAAAATGCCTACCTTTAATCGTTCGTAATTTTCAAAAGCAAGAGATAAATCAAGGAAAATTACTTTAAATAATAAATACAGATGAGTAAAGTTTAATAACACAATAAACAGCAACCAATTAAAAGGTAAATACTACTTTAAAATTTAATTTAATAAGAAATTCAATAAAATTAGTGTTTGATTTAGAGTGCAAGTAATTTGGAATAAGAGACTTGTAATAAAATCACAATTTCTATAGAGGACTTTCATCTACATTTTCAAATAAATATTTCAAATCAGATTTAAATTATTTTTTATTGATTAGAGAACCAAATGAATTACTCATAGAATGACTTAAATTTTTATAACTTTTCTCAATTATATTTTATTTATTTTTTTAACTAAAGCAATTCAATTTTCTTTTTAAGTAAGTCCCAAGTCGATTTTTTATTGGCACGCCTTGAATTTAAAAATTAAAATTTTACAATTATTTTCTTAATACATACATATATACAAACTGCAACCTTTTGGAAAAAGAAATCGATTTAGAAAAGATGCGGTTTTTTTAATACAAACTGTAAATAAATAATTAATGTGTCTTATAATAATATTACATCTTCGTAAAATTCAATGCATAAAACATAATCATGCAACTCAAGTGACAATTTCCATTTAAAAGCCAAGTGGGCCCAGTTGGACGGAGACAAAATAAAATGAACGTAAATAGGACTCGGCATGTCTTCTCTGGCTCAATGCAGCCTGAAACCTCCCTTTGACTACTTTTCTATAAATCCTACAACATTATAAATTTGAAAATTTATTGCACGAATAATTTGCCAAATAGCTGTCTTTATGACTCGGAGATGCACCAACAAATTGAATATAATGCATTAACTTCATTCTAAAATTATCTTTTACGATGACATAAAATTTGCTATAAAGTAGTAGTAAATTTAAAATATGTTTAATTTAATTGAAACTTTTCTCCCCAATACTTTCAAAATGTTATTATCGAAAACATAATATGTACTACTTAAATTTATTAAAATCCGTTTTAAATATTGGAATTTTAGATTGACAGTTTTAATTTTGGCCTGGCCATAGATGATATGTACCTACATATTCTGATATTTTGTGGATTATGCAAAAAAAAAAACAGCAGTGACCCTACGAGCAAATAGGACACCACCCGGGAGTATTTCAGTCGGATGCCTCTGAATTACTCATAATTAAGGGAAAAAAGAAAATATTGCGCCACGCCTCTTGACACTAAAAGCCTTGGCCAGCGGAGCTCGTTCAGCTGCCTGAATAAAAAGGCTCCGCAAAAGTGCGACTAGCCCCACATGTGCTCCATTTGTGGAACTGCACCTTCTGTTGGGCTCTAATGCAATTCCCAATAATAATTATCTAGGGCGCATTAATTTCCCTGAAACAGAGCGGGGGAGGAAACTTCGCCTTCAAGGTGCTACTTCAAAATTTTCCTAGACGTTTGTGCATGTTCCTGAGCAGCGCTGCTTAGAATTAGAACGCGCGTACTTTCGCGCATCTATTAGAAATGTTGTCCTGAATTAATTCAGGCTTTGGGACTGCGGGGATGGGGACATGAAAAGTGTAATGCCTGTCGGAAAGTTTTGTCCTCTTGGCGGATACTTAGAATGCAGTAAACCCCGCTTAAGACGATTTTGAAAGGGTCGAACGTAAATAACGTCTTATGCGGGAAAGCGTATTAGGTAGCCCCGGATCCAGGAGGGGGGGGGGCAAGCCGGAGCCCGTGCCCCGGGCGGCAAATTTAAGCTTGGTAAACGAATACACTACTCAGCATTATCGCAACTTTGCGATTACTGAAACGCGCAGTAAAATAATAAATAAATAAAAACAAAAATTAAAATTACAATTACATAATTATTAAAATTAATTGTTAAAATTAATATTAAAATTAATTATTAAAATTAATTATTAAAATTATTTATTAAAATTAATTATTAAAATTATTATAATTATTAAAATTAATTATTAAAATGAATTATTAAAATTAATTATTTAAATTAATTGTTTAAATTAATTTTTAAATTAATTATTAAAATTAATTATTAAAATTAATTATTATATTTAATTCTTAAAATTAATTATTAAAATTAAATATTAAAATTAATTATTAAAATTAATTATTAAAATTAATTATTAAAATTAATTATTAAAATTAATATTAAAATTAATTATTAAAATTAATTATTAAAATTAATTATTAAAATTATTTATTAAAATTAATTATTAAAATTAATTATTAAAATTAATTACTTCCTATTTTCAGTTGTTGCTAAATTACTTTGATATAAGTACATACATACATACATATGTACATATATAAACAAGTGTGCAGAGTTTCAAAATTTTCATATTTGTTTAAACTGTAAAAAAAGTATTTTGACGCTAAAACTTATTATTATTATAAAAATAATTGTAACAAATACCTACCGAAAGCAATTGAGTAAATATTTTAAAACGATTAGTTTCTTAACATATACATAATAGTGCTACTAACTTTTTAGGGGGTAGGATAAAAATCAAATAGTTTTTAAATGCTTTGTATACATATAATGTTCTTATCCTCCATCGTTTTTGACTATTAATCAAAATGTTGGAATAAACAGAGGGTTTACTTTAGAAGAACAATCTTACATAAGAATTTGTTACCTTCTCTTAGTCGCAAAATAATTTTTTTTGCCACTCTAATACTCGTAGTATACATAGTACATATTATAAGAGTACTATACCTTGTTTAGGGTTCATCCAATAAATAAATAAATAATAAAAATCGATTATCCATAAAAATTAAATCATCTAAACAAAATCAATTTCTCGCCCGAAGTGGCAACAATTCCGAGAATCTGGTTGCAACCACGCCCAGAAGTCTCTGTTGACCAAAACTTGCATTGTTGCCCCAAAAATCATAGTCGCACAATGCACAATAAAATCGACGATAATAGCCCTTTGCCTAAATTTCATTGTTGTGCTCCGTCGAATGGTCGACTTCCGCGCGGCGAGGTCCTTCCGCGAATATGATGCATTCGTGCCGCCCGCCGCCGGGGCGGCCGACGTCGACGCTCGAGTGGCTATTAAATTAATCGCGCCATGAAACAGTTGAATTTTATCACTGGCGAGGCAACTATTTGCGTACTTTGTCCTCTGCAAATAGTTCGTGAACTTCGTGTAAACAGGAAGCAGTCGAGCGTTGCCCATGAGCCTTTAAGTCAAAACGTCCCTCTGCAGTGCGACCGAGCGTGGCACACACAAGACCCAGGTCCGAGCAGCCCCGGACCGACCTCCCCCGCGGTGATGCATAAACAGCGTCAAGCCGCAAACCACCCCCGCCGCGCCAACTGTTGGATGTGCGGGGGCGGGCCGCACTTTAATAGAATTTTATTCGCAAATGCACTTACGATATACGGAGAAAAAATGGAGCGATATCGACAGAGAGCATTCCGGGAGGGGGACGGGATCGGGGGGCGCTACAGGTAGCATGAAAAGGCCCTAAAATTCGCCTCGAAAGAGGACCGCCCCCAATAACTTCCAATTTTATGCCCTGATCCTTGCCGCGCGCGCAAAAAATTCACGCGCGCGTGTGTGGGCCGCGCGCGGCTTTTTTAAGGATTACCAAGGGGATTGACGAAAAACGGGAGGAACATAAAAATCTTCCAATAAAAACAAATCGTAAATTTCCACACGCTCCCCGGCCGGCAGTTATATGTTTTTCTGGATGTCAGGACTCACGCTACGTCTGGAAGTTGATTGCCTCCGCGAAAAGGGGATATTTTCGCGGGAGGACAATAAAGACGACAGTTACGGCGGCTCACCGGTGCCGCCCTCACGTTTTACCTGGATCCGGGAATACGACTTTTTTCACTTTGCATTTCAATTTCTCCCGCTAACGGCGCCCGATTATCATCGAAAGGGTTCTGAGGGAGTGGAGCGTGGGCGTGGGGAAGGAACAGTCGTACTTATTGCTTTATAGCCAACTTTATTTCTTAAATGGCCTGGTTTATGGACAGGTATTGACTTCGACGACGGTAAATGGATTTCTTCCCTGGATGCAGCGGCGCGCTGGGCGGAGGTCTGATTTAATTTTTTATTAGGCGTCCGCCCCCGCCGTTTCGGCTGCATGCCGCCCTATTCATCGATCTCCTCCTCCTTGAGGATGCCGAGACGTCTGGCAACGTCCTTCACGTTCGCAATCACTTCCTCCTGGACGAGGTTGAAGCTCATGGCCAGCAGCGAGATCCCGAAAAGCAAGTAGAGCGAGCAGAGCGCGATCGATTCCTTCGAATTGTCCTTCACGCCCTGGGCCGGCACGAAGTCCCCGAAGCCTGCAATTGGAGGAATGCAAAATGATTTAGTATCGTTAACGCAATTAGCACCCTAATTAGCGGCGGGTGGGGGAGGAAAACAATTTTTTTTCAGATGATTGCACTGCAAAATAATGTTGGGTGGGTGGGCAGTGCAGCGAAATTAAGTAATTTGAGTAAAGATCGCATTATAAAACACCGAACAAGTAAATCGAACTTTCGAAATTAATGCAATCTCAAAGTTTGTTAAAACTTCTTACAGAGGTAGAAATCGATGAAAGAAAGGCACCAACGCTCAATAGAAAAGTTAAAATCTTATGAAACTATTCTTTCTTATTAATTTTCTGCAGTTATCACGAAATAGATGCAATTTTATAATACTATATTAGGTGTAATATGAACCCTTTGCACTTTTAAATGGATGATTTAAAGAAATGTAGTATAATATAGAGAAGTAAAAATCGAAAAAAGTTTAATAATTTTTTAAATTTTAATTTTAAAATGTATATTTTAAATCAATAAATAATTATATTATACCAATAGTTTTGCAATAAACAAAAAAATTATCAAAGTTTATATTAAATTCCACGGATGCATAACCCCTTTGGTGAAATAAATAAAATATTGTATGTTTTGGAATTTATTTTGTACACAAGGCTTTCATATACCACTGTTTTATTTATGTAACCGAACAAGTAATAGATAACTTTTAGAAATTTTAATTTTAATTTTAAAATAAAATACGAAACGTTTTGCAATTTTATGAAATAATGAAATGAAACATCATAAGCATTAATAATAGCAGCCTCTGACGAAAAATCTGCTTCGCGAATCAAATTTTATGAATTACTTTACTCTGAAATAGTAACAATTTTCTGGTTTTCCAAATAATGGCAATTCTTTGAAATTTAAGACAATCGTTAACTTCGAGCAATTTTTTCGGTGTTATGGTCATGTCTCACAACAAAGAAATCGTTTTCAAATTTATGTCTATCAACATATGTATTTTCCTTCAAGTTTATTAACTATTATATTAAATATACTGAGCTTAACTGGCCAATTGACCTAAAAGTTGGCCAATGCAATGTAGATTTTAGGCACCCTACAACTTATTTTTTCTTTGAAAAAAAATATATTGATATTTAAGTAAAAAATAAACAAATTGTTTAATCCTATTATGTGTGTTTCATTAATTTTCAACCGAATTATACGAAGTATACTGTTAAGTCTTATATTACTTTTAAATAGCAAGACAAATTATTTTCGGCATGTCTGTCTGTAGCATTTCCTTTTATTAACAATAACTTTTGTAGAAAGGTACCGATTTTATTATAAATTTTGCCCGAAAATATCATCTTAATAAGGAATCAAAATTTAATAGTTGTAGTGACAATCGGATAAGTTATTTTCATAATGGCAGAATATCAAATAGTGAACATTATAAGAATTTTAATAAAAAATAACCACATAGGGGTTTTTGCGGTCCAATTTGCCCTTCGTACATAATTATATACCTCAGAATTAATAATTTAATAACAAAATTGTCCTTACCAATGGTCGTCAAAGTGATGAAGCAGAAGTAGGCCGAATCCAGGAAGGTCCACTTCTCCCACTCGGAGAAGAGGAACGCGCCGGCGATGATGTAGCTAACCACCAGGAAGACGCACAGCCAAATGGGCACGGGCCGGTTCCCCGGGGAGAGCTCCCCGTAGGGGTCCCCGTCGTCGTCATAGAAGGAGTCGTCGTCCGGGACCATCAGGCGGGCCTGCCTATGCACTGCGAATCCCATGGGCGACATGATCCGCGGCGAGGGCGGCGGCGGCACTGAAACGAGAAAGTTTCCAGGTGAATGGCGAACTTTGCGCATTTTCTCCGTGACAACGTGAGATGAAAATGGATGCTATCAGATCATCGCAGGCACGGTGCATTATGCGATGCGGAACGCCTTGTTAGCGAGGCGAGAGGAATTCCGAATATTTTTTCGGTGCAGCTAAAATTGCACGGCACGTGCACGGACCCTTTAAACTGTTTGCCTAGTGTACTGGGGGATTTTTATTGGGGCGTGATGTTGCATAAAGCATTTTTCCACTTACTCCGTTCGCGCCTCGCCGGGGGCGCATATGGCCTCCGCCCCCGCACAGGTACCTCGAACGAGTCCTCGTCCTCATCGTCGTCGTAGTCATCGAAACGAGATAATCTCGGGATATCGAATCCCGGCAATTCCAATCTGTTCCCGTATCGGGACTGGGGATGGGGCAACTGAGCAGGATACTGCTGCTGTCGTGCCGGGACCGACCCATGCGATTTTGGCACGCTGCCGCGCCTGTGGTTCCCGGAGGACTCCCGTCTGTCCAGGTCGTCTATGGCGTATTTGTTGCAGTAGACGGGCGCCTTGCAGTCCGCCTCGTTGATCAGGTCATCGTACTGCGGGGTCCGCGGGTCCACCGACTTCGATCGCGTTTTTGGGGACTTGGGCTGAGGTCGAACCGGCAAGGTTTGCGAACGCACTCTATTTAGGTCCCGCGTAACAGACGCTGTTCGAACGGACCTAGAGCTCGGCGTTCGCTTCGCAGTCACCTCCAATTCATCAATTATATCCGCGCTCCTCCTGCGCGAGTACCGCTCCCGATCGACGGTGTGTCGATCGCGGAAGCGGTCCCGATTTTTCCCTCTATTAGAAAACCGGGAACTGCGATTGTTGAAGTTCCTATCTTTTTCGTCCATTTCATACTCCTTGTAGAAGTCCCTTTCCCGGCGGTATTGCTGCTCTGCCTCGAAGGCGTTGAAGCGGAGCTCCGGATCGGAGTAGGCGTGGATCATGCCGTGCTCGTAGGCTGTGACGAATCCAGAGTCAGCTGATCGCTGAGAAGTTCTCACCGAACGTCTTATCGCGGGAGGAGGTTGCGATCTCGAAGAATATCGGTGGGATTGGCGAAAAGAGGAGCGGCCTGGTCTATGACGACGCTTTTTGGGCTCTCTGGTGCATACAAAGCAACAAATACGCCAGTAGAGAAATCTGAAAAACAAAAACAGAAAACAATTGATAAACTTAACCCTTAACCGTAGATGCAGTTGAAAATGCCAAAAACTTAAAATCAAATGTTGTAATTTTAAATATATGTATGTACATTATGTAAAAGTCTAAAAATCGAAAAGTTAAATTGTTAAAATCTGCATTAGAGGGATACTTAAAATATCTCATATTTGTAAGTTGTTATAATAATAATAACTAATTGTACTAATACCTGTAGCCTCAAATATATATATAAAAAAATTACAATTCTATTTTGAATTCAAAAACTTGTTTCTTCACTGAAAATCAAAGTCATATGCTTTTCTTTCCACAATATGAGATTTTATTTAACTAGCTGAATTTTTCGCAAAATATTTGTTTTAAGGCACTTTTAAGACCTGTCCTTTAGAGGAATCCGAGGATATGATTGAGTGGGTCATATTTTATCCTTACAGGTTTGAAAACCTTTTTTCATCTTCCAAGGGTGATAATTTCCTTTAAGAGTCATGCAAACTTTCAAAATTGTTTATCTACGAGATCCAGCAGATGATAATAAATATATAGTGAATGGATTTCTCTTAAAAATTTCAAACCCCTTGTCACCTGTAGCTAAAAGTTATGAAAATGCAGTAGCAAGTAAAAATTAGTTACCTAAGTAATGAAATTCCTAACTTCTTATCGACTCTTAAAGGTCGACCTCGATGAAACTTGTGTATTTCCCTGTTTCGAACCTTAAAACAAATTTTTGATATTTACAATTTAAGAGACTGCGGTTTTATATTCACATCATAAAATTGGTTTGATGTCTCGCACTTCTCCAATAGCAGACATTTATTTTCATCTATCGGTGTCGTATTCATAGTCGATAGGCACGGGGAATCGCCGACGCCTCCTTTTCATTAGTAGGGGGAACTAGGGAGACTTGACCCATAGGGAGACTTGACCCAAGGGCATTTTTTCCATGAAAGGGAAATTTGGGGGAAATTTGGCTGGCATCACTGATTGGCCAACCACCTTGCAGTGTTTTAGAAGGAACAACCATTAAAGAAACATCAGTAGCTTTGAAGCAGTTTGATGTTGATTGATTATGCAGATCAAAAGTAAATTCTGGTGGTTTGTGAACTTCTTGGAATTGAACCTCTAGTTCTGAGATATGTGAATTTCTGTGTAATACTTATTTTTTGTCTTTTCTTAAGCTAAATATTGGTATATAGTAGTTTGGTATATCTTTGATGTAAGTAACCAGAAGTTGAGGTTAAAGACAGCAATGCTAACTAGGGAGACTTGACCCGAGACTGCTAGGGAGACTTGACCTGTCAAGTCAAGGAGTCTTTTTCAACATGGTGTTATTTTTCTTTGTTGTTTTATTTACTAAATAACTAAAACATTTAATATTAGAAAAGGTTATACAAAATAAGTCACAAAATACTGCATTATATGTATATATAGAGAGCTTCCTCTTCCTTCTTCACTAAGCTCAATATTAATCTAAAATGGTGCATTATTTTATAAATGCTAAATGTTTTGACTAGGGTCTACCTAATTTTTAGGGTAAGTTTCTTCCTCAGTTATCATTCTTAAGCAAGGCCAAGTGCTACTCTAATCTCAAGCATAAAATTGTATTAATGTAAATGATTTAAATGGCCTGAAGTCAGTGATGTTTCTGAAGTGGACTTTGAACAAATTGAAACTCATCTCAGCCCCCCTGTTATAACAGTACAAAATGACAGGGTTACAAGTTTTGAACTTAACTATTGCTTTTCTGCTGAAGTGGAGTAGAATTATGTAACAATCTCTTTTGGTTCAGTATTTTAGAAAATACTGAAACAGTTTAACCATATAAAGTTAAGAAAACCAAAACTAAATCTAAAACACTTTGTCTAATACACGAAAAAGTTTTATGTTCATTAACAAAATTATACTAATTAAAACAAGATTACTTTCAAACCATAAAACATGTGTATTTCATCCAAATGCCGAAGAATCTCCTTACTTTAAAAGTTGGGTCAAGTCTCCCTTAGTGTTGGGTCAAGTCTCCCTAGACTTAGGGACACTTGACCCATTTGCAGACTTGACAAAGTATTTTATTTTGCACAACTTCCAGTCAGAATTTTGCTTTTATTTTTTACCATTATGTGTACAACAGTACAGACAATTTTTTTATGCCTTTTACAAATGTATAATATATATAGACAAATTACGAAAAATCAAAAACTGAAAATTGGGTCAAGTCTCCCTAGTTCCCCCTACTATCCATTTCTAAAATATACATTTTGTCGAATCATTAAGTTTGATAGCTTCTTCATTTCGCGTCATATCCAGGAAAACAAAGTTTAATTGGTTGTCAAAAAAATCCATCCGATAAGCGGAAGTCACCTTGAAGGCACTCAATCTTTGTCAGAGCGGGGGATTCCCCGTGAAAAGAAAAGAAACTTCTCGTTGAACTTGAGCAACTTCGACTGCAAAAATTTGAGGTGTGCTTACAACACCTACAAAAAGGAGCGGTCCGCCCCCATCTGGACCTTGTGGGGACCAAAAGGAGCTTAACTTCAGAGGCTCGACCGGAGCCTCCGGCTGTAAGCTTTCAATTTTTACTTTTAATTGAATGGATGGCCGTAAGCAATTTACCAAATGGGAAAATTTTTAGTGCGCAAGAAAAATAAAAAGGGACACTATAGCGCTTTTTTATGGAGTCGCACTGTAAAAGTTTTATTATTTTTATTCTTTTTAATAATTGTAAGCAATGCCCATAAAAGTTCTAGAGGCCGAAACAAAGGCACGACAGTTGCCGGGTACAGGGGACTTTAAATCTGCCCCCGACGAAGTAATGTGAGGCATTGCGAGAATAAAAATCGAATGAAATCGCATTTGTGAAATCAATGGCGGCTCTCCCCGCGGCGAATGACTTTTTAAGCAGTAAAAATGTCGATCGAGTGATTCCATTTTACGGCCAAATCCTTTCGGCTCATTTCACAGCCCGGTCCAGCGGTGGTCCTAGCGCAATGGGGCCCCGCGGCCGCCGCACTCGATCACACCGCAAATTGGTTCTGTCGACGTGGCCCATGGCAATGGTTCGACAAGGCTGCGAGTCCCTGGGTCGTGTTCCCGGGGGATTTAACAAATGATCGGATGATTAATGCACAATTCCTGCATTATGCAGTGCAAAGTGGCGACCCATATGCCGCCAACATATTCACTCGAGCTTGAATTAATTAAACAAATGGAGCCGCCTGCTTGCCTCTGCCTGCAAATCTTGCAAAGCAATTTGCTGCAATTCGCGGGAAAAATGTTCAGATAATCCCCGCTGGGATTAACCAATTCATGAAATATGTGCCAAGTTTTAGAGACTGTCGCTTCTAGGAAAGGTTTTCCGGAACTCCTTCCCTTCGGTGAGGAGTGCTCCTCCTCTTCCTGTGTCTTACTACTTGTTATCACCCTGTTTAAAATATCGCCCACATTTCCGGGGAGCACTCAGCTCCACTTTGTCTCCATCTCTTCGAATTTTCATAGTTGTTTATCACTCACTCATAATTTCATCGTCGTGGCATTCCTTTACTGTTTAAATGAAACGGGAATTTCACCCTGTCCTGCCACATTCACAGGAATGGATCCTGCCGAGATCTAACGAGAATTTTGTGGTTGGGACTGTTTCGAGATCGCTATAAAATATCAAAGCATTGCTCAAAAAGTTGACAAAACTGCTCTTTGAAGTGACACGGATTCTGTGTAAACCCTTAAATTTCTTTCCCCTTAGACCTTAGTACATTACTTTAATGAGAATGTTTAGAAATCGATAGATGCCTTCAGTTACAACTACAACCCTGACCTACATATCCCAGTTTTCCATTCTTCAAAGGGTTTTGAATTATAGTGTCTTTCTTTAAAGAAAGTGAAACTCTTTATACATATATGAATATTAATATACAAAAGTATTTCGATAATTTTCTTAGAATATAAATCATAAAAGTTCTTATTGTATAAAAGCTCTTTCATATTATCTTAAAAACATCGTGTGTAAGTTTATAAAACTAAAATTAATATAGGTAAGTTGTTAATAAAACCGATGTTAAAAATAACTTTTAAACTTTGAATAAATTTTACTCGAAGTTGTATCTATTTGCAATTGGATATGTTATGCTATATGTGTTACTTGTTACATACATATATAATCGATTATTTTGAATCAATATCAATCAATCAATTTTTTTTATGCAGGGTGTCCCAAAAAAACGAGTCAGGCGGAAGTCCAGTAGTTCCAGATTACCCAGGAATATCTGAAGCACACCCATATACATTTTGTAGATCACGAATTATAAAGGTTTTTGTGATTTTTCACCCAACACTAGTTCGAAGACATTTTTGGTCATAGTGACTACACTAATTGTGATAAATGCTTGGTTTTTTCCATTTTAGCTGAATGACAGGCCTACGCAACAAAGAAAGATTTGATTAATTCTAAAATGTTAAAAATAATAAAATTTCTAAACATCTTTGAGGGCTATTGAAAAATATAAATAAATGTACATATAATCAATTTTAATTTAAATCCTTACTCCTTATGCTGAATTGCTACAAAAAGTCTTAATATTCAAAGATTTAGTTATGATAACATTTAATTAATAAATAAGATTTCCATCCAGGAAATGAGAAAAAATACTGACCTAAATGAGGTTGCCAAAACATCGCCAATATTCGATAAACATAGCAGCATAAGTGGTATACCAAGAATCGCATAAAAAATAGTTGTTACTTTTCCCCAAGATGTTCGCGGTGCAATGTGTCCGTATCCTATAATAAAAAGTTATATTTTTATAGAACCTATGGAAAAATATTAAACTTAAACTATTCGAAAGCAAACTACATATTCTGAACTTTCAATTAAAATATTCAAAGTATAAATAAGTATAAGTGATATAATAAACAAATAAATAGTATTCGCAACTATCCTTTGAGAAGCAAATGCGCAATAAAAAATAAGCTTATGGGAGCAAATTTAAGGTTTCTTTTAATATTGTCGATATTTTTAGATCTATTGAATTCAATGATACTGAAGATTATTTTATTTTCAGAAATTGGTTCCATCAATTTACTTTCAGATATTCATGCAAAGTTACTCAATATTCAGCACACATCAAATTTCACAGAGAATTAAGAATGAAATCTATAAATACGATTTGGAGTCAGTTACATTTTGCTGAATTTTCAGTTAAGCTTCAACAGCAGTGTGTGATGTAAATTATGTCTCGAAATATAAAACCATATTATCAAATAGCCCTACATTTCAGGAACTTTGTGTAGATGCCGAATATAGATTTATAGATTTTCTGGAAAAATCTGTTTAAAATTAAAATATATCAATTTTATTAAACCGAAGTTGAAAACAGTTGAACAATGTTTAAATAGTATAATTTTCAGGTATAATAATTGTAGTTTTTGATATGTTAATTAAAAGCCGTATAAATCCTAATTGCCACCATTACTAATTGGATCATTATGTGGTAGTGATATAATTTTCAGTATTCTCCTCATTTCCGACGAAATTCAAATCGATACGGAATGTTATGAGATATTAAAATCAAGCTGATTTTATCATTAAGCTCATCGCTTGTTGAACTTTTAAAATGTTCCAGTTTTAATTTCCTATATTTCAATTTAGACTTAACAATACGGTTTTAACTTAAACCTATGTATGTACTAACATCGATCAGAACATTCTAAAATTTTGGTGCAGATCCTATTTTTTAAATTTACATTTTACCTTAAATTCAATTAAAGTGAAATTTAAAAAAAATCCTTCTTATAAACTCAATTATGCAAAACACCAAAATAAATCTCTTCTTTAATTTCTTCCCTAAAATTTTCCAACATTTCCGTCAAATTTACAAAAGACTGGGGAACCTTATTTTACTGAAACTGAAACCGTCTTTAAGCAATTTCCCTTTCAACATCCTCAGCATTAAGAATTCCTCAGGCTTTAATTAAATTTGATTTAATTCTCTAAGCATGCGAACAGTCGAGAGTGATGTACATGAGAAAGTTTATAGCCGTGGACTGATTTAAAGAGGCCATAAAACCAATTTGCTCCTCCCGCTGCAGCTCCGGGATATAAAAAAGCCAGAACAGGTTAACGCATTAAAGCGAGCGGGAGATTTTCGGCAAAAAGAAAGAAGAATTTGATATTGAGAAAAACGTGCCGCTCGGGTTCATAAAAAGCACGCATAATATAAGCACAAAAATTATTACACAACCCAGCGCAATCAGGCCGCCTTATGATTTCATAACTTTTAAAATCACGGCTCCTCTCGTGCAGTCTGACCGTATGAAAGTGACCGCGACTTGTTCGATGGTAATTGTCCTAATTAAAAGGATGGGAGCACTTACGTCATGAGATCTTGTTAGTTATCTAAAGCAAAATTGCAGCAAATTCGTGTTCGCTTCGCGATTCCCGGCCAGGTGAGGGACGAGACACACCTGGGCAGTGGACAGCATTGTGCCGTCCGTCTTGCGTCCAAATTAGGCAACGTCCATCCGTCTTGGACGATTAGCCGCGACAGATGAGCGACGCGAGTGCCTCGGTGGATGGCCCAGAAGAATAGGCCGGAAGGTGCTCCGCGGCATCCGCGATTGCGTTGGAGGCGGCCGCACCGAAATCAGTGCACCCGCGGAGGCAGGTAACGCAGGCAGGCACGCAGTCGGCGACTACTTTTGTCGCGGCACGCCCACGCAACAGCCCGCGAACTGGGTGAAGGTCTCCGCTGCGACTTAGAGTGGAATTACCGAAAGTCGCGGGCCGGCTGCGGCTGCAATCGACTCGATTGCTGTGATTTGGCGCGACTATCGAGTAGAAGCACCTGCTCAGGTGTTTGCACACGTATTTACTTTGTGCTATGTTAGTCAATTTAATTCTTTTTATCTACTTTTTTCAATTTCAACTATGTCTAGTGTACTCTACTATAGTATACAATACTATAATGTAATTATTACTTAATTTTTCGAAAATATTCTATAACATTTTTTGTTATAGAAAAATTATAATTTATCCTAATAGTCTGTGCTTTCAGCTAATGCAAATTAAAAATTTCTATAAAAATCTTTTATGTTTTTATGAAACCTTTAGAACAACAAAATACCTACAAACGATTTATATTTCGATCCTAGAACTTGTTAGTCTGATATTTGAGGTGTTTTTGTATAATATGTAAGTACATATTTGCTTCTCGGGTCTAAAACGACACTATTTTACAAAGATTCTAAAATTACCAACTGGGTAATATTGATGAAAAATCGTTATTTTTGTACAAAGTACACATGGGCATAAAATAGTTTTACAATCAATTGTAAAATAGAATTGAAAAATAAATCATCCAAATATTTGGCTCTCTCTGTCGTCAGTTACAAAGAAATTTAACTATCGCAGTTACATATTTATTTCGATTTAAACCAAATATCGCTATTACAACGTTAGTAAAGTAGTCGAGTGCTCATTTGAAAGCTTGTAGAGTTAATTACAAAATGATTTAATAGTAATATCGATCAATTATTGTGTGCAGTGTTATCAATCATTAGCAGATTATAGTCTATAAATGCTAATATGCTTTGACCTTCATAAAATGAACATATAGAGGTTTTACTTTGCCACTTTTTCTCTACCGCAATAAATCTTCAAAATGAAATTAAATATAATACTTAGTTAAATAAAACAGAAATATCCCAGTTGTAAGGAAAATAAATCCAATCTCTGTAAACATAGAAAGTAATGAATGTAAAATGAAACTATATTATATTATCTGGCAAAAAATAAATAAATAAATAAAAAAAATTCATAAAATAAATCTGAATGCGGTCTGAATCAAGTCCATGTATAAGCTTTGTAAATTCTTGGATTTTTTTCGTAGACTTATGCTTTATTACTATTTATTATTATAACTAATGGTCTACGAAATGTTCGAATTCCTAAATATTATCTGCTCGGGTGTTTGGACGATGCGTAAAATACTTAATATCAATCAATTTCATTTTTCTTTTTTTTTTTTTCAAAGTTCAGCTGTCTCGCCACATTGAGTCAACGAGCTGGCAATGGGCAATTTGGCGGAGTTGACTCGAGTCGAAAGACCATAAAATTTATTCAGATGCACTCCCAGTTTTTTCCGCCTTTGCCGCGTCCCGAACGGGAAGAGGGCGACTTCACTGACCATTAGAAGCAAGCTTGGCGGATGTGGAAGTGATTACTTCGTCGGGAGTTTGGGAAGCGCTCGCGGCTCGCCCGATTGTTCTCCATTCAAACTCTGTTTATTTGCATTTCAAGTGATCCCGGTCCGGCTGGGGAATTGCTTCGATCAAAACATATCCCCCGGCCGTGCCCGTCGACTCCATCGCTCCACCGCGACGAACAACTTTGTTGAATCCAGCGATATCCACGAGAAATATTTATTTTTTTTTTCCCTCCCGAAAATAAGCTCCACAAATTGATTGAGTCAGGGAGGCTGATTGATGGACCGAGGAGGCATCAAAGGAGATGAACTCTTTTGTTTTCCAGTCTGCGTTTTGTCTTTTATCTCAGCTGGTGGCTTCTGGCCCAATCTTGGGGACCACGAGCTCTGGGTTACATCACGCGTTATGCAAATTTTCGATTTACACACATCTCTCGATTTTATTTTAAGAGATGCTTTTGGGATAAGTTGCGACGGGACCGTTTCGAAAATGAACCTGTCGTCGTCTAATACGCAAGACACAAGGTGATATTATTGCCATATTTCGAGGCATGTGGCGAACGATGACCTTTTACACTTTGCTATTTGCTATTTATTTTTAAAATCGAGACGACATCTTCATTTTTGTATAGCATTCCACTCGTAGCAGGTGCACAACCTACCTTTTTTTATCAATGATGCATTATGTCCGAATGAACAGCATTCACGAAAATGTTTGTCCATCTCATCGCAATTCAAATATGCAAATAAAAGCCAGAAATAAGTTCGTTATATACGCATAATTTACTTTTAGCAAGAGATGCAAATTATAATAACCTTGAAATTAGATATTAAAAGATACTGCAGTTATTACTGGTTAACGGCTCAGAAACAAAATAAAAGACTATTAAAGGTAGTTGATGAGGCTTGAATCGCATATCAAGAAGTTGGTCGTCACACCTCATAAATACTAAAATTAGTTTGTTAATTAATTCGAGTTATTTTTGACGAGTTTACTAAAAAAGGGCCTTTGCGATTATTCACAGAGAAAATGAAATATAACTACAGGATCTTGTATAGTCTTACACATAGGGTTGAGCTTATAAAAAGTTAAAATAAATCTAGAAACCAAGCTGCTCCTATAAAGCCAATATAGCTTTAGAAACAGGATGTTTTTATTTTCTTAGATGGGATATACTTTTCTAATTAATTATTTTCAAAATTTGAAATTATAAGTTGTTTTGTTGAAGATTAAAAGTTTACTAAAATTCATGACATAAACTTCCTTTTTTTTATCATGAAGATAACTAGATTTCTTCGAATATAATTTATGTGGCAAATAAAAGTAAAATAAAGTGAACTCTAAGTTACTTCTACCTTTACGTATTTATAGAAATTGTATCTTTCACATTCAAAAAATAAGTCCAGAAAAATAAAGAAAAATTTAAATTCGAATATTAGAGGATTCCAAAGAATGAATTCTTTGGTCCGTTTTTTGATTATTAGACCGTTTTCTTACCATTATAGTTTTTTAGTCTAGAATGTGGACATTAAGATGAGATAACTTTATCAAATCAGCGCTGAAAAAATAATTGCTTCCCAACGCATTTTTCACAAAATAATGAAAGTAACGTATGTAATAATTTACTATTGCATCATTAACGAACATTTAAAGATAGTGTAACCCCAAAAATTACGCAATATTAAAATAAAACTCAAAAGATTTGAGTTCGATAAAGAAATGCCTTTCGCAAGTGTTTCTTATTAAATGCTATGCATCTTCTTAACCTGAAGGTCCAATTGCTCTATGCAAACCGGCATGTCTCTTAACAACTAAATTAAATCATCGTTTTTTCGGAAAATTCAAGTCGTGTGAAGGACCGGGAAGTTGAAAACTCCTCTCAAAAAGGTGTATTCAGCTGCAAAGTGACCAGAGAAGCAACTGCCATTTAAATTTTTAACGCAAATACCATCTACCTTCCGAACGAAGGTTGGCCTTGCGTCGCGCTACAACTGATGACTAACAACGCAAAACCCAGAGGCCGAGTGCACTATGAAACCGCGCCGCGAGGCAATTTCCCTGTGAACTCGGACACGGCTCAGGTGCACCGAGCGGAGGAGGCGCAAGGCAATTAAATCAGCGCTAATTGGACCTACTGCTCGAATCCGAAATTGATCGCTTCTGATGCTTTTACTTTCTTCACGCAGCGCTGATTGAGATTTGGAGCCAACGGCCAGTTTGAGCCCCACAATACCTGGGCGCAGTCACCTAGGCCGGCCGAAATTAATTCTCGACCGAACAATGAAATTCATCGATCGGGCCGCGGTTCGCGTACGCGGGTAAACGACACTCGCGCGCCTTGTTGAGGCTAAATGGAGTATTTGAAGACAACTGATTTTTATAGTAGTTGTGCACGCTACCAAAAAAAATCAAAAAATTGAGTCATTCATGAACGCGAGGTTTTATAAGAAGGTGGTCCGCCGTGAGCGGCTCATTCTTACTTCTTACACCGTCGTCAGCAAGTGTCCAACAGTCGCGAAGGCGCCAACTGTCTTTCGCGCAAAAGTGAGTTTCCTCATAACGATTTTGTAAGTGAATTTTAAAGTTAGTGCTCCAATTCAAACCGACCTACCTTTGCTGTGGGCGGTTACGGACTATTTTGGCTGCAATTTGGTTTTTTTCATAATGCTGCAGTGATTGTGATTCTACAGTTTAAAACAAGTTTTAGTGAAATTCCATTTATGTTTTTGTTTTTCGAATTAAGTACTCAGCTGCGTAATACTTATGTGTAGTAATCCACCTCCCTAAAAAAAGGATATACTTTCAATTTAATTTTAACACTTTTAAATACTTTAAAAATTTTTTTATAGTAGGTATGGAATATTAGAGAATTTCGAATGAACCAAGCCAAAGTTTTTATCTAAAGTCTAATACTGAAAAAAAAATCCCTAAAACGCAAACCAATTATTTAAAACATTGTTTTTAAAGCAGAATTTTATATCAAATAAACCTACGAATGTTGTACTATGTAACGTATACAAAAGCATTTTATCAATTTACTGAATTTAACACTTTCAAAACTTCGAGTTTCTAAAATCTTACGTTTCTAGTTCAAGTTTAACTTTTTTCAACTCTACTCAGTTCAATTCAGTAAAATTTTCCTATTTATCAATAAAAATATTAAATATTATCTGAACAAACATTTTAGATGCAAATACTATGATTTGACGGTTGCTAAACTATCTAGAGGCAGGTTACCATTTCAATCGTTAGCCAAAATCTGATTTTACACTAAGGCAATAGTACAAAAATAAATAACGAGGATTGGATTTTTATTTTATTTTAAGAACATTAGGTCATAATAACTAATAATAATAATAAGGTAAATTTAATATGTAAAAAAAATGGGACGGTCATATTAAGTTCGATCTTTTAAGGTCATTAAAATAAATATGCTTGAAAATTAAATTCTATTGCATGTAATAACATTGCCCGTTATTCCTTTAAAAAAAAAAAGGATTTTAGAAGATAAATAGAGTGTGTCTTCTTTATATTAGACTATCATTATTCAATATTAAAACCGAAATCAAAATTAAAATATTGTTGCTCTTATCCCACCCACCCACTACAGCGAATTGTTAAAGGTGCAAAATGCTACTGGTTATTTGAAGTCGGTTGATTATATTCATTATTTTTAGATATAGCGTTAATGTTGAAACTCTTTGAAAGATTAGGAAATGTAGTCTTATGGCACGCTTTCCGTTGAATAACCCAGGACCCAAAATTCACACAGCTTTTGCCCTTTTAAAAAATACCTAATTTCCTGACCATTTAATTCAAGAAAATTATTGCATAGCATCAAAAACATTCTGTCCGTTGGTAACATCCCTTGAGTTTGAGTATCTGAAAATGTTCATTCAATTTAAAACAAATTCCCACAGAAGCCCACCAGCAACCGCACACTTGGCACGTTGCAAATGCCGAACATTAACACCCCGAAATTCCCGCATCCCGTCACAGCATGCCCCCGTGTCCCCTCTCAAAGATTTCACGTAATTTTCATGGAAAATTCCGATTTCCTTTGCAGAATTCAAAACCGAGGAATATGAGGCGGCAGCCGGGAGAATATTTGAGGCTGGCGCTGGTAGTTTGCTTTTTGGTCAGTGCAGCTGCAGGCGAAGACAAATGGGTGTGGTCCCGGGACCGCAGAGGTGACGACAGGTTCCGGGAGGGGGGGAGCGGCTCCACCGGGCGCTTCGATGACACCCGGTCGAGGTATGATGTGACAGAGCCGACGACAAGAAGGCCCGGCTCATCGAAACCGCAGGCTAATGAATTTTCGGATGACTTTCCCTCCGAAAGTCCAAGGTTCAATTTCAACGCCTTCGGGCGACCGGGCCCGCAGCCAGGTTTTGGGCCCTCAGGGCCCCAGGGGAGTCTGTATCCAAATCCACAGAATGGTATTTTAGTTGGTCCCGGTGGACCTACAGGAATTATCGGGCGACCGCCTCTAGGGGGACCGCCAATTAACAGACCACCTCTAAAAGGAAATCCGGCAAACGGAATTTTAGTAGGCCCCGGAGGACCAACTGGCATAATTGGACGTCCGCCGCAGTTCGGAGGAGGAAGTGTGGGTCCAGGTCCGGGCTTCAACAACAATTTGGGACCGCAAGTCTTTCCAACAGTCCCCGGCCCCCAGAACAATCCCCCGTTCTATCCACGCCCTGGAGGAGGCCAATATCCAGGATCCGGGGGTTATCCAACTGGTGGTGGCGTCTTCCCAGGCGGAGGATTCCCACCGCGCCCTGGAGCCTATCCCGGGGGATATCCGACCGGTGCAGGGTTCCTGCCCGGACCCGGCCAGTCATATTACCCCGGAAGCGGAAGAGGTCCAGAAGGGAATTACTACCTGACAAATTTCGGACCCTTCAGAAGCAGAGGCAACAGTGAGGCTTTTGACGAAATCGACGGAAGATCAGCAGGAAAATCGGCACAAGGCGACAGGGGAATTAATAGAAACATCTTGAAGAAATCGATAAAAGACTTCTAAGACGTGATCTGGACTCAAAGTATTTGTACTAATTTTAAATTAGGATTAAAGATAGATGCGAACCCCAAAGTTTTTATGTAAGTTGTTGTTCATCATTCATCGTAGAACTTTCTCAAAAACAAATCTCGACATTGTACATACTCAAGAATGTTTACCGCTTAATAAAATGTTGGTTAATAAATTTTGGAAGCTGCATTTTTACTAAGCTTTCTATCGAAAGTTATATTAATGTTTGTATGTTTACAGGGTCTTCAGAAAATAAATAGGAAACAGTATGCCAATCGGTTCCTTAAAGCGCTCTAATCAAAATTTCTTACTTAAAAGAGAACATTTTGCACATAACTCAAACTCCAATGAAAGCCTAAATCCTTATCTATAGATATATTAAATATATTGTTTCCTATATTACTAGTTAGGCATACTTGAAAAAATGCATTTTACGAAATTTTGGTTAAAGGTTCAAGCTTCTATTTAAACCAAAATGAAAATTTACTAACATATAAGATCGAGCTCGAGCGGTTAAAAATTATTCGTCAATGTAATTTATAAATTTATAAACGTTTCAGCATATATGTATGTATACTTTTTTGTACGTATATATTTCATAGACCATTAATTGAATTGCTGAAATATTTATAAAAAAAATGAAAGAAAATAAGGTGCATTCATACCAATCGTAGTTATAACAATGATGGAATAAAATAGGGCTCCAAAGAAAGTCCACTGGGTGTGGGTGTCACCGTCCTCCCCGTCCCATCCTCGTGTCTTCATTAATGTTAAAATCTGCTCTTCGAAAATCTGTGAAGAAAAGATATTGTAAATAAAAAGGAGGAACATTTCATTCAAATAACCTTTTTAAAGTTTACCTTTAAACTTTCCTCCGCCTTCAATGTCCAATTATCCTCGAAAAAGTAATCTTGGGCGTCCGACAGTAGCCACAGGGTGTCGGTGATGTTTTCTCGGACATGTTTTGCTGCCTTTTTCACCTGCGTTTTTGGTAATATATATTATTATTATTATTATTATTTTTTCTGAAAACCTCCAGAAATTGCAAAAATCCCTTTTCTAAAGTAAGAATTAGGCTCGTAACCGCAAAAAAATAAAAATTTACAGATCACGGTAGCTTGGGACGGCACCGTTTAAATTTAAGATATTTGCTTAAAAAGTAGGATTTTGAGTTAGTTACACGTCCGAATGGGGCTACACAAATGGGGAAAAAACCACTTTTACGATGCGGTGCACTGCGCCCCTTTTGTCCTTACCTCCATTTCATTTTCCTGCTCCAGGTGCTGGAAGAGCAGGGCCCCCCCGATGCAGTAGGCGACGACCAGCGACACTAGGGTCACATGCGACAGCACGCAGGTGAAAACTTTCCATGAAAAGCAAATTGCTGCCGTGCACCGGCTCCGTCGCTGTTTTTCCACGAAGTTCGGTGGCAGTGATTGCGTCCGTCGAGACATTTTCACGTTAAAAAAAATTCACTTTTTCCTCTCAAGGGGATGCTTTGCTGCTGCAGTTTTGTCTCACTTTTTACGGAAAATGTTGTTAAATTTTCTTGAGTGCTTTCAATGCATTTTTTCCAGCCCCATGCTGCTGGCAATTCATTTGGCGTGGAATACAATGTTTGAATTGTTTCAGATACTAAACCAAGCGATTCAGATTAAACCCTTTACTAATCCAATTAACGAGATATTATACAATATATAATACAATACGATTGCGTTCGGGTGAGCGAACAAAACTAATTAGGGTATTAAGACAAAGATTAAAGGTAAGTCTTGTAAATTGACGCAATATCACATATTATTAAAACATCAAAGAGGTAAGCCAGCTTAAGAGAACAACTCCTCGTCCTCGTCTATTCCGACTTTTATAAAAAGTCTATATTGCCTTATACTTGAGTCTTCAGTTAATTCGAATCCTTCTTTTCCGCGGTTTTTACTTTCGACAACGACATCGGCTACAAAGCCTATTTTAATGAAGGGTGTTCAACTTGCAAAACAAAATATAGAAGGAAAATGATTTATCACAAAAACTTATTATGGTATTATATATTTTCGTACAAATTTCTAATCATACAAAAGGTATGTCTAATTAAAGGTCAAAGTCAAAAGTGACGGTATACAAAAAATTTAGCAAGCGCACTATGCTAAATTCGTATTTGTATTGTAATTTATTTGAAAAAGCAAAATTTAAAAAAGATTCTGTGTTTGATCTGTTATACTTTGAACGTGAATAGTATACACTTAAATAAAAAAAATTGTAGTGGTTAGACAAATTGTTATTACTTTGAAAAGATCGAAATAATAATAAAATAATAATATTTCAAAAATATTTCAGCTCATAAATCACTCTTATTTATTGAACTTTCTTTGTGATTCTATAAATTAATGAATTCCCCTAATGCTAATTGCGACAAGTTTCATACAACTTACTGCGCCTTTTCAGCCTGATTACATACGATATGAAACCTATCTGATAATAAAATAGAGCCATATGACTCGTTAAATCAAAATTAACAACCCTATCAACTTCCTGCTATCAATAGTTAATAATTCAAAATTCTCATTTAAAAAATCTTGGTGTTTTAATTCGGCAATTTTCTCAAATTCTACGTTTAATAGAAATTCCCAAAGAGACAATTCGATTTCAAATTTAATAGAGCGGCAAATGCGGCTAAATATTTCTATTATATGATAGGTCTGATAATTGCTTTTGAAATGCACCCAAGAAAAAAAATTCATCGGATATTCTCTATGAGAACACTGCAATCAATCTCCCATTGAACACAATTTCCCCAAATATCTCTATTAATTTTATTCTGCAACAAATAATACAAAGATGGAAAATGTGAATACGCAGTGATACTTTCAAAAGATGTGTTTTTAACAGCAAGCGATCTCAAAGTTTTAACTGAGCTAATTTTAAAAGGACACTTTTCTACTGTGGCCTAATTTCGTTATTAAATTGTTTAAAGGATTACTAGCCCTAAAAATGCCAAAAGTAATAATTCCATATAGCTATATTTTGTAGAATAATAAAAAATGCTATTATTTAGACAATTGGAATTTGATAATGCACTACATACATATCTACAGTTCTGGTATCATTTACCCAGAAAATCTTTTGACCTAAAATCAATAGCTCATTCACCTGCCTGCTTGTCATAAGCTAATTAAACCTGTCTAATGAATGAAATTCGATTTTGTCTCATGCTTTTGACAACTTTTTCCTCCCCTTTTTCAGAATCGTACCAGTGGTGTAAAAATAGCCACAATACTCCCTCCTGGAATATGTGCCTCGGAAAATCATTTTTATCCCATAGACCCATATTCGCTTATAAATAAAGTACATAAATTGAAAACTGAAACCATTAGCTGAGGTCGGTAATTTTCCGGAAGTTGTCGTAGGTCTCTATGCAGGAAGGGAAAAAATTCCTAAAACCAAAAACACCCCACAGCGGCTCAAAGAAAAGCCGCCCGCAATGCAGCCGTGTGTGGTGAGTTTGTTGACAATGATTTATCGGCTTTCGATTGCTCTTCTTATGTGTGTGGTGAAATGAAAATGGTTCTATCATCCGGCCGTTGTTTTTCATCAGGACTTTCCAGGATCATTGGATCCGTTCGAAATGTATAGAGAGAGCTGTTCCCTACACCCTGTGCCCTGAACGGCCCTCCTGTGGGTTTCTTTTTTATTTTTGCACCGACGGGGGTAATGTGGTTTGCAGCTTGCAGGCTACCGTTCCCGACGATTCCAGGAGTATGCTTGTAGATATGTGTGAGAAATTACGCTTTGTCTGGACTTGTCCGGGAGGGGGTAACCATGCAATTGGTCGGATGCAGTTTAATCGATTTCAGGCTTGGAAACAATCGCTTAAACATCGCATCTTGGGAGTGTCCGGCAACCCGGCTGGGAATGTTGTTTTTAGCGCTCGATGTGGTGCAAGTGTTCTACCTTGTGGTTTTCACCCTTAATTATTTATAGACAGTCCGTAGAAGCCGGTAACAGCTATAAATTTTCCTGGGAGGAATTCTCAAAAGCAAAGGTATTTTCGAAAAGGATTTCTATGGAGCATAGAGAAGTAGGAGGAATTTTCAATTCAGGTTCCAAATATACAAGAATTAGAGGGGAAATGCAATTTCTATTTGCCTTTACCACTTCGACATGCATTTTCGCAATCTTCATTAAGATATATCCAAAATAGAATTTCGATAAACAACCATCAAATAATTTAATTACATACTCCGCGCTATTAGGGCGACCACAAAAACACAAACATGACTCAAAACACTTGTCCAAACATTTAACAAACATTAATTAATGGAAAAAACAGATATACACAAACCCCTTCGTCCCGCACTAAAAATTCCCTCACGTGTCGAATTCAAATTAACCACAAAAATTCGACAAAAGTATGAATGATCCTCAGTGAACCGAAAATTTCTCCTAGTTTATGTTCTTCGGGTATTTTTGGAACGGCCGGCTGCCAGCGCCTTGGCGTGGACGAATGCCACAGTCGTGCGAATTTTCACGGCACATTTATGAACAATTTCAATTGTGTCGAATTGAGCGCTCGTGTAAATGGAACACTTCCCACCATCGCGATCAATCACTTCCAGAAGAAGTTGTATCACTTAATATCACTCTAAATCTGAAAGCCAACTAGCCAAATTGACTAATATCGTCCGGCTCCCGGAAAATTGAAAAACGCGCGGCCCAGTCTCGCCGATCTATTTGGAAACACTAATTTCGAAATCCGGAAAACGCATCCACACTCAGCGTAAACAGTTTTTCGGGGAGAAATAAACATTTTCGAAGTCGCCTTGCCTCAGTTGGAGAGGAAAATTCTAAAGACGATGATGCTAAGAAAATCCACTTGGCCGGCATTCTCCACCGCGAAAGGAACGTGTGCCGCAAGAAAATTCGCTGACGCAGATCCAAAAATGCGCTTAGGTGAAAAGATCTCGGCTGGCGCTTAGAATTCAATTTGTTGAAAGAATTTTTCATTGCAAGAAGTTAATTGTGGAAAATGAGGAAAATTGATTCTCACATCTTCCGTGAGATTTAATTTTCTCAAGATAACCGATGAATGAAATGGATACGAAATGGCATTTCGTAAATAATACGTACGTAGAGAAGAAATTTCAGTGGAATAATTGTAAAAGCAAATAATAGCTACCTAATTCATTTTTATTGCGTCTCTTGTGATAAAAAGTTTAAAAGCAGATGTATTCAATATCAACTCCAACCAAAAGAAGGATGTACGAGTATAATACTTTTTTAAATTTTTTTAAATTGATTCTGTTAAATACTACTGAAGTTAGTAGAAAAAAACTATATTCACCTAATTTAAAAGTAATACGCCCACTAAAGCGAACGAATTTCGAGATGCGATCGAAGCAACTAAATCTCATTTATTGATTCCTTTTTTTTACTTCAGAGACCGAAAGTAATGATTACTTTTGAAATTTTAAACTATCTTTATACTAAGCTAAAATCAATTATTTCATTTGTAGTCTTAAATAGGTTCTCCATATAATACTTTGTATAATAGGTTTAACTTTTTTTTTTATTTTTTTCCTAAATAAAAATTATAAATTGGATAACAACAATTATATCAAGCAAATATTATTATAATATTTTTCGTTCGCTCAATAACGATTATGTAATAAATTTTATTTTCCGATCGTTCGATAATGATGAAGAATTCGAAAAATAAAAATTACTTGATTATTATTATCGATAGATCACAATACAAAAATTATGTACTTGATAATCCTTATTTTGTAATTTAATTTACAGTCCTTGATTTATTCGATTATTTCGCTCAATACCAAGCTACAAAATTAAATAAATAAAATAATCAACTTAAAAATAAACAAAATCAACTTAAACTAAAATTAAAAGTAGGGGAAAATATCAGATCAAACAACAACAATGAAATTAGTATATGTGGATTTGTTGTTTCTCCTATTCGACCTTTTTGTGTCAAGATAAAATGAAAAACAAATATAAAAATAAGAATAATGTACAAAACAAAAGCAAACCTTCCACTCACACTTGACCATTTTTGGAAAGCAGTTCTTAAAAGCAACAGTTGATTTTAATTTAATTTAGCATTAAAGGTCTCTCATTTGCCTTAAAAATTAATTTCGTCGGCGATAGAAGAAAACCAGCTCCACAAAGCACCCTTCACTCCTCACAAAGTGCAAGCAAATCGATTTTTTAATTAAATCAAATAAATATTCAATATTCAGAGAAAGCCCTGCTCCAGGATGGGACCAGAGTGGGTTTGGCGAAATGGAGGTTGCCGAACTCCAAACAGATCGCTTTTTATCAAGCAAGCGAGGTCATTTCCCGGGGGTTCCCCGGAAAAATAATTGCAATACTTCGGTCTGACGAGATGAGACCGGCCCCACCCCCGCAGCCCCTCGCCCACAACTAGCCAAAACTGCATGCGGCAGATGTTCCGATGCACTGCCGAGAGACGTAATCCAATTTATTTTAATTTTCATTTATAAATAAATTAAGGTGATAAATTAAAAATTTTTCGCCGTGACAAGCGGTCCGGCGGTGCGGGGTCGAGAGACGAAAATTGAATTAAAAAATTTAACAATGGGTGCGCGGTGCCGGAAGGACCAATTGTTTCAACCACCCGCGGATGGGCGGGGGTGGCTCTGCACGTGCGTGCACGTGCATTTACGCGGCTTTCCGAATTTATTTGTAAATTATATAGACAGACGGAAGCGCGAATTAGTGCTTGCAAATTAAGTGGTGGCAACTGCAAAAATTAAATGCCTCATCGGGCTGCCGACGTCCTGCGTCCCGGCCACGCCCCCGCATCCGCGATGAAGCGGTTAAGTACTTTCATAGGCGTCCGCGCTTAATGAAGTCCAGACTAGATTACACCGGATTAAGCGGGGACTCGCTGGGGCGGACACTATGCAATCGGATCGGAAACTATTTTAATTTGGAATAACAACTGCTACCGACAAGCACTGGTTTTTAATAATAATTATCGGTTAATGAAACAATTAAGAGCTGGCTGCCTCTCCAAAGCACTCAATTTGTTCCTGAACAATGGCAATGGAATTAAGTTCCAAAAAACCGCGGGTAAATTCAAACTATTTTTCATTTTTTGATACCCACTTTAGGGTTTACATACATCGAACTATTGTTTTCACTACTTATATTTGTTTACCCCTTTTTTTCCCAAATTGAAGCAAATATCAATTTTATTATTTAATTTAATGGATTTTAAACTCTCAATATACTTACAAAAAGAATATAATATTAGTTCTATTCTAAAATAAATTTACCCCTAATACTCTGTTAAATATTTAAATTCAGTTGAGATTGTAATTTTTCTTATATTAATATTTGAAAGTTGTTTTTGTCATTAAATAAAAGGAAAGAATCCAAAAAATCGTTACTTTAGAATACCTACGATATTTTAGATGAATTCACTAAATAATTTTTTTTAAGGTCAACCAAATTTAGTTTTCATTCCTTAGTTTTTGTATTTACTTTGTTTTAAGAGATCATATTCTATATGTACTATAAGGGTTCGGATCCACTTTACCTAATTTTAAGAATCAAAAGAAATTGTTATATCCTATCGGACCGGAATAAATGATTTAAAATTGAATTTAATTTATATTGGGAATTCCAAACCTTCTTGATTTCATCGTCAGTAACTAGCCTAACTTCCTTTTGTACTACGCTGTTTTATTAATATTTATAACGAGTTCATGCAGAGCCTATGTGACCGTTAAAGGTTAATTTAATTAAACCTTTGTATATCCAAACTGCAAGGTTTGAGGAATAAAGCCTATTATTTGAAAATCGATATCTATTCGGAATAAGAGGACAACAAAATCCTGTCCGATACTTGTTCAAAATTCACAAAAGTTACGTCCTGCTGCTCGAGAACAAAAGCACGTTTCGGATCATCGAATTAAAATTGTGAGCCAGTCAAGGTCACGGTGCTACGCACTATCCTAATTAGTTAAATTACCACGCCCCAGGGCACCCGCACCTGATATAAGGCACCCGACTAATTTGGGGCTCCCCAGTGCTCCCCCAAGCGCCGGAGGGAAGTTGAAAATGCTAGTGAAGCTGGAGCAGGTGGTGCGCGGGTTTACGGTCCTCTTCTACGCAATCATGAGGCTCTCGGGGCAGTTCCCCATCCGGCTGGACGGGAAGGTTAGCCGCTTCTGGCTGCCCTACTCCGTCCTCTTCACGGGGCTCCTTGTGGTGACGTTCCTCACCGAAGCGTGCCCCGTGCTGCACTTCAAGATCCAGGATGAGGTGGTCGCCGGAATGAATCTGCACGTGACCCAGCTGCACTACTTCTCGAAAATGGTCGTCGCAGTGGCGATTTGCAGCTCGGATGTCGTCCATTCCCGGCGCGCCGCAAAGCTCTGGAGCAGTCTCCAGACGGTCTTCCAGGAGCTGCTCCTGCTCGAGCGGGACTCCCGGGCGTACCGCATGAGCCTGATCGTGTTCATGGGACGCACCCTCGTGCAGATCGCCGTCCACACGGCGACCAACGTCCTCAAGTACCTCTACATCAGCGACCAGGAGCTCCACGTCGGGTGGTTCCCGGTGTTCGTCCTCATGCTCCCGAGTGTCGTCATCTCGATTTGCGCCAACCAGCACGCCGCAATTACCCTCGTGCTGACCCACGGACTGGAGAAGCTCAACGGGGCCCTGGACGCGGAGGTGCGGCGCATAAACCGACGGCCCTTCAGGACCCAGTTCCAGCGGGTCTCGATGCACTCGACGGCCAGCGAGCGAATTGACGAACTGTCCAATTTGCATAAGGAGCTCTATGGGGCCATCCACGAGTTCGGGAAGCTCTACTCGGGCAGGATTTCCCTGGTGGTCAGCTACTTGTTTATTAACATCATTTCCGAGGTGAGTGCCTTCGAATCACTCAACACCTTCCCACTTCGGATTTGAAAAATTACTCCAATCCGGGATAAAATTAAAGTTGTTTTCCTGTTTAAGTAAAATACCCCAATTTTATTGTATCTGCGGTTTACCGGAAATTTAAGAAGTTATTTAAAATTATTTTCAATTTAACTGCAATAAAAATTTTAACAACATACTACAACAATTTTAAATCATTTCAATTAAATACATTTTCATATTTAGAAGTCTAAATACTTGCACACAAAATGAGCTACATGTCGATCTATTTATCATAAAATAGTTTTTTAAATACATATGTAGTAGCCTAATTTTTATAAAATTTGCTAAGTTGTATAACACATTTAAACAGTCTTAAGTCAAGAATTAATCATATATAGAAACAATATACTTATATCCTAAATTTTATCAAATCAGAAGTGAAACTTTTCAATATAATGCATTATAGAATAAAATCAAAATGCCCTAACTTCAAAAATTGGTTCTGCAGGTAGTTTGAATCAAAGTACAAATAATTGAATTCAATGAAATCAGTGAACCAGCAATTCTCAGTGCTTCGATACAACGAGTGCTTGTTATTCCGATAGTCAATTAAAACGAGACGAGTTAAAATTGTATACAAAAATTTACTTATTTTTAGATCATATATCACATAAAACCATAATTTGTCAATCGTTATTAAATGTAATTGTTAAAATTTCAAAACAATTTTTAATAATAGAGAAACACCGATCCATTTGATTCATCGAACTCTAATAAATTGATTCCTTTTAATTAATTTTAAATAACAAATCCGCACAATGGAAAATAAATTGTCTGAATGTTTCAATCGGAATATCTTAAAATTGGTTATTTATTAAATTTAAATAACAATATCTAATTACGTTCAACATTGAAAAATCACACCCATTTTAGTTAATAGGCAGAGTTTTTGTATTAATTTTAAATGAAGACCTTTGTTGTGAAATATAATCAGTTCCGAACAAATTTATATTGAGTATAACTTTTCGTGAAATAGCTTCCGGTATTAAAATAAAATCAATACAGAGACCTATTGAAATAAGCTAATTAAAATTGCGTTGTTTTTCTTTAAATTTTCAGCTATTTTTCATTGCTAATCACATCGCTTGCAGAGCTAATGGACTCGTTCCCCCGTCGCAAATAATTGAATTGTTTGGTTTTGGAAATTTATGTCTTTTCTCGACGGAGCTGTATTACATCTTAAAAGCCTCTCAAAGCCTCAAGGATGCCACTGAAGAAACTGGACTCATTATCCACAAGATCTACATTGTACATTTGGATGAACGTCTTAAGCAGAGTGTAAGTAATATAATAAAATAAAGTACATACAAACATACCTTATTATTAGTATTACCTATTAAAATATTTTGATTTTCAGATTGAATTCCTATCGCTGCGGCTACGACTTTCCGATGTTGGTATAAATCCAATGGGACTATTTTCTTTGAATATGCCAGCGTTGTATAAGGTTGGTGTTTATAAATACAAATCTTAATCTTGCTTTTTTTCATTTTATGCGAAAATTATTGAATAAGTATAAAATACTTCTTTTTTACAGATGATCCACGGCATCATCACCTTCCTAACTATTTTGGTTCAGTTCAAAATGGCAGAGGATTATGAAAGTTATCATAAATAGGTACTAATAATTTAAGAAACCTTTTCGTTTTGATTTAGACTACATATTACATACAATATATGAACATGTGCTTCTTAGTACGAAGTCCCAGAACTCATATTTTTAAAACCAAACCAATTGTTCCAAAATTTTACCTACAACATAATTTATTAGGCCGTTAATCGGTCGAATAAAAATGTGTCTTAGTTCTTCGATTAAGTACTAAAATAAGTTATAAACTAAATCCAGTTCGGAAACTATAAAAATCAATATTTTTGTATAATAGCAATATAATTTTAAATATATGCTGTTTTAAATTATGCTATTGATGTGATTATTATGTCCCATAAAGACATCCCTTGTTCTCGAATATTCGAAATGAGACGGAAATTGGAAAAAAATAGAAGACCGTGGAGGATTTATGGATGTCCTACCGAACAGCAATGCCATCCATTAATGATGATAATCAACAACTTCCGCTCCAACCGACGTTATTTTATTACATTTATTTAATTTAGGTCTCTCCTCACCCCCTCAAATCACATGTGGCAGTTACACACCCGCGCAATTTTTGGACATTTGCAAAATTTCAATATCGATAATTGCACCGGAGCACGTCCCATAAATTGCCGGCAATTAACCAACATTGGGGCGGTGGTGGTCCGTTTGAACTGCATTCGGCGGATATGCGCCGCGCGGCTCGCGGAAGCGCCGCGACGACCGGGCCGATAAGAGCGCGCATTCACACCCATTAGCCGGCCACATCAATTTAATTTCGGAAATAATTATAACTAGTTAGCGACGTTCATGTGTAAATTGTCCAATAACTCCCGGCGTTCCGGCGAAAGCGGAGCGCCTGATATTGGGATTTCGGTGGCAAAAATAAATAACAGAACGAGTCGTCGAGCCGGGGGCGCGGAGAGGCTTTGATTTGTGGCGGAAATTAGATCCAAAGGTATGGGGCCTGATTCTGGTTGTCACCTCACTTTCCGTGACGTGACAGCTTATGGCTGAATTACCTGTTTTGTTTCTTATAAGAAAAATTCTTCGTTACTCAGCCATAAGCTGTCACGTCACGGAAAGTGAGGTGACAACCAGAATCAGGCCCATGGCCTCTCATTTGCGAACGAGGAGCAAATTGCACGAACCGTTCTGCGATGAGGGGAATCTTTTTGGAATGAATTTCACAAGACTGATGATGTCTACTTCTTGCACTGCACAAAATTTTAATATTCTTTTAGCCTACTCAAAAATTTAAATTTTGAAACGTTTTTATGACTTACAACTAGCCAAAAGTCACTAGACTTTATCAAACAAAAAGGTCATAACTATTATTTTAATATGGAATTTTATTTTTCTCCATCTGGAATTATAAAGAAAAGTGGAGCTTCCAAATTACAAAAACTAATTTGAGCTTGAAATGACCTAATCAAAAGTAATGAAAAATTTACAACTAGATAACCCCCATGAAACTATTATTTACTATTTTTTGATTAAAGGAAATTAAAAAAAAATGGGAGATGCTTACTTAAAATGGGACACCCTGTCAAAATATCTTACACAAAAATTTGATTACTGATTTCAAACTTACAAAAATGTAAAAATTCACAAAATTTATGTAAACATAAAAAATCTACTCAATGAAATTATATTATTTTGTAAAATACAATTTTATTATTTTATAAAATGGAACCATAGAGGAAATAAAACAGTGATGTCCTTTAATAAATAATACCCTTACGAATTTATTCATCCAGCTCCAGGGGCCGGTCTAAATACAAAATTGCTGCTTACTTATAATTATTAGAACCTAAGTTTTGACGGAGTACGGAAAAGAACAGCCAAGAGATACCACAAAGTGTTGGGATGATTCATCGTTTTGGCTGAAAAACAGAAGCTTTCGCCGTTTTTATATATATATATATATATATTTTTTGTTTTGTTTTTGGAATTACTAAGAGGGCCTCGATCCGGCTGAGCCCGACCGTCCCCCGGATTTGACAAAATATTCAATGGTTCGTAGCAAAACGTGTGTTCATACGCATACAAAATTTATTTAGTTAAATGTGCCTAAGTGCGGCGCCCGCCTACAGCTCGCCGTGCGGTGTCTGAGTCTCTGGTTCTCTCTCGGTGTCCTTGGGCTCCTCAGCTGCCACGGTAGCCTCTTCATCGACCGGAGGCTCCTTCTCGGATGGAGTCTTTTCGACCTGCTCCTCCTCGGCCTTTTCCTTCTTGGAGGCACCTTCATCGGTTTCGGTCTTATTCACTTTAGGTTTCGCAGGCTTCTTGGGCTTCCAGATCTTGATCTTGTTGACCAAGTACTTGATCTCTCGGTCCAGGAGCCCCATTTTATCTGAGACATCCTTGACAGTCAACCGAACTGTTTCATACTTCTTCAGCTTATTCTGTTCAGCTGTTTCAGTCTTTTTCCATTCGGCAGTCTCATCGATCACTTTCTGAAGGCTGTTGATCTCCACCGTCGTCAAGATATCCTTCTCAGGGTTTGCCTCCTTAGTAAGATTCTTAATGTTCTGGAGGAACTTCTTAGCATCACTGATCATAGTACTGAGAGCCGCTAGAGCATCTGGCCGTTCCCGATGTTCCCAGTGTCTAGCATAGACCGCACTAGCCAGGGTTTCGACATCGAACAGCTTCTTCTCGATCACGCTCGCCTCAGCATCTTCTCCAGCGTCGTAGAGCCACTCAGCAATCTTTTGACTTTCTTCCAAAATCTTCTTTTTCTCCTCCTCAGTAGCACAACTCGAATACTCTTTGTTGGCCATTCTTTCCTGGGCCTCAATCGCAAATGACTCCAAAGCGTTGAAAGCCAGCTCCCTGCGTTTACGATCAGAATCAGCTTTGTTCACGCTGTCGAGCTTCTTCCGAGCTTCTTCATAGGAATCCTCGGACAGAGGAGTCGTGAAGAGATAATGCACCTCGTAGTCCACGGGCTCCTTGACCACAACTACCTTAACGGTTTCGTTCTTGTCTGCTTCCTCCGCTGTCTTGGTAATATTTATTTTAGGATCAATCTCTTCCTTCTTCGCCGATTCCTCAGTTGTCGTCTTATTTATTCCATCATCCTTCTGCTCCTCCTCCTCCACTTTCTTATCATCGTCTCCAGAAAATAGTTTACTGAAGGTGCTTCCCAATTTTGATAGTGTACTTTCTTCAGGATCTTCCCCAAGCTTTTGTTTTTCGAAAATGAAGTCTACGCCGTTCATGTTTAAGATACCGGAGTCATCCAGGACAAAGTGAGCCTTAATACCCTTCGACTCGACATTCTCGCCCTTGTTCTTTTCAAGGATATCAGCCACCTTCGTCAGCACAATACGACTGATATTCAGACTTCCGATAAATGCAATTTCCTCAGAGGGAAGGTGGTTTAGGTCGGCGTAGTTGACATAGAAATGGAAATCATCAACGTGCTTGTTGAAAGCAATGAACTTCTTCTGAGGGTAGGGATTCATGTGCCCAAAAAGCTTACGCTTAAATTGCTTAACAGGGGCCCCATCGCCTGGATTTCTCTCAAACTCAATCTGAATGGGAAAGATCACAGTGTCCTTGACGACAATCTTTTTAACTTTAAAACCAGTGGCTAGGTCAGCCGCTTTGTATACAGCACCCATTGAAGCAGCCTCATCAGCGTTAAGATTCTTGCCCAGCTCTTGTTTAATATAGTCCTTAAGGATCTCCTGGACTTTAGGGACTCGAGTACCACCTCCAAAAAGAATTACCTGATTCATAACGTCCAAAGACAGTCCAGCTGCGGTTAAGGCCTGTTGAAGAGGGTTTATGATACGAGGCCAAATATCCTTGCAGAGCTCCTCGAGGTCCTCACGGGTAACCTGCAGCTTGAAGTCCTGGTCGTCTAATAAATTCTCAATTTGTGCGTAGTGATCGTTGTTGGCACTGAGGACATTCTTCAAACGGCCAGCTTCCTTGAACAGCTTAGCCAGCGCTCGTGGGCTCGTAAATACGTCTGTCTTAGTCATCTTAAGTTTGTTGAACTCTCTGGCCAGAAAATCCCTAAGTCTCAGCTGTACATCAAGTCCACCTAAGGTTCTATCGTACCCAACGCCCAAAATCTGGACGACGGGATTATTCTCCTTGGTGGCCTTATCCTTCACCATCTGGTAGCTGACCACAGCCGCCTCAGTCTTGTGAGCCCCCATGTCGTAGAAGACGAAGTACTGGGCAGTTTCGTTGATTTCAGTTCGCCGGAAGACGCCGTAGTTGAGCGCGACCGCGGTGTAGTCGTTCATCAGCTGGAGGACCTTCAAATTAGCCAGTTGGGCTGCTGCGAGAAGAGCGTTTCGTTCTGCTTGACCGAAGAAGCCCGGAACTACGATCACACACTCGGTAATTGGTTGAGCTGCAAGTTAAAAGAAAAAATATTTAATTTTTTTCGAATCTTCAATAAATTTAATACTGTTCAAATAATTCAGAGAAAATATAAAACTTTTCGAAAATTTCCCAAATTTCTTCAAAATAAAATAACAATATTTTAAACCAATTAAACAGTATTAACCCCTGATATTGAGCGATAAAATCTGCCGCTTTATTTATTTCATATCTCCGTCTAAGAGACATCATCAAAAACGCACGAAAAAAAATATATCACCGAAGTTTCTCGCCTAAATATTCTGAAACTTAGCTTTTATAGATATCACGATAAGAAAAATAGGAAAACTACATATATGAATATGTATGTATGCAATTAACCAGCTTTTCATTTAAGAGTTTTAATTAATTAATTATGATTGCTATTTAATAATTCACTAAAAAAACCTTAAGAATTTGATAAATAACCAGACAATCCTTTGCATCCCTTAAGAACTTTATTTAATTTTTAGTTCCGTTCAATCTAGATGTTATCCAGTTTTCACGAACATTTCGTTTTGTTACCGAATTTTTTAGAAAAACAATTACTTTATTATTTAGTTGTGAAGCTGGAAGCAAGTACTACATCAATTTCTATTTCGTCATTAAAACAGAGAAGGACAAACTCATAAAATTAAAATGTTTGAACCGTTACTAATTTCATATGGGCTTTCTGATAAAACCAATTTCTAATGCAATTGATGCTCCAGTGCGAAAAAATGAAACAATTTAAACACAATAATTCGCATATCTGACTTATTAAAAATGGAAATAATCGGTTTGATCAATGAACGGCTCATATTTTGAAATATAAATTTACAGTGATCTCAGATTTATTTCCCTAGCCCGTAAATCGTTATGCAAGAGTATTTCTGTGTATGACGACCAAACAAATTTGAAAAATGTTTAAAAGTCCCAGAAGGCCGAACCCACAAACCCAAAATACGTTTCTGCCAAGGACACTGGAATTAAGGCGTGTCGATGGAATTTGAAGACTTTCGTTCGGCCACAGCCCATAGAATAAAGTTTTTCCTGACGGTATGAATTAATTAGGAAAACTACAATCCACCTGGGTACGATTCGATTTTGCAACTCGAATTTTCTTGTTTGATA
Source organism: Eutolmus rufibarbis (assembly GCA_963920795.1). Taxonomy (NCBI): domain Eukaryota; kingdom Metazoa; phylum Arthropoda; class Insecta; order Diptera; family Asilidae; genus Eutolmus; species Eutolmus rufibarbis. The sequence continues at coordinate 45,470,241 of OY987206.1, forward strand.
TTAAATTATTAGAAGGAGCTAAATGCTTGGCGAAAATGTAATTCTGGGGCGTCAAACTTACCGGTGTAATCCTGTGCGAACTCCCGGGCTTGCATCAGCAACTGGGCGACGAGCTCCTCCACGGAGAAAATGTCGTCCCCGGTCTTAAACATGACCGTCTTCCTCTTCGGATCAGCGACGATGTCGTAGTAAGGGAAGCGCTTCCTTTTGAATTGGAGATTAGTAAGTAATTTAAGGTGAACACGAAAGAGGAATTACTTGTAGAGGTCCACCACGGGGTTGTCCACAGTTTTTCCGAGAAGATCGGTCAGGTAGGAGTAAGCATTTGCGGGGAACCGGACTCCAACTGACTGGGCGTCCTCCCCGAAGGTCCTGACCCCATCCCTGAACGCAATGACCGCCGGGGTCTTCCTCTTCGACTCCTTGTTGAGGGCGATTTCCATAGGCACTCCAGGTGACACGACACCGACTTTCATCCATTCACTCCCTAAATCTACGGACATCACAGCGGCCCCCTCGGCCGCACGAATATAGAAAAGCACTCCCAGCAGCAGGCTCCCTAAGGGGAGCATCTTCCTTTCAATCATTTCTGCGAAAAAATCACAAATTTAGTTATTGCCCGCTGGATAAAAAAAAAAATCGAACTCGAATTGAAGGTTAGGTTTTGGAGAATTCCAGCCGCAGAACGCACCTCCGCTTTACCTGCAATCCTTGCTTATTTCGGTCCAACGAACGCACCAATAAATTTCCAATTCGATTGCGTAGCCCCAAAGTGGCACTTTCTGTTAGAAACTTGTAAATAAAATGCCCAGTCCGGCAGTTTCTCGTCTCGAGCGGACTGACGTGTTCCTTTGCCTTTGTATGAACTGAACGCCGCGTGAAATGTCAAAAAATTTGTGTATGTGTGGCACGGTTTTATTGGCCCACGTCTCTCACATCACCTGCTTCAAATTAATTTCAGTTGATTTGCATGTTTACCTAAGGCGATCGCCGAACGAGGGACACCTGCGAGGAATTCTTAATTGAAATCCCATCAATTTCCGTTTGGAGATAAAGAAATTATTGAAACAAATGCGAAAACCGAGGAATCGAGCTACCTTAGCGACATCTACCCCTCAAAAACCACTGTAGAGCTTTTAGGTGAGCCCGACTATTTGCCACCTATCGGAAAACCTTCGTAATTTAGAAATACGAGCTTTTATGAAATTGGCGGGGAATTGCGCCAACAGGTGGTTGCGAACAGCTGATCCAGCGAGGTGTTGCTAATTGCTCTGGTGATTTCAATTTGATTCCGACGAGCGACTCGCGATCGGATGCTGGGGAATTTCACGAGCCCCAAAAGACGCAGAGCGTTTGACTGGAATTGCTTGCTTCCAAGAAATTTAAATATGACAATGAAAATGAAATAGCAAAAAACACATTTTAATTTACCTAACTAATAAAAATGTAATAAATTTTTCTTCTTAACTCAGCGTCTTTAAGAAAGTATTTTTTTAGCGAATTCACGGTTTTTTGTTTTGTATAAAAGCTAAGAAAATATTTTATTTCATATCTTTTAGTGGATTTTAAACCAAAGCGGTATTCCACAAACAGTCATAGGTCAGTAAAAAATACCAAAGTAACCACAAGTCGTCTTTGTTGTGACCTTTTCAGATTCTGAAACATTAGCCACAAATTTTACCATATGTAGTAAAAAACTAACCGAGGGTTCCGTACAATATTTAAACATTTTTTTTAGAAAGCGCTCATACTAATTGCACGTAGATATATACATAGGTATACTAAGTAAAGCAAGTATCAATTACTATAATTACTAAAATTACTTCTACTTTATTGAAACGTACATAATCTTTATCATATAACTAGTTCGCCCGCCCGCAGCGCTGCCCAGGCAACCTATAAATTTAATATAAATATGATAGTTCTCAAATATCCCAACTACATAATATCATAAATGCGACGTTTAATGAGTTTGAGTAGAAGACGACCAGTGTAGCAAAAATCTGTTGTTTAATTAATTTAAATCAACTACATATTTATAGCTATTTTAAATGCTTCTACGATCACAACCCTAAATCATGTCCGACAAAATACTCTCTCTACCCTCCAGTGAAAATCCCACCAAAATTGGGCAAATAGTAAAAGGGAGAGGAAAAATTGTAAGAACAATTGCTTATATATGTTTTTGCTTTTGTTTATGTTTGCATTATCTAAATTTTCTAAAACCTTAGCGAAAAAACAAGCTATCCAACAGTGAAAACCCCATTCGAATCCATAAAGTAGTTTTGGAGGCGAAGAGTAACAACGCGAAAAGCATATCTCATTTATAAATAAATAAGTAAATAGTAGTAATAATCTATCAATATTATACAAATCTATATGATTATAATTTACATATGAAGGAGTTAGGGAAAAGTAAAACATTAACAGATTTATATTTTCTGCCGAAACTATAAATGTCTAGATCTTTGCTTTTTTTTTCCTACAAAATATAATAAATATATCACCCCAGATATAACCACTTGTAGAACTATGGCAAATTTCAAGTTGATATCAATAGCAGTTACTGAGAAGATCAGCCGTGACATACAGACAGACAGACAGAGATACAAACACCGAAGTCTCACCATAAGGGTCCCTTTTAGACCTTTTAGGAACCCAAAAAAATCAGAATTATAGTTACTATCGAAATTTATATCATGCTATTTTAAATCTAGATATATTAAAGATCTTACAGTGTATGTTTTGGTTTAAGAAATACTGAAAAATAAGCAATTTGTGATTGGCACTCTCTAGTGAGGAGGCTTTCTCTTAGGGCATCACCTAAAATTAAAAAGTCCAAAAGATTTTATTTGTATATGAGTATATCTTCTTCTTTAAGAACTAAATTAATTGAGGATAGAAAAGTATACCTTTTTTTATAGTAAATAAACAAAAGATCACGAAAGAGCCCTTGGTATGAAAAAGAAGTCTACAAAGTTTAAAATCAATCATTGTTATGGTTCCCGAGATATTTTATTTTACCTCATCTCACAGATTGCGATGCTTTGAAACAAGAAAAAATTTCGTGAGAAAAAAACTACTTTACAATTTCAGGTAAACGATTTCTCTTTTTATCCAGAACTTCTTTAAATTTGTATAGCTTCTTCAATTTTAATGTAATTCACTTGAATCTTTCAAGAAATTTTTGCAAGATTATGCATGCACTTTAAGAAAATCTAAGAATCCAAAACTCGTTAAAGTCGCACTTGAATGGTTTTATTATGTTATTGATGGAACTCTATTTACTCAATTATTGTGAAGAAGTAAAAGTTCTTGCCGTAATAATTAATCAAAATCACCTGTATTTTGCAGTTATGTACCTACGTAGTTCCATCCCACCTACGCACGTACTTAAGCTCATTTTCGTCTGCTAATTCATGGAAATTGAATCATTTAAATAACAAAGATCTTCGACTTATTTCTATTTTTGCTCGTTCGTAAGACAGAGTTCGCGGGCCTCCGGCAGCTTAGCATCAAATATTTGTCCAATTGTTTGCGAATCGAAAAATCACTGAGCGACAGATGAAGATGAGAATTAAATAAACATGAAGTTATTATGATACAACTTTGATGTGAATACCGGAAGACGCTTTCAGTAGCAAAGATTAGTCGAAGCAGTCGGATAAAAGAAGTAAAATTCGGAGGTTGAAAGAAGTTTTCTTGAAATCAGGACTAATTAATAATTGTCGAATTAATTAATACATTCTAGGAGAAAAAACTTATTACTTCTCGAAATTCTAATGGAAAATGTTCCAGAGATTAGTTGCACAAGAGCGAATTTGGAAAAATTTAAATAACGTCCTCGAACAAAGAGGTAAGCTTATAAAGAATTGCCCTGGGTAATCTTCAATAAAACGTCCATGTGAAGTTCATAAAAATGATTCAAATTTTGGTGAATATTCTTAAAATAGGCTCACACCTCACGGAAGTTTATAATCTTCTGAACTGTTTGTGAGCGCTCTTCGATTGTTTGCGATTTGCTTATCTTTCCAAGTACCTATTTATTGAGATAATGTCCTCAGCCGATTATACTAAAAATGGACATTTAGAATGAGTCTTTTATGATATGACCGGAAGTATATTAAATTAGTTAACTTTAGTAATATTAGACAACAAACCATTTTTAAACATAGTTATAAAATATCTTTTCTTTGTGATAAACTTTCTTTTTTTACTTTTTCATTTTATACAAATTCTCGGAAATCGTTAGAGTTGTTAAATCTGATGACGTTGAATTAAATTCAGATGTTTTGATGTTTTTAAATCAAACATTGACTAAAATGGTCAAAGATCAAATGCTTCATAAAATTATATCTATGTTTTACACTATATTTAAAATTTATGAATCCGGTATATTTTACCATTTATACAATAAAATTTATAAAGAAAATAAACTTACTACTAGACACAACTGAAAACTTAAATTTTAATTTATTTTCTAAATTATTAGGTACGTACCTGGTCTTTTATTTTTTGTTGTTGTGAACTTCATTCATGATTTAAGTGAACACAATTTTATGCTGAATGTGAATCGCGCATAAAACACAAATACTTTATCAGTTAATATTTTTCTGAAAATAGAATTAAGAATAAAATATAATTTTCTGATAATTTTCAAAACTTATCGACCCTTTTCTGCCGATTATTAGAAAATGTCATAGTCGTAGAACACAGAATATTTTTCTAACAATACATATATCCAGATGAAATTAGATAGAATTCATAGAAAATACATAGAATGAACCATTTCTCCAATCCATTTCCCTTTTCCTCATCATTCCTGAAAATCAAAAATCTGAACAAATGAATAAAACAAAGTTAGGGAAATGATTGAAAAACATACTTTCAGTTTTAAAACGAAATTTAATTTTTTTTTTTTTTTTTATTTTCAAATAAACGCTTTAATTGATTTCTTTTAGTTTTGTATCTTTTTTTAAAAATCCCTTAAACCTAACGAAAACAGTAGTCTAATCAAGAAAACTTAACATCGAATATTTTCTCTTTATGATCCTCGTCCGGTTCAGCATAAATTTTTCGTAAAGGCCCTATTTCTGTTCACATAATTTCGATGGAGCCCGCACAGGGTGTCCTTTTTAATTATCCTTTTTATTTTTTTGGGGAAATGCTCGCATTATCTGCATGCGATTTCCCGTACAGAACACTATAGTCTTAAAGCCACTTTAGTTCTCAACCGCAAAATTTTAAATTTTTGTTTTAACATTTTGAAATTTTTGCATTCCAACCAACTGACAAAAGTCGGCTTCTTGATCCGATTGCTTAACTGGCTAAAAATTGGATAAATTTAGTGTTCTCCCCGAATACACTAGAGCGCTACATGTTTTGAATTTTATTTTATTTTATTTTTTTTACAATTTTTTTTTAATTAATTTATTTATTTATTTTTGTCTTTTGAGTTATAAGAGTAATTCCTTGAGCCAAAATCCGCCCCGCGGCTGGCTGGGTCCTTAACGCCTACAATTCACCTTTGGTCCTAGTAACACACACAATAGAAATCTTATTGAAACGCTTAAATTTTGTCTCCGGTGCCGCGAAGTACCTCTAAGAGGATACGTTTTTAATTTTGTTGTATGAATAAAAAGTGTGCACTGTCTGCTGTAAATTGCGTTTAATTTTACTTTTTTTTTTGTTTTCATTTGATTCTGTATAATGGTGTATTCGCGCAAAGACGCAACAATCCGCGAAATACTCATAAATGTACATTATATAATTTGATTTTTAGTACAACTCCGCTAAATGATTACCCACATTTATGCAAATCAATTAGAAACCAACTTAAAAGACTCCTACCTCAATGTTTTTTTCTGTTTTCCTGCTCGCCTCCTAGTGGGCGGTGTAAAATTTGGCCGTTTCGGGCTAGCGTCCGGTTGTGGCCGCCGCCTCAGGTATTGTTCTCAGAATGTTCCCAGTATTTATTCCATTAATTGATCTTCTTACAGGAAATTGTGTATATTGCAAGTTTTCCTATAATGTTTCACTTTTAGCCTACCTCTGTATATAAAAAGCACTTTTTCACCTTAACTACGTTCGTTTATTTTACAACACTACAAATATTTCATAATTGGTTTAATTGCTTCGAGTGTGCAGTGGTTGCTTAAATATTTTATTTGCGACACATGCCAGAATTTTAGATGGTTATTTTATAATTGGTTACTGCTTTAATTGTGAAATGCATTTGGTTTAGTACAAGGATGAAGTATAGTGCACTATGGTCCATTATTATAAAAGTTAGAAAATAAAATAAAAATAAATGTTATAGAACACAAAAAATGATGTAATACATGACTGTGACTGTGATATTGAGATTACAAAAGCATCGGATATCTTACTTATAAAAATGTTCCTCAAAACATGAAGATCTTAGTCATTAAAATAAGAATTGCTTCTTCCTTGTTTAACTCTCCCAATTATATTTTCGATTCACAATTAGATCAATTGGTTAGGCTTAAGAATCGAACGTGGCTCTTCTAGAGTCTAAGTCCCACATACTGTTCGCTTGGCCACGGAGATCCTTTAGTTTAGACTGACCTTCTAAATTTCTCTTAATAAATGTGAAAAAATTATCCTGTTTATCTACCCTTTATTTCTTATAATCCAAGGTTTAAGGAACTCTAAGAAATAAGAATTTTTTATAAAAAATTGGTTGATCCAATTATTATTATTGACTGAACAAAACTGAGAAATTTTTTTTTTGGGTTTTGCTGGCAATAAAATGGTCATGATGTATATCAATAATTTTTGCAATATAGTAAAAGACTCTATAGTTATAGTTCTGGCATCCCTAAGATAGATGAGAGAATATAGTCCTTCGAAGTCGAACTATATTTATGGTTCTCCTAGAATATATGTAGTTAAAAATTTCTTTCAGTGTACGTATTTAATTATTACTGCCGATATAAGTTGTCAGGGCGTTGCGAATTATTGCGAAATAATGGAAAATGAATTAAAACATTGAATAGCGGAACAATTAATTTAAATTTATAATTAAGTATTAATGTTAAGTAAGCCATCAACAACTGAAAATATATTTTATATTTAATTTTGCTTTGGATTAGTTGCGCACATTCACTTTGCATTGAACTGTGCGACTTAAAGGTGTTTTTGGGTCCGCTTCATGCAATATGTATATTTGACTGACTTTTTGACCGCACTGCACCCATGTATATCAATCATTAACTTTAGCGTGATTAAAAAAATTTTAACTAGGTTATTAGATATGCCACTTAAACTTCTTTTGAGTGATATAGATAAAAAAATTGTTTCCAGCTTAAAAGCAGTATTAATTTATTTCAATTTGCTTCACTAGTTTTTACCTATATTCAGTGATTTTGCAGATCTGATGACATGCCACATCCCATAAATCCTAGAATCATTTCACGTATTCTTCGACTAGAAATTTGCAAAGTGACCATTTGAAAATGATTCACTTAAGCAGTTTAACGGCGGGGCGATCTTGAACCGTAGATTGTAATTACTTCCTGTAGAACCTTAGTAGGTTCTGACCGTAAATAACCTTAGTTGAATGCCAGAGTGTTAATAGCGTCTTCGAAAGTAATGTTTTTACCTTTTCTCATAAAAACCCGAGGTGTAAAATTGAGCACACGTTAGCTATCGAAGAGCTGATGCACCCAAACGACTTAGGAGTTAGCAGGCCGGTCTTCTAGGCTTTAACCCCAAGACCTCTCTTGCAGACTTCAGCTAATTGTGTGCTAAATGAGCTAACAGGTTTGCCCATGCAACTCACTCAGGTGAAAGGCAATTTAATATAATTTAATTTTTTATTTAGTTCTGGGTAACGTTGAAATCTATTACTATTAAAATATTGCTTTCCAGTTAGTTCGGTGCTATTTCAATTGGTTTACCTAGTCTAAGTGAAATGGCAGTATTTTAAACATTAAAGCCCATAAGTTTGGCTTTAACTGTTTTCTGAGTGCTATTTATGTACATCATTAGCTAATTATATTTTTAATTTACAAATTATCCAAGAATGTCATATTAATCGATGAGAACCGTTTTCAGTTTATGCGACTATCCTACGAGTCTTTCAGGGTGTTAGATTCAAATTTTGAAACGAACGTTTTCCATCGAATAGAGTTTTCGAGCAAAATAGAAACACAAAATAAAGAAATATCTCCTTCGTATAAATAGATTATTTCATATCGCTCTTAGTAACAAATTCTAGCAGTGTCCTTCCTTTTTATAATTTATTTATATTTTTATATCTAGCTATATTTGGAAATTAGATTCCACCACAATATAAGCCAATATCAAAATATCTTTTTGATTTCTTTCAAAAGAAATCAATTTTCTAGAAGAATTGTAAAATCATCAAGTTATAATCAAAATATGATTCAGAAGCCTAACTAAGAAAACAACGTTCTCTCTTTAGAATCTCAAAAAGCTGGTTGAAGGTCACCAAAATTTCTACAAGATTTCTTCTGTACCTATATATGTATGTATTGCGAATTCAGTATTTTGAAAATTTCAAAGTATGACTTATTTTACTTTTTCAACGAGATGGAAAATTTTCATTTCCAACTTGCTTTGTTGGATTGTTGAATCCGATGAATTTGCGAATTCTGAAGGTAAAATAATTTCACTTTCACTTACGCTGCGATTGTTGAATTCATCGGCTTCACTTCGCTCTCTCTAACAGGGAGATTCGATTTTTACTTCCCTTTCGAATGTTTTCGATAATTGTCTTATATCAAATTAAAATTCAGCAACGAGTCTTTAATAGCTGAATTGTGTGTAATTTTTCGTTTACGAACTTTTACACGCAATTCAGCTGTACGTTACAAAATAATACGAATTTTATTTAATTCAGCAACTGATGAATTAGACAGTTTACTGCTGAAACAATCTTCTAGCATCAAAGCTACCTTTGTCTAGTTTTCGATTCAGTTATAAAACAAGCTATCATACAAAGATAATACACGTTCAGAATTCTCACGTGTTTTCGCACCTTCTTTGTCTATCTCAATTTCAAAACACACCACAAATAAAATGTAAAAAAAAAAGCAGCAATTTGCAACAGAGCAGGCGTCTCTGCCCATGCAGATTTAACGCCTGTTGTTGCCCAAGGTCCGTTGCGTCCAACAAGCGCGCAAATCACGTCATAATGTGGTGCTGCCTCCGCGGAGAACGCGGAGCCCCGCACAGAGGTCCGCTAAAAACAAAATCCGCCACAGAAGGGAAATCAAACAAAATTCCAACAATTCGCAAAGCAAAGCAAAAAATATAAAAAAAAAAATGAAAGAAAACATAAAATAAAATAACGAAGCGCACAGCAGGTAAAAGCCAAATGGGCACGTATGCGCCACGGTGTGAGAAGCACCGGAGCCCCAACAATCGCGTCGAGCCCTTGACTTTTATCAAAAATAAAATAATTTCTAGTGAGAGGTGTGAATTCCAACTTAAGATTTCGTCTGGGAGGAGGCGAGGGAGGGCTTCATGAGTGGGGTTGGGTGGTAAAGAAATATAAAAAAAATATGAAAATAAGAATTTTTGCTAAATACAATTTTATTGGTTGAAAAAGTAACTAAAAGATTCGGACTATCTGCGGACCAGAGTGGCTACACAAAATTAACTAAAAGTAGGGTAGTAATAAAAAATAGCGAGGCGCTAGGACCTCGTAAGTATTATCTTAAATTCTGGCAATGTATCCACGTGTCGCGCAGCACAGTTACCCTACGACACCTAGGTGCTCCTAACTTGGCTTACTTAAACGCTTATTAACATGATTTTTGTTCTCCTCATCCTGCCTTACGCTACGTCGCTTAGTCGAAAAAAAAAAAAAATAATAATATTAAATACAATCGCGTGTTTGTGGCTCAGATGACGACGTACTTACTTAGAAATTATTATCACAGCACTTCTAATTACCTAAATGAAGAGTTCTCCTTCCGCTTGGATTTTAGGGGCTCGCGAGGCGTACGTCCCGGGGTCCCGGTCCTCCTGCGGTCACTGCCGGTTCCGCTGTTGAGGGAGCACCCCGACCAGGCCAGACAAAGGGAATCTGCTGCTCAGAGGTGTCTCAATAAATAGGCAAATAAATTGCACGGACGAACGGAGGAGGGTTGCTGGATGGGTGGCACCCTTCGCTTTTCCATTCCCTGGGGCTTTGGTTGTCGGTGCGGAGGGCTCTGCTGGAACGGGTGCAGGAGCTCGAGAACTGGCATATTTTGGTATGACTTGATACACCCCCCAGATATAACTAAACTGCACAGAAATCGCGACTTAGGCGGTAGTTGGCTACAAATAAGGGAGTCCCCCTGGAGGACCTTGCAGTAGAAAATTGCGAGTGGAGCAGAGTGCAGCTCGATGGCGGGGGCGGAGCCTCCTCATCGGGCCGGGCGGTGACAACCTCCTCCTAGAGCCTTCATGTCTCAAGCGACGTAACGACCAAGTTGTGGAAAACGCCCGATTCGCTCATCATAGCCGCCTGGCCGCAGGAGTCGCTGGCGCTGGGCGTTGGACTGCTCGTGCCAAGGCGAAGGGCATCCATGATCACCTCGAACTCCTTCTGGCTTTGGTTGATGTCGAGTCCTAGGTCCAGATCGAGATCAGTTCCCGTACCGCTTCCGGTTAGGCCGCTGCTCCCGACGAAGCCCCCGGTCCCGGCGAATCCTCCGCCCAGGCCGCAGCCCATGCTGCCGCCAATCAGGTTGGCCCCGCTGCCACCCCCGCCCCCGGACAGCTTCGTCCGCTTGATGTCCAGCGGGCAATCGTCGATCGCCGAGATCAGCCGCTGGGTCGGCAGGTAAAACTGGGAGAGGGCCTCCCGCACGAGCCGGTCGTTCTCGTCCTCGCTGCGCGACCGCTTCCGCGAAGACACCGCTTTTTCGAGCTGCTCCGCGCCTTGGGTTATCTCGGGGTCGATCAGCGGCATCGAGGCGTTAATTGCGCTCAGCTCGCGGTCCAAAATCTCAAGGTCCGCGTCGACGCTCGACGACGACGAGGTGCACTTCGAGCGCGAGGACTTCTCAGACGTGGCATGGTGGTGATGGTGGTGGTGGTGGTGATGATGGTGGCCCCCGCAGCCCTGGGACGAGGGCGAAGTCGTGGGGCTCTCGTGGTCAATGGCTGAGTTGGTCGCAGATTGGATGGTCGGCTTTGCGGTCGCCAAATGCGACGGATTGTGGCTGCCGTTGGCTGAATTGGAGCGCTGGTGGTGGTGGGGGTTGTGATGGGGATGGTGAGACGGATGATGGAATGGATCCGTGCGGAGCTCCATCGAGTTGTAGTTGCTGTTTTGGGCGCTGTGATATGGGCTGAAGATGTTATCATGGGCCGTTTCCGGTTTGGTTTCTGACCTGTAAGGAAATAAAAAGAAAAATATCTTTAGTCAATGTCACTTGGTCGTTAGTATTAAGAGGTTTTCCTCTTCAGTTTATTGCGGCGCTATCTATTGATCATTTTATGCGTTTTTAGTTGAAGACCCCGTTAATAGTTTTAAGTAATTAAACTCTATTCGTTTAGTATTATAAGATTTTTGAGGTGTTAAGTACTCCTAAACTTTACTACTCTATTAAAAAGTAGTAAAAAACTTTATCAAATTCTATTCATTTAGTCCTCTTCTTACAGTATAACATATTCCCATGTTTCTTAAAGCTCAACTTGAAAACTCCTGTCGATACCTAGACTTGAAAGGCTGTAAATCGTAAGAAAATGCACAACATCAAAATATTCCCCCAACATCTAGGTATCTATCCAACAACTTGATAAAGTCAGGCGAAGCTGCCTCTGATAAAAGTTCCTCTGCATCCTCAGCTTGCCCGATTTTGTATCCATAGAGACGGAGAAGCGCACACCCCCGCACATAAACGAAGACGGTGCGGTGGGGTGCGATTCGCCTTCATTCTACTCTCTAATTCGCTTTCACGTTAAAAATGCTTTTGGTTGATTAGGGGAATTAGTCGGAGCGCTTTATCCACTTACCAGCAGCCCAGCACCTTTATTTTATTTTTTCTTTGGGGAAAGGTCACACCGCAAATATTTTCTGCTCCAACAGAAAAAAAAATTGTTTTTCTTTTTTTCTTTTTTTCTTTTTTAAAGAAGCAAAGCACCTCCCACCTTCGGTCGCCTTATTATGAAATTTGTAGCAAAAATTTTATAATTTCATCGAGTGAAAGTTTCTTCTAGGCCCCGCGCGGGAGGGGGGCACGTAAAGTTTTTCCAGCCAGAGCTGCGGAGCTCGCCGTCGTTAGCCCACCTATCGCATTATTTTCCACTGTCCTCCGCTGGTTATTACGGTCATTCTTCGGAACCGCTGGCGTCGTTCCCATTTTGCTTTCTTCTATCATATTTTTTTTTTCTGTGGCTCCACATTATAGCGCTTCCGAACACACGGAGGAGCGCCTTCCAGAGATGCTGGGACTCCGGCGGTGACTGCCTCCGTCCACCTTGTTAGCTTTTACTCTGGGCTTCAGCTGTCGCCTCTGTGCCTATTCTTCGCGGCCGACACCGACCTTTTGTGCGGCTCATTTAGCTGAAGTCTGAAGATCGCTACTTATCTACTGCTCGGCTCCTCTGGGGGGCTTTCAGGGCTTTAAAATTTCATTATCGTTTTGCGTAAAAAGAAATGTACTGCTCCTCAAGCCACTTGCTGCCCGAGTTCATCTTTCTGCCGGCTCATTTGCGTTGTTTAGCCCCTCTGTTTGCATGCTCACATGCTCTAAGGCGAGTGGCCAGGCGAGGCAGGTAAGACACGCGTAAGTGCCGCTCGCGGCTTATTTACCTGCCCTGACACACTTGAAGAGCATTTTTCTGATTTCCATTCATTTTCGCCTAATTCTGTTTTGATGCAGCATCAGGCCGAGGTGCACGGATGGCGCGGACCGCACACCGCACACCACGCACCGCTTATCGCTCGATTATTTCGTGACCCCCAAGGTGTCAGTTTCACTTAAGGAGTTTTACTTCGTTTTCTTTCACACCCCTGGCCCCCTCGATTTAATTATGTTGCCCACCAGTCACGTAGGTCTGGCGGTTTGTTTACACAATTCTTACAATTCTTGTTTGAGCTGATGAGCTGTAGCCTTGCTTTCTCAATGAGGAATTTGTTTTTCAACAAATATTTTATGATTTTTAGCTCAGTTACACATGTTGAGCTTTAGGGAACTTAATCTTGATAGCCCTTAATTATAATTGTCCTGGCAAACATCTCCATTTCCACCTACCGCGCATTTGCAATTAATTTTCAAAGCAATTTCGCAGCAAGGTCGGAAGCGTATTGATCTTCTAATGGCACAGCCCACGTAAAGGTTCATAATAGCAAATAGGGCCAAATTAACGGAAGTCGACATTGAACGACAACAACGCAGCATAGAATGTCGTTTTTAATTCAATTTTATAAACTTTCATTTTTCTGTACTACGACTTGGAACTAAAAATATCATAAAAACTAAAAACGATAATCGATGCGTAGGTTTTATTCGACATTAAACATGTTGATGTTGTTCAACATCGACATACGTTTTGTTATATTTTTTATTTATTTGGAAAGTATAAAATAATTATGAAAATCAAAGCTTGCGTAATTATAGCATATCAGGCGAACCTCACAGCAAATTTCATTCGTACCAAAAATTTCATCTTATCTCTCGAGGAGAAGATAGCGCCGTGAATGGTATCGGTCAAGGCCGACCGTTGATAAAAACAGCTCAGGCTGCAAACGCTGCAATAAATAAAGTGCCTGCAGCTATCTACTAATTCTGGTTTTTGCTTAAATTCAAGATGTTCACAGTCGTATCTTTTTTTTTCCCTCGTTTATTATTTTATTTTCATTTTTCGTCGTTCGACGGGGCTCACTTCTTCTACGAGGCGGGGGGTTCTGTGCTGGAGGAAAACACTGCTTATCTCATATCTGCGGCTGTTTTGTGTATTAGTCGAGATTTCTCGTTATTTTTTTTTTTTTTGTCTTTTCCTCAGATATTTATTTTTTATTTACTGAATGCCAAACAGATCACTTCAATCAAACTCGAGAGTTGTTTCTACGCACGGCTAGGTAACTTGTTATTAAATTATGTAAGAAGGGACTTTATTGCGTAGCTTCGCTCTTTTTTTTAATATTCATCTTCTTCACACGTCGTGCGTTACGCGCGTGGTTCACGGAAAGTCTTCAAGGCACCTCTCACGTAAGCTCATCCTCTGCGGAGGACAGGTGTGCGTTCAAAGACATTTTTATTGTGAGTAGAACGACGACAGTTGCAGCATTTATGATTGATTCGTGGGCGGCAGGGCTCTTAGTGCGGTCTGCTTCAACAAATTAAGAGGGTTTTTTTAATATTTTTCAACTTTAAAGTTGAAATGCATAAATATGTAGAATTTGCGGTGGAGTTAAATTCTTCTTAACCCATTCGCTGCCAACTACGAGATAACTCGTAATTGGAAATAGCTGAATATTTAGCTGAATATGCTCCCGGCAGCGAGTGGATAAAGCAGTGTAACGATGTTTGGGGTTGCGAAACGATATTTTGTATACAGGTTTTTGATATTCTAAATTTCGATGTTTTTAATACCGAACTGCTACATTTTTCAGGAGAGAAATGTTAAAGGCTCATTAGATAATCGCACTCTCTACACCTACTCTGAAAAAACATCACCAGGTAGTTGGATAATTCCAAGAATTTCCACTACTAAGGCTGTTATAAACGTAGCATTATTTCTGAACTCTTCTAAAACAAGAACCTAACAAACAAGAAAATTAGTGAACTAGTTATCTTAAAGAAAGTATCCTTAAGAAACATTTCTCCATACCGAATACACAGGTAAAAATACAAGACAACTCCGCAAGTTATTGTTGTCATTTTGTCAGGTAAACTCATTCAAGGTTTCTTTGATTGTCCCGTGCTAGTGTGAAGCATGACACACAATTCTTTTGCATTTTCTTTTAATTGCACCTCCTTGCGAAGAAGGTAAGAAAGATCAAAGGACTTACATATGTATCTTATACCTGCCCTATTCCAGATGTTTATTTTTAGCTACTCTGGTGAACTTGGCTGCCTACCATGACTGTGATTTTTTGTACCATTTGCCAATTATTTAGGGAGAACGAAAAATAAGTGGTGGAAAAAAGGTAGGCGGTACTTTAGCGAATTTTAAAAAGGAGCGTAACAGGATTTAGTGGTAAAGAGAAATAGGTAATAAGTCCGAATGAGAAAGGGAATCGGTTACGGTCTGGTATTATACATATGTATTTACGAAAAAAGATCTCTAGATAGGCAACTCTGTTTGTGCAACAAAATTTAAATCAAGAGTTTAAAACTTGCCAGAAAAATGAAGCTGTAACTGAGAAAAATTCAGAACATTATTTTTCATATTTTCACTTTTAAATCTTCCCCAATGATATATTTATGTTCCTTCAAATAAAAATTTAGACGCTATCAATATAGTGCAACAGAATTATTTCAAACGAGACGCCAATGGGCGTCCCCAATAGATAACGTTTTAGTTATGGCGGCCAGTGCCGCTGTGAAAATACTAGAAATATTTAATTAAATAGCGAGCACGCTGTTACTGACCCTATAGTATGGATAATTCCTAAAGGAAATTTCCATTTCTTAATTTCGCAACTCCATAAAATACCAACGCGTTTGATTTTATGGTGTCTCGTCAACTTACCTTTCCTCTTGACCGTTGACCTCTATCTTTCTAAAAACTTCTTATCTTTTTTCAGAAAGATTTTCATAGGAATCTTACCCTTATTTTTAATATACATTTCAATCTGCAATATTTAGTCTTAAACATGTAAATATCAAACTCTGAATCATCGAAACAAAATATTACATAACACGGAAACAACATAAATTTTTAGTTACAAGAGAAATCTCTTCAAAACGCAATTTTCAAGGTAAAAAGAATAAAATTGTAAATTCCTTTTTAAACTAGACTTCCGATTTCACCAAATTGCGATATAATTAGCCTAAGTATTTTCACAAAGAAAACTTTGATACTGAATTTCAGCGACATCTACCTACGTGTGCCATCATTAAAACAACAAAAATTCCGTGTGACATCAAACAACTTGGCTCAGAATTGAATGTGACAGATTTTAAGAAATTGTGGGGAGCCAGCCATTGACTTTGAACTTGAAGATTTTAATTGTACATGATCTCTTCCACAAACTAGTGCCAAAAGCCGTGTGAATTGTACAAATATCATTTATATGAGGAACATAAAACGCTCAGTATGTTAGCTCGCTAAAAGCTCACGAATGGAAGCGATTTAAACGGAAATTCCAGTGGCCACACACTTTGCATTCGTTTCTCGCTAGAGCTGAGATAGTTGGGGTTTTCTAAGAGATAATTTTTCCGTAGAAGAAATTTGATTAGATCACTTGTTTGCGAATACGCGACATATTTTTTTTTTTCTCGTAGCATTGCAAGAATTAGAAGATATTAAATTAAACTATTTATGGCGCATCACCAAACACTTAATAATAACGATAATACAAAGACTAGATGGCGCCACTTTGCATATAAAAGGAATTTACTTACTTTGGTAAATTGGCCAAGTAGCGACTTTGTTTTTCGCGTCGCACCTCATCGGTCAGCCTTGAGTAGGTGTTGTTGATGCAGACGCTTCGGCGCAGATTCGCCTCAGAGTCCTTGATGCGTTCAAGCTTGTGGGCGCACAGCTGCAAGATGCGTTTCCTCTCCTCGCGCAGTCGCAATTTTGGGGAAATCATCGGAACTCGCGACCTCTGGTGGTGGTATCCTACAGGTGATGATCGTGGCGGTCCAAACATATCTGAATCGTCATCTGTACCATTCAAGGAAGTGGTTGTCGGTAAGGTCATGGTAAATTGTCCTTGATACCGTTACGTTTATCTTCTTCTTAACTCTTACTGTTTATAGTTCTCAATCTCAATATATAATTTTTTTAACTTAAGTTTTTATTTTTAAATATTAAATATTGACATAATTGCACACAGGAACTGATATTAATTCGGGTAATGCAGTCCGTGATTTTAACGGTTCATTAACGGACGTCTGCAAGCACTCAAAAAATAATAATAATAAAATTTTTAAATTTCACACGATTTAATGAGTGTTGATCGCACTGTTTGTGGCGAAGTGTGCACGGCGAGACGGCGAGGAACAATTGCTCGAAAAGTGAAAAAAAAAGATGTTTGTGAAAAGCTTTTGAATATTACAAGAAAAAAAATTTTTATATATAAACTCAAAATGCACGCACACACTGTTACAACTGTTAATAGTTACTGTACGTATTGTAAAACGAGTGCTCTTTCGTTGGCCGCTGGCGGGGCGGCTGGCTTACAGCTTACAGCTTAAGGCTTACGGCTGAGGAAATCACCTTTTCTCTCTTGACCACTTAAAGATTGTTTATTTTTTTTCGCCTTTTTCACTTCATATATTTTTGTGTAACTTCTTTTTATTCGGTGTAAAAATTATGTTCACGCACTGCGGCCTCTCTTCAGGAGCTCTCTTCGCACTTTAAATGTCTCTTAGGTCCTCCTTTTTACATTACTTGTGATAAAGTACCTTTGCAATTTGTTACAATTAACCGCAGCTGTGGGTGACAACTTCTTAAGGGGGTCTGTCGCTGGTAGGAAGCGAATTTTTACCTCCACTGGGCCACTCTTTGACGTTATCACTGAGTCTGTGGGGTGAAGATGCACTTAACGTATTTTGTTTTAATCGCACAGGTAAAACGAGGTGAAAGTCTTAATCGTACTAAGTAATCCTTTTAAAGGCGCTAAACCGTTCTGAGGTAATCAAATCAGTCGCTGGGGAATTCACTTATCCGCGATAGAAACTCTATTGTCTTTGGTTAATTCCTTGGAAACTTTCTCTTCAGGAAGAAGCGTTAATTATAAAAAAATATATAATAAAACCGTTAAAAGCGCCCAAAAATCCTTTATGAAATTTAACGATAATCTCAAACTAATAACCTCAACAGAGGGTACTCGGGGGATGTCCGGTTAGCAGGGTGTTTTTCGGGTACGGTTTTTATCACAACTGTTTCCGCGAATCAGATCACAAATCGTCAATTAGTTGCAAATTAGTGATAAGACGACGATAAGTCTGTTTTAAAATATTTTAGATATAAAAACAGAAAAAAATAAAAATTAAAAAAAAAAAAATTCCAGATAATCAACTGGATTTTATGTTTAATTTCCAAACAGTGAGTCGGACGTACATGTGATCTCCACTTAATTGTTCGAAGAGGTGGCTATCAACTTATGTCTTGTTCAAAATAATTTTTTCTCCCTATTATAATTCAATAACACCCGTGCAGCGCAACCAGAACACGTCCACACCGTTCTCACGTTCAAAGCGAACTGAAAACTCCTTCCCTCAGCGACAAAACCGTCCGATTGTATCTAACCGACTGCCATAGTGAAGTCATATATAACAAGGAATGATTTTTCCGTTCATTTTCATTGTGTTGTTGTTGCTGCTTTATTAAGGGGAACCACTCGCCGACGGCAGGCGGCGCGAGCCTCTCTTTATCCCCTGAGAATCAGGTGCACTCTTAACTCCTGGGCTTATTGACTTTGCTCCTCTCTCCTCACTCCACTTCCATTTGGGAACAAGTTCACCCTGATTTCCTAATAATTTCACTTCTCGCCGTGTACGTACACGCCGCCTCACACACACATACCCACCTCACTGCTTCGAAGAGAAAAACCCCTCAATTGAAAAGAGCAAACTGCCTACTCCTACTCCCCTCCACCCCCTCCCTTTTAAAGATAAACTTCATCAGCCGCAGCGGCAGAAGAACCTATTCACTTTCGTCTACGTGCCGCGACAGTGGCGCACTCTTCTCTTATTTAACGTTAAACCGAGTAATCATATGATTTGCTTCCAAGAAAAACTATGCAAATTCTTCGTCTAGGAAGAGAAAATTTATGCTTTTTAAGAGAATTATGCCTCTAAAACGAAAAAAGAAAACATTTTTATATGGGGAAAACACACCGTCGACGGCAGGCAAACGTGCCAATTTCCATTCCACCGATTATGTTTCATACCCTTCATCATTTGCGAATGTATGCGTTGTATAGCAGTACTATTGGTGCGGTGCTGTGCGATGACAGCAGAACACTTCCATGGAAAAATAAAAAAAAAAAATAAAAAGGGGCGAAAAAAAAAGAAGAAGAAGCCATCGCATAACAGGCAACTTCTCCCGGAAAAAAAAAAAAGTTTTCTTTAATCAAAACGATTTCGCTGAATTTGAAAAGTTTTTAGTTGAGTTTGATCTCATTGAGCGAAATAGGCTTTTTATTAATTTTTTATGCGCTCACTTCGCCCGACCACAGGTACGGAGAGCGGGGGGGAGCGATGCTCGGGTTCAGCTTGACGCTGCTGCGGTTTAAATAATGGGAGCGTGCTTACAGCTCGCCGCTCTGTCGAATGGAGAGGGGAGCGGGGGGGCTCTCGAGAGGGTGAACGAGGAGCGAATTTAGAGGAAATTGATTTCGAACATTGACATTGAGAGAGTGCCTTAAGTGGGAAATGTTCGCAGGAAATTGCTAAGCGTTATCAAAAAATTCCCCGAAATTTCTCCACAGTTGCGAGTTTGACGCCGTACGAGATTTGCTTGCTAATCTCTGGCACGGCACATACTTTTTTTTCCCCCGGAACTAGATAGGAAATTAAGCCGAATGGACATCGTGTTTACTTTTCGCTTTAAAACATTTTTGTTAATTCAACTGTAATTCTAAAACCAAATCCTGTTTAACCCTCACTCACGGACGAAAATCAAGTATGAGTAGAAAGTGTCCAACCAACCAACCCTCATTTTGAATTTAACATTTGAGGTTTTACTACAGGGAACACAGTCCACATCCATGATTTGGTTTAATAAGATCTTGCACAAAACACTGCTATTAGTAGAATTTCAGATCCCTGAAATAAATCAAATACTCTTAGAATCTAATATTCAAAATGTGTTTTAGTTTCATACTATACATACATTAGACGATTCATAGAATTCCTCTGCAGACGCTCTTTTCAACTTTATGCGTATACAATAAAGACCAACATTGTCCGCAGTGTCGTAAAATTCCAAGTTTGATTTCAAGCAAGTCCACCAAATTTGCTTCAAAGTAATGTTGAGGCATTGATTGAGGCAACCATAAATGTCTTAGCACAATCGAATCAGCAGTTTTATTGCGTGAACATTTTCCTACGAGGCGAAGTGAACACACTACCACCCAGAATTCTTTGATTCCCTAGCATCTTGAGTTCTTGAGTATTTGCAACCGTTTCGGGGTTGCATCGACAACTTATATCCCATGGAAACGTTATCATCAGGTTTCTTTGGGACACTCAGCATTGATGTAAGCTCAAAGACGTATTCACTTCAGTATAAATAGACTGTAATCTCTCAAAATTTGCACACAAACACACTCTTTTCTGGTTCACGACACGACACTTGTATATATTAGTAATATTTACCTGTGTCGAGATTTCTAATGAATAGCGCTAAGATTACACAGGTCAACACCAATTTTTTTCTCAAAGTATTTGCAAATGATTTCTGTAGGACTTTTTCCGTAGATTACGAATTCGTAAATGAAAATGTTCAAACAACGTCCATTTTCGAGAAAAATAGGGTTAAAAAGTACAAAAGACCATATTTTGACCATTTATGAAAAATTATTACAAAATAACGGATTGAGCAAGGAACTTAAATGTTGTTCAAATAATAGTTGAAATCTTAAGCTATTATATAAAAATACAGAAGTTCTTAAAATATTTCGAAATGATCCATAAATTTGATTTTTTTTTCCATTAACCAATTACTTCATATAATAAAATGCCGAATAAAGAACATGACAAGTGCACACTCATGAAAAACTTGTTCGATAATATGTTTAAAAAGGGCTATTGAGATAAATGGCATTTGGTTCTCTTAGATTAGGATTTAGGCTTTCATTTAAACAAAGTTACAAATTTCTATTATGATCGTTTATTTTTTAATGATGCTTCAAAAATGGTCAAAATACGGTCTTCAAAATCTGTATTATTACTACCAACACTACAAAAGCAAACTTTAAGGAGGTTGTGGGTATTTTTTAATTATTTTGATATATGACAATTAAAAAAATTATAAAATAAACCGAGACTCAAGAAAAAATTTTTTTTTTGTAGACCGGTGTTATATTTCCAACTAGCTAACATCTAAAAAAGAAATACTTTAGATTTGAAATAAAAAAAAAATATTCAAAGACTGTATTACCCTAATTTAATAGATAATTCAGTCTCATCAATTGTACATATGTATATTTCTATAAAAATTTAAATTGCAACTGTCTTATCTATTGTTAATTACTCAAACAAGTTAACTGCAGGGATTGGTTTAGAGAATATTTTAAGCATTAATGTTGCTCTTTTACAAAATGTTTCAATCAAACGGCGATAGGTCCAGGCTCTGAAGAGAATTGAAGAATATTTACATTAATGCGGATGTACCAAGCCTATCATGCATCGTCTACTATTTCACTAGAATCGCCATCACTTACATAATAAAAACCAATTTGCATTTCGCTTGAAATACTTTCCAGCGAATTGTTCGCATCAGTTTTCTTTAAAAACATATTAAAAATAAAATTTAGCGATCTCCCCATAAGGGCAGTTTCTCTCGTTCTCTAATTAATTTGAATAATTCATAACTCATTAAGGCCTGCAGCCGCCACTTCGAAGCTGCGAGCAACAAACAAAAATATTACACGCCTCCATGCCTCCAGAAGGGCACATCTAAGCTTAAAAGTGTGACTCCGAACCGAAAAATATGGGGCAAGCCGCAGCAGCTCACTGTGCCTCCCCCATTTTATTCTACACTCATGAAAACATTCGTTCCCGTCATTATTCCCTAAAATTCCTCAATTGCGAAGCGCGAACAAGGAAATCAAAAAAAAATCCCGCGCACAGCACCGACCTCGCGGGGCGCCCCGTCAGCCGAGGAACAGCACCAGCAGCAAACAGCTCAGAGGGGGGGGAGGGCGCGCGGTGTCAGCTCGAAGCGTTCAGCTCCATTCAAAGCCATAAAACACTACTCGTAAAATGAATTGAAATCATCCAAAAAATGAGCACACCGATAGGGGCGGGTGGCGCAGGGACGGGGGGCATGCACACTCTCCTCCCAAGTGTACCGCAAGTCGGAAAAGCATAGCGAGCCCAAGGCCAGGGGCGGTGCGCAGCGAGGGGGCTCAACAGAAGAAGTGTCAACGTGTATATTTGTTTTTGTGTGTACGTACAAAAGGGAGAACCTATCACTTATTTAAGCAAACAAATAAAAATAGAGTGAGCCACAGCCGGCGGTCGGCGGAGCAGAGTGCGACCCGGAGCCGGAGCCGGACCGAACCGAGTGAGCCGAGCAAAGCACGCAGAGAGCGAAGATGACGTCGGATCGGACGTGCAGCGTTCCGTTGTTGTTGGACTGGATTGGAATCGCGTCGCTGTACGGGCGAGGGAACGGACGGGAAGGGGCAAGGACAGTCTGCATCGATGCAAGCTCAGTGCCTCTCTTCCGTTAATCCCCGTGATAATAATCGGGCAGGCCACCTCGCTCCTTTTGCCCGAGGGGCGTCCATATTTTGGTACGTTCGCTTTTAATTGCAATTAACAAGTTTCAGAATCATAGCTGAGACCCGAACGGTTAATTATTATAATTAATTGCGGACGCTTGGCACTCGCCTTAAAATGATTAAAAATGGAAACAAGTGGCGTGCGTCTATACCCGCTTGGGTGAATCGGAAGAAGACCACTTTAGCTGTAGTCGGTATGATTTGAAATCGGAAGTGGACCAATTTGCTATTTAAACCAAATCAAAGGGCGCACCGCTTAAGCCTTTCACCAGCAGACAAATCTGAAGAAGAACGCGCCCCGAACCCTTGCTAGGATCCGGTATTTGGTATATAACATAAATGTTCCTGAAAAGCGCAGTGAAGCAATGTCGCAATCCATTCCATTTATCGGAGTTATATCAGGCGTAGAAGCGAGTCAATAAATCGTGGACGTTTAATGACGTCCAGATGAGAAGGCTCGTAGCGCAATCACGTCACGTACACGTTTTGTGCTGGCTTCAGGCTACAGCTAGCAGCTTCTGGATGAAGAGGGAAGGGCAGGAGATAGGGGAGGGAGCTGAAATAAGTCCCAAAAACGGAACAAAGCAGCAAGCAATCCAGAGATTCATACCCATTCATAAAGAGAACCTGAAGAGAATTTGACAAACATTGAATCGACTCGAGAGAGGAAATGAGCCGTGAGCCGTTCATGGATAAAATTTTGCGTAACACATTTTTTGGCCTTTACAGGCAATGTGTTGCTTTATGGATATGTGTTTGTGTGCGACAGCCAGCATACAAAGCGGCCTAAGAAGAAATTAAAGTCGTCACAAAATGTAATTGCCGTAGCATTCCCATCCCCCTCCCCCCGAGGACGACACGTAATGATGTGTGTAAAGCGAGCGTGGTGCATATGCACATTTGCTCGGCTCGGCTTGGCTTGTGGCTCTCGGCGCGGCGACCGCGGCCGCGGCGGCGACGGCCGGCGGCTGATCGTCGTGCAGATCGTGCAGAAGAATTGCATTCGCCGCTGATTGGCGGTTATTACGAAATTATGATGATTCGAGTCGCGAGCTCCCTTGTTCGTTGCGTTTGCAGCTTCAGCGCGCGGCTGCGAATCTGATCGCATAGCACGCGTGCTTTACGCCCCGAGAAGGTGGCCGCTAAGCAATTAAGTCAATGCCAGCCAGATTTTGCGGGTGGGTGCAGGTTTCCGCGGAATGGGGTTTTTATTTTTATTTTTGGAAAATGTTTACCGTGGCAAAATATTGTCGAACTTGTTTGTAGCATGAGCCAATAAGTAAGCAAGCAAGCAAGCCAACTCCAGTCAGGTACTGAGAATTGTTTTGATTTCGTTCATTTGACGCAAATTCCAGTTCGGTTTTTCTGGTGTTATATGACGTCGGCTTACATTCTTAGTAATAGGCCCCCTCCCACCATAGAAATTAATTTCAATTTTATTTTAAGAACTTGCCTAGCTTCAACCTCCCCCGTTCCGCCCCGATGAGGCGCCTCTTAGGGAGGAAAGGTGTTTCGCACTTCTCATTGAAGCCTTGCAAATGGCAAATGTCGCGAGTGGGCGACTTCGGGGAATTCGTTTGCTACGGCGAACAATATTTTCTCGCAACGTAAAACGAAGTTGTGTTTGAACGAAGGGCTCCGTAATGTTCGGGTCACATTCCCTTCACTTCCCGTACTAGTCATAAAATGGTTATCCAGCGCTCGTTACTGCCAAGGATACTTTCTTTTGCCTACTAGTAGGAGTAGCTGGCGACTCTGCGGATCTAAGCCGCCAAAGCCAAAAGCAAATAAGCCGTCGTCACCATCAAAGGAAGTGAAATCATTAAAATTTTGCGCTTTTAATTTGCAGTTGACTTTCGCCTTATTTCCCAGTCGACTTTTCCGTGTTAATCCTCGACTAGGGCTTGTCAACTCCTAGGGTTCCTTCTCCCATATTCCTTTCATCCCTCTGCTCCCTCTTTAGTCGTCGTGTTTTCCTTTTACAAAACGGTGTGCTGGTGACTCTCGTTCTTCGAGGGTTCAACATCTGCCGTTTCATCTTCGACGGCAATAAAATCGGAAATGTGTCCCCTATTGATTTCAGAATGAGCTAAGGCGCGCATGTAGGAATTGTATTTAGCACGTGAGATTTCTTCGTGCCCGCCTTGGAAAATTCTTGGGGTGTATTTTCTTCTTCAAGGGAAAACTAAATTTACTTTTCCTCGGTCGGGCAAGTCGGAGTATAAGTGCCACTATGCAGCCACGACGCGACAGTGAAAACAAAATCTCGTTGAGGAGGCCCTAATGGAGCGGCGTGGCATTGCCTTCTTAATCGACTGCAGGTGATTAACGGATATATTCATGCAAGGAGGCAAACGGGGAAGCGATTGAAAGGGTGATGACATGCTACTTCCAGGGCTTAGCGAAGTTGAGCGAGGATTTATAATGTTTTGAGCGCTTACGTCGCGTTAATTAAAAGGGAACAAATATGATACAAAAAGCCCCAATCTTTAATTAAGAGTACCGTTGACAATTATAGATATGTATGGTTATGGTATTTCGTGATTAGCGCGCATGAAATATTTGCGTTTGATTTGTTTAGTTACAGTTTAGCGCCAAAACCTTTGAAAGGTTATTAATAGAACTTTTACTGTTTGAAATAAACATGCTTTTGCCTTAATATCTGCGCATTAATTAGAAAATAACTTGTCTTTTCATATTATTGAGGAGTATAGAAGGAAAGTCAGCAATATCCACTTTTGTTAAATTTATATATAATACATAAATTGATAAAAATATCAATCTTTAAAGACATACAGATGGTTTTTTTTTTACAGTGAAATAATAGCATATAATATTAATTTTATTACAAAAATGAGATAATCTATTGATTTTGGAAAAAACAATATTGATTCTAATTTCGATTTATAGAATTTAAATAGACTTGTACTCTACAGTACTTATATAACGAATGTTTTTACGTTCGTGACAACTGTGACGTACTCTGTAATAGGTCTGCATGTCTTATTAATCTTCAAAGGCGACAACTCTGCCTTTTTTAATCGTAAAAATCAAAACATACTGCAATCTGATATGCATGCTAATCTAAAACACTGTCAGCCCTCCTCGGTCAGAAGCAAGCTCAGCACAATTGAAATGAGTAATTTGACAATATTCTGGTATCTGGTCAGTAATGCCGACGTGAGTCAGAATGCATCGCTCCCAAGCCGAAGACGATAAGATGTGTAATAAGTAAAGCAAACAACAGAACATAAAAAAAAAAGAAATACAGAGATGTTGGAAGCCTTCAAAAGACCACCCTGGCCACCGCATATCGGACCGGCACACATTCTTGAGCATATCACACGGTCGACGAGGGATCCGTCGACAGTCTTTAGCCGAGGCAGAAATCTTGGAAGAGAATGATGTCGTTAACCCGCCTAAGCCAAATTATTTTACAGTATTTTACCATAAACGAGACGGTCGTAAAAAAAGGCGAAGCGGAGCGGTGTTCCCCCGAGATCTCGATGAAATAATTACCGAAAAAGCTAAAGGTTAAGCCGTGCAGCCGCGCACACCATACGTCGAACGAACGGCGCGGAGGGGGACGGCGAGCAATAAAAGTGAGGGGAAGAGGACACAGGGTGGATACAGCGTAAGACAATTGACATCCAAATATTTGTAGCGTATTAAGCACTTTGGCCGCAGCCACTTCACGTAAGCAGCCTTCTTCACATGCGAAGTCAGAGCCGGCAAGGCGGCGGCGGGTGGGAGAGGGGCGGTATTATAGGCCCAGAACATTTATGCTCGCGGTATGCTGCTGTGTGTGCGCGGAGAGAGCCGCGGAATATGCGCACTGCTCTGGCCCTCAGTATGCGGCTGTGGCATGAGGAGCCCCAGTGCCTCCATATCGCCTGCTGGCGAGTCTGCTGCACCGCACTGCACTATGCTGCCCCTCGATCCTCGCTGCCGTGTACAATTTTCTTATCGGCGCGCGATGCAGCGAAGAAGGCCATATGACTGCGGCCAGTGTAAAGAGCCAGGGGATCACGCTTATTTACGGGAGAAAAAAGAAATAAATGAAATGAAAAAAACAAACTAAAAACGACGCAAACATTCGACGAGAAAATGAAGTAGAGCGAATGTGAAGATCGCCGAGCCTCGAGGTGAACGTACAACAGAAAAGATCCCGGGACGACTCTGGTGTGTGAGTGCACAAATTACCTTTGAGCCTCGGACGGGCTGCGGGGCAAAAGCGTACATATGGGTCCCGGGAACGATTGTGGCAGGCGGGAGCGATGCGATGAGATCACAAGATCATCAGCCCAGCTTCCGATGGACAATTTTATGAACCTTTCTGGAGTGCTCCCATTTGGCAGAATAATGCCTTGAATGCCAAGTGATCGTGGCGGACCTGCACTTGGATGGGGAAGATCAGCGCCAGCGTTATCATCTGCATTTTGATTGAAATTTAGCTGAGAACAATGCAAGAAAGGATTGAGTCTGATTGGAATGTATGAAAAGCCTAGATTATTCAAAAACATATACATACGAGTACATGGTTGTTCTTAGATTATGCCAAGTATCAATGAGAATGAGATTGCCCCTATTATCTAATTCTAAAGCAAAGACGGATATGAATATGCTTCCCACACAAAATTATGTAAAGGCGTTCATGCATAACGAAGTCGTTAAGTACCTACTCATTTCTCTAACTAACTAATTTTGCTTGCAATTAATTTCCTTTTCGCCTCAAATGATATTTTTCAGTTGCAAAATATATTTATCACCATGAACAATAAAATATCCCTAATTTATTTACTTCTAAGAAACTTTTATTTTGCGGTAATTTTGTACTTCATTTTCATTGATTTCTACTTTGTACAGGTTTCTACCGCTATTTTCACATTTTACTGTAAAGTAATTATACCCACTCCCTGTCAAATACTTCTAACCTTTCGATCTTATCCCAAAATCACTTACAGGGAAACAAGTTACAGAATGTTTTAAATAAGATTCTCATTTTCATCAAATCAGATGAGTTTAAGTTACTCAAAAATATCAAATGGATTTTTCGCCGCCTTACTTGCCCCCCGCCTCTACAACTGTCACACGGATGTCCGCGGCGTAACCCCATCCGTGAAAAAGGAGAAGGAAATGGAAAAATTTCAGCCGATTAGCAAGGCAAAACGGGAAAAAAATCTCCGAAGCGATTTTACTGCTTATCATTACCGACCATACTTCTGTGCAGCTTTGCAGACGTACAGTCGGTACAGGAGTTTAGTAAAGTGGATGTCGGGTAGGTAGGCAGTTTGGTTGCTTGCAGCGACGTACTTCTGCTTGAATGGAAGCGAAACAAAAAAAAGCACACAGAAGTGGAAAAGAAACTCCAAAACACGGGCGTTCAGCACGAACAAAGCCCCCTGAAACAACAGCCAGCTTCACAGCGGGGTCTTATGGAACGCCAGGGGAGGGGCCGAGGGTGGCGAGCGGGTCAAGAACGTCGTAGTCGTCTTCGAATGACGATGACAACGCCAACTGCACGACGGCAGTAGAAGAACCAGACAAGGAATAGGGCTATGCAGAGCATTTTACGAGCCGAAGAGCGACTCAGAGTTTGAAATCTCGGCTGGAGCCGCGCTCCGCTCGAGATTCCCTGAGACTGGCACAGCGCGTGATGGGGCCCCAAATCTGAGGGAGATGATGCCAGCCAGAGCCGAGCATCGAAGACGATGATGGCAATGACGACGCCGAGGACGGGCAGATGGGGCTCCAAAACTTTCTCAGTTGCGAGAGGGACGGTGGAACGTGGGGAGGGGGATGTAACAGCTGTCATGGAATAGACGCTCGTGCGAAGCCGATGCGAACTTCAACGACCCCGCCCCTCCCCCGTTAACGGTGCTATACCGACTGAGGCTCTAGACTGATGATGCTAGAACCACCGGTGGAGCGTTCCATTTCTTGCTACATAGCGAGAGAGACGGAAAGCTTCGTAGGAAAGCTCTCCGCCACCCACCCCAAGAGAGTAGCGGACAAGACGCTTCTCATCTTCTGAGATGTTAGCTCCAAATGTAGGGAACTGTGAAAATGTGTTAGACGCGCGCGGGGGGCAGCATATAATATGCATAACCTGCCGCTTTTGTTGCGGTCCTCGTCTTCTTCTTCTTCTTTCGCCATCTTCGGCGGGAGATAACAGTAAAAGTGGCTTAAGCGCGACCTGGCGGAGCTCTGTGTGATCGCAAATTTGCGCGCTTTGGCTGCTTTATGACGTAATTGTCTTCGGGGAGAAAGGGGCTAATTACCGCCGGTGCACCATCATCTCATGGGCGGCAGTTTTGTGCTCGCTCGCTTCCTGGCGTTTATTCATCGTAATTTGACCGGACGATTTGAGCGCGCTCGCCTGAAGAGCTTATGTAATTTTTGCGCGGGCTGCTGCTGCTGCTGCTGCTGCTTTCAACAGCATCGCTTTATGGCGGATAACGGCTTTGGCGCGAGATCTAAATGGGGCTTATTTGGATCAGAGGATTCGATTTTTTGAGATTAACATCGACAGAATGCGACAGGGAATGAAATCCTGAAAAAATGAGGTCATACCCATGCGCCTCTGATAGTAGTGCTGTCCCCGGGAGCGGTTATCAGGATATTTTTCTAATTTTAACAAGGCGATTACTCATCGCGATAAATGCAATCAGCCGCGACGCCGTCGTCTGTCAATCGTCAGAAATAGCTCGCATGCAAACAAATCGCAGGCGAATTGATTGAGATGAGACAGCGGCAGCAGGGGGATGATTCACAACCCACACGACTGCCAGTTACTAACCCAGTAGAAGAAAAAAATATTTTAATGTATGTTTGCTCATTTTTTCATAACCATGTCCTAGGCGTTTAACTTCTGTTGTCTCTGCTTCCAAAAAGCATTTTAAGAAAGCCTTTGCGAATCTATACCTTAGGCGAAATTAGAATTTGTTTTTAAATTAGAACTTCTTTTTAAAGGGAATAAAAGAGTTTAGAAATTGCTTCATCCGAATATTTTGTGAGATTTCAGCAGGAAGAAAGAGTACAATAGATGAAACCCATAAAATGTGAATTTTAATTTTCTATTGAGTTTCTTAACAAATTTTGGAGGTAATTAGAGATAAATTTTTCTTTCTATATAAATAAATACATAGAAATGAAAAAGCTCTACAGGATTTTCTTAAATGGCTACTTATCACTTTCTTATCGTTGGGAAGCAAGGAAACAAACATTTCTGCAAATTATCATCCGAAAGGGCACAGACGACGACAAGGCAAAAATTCAACAACGCCGAAAAGACGAAAGAAGGCGCGCGAAAGTGACAAAGAGCGAAATGGACGGGTGAAGGTGGTGGTGGTGGTGGAAGCGACAGCAACAATCGCAATCGCCCGAAATCTTGAGGAAAATGTGCGGCATCAATTTCGTCACTTTACAACCCTTCAAAAGTCATTACTCATTCCATAGCCATCCTGTGCCCTTCCAACCCCGGTCGCGGGAATGGTTCACGGAAGAAAAACATAGTCGCCTTTTGCCTTCATCCTTCTCGACTGAATCAATACAAGCGCACGGTCCCTGGCTCCGGCTAAAGAGATTGTAATAAACCAAAAACAATTACTCGCGCCGGCAAGGAGGTCCTGCAGAGGACACTAAACCGATGGGCGCGCGGGAACGAGAGGTCGACGAGGCGAGCGGAAGGACAGCGAGGAATAAAAAAGAAAGAGTCATCACTTTCATTTAAGACGGGCCTAGGACATGCCTGGAGTATCAGGGAAAGATCTAATCTGCTACAAGAGCACCAACAAAACAACAGGAGCAACAGAACAATAATGTGTGGGCGAGCGGGGGCGGCGCGGAGGTGCTCCCGTACAGTTCGAGCTAACCTCGTTTCGGAGCCACCACTACTGCGGAGCCCTAGCTCTGGATAGTACACCGCACTCTGCACAATCGCACCAGGCACGACACGGACTCTAGGCTGAAGGGCGCTCGCCGGGCGAGGGGGCTGGCTTTGAAGGGAGAACGTGCGGCTCTGGTGGTAGATCCTGTGTCCTACCGAGATGCCTTTCCTTCTATTTTATTTTTTGCCTTTTTGTACAGCCGCTGCTGCTCCTGGCTTTATCCTCTTGTGTGCACACATATGGCCACGAGTATCGCTATCTAGATAAAAAGGGCTAGAGGCGGGCGGCTCTAGAGAAATGCGGAAGCCATGAAAATGCAATCATTAAATTGATATGAAACGTGAAACTTTTATTACATGTAAATCTGCCGGCAATTTGCGAAGCTCTGGCGCTCTCAAGTACCGCGAGATATTTATCGCCCCCTGCTTTTTGCTGCATAACCACCACACTAGCCGTCGTGGTGGTGTTGTAGCGGCCAAACAAAACCGGAGCGGGGATTCACGAGGACGAAAAGTGTCCTGAGGCGTGTAATTCGGTGGTAAATTCCCGCCTTGAGTTCATAGCAAATTAAAAGGACTGTGTAAATGCTTTTACATGGAATATGAAACCCAGAATCGAACAGAATGTAAGCCTTGCCTTGCGGCTTATACGCTTTATGCTTTTAAATGTGACATTGATGGACCTTTTTTTCACGCTGCGAAGTGAAAACTTGTGGATCTCAATATTCTTGGGAAATAACTTCCCTTTTTAAGGGTTTCATATTATGTATATGTATAAGTGCCTACACTGGTCTACTTTCAAATATAAATCGACCATAGAACTTTATACGCTTAGAATTTTTTCCAATCTAATTCTATAAACATTCTAAGTGACATAACTAGCCTAGCCATTTAATGAAATAGAATTGGTGGTAGCTTCCGAAATATTTAATTTAAAATTTGAAAAACTGATTATCTGAAAGAAACTTACCCTGACCTGTTTTTCTATTTTCTTTCTGTTAAATCATGTCAGAAGATAAAAGATAATATCTCTTGTGTTAAACGGATATAACCTGAAATATAAAAATAGAAGATAATTCAAAATTGTATTAAAATAACTATAATTTATATGTAGTTACTTACATGGTTCCACTTACACAGCATATAACACTAAAAAGTTATATAAATTTTCAGATTTCTTGTTCCATTATTTCACTTAATAGTTATTGAGTAACACTGCAATGTCGTATTCATAAATTGATTTGCAATACGAATTCAGATAAGGAACAATATTCAAAATATTCTGGAGACTCTCTACTTGTATGTAGTTTTTAGAAACCTGTAATGAAATTGTTAAATTCGTTAGAAAGTAATAAGTTACAAATCACTAAATTTCATACCACAGAAATGATTTTATTTTCCTCCAGATATTAAATGGTATTCCATAAGGTTCTATTCTAGGATCAATATTTGTTCCAAACTAGACGTTAATATGCCGTTTTAGTTCATCAAAACGCATATCTGAAAAAACTTTAAGAATGATTAGGGTAAGCAGGTGAAAGGAAAGGAAATTTAATCGTATATAATAATAATAATTTGGCAAAGTCCTTCTAAACCGATAATTGGAAAGTGCGCCGCTGTGCCCACTGAACAATATCCAAAATTGATAATACAATGCCCCCTATAAATTTCCCCTTTCTCTCTCGCGAAGAAATTCCACGCAGTGCGTGCATTCCAAACTCGCGAAATTAATCATTCACCGTGAATCGTCGGGCGCAAAGCTGCTCTAGATTTCCGCGATATTTACTATATAAACAACATAAACCATAAATTCCTGTCAAAACAATTGAGTTACACCCATTTATCAACAGGTTATCCAAACAAAGCGCGCCCAAAGCCACACACTCGAAGCTCTGGGGCTGGCCCCCGAGAGCATCGCAGCCCCAAGCCGACCGCAATTTCCGGAAAAAATCAGCAAACGGTGGCGGCACACAGCGCGGGATGGGAGCAGAGCAGATCAAAAAGAGACCCCCCTAAAAATAAGCCCCCGGGGTCGGTCGCAAGAACTCACATCGTCGCCTGGCCGTGCGGACGGACGTGCGATGAAATCGTCGTCTGTCGGGCGGGACGCAGCGCAGGGCAAACAATGAGAAACAACAAATTGAAACCAAAATTGACAAGAAATTATCGCTCCTCGATTTCACTAGCTGCTCGCCGCGGTCGCACGGAATTTCAAAAATAGTCCACGACGCTCTCGCACGGGGGAGCGCTTCTGTCAATGACCCATGCGGCCGCTGTGCGCTCTCTCCGGCTGAGTGCCGCCGCCGCCGCTGCCGCTGCCGCGGTGTGCTGCGCTGCTGTTGCTTGTGCCATGTGCCAAGAAGAGCGCTGCTAGCCGGCAGCCAGCAGCCAGCAGCCAGCAGCGCGGCGTCGGCTGGTGCGCCGAGAAGCCAAATCAATTCAAATCCGAGATGAGAGGCGACAATTCCCTTGGTTCGCTTTTCTTATTTAATTTTTTCCTCTTTCTTTTATTTTTATTTTTTTTTTATTTATTTTGTAAGGCTCCGCCTGATATCTGCGAAAGCCCGAAAGTTTTTCAAGGCACCACCGCGGCGATAATCAGTGCTGCTTAGCCCCTAGCCGCGCGCCTCAGCCGGTGGTTGAGTGCTTGCGGAAGAGTAATTAATTTAATCATCGCTGGAAATGTATCGCCCGTTCCCAAGCCACTTCGTCCGTTCGTCAGGGGAAGGTATGCGGAGCTCTGGCGCTGTATGTTGAGCCCCGAGTCGCCGCTGCCGCTGCCGCCGCCGTCGCCAACTCCAAGCCGGCTTAACGACGGTTACGGCGACGGTCAGTGGTGCTATTGTCCGGGAACTGAGGTGGGAATTGCGCTGAAAATGTTAAAAAAAGAAAAATAATGAAGAAAAAAAAAAAAAAAAGGAGATCACCAGCAATCAAGGTGAGTGCCTCCGCCGAAGCAGTGAAAGTGAAACAAAAGGAAGCGTTGACACTTGCGGCCAACGGCGCCACATTCGCCACTCGCCTCGTTTCGTTGCTCGGCCGGGCGGCGAATATTTTTTCGTAATGACCTACTAACCATTTTTGCGTGTGCACAACTCTTGCCGGTCAGGCGGGCGGCAGGAGGCGGTGGTGCGGTGTCCGTGTGGCGACATCTACAGCAGCGAAGTCGACTCAGCGACGACGACGACGACGACGACGACGACGCCGCCGATGGCGGCTTGGTGGTAGCTCGGGGTGTGGCGGTGTGGCGGCTAAAATTAAACGCTATCACGGCCAGACGGACAGAAATTCCATGAGCGGCTTAAATGACCTAAAACTCATTAGGCTCGGAGTTGAAGGCATATGCCAGAGCCCACTTAAGTGAATTGGGATAATAATGCGGCGAAAATTCAGAAAAAAAAAAAATAATGCCAATGAAATGATGGCAGCAACGTCAACAAATTCCAAGCGCGGCGAGGAGACAGTTTCGCCGTCACGTTATCAGCCAGTTTTGTGGCTGTTTAAGCGACGACCTCGGACTGTTATCAGGAAATTGTTTTGTTTTTTCCCGCCCACCGCAACTCCTGGATATAGGAACGTCCCCAGGAATAGTTACAGAGATAGCCCGTCACTCAAGGAGACGAAAAACCAACAAACGCCGGGAGGCATGAGAAGGGCGGCGAAAATTTATGCAAAAACCCTAAAAATTTTTCGTCTACACGCAAAGAAGGCTGCTGGGCAAGTTTAACTTGACCGCAAGCGCTCATGCTAATCTAATCGCATTTCTGAAGAAGAGCGATAAGCCGCGACAGACGGGCAGAGTTCCTGTATTCTTTTGTTTTGCTTTTATTAAATTTAATCAACTGCCTTTTTACTAATTTCAATTGGTACACTCTCATTTCAAACGTTTTCCTTTTACCTACCCGCGGGACAAATTTTAAGGACACTTAGCTTTCTTTTTTACTCCAAAGAGAATATTATATAAAAATAAGAATATTAATAAATTAGTTGCAAATCTTCTTTCATTTCAGTTAGTAAGGAGAGAGTTTGAACCCAACTTCTTGATTAGTTTGTAATTTAATAACATCTACCATTAATGAATTCAAACATACGCGGTAAATTGTGTAATTAAATAAATAAATATCTGCTTAATATGCCCAGATAAATAACATCTCACTTAATATCGAAAACTTTCCCAACAACTATTTAATAGTTTATAGTACATCTTAACAGTAGTAATTACAGCATTGATTGCATATTACCTGCCAGCAAATTGAATTGAAACTATTTATTTAAAGAGAAATAATTGAAATTTATAGGTAGGAAACATTACCTATCAATTATTAATTCTGTCATTTGAGTGATATTGATTGAAATTGGGATATTTGTTTTGTTTCATAATTACAATATATTATGCCATTTAATGAGTAGTTATGATAACGATGAAGATATTATCTTCTATTTTTATTTGCTAATATCTTGTGGAATTTATTGTACTTAGAAATGACTATATTTATGAGTCTATTTCATAAATGTTGTTTGTTTCAACCGCCCATTTTGCTTCATTGCCTTTTGTGGTTAAAAATTCAATAACTGAATTACGAGCTTACTCAATGTGGAGTTATCAGATATTTGATAAACTTTGAACAAACAAAACTCATGGCGATACTCCACTCACCTGGTTTTCCAGTGACACGACTTTTCACGCGAAAACCCTTTTGTTGTAATCTACCGAAGGAAATCCCACCCACCCACGCATCACAATCTAATGTTGTTGTCCTCAGCGGTGCTCTCTATAAATTTTCGAACGCTTAACACTTGCTCCCATTACAGCGCTAACAGGGGCCCCAAATTATGAATAATTAGTCAAAACTGTAGCGGCGCACACATTCATTAGGGCCGCCCAACTGAAATCGATAGTAATTACCTGGCAGTGCTGTTATCGCTCCGCGCCACCTATCAGCGCCCAAATCAATTTAACATGAAATAAATAAACGCGTTAGTTTCATTACACTTCATGCGGCAGTGGCTCGAGATCAATTCCAGCCCTAGACCTCCGCTACCACCGCCCTCCGCGCGCACACACACGAGGGCAGGGCTAACGAATTAGAACTTTAAAATTCATCCCTTCACCCAGACCCTAAATGTCCGCCCCCCGGAAAAAACCCGACCCCCACATCCCTTCCTTCCATCCTTAGCGCTCCATTCACTCCGCCGCCGAGAAGAGTTCTGTTCTGATTTCAATGTGGAAGTCATCCTCTGACTGTTGTTTCATTGCTTTAGAGATTCTCTGGGAAAATTCAGTCCTTGATACCGTGGAACGAGGCTATGGAAATAGAGGAATTGTAGGTGAGGCGGCCCGCACCCCAGCGGCCCTTTGCCTTGCCTCGCTGCCTCGGTGCCTCACCCACCCCCGACTCGCCCGGCTCGCTCCGGCGCCCTTAAGCCCGCGCTGAATTATGTTCAAAGGCAGGAGTGCAGGGCAACCGTTCTTGGAAATGCTCCCCAACAAGCAAAAAGCTCATTTGTTGTGAGCGCCCCCTTCATCTACCCTCGCGCGCCACTGTGCAGAGGAAAAGGGGGGGGGGTGCTGCATAAAGAGGGCGCTTTGTGTATACTGTTCGTCCGAACGGGGACTCCTCTATATATGAAAATCGATAGTTTTTCGTCTACAAAATAGTGGAGCGAACTAATGTAATATACACCGCACGAAAATCCCACCCGATCCTCGTGCAGCCGCCGCTACTGCTGGTGCTGTTTTTGGTAGCTCTGCAGGCGTATAGCGCGATTCGGCCTGGGACTGAACCAGGAAATCAACAAAAGGGCGGCAATGCATGGGGCTCCTTGTCTGGGAAGCGCCTGTAGTTAGTGTTTTTGTGATATGCGCCATACTATTTCGGCGATAGAAGTTATTTCGATGCTACCAATAAAATCCTTCTCTTCTATTCCCCACTAGAACTCCATTCCTTGTTCAAGTTGAGTCAGGCGACTTATTGTTATTAAGAAAAGGAGTCGTGTGGAAGTTTTCAGTCAATTGAAAGGCGATTTGTTCGCCCCCACACCTGAGCGAGCAAAGTGTACGCCGCCGAAAAGAGTTTCAAGGAAGTTGTCGATTTTAAGGAGCTCCCGGATCTCGACAGTCAGGCACGTGCTCTCGTGTCGATATTAATTTAAAATCCGAGTCATGAACTCGTGGCGTATGGCTTAGAGCAACTTTTCTCGTCAGAATTTTCGTTGTATATTTCTTCTTCGCCTTTTTTCGACCGACAAGGTAGCGATTCCTTGAAAATTACTCTATATTTCTACAAAGTACAAATTCTTTGCCTTAGAGCTCAATTAAAAGATGATTCTCTATTTTACGCTCAAGGTCATATGACTTCCACGAGCACAACCTGATTATAATCGAATTGCATCGACTTGACTTTCTTGGGGTATTTGATTTTATATTATTTTACTATCTTGACAAAATCTTTAACAATCTTCTATCAGAGCAAAGATTTAAACAGAAACCATGAATTTTATAAAATTGAGGTATTCGGCAATAGTACAGATTTTAAAATTATTTCTGTTAAATTCATAAAAGGTATTATTTTTAAGCTCTATTGGACACTGCTTCTGTATTTGCAAAAATTTTTATTCGGTAAATCGAAAAAATTTATCATCATAATTTTAATCTTCAGAATATTATCTCCGCTCGCTGTCGACTTTAAGTCGTATGTAAATTCCAGTTCATTACCTAGCAAGTTTTACAGTTACATTTATATCGTTTAGTTCAGGCTAATAAAATTACTATTTTAATTTGCATATATTGCAAACATCTACCTACTTATTTCAATAGAATAAAGCTGACATGAAATCTAATCAAATGGGTGCGGTCTGAGAATATAAATAGTTTACTATTAAGGTATAGGTATTTTGTGTTTAAAATTAAATCATTTCATAGTGAGAGTTTCAAAAGTCAATAGCTGTATTCTAGAACCGAGTCAAACATATTGACTCGAATTCAATCACACCTATTATGTACGTTGCTTTAATTTAAGCAAAGAAATCAAATTTGTTCGTAAATGCAAAATGAGCTGCTACTAATGTACTGAAAAGGACAAAAAGTTGTGGTCCTAGAATTGATCCTTGTGGAACACTACATATTAATACTTTAGTGTAATCTTAAAAACTATAAGTTGTGTTGTTTTTAATATTCCCAACGACTTTAAAAGCCATCTGAATCAATAAATGAAGTTAACAATCCCTCTCGGTAAAATAAACGGTATCTATTTAAAGAATAAATTTGCCTAGTAAGTTAATTCCCAGAGGTATTGGATAATTTGTTTGAGCCAAATTGTATTTACCCTTCGGCTAGAAACAACGACCAGAAATTTTTCCTGACCGGGCGCTAGTCAAGCAAAAAGATGAGCGTCAAAAACTCGCAAGCCCACAACCAAGGCCTGGGTGCCAGTCAAAGTACTTTTACTTCACCTTGCTTTCTAAAAAAGACAGACCTGCGAAATTCCAATCGCGCAAGACAATCCGATCGGCGTCGTCTCCCGGACGAGCGGTGCTTGCGCGGGGACCCCACATCCAGGCCCAGCCACTGACGAAGCATGTTTATGGTCTCCCCGCGGCACTAAAGTGCATTTTGACTCGGGATAATCAGCAAATGTGACACAGCAGGAATGGGTGTGTAATTCACTCGGATGCACTTGGTGCGCTGCACTGCGCTGTGGCCGCGAGGGAAAAAGTACGCTGCGGGCGCCGCGAGCGAGGGATGCGGGGGCCGCGATCTTTTTCGCGGTGCGGAGCGCACGAGTGTGCCAAGTGGAGAAGACATTCCGTCGATTCATATGGAACGAATAATCAGGCGGATTTAATCGGACCGTGCTCTGAAACATAATCCCGCCTAGTCGTCGCATCAGCGCGGGAGGCGAGCGGGAAGCGCGGTCTTGTTGTTTTCTCCGGAACGTCTTTGTCTCCTTTCTTGGGACGCCCGTTGTTCCTCTGGGCTTTTGCTAACATTTTAATCATTGCGGGCGCAATTTTTTTCCCCGGACTTGGTATTTTTTCAATTTTTTCTTACTTGGCAATAATTTCTCTCCTTCATCCGGTCGAGAAGTTACGCCTGCGAACAGCACCGCGCCTTGTCGCCTCGTACTATAGTGCACCTTCGGAGCTATTTTCGCTATTCCGCTGGAATGCGGTGGCTCTGGGGAGCGGGGCGAAGGCGCAACAAAAATGCAAAAATTTTGTTTACGACCCCATTTAATTCGCTCAGCAGCTGATTACGGGGGCTCTGTGGAGCCCGAGTGGAGCTGCCCGGGTGCAAAGGGCGCTCTAAGCCGGAAGCTAGAACGACGGCGCGGCGTGGCGTCACATAACTTTGGTTAGGCCAAAATTACTTTCAGTCTCGCGAGGGCGAAGGGAGGAAGAAGCGGGCTGGTGAGAAATTGGGGAAATTTATATGTCAACAAGTCTAAATTTCGTACCCATTTCATTTAGCTCCAAGATAGTCCGACGGCTGGCGAGATTATAATTTACCGCGAGAAGCGCGAAAGATAACGACGGTTTAGGAAAGGGCTTTAGACTCGTAAGACGGTTGGATAGACCAAGTGTGAAAGGAAACATTTATTTTGATTAGACCTAAGGGATTATCTCTTAAAAATATCTAGTTAAATTTAATTTACACATTCGTCTTCTTTATAAATCTATAATAGGATGCAAAAAACAACGAGTTGATACTTTTCTAACTCTACCTTGATCTTAAATTCTGAATATAAACTGATTCAGTAACTAATAAAAGAACAATTGTGAATACTAAATGTAATTTATTTTTCTTGGTACCTTAATTCCTCCAAATATTTTCAAAAATTATTATACCTTTAACTAAAAATCGATGCAAAGAAATTTTGCAAATTATAACTTAGCTTGTAAAAATCAGTCGTATACGAGCTGCAAATCTCCGGTTAATAGGATTATAATAGCATGATTTGTAACCTGTAACTAATTAGCTTAAGATTGGATTAGCAGGATTTTTGATGAGGAACACTATAAAAGGAAGTTTTCTGTTATTGAATTTATTATTTAAGATAAAAAAACGATGTTGGCCATTTGGCCACCTAGAGGTGGGAGAAGTGCCATGGCAAATCTAGTAACATTTTAAGTATTTTGTTTTGTTTAATTTACAATTTTAATTGGTAAGTACGAGCACCTAAAGTAGGCGGGAAGATCGCTTCAATTAATATCAGTTTGTTTTCCCGGCTTAAAGTAGACTTGCGATTAATAAGCAGATAATGATTTTATATTAGGTAGTAAATTACATTTGTGAACTGCTTTGGGAATATGTTTCCTAAAGGTTAGCGTTTTATTTTTATTTAGAGTAAGTCCTAGGTATTTGTATTTGTGAAATATCTTTATTAATTTCAGTTTGCATATAATTGTTAATTATATTTTTCCGATTATGTATTGTATATGCAAACTGTCTAAAATATATAATACTCAGGTATATTGGTATAGAAATGTCAATGCATTCGAGAATATGATCATTTGAACGATTTTTGGCGATTTTATGCAATTTTAATTTAGACCCATTAATCTGACAATCAATCTTTAAGAAATTGCAAATTTAATCACAATCGTCACACGATTTTGTAAAATTACGGAGTTGTTAAGTTTGTTCTAAATCCTAAACATTGGCATTTGGCTTGCATTATTTTATTAAATTAAAAATAATTCTGCAAATATACCAAGTATTGCTTAATAGGAGACCCGAAATGTATCGTGATATTATTAATATAATACAATATTGTTTGCATTTGGAGAATCCGTTTTACAATCCCTTGCAATTTTCACTATACCCGAACTCCATTTTACCCATTCAAGGGCTAATTTGCCTCCCATTGAGGGCGCAAGCATTTTACATTTATCTTATAAGATATAAATCAATCTTGCGCACCCGACGATGAAATAAATTAAATTGAACGTAATCTCGCAGCTGTTTTCAATAACCGATTACAGCAGGTGTGGGGCAAAAAAATTTCCATTTTCCCCACAGTCAATCTTTTGAACGATTTTTTAATCGAATAAAAAAATACCTGCAAGTGCCTCCGATTTAATTGCCTCTGTCCAACCTCAACCTGCCGCTTCTGGTCGACAAAAACAAAAGGAGATTCAGTCGATGTCACCAGAGGTGCCCAGTGGCTGGGTAAATGTCGGGCGCATCTGTCGCACTGGTCGCAAAATCGCAAAACGCAGCTCGCCTCACCTCGTCAGTTAGCCCGCGAGGGGAGCATCCGGCACCCGCCTTTGTCCTCGTCAAACATTGTCATTTTCACGATCTCGATTTGAACGGGAGGCCCCCGATCGAGACGAATCGAACCTATCGATCGGTGCGATCTGACCGAATTTATTATAAACATAAGCAGAATCACGCGGCCTGACAATTTCGTGTGCACTTTGGGCTTCGTCGAGTGGCTCCAGCGACCTCCGCGGTCCGCACGCAGGCGACCGGTGCTCGTGTGCGTTTTTACGCCGGCAACCAAGCCCCCCACGGGCAAGTGCGCCTGTGTGTTTCCGTCACTTAAGACCATTTCTGCGCCGACACTGGCGTCCGCTGCACGGCGGCTCGGCGGTGATGAATAAAAATAAAATTTATGGGATGAGCACGCGCTGTGCCCGCTCGGGGCGCGGTGCGGGGACGGGAAGATCGGCGCACAGCATCGGGGCCAAAGTAGGTTCTCCCGCGGGCGGCGTGTGTGCCGGGGAAGGAGTGGGGAGGATGCGTTTGCAGCTGGAGAACGACCAGCATATGCGCGCCGCGCCGCAAAGGATCTCGATGGTCGAGCAGCCGAGCCCGCAAGCAGGGTTCATTGCGTTTCGCGGCTAAGGTCATTGAGCGGCGCGAAGTCCGCGAAAAGAATGCGCAGGGTCGATAGTCGCGATCCAGCTGCAAAACTTCCCGGTGCTTCTGGCGACGATGATCACATCTCGCTGGGCCCCAAAAGTGGGCTATTGTCGTCGTCAGCACACAATCGAATTGCTGGGCCTCGATTTCCGATCGAATGATCGGGTCAGCGGCAGCGCTGATGTGATTTCAGGGCCAAAAAAATGTCCGCAGAGTTTTTGAATGACTTTTATTGGGTCATTAATTTCAATTTCGGGTAACAAGTACGAGGTACGTTCTGGAGCCTCACATTATAATGGCACGATCGTTTCAGAGGAAACGGGCGGGAAAAAAGTATACCGATAATTTTTATAACCGCTCCTCTAGGCAGTGTGCTCTGGTAAATTGGCCGCATTCACGCCTTGTGACGATGATTGATTCCCTCGCACCTCAGGGCGGTCTCTCAGCCCACGCTAATCGCGCGTGATTAGAGATCACTAGCGATATTAATTGAAGTGATCCCGCCTCGATATCGCAACTTGTCGAAAATTGCGATATTACGGCTTCCGGTGCGGGCCGCGTTCACGTTTCCTTAAAAGTCGAAAAGCGTGAAGACAGGCAGTCTGTGAGTCAGCGGTTAGGTGGCATCAAGTGCTCCTACAAGTGCTTTACCTGGCCCCGGGTGACTAAGAAGCTGCGCACACTGCAAGACGGCCAACACGGTGCAATTGTCTCTCGGTGGAAACAAATTGCCGCACCGGCCTACGGACCACTGTTTGGGACATTTTGCAATATACATATATCGCTTTTTAGACAAGTCGATTCGGTGACGTCATCTCTCCGTTCCTGCACCCCTCCTAGTCATCAAAATTTATCGCCACCTGTGTGTGCGATGTTTCCCGCTTGTAAGAAAGACCCTCGCTAGCAAATTGTGCGAGTGCGGGACGCGCAAAATGAAAATTCGCATTAAGTCCGATATGAGCTCTAGTTACAGCCAGCGGAGCGATAACATCGCAGGCAGCCCCGAAACGGGTTCGTCTAACTCTGGGTCTGTGGGACTGTGGGTAAAGCGAGCCCAGTGGGACTCGGCTCGACGGCAGCGGCGGCGGTGTCAAAATTCTGCCCCGCATAGCGAGCATAAATCGATCGAAGCCGAGAGTTATCATCGCTGATAAGACACATTACCGCATCGAGTTTGCCGCAACGCACACACACACACAGACCCGTCCGTGTGCACTTGCCGTCAGCAGCCCTGCCAGCATTATTTGTTTCGCAGGCCGGAACAAACACATCGTCAACGCGAATCGGTCGACGGACGACTATCAGAGAGGGTTTCACGTCGAAAACGCCTTTATTGCCGGGCTGCGGATAGTGTAATCAACCTAAAGAAGAAGAAACCAGTTCTCGTCTTCGACCGAAAAGCGGCCGAGATACGCCGCTTATGGCCGTCTCGACGACGACTATGAGGACGATGTCGAACACGCCGGGGATGCCGCCCGGCGCAACTGGTGCACACTTAATTTCCAGCTAGTCGGCATCAAGGAAACGGAGACCATTTCCGTCACCCGTCAGCTGTCACCGAATACCTTCGACGGCCGCAGCGTCGTCGTAGCCGACGTTATCGGCGGGGCAATTTTTCGGACCTATCGCCGACGGCTGCGAGTTATGGGGGCCTCGTGCTCAAATTGGTTCACTTGTTTTCTTGACTGATAACGGCCTTCTTAACAAGTTTTACGGGTGCTACGGTGATGACACGGAAACGGGCGCGACACCGCCGGCGGCGGTGATTTTGGACTTTTTTTTTGGGAAATAACGGCGTTGGAAAATTGAGCAATTCAACTATGTTTTTAGGCGAATTAATGTCTTCAGCTTTCTGCTCTTTCAGCCTATGCTCTTAATTAGGGTAGCATCTTATTTACGAAAAAAAGCAACTATTCCACTACCATTTTTCACAACATACCTAATTAAGTCTACTTCTATTATCAGAATAAAAACATTTTTCAACTTTTCCGCTCCAAGCCTTTGAAATTCCTTTGTAGCAATCTTACATACATATAATACATATATACATATTTACATTTCCTTTTATCTAAATTAGTATGTGGTCAATTCCATCGATTTTGAATTCATTTTTAAATGATTCGGCAAAAACACTTACATACTTATTTCGGATTTATGCTACATAGCCTTTAGGGATCACAAATACGTTGAGGGTTGTAAAACGAACCCCTAAATTTTCCTACCCTAATTTTTTTTACCACGGTACATGATCGTCGCCGTGGGGAAAAACTTTGGTGTGTAAATCAGATTTTAGTTATTCATAAAACTAACAAATGAATTGTAATCGGTGAATTCCCAGGAGGCACGCTATAAACATGATGTCATAAAATTGAATTACCTTAATTTGCTTAAAGTGAGGTCATAACTGATTTATATAATTATGCCAATTTTCTACGGTATTCGTCGACTTTATTATTTTTATTTTAAATACCTGTAAGAAAAGATAAAAATTAAAATTAATTTGTAAATGTAAATGCACTTACTTTGGTCAAATAAGTCAATCCTATTAAGTATCAATTGTTTTTCCAAAATTTACGGCGATTACTCATCGATAAGTTCAT
Source organism: Eutolmus rufibarbis (assembly GCA_963920795.1). Classification (NCBI taxonomy): domain Eukaryota; kingdom Metazoa; phylum Arthropoda; class Insecta; order Diptera; family Asilidae; genus Eutolmus; species Eutolmus rufibarbis. Next base: position 45,514,217 of record OY987206.1, read on the forward strand.
ATCTTATTTATTTATTTCTTGCGTTCGACGATCGATGACTCATTCATTATTAACCGATGTGCCCTGGAGCTGCGCTCATTGCAACCAAGTAAAAAAAAGGTTGACACACAAACTGTGAAAACAAGAGAAAAGATGAAATTAAAATTTTGGAAAATGAAATACTTTCACATATAAATTTAGTTTTCTAATCTAGATATGACCTATAAAAAAGAAAGTCCTTAGTAACCTATGCATTCCTCATTAAACAAAACATAAAAGTAAAATAACACCAGAAAATGTTATTTACTTTTTATTTCTTTGAAAATTAGTTTTCGTAATGCCCAGATAGTGAGCATGAATTCAGAAAAAAAGTTATAAGAGTTTCACTATCTATATCTGACAATTTGGGGATTTTCGAAATACAGAAAATTGCTAGGTACAGCAAGAGTAAAAAAATTGTAATTATAATTTCACCTATATTTCAGATTGGACTGTTAATTTTAACAAGTAAAAGGCCTTTCATAAAAAAAAGAGCTTTAAGAAAATTCAATAGAGATTTTTACAGAAAATCGTGACATTTCCTCCTTTTTATCATGTAGCTTTTTTTCTCAATTTTACAACATTCTCATAAAGAACTGTATGAGGAGAAATATTTGAAATAAGAGTTTAAAAACTGTCATTTTCATAAAAATGTATATATAGAGATTTAATTCAGAAGCTTAATTAGTTTTATTTCCGAATTTTTTTTTTTTTTACTTTCGACAAAATTTTATTGAACTTAATAAATTCAACAAAACATTTACAGTGTATTTATATATTTTTTTAACTCCTTCTGTGCATCAAAGGGCAAGATTTATTGGTCGAGAATATTTGGCGTGTAAATCCCACTCACACAAGAACGTATTTTCTATTCTGGTTTGGTGTCTATTCTTTGCATGGGTTGGGGCCAATCCAACAAAAATTATATTATCTCATATAAGGCGACATTACTCGCATTTTTACAGTCTTATTTTGGCGCCTTCATGTCATGTTGGCGAAATGAATCATAAATCGTCCCACAGAAACGAAATGAAGTGAAACGGATGAGTTTTGTTTCCTCCATCCGTCTGAACCGATTCTAACCGCTATCTAAACCGATTTCTCCTTCCTTAAATGCCCCCAGTCGTCGAGCTCCTTTGTTCGAAAATGAGATGAAACGATATTTTACGATTACTCAGAAGTACTTCCGCAAAAGTATTCATTAATTAACTGCCTCCTCCTGCCTGCGTGCCACGGTCGCAGGACTCTCAGAGGGCGAACGCAACAAATTTCCTCCTTATCCGCATCAAAGCGGACTCCGTTTTTCCATTCGAGCTCAGCTCCAGCCCCCTTGTCGCCGAAACGAAACGCCCGAGTCCCGCTCCCTTGTTCCGCTTTATTTTACGACATATTGTTGTCTTTTATTCAGCCTGTCACTCAGACGGTTTGACCTCATAGAGGAATCCATTCAGCCTCCATCCGAGCTCACGTCCCAGTTGCCGACCCTTGGCGCGGTGGCGAAGGCCTTTATCTCTGCCAAGCAGGTGGTAATCAGTGCCGACAACCCCCGTGCCCCTCCCCTGCCCGCAGCCACTGTGCCGGATAAGATCCTTGAACTCGTCCTCAAGCGACGGCCCGAACACATAAGAAGGAGCCGGCGCACACAGGCTCAGGGTCGGGCACTCACACTCGCACAGACCCGGCTGGGCGCCCCATTCAGCGACCTCTCGTGAGGTGGAAGTTTGGCTTCCTGTCCAAAAAATGAAATTTTAATTGTGCCCCGAGTGGGTTTTCTTGTGGCCGTGCCTCCTGCACAGATACTGGTGACATATTTTGACGATAATTAGGGAAGGTAATCATGCAAAAACAAAAAAACAAACCCTGGGATAAACAAAGATGTCGGTCGTCGGGTATGAGGGGCTGGGCCCGGATCCGGTTGCGGCGGTTGCGGAGGGCATGTTGCCAATCCTTGTCAGCGCGATTAATGCTGGAACAATAGAATTTCGGGGATTTTTGATAAGTCATTTCTCTGGCCTGGGATTTGTGTGGATTTGTGGCGGCATACCTGACATTCCTGAACGAATTCCCTTCTTTTCCCTGCCCTTCCCTTCCCGCGCGTTTGGGTTTTAATTGTTGCACTCGTCCTCCGCACAATCGACGCCGGGTCAATTGGAAATTGAAGTGGCAGGTCAGCGTGAGAACGACGAGGAATTGCACGGATAGGGGCTGGGTCAGAAACGATTCCCGCTTCGTTCGTGTTACTCCCGGAGAAGGGATAAATTTAAAATCGCCGATTCTCCAGGGGGATCTTGGGCACGTTCAAAGAGGCGTTAGCACGATACTCACACACAATTGTGCACTAGCGTCATGCAATCACGTTTCTGAATCTGCCCCTTACTATGTCCAATATATTTGCCTAGTGGCGTTTAATGAATCTTAAAGGAAAACAAAAATAATTAGAAATAATATTATAGCCAAGAAACGCAATGTTTTGATAGAAGTTTTAAATAAACCTAAAAGGACTATGTCCAAAAATATCAAACTCATATTAATAAACATTTTTCTTCTTTCGGGTCGATTCAAATAAAATTATGCAAGACAATCTTTAGATGGTATTTTTAGAATTGTTTTGATTTGGTGTGCTTCTGAAACGATTCGATTTTTTTAAGATTTATTTTTACCACAATTATAATGAAATGGAGGGGCAGTCATGAGTAAAAATATTTTAAAGAGAAGCTCTATCCGCATAAAGCGGATATCGATCCGCCAAAATTGTCTTCCTTCATCCCACTAAAGAATCTTAAAAATAAGTTATATATCGGAGATTTTTTAGTGATGTTTTTTTTAGTATCAGAATCGTCCCTGTTGCGTTTCTTTTTTCTTTTCAGCACGCATTCGTGTTTTTAATTAAAAGCGCGCTTCTAGAATATCGAACAACGAGAAGTGTTGAACTATTTTTGTAACTACCCAATCATTCATTTAACCGCTCAATTAATAATTACATAGAATATTTATTTAATCTACGACCGGTCGACTAAGTTTTGTTTTTTTTTATCTGTAAATCTGTCGATACTGAATATCGTAATTTTATTCTATTGAATGTCTTAAATGTCTATCTATATATTTTTTAGTCTTATTGAGGTGTAAAGGTAAAGGTAACTACGTGATCTTGAAATAACTCCGAGGGCAACTCATTTTATTACTGCATTTAAAAATAGAGACTCCAATGTAATTTTCTATAATTGGATTTTCCTTTGATGTCTGTAATAAAAAGATAAAATAAAATTTTATAAAAGTTCATAATGATAAGAAAGTTCGGTTTTTGTTACTTTATCTTTTAAGCTGTGGAATATCATTAGTAAAAAAAAATAAACAGAAGTTGGTCAAGATGACTTCCTTGCGAAACACCAGAGCGAATTTTAATTAATCAGGATTCAAAAGGTCCAATCTCGACGCATTGCGAAGGGTCGATGAGATGGGCCATAGTACAATATGTTGGTGTGAATCTATGAATGGCAGAGGCGGGGGTAGTCCCAGGGGTTCCCGGTCTTCCAGTGTAATTACTTGATGGCACGGCGGGTGCTCGGTCTCGGCGGATTACCCAACGCCACAACTTCACGTCCGCGCGCCCGTGCCGAGGACATTACGAGGTTCGATTTCACATAGCCCTCGGGGAAGTCCTTTACAGCGGGCCCCGTAAAAGATCATGGAAATCCTCGGATGTCACTTAAAAAGCACTAAAACGGTGAAAAATGCGAGGGAGGGCGCGCCAACTCTAAATGGGACAAAGTCCCAAACTCATAAACTGAAATCCATGTAAAACCACCTCTCCCTCTGTCACGGCAGCGGCGCGGCGTATCCATCGAATTCCTCCGTATCCAGAGGACTAAGGGCTGAGGGTTAACTCGGGTGTCAGCCGAGGACGACTCTATGCGGCCCTTACACGGCGTGCATGCGGACGTGCCTTAGGATGTGTGCGTGCCCGGCGATTGGCGGGCTCGCTCTGGCTCGCGGCGCCCTTAAAAATTTCTTCACTTTCCCACCAGCGTCTTCGAGGGCTCCGGCTCCTTCGCTGGTGTGCGCCACTCGTGGCCATAAAAATTTTTGCCGCCATAAAACGTGCTGCTGACAACACGTGCGCGCTAATAACATTTTGTCCTTCGGAAAATACTTCCCGCTTGAGCTATTTAGCCCTTCGCCTGTATGCGGGCGTCCGCCCTGTGCCCCCGCGTGCACTCTCCGGCAAACTACAGTGGGGCTGCGGGGGCTGCTGTAGGCAAAATGAGGCGCCAAGCAGGGGACTGGCGCGGGACGGACGCTTATTTTTTTTTGGGGTTGGTTCGCTCGAGTTTGCGGAAAAACACACAGTGGATGAAAAGCCCCGGAGTCGAAGTCGGAGCGCGCCCGAAATGTTGAGGGCGGGTGTTTCCCAGTGTGTCTCTGTATGGGTACTTGTGGATGTGGGCTGCTGAGGGTGAAAGGGCGGTTCGGGGCGCTTGTTTGCTTGTAGATTGCCACAAAACACAATCCACCCGGGTGCTCCTGCTGCAGTTAGAGGATAAAATAATTCACCGCTGTGGAGCGGTACAGTGGGAAATGGACGCGAGGGGGTTTAATGAAAGTGCGACATTAATTAGAGTCCCTCCCCCGTCGAAGGGGCGGGGTGGTGGGCGCGAGGCACTTGATTTGTTCGAGCTATTCTCGGGGTCATGAATGAATTTAGGTAATTATGCAGGTCAGGTCAGTTTTATGGGTAAATAAAAGAAGAAAGAGTGCGTAAAGAACTTCGCATCGGGAGGCGCACAGGTGCCCCTTTCAATTGCTAAATGCTTCCCTAAACGCTTCCACTTTTCGCAATTTTTCTCGTCTCTTGGCCACGCCACCCGGCAATTTTCAGCCGCTGCTGAGGTGGTTCACGAGTCTGGAGCACGACTTTTAATGTACTTCCTGTGCGTACGGAGACCTTAATTAGGGCGGAATAAGGGATACAATATTGTAATTTGAATTACCCTCGGCTCGGCAAGGTTGACAACCTGCCTATTTCCTCGTAATGAGACTGCTGTAATGCAAATTTTAAGGGAAGCCTGCTTAGAGCCGTGGCATACATTACTCCAGTCGAGCTGGGCACCTTCCAATTGGAGCACCGTCACAAAAAATTGAAATCAGACACTCCAATTTTCCTTTCCAATGGAGTTCTGCCAACTGAGGAAGGATTCTTTTTTTGAAAATCATTAAACGTCCAATTTGCTTATATTCGCCCTCAATTACAGCTTCAGTCGTAAGATGTGGTAACGTTTTTCTAGAAGTTCGCAAGGCGAAAAGTAATATTGATCTGAAATAACGTTAAAATAAAATAGATAAGACAACTTTTTAAGGTAAACGGTTTTATTGTACCTACATAGAATCGGTGATGTACTAAAAGCTAAAAAATAATTATGATTCAATTTGAGGCTTTGATCAAAATAAAATAAAATCGTTGGACGCTCCAAGAAGAAAAAATGTTCTATAATACTAAAAGCTTTTAGTACATCATCGATTTTATAATATGTACAATAATTAAATATAATGTAATAAAATCAGATTAAAAGAATTACTAGTTTGGGTTAAAAGTTACAAAGGACGTGCCGTATTATTTTGCAGGGTTTGTTACTTGCTACGTTGGCTTAGTGATTTATGCCGATTAGGAAGAGCCCAATTTTGAGTCTAATGCAATACATATTTGTAAGGAAAATTATTTTCCTAATTTTATTTTATAAAAGTCAAAATATAAATCACGAGCCAAACTCATTTGATCGGCTTTTAACTAATAGCAACAAAGAAATTTCGAGAGTTACTCCTCAATCTTTTTGGCCTATTACCAAATAAAATACGAAAATTGGCCTACGAATGCGCGGAACTTTTAGTCCGGGTCACCCTTCTACAAAAATAAAATTAACTTATAGTCTAGATTCAAGCAAAGAATTTTTTTCCAAGATATGACTGAGAAACAGGAACAATAAATTCTCGAGTCCTGTCGGCAAATTCGATTTCAATCGCATCATTTTGACCTTTTATAGTCGAATGGAATGCTGTTTTTCTTATAAGAATGTTTACGGGCAATTCAGCTATAAAAGACGAGAGAATATTATTTGAATGGAATTCATCGATAGGGGGCTCCGAGACGTTGGAATGCAAGGATATCGACATGCGACGAGACTTATCCTCCTCTTACAGGAGCCCTTTGTTCTTAACCAAGCAGTGTTCAAAACTATTGCACGCCTCTTATGAGAAGGGAGATACTTCCCTAACGATTTATTTTGCCACTTTCAGCAATCACTAGGATCCCTTTGTATCGATTTTCATGGAACATGCTTGAAGTATAAACTTTTGGTAAAATCCTCTGAAAATCTTACTTTTTCTCTTACAGGAATATAATTTTTGAATTCTACTTATGGATTATTATAGCAATCAGTCTTTGAATGGAACAGATGATCTAATTTCAGGGGCATTGAAACGGTTTTGCTACGAAATATCTATTATTATATCGATTTAACAACTTCATCCTGCTTAACGGGTTCCAGATGTAGATATATCTAGAAAACGAGAGTATAATAAAAAATTCATGAGGGATACAAATCGTTTTCCATATCCATAGAGCGGGATATAAAGCGCTTGACTTTTCCAAATATCCATTCAACGTGCTGCTATATAGATACTTTGAAATTTAACTTATTTCTTGAATTATTTTCGTTTTTCAAACTGGTAGAAGGGAGTCAATAAAACACGAACGATCACGAGCAAAATGCAACAATAGTTTTACATGAATATCAGCGTAATTTAGTGTGAAAATAATGTCACGTTTCTTTAGAATTGTGTTCGTCTCAGTTCCATTTCACGACTTGTAAGTGTTTGTTTTATCCGTATCTAAAAGGTGAAGTAATCACATTCTTTAACAACTTTTATGATCATACCTTAAATAATTTGATGATGTAAACTAGAAATATTTTAATGTACTACATAGGAACTAGCGAAAGTGCTTGGACTTAGAAGCGGATAAAAATGAATTGTCTCGACTTTTTAATTCTTATTCTGATAGTTTTGATGTTAGTTTGATTAAGAATGCTTTCAGGAATTAGTATTAATGCATATGTTATCGACTAAATGCGTGCTTGTCAGCAATATAACGTAAACTAAATACTTTAATTTTGTAATAAAATAACATACCAGAAGCTTTCATGAGGTACGATTAAATTGATCAACATCGACTTGAGCAAGGTATTTAATTGTAGCCCTAAACCAATGTAACTAACTTCCAATTAAATATGTCCCGCCTTGCAGAAACATACCGCGATCAAAAGAAAACTCCCCAGTCATTCAGGCAACAAGACAAATATGTAGACTCAAAGTCTAACTAATTAAACCACTCGACGGAAATGAAATATCAGTGGCTCATTAGAAAACAAAAGGCTCAATAGCGCGCCAAGTCAGCTGCATATATTTTTCAATAAGGCGAAAAGCGAAAATGGCAGAAGAGGACAAAAAAGAAAACGAAGCAAGAAAAAAAGTAAGAAGGAGGAGGTGAATACTTGAAACGCTTTATCGGCTGCTTTCATGCAATTAAGCGAGCACAGATCAAGATAAAGTGGCGAGCAGCGATCGCCTGCTTATCGCAAAAATTTCACTGAACCTGCGGGGAGCGCGTTAAGTGATAATTGTTACCAGAGCATTACCACACAATGACTCTGATTGATCATATAATAGAGGGTCGCACTCGCGCGCGATCGCACCCACACACGGACAGCCGCTTAAATTACTCCAGTTTTGTCATGATCACCAAAACGATCTATCTGAAGAGAGCCGCCTCTTTTCTGTTTGCCAAAGTAAAGATTGCCGATCTTGCGAGGGATCGCAGAACAGAGCAACCAAAGAGAAGCAGCGTCAGACTCTTGGCGATCGGAGATTTTTATGTGGAAATCATGCGAGCTGTGTGTGCGAGAATAGAAATTTTTCCCTGGACTTGTTTTTCTTTACTTATTTTAGCTGTAAGCACGGCCTCAAATGAACCAGCCAGTTACACGCGTGTATGGGTAGAAAATTACCAATTCTTTGTCCCTTCACGAAAATCAAAAGGCCGCAGGGAGAAAAAGGGAGAAATTTGGTGAAATTCGAGGAAAAACTTACTCGCATCATGTTACTGGGAAACACTTCAGGTATATGTGGCCTGAGAATTAGCTGCAGGCAGCCTTGAAGTGTCTCATCTACGAAAAAACGACTGAGATATTTCCGGTGGCGAGTTGTAGAAATTCGTAATTCGTAATAATGACGAGATACAAAAATGCCATCGCTGTGAACTTGGGGGGCCATAGGTATTACATGGTTGCCCACACATTGGGGCCGTGCCACAGAGCCCCCAGTACATGTGAGGCTCCGCTGAGGTTCGTGTGTAGAAAACTAGTTGACCATTCGTGTGAGACGTTTGACATTGATAAAGAGATTTCGAGGCGTTTGAATGATAATTATGAATTAAAATTGCTTTCGGTCTCTTGCGCGGCCGGTGTGGGCAAAATTTGCGAATTTCAACAAAACCCACCCACGGATTTACTTCGCTGGGAGGTTCATCGATTCAAATAGTCGACAGCTGAGATATTGCCGGTGACATAAATTATGCTGTCGCTATTTGTCTCGATTGAATCGTGTTGAGATTATAACGGCACTTTATAGGTTTTTTTTTTAATATTTCATAGTCTGGACAGATAGAGCCAGTGATGTTTTCTCTCTTATAAGGCAAAAAAGGAAGGTTAAGGTGTTAAGGCCGGTGAAACACCTGAGGAAAACATACATCACACACCACCCGCACTATACGAGGCTGGTTGCAAGTACGTAATAGGCCTTAATCCTCAGGCGGGGCGAAGACCTTTCATTTTTTAATTGAATTGCAAAAGAATCCCAAATTAAATTATTATAACTTTCTTACTACACTAACCGGAGAACGCATGTTTACGAATTTTATTTATTGCTCTACGAAAAACCTTATCACACAGTGGCACTATATAAAATTTCTTAAAATCGTGTTTTATTTTTCAATCGGGATATTTACAAGAAAACATCTAGTAATTCTTTCAAATTGTAGATTTTCCTTACTGGCCTGTAACTACATAATCTATGTATAAGTTAAAGTTATATAACTTTTTTTTAATTATTCTGTTAAAATATGGTATTTTCTATGAGAGTTATTTATTGTCAAAGTCAAATTCTGAATATTTTTAAATTATAGTCAGAAGGAAAAATTATATTATTGTAAGAGTTCTTTTTACTCTCAAATTGAAATTTTTTCTATAGCATACTATTTGCCGCGTGGGTTTTCGTTATTTCCTTATACTATTAGTTTAGCTGGTAGGGGTTGGGAACACGTAATTCTAACAAAAATTATCACTTTCAAGCTTAATATATCGAAAAAGTGTTCATGACATACCCCTAATATATTTTAAAGACCTACTCAACGATACCCGATACAAAGGTGTATGCGAATAAAACAAAAATTCACCTCCACTTTACATGTAGAGGAGATTAGCTAAAAAACATTTGTATAAAATGTTTTATTTCATTACCTTGTGTTATGCCAAATTTTAAACTTTATAGCACTAATTGTCTAAACGGCGAGTTAAACGGCTGTGACACACAGAAGGACAGATAGACGGACATTACGAAACTATTTTAATACTAGCCGTGTGCCCGATGAGAAATCTCATCGGCAACATTACAGGAACCATATTTCTAACTTCAAAAATGACGAAGTTCCTTACAAACTTTCATTCCTTATTTTACCCCCTTATGAGATGAATTTTCAAAAATCCTTTCTTAGTACACTCGCCTACATTATATAAGGAATTCCTGTGCAAAATATCATGCTTTTAGACCCACCGGTTTAGACTGTACGTTGTCTATCAGTCAGTCAGTGTTAGAGTTTTATTAAGTAGATAAGGGTTTCTACTTTGTCTACGGAACTCTAAAAACGACGGTGTATTTTAATGTCGTACTAAACTCAGACTCTTGTGCAGTTCAATTGAAAGTAGTTCCTCTTGGATTTTCCTTCACTCTGCACACTTTCCCCTCTAAAGCGAGGCCTCTCTGCCGACACGGTTTTTTTCTGCCTATTAATGCATGTGTTTCCAGAAGGTGTACAATCCTTACTTCTTTTCCAGGTGTGCTCTCTGCCTTCACTGCAAGAAACTGTGTGAAGGTTTCTTCGTAAAACCCGTGAAAACCTATTCGCTAGTAATTAATGCTAAAACAGATATCTTGAGAGAGAAAGCGACTCTAGCGCTTGAGCCATTAGCCAAAGATAATTTCCGAGTATAGTAGCCAATGACGCCAAGATTGTCCGCACACGGGCAGTCGGTCTAAAAATTAAAAAAAAATTATGAGAATTTTCGCCAAACTGTGAAAATGTCCATTCAACACGTGCCACCTGTTTTTGTAGGGAAACCAAACAGACGAACAGCTCTAGAGCTCAATTTCGGACGGTTCGCTTTTGTTTTAGGCCTGTTTATGCTCGATGCTGCCGCTGTTTATGTTGGTTCTATTGTTGTTGCTGTCGCAGTGGTGTCGGTCCGCTTCTTACTTCGTTTTCTTTGCACTGGTTTTCGAAACCACTTGTCAGCATCTTGTGGCTTTGCGTTTACGCCTATTTCTACACGCCTCGGCTCGTGAAGTGCTTCCGAGTGCGAGGAGAGAGGCTCCTCGCCCGAATCGAGTTCAAGTACGCACAGGCGTCGTCGTCCGTCGCACCGATGGTGCGTTGCGTACAGTAGCAGGCGGTAGGCAGCTGATTTTTGGTCATTGTCGTCGTCGTCGACGTCGCTGCAAACGAGCAGGCCTATATTTTTGGGTGCCTGCCCAATTTCTGTAATTAGCTTTTAGCCCGAGGGGGGCGAATTGAAATGAGCTCATGTGGCTGTCGCCCGTTTCTTAAATGAAATATGCAAACACACAATCCGCCAAGCGGTTTGCGCGCCGGCCCAAGAGTGCGAAAACGTGTCATTCATAACACGTGTGCGCCGGCAAAAATAGATCTTCACGCACAACTATTTATAATGCTTTTCGAGTGTTTTGAACGGATTTAGACTGTTGCGGAATGTTTATGGGAACCAGGACCACCAGATGATCGCGATGAGTAACCAGGGTCCAGGTAGAGCGCGTCGAGGACGCCATAAATTCACACTGGCCGCGGCTCACTTAAGCTGGCTAATAAAACTGGTTTAGCATCAAGCAACACCTTCTTAATGAGCTCAGCACCCCAGTTAGTAGTTAAGTGGCTGAAGGATTGGCTTGAGCAGCAGGTAGCACCTCGGAGGCAGTTAGCACACTCCCAGAGGCGCTTAATAAAATTTGTACGGTCTGTGACCGATTATTAAGTCAAGACCAAATGGTTTTTTGGATATTCTATCCGGAATTTGAATACCTAGACAAGGTGGCAAGATTAGAGGCAATTAGACGACTTTCAATAAACATTTTGTAACGATCGGAATTGCTACCACCCTTGAGCAGATTGCTTTACTAGGGGATTGGTAAATTTGTCAGCCCCTGAAGTGTAGCTTGCTATTCAGCTGAATGAGTTTGAGCTTTGGTATGAAAAATTAAAGGATCAGAAGTAGAATGTGGACCATTACATTTAAAATATTTAAAAAAAACTAGCATTATTTTTTAAATGAATTTTTTAAATTTAATCTGGACACTGCATCGATTTTTAGAAGAATAACAGAAACATATTTAATTTTTAAATCACAGTTAAATTCATGATTGTGTTTAATTTATTTACCAAATAAATATATCTGACGATTGAAAAATGAAGATCTATTTTATCAAATTTTACTACCTAGCTAGTAAGCTGTAGGAAATTTGTTTATTTTTAAGAAGCTTAGAGAAATATTTTCAAAACTAAGAAGGGATATATGTCTTTAAAGTTTTAAATTACTGTCATTATAAGCAATCCTGAAGCAAATAAATAGTTTATTAATTATTTATGCAATGGATCAAATCCAGCAAAAGCCTGATTTGCAACTTTCACCAATTTCTTTTATTTTTGTGGAGCAAATAAAACTGGAGCATTTTAGCTTGATCAAACAAAGAACTCATTTGCCTCTTGGGCCAGTTCCATTTCAAATTGTTCGATCGGATTCGAGTTCCTTGGACCCGATCAGCTCTTTTCGCATCGCATACAAAGCGAATTCGCGAAAATGAAAAATTGAACCTGTCAAGGCGCAAATGCGAGAAAATAAAACTTAATTGCACCGGGGAAAATTAATACCTGCAGGTGCGGGGCACGGGAGCAAAACACCAAACAAAGGCCCCATCGACTACGTCTGTTTACACACGCCGCAACAAAGGCGCGCTCGACCGTCGGAGAGTGCTGCCATCTGCGGGCGAAGCACCCCAGCGAGGGCCCACTAATCCGCGCGGGGTATCGACCGAGCGATCAGTTGCACCCGAAGGTCAATGAAGTCATCACACCGAAATGGGTTAGCCGATCGCGCCAAAAGGACCCTCAAAAGCGAACCGCTCGCGATCCCCCCATTGTTCGTGATTCGCGGTTCGCGATCAGTCGCGGGCTCCGCGGTAGGCAAATCGGGCGTCCCTGGGCCGCGGGATTAGCCGGCTGATCCGCACCGCACTCATCCGTGCTGCGCGGATCAGAGCTTGCGGCTGGTTATGACTTGTGCGATCTGCTGCCGTTTCTTGGTAGCAAGTTCACATGTTGCCGCAACCGCGGTAGTAATAATCGCCGTCGAGACAGCCAGATCGCGGCTTTGTGTAGCGCTCGGCTTGGGGCTCCGCGCTCCGGGCTTCGGGCTTCGGGCTCGAGCTGAGCTCGGATTGGAGCTCCTCGCCGACGACATGGTTCACCGTCGGCACGGCGGCCGCGTGCGGGATTTTTCTTTTCTTTTATTCCAATTTTTTTTATTTATCTTTTTTGTTCTGCATGTGGAGAGGATCGCATTTGAGTGATAGCAACTTGCGCGGAATGTTAATTTTGTAACAGGTCATTCGGATGAAACCGTTGTTTTGACTTGATGGCGGCAAGCCAGCGATCCTCTGTTCGTCGTAGAGGCGGAAAATTATGAAACTTTTTCCTTCTGTCTCACTCGCGTTGCGATAGCGCAGCGCTTTTTTTTTCCAAGCCCGAGCAGAGCTCCGATTTGAGGAATGAGACCGTGGCCAAGCAATTGAACATCGGCCCGAGTCTGGACAGAGGTCCGGAGCCCAGTCGACTGGAATTGATGACAGGCTGACTCGTAGGCAAATTAAACGGGCAGCTTGATGGGGCTAAGGATGGCTAGCTCCGAGCGGTGGAGACTGCTCTTAATCGAACCGACATTGTGCGCCTTAATAGCGAAAAAATGAAAACTGGGAACGAAAAAATACTTATTAATGAAAAGCAGGGTGTTAGCCACTATTTCGCATTCTTTGTAGGCTCCCCGCAGGCCTACCTTCCATTTAGTGCATAAATGGAAACATTCCAAAGACCTCTTGAAGCATAGACCGTGGTTCGAAGACGAAGAGAGACAACCAAATCGCTGGGGATTACTCACCTAGTGGCAGCTTTTTTTCTGAGGGCTTAATGGGGCCTCGAATATGATTAACCGAAACCGCTCCGTGGGCAGACGTAAGCCCAGCCAACCGACTTAGCGGGTGTGTTTGGTTTTTTGCAAAAATTGATGGCCTTAGATGAGGTTTTAATGGTGGCCGGACAAGATTCAGTTCTGCCACGAACAGGTAAAGTCGGTTCCGCCACTCGAAGGCGTAGAATTGTTTTGCATGCCGCGATGAGCACAGGAAAGGTCCACCCAAATAGATGTGAAGTCAGCAAATACTGCCAATTCCATATTCCACTTTTGTTGCCATTCACTTGTAAGTAGGTTGGAGACGTAGTTTGGGCTTACGTACACATCTGCAAAATACAATATTTGTAAAGACATCATTATACAGACATTATATATTATTTAGTTTTTTAAAAGAAAAAACCGGCTAAATGCGTGTTGGCACACGCATAATATGGTTCCGTAGATATTATTGAGTTGAGAAACTTTTACGACTAATAAATAAGACAACCTAATTGTCTATTTGCTTCCATCTATGTTATTTCCGCATTCATGTTTTTTTAGTTTTTTCCGATTATTTAAAAATGAATAATATATGGTTACTGCAAATAATTTAAATTTCATATCTTCAGCAAGTTTTATTTCGAAATGGCAAAAAGGAGGAATTTAAAACGTAACATTTTGCAAACGGAGAATTTAAAAGTGCTGAATGAGACTCCTACTTTATTTTAAAAGAACCAATTCAAACAGAAACTGACACATTTATTTTCCAAAAATGCAATTTCATTAGTAATTTTTTTTTCCGAAAATTTTGTAGTTGAATAAGTTTTGATCCTAAAAACGTAAATGCTGAAAAGGACTATATGATGTCTAATTTACTAAAAAAGTCGAAATTTAATTGGTATAGCATTGGTTTAATACTTACAGCCAATGAACGTTTTGGGATCTCTTTTGCATATTTTTTCACATGTGACTTCACATAATAAAAGTTTGGGGTCCTCTCACCACACATGATTTTCACTGCAGGTCTCAGAGATTTTCAGGAAAAAAGAAGACAACGATGGTCAACTGCAGCCTGCAATAATTTCAAACAAAACGAGTTCTTACTTTTGTAGGATACATAAAAATTAAAGAAGCGTGTTATGAAAATTCTCTTGAAAAATATTTACTTAAGAACTAAGTGAACCTTTTGAGATAATGTAGGATGTATTTTTGGTTTTTTTTTCACCATCATATGTACATAGATGTACTTGGAATAACGTCTTTTTGAGACCTGTTTTATTTTTTCTTGATAATCCTAAGATCATATCTATCTATCATACATATCATCGAAAGATAAGACTCCAAAATGACCCTAATAGAAATTTCGTGGTATTTAATTTGACCCTACAACCAATGACCCCCGAATGAACGTTGTTAGATTGATTAGGAGAAAGTTATGGGAAAATACTTTTCATCGACCATTAAAATTGCCTAGCATTGAGCAGTTATTCTCCGATTAACACTGCACTAAAAAATTGCGATGTAACACCTTTAGGAACCATTTACTTTCCATCTTTTTTACTTGTGGAAGACTTTCCCAGCTTCAGAAAGTGCTCAACATTTCAGCCGCCAAAATCAACTCAATGCGACACATCCTCAACAACTCTTTTACGCAACGCACAAAAAGAAAGCGAGCAAAAAGATTTTGAAGCTGAAGTTGAGGAGGCCCCGTCCGATTCGAAAGCCCCAGCCACCAGAGCACCCGGAGCGCAACAATGTCCGTACCTGAGAGACACTTATCACGCATAATGTTCTGCAAGTGAAACTCCCCAAGGCTAAATAGTTCACTTGAGGAGTTATGCAATATTCCGCGGTGTGTCACATAAGATGGAGAAGCCGATCTCAAGACGTAGCCAGCGGCAAGGGCAGGGAAAGGGAGACCGTGCGATAATTTAAATTACATAAAAATCGAACATACATATTATTATTTTGGGCGTTTTATCAGAAAAGCAGGCCAATATTCTTTTTCTAGCATTGAGAAATGAGATAGATGGCCCAAGGAAAAAATACACCATGACAACAGTGAGGGCGAAGGGTTGCCAGAGGGAGGGAGGGGGCTGCAGCAGAATTCTATGGATTTTTTTCAGAGGCTCAAAAGACCGTGGCTAGCTGCTGCTGATGCAATGGATAAAAAAAAAGCCCGCGGACGGTTTGAAAAGAGCAAAACGGCTTTGAAATTATGAATACATAAAAAAAAATGAAGTACCCAGCCGCACGGCATGGCAAAGTGGTGGCTGCAGAGCGCCCGAGTGGCGGTTTATATCAACGGATAAATCGCTAGATAGATGCGGCCGCTGCAAGTCTCTGCTCAGCTACTTTTGAGCCTCTTTGGGGGGAGCGCCGAAAAGCACCAGCGCTCCACGAAGGCCTCTATTTTGTCGATTCGCTGCCTCCGTACAGAGCCCCCCCCAAAGTATACATCCGTACGGTGTGCAGCGTGCAGATAAAAAATAATAATAATAATAAAAAAATATATTTTTATGCAAGCAAAGCGAATGGCTCGCGAAGCGACCGGCGACGAAGATATTCAGTGAGCCAAGGCTTTTCCTTGCCACTGCCTCGAAAGCGAAAGACAGCGAAGAAAATGAAAATCCGAAGACAAAGGCGGCTTGGGAGGAGGAAGCCAGCGCTGCTTCTACGGGGCCGAAAGTGTCTTAGAAGCCCGGTCGAGTGGAGCTTTGCTTCGGCGGAGCCTCTGCACTAGCGGGCTTCCATCCGAGCCCCCCCTGGACCCTCCCGACCAGCTGAAGATTGGATGTGGCTCGGTTGGATCCGAGCCTCTAAAGTGCGCGGCTGGGGAGACAACAGAGCTGCTTCTACGACGACTACGACGACGATGACGACTAGCAGCAATCACGGGCTTTTTCCTCATTTTGCGCTGTTTTTTTGCGCTCAACCATGTTTGGAAATTACCGCCCGAAGTAGGTTACTATGTCGATCGACTCGAGCGCTCCGTTGTTTCCACAGCCGCATCTCGGAGATGAGGCTGACGAGGAGCATTTCAAGGCGAATTGAAGTGGGAAAACTGCATAAGAATGGGCAGAAGTGGCCGGGTAAATGCAGTCATTACTTCCTCCCGTGATGACCGTTTCATAACTCGCGAAAGATGAACCATCGGAGGAGCCCCCCCCCCCCCCCCCCCCCCCCCCCCGCACAGCCTTCAGCCAGCTGGAAAGTGTTTGATCAACTCACAGCTCGGGCTCTGGTGGCCTGGCTTCGTCGATGTTTTTAGGTACTTTTCTTTATTTATTTTTCGTATTTCTTAAAACCAAAACATTCCCACGGAATTGCCCTGATATTTCGGCCATCAGCCACTTCGTGGCTATCCCTAGCGGGGGTGGGGTGATGATGCAATCACGTGACCGTTTCACATGATGTTTTCTTCACATTCCAATGTTTACCTTTTGACGAGAAGATGTAAAAGCATTTTATTTTTGGGGGGATCTCGCTAAATTTAACCGCTGTCCTCCCACACTTTTGTTGAAAATTGGTTGCTTTTCCGAAAATGCTGGGAAATTTCGTTTGGTTAGGCTGTTCGCGTGCAAAACACGAGCGATGTTCAAAGTTGTGGGTGGTCACAACTGGGAATCGAATACCCTGGATATTAGAGACTTGCTTGCGTTCTTTGGGATAACAAAACATTTACGCAATTCTAATTTCTATGGATGTGGTATTATTTAAGACGCAATAGGGGTCCCACTGATGAATGGGCCATTCTGCTGGAGATAAGCGAAATATGGTGCATGTGGGTACTTCAGAGATGCATAATTAAACCTTAATCTGAAAATGTAGCACTGCCTACGAATTCGATTTGATTAAAAACGTTTTTGTGCTCCACGAGCATTTTTTTTATATTAATCACACTCGATGGGTGTCATTCAGTTTAAAAAAACTAATTTTATTTTAAAGGTCCTAAAGCTATGAAAATAAACTTTATAAGTAATCTTAGTATTTTAAGAAATATTGATGCTTGTGATACATAAAAATCCGAACAACTTAAATATTCCATATATAGTAAGGAAAATGTACCTAATAAAATATCAGAAGAATACTTAGATAGGTAGTTTAGTGTAGTATTTGTTATTGTTAATTTAATTATTATATCAAAAGTAACATGAATGTGCCATACGTAATGAAGATAAGATTTATCGTCGATATGGAAGTCCCCTGACATGTTCCAATTTTTTCTTTATTTATTATTTGACTTTAATTTAATGTTATGCTAGTAAATAGAAAGTACATAGAGAACTGAAAATAACCAATAATTTCAATAGAATTTCGGCATTTTAAACATAAAGTTGAAATGAAGAGTACCCTGTCCTATAAGTGCACAAGAGACTGTTCGTTGATTATATTATCTTTATTTGTGCTGCATTTAAAATAATTAGGAAATTTTAATGCTATATTGTGTTTATGACAGTTCCCTTTTTTAGATTTATCGTCTATAGCTCCTGAAATACTTAAAATAAATGTAGTATATTTTATTACACTTTGTTATCTATCTCTATGCACCATTTAATCGTAATCTGGCTTAAAATATTACCTCTTAGTAGAAAAGTGCCCATAACCACTTTCATGAAAAAAGTACCTTCCCTCGAAAAATTCTTAGTAAATTAAATATAGCCGAGTTTTAAGTTCCTGTAACCCGCCCTGTTTATACAAATTTTTAAATATGGCTAAAGTATGACTTTTTACGTCTTTAACCCTTTTTTTCCTAAAACGTAGTATGATGTAATACTTTCGTCTTCAGTTCCACACTCTTTTTTAAAACAAATTCATATTGTAAGAAATTTTCCTACAATAATTATTTTGTTGTTAATAATTTTGTAGTGTTTTATAGAAAAAACAACAAAAGCATAATGGCACAGGCGATTAACCTATTCAAGGTATACTTTTACAGTTACGTTACAAAGTATGTCCGGGACGTCTCATTAAGGTGTAAACAGATTTAATTACACACCAATCAGAAAAGTCAGGAGCATTACCCTTTTAAAAAAATTTGCCTTGGCCCATTATGCTACTCGAAAAAAAAGAAGGCCCAAAATTGTAACCCTGTGGAACACCAAACAGCAATTAGCAACAATCCGAAAACTTTCGCGGTTTTTATTTTGCCAGTCATGGCCATTTATGCATTTCTAGCTTCCGGAAAATGGGGCTAACAAGTAACAATGGACTTACAGCGCACTTGCTGACTACCACTTTCACTGGAGGAGGAGGAGATGAAGGTGGATCTAAAAAAAAAAAGAGGTAAATGAAGAAAAGCTCACAAAACTGCCTCTTTTTAGGCGGTGGGAAAAGAATTTAAAGATTTGAAGAGGACCAAAAATTTTCCCTGATGTCCCACTTGCATGAAAAATGCCATAATTAGCTGGAAAGGTATTCATCGGGAAAAAGGGTCAGCAAATAGCGAACACTTCCGGCGGCGCAAAGCGAAAAACGGGGCTCCCCAGTTCAAGTCGCAGGCAAACCGTGAAGAGCGCCTTATTACAAGCTGCGAATTTTGTAACTGGACCACTCCACTTAGCCGTCCACTTATAAATCATAAAAGCTCCCGTGCAGCGCCCCAACTGCCAGAGATGGGGCCCCCGGGGGCGGAGGAGCGGAGGCTACGGCATGGAAGAAAGCAACTCTCCACCCAGAAAGATAATCTCATTACAAAATCCAGACTAATTTTGAAGATCATTTCGCTACGGTACTTCCAGTTTTGGCACATTTCAGCGGTGCACGGAGCCTCGCCTTGCCTCGCCTCGCCTCGCTCCGGTAGGTCCCGAGCCGGGTCGGAGGTACCCTCGACGGCCGTGGCGCGCGGCCCAGGGGGGCTCAAAGAAATGAAAACATTCGCTTCACGTACACGGGCCGTTGTCGTCGGCGTCGTCGTTCTTGCGCTCCTCTGCGGATGACGGGGGGCTGCTGTGGAGCGGCCGAGACCAAAAATGTGAATGTTACCAGAAAATGGTAGCTTACGAGCTCGGGTAAGAATGACAGCCACCGGGGGTTGGATGGAAGCCCTTCAGCCCCCAGGTCGTCGCCGGAGCCCTTGGTCCTCCTCGGGTCCTCCTCGGGCCCTCCCCCGGCATCGTACTAGCTTCAGTTGCCAGCTGCCATATGGACATGTTCGCAGAGGATTTGCCTCACCCACTCCACGCGGCGTGGTTGTGACAGGTGATGTTTTCGTTTGGGGCCCTGCCACAGTACCTACATACGTGGGGCTCCGGCTGAGCGGGGCACCTCAGGAGCGCGGGGCGGCACGGGGGCAGGCACGGCCCGCACACAGGTAGAGAGGCATACCTGTGCAAATAGATTACCAAAGGCAAAAAGAAGGCGGACACTCGGCACAGCAAGGTAAACGAGCTAGAAACACAGAAAACGAGCAGCGGAGCGCCCAAAGAGACGCGCGGGCTGCGAGCGAAAAAAGAGAAATTTTCCCGCAAAGCGCTAGACTTCTTTTGTGGCACCATACACAATCGGTCAAATACTTTTATTAAAATAATTTAAATTAATTAAACGATAAAAGTCTAGTATGCAAATTTTTTACACTATTTTTACATTTTCTGTTACTTATTCAGAATCCTCCCTTCAGGCCCTTTTTCTAACTATAATATATCATCATTATAAATTATATGCAAAGAGGAGTCAAGTTTGAGTTAGGTCCGATGCCCACAGTATCGCCCGGCTTAAATAAAGTCCATTTGTCTTTTGCTCCATAAGTTTTGGATCCAATTGACTGATAGAAAGAGTGTAAACCAAAGCTATTCAAGAAGGCTTTAAAACAGTAACAACACTGTTTTCAAAATAACTAATTCAATTAATCATACTAGGAAATTTTGGAAACCTAAAAATATAGTAAATTGCCTTCAGTCTTCTTCACCCAGAAAATACAAACTGTGTCCCAGTTTATGGCAGACTAACTCCCCCCAGTGCTAGGGGTTGAAAAAATATAATTTTTCTTGAATCTTTAGTTTTCGTTGTACGAGGCAGTTTTTCAAAAAAAAAAAAAAACATTCATCTAGGTATGATTTTTACTTATTATATAATATTTTTACTAATTAATAATAAAAAAAAACTGCTATGAATTCGGCCCTTGTCGAAAAAAACTCGTTTCGAGAAAAACGAAAGTTAAACTTTATATACTGCATGTACGACTGTGTTGACTGAGCTCATTTAAAAGATCACAGCTTCGTTATTTTTTCGAATTAGGATTTAAAAATTTGTAAACACACTTTTAAAGGTACATACATATATGCACTCTCAAAATGTAAAAACAAAAAAAATTGTTTTTTAAATCCGTCCGTGTGGCGTCTATTTAAACCTATTACAATTTTCGTTAAAATAAGTACATAGTGGATTTCAGATTATTTCAAATTTGCTGTCAAAATTAAAAAATTTCAAGATGGCGATCTGTCAAATTCTTAAAAGTTGCGATTTTGCGACTTTTCAAAGAGAAGTATTTTTTTATTTCTGGTCCAATCGCAAATATAAAAGACATAGTGTTTGAGTGCATTGTACCATGCATGGGGAGTTTCAAAACTAGAAAACTGTTTTGCCCTCCCCTGCACAGAACAGTGGAATACCCGTTTGGGGGCCCCAATGGCTTGGAAGGCTCAGATAGTCTGTGCGAAAGTAAATAGGCACGTCGTCGGCTGCGGCTCGGCGCGGCGCGATGCATCGGCAAGTAGGGAAACGCTTCGTAATCGTTACCTTGCGCTGTTAAGTAATCATCAGCGGCGTTTCACAGCCACTGCGCTGTCATTCGGCGGCCGCGGGCCTCGCTAGCTCAAACAAAGCCCACGAAGCCCGCGCGGCCCGCGCCGCGGATTCACCTGGCCACCATCCACACGATCCACAGTCGTGGGCTCTCCGCGGCCGCCTCAGCTCGCCAGCGCCAGTGGAACACGTAATTAGCGGTAGCCCGGGACGTCAGGGAGATATGAAAAACTGCCCACGAATGATTGAGCCGTTCGATTTTGCTTTCTTGGCGCGATGAGGTGTAATTGCGACCGCGGGCTCCGTCGAGATAATTTCCAGCTGATGTATGTGGCCCGCGCCGCCACGGCCGCGGCCGCTTCTTCCACCGCTGCGCAGAGGTGTTGAGAAAATTACTCATCTAATTCGATGCGGACTGATGTGTTTCACATCAATTTTCCAACCGAAGCCGGTTGAGAAAATTTTCACCGAGAAATCGCGCGCTGGACAGCGGCGATTTGATGCAACGAAAAGCCTTCACCTGTGCCCCCTCAGCGCCTAGCGGAGGGAGGGAGACGGGGCCATGTGACCTCTTTTTGCGCCTCCCATCTCGAACCTTTAATTCATAGCAAACATTTCGCTACACCTCATTATTATTTTTCTACCGAGAGAGAAACTGCACTGCCGACCATTAATGGCCGGTCATTATGTGTCAAAAAAGACCGTTACATAAAATGGCCGTTCCGATATGCTGGCAGATTCCACGCTGTGTTTTCCCCATTTAGAATAAAGTGAACTTCTTCGAAATTGCATTAATTAGATGACTGGAAACAATTTTATAAAGCCGTTCTGCCTGTTTTCACAAATTATGCTCATGAAAGCGTTTTGTGGGTATGTGCCGAGGTAAAACTCGCGCTACACGCTGCCGTTTTCTGCGTGCGAAACTCTCGGAACTGTGGGATTAATGCAAAAAGAAGCGTGGCTTTGAAGCATCCAAGAGGAACCAGTTTTAACTTCGACACGAGGAGGGAATAATCGATTAATTCGAACACGTGGCGCACTTATGGAGTGTGGAATTTTTGAAAAATCATCATTTCGAGGTCCAGGTGCGTAACTGTGGATGTATTAAAGTCGAAAACCCCCGGAAATTACAAGGGGATTTTCTGGTAACTTATGCCAAACAATTTATGGGAGTTATTGGGAACCCAAAATTTACTTTCAAAAAGCTTGGTCCTCAACAGATGTGAAAAATGTTGGGAATACACCATTTAGATATTTCAGGTATTTATTTATTTTAACGAAGTTAACGAAAATAATTGCCTCAAATTCCGGAAATTTATTCCAAAACGCTTTTGAGCCTTCCAAATTTGCTTTTTGGCGTTTTTCCTTGAAATAATGTTTTTGAACTTCCTATAGTCTGGGTCTCATATACCGATGTAAAAATGAAAACCGAGTGGAGAAAGTTCCACTTCATCTGCTGGATTGAAACATTAATGTGTAAGGTTTTAATTTCCATTATAAGTTTATCGCTTAAATCTCGTGACATTTTAAACGAAAAGTGATTGTAAATATGTTATCAAAATTGTAAGCTTTAAACATGGTCGATATTTTTTTAGCTTAATGAATACTTAATCATTCATATCTTAAAAAACGAATAACAAAATGTAAAGATTAAGAAGTAAACAAATCTGTTTCCCAGCTATACTACTTTTGTTCAGTTTTTAAATTGGCATTATGACAAAATTCAGGTTCAAAAGTCATCTCATTCATTCAACGCTATAAAAAAAAAATGCCACGTGTAATCTCCGTACCTGAAGTGCACTGAAAAGCTCTAGTGGCACTGAGAACCTGGCCCCACACCTCCTCAAATGGGGCACCCCCTGCTCCGGCGCAGTCTCATATTTTCAAATAAGAAAAACTCCACTGAGCAACCAGATAGTTTGCGAGCTTACAAAATATAATGCGACTTGCTCGTGACCTTGCAGAACGATTGAGCAATTCTTGTGAACGGAAACTTGGCGCTGACAAAACATAATTTTGCCTTTTCACAGCGCGACCAGCAGCATGTGCTCGCTCTCTTGGCTTTGAAGTAATGGACGTATTACGTGGAAGCAAACAGCCACTTCTGCGGCAATAGCGGAACACGTGCCGTGTCCAACGCTTACGCCTCGCGAGAGGAGCCCCCGGCAGAAGGGGATCTGCCCTCGCGCGGCGCCAACTGCCAGCTGCTAGCAACCAGCGCTGACCGTCCAGCTGATGCAGCCTCATTTCTTATGCAGCCAAATCGCCTGAAGGGGACTAATTAGTAATTACTAATTTACGGGTACTATCAGCGCGTTCTACGCTTCTACGCGACAATGAATCTAATTGCAATTTGTTCACAATTCGAATTAGTGGCGGGAAGCTATAAGCGAATGTTGAATTTGCGTCTCGTTTTGGATCGTGAAATTCGAGAATTCGATGAAATTTTGTGGTATTTTCGGCGAAAAACCAAAATTTCCCGGTTAATTAGTTTACCTGCCCATCGGCTCTCATTTTCTCCCTGATACTTTTTTATTTATACCTGACCAACCAGAGGTTAAAAAATTATTCAATCATCCACGCAGAACGCGGGGGAAAGTAGGCAACGAACGCGAGAGATATATCCGCCAGCGACGGCGGCGTGACTTCATGCCTTTTTTGTTCGGCTAAATGCCCGCCGGAGGAGGGCAGGGGGAAGTGATCGCTTCGCGAAATTATGCAATACACCTCTAATTAGCTTTTCGCCGTGAAGTTTATCCGTTCTCCGTGCGTGTGGATATTGGGAGGTCATCGGATTTTCGCATTCAGAGGACAACGCCTCGCGTACGTTTCACTTCCCGACTTTCCTTCGTCCCAACGGACACACTGCCAGGGCGAAGGGTGTGCGGGACGAGGGCGGGGAACGAGCGGATTCCACTCCATTCCAGCGTGCAGGCAAGGTGCACTCACCATTCCGCGCACTGAATAGGAACGAACGCACGTTCCACAGGCCCATGAACCGAAGGGAAAAGCCGTGAGCTGCGCGCGCACGTACGCGCGCAGCGTATGTGCGATGCAGCTGAATGCGCTTCGGCCGCACAGGCCAAAGGTACACTGCGCCGTTCGCCGCGTGCCCTCGGCCCTGCGCCGGCAAGTAGCAGCGATCGTGCGGGCCGCGGATAACGGACCTTCAGCGGATATGAGATGGAAAATTTTAATTGTTCGAGCTCTTCTCGTTGTCGAGGCGCTTTTTTCTTCAGATCGGCTCGTTTTGTTTTCGTTTTCCCTCGTCGCCCTGCTGCCCGCAAAACGGCTTAGATCTGTCTTCAGTTTTGCTGACTGGCGAGCCTCTCGCAGGCACTTGTGGAAATTGTTTATTGCCGCACTCAACGGCTCGACAGCGCAAGAAAGAATGCGCGCGCGCGGGGACGCGGGCTGCAGCGCGATCCGTGCAAGCGCTGGCCGCAAGGCGCACGACGTTCAGCTGCTTTATTTTTAGCCTCCTTAAAGTTTTCGTCACGATGCTATTTCGATCGGCGGATTTATTGAAAACAAAGGAGCTCGGAAGCTCGCTGATGCGTCGATTTTATGACGAATTAATTTCTAAAAAGGCGTTAATTACCTCTGGCGCGAGCGGTTCACAGCAAATTGCCGGGAGGGGCTCAGCTGAATTGATTTGAACCCGCTATTTTTAGACATAACACGGCTATTCTGATCTCTGAGATCTCTTCTATGAATTCAAAATGGAAGGTTTTATGAGGAAAGGATTGCGATCCCACAAATCATTTGTAAAATCCTGCTAAGTAATCAGAAAAATAATATTCATTTACGTACAAAAGTTTTGAAACTTATAAAATTGTAAAACATGTTAATTATTGATGTAAGGTTTTAAGCAATGGTACTAACGAGTCCTAGCTAGATTTTCCAATAATCGTCTAGTCCATAAAGTTTAGAGACCTAATTTTGTAGGTAGCAGAAAAAATAATAAAAAACTGCATAAGAAAAGTATTAAAAGTATATTAAATATAATAGAAGTAAATTGGTCTGGAACTACAAAGATTTTCTAAATAATGAATCTTGAAAAATCAATTTGATTTTGAAGGATTGTTTCAACTGTTCAACATTTTCTGATCGATCGGAATTCAATGGCGATGTACGATTACTGTAATTTCTGTTCGGTATTAAAAATGTATTCAGATTGGTACCACTCTCTACCCAAAAAAAATTGGGGTTTTGATATTTTTAGGGCGATCCTAAGATGGGCGATCAATTTAATTCCCCTACAAAAACAGGAAATTGTTTTTTAAAAAAAAATCAATTTCGCTGTATTATTCGCAAAAACAGCTTGAAATAACCAAAAACCTAAACTGAATCATCCGTCCTATGGCACTGCTTTTGGGCCAGAAAAAAAAAGATAGACTAAAAACAGTTCTGACATTGAAATGTTTTGGGCGCAGGTTAATGGCTTGTTAATCACCGCAATCAGCAGCTTCCTTTCGCGAACGGGTTGCGGATTTTTAATGGCTTATGATGATTTGTGTCTAGACGTGCCCAGTAATTGATCTTATGACACTTTTGTCCATTTTGCACCCAAAGGAGTAACAACAACAATAGCTGGCGACGACGACGAAGACGGCGGCGGCGGTATCCGGACCTTGGTGGCGTTGCTGAGGGCAAAAAAAAAAAAAAATACGGCGAAGATGGAGCATCGCGGATGCGAGCGAGTGAGGAACCCTTAGACGCGGAGAATCGAATGTTAGGAGGAATTTTCGCGTTTCTTTAATGGCATTTAAATTGAGATATGTGGAGGCGGAATGCTCAAGAAGTTCTTTCCGCTAATGTTCCGTTCTTTTTGCCCCGATAAGGAATGGTACTGCTGGCTGCAGAGAAGCCCAAGATTCTTCGGAGTCAATCACTGCTTCCGGACATGTTTTCATTGAAAATTCAGATTTCTTTGGGTGTTTATTTTGGCAATCCCTTTCCACATTTAATGTATTCGCCCTTTGGGCGGAAAAGCAAACCGAAAATTTGTTTGCATTTAAAATTGTGCTAAAGAGGATGTTTAGGACGAGTTGGGTGGTCTAACCGTTACTCATAAACTCTTGTTAAACGAAACCAATACTTTGGTGGTTATTAAGTTAGCTCAATTTTGAAAATATTTGATTTTACGTACGTTTTCATTTTTCTCATTATTTTGCGTCGTACTATTTAAAGAGATTTATAAAACCATTGGAATGCCATAAGGTAATCAATTTGGTCCTTCGCTTATTATTTACAGTATTTAGATATATGTATTAGTCAAATTAGGTAATCTTCCGACCTATGTTTTATTGGTTTCACTTTGTCCAAATATGTTCTTCAAGAAACTAAATTTCAATGTCGACAATGACATGCATTTTAAATATGACATTTCTTTTCCGTACGTAATCAGCAGAGTAAAAATAATCAACATTTGAAGTAACTTATTACTATCATTTAATTGCATAGTAACTTAAAATATATATAGATATAATCCAGATTTTTAAATACGTTTTTCTTTAAACAAATGAAACTTCGTGTCACGGCTTTTATTTAGTTTGACCGTCGTACGCCGAGCGTACGGTCATTAAGTGTTTTCACCCTGTAAGGCCATTGTATGCCTCTATAATATTTGATTGACTTTTGATCAAGCATTGTACGACCATCGATCAATTTTACTCGGGAGTATATACATTGCTATTTAAGTAAGCTTCCATTGAAGTAAATTTGTATTTTACTCACGTCGACATACTTTAGGACCATACTTTAAGTTTAGGTTTTAAATTCCAAATCGAATGTGTGAAGCTTCAAATCTAATTCTTTGACATAATCTCGAAAGCTTGATCAGTTTATATTCGTTCTCAGCCATTAATAAGTTAAGCGTAATATTTTACGTTAGTGTCCACTGACAACGCTTAAATTCACTTAATTCCGCTAGAAATTCTAACGTGACTCCAGGGGACTTCCGAGCGATTTCCCATTAAGTTCTCTATTCCAACCTTCATCCAATTCGCCGAAATAGCGGAAAAAGCTTTTGTAATTATATGACAGCCCTTTTGCGCGAATCTATATTTCATTCCAAGGCTCGTTGTCCTTCTGCTTCGAAATTGTGTACTGCTGATTTATCCTCATTTTCATCTATCACGAAACGCAGGGCACGTAACCGAAGGATAAAATTGTAATTTCAGCCGCCCCCCGTTCTTCGCCAGTTCGGGAGTCAGCTCGAAAAACAAAAAAAAACAAAAAATAAAATGAAACGAAACGAAACGAAACCGCTAAACATCTATTGAACGATTAATGAAAATCGAAAACAATTTCCCACACTCCCCTAGTGCCGAGCCGGCCGACAGCTCCTTGTATTCGGTCGCTGAGGGACTCGACGAAAATAGATCAGCGGATAGTTGTGAAAATGACACTCATAAGCGCTACGAAATTATTTTACACCAACACAGGGGCCGGTTCCGTCGCCGCAGATATTTTACTTTGCCTTCCACACACAATGGCGGAACGCAGACCAGATAAGAGCTACAAGTTTCTATGAACCGAAAAATGTCAGGCGAAGTTACGGGACGCCCCTGGGCGAGGGGGGGCTGTGCGGCGGGCCTGCGGGGGGGCCACATACCAGGCAGAAATGCGCTATGCTCGACTCGACCCATAAAGGCAAGAGGGAAAATGAAAAGAAGAAGAAAAAACGATGAAAGAAAAGCAAAACACTCTGAAGAAGCAGAGGTAGACCCCGACGACGACTGCACTGCACTGGCAGCCAGCGGCGGGGGGCCAGCGCGGCGAGAAGGGCTGACGAGCTGTGGCCCAGCGAGCACGGACTGATTACAGATGGAAGGAAAGCAAAACACTGGCAGTGGCGGGCGAGGGGCGCCGAGCGGGTGGTGGCCACAAATAAAGTGGCATAAGTTATTATTGTAACATCATAACCCAATTAGTGAAAGTAGATTTGCTCATTATGAGCGAGCGGCCTTGCCGACTCGAAGGAGATGTGGTCTTACAATTCCAGGGCGAATTCACGGCGAATATCGCCCTGCAGATTGGGAATTTTGAGCCAACCCTGTTTTAGGCGAAGCAATTGCCCAAGGGACAGAAAGAAGCCCCCAAAACATGATTCAACCTGATGGAAGACCCGACAACCTGAAAAAATGCAAATTTTCTATAATCACCGCTTAATTACCCTAGCCGTCAGCCACCGGAGCATAATCAGACGATTAAAACAACATAAGTCTCGGAACGTGGGGAAATCCATTTTTTGTTTTTTTTATTTACGCCGCCTCGCTTTGTGTTTGCGGACACTATTTGGTGCTATCATTGCGCTGTGTGATTTCGATTTGAAGAGCCGAAGAGAACGCGATACCACCGATACCCTCAGTGAAAATTGGAAAAGTCCATGGGCGAGAAGAAGCCACCTGAACAAAATAATAAAAAAAAAAGAGAAACTGCCATACCAGCGGGCTTAAGTGAGGTCGATAAATGCGGCTGGCTTGGCTTGGCGGCTAGCGGCTAAAGAGAGCCGAGCGAACGATTTTTAGCTCTGGAGAGCTCGACAGCAGCGGTGATGGCATTCGTGCTGCTGTCGTATTTGTTTTCTTTTTCTCGCGACTTTGTTTCCTTGATTTTTTGTTTACATTATTGTGTGCCTGTCGGGGTTGTTGCTTTTTTATCTGGCTGCTTTCATGGGAATTTTGTCTTTTGTGTGCTTAAATAGGCAACTCAAAAAGATGAATTAATTCCTCTGCATTACCGGTAACGGGATTTTGGGGATCGATTGGGCTGGGTCAGGTCGAGGAGAGGAATGACTTAAACTTAAGCTCGAATCACTCAACTCACGTCAGCCTTGCACAAACCTTGAGGCGCTCATTTGTGATTCAATCACCTTACCCTCTCTAAGTGATGAGTAACATCAAAACCTCCGTCTCGAGGGGATTACCTGCGAACATTGGAACCAGTTGCCGATTTTGAACTCAACAAGTTCATGGTAGAATATTGCCGGTTCTGAAATGTTAAAAGCAGAAGAAATTAATCAATAATAATTCTTTATCTGGAAATCTTTAACACTATAGAAAACTTTTAAGAGTCGTCTTCGTTTCATTTTTTTAGTTTCACGGTTTTTAGTATTATAACTGACACAAATATGGGGCATATCTGCTATAAAAGAGCAAGAGCAAGTTAGTTTTATATTAGATACCAGGAATTTATAATAGTTGTATAAAAATAAATGTGAAGCTTTGTAATAAATTAAGGAAATCGTAGGTAAATAAAGCAATAAAAATCAATCATTGGATAAAAAATAAAAGCAGTTATCTTCATCAAAACCAGAGTATTTGAATCACTTTCAAAATGTTTAAATATGTTATCCTGCAGTCTGCAATCCTACTACAATCAGTTCCAAGCTGAACAATGCAAGAAAATTCATCTACTATCATATTGAATTTTTACACAGTCTTGTTAAATATTGACAAGCACGTGACTATCCAGACGCTCGCTCTTATTATGTATTGTGGCCGTGTGCCAATTTAGGTAAATTCGTACTTGACTAAGCCTTTCTTATCAGCCATAACGCATAAAAAGTACATGAAAACGAAGGCGGCAGAGTTTTGATGCCAGCCGATATGGAATTATTAGAAGCTTGACCCGATTGGAATCTGATGTGAATCACGATTAATGCGATCTGAAGGTGTGGCGAGAATTTATGGAACTTTACTAATCGCTATGTCCTTAATAATTTTAGACTAATGATAAGTTAACCTTATCGCGGTATAAGCATTAATTGCGCGTTTATTTATTATTATATTAGAGTTTACTATTATAGAAGTTCTTAAACATACAAATACGTAGCTAACCAATCGTTGTCCAAACGATTTTTTTGGACTCATGATAGATGGCATTGTAATCGTTGAAAATCGATTTAATTATTTTGAGGATTTCTATTTATTTAGGTTATAAAGCTGCTGAATTACATTTCCTATTTTTCTTTCTCCAACCATTCAACAAAGTTTCTGAATTTATCTACATACCTAAAGTGTTAGAAAATTTGTAAAGTTCTTAGTATTAAAAAATTAATGAACCCGAAAAAAAACAATGTAAAGGCGATAATAAACAATAAACGATTCACAGATTATAATCCTTTGATACACATCCATCAAGCTAACATTTCCGCCTTTGACTGAATGATTAAAGCGCGCCCCGATAATTCGTCAAGAACAGATAAACTCAATTAATCCCCACCTGAATACATCCCGAAGCGGCAGTACCTGCAAATTCTCCCCGTCTCCCTCGTTACCCCCTAGTCCTAGTCAGTTAGGGCGGCAGTGGAAAATCCCATTCTTATCATTTACCTCTGATTTAAATTCTCATCGAATAAAAGCAAACAGGTCAAAACGTAAACACACATGAAGCTCTGGTTGCAAATAGACCCCCTTCTGTCCCTGTCCCAGCCCCCCGTCCCTCCGCGCATCATGTGCCGGCAGCCGCACATTGCCTAGTTACCTTTTATAATAGAAGAGCAGGCAAACGTAGTACTACACCTCCTCTCGGTGTACTATATGTAGGCACTATATGCACTATGAGGTGCTCCTCGGTCGGTTATTCGTAGCGTAGTGAGACCGGGTCGTACCCGAGCAGCCACGTCTGCCTGCATCCATCCGAATAGCTAGCTGCTGGGAACGTGCACTTCCCAGGAGTCAGTGCACGGAGGAAGGGCCTGCACCTTAGGATGCAGTGGGATGTGCGGGGGAGCGCATCATTACCGCGATATAAGTGGAATATGCAGCAAAGGGGAGTCATGCGCGACATCTGTATCTCAATAAGCGAGCAATTCCCTCAGTCCCTCCTTCAGGATGTGTGCGAACCCTCTAATGTTTCCGACAAAAAAAATTTCTCATAGCACATCTCTTCAAGTGGCCACAAAAAAAAATATATATACATATATATGTAGAAAAAGTGAATACTCTCTGGGTCTCTAGAAGTCCTAAACCTAGTGCACCCTTTACCCTACCTCGCAAAGGTATGCTTTTTGCGATTTTCCATACACCTCCAGTCAACCGAAGGAGTTACCTTTCTCCTCGTCTTTTAGGTTTTATAGCCTCGTAGCCTTCCCGGCCACCATAATCCGTCGTCGGTGAGCAGGTCACGAGTGTGTACCTCTACTAAACAGGGTATAGTGTACCCTGAAGTCGCAACCCCCCCACTCCTCCCCCGGAGTTCAGTGGCGGACGAATGAAGGCACTTGAATTGGGCATGAAACTGTTTGCTCTGCCTTCGAATGTTCCTTTGGCACGCAACCCAGCACAAAATATTCCTGGATTCTGTTGGAACCCACTAGGGGCCCTATAGGCCAACCCAGCAGCACCCCATGAACGGGGGAGAGGGATGAGGTGAGGAGGGCTATGCCAAATTGAAACAGGGTCCTCTTCGCTATGCTGCGTCGCATCAAAGGACATAAATCATCGCACCACCACCAAGGCACACATTCACATGAGGTGTTCATTCACTCTCGGTGGAGGCTAGGGGCGCACACGTGTGCATTATGTGCAGGGTTCGCCTGCAATTCGTGCATCTGGTGGACCCGACTGGTGGTGGGGGCAGTTGAATGGCAGACGTACTATATGAATTTGCATTGCAGGGAGCTATGCGTTTTCGGGGATATACGATGCAATCGTATCGCACCGCACCACAAGCGCTTAACTTCCTCCATGCCTCGGGGAGCTGGGGGATGAGGAGATGCGCCTCATGTTTCTTTGAAGGTGATACACCAGCCGCACCTCGTCCCTTTTGCCCTTCACGGGTCTCTGAGCAATCTGCATGCAATGAATGCGGACTCGGTTTTGGGATAATTTCGAGTTTTTAAATAACTTCCCGCCACTTGGCAAATGTATATTAAAGAAGGGTTGCAAGGGCTACATTAGGGGAAGGACAGCGAGAATTCATATTCACTTATTTTATTAGATATCGTGCAAATTAAAAAAGTTCTTAATCTTAAAGATTAAAAGTTCTTTATCAAAGTATCATTTCACTAATGTCGAGTAAAATTATAATGAAAAGGTTTCGTAATATGGTCCATTTTATTTATAAATAGGATATTGTGTATTTTTATTAAGTATTATGTGAATCAGCAATTTACAATACGGACTTTCATAATAACTTGGTCAGCTTAACATCATTTAGCTGAAAAAATTCTTAAAGATAACTGCCAACTGCGGTTGGCAATAGCTGAATATATGACTGAATTTGAGGTTAACCCATTCGCTGCCGAGAATACACTCGTGATTGGCAGTGAATGTGTTAAAGAGCGGGATAGTTAGTACCTATTAAAAGCTCCTGTGAATATTACCGGAATTTTTTTGGTTTTTGCATAAAACTCGAGGTTTTTCATTAACAAAATTGGCTACAGCTACCCACCATATAACTAAAAAAAATCCGAAACCGAATTAGAATTTTATAATAAAGTTTCAGCTATATAATTTGAAAAAACGTTCGCATTCTATAGGCTACATTCCCTTTGATACGAACATGAACATATGAGAGGAATAAAAGTGGAAAAAAATATATGTCAACAATGAGTTACCGCTGCAATTAAAAATGAAACAGGAAAAGTGGGGGGGATAGAGCACTTCCTTTCAGCGGATAAACCAGAGCTATGGCCCACATCCACTTTGGGACCAATCGAGGGTCACTCAGCTGGATGGGAATCTAGTTACAGCCGCCCCGCCCCCTGGACCAGCCTGATCATCGGAGTGCAGGGACAAAAGGGACGCAGTAGCATCCTCCGCCTCCCCCGCTAAACTTCCCAAATTGGCGGTAGGCAGTTACCAGTTCTGGCGCACAAAGTAATCATCGTTATTGTTGTGCGCGACTGTACACAGGTTGTAATTAGCTGGTCCCATACGCATTACTCGAATTGCATGCAAATCCGGAAGCGGTTTGGGGCTGGGGGAGTCGGGGAGGCTACCGGAGCACCCGGCACACAGATTACCAGATCACCGGTGCTCCTACTGCGCCCTTTGCTGTGAGCCCCACAGATCCTGCCGCCGACACTTGCTTAGGCCGGGGCTTCGCTGCTGAAATATTCAAAGGCGCCCCCTATCGGGCCATCAGCAATCACTGCCCGGAATATCGATGAATATTTATGGACTTCTACGGCACATATTGCATCCACCGGGTTCGGCGGCGGCGTGCAGCCCGGCCGGACACTCATTCGCTTCAACATTCAGTTTTGCATTTAAATTGGGCCCTCTTGCCGCGGTTCGGTAGTAGACACTTGGTCACTCAGGCAGACCTGCCCGCGACAAACGAGTTACCCAATTTACTCGAGGTAATTGCGAAAGTACCTTGGCTGCCTTATCAGGGGCGGATTTGTTGACGAAACATGCCAGTGAACCCCGTTTATATAATTGATAAAATAAAATAAAAAAGAAATAAATCCGTCAAGGTGCTCCTTCAACGATAGAGAAACAGCTAACGGAGCGGCTCGAGTATCTAGCTACTTTTGTTTTTAAAAGATATTACCTGACTCGGCTCGGTGGCCGGATTGAAGGTCATGGCAAAGACCGAGATAATGAACATCATCCCCTCTCCTCCCCACCCCTCCCAGATTTCGTATCTTTTCCTTTGCTTAAATTAGAATATCTAATCAGATTTCGTTTAGCGACGTTTTATTCAGCCAAGTGGCCTGATAGCTGGGCGTCGTAAAAGCGAAAACGACACGATGGCTCTGAATTCGATTTGAATTTCATGGAAATTACCCGAAACGGAAGGTACCAGTCAAAATCGAAATGCATTAAGTACTTCCGTTTGGGGCTTGTTAGTGTACGCAAATCGCCTGTCCCTACGCCCCTCCCATCCCCCAATCTAAAAACCAAGCAACTGGGGTCGTTGGATGGGCTGCCATGTGCTCAACTCACCGATAATGCTCAAATTTGGAATTTATTGCTTGTAAATCCATAAATCTCGGTGTGGGAGAGCTCACCCCAATTGTGTCCGAGTTTAATTACTCGACGGGGATTATTTTAATAAACATTTTCAGCGTGCATCGCCCTATGCATCAGCCAGTGTTCATCATCGTCGCTTTGGCGGCGCGACGGCGAATCAGGGCATCATAATCATCATCATCGTCGACGTCGACATCATCAACATCGTCATTGTAGTCGACGTTGTCGCATCACCCCCTCACGGCTGCAGAATTTCGAGGCTTGAAATCAACACCAAATCAATATGCACAGGAGTCCCGTGCCCCAGCTACCACCTGGGCCCCAAAAACCTCATAATCCTGCTCTGTCCCGTCTAGTCGGTCGTTTCATCGCTGTCGACATAGTCGTCGTCATAGTCATCGTCGGTTGCGCCAGCCATCGTCCTCGTGGCCTCGGCTACGGTGCTTGATATAAAACCGCGCGCAACCAACGTATCACAAATTTACTTAATGAGGAATGCTAAAAGCGCTAAGCAGTACCTCGGCGCTCTGCCCTTTCCCTGGTAGCCCCCCGCACCGGGAGTAGTCGCAGTCAGGGCACAGGGCGAACCTTCCTCGGTAGCTCTGCACCAGGAGCAGCAACCCTTTTCCTTCCTCCTAAGCCGAACAATTCGACAGTGAAGGAAACCCAACCGGCGGACAATGGTGTGAGCGACCATTCAACCCGATTTCTCCCCTTTTTGCTATAAGAGAACAATTTCCGTCGTCTGAGGTGTAAAAAAAAAATTATGGAAAAAAAAAATATAAAATTCGCTGCGTTGCTTTTATTTTTTCGTATTGTAATCCCACTACGAATTTTATACGGCTAAAGGATTTAAATTTTATAGCGCTCTGCTCCTGCATACGTCGTCGGGTACTGCGACCATGTCGACCAAGAAATAGACGCCTGTTTTGATGCATAGACAAGGCCACAGCGCAACACAGCGAAACTCGTGCTGTGTGGCAAGGGGTGCTGTGCTGGTGCGGTTGGCTGTCCCCTCGCTTTCATTTTTTTTAAAAAGCGTTTTCCTTTCGACGCTCGATGTTTTTCCGGTAAAGGCAGAGATATTCAGTTGTTTTGCCAGCACACCCATTTGCATAAAAAGTTGGGCAATATACGGCTGAGGAGAGCTTAAGGTATCGCACAATACTTTTGTAGTTGACACAGAAGGTGTCACATGACGAGCCAGAAGGCGACCGTTTTCCTACCGCGAGCAGAGCACGTCCAATTTCTCAAGGGGAGAACAAAAAAAACGCGCGACTTCGCAAAATATTATTGGAATTATTGAGAAGTGGAACAAAGAGCCGTGAACTGGCTGATTTTATAATGAAGTTTGGAATCATTGTCTTGTTGAGGTTGCTTGACGTACAAATTATATAAACAATTAGTATTTCTAGGCAATTTTAAAAGCCAGATTTTTATCACGGCTGACGGCACAGGTGCAACATCTACGACTACGACGTCAGCAAAATTTTTTGGAAGATAGTTATGGAATTCAAAATGTTTTAAAACGATAGACCTATATTTCTGGTAATATGTACACAAATTGCGGCTAAATTTCAAGTTCAAAATAAAGTCAATTTTTTAGCTGACTTGTTTTTATATATGTATATGAACAAAATTGTGTTCATTGAGATTTTCGCAAGATTTCTAAATAATACCCAAACAATACTTAAAGAGTCTTAATTAAAACTAAATACTTGGTTATACCTCCACTTACCTAAATTATCGCTTGCCATTTTTTCTTCGTTCCACACATTTTTGAGAATAGATTTTATTGATTGATATTCATTGCTTTATATCCTGAATTAAATTTGTTAGCTCCTTATAACTTTCAACTTGAGCAATCGGGCTTATTTTAGGACGACACGGTGGTAATTACTTAAGAGTAATACTTCTTTCCATAATAAACTCCTGTGTACCTAAAATATAAATTAATTATATAAGTAATTAATTTACCTCTTTATATACTTATATTATTGTAGTTTATTTTGTACTTATATTTATATCTTACTTTTTAATTAAATATCTTAGAAAAATACAACTGATTTTTCCAGATTCATTGAGTTTTAGTTAATTTTAGTTTTATTTCAATTTTTCCTCAGATTAACAGATTTAAATTCCAAATTCCAAATCATTATATACATTAATAAAACCAAAGACAGAATTATTAACGCGAAGGTGGAATTTTGCTTATGACCTAAATTCTGACAAAGGATAGCCTTAATTTTCAAAACGCAGAATTAAGAATCGTAGAAAAGCAATCCTTACCAATTCTATCTGATGCAATTCAATATCAGCGCGATAAGCTGTCAATAATTTCCAGTTTTATTTCGTTTCCTCTCTTTCTTTTTTCTGATCATCATCAGCTGATCAAGGTAACTCCGAAGCAAACTCTTAACGCTTGTGATGGCATTGAAGCCGGTATGAGAATTCAATTAAAATTGCTCAATCTATTGGAAGGTGTTATTCAGCCCT
The DNA here is from genome assembly GCA_963920795.1 of Eutolmus rufibarbis. Classification (NCBI taxonomy): domain Eukaryota; kingdom Metazoa; phylum Arthropoda; class Insecta; order Diptera; family Asilidae; genus Eutolmus; species Eutolmus rufibarbis. The sequence goes on from OY987206.1 coordinate 45,550,965, forward strand.
ACATTTTCTAAGTAGGGAAAACCGAAAGAGGCCAAATATTCGTTTTAAAATTAGGAAAAGTGCCTGCGCAAAATAACCTCCAGATAAGATAATCATTTCAAGTTATCATTCAAATAAGTATTTTAGAAAAATCGAGAACGCTCAGCTGCTTCGTAAAACGGCCAGAATTAAAGCAAAACGTATTATCACCTTCGCCGCATTTTTTCACTTCCCCAACTCAGCTGGCAGCGCGATCGAGCCAAACCGATCGAGAAATCTCATTTTGAAAGCGGCTCTCGGCTCGACGGCTGAAACGACGCTGTGTGTGTGAGCGTGACCTTAAATAGGTTCTCTTAAACTGTTGGCCTTTCTCAATTTCTCTCTTAAAACCATCTTGAAATCAGCTGATCGATCCTCAACTTGTGATCGCAACAACCTTTGGGGAACGGTACGTTCGCTGATCATATGGCCGGCTCGGCTGGCTCGCTGGCTGGCGGCTGGTGGCTAGCAGCTAACTTGTGCGTCTCTTCACTTCCCCCAGGTTTCTTTTATTATTTTTGGTCCAGGTCACCGCGTGTTCCGATGATCATGTAATTCGCCTTGTGTTTATGTGCTGTTTGTCAGCCAATTTTTCACTGTGTTTGTTTTTATTTGTTAACTTGTTTCATGGCTAGGTTACTGCCGCCGCTGCTGTGCGCCGATAGCCGCACGCCGCACCGCGCCATACGCTCGTTCGTTGGTTCGTTCGTTTGTTGGGCTCGATAAAGCCACCTCGATTTCGTCGTTTCGTTTTTGACGAGCGAACGAACGGACGGAACTCTCTTGAAGTTCATTCTTCGGGCCGACGGACGGAGTGAAAGCACTCGCCAAGGTTGATGAATTACTCGAATGCAACTTTCTGTCCCTGATGGAATTTTCGACGACGAGGTTTTTTCTAAATAGATGCCACCTCGCTACCCGCTAATGATGCAATCGATGTGTGTGCGTCTGTCTATTTATCGGCGAAGGTAGGGTTTTTCGTTTTTTTGAATTTTCGCCTGTCTTTCTACGCTGAATTAGCTAACAGGTGGGCGGCGACCTGGGCGCCTTAAGAAATTGCGCTCGATGTGATTTATCGACAATTGGAAACATCTCAAGCAACCACGAATGCGGCGTAAAGAATTATCGTGGTATGCCCAGCGGAATGGCGCAAAATGCATCAGCTCTGGGCACCGCCAGGAATTTTAACTTGTCACACGTGAACTAGTTCGACGACGTTATTTATTAGAAGGTGCCCCATAATGCGTGTTCGGGTGCTCCGGGAAATATTTATTGGCCCCAAAAAGGCGTAAAGAATGCTAATCGGGGTTTTCGGGTTGGTCAGCTGGAAAAATGTTGAGAATTTCACAAGAATTAATTTCCTTGTATTCTAGTTAAAACTCAATTTCATGATAACCTCACACAGCTGGGGTTTAAAAACAAAAATTTCGCACCGTGTCGATTGAGCTTGACTATGGCAAACCTCTCAGATGACTTCATCGACAAAAACTTGTTTTACATGAATTTGAAGAGAAGTCACAGATAACAGGCTTTCGAGTGTAAAGATAAGGTTACAGGGCGATAAAATTCACTGAGAATTTATAACGAAAGATAAGTTGATGCGAACGACCAATGCACAGATGGCTTTTGGTGTCACTGCAGATTTTCGTTATCTGTAATTAATTTTTTCTTCCGAGAGGGGAACGACGAGATAGATCAATACAATGATTTTGTACGTACACTTAATAAGATGACAAATTAACGAGTTTTATAAAAGCTTATTGCTTTCAATACGAATGCTACTGATAAGAATGAAACGTGGTAGCATAAATAAACAATTAAAAGTTAAATACGGTCTTCTTGACAGTGCAATTATATCTAATTTACGTCTGTAATCAACGTCATATTGATAACTTTAGTAAAGGTCAATATGATCAAGTTTTATGATAAAACCTTCAGTAGTGGTCATAAAAAACAAATTTATCCGTTTTCGAAAATAAGCCATCTGAAGAGAGATTTGGTTCGATGTCTTCATTTAAAAAACAGATTGTATTGTTATTTTTTACAAGTTTGTACATACATATTTGTGGTTCGTATTTAACATGCACACATCTGTAATGAAAAACTATGAAGGCAGACCTTTCCTTTTAAGAAGTGCATTCAGAAAAAGAGTGGGTTTTGAAGTTTCGGATATTTCTGTAGGCAAAAATTATATCTTGGATATTCGACTGTTTGTTTTGTCTAGATATAAAATCAATATGAAAACAGGGATTAAACAAGATCTTATCTAAATTGTACAACAGCTGCCTTTTCGATCCAAAATTTTCCTCACACGTCGCATTCAATGAACCTTACCACTCGACTCTGCGACCTTTTGAATTTGTTCTGTTTTTTTTTTCCTGTCGACTCGACACTGAAAACTGTGCATGAGTTTTGGAATTGAAATGGGAAAAGATGAGGAAATCTTTCCTTGTCTTCCTGATCTGCCTCAGGTTCATCGGATCATCGCAGCACTCCTCTACAAATGCACTTGGCCGCATTAACGCGGTTCATCGTCGTCGGATCGTAGAAGCCGAGCCGCTCGCGCTTCGCTAACACGACGACTGGACCTGTTTCGTGAAGAAACATCGAAAGAAAGCGGAAAGATTGTGCAAAAGTCCCAATCGTTGAATTGAATCTCACTGAAAAATAATTGAGAGTTGTTGCGCCGCAGGTATTTTTCAGTCGTTTGGTAAATTAAGAGCACTTGATTCATTAGGGTCCGATTACATCTGCTTTTTTATTTTTAAAGGTGGCGACATACGAGTCGATTTTATCTTATTTTACAAGGAGAAGTAAATGAATAATATTTTAGAAAAAGTATAATTTTCTTTCAAGTTGTAATTGAGGTTCTAAATTTTGGAAGCCTTACCAGGGGGCTTTTCTAAATTTTTCGTCGCGATCTGTTCGTATGAGCCGTTTTTATTAAAGCTGATGATGATGAAAAATAATCTTACAAAACATAGTACTTGAGGTTTTTTGTGATCTATGTAACTTTTATTGGACATATTTTAGCAATATATAACTAGTTTAGTATCAAAAAAATGTAATACGAGTGGTTCTTGGCAAAATATATTTGCATTAAATATTATATTCTTTAATTCTTCACTAGTTCAACTGCAGAGAAACCATGACAAACTTCAACTTGTGAACCGTTCTTATAGCAGATTTATGAATAATAATGTTATAAGCAAATTGGACCCCTAACTTCCTATTTTGTTGTAAATATATTAGATTTAGTTTTTCTTCTAATGTGTTTTGTATAATTGGAAATTTTTATTTCCGTTCAAAACCGCCTGTACATAAATAAATAAATAAATAGTGCTAGAACTAACTAAAACGACAAATTTGCGTCGTTCTATGTGGGTTTACATGAACTATTAATTAAAACGATACTCGATATATCGATTTCAAACGATTGTGGACTTACGTGAATTTACCCTAAACTGTTTCAATTATTAATATTTTTTTAGAATATGACCTCGGGTCAGTTTTCTGATAACGTTATCAGTGAGTAGTCTTTCCATTTTATAGAGCTTACGTTGAAATATAAAATTGCATGTTCAGAACTGCGGTTCGATATTTCGATAGACAATTTCCAATTTCGACTTCACACAGCGCCAGATGAATGCTGCTCTGAACAATGACCAGAAAAAGGCTAAAATAAAACAAAACTGAAAAATGAGCTAACTATTTCGAAACATTGCTCCAAATTCACACTGCAGTGGAATGCGATCGTTTTCTCTTGCCCAACTGTTCCCCCGCGCGCCCTGAAGATGTGCTGAAATTGGCTGCCGCCGCCGCTGGCGCCATCTGGAACAGCGATCACCACCACCTTGAGAGGCCATTGGGGCACTCGCCGGTGTGCCGATGCTCGCCGCGGGCTTCTTCAATTCTGAACTGGTGCAGCCCTGAAATAACTTTTCATCTCAATTAAGGTGAATTGTGCCGGTGAGTGCGGGAAGGGAAAAATCCGCGAAGGCAGGAATTTTTGCGAAACCGGAAGTGAAGTTCTTCTAACCCACAAAGTGGTGGTCGGCAATGGGGCCTCTACGGAGCCGCCGCTAGCCGAAATAAGTCAACAATCGGCCGCGGAGCGAGGGGGGAAAACATTGCAATAAAAAGCAGATCTCATGGCTGAGATTTTTGATGTAAAATCGAAAGTTTTCATGGAGCGCTGGACAAGCCGCCTGAAAAGCTAATTTAAGCGGAACGAATTCGGCGCAGAGCTGAGCGGAGCTGTGCCGCTTCAAACCGGCTCCGGTGCGGATGGCGGACTACCGTTGTACGAAATCTGGTCAGCGGTGCTTTTTATTTTTCTTCTTATATTTTGCTGTTTTTCCGCGACTGGAGATAGCCCGTGTGAATGATGCGCCAGATCTTTGGCTGATTTCAGAACAATCATTTTCTGTTCGCGGCGTCTCGCACGGATGTGCCGCTTGTTGTTTATTATCCAAACGCTTTCCCAACCAGGTGAATTTTTGGGGCCGCCGCCGTGTAGAATTTAGTTAGAGGAGCGCAAATAACGGATGGCCCAGGCCGTCTCAAGAAAAGCGATCGTTTTGAGCGCTCCCAAACGCACTTTCACTTTGCGATGACAACGCCGCAAGACAATTGCGCAGACTCGCGGCGCGTTCTGGTTACGTTCCCGTTGTGCGTCGCGCGCGCGGCCACTTTCTTGCCGCGTCGCGCTTCTTTCCCGGGAGAAATTATCGCGATCTGTACTCCTGCAGGGCGCTGGGCGGGTAAAAGACAAAAACTGCATAAATTCCAAACTGGCCTTGGACACCTAATGAAGCTTGATGGTCTTGCGAAAACAACAAGATATAAAATTAAAAAAAATATATCCGCCGCGAACTAACCGCAGCGCCATTAGCAAAAACATACGCGTCGCTGTGCAGAGTGAAGGTGGCTTGAAGGCCGTTTTAATGCCGATCATTCGCTTCGCTGGTTCAAAATCAAACACAACTTTTAGCGGGACGGCAGTTCTCCGGCATGCCCAGCGAAAACATTTTTAATTTCGTTTTCATCCGATCACATCGCGATGGCAATTTTTCTTTGGCCCATCAGCCGACGCCTAGACCCAACTGCCTCAGGGCGAAATTCCCCTCAGTTGCAATTAGCGCTAAAAGTGGCAATCAGACAAAATCACCGATCTTCAACTTACTTAGAGATTTAGAAATTCAGCCCAAGAGTTTTGCAAATTTTATATTAAGTAATATTTTCAGAAATGCAACAAAAGCACTACGAAAATTCCACAGATCCAATCAGGTTCTTTGTTTTTAGTTTTGTCTCATGAAACCTGAACCTGATATTAAAATTCTGAATTTTTGAATTGACGCTATAAAAAGAAAACTCACTTCTTACACTTATCTGTCTCCATACCCCTGTTCCTATTTTGGTAAATATTGTTGTAAATTTTAAACCAAAAAACATTTTTGTTAAAAGTAATAGTGGGACTATCGATGTTCTACATTTCGATCGAATTTAAATTAAAATCGGCACACTCGTTTTCGGATAATTTCATATTCATCTTTCAAATTTACAGAAAGTGAAATACAGAACATATGTACACTGTATTATTTTATCCTAAACTGTTAGGATTATTAAGCGCTAAATTTACACATTTATCTATTACCATCACAAATTTTCATCATCCAGCATGAATTCAGACTACACGAAAAATGTTATATGCCTTCTTATCGAAACCACCCTTTCGTAAGTAATCAAGGGACCGATTCAATTGAATTTAAAGGAGTTATTCAAATACTTCGCTTATATTTTCGAATAAATACAAAACAAATTTTAAAGTTCAATGCCTTTGAAATTTTCGTTAGCTTTCACTTTAAGCAAATGCTGTTTCAAAACCCGTGTGAAGACTTCAAAGTCAGTGGTTTTAATTTGCAATAGCAGAAAACTCTAATAATTTTCACTCATTAGCAAACTTTTGGAGCAACCTATTTTATTTCTTTTACTAGTCGAGATACCTGGTTTTGGTTTCACCAGACGTATTAAATAAATACTATTTAATTTACATATCTATCAAAAAACATTATCCGCATTCAGATTTATTTATTAGTTACCAATGTCAATCTCATTGTACTTAGACTGTTTCTAAAGACTAAATGTCACAAATATACTATTCATTCTTTTTAAAAGTAATTGAAAGCAATTAGAACTAAAGGAGTTTTATCGAGTTTTATCCGATTATTGCCTTGTATTTTACGGCATATGAGAGAGATCCCAGTTCGATCCCTATGCAAGGCTAATCAGCCTATCCACAACGAGGGTCTAACCAAGTCTACCACTTCCCATTCCAGAGGGGCTTTTTAGAACGTGTTCAATAGGCCCAAAGTGGACTACGGTCCTGCTTCCAACTCCAAATGCTATGTCCACGTGCCTGTTTGTGGTCACCTCTTTATTTGTTTTGGAGGTGGCACAACTGCATCGCTGGCAGTTAGATAATTCGGGGGAATGTTCGTTTTTAACTAACCTTCCCGCCATTTCTGTCCCAGCCCGTGTTTGCTTTAATAACTAGAAAAACGAACACTTGGCTGGTTCGGGCGAGATTTTAAAAATAAATGCCATAAAAGCGGAAGAGCCCGGGTTCCACTGAAAGGAGTCATATCGTGATAAATAGAGCCTCTAACGAGGAGACTATTCTTAAACCTCTTTTCCGTTCGGAATTCAGCCAAACGCATGGACTTAATTGAAATAATGCCCCCCGCCTCATGCCCCGCACCTTTCGAGGACTATTGGCTTTGCTGGCCGGGGCGAAACAAAAGCACCGAAGGGCCCTCCGCTCTGAACATGTTTCCCCATATAAACGGATAAACCGAGGGGACTTCCTCGCAGCTCGTAAAAATAGTGAGTGAGCTAAATAAAAAAAATTTCAATTAGTTCGGTATAAATAAGTTCGGAGGGAGGCCAGGGAAACCATCGAAACGACACCAGCCAGGGGAGAGGGCTAGGGCTCCAGTCCAGGGACGGTGCGAAGGACGGGTGGAAACAAAAGCATTGGAGAAATCAACATTGTGCCAACGTCGCCGACGCCCCCCGGCCAGCTAGGGAGCTCCTGGTGCAGGATGGCTTCAATGACAAATCGTCACCGAGGTGAGGAGCCCCAATTGGAAACTAAACAGGAGCAAAAGAAGGCTCCACCACCTCCACTTTGGAGCGGCAGTGCTGCAATGTACCTTTCCATTCCCCCTTCGGGCTCCGCAATCAGCCGCCCTGCTGGTTGCTCCCCGTGGACGGGAACGGCTCTATGCCTGCCCTCGTCCTTAGAAAGTGTCTAGATATAGGTGACAGGAGTGGGATGGCACTGGGGCGCATCAGGCGCCCGGGTGAGAGCTCCCCCAATGCGACAGCTTCAATTAGACGCCGTGCTGGACGACGGCACGTCCGCCAGAGCGTCGTCGTTGGGGCTCGAATGCCAATTTGAATCGAATCATGACCTAAAAACCGTGGCGGCCACTTTATAAAAAAAAAAAAAATGAAAATATGTTTTGTAAAGAAAAAAAAAAATTATTCTCTGGCCGAGCGCAGATTTTGCTGCCTATGAACGCAGCGCAGCGTGCTCGGCATTTTCGATATTCGCCGCCGCGACCTGCGCTAGGAAGCCTTGAGTGCGTCCATCCGCCGCAGCCCAACGGCCGCAGTTGCTTTGTCACGCCGGTGTGGTTCTCCTTGTGGGCACAGGTTGGCGATTGAATAATTTTTCGGCGGCTTTTGCGTGTTTTTCTTGATCTCACCGGCCAGAATTTAATGAGCCTTTGTTAAAGGCATTTAAAAAAAAAGTGTGAAGAACCAGTTTCGGAACATCTTCCAGATTCTGGTACCCTTCGACCTGAAGACCACCACGAACGCAGTCCTAAAATCTGCGGAGTGCTCAGTCTCGGGTTTTCTGGTAGAATTCGCTAATTTTTTTTTTAACAAGTGCGCTTTGCCAGGTGTTTGCGAAAATCTTTAACAATTAAAGTAAAATAGTGATTTTTTAATTAATTGTATAAATTACTTCACCCTTTCAAACCTTGAATTGTTTTTTTCTTCTAGTAAACATAATAAATTGTAATTGTAATTTGAGTGATTTACAATCGAAGGAAGTAAATCAAATATGAAAAACTTTAAAATGTTAATTCTTGTGCTATTTTTTTATGGTATCAGGGCTATATTTTTGCACTTGTACTTTTATATTTAAAAAATTCGCTTAGTTAATAAGTTTTAAAAATAAATAAACAAATGAGCCAATAAGTAACAATTACCTTTTGTCATATCTGTAAGTCTTTAAGTCCCATGACAAATAAATCCCAGAATCTCCAATGTCGCTTTCAGTTCTCTAAAAGGATATTTCGTTAAAAAAGTTGAAAAAAATCTTAAAAAAGCTAAAATGCCATGTTGTTGAAAATGTTTTATCAGGTAGATCCTTTCCATGCTAAACATACTCCAAATATTCAAATTCCTCTGCATTCTTTGAGCCTCATGTTGATTTCAAAAATATTTGTGCGGTAGTAATAAGCCTAAAAGTAGAAGAAGAAGGACTAAATTAAGATTTTTGTTTAGGAACAATTTTTACATGTTCTATTATCGTTCCATTTTATGTTATATGTAGATATTATAAACAAAAAAGATTCATGCAGTATTAATGAAAAGAAATGTACGGGCTTGCATAAAGTAGCAATTCTTCAAACTAAAGGCAAATTGATGGTTATCAGTGGACCCGAAAAGTCAATGGCCATGCAATTAAAAGATTCGACCAGGCATCACCCCGATGCGGGCAAACAAGTCCCAAACCAAAAACTAATAAGGAAGAAATTCAATCAAATTTGCCCGAGAACTAGAAATCAAATAGCCGACACTAAAACGGCCATAAATCTCGCAAAGGAGCAGACCAGCAGAATATGCTCCGGGGTCCCACAACAACTCGAGACGACCAGGCACGCAGGCAGCCCCTCGGAAGGGGCCCTCCCGACAGAGCAGCACCACCCAAACGAGTGGCTGCTCAGAGCTGCAAATGTGATCATCGGAGATCATAAAAAGACGCAAATACGAAAGGAATTATGCTTTTATGGGCGTCATGCTGCTCATGCATCTAAACTTCGTTGTGTGGAGGTCTAGGCAATCCCTCCGCGAGCCAGCTTCCTTCCATGTAGTCGTCCTCGTCAGTGAGGCTGGGTGGAGTCGGAGGGTAGTGTGACTGGTCCTTTGAGGTTCCACATCCCTCTTCAGCTAGTTGCTCAAAATTGATGTTAAAAACCTTTTGTTGGTTGCATCTCTGCAGCCGAGGGAAAGGGCATATTCAGTTCGTTGAAATTGCAGGTTCTGTACTTTTCAATTACTTTCTTCTTTTAATTTTTGATTTTCTGCAGTTCAAAGGGAAAAATAAACGAAATAGTTGCAAGGTACTTCATGTATCCTTCTGTTTAACTTGAAACTTTAAGGAGTGGTTCGGGTCTAGAACTTTTAAAAAATCAATTTTTCTCCTTGCATTTTTCATTTCTTGAATGTGTAAGGAATATATTTTTAAATTATATTTGTTTTCATAAAACAATTGTTAGTATGAGAAACAAGCAATTTCATTCCATAATTCTATATGTGTACCTATATTAATAAAGTAAATTTTTTTTTTTAAACTAGCATGATATCTTTGTAAAATGTACCTGAAGAAAAATTAATGAGAACAAAAAGTAAGAACTATCGAAATGAATTACTTTTGTATGTTTGGACCTATTAATAAAGATTTTCCGTGCTAACAATAGACGCAATTTGTTTGGAAACATTTTTTCGTTGTATAAAACTCTGATTTTATGAGTTTCAATTTGCATCAGCGTTTTTTTTTTTTTTAGTTTTATTAATTTCTGTAAAAATTCCCCGAATAGTGCAATCCATTTGACCAATTCTGCGAAGTTAGCCCTTTGAGAGAAGAAGTAGTGCCGGAAGTCGCTCAAATGGCGCGCCATCCTCACGCCTCATCATTTTCACTCAATTCCTTATCGCTGGATAATTTCATAAGCGTCCAATCATCCCGGTATCAGAGTAACCCCGCGGCTAATGGAATTTTATTGAACAATCTCGTCCTCTGCACAGTATCTCCCCGGAGCCCGAGCCCCCAAAAAATCGAATGGACGAACGGGCGAGGAAAAAGAGTCTTCGTCCGTGCGAAAGGAAGAAAAATGGAAGGCAGCAGTGAATTTGGGGCCACCATCGACGTCGTCCTCCGGACAGAGGACTGCTCTCCTGCTTACAAAAACGAAAATTTGCCCCAAAAGGGCTTTCGATTCAATCGAAGGAGCCCCAAATTGCTTTCGAGGACGACGAGCCCGAGCCGGAGCCGGACCCGGACCCAGTCCTAATGTCTATGGATGTAGCCGTGGAATCGTCGAGCCAGGACCTTCACTGTGGTGGTGGTTCCTGATGAGATATGACTTCCATTTGTAGTGCTACAATATGACCATGAGGGTGAAAAACGAGAAGCCGACCTGGCAGCCAGGCGGTAAGGCTCTAGGGTGCCAGCGGGAACGGGGGCTCAGAAAATTTCTAGGCTTGCGCACGATTAGAACAGGAGCAGAGCGAGATTGTATTGTATAGTAAATCTTGAAGATTGTCTGCTTGGCTGTTTGGGAGTTTGAAAAAAAAAAAACTGAAACGGCTTCCCGCCCCGTGCGTCGCCGTCCCGACGCTTGCTTTGCGAGGGAACCCTCCGCACCGCACCCGCTAGCCAGTTAGCCGTGAGGGATGATGAGGTTACGGCTGCTTGCACCAGATCCGGCCGATGGGTGACATAAACTCGGGTCTCATCGCATTTATTATAATTTGAAGACGCTAAGCAAATACAATTAAACAAGTCGTCACACATGTTCGATGAAACCGAAGCCCCGGTCGATGAGGGCGGGGGTGGATGGAGGCTCGGTGGCTCGGAGGCTCGGCGTCGAGGGCTGGGAAGGGTGCCGCAAAGGGTACGAATGTTCGAGCCACTTGAAATGTCCTCAGTGCTTAGGGCTTACGGCTGCCTCGGCCGGTCCATTGCACACTCCTCCGGCGGCGATGGGTTCGCCCGAGCCACGGTCGTGTGTGGGTTGTTTGATGGAAAGTGATTAGCACTTAAGTAATGGTCGGATAAATATTCTCCGGCACACAATTGACACGTTTATTAGGGGCATAGGGATGATTAGGTGCGTCCTGGCGGTAAACTACTGTTGCTGTTGTTGTAGAAATTTAGGTACAAGGTTTACTTTTTTCGATTCATTTCGTTAATTAAATTCTTTTGATAATTTGATTTTCAACCCTTAATTGGAGCGTTTACATGTTGAGTTTCTATTAGTTAATATCTAAGACTTAGTCTAGCAGTCTCAAAATCGCAAAAGCTGTGCTCTTTTCATTTTCCTAGCTGGTTCAGGTTAAATAGAAAATGTTTGAATTGAATTGAAATTTTAAAAACCGTCACATTATATAAAGATCTTAAAATTTCCGAAATGCGCATCAAATTGCCATAATTTTTACCCATCGAAACTTTAAATTTTGAATCAGTAAAATTTTTTGATTAAATTTTTAACGCAAAGTGGATATAAATTCAGACAATTTGATTTTATTTTCGCGAAATAAAAATTGTTTGATATGGGTAACTCTTCTTAAATTTTAATTCAGTGCAAATTTTCCTATAAAACTTGGAACAGAATCAGATGTGAAAAGAACACAGCTAAAATTACTATTTGGATATTAGATTATAAATTTTTAAAAGTAGTTTACTAGATTTTCATATATAGCTCCTACATACAACCTTTAACTACTTGTTGCTCTTTTTGCAACAATTATCAATTATGCTATAAATATATTAGAAACTGCTTAATAGGATTATAAAAGTTGATTACACGTAATGTCAAAATGCTTATACCATAATAAACTCGTAAAGTGAAAGATGAACATAATATTGACCTTAAAATAGTTTTGGGCTATTCCATCTAAGAATTTAATAAAGTATATTATAATACTAATTTTTAGTATCTGCTAAAATCGTTTAAAGAGTTTTATAGCTACGTAACATTTATACTAAATCCTCTTTCTCTCTCTCTCTCTTTAATTGTTGTACCCACTTTAATTCAGATATGGGTTACCGTAAAACCCTTGTCATCCTTTTCTTCAAACTGACTGAGAAGTTTCTCGAATAAATAAGTACAGTGGACATGATTCAATATTCTGAAGTAAGATAAAAGGTAAACTAACTTTAAGTTATGCATACTATGAGATACTGTTGGCTCTGAGTAGCAAACTAAAAAACTGCCAAAGTTTTATAAAGTTCATCTCAGCGGCATTACCATAAAAAATCACACTATCAAGTTGGCTTACATTAATTGTAAAAACAACTTCGATATTTTTCTATCCTTCTCAAGAAATCCCATCAAGTTGCCCAAATGCTCCGAAATTAATCGAAGATCTTTCAATTGGAAAATAAATGAGCATTTTCCCCCAAGTGCCACCAAAAAAGCGACCGTGTCTTTGGAGCCCGGCCCTCGGAGGAGCCCCATTTGCATTGCTGCCGGTGAACTGCATCGGGCCGCTAAATAATCACTTGTTGGGCTCCTCGTGAAGGCAGCGAGCTAACAAGCAATAAAATGTGTGGAGGGAAAAGAAACAGCGCCGAGCCGAGCAACAAGGTCTACCCAGCGCGTACATTTCGCGGTCATTCATCTTATTATCACGCCGCGCTGCCAGGCTAAACGGCCAACGGTACACGGACGTGACCGCGCACATAGACGCAGTCCTCGTCCCGGCCTGCTCTGGCAGCCGCGGGCCCCATGGCTGCGGAGCCCTACGCACACAAGCCGCCGATTTCCGTACTCCGCACCGCGCCGTGCGCCTTCCCCGATCGCTTCTTCTTCCCACTTCGGGCGAGCGCTGGGTGCCGTGCTCTTCCCTGTTCCAAGCATGGGTTTGGTCGTTCGGTGGCGGAGTCTCGGGGCTCGCATTAGCCAAACTCCCTGAAAACGCTGCTCTGGGCCTGGCCGGTTCTTCGATTGGACTTCGCCAAAACGAAGTATTCTCAAATCCGAAGGCTAACGTCTCGGCCCGATAATAAATTTATTGCCGGCCGGGAAGTGTGCTATGTTTGTGTCAATTCACCCAATCGATTGGCCTCTCCAGCCCGGTCCCTGGTCCAGCAGCATCAGCTCCCTAGCTGGATTCTGGCGGATTCGGCTCGACTCGAGTTGCAGCCACCAGTTTCTGACCACAGTTTAAAGGCCGGATCCCGGCCAGAGCTGCGGGGCCCGGTGCTGTGCTGGCAGAGGAATGCGAGTGAATTAATGGAATTTCCTGAGGGAATCGGTCAGTTTGATGTGCTGTGTCTTATGCCTCGGCTAGATTTACCTGCTGCCGGACGGGGAAAACGAAAAAGTAAGCAACAACGCCCGAACTGAACCGAACGAACGAACCTTTCCCGCTGTGCTGCGGTGCGACTATTTAGGCACAAGAAGGAGGAAAGGTACCCACAGGGCTGCGGGGACCCACTGGACGAGGAATGCTCCGCGTCCGTTTTATGGTTAAGTAGAACTAATTGGGGAAGGAAGAAGGGCATTTGCTCGTACTGTGGGACTTTGGCCTTTTTTAATTAACACATTTCAGCGCCTAGCCCCATCCGGATGATGAAAAGGTGGTGAATCCAATTGTACGAGTAGTTTGGGACTAATTAGCTAATTTGTGGCTTTGTTATGACGGCCCAGGGCCCCCCTGTTAACCAGGCGGTCCGCCACGGTGAGGGAAAGCACCGATCAATCGAAGGTACCAGTTACAGGAGAACGGCTCCCAAGTAGGTGCGTGAAATTTGTTTCTTCCAATTTGATGGTAATGCTTAGCATTTGGAGGTTGCTTTATTAACAGGAGAGCTGAAAAAACGACGAAAACATTGATAAAAGAAAATAACAGAAAAGAACACACTGCAGGCCGGATATTGGAAAGAACTATGCACAAAGCAGGCGTTCAAGTCAAGACATCGAGAGAATACAAAATAACTACAATTTAAATTCGGAAAATAAACTCCCCATGCCGAAGACAAATATCTCAAAACATTACTGGAATAAACATATTCTTAAAATGATTTTTGGTGCATTGCATTGTATCAAAAATTAATTTTTTCTACAATTTCTATTTACATTTAAGTTAAAAATATCAATAAAAAAAAACAGTGCGTATTTGTAGAGTATGGTAAAATTAATAAAAAATGATACATATTATAATTTTTAAAAATAAATAAATAAACAAATACTTACTCTTACCAAGTTTGAATTTAATTATCTTCAATACAATCGAAATCACTTATTTTGCTTGGTCAATCATCAAAATCTCGACTGATTTTTCCTTCTGTCTCAGTTTTCTGCTTTTATTTTATTCTGCATTTTCCAAATTTAAGTTTACGATACTTAGCCTAAAAAGACTTAATTAAACTTAATTTACCAAAGCATAGGTCACAATTAATTAGACATAATAGACACTCTTGTGTACAGCTTACCCGATAAGTTTAAGGTTGAAAACCTTTTCAAATTGTAGCTCTCTTCCAAAAAGTTTCAAATCACGTACATGGCTCGTCTGGGTTTATTCCTTGCTCTAGTTCCTTCAAAAATTAACCGAACCGCCTGACCGTACCCACAATTGAGCCTCAGATCCTTATAAGCATTTTTCCCTGTAAAGAGTAAATTGAACGGGCGATTGTACGATTTTCAACAGTTCTCCCCCTACTCGGTTTACTTTTTTTCTTCTTCTTCTCTTTTTTTTTTTTTTTAATTCTTAAACCAAGTCAGCGTTGGGCAGGTACTTTTCGTCTTCCCAAAAGAGCCTGACGGTTCATCCTAGCAAAAGTTGGAAGAAAGGTAAATGTAAATTGTAATCTTTCCCTTCCCCCGGCCGCTCGGTACGCCCTCTCATCGTCTGCTCGTCCTCTTGTAATCAAAGGAATGAGCCGTATCAAAGTGTTTTCTTCGCCAAACAAACTTCCAACGGCGGGAGAGACACGTTACAAGTGAACACACCCTCACATCTGAAGGAACTGCCGCTGCCGAGCTGCTGCTGCTGCTTCTGCTGCCTTAGGCAGGCAGGCAGGCGGCAGCAAGCAGCAGAGCAGAGCAAGGCAAGAAACTAGGCAGTCAGAAGGGAGGATGATGAAGGGCTGCGGGCGCAGGGACGCCAGAGCATCCTTTTCATGTACACAGATCATAAATAAGTCCTTGCGAAGGAGCTTTCACTCCGCACCAGGCAAAATCTTCCATCTCTAGACAATCTCTGGGCTGTACCTAGGGTACGTGGGCACGGCACAGCCAAGCCATATGTATCGGGGCGGGGTTGGAGTGGGTGGCCGGGGCGCCCCCTGTTGCGGCATATAGCAACAAAAAATGTATATAGCAATGATGGTTTCTTCTTATTCCGCCTAACAAAGGCCTTAAGTTCAATATGCTTTAAATATAGAGCGGGAGCTTTGCGGTGTAGGGTTGCGGGCTGTTTTCGCCCAATTTGCCCTCGAAAGCGTCCCTTTTCGTTGGGTGTACAACATAAAAAAAAAAAAAAACATCTACAAAACTGCTGGATATGGAAACCTCCCCCCGATTTCAAGAACCACGTTTATGCTTAATACCCCCCTCTCCGATCTTTTGGAAAACTTAAATTTTGCAGTAAATGGCAGTGACAAGAGAAAGCTTCAGACGAAAATTGAATTGGGTAACGGGCGGAAGCAACAAGGACACGCTCGCACCTTCTGGAATCCGAAGGATTGCGGAAATGACTCGAAGGCAGAGCCCACCTGGACTAAAAGAACAGAAAAGAAAAAAAAAATGAGCAAATGTAGTACTCCTGAGTTGTCTGAGTGGAAGAAGCTCTGCTTATTTCGGTGATTGAAACCGCTTGGGAACTAAACAAGTCCCTAAAGAAGAAGAACAAGAAGAAGCAGAAGGTTCGTGACTGGGACGTAGGGAGACGAGGAGAACGATATAGAAGAAGCCTTCATGCCTTCATGAGGCGAATAAAAAGCTCTCAGTTATTTTCTAATGAAGTCAAGTCCTTTCTTGATCCCTCCACAGAGACACTTTGCAGTCGAATAACCGCAGAAGAGGGAAAAGAGGTTGGGGGGAGGGGATATAAAAAGAGGAAGGGAGGATGAAAGGGCTCAAATCCCATTATTCCCCCGTTTTAGAAAATACGGTCAGGGTCACCTTGACCTGAATAAATCGGATGACTTCCGATGAAGCCTTTACAACGAATTAAGGCCCTAGCTCTGTCCGCTGCGGTACCTCCTCAAAGCAAGAGACCCTCCCCTCCCCGCGCTTAATTACCCGGCTATCCGCAGAGCGAGGAGCACTTAATCACTGTCATCATTACTTACAAAGTACACAGGCCACTGCCTGAAAGGACCATAATTCGCCCCCACGCGCGCCACTGCTGCCGCCACCGCTGCCCGGCGAAACCGGTCTAGATTGGACGCGGGTTGGGCGGGGGAGCACAACTGTTTGCAGTCGCAATCTCCCTATTAATACAAATTCAATTTTATAAAGTACGACAATACGGAAGCATCCTGAATTCATTGCGCCATGTCCTCCTTGCAGGAATATTCGAACACATCCCCCGCTCTTGTCCCGGTGGCCCATGTCGCCCTCACTTCGTGACGTTCTCGTCCGCCTTCCGGGGAACTCCTGTGCAAGTGAACACCGAGCACTACCCGGCGGTTACCCTGCACTGAAGTGCCAGCGTTACACGCCAGACAAGCGGGGGTGATAAGGGCACCAACAATGTCCCAACTCCTGAAGTCATCGTCGGGAGCGCTCCTCCAGTGCAGGACGGGGGCTGGGGAACGGAGGTGTGGGTTTTGCTCTGCTCCAGATTTAATCTTTTGTGCCAGAACTGTTCCTCTTTATTGTCCGAAAAGTGAAGCGCTCCGGCCAGCCATATATACAGGTCGGAGCAGCCTCAGCCTTTCCCTGCCCTCCCAGTCTCCCTAGCCGTCCTGCTTACGTAGAAATTTCCATCTACGGCCGGCTACAGTGTTTATCATTGATCCCAATATTTGTCAGATTTAAGCCCTGCCCCGCACAGCCGGAACCCTCCTCTGACTCGTAGCCCCGAGTCGACTCCTTTCAGAAGGAGTGTAGGGCTGGAATATTTTCATAAGCACGGTTCCCACACAGAGGTATCCTCCTCTGGTGGTTGTGTACGAGGACGAAAGAGAATTTTCCTGTCGTATTTTCTAGCTACGAAGAGAGCTCGGGGGGAGGGAAACGGGGGGCAATATTGGATTCCCAAGGACCTGTAGGACTGTAGGTTTTATAGACCAAAGCATAAAAAAAAGAGGGAGTTTTTAGTATGATGAATGAGGCGTCTGATAGGAGTGCGAATAGGGTCGCTGCCTATTCTCCTTTTAGCCCCAGTAATTTGCGCCGCTTTCGCCTCCCCCGGTTTGAGAGGGTCTGTAGGGCTCCATTGGCTGGGGCTCTTTAACTTGTGTCAGAATCACGCGGCGGCACCTACAGTGCAAAACCGCACTCTGCTCCAGTGATCCAATTAAGCAAGAGCCTCCTCTATCATCCAGCAGCGGAAACGACTGTTAACGCTTGTTAATTTCCCGCCGAATTAATTTCGTTAAAAAAGATAATAAAAAATTTCAATTAAGAGTCTGGTCGGTGGTATTAATTCTGATCGCTTTATATTCCTACCTCCCTCCTTATGGTAAAGCAAGCGATACCGTTTAAATCGCCGAAATTAACAATTACACAGAAGTGGACTTAACTATCAATAAAAATTGAAAATTATGCAGAGCGGGATTCCGCGCGTATTACGACGCGTTCCATCGCTTGCACAACAAGCGCGATGCAGCCCGCAGAAAAGTAATGAGCCATCGGCTGGGTAGGGCTAGAGAGTTGAAAAAAAAAATTTATATATTACTCCCGCCTGGAGGGTTGAATGAATCCTGGGCATCTCATCGTTCCCGGCCCTTCTTTCTCTTCCCTACTAAAAAGGGACTACAGCCAGGGAAGAGTCGGAACGACGAGGGGAAGCCTCTTTTCCTACTCCTGTAAACTTTCCTGGCTGTGGTGCTCCCTGCTAGTGGTACTCCTTGAATATAATGGTGGCCCCCAACCCCTAAGGCTCTCACATTCGCAATCCCGGAGCCCTGCCGGGTGGGAAAATTATGATGAAAATTCGAATGTAGCTTTACTTGTTGAAAAATTTTTTCCGGTTTATGGCATGCGAAATTGACTTTCGAGTAGTTCTGCGCCAAGATAATCGCTTATTTCACTTTTATGGCGGAGTGTCAAAGGAATTTGTCTTGCCTTTAAATGCAGATGAGATTCTTAATATGTAATGAATATGTAGCGGAGATAAGAAGGGTGCGGTATGTGGTTAGGGTGAATCTTGTTTCGTTTCATCTTTTAAATTACTTTCGTTGTCAAGTAATAGTAGATATTTGAATATTTGTAAACTGAGTGTAGGGAAATTCATTTACTTTTAACTAATATTTATTACTTATTTAAAGTAAGTAATACCAAACCCAATCGTTGAATAGTTTTACTATCATACGACATGGAGCATGTTCGGAAAATAACTAGGATGAATTATGTCGTTTTATAGGCGTTTGTTCTAAACGGCCTCCTTAAAATATAACCTAATCCTATTTATCATTCTTAATTTTTTGTATTTTCTAAATATTCATCCTGTGAAACTAACTAAAATGTAATTCAATAAACATCAAGAAATCTTTTCTTATGAATACCTTTGATACTTTGGTTCACTTACTCTTATAGTCCGGGTCTAGCCCAACAGCTATTAGTTGATCCAAATTGAAAAAAAAAAGACGATGAACAGATCAAGGCAAACTATTTTGTAATATTATTTATTGTCGAAGCTAATTTGCAAATATCTGCAAAAATCAATAATATTAATATAAATTTCATAATTTTATTTACTTTCCAAACCTCTCCATTCCGTAAAGTTTTGTCCTTCCCTCACATTCTCCAGTAGGTATACTTTAAAAGTTCAGGGCAACTTCTGTAGCCGGTATAAAATATTTTAAATTTAAATAAATCCTCTTGAGTAATATTTGTCTGAGCGTGGAAATGGATCAGGAAAAAATCTTGAGTATAGGTCTGCAATAAGAAGAAAATAATCTAGATAAGTAAGGTTGTAAAAGCAGACTTGATAACGTAATTAAAGAAATTTCTTCCATCAGCAGAAGCCAACATTTCCTCATACGTCAATTTATTCAAAACTCTCATCCGAGGTGGCAGCCTATGTGCCCATAACCAGCACAGAAGGTGTCATCAGGTCTAGAAGACCCTTTCGGGGCTCCAGAGGCCGCCGCCGCGGGCCGGGATCACAAATCAATTAGTATGCCGCCGGCAGAAGCGATTCTGTAAACACAGTCGCTGTAAATTGCCCAAGGTTCCGCGTTTTTTCAGGTAAAAAACTTGTCACAAACTTTCCTGGCGTTTTCTTATCATCAAATTAAGCAATAAGCGGCCGCGGCGAGAGGCTGTCGATCTCGCCCAAACTGGGGCCTCGGCTGCTTGTCGCGCTCAGCCGCTGGCAGCCGTCCACCAGGTAGCACACGTTACCTCAGCTCAAGGCGACCAACTTTTACTTTCCGCATTCAGCGGCTCCGCGCGGCTGCTGCTTCTCGACGGTGTCCCCGCCGAACGGAGCGCCAACTTTTTGTATCTCTTCGGAGCGCTGATTTTTTGATATATCTATTTTACTATTCGTCGCAGTCGAGTGCTCGTTAAAACGATCATCGCAAAATGCGGTAATTGGGAAATTTTTGGCTGATTTTTACTTCCGAATCAACCGCATGGCAGACGGGGCTGATGCATTCCCCATACCCCCCCTTTAAGCTGCCTACCACAGCGCGGTGTAATTAATTATTAAAAAAATTGGAAAATCAATTACCACTTTTCCCGCTGCAATGATAGAGCCATGATACGCGCCAGCGTGATAAATACATTTTAATGCCGAAGTTTTTCAGCCCTGGAGGGCACCAACCCGATGGTCTAGTTGGGTCCAAGGGGCTGGCTGGGGGCAGAGGGGGTCTCAGCGCGTACCAGCGGTTAGATAACCGAGGCCGCGCCGCTGCTGCCGTTGGTGTTCTCGCGAACGAAAGCGTCAAAAACCGATATTAAACCGCATTTTGTGTGCTTTTCGGGCGCTAGCTTATTAGGTAATGGGAGCAGGGAAGTTCACAATTTATTTTCATTGTTCTGTCCGGCCTGTCGGGTTTTATTTGTTTGAATTTTGATTTCGGTGCTGATTTACAGGAATTTCTGGATTCCACGGGGGAAGGGGGCAATTAATGGGTATACACCCTGAAAAATGTGGCTCTTGCAGCACCAGAACAGAGCAATCACAATCCAAAGCTTGAATTTGCCACAGTTTCAAATCTGTAACCAATACAGATTCAGCATCTTAATATTTCAGTATTTTTGGTATATCTCAGTATTTTTATTCTGCCTCTTTCGCGGCTATACCAAAAACTGCTCTTAAAACCTGTCCGCGACTCGGGGCCTCGATCGGAGGAGCCCAGAAAAGAGCGCGAGTGTCTTGTAATCGTCGTCACATTTGCCCTGGAGATAAGCCCAGCCGATGATGTGAACAAGCGTATCACCCTGCCTGCCATCGCCGCCGATTCGTCGTGTAGGCTGGTTTATGCTTTTTTATTTGCCCTACTGCTTTTATTTATTTATTTTCTTCTTTTATTTATTTTTTTTTTTTTTGTATTTTTGACGCATGCTGACACTCTCGCTTGCGTGATGTTCAAGAATTTTATCGCGCAGATTTTATGGATTTTCTTAATTGGTAATTGAGACGTCGTGAAAACATACTACTCGGCCGGCCGGACTTATAAATTGCTTAGCACGCGCTTTAAATATTTACTCAAGATCAATGCGGGGATTCTATTTTTTTTTCATTTTTTATTATTCACTGTTGAATGATGGCGTCATATTATGTTAGATAGAAAAACCGTATAATAATAAACAGTAAAAAATAAGTAAGCTCCAAACGTGATGAAAACGCTTTTAAGCTCAAATTTGGTAAGCACTTTCGACAAACATAAATACATATTGTACAATACAGCAAAACAACTTAAGTGCTGTTGAAATCTGACAAGCGCGCTTATGTTGCTTAATATGATAACAAGCACGCATATTCGTGTGGCTTAAATATGGATGCAAGTATTGCATTTAATCTCCATACTATTAAATACCTTAGCAAAAATTTATCAAATAGTTTCCAAGATACATAAAATTATCAAAAATTAAAACTATACAAAAAAAACATCGTATTTTATAATTCCATATTATTTGAAATTCGATATGAAGTATATTCGAAATTGCAACGAATATTTTGAGAATTTCTAAATTATTTATCTATTACTTATTGTTATTATGTTTTTAAGGTGCTCCTAGAGTTCACAACTTTGCTTAAATCTATAGTCGTGTTCCTAAGCGAATTCGTGAACATATTTCAAGGCTACTAGTTAATAAATATGTCGGTGGAAAAGTCCCATGATATTATTATATATATTAATTTTTAAATAAATTGTTTTTTAAATCATTCCTATATTAATTATAAAACTAGCTCGTGTAATACTCCCAAAAAACCATTTCTCATACTCTGAAAATGGCTTCTGAGTTTGGTAAAAACTACGGTTCCCAATTAGCGTAACGGCTAGATAAAATGTAAATCGAAAAAGAAATCATAATTATTAAAATTCCGCCTTAACTACGCACCTTTTCCGCTTGAAATACCTGCAAATTTAATTACACTCACTTTTGAGTGATTCAGCCCCGCGCAACTCTGCCTGTCACTCTTTATAATGTGCCGGGGTCTGCTTGGGGTGTTTTCGCCCCGATTGCGAAAAGCACCATCAAACGTAAACTATATTTTCATTTAACAATAACAAAGTGCCGAGGTCCTCGAAAGCGGGGGACGCGACACCCCCGCCGTTCTGGCCCCTCGTCCCGGCTTCGTATCCCTGCAATATTAATTAACCACCCCTAATAAATATCCTTCGATAGCTATGAACTCCAATTAGATCCTGGCATGTAACCATCCTCACTTTGAACAGTTCCCGCAACGCCCCTGCCCGGCTCCGACCCTACACTGCTCTTCTAGGTTGCCTTGCCTTGACGGCGCGGCTGATCGGGGGCGGGGCGCGGCTAGGGGGCCCCATGCAGGATGGAAGGCTCAGAGGACGCTCCTCGGATGAAAACTTGTTTGAAGACATTTTCCGATGTTCATCGTGCGCCTTTCTATCATACGCCCCCGCCCGGCCCCTGCCCGTGTAGCCTATTTGGCAGCGTTATTAAGGTTAAACTGATGTTGCACATAAACTGCCAGGGAGCTCTTGCCATTAAATCTGGGCATGGGAGTCACGATTTCGTCAGGACGCATGACCTTCGGGCGGTGTGCGGATCGGAGGACGAGGGGCGGATTGGGTGTTGGTGGCTGGTGTATGTCTGTATGTGCGCGCTCTGGGAAGATAAGAACTGTAAAACGACAGAGCCCCATCGATAAGTATCTTGGGAGAATCTGATAGCATTTGGGAAGTCGATTCCGAGGTCTGAAGTGGGCGCAAATAGGCGGTGCAGGCATTATGAAATCATCCGAAAGGATTTTATCGTCAACAAGTGACAAAGAAACTTTTTAAGGAAGCAATAATCCGTTCGACTGACCCACAAAGATTTCATTCATCTGCGGGTCTCTCTGACCTCTGGTGAAACCGATTTAGGCCCTATTTACAACATGCGTTAGAATAATTGATTCGAATTTCTATAATCGATTATTTGCATTGAAGATGTCTCCAAATAGTTCAAATTTTTCGAAGTGTTGGAGCAGCCGGGCGAGAACTAAAAGAAAATAAATTAATATGCTACCATACACAAAAAAAAAAAAAAGGACCTTAAATAATCTTAATCTAATACTAGATCTATGTATAGTTTGCTAAAAAGCTAAACCATATGTTAGACTTTAAAACTAAACTGCAGATTCGATAGGTCGATAGTACCCTGAAAGAAAATTTAATAAATTAGAAAGAACAATTTTAAATTTAAATACAAATAATTCGTTTCGACACTTTTAGCTTTTGCAAAGTCTTATACAAGTCGTATGTTCTCAAAGAAGAACAGTAATATTCCAAGAAAAATTGTCGACTATCAAAGTTATCGATTTTTCTTCTTTTCTTCATTTCCAATACTCTTAAACCGACACAATTGACGTTTTTTGAAAAGGGATCGCTTTTCAAGAAAGATGAAAAAAAAAAAAAAATATCAATAAAAAACAGAATTTATATAGAAATGTTCAAAGCTTTGCTACATGCTTTAGGACTTAATTTTTTTTTATTTGAAATTTTATATACCTATTAGTCGACGTATTCAATTATTTGAAATTTGTTATGGATTTTTCTAAAAATTCATGTAAATTATTCAAAATTTGATACGAATTTGATTTGATTTTTCCGATGTTGATGTAATCTCGAAATTTTATTAATTTTAGAATCAAATAAATTGTAATTTCGAATAAGTCCTAAAACCCTAGGAAACATCCATTTGTGGGTGGTTCTTAAGTCGACCAACAATTCCTTCCTGACATGACAGAGCAAATGTAAGCCAAGGCAAGCCTCAGAGGTAAAAAAATCAATCACCTGAAAACGCGGAAAATTGCCTATGCCCACCTGAGCCCCGCCCGGTCTTCGCAGCCGTTCTCTAGGCACAGCACAAATGAAATTCCGGGCGTGTGTCAAAGATGTCATTCGACCCATTTCTACCTGAACATCCTGTTTTCAGCTCGAAATACCCAAACAATGGGATTACTGGGCAAATACACGTAACAAGCGGAGCACAAGAGCGAAAGGATGAGGACGAGGATGAGAAAAATAAGAAGCCCTATGCCTTGGCTTGGCCCCGGGAAGAAGCACCACACACTCCCGGCCCCGGGCCACGGAGCCACGCAGCAGAGAGCTGATATGTCGAGGGCAGAACATATTTCAGTTGTGGGTTAAGTGGAAATAAGCAGGATAATTTACGGGGACGGCAGGAAGCATGTGTGTGCGGTAGATCAGGGCACAACTGCGAAATTGCTCCGAAGTCGGGTCATAATTCTACCCCCGGATACTTTTTGCCGGGTAGCGCCGGGCGTTCGACCCTTCGCCTTCCGCGCAAGGTGAGCTAAAAAGTGGTCCTTATTTTGACGACCGTTTAGCGGTAATTAGTTCCCCATTTTTACGTATTTTGTCTCTAGGACTTTAATTTTTTACTTTTTAAACATACGTTAAATAAAATTTAATTGCTCCTACGATTGTTGGCCCGAATGAAGGCGCTGCATAGTATTCGAAAATTTGATTTCACGAGCTTATTAAATACAAGAAAAATTTGAAGTCACACTTGATCTCTTTCTGATTTCAACCTCTTAGAAAAATTTCATCACTGGTAGTGTGCTTAGGGTCATTATACTGGTAAAATATGAAATTTCTACTGATCCTTGAAGGAAATAATATTTTTTTTTGAGATTAGCGCACTTTTTTACTTAGTCAAATTTTACAAATCCTATTTCAGAGAGGTAAATCTTGTACATTTTTAGGCTCATGACCTTGTCAAACGGCAATTTCAAGACGTAGACCTAGAGCTTTCCTTAGTCCAGCAATTTGTAGGACATTTATTAAAACGACCCTGAACATGGGCATGCCCCGAAACCAGCCCAGAAAATTGCTCTAAGTTCCGTTACACCTCTTTTTTTTTTCTTGTGCTCGCTCGTGCAATGTCTTGCTCGTCAGAGCAGCAGCCAGCGTCTCGGATTATTCCTTTAAAGCTGTGCTGTGTCTTACGGTCTTACTTAAGTGCCGAGAGCGGGAACAAAAGAAACACCGCCGCTCAGCCTGGACAAGCTGTAAAAATTTTCGTACGTACCTTAACCTACCTGAGTTCTAGACGAGACGAGGGGCAGGGCGGTCGGACAGAGGGGAGCGTCCCATGAAGACACCTCGAGTGATTGCCACTCGTCGTCTTCGCTGTCTTCGACGACGAGGAGAAGACGTCGTTTCTGCTTGTTCTTTCCGTTCTTCCTCATGCCACTCGGCTGGTTGCTCCGGCTTGAGTCGACCACTGAGGTCGGACCAGATGAAGACGTGCTGCACCGCGAGTACACCTAAAATATATGTATATGAAGCAGTTTACTTTTCCATTTTGTACACACGAAACTATAGATTAATTTATGTGTTGATTATGCCGTGGTGTGGCGGGCTACAAATTTTCTACGCTTCCCTCGGGAACATGGATACATCGGAGTCAGTGCACTGGGAATGGGACCTGATCTATGTAACTGATAATGTCTAAAAGATTGGATGCCACCTGCTTGTTGATGCAAAATATACAAGAAAGTTTTGGCAAAGAGGACTATGCCCATTAAGGGGCAATTTCAAAGCAGGGGTCATTTAGGGGTTAAATAATATGATATAAAACTTCCAAAATTATATGCAGCGGTCAATTTGATAATGAAAATGGAAAAATATAAAATAGTAAAACTTAGGGTTAAAATTAAGGGACTGTATAAACCTAGAACGTTGGCTGAATTAGATTTGAAACTAAATTCAGTATGTTTTTAAAAAATTTCCATTTCATTGCCTTCAAAACTATATTAAAAACATATGGCAAAATCCTTGAGATTTTAAATACTCAATTTATACCTGTACCTAATAGTATTTATTTAAATTTTGTATATAGAATCACTTTTAGAAACCAAAGCAAATTTTATAGTTGACATGGTCATATGTACATACAATAAAATATTGTAAATTTGGTTCTTTTTATATCATACTACAACTACTTTAAACATTCTAAATTAACTGTTAAATCGCACGCCTAAAACTTTGAACTCTGTAAACAAGTTCGGCTTTAAAACAATTCAAACAAAATTTCAATGAATGGCAGACAATTAGTCGGGACTAATCACGAGGATTCGCATCTAAATCATGTCGCCCGATTGAACCAGATAAACAAAATCAGGATGAAACCAAACAGACGGCAAAAATTCTGAAAATATACTCCAAACATTCCCGCAAAACTCCAGGTCTGTCGGGATCGGTAAAATTTCATCCGGGTGCAAAGACCCACTGACTGCCGCTACGCGCACAATAATTAGCTCGAAATTGATTGTCTCCTGAAATTTTTCAAATAAATTTCATGTGTTTATTGAATCCGCTCAATTGAACACGCACATATCAGTGCGCCTCGTTCGCCGGAGCCCCCTCAACGCCAGCCGGGTCTTCATGCTCTCCGGCAGTTCGATCCAATTCAATAAATCATTGGGGTGAGCGAAGAGCCCCGCACTCCGCCCAGCCAGCCGGGTTCGTTTATTTCATCTATCAGTAGACTACTCCTGGATGCCGTGCAGGATTTCGGGATCGGTCCGAATGTGTGCGGGACCAAAAACTATATATTTGGGCGGGGTCCCCCGGGTTCCTACTCTCCTCTGTGACATGCCGCCCGGTGGGCACCTACGAAAATTGTGGTCGAAACCCACGGGCCGGACAGGACTACTCCTGGAGCCTGGCGGTGGCCCGCGAACATCGACCGTGGAGCGCCCGGAGACTAATTGTGTATTTAAAGGAACAACTTAACCGGGGCTCCGGTGCTGCACGGAATGTGTGTGCCTGCCCGGCCCCGGTGCTCCTCTGACGAGATTGTTGGGATTCGGTTGGACGGCTTCACGCCAAGCGAGCAAGCATCGTCGACTTCGGCGACGGCGATGGCTCGACGAAATATTTTTAGAAGTGATCCGGCGCGAAGGGGGCTCTTATTGAATTAGGGTGATTATCGATCCTTGATACTTTCCTCAATCGCGCCGGCCGTGATTCCATTTATTGTGTTATTTTTTCCTGCTTTTGTGTGTTTTGTTGTCCGACGACCGACAGACTCTTTTGCCCCTGTATTTTGTGTGGTAGGGTCGCTTGTAAAATGTCTGAAGGGCTGATGAGACGGGTGCAGGGTTCGGGTAATGAATACTTTTATGGTTAAAGACTATGTTGAGTGGCTGGCAAGCATAGGACAATTCCGGGGACACGGTAATTTACATATTTTATTAGAAATTTTGCACACCTAGTTATTTTTATTTTTGGGTAAAAGGTAGATTATCTTGGTATTCAGGTAGTACAACAAAAATTGAGTTTCAGAACCTTTGACCTGAAAAAATTTTTATAAAAAGGGATATAGTCTAATGTTAGCGAGTTGCAGCAAATTTTTAATACTAGGCTTTTCTTTTCAAGGAAGGATAGGCGTAGGGTCGCCTTGAACCAGTTAGTGCATTTTTGAATACATGTCACTTATTACTGAAGCACCTGAGATACCTGCAATTTAGTATCATGTACAGGAAAATATATATTGAGGTGATACTATTAAGAAATCGGTAAAATTTAGGTAACTCTAACGTTTTTGATAGGGTATCATTATATCTTAAATGAAATCTAATCAATAATGATATATTAGGGTGCATTATAAACGAACTCTGAACTATAGAATCGTAAATATTAAGGATTACAACGAAAATTAGTGCTCAGGTTCGCTTATTTGAAATCTGCTATAAAAGTTTGGAAATTCGATAGTATACCTATCGAATGTAATGTATGAGAGCGAGCTAAATATACGTATTCTTGATTCCGATGATATTAGATATTCTAAAAATATAACATTACTACTACTTATAAATGAGTTGTATTTGGCATTGTTGCTCTTCCCCTCCAAAACCAGCAAATTTACAGGATATAAAATAGTTTTAAATAGTTGGTTTAAATTAACTAAGCAACAGATCTTTGCTACACTGGTCGTCTTTTACTTAAACTCATTATACCTAGCATTTATAATATTATTAGTTGGGATACTTGCGAACTATCATATTGAAGTGAAATAATACGTAACTCAAAGTAATTTATATAAATCTAACGAATAAAGTTTATAGAAAACCCTTTATTTCTTGAACCAGCAGCAATAAAAATCGGAATATTCTTGATAGTGTCTCTACGGTCTAGAAGATTGACATGGGAACAACTTGCCTATTCGATTCTGCTGCTAACATTTCAAAATTTCGATAACAGATTTGAAATCAGCAACTATAATACTGTATCTCGGCTAGAAAAACGTCGCGTTTTCAAGTATTATTATATATTTTTTATATTTTGGAAGAATGGGTAATTGTACATACATATATTGTTTTGAAAACCAGATCTTCGATAGATAGTTAGTTATCCCACCCTTTTAGCTTTATAAAAAATGCTTTCAAATTGTTTCTAACATTTCCCTCTCTTTTGTCCAATTTAACTGATTTACAGCCCCCAAATGCCCCTCTGATTTAAGCTTCCTGAAGTTATACATCCTTTTTACAAAATTAATTCATTTCCTCCCTGCCCCCGGTTAGACGTTTCTATGAATGAGAAACGGTCCCAAAAGGGGCCCTGATTGTGTTACTCCCCAAACAGAGGCAGTTCACAGCAGCCAGAATTTAAAATTAATTCGTAATTGTGTTGTTACCGTTCATTAATTAACCAAACGAAGTAAGATTTCGTTCGAATTACGAGCAATCGATACCGATCCATCAGCACACCACCGACTGGGGCTCCCTTGGCCGGGTGCCACCTGCTGGAGGCAGTTCGCCCACATTACGTCCATGCCCCCGCCCTCCTTGCCGAGATTGTCGCCCTCGCAAATAAAATTTTTCTCATTGAGGGCATTTATGTTTTATGAGGCTAACCCCCGTGGACCAGGTGTTAACAGTTATAGTCCCAATTTCGGCAGGTTAACAGCCCCGAGCGTCTCCAAGGCTAAGCGGAGCGCCGGTGGGGACGCAAACACTCGCACTGATTAATACACCCGAAAAACGCCTCTTTGGGGCACCCCGTCAGCCTGGGGCCCTGGACAGTCGTCGTCAGTCCGACGATGACCCTTCGGGCTAGACAGTTCAAATTGGGAGAGAGCGGGCCGGGCGGGCGGGGCCCCGGCAGGAGGAGCGCCCAGCCTGGCTCCGGGGGCGAGCCGGGCGGTCGGCAACAGTGGAAGAAGAAGAACATCGGTAAAGATCAGGATGACAATTATGAAAGGAGTCGAGGGGCGCTCCTTCGGACTGTGACGCGCCGAAGGAAAATTCGGGCGCTTCGTCTGCCAGCCAGCCAGAAGAGGCAAAGACCCCTCGGGATCCGATTCCCGAACAGCCCAAAGTGAAATGTTCGCGGATGAAATTGAAAAATGAGAAAAACTCGCATGTGGAAGGCGCTCTCAGCGCACAGATTGAGAAAAAAATACACTCAAACCGGGGCCACTGGCAGCCAAAAATCGTAGGACAAGGAGATCCGGGAACTGCCGGGAGGAGCTGCTCCTGCCATCCCGGTTCCCGGCACAAAGCGTCCTTCAAGTGGCGGTTTTCGTCGTTTCGTCGCACAGTGCGACGCACAACGGCGGCGGCAGCGACGACGCGGCAGGCATGTGTTTGTTACCACCCGGCACAATTCTGGGACTTTGGTGGGAAAGAAATTCGTCGGCGGATTTTTAAGGTGTTCCCTCTGGCGTTTTTGCAAATAACAGATTACGTTCCCACTTCATCCCCCTTTA
The DNA here is from genome assembly GCA_963920795.1 of Eutolmus rufibarbis. NCBI lineage: Eukaryota > Metazoa > Arthropoda > Insecta > Diptera > Asilidae > Eutolmus > Eutolmus rufibarbis. The sequence continues at coordinate 45,580,613 of OY987206.1, forward strand.
GCCACCCGCGCTCATCCAGGCTCTGGAGTTTGTCTGGAAGATAATTTTTTCGCCGCCGCCGCCGCCGCCGCCGCCGAGCCACCTTTTATATGTGAAAGAGGACTGGAGGAGCACCAGACGAATTTTTTCGGGGGGCAATAATAAAAAAAATAAAAATCCAGGCAGTGGAGTCTTCCTCCTCCAGGAGGAGGAGGAAAAAAAGCGCGAAGGCGCTCGGGATTGGCGCTAAGGGAGCTTCGACCGGACAAGTTTGACTAAAGCATGATTTATGGCCTGCTTTCTCGGAATCTCCCGGACCCGACTCATCATCGCGGACAGTTTCAATAGAATTTTCGCCTTTTTCTCGAAGGCCCGACGCAATCGACTATTTATTTTATTTTATTTTTTTATTATTTACTTATTTTTTCTTCTTGCAGCAAATATTGACATGATTAAGGACCCGAAATGCCGAACAAATTGATTCCTTCTTAATGGGGCAAGTACCTCGTGAATTATTGAGGACTGCGGGCCACTTAGGCTTTCAAATTTTCTCCAAAACCTCTTTATAAACATCTCAATTTTCTTGCCTGAGACTAGATAGGACTCTCAGAGAAATTGGGTAAGTTAGATAGCTATTAAAATTTTTAAAAAATTCCTTTAAAGTTGATTACAAGAAGTATAACTAATGTACAAACAAAAAGACAGACAAGTGCGAGTAGAATTCGCTCCTTGAGGGTTGCACTAATATAGATTTTGATTTTCAGTCAGTAAGTCAGACTGTTAGTATGAAAATACATTTTGAAAGGCCGTATCTGTTTATTGCATTGAGTCAAAACCTTGAATTTTTTACAGAACTATGAGGCTGTCGACTTTTGTATTTGATATTAATTTCAACTCGTTGCATTCAGCGCTTTCTGAAAAAAAAGTTCTTGATGGACAGACGGACAATAAAATTAAAGGTTCCCGAAATTCTAATAAAAGAAATAATAATACAATTATGCATTTTTTGGAATTAATACATGTAAAAGACGGCCATTGCATTGTTATTTTGCTTTTAATCCTTCTTTATACTTTTTAATTTTTCTGGGATTCAATAAACATTATTCTTTCTTAAAGTAAATCTCTTTTCATTATTATTATTAAGATTTAAATCAAATACGCATATAGTCGCTAAAAGCACTACACAACATTAAGTTTAACGTTTTAAGAAGCGTGATAAAACCATAAAGGGGTCGAGCGACAAAGTTACTTTCAATAAAATTTAAAGGTCACAAACTTAAAGAGGTACTTTTACTGCACATTATAATTTTAATGTGATGATAGTAACATGATGATTTCACATAAAAACAGTGGAAGACACAGATTGTAAGTAGTTCTTAAAATGCAAAATTTATTATTTATGTTTGCAGTTACTTATTTAAGGTTGTTCCGACTACCGAAGCTAGATGTACGAGTTCCGCGAAACTCACGTTTAAAAATCGGTACAATAGGGAAACTGAGAAATCTCAAATTTAAAGGAGCTTTCGGAGTTTGAATTTTAAAATTTAAAATGGGTACGATGAATGATTGATGGATTTTAACCCTTCCACAAACCAGTGAAATTGAAATATCGAAATTGTTGTGTAGTGACGAACGAAATTCGAAACTCGGAACAGATTAGAGAACATGTCATCATGGCATCATACAGAATGTATTTTTTTTTTTCTTTATTCAGACTATTTAGGGACCGAAACTTACAACGTAGTAATATAAGAAGTTATTTTCAAAATTATCTACAGGGTGGGAGATAAATCAAGCCCATAAGTATCCCTTATAAGAAATCACATTTTACAATTGATGATACATTTAATATTTCTCAGAAGTATCTAATTTGAAACTATTATAATGATTTTAACTAAAAATGGTACACGAACGAATATTATGCGATATTTTGGAAACCGCCCTCAACCCCCGTGACCTTGAACTAAATCTTCAACACACTGATTGAGTGATCTGAAGGGATAATTTTCTGTGAATGAAACAATTACGCAAAGAATGTATCGAATAAAAGTTGGTCACTCGACGCTTGATGGTGTCCTGAAAAAACCGTTATAAAAACATTGAACCCAAACAAATCCAACCGATTTGCCTAAATCTACGTAATCAAGCATAAGGTTGCAAAAACATTGAATGAATCGAACGAATATCGACAGCCGCTCTGTTGGGAAAACAATCGACCGAACGGCAGTGGCGGCAGCAACGTAATCAACAGCGGGAGCCGCAGCAGCAACAAAGGCGTCAACAACAACAGAGGCGGTGCAGGGGGGCAACAGCCGGAGTTAGCAAGTAATCCGACAACCTCCGAACCGAAGGGCCCTACGTACGTCAACATTTTCGTCTCCTTTTATATTTATGCGCTCGCATGGGCCACAGTGCCTGCGACTATCCTGGCGCAGGGGCCCCCCTCCCCAGTCCCTTGGTACGTGTGTTTCTGTATCAGATTACGTAAATTACGAAGCCCTTCATTGACTCGGTGCGTTCCCCTGTGTTTAACTTAATTCCGAGTCCTGTCAAAATTAATGGCTGCCTCCCAAAGTTGTGTAAGTAGGAAATTTGTTTGGATTTAGTTTTGTGCCAGGGCCCTGGCTAAGTGACTTAATTATGGTTTATGACAGTTGGTGGAGGAGTTCTCATTATTTTCCCCGATTCTTAGGTGTGATGACAGTGTGATAATGCGCCCGAGCAAAGAACAATGGCCAGCCCTTTTGCGCTTGTAATCACTTTACTGCCCTAGATAAAATTCAAACCGGGGAAAATTTGCATCCGAACACAAAAGGGAAATTGGTGAAGTAGAGACAGAAAGGGTCGAACGGTTTATGTGCTACTCACCAAATAATTGAAATCGATGCTTTTCTGCTACGGTCCCTAAATAACGGGATTAAAACAATAGAGAAGAAGGGGTTTTGGCGTTACGTAAACCGTTAATCTACTTGAGATTCATAAAAAATGAGAAATAAAGCAATATCAATTAATGTTTAGAATTATCACTGCCCGAGGACGTACAACAGTAGCCGAACCGGACATATAATATTTTATGAAAATGAAAACACCATGGCTGCACTAAAGTTGACATTAAAATGGCCACGTTCATTCAGGACCAAGAATAAGAACCCCAGTTTTTCTTACATTTAAAAGAAGTTACTAGCATTGCTGAACACCATAAACCGAAACTCGGTTTCAAATACAGACATCCTTCTGGAAATTGTTTGGAATTTGAAAATGGGGATCAAAACAAAAGGGTGAATGTCTAAACTTCGTAAAATAGAATTCGCAATTAAACTCCTCAATTAAACCTTGAAGACCTGCCTTGCCCCTGACTTTAGTAAAATACGCAATACACCTTAAATGCCCCTACAAATTACAAGCAAATTACCTCTAAAGAACCGTCTTCAGCTTGATACGAGTACTTTGCAATATTCAAAGACGCAAGCTTCATGGTCACCGGCAATTTGCAGCAGTCATGAAATATCAATTAGATAAAAACAGTCATTGACGAGTTTCAAGACAGTCGCTCTCTCTTTCTAGAGGCCGCGGTTTATTTTGAAAGGAATCTTCGGATAAGCCCCTGAGGGTTAAAAAGCCTTGTCCGCACCTCTCCTTACACCGATCCAGGGCAAGATAAACTCGGCCAGAACAAAAGCAACGAAGGCGGTAATCGCCCAGTTTACGTATCAATAAAACCGTTAAAACAAGATCAGTTCCGAACATAATTCATAAAGTCACGCATCATCTTAACCAGGCTTGAGAAGAGACTTGGAAGTAATTCAGAAAACTCCTCAAATTGGCCGTCATCGTTCGCTTTCAGCCAAAAAGGAGAACGACAGGGAGGGCTGAGGAGAATTCAAAATGTTCCCGACTATGGAAGAAAGCAGCCTCGGTCCCAAGGAGAGAGGAGCAAAAATAATAATAATAAAAATTAAAAAAAAAGTAAGGAAAGGAGGAGCGAGACGATGTTGCCGCTGTTGCCACTGCCCTGCCGTGCGTCGGTCCGCTTCATTGTAAGTAAAATAAGAAGACTAAAAAAAAAAGAAATCAAATCGTTCAGACCCAGGGAAGAAGGGGGCTTTGTTCTCGAAGAATTAACGCAGCAGGCGGCCAGAAGATGGAAGCACTGTAATTCCGGTTAGACGAAAGGAAATTCATTAAGGGTGACACACGAGAGAGCCGGGTGAACAATGGTCGCGCCGGCCGGGGTGTAGAGGGCGCTGCCGCCTTTACTGCACAGTGTGATGAACTCTCAATAGAGGGCAGCAGGGCGAAGTGTGCGGGGGTGTCGCATATGCGATCTGGATGCCTGGCTGGAGCCGAGGCGCAACTATTAAAATCACTAAAAGGTGTAAACGACATCTGAACGTAAACACATTGCTCCTTGTCACTGGTCACAGCTCTCTCCCTCTCGATTTGATGCACATCAGTCCGAGGAAGATTTACCTCTTCGGCACCGGGCGGCGAAGAAGCTGCCTCTCGCAGCTGGGGGGCCTCAAATCAAAGGGTTGTGTTACGCAAATCTGCTGTACAATGTACATAGGGGTGGGGATAGGGTAGAGGCGCGGGTACCGGGCCTGATCCTTACCTAACTCCTACAGATAAAGTTTTGAGGATATCTCTACTTTGCAGTGAAACAATAATTTATTCACGTATCAGAAAAGCACATCTACCAACAGACCTTCCTACTGCCTGACCCCCCTCCATTCTCCAGCCCGAGTGAAGGCCCTATCCAACTCCGACTATGCCGGCTCCTCCGACAGAGGGCTCCACAGTCGAAGCCCGAGTTCTATGCTCTCGTGTCGGGCTCTGCCCGTTTCACCAGCATATCCCCGTAGAATGGAAATATGCTCTGAAAATTGAAGAGGGCTCGTCGTCGTCGTGCGTACGTATGTAAAAGTAGTATGCATGTACGTTTGTGCCGGCGTGTGGAGTGTAGAAGCTGGCCGTGTGACACACTTTCATACCGACATACGGCCGGATAAAATCCAATATAGTTAATGTACGTCTGATGGTGTATTCTTCAAAGGCACCTTTATGACCGTACAGTCCCTGCTCTGGAGCGCCTATAGAGGTGTATGGAGAGGTATAAATTATGCAAACACTGTGCGGTTTGAAATTTATTGACACTACATTATACGCACATACGGGCCCTGGACGAGAGACGCGACTGCCGGGCGACGGAAGCGGGGGTGGGTGGGACGCAGAGACATTCCCATATGCATACGTAATAATTTACTTGTTTAGTGTCATTTTAATACACAAAGGCTTTGGCACTTTGCTTAACATTCATATGCTGGCCGGAATCGACGGTCATATTTGACTTACATTTTGTTGATTCGTTGGCCGCGTGCTAAATGAAAATGAATCCATTTTGAGGCCACCAGGGCGCGCTTTAGGGCTGTTAACTGTGGGGGCGGTAATGGAGAGGAGAGACGTAAATAAGTGTCGCTTTATTCTACTTTTTCATATTTTCCGCTGACTGAGGAAGGGCGACAATTCCTAGTTCAAAATTCGATTGAGCGCTTTTTTTTCTGGTTAAAGGACACATTTTAGGGGATGTGCTTCTCAGGGGAATTGTTGCTTGCTAGATATTCGTGTTATGCTTTTTCTAGCGATTTAAAGGGAGGAGAAGATGGAATCGCTTCATGCTTTAAATATAGTACAAATACACGATAATGAAAAATGTACACACTAAATCAAATTAGCGTGGGATAGAAAAACGCCTCCACTCTACTGCTTTTACCACACATTGCTAACAACATAATTGAAATCGGTGTGCCCGGAAACTCCTAATTGTAAATTTTCATTATTAATTTAATTACCCCTTTTTCGAAACTTTTATTTTGCACATTCAGCTTTCGAACTTTTGATAACTGCCCTCCTGAATATTTGATAAATTGCAAACACACTATAGAATTTTAATTATTACAGATATTACTTTCAACGGACCGAAATTCTTATTTAAACGAAAAAAAACTGCGCGCTTTGTATTTTTGGATTCCGTCACAATGTTAAATTTACGTTGCAGTATATCCAAATTGCTTATAACGCCGAACACACATCACACCAATTTAACCATTTTATATAATAGAAAATTACAAAGAGATTAATGGATTTACATATGTATATGGAAATAGTAGGTAATAAATGTGTTCATGTTCATTGGTCAAATTTATATAATATAAAGAAGTTTTATATCTATGTAGATAAATGATATCCTTATATAAAGCTGGTTTGCGTGTTCGTTTATAACGAGGGTATTATTAGTTTTGTCTAACTAGGGAATATCTTGAGCCCATAGCTCATATTTGCTAATAGTAGTTAGTGGGGATCTTTCATAGAATCTTAGAAACCCCCATTGTCTGCATTTAATAGCAAGTACAAGCTTAGCGCAATGAGTAACAGTCTGAATCACCGGTTCGTCATCAAAATGATCTAGTGTCAGAACGTAAAATTTGTAAAACATACGAGCGAACCGTCTCACTTACTAAAATGCCTAAAGTGAGGCTCTAACAGGTCGCTTTTCTGAACTCCGGCCCCTTAGAATGTATGCAAGTAATTTAAGGAATTCACCACGCTCCAAAAATATTTCGATGTAAAAGAACGAAAGAAGTCTCCTCGCAAAGCATAAGATTTTGTTTACCATACCGCGGCTAAGTAAAGCGGCCTGACCCAATGAATCAAATCAAATTTAAATTCGAGCCGGTGATTCACCCAAAAGCGGGAAGATTGTGACGATCCCTGCGACGAACCGCGGAATGTAGTGGCATGGGCCGATCGCGCTGCACGGCGAAGCGAACGTCGCCTGATTCCTCGCCTAAAAATAACCCAAACTAATGCCGACATAGACTTCGTCGTCGTCGCCTGTCGACGTCGGGGGGAAAGCACACGTTCTTCAAAATGATTTACAATCGGAGCTCGCGACCAGCGATCGTCGATCGCGCGGATAGAAGAAAAACCCGAGAAAATCCGCCGGAATCAAAAAGCTCACGGCGGCAAAACAACGACGACGGCGGCCTGTCCGCTGACCAGGCGAAGCAGCGCAAAATGAAAACAATGCGCGCGAAATAACAAAACCAAGTCAACAAATGAATGACGTAAATTTTGTGATTTATCCGACGAGCATTCAATCAAGCCATCAAGAAAAGCAAAACGGCGTCACGCCTGCATACTGCGAGCTTATCCCAGGCCTTACGTCACGGTGAGGAGGCTGCGGGGGGCGGTTCAGCGGCAGCTCGCCGTTTTTCTAGACTCTAGAACGTATCTGAATAATCTGACTAGAGCTAGCAAAGCTAGCTAAATCGTACCCGATGTGTGCCAGCCAACTTTATACGTTCTTAGCCGCAGGTTAAGAAAAATGGTAATTTGCGCGAGGAGACGTTGCTTGATCGCGTAATAGCCACTCGCACGCGTCGGGGTATTAAAAAAAACCGTTTGCAATTCTGCGTGCGTGCAACACACGCACCGAGCGGGAGGATTTATTTTTTTTTTTTTTTAATTTACCCAAAAAGTAAGCCTGGCCCATTAGCTTTCATCCGGTGCCGGGTCAGGTGCTCGAATACCCAAAATTGCCCACCGCGAAACCTTGTTTACATCACTCGCGATGTTAAACGTAATTTCTGTTTACATTTTGCTCGTAATGTGTGCGCCGCTTATGCGCGCAAAAACAGCAAATTGTTTTCCCAATTTGCTACTTGAGCACACGGCCTATTCCCCCAGCGGGGGGTCGCGGTAAAAATACCTGCTGGCGCTGCGTTAAATCACGCCCAGGGCCATTTTTAACTTTCTTAAGATCCGCGAATTCTAATAAGCAAGTATCTGGCTAAAGGGGTCCAAGCAAGTGGAGATCGAGCGGATTCTGATTTTTGATTTTTTTTTTTTTTTCTTGCGGATTTCTCTGTTGGGGTCGGTTTTCTGAAAATCTGGCTGGCTATGCTCTTGCCATTGAACTTTCAAGTATTTGGCCTCGATGAGGTATTTTTGTGTGCAGCTCTCTTTCTCTCTCTCAGAGCGGAGAGAGGTGCGGGGGAGGTCTATTTACTTTTTGATTATCAACCCAATTTTAACCCAAGTGGTTTTGAATTTAATTTTTAGCGAATCTTCAGATTTTTAGAATTATTGCACAAGTTTAGTGCATTTTACGAACTTGTTACCTTTTAGAAAAATAAAAAAGAAGAGTAAAATTTACTTATTTTTAGCTTTTACACTTTTCCTGAATATTTTACTTTATAAATCTCAGTCATAAATCTATAACTCAAATAAAAGATCTTTTGAAAAATAACCTGTTTATCAATAACAAGTTATAGATAACTTCTTCAGCAAACGACCACATTTTGATCATCTACAAAAACTCTGAATTGAAAATATTGGGTTTTTAAATTTTTAGAAAAGTGAGAACTCTTTTCCTCTTGATTTTTTTTAAGAAAATCAGTAGAAAATATGAAAATTATATTCTATTTACAAAAGTATTCACAAATAATAAAAGAAAATCAAATCAAACCAAAAGATACATCCTGTTCCTAAACGTAAAAAATATAAATTTTGATCAAGTTCCGAAACATCCCATGAATGAATCCGGGGCGCATCAACTATAAAAGCGCGTATTACTCGAATTAACTTATTTTTTTATTTCATATCGACGATTTGATTTAATAAGATCTTGCTCAAAACTCGACTATTAGTCGCCATCGTTATCTTTAAATGTCACTGATGAGCCAAAACTTGATATAAAAATTCAAAACGTGAAAATGCATCCGTGCTATAATGAGAAGAATATTAAAAGAAATCATAGTTCATTTTTTTTTAATCGTTAATTGCGTGTCAAAGTTTAAACAGTTTACCAAGAAGATAAATCTTTTCAATTGTCGGGTATGCGCGAAAAAGTTGACAAAACAGTAGAAAACTTCGCAACAAAATCGATCTTCTACTTCTGGGTTCACAAAATTGCGATGTTTGAGAATAAGACAGAGATTTAATGAAACAACGTGTTTACGCTTGAATTCCTTAATTAATGACGGGGAGCCCCGAGTCGAGATACTCACGATATTTTACGAAAATTGGAATAAAGGGCAGGAGTTAAGAACAGTTTCCAATTTCCAATTAACTGTTGGTAGGGAGCTGCCTTATCGAGAATCGAGAATGTTTTAGTTAAAATATTCATAAAATCAAAAGCTGCCAAACTGGTAAATTAAATTGCAATTCGTAATCACAACTGTCGTCATCGAACGGAATTGCTGCCAATTGGGGAATTGAAAAACAAAAGCAACAAACCGAACAAAGGCAGCAGCGGCGATGATCCACCACCACCACCAGACCTGGCCCTGATTGTCAACGGAACGAATTATGAAATTAAAATTCGCTCGCTGCTGATAAGATTAATTGCTCCTGTTCCGACCGTTTATCGATAAATAGGGGGGAAACCACCGAGTGCGAGTATCTCACGGCGAACTTCCCACCTCTCGATTCTCTTTAATTCCCATGTCACAGTATTTGTTTATTATTTTTCTTTTATTTATTCTCAAAAAATCTGTCCCACCACCACTCTCTCAGGCGAAGCAAAGGGCACGCACACTATAAAAATTCTGGATTGGTTTTGTAGTGGTGTTTCTCAGATTGTTGTTTTAAGAGAAAATCCTCTCTAGTTTCAGCATAATTAGCTATTTTCTCGTTTATATAGTAGAAAATTTCTCTTAAGATTAAGATGAGATGATATCAAAACCACCTCATTTCCCCTCCATTTCATGATGTGAACGACGATCTGCTTAAAATTCATTCTCCGGCGCGGCGAAAGAGGATGAACAAAAACGAAAGCGCCTGCTGCCGCCACAGACTTGAGGAGCGAAAGAAAAAATAATACAAAAAAAAAAATTTGCCAGAATTTATGACGACACGGCTACGACGGCTGTTGCTGAGCGTATCACAAGCCGAATAGTCGTGCCGTACCGTAGCCGAGCCGAAAGCCGAAAGCCGATAGCCGTTGCGTATCGTGCCCTACCTCTCTCTCTCTCCGGAGCGTTGCCTCTCTCTCCTCTCGTAATAATTGCAATTTGTGGGAAAGGTGTGGGAGGGCTGAAATTCTTTTGTTTTGATGATTTCGCGCTGATTAAGGCCACTAAAAGCTGTGCGGGCAGCTCGCTAAATGGGATTTGGATTTGGTGCATATGCCCCACAAAGGCGATTTGTTTACAAATTTTTGCGATGTTTTCGTTTGGAAATTTCGCTGCAATTAATGAAGTCACCTTGAGAGGTGTTCTCCGTTATCAGGTGAAGACGACGACGTATGCAGGCGCATACCTGATTAACAAGAACCGTTATCTGCGAAATGGGACCCCTGTGAAAAGTAATATCACTTTTTATTATAATACAAATTGTTTTGAAACGAGTCGAGTTAAAAGTGTCATTATTTTAATTAAACATTTTAGAGGCATTAAGCTGAGATCTAATGTAAGAAATATGCGGTGAGGTGACTCAAGAAAATCCGGTCATTAACGAAGTAGCTACAAAATTAAAAACCAGAGTTCCGTAGCTTTGCCACGTATAAAAGAGACGAACAAGAAATTAGAAGAATTAGAAATTAATAATTCTCATATTTTTTTTTTTTTTCTTTACTTGTAGTATGAAACCTTCCCTCGTGCCAAATACTCAAATTCTGAAAGACTATATCTTTTTATTGCATTGAGTTGGAAACTTGATTTTTTTATAGGACTATGAAACTTTAGTATACTTGATATTAATTTCAACTCGATAATCACACATTTAAGCATGTAATTAAATCAGCTGTGGGGTTATCAACAATATGTTTGGAAGATACTGAAATTATGAGGTAAATGTTTATTTATTACCCTGTAGCTAATCGACTTTGTACCCTATAAATACAGGTTTAACGTTATCAGATAAAAGACTCTTTCGTCTTTAAGCTGTCAAAATTCACTATTGCATAATAAGCCCTCAAATTGGCAGAATAGGGTGATTAACACTAAGGCAGCGAATTTTTGAATTTTTCCCAAAGGATCATAATACAAATTTCATCTTCATAAATAAAATAAGTAACGATCTCACCAATAACACAATTGTGTTGATCATTAATTTATTTTTATCTAAACAGGAATATCACAGTTCTCCATCATATCCCACAGATTTTCATTATGTGTATATTAAATTTAATTTTATGTATTCGCTTCCTATGTTAATTAAATAAATAAATAACTTTCATTTTATGTTCTCATCTCCCATCGAATTTTGCCCTTTTGGTTTGGTTGCTTTGAAATTAATTGTCAATCAAATAAAAGTTAACTCTCCATTTAAGTTGTAAAACTGAATTTAAACCACCTATGGTTAAATAAGCCGAAAAATTGAAACCGTAATTTAAACTAACTTTAATCTATTCATAAAGTTAATCTTCCACCTAAAAACTAAGTCTAAAACAACCAACCCCTACGGGCTCTTGGTAAAGTGTCGGTAGTCTGCGACGATTGTAATTGCTATGCCCTGCTCCCATTAAACCTTTTCATGTGAACCACTTAATCAGCGACAGAACTGTTGCCACCCACTTGCTGTTCCCCGTTCAGGTGAAAAATGTCTCCTGTGGCACGGGAACGCATGTGATTAAGTAAGCAGGTAAGCAAACACTGCACAGCGGCATCGTCCTCTGAACTTTGTGCCGTTTTTCCCTCGTTCATGTGGGTGTGGTGTAGGTGTCGAGTGACCTTTATCTGAGTAATGTACACCACCTCCCCGCCTCTTCCCCCGAATCAAATGGTATTTAGCGGTTTAAATATTGTCAATAATCTGCTAAAAAGAACTTTTTGCGTGGGAGAGAGGTGAGCGGGTAGGTTCAAAAAGTTTAGTAAAGTTGGTTGAGATGGCTTCTAAAATATTCTTCAATAATATCCGGGTAATCGCGTGTGGAAGCTCTTCAGTCATTCCCCGAAACTCCAGTTCTATCGTCCCTCGGGACTCTGATCCTGAATGTATATAATTTTAAGAAAAAGTTCAATTTCCTCACCCGACCCAATGTCACGAGCAATGAAATTACGCAAAATATGACGTAAAATGTCTCGAAGTGACGTCATTTAGTCATTGTAGGCTGAATATAGTACGCCTCCGCCCACGCGACTCATATCAAGCTCGAGTGCCTGAAACACGACGTCATCGGTGCTTTGCACACGAATTGAACCTTCCCGTTTCCCGTCCCGACCTGAGCTCCCTGCGAGGCTGTCGGGCTCTCCGCGTACAACGAAAATCCTCCACAGAGCCTCCGTAGGGAAAATGCGAGGGAGGATAGGATTTCGAGGAAAAGCTTCCTATGACGCTTTTATCGGACGAATTTTCTACGAAAAGCTTCCACCGTCATATCGCCCCCGCAAGCATACAGTTAACTGAAGTGGAATTAAGGATTACAAAAGGGAGCAAATCCACTTAATCAAAGTTTGTTAAAAAAAAGGGGGACGCAGCGCTCCTCAACTGTGCCCTGCACTTTGAGTGGTCCCCATTGACCGGCACATATAAAAATATTGCCACCGTCGCATCCCAGAGTGAATCCAGCGGACGATGAATGCGACTTAACAGAATTCTCGCGGCAGCAAAGAACTTCAACTACTGCTGCTGCCGAGGTAACGTTATGAGGAAGTGTTACGTAATTTCTGTTTGATTGGATTTAATTGGTGGAAGAGTTGTGACCAGTCTACCAGAGCCTCGATAACCTGCATCGGTTATGTCCAGCCCTCCATCGCTGGTGACGGAGGAAAAATTCAGAAAAATTCTTCCCACGAGGATCAGGCCCTTCAGCCCTGAGGGATGGTGCACGTAACACGGCAGGTGGTAGTCTCTTCAAATCCAGGTGTATAAAGGAATCTATGTGAATTCTTTTGCACTGCTTCGTGTCTCAACATATTTTTAGTTTATTTTTAAACTTTTTTAAATCAAAATCGATTTCTCACCAACTAATTGGCCGTTGACCTCAAGGGAAAGAGACCCTCTACAAGACCAATTAGGGAATTCATTTTTTAAAAAACACCTCTTTGAAAAGCGAATTACATTACAACAGAAAAAAAAAGGCATTAAACCTTCCTCTTCAGAACTGCAGGTGCCCTTAACAAACCTTTCCCTCCCCCAAGTAAAATTGAAAGCTCTACGCTGCCCCTTTCCATTGAAGGCGCACTTGCTGGCGCTGGGCAAACGAAGAGAACCAGTGAGCCGCCGCCTCGAAAATTCATTTAAATTTCCCACACGTAGCGAAAGGAAAACATTCGAAATATGTGAACGACGCCAGGATACTTAGGAAAGGACCGATTTGTGTTAGCTGGAAAGTGCGATACAGTCCTTGGCTAGCGGGGTAAGATACAATTTTATCAGGAAAAGATGTGGCTCTTGGCGGAAGCTATTTTTGAGATATATACATATGTATATGTATTTAGCAATATGCTTTTATATGTATATAAAAGAAAACCCACTAAATTACGCATCCACCTTACGTTCCTATCTTCCCAAAAACGTCAATATGGTGCGATATTTCAATATTTTTCTGAGGTGCTGTCGTAACCTGTAAGATGTTAAATTGTAACACCAAGGATTAAAAATGAGATGAGAAATTTTTCAAAATTAAAATAAAGGCAAAAATTCGACAGTCTAAATAGGTAGTATGAAATCTAATCTAAGATTTCTGTTACTATCATAGGATTCTTGCTAGACGCATGAATCGAATCAAAAATAACAAGAGAGTTAAAAATGGTCCTAATTTAGTTTTTATTGCTCCACATCTTTTAAATTGAAATTTTTATAACTCTGCTCTGGTACGATTTTTGCTCGAACTTTGTTTTGATTTTTATTTGATACCGTTTTTGTTAAATTTTGTAAACTAAAAACAATACCCAAGTCATCGACATTTAATTAAGTTAACATTATGACTGTGTTGACGATTTTCAACATTCTTAATTTAGACACTCCTTTTTAAGACTATTTAAGATTAAGACAAATCTTGCAACAGCCGTTTTGAGTCTGTTAAGAAGATCTATTTTATTTGCTTTGTAGTGAGTTTTAGAAGATATTTAAAGCGTTTTTGGTGGTTAAGGTTTTAAAAGTAAGTGCCGATAATCCACAAAATTCCGGCACTGATTTCGGAAGTTCTTTTACGATAAGCCTTCCACTCTCGAGTAAACTGCAAGCGTAACTTTAGCTTTAAGCAATTTAAGCGTGTGTGTCCGCATCGGAGGAGTTAATTGAAAGAATCCCCAAATGACAGCAGTTAATGCTTTCTACGAGACGGAGGTATCCAAAGTTTGCCCTGTAACGACCTGACCATTACCCGGATATGTTCCAGAGACAGACCGACTTGCATGCTCGTAACTTCGCCGCCTAATCTCCGTCGGAAAGGGCGTCCAAACTCCCTCCTGTAGCTCGAGCAGAGTTGGGCTCCCTGGAAAAGTGCATTTGGAGGGACGCAAGGAGCGCTCACAACAAGTCCAAATGCCGGAGCCACCAGTAAATTCTGCTTTTTTCCTCTATTCCTCCTTAAATTACCCAGGCTTGCCGGGGCACAAAAGCTATGGAGAAGATAAAAAAATGAAAAACGGCAGGGACTCCTAATAAAAAAAAAAAAAAAAAAAAAAAAACCTGTCCAGCAACGGAGGGCGAAGGGGGGCAATGCCCGCCGCAAAATAAATATTCCTTCAGCTATGTAAATGCAACTTTCGTGCACTTGCCCTTCAGTGCATTAGCCTCTTTCAGCCACCGGAATTTGTTACACCTATGACTCCACAAGTAGTCGAGGCTCCCGGGGGAGTTTTCAGGCAGCTTGAGTAGTTACCTTCGGTCACGTTAAGAGTTCCTGGAGCCCCTTTTGGGGTGGGGCTGGAGTAGCAACGGCGCCGCCTGCGTGGCAGTTAACAGGGAAGAACACATAATGGGGAAGGATATTTAGCTGAAGTTGAAGTTGAAGTCGGAGTGGGAGTCAACGCTCGTCCCACGAAAGTTTTTGGTAAAATACAGAGGAGCGGACGACGAGCGGCTTTCACCATGCTCAGAAGTTCGGCTCGTCGGACCAATTCAAAAATTTCGTTTTATTTTTTATTTTATTTTTATTTTTTTTTATTTCCTCGTTGCTCGGTAGTCTCGGGCTCATTAAAACATCCCTAGGATGGAATATTTTGAAGCAGGAGCTCTCTGCACTGCTCCCCATTCATGGAGACCCTTTTGATGATGCTTCGAGGCACATAGCGCCAGCCAGCGACCGAGGGATAAGGAGGAAAATGTTGCGATTAATTACTTTTTTCGCGGAGCGTTTGAAGGAACACCATTTCAGCCTTTAATTAAGGTAAACGCTCTCGAGGGGCGGCTCCTCCCACTTAAAAACTTTAGTTCGCATTAACAACGGTCATCCCATTTGCCACATCTGTCCAAAAATTCTGGCAGATGTCACGTAGCGCGGGTATCTCTCGTCGCCTGCAAGCCTTTCTGGGGGTTGAATTTAAGATTAGTCGCAATTTTGTGGGTGGTTGGAGAGCTCTGAAGCAGATCCCTCGTCCTTTTGCGACTAACTTAATCCTAGATTTTTCTAATGGATAACTTTTTTTTCGATTTCGCAGTGCAGTAGGGGAAAACAAACATATTTTGCTTCCACGGATAATTGAAATCTTATAAACCAGCGAAACAAGTTGATTAAGTTTGGTTTCCATGGGTTCTGGTGTAATTTTAGATTGCCTGTTGACTGCCCTTCACAGTTAATCACAATAAATATTTGTGAAAGGTTTGAGGTATTTGAAACACAATAAACGAAATCTGGGATAAAATGAAAAATGGGCTTATTAAAATTAAGCGAAGTCTTTCGCTTGGAGCTGTTTTGACTAGATATCGCAAATTCATGTAAAAGTTTAAATGTTATAAAATGTCTAGAAAATCAAGATTATCATTCGTCAACCGCTCTGCAGTACTGCAACCGCTCAGAGTACTTGGCAAAGAATGCAAGGAAAGTTTCACTATTTATCAAGTTTTTGTAAAATCTTAAATACAGATCAATAAGAAATGAACCGAAATTGCAACAAAATCAAATCAGAGTTCGGGCCAAATTGGGAAAGAAATTCAAACTGCATGGAATCGGGTCAGAATTCGACACGAAATTTTTTCTCAGTAGTAACTATGACGTGATAGACAAATTATAATAAAATTCTTCTTATCATACAATAAAATCCTGGGTATAATATAACATTTTTTACTAGCGTAATTTATGAATTTGCATAAATAAACAAGTCAAACCGCCTATTATTTTGAAGCTCCAAAATACCAATTTAAATGTTTTAAACCTCTTCTACTTAGCTCAGCTGCTAATAAATTAAAAGCAAACAGATAAATTACAATGAAAACTACTACAATACTTAAATCGCGAAAAGTAAAAATCTTTCCCGCAAGAAAGTGGGCATATTCATAAAATGCGAAAGGTCCAACAACAAGTAAATTCCCCCGATGAATACGAAACTAGCAAAAATTAGTCCACTGGCTGGCGGTAGCCCCGTCTCGTCCGCAAGGCGATTCCGGTTGCTTTTGAAATGGTTCCAGCCGAAAAAGAAAACGGCCGCGTGCCGTGTGCTCTCTTAAGGCCTATGCCCAATGGCACAGTGTTTAAAAGCGTTTTGTGTGTTGCGTTCATGTTACGTGGCCTACTTTTCCTTGAGTTCGCCTTTGTTCGCGAATCACACGACGGTGGCAGCAGCAGCGGGCTCAAGCCGCAGCTCGCGACTGCTTACGTATTTTCCGCGGGGTCTGATCATTTCTTCGCGATCGCGGATCGGACGGAATCGAGGAGAGAAGAGTGCGAAAAATAAAAAAATAAACAAATAAATTGGAGAAAAAAAATTACTTTGGTTCGCCGCAATCTTGCAAGAGGAGAAGCAAAAATCTTGAAAACAAAAAGAGATGAAGTGAAAAAAGGCCAGAAAACGTTCACCGGAATACCTAGCCATACCTGATGATGGTAAGGTATGCGGCCCGTCAGGCGACGACACTTTTACTTTCGTTTAACCATCTTTGTCTAGCAGCGATTGGAAGTCCGCAGGTTAACCAGCTTCCCTCTGGCTGCACTGTGATTCGAAGTCACTCGAGCAGGCTCTGTTCCGGGTTCGGAAAGTTATGAAATTCCAGAGCAGGCTTGTGAAGCTTCTCAGGGATGCATTTCTGGACTTGAAAAGTTCACTCCACATTCAGACAATTTTATTTAACTCTCCTAAATATTTTCCTTCAATTTTTAATCAATGATAATGAGGAATTTGTAGAAAAGTCGTTAATCCAGATTATTGGTTGAATAAAAATTCATTCAGAATATGTCCAACATTTAACTTAAGAACCAAAACAGGTCTAATAAAAGAATTTTCACATAAAACTAAAAAAAGATGACTATTTAATTGTTAAATTAAATTATTATGATTTGGAAATTGTGTTCTGTAATTAAATAAAAAAATTCGTTTGAGAAGATTTCAAAATTCTAACTGAATAGTGATGAATGGATTATAATAACTGCATCACAAAATGTTAATTCCATAAAAGATCCCGTTTCCCTTAAAGACAAGCATTCTTCAATTACTCGTACTTAGAGATTGAGATAAAATTACATACAAAAATTCGGCGGAAAGATAAGTCACAAATTAGGTATGTTCGAGCTGGTCGTTAATGGATAGGTCAGTTAAAATAGTTTTATACTGTATATACTTAGATTTTTTAAAAGTATGTACTTACGAAATAAGTATTTAAGAGCCTATGTGCAAATGTATGCATTTCCAAAATTTCTGTCCCAAAAGACTCTGTTGAATATCTCCCATGATTTCTTAATTACAAGCTTTTATTTAGCTTCACCTGTCCGTGGTGTCATGAAATCTTGCAAATTGAATTTGAAGACTTCTCGATGTTTGATACATATGTAAATCTGATGACAATGCATTGTTATAGACCATTGAGTCACATTTGGTAGTTCAAATTTTTTACTTTTCCTTTATCGTTCCATTCATTCAACCTAAAAAAATTAAATAAGTGTTAGGACGAATATATAATATCATATATAATACATATTTATATAAAAAATAAATTCGAAATAAAAAATTTTAGATGAATAAATTCAAAATCTCTTTGAAATGTGAACATGCATAACATATTTTTTTAATTAAGAAAAAAAGAAATAAAAGTTAAAATATAAATTGTTAGAAACGCAAAAATTTACTTCATGACGATTTTGTTGAAATCCCCATTTTAAATCAAAAATCTAAAAAGATTTGCAGTTCGATAGTATTGTTATGTATGTACATATATTTTCTGGGGACGTTATAATAAAAAGGAAATATTCGAGTTTCTAAAAAGTTTATTGCAAAATAAGACGGCGGTCACATTGGGAGTTCAATTAAAACCGCAGTCGCAGCAGTTGCTGACCATGAGTTCCAAAATTATCCGATTATTCACATCATCACCGATCCGCGCCATTCGCCCCGCCCGATTAATTGGTCCATGCATAGCTTTGTCTGAGCGAAAATCAATCGAACGCCATCCGACGGAGGCCGTTTGCTGTGTCGTCGGCCGCCGTACGCCGGCAGACACAAGAAACGTATCCGGCGAAGTGTGGGGCCGGCATCCATCGCATCTTCTGACAGCGCATCTTGCTATTTATAGGCGTACTAATCCAAAATTGGATCTTCCGAGAGTGTGCACAATTGTCGTTAATAAAGCCCCGATAAGTTTGCGTCTCGTTACCTTCCCGCATTTTCACATGTACGAAGGCTACGTGCATTCGCTGGCGACGTAATAGTCATAGTCGTAAAAAATAAATAGAGATGGTCGCGGATCGCGAAAAAAACGTGGGATTGCTCTTAGCTGGGAAACCGAAGATAGGTGGGGCGTTTGGGGAGCGGGACCGTATGTCCGATTGCTATTATATTTACGAAAAGCAATAAAATTAACCTTTTGAACGGAGAGCAGATGCTACTCGGTGGGCGGTGGCCCTTATAAAAACGAAAAAAATATGTATCTGTCCGCAAACACCTAAACAGTTGAGTAAAGTCTGTGCAATTAAGGGGCAAGTGCCCTGTGCATAGCTACATCATGCAGAGCGCTAGGCAGTGGGCACACATAGTGCAAATGTTGATGCCACTTCATGACAAAATCAACGAGCCACTTAACGACTGGAATTCGTCCGCTTTCCCCCCTTTCACATGGTCATCATCGTTTAAGTCGCCCAACAGCCTATGACATGGGATCCGGGACTCTGTCCGAAACCAAATTGACCTGTTTTGAAATAACTCATACCTATATTCTGTCGTGGTCGGGTAAAACCCTCCTCTACCCGGTCTTTCTCTCGACCGCCCTCGTCCATTCATCCCCCCCGCGCCACTGAGTGAGTGGTCCAGGACCATCATCATCATAGTCGGCCTCGTCCTCGTTCTCGGCGTCGCCATTCAATCAAACTCCCGGCAAACATACCACTGGAGGGTTTCCATCCGGATCCCAGAACAGGCGATGGGGCTGGAAGTGGAGGGTTGGGGATTCTGGTTATAAAAGAAGAGACGGTGCGCGGTAGAAGAGGGGTTGTAGCTATGATTGTGGGTGGATGAGATGGTGGCGATGGGACGAAGGTAGGGGGGGGTTTGGCAGCCAAGCTCTGGTGCTGAAAGCGCCCTGAAACAAATTTTCATCTCAAAGCCTTCGTATTCCCCCGCAGCGGAGCTCGGTGCGGGAGAGACAAGAAAGTTTCTGCCTTGCTGGAGGGAAATCTGGCGTAGAAAAATTCCCCGGTATTATGGGCGAATTTCATGGGAAGGATAAAAAGGCGAAAATTTAATGATGCACTTCGACGGGGGCGAAATTTATGGATTGGGCGGTAGTACGGCATAGCACGGCAGCTGGATTTACTCGATTTAATAAAAAGGGCGACGAACGAACGATGTCGTCGTCGTCGTCTTTCGAGAAAAACTGTTAATTCCGCCTCAACCTCAGTCGAAAAAGCAAAGCGAATGGTTGAGTCTTCTACGATATGACCGACTTCTAGTTGTGGCAATTTCTGGCTCCAATTTTTGCATAATTAAATTGGTGCCACTTTCGCCCAACAAAGAAGACCCTTTCCGGGGAAAACGGATACTATGACCGAATCAATTCGGAGAAGGAAACCCGATCATCCACAAAAGGGCTTCTACGGATAGCGGAAAGTTGCGAGTTATAATATTCCGTTTTGCAGTAATACCCCATTCATCCCACCTGTTCCACCCCCCCCACCCAATCAGGGCACGAACTGCCCTTGCACAGTCGTCGTCGGCTGGATCGAGTGCCGTGACGGCGGGTTCTTCCACCCTCCACTCGAATCCACAGCCCACACTTTTCATTCAACTCATGCAAACCCGGCGCTCTAGTAGGCTTCTAGTGTAATGTACTTTGCGTACGCAGTGGAGTACCCGGCCCGGAGGCGGGGGGGCACCGGGCCGCCACTGGCATTTACGTACTGATTTCATAATGCGCTCGATAGGATATGATTCCGACGACTGTGCCGTGTCATACGCCTGTGTTTGCGTCGTCCTCGTCCCGTCTGTGCTCCGTGTATTCGGGCTGGCTTCGTGTTCGATTAAACATGAGGCTGGCCGAGGGGCCATAGGGGGCGGGGACTGGCTGACTACTCCTGGAGCTGCTGCTGCTGCCGCCACCGCCGCTGCCTGTCTGAATGATGAGACCCGACCCAGCAGCAGCAGAAACACCAGGAACAACAACAACCATCCAGGGGTATACCCGAACCAGCCCCAGCAGGAGCAAAAACGGTTTGTATTATTAAAGTTATGGGAAAATAGCAGAAAAAGTAGGGTTACCAGGCTTAAATGGGATTACCTAGGAAAAAAAAGTTTGCCTCAGCAAATTCCTCTTTTGGCCGCTACTGCTGCTCGGCTGCTTTTGGAGCTGAGGAGGGGTTTTCTGTGGCTGATGGAATGCCCGGTGTGCCCGTTTTCCTCCCGAACCAGATAGGTTGGCTGCTTCCCGGTTGCTTCTGATGGCCACAAATGAACCTCTAATGGGTTCGGACCGTTTGAATATTTTGAGATGCGGAAATGATGAGGGTTCGCTGCAAGGATTCCCATAGATTTTATCCTGATTTTGCTTACACACAAAACTCCAGGATACTTCATCCACTGATTTGCTCCTCATTCACCTGCAAAAAAAAATAAACATAAATAAAAATAAATATATATATGTGTATAACATAAAAAAGGCATAAGTTCACCGCTCAGTTTATTGAATATCTTTCCGAAAATGGGGCCAAGTATGCCATCCAGGAGTCATCCGACCGTCCTTAGACGCACACAGGCGTAACAAATCCCTCTTTAGCCATATTCCCACTAATCTGGTAACGTCGATAAAGTGTCTATCAACAACTGGAGCAACAGAGCAATAAAAGAGGGCGGGACAGGCCATCCTGGGCTGGATCCAGGGATGTGGGTGATGGACTCTTTTGCGGCGTGAATATGTGCTCAACTTGAAAGAGATACTTACACAAAGAAGCCAACCCACCCGGGTGATGAGACCAACTTTTCAAAAGGGCGGGAAACACAGGGAAACTTTTGCTTACTGATTTCCTCCTTTTTTTTTTTTCTTTCCCAGAAAGTCAATTACATGCTGAGGATGGATTGTAGTCCGATATTGTTTTTGCTGACAAGCATGCCGCCACCTTAAGCAGAAGCCTTAGAAACTCTAGCAGCTGGCCCACCACCACCAATCCCACTTGGTGTGGTTGACTAGAGAAGAAGCAACAGAATGTCACAAAGAAGCAAGTCTTTTGCAGCGATTCCCACCTAATTTCATTTCCACCGAGAAATCCTAACGCCTTCGCCCTGGGTCCCCACCCAACAGTAGCCTACAGTTGAAGCCCTAATTGCTTTGTTTTATTTCGAGCAAACGGCGAAGGTTGGCGTCAATTGATCAAGACAACGATAAGAACCGGGGGTGCGAAGGGATCGCGGTCCAAGGCGTATTTTAAGTGAGAAGGGAAAGGACCCTGAAATTTGTGCGAGGAAAAGTGGTCTCGGTAAAATTGATTGAATGTTTTGTACACCAAGACCTCAATCTTTGTGGTCGGTAGGTCTAAAACCGCACAAGTACGTGGGGTGCTGAGATAGTTCTGTACAAAACATACACAAAAACAAACGATTTTGTATAATAGAAAAGGAGGAGGAAAAAATTACATACATAAGTATAAAAATATTCAATAACATAAAATATATATTACTTTGCATGAATTTAAAGTCACTTAAAAATTAAAAACCATTGAATGGTCGAGAACTAAATAAATTAAATAATAGCTGTGTTTTTTTTTTACAATTGGATCTGGATCAGATTTAGCAAGAAATTTCGCATTGAATTGAAATTTATTACTAGTTACCCATATCAAACAATTTTTATTTTGAAAAATAAAATCGAATTGCTTTGATTTATACCCACTTTTCGTCAAAAAGTTCATCCAAATCTTTGTTCGGTTCAAGATTTCAAGTTTGGATGGATAAAAATTATGGCAATTTAATGCTCTTTTCGCAAGTTTTAAATTTTTTTTATATATTTGAGGGCTTATATACTTATAAACTTAAATTCAATGAAAAATTTCCTAACTAATCTGATCCGGATTCGATTATGAAAAAAATGCAGCCAATAATATCGTACAAACTACTACTGTCTTCGAAAACCTTAATAAGAAATTATTAGCTAAAATTCAACATGTGTAACGTAATATAAAAGTACACATCCTACAATTTTGTTGTTTTTGTAAAAACAATTCTAGTAACTGGAGACAAAAAAAATGTTCTATCTTGTAAAAGGTCCAGTAGTCAATAGTGACGTAACTAACGTAGGTGGTGCTTAGATTAGGTTACGTCAACATTTGTTCAACCTCTTTTCTTTTTAGGATAGCATTACACGCAAGATTAATTTCGTTCTTTTTCAAAAAACAGATGTACTTCCAGATAAAAAATAAATCGCTCTATGCTCACTTGCGAATACCTAACAAAATTTGCAGCAGAAGTACCGCAGTAACCAACTTTACCTTTTAATATAAATATGAAAAAGTCCTTTACTCAGCAAAGACTTGGCAATAAAATCGGCATTTATTGAAGTGAATTAAGAACGATAATCCTTATCTGATGATGAGTCAAATTACATTTGTTTGGCTTTATTACCATCCTCATCAAAGTTATTTCATTTATTGGCCTTTTTCTAGAAATCTTTCTCTGGAAATCGTAAACTAACCTGATAAGACTGTCTTATTGATCAGCAGAGTAAGTAATATCCCAAGGGAGTAAGGTAAAATTAGTAATTCGACGAGCTTAAAGGCATATACATCGCAATGGAAAATACATTTAGGTTTATTTTTGTAGTGATTCAGTGCTTTTTAGTTACAGCGACGAAAGAATTCGAACATAGTTTAAATCCCAGCATATGGAATGTGGCTGTTGCAAACAAAAATGAATTTCCCTATATTGTAAGATTTTTGAATACCTATTCCAAAAGTGCAATTAATTTTTTGTTAAATTTTCAACAAGGTGTCTATTCGGAGAACAGAAATGGATGAAATTGAATACGGCGCACACATTTGCGGAGGTACTTTAATAAATGAGAAAACAGTCGTCACAGCAGCGCATTGCATGTTTGATAAATTGTGGGTATTAGTTTTCATTAAAATCACAAAACTTCATTCATTCGCCAACACCTTAATGTGCATTTCCAGTGGTAATTACTTAGGAATGCCGAACACTTTCACAATCATTGCTGGGACAAATTCTCGCACCATAAGAAACGGAAATGAAATAATAAGAAAAAATAAACAAATCTTCATATATCCAAAATTTACCTTGGACAATTTATACCACGACGTAGCCGTTATTATTTTGAACGAGACAATCCAAATTAATGGAAAAAATACACGTAGTGCTCTCCTGGCCAAAGAGGAATTCCCTGAAGGAACTCAGTGTACAATTAGTGGATGGGAAGCAACCGTAAGTTAATTTGGCCACGAAAATATTTTATTGTTTATAGTATCTTAAATCCCAAAATCAGAGCGTCCCCGCTTATGATAATATTATAAAACCTAAAATGTACAACATATTTTTTAAAATATTAATACAAACAAGCCTTAATTTGTCTGTAGGTAGAACCTTTCGATGATCCCCCAGACGGACTTCAGAAAGCAGAAATTTATATTTTACCAAGGGAAGAGTGCATTGCAAATCTCACCTCAAAACATTTTAAAGTTATCGATAGTCAATTTTGTGCAGGTAAAGGAATAAGTCCTCCAGCTTGATAAAACCGCCTAATTTTTCATTTATTTATTTCAGCTGCCCCTGGAGTTGGAATCGAGAGTTTTAAATGTGATTCTGGCGGTCCTTTGGTATGTAACAACTCCCTTTATGGGATAACTTCTGGAAGTTTAAAATGCGCAATGCCAGGATTACCTATTTATTACACCGATGTAACAAAGCATCTCGAATTCATCAGAGCTCCGAAGCAGTTTATTCAAGCTTTTGCGAATGCAAAAAGAATCGCACCATTACAGAAATTACAAGGAATTACTCTATTTATAAGTCTTTTCATAACTTTAAAATTTTGTCAAATTATTAAATGAAATTTAATGCAACATTAATTTTATTATAGATATATTAAGATCCTAATTGTAGTAGTTAAAAATTCGAAATTGTCTTTTTTTAAATGTCTATTTTTGAAAATTTGTTTTGTCTGACTTTGTAATAACATTAACTCTTATTAATCTTAATGTAATGTAACAGCTTTGAACAAAATATCTTACTTTATATTTTTATTTTGATATTAGATTACGTTTGACGGAAAATATACGCAACAAATAGTAGTTTTACATATAAACTCTGTAGGCACATCGCATTTAAAATCTAAACGACGACATGTTAAATCCCACTTTGAGAACCAAAACACCATTTCAACGTGCTCCACATCTTCTGCTTTGTCTTCTCTAAAGAGCAATTTCCTCAACAAAATTCAGCGCGATTTATCAGATCATTTTTTCCCCGCAAAATTATTTAAATATATTCGGCTACCGCCACTCTGAGGCTATTTTTCATCGAGCAACAATCGCTACATTAAATTTTGTCCTCCGATCGGTCTTGGGGCCGGCCGTTTGCGTCGAGAGGCGTAGCGGTGCGGCGCAGAGCCGGCCTGGCTGCTGTGATAGCAAAATTCAGTGAGCCGCTTAGAGGCGACCGCGACCCCGTGGCCAGTGACATTATTTTACGTCATTTAATTAGCATAATTCATTTATTTTCCGCTAAAATTGATTTTAATCAAGCGACCATCGCCAACACCACGGCATGTGTCGCCGGGGCTTCGATCTGATCTGTCTATGGCCCGTTTACACATTGTCCGAATGGCGATGGTCTGTGCTCCTCCTGGTCTACCTCCTCCCCCGCATTTCACGGTTTTGCCTGGACACGAGGGGGATATGGTGCCAGAAGCGGGGTTGTGGTGCTCGCCTAGCATACACAGCACTCAGCATAGCCGGACTGACCGCACAACATTTTTATGTGGCGCTGAATTACGATGACCAGTGGGGCCGCACAGCAGCGATTTATATGTATAAGTCCCGGACGGCATGTGCGCCTGTACACCACATGCCGCCGGACCATCATCGTATTTGTTTTAGAGAGACTCCCCAAAACCCAACCCTGGGCCCCATCGCGCAACACATTTCGGCGTACACCTCACAGCGCCCCCGCTCAACAGCGGTGCCCTGATAAATTCGTGTCATGCGATAACTGCTCGACCGCGTATAAATCGCGTCCTCCTCGATGAAAGAGTGACACCGCACGTGTTCACTTCTGTCGGGGACAGGACGGGATCTAATAATTTTTGTGCTCGCTTAGACTTGACCACCTTCTTCACGGGTCAAGCGGGGAAGGAGCACCTTTTGGCGGCTTTTCTTACGATTGTCCGTCCGGGTCCGTCCACCTTGTCTGTGGCGAAATCGCTTGAGTGACGGACAGTTCACTCGAATTGCTTGAGCGAGGCCCATTTTTCGATTGTTTTATGCTCAGCCAGCACCCTCCTGCCCGGCGAAGGAAGTCATAGTCGATGTGAATCGATTAAAATTTAATGCAGCCCTGGGAATACAGGGCGCGAGGGCTTAAAAGGTCACGTGACAATAATTAATGCTTCCGTCCCTTCGTGAAAGGGCCTCTCTTATTTATATATCACCGCTGCCACGGCTGTGCATAATTAACTCCCCGGGAAAATTTACTACTCGAAGGAGAACCGGGCGTACTTGTGGATATCGAATGGTTCTGGAAAGCCCAACAAATACCGCCCCTGAAATGGAGCAATTTCCGAAAAGTAAAACGCAAGTGGCGCAAAAGACCAATAATCTCAGAATTCAGTAGCTGCTGGGCGACTCCATGTGACTCACTCTACATTTAACAAAATTCGCATTTAATTACGTGTATAAAACTATTATTTTTGTGCATTGTAGATCATAATAATAGAAAAAAGAAATTTTGAAAGAACTGTTGAAATTTCTTAGAAATCTAAAATGTAATTTTCTGTCTTAAATTACCCATTCATACATAAAACCACAAATTAAATGTTACACATCAACGCTTAAAATAAAATAAATTATAATTGAAATATCATTCGTATATCAAAACCTTGTAATTTCTGCATTTTTAGATCTAAAATTGTATCGGCCGTATTGGACATTAAAAAAAAAAATATTTCCTTTATTTTCTTATATAATAAATTTGAAACCGCTTTAGAGACAAAAAAGTTGACTTAATATCACTAATATTCTCGATATTAGATGCGTTCGTTTCATCGGGTTCCAGTTCTGGTTCTGGGTTATGTGAAAAGAAAAGAACGATCTGGGTTAGGGAATCGTTTTGATTTAAAAGTTTGTACACCTGTCTGTCTCACATATGAATGAAATTTAACAATTCTGGCTGCGGAGAACAACAAGTGAAGATTAATCATGATTTGAGTTAAAATTGAATTAGTTAATACTTTGGAGAGGATGGGTGTGATGAGGTAACGATTTTATATCTTAACTTTTCTGACAGTTTAAAATTCCGATCAGAATGTTAGGGCGACTACATTTGCGAAATAAAATTCGACACCACTGCCTCTCTTAGAATATTTTTGAGCTATTTATGTAGTTGTTTGATCAAGAACCGGACAAATATGTGATTTAGGGATTGTTGTTGTTGTATTTGCATGTAAAGCGTCTGAACTAGAGCCAACACTCGATGAAAAGAACGCACCTATTGTTCGATTTGTTTGATTAAGAATAATATCGGTTGTTAAACATTTATATTTATTAATAATCCGTAAAACAAAATGAATCGAATGTGTGCACCCATTTCTTTAAATTTTTAAAGCCAATTAATTTATTTTTTCCTATTTATGAAATAAAATCCAATACAAAATGTACTGCCTTAGCGCGAATGCGAATTATTCAATACTCAGTTACGTAATTCCTTCAACTGTGACAATAAGTTTACACAGCCGAAATTCAAGTATGGAGTTCAAAATAACAAAATTTTTCTGCGCATCAAAGCTTTGGGATAATGCTGAACATTTTTCAAAATATGATTGGTACAAAGAGATAGAAATGCATACAACTAAAAATACTTGGCTAAACTAGTTAAAAAACATCTCATTATCATTGTTTATTGGAAGTTTGATAAAGTAGTTAAATCAATCACTACTAGCGTCGAACACTTCTTGTGCCTTGTGTAATTTAACACAATTTAATTGTTATATTTTCTAGCAAAATTTCATAAAAAGAAGTAATAACTAATTTATGTTATTAATGACGGGACGGCACTATTTACTTATTACCTTAAAGTTGAACATATTTGTATCTTACATACAACGGAGTTTAACTAGGAAACGCGAAAGACGAACAGAAATTTTATTCATTTTTCATTATTTAGCAGAAGACTGAAAAAGTAGAACACGAAAAATATACCATACGTAATATGTATCTTATGTATACAACATATGTTGTAACCCTAGAAGTTATTATCGTTTGTGTTTTAAATAAAAGTGGAATAGCCTTCTAAGTAATTTCTCCTAATACCTGAAGAACCCTTTACAAAGTAGAAAATATTTTTTTCTGGTTAGTACATACCCTAAAATAAAATTATGACAAATACCCTAAAAAAGTCCTCTTGAGCACGATATGTTGAAGAAGTGAAAACAAATTGAGCGAAGAGCTTTGCCAATTTGATAAAGCAATGAAACGTACATATCTAAATCTACTTGGAAAAGACAAGAAAAAAAGACGACCTTAACCCTTTTGGGCTTAACCTGTTCGACATGCATGTAACCCACACAAAAGTGAGCAAACAAGTGAGTTTTCTCACAATGTCTGTGCAGTGATTACTGTCCCTGTAACCCCCGGTTCTGCAAAGGAAGGCCAAAAAAAGAAAAAGGGAAGAAAAAAACCAACCCCGAAAATCTGCTCATTGTAAGTCATCCACAGCAGTTAAGTTCAACCCGAAGGAGCGCCTATAGCAACCCGAAAAAAGGGGAAAATCATCATCCCGTGCCGCTGTGTGTGTTGACAATGGGGCGAACAAGAGCTCATGGAACCGAACATCTCTCTTATTTTCCTGCTGTTAACATTGATTACACCACGACAGCACCCGAAACACGGAGGAGCTCCGCCAGCACAAGGATACCTCCCGGGGGACCTCTACGTGGTGCTTAACAAATTTTTTTACAATTTAATAGGTCCTAACTCGGGTAACGCGCCATAACCGGGTTCATCCGGTGCCAAGTTAACGCGGGGGTGCGCCGTTGGGTGGTGCCTGGCCCGGGGGCGTGAGTGGGGTGTCATTACTTTTTGGGAGCCTCAAATGAGGTGAATGATATTAGGGGCTCGTTCCCCGTTGGGGGCGACATTAATAAATATTTGATTTTGCGGAAATTTTTAATGCTCACCGTGATAACACGTCTAATGATTAAAAAAAGCAACTTTGGGAAGAATCACCTTTCCGCCCGTTGGCTGCTGGGAAGCGCGCCGAGATCATCCCGAGCGTGTGGCAAGCGGGGGTGGGACACATGTGAACGTGGGTAGTACCCAGGACGAAACAACTCGAAAGCTGGGAGCACAGCATCGAAGGGAGGAGGGCTTCAATAAACTCATTTTATAGCAAAATGGCAGACTCCTCTAACGAGCGGGGGCTCTGGAGCACATCTAACAGGAAAGCTTTCGGTCGGGTCCTTTCAACCCTCGCCCGCACCCCCATTTTACGTGTGTACGTGCCATTTTTTAAACCCACTTCTAATCTGTTCTGTAAAAGCTGTTACAGGGATAATAAATCTCGGCCTCAAGTGCGCCGCGTCTCTCGGGGTTTTTTTTTTTTTCATTTTTTTATATATATTTTTTTATTTCCCGAGCATTTGATGATGCACCCTGCAACAGCATTTCTCGACGGTGTTCGCGCTATGTCAGCGATGTCCTCTCCTCCAGAGTCTGTGCAGCTGCAGGATGGCTGCAGCTTCCTCTATTAGTGGGAAATATCCCCTTGAAAATTGTACACATATATTTTTCAGGAACTGGATATATACCACAAAACTGGGAGCCGGGCACCGCACCACCTCAACGAACGGCTGGAACGACAGACTCCAAAAAAAAGGAGCAAAAAATACATATCCAGGGACGGGAGGTGATGGAATCACGAGATCACGAGATGAAATGTGTACGTGGGCAGAATGGGAATCTCGGCTTTTTGCAGCGCGAAGGGGAGGGGGTGCTTGCTTATTTTTTTTCCTATACCCTGAAATCCAGGATGTCTGCATGATGAGGACTTGCTCCTCGGCGGGAAGAAGTTGACTGCTTTTTAGGTCATTTCTTCTACAGCTAGTAGGCAAAATCTCTACATCCTGAAAACGCTCCCACATATTCTGCATAACTGCTGCACTCGCCTCCGCAAACGCAGGAACACACATTGGCGTTGGCCTCCTCTTCTCTTAAGCGTTTGTTTTTTTTCTTTTATATGTAATTAGAAATATTATGAAAAGATATTGAACTAATTAAAACTTATATCCTTACTTTACAGCTATCGATACTTCGAAAGCTTATTTTAAGGACGTAACATTCAGATGATTCTAATATTATGAATAAAAATTATTGAGCTCCAAATATTTGGATAGTAATTTTACCTACGTAAAATTCGAACACCTTGTATACATATGATATTTTTTACTTAGCTCTTATTTTGGGTTACAGCTTCAAAAAAGTGGAAAAGGTAACGTATTGATTTAATTCAAATGTTCATACGTCTATTACAATTCCATAATTTGTAAGCGCAAAGACAGTTCGTTGAAATGTTACTACATACATGGTATCGATATTTTTCAAACGTTGTTTTAGTCATATTGGTCAGATTTAGTAAAAGTAACCGGACAAGTGCGAGTGAAACTTCTAAATTTGTAGAAACTATTTATAATAGTCATAGACTTTGTTTTACTAAGGTCAGTGTTCTTGAAACTGTACTAAACAAGTACGAGTTACTATTAGAGTTATCTCGTTTTTAAAATGAATAATGCCTTGAGTTATGTATGCCATTGTTGCATAATTGTTGCCAAGTTGCATAATTATTGCTTCAAAGCCAACCAAATCTGAAATATTAACATTTCAACATTTTGTAAAATGGTTGGTTATTTTCACACATAGAAATACATAAAAGTGTGAATTAACTAACCCTCTTTACACAATATTCTTGGTTCCACATTTTCCGCATATTTTTCCCGTATCCTGTGCGGCCGCGATGAGTGTGTGTACAGCAGAAAGGCAGAAAGGCTGGAGGAGGATGGACCATAATATTCAGTTCCGCAGCCCGGCGGTATAGAGTCATGATACTCATCCTAGTCCTCCTCGGGAGCAGGAGATAAATCTGTAAGGCACGACAAGCAAATAAATTTAATGTGCCCAACAAATGAAGGAATTATTCCGAGAAGACTGCCGTGTGGCGTCATGAAAGCTCAATGCAACCAGGACTTCCGTGCTGTGCACACCCATAAATCGTTGGGCCCACGATGTATCACTGTAAATAGTTCAAATCAGGGGATAGTGCGGGTCTTTTACCCACCATTTCCCCCGCCCACTACTCGACCTCGCGGGCAAAGATATTTATTGCGTCTTTGATATGTTTACCCGTGGGTGGACCTTAAACCGGCATGAGTTCGCTATATGCAAACATAAGTCCGGGAATAGGTTCAACCGATCCTATCCTGATCCTCCTGGACGATCAGGTCAGGATCGGCTGGACCCCACAATCAGCCTCTGCACCATTTTCGCTCTATTTACCTTTTCCTTCGATGGCATTTTGTCACCGATGCGTGTGTGCCTCCACATATTGCCCATGTGTGGCCATGGAATCCAGGCGGAAAAATTTCCAGGGGGATGGAATGGATATGTTCGGGTACGAGCCCGACATCACTTTGTAATTTGTCAATTTCCTCCGAGTTACAGCCAGCGCCTGGGCATGTGCCTGGCTTGGGCTAGTTGTGGAGCAGCATGTGAAAGCTTTCAACAGTTTCCTTGTAGTCCCCTTTGCTATGTGGGGAGCAAAATCTGCTCCCAGTTTTTCCTATTTTTTTTCTTCTGGAGCGAAACTTTGCCTTTTGCTTTGCTACTCCTTCCAAGATGTGTCTGGACCAGCGGACCTCTCCCGCCTCCCTCCAAGGAACATTGACTCGTTGTGTATCAACCGTAGAGGCATTTAAGGTGATGTCTATGACCACGGGTCAGTCGAAGGAGGTGGGGCCTAAGACGTTCACGGTGCGGGTTGGGGCCTATAAAGAGACAGAAATGAATCAATATAATCCTGTTTTTGTGCCTACTCCGTAATAACTGTAAAAAATTTATTTTAGCAAGATAGCCTTTTGATTGCGGCAGATGACCCAAAAATTTTTCCGGAATTCCGGAGCTTCGCAGTAAAACAAAATAAAAAGGACGAAAACAGCTCACCCTAGGAAAGGAAAGTAGGCAGTCATGAGCATAAGTTTCGGAGCTCCTCGACGATGTATTTATGTCTTTTGGGGAATACAGACCTTGAGTACTTTGTAGGGTTTGCCTGATTCACGCGCAGAACCCTTAGATAAATAGGACCTATGCAAGCATCATACAAATTTAAATCAGGATATCCTGCTGTTAAGGAGGGCACCTAGTGTAACAGCTAAAAAAAAAGCGCTTATTTCAAACATTTTATTTTTAGACTAACTATATTTTTATGATATTTTAATGAATTAGGCCTTATAGAACATCCTTTAAAGTTCTTAAACAAAATTTTTATTAATTTTTTCGGTACAAAATGGCCGCATGGTAAGCATTTCTATCAGACCTCATTTTCGAAGTTTGTGGGAGTAATATCTCAAAAACTATTAAAGATTTTGGACTGACATTTTTACTAGATTTAAAAAACAACTTTTATTCGTAGTTGAACCTACTTTTTTGGTAAATTATTCTTATAAATTTTATTTATAAATGTTTATAGGTCAACATTTGATGCGAAAAATCGCAAAATTTGTTCAAACTTCAAATTAAATACTTTTTTTTCAATTTTTTATATATTTTATAGGTTTAACTACGAATTATGAATGTTATTAACAAGACATTTTTTGAATGGATGTTCCAGGTTCACTCTAAAGGCTGTAATTACTCCCACAAATTGGACATCGCAACTGCAACGCGTCTGATAGAAATGCTTACCACGCCGCCATTTTGTACCGAAAATATTATTAAAAATTTTTTTTAACAACTTTAAAAGATGTTCTATAAATAAAATGTTTGAAATAAGCGTGTTTTTGAGCTGTTACACTAGGTGCCCCCCTTAAATGATGAAAAAATCGATATTTTTTATTACATTTTTAACTAGTTTATTGTCTGAAGAAAACACTCTTAGGACCGTATGCACCAACCTGTTTTAAATTTACATTAACCCTATTAAAGGTTTAAGTGAACGCCGAAAGAGTGTATGCACCAAGAAAACAAATATCATATATGTGTTCGTTTGAATTGAAATCCGGGCCCAAATGATAAACTAATAGGAATGAATTATAAGTTTCGGAATCAAAAACCATGAATTTTGGTAATCTGAATCCTTTTTTGAACTCTTTTTGTGTATATTTATTTATATACAATTTATCTTTTCGAATGTCTTTCTTTTTTTTTTCTTTGTTTCTGGAAATAAAACTCAAGAACTCTTCCGAAGAACTGCTGTCGAATAAATTCATTTATTCCAATACTTCAAAGTTAAGCAAAAATTATTTTCTGATAATGTATTTACTAACATATTTTTCAAACTGCTTACCTTTTCATTACGAATTCACACACTCCAAATTCACAAATTATGCCCGCACCTGACAGCAATCTTGCTGTAATAAGTTCGATCAGATTTCTTAAGTTCCATTTAAATATGTATAGTTCACACACCTTGAGGCAAGTTAAAGTTGTGATAGTTTTGGTGCATACGAGCCTTAAAGACACCTTTCGGGGGCCGCTAGAAAAAAAAAGGTAGGGCATCAAATAAAAGCTGATTATATGGACATTGCAAAAATATAATATTAATTTATAAATCAAAAACTGTCTTAAACCTGATAAAATTTGATGTCTGATTTTTCCAACCGACTTTAAATATCTTGTAAAATTTTAGGATATTATATTATAAGTAGCAACAGAGAACTCTAAAGTGAACGTTATTTGTTCTTTTTTTAAGCCGGTTCTATTTTTCTTCAAGAAAAGCTTTTATTTCACACTTTTACATATTAACTTTTGAATGAGTCTTGATATCTATAAACTTAAAAAGACGCCATTTTGAATCTAACATTTTCAACCTGTAAAATTCAAAGCCAAATATGAAATAACTCTTTTCGTACTGAATTTTGTGATGTTTGAGATGAAAAATAAGTAAATATAATTAAAAAGAGTAAAAACAATTTTCTGTTATATATACGATAAGTACTATCACATAAGGTGAATTCATAAATATTTTGCATCCTGATGAAGACACTCAAAGATTAATAAATATTTATAAGAACATTTTATAAGGACTTAAATGCAACAAATAACCTCCCATTCCCTCTATTGCTCTAATCCTTAACTAGCAGTTCTCGAGCGGCGAGCGGAGACGGGGAGTCGGATTGATTTTTTCCTCAAGGATGTCACCACAAGGTTTCCTTCTTACAACTACTTGCACGAGGACCCAATTCAAACTGCACCCACACGAGCATAGACATTTTTTTTCTCATCTAAAAGAAGCTTTTCCTTCCGGTTTTCTTGGGGCTTCATTTTTATTGCTGCCTTTGTTTTATGCGCCACATTTGGCGCCATTTGAGGAATTCCCTCCCGAGCATATGTCTTGTCGCATATTTTTATGGATTCCCCCGCGAGGTTTGGGCTTCCCTGCATCCTCCATATAACAAAATGTAGTCTAAATTCGCCTACAAAAGATTTGTTTTTTCCCACACATTTTCTATGAAGCGACGTGGTCCATATGATTGAAACTTTCTCGGATATGTGCTCTAGTGCAGCGGGGAGGATGGGATGCTATTACGAGTGAATTTCGCTCGCACTAGCACCTGGCCGGGATTGGGAAATCTATGCAAAGCTCCGGAGCGTGATTAAAGGACGATATGGTAATTCGCATCATAATTGCAAACCACATTGTAAAACCGACTCCTTCTCGCCCAGGTGTTTGCTTGATTACCCCGAGAGCTGTGTCGTGGGAACGTTACGTACATACACCTCCGAGCTCTTAACTCGCAATCATCCCGACATTTAACTTTCAGTTACCTGTGCCCGCACCATAGCCGCCCCGGCAACCCTCCTACCTTCGAACATATCCCTTCGCTACATGAAATATGCAAATAGGATCTGCTGTTCTTATAAAATTAAACTTCTCCGTCGTAAGGTAAACATACGGCCGAGAGTGTGGGTGGGGAACGGGCGGAATGGAAGCGCTTTGGATACAGAAAATCAGAAATGTTTTGCCCTGGTCCAGCGGGGGCATTTTCTTCTCTCACAGCATCTTGCGATCTCGACGAAGGACTCAACGAGAAGAGAAACTTCCACGAGCCCGCCAAGATACAGATACATCGCCTTGTGTGCCAGCTTAAGTCTTGTGAGAGAAGATAACCGAGTTTGGGGGGCACCCCACCACACACTTGCTTTGCTGAAGCCCAGCAGTGCTCCAGCATCCCAGTGGATCCCCAGAAATTTATGAATTTTTTACCACAGCATCGGGGAGAAAAATCATTTGCGGTTATGGTTGACATAGCACGCCTTGTCGTCGCATAATGGGGGCCCCAACGTCGGTCGTCTTCCCTGACTTACAGACTCTCGTAAGTTTATAGACAAGTTAACCGTCGTCTTATGATCCAGAGCCGAGGAGCCTGGAGGAGCAGGAAATAGTTAGGTCACGGGCGAATCCGTTAATGAGGGAAGTGGAGCCACCTCCGCGATAGCACTTATTGCGAGCACCTGCCTGAATCTATTCCATTCGACGTTTTCTTTCAAAGGCCACTAAAATATTCAAAAACTCCAAAACGGAGGTGGATCACTGCACCTCCCGCCTCCGTGACCTGCCCGGGCCCCACGTGAGGTGGGCCGCGGTGGGAGCTTTGTGCGGGGGTGAGCGACTATAATTTTCCCAGGTGGGGTACACGTGCAGCGGTGATGCTCCACGGTGGATAGTGTGCCTGTTTCCTATGTTCTGCGCGACTTCCTCTTTTGTTGGCGGGCTTGGAGTCGCGTGGGGCTGCGGGGGTGGGTGGTAGTTCGTCTTCTGCGGCATTGACGGCTTGTGTACATTAAGCTCGGAATTACAGCGAGAGGTGCGCCCTCTTGTTTGTGGAAGTTTTGTGAGGGTGGAATCAATCAGATTCTATGGCGCCATAAATTTTGAACAATTTTACTGGTTGAAAGAGGATTTGCAGTGCTTACGAATAAATATAAACAGAACAACACCTTCCTCGATTTCTTCGTTATACGTATTATAATTTAATTCTAGAGGATAAATGACAATAAAAAAATGACAACTTATAATTAGCTTAAGCGGTCGTTTGGAGAATAATTATGAAATATTTTCTACTTAATTATTATGTATATATCGCCGGTGATAGATCAACATAACGCAATTACTTGCAGCTGTTTGCAATAGGATTCGGTAATATGATATTAAGTTTTTCAAACTCAGTTCGAAATATCAAAATCAACTACCCAAAAATCCTCTCGTATCGAGTTTTGTTAGGTTTTAGATTTAAATAAAAGCTCCCATGTACTTATTTTTCTAGTAAGGAAACCGGACATATTTTGAGAATTGATTATACTTTAAAAAATATACTAGACATTTAATTTCTCCACAATACTGTACTTTTTTGCTTTGTCATATAAAACATTAAATAAAAAACTGTTTAAAAAAATAACAAATATAATAAATATTGCTTTAAAGAAAAAAATTTACAAACAATTTATTTGATTTCACAAAGTACACTGAAATGACAAAAATTCTTTCTTCAGCAAAACAGATATTGCGGCATTTTGTCATCGTTTATTTAACTGCTAACTATTTGACCGTAAAAATGTTATCGATTTGTGTTTGTGTGCATTTCTTTGCTGCTTTATTGCAAACTAAACGCTAGAAGTCAATAGAAAGTTTTCCAATGTTTAAAATTGATTTTAGTGCTTTCGTTAAAAATTCCTGGCTAAGGAAAAGAAAACAACTTTGTGGATTTTTATTTTGAACTCTATATAGCAATTAATTAGATGGTTTAGAACGAGAAACAAAATTGTCAGATTAATAAGAATTTTCTATACTGTGGTAGGTATTTAAAAAAATAAAATTTAAAAATAAAAAAGTAATATATAGTTGATTTTTTCGAAAGCCATAGATCGAAGCATTTTTAATATTTTTTTGTTTTAAATAGATAAGTTTTTGGCGTGATCCACGACAGTTTTGCAATACTTATATAAAAATTTGTTAAAAGAGTTTTTACAGGGTGCTCTTTCTTAATTATATATCACCGCTCATTAAAATTTGATTTCAGCTTGTTATTTTGAATTATAATTTTGCAGCTACTCTTCCCGCGAGATCAAAGCTCACACGTCTACATCACTTATCTTTCCCACAGACTCACATGCCCTCACAAATCCCGACAACTCAATCAGAGCGCACACGGCGCGTGTGCAATTTTCTCAGCGCAGTATAATTCATCAAGTTATCAATTTTTCTCTGAGGCGAATTTAGTCCAAGGTTGGGACAGTCCCCGCAAATTTTCCAGAAGCAAGGTAAAATGCAATTTTCCCCATCGCATCAAGCGTAACTCTGTGGCGATTTAGACTACTAAAGCCTGACTTATTGCGGTTCTAAAATTGAAATTACGAGCCATTAAGACGCTGAAACTTCTCAGAGGCTGCCGACCCAATAATTGCGCGTAATTGATACCTCCACGCCGCGTTTCATACCGCGAATGCAATTCTGGTATGATTGGTGCGCTCTGTAAATCAACACTACGGCTGGGTGCAAGTGCAGGTATTAAACTGTCCGAGTTCGGCGGAGATCTGCATGTGAACAGTTGGTTTGGAACGCTGCAGGTGGAGCGGAAAGGGAGATATTGTTTTTTTTTCAGAGAGGTCTGTTTAAATAGGGGTAATTAACGAGACAATTATGTCACTCTTATAGCAGTTTTATTAAACAACTGGCTTTTTTCGATTTGATTTTATCGAAAAACCACAGTTTGTTCCCCATAGATTTGTTAAATTAATAATTTTTTATGGTTTTAGGGACCGTCCTTAAATTACGTAACGCTCGGAGGGGGGGGAGGGGGTCTGTAGCAGCGTTATGAAGCGTTACAGGGGGGTGAGGGGGTGTCTTTTTAAAAGTTACGTAACGCCAAAAATATTTTTTCAGCTCATAAGGGAAAAATATATTTTAGTATAATCGCATTGTAAAAATTTTTACCGTGGAAAGAACAGAATTTTCCAGAAAATGGTCATTTGTAAATGATAAATGGTTAAAAATAGATACAAAGAATTCTACACAAAAAGGATAATTATGTGGGATCTATGAAATTCGAATGTTCTGTGTAAAAATATTTGTATCTATTTCTAACCATTATCATAAAAGAACTTTCTATTGTTCTATGTTTAATCGCTTTTAGAAAATTTGACAGTCTTAATATAAGATGGGGGGGGGGGGGGGGTTTAGCGTGTTACGTAATTTTTCAGGGGGGGGTTTGGTTTCCCGTTACGGATCCGTTACAGGGGGGTGGGGGGGTATCAAAAATCATCGAATTTAGCGTTACGTAATTTAAGGACGGCCCCTTAGGGGCCCATTTCAACTTTGTAACTTCGATTTTGTTACAGAAAAAATAATAGGTAGTGTCAGTTTTTGAATATTGGAGATACAATATTAACGAAAAAATGAAGTGAAAAAAGTACCAGCAAATACAGTAAATATTGAATTTTACAAAATAGTTTTTTTATAATAAATTACAATTATAACAGTGCAAGTTTCATCAAATCCGCCCTAAGTCTAGTTAAATCTTGGCCTAAGCCGGACTGAAGCCGGACTAAGCTTGGCTCAAATCTTATTAAACTTGATTCAAGCCAAACTAATATTAACTCAAGCTGCTTTGGCTCAAGCCCTAAAGTTAGTTAAAATTTCCAAATAGCAATATAAAAACATTTTCCTCCGATATTGGAGGTTGCCGGTTAATCTAGTTTCCGGATTTCAGATGCTTTTGCATATTTTGGTTTGATAAACGACTATTTATTATACATACATAGCTATTTAATACACTTTTAGTAGTTTTCCCATTTTCAATACTTAAAATTAAGTAAAATTGTTGATGTTGGAAATTTATTGTTGCCAGTGCAGGCCAAAGCTCGTTAAAACCTTACAGGGGATAGCAATTCTCAACGGTTTCAAAATGACTAAAAACAAAAGAAATATTCCGCGGAAGGTAGCGTGTGCTTTCTCCATCTCGAAAAAAAGAATCATCACTTCGCAGAGCGGTGTTTTGTTTGGACTCATTTCAAGCTCCACAGCATGCGAATTGTGTGGCATGCCACAGTCACTGCTACCGTCCCGTTGTCGGCCTCACCTGGATAAGGTGGCCGTGGGTAAGGAAGGTAAGGAGCTGCTTTCACTCCAGATTGGAATGGAATGTCTTGTTGACCTGATAATATTCAGGATTTTATTGTTTCCTGCTCTCAACCGCCCCCGCGCCCACTCTCACTAAAAAGGAGGAAAAAAGGAATTATACGGCGAGTAGATTTTCCAGAGCCGTTCGTGTCGGGCGGGCGACGGTCGATGCAGTGTATTATTTCGTGACTCGGTTGCCCGCGCGCTCTAGCCGAGATTACTTAAGCGATAAGATGGAAAAGTTTAAGAGATTTTCCCACCTTAAAGGGGGAATTTGCCTGCATTATGCGATTTTCTTAGAATTTGTTTACCGGCTGGCTTCCTTTAACGCTGGTGCACAATATCCTGTGCATAGAAAGGCGAACGGTACAAGAATTTTAAAATAATATCCACAGTATCGCAAATTACTCGTGATTTCACAGTACAAATTATGAAAGCATAATGATCGTTTAAAATTTAATTTTTTCTTTTAACCAAACTCATTTCAACACAAAAGCTCAAATTAGGGCAAGTAAACAAGATATTCTATCTGTTGTTGGGATGTACATATATCCGCGCGATATCCCTTCTTAACTGATTAATATTTCGGGCTTGTGCCTCATACGAGTAAGATCCAACATTTATGCAAGAACTTGAATAACACCTACATCACTTAAAAATAAAAGATCTACGACCTTAAACCTTGTGCATAATCGTTACTTCATTTTCGGTTTTATAAAATATAACTAAATCCTTAGGTACGCCCGTCATCATTATAATGCAAGTAATTTCGATATCTTGCGAAAAGTAACCAAACGTTAAGTACCTCAATTAATTTTGATCAGTCTATTAAGTGCGACAGACCTCACTATCTGCTGTCGTCAGAAAATCAGTTCGACAGCACGACACTTCTGATTATTTGGGGAGGGGGAATGAAAAGGCACCCGATAGTGTCCCAAATACTGCCGGTAAGCCTCAAGTACTTCGATTAGATCTTTTACCTACGCGAGAACTCTAATTTAATTGCCTGGCTCTGGTTACTAGGTTTTAATTCAATTACTCGCACTACTCCTATCTTTCAATCTTTGATAACATTGTACGTAAATGAATAAGGGAATTTGTTGTAAAGCAGTGCTAAGTAAAAGAATATATTTTGTAGAAATTAGAACATGTGTTTGAACATTTAGCTAATTTGAATTTACGCGCTTAATATCTTGCTAATATAATAGAGTAATTCAGATAGAATGGATAGGTAAAAAACGCTAGCTACATCAATCATTACGGAGCTTTCTATGTATTATATAATTGACTATTTTTCCTCACTTTTTTCTCCAGAGTTTTCATGTGGGAATCGAACTCATTTTATTTTAAAAACCTTTTTTCATTATTTGGAATTTATATGAAAATTAGAATTGGAATTTTTGAAGTAATACGATACATATGTATATCACTTTGTTCAATTATCGAGATATTCACGTTTTACTTTTTTCACTTTATTTCTTCAAATCTTACATGAGGATCTAAGGCAGTAGTGGAATGCCGGTCTTTTCATGAATCCAGTCCAAGAACCTGCTAAGGCGAGCGTATCCCGACGGTTGTCCAGAGGAGCAGCCCTCAAAGGCAACGAAAGAATTAACGCCGATTTGGCTGAATTTCCCGTCCTCATCCTGCATGACGAGGGGACCGCCAGAGTCGCCGCTGCAGGGGCTGGAGTGGGCATTTTCCGCTCCTCTGCCGCACATGGCGTTCTCAGTGACAATGTAGGGCCCGTAGTATGGCACACATTCGGAATTCGTGATAATCCTGACGGTCGTGTACCTCAATTCCTTGGACACGTCCTTTGCCTTATCGACTGTGTACCCAAATCCAGAGGTATATGCAATTTTTCCGTAAAGATTTTTTCCCGCCAAAGTTTTGGACATGAGACGAATTGGTTGGATGGTGTCGGTGAAGGTTAGCGGAGTTGGGAGACGGACCAGGGACACGTCATTATTGAGGGAATCGGGATCATAGTTCGGGTGCTGTTCCCATTTTGTTGAAGTCATTTGCAGGAGCATCGAATCGATGTTGTTTGATCCGAAGAACAGGACGATTTTATCCATGCGGTACGTACAGTGGCCGGCAGTTACGACCCAATTTTCAGAGAGTATCGAACCGCCGCAATGGCCCACCTCCTTGCCCAAGCGGGGCTCCAGGTACACCTGCCATGGGAATTGCTTTTGTTCAGCCACCTTCCCGTTCACGATGCGGAAGTGGGGGCTAAGCTGGTGAATACGTGCCGGAACTATCCCGGGGCGCTGGGGCTGCTGCTGGAAATAATTGATAGGTAGAGGAAGCGTGTAATTTTATATCGTTAACTCGGAAATTACCCACCGCTCGAGGAAGGGTTGCTGCCACCGTTGCCACCACCAGGGCGAGAATCGTAAGTGTCTTCATGGCTAAACAGGGAGTAAATATTGAATAACCGCCGACGCAGCCTTTTATTACCTTTTATTACCTTTCCAATTATATAACAATTAATTTTCGATAGCCTCTTCGCGCCACAAAGATAACCGAAAATTTTAGATAACAACTCTTTTTGCGCCTTATCATACAGAGGGGTAAGACGGGAGCATGTGGGGATTTTTTTATACAGTCAAAACGACTTCAAAATAATGCGCTTAGGAAATTCAATTAATTAGAAAGTGCGGCGACTTCTTGATTCAATTGCGGTGAGTCTGGGTGGGCTTTTAACATTCATGTCACCCTTACAGAAAAAAAGGGGTTCCCTTCACCGCTGTTATTACCTCATCAATCTCGCGTTCAAAATGGCAATTTTTTGCGACACTTTCCACGATACGATAAGGTCGCGGGAAATGATTTTTACTGTTCGTTATTTATTCAAGCGGCTTACACATGCCAGCATACAGCAGTCACAGCCTCCGCCCTTTTCCCCCCGCTCCATTTCCTGATCACAATCTGCGGATATTCCTTTTGTGGGAGAATTTTCCCTTGAACTGGGCTGGAAGTAAGCACACACACACACACCTCCGCATGTACTACCCACCCCCGCTAAGCCCAGTGTCCTGCACACAGCGCCACGCCATCATCCCCGTTCGGAGAATACGTTAGAAGAGATAATGCCATATAGTAGCAACAGATTATATACAGCTTCAATTTTGTCCCCGCAATATCCTCCAAGGACAGGGAGCTTTATGCCTTGTGCCAGCGGAGGCTGTGCGGGGGCTAGGGCTCCGGCACTGCGGGACGAATATTACCGAAATGAATATACCACCCCCACCTCTCCATCTATGGCACAAATTTTCTGGGCTTTTGCAGACGACATTCAATGGGAGGGGTGGGTTCTGCGATTGTGTATTAATTGGAACTCATAGGTACTGAGGGAATCTTTTTGGGATAGGCAGTCGTTTCATACCCGGGAGTTTGCTCAGGAACATCAAACCTTTACAAATTGAATCAGTAACTAGTATTAATATAAGTATAAGAATTACAACACAACCCAATAAAGCGGTTATTACAAAAAACAAAGCCCCCAATGATAAGAATAAAACTCAAATAAGACGATGTAATAACATAATAATAACATTTGCATGCTCAAAAATAATAAGTGCTCACTATGTACCTACTCAAATACCAAACTCTGATTTCGTTGTAAAATGAGAATTATTAATAGTCATCAAGGGCATTTAAAGGTTAATACATTCACAAGATTATTGTCTGTTAATATTTATTAGCTAACTTCTCATTAACTCCTTCGTCAAAATTGGTCCATTCGTAAGCAAATGAATGATTTACACATATGATGAATCACGCGCATATTGCACAATTATAAATCTGACTACAGAAACAGTATTAAAAGTATCATTGTTTTCTCAATTTCATCAAGATCGATTTTTCTAACATTTCAATATTTCTTTTAGAAACGTGAAACAACTTTTATGTTTATACTAATGTAATTGTAATCAAAAAGTCGTATGGTAAAGTTTTTTTACTTCTTAAGACAATTTTTTTATTTTGTATATCTAAAATTGTTCTCTCAAATCTTTAACTCTTTTTAAATAGTTTTAGCATATTTCGAATACACTAATTTTCTAAAATTGACTCAATGCTTTATGGGAATATACAAATATTTTAATGATCTACATATATAAAAAAAAAAGAAGGCGAATTTTATTTAAATCCGCGTTTGCAATTCAAATTGCAATTACCCTCTATGCTGCATAAATAAAATTAATCTCACCCTCCCAAAATTTGCTACGTATGGCCACAGTAGCGGCGATGAAAAAAATTACACAATTTTCATCCACTCAATGCCTAAATAATTGTGCGAAATTCAAGTCGGGGAGATGATTGTTTTTTTTGTTTTTATATTTAAAGCATGAAAAATAACACAATTTTCGGCACTTCACCCTCCGGGGAGGTCGTCGCGCCGCCTAACTCAAAATCCCAAACATTCAAACGTGAACCTAATCTATCCAAATCCACCGAGGCTTATCCCTCCTTGGCACTGAGCGCGATTTTTTTTACTTAGAAAATTTGTGCAGGGCCCCGGGAGAGCACGGAACAGATCCGGGTGTGAGTTAATGACAAAGGCAAATTAAGGGATAAAAATGGGTTAACTGTACAAAAGTGCACGGGTATTAAGCGCGCCAGGAGTTAGGACAAATTAATTAGCACTTTTGCCAGTTATTCCTCCCCCGGGAACCGAGTGCTCAACAGAAAAGGTGAATGAGTGCTGGCGCTTTTGCGGTGGCTAAGGGAGGTAACTCGAATATAGGGCCACTGTGCGGTGCCCTGTTTTTAATTGCGTATGAATTTTTTCTGGGAATCGCTGCAATTATTCATATTGACTGATTAGGGGACTGAGTGAGAGAAATTCCATGAATTTGTCACGCGACCCACCTGCACAGATTTCGTGAATGGAAGTGATTTTCCAGGTCACATTGCTTGAGGTGAGCATTACCGATAATTGCTCAGTAATTGGAAGGAATAATTGCAGGACGTCAACTACACCTTCCGGCAAACTATGTTACCGAGGAACGGGGTTGGTGGATTTTGGGGGGAGGAGCAGCAATCCAGAAATCCGTTTTACACTCGAGCACCATAGTCGAAAATTCAATTTGATCGGGAGAGTCAAAGCTCCCTGGAAATTAGATACCCGCCCCATGTTCCGGTGTGTTCCATGAATTCTTAACAGAAAAAACGGGAAAAAAAATGCAAAATAAAAAAGACCATTCGAATTTGGAAAAATAAAAAAGCGAATCCAACAAGTAAACAAAGAAGAGAAAAATTCACGAAAGGAAAAATCGCGATTAAGCACATCTAACCCTTGAGAGCGCAACCCTTCGTAGCCAACCAACCCTTCGAAGTGGTTCTGTTCTCATAAACAATTCATTAAGGACAACTCGTTGGAACGAAGGACGAAACACACACAAAAGTACCAAAAGCAAGCAAGCCTCAGTGGTTATTCCTTCGTCCCGATTCTCCCCTCCGGGAGCCCAGAATCCTCCACCCTCGGCACCCCCGCACCTATCGTGCAGTTCATTGCCTGACTGACTGTAGCCATGTAGCATTTAGCACGGCGCGCTCGATGCTGCGGCTCCTTGCCTCCTTTTCCTCCTGCAGGATCCAGTCTAGAACAGCGCCAG
This sequence comes from Eutolmus rufibarbis, assembly GCA_963920795.1. Taxonomy (NCBI): domain Eukaryota; kingdom Metazoa; phylum Arthropoda; class Insecta; order Diptera; family Asilidae; genus Eutolmus; species Eutolmus rufibarbis. The sequence goes on from OY987206.1 coordinate 45,625,407, forward strand.
AGAGTTCCAGTTTGGAGGCATGGATACAGCCACCGAACCACCCCCCGGACCACCAGCCGTAGCCCGACATACATATAGATCTGGATGGCTGGCTGGCTGTGTGGCACCTCAACCTCGGGCGTCCTGGCATCCTTCGCCTGTGGATGAGACAGGATAATAAAAAAATTGCCCAGAGGATTTTTCTAAATGTGTTTAAGAGCACAAAAGGATGCGGAAACACAAATAGAGGAGGAGAGACCGACAATACGGAAAATACTGAAACTGATTCCCGCCCTCCACAAACATGTTAAATATTGGGAAAAGCGTCCCGCCAAACGGACAATGTTTCTTCATATCTTTCGGTAGTTGCCTACTAGAAAATCTATTTTTCTTTCGACTGAAACAGAAAATTAAATTGAACATCTTGTATTATTTTCGACTAGAATAAATATAAACCTAGGGTAGAGTAGAAATTAAAAAATAAAATAGCGAAGATTGAAGTCTGCAAAAGAAAAAAACATTTAAGGTAGATAATGTCAAGGTTTTCCTGTATAAACTTAAGAAAATTCCTGAAACAAGTCAAGTTAGGAATAGGGGTATCTCACAGATTTCGATGAAATTTTGTAAGAGGAATTTGTAGAAGGAATTTCTTGGCAGTCGGCTAGTGTTTCCGAAATATTCTGCTTTTAATATTGATAAAATGTCAAGATGAAGTGGTCACTTCCAAGCGAAAAATAACGCAAAGTAATTACTAATTTTCTTAAACATGGCTCACTTCCATGTATTATGCTTTACTTTCATCAAAAAGAACTCCGTATGAATAATCTGGTGAAGATCGATTTGTATCTTATGACGTAACAAAACACAATTCAGCTTTTATCGCTGAATTACATATAAGAATTTAAAGAGATGAAAATTTTCATTTCGTTTACTCCTAAGATCTACGACGAATGGTGATTTTTCGTTTTCAGCTGAAAAAACGACACGAAGTACTTGGTTAACACGTTGACGTAAATGACATCTATTGACGTCTATTCAGCTTAGCTGAATAGACGTCACGTGTTAAAGCCTAAACACATTAAAGACCACCGAAAACCGAAATCAGAATAGAAATTCGGTCGGACCCAAATGGCTACAACAAGGGTCTGTTAAATATGTCCGGATGCCCCTACGCTCGGAGGTCCTCCGACAAAATTATTATACATATACCAAAAATTGAACAGGTGCTACTGCCCCCTTGATCGGTGGTTGTTCTTTGAGCACCCGAATCCGATCGTAGGACACGCAACAAAAAGCCCGCACAGCTGCCGCTGAGGCTTGCGCGGGAATGCGCGCGCATCTCAGTGATTCCAATCTTCCCGATTTTTTTTTCTTTTACTTTTTATCCGCTAGAGTCTCTGAACTCCTCCGAGAAATGTACGTCTCGTGCCGATATAAAGAAGGTTCATTTATTGCCCAGGACACCCAAGCGCTGGCCTCGGCATACACACACGTGTAAACAAGTTTCTTCCCGAGGCAGAGGCAATCGGGCATGCAACTCAATCGAAATCCTCAAGAGCACCCTTGTTTGCTGGGAAGTTCCTTTGAAATGGGAACCTCTGCCTTGTCCCTCCCCTAGGCCCCTCCACAACCCCGGCCGGGCTGAAGGAGGTTGTTCTTTCCACATTTCGGCATTCAGGGAAAAAAAAACGTCCTCAGTCATATCACGCTGAAAGTGGAGGCAGAAAAAAAAGGAACGAATTTCAGTCGCCGTCCTCAAATATATGATGGGGTGAATGCACCATTTCGATGAGGACAAGGGAGAGGAGCTCCTGCTGCTAAAGACTGGCGAAGCCACCGAAAAGAAGGCTCTCTATGTAGCCTCCGATGTTGTACTTCGTGTGCAAGTGTAGATTCCCGAAAATACTTCCTTCCCGCCGGTCGTCGCCGTCCCCTCGGATTCCCTGGCTTAATTCATTTATTACTCTAAGTCCCCGGTATTGCCGGAGAAGAAAGCGGTGGCGGCGGCACCACCAGCCACACCATACCACACCACACTGTCCGGACTTTGGTAGGTCGTTGTCACCCTGTGGCAGAATTTTTGCAAATCTGCCGGTGCCGTGTTCTAGACATGAGGGCCGTTTTTTTATTTCTGCTTTTTTCGGATTTCACTCAGTCAGTTTGTTTTGATGAGTTCCTGAAGGATTTTTTTCCAGGCGTTAGGTTTTTACATTTATGTTATGATGACATTATGCTTGCCTGGTTTGCAAGTGTAGCGAATCTTTTCATGCTTCGCGCGGTACTTAAGACGGTGCTCCAAAGGCTTCATTTAAGTTTTTTGGAGCTTTGCTCAACTTTTAGCAAACATACATATTATACATACAATATATTTTAAATTTATATAACTAAAAAACAAGCGCAAGAAGTGCAACACTTCATTAACATTATGCTTCTTTTAGAAAAACAGAGCACGATAAAAGGGGTCACACTTGTACTAAAAAGAAATAAATTCAACAAAATGGAATTTTTGCGTAGATGCGTTAATTAATTCAAAAACAACCTATTACACAATTTCAGAAACATAACACATATTATGAGGATACCATATTTAAAAAACAAAAAAAAATTAACACTGCTAAATTTACAGCTTAATTTGAATACCAAAACAAAATTAATTTGAAGAGAAAGAAAGAAAAAATGTATTTGGAACTGTGAATCATATTTGTTAATTTTATTGGTGCGGTTTTATTTATGATTTATTTGATTTTATGATGTTTTTCTTCGTTTCTTTTAGCAATGCCTTTAATGATAGAATATTTATTTTGTACATATAGGTACATATTATACTTTTCCATATAAACTTTTCGCCAATGAAACAAATCTGTTTGTTGAATTTTTATAAGTTCTAATCTTATCATATTTTTGTAGGATTTATATTGTAAATTCAATCTCGCACCATAATATACCCTATGCCTATAAAAAAAACTAACTTGTGACCATTACCACGAAAGCAATTAGCAAAGAAATTCTAAACCTCGATTTCTACTCCCAGAGATTTTACTTTGAACTTTAATAAGTTAAAAATGAATAAAAGGAAATACCTTCGCTATTTGTAATTTCCGCTACTCCTTTGGAATTTCGCCAAGTCCAAAGAAGGTGTGATGTGGCTCCTTAGCGTTCGTTTTCTTATGTAAAATATTTTTTATCATATTCATTTTTTAATTCAAATTCGAATTGATATATCCTTTGATCCTTTGAGTTGTCTGAAAATGAAAAAAATTCTATAATAATATTGCATGGCATAAATGAAAATAATGAATGTGCGAAAATTTTGAATAAACTTATCAAAAGAAATCAATTTGCAAGAAAATCAACACCAACAGGAAACCCTGCAACAGAATCTGGAAGGTGTTCATTCATAAAAACAAAGCAGGCAGCCCCACTCGAAAGACACTCAATTCAATTACAGTAGAGTTCACGAAGGTAATAATTCAATTATCTATTCGTAATAGCCGAGGAAACTAATCTTGCCGCCACCGTACGATTGTAATCAAATAATTACACCCAATCTCGGAAGCATATTTACCTTACACAAAGCGATCTCATGGTGGTTATCGGGAGACAAGGGGGCGGGATGGGATATCATCATATGCGCAACAAAGCAAATCCCCACTAAGTACGAACCTCTCCCGGTCTGCACGGCAAGGGAGGCAGGAACTCCCTTAAGACCCGTTCGAAGAGACCCAGCGCTCCAGACTGTCCCTACAGCGAAGAGAAGGACTATGATTTTCGTTTTCGGTGTGGTAGTACCCTTCCCTTTGCAGGGTTCGCTCCCGCCGGGTTCGTTGACTTGCCAGTGCGCCTGACTTGGGACTCTCTTTCATTTTTGGACAAACTGCCTTTCCTACGGGAACCCCGTGGTGGTCGTGTCGTCGGTCGACGCACGGCGGTTCGGTCGCTCGGTGGCCCGCCGCAGTGGCTCGGCCGGGCCGTCGCGTCGTCGGCTAACAAGAGAAAATTGCGGCATATGTTCCGTGATAAGGAACCGCCGATTATCAGGGCTCGGGCTCGGGCTCCGGCTCGGGCTTGGGCACCAGGAGGCGTAGTGTTTGAACCTGAACGTGCTACCCTCCCCCTCCTCCGGGGTTCATAGGGCCCCATTTAATTAACAGACGGTCTGTTGAATACCTGTGCGCGCTCCGAGCAACCTGATCGTTGGCTTTTTGTTGTCGTACTTCGAGCATAGGTGTTTTCGAGCAGATTTATTTGGGTACGCTTTTTTCCGCACTTTCATGTTTACTTGAGCGGTTAGGTAATAATTGAAATATTGCGGCACGACTGTAGCCAGTTGTCTGCCCGGCGCCGGCCAGTGGGCAGGCACTTCAAGTCGGCATTTTACGATCGGGGGGCTCTAATTGGAAAAAAATTCAAAAACTTTCAAAATGAAGGACTTAATTACTCAATTGCTCCGCACTCGTAAGGGCGCCCAGCAACGATTGAGAGCGTGTCGGGGCACGTCGCCGCGCCGTAGCGCAACACCCGACAAGTATTCTCTGTAATCGTATGTAAATTGCGGCGGCGGATTTATCGGATCAACCTAATTAAGCGCTACACTTATGAATACGAAATAAGGGCACAAGCCAGGGTGTGACGAAGGGAAGTTAGAAGGTCTCTTGGTGCCGCTCTTTTATTATCATTTGAAGAAGCAATTCCCCGCAGAAAAATATTCAAGAAAAATCTGTTGTAGGATACCATAGGTAAGTAGATATATTAATTATTTAAAATATCGAATATTATATTTTCGAACTACAAATTGTAATTGAATATTTGGCAATTTAAAAAGATTTTGAACACATTACTCAAAAGAATTAAAAACTTACGAATTCGAAAACATTTTAGACTGTCTTCAAATTTCGAATAATTCGAAAATGTTGCAACAAGTTTCGGCGTTCTAAAAATTTTTCAAATTTTCATCATTTTGAAACTAATTAATTAATTCTCCCATTACCATAAATTCTGAGAACACATCCACCAGACTCTTTTTATGTAAACTAGTTAGTGTTCCTTTTTTCGAAATTTGAAGAACTAAAATTAAAAAAAGACCTTTCGGCGGCAGCCAGAAGGAAAAGGTAGATTTCAATGTGGTAAAAATGATTTTTACATAAAGGAATGTAATGCTGAATTCCCCAGCCCCTTTACCGATATACCCTATTTGCAAACATAGCTGATATATTGCCAAATTTCATCTAAATCGATGAAGAAATATACGGTCTACATGGAATTAAATTAAAATATATAGCGAGGTGAAAGTCTCCCTCCCCCCTCTCCAAAACACCGCAATTTTTAATATGATCTAGATATTGTGCCAATAAACGCAAAGTTCGATCAAAATTCATTTAGAAATGCGGCAGCTATCGCGGTGACAAAATCATTTTTAGAACCTGATGTAGCCCCTCACCCTTTTGACCGAGCACCTCCATTTGTAACACGACTTAAAACTACATGTTGTCAATGTGTTTGGTCAAGAAATAAGAAAAATGTTGGGTCCAAATCATACAATGTGCAAATAAATTATATAAACATATATGTATATAAATTTTATTCTTGAAATCTATGATGAGTTTTGGCATTATTCATTTCCCGAAATCCTTTCATCAGATACTCTGCAATAAGTAGTATTTCATATGAAATCTACCTAAAAGTATCAACCACTTAAACGAATTTAAATTTTTCAAAGCTAGGAACACTCAATAGAATTAGAGTAATATTGAATTCATATCTTTTTTTTTAAAATAGCAGACGAGGTTTATATTTCAGAACAGGTGCAAATCGAACGAGGGTAATGACTTCATTTTTGATAAGCTGCTCGTTCACAAGCCAAATCACCTGGGCGCATCTGCTTCTGGAATATGCTGTAAAAAAATGTTGGGGAATAAGTAAAAAAAAAAATTCTCTTGTCAAGCCCTTTTCATCGCCAAGGTTATTTCAATTACCAGAGAATCATCGCTACCCTCCCCAATTCTGAAATCGAACCCCTCATCACACAAGGAGGGGTATCGTCATGCAAGTTCAATGCACTTTAAGTGGCCTCTTTTCCTCGAGTCGATTAATAGCACCGATGAATCTCGGGACCGCCATTGCACCCACGATTATCCCAGTTGACACAGAAATTTGTAGGGTAAATACGATGTGCTCTCTTCCAGGACAGGGAATCACCGCTCCTCCCCCGAAAATTGTCAACATCTGCGCCCTTCCCATAAAGGAGCAAAAGATGCGCTCGCAAGGTACAAAACCACTATTAGAACTAAATCCGGCACACTGCAGCCGGGAGCTGAGACTGAGCCGAAGAAGTGCCCGGACGGACGACAAAATAAAAATAAACAGGGATCTCGTCACCGTGCCGTTGTTTGTTGCTTCTCAGCAGCGCTCAAGGAAGGATTCCCGGTCGTAGGGAAGTCGTCTTGGCTGCTCCCGCAGCTAGGTGACGAATAGTGATAAATAGTTGTGCTGGATGGCTGGGACTTTCGGGGAATTTTTTTCCTGGTTGGCGGGAAATGACATCTCACCGGGGGATTCGACGTGATCTCGCGCCCTTTGCCAGACAAGCACAGCACGCGCGCTTTAGGGCTGCATTATCAAATTAAAAAAAAATCGGCTTCCTGTAATACAAGACGGAGATATCTTTTAGAATAATTTTTATGGGGGAAGACTAAGCGGAGCGATTTAACGGAAGTAGGGGAGATTTAATCGGTAATTGCACCGAAATGTAAGCATACTATACAAAAATATAATAAAAATAACTACTAATTTAAAATAGTAGAAAATGTATATACACATTTTCACATCAGTTCTCGATATTCGTTTAAAAAAAACACAAGCTGTTCGGGTTTTCTATCTAAAATTTATATTCCTATTTAAAAGGATGAAATCGGTTCAAACCGGTTTTAACGGAGAAGAAGATAATTCAGTGTTTATTCATTACCTCTTGGCATTTTGAGCTTCTAATTTTTTTCCTCTGAGAAGGTAATATCAATTCAATATTGAAATGGTTGAGTTAGATTCTATTGGAACATATTTCCAGATTAGAGATTACACAATACACATCTATCAAGATAGGTTATTTTCTTAAATAATGCCGTACAAAAAAAGAAGGTTATCAATTCGATTTGTATTTGTTCTATCCTACATTTCACCAAAAACAATTCCATTTTTCCATTCATCACAGTTGTGACCTCCCTTTACCTTGTAAATTTCATAGAAACATAAAAATTTTCAATTGACATCGCTCTCAACGAGATTCGCGAAGAAAAGCTGTATAAAAATTAATTTTTTTTTCCTCAGGTGATAAAATTTAAGCATCCATTAACTTCCCTACTTATCAGAGATTACCTCACCCTTCTCCAGACTGTTTAAAGCGCCAAATTTTGATACATTTGATATCATATTGTTGCCAACGGAGGCTTCGAACAGCTCCTCAACCACCTTGTCAGCCTTGTGGGAAAATAAATCACTTGAAATTTTTTCCCGAATATGAGGCCGACAGTTATTTACAGGCAGAAATTCCACAGAAATATAGCATTAGGAATACCAGGAGGTCTCTGGCGTGGTCTTAATGAGCCCGCTCAGGCATGGGTGCTTGAAACGATTATGGAGCAAAGCAAAATTACCGCTAATGAGGAATGGCAGTGAAACATTGAGCTGCGAAGCACTTGAGAGCTTTTCCAAAGGGAGCTCTCCGGAATTTCTTTTGGGCTCAGTGTGTTTTTACATCTGTAGCAAGGGCTTTTAAAACTCTGGCTCTTTAAATCGTTGTAGGTTTGGTTGTCGATATATTGCCTCAAATAAAACCTTAAATGCAGTAATCCAAGGAGCTTATCTCATAGAAAAATTTAATTGTGTTTTCCTTGTAAGTATCCTTCTAAAGAAAATATATGAATTTATTGTATTTATTTAAAGCAATATTTGAATTTCTGTATTAAGGCAAAAGTTGAATTTCTTCCTTATGAGCAATATCTAAATTACTGAATAGTCCTTTAAAAGCAACAAGTTGGCCGTCAAATTTTATTCAGCCACGTATTCAGCAAGTGAATAAGCAATAGCTGAATAATAGCAATATATTTAAATATCTGAATAACATGTAATTGTAAGAATTTTTTAACAAAAGGTGTAATGATCTGTTGAATAAGTGTCATCCTTCAAAGAATCATATCACCTGTCGAAAAATTTACCTTCATGGAATTCGTGTTAAAACCACGGTGACATATTACCCCGAAGACAATAGCGCTCATGTATTTCCGCCGTTCCAACCTCGGCGTATTCCGTCTGCATGTAACCCGATCAGTGATAGTCATAAATCACCGGTTTACTCTACTCAGAAACGCGACTAAACGAAAAGAAAGAAAAAAGATAAGAGTGGCAAAGTGGCGCGTAAGTTGCCCTCAAGAGCCCGCTGCTCCTTCTGTCGACGGGCCGCTGCTGCTGTGCCCCCCCTCTTTCGTCTCGAAGAAGTGGTGTGCAAGTGCGCGCTAATGCTAAACAAAACACAGATCAGAATCCCATGAAGGTCTCCAAGTGTGTTGAACCGCGACGAATCGCGAACTCAGCACCAAGCGAGCGAGCGGGCAATGCAGCATAATGCTGGAGACTACCTGCTAAGTGGTGGCACTTTTCTGGCCGGACAGGTAAAGCAGCTCTAAAGCACATAAACACGAAACGGCCGGTGTAATTGGCTCCCAGTCCATGGGTCACCGACTTGAGCTATTTTTCACAGGGGGCATAATTTCCAGTGCAAATTGCAGAAATATTCCGCCTCTTTGCATAGGTTCGCACTTCTCTCTAGCAATGTTAGACAGACGACGGAGAAGCGCGCGGATCGTCGTCTTGTGAACCGTCTTAAAAAATTAAGTCAAGTCAGATGAACGACCTTGAACTAATCGAGTTCCCGCTATGCAAAATCAGCATGCGCTTGCCTAACAGGTTATCCCGCAGAGCCCGCAAACCATGGGAAGGATGACACACGAGATGGGGCACACCATTTGGAACAAGAGGAGGCTCTGCTCCGAGCTCCACCACCACTATCCCAGTAAGAAGCGATGAGCAATTCTCTCCAGAAATTCTTGTCGTGACTTCTTGGCGACTGCTTCACGTGCACTTTCGCAAGTAGTAAGACGAGCTGCCTTACCTCCTCGAGTACGCCGCTGATTTAAGGGGTATTACAACTTAAAACCGTAAGGCAGATTTTTTTTTTTCATATCTTCTAAGACTTCGTAATAAGCAATTACATTTTTAATTAGTATACTATTAATTCGCTAATAAAACAGTTTGATATTAATTTAAGACCATAAAACAGGAGCATCGGACAAATCGATTTCAACTACAAAATGTATGTATTTAAACTCTGAGAGTTAAAGCTATACGTACTAAAGTAATATAAAATATGAATAATAATCACTATCTAATTAATATGATTAAATACAGTATACACATTAAAACTGAAGCTAAGTGGATGATTTCAATTATTGCCAGAATTTATTGATGTTTTTATTTGTTTAGACGCTTCTATGATATGCCGCCAGATAATTTTATCTGTAGTTCTTAAAGGGTAAAATATTCTTTTAGGATCTCGAAAATTAGAAATAATAAGCTTCATAAATCGAACACAGTCCGCAGGTAATTTATAAAAATTTTTTACGGTACCCCGCTGAACACATCGATGTTAACGCAAACTTTAAACATGTTTTTCTCGAAACTATAATATGTTTTTTAAATTGACCAGAAATGTAACTCAACCAAATAAAGAAGACTGAATTGAATGATTGTGTAACAAAATAATAAACGTTTAGAAATTAGGTAGGTACCTGTGACAAATGCAGAATACTAAAACTATAAATATTCTTATTTATAAGTTAAACTCATTAATCATTAATCTCTAGGCTTTATTTAAAAAGAAATATGATTTAGCATTCACACTAAATCCCCCATAAATATTCCCAACTAGGACTAATTGAGAAGCAGCAAACATGTTTAATTATGCAATCCACTGCTTACCTTCAGTCAAACCCTTTAAAAAATAATATTTTTTTGGAGAGGAAAAACTATCGCGAAATTTCCATCTTCAATTCTCTGAAATTTCTAGCAGCCAAACTCCGAGCTCGAAGTAATCTACCTTCTAGAAAATGTTCCGCAACTCTTAAAGAAATGGAAACAGAACTTAAAGCGACACCCCATCCTCGGGGTGGTTGGGGCGGCAGTGGTAGGGTGCTGCTGCCCAACAACAAGAATCGCATAGAACTCCGAAGCATTAGGGAGGTGAATAATTAAACGCCATTCCAGACATTCACTGGCTGAGGCGCGCGGGCGACGAAGGACCCGCCAGCCTGGCTCTGGGATTCTGGGCGGCTATAGACGGATCTAAAGACGCGCTCCTCCGGCTCCACAGAGATCAAGGAGTTGGAGGAGTGGAAAATTTCGAAGTGGAAAAAATGTTGACAGTGGAGAGCCGCACTTGGTATTTCTTCCTCGAGGAGGGATTTCCTGCTTTTTTACCTATATTTCTGCGAATTGCGCTACCATCTACCTCTGCAGATAATTCTGCGACGTAAAAATTTCGGTGAGTTCATAAAAAGCGAAAAAGTGGAGTAAAAAAACCTGGCATCGCGGCGTATCGTGTCAGCTCAAAGTCGCCACGGAACTGATAAAAGTGGAGCACCCACCGACGTCTTGCTGTCGCCGGAGTGTGAATTGCCACGGTCAGCACACAGGTGTGCTGCGGGGTTTCTCGGTTCGCGCAAACAGCGCCTACCTCCGCCTCGCTGCGGTTTATTACATTTCTCGAAAGGTGAAAAAAATTCTCTTCATTCCCGCACGAGCCGGCTGCTTGATCGAATCGAAATATTGAGACCACATATCCGCCGCTTCCTGGTCTCGAGACGAGCTCTGGCTACCGTGTACCTGGTACCTGTTCTTTCTTGGACCTTTTGAGAAAATCTTCTTGGTATCGGAGAATTCGCTCGGATTCGGTCTCATTTTTTTTCTCCCCGAAAGCAAATCGAACCAGCAACGATTGATTTCATTCAAAAGGCCAAGAGCACACGGCGGCAGGTGTTGCGTTTATCGGTCTGAGTGTGTGCGCTCTGCCAGCAGACATACAGACAAAATTCTCTTAGACTGGTCACTTTTCGTGAGCCAACCACCTGGTCCTTGAGGTTTTTTGGAAACTATATACACCTAAACTGTGGCTTTGTGTGTCGATACTTTGGCTACAAAATAAACGATTAATGGGGAGGCATAAAATTTTTAGTGCCTCTTCTGGTTTGGGCCAGTCTTTCGCAGACGATTCGATTTTTTTATTTGCGTGCTGTGAATTCACCTATTTTCTTCGATTCTGGTATTTCTTTATTGTTGAGCCGAAATTGCGATACTTAAATAAGTGGCTTTATCAATAGAACAACAAGTCGTATTATAGAACTTAAAAACTTCTATATACTGCACAATGTGGTTCGAATTAATTTTAATTATTCGTCTTTTTTTTAAATAAAGTTATGATGATCATTAAGTTTATTCCCCTAAGCGGTTGGCGCGTGTCTAGAGCGGAATTTGCATAGTAATGACATGTTGTTTTCTAACATTTTGACAACAATTTGACAATTTGCATAATCTTGAAGATCGCTACTTCCGTTTAATTCAAGGTTTCTGTGAGTATTTTTAATATAATAGCTTTCTATCAACACTTACATTGCAGTATCAAATAATTTAAATTAGTTGAAAAAAATGCAATGTAAGCACACTACAATAAAAAAAATTTGTTAAATATACTTCGGCGCTGATTTTGTTATCATTTCACATATGCGCAGAGCAAATTATATGCAAACCGCCCTTATAGTATGAAAACTAAAAAAAGTAGAAGTACTCAACAGAATCGTAAAAAGAAGAACCTTACCTCTTTTATAACTGCATACTCCACTCACTCAAAAACACATTTTCTAATCGAAATAATCCTTATAGTATGAAAACTAAAAAAAGTAGAAGTACTCAACAGAATCGTAAAAAGAAGAACCTTACCTCTTTTATAACTGCATACTCCACTCACTCAAAAACACATTTTCTAATCGAAATAATCCTTTGTAATTCTCCGAGTTCATAAAAGTTTGGATTTTCCAATGCTCATACATAACATAAATTTACGAGATGGACGTAAAAAGGCGTAATTCCAAATTCGAACATGAATTCCTAAAATATAAAATTGCAATAAATTAATAAATTAAGATAAAAAAGGTTACAAATAGTAAATATAAAGTTTTGAATATTGTACGACAATTCTGTTTACTTTACGACAAGATAAGTTTTTTTAAGCAATTATAAGGAAAACATAAGCCTATAACTGAAAGTAATTCTTTTCGTACCTTATAATATTCCGGAGCTCTAACACTTCCGGCAGTCTCATTCATCAAAATTGCGTGACATTTTTCACGCTATTCACCCTCTTCGATTTTCCTAACCCTGCACTTTTTTTTCCTACTTCGACTTCTACTATAATGGGATTACCCACGTGCTACGTCTATTTGAAGAATTAGCCACTGCTGGGTAGCTTGTAAATATTATTGATAAAGACGCTCCAGGTCGACGCGGGTTATCGCGGTACGAGTTGAATAATCGTCAATTTGTTAGTGATTTTCGCCTACAAATTGATGAATTAAACGCTAGTCCTCGCGTGATCCTAAGCCCATCAAGATGTCTCTTCTTTCGACGAAGACGACGGTGTTATTTAGTATAAGCTTACTACTTCTTGTGATTTCAGCGTTTTGCTATTTAGAAACCGACGATGAAGATCCTGAGGTGCAGGCAATTATGCGTCTCCCGAATGACACGCGACCGCTTACTTACCACATGCATTTCATTACGAATATTCATAAATGTGACCTCGAGTTTAGTGGGCAAGTGTCTATAAAATTGGAGGTCTTAAACGACACAGATAAAATTGTGATCCACGCGGGGGACTTCTCGCAGATAAAATTGAATTTAATGGACGCTCGCGATGGAAGTGAAGTGGAAAATGTGACATTCACCTACGAAAATGCGACACAATTTCTAACCGTTTTATCAGAACCTATTCCTTTGGATTTAAAAGCTGGTGAAAAGTACATCTTATCTATTTCGTACGAGACCCAACACAATGAGAACCCCACGGGTTTCTTCAAATCGGTGTACGGAAAGCGCAGAAAAGAGGAAGGGTAAACAAGTCTAACAATCAATCTCTATCTGTTTGACATGGTTATCCTCAGATGCATTGCAGTAACAGACTTCGAGCCCAATAGCGCTCGATTAGCATTTCCCTGCTACGATGAACCGGCCTTCAAGGCGAAATTTACAATCAAAATCACACATGGAAGCAACTACACAGCGCTCACGAACATGCCGCACGATGGGGAGCCAATTGTAAGGTCAGCAACCAGATAAGACCGCTGTTTTGCGGACATTGATAATTCCTCTAAATTCTAGCAAAGAAGACGACGAAATGACGACGTCATCATTCAAGGAGACTCCTCTTCTGTCGACATATATTATCGCTATTGCAGTCACCAACTACGAAAGCATTTCGGCAAAGAAGTACAACGTAAAGCACAGGATCTTCGCACCACCAGACTCAGATGATAGAGGCCAGTTTGCTCTTGAAACGGCAACTGAGGGCTTAAAACTGCTTGAAGACTATTTTGAAATAGAATTTCCTTCCCCCAAAATCGATCATATAAGTGTTCGAGGTCTAGATGAGCGAGCTATGGAAAATTGGGGTCTTATTGTTTACAAGGAAGGGTATCTTCTACCGAGCTCGAATACGTCCCAAATGTTCAACCTTGATAGGGCCTTGACCATTGCTCATGAACTCACTCACCAATGGCTTGGAAATCTCGTTTCGCCAAAATGGTGGACTTGGACATGGCTTAACGAAGGTTTAACAACTTTTTACAGCTATAAAATTTTAGATAAGGTGGAAAAATAATTGCAAGTTTATCAAGATCTAAAACAAATATTTAACAAAGACTATCTGCAGCTTCATCCTGAATGGAACGCTAAAGAGTTCGCTATAACAATGGAGTTAACGCAAATGGTTTATGCTTATACCTCGGAAGACGCATTAAGCAAATATGTTGGAAAACCTTCTGAGCTTGACGATAAATTCGGAATGGACACATACTACAAAGGTATGTACAACTTTCTTCTAGAAATAAAAATTATGCCGTAACGTAATAAAAGCAGAAATAGCGAGATACCGACGGCGCGAACAATATTTTTAAAAATTTTTTGTATAAATTATTAGGAATCGAGTTACACATCCACAAAGGGGAACTAAACTAAAGACTCGTGCTAGTTTTTTGTCAACTTTATAGTAATTTTTTAAATAAGGGTTAATGGCTCTTCGGTGAGCGTAATCACGATCCTTCAAAAGTTCAGATTTGAGTTTTCTGGAAATTGATTCTTATATCGTATGGCAAGAAATGCCTCTTATAACTTATCTATTTTTACCATGAGGATAATTTATAATTAATTATTCCTCTTTACAGCTGCATACACGATAAATATGTTCGAACACGCTTTAACAGAGGCCACTTTGAGGAAGGGCGTCATCAACTACCTGAAGCATCAGTAAGCCTTAAACTTGCTAAACATCGCGTCGTATAATAACCGAAAAAATCTTCCCCACAAGCCAATTTTCAGTAGCAGACGAGGACGATTTCTTCAGGTTCATTCAAAGCGCAGCAACGGAAGATGGAATCGACTTTTTCAAGGAGGAAGGTGCCATAAGCAAGGCCATGAAAACGTGGACCCAACAGCCCGTGTACCCTGTACTTAACGTAACGCGGAACTACACCACGGGGGAAATAACCCTCACCCAAACTCCATACTGCAGCAGTGGAAATAGTTGCAACGAAACGAAGTCCGACTTTCTGTGGTATATCCCGATCACCTACGCTACAGCAAGTCAACCAGATTTTGACAACACTTCTACGGATTTTATATTCCCTCCCGTAGTGAACATGACTATCAACAGCAGCAAACCGCTGAAAAAAGACGACTGGCTAATTTTAAACAAACATGAAATTGGCGTCTATCTGGTGGCTTATGATATCGAAAACTGGAAGCTCATCATCAAGGCCTTGAAAAAAGACCTTAAAGCGATTCCAAGCCACAACAAGGCCCAGCTAGTTCGAGACGCACTCACCTTTTCTAGAGCGAATAAGATGCCCCAAAAAATCTTTATCAATCTTCTAACGATCCTCAAGGAGGATAACGATCCAATCACCTGGGTCACAATCGTGATGGCCCTCACAGACATGTTTAAAGACTGGGAACCTGACCAGACGATAGAAATCTTAAAGTACTTCGGACGAGACATAATTAAGGGAATCTTCAATAGAATATTTTCAAACCCTAAACGCAATGACTCACCTCTGATGGAGAGCCTTAAGAATTTCGTATTCCAATTTGCCTGCGCAGTTGAACTGGAAGAATGCAAGGACACTGCTAAGAAGATCTTCTTTGAGATGATCACGAACCACACCACAATGCAAAATGAGATGAAGATGGAGCTCTACTGTGAGGGCTTTAAGACCATCGAAAAGAAAGACTACGACATCGTTTTGGAGAGGCTCAAAATAGAGACCCGGTGGCAAGAGCAGAAGAATCTCTACAGCGGAATGGTGTGCTCCAGGAACTTTGATTTCATGCACTACATGACTGCACAAATAATGAATGAGACGAAATACAGTGAGATTGATGACAATAGTGACGTATTCGCCTATTTGTTGAAACATTTCCCTGGGGATGAATAAAGATATTTAAAAAAAGTATGTACCTCACTCCTGAAAACATCTAAGCTCTTCCATTATCTCTCGAAAAACCTACCTACTTTTCCTGTATTATTATGTATACAAATCAATATACGAAAATATTTCACCCCAATATTTTTTTAAAACAAAAAATTCGTAGTTTCTCGCATTTTAGAATTTTTTAAAAAACCGTTTAACCCTAAACTCAATTTAAATGAAGGATTGACTCCTGAACTGTAGAATTAAAATACTACCATTAAATTAGGAAAGAAGTTTTACATGAGTTTCGCTTACTGTAACCTTTATTCATTCTACTAAACAGATTATTAAATTAAAACCTTAATTTAATTAAAGTTTTTGTAAAATTTTAATTTTTAGAAATTATGAAACTTTGTTTCCATAAGTCGAGGGTCTCCAAAATCGTAGCATAAATTTAGACCTTTATTAAAATAGTCTATACCAAGCTGATATACCTTTTATATTACTTTCACTTATTTAAAGTGCCTTATTTTTTCCTCTCAAAATAAGGTAAATGAAATAATGAAATGAAAAATATATTTTAAGAGCCAGGTGCACTCACTCACTAAGCGAAGTGCTGTGATAAATTGTGCATTGTGCGAGGGCGCCACATCCCTGTCCAGTAAGCCTATTAAAATTCAAAAGCTATCCAAACAGGCTTTGGTAATATCCTCGGAAAGTTTTCGACTGAAGCGATTTTAATGCCAAAGGGTCACCTCAAACCATCCCCGGCAAATCTCTCTCCGGGCTTGGATTTGGGTGGCCTTGTGGAAGTTGTGGCGGAAAGTGCGGACTACAGCTTCAATTTAGACACTTTAGCAATTAAACAGCGACTGGGTCGGTCTGATTAATATTCGGCATGAAGTACGTTTCGGATAAAATTTAATGCGTCTTCAGCTGCATGTGTTGCTCGCATTATGAGCTGTGATATTTAACTGCCTATTATACAAAAAAATACTACCATTACAATTAATGTCAACAAATAATTACCAATATCATTATTAATAATGATAATTGAAAATTGAATTACCATTACCTAAAACCATAAAAATATTACTTAACATTACTCACCATTACTAAACATTACACGGCTATACTCAAAAATTATATAGAGTAAAGGTGAGTAATGATAAGTAATGCAAAGTAATGCATTAGTAAAGGCAATTTTTCATTGAATGAACAGTCAAACCCCTGTAATTATTGTCTGCAAGATCACACCCACCTGTCGTCGTCCACGGCTAAAGGCTTCCAAAAATCGCTCTCGCTAGAAGGCAATTGAATCAAAACCCTGTCCGCCTTCCAAAAAACAAATTGAATTCATCAACCTTGCCATGGTGTCCAGAAAAATTCTTTAAAATTTGAACGAGAGCAATAAAAACCTCCTTAAGAAAAGGACCCTCCCTGCTTAACCCCCCGCATTTACGCGAATCCCTCAAGGCAGATGGCGGTGCTGGGGCATTTGCCGGTGACAAAGTTCGGCACACAACAACAGAGAGGCCGAGGCCGACAGAAATCTGGTCGGGGCCCCAAAAAAGGGGGACAGGACATCAGAGGAAAAGCATTAATAAGACGTATATCGTATAAATCTTCCGAGTATCTGTAATTCAGTCCTATAAATCATAAAAGCTCCTCCATTAATTCCACGAGTCAAAGGGAGGATTACAAAGTGAGAAAGAAACTCTCAAAGTGGGCTCCGCTGGAAAATTGGCGAAAACTTCTTGTTGCTGTGAGGGCTGCTGCGAAACAAAGAAATTTCGCAGGGAAATTAGGCAGAGCAAGGGAGAGAGGCGAAATTAGGGTCACATGCCCTGGTAACATGATGAAAATGAAGTGGAAACTGCGGGGTGCGGGGGGATAGTTTCGTTTTGTCCGCCCGATGCTGAATCCAGTTTTAATGTAGTGGAAAAGGTTGGGTCTGTTTACCCAAGGAGTTCACTCCAAAAACTAACCACCGATGTCGACTCACAGAGAGCCTTTTTGTTGTTGTCAGGATGGCATGCTAAAAAACGAAGAAATAGTCCCAGGACGAATGTACGGCTCTGCCGAATAAGACAATGGACTGCGGAAAGGAGGCCGCTTATAATGACTTCATAAGAAGAGAAACTCGTTACAGGCAGGTACTGTTGCATTCACCTTTTGAAGCCAGGACACTGGATGACGCTGGGGGCATCTTTTGCGGTTAAGTGTTTCTTTGGGAACCTACGTGGGGTCGAAAAAGTTACCCCAATTCACTAGCTTTGGGGGGAATGGGGGTAGAGGACATTTGGATTAAGTTCACACAGCTGACACATTTGGAGCCAATCCCAATTGTTCTGCGTAGACGCCTTTTGATTTGGCTAAGCCTTGCTTGTGTTATGGTTGTAACATATTTTGTCATGTTCGTCCGCCTGCTTCAAGCAGTCCTAGCTCCTAAAATTTGAAACTAATTTTATGAACCCACGAAGGAACAGAGGGGGGGAACATGCTATGGTAGCTAATTTCATTTTCGCACAATAATAAATCTTTTTCAGAATTCAAAAGTGCTTCCTTCCCTCCTCTAATTTCCAAAAACCAACGAAATTGTGTTAGTATTAGGATGAGATAGTTTAAGATACTAACTTTGTGTATCATTTTATATGAGAACACATTGGAAAACATAAAACTTTCAAAATTCAACTTTTCTGCAATGATTTTCAAATTTCTAAAATTAAATACCAAGCATCATTACTTATTAAAATTGATCATGGAATTATTGACCTCTCGTACACATTTGAGTTCGTTGTTTATAAAATTGGGCACTAAATTCGAAATGAACAGATCCGAAAATCTCAATATTGCGAAATTTTAATGAAAATTAGTAGTAAAAGGTATTTTTAATTTTTATTCTAGAATCTGGTGTAGAATTAGAAATTAATTTTCGACTTTCTTCCTATTGTGACAAATTTCAAGATTCTGAAGGGCTACTTCTTTTTATTGGATTGAGGTAGAAACTTGAAATTTTTACAGGCTGTAGACTTTAGTATTAATTTCAACTCGATACCTCTAGCCGATTCCTGAGAAAAAGAGTCAGTGTCTAATTTACTTACTTTTTAACTTAGGTACTTTTCACGCCAATATTTCAGTGAAGAAATAAATAAGATTAAAACAAAATACACAAAATCTTAAGAGAATTATTAAATTATAAACAGAACCTCTGGGGATCTTTTAAACCAGGCAAAAGCCCAATTGTCGATGAACCCGCCTGGTCTGATTCTAAAGCATAATTCAATTTCTGTGCAAGCCCCTGACGCCTTCATTTAGCGCTTGAAGAACCACCACACCCCTTAGGAGCTACTTTTACAGAAGAGTGGGTTTTTTGCATTATTATGCAGATTAACTTTTCCAGGCCCTAAAAGAACAAACACAACTCCACAAGTCCACCTGCATCCCTCCCGGAGCCTTCAGACCCCAACATTTTAGCGGCCTCCTGAACATTTTTAGTGAAAAATCCCAGATTATTTATAGTTTTGCCAAAAGGATTGTCTAGATAAACTATGAATTTGCTCAAATTTACTCAATAACACTGCCTCATAAAACACCTACGGCCGAAGCAAATTCGCGTTTTTGGACAAATTTACATCCTCCGGCTACGCCATTTTGTGAAGGATTTTTCTGAGCATTGAAATTTCTTTTTTTGCTTATATAATTCAAAATCCACTTACCACTTAGCTCCCGAGCAAAGCAATCGCGCAGCACACTTTACTAAAGATAAATAATTGCTAAAAAGAGAACATTTTCATCAGGAAATCATCGCATTTCACAAAACTTCTCCAGACGCCAACTAAAGGAACTGCGCCGTTGCACTTGCATTTAGTGAATTTAATTTGAATTATGACTAACTTCACGCTAGTTCTTCAAGAGCTTTCCTAAAAACAAACAAAAATCTCGTAAATTTTGGTTCTTGCACGAGGTTTACAAAAGAGAATTTTTCCAATTGACGAATATTTACGTCACTCGATGTTTAAAACAATTCTCGCACCGAACGCACGCCTCATTCAAAATGTGACAGTTCTCTGTTCTCTTGCAGCCGGTTGTTTTGATTCTTCGTTTCCTTGCAAGACGAGATTTCTGGCCAATTTTTAAAGAAACAATGGAATCAAAGCTGACACGCTATGAGAAAATTGATTTCCTGGGTGAAGGACAGGTAAGTCCTCAAAGCAGAGTTTCACAGGTGCCGTTAAATCGCAAAAATCCCCACAGTTCGCCACCGTCTACAAGGCCAGGGACGTTGTGACCGACAAAATCGTTGCTGTGAAGAAAATTAAAATTGGAAGCCGCGAAGAGGCCCAGGACGGGATAAACAGGACCGCACTTAGGGAAATCAAGCTGCTGCATGAGCTCCAGCACGAGAATTGTATAGGCCTCCTGGACGTGTTCGGGCACAAGTCGAACGTCTCGCTGGTCTTCGACTTCATGGACACCGATCTGGAGAACATCATCAAGGACTCGAAAATCGTCCTCTCGCCACCAAACATAAAAGCGTACATGATCATGACGCTGCAAGGTGGGTGTTTTCATTCGAATTCCCCGAAAATTGTAGCCCAAATCTTCCAACTCTAAAGGCTTGGAGTACTTACACCTCAACTGGATCCTGCACCGCGACTTAAAACCTAACAACTTGCTCGTTAACAGCAATGGGGTTCTTAAAATAGGCGATTTCGGCCTGGCCAAGTTCTTTGGGTCCCCGACTCGAATTTACACTCATCAGGTGGTCACTCGTTGGTACCGGGCCCCGGAACTTCTCTTCGGCGCCCGGCAGTACAGCACGGGAATTGATATTTGGGCCGTTGGATGCATTCTAGCCGAACTCCTGCTCCGAGTTCCATTTCTTCCAGGCGAAAGCGACTTAGACCAGCTCACGAAAATATTCCAAGCACTCGGTACGCCTACAGAGGAGAACTGGCCGGGGATGAAGCTCCTGCCCGATTTCATGCAATTTAAACAGTTCCCTGGGACTCCCCTGCAGCACATTTTCACTGCGGCTGCGGACGATCTTATTCAGCTGGCGGAAAAGCTGCTCGCGCTGTGTCCGATGAATAGGTGCACCTGCACAGAGGCCCTAGATATGCCCTATTTTTCTAACAAGCCCGCGCCGACCGTTGGGTCCAAGCTGCCGATGCCGACGACTTTAACGCAAAAAGTGAACGAGGAGAAGCCCAGTCTGAAGAGGAAGCTAGTTGATGCCATGGAGGGAGGGACTCTACCTAAAAAACTTCAGTTCTAATTAGTATAATAAAGTTGACTATTTTTATACTTGAATTTTACGGTTTTAATCTTAGGTCCTTTATTCCTTTATTTTCTGGTATAATATTGGAACTTCGACATTATTTAATATTTTAAAAATCCGATTTAGGTGAAAATAAAATCCACTAGGAAATAATTTCTCTTCGGAGAAAATGCCTCGAGTTCTTCAAACGTGGCGTAGATTAAAAATAAAACAAACACCATAAACTGACCAAGATTTAACTCTTAAAAATTTTTTAAAATTTCGGCTTTTCTTGTGAGATTCCTTGCAGTTAAAGTTTACATCATCTGAGATGATCCAAAAATAAGTTTAAACTTACTACTGAAACTTCCTCAGACTTTTTCGGTTACCCAATTAAAAAAAATAAAAAAATCTAAAATACGCTGATCGAAACGACTGTTTACAAAATTGATTTTCATTTTATTTCGATTTAATGATTTAACAATGTTTCCAAATGTTTGCTTTTTTTCTGCATTTATAATTTGTTTTTTCTGTAATACAAATTGAGTTTTTCTTGTTGCTCTAACTGAATCCTCCTCATTCTGCGTATTTAAGTAATTTAAAAACTATTTTGTGACATTTTTTTAGCTACAATGTTGCATCCACACTTCTGCTTTGCCCCAATGGAATATGTACAGAAATACAAAAATAGAATATTGACAATATATCCAATATATTCGATACTTCTCAACAAACGATCAGATAAGTAACAATTGCGATAGTTATGTGTGTTTTTGTGTGCTGCTGAGGTTGCTGTTTGTATGAGAAACCGAGGAAAAACGAAAAAAAGCAGCAATGCCTTTTTTTTTTTAAAGTTATATGCGTTAAATTAGTTAGTTCAGTAGTAAACAGTTCAACAGCACAAAATAGGATACAAGATAGGATTTAACGTTTCGTGGTAACTTAGATATTTCGCATTTTTTGCTAAAGAGAATTTCTGATGTAAATTGTGGTGTAAAGGTCTGTAGCGCTCTTTTTAATAATCAGCAAAATTTCTTGTCTATTTAATATAAGTAGGTAAATTTGGTTTTATTCAAAATTATATTTTCATATCTTTTCACTTGCTTATTTGTTTGGAAATTCAAAAAATTGTTTTTATTCATAGCTCTTAAACCCAATTTTCAAGCAAAATTATTTTAACTCTTCTTTAATTTCTCACACATTGGAATAAGATAATAATAAAACTAAAGTACAAGCTTTCAATCAAGCCCTAGTCCATTTAAATCCGAACATTCTTCTTAATTCTTTTGAAATGTTCAGTTCCAAGTAATTAAGCATATTATTATTATTATTGTACTTATCAGAAAACTTTGAATAATGGTCAACGATAGTTTTTAGAATACCAATAATATATTTGTATAATTTCAAGAGCCAAATCTTGCTCTCGAAACTTTAAATGGGTTATTCTCAAAATTGGTGTGAGTAACATACATGAAAAAATATATTAGGTATATAAGAAAATCTCTTTGCATTAATTCAATATAAAGAAAATGGCATGTTTTTAAGTACAGCGAATAGAATGTTACAGAAAATAATTATTTATATATGTATCACATCACAAAACATCAGAAATTCTCTTTAAAAATTATTTACATTTCTATTCAACGACCACATCTTCGCCAAGGGCTTCTTAAACAGTAGGTATATAATTTCCAGCCTATTTTTATTTACGTTACAGTTTAACTGGTAACGAATTTTCAACAACAAATTATATTAAAAATAAAGAGCAAAAAATGTAAGCGTAAATCCAATGGTTTTCAAAAAATTATAATATATATAAAAAAAAAGAATTTATTCCCAATAGCGCACAATACTCAAAAAGTAATCAATTACTTAATATGTATTAAAGATTTCAAAAAAGAGAAGGTTATCTCAATGTAAAATGAAAGGAGAAAAAAGCACAGAACACAGCAAGCAGAACTAATTTAATGGGTGTCTTTAGAAGGAACCTAAGCAAGCATGTGGGGTTTTCTTAAAGAAATAGTACTGTATAGAAAGTGTATTTAGTATAATTCGTAAGTTGGTATAAATCTGAGCTGCTGCAAGAAATAAAATAATAATTAATAATAAAAACAAAAAAATCGGTCTGGCAGGGAAAAAATGCTTTTTATTATAATATAAACGATTCCTTTTATTTTCCTACGTAAAAATGTTCCTCCCTAAAGTAGATCAATTCGATCACAAAATATTAATAACTATGTTGGCCAGTTAAAGCGTTAAGATTCTGCTTGCTACGAACTGTATGTACATATTTTTCACGCCACCAAACCCCTCCCCCCGCGCTCGAATCGCAGTGACGTGTGCATATAAAACATAAAAACGGATCAGTTGTCCCAGCAGCCAGTAGCAACGATACATCGGGTGGAGGGTGGACGTTATAAAATAATAATAGTAATTTAAAAAAAATAACTTATAAATTAAATCACATCTCTCGACAGAAGCTTAAAGTTACGAGACTATACAAAAAGAGATAACAAAACTACAAATGACTCTTGCCGTAGAAAACTTCCCTATATATTACAGATTAATAGTGTCTAAGTCTTGACAAGGCGCACGAGGACTCATATCACCGCCGTCCGAGCTGCTGCCCGGCAGAGGAGCATTATTGGACTGATGGTGATTTTTGTTCGATTCTGAATTGTTGGTCGATTGCAACTTTTTGCTGCCTAGCCCAAGTGGAAATGCAAATTCTTGAGGTAGCTTCCGCATAATTTTGCCAGATGTAATAAGTCGACCAAATCCTTCCTGTGAATTGAATGATATTATTAAAAATTTAGAAAATTATTTAAATTTCAGAGCTGCAGTAAATATACCTGGTGCGCAAAAGCGTATCCAGAACGCAAAGATCGGCGAGCTCTCCTTGCCGAAGGCGTTCGTAACACGTCCGTGCTGTGACGTGATCGCATTTGTGCAGCTCTTTGCTTAAGACGGATCTGAAAATTTAAATGAAGAAACAATTAATTAGAACAGAGCAACAAAATTTGTTCAGCTAGAGACTAGACTTTTGTCAGCTTCTTTTAGCAACCCCAATTAACTCTTACAAAAAAAGAATAATAAACACCACTTTCATTTTTTCAACTATGATTTGTTTTTAACATAATATTTCAATATTTAACTTCACTCACCTTATCAGACAGGCTTGGATAAACGTCAACGAAATAAAATCTTGAGGCTAATACAGGAACCATTAATACTATTACAGTGATTACAGTTGTGAACCAAAAGGTGGCTTCTTTCATGGCTTGGGTTAAAGAACCAACGTAGGGTCCTCCAATTACATAGTTGTAAAACGAATCCAAGAAGAAATACCAGAGTAAGCTACCCCAGATCATTATATGATTGAATACTGTCCAGTACGATGTATCGAGAGCAATCTGTTCAGAGTTGAAAGAAAGGGATGTAGAGGTAGATTTTGATTTAATGTTACTCTTCTTAAGGGGAGGCTAAGGTATTAAAATTTTTTTTTTTACATTTTGTTTTATTTTTTTAATTGAATGCATAATATCTTAAGAATATTGTGTCAAAATTTCAAGTCGATTGGAGCAAAATTGACGAAGTTATGAGTATTTATAAGCCGATAAAATTTGCTTATGAACGTTTTATACCAGATTTTTTAGTGTTCAAAACTTTAAAGCGTTTTCCCCACAACTCACGTTTTCAAAGTCGGTGCCCCGCATAACTCCAAAACTACTGCACCGAACCTTTTGAAATTTTGAACACTATTTCTGTAGATAATTTAAGAGGTAACGCTGGAGTTTTTTTCAAATTTGTT
This sequence comes from Eutolmus rufibarbis, assembly GCA_963920795.1. NCBI lineage: Eukaryota > Metazoa > Arthropoda > Insecta > Diptera > Asilidae > Eutolmus > Eutolmus rufibarbis. Next base: position 45,650,242 of record OY987206.1, read on the forward strand.
AATAATTTTTATTTTACAATAACAAATTAGCCGATTTTTTTCGCAAAAAATCGCGTTTTTTCCTTCAGTGTTCCAAAAAAGTGAAAAATTAAAATTTCGAAAAACCCTCCCAGCGTTACCTGGGGAAAACTATTATCTAACGAATGAACTTTGATTTTTTGATTTCACATGATCCAGCACCAAGTTATGAGGGGCACCGCAATTCTACTTTTTTCCGAGACACGTCCGAATAATTGCTGCCATTGCCGTGTTTTTTAATATTTCTTCGTGAAAATTTTATACAATATTCTTCAAATGTCATACTTTAATGTACTATTGGTTTTAATAAAGAGATTTTAACTGTGTCGTCACAAAAAATTCACAAAAACATGCCTTTTTTCATACGAATTAACCTTACCCTCCCCTTAAAAAAAAAATCAAAAGTACTTTTAAAAAACTCACTTGGGCAGTGTTATCCAAAATAAGGATGGTCGCAACGACAGACCCCAGTGTCATGTGATCGCTCAGCACATATCCATCCGGTGAAACTCCATCCTTGTAAGTTCCATAAGGTATCAAGAACAGCACCATTGAGCTAAAAATCCCATGCAAAACACTTCGAATAAACTCCGTTGTATTGAACAAGGCATTCTGAAGTCCGGGTGTGTACAATTTTGGATATTCTAAGCTGTGCTTGTCGGAGACATCCTGTTCGAAGATTCCCAAGGCTAGCACAGGTAACGATGTATAGAACAAATTGTATACGGATATGAACATTGGATCAAACACAGTCTGCGAAAACAGAATTATTTAAACAACATCGAAATAAGAAATATAGCAAGATCCGGGTCATACCTGTGCACTGAAACCGCAAAAGAAGGCGAACCAAAAGTGGCATAGGGTGAATGCGAAATTCTTGTAAAAGAAATATCGTAAAAATTTACACATCCTATAGTACGACCATCGGCCGTGAACTAGTAGCAATCTTTCGAGGTATTTAAACTGCGCAATTGAGTAGTCGCTGGCGAGGACTGCTTGCATTCCTTCTTGCCCAGAAATTCCAACTCCTATGTGTGCAGCTATACGAGAAGGGAATTATTCGGAAAATGTCATTATTTACCATATAATAAAAATAATTTAAGGCCTTATTGCGATCACCTAAGTTTTTTCGTTTACATTTTATTTTTTGCAACGAGTCATTTAAGTCAACTTTATCTTCTAGACTGTGTCTTCTTATTTTTCTCTTAGACTGACTAAAATGACTCCCGATAAAGTTATGAAAGAAACAAATTTGCCACGCATAAATTAGCTGAAGTTAGTGCACTTTGCTAGTTCAAAGGTTGCATTGAGAATAGGCTTCTTAGCATGCAATACAAAGGTAACAAATAAAATTCGATGAACTTTTTACTCCCAGAAGTTTGTGACAGGATCCACTCATTAATCCAATTCGATCGCAATAGGGTATTTTATATATTTATATTTCCCCTGCTTTTATATTATGCGTAAAACTTACCTTTGATCATTGATACGTCGTTAGCACCATCCCCAATTGCTAGAGTGACAGCATTCTTGGCACGTTTTATTAATTCGACGACTAAGGCTTTTTGCAGTGGTGTAACTCTACAGCAAATGACTGCTTTGCATTGTGACGCTATATCTAAAAATCTTTGAAAAAAATAATTCATTTAAAGATATAAGATTTTGTATTAATAATTTTATAACTTTTTTCCCCAACGTTTTTTAAATTGAGAAAAATCCCAAAGTTATGGAGTATTCCAAATTACGGGTTTAAAGAATCAAACCCAAATGTTTAAAAATAGTCATTTCTAAACCTAATTAGAATATTGAAAAGTAAGCATTTTTGGTTACCTGAGAAATATTATGCACTGAGTTTTAAACGCGAAGGTCTATATTAATTTTAAAGAATTTTAAGTATGGATTTTGATATAAATTACCCAATTTTACTTTTTAGTTATAACTTATCATTACTTTTGCAATTCATAACATTTTGAGTCTTACATGCGACTCAAAGCCCTTTGCATTATATTTATTTTCATGCGCTTACAAATTTTCTATAATATCTTTCATATTTCATTTACATTGAGCTTAGCAAACCCCGAATGAGTAGAGTCCACTACCAAAACTTTCTTAATTACAAGCTATGATGTTGAACCAATTATGCAAATCGCTTTTATTTAAATTTATTTAAAAAAACATTCACTTTCCTTTCAATTTATGTCTTGTAATTTGCAAAAGATTTTGGTAATTTCTTAAAACTAAACATACAAATGAACACATTATTACTCACCTTTCCTCCAACTGTGGAGTTAAGCAGTGAACAAGTGAGTGCCCATTTATGACAATGGCGAACCCCGCATGCTCTTCAATTTCGTTAACAGGCGAATGGTCTTTGGATCCCTTTTCGATCCCATCAAAGATCTGATTACATTCAGCACTGTGAAAATTCATTATGATTCAATTAGCCCATAAATCGTTAGTACGAGCATATAAAAAAATAAGTTCGACACAAAATATGTTAGAAATCGTAAAAAGCTACTCTACAAGTACGGCGAATAATTTGACAAAAATATAAACGTAAAATTGTTAAGCGGTGACCAATTTAAAAACAGATTTTATTAAACTGCTATACAGATTTTTTGAGATGAGCGCAAAATGATTCTTTCTTATCAATATGTTTTTTATTTAATATTTCTAAAATGCAAAAACATACAAAACGTGTGATAAGGAACGCAACGAATAATCGGCACTAAATTATGTTAAGCGCGTTTTAAAGGCAAACAACAAATGTGTGTTTCGTGTGTATGTATGTGTTTATGTGAATGAGCAGTGAGTTAACCATGCGATGTTTTTGTCTGAAGGACCCTTTCACAACATATAAAAGCACAAATCATGTCAACCACAGCTATTTTCAAAAATGTAAATAAAAAATATGTAAAATATTCAACGAATACTTATGGGCGAAACAAGCAGCAATAGAGGGAACCTGTTGAATATACAAACAAATGAAAAGTTTTGTTTTCTTTTTAAACCTCAGGTATAATTTCGCGATTTAAGATCTTAGGGATTTGTGGCGACCAACTTATTTAAGTTTAGTTGGGAAAACTAAATAATCAATTTGAGACGATTCACTTGAAGAGATTACTTAATAATAAGACATTCGAGCCCTTGATTTAATACATGGTAACTTTTGAAATTATAGATTATCGTGGTAGGGGTCCTGAATTTTTAATTTTCTTATAGCCCAATTGGGATGATATTTAGTGAAGTTAACCAATAAATGGATAGTGGCACATTTTAAAGATTAGAAAAAATGTTTTAAGATCATAATCATTTGTTAAATAAATTTTAGCATTCCAAAATGTGGGAGAGAACAGGCAAATATGTGCGGAAATGGGATATAAGTTCTTAAAACTATTACAAAGGGCATATTTTTTATATTATTATAAAATAAGGGTGAATTCCATTAGTAAAGTGATTTTTCTCATGCGGCTGCTAAGTTTTAATTAAAACTGATTAGTATTGTGCAGAAAGAAATCTTGTGAAAAACAAGTGATGGGGATAAAACAGACAAGAATTCTTCTAAATTTATTTCGTCTCACTGTAAGAAATTGTAGAGTTAGAAACTAACGAATAGAGATATCTATCTCGATAAATTTACACATTTTTGATATTATCGCTTCATATTTAAATTATGGAAGCGCCTCATTCCGCAACAAAATGCCCTTGCTTTTATTTTTAATTTATTTTGATAAACACGCAAGTTTTTTTATTTTTCGGTAGGCAAATAAACTGCGTATCATAACATTTAAGATATCCGGCGATATATTTAACTTAATAAAGCACTTGAAACATACATATTTCCTTGAATCTATTTTTATTTTATTTTTTGTGTGAAATAGCATTTTTTCAAAATAGCCGGACACTTAAATATTTTGAGATTGATACTTTTAAGACATATGAATTGAAATGATCGATGTTTCCAATATTGCACAAGACGTGAAACATAAAAATATACTGAGGCAAAACTGCGATCTTCTATTTAAAATTGTAGGTAAATTGTGTTGACCGCTGAGTAATTTGAGACTAAGCGTTGGTTGATTCAACGAGTAGAGGAGCCATTACTTAATGTAGCTAACCATTCTACTATTGTTCAAACTGTTTTTAAAAATAAATTATTTCAAACAACAGCAAAATTTTTAAATTTTGAATATGAACGCTACACAAAATCTCGTAAATTCTAAACCCTACAATTTAAGGAAAAAAAAACTAACTCTACTATTATAATACCGAAATTATCTAAAAATTACAACTGAAGAACCCCTAATTAAAGTTGCTATGTAGCATTACTTCAAAAAACAAATCATTATGAACATGAATCTAACGATATTCGCTATATTACGAAGAATTCCTACATTATAAAATATTACTTCTCTCTAAGAGGGTACTTTGTGGGAGGAATCAAATTGAAAATACTTCGTGTAGTCAAACAACGTTATGAAATAAATACCAGAGGGGAAATTGAATTTTTGGTCAGTCTTTTTTTTTTAAAGTAAAACAAAAGTAAATCCTTTTGAGATCCCTCTACCTGTCTGGTTCGCCCTTATTTTGTTTAATCGAGTCCCACCTAAAAGTAACCACTGATATTGCGGGCGGCACTTGAGACCTCGAATTCATCACAGGCGATTGATCTGGATTGGTTCCATTTAAGTTGATATTCGTAGAGTTTTGCTCTACTGCTGAAACAAAGGGAATTATCTTATTTTCATGATTTGTTTGTATTTAGTTAAACCACTTACACGGTGGATGAAATGTATTTACAATTTTTATCGACTCTTTAAACTTTCGCAGCTGCTTCTCAACCTCTTCCATTGTGCTTCCATCAACCACGAAAATGTCTGCCAATTCATCCGTAAGTAGTTGACACGAGTAACCTATATTTATTGCTGTTTCTATAAAAGAAGACAAATTCTGTTAAAAATAAAAAGACTTATATTTTTCTTATCATTAGTTACCCTGCTTATCTCCTGTTAGCACCCATATTTTAATTCCGGCTGTCTGCAGGCTTGCTATAGCTTGAGGTACGCCGTCTTGCAGTTTATCTTCAATGGCAGTGACACCAACTAATTGCATATCGCATTCGATTTCTTCATAAATAGCACCTAATTTATCCTCTCGCCCATCTATCGAAAGAGCTGCTTCTTGCTGCTTGGCACGCCACTTATAAAAAAAATCTTCATCTAAGTAACGTTCGGCCAAGACCAGAGTTCGTAAACCCTCCCCAGCAAATTTCTGTAAAATGTTTAGTAGTTAAAATTTTAAAAAGATAATTGAGATAATTTGAAAAACTAACATTCAAATGCTCCTGCGTTCGAGCTTTAATATCGTACTGACTAGAGCTCAATCTATCGTAGATTACGCTATCCGCTCCTTTGCAGTAGAGGAGAATTTTGTTATTCCGGCGTAGTATCACTGACATTCTCTTTCTTACGTTGTTAAAATCTAATATGCTTAGTAATTCATACTCCTGAAAACAAATTAATTTGGTTTATCAGCAATCATTTGAAAATTTTTATCTGCACACGAAGGTTTCAAAAATACGGCCACAATACTATTTGTAGACAGACGGACAATAATTATTTAGCCATATTATATGAATTCAAAACATTTGATTATTTTGAGCCCTTCAATTGAATTTTCTGATTTTCATTCAGTCTGAGAATTAATAATGCTATTACTTACCTCTAACCGACCCATCACTTCAATTGTAATACTGTTCGGTGTCCGCGACTTGAATACAAAGCCAAAATTCCGAGCAGCTGATACCAGTGCAGATTCATCAGGACTTTGTGCTTGATATTCTAATCTATCAAATGAAATCTAATGAAGGAAAGAATCCCTAGAATAATTTTTATCTTACCTTCCGTTCACATATTCCGGCATTACAGTGTGACATAGAGCGAGAAGCCGGAAAAAATTGTGGGCATGCTCCTCATTTGAGTTGATAGCATCCAGCAAAGTCCGATCATACCATTTGAACTCGGGCTCATACTCAGGATTGAATGAGAAATCAATCGGTTCGATTGCCTGTAATATAGGTGAAAATTAATTAAAGCAGTCTGCATGGCACCGCACGTGAAAGGCAACTTTTAAAAAGAGAAGCGCCCACTTATAGCGTGTGTGCTGTGTGTGCAAAATAATATCTGAAAGCATATTGGCGGCATTCGAAAGCGTATACAGTGCGCGTGATTCTGTACTGTGTATGCTAGCTATTTCGCAGAGACGTAGTAAGATGTGTTAAGATTTTTGGAAGTAGCAAAGTATATTATAAAACTGTAAAAGCGAGGATAGGTTAGGGGACTATCTGGGAGTGGATCTTCCATACAAAAAGCAGGTGTGGGATCAGTTATCCATGCAAAAAAAACTGTCCCGAACCAAAAATATAGTTAAGCAGAAAAAATGCATTCATTTACAAACTGAGCAAAAAATAATTATCAGATATATTTTTCACAAACTCCACAACGTTAAACCTGTTCATGCATACGTGCACTTTCTGCTGAGTTCCATTGGCTAAAGTGTAAGTGTTCGTGGGGAAGCTAAAAGTGTCATTTTTGTTCAACTTCTTTTGAAGGGGGTTTACATGTTGAGGTTTGCAGTGCTGATGCCTAAGCAACTGTTCGTCATAAGTTACACGCTTTTTCGAACTGTCCGAGCAGGAGGACACCACAACAGTAGTTTTTGGTGTATTTTGACCTGTTGCATCATCGGAATTGAGCAAAAGTGATGTATTTCTGTTGTTTGCTTTCTTCTATAATTATAAAAAATACACAGAAAGAGAAAAAACACAAATAACAAACAAAAATAATTTTTTTACATTTCTTTTTGTTGATAGACGATCATTATACATAAAAACATTTTTATGAAAAACACTTTATATAATATAATGCGTGAAAATCGAAACACCTAAAAATGATAACGTGTAGAAAAAGTGCAAGTAGAATGTACGAAATGCACAGTGTTTCTAAAATTTTAAAGGATTAATATAAACACAGAGAATTTTTTTTTTCGAATTAAAATACAAATAAAAGACACATCAATTAAATTATTTGCTCCTAAAAAGGAACGGCAAATCAATTTTTACTTAAAATAATTCAATGTGCATACTATATTACTTTTTACTAAATAAGATATTGCCCCTTGTTACTCATAATTTTTGAAATGTTTTAATACAATTACCTACTAAGCCAATTGTGTGTAATGTAGCGAAAATATGAAAATAAATTCATGCGGAAGGAATTTTCCACTATTGATTAAAAATTCATGAATCAATTAATTATATGTAAACTATATGTATGTATGTGCAGTCCAGAGAAATCACTACTTCTTTAGCTAAAAAATTTAATTACTTGTATAGATTAAATAGATTATTTCGCACGTTTTTTTACATATAAAAGACATACGTCTATAATCCTAATTTATGACGATGCAATCTACACTTATCTACTTTACGCCATTTTTGTATGTTTTCTAAAATTGATCTCTCGGGCTAGTGTAGATATTGACGTAAACTAGAAGAGACAATATAACCCCGTCTAAGAAAGCTAAACTATAATATAAATATATAAAACAATTCAACAATTCCGATAGAGCTCTCATTAATCTCCTTCCTGAATGCTCTACCGTGTTAATGGGTTTTCATAGTAAAACTAACAGAACACTAGAAATGTTTCACCAAAAAAAGAACCTTTAATTGCTATGAAAATCAGGGACTCATGATGTTTTTGCTAGCACAGACCAGAGGAATAAAAGATTAAGTACAAACAGATTAAATCACTAATCTACCCTTAATTCACTTAAAAAAATCGATATCAATGACATTCAACGTTGATTTTAGGAATAATTTGTCATCAAATTACACCCGTTAAAAGGTTTAATTGAATTGGGAGCCGGGGATCTTGTTGCTACATGGGTATTGTATTCGCCAATCCAAATTACCTTTAATAATCCATCCAGAGCTCCTCGAATACGAATCAATAAAATTGTAATTTATCAAATTTACTACCACGCAACGCCTCTTTTGTGTCATTAGCAGTCTATATGTATTACTACTGATTCATATTTTTTAAGATTGAATAAGTTTCAAAAACTGATATGAAACAGTATAAACTTTCAATAAACCAGTTAGCAGCATTAAAACAGAATGTTAATTATAATATTCCCATGAAATTGGGATTTAGACTAGAAACTACATGCAATTCAAAAATGTTCAGCCGAAAACAAGAAGTTTTTAACATTTTGCGTTCATCCCAAAACATTGCGCAAATCTTTTTCGTTTCAACAAAATGTTTTCAAACTCTTAGAAAACGGTCAAATACCATTAGAGTTAAACCTAATCTAAGTTTAAAAGCTTCTGGGAAACCGCTAGATTAGTTGTGAAAGGAGAAAATCATACATACCCTAAGGTACTTCTACATGCCACGCTCTAATAGTTCTAATATGAGAGGTAGGTGAGTGTTTAGCACCGGATTGTTTTGTTACTGAGTCGGGACAAAAATAACTATTTTCTTCTTTTTTTTTTTATATGAATTAAAATAATTACGTAAAATGAAATGAAAAAAAACAGGACTGTAATTGCAATTATTAAAATGGTAATGTGCTTGAGTGACGAAAAAATCGGTGAATTGGAGTTCTAATGCTGTTCGTTTCTCATGAAATACTTACGTCAGTAACCTCAACGACTTCGCCTGTCCGAAGATCGATAATATCGCCATAGGCCCGCCCATTTATGCTGCATTTATTGAATGTCATTATGTTTTGCGTTAATGTGCCAGTCTTGTCTGAGAATATGTACTGGATCTGCCCCAATTCCTCGTTTAACGTTGTTGTACGGGCCTTTGCGTGAGTCTTGGTTTTATCGTAATACATTTTTTCGTCCCAATTAATCAAAAATGATTGGGCGAACCGTATGACCTGTTTGTTGCAAAAACAAAAAAACCATTAGAAACGTACAAATTACTACTTCAGGAAACAATAAAATAAAGGGAGTTACTTACCTCTACTGAAACGTAGAGAGATATTGGCACAACAGTATTTAAGACGATTGCGTATGAAAAGAACACTAATAAACCGATAACCGTCGCACCCTCCATCGTGCCACTGGGGATAATACTTTCCCATGGTAAATATACCTGGAAGAAAAATGGGTTAATTACAGCTGAAAAAGGGGCTCTAAAAAGTCGATATTTTTATCATCGATTTTTTGAAATTTACTGTGTACTCCTGAAGAAATGTAAGTTTTTTTAGTATAGGTTTCATATTTTAAAAAAATTAAAAACAGTATTGTAACAAACAAATATGCCCAACTTTGCTTAATCAACGTTATTTTACTCACAATTCTTGAGAAATTGAATGTTGTTTCAAATTATGATTTAAAACATGCAAATCGATACCCTCTCGTCAAAGAAAACCACTTACTTGAAAATACTGGCCAACAAGACCTTCCCAAATAGCACAGGCAACAGTACAAAATGCACATATCGAGAGGAGAAAAAATACAATCTGTAATAAAAAAATAAAAAATTAAGTTATCCAAATAAACCACCATTAGCAATAATACTTACTCCAATAATTATAAAATTTAATAGTCTATCAATACTCGTACTTTTAAACTGAGTTTTACCCGAATTCTGCATCAATTTGGTATCTTTTCCTGCGAATATAACAACACCGTAGCACCATTGCGTATTTCTAAGGACACATCCGCGCAACAACACTCTATCGTTGTCCAACGAAAACCGCTGATTGTTCCAGATAAGCGTACCTGCAAATCAGCGACATTATTGGGTCAATCTCTTTCGAAAAGAAAATCGCATTTCTTCTTACCTTCAAATTTATTGAGGAGATTATTCGGTCGCTCGCATATAATTTCGCCATTGAATCGCCACAGCAAATCGTCACGTTGTCCCATTTCAGCTGTCTCTGGCAAACATTGTTTGCATTTTAGATTTGTTTCACCATCTAATTCGGCCGTTTCAATGAAGCACAGCCCGTTTGGTTCGCTCGTCGACAGCAGTAGTATGTCGGCGGCTACAAATTGATTGTTGTCCATCCGAATGACATCGCCAACCTGTGCGAAGGTAGTAATTAAAGTCGACAATTTATTTCACGTTCACCTGCATTTTCAGGGTTAAGTAAAGTTTGGAAAAAAAGAGGAACAATAAGCCAATATTGCATGCGACAGTTTTTCCATAGTCAGCAAATAGCGCGATTAATGATTCAATCGTTAATAGGCGGCTGGTGCGATTCAAGTCCTCTCGATTTTGCAGTCGAGTGATCGGTCGATATACATATTTATATGCATGAAGTTCGTTTAGCAGAAAATGGTAGCGTTTTTTATTTGAATATCAATTTTTTTCTTGCAACAGAATTTATTGCATATAATGGGCACAATGTCAATACGTTTAGCATGCTTCAGTCAAGAGTTGAAGAAACAAGAATTAACTATACATATAACTTGTACGCGGGGAATAACTTTGTCTTCGTGTTTTTATAGAAAATGTCTAGAAGTGCTTTAACTGATTAAAACTCAGTTCAATTTTCTGATAGCAAAAGTAATCAAAAGTGCATTTCATTTGAACGAAACCCGCAAACAAACAAATGTAAGTTTTTAAAGAACTTTTCCAAGAGATTTGAAGAAAATGGTTCAGACAGTCGACTAATAAAAAACGGCTCACAACTTTAGAATCACAATTGGATTTTAAGAAAACCAACTGCTTATTATTAGAATCGTATGAAAAGTTTGCATACATATCTTGATTATGATCTGTGGATTTTTTCTATACGTTGCAAGAAATAAAAATTCTGATTGTGGCTTTTTTATTTAATATGGAATTTCGTAAACAATTTTAATATCCAAAAGTAGAAAAAACTTAAATTTAATTAAGTCTTTGCTATTTATACTCAAAAAATCTTTCTCAAGGATCAAAATGACGGGAAAATGTTGATAAGAAAAATTAAAAGCTTCACTCTTCTACAAAAATAGTGAAAACTGTGAAAATATGAATGTTAATATCTGTGTCTTCATTATAAAGACAAGAAGCTTAATTTCATTTTATTATATGTTTTTTCGATGGTATATTTTTAACCCAATTTGCTTAAGAAATAATTCGCATCAATAAAGTTGTTTCAACAAAACATTAATTTGAAATTGTTTCTTTTATTCTGATTTATTATCAATTTCATTTCCTCTCATGATTCCTAATAAATGCCACGGAATTCGAAGAATAATGGGAGTCACTAAGCTAAATAAATCAACAAAATATGACTGTAAATGTAGAATTTCCACTTTAATTCTCTAATGATTTAATTTGAATAGGTCTTATCTCTAGACTATTCGGAATGATTACTCTTTGTTGTTTAAATCAAACTTCAAAAACAACAACTGAATGCTGTTCGACAAATTAGGAGCGAATTATTCCCTAAACAACGTTAACCAAATATCTCTTATCTGCCTTTGGTCATTTACAACTTAAAGAACGCAAAAATCGACTATAAAGCCATTTTAAAATATAAACAGAAGTCTGGAACAACCGTGGGAAAATAGTTAATAAACCCGAGCTTCGAAAAATATCGAAATTGTATTTTAAAAATATTCAATGCGACGTAATACTAAATTGATAATAATAACCAAAAATTACACAAGAACATTATTCAAAATGTGCGTCCATTAGCAAGAGTAATAACTCAAATTATTATTATTATTGTATTCCCTTCGGACTTACGCAGTTAACGTCCAAATCCTTGAAAATATTACTTTGCTCTAACAATGCAACTTGAAACAAGCTCGTTAACAATTCTCAATGACACGCCGCATACAAGATCAAATGAGTTGAATCATAGTCCCACAATTAACCTTGAAAAAGCATAATGTGCCCCACTTACTATTATGGAAATAATACATGCTTCTTGAAACCCATCATTTTCTTGAAGACGCACATGCTATAATTGACTTTAGAATTCATGCAAATTCAAAAAGTCCTATGAATTATTACTCACCTGAACACCTGACCACTTTTCATCGACTAATTTCCCATTACGAAAAGTTTTTGATCTTCTATTATTCACCTGGGAATCGGACACGTGACGTTGCTGTAAATTTGTACAAATCGTAAGAAAATCAAATACACACATTTTGCAAAGTAATTGTGGTGAATAAATTTTGCTTATATTATATTTACAAAGGACTACCCGCAGTTCTAAATATAGTGAAATGGACATTCCTCGAACATTGCGGACAAAATTCGGTCTAATTTTAGTCCTGGGCAATTATTGAAATCAAAACTACATCAACGAAACAAATTTGTACATGAAACGCAGCCTTACGGAAGTAATTTAACAATTTAATGGACCCTTTCCACGCGAGAATTATTCGAAGACGTTGGGTAGTCCGTGGAAGGATTGATTTTCAGTACTCACGATATCGTCGTAGGCATCCTTAACAGCTGTTAGTGCCAATACTCCAATAAGTGGTATGGCTGTTGTAATTGGCGTCAGTGATGAAATAGCTGGAATCAGTTGAAGTACCAAGAGACAGAGAAAATAAAAGTTGGCAAGACGTTGAAATTGCTCGAGAAGATTCAATGGTAAAAATGTTAGAAAAGAGTACTTGGACGTTTTGATGTAGTTGTTCTGCAAAAGAAGAGAAATCATATTTTAGTTAGCTTTTTAGTAATTACAAGATAAACTGTCGTTATTTTAGTTCTATATACTCTAGATTTTGGAAGGCACTCTAAATTTGATATCCCTATAATATCTAGAAATTCAAGAGCATTTCGCTTTTGCCCACTTTATTACACTTTTTTTAGGAAAAATCTGATGGAGTTTTTACAATGAAAACGTTTTTTATTTCTTAATTTTTGAAAATTGTAATTTTAGTTTGTTTCTTACAAATATTCCTCAACTTATTATAATACATGTACCTGAAAAAGTGGTATCAAGGTACATACATATATTCTTTTTCAAAATATGCAATAATTTTTTAAATTTATTTCTGAGCTCTATTCATGTAATGAACAATAAACGCACTTAAATAATAGAGTATTTAGTTTTATTTTTTATTAACCACAAAAATTTAAATAAACTGAAATATACACTATGCAGCCCGTTTTCATTTTCATTTTCATATGCTTGGAACATTTTTTTCCTACAAATTGGCGCTAAATGCTAATTAAAGTCCAACTGATCATCGCACAAATTGAATATTGCACGAACTTGAAACCTTGTCGGCATTACTTTTTACGCCTTCGCTTCAGAAGACGGACGTAAAGCCCTGCTTAATTAAAATACGAATCGCTCGTGTTATAAACAATTTGATTACTGCTCAAACATATAAACATCTATTGCAAAAGTATTTTGGAAAGTAATGAGTATGCCACAAATAGGTGAAGGTTTCTCCGCAATGAAATGTAGACATGTTTCTATTAAATTCGGATAATATACGCTTGTAAATGACTGAGTCTAAATTACTACGTGTAATGTTCAAAGCAGGACAATAACGCAATTTATTGAACACGTGCACCCATTAAAATTTTATTCGAGCATTGGTATATGTTATTTCTGTCGATTAAATTCCTGTACAATAGTATAATAAATCATCCTGGTTAATTAATATCAAAAAAAAAAATCTTTAATTGGTTGTGAGCTACCAAAAATATATATAATACCTATTTGTTTTTACTGTACATATTGTTAAGCTATATGTTTTATGGGTTTATTATTTTTGGGAGAATTGCTATTCTATTTTTGATAATATTTTATATGTACCTATTGTAGTTATAGAGCAAAGGCTTTATAGATATTTAATTTATTACTCGTTCAATTTGATTTGATTTTTATTAATCTACAGTTGAGATTTATCTTTTAATAAAGTCGTAAAGTTTTTTGATAGAAAAAAACATTATGCCAAAAACGTCCGTTTAAATAAATTTGTACAAAACGCTACAGAAAAATTCTGGTACTTCCTTAATTATTTAAAACTTTATAGTATACTTACAGCATATTTGAACTGTGCATTGAACTCCCTATCATTCGCTCTTATTCTCCGTTCATTTTCTGAAAGTAAAGGAAGAAGAAAAATTAAGTTTTACAAGATATAAACAAGTCCATCGTTTACAAACAAGAGAGTCTAATAGTCTAAAGGTATGTCTGTTGCCCGGTTATCAACCCCGCGAAATAAGCAGGCGAACAAAGCGCCGCACCATAAATTGCACGTGAATGAGCCACCAAAGAAAAATATCTTCCCTGTGAAAGCAAACACCTCGGAAAACAGATTCCTTCCATTCACCCGCACCGCAGGGCGCTCCCCTGTGCACCTGACAACAGAGGGGCTAGAGAGCAATCGATTTAAGAAATTCAATTTCATGAGAATCAAATTCCAGGTGTGACGCCGGGGCACCACCGCGGCGACAAGTGCAGCTCGGCCCATTGTTCTAGCTCTAATTAGCAGAACTACGTGCTCCTCCGCTGTTGTTGTCGGTTGCAGGAGGAGGCGCCGGCGGCTAGGAAATTATATTTGCGGTGTCTCTGGAACACCATCCGGCCTCTAACGTAAATACGAAGTACCTGGAGGAAGCTGGGAAATATAATTACCAGAAAAGTAGTAAGAGCTCCTCCTCCTGCCCTGGGACTTGGCGCCCCTTTTGTCCGGTGGTACATTCTCGATATTGCTGGAGGTACTTCGCCCACTTCGGCAGTTCGTCCGCTTCCAGACCCCCAATTTGCCGAGGACGGACAGAAGTGAAGCCCTTATTCTCGAGGTCGGCACCGCATCCGGCGGAGCGCCGCCCTCCTTGCAGGCCTCCCGGAGGCTGTCAGTGCTCTCCACCAGGATGACGCCTTCGCTCAGCCGGGACGTGTCCTTGTCATTGGGAATAGCATTGTACGACACGTGAAGGTCGACGGTGCCGCCTGGTCCCTTGTCCGGGTAGAAATGGACGTTCGGCTCCGACCGCTGGATCTCGGTCGAATGGGCCAGGCTGTAGAGGCTGCTGCAGCCCTCGGGCTTCGACTTCGAGCGGCCCTTGTTGCTCCAGTACCGCTTCCGCTTCTCCGGGGCTGACTTGTTGTTCGCGTTGACGTACTCATCGTCGGACGACTCACTGCGAACTCCGAGAACTTCCAGCTCGAGGGAGTCTGATGGCTTGGTTCCACTTGGCATCTCACAGAATCCACTTTAGGTTTTTTCGCTTTTTGCACATTTCACTTGATTTTCGGATTACAGGGCCTTGGTCACATTTACTAGGGGAAATTTCGATAATTCACCTAATTCGCTCTTAATTCGATGATTTCGCATCTTACGTTTTGCGCACGTGTCGATTACTTAGTCTTTTCGAACTCATTTCTTTGGTCACTGCAAGAATTTTAAAGGAGCGATTCCAAAAGTTATAGAAGCAAATTTTATAAAGGAAATCACGATTAAAAACTAAGACCTCCTTCACCGGAATGTTCAACATGGACTTTAATTACTGAGATTAGTCTGCACTTTAATATCCAGAAAAAACGTCCTTAATTTCAACATTTTCAGTAACTAACATCCGTAAAGGATTTTAAAGTTTAAGGCTAACAACTTCATAGCATAAGGCAGCAGAAGAGTGGTTGAGTAAAACTCTCGAACATTTACTTTAAAATAATTCATAAATTATCTTCAAAGGATGCGTTGTTACACATAGAAAATTATTATGAAAAACTTATTTTAGCTTTCATATCATCGCTTTTATTTCAGGGGGACTCCACTACGACATTTTTTACAAATATGAAATTTTTATGGAACTTAAGAAACCTCCAACACCTGTGAAAGTAATCTGGGAAAATTGTAACAGTCTTTTTCTTCAGGTATTCTATTGTTAATGTCTTTTCTTCAGACTTCCTTTAGTTCTGTTTCGGATTTTACACAAGTCAGTAGCTATGTACATAGATTAATTTTCTTAAGCCGTCGAAAAAGTTAAATTAAAAATATTCAAACTTCGAAATGTAATATGAATCATCCTCGAATTCCTTTAAGACTTCATAAATCAGTCTAAACTAAAAGTTATATGCATATTTTTTAAAAAGAAAATATTTCAATTTTTTACCCAAGGTTCCCAACAGTTTATGGATTTTAGCGCTTTTTATTGTTAGTAAGAACAGAATTCCTTGTTTGACCAGTTTCCCTCTTTTACAATATTCTGAATATTCTTTAAGTTTAAATTAAGCCGTACCAGATGTTTTTTAAAAACATTTCTTGTTTAATTTTTCATAAAAGGTTAAAATATGGTTTTTTATACTTTTTTATCCTATTTTTCTCGAAAATGGGAACTAATTGATCATTTTCATTTACGAATTTATAATCTACGGACAAAATTTTATAGACGAATTTTTTGAAAATTATTTGAAATTATTTTATTATTTCTTCGGATAAAAATTGGTATTGACCAAGGTTATTAATCATACTAATTGTTCAATAGTTATTGTATGAGTAACATAGTTCCACTTTATGACTTTTAAAATTGTAGATTTCGATGGATTTATCTGAAAGCCTTGTCCATTAGTATTTCTTCACATTCATTAATTATTTTTAAAATTAGATTCCTTTAAAATAGCTATGAAGCTGATGTGATATGGGAATGAGATAGAAACACATCATAGAGACTAAGCTAAAGCTAAAGTGGTTAAATTTCTTAAACTACGATTTATATGAAGTGGTGTGAGATCAAGAATATTACTAGGTTATATTACCGAAAACTACGTTAACGCGGACAAGTTGCTGTGTAATTTGTACTTCACAAGCAATGCACGTAGCATAAAATTGCGTAAGCCTATCTAAATTATGCCGTAATACCCGAAGACGAGTTAACCAAAACCATCTGAAGTATTATATATTTAATACATGGCGATGAGTCAATCCATCCCGACTGTTGGTTAGTGGAGAGTATCCAACATTTGTTGCCAGCATATTTGGTATTTCAATAAATTCTTGAAAACTAGGCACGAATTGCGATTGAATGAAATGCCTGGAATGTATATCAAAATATGATTTTCATTGTTTTTACGAACATTTTCGTGACTCAATTTAATGTATGTATGCTTCGTGACGTCAATGGAGATGAAAGTGTTTTCTATGTAACGTTTGGACATTTCTTACGGCTTGTGGGACTATTTAATATTTATTTTATGTGCGCTATTAAAGTAAAGGCAAATAAAAAACGCTTTGCATATAACAAATCCAGAGTTCATATGCGTGAAAACGTTGTTTCAAATTTAGAGGTAGGAACTCCCACGGATCCTCGAATGACCCCAGGTAAAAATAGCTCAACCCTGCTGCTCCCCTGTCGCGAACATGCTTTTTAAAATATTGAAAAAATTATTTAATTGACCTTGTTGATGGAGAAGGATGATGGTTTTGTTTTTTTGTAAGCAGTGAGAGGAGGCCCATTCAAATTCGCACCGAGTGGGCGGCCGTTCATAACAAAAACTGCAGCAGCACCAGCCGCCAGCGGAGTCGCGTAGGTGCTCCTGCAAATAGCAATAAAACTTCTGAAAGCAATTTAAGCAATTTGAAATTTCGCCTAGAGATGGAATCATTCGGGCCACCGGATCAATTTCAGAATTTCTTACGGGCGGAGGCCTTAAGACGATTTTATCAGCGCCAAAGCGAGGAGCATAAATAATAATTCCGCGGAATATAAACAAAAACAAACGAAGACGTTTTTGGGGTATTTTTAAATCCCACCCATGCGCTGCTGTTGGAGGATATGTGGGCCCGGTGAGCCACATTTTAATTAAATAACACCGCTTGAAGCGCAGTCCGCGGAAACCGCAAACAAAGCGCTTTTGGGGCACTCCCAAGAGACCGCTGCTGGCGGTGCGGCTGATCGATAGACAGATCCACGCATTATCGCGCTCTGCTCGGCGGAGCGCCGGACTCTGGGGCTCCGGCGGACAGTCAATCCATTACGCCATTCAAACACGTTCGGGGAATAAATAAAAAGTATGCGTTCATGGGATGACGTAGGCCCTCAAACGGAGTTCGGCCGGGTGCACGAGCACCAGACACCGCTGGCGACTGCTAGTTGCTGTATTTTGGTGCGAATGGGGGCACCTTTGGGGCCGCGAAACTCACGGCCCGCGGCCTACTTTCGCGACTGACCCGCGCGCTCCCTAATCCCCCCCAAGGGTGGCAAGGGCAAAAGTTTTCGGGAGAGCCCTTTCGCAGCGCTGGCCGTGGCAGACGCACCGATGACTTCACGGCACATTCGTCTAATGAAAAATCAATAGTAGAAATCGAAAGACGGTTTTAAGTGCCGTCGTCCCACTGTCGCATTAATTAATTAATTAATTATGAAATAACGGATTTTCCTGCTTTGCCGAAACAGATTGGAATGGACTTTGGGAGGGAGGAGGGAGGGGGAATCTGTGGGGCCCTCTTTCACACGTCCAGGAGAACAGCAGCAGACCCACCGCGGCACATTCGGGCCACATTATATAAGAAAATCGCAGCGCCATGACTCATGGAAAATGAGATAAACAAAGCCGAGTGCATCGGTGACGGAATGCACTTGGGATTTTTCACTTAATACCATCACAGTTTTCGTGATCGAAGAAACAAATCAATACGCGTTCCTGGGGACGAGACTACACACTTTTTTCCGGATTTGGAGGCTCACGAAAAGTTTATTTTTTCCTCCCCCGTTCCGCACTCGGAACACTTTTTAACACACTATCGAGCGGAGCGGCGATTTCACTGAATTTTCACAGAAAACACGAATTTTTTCTTTGTGGTAAAGGGGGAAAATCCTCGGAGCTCCCGTTGGAGTTTCACACCGTCGTCGTCCGACTTTGCCTTTTGACAGCAGTCACTTCTGCAAACATTGGATCTTTTTTTAGGACTGTCTCGCTGTTTGCACAGCGGTTTTCCACCGAGTTTTCCTCGGCAAACTTAGTCCGCTGTGAGAATTTTCTACGCCGAGCCCTCTATGGAAAAGCTTTCGGAAAAGCTCTGCCCCAAAGAACCGCTCTGTCGATGGGGCCCTCGGCCAGCGCAGCGTCGTGCCGGCAGCAGAGCCACCAGGTGAGACTTCTTCTTGCACGCTGCTCCCCGACAGAAATGAAAAAAACCCGCGAGCCCACAGACACCCCGAGAACGTTGGACTTTCTTTTGGTTAGGTAAGAAAATCAACAGTTTTTTATTCTCATTTAAACATCTTTCTTTAACGAAATTTCAGAATAAAGAATAAATAGAACCAAAAGGGGCTCCTTGTAACTCCTTTGGAACAAAATAAATACATATATTGAAAATTTATTGACTACACCTACCCCTCGAATAATACGGTGCTTTATTTGCACGGATTTAAAAGTCTCCCCGATCTGAGATTGTCCCTAATTCATGAACCATAAAACCAGAATCTCATAAACTACTATCGAATAATGAAAATACCTATCAGGTAAACAAGATTAATTATGATAGTGATAACGGTAATTAAACTTTTGATTTCATATATATTATTTCTCTAAAATGAATTACATAGATATAATATTTGTCATTTTGTGGATAAACTTTTATTGTAATGTTTTTCAAGGTATGTTACTTTTATTTTACATTGAAATAAAAGAATGAATTATGGACATTTTACTTTTTGATTAACACGGTTTTACATCTAAACCTCCGCGATAATATTTCTCTAAGTACCTGGGTACTCAAAAACTTTACTCAAACTTTGAAATCGAGTGATCAAATATTCAAGTAATTGAGTTCAGAAGTAGGTACTCGTGTAGTAACTAATAGTCCTAGTCTGCACCCAAAATTAAAATAAAATTCTACTTGAAATTAACTAAATTAACCGACTACCGACATCAACAGTAACTTTTTCTACACTAAGCGTTCATAATTTTAATAAAGTTTAAAAATTTAACAAGTATAGTTAGTTTGCTCATATCATATCTTTTTTTTTTTGTTTATATTTATATAAAATTTATTTTAAAGTCTGAAGATATTTTTTGGGTCGTAAGAAGTACTCAAAGAAAAAAAAACTAGACAAAATTTTAAACAGATTTTTGTTTTCTGCTCGTGACAAGCGAATCGATTTAGTCGTCTTCTACACAAAAGCATAGTAAGATATTATTAATCTTATTTAAATCATTCAAACATAATGCAGTAAAGAAGCCTTGATTAAAAATAAATTTTTTAAAGACGTATCCCCAATATATGAAACTGCATCTCTGTTCTTTTATTTTATATTTTCAATTATTTTGTTCCAATTTAGAATTTTTACTCTCCACCACTTATATTATAAACAATATCTCTAAAAAAAGCCAATAAATTGTCTACAGATCAATGATTCTACTCATTTCGTTTCATTTACTATTAATATTATAGACTTCCTAATCATTATGAGTAAATATTATACATACAAGGATAAAGAATTTAATTTATTTAACGATATTTGTAGAAAATATCAAATTTAAAAAAAAAAATTATTCATAGACCTGTTAATAACTTAAATAAAAAAGTCGTGACAATTGTTTATATGTAAAACCCCATTTGAAAATACCTGAGATAGCTGAATACGTGGCTGAATAACATCCGGTAGTTATGTAGTGTATCAATAGAGACAACTTAAACAATTTCTAATATTTTCTCCAAATCATGTTTTTAGAGACTAAAAGAAACTAATTTGATTTCAAGCTGTGTTACAGTTAATTTACTATTTTCGTCCTTGATTCAACTCAGTACATTATAAATTAAATTTAGATTAATGCATTCATTAAATCTTTGAGAACGAAATTACCAAACTAATTCAATTCTCAGAATCACAAAGTGTTAATTTACCCTTCTGCGATCAAAGCATTAAATTCAGGTCGTTTTAAAGCGGGCTAAGCCCACCGGCAACAAGTTAATTCGCTTTCGCTTAATTAGGACAACAGTGAGAAAGTTTAAAAATAAAATGAAATAAAGACGAAGATGTTTTTGTATACTTACGATTTTGCGCTTGAGGTTGTGTTTTTGTTCCCATATTGATGTTAACAGCACGACAGCGGCGGCGGCAAAGTTCTATTGTCTGCTGGAGTTGTCCAATTCAACCGTCGTTGTCGTATTTACTTTATTTTTTATCTTTTAACTTTACTTTATATATATATATGTATATGTATATTTTCTTCGGATCTTTTACACCGAAATTTGAACGCGTAAATGACTTTGGTGAAAGTAAGGGCACTTTATTTAAGACACTTTCGTTTTGTACATATTATAGGTAAACACTTCGAAAAGTCTGAATTCACTTTTTCTTTTCCTTTTTTTTGCGAAAGAAAAAATACATACGAAAACAATATAAATAGCATAAAATATTATAAATACCGTTAACTTATCCCGTAGAACAGGGTGTATATTAAATTTATTATAACTTAGGCCAACCTTTGGCTGTTGGGTCTTATGATTTCAGTTGTCTCGCTTCTCTTGTTTTATTCTGCTTTATTATTTGCTTCGTTTTGGTAAAACGAATTGACTAATTAAGCACTTTTAATGACTGTTAAGTTGACTCTCGAGTAAAGTTAAAATGCATTTACTGGAATGTACTATTATTTATCCTGTAAGAAGACTGAAATCCAGAATCCAGGTGGTCGGGGCTTCAGTGGGGGAGCTCTCCGCTTCAGGTCAGTTGATGGAGCCCAAAGTTCTTTCCATGAACTATCCATGAGAAACTGTGCGCACGACGGCCTCTGCAAGATAACGAGAAAAAGTTACACTTAGCGTGCGTAAAAGGTGATATTCATTAGTTTCTACTTATTAGCATTCTGGACGGCTTCTTAGCGTCTACCTTGAAGGTAATTTATTAAAAGCGCGCACTTTATCTTATTGTTTGTACGAACTCAAACCTTTCCCCTGCTCGATCGGATAGAGTTCCATAGAGTTCACAGCGACCCGGCCCGACAATTACGGCTTTAAACATTCACGTGCGAAAGTTAAAAATCAATATATGTAATAATAATAGGCGAGGATTCTAAGGCAGATACTTCGAAACCTGCCTCGCGTTCTCTGTCCATAGTTCGTCCTTCAAAAATTTTTATTGTTGTCCATCGGCCGTCGAGCTCTTGGAGTGATATTGTAATAAACCCGATGGCCTACATGCGGGTCACCTCCGGGCCGAGTTATAGTCAACAAAAACACCGGGATTTTATTAAATCGAAGAGGACGAGTTCAATTATGTTGTTTCGTTTAAGCTTTCCTGGGAAAGTTGCTCAAAATCGCACTACGGCCAGTCGACCAAGGAGAGGTGGTGTGACGGGGCTTGAAAAGAAAATTATTCCCAGAAAATGTCGACTCTTATAAAATATTCAGAGTGAGATTTCAGGTACAAAAACTTGATTGTTTTGTGGGGAGGACCAAGAACCAAAATCGATATAATGAAGGGAAAGGTGTGAGAGGTTCCTTCTGATGAACGGTTTCGCTGGTAAAATTTCCACGGATTGCTCTATTATGGCATTACATTTTCATGTGATACCATAACAATTCTAGAGAAATATTTTTTTTTCAAACATAAAACTCCTCAAATTGTTAGTTTTCTTAACGTCTCCTTAAACAATTTCCATAAATTACGACATAAACTGTGGCATAGATTTCGGAGAAATTATGAAAAGTTCAAAAAGTTGAAACACTTAACTGCTGGTTGTGCCTATACATTTAAAGAAATCAAGAACTTATAGGCGTTCCTCATTCCTTCTTGGAAAATCGCCTAATTATGAAAACAGTAGAGTACATAAAAATTGAGGTAACAAGTAACAATTATCAAGTTGACCTATACGAAAAGGAACACAAACTTTGGTTCCCATGGAACTGAACATTTCTTAACATATTTGACGAATTGTGATACTTATGGTAGGTCTAATTTCGTAAGAGAAGGAAAAAAGTTACCTTTTAGAATAAATTATAATAATAATTTTCCAGAATATACATATATTGGGTACCTACTTTTTTCGAAATTTTAGATTTTATAAGATATGAAATACCATTTCAAGGAAAACGAATTTTAAAGTTCAGTCTTTAATGTTTAAACAGCAGTAAAAATAAATTTTAAAAAAAGCCTCATTGTTGTAAAACATTCATAGGGGCTTTGAGATTACAAATTACTATTTTTAACCTATTCTTTGAATTTTAGCTATACTATATATAGTCAGAAACTGACCGATATTCCGCCTGCAATATAATACTTCTTTTCAAAGCATGGAAATGCAAGCTAATTCTACGTTAAAACTTAAAGAATTTACAGCTTTTCCACGGAAACTACATATATTTATAGATAAGAAACACCGAATATAAAATAAATTTTGAAAGCAGCAATTCCGCACCAAAAGTGATCGTGAAAAATGTTTGCATTATAAGTGCCTAATCACCTTTTCGTCATTTTTCAAAATAACTCCAAGAATGAAGTCATTAGGAGATACGGCGATTTTGCAAAAAATAGATTACAAAATTGTTACACCGCCGGCATATTCGTCATACCGGTCGTTGCAGATCACATTTTCATTACTTGGACAATGAAATGAATCATATTTATGGGGCAGACGTTGGGCTTTGTACGAAATAATGGCGCACGCTGGATCTGGGATGCCCGCTTTTGTGATAATGATGAATGCTCTTCGAAGCATCGCGAGATCGTGAAATTTCACGATCACCTTCTACGTGTGCAACGAAGCAAACAGAGCGTTCTAAGTCAATACTAACGCCGCTTAGTAAGCGTCAGAGGAACCTTTTCGTGGAGGAATTAGCTTAACTTGCATACTATTTTTATTTTCTGACCGCATTCTTTTCTGAATCGAATACTCTTTCTCGAAACTCTGCTTACGTAAGCCCCAAATGTTAAAAGGGTTATTTTTTAAGTTTCATTTTTAAAAAGCATTCATTAAATTTACCTTATTACTCCCCCAACGATCCGATACGGTGCAGAGTAATTGTACGATTTTGGTTTTAATGCGGCATTTATGAACGGACGTTAGTCCCGGTGTGCAGTAACATTAATGAGGATTGGCTTCGGTTTGCAATTGTAATTATCTCACATTACACCGCGACGTATTTTTGGTTGCTCACCTGCCCGTCACAATTAAGCATTATCACCTATTTACACAAATCTTCATTAAACTGAGCATGTAGACTTTACGTGTTTACCACGATATATGCTAAACGAATTAACATTTATTTTAAAAAGTGCTCTCATTTGATGATGACCTAATAGGTGTTTTACTTTCTCCTAATGTCTCTTCTAAGCTTACTAATTATGAGGGTGTGAGAATTTACATAAACAATGAATAGCTTTTATCGAATAATGGTGGTTTCTATTTTTTTTGTCTGGAAAGTCTTGTCCTTAATCGCTGGTCTAACGAGTGTAATTACACTCCTAGTTACGTAAATTTCGAGAAACTAAAATATTGCAGACTTTAATTAAACAGGGCTAAATTCACACAAGTCGACCTCGAACGAAAACGAGTTTTTCTTAAAATTATTTTTTTTGGAGATTCATCTTTTTTTCCATAGTACAAGGTCAAGTATTTCAATTGTTCTTATTCGGGAAGTAGAATTACTTTTGGGAATGGTAGTTGCATCAGAAATAGGTAAGTGTTATTTTTCATTTGTTTTAATTGGAGAGCATAGGTAAACGTAAAAGAAAATGCTGATTAAGCTCCTGTAAGACGTCTACTGTATTTAACTATAATAATAACAACACTATTGATAGCTTGGACTTTCATGAAACTAGGGTTTCAAGTATGGTATTAAAATTTCTAAATTCAAGTTATTATATAAACCAGCATTAGTTTAGTCCCCAAAAATAAATTCTCGCTAATGCTGTTTTTTTCAATGTGTGGTTTTGTAATTTTTGTTGACATAATAATTGATTTCTTTTTTCCAAAATCTACTTTATGTATGTATATTCCATCGGCTGAGAACAAAAATTTAACTAAAAAATAAATAACTAAAAAGTAGTAATATTTATAAAATTATAAGCTTATTTTGCGTCAACCTGTACCTACTTTATTGTGTCTAATATCGTTTTTGTGCAATATTAGTAAAATCTAATATTCCACAAAACCTTCATTCATTTGCAATATCTTCTATTCGAAATTATATAAGCGTTTTACCTTAATTACATGCACTCTCATGTTAAATCATCAAATATTCGCGTGCTACATGCGATTATCTTAATTCGCCGTTTTTTAACATTATTTACTCTAAATGCCGACTATGTTTTAGGACAGTTTCGGCAATCTCCTTAAATAAAAATTATTTCGAACAAAGATTTGATCTGCGCAAATTTGACCTCTAAAATAGCAATACATTTTTATGTATTGGAAGCTGCGGACACGCTGTGTTCGGGTGTTTTAAAAATGATTCTTTTCGTATAAAGCAATTTGCGAGAAGTCTTACTTAATTTGGCGGAGAACAACAGCATAATGCGCACTGGGTCTGTAAATGCTGAAGCATATCTTAATCTTTATAAAGTCAGGTAATCGCACATAATTTTTCGTATGGATTAATTGACTTAATCGATGTAATTTCCTCTCTTAAAAATTATGAGATATGATAAAACTTACTGAGAGCAAGGTACTGATCGAATTACGTTGATTTTTTGTTTTATTATTGCATTATAATCTGGACATATTTCTTAATTCATGCATTATTTACAAAAAAGATTAAAATTGCACTCCTGTAGTCGATTAAAAATTTTTAAACAATACGGGCATGAAACAACATATGTTTGTAAATTACTTTCATTAAATAAAAACAAGCTTTTTCCCTTTCTGAACACAAAAACACAGCGCGGTTTTGAGCGTCGTGGCGCTGTAAATAATTATAGACTCGGAAAAATATTGCTTTGTGCGGGATTAAGTTGAATGAAAGGACAAGGCACTGCTGGGGGCTGAGTCTATAAATTTGGAAACAGATGTGTGGGGTAAAGTTACTTTGCTGAGGTGCTTTTTAGGGCAAAAACCTTGTGTCCAAAAATTGGAAATAATTTAGGAAAATGGCCATATCCCACGTTGCAATTATTTCTGGCATACTTTTATTTCCGCGATGATCACCTGGAAAAATTTTGAAGCAATTTTATCGATGAAATCCGATGTTACTGCCCTGATTCGTTATTTTTTATGCTTCATTACGTTTTTGTTCCCTTCACTGATTCGAAGTGCTTGGAAAATAGTCGCAGTCATCTTTTCTTTGTCCTCAAATTCTGTTTTTATGAGGCGAAGAAATAGTTAAATGCAATGTTTTTTTCATTTTCAGTTTATTTCGTACATCGAATTAAATTACAATTAAACGCAAGAAAATAGATTAGAGTCTAAACTATCGAAGAAAGAATCTTACGTTTTGAATTTGCAATAAAAGTAAATTTATTTCATCGAAATGTAGCCCTAATAGGAATTTACTCAAGTTTTCTTATATTATTTTTGAAAATACGTTTATATGAATACTATGTAAAACGCATATCACTAACGAACACAACAAAAGTGAAGCGGTTTTGTAAACGTACCGAAGGCAAGGCTTTCGTAAAATAATGTTTGCTGGAGTTGCTTATTTTAAACACGACGTCAAAACTCTAAAATTCAATATAGACATTAAGCAAACCGAACAAAATATAGAGGTCCCACAAACTCTGTGTCTAATTTACCTAAACTAAACATTGTCCTAAAAATAAACCAGTTAACCTATCCCTAACCTCTCAGCCGTTGCAATGTTATAAACGGCGTCAGCATTTTTAATGTTAAGACGACATTGCTCGAAGAGAAAGGTATGCCGGGTATAACCGAGTTAAAAAGATAATAAACCAGCGCAGGTGCAAAAACCATCTTGAGACAATACCCATGCAACATTGATGCAATTTTGATGCATTTTTTAAACTCACATTAACTCAAAATGCATTAAATCAACTGGCCACAACACACATTATTTGCGCATTAAATTATTGTATAATTTTCATAAATTTATTTCCAAATGCCAAAGTTTACCACATTCGTTTGTGTCACAAATGTAAATTTTAGCGCAAAATTTTGTTAGCAGTTTTTGCGAAAGAGAATTAAAAAAAAAGAAGATAAAATTGCAAGCTCATTTATAGATTGACTCAGACAATAAAGCGTCTTTCGCTTATCATCTTTTGGCAAACGTCTCCGCTGTTTGCGGTTCAAGAAGTGCTTTAGTTGATAATAATAACATGGATAGCCGGCATCTTGTGGCTTTAAAAGTTTGGATGTAGTATTCAAGATAATTTTAGTACAGAGGTATTTTAATTGTCTAAAAAATGATTTTAGACAAAATAATAGTTCAGTTTAGACAAAATAGGCAAGATAACACGTCTAAATTATCTAAAAACAAATGTAGACAAAACAATCAAGTAGAACCAAATTTTATGTTAAAGTAGACCAAGACTAGTGGTGAAAGGATAGATAAATAGCACATATGGCACAAATTTGCAACGTAAAAGATCATCGCTTTATTTTTAGGTCGGATATCCCCTTACAAGCATTAAAAATGTAAATTTATTCGCGATATTTCGAAAAATTGTATCTCACTCCGATTAACTAAGATGCTAATGCTTTCTTATGATTTAAAACTGAATAAAATCTACCTTAAGGTATCCACAAAGCTTGACGAATTCATATGCATCTGGCGATTTTAACGCTGAACTTAACAAATCACTCAAAAGTCCGGAACAGTCACTGATTTTGTTCAGACACAATATCCGAGAGAGATCGGCAGTCTATTTAATATTTCTGTAAGACGAACCTTCATTTTATTTTTTGCACCCGAGAGATTTAAAGCCAAGAAGTCATAAGCACCGAAACTCGCTAACTACGGCCTCGCGGTTGATATCATTTTTCCCCCGACCCAGGTGAATATCGCGACTGAACTGTTATAAGCCAGAGAGTTTGGTCGTATCGTAACCCGTACAGAAAACTTTTGCCGCTCGATTGTGAGTGGTGACTGATGTCATTAGATTTCATCAAGAAAACCACCACTCACGCCAGATGTTAAAAACTAAAGCCACGGCAGTTTTCAGTATAGTAGACCAGGCCACGCTAGCCGCAAGGCTTTTCTTAACGTGTGTGAATAAGAAGTAATAATAGCTTATGCGAGTCTTATGGAGCTCCGTGCCTCAACGACGACGACGACGAAGTTCTCTGGCGCTTTACTTTCAGTAGGTTACTTTTATGACGAAACGATTGGGAGTTATGTAAAAATTGAGCACAAGCCATGAGATGTGGTAGTGCCTGGATGGATGGTAAACTGGCTGGACTGAGACCATATACCACTGGGGGGCTAACTAATGAAAGCGAAACGCGTTACTGTCTAATAACCTGTCCAAAGAAGATTCCAAGAAAGCTCGCCGCAATTACACTTCGCATAGAGTCGAAAAAAACATATCTAAAAATCTAGAAAAATGAAAAACGCATCAATCTAAATAGTGGTGATTGTCTGCGCAGGGCGGTGAATTGTTTCACAATCATGCTCATTATGGACAACAGGTTCGGACGAAAAATATCTGAAAAATTCAGGTAACCAACAAGCGAACATTACTTTAATCCATACCCACCGATGCCCGGGGGGCACTCACAGCTCGACATGTCGAATGCTCCCCAGGGGGATTGCTCATGTAGGGCAACCTGATCCAGCGCCACGATGTAGTTCCTTGCCACCTTGAGTAGGACATTGTTACATAAAATTGATAAGCGTTTTTCCATTCAATACGGTTCGATTGCATGGCTCCACACACGAAAGCATTCCTTCTAGCCATCAATGGGGAGCTGGAAGCAATTAAAAAAGGTGTGCTTTTGGGTCAGTGGAAATTCAGAAGGCGTTCTCAGGTAAACAAGTTCTCTCTTTATTCGTGGCTAAAAGAAGCGTTTTCGTCGAATTTTCTGGTTTCGCTGCGCTTTAGCACGAGTCATATAAAATTCTTCAGGTTCTGCGTGCTGACGATAAACTGTCCGGCGGCTGTGATGACAAGTAAATGCACTTAAATTCTTAGCCCTTGTTTGCTTCCTGGTTAAACTTTGCACTTGCTCGGTGTCAGGTCCCCAGGGCGGTGCAGCAATTAGCAGTAAGTGCACGCAAGTTCCTCGCGAAATTACTTTGCAAAGTCCAAGGTCTCATGTTATTTTTTTACCGGACAATTTTTCTATTTACAATTACCTTAAGTGCCTATTTAGACTATACAAAAGGGCGGAATTTTTATCTCTCTGTATACTATATTTTATTTCGGTTTAACTCTTAAGCCACATTTTGTTATGGTCGCGAATTTATTTGCTCTAATTTGGACTTGGGTATGTTTGGAATAATTTTTTTTTTTTGTCTATTCGTTCTGGATTAATTTAAAACCAAATATTGTTCAGTTGCCACTGTTGTTTTTCTACAAAAAAATATATACATACTTTATATCTTTGGAACTGTATGCAGAATATTACTTCTTATAATACAAAGTATCTTTTAATATTTTGTCTTAAAAGATAAATAAAAATATAATTTAAGATTCAAGGAAATCTGAATTGTTATTGAGGATACAATGAAGTTGTTTTCTAACAAATTGTCATTAAAAAAGTAAGTTAAGTAATCTAAAGCTCAGCTTAGCGAATATAATAAAATCTACTTGTCTCAATATTCAATCTAGACCATTAGTCCATTGTATAACAGAAAAAGTGGATTCGAAATGCCGAACATAAATTAAATGCATTTCTAAGAACATATTCAGAAAACGCCAGGTATGAGAAATTTTATACATTGTTTATGTATAAACTTCTGTAAGATATACGATCAAATATTTGCTGAGCTTAACGATTAACAGAAAATGCTGACAAAGCCAACATCTGTGTAGGAACGAATCAAATTAGTATCTAATCTCAAAGAAGATATTGATTCGCGTGCCGGCACACAAGCCATCTGTTTAAATACGTTCTGTTTACGCCAATCACAACGAGTCTTTTTTTTTTTCTTGGTGAAGTGAAACAGTTCTAGATCGGACAACAAAGTTGGATCGAACCCAGCAATTCCGCACTGAATTTGGATTGTATATCCATCCTAATAAGGAAATTAAGTCAACTTTGATTGCAATTCCACGGTGGACTGAAGATATTAACATTTCTCAAGACGAGGTCCGAGGAGTGTGGTTTTAATTGAAATACTGAAACGAGCAAAAACCATGTTCCTCGACAAATCGTTCGGACGCTTGCTAAATGTGTCCTTTGCTTGAAATTATGAATTTTCCCAAGTTCATCGCATTCACAGTCGGAATCAATTTAAATTGCCAAATGCCATTTAGTATGCATATGTCGGCGACGTCCATGTGGCATGAAGCCATCGACAGCAGAATTTTCCAAAGGAGCCCGAGCCACAGAAGCGGCAGGCGCAGAGTTTATACGCGATAGCGTCACGTCCAATAAGTGGTGGCCTTTATCGTGACCTTTCTTAATAGAGCTATGGTTATGATTTCATCAGCTGCAGTTTCCAATTTTTTTTTTCGCGCACTCATTTTTTAATTTGTGCAAAAAATAAATTGTATCATTGTTGAGAGCGAATTTAATTATGACGAAATGCTCTTTAGCGATAAGTGGCGTGAAATTACCGCCATTGGAGATAACGAGTGCACTAAAGTTCTAGGTATTGCCGAGGACCTTTTTGAGGAAGAACTTCGTGTTGGGAATGTGACTACGTCACAAACAACTCTCAAAAACCGATTTAATGCGCGTGGAAACACGCGAAAGTAGTGTTCAGCAGATGCTTTTATGATGAAAGTAGATGGAAATTAACTTTATTCGCCTTTAACTCAGAAAATTATAATTTTATTATGCCCCAAATAATTTTAGTTGAACTTGTTCACTAAGTGCTACTTATTATTTTGGTCTAAAATTGCAGGGCGAATACAATAACTTAAAAAGCTTACTTGCGTCTGCAGTCTTAAAATATATAAAAAAAATGTACATTCTCGTTAAAAGAAAAATCGATCCAACGGGAATGGTGGTCTTATCAAATAATACTTAACTTTCTAGATAAAAGTTCTTCGTGTTTAAATAGGGTTCTACATAATGGAAAGTGTTTGAAACATTAAAGTTTGTGTCTATTTGAGATTTTTTGATTTAATAACTTTTCCTATCGTTATACTAAATAAGATTTATTAATGAACATGTTTCAATTCCATTTTAACCAATATTATTATTTTAATATTATTATTATTATTATTACATATCAATATAAAAATCGTTCTACGTTCATTTTCTAAAAAGTCATGGTGGTATGATATAAATAATAAAAGAATTACAACGAATATCAAAAGAAAGTTTTGCTCAGGACAATTCCTCGTCTCTCACATGCAACATTTCTCAATCGCATTAATATTGCTCCCAGTTAAATCCGACGCCTTTCGCAGGTTGACAAACTAGGGCATGACCACAACATGAAATAAAAGAAGATCGTCTGTGCGATAAATAATTTTACGTAAAAGAAAAAATACAAAGAAATCCACATCTAATAAAGAAAGGACACGACACCTGCCCGGTCGCCGGGTAAGCACCACGCCCTCATTTTAGCTTTTTACAAGCTTAGCTAATGTGCGAGGTCAGTCCGAATGGCAAACACTAGATGCAGTGGAGGAAAACGCTTAAACCCCCCCTACCCCACCAGTATACAGCGGCCAGGACTCCGCTCGGGCTCCGTGTCCCCCGGGCCAAATAATGGAGCGCTCAAGTAAGAAGAGATTTCATCATTAATTAGGTTAAAATATATATAAACTAATCGCACGGCGACTGCACGACGAAAATTGCGTGCCCGGCACGTATAACTCCAGGCTGGAGTCTCCAGGTAGGATTCAATGCCCCCTTTCAGCTCGTCGGGGACTCCCCGAAATTCATCGATTTCAATTTCAGCGAATAGGGTGGCGAAACAGTTTCCACACAGTTGTATGACATCATCGCACAGAACTAATGAAATTAAGCGATCGGTTTAACAAATTCCAGGAGTGGGGGATTAAATTTACCAAACAGGGCAAAATTCTAATGGATTCAGCCTTCTTCGATAAATAATCCTACCAGCAAAAGGACCTGCGCCTGGCTGTAGTTTTTTTCGTTCCACAAGTGCCGCTACCACTGGATGATTGTGCTAATGAAGGTCCATTAAATCAGTCAATATCACGAGCCCGCTTTTAATTATGTCGCTCCGAATAGAAGTTTTTATGTTCAATCGCTTAGCATAAGGGGGACAAGGAACGGATCTAGTTCTGGTAGGACGTTGCCGTGACGGGCCCCCGCTTACGTGCATTCTAATTTATAGTTGGTCATGTAATCGGTGGGCTTTAACAAGGCCTTGAAATTTATTGTATAATTTTTTCCATTATTACTGAGTGACTACAATGAAAAATTACAAATTTATTCTTCACTATACAACATACTGTACATTTTTTGGATTAGTCGGAGATTTTGTTTAGATGGGACTTTAAAAAAACATGTATATTCATGCAAACATTTCCAAAGAAATATTAAATTAGAGCTTATAGTAAAAAGGAATTAAAATAGAGTCTTAATTCCACTTTAACACTATGTGCAAACTCCAGAAATAATTATGTTAATAGTCTGCCAGACCTAAGACTTTAAAGTTGAACATCTCATGAAAGAATCACTGCGCCAGAGATAAATAAATAATGTCAGGGTGTTTAAATATAAAAAAAAAAAAAAAACTGACAAACAAAATTTGATATATGAGGCGTAAAGAACCCGACAACTTTAACGAACTATCCTTTTTAGAATCTCTAAAAGCAAATGATGAAATATTATTCGAATTTCACACATTCAATCGAAGATCGTGCGGTCAACAAGACAAAGAGCTGTTCAAGCAAAAATTCTCTCTTAATTTGTTACAATTAGTCAATCAAGGTGATTGAACCCATTAATTTTGCAAAAGTGGCTCTGATTCAGACGCCATTACAAAAGCCACACATCGTCTAAATGTTGACCTAAACCTCGTGTCGTGGCCTTACACAGTTTTGTATTTTTTTTAAATGCTCTTATATCTTTATGGGTATTTTTCAATTGAAAGGAATAATATTTGGAAAATTATTTTTTGAGAAGGCATTAACCTAATGTTTTGTTAACCCATTGCCTTACGATTTAATTTCCAACAGCGCGCGCTAAAGCCAACAGTTCGATCAGCCACTCGCCGAGTCATTTCATAATTCGACTGAACGTTCAATAAACTATATTTTGTTTACTGCTGCCTCAAGATCACCGCACGTCTGACTCGTGGTTATCGTTCTCGGCGCAATTAACTTACCACGAGCGTTGCTCGACATTTCTCAACATTTCTTAAACTAGATTTAACAAAAATAACTTTAATGGTATTAAAAAAATAAGATTTTTAAAAAAGAAATAACAGTTGCTAAACAACACACTTTTTAAAGTATCTGTGATAAGCGATTTTTGTATTTAAAATCAAAGCGGATCTGAGCAATATTGTCATCCAGCTAATACTCGTAAAATGTTGTTTTAACAACGACATACTTAAAATACTTGATTTTTGTGTTGTGTAAAAATCAGAAAAACTGAAAATAATTGAAAACATTATATTTTTGCAGAAACGTTTTAAGAGAATTTCCGATATAAAAAGTGTAGATTGCCTCCAAACCTGAAAGCAAGCAAAATATAGTAAAAAACAAGTCATATTAGTCATCATACTTAGAATAATACAATTTTTTTAATACGAAATTTGATATCCAAAGAAACAAAACTGGCGTATAATAATATTCTTAGATTGTCCCAAAAAATTGAATGTATAACGAAGTCGACGACTCCAAAAAAAATCCTTCTTTTATCCTTACCTACTTATATAATTCTTTCCCTTATTAAAACCTTAAAGAACCCCGTATAACCTTAAAAAGCCCACGAAAACCTGAATGGATCAAATTACCGCCAAATCCTAGAAACAAGAAAGGAGAGAGCATTGAACCCAGCGGTACTCCTACAATTAGGTCCGAGAAGAGGTAGAGGACAGAGAGGAGGAGGATACCGACGTAAAAACCTGTAGACCATTGCATGAGGTGGCTGATTACCCGTCCAAATTCTTTGCGATTAGATCCCCGATAAAAACTCCTTCAAGACATTTTAACTGAGGTGCCTGTGACAACTGGCAAGCTTATAAATTGAAGTCGGGAAGGCGCCAGAATTCCATGAGTTCGCGACAGTGATGGCTTCCGTGAAAGGGACGTGGCAGCAATCGCGTGCCTGATCTGAACGGTTTGAGGGTGGTCTTTTAGCTAAGGGCGGGTTTTTATTTTTATTTTTACTATCAGCAAATTGTACATGCAGCAGGAGACGAGAAATTTCCTACGCCGCCGGACAAATACTTAAGAAAATCAAATCCCCTCTGCGGAGAGGTGTGCTTCTTGAAATCGTCTCAAATTACTTGAGTCGCATTACTCCTTCTAGGCGATAAAAACCGAGCAAATCGCCTGTAAGACGCTGGAATTCCTCACCTCTTTAGCTCCGTTCGTATCCGATACAAGAAAAAAAAAAAAGAAGCTTCTTGTCTTTTGCACTTTACTTTCTTGGGGCAGAGACCGGAGTGCAGGGAAAACGATTGAATTGAATTTGGTCGCGCCGCTCGTCGGTACGGCGGAACGAACAACAGGTGCACCTGGCCTGGACGCACGGGGGGCCACGCAAAAAGAAAGGAGCACCACGCACCGCCGCTCTTTGGGGCCGAGCGCAGTCCGACTGCCGTGTCACCAGTCACCACGGAGAAGGACGATCGCATCTCCATAAAATTGGAGCCAATTCTCCGGAAATTTTACGCACAAAACAATGAGAGCCACAAAATTAAATGCACTCTTTTTTGCGACTGTTCTTCAGTATATTTTCCTGGAGAAATTTGTGACGCTAGTAGCACTGCTTTTTGTACTTACTTTGTGTCATAAATCCAACGCTTTTAGTCCTTTTCACACGCTAAAAACAATCGTCCACTGCGCGACCACCCACACCGCACTCGGCCATAATTGTTTACTACCGACGTCCTCGGCTACTACGGGCGAGAGTCCACCACTTTTAAAAGTTCGCTAAATGTCAAATTGACGATAAAAAAAAATTATATGAGCGGTATGTGGACGATGTTGCCAAGCTTAAATGTAAAACAAATGATTTTGTGTATGGAATGATTGGAATTTTTAAGCAATCTCTAATTTTATTTGATTTTATTAATTTATAAAGTATTAAATGACACTATTTTACGATATTTGCATTGGTATTTTTCAGATTTTGAGCTCAAAAACGATAAAAATTACTTTGTTCAGAATGTTTCGCTGCAAACTTCACACTAAATGCTGACATTCCCGTTGAATCATTTTGTCCAATCCACGACCTACTTCCATATACTTAACGTGCGTTAGAGTGAGGCGACACTATTTGAAAAATAAAATATTAATCTATCCACCCCACTCAATTGTCTCTTTCAAATTGAAAATGGCGCTGGCTTGTGAAATATTTCCGCGCATTAAAAACACGTCGAAGTTTACTGGATGAGCGGCAGTCACGTTGTCGTTTTGAAACGGCGAAAATTTAAGTACACGGTAGTTAGAAAAAAGGTTAAAGTCAACGTATTTGGTAAATAGAATTGAAAGCGAAAACGGGACGCTTATTTCGTATTTTTGTGTGGTTGCATTGTCCGGGACGTAGCAAACGGCGAATTTACTCGTGGGGCCAGATTTAAAAACAGCCAGAGAAAAAGATTTATTTTTCGTTAATAAACGATAGCAAAGATGAGTGTTGACACGTACGGGCCAAGTTCCCAAACTTTAACGTTCCTCGATACCGAGGAGAATGATTTAATCGGCGCGGACACTCAGGCGACCGATTTCGATTTCAGGGACTTCACAATTCCGTCCCAGAGCCAAACGCAGCCGTCTCAGCTGGACCCGCTGACGGGATCGAACCAGGTAAATTCGCTCGCCACCATTATGCAAAATCCTTGAAATTCTGCAGCGCTAGCCCAGCGCCACTGCGATGACGCAAGCTGTGCACTTTTTTCAGACCTCGAGGCCGCCGCTCGGCTGACACGCAGCTGTGCACTTTCTTATCGCACTTTTTCCTCCAAGAGAGAGCCCCACGCCTACTAGCAACTAACGATTTCCCGAAATATTTTCTTTCCAGGTCAATGGCTTCGGGAAGCCGCTCGACATCCACTCGAAGATGTCAGCTATCACGAACGGGATGGCCGACCTCCAGTTCGAGGAGGAGGACGAGGAGGCCGTGATCTCCGTGCAGGAGCTTCCCTCGCATGCGTGCAAGTACTGCGGCATCCACGATCCCGGGACGGTCGTCATGTGCAATATCTGCAAGAAATGGTTCTGCAACGGTCGGGGGAGCACCTCCGGGTCCCACATTGTGAATCATCTGGTCAGGGCGAAGCACCGGGAGGTGACCCTTCACAGCGATGGACCTCTGGGCGAGACCATCCTTGAGTGCTACTCGTGCGGAGTGCGGAATGTGTTCGTTCTGGGATTCATCCCTGCTAAGGCTGATTCTGTTGTTGTCCTCCTGTGCAGGTAAGACCTACCACTCTCGAATTGAAGTATAAGAACCTCATTTTGTGATTTGAAATATTACTTATATCCGCTTTCGTCACTAACTCCAAATACTCCTATCTTTTAAGAAATTTATTTAGTTACCACAAAACAAACGAAAATCTATCCCCTAAATTTATTTCAACTATTTATAAGTACTTAAATTTACTACTCTTAATTTGGTGGAAGTTAGAATGGTTGAAAAAAAAATTAACAGAGTGATTTGTTCAATATGAGAAATGAAAATTTTTTTATAATTAATGAGACTTCCTTTTAGAAGACCCCTCCGTTACAGAAAATGTAAACAAAAGACCTTTAAAGTTTAGTTCCTTATGAAATCTCATAAACTTTAAATCAATGATTCCAAATAACTCCATGTGCTTATTTTTCTTTGTATTAAAATTATGTAATGTTTAGGATTTGAAAAAAGATCGTTTCGTAATCGCTTATATTTCGGCTACATTTTAAATATAGTTTAAAAACAGATTTAAGATTTGAAGGCTTGTTACTCCTCAATTTTATTTAGTTAGTAGGGAGTAAGAACAACAACAAAGAAATATAAATACTTGATTTTTTAGATCAAACTCATTTTAGTTTTTCTCCATAAAAATCATGTTTATATAGGTATTTATGGAATCTCCAGGTAGAGTTTGATAGGCAAGTCCTCTGAAACGGATAGTCTTGAAATTTTTATTAGTATGTACCTCAATTGGTTGAAGGAGCAAATTATCTAGTTTCTAGAAACTTTATACCATCCTTTCTATTTCTAGACAACCCTGCGCCGCACAAAATTCCCTCAAAGACATGAATTGGGACCAGGAGCAGTGGAAGCCACTAATCTCGGATCGTTCGTTCCTTTCGTGGCTTGTAAAAATCCCAACCGAGCAAGAGCAAATGCGAGCTCGCCAAATTTCAGCGGCACAAATTAACAAACTTGAGGAGCTTTGGAAGGAAAACATCGAGGCAACCTTCCAAGATTTGGAGAAGCCAGGCATCGACACCGAACCTTCTCAGGTACTCCTCCGCTATGAGGACGGGTATCAGTACCAGAAAATATTTGGGCCTCTCGTCATGCTCGAAGCTGAGTACGACAAGAAGCTTAAGGAGTCTCAGACTCAAGAAAACATCGAGGTGAGGTGGGATGTGGGGCTAAATAAGAAGACAATTGCTTACTTTACCCTCGCAAAAACGGACGGAGACATGAAACTAATGCATGGAGATGAGCTTAAATTAAGGTATGTGGGAGAGCTGCACAAGCCCTGGAGTGGGGTCGGACATGTTATTAAGGTCCCCGACAACTATGGGGAAGACATCGGACTAGAATTGAAGAGCGGACATGGCGCCCCAATTGAATGCACATCGAATTTTGCAGTCGATTTCATCTGGAAGTGCACTTCCTTCGACCGAATGCAACTCGCCTTGAGAAAATTTGCAGTGGATGATAATTCAGTTTCTAACTACATCTACTCCCGCCTTCTAGGGCACGGGAGGCACGATGGTAGTGATGAAATTACCTTTAGGGGAAACATCCCGAAACATTTTAGCGCACCAAACTTACCCGATCTCAATAGATCTCAGGTGTACGCTGTAAAGCACGCTATTCAGCGTCCCCTTAGTTTAATTCAAGGTCCTCCAGGAACTGGAAAAACTGTTACCTCAGCGACTATTGTCTACCAACTTGTGAAGCTCAACGGGGGCACAGTTCTTGTCTGCGCCCCAAGCAACACTGCAGTTGACCAACTTACTGAAAAAATTCACCGCACCAACCTGAAGGTGGTGAGGGTCTGCGCAAAATCTCGCGAGGCTATTGATAGTCCAGTCAGCTTCTTGGCGCTGCACAATCAGATCAGAAATATGGATACTAACGTAGAGTTGAAGAAATTGCAGCAGCTCAAAGATGAGACAGGAGAGCTCAGCTCCGCAGATGAGAAGAGATACAGAATGCTGAAGAAGGCTGCGGAGCGAGAGCTCCTCGAAGCTGCTGACGTAATTTGTTGCACCTGCGTTGGTGCTGGAGATCCAAGATTGAATCGAATCATGTTCTCCTCGATTTTGATTGATGAAAGCATGCAGTCGACGGAGCCAGAATGCATGGTTCCAGTGGTTCTGGGGGCCAAACAACTGATTCTAGTTGGAGATCACTGCCAATTGGGGCCTGTCGTTATGTGTAAAAAAGCTGCAAAGGCCGGATTGTCTCAGAGTTTGTTTGAGCGACTTGTAGTCTTGGGGATCCGTCCCTTCAGGCTGGAGGTTCAGTACAGAATGAACCCTGAACTCTCCCAGTTCCCTTCGAATTTCTTCTATGAGGGAAGCTTACAGAACGGAGTTTGTGCAGAGGATAGAAAGCTGAAGGTCGACTTCCCTTGGCCCCAGGCTGATCGTCCGATGTTTTTCCTTGTTACGCAAGGACAGGAGGAAATTGCCGGGTCTGGGACCTCTTACTTGAATAGGACAGAAGCTGCTAACGTGGAGAAGATCACAACCAGGTTTTTGAAGGCTGGAGTTAAGCCCGAGCAGATTGGGATCATTACACCGTACGAAGGCCAGAGAGCCTATCTGGTCCAGTACATGCAGTACCAGGGCAGCTTGCATTCCAAGCTCTACCAGGAAATTGAAATTGCCAGCGTAGACGCCTTTCAGGGAAGGGAGAAGGACATTATTATCATGTCCTGTGTAAGGTCTAACGAACACCAGGGAATTGGCTTTTTGAACGACCCCAGACGGTTGAATGTTGCTTTGACCCGAGCAAAGTATGGAATTATAATAGTCGGAAATCCTAAGGTGCTTGCGAAACAGCCTCTGTGGAACCACCTGTTGAATTTCTACAAGGACCGGAAGGTGCTGGTGGAAGGGTCGTTGAACAATCTGAAGGAGTCGATGATCCAATTCCAGAAACCGAAGAAGATCGTTAATACGTTGAATCCGGGAACGCACTTTATGTCGAATGTTATGTACGATGCAAAGGAGGCTATGATGCCTGGATCTCTCTACGACAAGTCTGGAGCGATGGGATTTGGGCACCACTCGCAGCCACCGGTTAACCCACCCATGGGCTATCCGCCGAGGAACATGGCAATGGACATGTTCTCGCGCAACCATCACGATTCGATCAGCTACATCTCGCCGGAACGTGCTCAGGCGGCAATGAACAACATGCCGGTGCCCGTTGGGATGTTCATGAACATGAGCAACATCCCGCCGCGGTTCTACAACCAGCACCAGCAGGCGATCCAGGCGGCGAAGCAGGGCAGAAGACAGACGAAGGTGACAAACACGAAGCAAAAGATGCGCGGCTCCAGCCAGGGTGGTCCTCTCACTCAACAGAACATGAGCCAGACTGGGTTCAGCTTATCCCAACAACCGGACTTATCTCAGGATTACGGGCAGATGTCCCAGATGGACGGCATCCTGTCGCAGGAGTCCACCTATCAAGGCCACGTAGGCGACAAAATGTCCTTCGGATTGACCAACCCTAGCCAGTTCTCGCAGCCCTATTGATAAGACCGCCAAATGTGCAAGGCTGCAAAGTTGATCGGTCAAAGGCTTTCGAGATGAAATTGCAAAAAAAAATATAAAAAAAAAACAAAGATATAACAGCGAACATTTGATTCATTCATTCAGCGATGGTGTCACACATGTTGATGTTGAGGAACTTACGGCTCTGCAGGACTTTACCGACAGCGTAACCAAATCAAATAAAAACTTTGAGAGCTGAGAAACAGACGATGGAGGAGGAGGAGGAGGAGGAGCACCCCGAAGAAAACTTGGTAAACGACACACACGACGGAGAGACGAGGCGAGGAATCGACGACCATGAGGATGAGACCGACGATGAAGACGACGGAGGCGACGATGCACCCGCTGTCCCATCCGCGTGCTACTACAGTGGGGATATACACCAAAAAAAGGACGCCTGCGCGCTTGTAAAACAGCACATCCACAAAAAAAGAAAAAGATAAAAAAAAAAAAAATGAAATTAGCACCTTTGCAGTCAGTGCAATTTTTATTGAATATCATTCAGCGATCACCGAGTGGCGATTACCTGCTTAAGCGCGTTGCCACGTCACCGCCGCTGAAACGCCGTTGCTGTTGCCGCCGCTGTAGCAAACTAAAAAAAAAAAAAAAAACAAAAAAAAAATCATCATGCACACCCACCCCGCCTCACCAGTCTTCTTTGCCTCCCGACGACGTTTCCCCATCCATTCCAATCTCACTTTCGAAATTACACTTGAACGTATATTTTTTTAGGACTTTTAACGCGTTCCGATCGCCAAATTTTCGAAGACTCATTTTCGTTCCGCGTTGCGTATGGATTTTAGTAGAACTCTCGAGTAAGCGAACTAGAAGTGATGTCCCCCATACGGTCTCTATCAGAGGACCCCATGATCCAGTTACTCTTGAATTGTTACGTCTAATTTTTGTTCATCAATAAAAAAACAATTTTCGTTCATTAATCAGATTTTTTTATTAAAACCAGTAATATTTTCAGCAAAATTTCTAACCTAGGAACTACTGGAATTGTATTTTTTTTTTTGTAGCCAGGCGAGTCAAAATTTCTGTTCTAGGTTCTTTTGGGTTTTATAGAGA
Source organism: Eutolmus rufibarbis (assembly GCA_963920795.1). Classification (NCBI taxonomy): domain Eukaryota; kingdom Metazoa; phylum Arthropoda; class Insecta; order Diptera; family Asilidae; genus Eutolmus; species Eutolmus rufibarbis. The sequence continues at coordinate 45,691,434 of OY987206.1, forward strand.
GAATTAACTTCACAATGAGACTAGTCATCTTATAACTGAATTGCATGTAAGAATTTGTATAAGATAACTTCCACACAAATCGGCTATAAAAATTTGTAGAAATATTGCTTGATATAAAAATAACTATGCAGATAAAATAAGTAAGCCTTATTGCGCTCAATACATTTTATTCTTTTCAACTAATTTACAATTAAGGGTAGTATGTCTTCTCCCACTTTTCCTTACTCTTGGGACCTCCAGGCCTGATCGCCTTCGGAATATATTTGGGGGTGTGCTCATCCAATCGCCTGCTCCAGGGGTTGATGCCCAACTCAAAGAATCTCCTCTTTGGATCCATAGGCCGGGTCTTGTGGTCGATTTTATAAAATTTCTCCCAAAGATATACTTCAGGCTTAGGAAGATGCCTTGGTCTATTTGAGACCAAAAGCTTAAACCTCTCCTCGAGCCACTCGCGCCTTTTGTCGTCCTTTATATGGGCAACGAGCTGTTCTTTTTTACCGAGGTACGGTTTCAAATCTACGCCTCTTTCCGCAGGGGCGTTTACATAGAAATGCACCAAATTTTTGAGGACATCCTCATTCAGTCCCTGACACTTGCCCTGGTCATCGATGGCCTCATAGAGCTTCATCTCCTTCGTTCCCCAACAGTAGTTGACCTTTGGATTTTCGTGGACTTGCTTGGAGTGGATTAAGGTGGTGTTCATTTGGTATGTATAGAAAGACCACTGCTGACCGTTTGTTATGATAGTTTGGGTGCAAAGGGGGTAGGTCAGGTCGTTGTAAGTGGAAAAACCTTGATAACACGCCTGTCCGAGGAGCCAAGCATAACTTGCTTGAATTCCCTGGGCATGCAGCGCTTCTTGGAAGTCCTCTGCGCCGTAAGCCGGATTTCTTGAGACCATGTGGCTTCTCGGATGGTACGAGAGGACTCCGAACTCATGGGGACTACCTGGCCAAAACCCTGTGAGAGTATTAAGAAATTATTACCACAGTCGTTTTAGCGCAATGGATCTTACCTGGTAAATTAGTTCCATGCCTGGTCTGAGTACCGTACCCAAGAACTCTTGCGTCATACTTGAAAATAGGAACCTTAGCTCGCTGTTCCTCCGTAGCAATTTCATCACCAGTACTAACCGGCTTAAGAGGAAGACGGTGCCTCAGAGCAATGTACGGTTTTCCTACAAGGTCAAGTAGGCAGTTAATCCTGCATAAAGTTAGTAACTAAACTTCCTTACCCAAGTATTGAATGGCTCTATCGAGGGGAACGTGTGCTTCAGCCTTCAGCCATTCCCAGTCACTTCCTTCCTTCGCTTTGATGGTGCTTTTCACGTTGTTCACTCCCCCCACGTACCAAAAGGCCTCGTGTCGGGGCTCCAAGTCAACTTCAACTTCGTTGAGATGAGGACAATCAGCTAAGAGTGACGTCAGGAGAGTCCTGTTGATCTGATCCACCACAATTTGCCCAAAGAACTTATCTTTCTCCGCAGGATCGAGAGTTTCTAAGCTGTCCCTGTACTTTTGGCTGAAAAGAAGTGGAGCTGGATTTAAAGACTCGTTCTGGCCCCAACATATTTTACTCGTCTCGACAAGGAATAACATCGAAATTTTCTAGAGACTGCAGGGACGCAATAAATTTTTAGGATCTATATAAAACTCGACAACACATTATTACCTCAAATACAAAAATTGGATTGGTTCGAAAGGGTGTTCTAAAGAGAGGACACACAAAAATGTAATCGGCTGAAAATCAGGAAAATTAGGATTTTGTTGGCTCTAAAGTTTCAGAGCTCAGGGAAGAGTAATCATACCGGCTGTGTTTCAGGCTAGAAAGCCTCCTAGGACATCAGATGCACTTAAGTCTGATCTGAGCGTTCTGGTAATTGAATTATTTCTAAAAAGCCTAAGCCCCTGAAGTAGGGAGCTCGGTAATAATGAAAATCGATTCCTTGGGGGTAATTTTAAACTGCGGCATTGTTTACTGAATGGTCCCCGTGTTTTAAGTCTTGTTTTGCCCCCCACAAGTCCGGGTTATCGCTCGTAAGTCAGTTTTTACCTGTAGTACTGCGCCGCGAATTCCAGCGAGTTCTCAACGGCGGACTTGATAGATTCGGCGAGAGATTTAACGTTCGCCTCGTCTTTCGCGTAAAACTCCGGTAGCCCGTCGACCTGCTCGAAGCATGTCCGCGTGTAGTGCTTCGTCAGGGGCAGACAATTGTACGGGAATTCGGCGTCCGAGAGCAGAATTGTTTTGAATCCCCAGTACCGCGGCATGTTGATTTTGATGAGCTTCTCCTCGACGGTTTTGACCTGTTTAATTTCATTGTGCCATGCCTGACGGATTCGCTCCCTCCTCGCATTGAGAGAAATGTCTTCGATTTTCGGGTAGACCGGCACCTCCGTGTACTCTTCACTCGGTTTCGGTGCAATTTCGGTTGACAGGCACCTGGACGGTTTTGTTACACGACGAAGTATGCGATTCGCCCTGACTGCAAGCATTTTGTCACAATTTAATTGCGTGGAATTGGAATTTCTCAGGCCGCGCACGTAAAGACCATCGCCACTTTTCCAATAAGTTTGGTTATGCAAATATTGTTAATGTCATTTCAAGTGTCAGAGGGACTGTTGCCAGATCGAAACGGTGATCAGTTTTTATCCTGCTGCGAAAGAAACAACAGAAAAAAACTTGTGTAAGTGGCATTTTGAAAATTGTTTTCATTCAATCGCAATAGCATCCCTTTCGCATGCACTGACATCTCGGTCTTCTCGAAATTTTGTTTTTCTGCCTTTTTGTTGTAAACTCCTTCGCTACACTCCCTGGCCAATTTAATTCTGAACCACAATTTGACGTCCTTCAGTTGTCAAACGTTATTTTTATCCAGCGTTACCGCATCAGCAATTAAAAGCGTCGTCCGGATAAGAATAGATTTGACACAAAAGTGGCATGGCAGGCGAAGAACCGTTCTAAGTGGAGAGCCGCTGAAGAGTTTTGCTTTTGGGTAGTGGAAGAATTTGCCGTGTGTCCTGCCGTTTTATTTGTTAACTTACTGGAGCTGCAGCTAAAGAAAATGGACTTGTAAATTCTCGAAGCAATCAGGTGGGTGGTGGCTCTGTCAGATAACGGTGTCTCTGAAAGGATTTTTCACACCTAACCAAACATTTTTTCCGTGGGGGAAGTTTTCCACGGCCCTGGGTCTGGTTACTGTTTGGCGCGAGCTCCGTTATCTAATGTCCGTGCTCTGGCCGAATTCGTAAACAAGTGGGCCCCAGTCAGCAGTTTGCGGACGGGCGATGTTAAAAACTGCGATGTCTCTCGCAGGGCAAGTGCATCCCTCGGGTCCCACAAGCAAACGGCGCGGCCAAATGAATTTTCTTGAATTAAACCCACCCCATTTGCAGCACTCGAAAGTTGACGAACCCAACTGCTGAAATGGTTTGCAATGACGAACTGGAAAAGCCTCTTTAATTCGGCACTCCTTCGAGGGCAGTCTCAGTCTAACTTGGTTAGTATTTTGGAAAGCCCCGCTTAGCTTTTAAGACACCAACCCCGACACGACACTTTTATAGTATTTATCTGCATCGTAATTTCTAAAGCACAGGATATTTATTTTAATGCCTGCTGAACCATTTTACAGGCTCTTCTATTTCATGTTAAATGATGTACAAATACCAGGGTAATTCCGTCCTATAGGGAGTTGAGTTGTGTCCTATGAGACTATAAATTGATTTAAATTTCAGAGAGCCTTTTTGTGCGCGGGTATTGAAAGCAATCATAATTTCGAATGACTACTTCTTTTCCTCAGGTATAGGACAATAAAAATCCTATTGAGTCATAGTCTTATTACTTTAATTTGTGCGCCAAACCCAGAGTGAACTACTTCATTAAATAACCTTAAAACAGAAACCAACTAGAGTGTCGTCGTTGGATATGTTTCCCAATAAAAATTATTGGATTTATTTTTAATCCTTTAGGACTGAGATATTCCCTTTCAAATTTGCGCTGCAACAAATTCTATTTGGAAATTCTAATTTAAGTTAATGTTATAAGAAAAGGAAAATACCCTCAAAGTAACCGCTTTGATTTTGGTATTCGCTGGAATATCCGGGGGTTTAAGATGCGATTTAAAAATGTGAAATATTTTTTGTTCCTAATGGGAACGCTTACTCTTGATTAGAAAAAAACATTTCGAGAAAAATAGAACTGAATGCTAAATTAGGCATGCACGACCAAAAGACGAAACCGGTACCAAATTTGTTAAATACTTCGGAGAACAATTGGTGATTTTAAAACACTTCGGAAATCAACTGTTTTTATGTTTTATAAATTTTTAGATTAAAATTTTACGTCTATTCTAATAAAAAATGTCTTGCTTTGATTTTTTTTTTTATTAAAATGAGAAGCAAAGTAAAAACATGCGTCTTTGTTTCAGGCATATTTCATATCAATGAAATTCAAATGCTGTGATAGTAAGTGCTTTCTAAAAAAGAGGTGTCGTTAAAAATATCTGATGCGGAAAGATGGAGAGAGTAAATGGCAAGAGGAATTTATAATGTGGCCAATGAGACACTGAGTAAGGTAAATGTTGTTGATGACCAGATGCTTCAGCATATTAGGATATAGGATAGCGTCGCATCGTGCGAAAACTGAAACAGAAAAAAATATATTTTGTATAAAAGATTTATTGTAATGTTCTCTGCTTACTGCACACAAACATCCTCGTTCACTAGTTATGATATAAAAAAATAAAAATAAAGTGATTGCAATCTTTTACGAGACACGTTAATCGCTTCGAAAATGTTCTCATCTGAAGTTAAAATTATCTCAGTTCCCAGCAAGGGAAGCTGTAATCGGGATTCATCTCCGAATATCAAGCATATCAAGAATCAGGCTCAATCGCAGAAGAATCAAAAAAATTTCGCGAATCAGGCGACTGCAAATCGTAGCAAAAAAGTTAGTGCAGCTCCCCCGGCGAATAGGAGAAAATTTTTTCATAATAATAATAACAACAACAACAATAGCAGTACAATTAAGAACCAGAACATCTCAGCCAACAAATCTACGCACAATATATTGGTTACTAATAGCAACGGAAGCAACAGTTGCAACAATAATAGCAACAGCAACGAGAGTAGTACGAGCAAGAAGCCGAAAGAGGTGTCTCCGCGTTCGAAAAACCCTGTCAGCCAGAAGTCGGCTAGCTTTAAAAGTCCGGCAAAATCATCTATGGTTATGAGTAATACTCCCAACACTACTCAATCTATAACAGCGACCACGTCAGCTCCCGTATCACCAGCATCATATACGTTAGATTTTCTACATTCCGTCGGCGTGCAAATGACTGCCGGATCAGGTCGCACGTATACTCCCTTGCCATCTCCATCTAGACATGCGCCCTACATAAATTCAGTTCGGAGTCGATGCTCCTTCCCGCAGGAGCCGCCGAACGTTATACATGAGCCACATAATGTTCCTAATCATGGTAGGGCCTACAAAGACTACGCATTTGATACACCAAACGCACACTCCTCGCGAAATGTGGCCTCCCCCCTGGTCGCTGGTGGATTTATGTACCATACAGCCCAGGGGGGCTATCATAACAATAACTACATTGGTCACAATCAGTATTATCACAGCCAACATAACATGCCATATCATGCAGCTAGCAGCCAACATTTTAACGGGAACCGCACCCAGCCACCGAAGAAGAACTGGAACTGGAGCCCGAATGGCATGAAGCGGTGCTGCAATATTAGCGTCAACAAATTCGGGAGCATTTCCAGTAATGACTTGGCCAGCTCCCAAACATTACCTCGCACCACAATTCGCAACCATCAAAGCTATCGGAATCTTCGATACGTTCTCACGGATTCGGGCAGTTTTATCGGAAACAGTCGATCACCAACGCCCAGCCCAAAATCAGAAAGCCCATCGTTGTGCAAGGTACCAAACAGTCAGAATTTGAATAGCATCCCAGTAAATGCTGCTGATCAGGGTGCCCTAACGATGGCCTCTCTGCCGCCTGTGGAAGTCCTTGCACCGAATCCCAGTTTGAACGGGTACGAATCAGACTCATCACACTCCAGCTACAGACAAAGTGAGTTCGAGTTCCGATCGAAGAATCGGACAGTGCATGTGCCGTATCACATGGGGGAGATGACTTCACTCATAAATTTGCCTTCATACTCTGATGAGGATTTGCTGAAGAGCCAAGCCACCTACTACGGATCTCATCAGAACCTTACGTTCTGGAATACTGCCATTAATCCTGCTTACAGTCCTCATGGGTTGTACAGCACTCACGGGTCTGGCTCTTCAGAACCCGGGGTCCACTATGTAAATGATCTGATTAGTGTTAACAGCAAGCGAAGGTGAGTGATCTTTAGAGGTTTTAAATATTCGTTCTTTTCGAATTAATTTCCACACTTGTTTTCATTTTCTATAATGAACTTAAAAAATAAATTCCAGCCAATCCCATAACAGGTCACACAGAGGACGTCGACATTTATACACAAATTTTCGTGGACATACGTTCCATGAGGCGTACACACCACCAGATAAATTTTTAGCTCGAGCCCACCTCGTTGAAGTTCGAAATGCACCAGACGTTCTGCTGAATAACTCAAAATGGGACCAATTATCGCAGGGGATTTGGACTAAATTTATAACATCACAACAGACTGAGGAGACTTACAAAAAGAAGATGTACCTGTGGCGGTATTTGTACGTGACAATAAAAGTAAGAAATTTGAATTTGTTTGTATTTCTTTCGAGTTTTCATTGCATCATTTTGCAGAAGGCCTATCCAAGGTTCGGCTTGTATTTGGTAGGTTCGACAATTTCCGGTTTCGGAGCTGACACTTCGGACGTCGATATGTGTCTTGTTTGTCGAAACTCATCGAATATTGACCCGAGAATGGAAGCTGTTTTTAACTTGACTCTTCTTAAGGAGTATCTGTCTCAGTCGGGTAAGTGTTAGGAATTAGGATTTTTTATGTAGACTTTTTGGATTGATTTTTTTTTGGAAAAAAATCTAATTCCCGCAACTAAAATTTTTCACATCTTTGTTTTTTAGAAGAAAAGTGTTTAAAATTAATTGTGAAGATAGTCGAATGACCGCATTAACACTAAATGGTAGTTTATAAATATTTCTGTTGTATGATTCAGTTGTGGCCAACTCAAAATTTAAGACTGTTTTTCTACCTTATATGTTTATGATACTGATCGAAATTACATAAATACACATAATTTTATTCTTTAGGTGTCTTTGAACAGTTCAATCTGATAGAAGCTAAAGTTCCTATATTAAGGTTTAAAGATTCAATACATATGCTAGAAGTAGACTTAAACTTTAATAATTGTGTTGGCATCCGAAACACTCATCTCCTCCACTGCTACTCGCAACGTAAGTTTCTAGCGTCTTTCTCAGAAATATTTATTTAAAATTAAACCCACGATTTCAGTTGACTGGCGGTTACGACCATTGGTGCTGGTAACAAAATTGTGGGCACAGTATCACAATATTAACAACGCCAAGAACATGACGATTTCAAGCTACTCCCTGGTGCTAATGGTTATACACTTTTTGCAGTGTGGTGTAAGCCCTCCGGTTCTGCCATGTTTGCATGAAATGTTCCCGGAAAAGTTTAATATTATAGTAAGTATTAAGAAAATTTAAAATTTTATGGAGCCCACAAGGTTAGCTAGGAAACAATAGTTTTTAAAATTTAAATTTGAAGGCGTTTATTTATTTTTAATTTCTAATTTTCTTCAGTTGAAATCAAATGATCTTGGTGGATTTATAGACCAGCATGAAGACATTGGGCCCTATGAATCTCAGAATATGGAAACTCTCGGTGAATTATTTTTAAATTTTCTGGAATATTACAGTAATTTCGAGTAGGTCATCTGGAATTACTTATAAAGATTTCAATTCATATGTGCTTTTTGCAGTTACACTCAGTATGCGATATCTGTACGAACGGGATCAATTTTACCAATAGAGGTCTGTCGGCAAGCTAAAAGTATTAAGAATGATATTCATCAATGGAAAGAACTTTGTATAGAAGGTAAACAATACTGATAAACGTTTTTGGAACAATTAAATTAAATTAAATTGTTTGTCTTAAACAGAGCCATTTGACCTAACAAACACTGCCAGATCTGTTTATGACTGCGAAACATTTGAGCGCGTTAAGGCTGTGTTCATCGCATCATGGAAGATACTCCTAGAAACACTAGATTTAAATTCAATATTCACCCCAATTATTCCAAGTTCATCAACACCACCATCATCATATTCATCTCAAGTGCCATTAAATATCACATCAACAGTATCATGAGGTATTGCCATTTGTTTCGCCCTATGTTTGTTGTATTTCCAATTGTTCAACCAAAGCAAATTAATCGTCCAGTACTACGTATATTATCATCACATTCGGTCGAAGCGTGTGTGCACCGAATGTGCTACAACAATGGGTGCTCTTCTTCTTCGTGCACCCACTTAAAAACACTTTCGAAAGACTGATAAAATATTTTAGGTTTAGGAATTTAGGTTTAAGGTGAAATCTTTGTATATAAGTAAGTCTCGATGAAACGAGTCCTTAGTAGTTGTTAGGATTTATCGTGGAATATTTATTTCATTGTAGTCAAGTTATTTATTACTGTCGCATTACTCCTGTATATATTTAGTACTTACGCCCCAATGTGACCCCAAGTGCTATGTTGAGACTAGGCGGCAATAGATTGCTTAATTTTTTAGAAGGGGCGCTGTATTGCGAAGGGGAACTAAATTCCCAAGTACGTCCTTTCTGGTATTGAGTAGTCAACTATTACTGTGTTTTTATAAGTTTTATGTAATTGTAGGGCTCTAAATATTTTCACAGAAAATACATTTTTGTTTAGTTTTATTTTTAATTATTTTCTTAAACTGTTATTTGCACAAAATTATCTCTGTTAGCTTCATATTTTAAACTCTGCAGTTCCAAATATTTCTTCAGTATTCACCTGGTAATAACATACAATATACTAATACTGGTACTTTATTTAACCACTTTTGCAACATAGTTAAAGATACTTCCAATTTCGTAACTATGATTTTAACTACGTATATTTTCGAATTCGAAGTTTATTAGTTAAAAGTGTTAAATTTTAGAAAATTGCAATTCTGCTTTTATATTTTCTGACAATGAATGACTCAGAAATACTTGGTTGTCCTTTTCACAAACAAATATATTAAATTTTTTAATCTGACTTTTTAAAAACATTGTCTTTTCTTTAATAAGAGCGTTAGGTTTTCAAATTTTCGCTTTCTAAATATTTATATGCTGCAAATACGAAATACTATTGACACATAAATTCCGCTTGTAGTAAACATGAGATACAACGCCAAGGAAATAATTACAAAATATGAAAAAATTGCTTATTGAAAATATTTAGAGCTTTACAAATAACCAACATACAAAAAAAATTGTGAGCGTCCAACAGAAAGCACTCAAAAATTTATTTAAAAAATCTTTTTTCCCTTTCGAACAATTTCAGAATCAGAGAAGCATGCTGCGCGAAGAAGACTAAAAAACTCAAGTTTTAGAGTAGTACCAATAGGAAAAAGGCTCCTTCAAGTTCAGCTTTTTTTCTTTTCTAAAGAACAAAAGAAAAGCACAATCGCTGTGCATGTCAACAACAAATAAGGTTATGAAACAAGAGAAACAAATCATTTTCCATTTTTTTAGTAAGTTCCCAAGTTATCAAACGGTTCTATATTAATGATAATCGCCATCTCCTCAAGCGAATTTTATGTAAGTGAAGCACACAAAAAGAAAAGCTATGAGAGGCGTATTTATTGAAAGAAAACGGTCCAGAGATATGAAGAGCCAATTAAAAAATTTAAAACAGAAAATTTACTACTTATACATTAAGCAAAAAAAAAAACAAAACCCAAAAATGTTAATTGAATGTTTTAAAAGAACACATAACGCAAAAAAATGCGATTTTCGTCAGCATCATGTTCGATTGTGCCGCTCTCTAGAAGGACGATCACCAGTTTTTCTGTTAAGTATTCTTTTAGAATAATAAAAAATTACAAAAGGCATAAAAACACACATAAAAACTTAAAAAAGAGACGAAAAAAATTTAAATTTAAATAAAAAAAAGACCAAAAATACCATTAGGATATAGTGAAGCAATCAACGAATATTTATATGAGAGTACGAAGGCGCCAGAATCTATTTGTCTCAATTTATTTGTATACTACTGTAACACTTTTTACTCGCCAATCAGTTTCCGATCAATCTTTTACGGCGATTGAATATGCAGCTCGAATGTGGCGCTTTCAAGAGGCAGCTGAACGGCTCTAGTAAATTTTATCCAAGAAAAGTGAATCAATAAAGCAAAAAGTGAAAAAAATAAATAAAAAGAAAAAACAAATTAAATTGCCACACCACATTCCGCTCTTTTATGAAAGAAGTAAAAAAATTTTCAGTTGAAGAAAAGTCCTCGAAAAATGTTTGGCCTGATCGGAAACTTAAATTTGAACAAAGAGAAGCAATGCAATAATTTATTCAGGTATTCCGAGGATAATTTTAGTCGCCGCATTGAAAACATCGAAGAAAATAAGAAAAAATCGTAGGTCAAGAAAATTCTCGTGTATATTTGTAAATTTATTTAAAGAAAATAAGAAAATTAACTGTGAACGGAATATTAAATTGAAAAACTCCTTCCATGAAGGTAAATCCTGTTGAAGGGATGTGCAGAACTTCCAACGTTAACTTATTCAAGTAATGATTTTTATCAAGCGAAGTAGGAATGTCGATTTTATTTGAAAGCTGCTGCATAAAAATTAGGCAATCATTGTATAGAGTCCGGATAGGTTTCAAAGTGTCTTTGCATGCAAATTAGTACTCTTCCGCGCGCTTAAACTCTTTTTTTCCTGTTTTTTTTTCGCTTTCGAGTAAATTCGTTTATATATTTTTTGTCGCGATCGTTTGTTCATTCTCAACTTTTTCAATGTAACCAACCGACGATAGTTAACATTTTGCGCTGCACATCTTTATATATGTTAAGGTTGTTAAATTGTACCAGAAGAGTGTAACTTATAAATCTCCGGAAAAATAAAGCAGCATTCCAAGGACTTCCTTTGTATTTTTTACTTTATACTATTTTTCATCGCTTTTTTAATTTCACAGAATGCGAGGCAATGGGCACTAAAAGCACTTTCGTATAAATAGGAAGTTAAAATAGTCGCTGTCTGTTTTTCGTCAAAAAGTAAAACACAACCGCAGGCGAATAATTCAGGTAATGTTTGCATTGTTTTGTTTGTTCTAGCTTTATTTTTTGATTCTGATCCTTGTCCAATTATTGAAGTTAAGCAAAAGATTTTTTATAATTGTTGTCTTTAAAAGGTAAAATAGGCAAGAAGAGTTGACACAAAAAGCCATGGACAACCATCGTATATAAATAATTATATTCGTAATTTTTAGCCTTGAAAATGTATCTTCGGTTGCCGAGTCAGTGAAAGACAAAAGATTCGTATTTATAATACAAACTTAAAAACCAACAAATTTTATAAAGCAATGGATATATTTTCTTCAAACAAGAGAGGCAATATAGCTCTGTTTTATGATTTTTGAGAAAGAACTTTCTGGCTTAAAACAGCCTACAGCACTGTCGTAGGTTCTGTCGAAAGTCAGAAACAAGAAATAATGTTTCCAAATAATGATAGATTCAAATTAAGAATTATTTGTTACTTTTACTAAGTCTGTCTTCCGTTGAATAATATCTCTCTTGAAAAATATGCCTGTTTCTGGTATAATACTACTCGTAAAATGATTAAGAACGACTAGAAATGATGAATAGAGGTGACCAGACCACGTGTACTATCTAGCGAACCAAATTCCTAATTGTGCACGAGGTAAGGTGTGTAATTTGAAGCGTGTCATTTATAATTTTTTCCCTTTTCCATGTTATGCACATGTGAGTATAATCGAATTACATACATCACACTGTTCCCCATCCCTTTTGTTATCTATCAGATAGACGATGTAGCACAAATTTTCATGCTTACACGCATTTTGTAAATTTAAAACGCGCACTTCTTGCCAAATTACAGTCATGCAGGCCAATGAAAACATTACCATATCTTGGGATCGCACCATTTTCCGTGTCAGCTTCTACAAAAATCGCTGACAGAGACGTGTTTGTATCTCATTTGATACCTCCTCCCTGTCGATCCCGCACCTTCCCCCTTGTCCTGGTGGTAGACGACAAAAAGTGAGGGAGGAAACATTTTGTTTTCGCAAAAATATCAGATATCATCCGCAATATGAAATGTATATCGTTGGTTAGGGCCTGGTGGTCCTTTGACCTGGCGCCTGATATACCCGAATATACCTAACTCCCCGGAAAAAAAAACCGATTTTCCACACCTCCGCCTCCTTTACCGCCATCGGAAGTCGGATTCCCACAGATACTATATATATTTTTTATGCATATATTATATATATGTAAGTAAGTGGGACTGAGGCTGAGGCGGCTGTTTGGGGCTCGTTGGGGCCGCGCTCGGCATCAGGACTCACCGTAAATCTCGCCCTATCGCACCATCAGTAATTTCAACAGTGTTTCAACTTCCCGACGACGCAGTCCAAATGCTCACTTATAAAAAGGATTAATGATGCGTTACGGGGGAGGCTTTCGGGCTTTTCCAGCCAGCGAGATAACTCCGAGGAGCAGCACCGTTGATAGATAACACAGGGGGATGCTGCTCCTCGGGGAGGGAGGAGGACAGCCTACGATTTTCCCGTGATAACTTTTTATACGAAAACTTTCCCGGGGTGTCCCGAAGAAAGGACCTCGCACGTGCGGGAGTGTAAATATATTGCGTATGTGTATGCGTGGACCTTTCAATAAAAATAAGCACCCGAGGATTCGTTTCTTCCCCTCAGGGTGATCCGCCTGACAATTATTAGTCTTTATCACAGGGATCGGATAAGCTATAACTTCTATACAAAAAAAAAAAAAATAATTAATTAATTATTTTGAAATTTAGATTGTTTAAGGGGGTCGTCTGGGTTAAACGGTCAAGAAAAAGGTAACTTTTAGGAGTTTATTGCAGGAAAGTAGCAAGAGCTATTGTTTTTTATTCTCACAACTATGTATCTTCTAGGCTAAAACATCTAGATATTCAGACATACTCTCTAAAAATTTGGGAGAAATTCTTAAAAGGTATTAGAATTGATTAAGCAAAAAAATCTTTATTTACATATATTATTGCTTTGAATCTGTTAAAATTGATTTATATTTTTGTTATGAAAAAGTATTGTATAATTATAAAAGTCCTTTGAAAACTTTTATTTTTGAAATATAAAAATGTATGAAAATCTTTTTAAGGGGTTATTGTACTAATCACCCGGTAAAAAAGAGGTTTTTTTAAAATGAAAATAAAAAAAAAACTACAACAGATATCGTTTTGAAATTTTGCATTATTGTTTATTATCGAATGAACATTAAATTTTTGTCAATTAAAACACATTTGAAAACAAAATGTCGGCTGCCAAGTCCAGTGATGTCATACATAAAAGTTAAAAAAAGTCTTGCGCCTGGTAAAACTGTGGTGAGAATATTCATTTGCAATCAAAAAAAAAACATAAAATTATTAGTTTGGGCTATAAACTACTGCACTGACCTAACTTTAGGCCAACATTTATGTTTTTTTTGCACTTTGCCACAAGTTTGAAAAAAAAGTGTAAATTTTCGACATTTTGTTGATTAAAAAATAACTTGCCATTTTGCCAAAAAACATTTTTTCGCTCTAAACTGTGGTCAGTGCAGTAGATAACCGCTAAATAAGTATGTACACAAAATTTGAAGTCGATCGGTTAATAAGTTTTTTTGAAATTTTACCACGCGCGAAAAAAAAGTACGTTTCGAGAAAAACGCGTTTAAAGTTTTTGCAACCGAATTTTTTGCTATACACAATACATAAACTTTCGAAATACCCCCTTAACTAAATAATGTACAAAACAATTAATAAAAATACCGTGATTCCCAAATTCGAAGAAACAAAAGTTATTTTCGATTTAATATATAAAGGTCTTCTTATAATAACTTTGAAAGACTAGAATTATAAAACGCAAAAATAAGAGTCCATAATGTACAATAACTGATGAGTTTGATTTTTATTATAAAAGTACGAAATTTCATCATGAGTTAAAATATGGGTATCTATAGGGTCATTCCATATGAAATCAACAAATTTAAATTAAAATGTGTGCTGCATGATTTTTAATTTTAATAAAAAAAATGGAGGATAATCTTTGTGGTGCCAGAAATGCTAACCCACCATAATTTATTTTTTTTATTGAATAATTTCTGATCAAAACCCATCCGAAGTCAAAAATTTGGTCAATTTCATACTTGTATATAATAGGCTCTAGCTTTTTACTTGGAATAGGTATTGAAATGATTGATGCTTTGTTTGATAGGGTAGTGTATGTGTATTTTATATTATAAAATAAAACTGAACTGGAGTAATCAGGAACAAAATGGTGACCATCTGAAATTTCAACAATTTTTTCTCATTTTTAGGATTTTCAACTGGACTCTGTGTCAATCCAGTTGCACATTAAGGATTGATTTTTTTTAGGAATAAAGTATGAACCCTGCTGATGCTATGAAAAAACGATCATTGTCCTAGAATGATATCTTCTACGAAAAAAAAATTTGTGAAAATTGATAATTTTGAAAAATGCTCAACTTTGACCCTCAAAAAACCCATGTGGAGGAAAAATAACAATTTGATATTTTGAGTAAATATAGTCTATATCTTCGTTAATTATATCCGCTTAGTGCCGTTTTGTTAATTTCATTTTTTTAGAAAATATGATTTTTTTTAAAGTAGTACTTTTACAGAAATATGAAAATAATTTAGGAGTCTGATAATTCCTAGAAGTTTTAGAACTTATTTAAACTATTAGAATTATGTTAACTTGTGACAGACATGATAAAATAAAAGATAAAATTTTCAAATTTAGTTATTTATTAAAAAAAAAATATGAATAAATTATTTATTTTTGATTACAAACTTTTACTATTCCGTAATGAACCAATTGTTTTTGTGCTACTTCGATTTGGGAAATGTGGTTTTAATATTTGGTAGATCATACTACACTAACATGTTCCACAACGGGGCTCACCAGTTCACCAATATTCGGTTTGGAAAAATATGCATACATATCCCATAAAAGAGTGCAACAACAGTGGACCCCATATCACAAAAAAAAACCACAGCTAATATAGTGGCAAGTGGGATGAAGACTGAGGAGCAAATTCAAGGAAAAATGATAAAAATTAAGATATGGAATGAACGAAATTATTTATTTTTTTAAATTGTCCATCCCACCATAAATTCAAATATTCAACAAGTAAAATATGGAATTATGCTGGGCATTCCAATCTGCATCCTTGTGAGGTGGTTGGGCTGTCGCACTGTAATACACATGGGACGGAGCAATTGTCGTCACACCTGTAATGAACATTTAGACAATTATCCCTAAAAACGTTGCGTAATTTGTAATTTCTTACTCTGATGGGGACGGAGCGGCATTGCAAACACTAATAATTGCGATTGCTACAAAATAAAAATATATTAATTAAATATTAACTAAGTAAGACAATTCAAAACCAAATTCAATCGATTAAATAAGACAAATAAATTCATAAATGCATAAGTGCGTTTCAGAATTTCAATTAAAAATTAGGGATTTTTAAGCAAGGTTGCTTTTCATGAACATACAAATTAAAAATTAGTTAAATTATTGTATTAAAGGTAGACTTACCAACAAACAGTAATATAGCGAGGAATTTCATTTTTTAAGAATTGATGAAGTACTTCACACTGAGGTTAAACTCTTTCTGACTTTTTAAGATGATCTCCATGGAGTATTTATTCAAAATTGGTAAGTGCGTTTTGGTTACTGAACTGACGCAGAAACCTTGTTGAAAGTAGATAAAGTCAATACTACTTGATACAAAAACACTTGCATTGCAGCTGTACAAAAGAAAACAATTTAAATTTACTTTCAATAAGTTGAGCTTTCAAATTACCTTTTCTTTTAGATTTGAAACCAGCCACTCGATTTGTTAGCCGCACTCAACAATATTCCAAAAAACAAATTTTTGTTTGTACGAGCAATTTTTCTATACTCCTATTGAAAAAACCATGTGAATTTGTACTGGTTACCTAAATTCACGTTGCCTTCTGGTTAAACACAAGTTTGGCTCATTTGTGTCTTGACGCAGTTCGATTTCAAAACCAATTGGATAAATATATTTTATTTTAACGACGCTTAATACAAGATAAGAACAATTGAACAATGGAATCGCAAAAACAACACTTAACAAAAATTCATTAGGTTTGGGGGTTTCTCGTCCAATTCTTAATTTTAATTCTACGTTAAAACCAAAATTTCGTACAAAGTTATAAAGTACGAAGAGTTTCGATATTCAGAATGAAAATATTTATACTTTGCAATCATATGAAGCATTTAGCCAAGTATGCACGTTCCCTTGAAGGAATGGACAAAATTCTTAAGTACGAAGAATTGGTTAAACACAAGTTTGGCTCATTTGTTTGTTGACGCAGTTCAATTTCAAAGCAAATTGGATAAATGTATTTTAGCGACGATTAATACAAAATATAAACAATTGAACAATGGAATCGCAAAAACAACACTTAACAAAACTTCATTAGCCTTGGAGGTTTCTCATGCGTAAACCAAACAAAATTGATAATTTTTTACGCTTCAGTTTATTCCTTTATTTTTTTCAAGTAATACAAGCGATTTTCGTACTTATAATATAATAATTCAAATGCCTTCATAATTAAGAAGAGCAAAAATAAGACTGGTAGGCATTTTTAATATATTTTTCTGTTATTTGATCTGATAGAAGCATTTCCATTAAGAGAGCCGCGATCATGCGGATCGAACGCCAGTCCTCATTTCCATTGGATTAAAACTCTAAGTTTGAATTACAAGGAAGGCAAATCTTGTAACAATATTATTAAAAATCCTTAAGACAGAGTAAAACTTATTCGCCCTCTGCCTTCTCGATATAAATTTGTTAGATATTATTTCGACAGCCACAGTTTATCTTTAAATTTTATAACTTATTTAGTCAATTGTTTTGTTGTGGAGAGATGCGTCAATTTATAGGAAACATTTTGAGTTGTTATATTTTCCTAAAACTTGTTGTTTTAGAAAGAGTTAATGCTCTCCTTAGGTGTTTGTCCATTTACAATATTATCTATGACTAGCGAAAAGCAACACAATACAGCATTTAAATGTATCTGGTTGAAAATTGGTGCTAAAACTAAATTGTTTGTAAGTATTTTTATCAAATCTGATTCGGTTAAAACTAAAACTTTTAAATTGGAAAATTATTCAATGATCACTACCCACTATTTATCTCACTTCATACATTAAAAATAATATCTCCGGATAAAAAAATCACTCCTATTGACTGTGCTAAACTTAATAGACTGGCTGAAAATATAAATTGGACATCAATATTGTCAATAAATGATCCTAATATAGCTATTAATGAACTTATATCTAATATAAAAAATGTGCTAATGTTTCTCAATTTACTAAAAGAAAATCTAAAAATCTCTACAATTCTATACCTAGAAGTAATTGGATTCCAACGGGACTTTTAAACTCCTGTAAAACAAAGGAGTTAACTATAAATACCAAATTTCTAAAAAAGAACCTCCGAATGAATTGGCAAAAACAACATACATATCATATAAAAATTATGTCAAAATATTAGACAAAACAATAAATGAAGCTAAATTAATGCATTCATGCATTAATATGTATTAATTTCAATCAGATCAAACATTTATTATTTGATTTTTAATTCAAAAATATAAAAATGTTATTTACGGTCCCTGCGTTCAGCGTTCATTGTTCAGTTTGATTTAATTAGCGTAGGGTTCGGATTGTGTAGACAGAAAAATTTCTGGAAGGGTCTTATGACTAATAACTTCCCTAAAAGTGGAGGCGTCACCAGCAGTGACCACGTTTAATATTAGCTCAATGAAAACCGCGGCCGCCTTGTGGCGCCTATATAAAAAAAGCGAAAAAGCAAACTTTCCCCGAAGTGAATTTAATTTAATGAAAAGCGGCTTCGCCTCTCTGTGGGGTCCTTCCGTCTGGCCCTGGACGGATCATGTCACCGCAGTCTTTCAAACTGATAAAGTTATTAACATTTCCAATTTATCACTGAAAGTCGCAGGGCTGTCCTGGACCAGGACGGTTCACAGCATCTATCATTAATTCATGCTCATCCCGCGGTATGGGGAGGGATCGACGTTGTCGTCATCTTTGAGCGGTTAAACTCCACTACCCGGGGATGCTGCTGGAGCACTCTTGCCCTGCCCCGCATCCCGCATGTGAATCTTTTGCTGCGGGAAATCCGAGTACCGCAGGTGTTGCTCGCTAATAAGATTTCCCTTATTGTAATATCCCGGGGATAAAACGGGGGAAACAAGGCGAAAAGTGAAAAGTGTCAATATTAGCGAATCCCCAGCAGTTTTAAGAAGGGCGCCTAGGGGCCCCCAAATCTTCGTATCCTCCCCTATCCCGTGTTTCGCGAGTGCGGAAAAATTATATGAAAAAATGCGGCAATATCGGGAAGATTGCCCGGATGGATAGCGCTTTATGCTGTTTGCACACGTTCCTCCTTGTCGTGTCTTGTCTTGTCTTGTCTTGTCTTGTCTTGTCGCGTCCTGTCGACGACGCCTTAATTAAATTTCTTAATAAGTTACCCACCACACAGGCGGGCTCGAGGGGGGCTCCGTTGGGTTTGTGTGCTTACTCCCACTTGTAAACAAGCCCCATTATTGTCGCATATTATTTTGATTTCATTACAGCAATTACATCCGGGCGGTGGGGGAGGGGTACAGGGACTTGGAAGAAGGTCTGGCAGATTGTGGGTTAGAGGCTCGTAGGCGAGGGGTTACACCTCCGGCGGGGGTCGCTCCCCCGGAATTACATGGAAAAACGTGCGCACTGATGGAACTCAGGGCACGTCTACACCTCGTGAAAGGAAAGTCCTGGAACCGAAATTATGTGAAAAGAACTTTCCACCCGCTCACTATGGGTTTAGTATTCTCCAGAGGGAACTTTGATCCGAAGCCTGCGGGCGTGAGATGAATTCAATATTCATTAGCCGCAAGCCGAGCCCCCTTCGGGGGCCACAGGAGAAGAAACGCCGCCATGGAGCGCCGACTGTCTGCCGTCGCCACAGGTTCCTTCCTCAAGGACCTCGAGTGTATTTTGTAAGTGCGATTTCCGTACTTCACCGCGGGGGTGTCTGGGGGCGGTTGGGCGGCGCTCAGTGCTCGAGTGGCGAACAATTCAAAACGAAAGTATTTGCGCCACCCCCGCCAACCCCGTCACACATCGCGCGGTTTCACTCCTCATAAATGATTATAATCGCTTCGCAAGTGCCCCTATTGCGGCGAGAGCAATGGCGGCTCTACCCACCGATGAAACCGATTACTCGAATTCCTAAGACCGTGTTAAATTTCATTTTGTGGTGAATCCGATTTGAGGAGGATCCCTTTACGGCGGTAATTATAATTTTTTTTTGCGATTTCAAGAAATCTGTTCTAAATTAGTATCATACAGATATGTATATCCTCAAAAATGTCTCTATTTGTCGATATTTTTATTTACTCGCACAAACAAAATCGTAAATAAATTAAGTTAAGGTTGCTCAAGTCGTACCCCCTAAGGTGTAATTTTTAAGGTAATTTAAATTAAACAAAATAATTTGCGTCCACTGAATCTTTGTTTATTAAGCTATTATATCTACCAGCCTTCATAAAAATACCAAAATCTTTTATCAAAATTGGTATTTAAACGATTAAAAAAAATTTACCATCGGTACGATTGGCACCTGGCTGCCTAATTGTGGCTCTGGTACGACTAAAGCAACTTTACCCTACTTAAGAACGAGAATTGAATTCACTTGATTTATTTTTCGCCAGTACATAAGAAAAATTTCATTCATTTTCTCGAAAGATTCACGACTTAGTAAAGAATCGTTTAAAACGATTCACTTACGAAAGTCCAAAGAATTTATTTCGTTTTTTTCCGAGAGTTTTACGATTTACGAGTAGTAAAGAATGAGTTTGAAACGATTCACTGCGAAAGTCGAAATAATCCGACAGCTGATTCATTTTCGGTTCTTTTCCGATTTTTTTTGAGTAGAACACTTGTATTAAAATTTGTATTTACTTAAATTTATAATATAACTTTTAGAAAACCCTCCCAGGTGAAAATATAGACCGGAAAAATGCCGAAAAATAGCCTAAAATTTCATTTTAGGCCGAATAGACATCCAAAAAATGTTTCAGAGGTCAACAAGGAGCCGAAAAGATGCCTTACCTGCTTTTAAATGTAATGAACCTGAATCCAAATAAAAGAATTGTTTTTTATGAATTTGCGATATTTTAAAATTGAGATTCTTTCTTTATTACAGAATTTTTAATTTTTCCGTTTTATAATAACCTCAATTGACCTCAGAACCATAGAAAACGAGAATTTCGTAAAAAAAACCGATTTTTGTGAACTTTGTTATCATTCCATTTAAGGAATTTCTGGATATTAACCAAAATCATATTGCGTACTGTGGCAACAAATCAAGTCACAATTTTAGCAATTTTACAGGGGGCCGCAAATTGTAAAAGTTGTTTATTTTAAAGCCAAAGAAACCCCCCAAAAACACTCGAAACTCGCCACAGCGACGACAGCGAAACCCCAGTGATCTGGTCGCGCGCCAGGACAATCAACGTCCAGTAAAAAGCCAGAAACATCTGAAGCTGGAGCGAGAACTTCCCAAAAGTAATTTGAATGTGGAAAGTTTCATTCGATGCCCGTTGAGATAACATTCAAAAATGTTTTCCGCATTTTGCGGGGATAAAAGTGGACCGACTAAGTGGGAAATTGCAAAATAGTCCGTGTAAAAAGGGAAATTGTTTCAGAAATTTCCATTTCCTGTCCCATCCTCTTTAATGGAAGTAAAACTCGAAGAACTTTTCTGTAATGACTTTGGACCTGCCGCTGTTTCATTCAACAACTATCCTCGAGACTCGTGGGAAGCATTCGAGATAGAAAATTGGAAAATTTTTAATTTTACCGAACATAATAAGTCCGGGAGAAGGTGGAAATATCTGGGGTGGTGCCACAAACGACATCAGACCTAAGATAATTAATATTCCGTTGAAGGAAACCACCTTGGCAATCCGACTTAAAGGAGCATTATGGTAATGAAGCATGAAAACTTGGCATAGTATGGAATTTTATTTTTTTACAAATAACACTTTATTATTAAACATTAAATTTACCGAAGTTGTGGATAGAAAGATTAAATTTTTTTTTCTTAAAATAGCCTTAAATTCTTAAATATTTGTGTTTTGGAGTCAGACATTTTCTCAATAGTTTTTTATTTAAAAATACATAATAGTATAATTATGGTACGGACGAAAGCCAATCTAGTAGTCAAAAAAATAAAATGTTGATATTTTGAATTTTGGGTAAATTCTATCTATTCCGGGCTCTTAAAAAGGCTCTTCACTGCAATCGAACTATCGGACTATGAAATGTTGGATTATATTAGAAAGGACCTCTTTCGTATAAATTCCGCGTTTTTAAATTGCGAGGTTTTTGCAAAGAGTTATGGGCATTTAAGTGAGCATACAATTCAAATCCAATTGTGAGGGAAGAAAAAAAGTAAACAATTTTTTTTGAGAGTCTCGAAAACCCCACAAAAGACATATGTGACGTATGCCAGGACAGCCCCACTTGGGGCCCTCGTTGCGATGAAGATCTCAAGTGTCCCTGGCCATTAATTCAGTCGTCCTGGACATGCACAAGGGTCGATCTTTTGATTTGCTGCGGAGGG
This sequence comes from Eutolmus rufibarbis, assembly GCA_963920795.1. Lineage (NCBI taxonomy): Eukaryota > Metazoa > Arthropoda > Insecta > Diptera > Asilidae > Eutolmus > Eutolmus rufibarbis. Next base: position 45,713,394 of record OY987206.1, read on the forward strand.
GCGGGCAGGTCTAATTGCAAATTGCCATTGAGTACATAAACATTGCACTAATTTGCTTAGGGTAATCAATAACGTTCGTATAATATGAGGTACGTGCCAGTTATCAGCAAAACAGAGTAATAAACGCTATCCCGGCACGCATATTTCACCACGAACAGAGGAGCCCCATTGTCTTCCTGCGTTACATGTGCTTATCTGGCCGGGCTTGTTTATGTGTGGAGCCCGATATATGCGCCGGATATTTGCTCACCTGGGAGCGCTTCTGATGGCCTAATTCCGATTTTCCCCATGTCGGACAATCAGGATTAAATAGATTGTGAAATTTGTCCTTGTCAACCGAATTACGCACCTGAAAAAACCTTCGCCCCAAAACTACATCGCCGCGGCCAGAGTCCGGGAAGGGACTCCGGGAGCCTGTCGGGGCCAGTCGAATTCTTTTCCTGCTAATCGCCGGGTTAAATGGGCTGAGTCGCTTCAGACACAATGTAGAAAATTCTGGAAATTGAATTATGAGTTGGGGGAGTTATTGGGGGACTATTCTGGGGCGCGACGTATTTTATGGGACGTTAGGGGTGACTTTGCTTTTTATTGGTTTATAGCAGCAAACGATTTTCCATTAGTATTGACCAAAATCGGTTTTCTTGATTCCGTTCGTGGTCTGCTTGACTTATGACCAAACAAACTAAACACACAACAACTGCTTTTATACGAATACTATACTTAATAGTTGTAGATATCTATTCTGCCCCATTTTTGTTTGGTTAGAATATCGATACCCTCCACACTGATACCACCACTTTACGTCAAACATTTTGTAATTTTTGTTTTTTTGGGGTTCCATACACTGAAATCTCTTTCTAAACGAGTAAAAATAAAAATTTAAAATGTTTCCTCTATTTGATCCATTAAAATATTATACAAATTAATTTAATTGTGGATATGCATAGTATATAGAATTTTATGTATACATATATGCACTAGCTTTTTGTCCGCGGTTTTATCTGCGGGGATCTCGATATTTATGTATTTGCGAGAAGTAGAAATAGGGGATGAAAGTTTGTATCGAAGTTCCGTCATAAACCATGAAAATTGGTATTGGTAAAGAGGTAGTACCTTTAGGGATGTACAATAACACCAATAAATAAATTTAATATCCCATTAAGTACCTATTGTTTCAATTTAGTTCTATTATTATTTCTCGAGCAATTTATGCAGGTTTAAATAAACTAACTACCCAGAACGTATAAATGAAATAATATTACATAATAAACATATTATAATTAATATGGATTGCCTAGTAGTAAAAGTAATTTGTCTCTGGGCCTCACTCTGATAATGTTTTTATGTGGTTAATTTATGTAGATATTAACAACTTTAATTATACTACATTTCTCAAAAACCGATTTTATTTCCCAAAGTTATCGTGAACCTACTTTGAGTTTTGCCATTTACTGGCATTGCAGATCTTTGTCGTCTGATTCCCAAAAAGTGAATCAAAATAATTAATTCACCTGCCTGTATGGGAAAATGTTCTAATTTGAATTGCAATCCCAAGTCTGGTCCCGGTATGCAGTTCATTAGGATGAAATTAACTTTGGCACAAATAGTGAACAAATACGTTAGAACTGGCACCTTCACAACCATCGGCAGCCAGTTGCAAATGAAGTCATTAAAATTCTGTTTATCTCAGGACCCCAGAGAGACTATGACACCACCATACCACCAAATTGGAGAATTCCCTAATTTAGTGGCTTATAGCAGCGAGACGACTTGAAATGAAATTTCAGCACAAACAAAACTTTCCCCTGGCGCACGATTCTAGCGGCAAAATAAAGCAGTGGCGGTTCGGAAACCCTAGATTATGCGTTTCTATCACCATCAGCCCTAAATTTGATTTGGGCGAGGCTGCTCCGGGCGTATATGTGCCTATAATGGGCGCATTACGTCTGCGGAGCACCGAACATGCCCTAAAGAAATCCATTACGAAGAAGTCGGCTGTAGTCAGCATTAACTCACATCCTGCCTGCAACTGGTGCGAAAGACATTTCCAAAACTTTTGGTTTAATTGGTTTAGCTGAGGCTGCTCGGATTGGGTCCAACTCGATCCTGGATCCTAAACTAGTTCTTTAACAGGGCTTTGGATAAATGCATTCAATTCACTCCTTTTAAGCCATGTCGGTTCGTAGCTGCTTTTCCGATTTGAAGACATCTGAAGAACTTGACTAATCCTTCAGGACAACCGATTGCTTTTGGCAGAATCAATTTTGTTAAGAGCCGGAAGTAATTTAAGTTTTACTACTTTTCCTCTATAAATTTGTAGGTATTACAACTGTTGACGTGGTGTTGTCTTTGATTTATGTTAATCTTATAATACCAAAGTTTGTATACTAAACAGTATATAGAATATACGAAAAATAGACAAATTGTCTAAAACTTTCAACTAAATTTAAAGGGCTCTCCTGACGCTTGAATCGATTTCATCGATGTAATTAATTTTAAGAAGGAAATTATATTTGCTGGTAATATTTAGATACGATACGAGTGTAATACTAAATATAATAATATAATTAAAACACTAAAGTACCAGTCAATTATCACACAGTACAGCAATAATCACAAAAAGACGCATTAAATTTGATTAATTAAGGCTTTTCAAAAATATAAATAAATTATAAATGTGGGTATTTAACGTATATTGTTTTAGATAAAAAAAAATGGTTGTATAAATGTTTTCCACAGTTCATTATTTCCGAGATCCATGTCTCTATAGGGAGTGTTTATTGTAATTAATTGTAATAAATTTGCAATCAATTTTCCTACAGTATTTTTAAGTAATGTGCATTAGGTAATATGTTCGTTTTTGTGTATATTTTATGAAAATGTTCCACATTCATTAAGGGCCACAGGGTTGCATCTAGCTAATACTTTTTGTGGTTGTGTATCGATCACAGCAAAGTATCGACCGGCTGCAATTTCTAAATATACTTCCAAATGGCTAATTAGTAACATGCAAATTTCTCGCCCAAAATTCCCGACATTACATGTATCCCGGGCACTTGATGGGACCGCCGGAATCAAGTGCTGGAAACCGGGAAGATTAATTTATTCAGCTCGGAAGGCATCATTACACACACCCTCGAGTTCTATTGATTATATTTGCCACGGCTATGAAATGCTCCGAGGTGCCGGAAAATTTCCATCTCCATATCATCTCCATCCCGATTCCCGGGATCCCTGACTGGGGGCTCGCATGTCGGCGAGGAGCACCAGTGTAAACGTTTTGCCCGGATTTACATAAACGGGAATTTAAATTGCTTCCTCAACTGCATCCTTATCAGGAAAATGATCGGCGAGTGCATCTTTTCATTATTCGGATTTCTATGCACATTCTATTAACAGGGATGAATCGCTCCTGCGATCCTACTGGAACTTGAGAGCCCATTCCCATTACACTTTATATGGAAGGGAATCACTCCCGATTCCCGAACAGTCAGCCGGGACAAAACTTTTATCCTCTGGCTCTGACTGCTCCCTCGTCGAAATTGAATTTTTCGGCGAGATATCGGCGCTCGTCGATAGCGCCCTCAAAATCGAAAAAAAACGTCTCCTTAGTCGAGTTTCGTTGTATTTCGACTTTTATTGCTTTCCCCGGCGGGCGTTCCAAACTTCTTCCTGCTGAAGAACCAATTTTTTTTTACTCATTCATCCCGGGCCGAGTTCTTTTAATTTCTTCGAATAAAAAGAGGATGTACTTGCTGCTCCTTGCTTTTTCTGCTGTAGGTAGGTATTTTTTTTAATTCAAAAAGTCGTTTTGCTTGAACGGCCATCCGATAAAAGTCCGTGACATCTAAAGAAAGGGCCTTCGAAATTAGTTTTCAAACAGCTCCCTCCGCCCGAAATGGGGCTGGGATTGTGTCGAACTCAGTTGCCTAAATAGCTCCATTGGGGGCTGCAATTAAGTTTTTACTGCTCAGGCTTTTTGATGGGCGCATTTTCGGTAATTTAAATTGCTAAATCATTTTAATTTTTGCTACAAGTAGAACTGCTGAAAGTTAAAAGTCTTTATGTGACCAAATTATCACAACACCATTAATTTATTGGATTCTAAAAAACTGGCTTAATAAAAATTTTGGGGACCTTACACTTTCTTGGTAGAAAATTTTAATGATTTTTATGGGACTGATAGAGTATGCAGCATAGACTACGATTACTTTGTTTGAACGAAAATTCACAAAATGATGGACCACCAAAGTTGATGGTCTCAAAAATAACTTACAAATTGAGGAAAAAATTAACTAATTTTAATTATTCTAGACTATGCTGGGCCTGTTGTTCTGTAGAGAAACATATTAAAATTTCAAACAGATTGGTTAAATGGTTTTTAAGTTATCATGTCTACCGATAACAAACATTTTTTTTTAGAAAATCCTATAAGATATTTTCTAAAAAGTAGATTTTACCGACCCGAGAAAATTTAAATTCCCCTTAATTGCAGACATTATTCGTGACAAAATTTTACTCTCAAACAAATAAATTAAACTTAGTGTAATTAATTTTAAAAATTTTATATGACCCTATCTCAAAAAATTCAATAGGGCTAATAGCTGAATTCAAATTTAATGGAGCAAATTTAAAAAAATTTAAGATGCTGAATTTATTTCATGTTATGAATGAGAAAAAAATAATTAATGCTGTATGTAATAAATTATTACAGCGAAAAATTAAGTTTGTTGATAATATCTTAAGTTATTATTAAATTCTGAAATGCTACATATGTATATTAAATTTTTATTTAAATTTTAAACAAATTTCTAGTAATTTTATTTTTTTCTCTATAGTTTCAGTTTTAAGACATAGTAGTTTGGGAGATGTGTATTATTAAGCTAGATTGAGGAAACCTAAAAATAACCTATTATACATAATTACATTATAGTAGACACTCAATTTTGTTAAATTTTATAAATCGGTTGACTAGACGAGAAAAGGTTCTCTTCATAAAGTTTTTCTGCACAAACTCATTTCAAAGTTGTTTATTGTGATACATTGCGATTTATATTTCTCGAAATGTTCCCTATTAATTATTGTAAAGTAGCTCAAAGCGATCTACAAAAAGGGCTGAATGTGATAGTCTAAGAAACTAATTTAACCAATGAACTTTCCTTGTAGTTAAATGGTAAGGTTCAGTTACTTTTAAAATATTACGTGATTTGCTTGAACCACCTCAAATTCTGCCGGGTAAAACCCTTATAATATATAGTTGGGGGGTAAATGGGGTAAAAGTATTTCAATGGAATTAACCTGTATTAATCACACCTAGAAAGCCCTTCGACTAATATTCCCCCCGGTAAAGCCGCAAAAATACACAAATGTTAATTTAAAGGTCCTCATGCGTAAAATAAATAACCCCTTTGCCAATTGGAGGCTCGGTTTTGCCACTTCCATCATCCGGTTCGAGCGGAGAACACTTTACTTAATGATAGAACACCTGGGTGCTGACGTTGGCTTAGTTGAAAATTGTGGGTAATTAATACAGGTGAGTGTTTCGCCCACTCTCACCCGGCTTTGCACGTGAGTAGGCACGTGTGCTACTATTACACAATGGTCCCGTGCTACCTGCACATAGGCACCGGGCGGTTATATGAAAATTTGAAGTTCCCCTGGAATGTCTTATTTTGATTATGGGGTCACGGCGGCTGGCGTAGGTGGAGCAGAGAAGCCCCCGGGGTGGTTCCAGTTGCTCGGGCCGTGTCGGATCCTAATTGAAGTTTACTGGAGAATTCAAAACCACCACGTACTTGGAGGTAATTAGTTTCCAAGGCGTGAATAAAGTGTGAAATCCTGTAATGAGGGTGAATAAATATTTGGCCCCACTCCACCAAACCGCCATCCCGCGTCCCACATATTAATAAATATAAAGCCAGCTCAGTCCGGGTGGATGTTGTGTGCCACCCGCTTCTTCTCGGTTGGAATAAATCCAGGCAAAATTGAATTTATGTCCTTCCCGACGAGATGTTTTCTAATCTCATTTGCAGGGCGTTTAGTGCGAAATTAAATTAACTTGAAGGCCGGGCAACTTTTGCAGCAACCTTCTGCGGGCTGCAGGGCCTTGCGGAAGACGAATAGATGCCTTACATGCGTATAACATTTATGTGGAAACCGGCTTGTTTATTTGCAATTTTATTTTAGCTCGCAAACCTTCAAACCCAGAAAAATCCCACACCCCCGGGGAAACTATGCCACATGCCTCTGGGGTTATCAAATCGTTCGATTTACTTAATGTTTTCTACAAAACCAGAATTGTTTTCTTTACCATTTGATAAGACAAAAACTGATGGCGCTCTTGAGCCGAGGCCAAGTTGTTAGCCTATAGCTCGAGCAGGCTCTATGGGGCCCTACATATGTTCCAGCAGGCAATAAAAGTGAAGAGGAACAAATAGGATAAGAAGAATGTGACTTTCCAAAACACACACGTATTAGTTCCGTGCGTCCTGTCGTAAACCTTTTTTCCCTCCCATCTTCCCGACTTCCACCCTCATTCGATCCCGACTACCCTTCAGCCCCAATGGCATCTGTATTTTCACTTTTCCCTTTTGCCTGGCGAAACCTCGTTTCATGATACAACTGGGTGGCATCCCTGCTGAATCAAATAATACAATTTTATCAGTCCGAGTTGGAAGGAAGGGAAACGGTTGAGAAGAGGCTCACCACCCACATACATGTATATATGGTCCTCAGTAAGAAGGTCAAATCGACAGGAAAACTTTTCGTCGAAATATTTTCACAGATTTCCCGGCATATACCAGTCTCATCCATATGCAAAACATAAGGAGGAAAACAGGCAGATAAAAAAGAGAACGAATCCCTCCCCAGTGCTCCTTATCTTTGCTGTCCTTTCACTTCGCCAAGATGAAGGGTTAAAGGTAATCAATAGAGGTCAAAGATCTGCTCAATTTTTAACGGATACCTGCGTCACTATAGGCCCTATAGCTGCACTAGAAATACCAAGATAATATCTGTCATATCATTGAGGACGTACTTCAATATTCTGAAATTTGATAGTGAATATAGATGGACGAGTTGAAGTATCTTTCGATCTCCGGAATATTGAGAATATCTAAAGGTTATTTTCCAGAAAAGAATTGTATACCCCAGAAGCGTATTGATTTGCCTTTTTTTGCTTTTTGTAAAAGATAAAAATTGTTTCATATTTGAGATGGGGAATAAAACCGGATTTGTCCAACCAATTCGAATTTTCTTTTTTAATTACATAGTTGTACTTTCCAGGTTTATTTGTTTCGGATTCTAAAATATTTTCTATCAAAAACGGACGCATCGTATAGTACATAAAAATCGCTTTGAAAGTGATATTTCAAACGAAAGCGAACTTGTCCAGGTCTTTTACTTCTGTGAGTGTTTATTATATTTTTTTTTTTTTTATAAAAAAAATGAACGAAAACGACTATTTAGTCAAAACCGGAGATGTACACCGTTTCCACTTGTCTATTTTTTAAAAATAAAAATAAAAATAACTTGTATTTTCAATAACCAACGCCAGTCTTTAACTTATATTGTCATATTCAATCTATATAGTTAAAAAAATCTAAGTAACATGTAAACTACCTTTATTGATTTTTTGGCTCTACTGTAAAAAACTATTTGGGAATGTCGATCCAAATTAAAGAGTTCTATAAAAACCTCCGCTATTCTTGAATCCGTTCGAATCGAATCGAAAACAGTTTACAAAAACGCCTTTTGAAATTTAGTTTTATTTAGGTAGTGGAAAAAATTTGACCACAAATCGGTCTATCATCAATAAAATAGAAGCTTTTCAACATTTCTGGAAATATATAGGTCATGTGAATCGGAATCAAACTCGGAAACCAAATCGTTTGTTCTAAATCAGCTCGAAAATAGGTGAAATTTGATTTCAGTTGATGCCCCATGTTTATAAATAGCCGTCACCCTTTGTTCCGGATCTCTAGTTTAAAATTATCACGCTATCAATGAAATCTTTCTGTTTGAAGAGGTTCCCAAGAGCACTGGGCCATTAGCACTAAATCGGAACCGGCCAGTTAGGCGAACTGAGCCAACATAAGCGAAATATTCAAAGCATAGCCCGCGGCCCACATATGCAAACAGTGGGTACGGTAATAACAATGAATAAATTACGGCGGGTAAATAAACCACTGGCCTACAATCAAACAGGAAATTGCCATTTACATTTTAGATTTGTGAAAATTGAATACGAACTGATCTAGGGCTCCCGTGCAGCCAGCCAGGTGCCTCTAATTTCAGCACTCCGGGTGCAGGTGGATGGAAACGCCTCCGTCGCCGCGTACCAACGCTCGCCAAAGTATACGAACGAACTTTGTTTTAATTTGAGCTGCTTCTGCGGCGCACCCCAGGAGCACCCTGATTCCGTCAACAGGGATAGAAAGTTTCCCGGATTTGTAGCCACCTTACCTAAGTAGAGTTCCTGGAGCCACTTTAAGTTAGTATGTAGGGAAGCGTTATGCGAGATATGTGTGGGCTTTTGAATTTTTTAACTTGTCTGCAACGTGGCATCCTCCAGGAAGTTTAAGGGACTTTATTGCAGTAGAAACAAACTCCTCGAGACATCTTGCAATGAGAAGAAAAAGGGATCCACTGCACCTACGTCAATAAAATGGGAAAACTTTCACCAAAACTGGTAGATTTGCTTCGTAACTCCGAAACTAAAACCACACATGCTCAGGCACACCAGCCAGCTAAACAGATTAAAATTTTGTTTGAAATTTTGGACAGCCTCACCAGCAGTTTGGATTTTAGTGTGTAATAGTTACGTCCTGGAGATAGTTAAGTTTTTCAGGAGAACAAATACACCATCCTTATTCGACCAAACTGTCTATGGAACTTGCATACTTTGTTTCGGGGCTCCATGGGGATCCTCGAAAGCGAAGAGGAGTTTAAAAGCCCTAACTGAGGGCCCTACTCCGGAAGGATATGACCATGGAGTCCCGGCGAATCGGTTGTTTATGATTTTATGAGTGGTACAATAAAGGATGCTGTAAATGACCGCAAATGCTATCTACACACACCCACCTGTTGGTAATGTGTGCACTGAACAAATTCAGGGAAAGTTATCTGCTTCTAAGTGGGTAATTGTTTGGCATCACACCCGGTACCCCATTAGGTTCAGCAGGGTGTGCTAATGACCGAAATAGCCCCCCTCCGAATGTGAATAGTTTCTACTCAAACGCCATCTCGTATTTACTATTATAAAGTCAGTGGTTTGGAGGATGGGACTATGTATTTACGAAAGATTTTATTGGAGGCAAGTTTTAAGTACATTCCAAGATAAAACAAGCCGCAGGTAATCACGAGGGGGAGCCCTTTAATGGCCGAGAACGTAATTACTTTCGCTTAAATTGCAATAAACGTAAAATTTTATCTTCAGTGGGCTATAATTGTCCCATTACAATGCAAATTTGGTGCCTTCTGCTAAAATAACCGGCGGCTAATGTTTATTCATGAGAAGAGTCCGTCCACCTTTGCCGGGACGTCTTATCCCTGGCGACTGAAACACCTGGGCATACCTTGCTACCGTGCCCGATAATCCTTTCAAATTATGCCATATTCTGTGCTCCAGTTTGCTTCTTTGTTTCGAAAATTTTTATTTTCTTTTATATATACGCAATAGCACTTAAATCATTATGGCCCTTTTTGTGTGAGCTGCAGCAGCCGCCAAGATCCCCTTCTGCGATGGTATTGTCGGCAAGAAAGAGAAATTGCCCTTTTTACGATCGCGTAAGTGGTCGAAAAGAGCAATTTACAAATTTTAGGACTGGTTATTATGGTGGGATTAAGCCGGTTCAGCAATTTATTTTCAGTTTATTTCCAGTTTTCAACAATGCATGCCCAGTTTAATTTAAAACGTACCTATGTATTCCAGACCTATGGTTTGTCTTTTAAATTTTTTAAATTTTTTTCAAAAATAGAAACTTTTCTAATTTCAAAAACTATAGTTTGATAGAAACATTTACATAGATCTAAACTAACAGAGTTCAAAATTCGGTCACTAATAACAGTGCAGAAATAGCAGATTTTGAAATTCAAAGATAAAAATAGGTATGCATGTCGAGGAAAAGAAAACCATTGTGGTGACACCCAATGTAGCAAACGTGCTTTAATTAGTAAACTAGTCAGAAACTTTAATTAGTCCCCATATTACCAAATCCCGAGTTTGGTTAAATGTTGGAAAGGAAGTGCATGCAACACGTGTACAAAAAGGAAGAAGTCCCAAAATATCCCTGAACAACGTTTAATATTCGGTTTGCAAAGCAACCCGAAGGGTGGGTGATAGTTGGTATGTGTACTAAATATAGGCTTTTTTCCCCCTCTTCGATCCTAGAAAATTCCCGTCCCCGAAAAGTTCCCTGCTGGAATTCCAAAAATCACAAAGTACAAACTACGTGCAATAGTTGGACTCATGCGAAGGGTTTCATTTATGTACTTTCGGTGGAGGCTCGACCCATTCTCGATGGGAATGTAATTACAAAAGTTTTATTAGAGAGCCGTAAATGACATGTAATTGGACTTGGATTACACCTTCCCAAAGGAGAAGGGGCGATTCAGAAAGATTTTTAGGGACACGCGTTTAGGTAATGATATTTGTAGGGTTTCTGATCTGAAGGGCTAATTTTCCTGGAGAACAATTAGCTTTATTATATGAATTTTTTTAATCACCTCTGCTGTACTTTTTGACGATGTTTTATGCCGGGAGCACAATGAAACGCGACGAAAACGCTCTTGATGCGATTAACTGTCAGACAAAAGTAAAAACATAAAAGTGGAAACAATAAATGTTCCCAACGCGACTCAGACGCGATACCGACGAAAAAGTTGCCTAAATTTTAAATTTCAGTGTCGTGATGGCGTCGTTGATATTTAATTTTTTTCAAACCGCCTTCAGCGCATCTGAGTCGCGTTGCATTGTGCTCCCGGGGTTAAAAATAGATTTTTGTTCTAGTCTTACTTTGATGATCCATGAATTCATACGGATATTTTTAATTAAAATGTTTAATTTAAGTTAATTCAACTTTTTTAACGTTTAACTTATTGTCTCAAAATAAAATCTAAAAGATATATTTTCCAACTAATAAATTGATTTTGTAATTCCATATATCGGATCCAAAATGGAATATAAGGACTCCATTATACAAATTAGAAATATAGAAACCTTATCTTTTGAAATTTTATAAATTAAATCATCATTAAGACCTCTATAATATATATATTGGCACAAATTAATAAATAGTCTCTTAAACAATTTTGTTGTGAAAATGTAAGCAGTAGTACGAAAAACGTTTCTTCAATTCGACTACTAAATAACGATGTTCCTTGGCAATAATTCGAAAAGACGTTTGGCTGAATAACTTTAAAGAAGCGATAGAAATGTTACTCTATCCTGCGAAGAATGGAGCAATTTCCATGATAACCACAACACTTGAGAATGCGATATAAAGCGGGTTTCAGATACAAAAACGAAATCTTATCAATTTCTTAGAAAACTCCCTGGATTGGCTGGAGCATTTTCCACCGCGACAAAAAGGTCCTAGGGAGGTTTGATGTCATTGAAATTTCTTGAATCCCGCACTATGAACAAAACGTGAGAGTTTTTCGGGTGGCATCGGTATGCCGAGCACGTGTGAACCCTTTGCCTATCTTATATCATTATTTCCGAAGGACCTTCGAGTAGGTGCCGGCGTACACCCCCAACCCAAACCTCTTCATTTAATTTCTCGTTGGCAATCATTCCAAGTATATCGCCCCAAAATCTCTCGCTCAAGAAAAGGCTATTCGTCTTGAAGAAGTTTTCGACCTTCTTTTGTATGGGATATGGGCAATTTGGGCACTGGACCCGAAATAGTTAGTTAACGAAGCAATTTTCATAGTGCGAATTTGCAGTGGGGCCGCTGTAATGAGGTGTCTTACACAATTTCCCCCGCGGCGTCGGGGTGTGGGCGGTATAAGGGCAGGGGTTGCTTACCGAGGGCAGGAAAATCAAGTTTAATATTTTAGAATTCCGCTCCGGAAGCTGGTTGCTGAAGCCAGTAGCTGACGATGACGGTGCCGGGTCTGGGTTTTATGGCCTCCGTCAAAAATGGTCACGCACTCGAAGGCGTCCAACTGAATGCTTTAATTATTGTCCTCGGCCATAACTCACAAACTTGTCGTGGTGCTTAACACCGAACGAGCCGGAGACCTTGAAATCCACGGGGTGGCGTAATGCAAAGCACACTTTACGCATCTCAAGAAGGTCCCTTATCACTTGTAAGGATAAAGTGCTCGTGAAGGAGCAGCGCCAGGCCCAAGGCAGCCTCAAAATTACTTTAAATCCATCGTTAGAGACCTCTCCATGGGTGTGGGAGGCTCAAGCGGGGCTCCGTCGCTCCTTCGCTGGCTTTATGAATAATTTAGAGGCTCCTTTAGTGTATAAATAAGACGATTCGTATGGTTCGTCCGCTGGGACCACTTGCCCGCTAAAAGAGCCCTATTAGCCTCCCTTATAGTTATTTTTACCTCGAAGGGCACACTTAAGATTGCACGGGATACGCAGATTAACCTGATAAACTGCGCAACTTGTCGCGTATTGAGTTAGCCTATGCCCCCTTCCTCAACCCTGGCAGAACAAAATTTTGGCCTGTTGCTTGAATTTTTCATCAGTTTTGTGTTGCGTCACAACCGCGGGAGGAGCTTATAGTGGTGATGCTGTTTTCCCAAAAGCACTTAAGTAATTTCCTTTCCCTGCTTGGCATTTCTTTTATAATTCTTCCCTTATTTTTTTTTTATATCAGGGAAACGTGTTAATGGACTCCTAGAAGGATTTCGTGGCAATTTTCATAAAATTTTAATGGGACTAACGCGTTTTTAGAAAGGGTTCTTAAAGAAATATGGCTAGGTCCGTTCTACTGGTGATGTAATCGGCTACTTGTGGTGTATCTGAACGAACAAAATAAACATCCAAAAGTATCCTACTGGTGGAGATGCTGTAAAAGTCTACAAAATTTATCTTTAAGTTTCAGCAATGCTCCAACTATAAAAAGGACACTCAAGATAGTCTCGACGGGTTAGAAAAGACATCGTCTGAGTACATGAAAGTTTGCAACTTGAAAGCATGAGTCACTTGGGAGCAAAACATTAGACTGCATTATGCATATGATATGTTCCAATTCTATGCTGCTCCTCAAAGGAGCTAATTCACTCCCGGGGGTGTGCACCTGCTTTAAAATTATTATAAAGATTGCTCTTGCTACTTTGAAAGGTCTTTGCTGCCGTCTTACCTTGTACTGTCGGTTTTCAAATTATTCAGATCAACGTACATATATGTATGTATACTATGCTAACGAAAGCTTTCATTTGCTACTTTTGTTCAATTTTCCAATAGGTCATTTGCATGATCAGTATAATGTATGTAAATGTAAATTGTTTTTGAATTTGAAATCAGTAACTTTCCGCTGCACAAATTGTAATTTACACAAAATATTTTCTTTATACAAAAGCAGCTAATCTGTAAACTCGACGTATCAAGAAACATGACGTGAATGTTGCCACGTATATAAAATGTATAATGAATTTTGAAAATTTTTTCAAAAATGTATGTTAGGTACCTAAAAAAGCTATATTTAATAGATGTGAAATTTGCGATTCAGATAATAAATTGCAATCCAGCCAGCTTCTTCCATTTAGTCTGATGATTGTTCTAAAGTCTGATGATAAAAAAGGAAGGTGGTCACAGGAATTCCGTAATTAAAATAAAGTAAAGCTCTTCAGTTTGGGTTCTTTTGACTTGTCTTGATGAGATTCAAATTTATTAATATATATATTATATCTAGTTTAACTTTAAATATTTAATTTACCATGTAATAACTGACTAACTAATAATAGATGTTAATACCAATGAAATTTGCTAGTGTTAGCCAGACAATTCTAGGGTTAAGAAATTGTTAAATCTGCATGCTTCCTTAAATTTAACTTACTACTTAGTTAGTTAACTGGTTGGAAGCTGAACTTTCGAAAAAGGAAAGCTCAGCCACAAAATCCGGGCTCTACTTACTCACCTGAATGGAGACATTATCCACCTTCCACCGGTGATTTTGCCGTGTACCTGAACAAGCCCATAAAACTTGATGAAGCTGAATTAACAAGAGCCAGCGGTCCTCGTCAAGGGAACTGGGGCGCAAGCAGACACGACTCACGAGTATGCGAGCACCGAACAGATGTTAAAGAAAATCCATAAATGTTCGCTTAAATCCTTTTTGATCAATTCCTAATGCAAATCGAATGGAAGACGATGTTGCGGTGGTGGGGGCCGCAGAACAATCCTCGAGTCCCAATCGAAACAAGGAAACGAAAATCCTCGTTCAGTTCTAAGGCTCTGTAAAATTGTTATGCAAATTCGACACCCGTACACCCCCCTGAAGTGGGAGCGAGCGTTGTCTGATTCTATACACCACATTAAGATGCTTCATCGCCTTCACTACTTCACTTCCGCTGCGGAGCACCTGCCGGGTTCCTGGTCCATTGAGTCGAGGCTGAGGCGAGCATCTCAAAAGGTGGATGGGGCTCCTCCGGCAGAGATAGGTGCAAAATTTTGATCCCAGCAACTGCTGGATTCCACGTCAAAGCACTTTCGAGGAGCAGTTGCCTCTCCAAATGTCGATGGCTTTTGTGTGTTATGGGGCCGAATGGGGGGCGACTATAATAATTGGAATTCATGGCAAGACGATGGAACAAGTTCTCAATGAGAAAACGAAAATTATTTCCAATTGCACTGTAGCTCTACCGACTTTTTTAACTTTTAGGGCACTAAAGTCAGCGAAATTTATTCACGTCCATCTGTATTTTCTAAGATTTCCTAATTAATTATTACTTATTTAAAATCTTTTTTTTATTTAAATTATTATTTTCTGCTTAGTTAGTTACTTAGTTTAAAATCGATTGAAAAAATTTGTATACTGAACAGACAAACAGAAACGAAAGCGAGCTAATAAAAACGTGGTAAAATAAATCAAGGGATGGGAGGATTCGTCTAATTTAAATGCCTCAAAGAGGCGAGGAAGAAACTGCAAAAAGTACTTACCACGTTAAGTCTTTTGAAACATTCTTGAGTTACCTTTGGTGGAAAAAAACTTAGAGCTCAGCGACTCACAACACGTCTCAACTCAAAATGGGCGCGACAATTCCGGCGGCAAGTAAATGGAAATCAACGAAATAAAAGTTATATGAAAACAAAAAAGGAATTATTTTAGTACCACAACATTTTTCAGCACTTCTTAAACACAATCACATAAAGAAAAACTATTTACACTACATTTGCGCGGTTTTTTATCGAATTTTCGCGCGAGAACCCGTTTTCCGCACCGTGATTCGCTAATTTTCGGAAATGCGCCAAAACGTGACATAAGGACGAATTTGGAAAAACTGTTCATTTATGATAATTTCGTTGTGAACCACTCCTTTGCGGGGCGTTACGATCGGTTCCGGTAGTCTCTTGCCAGGCTCCGGAAAAACTTAGTAAACGTCAATTTGTTTCGTTCGGTCCGCCCGCCAAATGCCTCCTCAGCAAATTTTCTCCTACGGTAAAGTTAATTAAAAATATTTAACGATAATTATTATTTCGCGTATAATTTTAAAATTCGAATAGGCAAAAACAGAGTGTGCGCGAGTGGACAGTTTTGTATTAAGAAATGTTTCGATGCTCCGCGGTGTTTTGGGTGAAAAGTGATTTTCTTTGTTCTCGTTTCTAAAAATTCGGATAAAAATATGTATGTATTTCTTTAATTTTCATTTAACCGTCGCTGGAGTTATCGGGATTTATCTGAGTTGAGGCTGTTCGTGTATCGGTGGTTCTTTTTGTCTTGTGGGAATTTTTAGATCCAAGTGTAGAAAAACTTAATTTTATTGTGGTGAGTACATTTTGATTTCTCCTGGGACTTAATTTAAATTTAAATTTAATTCTTCACATTTTCTACGCAAAGGTTGAATCCAGCAATTTTTGGATTGTTTTTCTACCACTTGCGAATGAAATCCCTCGTTTCGGGAGAGAAAAGAAAAATTAAATTTTTCTTATGAGAATATTTTAAGCGTTTTCTTAATATTTAAATATTTTACTTATACTTCGAAAAATATATGTAGATACATCTAATTTTAAGTTGGTTTTATTTTAATTTCATCAATTCTATCACAACTTTTATTTTTATTTTTTTTTTTAGGCAAAGTGGTCACAGTAAGTCAAGTAAGTACTTAAAAGCCAATTTTTCCAAACAATTTTCAAAATATTTTTATCTCATGGAAAATCGCACTTGAGTAAAAGAAACAAACACAATTACTTAATCTTTTGAAAAATTCGAACCTAGTAAAAGATTTGCTTATACACCTTCATTTATTCATAAAAACAATCCTACCTAGGAGATTTTAGCCTCTTTATGTATGAAATTAATTTACAATTTTAATAATATTATAGGTAATCTTATATAAATTTATTTTGTTGCATTTGTCTATGAAAAAGAAGAGAAGTCGATAGACATTTTCAGAACTTTGCTTAAAATGACTTCATAAAAATTCAAAGTATCGTAATGGTGTATAAATATTAACTATAGCAAAAAAACACAATTTTATTTTCTTCCCATATTGCGATTATCCGATTATTCTACCTGTTAAAATTCAGATAACTCTAAAGAAATATAGCTCGAATATCTATTTTATGTGTTGTCAACATATTATAAACAAATAGAAAAGGAAATAATAAGTTAAATAAAAAAAAATGTTTAATATACCACGTTTTTAAAGCGGACTAATAAGAATAAAATAATTTCTCTTAACTTCATACAGATTTATTACCCCATACAGATTATCCTGAATATTTCTGATTGTAATTTTTAATAGCTATGAAAATCTTGTAACGACAGCTACTCTTCGCACTCCTTGTTATTATCTGATGCATGGGCCGCAAATTTTTCGTATTAAATCTTACAAGAATTTTCATAGCTGTTCAAAATTTACAGTCAGAAATATTCAGGACAATCTGTATGGGGTAATAAATCTGTATGAAGTTAAGATAAATTATTTTATTCTTCTTAGTCCGCTTTAAAAACGTGGTACTTATATTATTTATTTGACGTAATCAACATAATGCAACATTACTTTGTAATGCTTTCTATTCATTATCATTAAAAGTTCATTACGCGCCTATGCTTTTAGCTAACGGCGTGATTTTCCTAATGGCCTACGATATATACTACATAGTTAAGTCTGGCTACTGTAAAATTGATTCGAACTATAGTAAATTTCAAGAAATTCGCTAGGTAAATTTTACTACAATTATAGTTGATTAATGCGTAACTATTATTCTGGTCATTTCAGCTACTTTCGTTGCTATAGTTGACTACAAATATAGTATGTAGTAATTTCATAGTATATTACATTCAACTATTTTTCAATTTTTATTGGAACGAATGACTAGAAAAGTGTCTCTGTTTGACCTCCTATTTACTATTGAGCGTTTTTATTAATTTTATTAATTCTTCCAAAAATTATGATTTTTAAAAAAAATCATGGCAGATTATTAAAATTTAAAAACCAGATATATTGTACATACATACAGTCAGCGAAATTCATTAAAAAACGCACCCCAATGTTTTTTTGGTTTCAGGAAATTATGGAAAGTATTTCTAAAATTTATTTAAGGGAATTGCTAAGGACCAAAAGTACAGCTTGTTTGTAAAATACTTATTTATTCGCATAATAACAAACAAATAATTAACTAGTTTTAACAAATAGATGCGAAATTCAATTATACGCACATTTAAATTATCTAAAGATGAGGAAAACAAGAAAAGTGGTAATAAATTAAAGTTATTTTTAATACTTGGTATGACCTCCTCTGTTTCTAATTGTATCGAAAATCCAATTAGGAATCGAATTTATTAAATTTTCAATATCAGTACAACTGACCCTAACCCATGCATTTAAAATTGCCGTTTTCAAGGTCAGAATGTCGTGGTATTGTCGTGCACCTTCATAAATCTGCCTTGCCACGTCCCCCACCAGTTTTCCATAGGGTTGAGGTCGGGGCTAATGGCAGGCCATCTCAGTGTAGGGATGAATTTCGCATTAGATGTGCACGAAATTGTAACCAAGCCACAAAGAATCTTTTTTAATACTGCCGCAAAGTCACACCATAATGGTTTATTCTTATCCCTTTCAAGATGCCCATTTATATACTTAGCAGAGCAAAAAGTATCAAAAATGTCCAGAAATTCAAAATGCGTATAAATTAAAATCAGGTTTTTTAGTTTAAAATCGAAAAATACCAGTTACGCATTTTCGATCCCTGTTTTGACCGGTGTTTATTTATTATTAGCGCAATAACACCTGTTACATTACATAATAACTTTTTATTATATTTTTATACATACATAATACATATGACTTTCTAAAACTAGGTTTTTTCTCTTGTTGGACTAGTTGGTCACACAAAGAGAAAACCTGCTTAAAATTTAGAAAGTATGTATGTAAAGTCCTTTTTACAGAATTTACAAATTGTTTTTTTATATTCTTTAGTTCATGCATCTTCAAAAACCTATTTTTAAGTTTTAATGTTTCGTCCCCTTTCGCCTACTTACCAATTTATTGGAACATGTTTGTGAAAAGAAATTTTGATTAATCTTTGTTTTGTTTCTAAGCTATAAGCTGTATGTATTTTTAAGTTTTCCCATAAGTAGATTTAAAAAAATTTTCAAACAACTTAAAAGTTAATTAAATTAAAATTTGATCTTTAATGCTCCTAATCACAAAAAAAAAAGAAGGGGTCTATCTATCCGATTGCCATATTCTAAAGTTTAATATGGTTAATTATAGCCTATATACATATATTTGGCTTTGATTGTAAACCTTAGTAAACTTCGTGCTTTTTGTCGTTATCGTTTATGGAAAAATAATTTTAAATGATGTAGAAAATATTCAGCGATTCTCGTGCGACGGTCAGTGAGATCCCAAGAGTAAGTCGAAAATTTGGAAAATATTTCATGTGTTTGCCTCCGATTGCTAGAATTGTGCAATTGATCTGAAATTTTTTATCTAAATCCAAGAATTCCTGTGGCATCGGTTGGCGGCGGGTAAATCCTGGTGGATTTTTGTTTTTGCGCTTTTTTAAAATGTTCAACTATTTTTAAAAAAATGCCCTTGTTCGAATTCAAATTTCCAGCGGCCACGTGAGAATGGAACAACGGCGACGTGAGCGCGCTGCTCTCGACTTTGAGGGGAGGCTCGGCTCTTCCGTTTCGCCTCCACAGGAACTTTTCCAACTGAACAAGTTTTGTTTGACGGATAATTTCTAGAAAGTCAACTTAAATTTAAGCGCTTCTTTCCTATTTTTATATTTTTCCCTAAAGTCCTGAAGGATTTCCTTTCTGTTAAAATTATAATTGCAAAAATCGGTGCTCCGGATTTTGATTCGCTGAGGGACTTCACAATCAGGTTAAATTCTGGCGAAGGCGAAGGTTTCATGTTTTATTCCGCAGGGGAAATGTTTTGCCACATGTGAATTTTATGCGAACTTCTAAGGACTTAATTTTTTAAATTCTTTTCGGAGTTTTCTTGCAGGAAATTGGCTCTGAATTTTCCCTCTTTTTAATAAATCTTAAATAAACTCTATAATTTTCCGCGATTTTAAATGTTTTCGTTTCTTCCCATTTAAATTTTTGAATCGAATCAATCGTTCGTTCCCTGAAGGTGCTCGAAGTTCTGCGGCAATTCCTGCAGTTTTCGTTTCCCCTTCTTTCAAATATGCAGTCTATTTTACCGTTATTCTATAAGCGTTCTCCCAGTTCGTGAATTATTTTCGGAGTGGGCGGATAAACTACGGGCGTGCTTCGATGATTTTAGTTTTTAAATTCATAATTAGACAAAAACGCCACCATTTCCCTGAGGTCGGGCTTTTTATTGTTTAATTACCTCAAAAAACATTTGAAAATTTCTGCTTTCCTTGAAAAGTACTTTAACCAGAACAATAAAATTAGCCAGAGATTTTATTAATTAATTTTTATTTTATTTTTCTCTCTTGCAGGATGACCGCCACATTGGAAGAAAGTGAAAGTGATTTTGTGATTGTGTGCAACCGGCTGGTGAAAATTAAAATTGAATATGGAAAATGAAGAGCCGATGAAGTGAAAGTGTCGCTTTTTTTTCAAAATATTTATCTCGAGTTGTGTTTTCGAATTAAAGTGATTTTGTGGAGGTGTTTCATAGAAAAAAAGGGCCTTTTAAAAAGTGACATAAAAGTGCATGTGCCGTTATTTTTAAAGTGTTTCGTGGTTGTGAAGAAGAAGAAGAAGAAAGAAGAAGGAAGGAAAAGAAGAGGAGGAAGCGAAAGGTAATTGGAGATTTCAATTTTTGCCTCTATTTTTGATTAATTTAAAATTTTTGGAGGAGTTTTGTAATTACGCGAGAGTTTCCTCTTTTATTGGAAAGTGTAAGCCTTAAGTTAAATTCTAGTTGATTTTAGGGGTGCCATCGATTGAAAAGGGTGCAGGTGCGGTATTTTCTTTAATATTTTTCCTTAGAGTCCTGAAGGATTTCCTTTCTATTAAATTTAAAATTGCAAAAATCGGTCCTCCGCGTTTTGATTTCCTGAGATGTCATAAGTAATGGCGCGCGCGTTGCGAAATTTTGGGGAAGGCGAAGGTTCCATGTTTTATGCTTTGCATTATGCTGTAGTGCAGGAGAAATGTTGTGCAGCATGGTATTTTTATGCGTTGACTGTTGCGGAGGGTAACACGTTTCTAAGGATTTAATTTAAATTCTTTTGTGAGTTTTCTTTCAGGAAAGGGGCTTTTATTTTTCCCTCTTTTCAATAAAATACCTTAAATACTTACATTTAAATCTTAAATCGATGAAGTTAATTCGGAAAATTCTAGGGGCTGGAAAGTATTAATTGGAAATGATTTATGGAAAATGAGAATTTAAAATTTTGCACAATTTTTATGGGTCCTCTCCTTTTTGGTGTGCTTTCGAAAAGTTAAATTCGTTAAATCTGAATGGGAGGGGCGGAGTTGTTAAAATTTAGTCCTTTTTCGGGTACAACTTCATACCGAAATCAGTTATTATTTATTCTTGAACGAGTTGGCGTCGGTTTTCTTTGGAAAATTTCAAAATCAATTGCTCAGGTAAATTTCACCTGTTCAAAGTTTTCGGTTGTATTTTTTGTGTTTTTATTATCGGTTGAACGTTTTTCTTTCATGGGAAAGCAGAGGATACGACTTTTAAAATTAAAATTTAATTTCTGCTTTTCTTAAAGAATAGTTGTCTTGAAAAATAATTCAAGCAGAAGAATAAAATTAGCCAGAAATTTTATTAATTTTATTAATTAATTTTTATTTTATTTTTCTTTCTTGCAGGATCATCGGCCGCATTGGAGGAACGTGAAAGTGATTTTGTGATTGTGAGTGTGCAACCGGCTAGTGAAAATTAAATTTGGAAATTCAAAATTAAGAGCCGATGAAGTGAAAGTTAAAATTTCGAGAAACGAGAAGATGAAGACGAAGAGCGAAATGTAAGTGGAAATTTTAATTCTAATTCTATATTTTTTAATTCTAATTATACTTCTTCCGATGCTTAAAGTATAAATTTTAGTACAAAAGTTTTGAAATAGTTTTTTTTAAGAGTTCGAATCGACTCACAGGCCATTGACTCACATTTAATTGAAATCACAAAATGAAACACTTTTCGCAAATTTTAAATTAAGTGTGAAAATTATCGCATTTACTTAGATTTTTTTGCCATTTTACTTTATTATTTTAATTTTGTTTTCCTTGTATCGTTGATAATAAAAATGAGTCTAACATGACATTTACAATTTGTTTTATTTTGTTGTCTGATGCAATTTCCATTCTGCAAGTTTTTTGGATGAGCAAATTTATAAATAGAAATAAATCTCTTCGAACCGAAGTAATTTTATTGATTCGCTCTAACAATTGAATTTGCCTATGTGTCAAATGTGTAAAACTACATTGTTAAAAAAGCATTTTGACGTTAATTTGATGATTATCATTACTGGAAAAACATATTAAGCTTCTGAGCTTGTTTTACTTTGCTTTAAATTAAAATTGGTGAAAAATTTCAGTTTAGATACGCGGTTTTTTTTTTCTTGTGTTTTTAAAAAGCTAAGTTTTGAAAAGCTTTACAGAACCGAAAAAAGGTATCATGCGCAAACTTTGGTGTCTTTATTTTATTCTACTATGACAACTTCCCTCAGCTTTTTTAGTTTAAAAATTGAAAAATACCAGTTATTCATTTTCGGTCTCTGCTAAATATACAGTGAATTTCTGCATATTTTTGGTATTTCTTGCTCTGCTATATAAATGAGCATCTTGAAAGGGATAAGAATAAACTGTTATGGTGTGACTTTGCGGCTATCAGTGCAGTATTAAAAGAGATTCTTTGTGGCTTAGTTACAATTTCGTGCACATCTAATGCGAAATTCATCCCTACACTGAGATGGCCTGCCATTAGCCCCGACCTCAACCCTATGGAAAACTGGTGGGGGACGTGGCAAGGCAGATTTATGAAGGTGCACGACAATACCACGTCATTCTGACCTTGAAAACGGCAATTTTAAATGCATGGGTTAGGGTCAGTTGTACTGATATTGAAAATTTAATAAATTCGATTCCTAATTGGACTTTCGATACAATTAGAAACGGAGGAGGTCATACCAAGTATTAAAAATAACTTTAATTTATTACCACTTTTCTTGTTTTCCTCATCTTTAGATAATTTAAATGTGCGTATAATTGAATTTCGCATCTATTTGTTAAAACTAGTTAATTATTTGTTTGTTATTATGCGAATAAATAAATATTTTACAAACAAGCTGTACTTTTGGTCCTTAGCAATTCCCTTAAATAAGTTTTAGAAATACTTTCCGTAATTTCCTGAAACCAAAAAAAATTGGGGTGCGTATAAATGAATTTCGCTGACTGTATATAATATTATTTGAAATGTTTACTGGTTCTATAATTCGATTTGTAGTTTAAATTTACATCTAGGAATTTAACGATTATAAATAGAGCGGAGAACATAACCTAGTTTTATTCTTCTTACGAATATAAGACAAGTGTTTTAAAGATTTTTATTTCTCGTCAAAATAGTCGTTTTAGTCTTGTAAAGTTTGAGTTAGTGGTAATTATTGTACTTTGTGATTTAAAATAGTTTATTGAAATCAAATTTTTTTATCAAATCGAGTTCAGTCAGTTCTCAATTGAACTTTGGAGAAGATTTCTGAAAAATATTGTTTGTAGCTGTAATGGCCCCAATTATTAATATGGACTAGGAAAATATATTGTGCGGTTTGACAGAGGGGACTATAGAAAATTAGCTTAGTATAGTGGTTTTCTTTTTACTTTTAGGAGTAGATGTCCTTTTCTATCGACAAAATCTCTAGTTTCTATTTGAAGATCTCTTAGACTCTTAAAGTAAGGGTAAGTGATGCTGGGTAGAAAAAAAAAACGTTGGTCGAAATGACCCTTTTTGTGCCGGAAAGTTAAGCTTCATGGAAAGATGCACATGTTTTCTTGAGTTCAAACAAAAGCGAATGTTCTACATAACACCCCCATGTCTGATTTAAGGGGTTTGTTAGTATTTCTAGGAAAGCCCTTTAATATCCACCCTCGATATTGTATACCTCTGGTGTTCTTGTAGCGATGCAAGCGAGTTACGTGCTGAAATTTCCGAAGAGGAGACGCAAGCAGTTGCCAGAAGAAAGTCTTAAGTCCCTTCGAAACCGATACGACGACACGCTGCCCTAATGTGACAGATGAATTACATCCATTAGTGCACCGAAATCCCGGCATGCAGAGGAGGATGCAGGATCGATTCAGTTTCTCGTCTTCACGTATTCCAATCACATACCACGAGACCACCACAGAGTGGGGCTGAGAAACACCTGTCAGTACCGGAATTGCGAAAAATCGAGGGCGACACTGGGGCTAGCCATTCAGGGCACGTCGCCTACTAAAATAACAAATTAAACTAACCAACCCTCACATGCGGGAGAGGGGCGAAACAAGGTGATCAACTGTATGCGGTCGTCGCTGACTTTCTCATTTGTTGTACCCACCCTGTGCAAGGAACCGTACGGCTCATCGCATGGTTTTTCCGTCGTTTCATTAAGAAGTGCGGACTCGTCATGCGATACCTTCGAGTGTCGTTACGCCGGGGTGTCCTTCTCGTAATTGGAGAGATAAAAACTTTAGCGACGTCATTTTGTGTTGTCTGCGAAGCAGTTGGCTGGCACTCATTTGTGCCCCAAAAAGAATAGGGCTCCTCCCTGACGACAGGACTGAAGTTTTGGTATGAGACTCGTTTTTATTTTCGAAACATAGTTGTCGTCAGCGTAAAAATTAACGAACGCTTACACAATATCTCTCCGGTTTAACAGGGAGGATGTTAGGGAAAAAGGGAAGAAAAGATAAAAAATACTTGTGCATTTTGTCCAATGCTCCATTGTTCCTGTGAGCAGATGCTCCTCGAGGAGTGTGAGGCAACTGTGTTACGATAAAAATGAAAATGTTTCTGCTGGGGTTGCTCTTGCACTCGTAAGATTGATTTGACCCTTCGAATTTCGAATTGGTGTTTGCATTCGCTTTAAATAGAAATGCATTCAAGGACACATCTCTGGTGAATTCATTCAATATTACTTTGTTTCAAAACATACTATGTACCTACCTATAAACTAAAAATCAATTTCTATAACAAAATTTTCTAAATATCTCAAATGCAACATTTTATAACTCTTTCAAAAAATGAATGTAAAAAAAATTGATGAAATAAAAATGAAACATAACCAAGTTTTTTCTGATACTCTTATACATGTATATCATAAGGGTTTTACGCACAACATCGTAAAGATTCAATAAACAATTTTATCGCAACTATTTTCAATGTTACAATTCAGTTTTATTAAGTTTTATTAAGGCACTAGATAGTCATACAAAAATTGTTCATTCAATCAACGATAAAATATCGTAAATAAATACCTCTAATATCTCGTAATTTCAAAGACGAAGACGAAATGATTCCATCAATGAAAATGTGCCCTTTATTTTTGCTTCTAAATTGAAAGTAGAATAGTCAGAAATAAGCGAGAGAGTTGAAGATATTTGAGAATGGAAAAAGTTTATTTGTATGTTTTCAAAAAAATATAACTAAGATACATAGATATATCACAAACATACATACATATGTATATATTTTATAAAAAAAAACAATAGCATATTTCATATGTTTTAAAATAAAGAAACTTATATGTATTTAAATAAAATCGTAAATTACACAAAATATATGTTGATAGAAGAAGAAGTTTAAAACGAATATGATGTCTTTTTTTTTTATATATTCTGCACTGTCCTTGCAACCAAAATGCAAATCCTAGTCCCAGCTCAAAATTGGTCTTTCTTGCTGAATTAATAAAAAAAAAAAAGGTATACCCACATTAATTAGACCACCAAAATCTCTAATTGTTCGCAAGTGCCCTTCGGGCGACTTTGACCGCGGGCTTAATTAAATTAATATAATCCATGTAAATGTCCTTGCAGATTGTCCTCGTTCGCAATGAGCTAGAGGTCCTTCCCTGGAAGGCAGCTCCACTCCGCACGAAGCACCAAAAACGCTTGTCAACCGCAATAAATTCCTTTTGGAACCGCGGAGCACAAATTGCACCCATTTGAGCTTATCAGATTTTGTGTTTATAATACCCCGAGATCCGTCCGGGCGCACCTCTCCATTTTCACAGGCACCACGGGAACTTCTCTATTTCGGCTCTGCATGTAAACATTTCCGCTCCATAACTCAGGGAAAGAGGGAAAAGCCGGGAATCTCACACTGGCCATTAAACATTACTCCGGTTTGCCAATTTAGCATAAAAATAATTCTATGGGAGTCGGGCACTACTCGGGTGAGGGAGGCTGGGGAGTGGGGCACCGAATGTGGAGTCCTAAGGGACCCAGAAGCCCAAAAGTCCAGCGCTCATAGTCATGAGAAATATCAAGACATTTGCAAAGGCCCTTACTCATTAAATCTCCACCGCCAGCCCACGGGACTATGCTCGCTCCCCCTGGCCCGACTATGCCGATCCCCGGGAGTTGGAGTCCTGCAAGTGGTCAGTTTACATACGTACCAAGGTCCGTAGTCATGTAAAGGATCTAATTTTTCCTAGCCATTACAGACATTGGACAAACGAACAAATGGCAAATAATATTCCCTCGCACTCGTTGGTCCGAGATTTGCGAACCATACGAGCGCATATATCAGTGGTTATATGGACCCCCGAAAGTCCAATCCCTGTCCTGCGTTCCGGGAAAAGGGACTCTCGTACGTGCCTCCATAAATATCATTCTCGTTTCTCTACGGCGAAAAACAAGCAAAAGGTCGGCTGCTTCGGACTTGTTCTGCAATAGCACATGTCACATGTGTTCCTAAATGGTTAATTAGTGCCATCATAGCTGCACTTTGTGGCCATTACATTTTCTTCGCTTCGATGGCATCCACCACCCCCGCGCCGCACATTTACCTCAGATCTCGAATCCTAACATACATATGTAATTTATGCTGAAATTGCATTTTCGCACACTTTCTACGGCTAGAGTACGGACGAAAATTTAAACATATGTTTTATAAAAGAGCGAACGGCTAGAAAGTTTCGTGGATTTAGGATACTTAGTCAGTGCGAAAAATGTATAAAGCAAATACGTGGAAAATTTTTGGTGCATCTATGCCTCATACTATGTATTTAATTTCAATTTGAAACATTTTCCGGTTAGATTCAACCTGCAGTGCGATGCTATCTTAACTTCATTCATCCCAGCTGCAGTTCATAGAAAAATTCTTCGTACTTAAGAATTTTGTCCATTCCTTCAAGGGAACTTGCATACTTGGCTAAATGCTTCATATGATTGCAAAGTATAAATATTTTCATTCTGAATATCGAAACTCTTCGTACTTTATAACTTTGTACGAAATTGTGGTTTTAACGTAGAATTAAAAGTAAGAATTGGACGAGAAACCCCCAAGGCTAATGAATTTTTGTTAAGTGTTGTTTTTGCAATTCCATTGTTTAATTGTTCATATTTTGTATTAATCGTCGCTAAAATACATTTATCCAATTGGCTTTGAAATTGAACTGCGTCAAGAAACAAATGAGCCAAACTTGTGTTTAACCAAAAGGCAACGTGAATTTTGGCAACCAGTACAAATTCACATGGTTTTTTCAATAGGAGTATAGAAAAATTGCTCGTACAAACAAAAATTTGTTTTTTGGAATATTGTTGAGTGCGGCTAAGGAATTGAGTGGCTGGTTTCAAGTCTAAAAGGAAAGGTAATTTGAAAGCTCAACTATTGAAAGTAAATTTAAATTGTTTTCTTTTGTACAGCTGCAACGCAAATATTTTTGTATCAAGTAGTATTGACTTTATCTACTTTCAACAAGGTTTCTGCGTCAGTACAGTAACCAAAACGCACTTACCAATTTTGAATAAATACTCCATGGAGATCATCTTAAAAAGTCAGAAAGAGTTTTACCTCAGTGTGAAGTACTTCATCAATTCTTAAAAAATGAAATTCCTCGCTAAATTACTGTTTGTAGGTAAGTCTAGCTTTAATACAATAATTTAACTAATTTTTGTTTTGTATGTTCATGAAAAGCAACCTTGCTTAAAAATCTCTATTTTTTAATTCAAATTCTGAAACGCACTTATGCATTTATGAATTTATTTGTCTTATTTAATCGAGTGAATTTGGTTTTGAATTGTCTTACTTAGTTAATATTTAATTAATATATTTTTATTTTGTAGCGATCGCAATTATTGGTGTTTACAGTGATACCATCTATAATGATTTGAATGAGTAAGAAATTACAAATTACGCAACATTTTTAGGGATAATTGTCTAAATCTTCATTACAGATGTGAAGCAGCATGCTCCGTCCCTTGTCAAAGAAACTGCGAGGATAGCAACACCTCACAAGGATGCAATTGGAGATGCCCAGAATAATTCGATATTTTACCTGTTGAATATTTGAATTTATGGTGAGATGGACAATTTGAAAAAATAAATATTCGTTCATTCGATATCTAAATTTTTATCATTTTTCCTTGAATCTGCTCCTCAGTCTTCATCCCACTTGCCACTATATTAGCTGTGGGTTTTTTTCTGTGATATGGGGTCCATTGTTGTTGCACTCTTTTATGGGATATGTGTGCATATTTTTCCAAACCGAATATTGGTGGGCTGGTGAGCCCCGTTGTGGAACATGTTAGTGTAGTATGACCTACCAAATATTAAAACTACATTTCCCAAATCGAAGTAGCACAAAAACAATTGGTTCATTTTCTCTAGAGGATTTTGTCACAGCTCAGGGTTTGCTAATCTGAAAACTAAAATACGAAATATATAAAGCTTTTGAAAAACAATAGAATCGAAAAGTGAAAAAGTTTGGTCTTGAGATTCCTTCGAAAATTAACGAAACGCCATAGAAATGTTTAATGCATTTAAATGAAAACTTAAACTGTAGAAGTTCATTTATCATTTTCTTAAAGCTAATTTTTCACAGCCCACAGCAATTCAGAATTTGCAATCGATTAATATGTTTTGTATCTTATGGAAGATGTTTAAATTTTGAGTTATTTCGTATTTTATGGATATAGTTAAAGATTTAAGATTCAAAACTGATTAGAAAACAATTTTATCTATTCCGATTTTATCCCAAAAACCTGACGTTCTCCAAAATTTAGTTCCTATAGGTTTACAATCTATGGGAAAAAAAATGTTGATCAGTGTTATTAATTAGTGAGATTGATTGATCCGAATTGTTCATCATAGTGAAGAATAAAAATATTTTAGAGAATCGGACTCATCAAATCCATTTGTGCGTTTAGATATTTACTATTAATTATACTATTGTATATAAAACTTAGGCATACTACTGCTATGAATTTATGAAGTTTAGTATTAGAGTATCTGATCTAGATCAGAGTATCAATTCCAGTGTGGAGATGTGCAGAAAATTGAAAAATAGGTATCTAAAATATTTAGTTCTAATTGCAAAAAATATAAACTCGCATGGGATTATAGCAGAAATATAAAATATATACATACAATTATACTAATTTCCGAATTAATCTCTTATAGTTGAGGACATGAAAACCATTTGTAGAAAATTTCTTAGAAAACTCCTTGCAGTAGATTTGATGAGGAAGGGATTTGTCTTTCAACTTTAATACACATTTATAATCGGAGGAATAATTCAGCTCGCGGAACGAGTGCAAAACCCCTTTTCGTTCATTTCAGAATAAAAATATCTCATTCAGCAGCCCGGAAAGTGATTTTCGCTAGCAAACCGTCCAATTTGCGAGCGGACGTCCTCCTAACTCGTTAATAACTTGCAGCACTCGTTAGCATCGCGATGTTTTCCCTAATTGCTCAGCGCGGCAAGTTTGATGCAAAGTGGCTCCGCAGTTTATTAATATTAGTTGGATACATTCGCACTTAACGTCCAGGAGACGGTCGTCGTTCCTCGCCAAGACGAAAATCCGATGGGGGGAATAACACTAATTGACAAGGGAATTAGAGGACATCTCCCGGCAAACGCAAAGGATTTTTGGAGCTGGAGGGTGGTCATAGGAACTCCGCAATAAAACGACACAACCCCATCGAGTTTGGGCTCGTTTGATTCGTCTTGATGAGTACTTTGGTCCTAGATAATATCCGTATGCAACCCCATCAAATTTGGGAAGCACGTGCCGAACACGTTATCGCGAGACACTGAAAACTCACGAGTAATATTTATTTTAACTTCATCTGAATTTTGAACCAGTTCTCGTAATGGCAAAAAGATGAAATTTGATACCTAGACTTATATAAATCCGAAGACAATGCAATATAGTATATTTAATATCGTTCTAAATCCAAAATGGTGGGCACCCCAATATGACGGCTTATCTTTATCTTCACAACCCCTTTGACATGGGTATCACATAAAAGGGTTCAACGAGTAGAAAACGATAAAAGCTTTTTTTTAAAAATTTGTTTTTAAATTAAGGACTTATTTATCAGGAGATATTATTTTTAATGTATGAAGTGAGATAAATAGTTGGTAGTGATCATTGAATAATTTTCCAATTTAAAAGTTTTAGTTTTAACCGAATCAGATTTGATAAAAATTCTTACAAACAATTTTGTTTTAGCACCAATTTTCAACCAGATGCATTTAAATGCTGTATTGTGTTGCTTTTCGCTAGTCATAGATAATATTGTAAATGGACAAACACCTAAGGAGAGCATTAAATCTTTCTAAAACAACAAGTTTTAGGAAAATATAACAACTCAAAATGTTTCCTATAAATTGACGCATCTCTCCACAACAAAACAATTGACTAAATAAGTTATTAAATTTAAAGATAAACTGTGGCTGTCGAAATAATAACAAATTTATATCGAGAAGGCAGAGGGCGAATAGAAAAATATATTAAAAATGCCTACTAGTCTTATTTTTGCTCTTCTTAATTATGAAGGCATTTGAATTATTATATTATATGTACGAAAATCGCTTGTATTACTTAAAAGAAATAAAGGAATAAACTGAAGCGTAAAAAATTATCAATTTTGTTTGGTTTACGCATGAGCAACCTCCAAGGCTAATGAAGTTTTGTTAAGTGTTGTTTTTGCAATTCCATTGTTCAATTATTCATATTTTGTATTAATCGTCGCTAAAATACATTTATCCAATTGGTTTTGAAATCGAACTGAGTCAAGAAACAAATGAGCCAAACTTGTGTTTAACCAGAAGGCAACGTGAATTTTGGCAACCAGTACAATTTCACATGGTTTTTTCAATAGGAGTATAGAAAAATTGCTCGTACAAACAAAAATTTGTTTTTTGGATTATTGTTGAGTGCGGCTAAGGAATTGAGTGGCTGGTTTCAAGTCTAAAAGAAAAGGTAATTTGAAAGCTCAACTATTGAAAGTAAATTTAAATTGTTTTCTTTTGTACAGCTGCAACGCAAATATTTTTGTATCAAGTAGTATTGACTTTATCTACTTTCAACAAGGTTTCTGCGTCAGTACAGTAACCAAAACGCACTTACCAATTTTGAATAAATACTCCATGGAGATCATCTTAAAAAGTCAGAAAGAGTTTTACCTCAGTGTGAAGTACTTCATCAATTCTTAAAAAATGAAATTCCTCGCTAAATTACTGTTTGTAGGTAAGTCTAGCTTTAATACAATAATTTAACTAATTTTTGTTTTGTATGTTCATGAAAAGCAACCTTGCTTAAAAATCTCTATTTTTTAATTCAAATTCTGAAACGCACTTATGCATTTATGAATTTATTTGTCTTATTTAATCGAGTGAATTTGGTTTTGAATTGTCTTACTTAGTTAATATTTAATTAATATATTTTTATTTTGTAGCGATCGCAATTATTGGTGTTTACAGTGATACCATCTATAATGATTTGAATGAGTAAGAAATTACAAATTACGCAACATTTTTAGGGATAATTGTCTAAATCTTCATTACAGATGTGAAGCAGCATGCTCCGTCCCTTGTCAAAGAAACTGCGAGGATAGCAACACCTCACAAGGATGCAATTGGAGATGCCCAGAATAATTCGATATTTTACCTGTTGAATATTTGAATTTATGGTGAGATGGACAATTTGAAAAAATAAATATTCGTTCATTCGATATCTAAATTTTTATCATTTTTCCTTGAATCTGCTCCTCAGTCTTCATCCCACTTGCCACTATATTAGCTGTGGGTTTTTTTCTGTGATATGGGGTCCATTGTTGTTGCACTCTTTTATGGGATATGTGTGCATATTTTTCCAAACCGAATATTGGTGGGCTGGTGAGCCCCGTTGTGGAACATGTTAGTGTAGTATGACCTACCAAATATTAAAACTACATTTCCCAAATCGAAGTAGCACAAAAACAATTGGTTCATTTTCTCTAGAGGATTTTGTCACAGCTCAGGGTTTGCTAATCTGAAAACTAAAATACGAAATATATAAAGCTTTTGAAAAACAATAGAATCGAAAAGTGAAAAAGTTTGGTCTTGAGATTCCTTCGAAAATTAACGAAACGCCATAGAAATGTTTAATGCATTTAAATGAAAACTTAAACTGTAGAAGTTCATTTATCATTTTCTTAAAGCTAATTTTTCACAGCCCACAGCAATTCAGAATTTGCAATCGATTAATATGTTTTGTATCTTATGGAAGAAGTTTAAATTTTGAGTTATTTCGTATTTTATGGATATAGTTAAAGATTTAAGATTCAAAACTGATTAGAAAACAATTTTATCTATTCCGATTTTATCCCAA
The DNA here is from genome assembly GCA_963920795.1 of Eutolmus rufibarbis. Lineage (NCBI taxonomy): Eukaryota > Metazoa > Arthropoda > Insecta > Diptera > Asilidae > Eutolmus > Eutolmus rufibarbis. The sequence continues at coordinate 45,745,814 of OY987206.1, forward strand.
AAACCTGACGTTCTCCAAAATTTAGTTCCTATAGGTTTACAATCTATGGGAAAAAAAATGTTGATCAGTGTTATTAATTAGTGAGATTGATTGATCCGAATTGTTCATCATAGTGAAGAATAAAAATATTTTAGAGAATCGGACTCATCAAATCCATTTGTGCGTTTAGATATTTACTATTAATTATACTATTGTATATAAAACTTAGGCATACTACTGCTATGAATTTATGAAGTTTAGTATTAGAGTATCTGATCTAGATCAGAGTATCAATTCCAGTGTGGAGATGTGCAGAAAATTGAAAAATAGGTATCTAAAATATTTAGTTCTAATTGCAAAAAATATAAACTCGCATGGGATTATAGCAGAAATATAAAATATATACACACAATTATACTAATTTCCGAATTAATCTCTTATAGTTGAGGACATGAAAACCATTTGTAGAAAATTTCTTAGAAAACTCCTTGCAGTAGATTTGATGAGGAAGGGATTTGTCTTTCAACTTTAATACACATTTATAATCGGAGGAATAATTCAGCTCGCGGAACGAGTGCAAAACCCCTTTTCGTTCATTTCAGAATAAAAATATCTCATTCAGCAGCCCGGAAAGTGATTTTCGCTAGCAAACCGTCCAATTTGCGAGCGGACGTCCTCCTAACTCGTTAATAACTTGCAGCACTCGTTAGCATCGCGATGTTTTCCCTAATTGCTCAGCGCGGCAAGTTTGATGCAAAGTGGCTCCGCAGTTTATTAATATTAGTTGGATACATTCGCACTTAACGTCCAGGAGACGGTCGTCGTTCCTCGCCAAGACGAAAATCCGATGGGGGGAATAACACTAATTGACAAGGGAATTAGAGGACATCTCCCGGCAAACGCAAAGGATTTTTGCGGACCCCAACCCACCCGGGGCTCCCGGAGGCAGTGCGGTTATCTGATTCACTCATCTCGGCAATTACCGCGTCCGGGCGGGGGTGTCCTCAGTAAAAACAAAACTCATCTCTAATGATTGGCTCAGAAGCGTGAGTAGTCATCATTTACTTAAGCTCCTGGAAGATTTTTCTCTGTCGCTTTCGGTCCTTAATGTTTGGACCAGAGGATCTGAAGAAGTTTCCTCGGGGACCCCATCGCACCGTCCCTGCGGCCAGCCACTCCTTCTCCCCATTTTTTTGATGCTTTTTGCAAGCTAAATGCAATTACTCAGCGCTTTCTTTAAGTTAAATGAATAGACGGGAATTTTCTTGGAATTTTTTTCCCATACCCGGGAGCTTTTTACACCTAATTATGTGCAAAGACTATGGTTTTCGCCGGGGCTTCCTGTACAATGGCTCTGGTGTTTGTTCTCAGTTTTTACACTCCTTGACCCTGGCAAATTCATTAGGAAAGTGGTTTCTCCCCGTTCTTCGGCCCTCACCCCTCTTCGTGGTGGCGTCATTTGCCTGGTTTCGCATCCATTTGCGCTCATATATTTTTGTTTTTTTAAACAATAACTGGTAAATTCTATGTCGTCGAGGAAAAATCTTAATTATACAAAAGTGTTAATTTGTGAAATTGTCCACGCCCAGAGATGAGTCGTTTTAATTAAAAATATTTGTTAGGGTGGCGATGAAAGCGGGCGAAAATAAAAGTTTCACATACTTTGCATATTTGTTTAATAACTGGAATTGTTAAAATCAGTGCTTTCTTTAAAGGCAAAAGACAGAGTAAGAAGCAGAAGAACAATAGCTAATATTACTAGCACGAAAATCCGGACAAAAATTATATTTCTGGACAATGGTTTGTAAAATTTGACTACAAGTAAAACACCATATCCGATCAGGAATCAGTAGAAATTTCATATTTTACCAGGATAATAATCCTAAGCATAAGCGCACGGCCGCTATGGTGAGGGAATGGCTCTTGTACAATTTTGCGTTTGCCCGATTTTTCATGGTATTCGCTATAAGTTTATTAAAATTTCATAAAAATATTAACCAAAAGATTTTACAAGTACCTACTTGAAACAAGTTTTGAGTTGAGTTTAAAATCGTATAAGTGTTAAGATAGGATTTTTATATGATAGTTTTACAAATCTTACGGAATTAAGACAAGGAGTTATTAAATTTTTCATAAATTAGTTTAAACAACCGAATTTCTGCTTTTCATGCTTAAAAGCTTAAAAATATTAATACGGAATTTTAGAATTTTACATCTATTTTTATTGTATTTGAAATTGAAACGTTATATTTTTAGTGAAATATATATTTATTTTCCTTTTTTTTCGGTTTTATCAGTTTTGAGCAAAAATTCGAACTCAATGACTTCGGAAACGTATACATTATGTATAAAAGTTTCAAAATTTAGTGTAAAAAGCATCCAATTTTTCAAGTTGATCGAGTATGTGACATAAATTTGAAAATTGAGTTACAAGATTTTTTTATATTGTTTATCATACATACATAGTATACATAGTTTTTAGTGTAGCAAAGTCACATATATAAAATAGTGTAATTAGATTAAAACTGGAAATGTTTCCTTTAAAAATTTATCTTCCCAAAATTAAATCCTATTTGCTTGAGACAAAGCTGTGTAATGCAGCCCTAAGGACTCATTTGACGTTAACTATCACGTCCTTGGACTCTAAAATCTCTCGTCAAATGTCGGGTCGCCAGGCGGCTAGCCACGCCCCAACATAGTGGCACATATTGCCTGCTTTGTTTTGTCAAGAAAGAGTCCTGGCTGATTGCAGCGGAGCACTGGTTCCAGTGCCAGGGGTTTCGTTTTTTCGTGTTTTCCCTCATGTAATCCAGCCAACATTGTAAAACCACCCACAAAGTCCTGGCGGGCAAGCCACCGGGAGCAGCCGGGTGGATTCCTCCGGAGCGCTGGTGCGACCCTGAGAGGAATGTTGAATATAATCACGTACACGTTTTAAGCACTTAGGTCTGTCTGTTAGAGGTAAACATGGAAACATTTTCAACTGCGGAAAACACCGCACGGTTGGTAGACACAGCCACACGATACGGGGTGGCGCTGAATTTGCAGCGGTGGCAGAGAAGCACCCTGTGGGCCCCCGTATCCCTGGCAATCGTCAAGTCATATCAACAGCATTCCCTGGTATGAATGTAAAATATTAGAGCTGGCATTTTCGATACGCTCACGCAATTTTTTATTGCCGCCATGAATAGCACCAGTAGGGAATAAATTTGGCTCATTCTGTAGGGGCGGAGGCTCCTTAGCTTCTTACCCCCATAGTCCTACCAGCCCAGGAAATTTTTGGAAGAAGCAATCGTGTGGGACTGAGCTGGGCGCTCCGTGGTAAGGGACACGCTGGAGCACGTGCATGTGCAAAATAAATAACCAAAGCAGATTCCTAGTCCTGCAGGAAGGTAACGTGCTATATCTTGTAAAGGCGAGCATCAGCCCCTCCACCAGCGACGATTAAGGGTACCCTGGGGGTGCTGCGAGAATAACCAGGACGTACTTAGTTTGTATGTCTTCCTATTAATTTTTGATGATGCGACGTAATAAAAACCGAGTTAAATTGCTCGGTTTTAAGTCTCTTCTACTGCATCTACAAAGTCTGGATATAGCTCAATATTTTTTAGCTTTTTTAAATGCTTACTCTGAGTGTTGTACGAAGTTGTTACTGGAACTTTTCTTTACAAATAACCAGAATTTTGAATTAAAATTAGCTAGCAAGCAGTTAACACACCGATAACTAAGTTTTTAGTAAGCTAATCTATAAATATTTAAGAAATTTATGTATAAATGGTTTATGGTTATAATTTAATATTGTATTAAGTAATACCTAATATATGTATATATATGCTAACAAACAAACAAAAATTTTAGTGTATATTTAATAGTATGTTGTACTTTTTAAACTCAAAGAATGTATTATAGTAGCTTACTTTTCAACAAGACAATGCCACTTGTCATACGACCAATTTGGTAATTGAAAATTAGCTTACATTTTTAAATTATAGTAAAAAGAGTTCAAAATTAAAAGGAGTTAATTAAATGTTATTTTTTGGTAGTAATCTAAATTTATTTTCAAAATAAGTACTGAAAATACATAGCAATTTATTTTCAAAATAAGTACTGAAAATACATAGCAATTGGACCTGATTGTTTAAATTTTCGACATCATTGTTATGTAACTTTCCTCGTTTTAAATACAAATACACAAAATTACCAATTAGACAGCGCTATGTTGTAAAATTGTAGCTGATGGCAAAGATATTATTTTACGTCTACAAGCGTCTTAAGTAAACTTTTCGAAAGAAATTATCCAGAACATTATAACAAAGTGCCTCTACCCTTGCCTATTTTCTTGTATTTTGTTTAAAAACTCACGAAGTTGTTTTCTGAAAATTATGCGCGGATGTTTAGCGCCCAAGCCACAATTCTCGAAGGAAATCAATTAGACGAATTAATTTAATCAACGCTATTCAAGTGTGCTCCAGTTAGGCATCTTAACTTGCAGGTATTTTGGCGGGAAAAAAGGGTGGGGGTGACATACAATATTTTCGTAAGGAAATTACCCGCTCTTCTCTGGAGCATTAAATCCAAAGAAATACAGCGAGCGTCCCGACGCCGAACAATCGGCACGAGGAGCTGCCACCGCCCGCCGCTGCCGCCATGGTCGCGCTCCGCCCCCGCATTGTGCGCCACCGTGCGAAATTCATTCGCAATTCGTGCTGGAATCGCTTTATGGCCTGTTGAACAAGTTAAACATTAATTTGAATTAATTACGCGCTCATGGGATAACCTTATTTTGCTCAAAAGTTGCAAGGAGGCTTCTTCGCCTTCTATTAAAACGGAACGAACACATTTTGTGCCGTGTTGGCGGCACTGGCGCGGCACTCCTGCCGGGTCTTGAATGAGAAGACGTCGCTAACGCCGTCACATCCAGAAATTTTCCCCAAAAAGTTTATTCATCCCCGGGGCCCTAACCTGTTTTCGCCTGAATCGGTTTCGGGAGTCGTGTGCTCATATTTTATTGAGTCGGAGCACCATCCCGAGCCCGGGGAGTGGCGCCGTTAAGTTTTAATCAGACAATTTTAGAAACAAATTTGCCCTCACAATTACGACGGGGTGTTTCCCAGAAAATGGGATGCACTAAATTGGTATCCTCGCTTTTGTAATGCCCCGCCGAATAATTTCGTTAATGCTGGCGCAATTAAACGGGCACGGCGAGCGTGGTCTACAACTTCGCCCTGATGTCCAAATATTTCCCTTTCTCGAGACGGTCGTCTTTTTGCCCAGCCTCGTTTCAAGCACGGCACAAACACGACATCCGTGCTCCTTTCAGAAGTACTCCAACCCTTGCAAAAATACTACTTACTAACGTATAAATTTGCTTGCGAAAGAAATCCTTAATTTTTACGATCACCTTATATTTTATTAAGAACTAAGAAACTTAATTTCGAAAATACTTGTCACTAGCAGTTTTCTCCGTTATTTGGAATTCTAAAATTAAAATGAAATTGAGAAAAATGAAAGAAACGCAAATTCCAGTCATGTCATCTATCTTCTAAAAAGGTCTGGAAAGATGTCCGACATCCCTTTAGGCAAAACCTAGTTGATTCAAGTTTTGTAATATGTAAAACGAAGTAGATATTAAATTAATTAATTATTTTTTCTGAAGTATTGAATTTTTCTCGTTTTATGATAAAACATTTTAGTAAATGTTGGGGCCCCTTCTTGAATCCGTTCGAATCAAATCTAAAAAAGATTATAAAGCTACTTTTGAATTGAAATTCCTTAATAAAGTTTCTAATTTTGTAACAAATTCATTTCAATTATATTTCACTTCAATTAATTTTTTGGTTCAAAATGGTTAAAATAATCCGATAGAAAAATCCAATCGAATTGCTTTGACGTTATGTACGGAAAAATTAATTGAAGTTAAAGGTAACTAAAATCAATTTGTGAGCATTTCAGCAACTTTATTAAGGAATTTTTATCCAAAAACCACTTTTGTAAGCTCATTTTGATTCAATTCGAACGTAATTAAGAATCTGTACTTTCATTCAGGTTTTAAAGATTATTTATTTATTTATTTAATCTTTTATTCATGAATTTACAAACAAACAAAATTACAAAATAGTAAAACAAAGAATTACATTAATGTTTGAAAATAATTCGAGTTAAATGCCAAGATATTCGATGTTTATTTACTAATAGTGGAATAATTCAGAATACTAAATTTATTATATTATTATTAACAGGTTGTATAGATAGGTAGAAGTATATAAAAAAAACTTCCGAATTACAAATGGAGTTGCTAAGAATTTATCATTTCATCCAAATCCAGGATACTTTGACAATATACCAACTGTTGAAGCTTCGTCCTTTTGATGAATTTACCTGTAATAACCCCAATTCAATGATAACTTATAAGATATGAAATTAATCTCTGGGGATATGGAAATCAAAACGTCCCTTTTCCCTTAGGTGCAAGACTGATTTGATTATTAAGTGCATGCTGCTCGGTTAGGTGATTACCCTTATGTTTCTGCAGTGAATGGCACAACTCAATTTATCTGAGCATAACCCTTACAATTAAAACTGAGCAATACCAAAATTAGGAAACAAATTACTGCCGTACTGCACAAACCTTTTTACAGGAACCAACAGCTGCTCGGAGTGGAAATCCTTAACTTTCGGAGCATGCAAGCAATAAGGGCGTAAATCAGCTTTTCCGCAATAAATCGCTTCAGCGGCTGCTTATTTTCCCGGATATTCGAAAGCTCCTCAATTAAAACCCTCCTCCCTGCGTCTTCCGGGGCATTTTTAATCACGAGAAGTACGAGGGCGAGTGCCGGGTACTGCCCGGGCCGTGCTCGCGCTCATATTGTTAATTAAGTTGCATGCCGTAATATTTTATGGGGCTCAATCCCGGCGCTCACAACTCCGCCGGGCAAGGGCCAAATCCTCTTACACTCCCGGAATTCCCTGCCACATGTGGGGGATGTGCAGTCAGGAGCAGTCCGGGGGTCGACGGACTATTTGCGAACTTTACTTTCCAGCCGTGTACCCCCCAAAGTGCGGCGATAGTGGCCCATAACAAGATGGAGCCACCATCGCCCGGGCAGCGGCCCAGAAAAATTAAAACGCCATTTAACAGGACCTCAACTACATTCCTTTTTAATGAAAAATTCATGGAAGAATCTCCGCACCTCTTTAGCATAATGTCTTCGGCGAAATATGAATCGGGGAGGGCACGTTGTGTGGCCATTCACTTTGCTCGATGCCCGCCGCCGCGACGACGACGCCGTAGAAAGTTTTCCTTCCTCCTTTTGGTGAAATTCATTTTCGCCGTCCAGATGTTGCGAAAAGGAGCACACCCGGAGGAGGAAATGCTCGCTAACTGGGTTATAATTTCTTGTGAAAATTATTTCGCATTTAAAGGGGTTACCCACCGCGCGGGTCAAAGGGGTCACCGCGGCGGCTCGCCAACACCCACAATCCTGCATTTAAGTTTCCGGTCGACGGATAACCACCGCACATTTTTATATCTTTTCCTCAATTGCTCCGCCTATTTTTATTCAAATTATTCAAATTACAAAAAACATTTGGGCGCTGCGGGCTGTCCTACAGGGCCGATGTGACGAGGAAAATTCTCGTCCTGTAAAAACAATCCGCATTATGTAGTTCGCAACGTCTTAGCCGCGTAATACCATCTCATTAAAATTTGATTTTTTCCTGTACCTACTTCAAATTATTTTCATGTCTTCTTATAAATATACATACGTAAAATTGCACTTGATTCGCCTATATCTCTTTTGTGGAGTCTCTGTTAAAAAGCGGCGTTCCCACTAGAAAATTACAGCTTTTTTGAATATTATTAATAATCCTGGTTTTAGTTTGATCCAAAATCCTTATATTTTTTAGATATTTTGAACTCATTTCAGTAGTTCCATTTATTTTGTTAGAAAACTTCAATATTTTTTATCAAAAGCAACTATTTTACATATCTACCTATAAGCGTTGCTTAACAAAAATAGTTTTGTTCACTTTATTAAATCCTGCTTTTATTTTTCATAAACTTAACCTGTGTATAGATTTTCAATTAAAAAGTGTTAAAACTCAAATATCTTTTTAAAAAGTGCTATATTGTGTTTATGCTATTTTTTGAATATTACAACAAAATATGCTATTTCAATTATTGCTTAATATATTTTAAGATCAGAATCGATTTCTTTTTCCGATATTTATAAAGTGCTTTTAGAGTAGAATTAGTATCTTTTGAAAAGGTGTTCTTAATTTATAAATTACAACGTGTTGGAAATACTTTTATTTTAATGCTTCAATAATAGAAGTCAGAACAAACCAAAATTTCGACCATGGTCTAATCATTTTACAAAATTTATGCTGCATATTAGTTTGATTTGTCATTTTGAACTTTATTTCTTTTTTCTACAGCAGCTTAAATTTTATTCTAAATATGTAAATAATCTTAGTTCTGTTACCTGTTTTAATTCTCACCGAATTTTAAAAGAAATCTTAACTTATATGATAGTTTGAAATAAAGGAATAAAGAGAAAATTTCGTTTTCTTTCAATGTTCAAAACGAATTTACGAAATGGCGAAAAAAGCTTGATAATGCTCTGCTACAATGCTGTGATAGTCGCCAAACGATTTCCTGATGGGAAAAAATATCACTCACAATTTTCCTATCCTTCCTCATAATATTTCCGCACTTACCTCCATATCTCAGATCCAAATCAACTCCTCGTTGCCAATAAAAATTTACCTTCTTCGGAAATCCTGAAATCCTCCTGGAGCTGGGGCGAACCCGGGCAGAAAAAGCGTATCTTCCGGCTTGCGTCAGCACCTAAACGAAGCTCTTTGATTTAATGCGGCGATAGAGTCCTGAAGGAAGCCCCTCTCCCGATCCCGAGCGCCGGGCTGTTAATTATAAATAATCGCACGGGGCCCATCAAAAATTTATCAACGAATTCCAATCATTCACAGTTTATGATTATGCGGGGGAATGCTCACACCGAGCGGGTCCTGCGGGATACGAAGATAGGCCGGGGAGATACCGAGTGTCGTGGCGCTCGGGCCGGGCTTTCCAATGGCGGAAAAAATCGTGCTGCTCAATATTTTAGCTAAATCAATAGCTGGAAGCGGTTCGCTCCCGAATTTCCACCAGCGGAGCACCCGGCGCTCCAGCCTCCCCCACAACCGCCGCTTCGCTGCTCCGACCATGAGGCGCAGATAAAATGAAACAGTTTTCCTGGAATTTCGCATTTTTCGCGTTTTTCAGATGCGTTTTATTTATATATATTTTTTTGTTGTTGCGTGTTTTCCACGCTTTGCCCTGTTCAAATTTTCCGCTGCTCTCTAGGCTGCGTCTATTTATTAATCTAAAGCTAAATTACCAGCAGAAATGGAATATACAAATAGCAATCAAACCGTACAAAATAGAGTAATTCCTGGGCTCGCTGGGAAAATTATTATGCAAATGATTTCCCGTAATTTCCATAAAAACGTCTCCGATGCCGCGAGCTTCGGCCCAAAATTGGGACAATTCGATCAGTCGCGCTTAACTCATGTTTGAATGCTATCGCTGGATTCAAGCTGTTTGTCGAGTTTTTTGCCCCAAACGGCGGAGGCCGGGGTTCCGCTCATTTTCTCTATGCCGCCTAAAGCCCCATCATCAACAAAAAAAAAAAAAAACCCATTCATGTACCCACCGCCGCGGGTGGGAAAATTTAAAGCGAAATTTTCTAACTTTTCACGGAGCTGACGTGGCACTTGGCAAAGGGGATGAAATGGGAACTAGTCTTTTAGGCCGACGGACGGACGGGACACTTCCCTTTTACTTTTCACGGGAATCATGCCCAGAGGGATGAGAAAAAACGGATGGAACCAGGGAAGAAAAGGTTTAATGTTTTGTCTTCCCTTTCGAAGAATTATGCTGGGAAAGAAAAAAAAAATATATATATATATATTTCCTTGAAGACATGAATAAGAGCTGCCTTCGCTCCACCCAAGTCTTGAAATCCTTTAGAAAGGTTTCAAGGCCATCCGACTAGCTCCGTTCGACATCACCCGACTTTTCGGAAATGGGTTAACTTTGAACGATCAAAAATCCCCTGGATATTCGGGGGTTGTGAGGAGAATCCTAAAACGCTAGAAACACAGCTCAAATTGGCTAATAATGGGTTGTCACGCTCTGCCTGGCGACAGACATTCGAATGAACTTTTTGAGACATGGATAGAAAGGCGCAGGTTCCACCCCCACTGGATTCAGTGCCCTTGAGGAGTCGAGGGTTCGAAATTGCTCCGAATAAATGGAGTTATCACAATACATTTCGATGTCAGTTTTACTTGCCAGAGTTATCATCAGGGAATGGGGCTCACCTAGCGCTTCGCTCGCGTGCTCCGTCGCAGTCCCGGCGTTCCAGGTGAAATTGATGGCAGTTTTGGCGAAATTCCAACAGGTCCTTCACCATTTAATGGGTCGTTTCTCATGCGATTCAGCCGGAAATGCTTTTCTATGGGTAAGCCTGAGTACGCACTTCTTCATAATTCAACACATAATTTGTATGCTGGCATTAGAAACCTCATTAATTCATACATATGTCTATAAATCTAAAGATATCTTTATTAGACAAGAAAAAATGTGATTTTTTAGCCTAGGCAAATTTTCAAAAAGAGGGTCGATTCGGTTTTATTTCTAAAACAAAATTGAAATAAAGGCGAACAAAGTTCTTACCTTCAGTCGTCAACTTTTGAATTTAGCATAAATATGTTTGACCTTAATCAAGCTGGAAAATATTCCTTTTTAGAAACCCTTATATGCATACGTCGCAATCGCTATTTTGTGATGTCAATCAGTCTGTCACATATAGTCTTAACTCCTAAAATTTATTTTGATGAAATTTCGTACTAGAGAGATGTCTCTTATTTTTGCAGTTCTAAATGTGTTGGGAAATTGTAAAAGAAACAGTTTTTGGGTCCAGTTTTATATACATGCAAATTTTTGAACTAGAATTATTTCTGGCCCTATAAATAAACCAGGTACCTATTTCTAGATTATTTCTATATAAACTTAAAAAAGGTATATTTTAAAAATATTTAATAAAAGGAAATATTTTTAACTCTTAAAAATAGTGAATTGAAAAGCTTTAATTCTTTCGAAGGATAGACACTTAATATTTTCAATTTAATAGTAGTTTTTCATATGATTAATTTCGAACTAAAGGACTAATTTTTTACATAAAAATATTTTATATTATATTAAATTGTTTAAATGGTGCAATAGTTAATATATTATATTTTTTATGTAACTTCTTAATCTTAAAGAGGTATTTAAGGCGTCAACTTTAGGAGGAGACGTCTTTTAGCAAGGCCTCCAGAAAGCCTACTTAAAAATTACCCCACACTCAAAGCAACTTTGAAAGGCATTTCGGGTAGAATCTTAAAAATTTCCAGGACGTGGTGGTTTAGGAGAATAGTTTCCGACTTAATTATCTTCTGGGTCCTTTCGGAACGGGTTAATTTCGGACGAACAATTCGGCGACTTCCTCCTTCTTGTTCCTTGTTCGTGCTTCCTTCTTTGCTCTGGATGGTGTCGACGAAACTCCTCAGGGTCTGCTATCGCTGATTCCCCCCCTAGAAAATTTAGACAGGTGCTCTGCAGCTGGACGACCTGAGCAGCGTTTGTTGGCTACACGAAACCTAAAAGATAGCCGGACGTGGAATGGGAGGAGGAAATAAGAATTCTTCGAATGTTATCGCTTTTTAGCCCGTAAGCATCTCGTTGAGCGGTAATGGAATATTCGAAGTTCGGGATCAATTTCTGAGTTGTTGCTTTTGAGCAACTTGGGGCGCCTGCAACAGTTTCTGAAGCACCGAAACCAGGAGTTTTAAGTTCAGATTCATTTCGAGATTGGATTTCTTGGAAATGTATAAATTGTTTATACTGCGACGATGCTACTTCGGGGCGATGTTATAAATTCTAAAAAAATGTTTTCCTTCCTTTGTTTGTATTACATGATTAATAGATTGTTTTTCATACGAAATTAACATTTTCGTATTATAAATAAGGAGGTGACTATTTTCACCTTAAAACGTGAAACCAGAAACCAGAAAAAATAAATTCACAGTAAAAGGAAAATCTTTATTTAGTAGGCATTTTGTAAAAGGAAAATCTTTAGTTAATAGGCATTTTGTAATTTGAATGAATTTATTTTTTCTGGTTTCTGGTTTCTGGTTTCACGTTTTTTAAGGTGAAAATAGTCACTCTCTATAAATAAATATAATAAACACGTATTTGCACAATGCAAATACAAATTAAAATCCCATTTTGGTTTATGAAAAACTACAGAAGTTAAAAATACTCGTATTCTTACCCTAAATGTTATGATGTAGAACTATTTTTAATACATGTAGGATTTGTAAAATATACCAAGATTTAACTTACTTAAAATAAAAATATTGTTGCTTCCCTTCAGTGTGTAAAATTTTGCAGAAATAAATAAATGTATTATTTATTAGATTATAACAACCCAACAAAAATATCTAAATTCGTTTTGCACGCCCGTAACGCACCCGATGTACACCCAAACCTTTTCAATTTTCCGCGCCATATGGACCCAGCACCCGAGTGTGCTTAGTTTTAAATAGGTCTATAACAGTGACACAGCTCTATTCTTGTGAAAAAAAAAATTAAATAAATAAATAAACACCTTTTCCAATTTTTAAGCCCAGGCACGGTTGTCGAATAATCACCGATGCATCACGCCTGCATCGTGCTCGCAACAGGCCCGCATTTCCCTAAAATACTCCCTTTTAAAATCTTACGGGCCCGATTCGGGCGTATAACGCGCGCTTCTTCAATTCCGGGCGTGCGGTGATGGGCTCGTTTCGGGCCTATATATTTTTATTTGGGAAAAAAAGAAATCGGTTTAGTTAGTGGAGAATGTTAACTTTGTTTACCCCTTATATATCGTCTTTTAATAGCGGCTTTGATACAGGTGCTGATGACCCTCATTACTATTAAAAAACGTAACACCCGGACCGAGTGGATCCAGGTCCTGAAAGGTCCTTAGCCCTAGCACGTGGGCCAGACTCTAACGAGGTCATTACTCATTCAGGAGACCGGTGAATCCAGATCACTTACTATAAATTGCCAGAGAGCTCTTTCGACTTCGAGTACTGAAAGTGGCGCCCATATGTTGGCCATTTTGTCTTGCAGTGGTCCAGAGTGCCAGTGTCCGTTTATGTTTTATTTAAGATGGCAATAAAATCTGAGCCCGTTAGTAATAATCTTAAGAGACCGCTTGAATGCCAAACCTTAATAAATATTTAAGGCGACTCGTAAAACTGAGGATGGCTGCATTGCCAGGGCGCGGTAGTCTCCACGTATTTCAATTTCCTGTGAAACTGATGGAACGATTTTTTTTTTTCATCATGGAGAAGGGCAGGGACACCCTTCCTCAAGGAACATCTCCTCTGGGTGCGGGGAATTAAATAATGTCGCTGGCCAGTCGGATTAGATTTTCCATTTCCTCTAAGTGAATAAGCCCTAAGCTGTACTTAGCGTTAAATAAGTAAACAAACACTGGCCTATACCACCATTTTCTGGGAATTTTCTCTCTAATTTTTGTTTTCCGTCGGTTTACCAAAACGTTTTCGAAATTTTTGGGAAGAGCATTCCGCCAGTGAAAGTGCTTAGGAAAATAATTTCTAGAAATGCCTTAGCCAATTACCGGGGATGGGGTTCATAGGGCATTCCGGGGAGTCTTTGGAAGCGCTCTCATAAATAGACGCTGGTTAAATATGCAAATGAAGCAAAACCATAGCTCAGGCTCCGAATTAAAAATGGACGTCACATTCCCGGGCTATCCCAGAGCAGCTGATAACTCTAACGATGTCATCCCATTCCGGAGGGGCCGGGGAGCAGGATGTCGTGCAGCAAATTAATTTCGTCAAATATATGAACATCCTGCAGACGGATGACTTAATGGCTGGGTATCGCCCCGCCAATGAAGAACCGGGCTCCGGGGCTCCCCTGGTGAGGAAGTGCTCCTGCATACGTGCCCGGGGGCCCGGGGAGCTGCCGGGACGGTTAAGTTTTCATCGGGGGGCCCTACGTATTCCTTGCAATAATCAGACCGGGCCAAATCTATTTAGACGTCGGGCTTTATCCCGCCGAGTGTGCATGTTTGTGGTGTTGTCGTTTTTATTCATCCGGATAGAAATACGAACGGCCCCCAGGGGTATGGGGGGGGGGGGGGGATTTCTGTGCTCCGGAAGAAAACGGCTCTGGAACAAAGAGGGGCTCCGGGCGCGCTATCCCAGCTACACTCTCTGGGAAATGAATAATTCAAGCTGGGAAAGCAGTCAACTCCGAGCGGAACTTAATGGCCCTGTTCAATTGAATACATTAGGAGGCGGTTAACAAACAGCCGCTCCCTTTTTATATGAATTGTTGTCCCGGTGCTTCGCCCCATTCCAGGGGCCCCCTCTAGACTCGTCTCATGGAGGCTGCTGCGACACAGTCCTCAAAGCATTCTGAGCCCCCCGTCATTGTCGCCTCGCATTCTAACATTTTCAGGAGTTCTAAGGATCCTTGCAATTTTAATCGACAAAGTCAGTGCTCCAGTCGCAATCGCAGTCGGACTCTAGACTCATAGACTCCAGAACTTCTATTCTGTGGTCAATTATTCTGCCCCGCCCGACAGGAATTGCTGGAATGTGCGGGTGCACTGATCCTTGTAATCGATTCCCTCCCGAAATCCCCCTTCTCGTCACAGGAATTGAACAGAACCATGAGCTCGTGAAGAATAACGTGCCGTCCCTGCAATTCTCTGGATTGCACGGATGAAAAAATAACAAAGTTTTCGATTAGTGTAGAGTGCGACGAAATAAAGCAGAAAAAAAAAATTATGTAGAGAAATTGGGGAACAGCGGAAACGAACAGTAGTCTGGCGGAATTTTACTATTCATATGATGGCACTGTCACAAAATCCGTTCCGCCGCGAGGACACAGCCTACGGGTGGGATTTTATGCTCGACTGACAGTCCTCTGATGGATCATTTCATCTTTTTTGTCTTTTCACGAAAGCGTTTTCATGAAGAGATTTCTGCAAAATGCGAACTTAATTCTGAGATTTTAGTTTTATCTGGACACACTTTTTTCTAATCTGCCAAATAGAGTGGAGTTAATTTGTTAGTCCCTTTTTTGCAATTTTGTAAACTGTATTTAGATAGGTACATGTTTCCTTTGTAACAGCGACATGTTTTAAAGATTAGACCAAAATAATTTTCGATTTACTATAGTATGGAATTTATGTAAGTTAAGCGGATTATGTAAAATTGTGAAAAAACCAAATATAAATTGATATTGCTAGTGTATTTTTAGGTCTTAGTTTTTAGGTAAAATACCCAAAGATACTTAGGTCAAGCTTAGGGAAAAATAATTCGTTAAAGCAATTAAAAACGTTGGTAAATTACTTAATTTTATACAAGAAGGTTATGTGAACTGTAGCTAAAAATATCGGTGGATCACCTAAAAATAAGTACTACAACATTATTCATATATGAGACTTAGGTAAACTTACTAAAAACTTTCGATTAACAAAATCGAATACTTACAAAAAAAAAAAATTATGTTAACATCTAAAGTAGCAATCGAAAATAAGGCAAATTAACAAAGTTATTTTAGCTAATTTATCCAATCTAAGGAAACCTAAGCTTGGTATAATACAACCAAATATACAAGGGCAATTTTTACTTAACTATAAACTTCCATACAAAATGTTTTTTTAAGGCTTTTTTAGGTAATTTTACTATATTTTTTTTCTCTCAGTTTATATACATACATACATACATACACATATTTTTATAAAATAAATGACTATTTTTTTAATTTTTTAAAAAGGTACCAATTTTCAAGCGTTCTAAGTGTGTGTAGCGACTTAAGTTATCCAATTAAAATTTTACTTAGTAAGTACTTATTTAGTATAGTCTGTATAGTGCATACATATGCTATGTTAGAAATGTAACAATATTTTGTCCAAGTTGACGCCTGACTTTAATATTTGGCAAATGAACCACTGACTAGAGTTAAATGTTACAGGACCGTTTCTAAAGCCTCATTTGGCTCGAATTGTCGCATCGTGTTACTATTTTAATTTTATCTTATTTACCCGTGCAGATCAACTGTCGACAGCCAGAGCCTAGTATCAAAATTTGCGACATTCATCGCATCGCACAGCATCCAAAAAGTGATAACTCTTCGGTGGTCTGGCTGTCTCCGGATTCCACCGGATCCCGGGCGTGGTTAGGGACATCACTGGCTTACTGCAGTGACACTTTGAATTAGGTGCCCCGGCTCCTAAATAGCACCCCCCCGCGGGGTAACGGTGCCGTCGCGGTATCTGGCCCGCAGCATCAGCAACAGCGCGCAATTTCGCATTTGGTGCGACTCTCGAACACATCATCGCGTGACAGGAGCATCTGCAATGTTAAGCAATCATTCGGATTTCATAAATCAATGCGGGGCCGAGGCGGGCGATTATAGGCGCGATTCGAAGGCCGCGCCGCCGCCCCCGCGATCCGTGTTTATTTTTATGCTCGATTTGAAGGATTGATGCATGAACGCGAATTCATCATCCGAGCCGAGCGGCACTGGAGATTATTTAGATTTTCGCATGAGATAGGGGTGCAGTGATTGGGACTGGATAAAGCGGACGGGTCATCAATCAATGCAAAAGGCGGAATCCGTATATTGATCCGGGCTCTTCTTACGTATTTCCGGGGAGCAGTCTGCCTGGGCAGGAATGAATAAAAGATTTTCATTTCGCCGAAGGAAAGGGCCGAAGGAGCGCACGAAAATCCCATGCGGATATTTCAGTTCATTTTCCCAAAGAAATAATAGAAAGGATGGAAGGGGCGTTCTCCAGAAAATGGGAGCAGTCCGGGATCAGTATCGTTTTATGAATTTTATGCGCGCCTCCGAGAGCGGCCATGAAGGCCATCCTTGTCCTATTGACTCAGCCCAAAATGTTTGGAAGGACCATTCGAATGGACTTTCCCGAACTGCGGAACTGCACCTGGGGGAGCTTATTTGATTTCGTAAATGGGTCAGTCCGACTGCGGAAGATGAACGTCTCGTGCCCCTCTTTAATCACTCTTATGCCGGGCAGTTCAAGGATCGTTTAAGGATCGAATCTTTTGAATTTTTGTCTTAAACCTATAGCTATAACATTTACATGCGACAATAAGCGGTTGAATCGCTTTCGTATCATTTTATCACTAATTTGTTCTTATTATGATCGATTATTAAATATACATATATATTTTTTATTCTTATAATTAAGTTTGGTATCTTAATGAATACAAATCATTCTTTTCTCCTTTCCAACTATGCTTTCGCAACCCATTCTTACAAAAGAAGTAATTTTTCTAGAGAATCTGATACTTTGATTTAGACTTTACAATCTAAATCTCAAAAGAGCGGTAGTAGCCAAAAAATTGAAGTATATAAAAAGCCAATATTCTTACAATACTTCTTGCAATTATGTTTTTTTTTTATTTAAAGAGTAGTTAAATTGGTTTTTTTATGTTTTCTTCTATTTATACATATTCAAATATTTATGAATAAGGGAGTTGAGTGGAGTTGGTAAGGTTTTCTGATCAGAAATACTTTATCCAGCGAGGTAGACGAGCTTAAAAATTGATAAGTGTTTTGATTTCATCAGTGTGACTGAGAAACTTGATGCTGCATAATAATTGTAACGGTCCGAATATTTTACATATTTTTAGTCCATAGTAGGACCTAAGTATGTAGAAAAACCTCATGGTCTGGAACTCTATTGGTCCTGAAAAAGGTCTGCATTTATTGGCATGCCTTACAAACGTTAAGGCGTTTCCTGATATAGTCTAAAGATTTCCTGAGGTTAATTCTAGACGGCTATGACCTTAGTATATATGTAATATGCAATTTGTATGTACCTACATATCTCAATAGGAAAAAAGTGATGGTATAACTTCGTATAATTGGCCTCTGAAAAATGACTTTACTGCACAGTAAAACACTCACGAAAAATGTGAAAAGTTGAAACAAAATTCCCATTGTACATGGTCCAAACAGCGAAAAATAGGAAAATGCAAATTTCCTCGTGAATCGGCGACTCGCAAACAGAGCAACTAGTCTCCTGTCCACAGTCCGTCCCCACACGAGAAAATAGAGTTTCGATGAAATTAATGAAACAATAAATCGCCCACCTGCGGGTTCGGACCCGTTCCCGCTGTTGACATTTTCAATATTTTTTAAAATCCCTCCCGACTGCGGTGTTTGCTTTAAAATTCTCGACAGTCGTTCGATGCTCCCATGCCCATCAGACATTAGCTCCCTTGAACGATGGATGATGGGTCCCTAAAGCCGGGCTCCCGATTGGTCCCGGGAACGGGGCGATAATCCGGGATTTATCCACCCGCACCCAGCGGAGCCCTGCCGTACTTAATAGACCGAAGT
This sequence comes from Eutolmus rufibarbis, assembly GCA_963920795.1. NCBI lineage: Eukaryota > Metazoa > Arthropoda > Insecta > Diptera > Asilidae > Eutolmus > Eutolmus rufibarbis. The sequence continues at coordinate 45,764,301 of OY987206.1, forward strand.
GCCGGGGACCCTAATTGCCAACATTCTGGTACAAAAACGGTCGCTGTGCCGCACCGGGCCGCCATCAATCATTGCCAAAAGTTAACTCCGGGACAAAAAATATGATGAAGGAACATGGGCCAGGGGCGGTGGAGGGACACACCTGAGCGCAAATCCACCTCACCTGTGCGGGCGACAAAATTAAACCGACACGTGGGGCGACTGCCAAGTGGGTCACATATGAACCTCGTTAGTTTGCAGCTCGTCAAGCGCCCATTTCCGGCACTTTAAAGCATATTAGGGGAAGTGTGGGGCGGGAGTGGGGGTCGAGGGGCGATTAGGGGATTAATTAGGAGAAGGATGCTCGACGCCTTCACCTGGAATTTTCCTTGAGGTGCACCACGACGACCTGGCTGACTCAAGCAGTTCGTCAAGGACGAGCAAGGTGCAGTGTCGGCGGTGTCTAAACAGATTTTCACCATTTAATCTGCATTAAAAACTGCATTCACCCGCCACCCGTTCGGCTGACTCGGCGCATCCGCCGCAGAATTTATTTCGTTTTGCATAAAATCCTCGTCCTGGAATTCGCTCAAAGCGCGGAGTGCCAGCATCTAAGTGGTATCGTTTGTCTTCACGATTTCGAGTGCTGTAATCACTCGTGCTGGGTGCCCGCGCCGAGAGCGACTATCACGCCGAGGGGCTCCGTGGGGGGCTCTTGGGGCCCTCAGCCCTGCAGACTGTCGTCTAATTGTGATAAATAAAAGGAATTTGGACGCTGTTTGTTCCCCGTCGGGAAAGTACGAGAAAACTTCGTTAACGTCGATGCACTTTAATAAGTTTTGAATGCCCTCAATATTCATGGCAGTCACGGCGCGCAAAAATTTATATTTTTCAAAAAAATGGCACAAAATGCTTCTTTAGTAGAAGAAATATACAATTAGTTTAGTTACTTGATTTCACCAGGTGTATCATAAATTATCGTCTACTTTTAAGTTATTGGATATTAAATTTACAAACCTCAAAATTTTAATACCTTTTTTCATGATATGTATTGCTTCGAATTGGGGATTTTGCATTTCCAAGCTTTTATATCAAATACGAACTCATTCAACCTTGAAACTCTTATATTATATTTGTTTTCATGGAAATCATTTAATCTGCTGAATTGGTTGGTTGTTCCGAACTTAAAATTTCCAGTAAAATCTTCACAACTTGATAGTACAAGTATATCTGAAAACACCTTTTGTACTTTTGTTAAATTTAAAATCAGAAGTTTTAGAGTTAGAGTTTTTTTGTTTTTAAATACAATTGACTCTTTTTGGCTTTTTAGAATTTCTTAAAGGTGATACCAATTTTCAGTAATTCTTTTAAACTTTTATGATTTATTTCGAAGTGGTGTCAATATCTTTTTCTGAGTTTGGTGTGATTTTTGTTTTTGAGTCTAATAAGGGCTATGGGAATTTCCATCCGTTCCGCAAGATTAAGACCGCTTTATTTTTATTACAAAATCGCATTATCAAAACATAAAAGTACATAACCAATAGACCATTAGAGCAAATCCCGATTATTTTTGTTTCTGGTTTCCGCGGTAAATTATGGTCGAATCGATGGGCTATCGAAAAACATTTTAAAGCGATTAAGCAAATTTTAAAACACTAAACCCTATGCATGCTGAATCCTATTCAAGAGTACAATGGCCAATGCAAATTCGATACTAACCACAACTAGCCGGTGGGGCGGCAAATACAATTAAATTGCATTTAAGCGAATTACAAATCAATTTAGCGACGCGGCGCTTTGATTGTCCGCTGTTATCTCGTTCAGCCTAGCTCTAAGCCGCCAAATACTCCTTAAAATGTCAAGGTGGACATGGGTCTTTTGTGGATGTGTGCTCCACCGCCAACACGCCTAATCCACGCCTCTGTGTCGATTGAAATTTATCGAATTCGATTAACTGAAAAGTCGGCTAAGGGCATCGCTCACGCTGGGGTTCAGGACAGGACCTGGATACTACAGGACAACCCCAAAGCACTTATACCAAAAGTGGTCAACTCAATTTGCATACATTGAAGAAATTATAAGACTGTGCGAGCCCAATTGGGGCGGATGAGGGGCAGGCGGGAACTGCTGTTAAGGAGCAAATTGGGCCTCAGATTGCTTCGATTACTTCCCAAAATTTGCATTTAGGTGTTCCCAAAGATCTTTCAGATATTAAGGGTTCCCGTTTTGCATGGAATTATGGGCTCCGCAGGGAATTTATGCCCGAGATAGGAGTCACTACAATAAAATACCACCCCTACACAGATAGGGTGCTTTTCCAGGGCTCCAGAGCCCCAGTGGGCGTCAGGGGTTGGCTCATAGGTGGGTCGACAGATAGATTACATATTCGTGTCATCTGATCATATATTCATTGTCGCAAGCACCTCCTGTCTTCTTAACAGAGCTTAAGGTCGACACAAATTCGGTGCAGCAGTGGTTTCTGCACGGAGTCACATTTCAATTAAATTAAAATGCAAATCAGGACAAGATTAAGACAACGCCTTCCACACTTCTCAGGTCCTCTGGGCTTTTGTCCGATTGCATGAGGTGGTCAATTGGAAGACAATTCGACATTTTTAATTCAGCTATGCTATAAAATAGTCTGCTTTTATAGAGAGTTAATTGGCTTGATAATATTACTGCATGAGTAGCAATTTTGTACTACATATTTCTTACTTAATGGTTGGTAAAGAGAAATTTAGATAAAAATTTGTTTTATATCAGAATTGCTGAAAACCCTATAAAACCCATTCAGCCGGATTTGTGGGATACTGAAACAAAAAATGAAAATTTTGAAAATTCTTGCAATTGTTTTAGCTTCATGGTAATTAAATTCGTTAGTAACAATAGCCATTTTAACATAAATATTTTTTTGGAATAAATTGAGTTTGAAGTCTCCCCACGGATTTTGATGAAATTTTGTGGGAATGTTCATTTAGGGTCAGAATGACGAATATGCAAAAAATGTGTCGGTTGCTTATACATATTTCTTAAAATATTTAATTTAAAAATTTTGAAAAGTTTCGCCCCAATTTTTCCATGCTTCTACAAACTTTTGGTGAATATAAAAAGGTGAAAATGTCCTTAATTTAAGGTATTTATACAATTTGCAACAAAACTTTGTGGGAATATGCAAAAATCAAATTTTGTTTTGCTTATTTGTAACTCCAAATGCCGCTTAATTCCTGGTTTTGACTTTGTTTTGTCTTGCCCATCACTAGAACGATTCAGTGGCACTTTGCGGAAATATCCTTTTTACTAGAGCTGATTGCTTACACAGGCCACAACTTCTCAAAAGATTTCATGGAGGGTATCCAGGAAGCAAATAGTCGAAAGGGCCACTTGGAGGATCTGCTAAAAATGTTTCTACTTTGGTATAGCAATCATCCAGCACTTTGGTGCATTTGTTATATCATTTTTCTCGGTAGAAGAGCTCTCCAGCCGAGAAGAGTCCATGTCGAGATGGAAGTTTTCGGGATGGGCAACGAAACCAGAAACCTCAGCTCGCTCGGGTGCATTTGATGACTTCTTATTCTTAGAAGGAAAATCGCATACGCCTCAGCGCCAGAGAGGCTTTGAGTGAAATGCTTAATTTTGAAGACGCTCGAAAGGATCTTCATACGTGTTTCTGATGGAAAATATGGCGAGTATGCACCTTACGTACGTTTGGTACCACCCCCTCGCCCATTCGACGAACTGAATGTGGATTTTCATCTGTAATTGGAAAATATTTTGCTGCGGAGGGATTTGCGTTTGATCTGTACTCGGCATACTCTTGCATGCCGCATAGCTGCTTTCATGTTTCGGGGGAATTGAGCCACGGAATCGTACAACACACAAAATTGTGTGCCGTCATAGTGTAAATTGAGGAGAGGTTATCGCTGCTGCAGAGCATGAATGGCATGTTGAATAAGAACTTTGAAAAGCTTAACATAGAAAAGGAAGAGCCCTGGAATTCCTTCTGCTTGGGGCAATTCCGCAAATACACCACCCGTTCTGCCCCTCAGCTGCTCCTTGAGCGTCGTGCCAAGGAACAATATTGCCACTGTGAGGAGCTAGCTGCGGATGAACTTGGCAAGTTTGGATACAATTAACTGCAGAAACGATGGAGTTCAACTCCCCCGGGCAATATTTATCTCAATGGAGAAGTGGTATAATTCGGCCCAACAATGGGAATCTATCAGTGTCGGCTAATGAAATATTTTTATTGTCGGAACACTCCGGGCTTTCCGATGGAATTGTTCGAACTCCCGCAGGTTTTCTACACTTGTTCAGTTCACGGGACGGGGACCACTGAAAGAAACTCTTTGCTTATTTTAGGGGCTAGAGCAAATATACAAGTCGAAATGTTTGCACTTGAGAGTAGTACCTAAGTGTAAATTTTTTTCAACGACTTCTTTCTTAAGTTAGTTTATTCCGTAACCAAGTGAATTCTAAACTAACACCTTCTATCCAAACATGGGTTTTGTAGATCCGTGCAAAATTCCATTTATAGAATATTGATTTAGGCGACATCTATGTTGAGTATAACAAAGCTTTAGGATTAGGATAAAGTACTAGAGCTAGAATAAGTTTAATATTGGATTTGGAAGTCTACAATGTTCAATGTAATAATGGTTAATAGGTTGACAGTCTAATTATAGGTATTTAATTAGCAATTAATAATTTTCTTACATTACCTCGTCTTGTTTTTATCCACTGAGATTTATTCTTGAGAGTTTTACAAATTATTTGAAAATTCTCGATTTTGCATGATAGAGATGTGTTGAGTTGATTCTTTATAGCTTATAGAGACTTATAGCTACAAGACGTAGTATAAAGTGACACGCCAATTATATTGCAGATAACTTTGAATTTGTGAAGTTTTCATAACTTGCTCAAATTCTAGTTTGAAGTATATATTTAAAGTTAAAATTTTGTAAGGATTTGAAAATATAAAAATAATATAAAAATAGATTCAATGCGCTATACTAAAATATAGGTAAATATATAATATAATTTGTCGGTTTCTTTAGTGGAATTAATAATGTTGCTTAGGGAAAAAAGAGGGCGAAGACTAATTTTGAATCTATTTTATTCTCTCCTATGGCTGTGGATTTAACTGAAAATTGCTACTCGAAATAAATCCCATTATCACAGTCAAGGTCAACAAACTTCTAAATCGTTTCATCCTTCACTAGTTTCTTGCGTCGTTATAGTGCAATCTACTTATGTCCAAATTTTCATCAAGATCAAGGATCACTTTATTCTAAAGTATAGCAATTTTCCTAGCTTTGCGATATATACGAGGACATATAATTTGAAGCTTGTATACCATACGATGTTCGATAAAAGCGAAATAATTTTTGTAATGAGGCGAAAAGCCGACTGGACTTTGCAATCTTCATCCTCCGGGTCCCGGTGGGATGAGGAAAAGAATCGATTTTTGTAGCCGATACAAACGAGAAGAAGTGTCCTATTTTTATCTGGCCAAGCCGTAAGCTCTTCCACCTCAATAGAATCATCCGCAAAGAGGATTAAACTTGAAATATACACTTTGAGGAGGACAACAAAAGACTGGCGGTTAAGATGACAATCAATACGTTTCCATCCAAGATGGTCAAATGCCGCCGTAATACCTCTAATCTTTTGTAGAGCAAAGCCTTAATGAATCTGGTGGCCATCCTGTGTAATGGTCAGTACCACGAAATCGATGCCAATCCCCAAAAGTGGCTCCTTGTCTTTTCACGGATTTTTATTATTATTATTCCGCTTTTGTACCAAAAAAGGACACCCTCTTGAGCACTACGTGTCTTATATAAGAAAAAGACAAATTTTTTTTACCTCTGTTGGACTTAGCAGAACTAGCCACATTTTCCTGCCAAAGTTTGATCAAATCTCAGTGCACCGCAGAGTGGGTGGCGTGGCATCACCGACTTTCGGATATGGAAAAAGTCAATTTATTCGGATAAAAGTTTAAATACACAATTCCCTTCGAGAGAACACGGAAGAGGATTCGAAATTATGACACCGAGCACGTCTGGACATAATGTAGTAAGCCATTCGGTGCCGCCACTGCTCTCAGCGCATAGTGCCTGCGGTTGTTACGTGGATGCGAGTAGTTCGGATCGGGTTCGCTATAATTTTCGAAGTTATTACCCATCGGACTCCCCATGGAATCCGGTGGACAACTCCAGATTCCACGGGGCTTTTATAAAACAAAATCAAATCTGCCGGAGAATAGAAATGAGCAATATACGGCAACATAAAAGCGAATGAGTCCTCCTTCACGTCCTTCTTAGAAGTTGGTGGAGAAGTAGAAGGCCATACAGCTCACAGTTGGGCATAGATATTCCCGGAATGCACTCTGGATGCAGAGTTGAATGCGTTTTTGCATGTTGAACACCCGCGTCGAGGGGTAGGAAGAGGTCCTTAATAGTGTCGTTGTACTGAAATGCGACAAAAAGATGTTCTCTGCGGTAGACACTAGACGTACTGCAAAAGATAATGTCGTTGGTCTAAGGAAGATGAGGTTTCTTGCATTATTCTCGAAGGCAAAATCAGAATTCCTTACAATTTTTGCGTCTGAGTCTTCTCAACAAGCATTTCGAATATTTTATGTAGGTATGTTGTTGAGGTTGGAATATATGTTTCTAAGAATTGTTTGCGAATCAATGGGGGAAAAAACCTTCATTTCAAGATATTTGCGGATAAGACGACTTTGTGATGCAAAGATATGTCTTCATATAGCCTGAGTTTTGGTTCATATAAAATGTATTTCTCAATTTTTATAAGCTATGTGACATAAACATGCTCAAACAAATAAACTGTTCTACATTCTGACCTGACTGAGCAAAGTATAAAGCAAATCAATTGCATTTAAATTCTGAATCAAAATGTGTGCGTTAATATCTCGATGGGTATTTTGGCGGGGAATTCAGCTAATTTCTTGGTATAATAAGAAGCTAAAGATAATTACTTTAAAAATGCACGACTTTGCAAACTTTTAAATCATATGAATATTTTGCACTTAATTTTTTGAAGTCGACTTTTCCTAAATATTTACAACTAATTTGAAATCAAGAAATCCGAGAAATTCTAAGTACTGCTTCTATCACCTTGAATTGCCAGACATTTGCAATGTGTAGGTGCAATTGTCTGCACCCATCAAATAAAACTAAAACCCTGAAGGAGAGTTCGGAGGTCAGCACAATGTAGGAAGAATTCGAAAGCGCTTTTCATTCATTTTAGACTATCTCCTATATTTTTACACAAGCGCAACACCATAAAAATTACAAATGACAATATCATATGAACACGACCTATAGGCTGGGAACTCAATTTGACAATTAATTTGAAACGACTGATTAAACCAACCTTTTTTATTTTAGTGTCGAGATTAAATATGTTATTGGTATCGACGTTTAAGTGACCATTTATTTAATAACGACACATAAAATTGACTATTGTAATCTATTAATTTCCATATAATGCATATCAATTAATGTTTTTATTTTAAACAATCTGTGCTTGTGTACATATTTAGTGGGCGTATGAAATTATGCTTAAAAAACTATTGATTAGGAATGAATGATGTAATGATTTAATAGTAAAACAAATTAGCTCATTTAAATACATATTATTATACTGAAAATACTGTTTTTTAGACTCTGGGTCTATTGAGATGTGTTTTAACATTCTGGAAAGTAAATTGAACTTCCCAATTTCACAGTGGGTTAAGCTTTCATCTTCAAGGAGGTCGAACTATAAATTTTCATCCAAATCGCCCGGATAAATATATGAAAGGTTATTGTAAAATATAGTTATCGATATGAAAACTACCATTAGAAAATGTTTTTTTAACTAAACTAAATCTGTTGCCTAAAATTGGTGCTGTGAAAAGGCATTTCGAAGTGCTCGTTCTATTTGTCTAGGACTATGAAACTACTACCAGGGAATTTTAGAAAACCCTACATCCTGCGAAATATTCAGCTGACGTGCCGTGGGAGTTCCTGCAGGTGTCCCAGTGACGCAAGTATGATACTATAGTCCTCCAGCGAGATATGGGACCGGGGTTAATGAGATTCAAAACTTAGAACTGGCTGACAGATATGGCCTAATCAAGCAGCACGTTAGTTTGTTTAAGGCCTCGAAAATTCAAAATTGTTTTGATTATTTTGTGCTCCACAATTGGGGCTAAGCTAAGCTGTTTGATGGGGGTACCCGCACTGTGGGTGAGTGTGTGTGTGCGTGTGTGTGAATGCCCCATTGGGCGAAGGGAGACCCTATCCGGGGGCATAATCAAGGATATCTGCAAGCTATTTGTCTTGAGGAAAATTATGCAAATCCGAGAAACTAAACAAATTTGTTGGGCAAACTTTGATAACAAAGCCATCCCACAAGACAGTGCTCGCCATTAAACTTAAGAGCGATACTTGCTCTTTTCGGTAATTAAAGCAGGAAGTTCCTTCATCGAAACTCCCCTCCCCCCCTCTCCCAGTTCCCCTTCGCCTTTGTGACCCGACAATGCCGGGCCCCTCATGCTTCTCTGACTGTTTAGTTTATTGCTCCGCAACCATTGCTTATCTAGATTGCATGCTTCATTCGTCGCTCCGGGATAACTTTTAATTTTCGCATTCTTCCTGCCACTCCTTGCGCCGGGTCCAGTTTCCAGTTAAGCGAGCAGTTTCTTACCCTTCCCCCGGGCTCCAGACCCCGCGAACTACTTATATGAAATGTACTCGCCCTAATTGGCGAAACTTTGTCGACGGATGCACTATTTAAATTTACAAGGAAGCCCTGGAAACGGGTGCGGAAAATATAGGGTTGAAGGGAGAGGGGATAGGACAGGGATTTTGCGTGCGAGTCGAGAGAATTCCATAACTATATTTAGACTTTTTCCGTCTGTCAACCATTTAAGCGTTGACTTGATAACACTATCCCAGCCGGGTCAGATCCCGGAATTTCTGAGCCGGAAAAGTTTTTGGCTTAATGCGCAAGGTGAGAACTGAATACCCCCCCTCCCGTCCGCGAATAAACTTTATGCCTGTTGGCTCTAAATAACTTTTTGGCGAGATGACGACAACAAAGACGACACAAGTTCTGAGACTATTGAAGTTTGAGCTCTGTGGAATTCATTTCTTGTACGGGAATCATGACAGACATTTCTTAGAAACTCCTTAGGTATAGAGGGAATTTTGGTGAAAATTGAAGAAATGAAATTTCCACACCAAAATGTGATGTGCAACTGAAAGTGTCTATACCTAGTTCTATCCTATTTAGTTTGGTTGAACGCAAGAAGAGCATGCCGGGAATCGTGCGGTTATTTTGAAGACTTCGAGATTTCTATGGTACAAATTCCATTTATTCCGTTTTCATTTCAAAGCCCTTTTTCAGGTAAAAGTTGTTGTTTATGCAACTCGTGAATGGCACCCCCTGTATAAAGCAATGGCAGTGACTTTATGCTCAATAAGAGAAGTCAAAATCACAGGAAATCGTGTCTATTCAGAAATGCAATTATTGACTTCTCAGGGAAAAATAATTTAACGTTAACGAAAAGTTGTATAATTCGTAAAACAAGTTTAAAGCAATTTTACATTAGAATCAAACTTTTTATGGTTGTTATGAAATGGTACAAGAAATAAATATAAGATATAGAATAGATAGCAATTAATTGATGATAGTGTCGGGCCCTAATTAGGTTATAGATTATATATTTTTTTTTTCACTCGGTATAAGATAACGTACCCAAATAACACCCAAATAAAACCCATGTAGTAGTTACTCCTCAAAAAATCTACGGTTATCGATAAAAACTTTCTAATTTTATTAAAAAAGGGTAGGTTTTTTTCATGTTAAAAATGTCTACCTACTTATTTTAGCACATTATAAAAAATATGATTTGGGCGCTATAAGGAAATCCACGTTTTAATAAGGTCTACTCTCAAGTTGGACGAAAAATTTATTATAAACTAGGTGAATTGTTTATTCTATTTTTGGTAATTATAATATGTATACATACATTAAAGAATGGTACATACAACTTTTTTTTACTCCTAAATCTATACTATCTTTATCAATTATGAAACTAATATCAGTTAAATCTTTAAAAGTATACTGATAAAATTGAAGTCATTTGGTAAATTTCTTGTTATATAATGTATTAAACCATAACATAATAATAATTTTAATATTTATATCTAGTATATATAATATACATATATACTAGCCGTGTGCCCGATGAGATATCTCAACTGACTTTTATTTATAAACAGAAGCCTTAACACCAATTCCAATATTTCTAAATTGATTGATTTCTAAAAATAACGAACTTCCATAAAAATTTTCATCCCCTATTTAACCCCTTTAGGGGATAAATTTTCAAAAATCTTAGTGCTCACTTACGTTATTTAAGGAACTCCTGTGCAAAATTTCATGCTTCTGGTGGGTTTAGGCTGTGTGTTTTCTGTCAGTCAGTCAGAGTTAGAGTTTTATTAACTAAGATGTATGTACATACATATTTAAGTCCTATCTCAGAAAATATAATGTCTTATCTTGCAAGTATCTAATAATATATGAAGGTCCATGTTGGAATATCTTTATTATCTTGTTTACAAAAATTATCTATTGAAGGTATTTCTTTAAAGGCTTAAAGACGTTGCAATGTGAAAAGGTTTTTCTCCTTAAACCGAACCCTAAGTGCAATAAACTAAGGCTGGGAAATTTTGTTTTTCTGGATTCTGTTAATAGGGCAATAAAACATGTGTTCAAAATATGTAAAGGACACTTAACGAGTTTTAGTTAGGTAAGAATAAGTAGGTACAAGAAAGAGTTTCAAAGTTAGTCTCTTGAAGATTTTCTAAGCATAAAGATCGTGTCTGCCTGCAAAGTGTTCTGCTCAAAATAATAAATAAAAATAATAATTGCCAATTTAACATTCTTTAATTTTTATTTAAAATAACCTTGTTCCAATAGGTTATGGGCCCAGGTTGCTCTGATTTAAAATTAATTAATTTGTCAATTAATATATTAAATCTGCTTGTTAAGTAAATTTTACTTAGTGTGTTTGTGAGATAGTGACTCTTAGTGATTAAGGTTTTTTGTCATAAACAAAGTGTAAAAATAAAAATGGTGGAAAATTTAATAACAAAAATACTGGATATTCAACAAAATTTAAGTGCCATCAATGTGGTAGGAGAGGTCACATTAAGAAGGATTGTTTCTACTATAAAAGGGCCCTCAAATATCAACAAAAATATTCAGGAGCAACAGATCACATCATCAATAGAGAAGATCTTGTGGATGATTTCAATAACTTGCAGTCTCCAATGAAAATATCAGTGGCGAAGAATGGTGTGTTCGTCCATGCAACCAAGAGAGGATCACTTGAAGTCATCAGCAATTTGGGATTACCTGTAGTGTTGAAAAATGTACTCTACTGTCCAGAAGTTCCATATAACTTGCTATCTGTGAGGAAAATGCAAGAAGCAGGTTTGGGTATTTACTTTGATAAGGATGGTGTGAGTATAAATAAAGATGGAAAAGTCATCATGACAGGTAAGATACTGAACAATTTATTGAGTATTAATTTTGTGGTAAATACAATGAGGAACGCTCAACTTAATAGTACTATCAGTAAAACGAATTATGAACTATGGCATCGACGGTTAGGCCATATGAGCAAAAATAAATCCTTGGAACTTAAGAATAATCATATGATAGAAGATATCGACCAGATTAGTCATAAATTACCTAACAATATTTTATGTGAGCCATGTATTAAAGGTAAACAGGCGCGACTACCATTTAATAAAAGTAAAGACAAGAATTACATAGAAAGACCACTATTTAATATACATTCAGACGTTGCTGGTCCAATCACTCCTACAACAATAGATGATAAAAGCTACTTTGTATTGTTCATTGATGAATATACTCACTATTGTGTAACTTATTTAAATAACATACAAATCCGATGTTTTTTCAGTTTTTAAAGATTATCTTACAAGAAGTGAGGCGCGTTTTAATTTAAAAGTAGTCAATTTATACGTAGATAATGGTCGAGAGTATTTGTCAACTGAGATGAAAAATTATTGTAGAGAGAAAGGCATTACTTTTCACTTAATTGTTCCACGAACCCCACAACAAAATGGTGTAGCAGAAAGAATGGTTAGATACGAACCAAACTGTTATAAGGTGTGGAATGTGGAGAGTGAAAAGTTTATTAAAGTAAGAGATGTGATATTTGATGAGATTAATTTTATGGAAACTAGGCCTGCAATTAACATTAAAGGGAATAATCTTGAAAAGTCCCAAGATGAAACTGATGAATCTGACCAAGGGTTAAAATCAGTAAATACAGAGCAGAAATCTGATAAAAATAAATCAGATAAAGAAGAACCTAGTAAGAAAAATGCCAAAATAAGTGAAGAATCAAATGAATCTGTAATTGAAACAGATAAACCTTTAGAGATCTCGAGAAATAATAATGATGATAAAAGACCAATATCTACGGGAATTAGGAGGAGTGAAAGGATCAGAGACCGTCCTGTTGTGTCTTATAATGATTATGATATACCAGATGATTGTTTAATGTATGCCAAATCTCTAGTTTGTAGTATTCCCACGTCTTATAAAGAAATAAAATTTAGAGATGACAGAGTTCAATGGGAACAAGCAATAAAAGATGAGATCGATTCACTTTTGATTAATAAAACATGGGACTTAGTTACAAAACCTATGAATAAAAATATTGTTGATTGTAAATGGGTATTTACTGTTAAAAATGATGAGCATGGAAATCCATTTAAATATAAAGCAAGGCTTGTAGCTCGTGGTTTCAGTCAGGAATATTTAACTGATTACAATGAAACATTTGCACCAGTAGCTCGAATTTCTAGTTTTAGATTCATATTAGCTTTCTCAAATCAATATAATTTATTAGTTCATCATATGGATGTGAAAACGGCATTTCTGAACGGTACATTGAAAGAAGAAATATTTATGAAAGTTCCTGAAGGAGTTAATAATGAAAATAATAAAGTTTGTAGATTGAACAAAGCTCTATATGGGTTAAAACAAGCAGCAAGATGTTGGTTTGAGACATTTGAAAAAGCATTAATAGAAAAAGGATTTAGAAATTCTCCAGTTGATCGTTGTATTTATATACTAGATAAAGGAAATATATCAAGGAACATTTATGTAGTGCTTTATGTAGACGATTTAGTTATTGCTACAGCCAATATAGAAACAATGAATAGTTTTAAACATTATCTAAAGAATAAGTTCAAGATGACTGATTTAAATGACATTAAACTATTTTTAGGAATTAAAATAACAAAAATAGGAAAAACAATCACTTTGGATCAAAGTTCATACATAAAAACTATTCTGGGTAAATTTAATATGTTAGATTGTAAACCAGTGAGTACACCACTTGAAAGTAAATTAAATTTTGTAAATTTAAATTCTGAAAAAAAATATGATGCTCCCTGTAGGAATCTTGTAGGGTGTCTTATGTACGTAATGCTATGTACAAGGCCAGATTTAAGTACGGCTGTAAATATTTTGAGTAGATTTTTAAATAAAAATAATGAAGAACTATGGAAAAGTTTAAAAAGGGTACTTAGATATTTGAAAGGTTCTATCGATATTAAGTTAAGGTATACGCAAGGTGATTTTAATGATCTTTTATGTGGTTATGTTGATTCAGATTGGGGTGGAAATGATATAACTGATAGAAAAAGTACTACAGGTTATGTATTTAAACTTTTTGAACGTTGTACAATTTGTTGGAGTACAAGAAAGCAATTATCTGTTGCAGCTTCATCAACTGAAGCTGAGTATATGGCTCTCTTTGAAGGTGTTAGAGAAGCGTTATTTTTGAAATCATTAGCAGTTAGTATAAAAATTGATATGTCCAAACCAATCGTGATATACGAAGACAATAATAGTTGTATAAGTATAGCAAATAATCCGACAAGCCACAAAAGATCAAAGCATATAGACATAAAATACCATTTCTCCAGAGAAAAAATTGAGAAAAATGAAATAAAATTAATTTATATTCCTACAGGTAAACAACTGGCAGACATCCTAACAAAACCATTACCCGCTGTTAAATTTATGGAGCTAAGGAATGGACTTGGACTAAATTGATGTTTTTTTAGTAATAAGTAATTTTATTTAAGTAAAATGGTCTGGTTGGGTTTTTGGGTTTTTCCCAATCCTTGCAACGAATGTTGGACCATATGTAAACGTCCCACAAAGAACACAATGCAGGTGTGTCACGAATTAAGTGTGTTATTATTAAAGTAGTATTAGTAATATGATTTTTATTAACGAATGTAATCACTAAATATATAGATTAATTTTTGAGGAGGCGTGTTGGAATATCTTTATTATCTTGTTTACAAAAATTATCTATTGAAGGTATTTCTTTAAAGGCTTAAAGACGTTGCAATGTGAAAAGGTTTTTCTCCTTAAACCGAACCCTAAGTGCAATAAACTAAGGCTGGGAAATTTTGTTTTTCTGGATTCTGTTAATAGGGCAATAAAACATGTGTTCAAAATATGTAAAGGACACTTAACGAGTTTTAGTTAGGTAAGAATAAGTAGGTACAAGAAAGAGTTTCAAAGTTAGTCTCTTGAAGATTTTCTAAGCATAAAGATCGTGTCTGCCTGCAAAGTGTTCTGCTCAAAATAATAAATAAAAATAATAATTGCCAATTTAACATTCTTTAATTTTTATTTAAAATAACCTTGTTCCAATAGTCCAACTAAAAAATTAATTATAAATAGTGTTTTATAGAAGCAATTAATATTTAGTTGCTTTTACAAGCGAACAAATTGCTATAACTTATCTACCTCATGGATTTCCTTGTAAATGTTCATGTCAACAGGACAAGTCAATTAAAGAAAAGTTTTTCTGCAAATTTACCGAGCGCGATATTAGCCAAAAAGTTTTCGAAACACAGCCAAACCACAGAGCGGTGTGGCAGTGGCGGCATCGGTGGCAGCAGTATGGGCGAATTATTCATTAAAAAAGTTCCACCAAACCTATGATAGCATAACGCCAGAAATTTATGTTAAAATGTCCCCCTAAACTCCTGTACCCGCGATATTTATGCATAGTGAAAAATTCCTGTCGTGGAGCGGCAAAATTTCCCAGAAAAATTTGAATTGCATCAAATATTCATGAGACATAGGGCCAAAAGTGCTGTGGGACGCATCCTGTCCCCGATTTGCGTGCCCGTTTGCTAGTTTTCCTGGAAGAGTTTCCTAATGGATTTTCATCCAAAACTAGGGATATGACGCAATATGATGGTAAATTCGATGAAGGAAAAATCTGAGGCAATCAAGGGCCGTTAGCGTTGTCGTCATCTTTTTGAAAAGTTTGTTTTTCCGCTGGTCCAAAATACAAGGAGAGGGATAAAAGTGTGCTAGGTTAGGTCGGGATTTACTCGACGAAACTCTCCTGCAATGCAGAAATTTTCAATGCAGCTGGCCGGGACTGCTGATGGATCAAAAGTTTTGAACATTTTCCACAAGCTGGCAGTACCTAATGACTTCGAGTAGGATTCGAACTCGGGAAGTTTGTCGCCGGGTCGAGTGTGGTGACACCTGCCCGGATCGAGGATCCAGCAAATCGCACCACGTCCTAGACTAGCTTTTAGTCATGGTGCTCGGATGTTTAACCCACTTTTGGAAAGTTTCGTTCCGCCGGTGATTGAAGAGGTCTTTATCCTCCCCGATTGACTTATTTTTCCCAGTCTGCGCCTACTCCCCGGATACATTTCAGGCGTAAATTCCATGAAGTGTTCCACAGAGCAGCGACCCAGCCGCCGGAGCATAATCCCGCCCGTTGTCGGGACACAAAAACAAAACTCTAAACCCATCCACCCACTCCGTCGACGTCGCGGCGGCGGCGTCCCAGGTGAAATGCAGCGACTGTCGCAGCGAGCCTTGACATTCCCGCCCGTTTTACTAATTTATATAAAGTGCTGACTGCGAGGGCTTAGTTCCAGGCGGATGGCTCGCTGAGTCACAGCGCCCGGCTCAAAAGAGGAAATTCAAAGGATTCCTCGAATCGATTAGTTGGAATCGGTCGGGCTGCGGGGGTGGGGAGGAGGTGAGTGGGGCTGGTGCCCGGTGCGGGTGTATCGTTAATGCCCCGTGAAATAAATACCGAGCGAATGCTTTGCCTGTTCAGCGGAGAGTAAGGTTCCTGCGAATTAAAGGGCTTTGTAAGCATGGGCCATTTCTGCTCCATTTTTAAATTTATTCGTTTTCTACTGGATTACCCTGTTAAATTAATGCAACAAAGCGAGCAGCGAGTCTCAAGCGGTTGTTGTTCGCTCCGCGGGGATTTTCATCGACCGCTAAACTCTGAAGGGTTTAAAGGGTAGTTAGGGCTTACTGACTTTCCCAGGAAATGTGGTAGGTACTAAACAATTGACGACAATAGGTTTGGCGACACATATTTCTAGAACTATAATTATGATTTCTAAATGTTCACCTAATAATTGAACCGAAACGTATTGTTGTTTAAATAAAAGACTCCTACACAATTAATTTTCAATCAATTGTTTGAAGTAATGCGTTATTAAAATCATAAGCATTTCTTCTTGTTTTTATTATTGCATAGTGTAAAATTTAAATATACCCACAAATGTAGTAGAAAGAATAATAAACCGAAAATGAAGCATCATATACGACATGTTATCGTTTAATTCTAAGCTTATTTTTCAGTATTTCAGCTTCATAGAGTTTCGTAAAATTGCTTACAAAATTTGTGAAAATTTGAATTATATGTACCTAACCTTGATTCTCTAAAAGATCTTTTAGCCTTCATCCTGGAAGCAAATTCAAGCTTGGCAGACGAATACACTACTCAGTATTATCTATTATCGCAACTTTGCGATGACTGAAACGCGCCGTATAGTCAAATAATAAATAAATAAAAATAAAAATAAAAATAAAACACAAATAAAAATAAAAAGAAAAATTAAAATTAAAATTAAAACTAAAATTAAAATTAAAATTAAAATTAAAATTAAATTAAAATTAAAATTAAAATTAAAATTAAAATTAAAATTAAAATTAAATTAAAATTAAAATTAAAATTAAAATTAAAATTAAAATTAAAATTAAAATTAAAATTAAAATTAAAATTAAAATTAAAACTAAAACTAAAATTGAAATTAAAATTAAAATTAAAATTAAAATTAAAATTAAAATTAAAATTAAAATTAAAATTAAAATTAAAATTAAAATTAAAATTAAAATTAAAATTAAAATTAAAATTAAAATTAAAATTAAAATTAAAATTAAAATTAAAATTAAAATTAAAATTAAAATTAAAATTAAAATTAAAATTAAAATTAAAATTAAAATTAAAATTAAAATTAAAATTAAAATTAAAATTAAAATTAAAATTAAAATTAAAATTAAAATTAAAATTAAAATTAAAATTAAAATTAAAATTAAAATTAAAATTAAAATTAAAATTAAAATTAAAATTAAAATTAAAATTAAAATTAAAATTAAAATTAAAATTAAAATTAAAATTAAAATTAAAATTAAAATTAAAATTAAAATTAAAATTAAAATTAAAATTAAAATTAAAATTAAAATTAAAATTAAAATTAAAATTAAAATTAAAATTAAAATTAAAATTAAAATTAAAATTAAAATTAAAATTAAAATTAAAATTAAAATTAAAATTAAAATTAAAATTAAAATTAAAATTAAAATTAAAATTAAAATTAAAATTAAAATTAAAATTAAAATTAAAATTAAAATTAAAATTAAAATTAAAATTAAAATTAAAATTAAAATTAAAATTAAAATTAAAATTAAAATTAAAATTAAAATTAAAATTAAAATTAAAATTAAAATTAAAATTAAAATTAAAATTAAAATTAAAATTAAAATTAAAATTAAAATTAAAATTAAAATTAAAATTAAAATTAAAATTAAAATTAAAATTAAAATTAAAATTAAAATTAAAATTAAAATTAAAATTAAAATTAAAATTAAAATTAAAATTAAAATTAAAATTAAAATTAAAATTAAAATTAAAATTAAAATTAAAATTAAAATTAAAATTAAAATTAAAATTAAAATTAAAATTAAAATTAAAATTAAAATTAAAATTAAAATTAAAATTAAAATTAAAATTAAAATTAAAATTAAAATTAAAATTAAAATTAAAATTAAAATTAAAATTAAAATTAAAATTAAAATTAAAATTAAAATTAAAATTAAAATTAAAATTAAAATTAAAATTAAAATTAAAATTAAAATTAAAATTAAAATTAAAATTAAAATTAAAATTAAAATTAAAATTAAAATTAAAATTAAAATTAAAATTAAAATTAAAATTAAAATTAAAATTAAAATTAAAATTAAAATTAAAATTAAAATTAAAATTAAAATTAAAATTAAAATTAAAATTAAAATTAAAATTAAAATTAAAATTAAAATTAAAATTAAAATTAAAATTAAAATTAAAATTAAAATTAAAATTAAAATTAAAATTAAAATTAAAATTAAAATTAAAATTAAAATTAAAATTAAAATTAAAATTAAAATTAAAATTAAAATTAAAATTAAAATTAAAATTAAAATTAAAATTAAAATTAAAATTAAAATTAAAATTAAAATTAAAATTAAAATTAAAATTAAAATTAAAATTAAAATTAAAATTAAAATTAAAATTAAAATTAAAATTAAAATTAAAATTAAAATTAAAATTAAAATTAAAATTAAAATTAAAATTAAAATTAAAATTAAAATTAAAATTAAAATTAAAATTAAAATTAAAATTAAAATTAAAATTAAAATTAAAATTAAAATTAAAATTAAAATTAAAATTAAAATTAAAATTAAAATTAAAATTAAAATTAAAATTAAAATTAAAATTAAAATTAAAATTAAAATTAAAATTAAAATTAAAATTAAAATTAAAATTAAAATTAAAATTAAAATTAAAATTAAAATTAAAATTAAAATTAAAATTAAAATTAAAATTAAAATTAAAATTAAAATTAAAATTAAAATTAAAATTAAAATTAAAATTAAAATTAAAATTAAAATTAAAATTAAAATTAAAATTAAAATTAAAATTAAAATTAAAATTAAAATTAAAATTAAAATTAAAATTAAAATTAAAATTAAAATTAAAATTAAAATTAAAATTAAAATTAAAATTAAAATTAAAATTAAAATTAAAATTAAAATTAAAATTAAAATTAAAATTAAAATTAAAATTAAAATTAAAATTAAAATTAAAATTAAAATTAAAATTAAAATTAAAATTAAAATTAAAATTAAAATTAAAATTAAAATTAAAATTAAAATTAAAATTAAAATTAAAATTAAAATTAAAATTAAAATTAAAATTAAA
Source organism: Eutolmus rufibarbis (assembly GCA_963920795.1). NCBI lineage: Eukaryota > Metazoa > Arthropoda > Insecta > Diptera > Asilidae > Eutolmus > Eutolmus rufibarbis. Next base: position 45,783,706 of record OY987206.1, read on the forward strand.
ATTAAAATTAAAATTAAAATTAAAATTAAAATTAAAATTAAAATTAAAATTAAAATTAAAATTAAAATTAAAATTAAAATTAAAATTAAAATTAAAATTAAAATTAAAATTAAAATTAAAATTAAAATTAAAATTAAAATTAAAATTAAAATTAAAATTAAAATTAAAATTAAAATTAAAATTAAAATTAAAATTAAAATTAAAATTAAAATTAAAATTAAAATTAAAATTAAAATTAAAATTAAAATTAAAATTAAAATTAAAATTAAAATTAAAATTAAAATTAAAATTAAAATTAAAATTAAAATTAAAATTAAAATTAAAATTAAAATTAAAATTAAAATTAAAATTAAAATTAAAATTAAAATTAAAATTAAAATTAAAATTAAAATTAAAATTAAAATTAAAATTAAAATTAAAATTAAAATTAAAATTAAAATTAAAATTAAAATTAAAATTAAAATTAAAATTAAAATTAAAATTAAAATTAAAATTAAAATTAAAATTAAAATTAAAATTAAAATTAAAATTAAAATTAAAATTAAAATTAAAATTAAAATTAAAATTAAAATTAAAATTAAAATTAAAATTAAAATTAAAATTAAAATTAAAATTAAAATTAAAATTAAAATTAAAATTAAAATTAAAATTAAAATTAAAATTAAAATTAAAATTAAAATTAAAATTAAAATTAAAATTAAAATTAAAATTAAAATTAAAATTAAAATTAAAATTAAAATTAAAATTAAAATTAAAATTAAAATTAAAATTAAAATTAAAATTAAAATTAAAATTAAAATTAAAATTAAAATTAAAATTAAAATTAAAATTAAAATTAAAATTAAAATTAAAATTAAAATTAAAATTAAAATTAAAATTAAAATTAAAATTAAAATTAAAATTAAAATTAAAATTAAAATTAAAATTAAAATTAAAATTAAAATTAAAATTAAAATTAAAATTAAAATTAAAATTAAAATTAAAATTAAAATTAAAATTAAAATTAAAATTAAAATTAAAATTAAAATTAAAATTAAAATTAAAATTAAAATTAAAATTAAAATTAAAATTAAAATTAAAATTAAAATTAAAATTAAAATTAAAATTAAAATTAAAATTAAAATTAAAATTAAAATTAAAATTAAAATTAAAATTAAAATTAAAATTAAAATTAAAATTAAAATTAAAATTAAAATTAAAATTAAAATTAAAATTAAAATTAAAATTAAAATTAAAATTAAAATTAAAATTAAAATTAAAATTAAAATTAAAATTAAAATTAAAATTAAAATTAAAATTAAAATTAAAATTAAAATTAAAATTAAAATTAAAATTAAAATTAAAATTAAAATTAAAATTAAAATTAAAATTAAAATTAAAATTAAAATGAATATAGGCTTAACAGAGAAAAAGCAGCGCTAGACCGGTCGTAGTGGCGTTCTTTGGGGAAGGCCTATGTCCATCAGTGGGCGTTTTATGGTTGAAATGATGATGATGATAAAGGTAAAAATATTGGCGGGCGAGGGCGGCATTTTTCAGTTTTTGTCCCGCCTCGACAAAATTCAAGATCCGGGGCAGAGTGATGCAAAACCAAATTTAAGTAAGTAATTTAAACAAAGTCATATTTTAATCTCAGGGACTTAACATTCTAACCTTAGATTTATAAGAATATGCCCTAAACATATAACCCGAGTCCCAAAATCTTTCTTCCAGCTGATTTGCTATCTAATATTTGAAACTTAACTCGTTGAAGTGGTTCTTGTACCCGAGCCAGAATTCCTGATGTTCATAATGAGCTCCTTACGTTAAATAGCGAAGAATTGCTCCTAATACGCCATGATTCATCCGGGTAACTGTTAATTTACCTCAAAGAAAGGTCCCCAGGGTTCGTATATTAGCAGCTATTAAATCCCAGTGAGAGGTCCCTCAATTTTCAACTCTTTTCCCAGCTCGTGCACTTCAGCACCTTCAGCTAGACCCGCTCAAAGTAGGCTGGCGGAACGTGCTAGAATGCTTGCTGTGGCGTCAGCATCCTTTAATGCTATTAACATTCCTCTGAGCCCTTTTTTTCTTCTTGTTCTTAAATTTAAATGCTGCAATTATTCTGTGCGCTGCGCTGTTCAGAGGTGCCTCATTTCAGTGCCTACGCTCTTCATCACCTCCGAATGTGCTTAATTTGCTCCCTATAAATTTTTAAGCGTTACTTTTCGCCGCCATTTACTCTGCCATGCAGGCGGAGAGGCTGCCGCACAGGGTGCTCCGAAAGCTCTAATGAAATCTGCGACGATAAATTAAAAGTTAGTTCTTATTAAACGCAGAAGGATCCCTGGGAGGAGCGCGCCCTCTCCGAGCACCCTACAACCATACAATATATCACGCAGGCTTCAATTAGCAATATACAAAGGGGCTTCCAAGGAGCCCCACTTAATCCAGGGAAGGAAAGCAACCCGTTTTCCTGTTCCTCCCACTTGGAGGTTTTGGGTTCCTTCAGTCGTCCTTGGGGCGCACTTGCTGTCTAATCAAACTTCGGGTGTAAGTCATGATCCCTCCACCTTTTAGAGCTTGAGATCATTTTCTTGCTACTGATTTAGCGGCTATTGCACCTCAGAAGGTGAGGCGGGGCGCTACTGATGTATGGGGAAGCTTGCCAAAGTCGAGCTGATAAATTGGCGGTGTATTTCAGGAGTTGGTTCTTTCGGCCATGTGTGGATTTATTGCGTACATACACCAAAATCAGTTTGGTTCGAAGGAACCACCCACGCTCAGTATTTTGTCCGGGAAACTTTCAATTGGCAATATCGAAAGGGTGCCGATGTCTAATGGTTGTTTTTCTGGCGTCCGGGATTCTCCAGATGGTTTTTATGGCCGTGGTGTTCTATTATTCCCGGAAGTGGCTCTATTAAGAACAGGCCAATCGGTCATACTTGCTAATAATTTCTGGTCTGGTTTGGTCCTTGCATCAGGACAAGCAGGCAACTTTTGTGGCACTATGTGGAATTGCTTGTTGGACGTTGATTGGGGCTTTATGAAAGCATGTCCAATTTTAGTTATGTGAGCTTTTTTCTTAAGAAATGTGGTTCAAACAATTCTAAAGCTGTTATTAATTAGTTTTATTATAACTGACAGTCAGTAAAATAATAACTTTCAACATTTTCTAATTTTACCATATGTTTACCAAATCTAAAAATTAATAAGTTGCATAAGTCATAAAAATTCCAAATATGTATACTATAAGTAATCAGTATAAAAAATTTATTTCTATTCAGCTGTAGTAAAAATATACTCAACAAAACAACATTTATTGAAAAGATATTTAAAGAAATCATTTAACAAAATTAAAAATTACAATTTTATTATGTATAAGTGTTTTTTATTTTTGCTTTTTTCAGTCATATGTTTCAATTCTAGATCTATCACAAATCCTTCCAAAATTTCAGATCTTGTGAACCTGTGAACGGCGCAGAGTTTAGTTCCCATACAATTAATGTGAGAAAAAAGACTCTTTTACATAAAATCAAATTTTCTATAAAAAAGTTCGTACTACTAAATTCGTAAATTCAGTACCTAGTTTTATCGTATATTTACTACGGATCTTTTTTGTAGGAAATTTAATTCTCAACGAGTGGACTATGGCTCCGAAAAAAAAACACAAATTACGTATTAAGATATATAAAGCTATTATTTTTTTTATATTTCGTTGTCCTTCTTGTTAAAATTAATTAAATTATTAGTAGGTAAGCATATAATTTTCATAAACTCATTTCGTATTAATAACTTATTCATTTTATTCAATTTATTCATAAATATCCCATACTCTAAACGACGTTTTCTGCTTATGCATATACAATTGGTACATAAGGTTCAATTAAATTATTTTTGATTTGAAGCCCAAAGTCTCGTTTCATTTTATGATTCCATAGAAGGGCACGAATCGAATCATCGATTGAATGCTAATGAAAAGCCGATAACCAAAGTGCAAAAGTTATTCTGGGAGCAATGATTATTTACTGGAAGAATCATAAAATGGCTGAGAAAAAGGCATTTCATAGGCAGTCTTATTTAATGCGAAATATTGTTACGAAATCAAAACGTGGGCGATAATAGAAAATTAACTCCCACAAAGCCCTGATTTGACTGTTGGGACCATATCACCCTGAAAACCGAAGTTCTTGCTTACAACTTTCTCAGAAAGAGGATTTGCGGGAATTCCTGGAATGAATTATGAAAACGGCAGCCAGCAGTAATTGGAGTTATAAATATATTCTATGTCCCACAGAATTGCTCGGAAAGTGAAAACTGATTCCAAATTAGTAGGTGCTATTTCCTGTGGAGTGGTTTTGTGTTTCCTTCCTAAAATAACCAAAATCAGCCGTTTGTCGTCGTTCTCCTGCCTCGGCTTGTCAATTGTGAAATTAACTTGTCTATGGTTGGGGGTGGTGCCCCTAACTAATTAATTGCTCGTAAAGCAATCCATGTAGGCTGATATTGGCTCTGGTTAAATTTTGAAAGACGCCATAAATTCGGAGGTCTGTAATATGCAAATAAATTACGGCGAGAAGAGCAACTATCGCACACGTCACAGGTATGCGTCGTTCATCACTCCCGGGGAGCACCTGCAGGACTCTTCCGGGTGTGCGGTGGGTGGCAATAAATGTCAACTGCTTCCCTTTTCACCTAAAACAGCGCGAAACTAAACAAATCACGACGAGGTCATAAATCACCTCATCGCTCGAACGCGGACAGGGCGGACGGGTTTGCCCCCGGGTGGTCGGGGGTGGCACCAAAAATTAAGATTATTACCCGGCTGCGGATTATTTGTTGCTGCTGGAGGCGTCGGCTTTGCATAATTGGGAAATAGTAAAATGATGATGGAGTGTGACAAATTTACCAATTTCCGCGCACTTGAAGACGATGTGGTGTACCCTTTCCGCTTTCAGATCACGTATTTTGCCGCAAAGACTTGTTCGTTTTCGCCGGGCAGTGTACCCCCGGCAGTTATTTCTTGGCGCCGACCACCACCAACGAGATAAAGCAGTTCGAAATTAAGCCAATTAGTAAGTCAATCACATCGACCGGCCAGGTAAAGCCAGGGGGGTTTAAAAGTTTTCCCGAAGACTAATGAAGTTTTGTCCTTTTCGTGGAGAGCTCCTATCAGTCGAGAATCTTTGCCATAGTACTTCCACTTGCCCCGAAGTCACGCCGTGAAAAAATTTCACAAATTTTTAAGAGGATCTACTGAAAGTTGAGCTGATGCCAAACTCTAAACTGCTCTTAAATCTCTCTAAAATTGTCCCTTTATCCGGAAATCCGCAAGCTGGACGCGATGCAGGAAAAAATTCTTAAAGGTACTTAGACTTTTCATTCTTTGCGAAATTTAGACCAAATTAACTAGGGTTTTAATAATATCAAAATAATTGCTAGTCGGAAAAATTTAAATATTTTACATAAGGTCAATAAGGTCAAAATATTTAAAAATCTAGAAAAAATAATTGAATTACTACATAACTTTTCTGAATGTAGTTCAATTTGTCTATAATTAATTATTATATATACATATGAATAAATGATAGACATATTTATTATTTCGTATTTAAATACTATGTATAGAAATGGTTATATACCTACATACTATATGGCAATTTATTTAAACAAATAATATTAATCTATCAAAAAGTTAAATTCGAATGTCGAATACTCCTGTTTTAAAACTCAATACTACTAAAATCAATATTTTTTGGATATTCCAAGAAAAAAAGATTTTTCTACTTTATAATAGTTTCATGAAAATTGATAGAAAATATTTTTTTCGGGAATTTATTTATCGTATTACATACATTTTAAAAATATATATTGGGATGGAAAATTAAACGTAATCTTTTTAATTTTTGTTTAAAACGTGTTAAGCCATTTTACTTGTGAGCCAAAATACATTTTCTGTTATTCACATTTTACCTGTATTTTTGTTCACAATAAACAAAATTAAAATGCATGCAAAATTTAATAATTCTTAAATACATACATATATCTTCATTTGAAAATATGTGCATATTCCCACATTCTTCAAATTAAGTAAAGTTATTAGATTTAAGCATTGTACTTTTAAAAATTTTACATATTTTCATAAAATGGTACTGATAAATCAACCCCAAGAATATTGCCTTTATTCGCAATTTTATTATATTTTACTCCTGCTTTTCTTAAATGAGTATTTAAGACTCTGTGAAAGTGGCAATTCCACAACTTTTCCAGCATACACAGAAGCCGTCCCTCCCCCGCAAACCTTTTTGTCTCTGAAAATTTAAATAATTCGTCGCCTCAGCAGGGAGTACCCTTTTTAATCAGCGGCATCTCGCGCGCGATTACAGCAATTCCTCATTTAATGCGCGCTTCGGTGTTTACCACGTTTAAACTCACGTGGATGACAATAGGGGCCAAACCCACCTCCGAACGCCCCCCCTGAGAGCTCGATAGGCTGATTTACATAAAATTGCTAGTTTGTCGCGGAAAGCGCAGCGCTTTTGTATAAACATGAAATTCACTTTGATAATTTCATATCTCGCGCATAAATTCGGGTTCCAGGCCTGCTAATTTGACAGGGCCGCGCTATTTACTGGATATTTATGTAAGTAATTTAACCACCATTCCACGGAAGCGGTGTGCGCCTTCTGTGTGTCATGCCACCCCCGCGGGAGCGGTGTTTTGTGGGCGGGTGCCAGGACCGCATACATCCGGCAGGTGAGTGTCCCGGAATCAGGAGAGGGACCGGGACGCTCAAATTCGCCTTAATATTCATATTATTTTATCTCGGCGAAGTTTAATTAAATTTTGCTTTTTTTTTTTTGCGAGGTGGTAATAAGCCGATATGCGATTGCATTCGGGTGGTTGTTCCCAAGTAGCCGGAGCCGGGACCCTTCCTGGACCGGGAAGTTCGTCCAGAGTCCGGCGGTAGTTTTAATTAAAATTTCCCGCTGGACTGGGACTCAATTCCGCAGAAAGGGTGGGTGGCGGTTAGCCGGGCTAGTTCACGTGGGGATGGGGCCACCCTGTGAAATGATTCGCCCCGAGCAGGGCTCGTTCTCTCGGTTTACCGCCTTTTAAGGAAGAGCTCTGTCCCCGGCTGCCTTTTCATTTGATGGACTCGCCGGGTTTGGACTGGCCGAATCATTCCACTGTTTGCCCCCAGTTGCTCTTATGTCCTTTTATTGCCGAGGCATAACAAACAATTCCTGGTTTTGTTCCAACCAATTCCGCCCGTGGGCCTGGCCACAGACAATCTGTCTAGTTCCCCCCAGTGGTTGATTACGTGTGGGGACTTTGGGCCATCTCCAGTTTTTGAATGACTTGGGAAATCGATTACTATACACAGCCTCCGGAATGGGATGGACCCAAAGTTCGGGCCTAGGTAAACACTCAGGGACATCTCTCCGCATTGTTGGCCGGCTGAAAGTAATGACCCAATTTATTTGATCACTGCTCCTTGACGCCGGCACTAAATCAAATTATTACTTGCACTAGGACTAGTTTCGCCCCCTACACCATGTTCTGCTACAAGATTTCCGGATGGAGAGGCGGTTTTAGGGCAGTTTTAGGGCAATTTGTAAGTTTGGCATCAGCCAACTTTCGGCAGATTCTCTTAAAAATTTTTCGACGAAATACATGATTTTAGGTCAGGCTATACCTCAGGATGATAACTAAGATTTTGAACTGATAGAAAATGAACAAAACTTTTAATCCTATTACTTGAGTGGTCGACTTTTGTATCTAATACTTAATTCAATTTATTTCATCAACCAATATTTAATAACTTCTACAGACTACCAGAAATTAAAACATCATAAAGTAAATAGCATTTAAAAGAATTCTCTGCAGTCGGTTCGTTAATTAATTAATAACAACATCCCATAGGAATATTATAGCAAAGTATTTTCGTCGAAATTCTAAAGTATTAATACCAAAGTAAACCTTGGAACATAAACATAAGAAATGAATGTCTTTTATACGTTTCATATAAAAGACATTCGTGAGTCTACCATTTTTTGGGGGTGCCCTGAAGAAGGAGAGTAAACTGAAGCAAGCGTGACAGAATGAGTAAAATCTTACTTTGATTAATTTCGGGATGCTTTTACTTTGCTCATAAATAGCGCTTTATGTATAGAAACTTTATTTTGATGTTATTCAAATATTAAATAAATTACTATTGCAATGCCAAACGAATATGCATAAACAACTACATACATATTTTGGAAAGAATATCAAAAAATGAACATTTTATAATATTTGTTTTTTAAATACCTGAAATGAATTTGAAAATTAAGATTTTGAAAAAAGAAGTAATGTTTATGATATACTTTTTAAGAAAATGTTGATATTTAAAATTGAAAAATTTGGAAAGGTAGATAAGTATAATACTATAAACAAAAATTTCAAACATTTAAGGTTAGCTGTTTGGTATGGAATCCTTTAAGTAAAGCAGACGAGATTTGTTATGCATTTCGAAGTACAAAATCAAACATGTTTTACGTAGGTGTAGTCGACTTGCCATATATTCATGAATGCCGTTTCTTCCCTACAAAACCTACTTTAAATTAAATTTCTTCGTCTTCGATAGGGAAGAACCCGAAAAGACGCGCCCTTTTTTTTCGGTATTATAACCTGCCGCACGTTGGAACGCAAAGGGATGCCCTTTTCCCATAAAAGCGCATTTCATAATTCTGACTTCCTCCTGAAAGCTTTGAATACGTAATGAGCGATATCCCCACGCCCGAAAATAATACCTAAGCATTTTGAGACGTAAAAAGCCGCCCGCGCCACTTTTTTGTGACATGCTTTCAAGGACTTGACGTGGGTTCTCAACCTACGGGTTGTATGTGGGCGGTGGGGGACAGTTAAGATACAGATAAATGTACTTACAGCATGCATAAATCTTAAGAAAGTCGACCTGTCTTGTGGTACGTGCCCGGTGTGGTTGACCCACATGGCGCGCATGCCGCCGTCATCCTGGGAAACCACAGGAAGTGGACATACCCCCGACGGTGATTCAGAATCGGTGTCGTTCAACAATCCGGAGCAAGTTCGCCGAAGTTCACATGATGATTTGTGATTGATGCGCACTGAAAGGGCTCCTCAATTAGGGCTCCGGCCAGGACAATGGGGGCCTGCACCAGACATGACTGAGTGTATTGAATACGTGATATCTGGAACCGCATTCGAATTATTAAGCTGCACGAACGTGTGCCGAATGTCGATCACGTGAAAATGCCACTCCCGGGTCTTGGTCCCGCGGGAAATGACAATAGCGGGGAGTGGCACTGTGGGTTTAAGTTAAACGATAAGGGCTTCATTACAGACATAATTTCAAGGTTGAAGCGACTGGGCCTATCCCAACTACATATTATTTTGAAATATGTAAATGCTTGCAGAATTGGGGCTAGAAGGGCTACAGTTTTGTGCAGTAATAAAATTATGATATCTTTTAAATTTAACATCCGCAATACTATTTCTTTCAAAGTTTGTAAATTTTTAGAATTATGACACTAACATCGAATTAAAATTTTCTTAAAAAATGTAAATGTTATGAGTAGGTAATTTAAAAAAAAAATTCAATATAATTATTAGGTTTGTTAATTCATATTTACAGCTGAAATTTCCTAGATTTCTTATTTTAGTGCTGGGTGGATAGTTAAATTGTAGGAGCTCAGGAAGGGATTTCTATAGTTTTCTTCAAATTAAGAAGATTGATCGATTCGATATTTTATTTGTTTTTTCACTGTCATTTTCTAATTGATATTAATTAGTTTTCTGATAAGTAATTATAGTTCCTGCAAAGTGCAAATAAAAATGCGAATTCTTGTGTACTTTTTAAAATTAAATTAAATATAATAAATGTCGAAAACAAAATTTTGAATGTGATTTATTTCAGTTTACTGTATAACTATACTGCCGTGCCACGGAAAAAAGTGGTTAAGCGCCAAATTGTTCAAAATTGAGTTTTTGGTATCATTCGATTCGTCCGGAAATTCTCTATTTAATTTATCTTCAATAAAATTGTTATCACGATTCAATTTTGTTTTATAACAATATTTATTTGAATAAAAATGATTAAGAAATCTGATGTAGATCAAAAAAGATGCTAAGTGACTCGAAAAATTGGAAAGAGAAGCGATTCGAGGTTCGAATAGAAAAACAAAAGACCTTTAAAGGCCTTTACGTGTTTTTTTGACTGCAAATATCCCGCATAATTCAGAAGCATACAAAACAGAAAAGCCTTAAGTACTTAAAGGTTTTCTTGTTTTGTATGCGGCATCCCTGGAGCGCTTGAAAACAAAACTAAAAAGCTTTAAGTACATTTTTTGATATGAAGTTAAAACACTGCCGTGCCAAGGAAGAAAGTGGTTAACTCCAATTGAAGTGATTTCGAGATAAGTTTGACGTTAAAAAAATCGTAGTTAGAAACATTCTTTTTTTGTGAAAATTAATATGTTCATTAATAATGATATTCTCTATCTGAATATTAAAAAAAAATTGAAAATTTTTATTAAAATCTATGCAACTGGTACAATTCATTTGTTACTTGTTTTTGAGAATATCTTTATTAAGCGCTCCATTGGTTGTTAACCATTTTCTTTATTTGTAAAGCACGAATTTCTCTATGTTCATTACAAATTAAGAGCTACTAAGGCACTTTAGGGGTCTTTTGGATTTGTATTTGGAAAGGCAAAAAAACCTTATGTGCCTTTTTGCATAGATTTTAATAAAATAATTTAATTTTTTTTTAATATTCAGATAAAGAATATCATTATTAATGAACATATTAATTTTCATAAAAAAAGAATGTTTTAAACTACGATTTTTTTAACTCCAAACTCTTTTGCATTTATCTCGAAATCACTTCGATTGGAGTTAACCACTTTTTTCCGTGGCACGGCAGTATAGCTTAAAACATTTTGTGATTCTTGGAACTAATAATACCTTTTTTATTTTTGATAAGGTACAGAATTAATTTCTACTATCCCCTGCCTACTTTTTTTTTGCCAACTCGGGAACTGTGCCTACATTATATGACCTGAGGCCCGAATATTTCTTTTAAAAACCCTTAATGTAAAGAAAGTGGAATTCAATAAAAAGCGGAAATATGTACCTACATTAAGAAATGGCAGCATTTGCTAGAGTTCCTCAAAAATTTTATTGTAACCGCCGATTTTGAGGGGCATTATTAAATGCTTTTCATTGAACTCAAAATTATAGTATTATACATATACATATAAGATAATAGAAGCAAACAAGAAAATAAATAAGAGTCGTATTTTTTAAACATTTAATAAATTTAAAAAATATGGGAGGAACATTATTTAAAATGATAAATTTTTGAACATATGAGTACCTACTTTAAAAAAAACATTTAAAATTTAGAAATAAAAACAATTCAAAGATCTGTAACAAAGATTGGTCATTGAGTGTACCTATCTAGCTTTGTAAACCATCTACAGAGTTTGGTAAGTTTTAAACACATTCAGAGACCTAGGTACAAAGAGAGTTTGAGTCTTAGTACCTGAGTCTCTGAATATCGCTTACCCCTTTCGAAAGTTGATTTCCAGTCGACTCTACAACCTTTTTAGCCCTAAAATTGGGTTCAAGCTATCGGATCGACTAGAAATCGGCTAGTTGAGAAACTGCCAACGCCTTTTCATGCATATTCTTCACTTTGCGCCCTTCAAGCATTCGAGGATGGCTTCATTTTTATAACATTCCCTCCAAGTTTTTTGGTACCAAAAACGATCCTTGATGTCCATTCGCTGATTAGGATTAGGGCCAGAAATACCCTTCGTTTTCATTCTTCTCGGTTTTGGCTGCTTGGTTCTACTGAAAGGTATTTTGCAGCAACTACCAGTTTTCTTTATTTCCGCACATGGATCCACAGGTTTTCGTGCCTTCTGTTTTGGAGTCTCGATCACGTTGCAATCTGGCATCTTCCGGGGTTTCCGGGGTTTCCGGGGCTTGCTTGGCAAGCACTGGAATGGTAACTTGCGGCAACAAATGCCTTTGGGCTCCTTGCAGTCCTCATCCATATATGCAACCTTCGGACTGTTCGGATCCAACTTCCATTGTGGCGGCCTGGAATGCGTACTTATGCAACAACCTCCCCTCGGGTCCTCACATGGGTCTGGGATTGCTCTCTCTAGAGAGGGGCATTGGAAATTCGTCTCATATTCGTTGCACTCCTGGTTCTCTGTAGGTTCCTTTTTCAGTTCTTTTATTCGGCAGTAGAAAGGTACCCTTTGAAAACATTTCCTGGGTTTGGCTGCCGCACATATTGCATCAAATTTTCTTCGTTCTAGCTCGTATTTACAGGACGGAGATTTCGTGCTCTCCAATCGTTGGATAATTGTTCGAATAGGTGCAAGTTTTAGTATATTCTTAGCGCGAAAGAACATATTTAAACTTTGTATGGACGGCTTTTTAACTGAGAATTTTTTTTTTTTTTTTTTTTTTTGTATGGTAGTACGTTATTAATGTACTACCATTCTGGTTTTATTAAAAAAAATATTCTGACGTTTTATTAATTTGCAAGGTTTGCTTGTTATGCGTGAGGTGAGTTTTTTCGACTATATATGTAGATGGAAGAAATGCAATACGAAATGCTATTTTATTAAAATTATAAATTTCATAATTATTGATACCAACAGCAAATATTTTGAAATGAGTGGAAAGCAAAATATTTGCCAGAAAGTTAAAAATTGGTTTCCAATTCTTTATTTGCGTAAAAATAGCAAATAAATATTATTTTAAAGTTTCGGTATTCGAAACAAGAAGGGAAAAAATTTATATTAAAGAGCTTTTGAAGTCATTTCGAATTCAATGTTAGATTTCTAAAATTGAAAATAGTGGTATCAATTTTTGTAAAGACACAAATAGCTTTAAATTTAATATAAGGCATCTGAAATTTTGAAAAACTTATTTCAGATTTTTAATTAATGATCCAAAAAACCTCTATGCACCAAGTTGAATTAAAAAATAAAGGAAATTTGATTTAAGTGCTTTAAGAATTTTATAATTTACTTATTCGTTAGTCCTGATTATAAATAGGAAGCATTTTGACTGATTGTATAAAATACATATGTACCATATTCATATGCTCTTATACCAACATCCAGATAAAAAATACGGACATGGAGACAGCAAAACTTCACCTATTGATGCGAAAGGTGCGCAATCTTAAAATCGGCCCCGTTTGCTAGTGAAATTTTAATAGAAATATCAAAGAATATCGCGATATTGGAAATATTAGAGATTGCTTTAATACCACTCAATGGGTCTGATATCTCAATCCCATCTTTTGTTAAAATTTCCTTTCTAGCTCCGTTCTATGGAGCAAAACCACCAAATTCCACGCCCTCAGGGTGATAAAACCCTCCATAGGAGGTGCGGGAGACGCTTTGGCCTCCCTCCAGCCGGAATAATATCCCATTTTTATTCAGCCCAATTATTGGGTATCATTTTTGAATCAGTTCTCGGCTGGTTTTGCTGAAAGCTTTAATTAAAATTATAATCGCCGTCGTGCTCGGGATGCCTGTCCACGTCCGGGCTTAGGTTTTTGATGCGCACAAAATCCGAGCTGCATACTGATTTTGAATGGGGCACCAATCCACACAGACCCGAAGCCCGGGCGCTCCAGATATAGGGTGAGCGTGGTATCACGTGCCGCGCGGAAAAAAAAGCGCCCCATCAAGGAAACAATATATGAAATTTTCTCCAGTTTACCAATTAAATTGATGTCAATGGAGTAAATTAAATTTTTGTCGTCTATTTTGGGGCTCGGGTGCCGGCAGTCATTTGTCAGAGCAATCACAGCGGAGTCGGCAGCGTGGCTAGCGGAGATAGACTCCGACTATGGGGAGATTTTGCGGGGGGATGTATAAAAATTGGTCAACGATGCATGGACCCGAGCACTTTGTTTGCTCCCCAGCTCCATCATAAATTGCAGAGGTTTGCATCGCCGTATTTTGTAAGGTTCTCGCGCGCATAAATGCTGCGGGGCGCACACATGTCCCGCAGCATCCCACCAGCATCACGGTCCATTTCGCATCTTGGCTAGCCCCGGGGTGTGGATGCCCGCGAAGATATATTGGCCAAGATAAATCCATTCGGTTGGTAAATTGAAGTTTGTGTCGTTGACATCACTCAGCGAGAGCACAATTGCGTTACGAGCACTTTCCTTCAATTAAAGAGTTGAATTGATCGCATTTAGGTCCTCAGAATGAGTCACTTCACCGGCAGCCGGGGGCGCGAATCGCCCTAGTCCTGACCGCACCACCCCCGCTGTACCAACAGCATCCCCCGCCAGTGAGCTTTCGCAATATTCAGAAAGTTGATGCTCGAGGGCGAATTCGCCACCACTCGGAGGACGGAAGTAAAATCGCATTTTGATGCAATTGTTGGGAGCATTTTCTAGGTTTTGAGTTGATTGCGCTCACCTTCCCGTTCTTGTTGACAAAATACGAAAAAATGGAACACAATTTATCGTCGCGTAAGGCGCTTTTGTCTTGGTGTTGGCGAAAGTCGTTTTTAAGACGCTAAGAAGATTTTTCGAGTACTTGCTTACATCTTGAACCGAATGCCTTTTGAATTTTTGAAAGGTCTCACGAAAATAAATGAAAGTATTTCATGCGAGGACTTAAGAAGGAGGGAACCTTTTTTACTGAGAAGGATCCTATTTAATTTCGGAAAAAAGAAAATGATTTTCTTGTACATATACCCAGACGATAGTGAAACAACTTTGAAAAGGTCTTATTAAAATTGCTACATAGTCACAATGTAAAGAAATACAAGTTGACTTCATTGAGCGACCGAAAGTGGAAGCATCTGCCTCTTCAAAGACGATACTTCATTCTTGGAGAATCACTGAAAAAAGGTGTTTTGAAGTTGAAGACTGAATTCTAAATATTGTTGTCGCCATTGGATACCTACTCCATTTTGAATTTCTAGATTGCGATAGTAAATTAGAAATTATTGTCACCAAATTATTTTTAGACTAATCCTCATTAAAACCCCTTGAATTTCAAAAACATCGGTTACCATTATTGGATACCGAAATTTTATTTTCCATTTTTTGATAGCAGATTTGAAATTGGTGGATTTAAAATACCCTAAGTACTAATTATCACTTAAATTCGTTGAATATCTAAGATTATTTGGTCACCATATTGAGTCCTCCGCCGTCTTGAATTTTTAAATTGTGAAAGTGGACTCGCAATCAAGATCTCAAAAACCTTCAAATACCAACTTTCATGGCAATTCCTAAAAAATTTACAATTATTGGCCGCCATATCGATAATAATGTCCATTGTGATAGTAATTTAAAAAAAATATTTCATGTATGTACATTGGTACCGCCACGGCCTTGTTTCAGTTTTATTATAAGTATAAATAGTACTTTAGTATAACAAATTTTATTTAAGCAATTTTTGGTTCTAAATCTAAAACAGTTCTATAGGTTTGATTCCAAGCCTCTATTTCTTGATCAATGGAAATTAAAGTATTTTGATATCTACATATCTCAAAGTTGTGGTTTTCAACTTTATTAAAATCTTTAAAAAATAGGTAGATATAACTTTGATATGAGTTTAGAAAAATGCTGGTCTCGCATTCCTAAAAATTAAATTAAATAACGCCGATTTCAAATATCTAGTCACTAGAAAATGTAAGTAATGATAAAAGGATAATGCTTTCGATTTAAAACCTCTTCTTAGAAGCGTTAATTTTCTTGAATAAATAATTTGTTTTTTCATTGCTGAAATTTAGTTGACAATTCAATTTTATTTTAAACGGTTTTGATTTGCTTCAATATTTATTTAAATATTCTAATCGTATACTAGAAAGTGTTTGCTATCTCCAGAATAACTTGCTGGATTTTTATAGTATCTAACTTTAGCAGCATGTCAATTATCTTCACCTTTCTACGCCGCCGTCTTAAAACATCAAAGACTGAGAACGGTATCAAGCCGTTCCAGGCTTCCCAAAAACTAATTAATGAAAATAATTTGCCAATTTTCTTCTGTAATATTTTATTCATGTTGGGCGAAACAGCCTCTGAGAAAATTAATACTAACGAGCATCGAGCACAAAATCTAAATTTACTGTCGGCACCACGCCGCCGCCGCTGCTCCCTGTCCGTCTGTCGCTGTCGTCACCGTGCTCATCTCCGAGCCGAAAGAAGGCACTTTAACTTGAGGTGAGGCGCTCGTGAGGACAGAGCTTTAAATTCATTACGGCGAAGTGCTCGTCTTGAATTATTCAAACAAATGGCACCAACCTCGTTGCTTTTACGTGTCCGGTGCCTTCTCGTCGGACTGGCCGGAGGTCAGCCCGCGACGGTCTGAACGAGGCGCGCTAAGACGTCGCCCTAATGAAAACAGATGGTCCCGACCGCATGATCCCCCGGGCGAGGAGTGGTCCAGGCAGCAGCAGCAGCCGGGCGTGCTGAGGCCGGGCGGGAGCAGAAGTGTCGCCCGGGTGCAGTCCGGGACACTTCCAGGGCAAACGGGGGGACTTCCTGGTGCACAAGACGGCGACTGCTGCCAGGACGAAAAATGGGAAAGGTCCTGGATCCCGGCTGGCTCAAAGCAATAATTCAACGACATGTGCATGTGTGGCCCCCGCCGGGGCTGTCCCTGAAAAAGCACTCGTCCCGGCTGTCGCTGATGTCGCTACATGCAAATCCTGTCTCCGCGGGAATTGATCATCCGCGAGGAGGAGGAGAAGGACCCGATTAGGGCCATGCATAAAATTCACTTTAGTCCTGTTTACAAGTTCGCATCTATCTCGCGGTTATGAGAGCGCATTTTTCTTGTCAGATCCTTGATTAGCCGTTCCTCGTGAAGGATTACCATTGTCACTAGCTAGGATAAGAAAACAAATTCGATTTGCGAAAAAATAATATATATAATTTTTATCTTCAGATTGTGAAGCAAATTTTTGAAATTTTCGAAGCTAACCCACAACTGTGCGAAATTCGGGTGTTAATTTGTTTAGGGCGTTAAATACAATTTTTAAAATAATTTTATTTTTATTTTTTTTAACACTTTTTGGAAATTTTTGAAAAAGATAACAAATTATGTATAAGAAAAGTTTCAAATCTATACACTAAATTTTCGCTATTTTTTAACAAATTTTCAAAAATAATCAAAATATGACCTTTCTTAAGTATATGTATTTTGTAACCCTATTTTTCTCGCAGGCGTGATATGAACCAATTATTAACACTAATTTAAAAAGAAATTGTGCATGAACTTTTTAAAAATGCCTTTTATTGTTAGCGTACCTATATTAAATAGTAATATTTTATGCATTATTTTTATTTTACTGAAAACAAATGCCTTTACTACCCATACAAAAAGTTGGATACATACTTAGTTTAATAAGTTTAAGCATTAAGTTGGTACTCTAAAACCGAAAAATTGATGATTAAGTTTAAATTTGAATCTTACAAAGAGTTTAAGTTCACACTGAAAAACTATGCATAGAAATTTCTAAATTAGATATTCCTTACTCCAGTCATTGAGCAAACAATTGAAACCGTAAAGTCGACCTTAGCTGGAGTCCAGGAGCAAAGTCTTAATTTAAGGAAGCAACTCTAAGAAGAAAATTCACCACGGCAGAGGGCGCTCCACTCGACCTTATCGAAATGGGACTCCTCGAAGATTTATTTGCCCATTGTTTGCTTCGATTACACTTGCAGTCCGCTGCAAAGGACCAACTTTTGGGGCCGGAGTGAGCTGTTAAATGGCGAGCCGCAATAAACTAAGTTTCGGTGAGTTTGTAAGACAAGTTCATGCAGTTAAAGCAATTCCATCACTTATAACATGAAGTCAATTCGGAGGAGGCGACCAAAATTCGGTTTTTGCATAAAGTTTGTCCATTAAAATTTTCCGAAACGTTTAACTTTAGTGGTTCGGGAGTCCTGGGGCGGTCGACATGGACTGCACCACCATCACCACCAAGATCACCCAAAACAGCATCAGGACCACCAGCAACAGCAGGCTGGATCAGGACCAAGGACTCAGGATCAGGAGTCGTGAAGTGAAAGGACCATCAGCCGGTCCGAAGCACCTCGGGCGCCTATTTGGTGTCGTGGTGGCTAAGTCCCGTCTCCTCCAGCTCTAGATTATAATTAGCCCCGCCCGCACAACCGAAGAACTTTCGAATCTATTTCATGGCTTCTATTTCACTTCTAATTTCGGACGAGAATTTCGTCGTGTGAAATTTTGATATTGAAAAACTTTCGGAGAGTGCCGGCATGGTGCCTCGCATCGCTTCGCATCGCAACGCTTCGCCGAATCCACGACAGAGTTTAATTAGGACTACGGCGGCGGCGCTCCACGTTGGCCCTTTTCGGCCGCCCTTCGGAGTGAATTTCACGCTTTTGTAATGGCCAGGAAGATTTGTGTTGTGGCACTAATTGTGCTTCATGTTGGCGGTCTTGCTCAGTTCTTTTATTGCAAAAATGCAAATGTTCACTGGAATAGTTTGAACAGATCTATTTTCAGAATTGTTGGGATAAAATCAGTAGGTTTGCAAGGTTCAACAATTTGGTAAAAAGTTTTAAACAAACTAAGGTAAAGTTAGTTCTGCACCTATAAGAATTTCGTAAAATGTTTTCTTTATATAATACATATGAGTATGATGAAAATTTGGATCGCTATTACTTATTAGGTATTAGGGTCTAACTTATTCTTCCTCCTCTGATTTGCTATTTCAGCGTGCCTTGTTCACTAAATCATTCAATTTAGTATATTAACAAAGATTAAAATATGTTGTTATTTATATGTTATTGTGAACTTATAAATTTGTTAGTTCATTTTTCACTTGTTGTACCTATTATTTCTTCCGCCACTGTATATTCTGTCGGTATTAAAAAATAAACTATTGTATATTTGTAGTTTTTGATAAAAAAAAATTGGATTTTTCAAAAATTTTAAATCGCTGTTGTGTCTCCATTGAATGCTACAAAATTAAGGGATACCGTAAATGTAAGGAAAAAATGTTTTTTTCTTTAGAAAAAGTGTAGTATACTCAATGAATTCGTTTTAATTCTTATTATGTGCTTTGAAGAAACAGCAAAATTGCTTCTGAATAAAGGTTAAAAAGCGTACTGTTTTCTGTAGTTTAACGATCTATCTCTTTAAAATTTTCTGGACAATAAATACCAACATTTCGTTTTCTGAACCCACTGCTCACAACTGCCTCTCATGATTTATGTCGCAGCTGAAAGTAATTGCACTCCTTGGCGGGACAAATTTGTTATTGTCACCAATTTCGGGACACTGCCCGGTTCTGGACGGGAATTGAAAGGAGCATTAGGACAATCGCGATGCTTTAATTGTCCCGTGCCACTTGTGTCACTGTTCTCGGGATGATTTAGCTGAAAGAACCTCACCCGGAGACATCCTGCGTATCTCGCAGCTTCCGTCTCTAAATAATTTTAAACGAGCGGAGCAGAGTCCGAGTGGGGCCCCCGGTGGCCCGCAATCGGGGCCATCAATTCAAGCACAGCTGCTTAAAAGGCGTAATTGCATTTCGAGGTAGTCATTAGTTATGCTAATTTATTGGCGCAATCAACAAGCAATTTCTGATTTCCCACCCGTTTAGTGTGACTCCTTTTCGCGAGGTGCGCACCCTCGCCGCCGACGGGTAGTGGATCCCGGCCCAGGATTTTCAGGGTTGTTGGCACTGCGGCTGTAAGTGTCCTAAATCAAGTGGCCGGGGATGGGTTCTCGAGGACATTTTAAGTTGTGACGACTTTCAAAATGGTTGTTATTTTAAATAAAACAATTTCCCGCTCCTGTTCCAAAATGGATTGTAGTAAAATCGAATAAAATCCCAACGGCTAAATGGGGCTCCGTGGGCCGTTGGCAAATCGATGCCCCGGTGTTAGGGCCTCAGAGCAGGGCTCCTCGCTTTCAATTACTTTTAAACTATGCTGTAAATCTTTAACGATTGGGCCTTGTCCCGCTTCCCTGGCCTTGTCCTTCTTTCCAGGCGGGACGGGACCGGGAACTCCCTGTTCGGGCAAGTCCTGTGCCCGCTCCAGGAGAATTGAAATGTTTATATTAGAGGCAAACACTAGGCGTCATAACAAGTTCCCTCGTAAAGCGGCGCGTGACTTGAACAGCAATAGCCAAGTTAGCTCAGGACGAATTAAAAAGTGGCAAAGTGCTGAATTGGGAAATTGGGATGGCCTAAAAAGGAAACTCCGAATTACTCCCCCGGTAATAATACTCCCGTACTCAAGGCTCCGCAGGGAAGGGGCCTTAGTCGACGTTCTACGCTTTTTTTCCGTTTTACCCTGAGGAATGAATATTCAAAATGTAAATTAATTTCGATAACCGGAGGAAAAGTCAGAAAATATTGGTCGACTAGGCACTTCAAGGATTTTCGGGAGATCACGCGGATGGGATGAAATATCAAGGTCTTAGAAAATGTAGGATGCGGATAAGCTAGATGAGGTATGTTCAGATTGTATTGTATAAGTTATCCAAAGATATAGTCTGCACTTTTACGCACTTTTCGACAAATTTATCAATCAACTATTATATGAAGTTATAGACTACTAGTTGATTGAACGTAACTACATAGATTTTATAATGTGAAAATTCGTTTTTCAAAACTTTGAAGGCGTTTTTGTTAAAACAACATTTTTGTAATCGGCGTGTATTATAAGTTAAAAACCATTTAACTGATCGGTGTGAAATTTTAATATATTCTTCTACAATTTTTAACGTTGTTTTACGAAGAAAATATGCTATTTTTGAGACCACCAGCTTTGGAGGCCCACTATTTTGTGAATTTTTACTCAATGAAAATAATCGTAGTTTATACTAGCGTCATAATCATACTTTTTCTAAGGATATTTGTTTTGTTTCTGACTTTTCGGTGAACCGCAATCGTGCACGCCAGCAGGTTAAAATTTCCAAATAGCTTCCATGAGGCTGCACGAAAGCCCTATAAAAAATTTAAAAAATTATATTCACATATATACTCTTATTTGAAGATTTTAAGGTCGTATGTCAGAAAAATTGCGGACTCAAAAAAATGTTTTTTGTGATGGTAAAAACAAACCTTGCCTATATAATCTCAATATTCATTAATTGAATATTTAGCCTAAATACATATTATTATACGTTTAAATCTGGAATAATTTACGAATAAAATCAAAAATAATTTCTATTATTTAGTTCCCTTCAAAATTCGTTTATACACTGAAAGAAAAACCGTAGGTAATATTGACAAAATATTTTTATCAAAACTTAACAAAATAATTTTATTAAATTAAAAAGATTTTGTCAATATGATCCCAGAATGTGGTAATTTGAAAGAAATGTTTATCATTATGATTAATAAACGACCAAGTTCCATCAATTTGTTAAATTGAAAAAAATATATCGAAATTGTATTCTTACTGACACTGACGCGAACGTTAGCGAGAAATATTTTGTTCGAGACACACTACTTTGTCAATATGATAAACATATTTTCAAAACTTCATTTAAATTATCAACTCATTTTATCATATTGAAAATTAATTTGTTACCCTTTTTGTACGATTGACAAATTTTATCAAATTGACAGTTAAAGGGATAAAAACATTGTTAAACTGAATAACAATTTGTTAATCAAGAGGAATTTGGATCTGAAGCAGCGTCAGCTCATTTAACTGCACTCCAGATCTAAAGACTCAAGGCGTATAACATTTTTAGTCAGTTTTGTGAGTTATTAAAGTGTTTTTGTGTACAAAAAAACATACGTGAACCGTGTATTTTTGGTTTAAAAACATCATACAACATAAAAAGGAATAAATATGGTAAATAATATTGACGAATTGGAAAGTTTAATGACTGAACTCCATCTCGACATAGAAAGAGTTAAAAAATGTCAACTTCTTTATTTTTTAAAAGGTAAGTGATTAAGAAAATGAAATTGTGGTGATGTTGTGTCTAAGTAAATATAAAATTTTTAGAGTGTGAAATCAACCGATCAGTTTTGAAGCACATGACTCTTAAACATCTTGACAAGTTCTTTGAAATGCATCAAATTCCACTTGGAATACAAATTCTTTTTGAACAGCGTCTTCAAGTTTGGCAACAGCTTAATGTACGCAACAATCTTGAGCAATATTTTCTATTTAACTAAGAAATATCTTACTATTATTTCAGCCATAATTAACACTAACAAAGCTTATCTGCTTTTTAATTTCAATATCATATTTTTTAACTTTAATAAAATAATATTATCAGTTTAATTAAGTCATTGCTTAAGTTTCGGTCATATTTTATTATTAACAAAGCTTCCATACTTTATAATTTTAACATCATACATATTTTCAATATAATAATAATGGTACCCTAATTAAATTATTACTCAATAATATTATCAATTTAACTGGGCATATGTATGCTCTATGTGTTTAAGCTATAACTTACTAACTTACTTAAATATCACATTCAAATCTTTTTTCCGTTGAGCTAATGTTTCGGTTGAAAGAATATTTCTAATTATATTGCTATTATTTTTATTTATTCAAATTTTAAACACGGGTACATATATTGCAAACTAAGACTTCAATAAACATAAATCTTAATTTTTAACTATTTTGAAAAATTGAATTATTTTTTATAACAACTAAAAGAATATGGATGACATATCGCAATACCTTTGCTATACTAATCTACCGAATGTACCGTTACAACAAAATGAAGAATCCGAAGGACATATAATAGACTCAGGTCAAACGCTTCGGTTGCTTGTTGATTCCGCAAATATTGGATGTAACGAACCTACAAACACTTTTGAAAACCCAGAGCTCTTTGAACTTTTGACGAAATGGGGTGTACAAATCTTGTACGATAAGTGTGTTGGTATGTACGCATTTAAAATTCTCAGTACTCTCAAGCCTATAAAAGTAATTTAAATTATTTCAGAAGAACAAATTGATTTGGAAATCATGAAATATATGACCCCAAGGCATGCAGAGCTTTTAACGAAAAACTTTAAACTTGGAATTTTAATTAAATTCGAATATAATTTGAAAAAGTGGCAAATGTCCGAAAATTCAACTGTCGTATCATCCGTTTCTGAAGGCACAAAATCTGATTTATGTTTAAACTCCCAAAAACATACTTTTGAGGGGAATAAAGAAAATGCAATAAATGTAGAAGATCTACTGCAGCAAAGCAGTCAAGGAAGGGCATTAATCGAGCGCCGAGATAAAAATCTCAATGATGGGTGCAGAAGCATACTGTTGGACATACTTATAAATCATTTAATACAAAATAACATAAAGATGACCGTTCCTTTAGCAGAAAAATTGTCGAAAGAAATTGTGACCATTTTTCCCAACGAGATTGAGGTAATTTTATATTATACAAATATTTTTAAGTTTATTTTAATTTTTTTTCAAATTTTAGTCAGTGTATTTCTTTAAAGAGGGAGGAAAAGCCCCAAAGGGAAAAATTTATGCTAAATATTTTAATCAATTGAGGTGTCTGAAGAGCAGTGGTCTCGTGCAAAAGAGATCTTATTTAAGGGAAGCAGGAACTTCAAACAATTCTCGCTCTATTGATCCTAGCTTATTTGGTAATATTTTTAATATAATTTTGTTGTTTGTCTGTTTTTTGATTTATGATACTAATATTGAACATTGTTTTAGATTCGGAAGAAAATATTGAGGACCATTTAGAAGCCATAGAGACCGATAACTGCTCTTGGTCTGAGATAGAGAACCACTACGCAGCACGCAGCCACATCAAAGCATAGAATTATACAAATTTCACAAACCACAACTACTGCAGAAATTGTTAAGAAATGGAAACATTTTAAAAGCCCTCTCGGTTATAAATTGGTAGGTTATATGTTTTTGTTGTATGTTGCAATTATTATATTAATATTACTATCATTCTTAGATTGATTTGGACTTCAAAACATTGTATCCAGAAGCATGCAGTCTTATTAATAGTATTCCCGAGTATTCAAATAGATTATTCCAAATTCTGGAACGGCGCATTAAAGATCCTGCCAGTTTATCCCTTCTGAGCGGAATAAAAAATATTGAATCTTTGTCCGAAAGTAAAAAATCAATATAAATGCAAGCTTTTCACGATTTTACTTATTTTGCTTTGATTTCAGATGGACGATACGCAACAATTTTATACTTGCTTCATGCGGTTCTTGTGCCTACTTCAAAGGCAGTAAAAGTTGAAAATGGAAAGAAAGTCCATATTAAACATTCAATAAAGGACTCGCAAAATTCGTTTTTAATAGTGGGAAATACGGCCGATGAAGCTGATACAATATTATCCAGAAAATTGGAAAAGCTTCAAGCTATACAACCACTGATATTAATCACTGGCAGTGTCATGGATCCTAAAACTATCATAATTTTTTTTGACGGCATAAAATACAAAATTTTTTCTTTTATACAAGCAGTTGATATCTGCTTTAAAATATTCAATTTATTCAACTTAGAATACCCTTTAGCATCCACTTTAGTTTGGAACTTTATTCAAAAATTTTTCTATTGCATTAAAACTAAGTTCGACAAATGCCACCCAAGTATTAACTTACTATGTTCTGAGCTAAAGCAAAATTAATACTTAAAAATAAGTTATTTACAAACACACATATTAGAACAAAAATTGTACGACATACAAATGTGTATCATGCTTAGGGCCGTATTCGGTTTTAGCAAGTGAGTATCATTACAATAAGTTGTTTTTAAACTTAAAAGAGAATTTATGTCTTTGTTGCTTGTCTCCCATTTTCTTTTCATAAGCTTTTTTCACCGTCTGCTTTTCATGATTACATTTTCATCTTAATCATCTCATTTAACAAAACCGAACACGATCTTAATTTCACTCTATTTAAAATAAAATAAAAGAATATTTGATTATGTTAAAAAAACAATTTTTTATTTAGTGACCAATTTCCACATATTTTACCTATATTTGTCAATTTAACAAAATATGTTAAAAAACTCTTATTCGAATTGAAAATGTGCATTGTCACTGTGACAAAATGATTTATCACTTTTCAACAAAATTTTGTTGTTTTCACAAAATTAATCTTTCGATTCAATGAAAATATTATTCAAAAAGTGAATTCTGCTTTACAAATTAGACAAATTTTTTGTCAATTTGAAAAATTCCATTAAGTACTTTTGACAAATTTTTATCATTATTCTGTTGATATTTCAATTGTTAAATTTACAATCGTTTTATCAAAATGACAATATTTTGTATTATTTTTTCAATTTGAAAATCAATTTTGTTGACCGTATGTTGACAGGTATTTTATCAATTTAACCTAGAAATTCATCATTCTGATCAGGGTTTTTCTTTCAGTGTAGGTAAGGTAATTAAATTGTGTATAGTAAGTAAGTTTTATCTCTTTTATTTATTTATTGCATCGATGACGTCGCAAAGGGGTTTCTACAGTTTCCTGAAAGATTTCAATTTTGTATAATTTTAAAGTATATTTGATTTGCATTAGCTTGGCACAGATTATACATAAGTGGCAGAGAGCTGTGATCCCTGAGTACCAAAATCCACTCCAAAGTAAGACATCAAACCCATTCCCAGGACTCTTCATCTCCGAATTCATCTTCATCTTCATCATGCGAATAAAAGCGCAAATTTAATATTGATTCCCCCGAAGACGAAAAAATATACCTTTTCTATGCAAAGAGGAATGAAAGCCAAAAAAGATAAATTTTTTTGGTAAATACACTCACGTTCCTCTCACCCGCATAACACCATCACCTTGGAATGGTTGTGCCACGCGGGGGCGGGTCCGCGGGGGTGGAGATCGACTAATTCTATGAAAGCAGCTTACGGGAAAATTCCCTGCCATTTCGGTTTATTGTCAAAGTAAGGAGGGGACGTTATGGTTATGAATATTAATAAACCTTATTTTTTCGTCATAAGTATCATAACGCCGCGGTGCTTTCATTTATTTCGCTCGAAATGTTACGCTCATTATTACGCTTGTGTTTCCGGTGGCAGCAAACGTGAACGCGAAGAGCGCCGTGACCTCTAACAAAAGAAATTCCGGCCTGGGAAGCGGGCACACCCCCGCGAAACGAAGCAAAATGAGAAAGATGCCTGCCGTGTCCCGCGAAAAAGTTGAGAAAGTGCCGGAAATGCTGGGAATTATTAAATTTCCCTCAAATGTAAACTTCTTTGTCGCCCGAATTATTTTACTTGAGCAATAAGCAGGTTGTCTACTTCTCAGTTGGAAACAGCATTACCCTTTGAGGTTTTATGAAAAACTCCGGAAAATGCGATTCAGATCATTTAAAGAAGTTGTGAGAGTTCTGAGGACCTTTCCATAAATCCTTGAAAAGGAGTCTTTTGAAAAAGAGATGGTGGATGTTTGGTTTCGAAACTAGTCTAAATCCCTTTGAGATATATATTTTACTACTAGGAGTTCTCAGAATTTAGTTCTTAAATTTAGTTCATGCATTTAAGTTGGATGTGTTCTTTCTTTGGTAGTATATAAATAAACTGATTTATACGGAAATATTTTATTTTTTGAATTTTTTTTCCCAATATCATAATTTGTCAGAAAATAGTACACATATCAAAATTTATTGTCGAACAATCTCTTACAAACTTTTATTTCTGATAATATTATTTAAATTTCTTTTTTAAAGACCATTTGTATGTAAAGTATGTAGGTCTTACAAACCTTTTGGAAGCCAAAAGAGGCCATTTAAAAAAAATTGAAATAAAGTTTATACTATGCACTTAAATTTACTCGCAAATTATTATACATTATATTATTTCGGTTTTTCAGTTACTAAAATTGGACTTTAGATAAGCACCAGCACGTTATAATAAGAAAAAAATACACCTCTTCATATTAAACTCACTTTGTGGTAAAAACTAATGCAGTAGCAAAGACTCTATGTAAAATTAATTAAACTTCCTGTGCTCTAAAAATCATCGCTTAACCACAAACCATTTTTGCCGAAAACTGAAACGTTACGGTCGTGAGTACTTTGGAGCAACCTCCACCATCTAAAAGACAGGATATTGCTGCAAAGTCATTGTGGATAATTTAAAACGTCCCAAAACCCCTTTTCCCCACTTTAAATAATTCCTTTAGACCCCGACGGGATTCATTGCTCTCTCCTACCACCGAAAATATGCTGTATTTTGCAATAGCACTAGCAGTCATAGTGTCGTTTTAGCAATTTTATTTTCAATTTTGGGACATCCCTTATTTGCCTTTATATCCGGTTAATTACGGAGCAAATGAGTTCATTACTTTTCCATGGATGCTGGAAACTATCCCTGCTATGGGCTCTCCGAAAGGACGGACCTTGGCAGAGCTATTGCTGGACCAAGGACGGACCATGCCCTGGGAAGTTAACGTTAATATTGACCATAAGTGGAAGGAATGGGCAACCACAGGCGATATTGACATACCATCATCGGAAATTTCATTACGGCGCTGTCTGAGCCCAAAATAGGACCCTAAGTTATGGGAGTCGTTACATATTTAAAAGGGGATGCTTATGAGGCTGCTCCGGAGATTGCAGATCTTTTTCCTGTAGGCTCGTATACTAGATGAGGGCAATTTTCTATAAATTTGAATTTTGGAAATACGTACTTAAGAATATTTAACAGATTAACACTTCTGGCTTTTGAGCATAAATGTTTTGCATACTATTACTTTTGTGGAGCATTTCTAGTACTTAATCGAATTTGCATTTTAAGCTTAAACCTAAATATTGCAACCTGCAATGCAGCTCTTCAAAGGTAATAGTTATATTGTTTACAATTAATAGTGTATATTAAGATAATATAATGAACGTCAATAGTTACAACAAATAGAAGTGGACCCAAATATCTACCTTGAGGGATCCAGTAAGTAACGAGATTTCTTGAAGTGATATAGATACTTCGATAAGTAACTTGAACTTTGTAAATTTTAAAAGATGTCCTCGAAATGACTTACTCTTACATATGTGTAGTTTCAGTTTAGCTGTAATGATTAAAACATTAATAATGCTAATATATTAAAAGTTGTATAGTAAATTAATATGGATGAAATTATTCGTGACTCGAATTTTGCTCTATCTTATTGAATTTAAATGATAAAATTGTCGCCGTTGGAATATCATAAATATGGTACGTGAAAGAAATAAATCTTAGACTTATGCATTTCTAAAATGTCTATTAAATAAGCAATAACTTGGAGCGTGAGAAGTGCGAACATCTTGCGAACCGCCAAAGAAATTAACTGGAATTTATGTCTTAATAATTCGCCCTAATTTATCATGCTTTATCTGGCAGGGGCTGATTATTCAAAAATAAAGCCCTTCGTCCCCCAGTTTCGAACGAGGTAGCGTGAACAATTTCATTTTACGATTTTCGTTTATATTTAGAACAGAAACGCAACAAATTTAAATTCGAAGCCCAAACACCGTCCGCTGACTTTTTGGGACAGGTGGAGGAGGTGGGCCTTTCCCACGTTTTTTGAAGACCTTTCGCTTCTGAAGGAGCGTCCTGTGCCCGCCTGCGTTTTCTCCAGACACCTGGACCAGGAGCGCACGCGGGTGTCCTTGGCACGATCTGGGAACGTCCCTGCTTCCGAATATTTAATTTGGTAATTTTTATTTCATTTCTACGCGGCGGATGTTAATTAGCGCAATCTCCTTAATAATAAATTCTATTTTTTGTCGCGTGCGGGGCGGGGCACTGTCGTTAATTATTGTTTGCCTTTTGATTAAATGGTTCCAGTGCTGGGGCTGTGCGTTTTAAATTAGGTCTAGCTCTTCCTTATTTGCATCTTTTGCGTTTTAATGAACTATTATTATTTTTAGCTTGTACTTCCGCTTTACCTTGGCTGCTTTCTTTGAAAATTTTTATTGTCATCGTTAAGAGGATTTTGCGGTTGATATACAAAAGCTTGTGGATTCTTAGCATACCCCAAATTAATAAGATTTCAATCGAAAATAGAAAGAAAACAACAAGAATTTCTCTTCTACGACCACAAAATAAAAGCCTATAGGGAATTAATTAACTTGATCTGCGTAAAGTTTATTTGGGCGGTTAAGATGATATTAATACTCTCAACCATTCAACCAAAATTCATTATTTAAATATTTAGAGCAAACTTTTGATACTTAATTTTATTTTACAGAAAAACTAAATAAAATACTCACGACAGTCGTATATTTTATAAATTTCATTAATTTGATTCCGCATTTAATGTTTCGCTAATTTTTGAAATTTGCAATTTTATAATATGAAGGCTTTTCGTAAAAAAGTTATTACTGTGAAAAATGATTTATTGGATTCATCAACGAAAGTTTAATGGAGTTTTAGAAATTGATTTGAAAAGAAAGTAGGTATCATCATAAAATTCCTGATGCAGTTGGAAGTTAGAAAATCAAAAAAATCGGTTCAGTATACGTTTTGATCAATTCAATTAACATTAATTTTTTTTGGAGTTTTGGTTCGAAAAGTAAACTGATTAAAAACTAAATTCCGTAATTAGCACCAACAGCAGTTGTAGGAATTCTGGAATATCATTCAGAAAACGCACCGTGGGGTTTCCTGACATTCTCACTTTTTTCCGGAAACCATCATCCAGCATTTTCTGGATGGATATTGCCGAGTTTTACAAGGCTGTTAAACAATTTAATTAAAAACCCGGTGAGTCGCAATTTTTTAATAACACCAGAACGACAATCGTTTGTCGCTTGTCGCGCATTTTCTGTGCGATGTGATTTATATCGAATGAGCTTATTCCATAAAAATAGCATGGAGGAAGGCACCACGAGGACATATTACGCCATATGGGGCCACAAGCCGCCAGGAGCAATGCTCCTCGTTTCGAGCGATGAAAAATGAATGGGAGGGAAATGAGTGATGCTGGTGGCGCTGTACGGAAAGGAAATACTTTACGTAATTGGCCGGAAATTTATTACGCGCGGAAATCATAACAAAACAAAATGTTCTAAAAAGGCAGAAACAAGGCAGAGCACCTCCGGGTCGCCGTGTCGTACGACAAATTAGACGGGCGACTCGGCCGGGCTGCAGAGGCCGTCCTTCTTCTACTCATGCCTCGATAATTTATTTCACTGAATAGTCCTGGCTCTTGCACAGGTACGAGTTCGCTGGTGCCCGGAGGAACTCCTTACTTTAGGTAGCACAGGCACAAGGCCTATGTCGAGCCTGCTCAACTAAAGCGTAATTGGGTCCTGATTTCGAGCCTGGAATGGCTCTTTGAGAGCAAAGTGCCGTCCGGATGGGGCTCCTTATAACTGGGAGCCGCAGGCGTCCTTTAAACCCGATGCCTAGGCGAAATGTAAACTGTTTAGGAAGGACTCGAACGTGAGTGCATAGGCGGCACTATTGCCTCAGAAACGTTGTATAATACCACAATCAGCAATTTGTTCCCTTCTTTAGTTTCTGTTCTCTAAAGCGGAAAATGTTACTCGGGGGATCGACTAGGGCCTTGATGGAAAATGCGGAAAAGCTGTGGTGCATGTTTCCGTTCTTCCCCCATTTTCCAGCTAGAGGACTTAGGAACGGCTGGTAAACACTTTAAAATTTAATAAACAACCGCAGAGCGGGGATTAAAACAGCAAAAAGGAAATGATCGACTATTGCCATTTTGCGGCATTATTTCCCCTTGCGTAATTCTTAACTGCCACGAGAAATTCAAATTAAATAGAAACTGATTGGTTCGCCTTTTTTTCTTTACAATTATTTAATTTTCCACTTTTGTTGCCTCTCCAAGGATTTTACTCCATTTCTGTTCGAAACTTCTTTCATGATTTCATATAGAAATAATTTTAAAACTCGATTTTCTCGAAACTGATGTACAATGATTCATTAAAGATTCTGAAGAGATTATACGCTTTAGATCAGACACTTCAATTACAAACTTTTACAACCATGCTGATAAAATTTCCCACTAGATATGTATCAAATGTGGTTTACTAACTTCCAAAAACTATCCCACAAGAGCCTATGTTAGCTCATCAAACATACTCTCAATCCTTCAAAAATTGATGAATTCTAGCAATGTAGGAGGGAAAAGTTTATAGAAAAAAAAAAATAGAGTAAAATTTTTCGGCATATTGCTAAAAGTTTCATTAATCAGCCGTAGGATGACACCTCCTCTTGCTGTAGACCCAACTATTTTTAGCCTTAGGGAAACTGAGTTTTAGGAGCTATGCCTAAACGAACTATTCCACTTAAAACTTTCCGGGTATCAGGTGATGACAATGGTGAATTAATTTGAAGTCATAAAATTTTATTAGGCTCTGCTCTGGGTACAGAGCAGCAAAACCAAGCAGTTTACGAGCCTTCGTCGCTCTGGGCAGGATTTATTTAGAGAATTAGTTTAATCGCATGTGTGATAGGAAGCTATGACCAACGTTTGCCTTTCATGGCACGTTAAATTCGAAATAAAAGTTAATTATGATGAGATTATCGTCCATATCTAGGCAACATGGATCATTAGATCTATGTCTTTATATTTATTTGTATTATATATGTAACGTAAATCATTTAATATGTCCAAAAATTATAGGCCGATCCACCCTAAAGAGCATGATTATGAGGAGTAATGAACAAATTGGAATAATCAAGTTCAGTTCAGTTTATTACAATATTAATTATTACAATCCTTAATCCTTAAATTGAACATTTTGATAACTATGTATAAATGTTCGAGCTCTTACGTGTTTAAAATTATGAAAATTCTGAAATATGATTAACTATGCAAAAAGCATTACCTACTTTTGAAATTTTAATTTGTAAATATTAAAAATTATACAATTTAAATATAATTTACTTTTTTATTTAAAATATTCAAAACGTTGCAAACATGGACAATCTATTTGTGTACTTCTTTTATAAAAGTATTTTATTTATATAGTTTAATTTATGTTTAATTTCTTAATAAAATTCTCATGTAAGTATATTTAAAATTAGATCATTTTGTCTGCTTAAAGTATTGTAGCTCTTAGATAAGTTTTAATATAATAATCCATACCAGTAGTGTCAACCCTGATTGTATGTTGTTAATAATGCTGAACGATTTTAATTAAAATTGATGAAATCCTTAATTTAAAAGAGAAATTTTTGCTAAAATTATCATTCTAAGAAGAGAGGAAACGTTTTTATAATTATACATTTT
This sequence comes from Eutolmus rufibarbis, assembly GCA_963920795.1. Classification (NCBI taxonomy): domain Eukaryota; kingdom Metazoa; phylum Arthropoda; class Insecta; order Diptera; family Asilidae; genus Eutolmus; species Eutolmus rufibarbis. Next base: position 45,815,917 of record OY987206.1, read on the forward strand.
AGAAGCAGTCTCAACTTGATACATCATCAATTTAAAGTTTAGGAAACATTTGAGTGTTGTAGTATTGTATTCTTATGTTATAGATTTAATAGTACTTAGGCATAAACGCTTTTCTTTCTCATCTTACATGTACATATTATAGTATGTATGCACATAAATGTTAATAAGTTCATGTTGAATTCATGTCGTTAATTCTGACAGATGCTAGGACAAGACAAAGAAGCTGAGGCCAACAACCTGCACATCAATACGAAAAGGTCATCATTTCCGTCTCCAGTTCGACAGGTCATTGTTGCCATAGAGGGTCAATTAAAGGGTAAGGTCATTATACGTGAATTATATATTTTCTTGAGATATTCTGACAAGAATGACGCACGTGTCTATATACAAGGAAAATACTTTTTCCCTCCGAGATGATTATTGGTAAACCTTCAGTTGAGTTCATCGCCTTTTCTCGCTGTACTTTCATTTCCCAAAAATAAAATTGGGAACCTGACAAAATGTGAAATGAACTTTTTATTTTGTTCCGTGTCACTTCCATATCACTCTCTGGCCCCTAACAAGATTCTATGGAAAATTTATGCAAATCTCTAGACTTAATCAAAGCTCCCTGAGATTAAAAAGCGCCGAACCTGAGGCAGTGGGGGAAAATGCCAATCAAAATCAGCAAAGAAATGATATTATCACTTGCCGTTCTCACCAAGGTGAGTTGAGAAATACAGGGTCCCGGCCGACAGCAGTGGTGGGTAAGAGAAGGGCGTTTTCTAGGGAGGGACCGGATGTGGCGGGGCAAAAGCCAGGGGCTATCTGGTCCTGGTGTCGACTACAGGTTTTCAATTTCAACAGATATGCAAATTCCATTAGATATAGCAGGAACCCTTGTCCCAGGGATTTCTAGAGCATGCGACAAACAACTTAATACCATCTTTGTCACAGGGATTAACACTTCCAGGGACAGCAGCTCAGAGTGGAAGGACCATCCCCCCTCCGCCCGGACGCTCTTGCTAAGACCTTTTTTACTTTGATGACACAAATCAGATGAAAGTGAAGAGACTTCTCTCAGAAGTATTAAGAGGACCTTAAAAAAAAAATAGATATATATCGGCTTAGTGCGGAGGTGAAATTTTGTTATTTTCGGACGGAAAGTGATCCATCTCCACGCCCCCGCTTTTGCTGACACCCCAACCAACATGGGGCAGCATAAGTCAAAAGTCAAGGAACTTTGCGGCTTCCCGCGGTTTTCTGGGGCAAAATTGTATCCAACGAAGGAAGCCGGTAGCTTGCCTTTTTGCGGTCTGCGGTTCAACAGATAAATGCTTATTATCTTGGTACACGGGTGCTCCAAAATGAGGCCAATGTATCCTTGAGGTTCGCGAAATGCAAACATTTTTTCTTGGAGGAGAACTCCAGGGCTTTGTATTGCTTCTCGCAATTTCTTTTCACAATCTCTCTCTATGTAATAACTGATAAAATATGGGAAATTAGGGATTTTGTTTCAACAAGAGATCCTTACAATTTTTATTTGCGCCTCTGGCTTTTCAAATTGTCCATAAGATTTCACAGGCGAATAATAAGCTGATAGATATCCTCTAGAAATGTTTCTAAACCTCCTGCCCTTAGAGATTATTGAATTTTTTTTTATGATATTTGTATGACTCGTCCTTGGTATCCTTGGTAGCTAGCAGTGGATGAATGAACTTTGGTTTTATGGATATTCGGTGAGAAATATCTTTTTAGGTGGTTATTGGCATAAAACGTCGGAAATGAATTAGCCAAACGCCGGAAGTTTTTCGTAATATATCTGAAGAATAAGTTGACCGTACAATAATTTTGCCTTGACCTTAATTTGGTTAATGTTTGTGTATTTTTATATACATTTGTACTTAAAATAGTTTTTGAAAGCTTACATACGTATTTATAAACAAAAACTGATGGGCCGTCTTTAATGAAACTTTAGACATTCACTTTAGATACTTCAGAAGAAACATAGACAAAAGAATATAGAGACCCTATTTAAGTGAGTGGCTAATTTATACTTACACAATCAGTAAAATTGTTATAAAATTTCGTTTTAATTTACTAATTGGTCCGACAAAGTCGACTATGAAAATGATGAATTATTTTTATTAGGGTTGACTTTTTACTACCCATATGAACAATAATTAGTTTACTCACAAAAATTAACACAATTTTCAATAACACAGAATTAGAAAAACACATATTTATTAATAATAACATCTTCATGATTTTAAAACTACAAAGTTACATTTTGCGATTATGAACAAAAAACAAAAATTCATATATAATAGAATAAATAATGAGGATTATAAAAATCGTGCTCAATTTTGTAAGTAGACCAACTATTTTATGTAGGGGTAACAAAGCAATTATTTTAAATGGCTTCAGTAATTAAGCATGACTTTAATGTGTTGATTTTCTAACAGCTTACACATAAATACTATAATAAAAGTGTGCATATATACATAGTGTAACATTTCATACTTTCATAATTATTTGTATGACAGGCGATTTCTTTAATCCTTTTAAAACGATATAATACCAAATAAAACAAAACATTAATATTATTTATATGTAATTATAGTGAGTTTTGATGAATAAAATCCTACAATCGATAGATGCTTAGCAATAAGTACCACTATTTAATCATTATAACCACAGCAAAGAGTTCAATAATCATCAAATTTAAAAGGGAATTCTGTGAATATGATGTGAAGCCTCGAGTATTAATAAAATCCGACATTGGAAAAGAATAGGCATACATTGAAAAGTCGTGTAAATGAGAGCATTAGCGAAAAAATCACGTATTGATAGTGCAAAAAATGAATAGTCAAAGGACTCAGATCAGATATGAGGTTTAAAATAAAAATTCTTTACTTATTGTTCCATTTTGGAATCAAGTTATTTTGGGAGCCCAAAAAATGAAAAGCTTCAAAAAGATTGAACATATGCTAAAAATTAAGTGGCAATGTTTCATTGCCTGATCCCACAGTTGTTGTCACAGTAGAAACGTTTTTTTTTTCGGCAGATCTCAATATAGGGGTTGAGAGTGTCAGGTTCAGGATAATATTTGCAGTCACCTCACTCCCCCGCCTAAAAATACCACCTGTAACAAAGGGCTGGGAACAAAGGTGTGCACAGAGTGAGCACGATAGCAAACAAAAGTTTTTTTTACAAATTCGCCGACCATTCTACTTGCGCACAAAAGGTACAAAGTCATTCAGTCGCCGAAGTGAAAGGACCCTAAACCAAACCAGAGAAATAATTCCCGGGAACAAGTGAATCACGGCAAGGACACCACACACCCACACACGTTCCACCCCCGCACACGTGGGATTGGGAGCAGACAGGAATTGCGGTGGGTCCCGAATGGCATCAGCATTACGGGAGTGCGGGGAACCAGCCCCTCAAACAACTAGGAGAGGATTGCTGTTTGCAAAGCATCACATTAAGTAAAAAGGTTATTTAGACAGGAATCAATTCCCTCAGGAGATACAGTCAGTCTACTTTCTCCGGCTGGAACTGCTTTTGACGCTTTCTAGGGTGGGTGGAAGCTAGGAGAAAAGGATCGATTTTTTAAGGCTTTTTAGCTTCACCGCACTGAGGGTAGAAAGAACAAATTCTTGCTTTTAATTTTACCATAATGGCACTATTGAAATTTGAACTTATGTAACATATAATCTACGAGAACTATGTTTTGTAACATAAACCGATGACAATACAATTATTTTTTTTTTACAGTCGTTTTATACTATACAACTTATTATTATTAATGAATAAAAATGGGTACCTCGGAATTTTTAAGCTTGCTTATTGCAAATTTTTAATTTTGAGCTGTTAAGCTAAATTTAATGTTACATCTATTGAAATGTCTACATCAAGAGTACCTACATTATCCAAATGTTGCAGAGGAAGGTCAACCTGATTCAATTACAAAGGTCGTAGATATTTTTTTGGCCTCCGACTACAGCTATTTTTAATCCAAGACCCTTGTAATTGAATCAGTTTGACCTTCCTTTAAAATATTTTATGCTTGTTTTAGGCTTTTGCATAGTGGGTTTTCAGGTTTAAGCTTTTATTTTATTTGCAAAGTTTTAGTGGTAAGGAAATCATTAGATTGCTATTCTTAATTATAATTAATTTGTTTACAAAGTAAAAGTAAAAAGTATGAGTTTACAGACTGAAGATCTTAAAAGACAGAATAATTAAAATGGTCCAACTACATTTTATTTCAGTGCATCACAGATATCAATCAAAAGATAATTGAAAACTGAGAAAATTGTGCTTATATTGCTTGAGGCCAAAACACAAGTACCCAACGGATCGCTAGATAATTTGATCCGCATCTGACCACTTTCTTTGTGAATATCTTGAATAAATTAAATCTATCCACTAGCTTTGGGCATATTATAAGTGAACTTTCACACATACCAGAAATTTTTTTCTAATTTCAATCATTTAACAAAATTTATTTATAGTGACATCTTCTTTCCTAATTTAAATGTTTGGAAAATTATAAGTTTATAGTCGACAATTTGCGAAAATCATTTGTTTTATGAAGCATGGGCCAATATCTAATAATTATGTAAACCGATTTAAATTTCCTTTCACTAGCAATATAGATGATCTCCGTCCAGGTTTTAGCAACCGGTTAATACATTAGATTAACATTTTAATTTCGCTGTTTCATTTCACCCTATCAAGCCGTTAAGGTCTAGTTGCGTGGGGAGTGTTAGAGCATTTCTATTATATCTAAAATCGGATCCAGATCGAAGCGACTCGAGCACCTAACTAGTGAGGCGTTGCAACAACTTTTTAAAAGGAAAGTGCCCTAGTTGGTTGCGGATCCTAAAAAAGTTTCCTAACGTTGCGGTGCCCTGTGAGACAAATATTTCCATTGAATGGAACTGGTCCATACACCTCGCAAAATTATGCGTCCTACGCCGGCTTCACCTGGTACACCTGGTTGCCATTGACTTTCAAAAGATCGCGCCCAGATAGCCACGAGTTGTACCTGCCGGTGTGACTCCCTCATTAAGTCAATGGGGCTCCGGGCGTTAGGCCCGTGCCTTGTCATCTCATCTTCTGTTATGCTAATTTATGACAAAATATTTGCATAATAATAAAATGCATCAAAATGCTATGATTTATATCTTCGTGCTTGGCGTGATGCGGCAAATTAAGGACTATTTAATTAGTAATTGTTGATCTCAGATATTCATATTTTGTTGTTTCCTTAAACCTCTTTAATTTTTATAATGTTGAGATTTACTAAAATAAATAATCTTTACTGAAAGAAGGGAAACAGGGGTAGGAATCTTTAACTTATCGACATATGTAGTATGTAAATATAACTGCTTGTATTATTATATAAACCAGGAACTCAGATAAATATGTACTATGCTTTTAAAATAAAAATATAATTCCTCCTCTACTTTAAAAAGACAAATACACGCATATTACGATTCTTTCTGAGCCGAGTTTACTAGAGTTGCTGCGCTAAGTTTTATCAAACTTTTTACTTTCACATAGAATCTAGAAATCTACATACAACTGGCAATTATCATTATTAAACTAGGCGCATTGAAGAGCCCGATAGACCTATTATATATATTATTTAAAAAAGTACAGAACTATTATACATATTGATTAAAAAATTACACTTAAAAAACTTGCAATGACGGCTGAACTAGTTTTATTTTAAAAGTCCTGTCCAATGATATCTAACTCGATTAGGTGCGCGAAATAAAAATATTGCACCCTCCCAAGTAAAAATGTAACAGGCCCAAACATAGCCCAAAAGATGCACGGCACGCCCGTTCTATACCCAAAATGAAGCACGGTGTGACGAAGAAAAAATTTAAGTTTTTGAAATGTAGTCAGCCACAAAACGGGCGTATTTTCGTACCTATTTTGGGCGCGTATGTGGCTGCAAAAGGACGTATTTTTAAATTTTCGTGCCTGCTTTGGGCATTTTAATGCCTGTTGCCGGATTATTTGTTCGTTATATAGACTAGGTTTGGGCACGTTTGTACCTCCTAGTCTGTGCCTCATTTGGGCGCATATGTGCCAAAGAAAATTTTATTTACTTTATTATATATTTTACTATATAATTCTTCATATGCTTAAAAACTGACCATAACTTCAGTCTCAAGTTTTAAATAGAAGAATCGGGTTCGATCTAAGTTTATCTACATAATATTATTTTGCTTTAAGTATTTTCGTCAATGGAAAAATATAAAAAAATTTAATTTTAATGTTTGAAGCCAAATCAAACAAGACGAACCGATTTGCAGAACTTCTGTTCCTTTCACTAACAAAAGTGGTGATTTTAATCTAGTCATTAGCAACCGGTTAAGCTAAGGTAATTTGGATTAATATTTTAATTTTTCCATTTCATTTCATTCAAGGTTCAGTTGTTGGAGGTGTGTCAAACAATTTTTATTATACCTAAACACGACTCTGCCGTCAAATCTAGCTAATAATTAATGAGGTGTTGCATTAACTATTTAAGAAGAAAGTTTCTTAGTTGTTAGCGGATCCTAAAAACGTTTTCTATCGTTGTGGTGTCCTGTAAATGACAAATATTTCAATTGCACGAAAATAGTCCATACAACTCGTAAAAATATGCGTCCTACCTTGGTTTGGTTGCCATTGACTTTCAAAAGATCGCGCCCAGATAACCACGAATTGTACCTGCCGGCGCGACTCCCTCATTAAGTCAATGGGGCTCCATGGGGCTCCATGGGGCTTTAAGCGCGTTTCTCCCATTCATGGTGGGACAAACAAATAAGGAAAAATAAACAAAAAAGCGCTTATATAACCTCAAGCGGATTTGCACTGCCTTCTAGCCGAAATGCAAACAAAATCTGATGCGGTTAGTTTTAGCTGAAACTCGGCTGGAATTTTGAAGGGCATAGTTGCGAGGTGCTGGAAACGAACAACCTGTCGAGACACCTCATAAATCCGCTGAAAACGAGAGCAGAGCTTCTGGCTAAGCCCGGCTTGGGCTGGGTCTGAAATCTGAATGCATGCGACTTTCATTAGACAGAGGGGCCCCATGGCACCGCTGCAGCCGCCGAGCCGCCGCCCGAGCCGTCGCCGTTCCGGAGGAAGTAGGTCTCCTTCGGCGGAGGTATGAAGAAGTTCAGAGCAGTGTCATTATCTGGCGATTCACATCTCTTTGGGGCCCCAGCAGCCACTTTCTAAAGTGGTGATTTGCACGCCCAGCACAGTGGAGCACCAGTTGTCGTCTGACTGGAAGGTGCCTCCTCCCGGGACGGCATTCTTCGGCTCCATCGAAAGGGAACTGCGCCAATGGAGGGGCGGAAGGGAAACAAGAAGGTCGGACCAAGAGAAAACACAGGGCACTTTTCTTTTCTCACATTCTTTCGCTTTATTTTGAGACGATGACGGGGCGGAAGTATTTACAAAAGAAATCGAATGTCTTACAGCTAGTGACAATAATTTAACGTATTTTATAAATAAAGCAATAAATAGACGATGGGTGGGCTGGGCGGTGATCATTTGTGGTGGTCCGTCAGGACCTGCCGTCCTTCTGAGCTGTTCAAGAATTTGTCCACCTCCTCGTGATTCAGAGAAGGATTTGAGCCCTCCGCCTGCTGCTGGGCTGCGTTCGGCTGTTCTATCGCTGAGATGATCGTCTGCAAAAGTCCTTGAGACAGGATCTGCTCGTGGTTCGCTTGCTCCTCTGGATTTAGAGGACTTCCGACTGGATTGGCGCTCTGAAACTGGAGCTGATAGGATCCCAGTTGCCCTTGCACCGGGATCACCACGCTCTGGGATTGGTGTGCTGATAGTACGTTGAGTCCATCTAGTCCGGGAAGGTCGTTCTGATTCACCTCTGAGGACTGCTGCTGTTGCTGCTGCTGCTGCTGTTGTTGACTTTCAGCAGAGGTCAGAGATTGGGAATATTTCGATTCGTAGCCCACAGCATCCCCTGGAATTCCAGAAGGAGGTGGTCCATAGCTATCCCCAGCTGCAACCGCTGCAGCCAGGTATTCAGCTCCTCCTCCTTCATGTCCCTCTGGTCCAGAAGGTACCACAACCTGACCCAGGTTGACTCCAGCGTTGCTATACCCTGTAATATGGTTCGTATTCACGTCGTAGTGAGCTTGTGAGTATTGGTAGTTGCCCTCATTCAAATTAGGACCATGTCCGCAGTCCTGAGCTTGGTTATACCGCGACTCCTGGACGGAAGGTAGGGCCTGAGCAAAGGCAATATTTTCGCTGGCATGAGAACTCAACTGTTGGTCTTCAGCATGGTTGTGGTGATGTGGAATCTCTGCAGGGGGAGGTGGAATGTAAGTTGGTGGCTCATTTGGATGCTTTACGCCATATTGATCCAAATGCTGGACGGATTGGCCAACAGCCTCTAAGAATCCTTTAGGAACAGGAGGACGGAAGAATAGGGGTTTTTTTGGCGCTGATCCACCATTCAGCCAAGGTTTTAGGTTACCGGTCACGGTGCCATACTGAATACCAAGATTCGACTGCTGTCCGAAATTCCCGTGCAGTTGCTGGGACTGGTGATAGGATCCTCCTGGAGGAACTCCGTAAATTCCACTTGGTGGGACAAGTCCAACTCCAACTCCAACGTCATGTCCGCTGTACTTTAGAGCGTGGATTGAGTTAGGGGCGTAGGAATCTGGTGGCGGCTTGCTGTAGGAGTCGTCGATGTGGTTGGAAAACTAAATAAAATAAAATAAACGAATTAGAATTAATAATTTATTTAATTTACAACTGAGAGAATAAAGATTATTTACTTTATCTTTTATATAATATATATAATCTTTTATATAATATATAATATATAAAAACAATTGTAAAAAATATAGATATTATCTATATTTTTTACAATTGTTTTTATTATAAATACGAATTGTTACAGGATTAAATTGTTTGCCATAGAGTTTTAATCCGAACTTTGCCATAGAATTCTAATCCGAAGTTGGAACAATATGCACGACTTTTACATTCAGAAAGAACTGCATTTGAGATGGATTAATTTTCAACTAAACTTGTACTTTCGACACAAAACAAAATACTTTTCTTTTTCCGCAAGTTTTTACTAGAACGCTAAATTAAAAAATGTTTTTTGATCTAATTAAGTAATATCATATTTATAAATATTAAATTTCAATTTTGTTATTATTTAGTTACCTTTTACTTTTACGTTTACTTTTTAAAAATGTCTCTGTTTCCATTTTATTTTCTCAAATGTAAGAGACAATTTTACTTTGAAATCCCTAGGTAAAAAATAATTTTATATTCGGAAAAGAGGTTTAAATGTTGTTATCTCTCACTCGAAATTCTAAATGCGTTCGTCTTAAAACTTCCTCAATTTTTTGGAATTTAAAAACATATTTATATTTAAGATATAGATTTTTTGTATATATTTATATTATGTATTTACCTGTAATGCTTGTGTGTGAACTCCTCCAAAGTCTTGAGTGTAAGAGTTCTGGAAATCGTTTCCTGTAGAAAAGGTTAAGTGTTGCTTTCGGGGCTCTTCAGCCGCTTGTAGGGCCACAGCGATCAGCTGATCGTCTGTAAGTCCACCAGCGGACGAGGACTGGACATTGCTGTATGAGGTCGAAGTTTGGATGTTATGGTGATGCCCACTAGGTCCAGGAATGGGCTTCCATCCATCGCAGGAAACAGTGCTGCTATGATCGTTCGAGAACCCGTGCGACACGGGCTTAGGGGGTAGTTGGGCCACATTGTCGTGGAATGAAGACCCAGCCCCTGTTTCTGGGGAGCCGTATAAAGGTGACGGTCCGCTGGGTGGTAGATAGTTCGATTCAACTTGTTGGCTTTGAAAGTGGGCGTGCAACTCTTGTTCTAGAGATCCGCCACCTCCGTGGTGCTCCTCAACGTCTAGATGACCTCCACTCGGAGGGATGTAGACTGGGGCTGGTGCTGATGGTGGAGGTGGTGGCGGAGGCGCTGGGGCTCCAAATGAAGGGGGTGGATGAGCATGAGGAAGAGTTGGTTGGGGTGGAAGTGGGACTCCATAATTTGTTGCAGGAGGACCATAAGATGGAGCTGGTTTCCGTGGAGGTCCATAGTTAGTATTTAGTTTTGGGGGAGGTCCGTAGTTAGGAGCAGGCACTCCGTAGGTTTGAAGGGCAAATGAGGTTGGGAATTGGTTGTAATTCGGTGGGCCGTAAGAAGGTTTTGGCAAGCCAAAGTGATTTTTGATTTGGTCGTAGAATGAATTTTTCCCTCCTTGAAAAGACTGTCCAAAACTAATGCCCCTCTGTTGGAAATTTTTATTTGGGACTCCATACTCTAAGTTTATTTTCGGAGGTCCATACTTAAGAGCTGGGACGCCGTACTCCCGGTGTGGAACTTGTTGTGGAACGCCATATCTCTGATGTGGTATCTGTGGGAATGGCGGGAAATCTGGCGGTGGTGGTGGATACTTGTATCCAGGTCCAGGTGCTCCATACACTGGAGCTGGAAGGCCTATGTGCTTTGGCGGAGGTCCGTAGCCTCCGCCGATTGCGGCTTCCCTTCGCTTCGCCCCTTTGTGGATGACTCCATAAACAGGAAGGGTCAACACAGGCAACAGGAGGCACAACCTTGCAATCATCTGTAAGAAAAGTTTGACACTTTTGAGTTATATTTCCTCCCACAATTGTGCATCTGGTCCCCTCCCCTGATTTTTCGTTTTCATAAAATATTTTTATGACGCAACTTTGGCCCGTTCATCTCCTTGTAATAATGTGGGAAACGTGCGCCCCAGCGCTTCGGCAAAAAGGGAAAGTTTTGCGTTATTTTATATAACTCATTGTGATAGCCCCCGCCGCGCTCATTGGTATGCAACGTTCGCCGCATTTAACATATGAGCTCATATTGAGTGTTTATGGTGTGCTGTGCGAACGCACACCTTCCGAAATGTTCGCTTCCTCCCCCGCACCCCTGCAGAACACAGGGAGAACCTGGAAAAGTTTTATCCGGTTGCGAAGAGGAATGCCCGCCCGGAGGCGTTCTAATGGACTACTGAACCAGAACACCGGGTGGATTTACCGAGCGGATTCTTTCTGCATTTTTACTACCTTTCAAAAAAGATATAAGGGATGAGCTCTGCGAAATAATTCATGCTCGTTTACATGAGCTCTTTTGGGGGTTTGAAATTTGCGGGGTTTGTTTAAAACTAATTTGCAGTTTGCATATTTGCACAGGGGGCTGGTAGTGCTTCTAAATGATTTAATCAACTTTATACTGGTACCAGACAACATTCGTACTTTTGGAAGTGTTATTTGATTAACAATTGTATTTAACCTATACCCTTCTTTTTTTTAATTTAATGAAATTATTTGAAACTTCTGGGTAGATTAAACGGCCATGCAAGCGAGGTTCTATTCTATTCTAAGACATTCATAGCTTAATTTTAATATTATTTCCCCTAAAATTTTAGAAATATATGTGATACCAAACCAACTTTAAAAAGAGGAAGCTATCATTCCGAATTGTATCTATATTTTTTTTCACTCCTTAAAAATAAAAATTAATTAATCATTAGCGACCGATCGAAAAATAAAATTTATTTCGTAATCGTTATCGAGCTGTCGAAAAATAAAAATTATTTGGTGATCGTTATCAAAATAAATATACCTATATTATAGAATCAAAATCAAAATACAAATGAAATAGTTGAAAGAAGAATTCTATAAAAATTAAAAATATGTTTGATCGTAAGAATCAATTAAATATAAAGGAAGGTAAAAATAATGGTTTTTAAGTATAGTAGCGAAAGAGCTAGACCATGACCTGTTTTTTTATAAGATTTATTTCTCTTCGAGATAGTCTAGAAGTATTCATCAGTTTTAATTACCCAGGTGATCTTACAGCATCATCAAAACTCGTCACATTAAATTTCCCTTTGAACTGCTAATTTAACGTCTATCAATCGCGATTTCGCTGTGGTTTCCCTGAGCGATCCTAATTTATAAATCGCCATTCATCTTCATTTATTAACTACCAGATTACTGCCCAAAGCGGCAGACAATGAGCGTTTCCGCGGATAATCTCAACGTTCGTCTCGTTCGGCTCATTTGTGCGCGCAATTCGAACTTTCCAAACGATCGCCGCGGTTGCAGCAGCCTGGACCGAATTTTCTCATAATACCACCGAAATGCGGAGTGTTTTGTTTTCGAAAGAAAGTAAGAGTGGCGGGTATTTGCGATCTTCGTTTTTTAGTAAGTGGCCCGGTCGGGCTTTCATTTCTAAACCGATACTACCGGGTTCCTCGTGCAGGGCATTGACCCAGAAACGGAACTGAATCTGCGGCGGCGCGGCGTGCTTAACGCACTGAATTAAATGGCCGCGTCGACAATAAAACCGGCGGAGCAACAACGCGTTTATTGATCGGATACAATCTTTTATTTTTACTCTTTTTCAGCAGGTAGCAAATGGAAAATGAGGCGATGATAGTAAAGAGGCTCGCGGATTATTTTTTTAATTTCTGTGTCAGCACTGCGAGCGGTTTTATTTTCGCCCACACAATGCCTGGCTGCCGTCTCACCTGGCAGGTGGTGCTGCGGTAGAAATTAAATTTATTTTTCTGTAGCGACCTGCCGGTTTGCGGTTTGTCGCGTTGCACTTGGCGGCGGTTTTATTGCGGCTGAAAGGAACGTGGAGGATAATCGCGAAGGCCAATACCGCGCGAATAAAATTCACAAAAGATGAGGTGGAAAACGAAGACAGGTTCGGAGAAAGTGCCGCGCCGCTTAAGACTCCGGCCGCGTTCGCAGCTCCCGGGCCAAGGAGGATGGCATTGAAATTAACCGCCATCGTAACAACGTGAGCATTTGCCTCTGGCCAGGTGATCGCATATGCATTTAACTTTTAGCACTTTCACCTGTTCGAGGGGGAAAAGGCGGGACAGCCAATGGATTTTTAGAATTTCAGCTTTATTTATAAATGAAATTCGAATTGTTATGGCGCGCTTTCGGGAATTATGTGGTCATTTACATAGAGACGTTGAAAACGCGGAAAAATGCTACTGTTTATAATCTTGCCGTTTAGCATTGTTGAAGGCATCTGGGAAAAAAAATGTAGAGGAAAACGACGGAAAAGTAGTTTACCTGTCGCTCTTCTATTTAAATTTCAATGAAAGCTTGGCACACGTGGGAACAATGCCAAAGGAAATTTATTAGAGTGCTGGCATTTTTGTGATTCTGAATTGAAAGTATGGAATTGTTGCTGAATATGCGAAATTTGGTGCTATTTATCGAATAATAATATAATTTAAATGATTCAAAGATATGTCGTTTAGTTTTCTCAATTTCTAAATTTGAATTCAACAAATTTGTCTACATTTGATTACTAAAAACTATACATAGATAAAAATAAGATTCTGTTCTTCGTATTCATTTTAAAATTAAGCTTTTTCTGGTACTAATTTCTAAATATTGTTTCAAATTTTGAAATAATGCTTTAGCGGGGCCCACTTAGGTGGGTCGAAAAAAATCAATTATTTTATTACATGTTCTCTTAAATTTAAACGCAACTAACTTGAGAATATCTCCTTAGTCTATGAACTACTATATAATTATAAGTTTCCAAATATGTTTGTCGACTTAAATAATTCGACTTTTGATATTTTTCTCTCCCCTTTGGCTCGTTTGAAACTAGGGTATGAAAAGAATTTAAATTAGGTATATTATAATATATCGTGATTTGAGTTATCACTTTTAAGTTTAGTTATGACTTTTGTTCAAATAATTTTAATTCTTCAATTAATATAAAAGTCAACACGATATATTACTCTGTCAGTATATTTTTGAACCTCTTTTTTCAATATGATCAACTAAATCCTTAAAAAAGTTGCAAAATCATCTCACCCTGTACTTTATCATCTCCCGCCAAAACCCGTGCATTTCCACCGGTTGAAGAGCTTAGTGACAAAAATTATGATATCCCTCTAATCTCCCCACTTACAGTCATGCCCCCTATAACAAAAAACTTTAAAGAGCATCCGCTTGGAGCGCTGCACGATCCAATAAAGCAAACCCATTATGTTTCACAAACCCCCCAAAAAGCCTCGGTTCGAGCGGCGGTTATTAAAATTTTATAAATTGCCAGGACTATAAATAGCGTTCTCAATCAAATTTAATAACACAAAGGCGGGATGCGCAGCTGCCATTTAAATTTTTATATCACGTGCTTTATGGTCCAAACGATGATTTATTTTCACCGCGACGCTTAATAAATTAATCGTCGGTAACAGACAAAAAAAAAATTATTGGCGCCGCGACCATGCGGACATACCTCCGCATTTACCCGTCCGGTGCTGCCATAATAACTCAGTTCGGGGAGCAGCTCGATTATGACAAATTCGCAATATGATTTCACCACGTTAATTAAGCCTCCAATTAAGTCGGCCGCGATGCCCACCTGCGGCAGACGCGTGCATGTCTCACCCCTCCATCTGCCTAATTTTCATGGGACGTCCGTTTCCCTGTTGGATCCAAAACAACCTGGACGGGTCCAATTTAATTCCATTTAGCGATTCCCAGAGCCGGACATTCCCGGCCATTCCCAGGCAGTCCTGGGCAGTCCCGGGCATTCCCGGGCAGTCCCAGTGGGCAAAGGGAGCATCCCTTTTGGCCGCACCAGCGGATGTTAATTTGAGCGAAAAGAGGTAGAACGAAATAAAGTAAAGCGTCCTACGAAAAATCGGCGAAGTTTACTCGAAACTTTGTAAGCAATTAGTACCACTTAAGTGGAAACTTTGCGCAAGTACTTTGGCTCCGTTGCCGCTACCGCCGCTGCGAAGCCGGGCGGGCACCCGGTGGGGCTTCGAAGGAGCCACCATTCGTCTCCGAATCCCCGAGTTAAGTATACTTGTAAATACAGAAAATTTTTAATTGAAATTAATTTCGCGTTGTTATCTGTCGACAAGTTGTAACAAACGAAGAAGTTTCCTTTGTTGCCGCCTCTTTTGCATTTTTTATTGAGGTAATCTCTTAAAAGGAAATCATTTCGCCCGAACGGAGCTGTTTTTTCGCCTTTTCGCTTTTTGGTATATACCACAATATATGTATGTATAAGGATATATTTTTGTTTGTTCCTTATTTTGTTTTCCTTTTTTTTTGGCTCTCTCACATTCCTCCGGAACAATTCATTTCTGTTTAGGGGCCTTTTCTTCCTTAAACGGATTTTTAAAGGGAGATGAAACGGACGAGTTGTTCGCCCATTGTTCGGATCGCTTCGAGCGACAATTGTCCTCATTTTCAGAAAAATGTACAACAATTACAAAAATGCTACTGTTGCTGCGCTTAAATGGAGCCAAGCTGAGTAATGCATTGTGGTACAATGGCGGTGCTAGACGGTTGCTTTATGGCATCCCATGCGACACTGTCTGGGAGTGGAAATTCATCTTCTTGATTTGGAAATTTAGTAACAGACCTGCAGAATTTATATTTATTTTATCTTTTGACATGTCTGGAGATATTTTGTCTTTTAATAATGTCGTAATTTATGATAGGAAGTTTGTGAATTGAATGACAGACCTACCGTTTAACCGATTTTCAAGTTCGCTAGTACTAATAATGTACAAACCATGTATGCCAACTCCCTAGTTTCTCTATTGCACAATCATAGATGATAATTTGACCTTTAAAAAGCTTAAATGGTATAGTTGCGAAAAAGTTGATAGAATTTAACAGATTTACTATCTACAGCCTACACGAACCTCATAGTTAAATGCACCAAAGCCAACAAGTGGGCAGTGGATAGTGAACCTGTTGAGAAATAACCGCTGGTGCGAATGATTATTACTAATCTGCAGAATTCACATAGTTTTTCGAAAAAAACAAAGAATAAAAAATGTTATGTAAGTTTTTGCATCATTGGTGCAAAGAAATTAAAGAAAGAAGGTCACCAGTTACGTCGTGTTTTTTTACGAAAACAATGTATCGGTTCGCACATCAAAAAATTACAATCGTACCAAAACAGGAAGGCATAAATAGTTCAATTACATTTTTTTTTTTATTTTTGCATTTCAACATATTACATATACATATATGGTTTGTTACATTAGTGTAGATATTTCGAAAACTGAACGAAACTGAAATTTTTGGTCTACGAAATTAAAGAATTTCAATGACAGAATTTGTAGTATTTGTCTTGAATCACTTAAATTTTATTTTAAAAGAACAAAACGTTTTTCTATGGACATTAATGAACGAAGTACCCATCAGTAAAAATGCCATTCCAAATATTTATTCCGCTCAATAAAAAATTGCAAATAATTCTGTTTTCTTTTATTACCACTCATTTAAATTCTACTACACTTTATAATATGTATAATTGAAATTAAGATGCAAATTAAATTACTTATTTTTCGAACAGTGAAGGTAGATTTAAATTTTTACTTAAACCTTCTACCATTAAATAATTACCTTGGAAAAGTTTTGGTTAAGCGCATTTTTTCAGTTGATATATGAAAAAATATGTATTATAATATCATAATTGTATGTAGAAATTCTGGTGGAACTTTAATTGTTGGTGTGCCTTACCACGAAAATGTTGTACATTTTAATTCAACCACGAAAATTTAATTTTTATCCTTTTAACCCCCATCTACTTATTAAGCAATTGAGGTAGGTACTCTCTCCGCCTTCAAAAAGAGAAAACCTTTTTTTAGTTTGGTTCAAAAATGTTACTGCTGTTACCTTTCCATTCCTAATTTTACTTTACATCACTCTATGTCTACAAATTCTCCCTGCTTAAAAAATGGTATATTCGACCCAAATATTCCTAGTAACTAAGTAAAAAAATTATTTTCCGGAGAATAAACCGGGAAAAAGGGACAAGTGATACAAAGAAAGGTGGAACCACCTCCAATTGAAATACAATCGGTGTGCACCGCTCCGCGGAACTGCACCAGAAACCTCAACCTTTTAAAAAATTCAGAAATGCACTTTGACGCGTTTCAAACAGAACGCCCTGGCAGATCGGTTGGGGCCAACCCTTTTCCGCCCTTTCAGTTTCACAGAATACCCCGAATGCACTTATTTTTTTTTTTTTTTGGTAGGGCTGAGGCTTTTTGTCTGGGGCCCCGTGCACCGCAAGTTTACCATGATATTAAACTGCATAAATAAGGGATCCGCTGGGAAATTTTCTTTTATCTGTTTGAGTAAAATTTCCAGTAGATTTCATTCACTGACCAAAATATGCATCAGCAAAAAGGAGCTAATCCTTTTCAAAAAGATTAAAGTCAGAGGAGTGCTCTCTCAACGGGGACTTAATTTTGGTTGTGTGGGGCACGGGTTTGGGGCTGGTTCCGGGTCTGGAACCCGGGTCCGGGCAGAGCTGTAATCTACTTTACTGGACTATTATGCACAACAGATTTGCAAATAGTACAACCGGTCCGCGATTTATGCGGTCATATTTCAATAGAGCCCTGGTCGGGTTCGGACCCTACATTATCCGGAGGAGGGGCGATTTTTTGCATTTTATCTACAGCTGGACGTTTTTAATGCCAGGATACAATTCACAGCTCGAGTAGAGACTAATCGGAGCCCTTCGGGGATTCTCCCGACAAAGTATGTATAAAAGTAGAAAATTGAATTTCCCCTACCATTTGAACGTTGTGAAATGTATTCCTCTTTAATTTATTTTTGTATCCTCTGCCTTTGGAGGCGGACGCCTCACAACTTGTAGCTTCTCGGGACTTTTTTTGTGGCACTTCACGATAACGAATTACGAAAAATATATTCACCGCCAAAAATTTACTGCACCGGAAGCGGCTTTCTTCGAGGTCGTTCGCTATATCCTTTTGTAAATATTTCTTGTTTTCACACTAAATATATTGAGTCAACCGTTTTCACTTATTATAATTATATTAAAAAACAATATGCAGTCAAATAGTTGCGGGAGTAAAAACGCGAAAGGGAAATTATTTCTCTACGGCCCGATACTTATCACTTTCGAGGTTGAAATGCCCTCCGCCGAGGCCGCCAGGTGCTATTATACCTCAATCGCGAGGTGCTGATCCCTACCAAATAAGCGCGCTGTTGCGACTCTCCGGCGGATCTTTTTCCTCAGATGAGCCGCAAAACGATCGCGATGGTACAGTTAGCGCCAGTAGGAGAGAGTACGTCGCGCAGCGGAGGCCCTGTCACATCTTCTTGTACCTGACTAACCACTTTTCCGGACTCTTTCTTCAGGTACTCTTCACCTGGCCACCACCGTCGACCAGGTAATTTTTTAGCTTTTCGATTCTTGGCGATCATCGTCAACTCTGTTCAATTATCATCGGAATCGGAAGCATTTGTCGGCCTCTACGGCATCAGGGAATTTCACTCGATTCCTTAGAGTCGTCTTGTGGCTTACGTCATTTAGCTGTGGTATCTGGCAGCTACCATCTTCGGGCCTTTCCTACTTCAGGAGGCGACCAAATAAGATGCGGATTTAATGCCAACCGAGGGAAGTGCTTTAATTGAATAACAATGCGTCGCGCCGTGTCGCGACGTACAATCGCAGTTTTCTCTACGGAAAACTAGTTCAAAAGATCGCTTCAATTCGAGGAAAGCATTGCGATGATGTTTGGCATCGAAATAAGGAAAATTGCGCAAGATGTGATGCGTTTTGGGATTGATTCAGCCATACCCTCGGTTACTGCTTACTTTCATTAGTTAGGTGAGTGCACATCTTCAGGCTTTTAGGTACTACCGGTATAGATAGGCATTTTCTTGATTGCAAACATGATTTGAAGTTGTTTATTACATGGTATGAATGAATGGTTTTCCCGTCTTTTATAGGAGCTTGCAAAATTTATTAATTGAGTAATTATACATGAACTTAAAAATTCGTTGGAACTGATGCAGAACTTATTTTATATAATTATTTGAAAGGTGATAGAGGATTTTATTAATAACTCTCGCAATTGGTCTTTTTCAGAGTTACATCACTAAATTGTAAAGTAATAGTACTTTGTAAATTAACTATATTATTTTATGTTTTAATAAAACTTTGACGACTATGTAACTACCATTAAATATGATTAAATAATAGTGCGCTGCAAATGCAGTATCACTAAGTCGGAAAATAATAAAACTTAATGGTCATGAGACTCTTGGTTTAGAGTTAATTAGACTAATAATTTCATGTATGATTTTATGTTTATTCTTCATTAACTTTAAAGCACCGCTAATTTTAAATACACAAAAACGGAAATCACTAATTGTGATACTTTAGTACTTAGATTGCCAACTTAAGTCAATATACCTATAATTTTAAAGGCTTAAACTGAATTCGAAACACTGATTTAACGTATATATGGCGGCTTTATCATAAATAAAATTAAATTCTCGTACAGGTACTAAATTTGGGAAGCTTTTAAAAACAATAGTCTAAAAAGTTATGAATCTTATTTATATAATATCTTTGATACATTGTAAAGTATACTTTTATTGCAAAATGATAAAAATATAAAATAATATATACAAGTATATGCACTAGTGCTTTGTATGTGCAGATTTGCATTTAGCATTTTAGGACAGAAAGAAAGATTTATTTTGTGAACTGAACTCTGCGATGAATAAAAATGAGTTCGGTTTTAATCAAACACCATTCTTCCGTATTTCGAAAAAAATTTTGTGGGGACACAACCCGTCTCTAGGTATTAAAATGAGAAATTGGACCATCGGTGGCTTACTCAAAAAGGAGTTTGTTTCCTTCCGGTCTTTGGGAAAGTCGTTCCAATTCAAATGCAATTAAATTATTTGCCGGGAAAACTGCACAAGACCCGGTTCAATACAAGAATGTAAACATCCGCTTCCAAGATGTTGCCGGATGTAATGAACCCCCAAACCCCCAGTCACCCATTTTCCGCCTGCCCAAATATCTCAAAAGGCTTTTGTAACTCCCGCTTCGAGTGCGCTGCTCTGCTTGCCGTCAAAGTCCTGCGGATATGGCGTCGTTGCGCAACCCATTCACAAATAAGACAAAAATGCTGAAGTCATCGCAAGCAGGTTGCTAGTTGTGATCCATTGATGTCACGCAAATGGAGACGTTAAACGGGCTCGTTCCGAGATCAATACCAATGGAAGATGAAAATGAAGATGAAGAAAAAGTTTCTTCGCATATTTCGACGTCTTCGACGGCGCGGCAGCGGCCTGGCGGCGGAGATGTTTTCCCTTTAGCAACTTTATTTGCCTCGCACAAAGTCGCTCCTTATTTTGGGTGGCCGGGGAGTGAGTGGGGCCCAATGGTGTAACTTTTTACGACTGGGCCCCACCGAGGCCCCACCAAGGCCCCACAGACCTCGAAACCGAGTTGGACAATTGTGCGATGTCTGGAGCAAGTTCGAGAGCGAACAGATATTAAAGATGAAAAGGGACATTTTAATATTTGTCGTACAAGAAGCGAGCCCTTTGGATGTCCTCCTCGACGAAGATAAGTGGGTTCTTCCTGACGTCGTCAGAACGACGAAGGGCAGTGTCAACAGCATGTGCTTGAGAAACAACAATTTGTTATTGCAACATGGGAAGTAGCTTTGATGATATTTGCAAATAGTCTTTGATATGCACTCCACATCACTTTTGGTCGGAACGGACATCGAATGAAATATGGAAGCAGTGGCTTTTGTCATTTTGGCAGTATTATTTGGGTCAAGTAGCAAACAAAAGTTAAATTCAGAATATTTGAATAACATTGCATCAATGTAGATATTAAAAATTAATGAGGACAAGTCGACTTATAAAATATAAATCTGATTTTCAGAAGAAAATGCCTTCTAAGCTTAGTACCATGTTCCGTCTTGAATGCAATTTTCATGCAACAGTTTACATCAATATTTTCACACAATATAGTACTTTGCAGACGATAATGTAATGAGGAAAATATGTTTTACGCATTTAAAACCATTCAACAACATTTCGTTTTAATTATGAGTATTTAAATTGTTTAAAACATTCTTGTAATCTTTCTCTGTTCAACACAATTTTACATTAGAGTTTTATAAGAAAATGATGCAAACTTATTAAGAAAATGTGTTGCTTTACTTTTTTAAATTGTGTTATTTTTTCATTCAGTTGGGAAGTATTTATATGAAATAAGACAAAATTGCACAACATTTTATATTTGTTTTTCAAGTATGCTATAATAGTGTAATAGTAATTTAGTAATTTTAATCTTTTTAAAGGATAATATTTGTTCGAAATACTTCTAAGATATAGTATAAAACAGCAAACCTATTTCTTAAAAAACGTTTGTACATCAGTAGCGAAACTCATGTAGGTTATGAATTTTTTTTTCTTATTGTTCCAGCCGTTCAAGGTTCAGAAATACGCCGGCTTCAAAAAATACGCTTGCAGTGAATCATTTACAACTGAGCGGTTGTTTTGTTTTAAAAATAAAAATGAAGAGTATTTTTTGTACCTTAAGACATGTTATAATAAATTTACAAAACCTTATATTGATCGCACCATTTATTAGTAGCCTCAAAAAAATTCAATTGTGCCAAATAGGACTCTGTATTTTTCAACTTGTATAATGAATAAGATCTCTTAGACACCCTGTATAATAATAAGCTCTCTCCGCTCTCTTTTTGCTTTTCGATACAGTAAAAAAGCGAATGATGATGCTACACTTATTGAAAATCAATAAATTTTGTTATGACTGATTTTTATTCGAATCCATTCCCAAGGGAGTGGTCTCCGAGGTCTATCTTACGTAAAGATGACTTAATTTTAGCTTTTTCGCAGAATTTCTCTGCCGGTTAATTATGCGAGCGCGCTGAGATATTGTTCTTGAAAATTAAAATTTCATGCGCATCTTACGAAACCGCGAAGAAAGTCTGACACTGAATGTCTGATGTCAACTAAATTTTTTTGTTGTTTCAGCATGAATGAATTATGATGATTAGTATCTGGGAGGTGGAGTTTTTTGTACCCTGCAGCCTCATTTGGACCGATTAGGACCGCACCTAAATGCCTCGGGCGAGGCAGAGGAACGTTGATTAGAAAATTAAGCAGGTAAACATAAAACAGCAGCATCAACATCAACTCGTCGGTAACGTGACAAACCTTCATATGTAGGTATAAGTCCCTGAGATATTCGAAGAAAGCAAAAATTGAAGAAAGTTTCAAGATGACCACGATAGCCGAGCTGGCGGCGTAAGAAAAAACCCAAAGCAACTTGAGCAGTCGCCACGCATTTCTCTGCACGTATGCTGCAGGTCTGTGTGCTGCGCACGCAGAAACGGCGCGAGACGGTGACACCGCCGCCCCAGACCGGGTAAGTGAGAGTAAGAGTGAGAGTGAAATTCCAGCAGATTGGGACGGCGGCGCAGAGGTTTTTTGTTACACCCGCTGACCATCTTTCAGCTTCCCCGCCGCAATGCATGCGTAACTCGACACGTCGAAGAAGCCTGACCGTGTCCCCGGCTCTGGGTCAGCCGGGCACGGCACGACACGGCACGGCATGACAGAGCCCGGTCCAATTATCAAATTCATGGAACCTGAGAAGTTTGGATGGCGGAAAAATCTTTTTTTTTTTGGCAATTAATATTTTTGGGTTCGATTCATGTTTCAGGTGTTTGACTTTTCTCCGGCGCAGTCGTTATCACCCAAAGGTGCAAATTAACGCGAGAAAAGTGCTAATATTTGAGTCGCTTGTGTAAGGGGCCTTTTCTAGTTTCTCTCCGGTGAAGCGCAAGGTGAGGCTGCTGTTTGCTAATGATTTTTTGAAGTTGACTTACCTTTTGATTTACCTTTTGCACCTGCCCAGCCTCTTTAAGCCCGAGTGAACTCCACTTGGTAGGAAGACGTACGTGGCCGCATTTGTATTCACAGAAATCTGTCCTCTGCCGAGGAATGCCCATTTCCGTTTTCACTTTCTGAATGCAAAACAATTCGAAGCAGCGCGTTGCCAGGCGGCCTGGGGATGGTCGTTTTAATAAAGCCGTGAGTCAATCACAGCTTCTATTGATCTTTCCTGGAAGAAGTACGTCTTATGTCTTGCTTTATTGGACGAAGAACTAGACCAGGAGAGGGAGCGACGTTTATTTTGTATAAATTTCGTTTTCTTTCATTTTCCAGATTTGTGAAGTCGATTCGGTTTGTGTAGGACATTCTGAATTCATTGGATTCCTACCGTGACCCTCTTTTTATTGTAATTATTTGCGTTCGACAGATTTCCCTAAGTTTCGGTACGATAGCAGATGTTGAAGCTGAACTTTATTGAGACATGTTTTGGGTTTTATTTACGTCCCATACATTTAAGGTACGCAGATTGGTTTTTTTTGATGACGGTGCAAGTAGCTATTCCTTTGAATCCGGTGAAAGTATTTGTACTATAAATACACAAGATGATTCAACACGGTGTGTTTTGAGAAAGTAATGAATATCACTAATAATTTCCAACTTTTTCCAACTTTGAGTAATACAGAAAAACGATATTATTATGAGTTTGAGAAAACCACTTTAAGAGTAAATGCAAATATAATCTGAGAGCTAGGGACGACAAATTTACATGATTTAGGGCTTGTGTCAATCGGAATATTTTTACTCGGCTGATGAAAATTTTTACAATATCGTGGTGAATATAAATGTCCGAATTATACCTAGCCCCACGAGCCAAAAATCATAATAATTCCATTAATATACCCATCAATAGAAGGAAAATATTTCTTTTATATTCTTTTAATTTTGAAAAAAGTTTCCAATCGCCACAGGCCTTTAGAAATGAAATATAATATATTTTTTGGGCATCGCACTCCCTTATAAAAAGCGATGAATCTACTTGCCATCCTCGGTTTCTGGTAATTTGAGGACTATAGAATGTAAAAGATCTATAATTATTAGTTGTTTTCGTAATGTATGGGTCGGATATGGTCATATGTATTTGAAAGTTTGAGCATAATTTTCCTATAAAAAGAAGAGGTTTCATGCCCCTTTTGAAATATGCATATCAATTTTGGAGTGTTCTGATCGTTAATTTGATTTGAATTTATACCTACTCATAGAAAAACATTGATAAATTTAACTAAAAATGGGATATGAGAAAACGTTCCAACAACGTTTTACGTTATTTTAGTCAGTGAACAATATGATTTTCGTAAATGGGCGAATGTAATAATTGCACATTGTTGCCTTTAACAACTTTTATTGTAGGATATTTTTGGTCCATTGTGATACTACTTTTTTATTTGTAGGAATTTAACCCACATTCTCTGGTAGCCACTCTACCGACTAAGCTATCGAGGTCAGTATATTGTATATTGTGCAACAAAAATTCGGTTGAATTAAGAAGAAATTTGACATACGCGGATTGACAATAATGCAATGTTTAATTTCAGCAAAGCATAGGTTGTTAATATCAACAACAACATTGTTGTTTTCAATAATTTCAAGTGAATTGTTTAAAAAAGTCTATGAAATTTTTTTAAGCGTATATGGCTAAAACATTGGAATAATATAAGGAAATTGGGGTATAGTAGGTTGAGATATTGAAAAAAAATTAGGTATTCGGTCAATATCAGGCTTTGATTACTTTTACGTACGTCTGTGAAACCTCATGTCATGTCATATGTATTTTTACAAATATTTTAGGTATATTATCTTATATGTATATGTATAAAAATTTGATTTACTATTTTTTACTTGTTATTTACACCAATATAAAATTCTGTAACTAGTTAAATTCATATATTTTGTTTCTTATAAAATATAGGTAAATTCGGGAAGCGTATATCATGGAAAATTGTGCCCTTTTCTAAACAAAGTCTAATTGTTTTGAATTCCTTATTGAAATTATGAGATTTCAAAAAGCAAAATACCAGAAATTCGTTAATATGCCCTGAAAGGGCCGCACTCCGATATTTCGTTCCTAGCTGTCCAGAGAGGATAAAATCCACTCGTTTTGGTCCTAAATCAATTGGAGCCGAGTGAAATTAAACCCTTCGAAGTGCGCCACAGGTAAGCAGCATTAATTTACTCCATATTTCACGGCGAGTGGCTCTGCAGGTAATAAGCTGGCGCGCCATAAATTTCGCCTAATCACTGAAATTATCAGCGGCGTGAGGGATGGTCGCCGCCGCAGATAAAACGGGCGCACTGACACTGATGTCCTAATTAGCGCAGCGGCTCTCCCGAAATCCAGGTGAGACAAAAGGGGGCCCTTGTTGGGGTTGGGCGGAGCGCCCCGGGGGTAATTTATGTCCCCGAAAGAAGACCGACTCCAATAACTGCCATTTCTCAAATATTTAAACTCGTGATGGGGACGCATTAGGGGCGGGCCATTGAGCGAGCGGAACTCAGATAAATCCTCCAGAAAGGAATCTTATCGCAGTTCCACCTGGGGCGCTCCGCACAAGAAGTGTTGTGATGGACAACATGGCGAAATGATCGATGTTCCCATTTGTAGGGCCTTCAAAAAATGATTCGTCCGGTCAAATGTGGTGTGCATGATAAATGGCGGTGCCCATTCAGCAGCATCCCTGAAAGGCCCCAACGGGGGCCCCAGTGGCTTCCGCGCGCCGCCCCTTCCAGAGATTAATGAAATGCCAAAATAAGAGCTAATCAAATGTTTGTTAAGAGATTTTTCCTTTTGTTGGGGCTCCTCCATACCAAAAACAGTGCCATCTGCTCGGTCGATGGATGCTGCGCTGGTCCAGATCCTGGCCAGCCCCATCCGGAAATTCTTCCGCCCCCGCCACAGCCGCCGGCCGATTCGATTCTGATGAGCGATTAGGGATTAAGAACTTGCGGTCGCCGCCAGAAAAACTAAGGGACCGATGTGGGGAGCGAGAAATAGCTGAAGACGATTGTAATCATCTCGAAATGGGGCTCAACCAGGCTGTCCGGAGGAGCTCTTCTTTTTGCAAGGACCCGGCTCCGATTCCGAAGAAGCATTTTTACATCGGAGACGTGGACCATAATCTCCCGGGAGTTATTCATCAACCAGGAGAGCACAAAAGGCAGAAGTGGGTGCTTAGGCTGTCATAGCCTCGAGTGTTACGAATGTCACGATAATTTGATAAATTTTGCTGTCCGACGACGACCAGGATGACCGGGCCAGGGGACGGGGCTTCCGGAATTGTTGATCGCAGCACTTATTAAGTCAACTGTCGTCAGCCTTTCTGCGATAAGCCTGCGCGCCCCGCGCCCGCCCTTCCAGAAAGGGACTCTTAAAGACGAGGTCGGGCTCCATTTAAGGAATCCAGCAGGATCTGCACGAAATGGACTGGGAGGATTATTTTTTTCCTGTCCGCGATGTTATTTATATTTGAAAAATGTAGGGTAAGCAAATGATCCTGGGGCTGTAAGTTGTTTTTGCAGAAGTTGGGATGGGTGGACAATTTAGATAGGGTTTTTTGTTTATGTATACAAAAGGAAATTTTCTTTTTAAGACTATAAAACAAATCGAGAATTTTTGATTTTGAGGCAAAATGGGGTATATTTTTATTTTCTCAGAACCATGTATGTTTAAAATATGTCGTCTGCTTTCCTTACAATTTTAAGCACTTAGTAGATTAACAAAATTATAAAATTAACTATCAAAGGAAATAATTTTAATATATACAGTATTATTATCTGTTTATAAAATACTGCTTTTAAATTGACGAGACTCTTTATAACCCTCAATTCTCATATACAAGAATCTATTCTAATTATTTCCTGCATTTCTAATTTATTTCAGTGGTTTTCTGGGAAAAAATTAATACAATGACGGTGAAACTTTTCTGCTTTACCAGTAAAGTTCATCCGAAATCTACGAAAATTTACTAAAGTATCTAATATTAAATTCTGCTTGGTCTTCAAATACATAAACAATATCGTTAAACAGATACCTATTACAGAAATTAAGTTTAAAATATAATAAGAGCGAAAACTTTGAAATTAAATATGCAAAGTATTGGGGATAAATTAAGTAGGATTATGAGCAATACAAAAACTAATTTTTAAAGATGTATTACTGAAAATTAACTCATTAAATTTTGTGGCGATAATCGCACGTATTATGTTACGTATATTGCAAATGGAATAACTTTCCGGTATTTTCAGACATTAAAATATGTAATTTACTAGAGCCCATCCTAGCTAAACAAAACTAGAAAAATTTTTTAGTGTCTACTTTATGCATTTTCAATCTCAATGAAAATATGTACTGAATATCTGAAATAATAATAAAATTATAAATAATAATGTACATATATGTATTTTGGTTTTGCGACTATAGTTGGTTTCCCAACTATTTTAGTTTTAACAACTAATTCAATTAGTTGACTGAAAATCAACGAAAACAAAATTTAGTACCTATTTCTAATCTTTGTTTAAGTGTATTGTGCCTTTAGAATCTTATACGAATCCGCGTAAATTATTCAGTTTTTGAGTTGATCGCAATATTGAAGTCTGCTAATTTATATCTGCGAATTTTGAGCCGTTTGGAATAAATCGTTAAAGTTTATGTCCAAACGTTTTAATATTTGAGCCTGTTTTAAAAAAGCATCTCATTGACCCTTCCTATAAATGATCTTCTGACCAACTTGCAAATTCGATTAATCGCCAAGCGTTTTGATTAAGCGCCGTAGACGCAATTTGACTTTCTGCTCGAGTGGTCACAGGTTTGTCACTTTCGACTGCAGCAGAGCGTCTCGACCCGGTGAATAATTGATGCAAGCGTTAATGCAGCTATAATTCGGACGCATAAGGAGCAAGAGCGCAGGTAAATGGTGCCGCATGTATTAAGGCATGTTCCTCCTAATGCGATCGAATTGCATAAACCAATTGATTCTAAAGTCCTTGGGGACGGCTCCAATTGCTCCTAATTGACTAACAAGGCACAAAGCTAAGGCGAATTAAATTAAGGAGGAGTTTCAGAGCTGCACGACAGTTTGGGAGTTGTTCTCACTTACTAAAATTATGTGAAATGCACACCCTTTTGGGAATTGGTTGGGAAGGGCTCCAGAATTTGTCCGGACGTTTAAATTTTACAAATAGACTAATTTCTTTGATTTATTTAACCGCTCCCCAAGAGCGCCGGCAGCCGAAATCCGTTTAGGACCCCTGCGAATCCCTTCGCCCTAGAGCTAGGCTAACAGGGAGGAAGCTATGGTCCATAACTGTCAGCCCAAGATGACTAAATTCAATAAAGCCATAAGGGTGGTGCCTCACAAAAGGGAACGAGCGACAAAAAAATTCCGTTTATGTGCCCACAGGAGCGCTGCTTCTGCGGGGACTTATCGGGAAAATTGAGGAGATTTAAAATAGATCGTAAAATGTCTGTTAAGGAAAACTCGCCACTGGAAGACGGATAAAGCGGTCCTCCGCCCCCAGAAGGGATGCCCTTCACCAGGATCCCCCCGGGCGGCGCCTTAAGCATGCGGCATGCCATCATATTTTTATGGCATTTCACTCATAAAATTTCACTTTATGCTTGCTTAAGGTCTACAGTGATTTTTTCGAATGGGCAGTTTGGGGTGTGCCCGACAACAAGATTTCGAACGGAGGCCCGATTACTGGTTTAGAGGAGCCCCATCGAAACCGATGGGGTCGAGGGCGGCCGGCGGGGACGGGGCGGCATCCACTCAGGTGATGAGATCAATGAAAGATTGATAAGTTCTCGTAAAATGACATGATTTCTTCCACTTTGTTGCCCTCGTTCTCGGCGTTTTATATGCAGCCGTTAGTGTCTTTAAGATCTATCCGGACCGAATGACCTTTTTTATTATTTACGACTCGGAACGTCCGTCCGGATGTTGCGGAGGGTTTCGGCGGCACCGCTTTAGGGATTCGTATGTTTTTCAGATATGCTCAATGTTTGGGCGAAGGACTTATTAATTCTGTTTTTGATGGAAACTAATAGAGGAGCTATAAAATCCATCGATAACAAATGCTGTAGAAGTAATAAAAAGTAGAAAAATTGTATAGAAAGTTTCAAGACTTTTATCTTTTAAATTGTCAGATAACAACAATGTCGATTAAGGGTAAAACAAGGTCAGGGCAGGAGGATGTGGATGTCTTTAGAGTGACACTAATTATTGCCAATTTTAACGACCCATAAAATTAGGGTAGTAAGATAAATGATAACAGGGCCATTTTAGGATCGTTATTTATAAGCCTTTCCAATTTAATTCAATTGTTCATGGAGTTACAAATATTTTTGAATTTTTATACGTTAATAGGTACCCATTAATTTTCATAAATAATTAGGATTCTTAAAGACTGTCTTCAAATGTTCAATAAATACAATAGTTTTATGATCTAAGTATATATATAGTGCAAATGTAACCAAGCATACCAAATAGTGAATGTCCTTGAATAACGTTTTATTGTTGAATATGATGGTATTTTTAAAATTGGCACCTATTTTATCAGTATTTACTAGTGATGGGTTTACTTATGATTTTTAATTCTATTATATAGACTATACATTCCTATTTCTCGAAGTGTCTACTATGTCTATTGGATTATACGACTAGTGGCAGTAATTAGCAAAATTGTTGATCTACTCAGTTGTTTCAATTTTTGTTAACATCAAATACATATGTTTTTGTTTATCAACAAATTTTTGGGTCCGTAGTTTTATAGTCCAATTTACCTACAAAACCATAAATTATGGTTACTAGCAATTATTTGTTTAGTAAAATTATGTAACAATCACTACCTACAACCTACCATTCGTAGATATTTGAAAATATTCATTTCGCCATTTATTTATAACAGTTTTATCTCCAAAGCAAAGATGGAACTTTTTAAGAAGATACATAGACAAATATTTACTTATCTTTCAAACAGTGTGAACTTGAACTTGAGTTTTTGAGCTATTGTTTGTCTTAAAAAATCGCTATCAGCAAAATTGGTGTTACATATTAAGAAATTAGTCTATAAATTTTCTAGTTTCTTAATATCACATTAAAATAGTAAGGTAAAGATTTATCAAAACAGCTTATATATAAGAATATAAATTAGTATGAATGGTATTTTCCATTATTTCTCTCAGACTTCAAAACTATTACATACTTTTATATATTTTAATATCGATTAAGGAAACGTTCATCACGACCTTCTCATAGAGGAATAAAAGCAAAACCCATTCAAATTTGTCCATCGCTTGTGCCTTCAATTACGTCCACTGCTTGTTTGTGAGCACGTGAACAGACGCGAAACTGATTAATTTAATCGGAATTTGAGCGTAGTCACTTTTTCTGCACGACCGCTAACTAAAATGCAAATTTGGCCAGATCTAGAGTGAAAAGAAAGTCAGGGAAAAAAGATAAAGCGACAATTTGCAGTACGACGAGTGCTGAAACCGAAAGTTCGGAACAGCGAAAACATGATGCAACCCGGCGTTCCACCGGGGCCACCTCTAGGCCCACTCCTCGTTAAATTTCCCGATGCGTTTGCGGTGGTGACATTCGGGCAATTCTTGTAAGCGATAGTTGCCACGGAATCGCCTACTGCCCGCGAATTGTCGCTTTTTGGATTTGTACACTTCATGCGAATTTGGCTAGGTAACCGCGACGGGTAAGCCCCAGCGTGCGTCGGCCAGAGTGCCAGACAATTATTTTATGCGGCTTGGTCGCAATTACGCGGGGGTGGGTGACGACAAATTCACGGCATCATCGTGCTTGGCATTTCGACGGAAATTAAATTGTGAGTGCGCCGTGACTGTCGAAATCACACACCCCGCTGATGGCGGTGTTTGGTGCATTTGGTGCACATGTTCACCGCTTATGACATCAGGCATCAGGAGTCGGGTCATGTCCGGCGCCTGTTTATTTTTACCTTATTACCGCGGCCGCCCGGAAATATGGAAATATTCGCGGTCCAGGATTCTAATTGTTGCCGCGAACTCTTTATCTGCCGCGCATTTATGCAGCCGCCAGGTAGAAAGCAGGTCACTTCACCTGTGCCGCGCTCTCTGGACTAACGCACGGAATACGCCGCGCAGAGGTGTAAATGTTCTGCACTTTGCTGGAACATGCAAAAATGTCGGCAGCGCAGTTTGTTTCTCTTCATTAGCATCTGAATGAAGCGGATGCGTCTTACGCATGAAGATAATCGTTAAAAAAATAATCGTAGTCTTCCGGGCGGACAAAACACGCTCCTCCTTTTCAATGGCATAAATTGAAATGGATATCGAGGCCAAATATTTGTAGGTAATTACAATTAACAATTAAATTCATTTTGAAAAGGAATTGGATAAATATTTGCTTATTATATATTTGATATTCTAAAATAATTTTCGTCAAGTTTGGGTTTTACTAATAAACTTCGGCTTAAGTTGTTAGTTCAAAAGATTGCGACACTTATTAAAGTTAATACTAATTACCAAAAAACAATATAGGAAAAGTGTTTTTTTTATGTTGCAACCCTAAAAGAAGTTCTTATATTAAAAATTAAAATTAAATTAAATTAAATTTCAAAGTCCTTCGTACGGCGAACTTATGTATATTTGACCCTTTTTAATTTTTCAACAATTTCTTCTCATCAATTTTTCAGCTGAAAGTATGAAGAATTTGGAAAATGTTTTGTAAATTTGTACAAAATTATGAACGTGAAAAAAAAATTCGTTAGATGTAAAAGACCCTTTTGCTAGAAATAGAGTTCAGTAACTTTAATTGCTTTCGATAACTTCTCGAGGTCGTCGAACATGCTTAAGTCATACATACCACTTTAACTTAAGTTTATTATATCGTACCTTATAAAAGTTGTATTCTAATTTGATTAACGAACACTTACAAGAGTTGACAAATATAAGGTTCGTCTTTTAATTCTAAAGTTTTTCATGCCGCTTAGCACGAGTAAATTTGGGTAAAATCACCATCTGCCTTTCATACCTATGATCTGTAATTTTTGCAAGATTTTTACTCCAGACTATTTTATCCAAAAGTTACTGGACAGATCTATATAATTAATGTACCTAATACTATACCTAAGTTGTAAAGAATTAGCCGATCGTTCGAAACACTTAAAATAAGTAAATAAAATTTGTAAATCTGAATTGGAGCATGTTAAGATAATGAAATGTACCTAATATAATTCTTAAATATTATTTATTTCATGCTAAAAATAAGAAAGTAATAAGTATAACTTTTTAATTTTTAATAATTTTCTTTTGACTCACCTGCTTTAAAAATGTCTCTGTCTATCTCGATAACCCTGGATTTCACAGGGTGTAAATTTCTTGAGCTGAATTGATTCGTTAAAATTTCCAATAATCCAACTGGACACGAAGACTAAACGCCCAGTGGTGGTGTTATCGCAGAATTAATATCGTCCGCTTCGTATATAAAATCCCCGAAAATTGCAAGTGAGATGCGGACATGCGAAAAAGGGGGCGCGTAATTAAATAAGTTAAATCATGCCCTGTACGCGGAATTTATGGCATTTTTTTGTAATTCCTTTGTAAATGCGCATTAAACGTAATCCACGTACGCGATTATAAATCAGGGGTCGTAAATAATACCTGTGAGAGGCTCCGGAGCCCACGACGGAGTAATTATTTTTGTGAATTTATTAAGCCCCGTCGTCCAAGTGCAACCCGCCGGACCTTATGCCCGCCCACGGGAGTGTCACACCTGGAAATCGGTTTAATTTGCAGCTTGGCGTTAAAAACAATTTCTGACAATTATTTAAACCCATCTGTGGGGCGCGCGGCGCTGTTTGCTTTATGTGTGCAATTTTTGCTCTCGCGCTTTCGGCAATTTAGCTGTAGCCGTGAAATATGGGTTTACTCTGCGGATATCCTGGGGGATGTAAATCGAATCGCCCGGCAGTAAAATAAGGAACAACCTCCGCCGGGTGCCGGGAGCCGGAAGCAGGATCCAGGGATGTCGCCCTGTGCTCCCAATGTTCCCGAACAATACTCCAGAAGGTGACTGCAGGGACTTACTGCGACATTCAGAGCAGTAATTAAAATTTACAGCTGCAATAGACCAAGAGCGACGTAATACCTTTGAGATCTCCCGAAATCCCGGACATTCGGGATGCTGCTGGTGCTGGAACAACTCCGGCACCACTATCAGGAGTTGTCCGGCGGCGGCGGCAGAAGCAAAAGTATCTCGATATGTTCCCGAGTCATTGTGAGTCGCTCCTAAGCCCCAACAAGACTCAAATTGAAAATTTCACTCATGCTGAAAATCCCTCTGTGTTCCATCGGCCGCATCTCCATTCGGGGCGATTTAGGAACTTGAATGGCGAGCAGAATTCCGAAAGAAAATACGAAACGAAAATATTTGGGAAATGACGCTCGCAGGGTCTTTAGCCCGACAATGCCTTATTCATGAATGGCTCGCTGGTGGCTGGCGCTCCGCTGTTGGTTTAAGACCGCCACCCCCGGGACTTGTTCTATATTTTGCTTAATTGATTCACTGGGTGCCAGGGCCGCCCCTACGCCCCTCCGGGCGAAATCGCCTGGAAAATGTTAACTTAAAGGAGTTACATTCTGAGCACAGGGCGGCCCCGGAGAGTGCAAGCTGCCCTAATGGCTCTGTCCTACTTAGCCAGTTTCAGGCACTCCCTGCAAATTTATTCTATTCGCCCCGAGTGGGTATCAGTTTTAATAGATTCCACTGATTCTGCTAACTGCCGAGCCACTCGCAATGGCTATTCGACGGAGCAGTAAAATATTCTAGCCTTAGAGCCATCAGGATGATTTTCGGATTTCGAAAGGTCCACGTTAAAGGCACAAACCAAGACTACTTTTATAACTTGGGTAATATTTTTGTAGGAAAGTCGGTACGTGAATGCAATTGATTGAAATTTGATAAGGGAAACCAGAAGAAAATATCATCGTGAGTTGATATTTTTACCGTTTTTCAGAATATTAAATTTTGCAATACCTAAGTGTTAAGTATTTGCTCATATTTTGAATTCTTCTAAAAACTTGTAATGCACTAAGTTCAGGTTGATAATATGAAATTTTTATATAAAATCTTTACGTTAAGTAAAGCAGGGCAAAATTTATCGAAATAAAATTCACTCAGACTCTGAGAAAAGTACATTTTGTAAAATTATACTATCATCCGTTTTTGCCTGGATTAGGTATATAATTAAATTAGGATAATAAATGAAAATATTATTCGTTTTTTCAAAAGATTTTCTACGATTTCTCATATAAAAGGGCTTCATTTGTACATTGTAAAATATGTAGGTTTTTATTTTCTTTCATATTTTCGACTCATATGATGAAAAATGTTTAAAAAAATTCCATTACTCTCCCCCACCCTTTATCTCCGAAATTTGGAAAGCGAAAAATCTGAAATAATTAGAATTGATACAGTTTTTTAGAAATCAGCAAAAATCTTTTACACACAAACCTAATTATGAACTTCATTGCGTGCATAATAATACCTATAAATATTTATAGAGTTATAATTTATTGATTCACATATGTATAAGGAAGGAAAATTATGCAAATCATAGGTCGATTTAATTATAATAAATAACATTTTATATGTTTCCTTGCAAGGTACGGATCCCTCGGTGCGCGAGTCCGGCTTGCACTTGGCCGGTTTTTTTCTTCTATGTAAGGCTTACATATAATTTTAAGAAAAATTACAAATCACAAGGGTTACAAAGTTTTACAGAAATTCGTTATTTTCCTTGATTTATTTGGAAAATGTTTTTATTAAATATGACTTTGTTCTGAAATAACATTAACTACACTTACTTTTACATATTTTAGTGAAGTTTTGTTGTTTTCTACGTATATTTACAATTTGCATATAAATTCCAAAGTAACTCGCACGAAATTCTAGCTGTAGTCCTTTTGGTAATAATTTTGGATAATTATTTTAATTTTTTAACATTGAAATCGTTCTCGAATTAAATAGTAGATTATAAGGATAGTTTTAAAAGGCGTTATTAAAGTACTCAATTCATATTTAAAAATACCTATTAAACTTTTCTAATTGGGGAAATCATTCCATTTTTTACGAGGAAATTTTAAATCATGTTCCCAGCTTTCTTAAATCCTTTTAACAAGTGTATCAATGAGCACTTTGCCAAAGTAAGCTAAAAGAACTTGCGGCAAAGTTCAGAACAATTTAAGCAGACGATTTTAGTGTATTTTTCCTTTTTCTAAAAACTTTCAAGGACTGCATGTGCAGACAGACTCCCAGTTCCACCGCAAAGTTTTAACAACTCTTGATTTCATGAGGAGTGCAATATCTGAATGGTTTCTTATACCTCGACAGCACTCCTCCATTGTACCTTATTTGCACTTCGAGGTGTTCTCACCCAAAATACTTTTCTCATAACGTGGAGTTCCTGCAGAGTTTCGTCCTTAGACGTTCCCAAGGTAAGAAAACTGAAAATTGACTAATTGCAGTGCGTCAACTCGTCAAGGATAATTTTCAGCTCTCTTACTTGAAATTTACCGTGACAGAAATCGATCCCTCGTGCCGTGTAGTCATCTTCAGGTGCTTCACGCGGGGGTGGAAGGCGGGAAATGTAAAAATTTTCATGATCTAATAAGTCGCGCGCTCAAATGGTAAAGTACGCCAAAAGGAGCAGCTCCAGGCTTGGAGCCGCGGTCGTGAACATTCGCTCGAAGAAGGAGCTCCAAACAAACTCAATTACACGATGCGCACATATCACATTTTGATGAATAAAACACGGTTAAGGGGAGTTTTCCTCTTTTGATGCTTACGAAGGCAGAAAATGCATGTGTCAAGAGCACTGCCGGGGGATAAATTTTCTTTTTTTTATAGTGACACACTCAGCACCCATCGCCACTAATGCCGAGAAATTCACCGGCATATGCACATCTTTTTCGACTATTTTTAGCCGAGTGCGAGGTGAAAGGAAACTCAAAAAATGCACCTGCATCCAGGAGCAGCGGTGGGTCCTTTAGTTTTCTCAACGCAAAAACCTTTTTATATATCTTCAATAAAAAACAAATTTTTAATTTTCGTTTTGCTTAATATATTGCACTGGAAATTTTCAAGTAGTCACAAAATACACCTGAAGCAGGTTGCAAGGACAAATTGATAAATAAGATAAACTCGAGAACCTAAACCAACTCGGTGCTCATCGTTCCGAACTATGTGGACATCAAGTGACTTCTGGAGGAGTAATTGAGTCTGAAGTTCCACTTACGCACGGCACAAAAGTGGTTTTAATGCATAAACTCAATTGGGCCCGAATCCCATAAACCTGTGGACGACAAGTCCTAGAGCGGCACTCCAGGACCTTGTTACCTTGGCACCATCACAAGCGACTTCCAGTAGATCTGCATGCTCCATTAAGCTTATTACAATGCGGCGTAAGATTATAAATTAAAACGCTGAGATTGAGGTCTTGCCCGGCATTAGCCTGCCGTCAAGGTGTGCCCACTTCAGTTCCGGGCATCACTTCTGGGATGCTTTCGGCAATAAATTCTCGGGTATCTCTCAAGCCCTGCAAGAGTAACGAGCCCGAAGTAAGGGCAAACGCAGTGAAAACGCTGAAATATTTTGATAAAACCCAGTCCCAGAATAGAACAATTCCCCTTTACACCTCTCCCCGAGGAGAATAAATCAAAAGCGGGCTTCCTCCATCCGGTCCGGGTTAAGCCCATCCGACTACGGAACACAGAAAGGGGGTTATGTGAAAATTTTTGGGAACAATCCCAAGAATGTTCTCGAGCTTTGCAGGGATTTCTTTGAGGCGGACATGGGTTCATATTTTATTGAAATCTCAACCAATTTATACCGTCAAAAGTTGAAACATCGCTTTGATCAAAATTCCGTGCTCGTTACAGAGCGATCTGCTCGTACCAAACAACTTTCAAGCAGTTGACAGATTTGCTTCATCAGCAATTGCACGCGCCTATCCATCGGTTCACGAATTTTCAATTGAACTCCTTTGAATGCTTTATTTATAACCCTAAATGTACCCTTTGCAGTCAAAGACGTCACAGGGTTCAATGAATTTTGCTATTTGATCAATGTGCCCTCGGTCGAATAAACACACTTTTGAATATACGCAAAGATGCCTATGTAGCATTGCTGTGTGCAATTCGGCGATTAACTAAGAATAATGAATACGAAATTCCTCGGAAATTAACTATTACATAGATTTAAGAGTCACGGAGACCTATTTAGGGTACGATTAACATAGTATTTTATATCAAAGATTAACTTTCGAATGAGCTAATTTTATACAATCAGAAGCTATTCAATTTCGAATATTAAATTAGGTCCTACAATGCGCGTTTATTTTTTTTTTAATATGTCAAATATACATGAGTACATGTATATTATAAAAATAATAACATTTGTGGCTAACATTTTTCAGGCTATACAATTATTGAAAACAATTCAGATGAAGTTAAGAATTATTTTAAATTTGAAATTTGTTTAAAAGTAGGAATAAAAATTAAAAATACTGGATTGTAGGATTTATTATATGCATATGTATACATATAAAAAAAAAACTATTTTATATAGAAAAATAATCCATTAGTTGGCTAGAAAACACTATACAGAGCAACATTTATTATTTTCTAAGTAACCTTTGTGCCGTGGACAAATTTTACTTTTGTTGATCTAATTGGGAACAGTGTCCCGGAACTATGAAGTTTTTTATTTTCATAACAATGTTTTTTGTCTTATCAATTTTTGTCTTTATTTGACTATTAGAAAAAAGTAGGAATTTTACTTAGATATCTGTATTCAAAAATAATAATGTATATTCTTTCGAACTCCTAATATTTTTTGTTTGTTTTGCATGTTTTTTAGATGGTAAATAGTGATTTTATTATTCAAATTTATCTTACCAGAAAAAATCTAAGGTTTCAAAATAATTAAAAATCAATGATGCCACGTCTAACAGCATACTTTAAACTGTAAAATCCGAAAATTTCGAAAATTTCTTCAATACAATTAAAGATATGTATATAAAATTAAGTAAAAATCCGAAAGAAAAGTCACTCATTTGTTAAACGTGTGTTAAATTTATATTTTTAATTCCAGGTAGAATTTTATAGTAAATATATAATGAACATATATTTTAATAGAATGATAAGGGATTTTTGAAACGTGGTTAAACCTAAAATTTCCTTTTAGAAGACGTTACATGTTTTATACATATGTATAAGAAATTTGTAGATAAGGTGAAGGTGTTTTATAAAAATATCAAATTTCATTAGTCTGCACAAAAATGCTGACTAAAATATATAATAATATAAAAAAAATCGAAACAACACTGTTCCCTGATTTACTTTTGAAATGGAAGTCATGCAGAAAAGGTTGTTGAATAGGGCGCAACCCCTATCAGCTGAATATGCCCTTTGGCGTCGAATGATTGTCAAAGCCGGCCCAGAGCCGGGGATTGATTGTATCTTGATGAGTGGGGCTGCCATTGATCTCAATCTAATTCACTTCATTGAATGAGACATCTTCTTTTGAGCATCTGTGGCTACGTTGTATAAGCGACGAAGCTCAGTGACTTGTAAGGCCCTGTACCCTTCCGCATATGTTGTCCAGGGAAAATTTCCAGGGTTTTATGTGTTCTCGGCCTCAAAAGATTTCCTTGAGTGGAATGGCCCAGATATGTGCGTTTGACTCCTAAAATAATTCAAAATTCACCCGAAGAGGCCGACAGGTCCTCGGCCTCCAATAAATTCAATAAATAAGTACCAGATAAGAACACATAGGTCTTTACGCACATGTTTCCGAGCCATCCAGCCGGGAAGAGGACGGGTTCACCCGCCCCGGATCTGAAACTCATTCGGGCGGAGCGCCCTTGTGACAAAGAGTCCCGCTCCGCTCGAAAAGGGCTGCGTCTCAGGGCTTTAGATCATTTCGTGCGTTTCGCAAGAAAGCTCCGAAATACGTAAAGATGTTTTGTGCGAGCGACACATATGTCCCCCGGAAAACCCTTGAAATCATAAATTGAGTCCCCGGTTCCTTCCGTGCAATAAACAGAGCCTACAGATTTATTGACCCAGTGATGCATGAACGGCTTTTTTATTGCTAGAATTTGTCAAAATAAAATAACAGCGCACAGGGCTCCATCGGCAGCGAATGGTACTTTTACGGAGTTAGTTCGGTGTTTTATGGAGCCTCTAAAGTGACTTCCTTATGGAGTTCCAACCCTCGGCGGAAAACAATTAATTTTGAGGCACAGCACGCCCGCTCGCCGGGTGAAACGTCATTGCTTACGAGTTTTGGGCGATAACATTGGGACTACAAAACACATATAGCTCAAATTGCTCAATGTAACCTCCCACAATTCGTTCACATTTTATAACTAGGAAAGTTATGAGCTTCTGCTATCACAATCGACACTTTAATTTAAAGTACTATGTTTAACCCTTACCTTTTTACATTCTCTTAGATGCCTATAAAATCGTAAATAATTATTTTTACAAAAAAACAAGTTTGTGGTAATGAATATTTTGGGAACTAAACACTTTTCTTGTAGGTGTTTTTAAGAAGCTGTCATAGTGAATTATTAAATTGAAAGAAACAAGATTTTTGAGGATTCTAAATGAAAATAAATGCTTCGTTTTTTCAATCTCAAATTGTCTATTTGTTAACAAAAATACAGAAAATTGATAAAGAGAGGTATTTTTTCAGTTTTTCAAATGGAAAGAATGTAATGAGGCAAGTTTTTAAAATATTGCAATGAAAAATATTCATGAACTCTAGAAACAAGTCTGTGGAATTAAAAACATATAGTATATAGCTTTAATTTTTCTATCCAATTAAGATGTTGTAGTAAATAACTTCTCATCTTAAAATTCCAAAAAGAAAAAAAATGTTTCCGCGAAAAATACTCACAGCATTTAAAATTAATCCGTTGCTGTGAATGAAAGAGCATCGCATTAATTATGTAGACTCCTAGAAAGGATTTGAATTTTTGATGAAAGCGAACGCCCTAGCCCATAATTTCTTGGAGGACAGCCGAGAAACTCTGCTCTGCTTTTTCATGCAATTCCAGTGAAAATTGTTTAAAATTTGTGCACAAAACTCCTTACGATTCCGAAATCTGAAGGATTAAGGAAGATTTCTGGTGGAGTAAGGAAGCCACCAGCTTAAAATTGTCCTCCGAACTGAATGCATCTTAAGGACTCGCCCAACTACAGGACCAGAAGGCCAGCGAACTTCAGAAAACTCCTCCGTCGATCTTTAGCCGCCGCAACTTTTATAAATATTATTACACCGTGTAGTGCTCAAAAGGATGAACTTCGCCGGATAAAAAATAAAGCGGCATCAGCGGGAAGATTTCCTGATGAGAGACGGCCAAAGCCAAACGTTGGAAAGCAGGCGAGTTTTCGGGTGGGAAAGGGTAAAAAAGGGCA
Source organism: Eutolmus rufibarbis (assembly GCA_963920795.1). Lineage (NCBI taxonomy): Eukaryota > Metazoa > Arthropoda > Insecta > Diptera > Asilidae > Eutolmus > Eutolmus rufibarbis. The sequence goes on from OY987206.1 coordinate 45,856,213, forward strand.
AAAATGTGCATTCAGAACAATTTCTTACCTTTGAGGGTGTCCTGCATTCTGCTACTTGTGCGGGGGCGGACGGGCGGCCCGTAAGGACGAGAAAAGTGAATTTATATAGACAACTTTTTATCTAGTTTCGTATCAGGCGTATTGAGAAACTTGGGCAGGTTTTCCTCGGGTAGTCTGGCCGGGAAAAAAACCTGATGAGACTCAAAGTTTATTGTGCCTTTATGCTTAAGCAACGCTTCCGCTCTCCTTTCGCTCGACAAATTTTCAGAGAAAGAAAACAACGTTGGGAAGTTTTGCATTTAAACTTTAAATTTCCATCAGGGATGAAGTTTTATTCCGAATTTAAACTGTTTCGGTAGTTGTGAGGATTTATTAATTTCTCTCAATTCCATCAATTTTTAAAGATTATACTTTGAAAGTTAAAAAAAAATTTAACAATTATATTGCATTGAAAAACATCTTTATGTTTTTTTTCTTTAAATACAAAATAATTTAAATTTTCCGCAAATATGAATAGTACAGAGACAAATCTGAATATGATTTTCCTCTTTACATTAATGAGTGAACTCATTGTATGTAAGTATGTATTATATTATGTACAACGAATGATACAATGACATAATTTATAAAAAATGTTTTAATCACTTAGGGAAACAAAAATGAGTCTATAATCGTTATTGATACTATATCGATATAGTATTTAATATTACGTGGAATCAATTTCAGTCTCTTTATTGTTTGCATGGGCAGTTTAAATAATTCTACGTAAATTTGAAAATATTTTTGTGATTGATAAAATATTTATGTAGGTAATTATATATGTAGTAGTAGGTTTTGGATCAAGTAAAAGATTTGTGAAGAGTTAGAAAAGTGGGGATGGATTTTAAAAATGCTGTTTTTGTGGTAAATTATTAATTATTATGTTTTCTTATTACAATTCGATGAAAGAAAAAAAGCTCTTTTGGGGATAATATTTTTTAGGCGTATTTTTTAATTTTATAATTACTACTCGAGTCATTTTGTCAATTGGACCAAGAAGAATCGTTTCGAGGAAATTGCGATTAAAATTCAATTTTAATCTTTGATGTTGATCTACCTTCTACTCCTTTGAACGTTCTAATTTCGTAATTTATACCTAGAGTAAGGAAGGGTAATTTGGACTACCACGATTTTAGGAAAAAGAAAGTGGCCTCAGAAGGAAACCTATTCATTATCCTCTTCAGATGTGGATGCTAATTACATTTCATGATTAGTTAAGAAAAAGAGAATGCAAAATGCCTAATACTGTAATACCCTTCATTCAGAAGACTTCCATGGCGAGGTATGGGTTGAATGTGTCTCCTATAATATTTATGGAGTCATGAAAAATGTGCTGGATGTGAAAGAGACATTTTAGGTAGGGCTTTTGTATAAAATAAATATGTACGCCGGCTATACACCACTCCATATGTACCATGTTCATATGTCCCTCCCTTACTCTACCAATATCGGTATGAAATTGCACAAAAATGTATAGGTATATTAAAAAAAGCAAATATTTATATTGTATATGAAGTCGATTTGTTAAACCCGTCAAAATGCGTATGCAATAGACCTTCCCTTGAGTTCTTATAAAGTTAATTTTTTTAATAAAACAGCGCTCATAACTTTGGTAGTCAAGCAAATTTTCATAAAATTTTTGAAGGCTATTATCCAGCGCAAACACAGGACGATGTCCTCCTCTACGTGTACCAAGCACACAGCCAATAGCGTCAACATAGGCAAAAAGGACGTTACACCTTAAATTGAACTGTTTAGCTCTCGTCATTTTACCGTAAATATTTAATGAAGCCGGACTTATCACACGCTGCAAGCCCCACTCGAGGACATTGTCCTTATTCGCCCGGTTAATTGCGAAAGCTATAACCCGCCGTCCTGTGACGTTGCCGGGAGCAACCCGTCCCCGCCCCCGCTGTGTGTGCTTAATGGACGAGATAAAACTGTCCCAGTTAATATCCTTTAATAACCGGGGGATCGCCTTAAGTGTGTTTATGCGACGGGCCATCGCAGGGTTATGGTCATTTTTAACGCTCCACCGTATTAAAAACCCATTTTCCCATTTTCTACGTGGAGCACTTGATTGCAACCACCCGCACCCCCGCGCTGCAACCGACGGCGGGGTAATCGCCGTGCTAAGTGCAATCACGTCAGAATGTCTGTTCATCAGAGTGCGGTACGAGTGACGACATAAGCGGCGAGTTTAGCAGAGGTGTAATTAAATCGCTGCGGTGCAGGAGACGACGCTTTAAGAAGCGCTCTGCTTTACGAGCGGTGCGATATTATTTTTGTAGAGCGGAGGAAATGCTTTTAAACCAGGATAAGGGAAGAACCGATTTTACGGTCTTACAATTACTAAGCTGCATTTTGAAAGTCCAATCAAAATTCATGAATTTCACAAACTCAAAAATGATGTGTGATATGAGTCCATTTCCAAGGTAAGATAGTTTTTGGTGGAAAATTTGTGGCACTTATAAAATATGATTGCGAAACGCTTCTAGAGGTTTTAAGAGATCTATGTACACTGTATCTATCTATGAATTTTTTCCAATCTTAGCCCCAAATCATACATGTTGTTACTTAATCTCAGAATCTGATTTTATATTTTGTTTTGTAAAATTTTAATTCATTATTTATTATTACTTTAACTTTTATAATTTCTAATTGTATTATATTATAATATAATTTAAATTAATTTGTTTTAATACTTTATATGTATATAACTCAACAAAAACTGGTTTATTCTAATGTGAGGAATTATATAATAGTTATGTTAATTAATTTATTTACTCTGATACCACTCCTACACTGAGAAAACCTTTTATGAATTTGCTGGCAAATAAAATAGTAATGATATGTTTTTATCTCAATGAAATTTGCCTATTTTTGATGATTTATTTAATTCCATTGCGGCTGTACAAAACTTAATCGAGCATTAAATAAATATTTTTCAATTATTATTTGAGCGGTAAAATTAACGATTGGGCACTATAGTTTACTTATAATACGTGTTGAATGCTTTTAAAAAGGGAAAGAGAATTAGCTTACTTGATTATAAAATGAGTAACGGCCATAACAATTACTGCTGAAATGAGTTTAATTGACTTTATGATGAAAATGTTTTTTTATGCATGAGCCGTTTTCAATTTAGGTATATTTTACTTAATCGTAATCTTGCCTAGTTTGCGTTATTTTTATAAACTAGATTTAGTTAGTTAAGGCATAATCTGTAAAGAGATCGACTCTGTAGAGTGTATCATAAATAAATAAATTCTTCTTTTTTATACTGCTAGCTCACGCGTTACTGCTCAATTATTAATTTTGTTGCCCAATTGGATTTTAACTTATTCAAGTACTTCACTGAGAGAAAAATGTGATAAAATGTTATCTAATTTCCATAGTTGATTACTTACAAATGGATACACGCAAACATTTCTTCAAAAGTATCTAATTGTAATTACTAGCTACACATTTCCAAATATTTTATTTCTTCAAAAACTACATGTAATTAACGATATGATAATCTTAAAATAAAGACGATAAGCTTGTCGTTTGTCATTGTAGTATTTAAAGAATGAAGAAGTTAATCCTTAATTGTTGCAGTTTGCAGTACCTAGGTATTTTTCTCAGTTCCTGTTCATTAAAAGACTTTTTTACGATTAAAAGTAGAAAGTAAGACAGTCTTTCGATAACGAAGCTCCTCAATCGATAGAATCAACCGCATCCGGAGCACAATTCTCCAGTTCTTGACCAGAGATTCATCGGTGAAACGAAGCCCTCAATTAGAAGTGCTTAATTAATCGTTGACATCTTCGATTTCAAAAGAAAACCCGGCAGAAATGCGATGACAGAACTTGTTATCCGGCAGCGAGCCCTTGCCCTTGCCCTGCGCGACGCACCCACAAAACCCGACCTCACAGCGGGGGCGGCAGTAATTAGAGCGCCCAGGCGACAAGTTCCGGGTTTAAGGTGAGCCCCGCACTCGCAACCGGAAAGCCGGGAACTTTTAATTATGGCCGCACATGAAAAGAATCCAGCACGGCAAATTTCCAGTTAATTTCCCAGGAGTACTGCAGACTTTTTAATGAAAAGTTGAAGTAGGCAGCCGAACCGAACTTGTGCAAAACACTTGTCAGTCAACCACTCGGTGAGTGGGTCGCTTGACCCAGATTCGGTGGCCGGGTCGTTGCGATTTTCGCTTTTCGACCGGGCCCCGCCTGCGTTCGCCTGTTTATCCTGGCCCAAAGATAATGTCATCATGTCGAACCCTCTTGCCAATAAATTTTTCAGCAACTTTCGGATCCGCGGGATATTCCGGGCGAAATCTGAATATTGCAGAAAAGTTTTCGTGTCGAAAGGGCCGCCGAGGGGCTGAACACCGCCTGAGGGAGGGTAAATGGGGCCACGAGGGTACAGAGGGTCTGGGGCGGCGCGGGGATCCGCTCTGGACCGGCCTATGCCACACGGGCGGCGGCGGCAAGCCATTTCCGAATAAAAAATTCCGCAGCTATTCCAGTGACACAATTGCCGAAGAAGTCGGACGAGCCGGCCAACTGTATTAAGGCTAGACCCACTTTAGGGCCCCGACCGCCCCCACAAAGGACCCTTCACATTCCGGCCCCGGGGCCACTTCCTAAGGTGAGGGCGGCCGACGACGACGACGGTGCAGTCTTTGTTCATCCCCGGTCGGTTATCATCCCTGGACCATTTCTGAACTCACCCCCGCCCTCCGCGGGAAGGGCTGGTTTACGAGTGGGTTTATCAAATGGCGCCGTCCTCGGTACACCTCCTTCCCGCAGTTTACTCAATTTTTATTCAGCCGCCCCCGCGATGAAATATTACTTTTATGCGAATTGTTGCGCGGCGCGCAGTTCTCGCTTGATGGGCCTCGAGCCGGGGGCGCCTTTATTGAAAAAGTTATGTCGTAACCTAAACGGACCACTTGAAGTGACCCGAAATTAAACACTCGAAAGAGATAAATGGGCCTACCCAAAATTAAAGCAAACAAGATTTATTTAGCATTATTAATTAGTCATGCTAAGTTCTATGTAAGTTTAAAAATGCGGTTCGGGAACTGCACTTGATTTCGATGCTGGGTAACGAAAATCCTTAAATTTATAATTTTACAGTTTTTCAATATTAATTTTGTATATAATTTTATAACAATCTGACAATTTTTAGACTTGCATAGTGTGCCATCCTGAAAACTACTTATCCGATTGGATTAAATCGAAAAATGATAGAAATTCCTTCAGAATTCAGATTTAGAATTCTTTGATTTAATTTATAATAGTTCATTCCAAAAGTAGGTTTTCCGGTGAAAGAATTACTTCTTTGTTTTACAAATAAAATCGAAGTTGTAATTAATGTTATAGTGTAGTAGAAAATCTAATTAGAATAAATCACCGAAATACAAATGTTTATAATGTTCGCGTTAACAATCTTCTAGTGAAAATCTAGCGCAAATATTTCATTAGGCGTTTTAACTTTAATAAAATATCTTTACATGATCATAGATGGACATTGAGGGGACATTCATAGTTAAAGGAAGAAAAAAAATATTTCAAAGACATTTTGTGTCCAGATTCGAATTAGTTTAGAATTTATAATGTTTTTTGTTTGACCAGCACCAATGCGCTTAATCTTATTGAAAACTTTAAACGAATTTTTTTTCTTCAAAACATGATTTTTGGATACGGGATACTACTAAACCCTGAGGGGTTTAATTATCAGATCAATTTAAATTTTACATGTGTATATAATCAGGGGATATTAATACATCGATTTAACCACAAATTGTTCATATTTCCCTAAAGGTATTATGTTTTTCACACATACATTGAAATAAATAATTTGCGCAAATTGCATAAATATTAAAGCTCTACTTTTTTCAAAAGGAGAAATTAAACACCACATAGTTTTGTGGGTTTAACTGTAGAAAAAGATGGACAAGTGCGAGTAGAACTCACGCCTTGAGGGTTCCGTATCGTTATACTTTATAATTATCTATTAATTTTGAATCATAGAAAAGCAAGAACAAACTTAACATTGTAGTTGGAAAACATGTTCTCCCATACATTCCAACTGCAAATGTAAATTTGTACGCATAATATTGAAAGATTTATCATGTTATTTTAAGAGCATATACTTCTTATAGGTTTTCCTGTAATCTATAAGGAAAAAACTATTTTGTGTATTTTTTTCAAAATTGTAGGTTCAGTAGTTTCGGAGATAAGGGGGGAATGGTCAATTTTCGTCTATTTTCTTGAATAACTTGGAAACTATTTCTTTTAAAATTACAAAAAGATATATTTGAAATCCTCACAACAAGCCCTTTCATTTGATATGTCACACGATGCAGTATGCAAAATTTTTTTTTTAATTGTTCATCTTGCCCCTCAAAAGTGACCCCCATATACAGACTTCGTCTATTCACGTCACACCTCTGCGTTTGGGTCACAGAAATTGATATGTGTACCAAATTTCAACTTAATCGGTCTAGTAGATTCGGAGAAAATTGACTGTGACAGACGGACAGACGGACACACGAGTGATCCTATAAGGGTTCCTCTTTTCCTTTTGAGGTACGGAACCCTAAAAAACAACTTCAACACTAAACGAAAATAAATATAACATTTTCGTTTTATTGAAATTTAATTGAATTCACTTATGGTAGAAATGCATTAAATTTACCAAAAACCAATTTTAGTATTTTCTACTATTTGGTAATATACATACCACGTAAATCTCAAACGGACAGGAAGAATTTTTAAACCGTGAACATGATTTATTTTTTTACGATATTGAATACAAGGTGCAAATATATGTGTCTCTAAAAATGACATGTCCTCAGTTGAAATCTTGTGTAAAAAGAAAATAAAATATTTATTTTGCGATGCTCTCATCATATTCTACACAGAATAAGGGTCTAATTCAATATTTATATCCCCAAAAGGGAAACTGTTGATCTTGGGTCATCCCACTTTCCCTACAGCACTCAAAAACAGAATTTTAAAGGTTTTCGACGCTAAGCACAAAATTTTAATGTAAGACACACCGCAATATCTTCCGTCCTCTCGTCCCAGAATTTATAAATTTTACAATTTTACAATTTGTCAACAGAATTCATTTTCTCTTTCCAGAAAGTTGACAACACTGGTGGCGAAAGGAATCTCGAGATATTCCTCAAAGTGGCACGCTCGAGACAGCCGGGTAAGATATGTATGCACATATTTTATCCCTCGCGCGCATTTCCATATCCCGGATTTTGCATAAAAAAAAACCCCCAACGCCCGATCCAGAACTAATAACACCGCCAAGTATGTACGGCGAATAAATTACCGGAGCTGGCCCCGGAACTAGCGAGTACCTTGTTTTGATATCTTGGAAGGAATAAATTTTGCAATAAAATTGAATTAAATGGACTCGAGATACAATCTCGCTAAAAGGATATGCTCGTTCCCCGGCAATTTATAGCCATCATCCCCGCTGAGCGCTCATTTTTTTCGGGAGCGCACCTTCCCGGGAGCTGCAGTTCCTTGGGGGCATGGCCCCAAAATGGGGCTGAGCCCCGCCACTCGAGGGCACCTGTAAATTACTTAATTGCGCCCGCCAACAAGTCGCGCTTTCAATTAATTTCGTTGGAAGGAAAGCTTCGGGCAATGCTAATTTTTCTCTTGTAGTGTCTTCAGCATGATTGAGAGGTCGATCGATCCCCAGATTTATGGCTGTTTTTTCACTCCTGGAACGATTCATTGGTCTGTGAGTGAAAAATGTTAAGACCTTTCACCTGTCGACTAGCTAGGAGTAATCCTACCTTCTGTCTACATCCAAACTCTAAAGCAGAGATCGATCGAATAGTTGATTTATTGGCAGTTTTTATTAGCCATAAAATTCTAATCTATAACTTGAAATTTCTTAAACAAACGTATCGACACATATAAATTATCTTTAGGTAAAATATAAATTATCTTTAGGTAAAATAAGCGAAAACTGTTTTTTCGAAATCGGTTTTTTATAATATTATTCAATTTCATCAATTAATATGTTTCGCGTCACATGTCCCAAAAATGGGTGACACAAAAAAAAAATATTTCTCCATCGTCTAGTGCGTTTTTATATTTATATAATTTTCTCACGGAAGCTTTCTTAAAAACGACTTGTTTACTGACTATGACACAATTTTTCTCGGATGTATATTTAAAATTATGAAATATGAAAGTTTCAAATAAATTGGTTTTTCCTTTAAGCTCTTAAGTCTTAAAAATCACCTGAAATTTGATGTTCTAGGAAAAGATCCCTTTACCTACTCAACGAAAAATCTTTTCGTAGAATCTGCACTTGCAGGAAACCGTGAATAGATGAGATGAGAAACTTTCCACCACCAAAGCCACCGTCTCGAAAGTGGTAAGAATAGTTGGCAAAAAAAACTTATAAGTTTCTTCTAAATAAAGTTTTAAGGGATTCTTAAAATTTCTTAATTAATCCGTCGCGTTTCTGCTACTAGAGAATCTTATTTAGTATAAATTACATACATTCATTAGGTATAAGAAAGGAAATAAGTATAAAAAAATAAACAGACACGAATTCCGTGCAATTATTAACTTTCATGAAATGAAATTATATTAAAAGTTGCTTAAAAACCGCTCGTCTTTGGCTGTATCTCACCATTATTATTCTATTATTCCGAGAAAAACACAAGATAGACGATCAGTGCGGGGGTGTAGGGACAAGAAAAAAAAAACTTTCCGTATTAAAACTTTTGCCATTGATGGTATATGTTCTGAGAAAGGTTTTTTTTTTTTTATAGATGCAGGGATGCGGATGTTGCACGAGAATTATTATTTTAGGCGGAAAGTACATTTTTAAGTATATAAATCGTTTGGTTTTAGTGCTTCCTTGTGCTCCTTAAGAAAAATAGTTTTAAATTTATCCTTTTATAGCAACTTAGCGAGAAAGTTTAGCAATTATAACAATTACCAAAAATGTTATTCTCATTCGGAGATTGACTGTATTTTTATAGAATACAAGTATATAATCTACTTAAGCTTTTGAAAAATATTATAACTTTTATATTACAAGTTTAAATGTTCTGTATATACAACAGGTACATAAAGTTGTTATAAATTCCAATATTTTTATAATGTATTATATAATAAATATTATAGGTTTTGAAAATGAGTTATTAACAAAAATATTAAATTAAACAAATTCGTACATTTCTATATTAATATAATACAAAGATTTAAAATATAAGCATACTTACAAATTAATATGAGGGTAGGGTTTGATTTTGGTAATTATACTGATTAAGCTCAATATATATACATAATTCAAACTTTTTTTGAATATTCGTACATTCTTAAGGAGTTAGGGCTAGACAGAATTTTCAAAAAAATCGATTTCAAAAAGTTCTGTGAAAATTTCAAGTTGATCCTATTGATAGTTTTAAAGAAATCTAATAACCGTAGGACTCTCCTATATTATTGACGGTAGAAACATTCAAAAACTATATATTTCATTTCGATTTGAAATATTTGGCTGGATTTGGAGAATTTTTTCTTATACATATACATATAATTAAAGTGTTATAAATTATATTTATGATATGAAATTATATGAAATAGGGAATAAAACCAAATATTTAATTGATATATGTTTGTATGACTAAGTTAAGTTAAGAGGAAATACCTACTCATTTCTGAGTGTATAATGTGCTATATCAAACGAAATTAGTGTTTATAAAACCCGACTATAATATTTTGCATTCTTAAAATCAAATTTTATTTTAAAAACATCCTAAATTAGCCTATATTTTTTAAAGGAGGCTTCACCATGATTAGCCCCCATAATGTTGTGGCTCCATTTGGAGCAGCAGTCAAAACATTTCCGCGGAACGAGCCCTGCGGTCGCCAGTTGTGACTGAGCGCGATTTGTGGTGATTTTTCACTGAAGGAATTTTGGCTAACGAGGGACATTAAATTTTCTCCTTCATTATGCCGTCGGCGGCCAGTCGGGCGGAATGAACCTAATCCAGGGGTGGGATGCAAGCGTGATTTTCTCGTAACCCCCCTACATAGCAAGCAGGAGAGCCGAGCCCTCCGCCGCTGGAACGGAGCCCTTGAAAAGCGGCGCCCATTTAGATTTAATTGCATTTGCATCTGCATACAGTGCAGACTGCATTTCTGCATTTCGCCCAGTCGCTGCGATGGCATGCCATCGCCATAACGAAGTTAATTTCATTTAAATAAAACTCGCCGAGTAAATTATTTAATTTCAGGGGATTTCTATGCTATGGGGCTTATTTCGAGAGCCCCAGTTTCGCTGGAGGGGCTCTAACAGTTGTGCGGGGGCGCCTCCAATTAAAGACGGCGAGCTGCCCGCTCGAATATGGGATCAAAGGTTGGAGCACCCCCACGGGTCTAACGCGAGTTCGTTAGCATTCCAGCTACAATTGCGGAAGTACAATGGCTGCCGCAGCCGCGCCGCTGCCGTATGTGGCGCAGCGCACTTTGCATGCATATGTGGGTCGGGAAAAGGGAGGACGCGGCACGTCCGCCTCACTGGGGCCATATTTAATTCTGTTTAAGTGCAAGAATCCCTAAATTGTCCCATGCCCCGAGCACGGGACGCGCCCGGGCAGTTGGACTGATATGGGCGGGAAGCGTCCGTTGATTGCAGACCCGAATCTACTGGGAAATTAAAATACTATTGACAGGGTCGTGCACTACTAAGCAAATCTCTGCACTGTAAATTTTCCCCGGTTTCGCCTTTCATAGAACTTTCCTACTTCGGGGAATTCGTCCGCTCCTCGATTTATGTGAGCTGCGGTGAATTCAAAAACTTTCAACTTTCTTCTCCCGACTCCCCGGTCCAGGCGAGTTTCTAAAATTTCTTTTTCGTCCTCGACTTGCCATGTTCAAGTCATGTAACCAAAGGACGTTTGATGGCTGCTTCGTTTTATTGGTCCTGCGAACGTGAAGAGTACCTTCCCTGGCAACTGGGACAAAAATTTTTTCCATTTTTTTCCTCCCTTTGTGGATTCAGAACCTCAAGTTTTTAGGGACCAGTACGACGGCGGCACGAATTTATTTATTTATTTTTTTTTTTTTTTAGCAGATTGCTCCATTCAGACATCTCCCAGTCGTGACTCATTTGCTCCTTTTAAAAACGAAGAAATCTCGGGAAAAAGCAGAAAATCACACGAGTGTTGGGCAACAGAAATCATAATAAGGTGGATGAGTTTATTATCATTTTTGCGGGCAAGATAAGCGAAGGGAAATTTTACAAGAACCCTTAAGGTGCGTGCTATCAAGATAAACCCTTGTTATTCGGAGAGCAGTTTTCGATTCGGTTTTCTCTCTGCCACAAGAATTGCAAATATATTTTTTAATAAAAACTGAAAATGAAATTATCAAAATTCTATCTTTTATATATTATTTGAGACTTTCTAGAGATCTGTCGTAGAGGAGGAGCAGGTATTCAAAGAAGGGTCCACCATACATTTTCACATTATATTCGAAGTTTGTATAGATAACGATTTTTTTTTTTTCTGTACCCTATGTCGATTTTATTATGGAATTGGAAGGTTACAGAGTCCTTTCGTATTATTTTTTTTCAACAAATTTTCATGAGTTATAAAAAACCAACTCTTCTTTGGATTTTTTATTATTTGGATTATTTTGTTACTATTGGTCCCTTATACTTTCTTTCAAAAGATCATCTTAATTCTAAATTTTGTTTCTATTTCCATTTTTATATATTTTAAATGAAGTCAACTTAAACTTAATACACCTATCCCTCGATTTACACGGTAATTTAATTACACCATTTCGCTTTTAAACGGTTTTAAAAAGTAATGGATTTTCAGTAAAAACTGCAGTAAAAATGAACATTTCATATAATTTCAGTTCTCATAAACTAGGTCGCGCCGATCTGAAAATTTTCCTTAATTTATCAACCATCAAATGAAGTACTTTCGAGTCATGAAAGTGGCATTATACCGGAAAATAAAAAAAGTGATGAGAGTAATTAAACGTTTGGTTACATTTTTTAAGGATTTTATATTCCTTGTATATCTATAAAATAAATTGCATACCTTGATATTTTTATGTGTTGCATGAACGCACATTTTATAATAGTTTATTTTGGATTTGCAATTTTGTAAGTTAGTAACATTTATATTTTACTTTCGCTCAAAATTTAGTTGATAAGTAGTTATACAATTTAAATTAATTTTGAGTAGATTAATTAATTTCTACTACTCTACCATTAGGAACAAGAAATTCAAGGTTATGATGATTATTTTAAAATTTTCCTTTAAAAAGTCCGTAGTTAAACTCTCTTTAATGTTGTAGGTCTATTAAATTGTATGATCTCCTAAAGAGTTAATCAGCTAAAGAAGTAACTTTTATAATGATTTCTTTTAAACTCAGATTGAATTAGAATTGCTTGTTACAACATAAAAAGGTTCGTTTATTATTATTTGATTTATTATTTGATCCGCATCAACCATTCACATCTGACAGAAGAAAAATTCATTGAAGCAAACAGCTCCTGGACCCTTAAAATTGAAAGCAGCATACAAAACTTTGAGAGCCGTCCTCAGAACCTTCATGCAGCCACCTGAAATAAATGGACCCGTACCTGCACACGTCCAAATTTAAATCGAAAGCCGATGAGGGCACCTGACCTAAAAATGACCAACAACCTCTTAAAAGGTTTCACGGAGTGAGGTCGACTCACTGCCACGGCCAACATACCTCCAACTTTAAGGTGCAAGAAAATTATTCAAAATTTATTCCTAGATTTCAACCCTTTTAGCTTATAATGTGAAGGGATGAAGTCTCAAACTCAATACCCAACTTTACTTCATTGTTTCGAATCAAAATCCCCTACTTATGCAGCTTATGCTTTTTTTCTGGATACATCGCAACATACTTATTATTATGCTTAGCGCGCGCCAGGTGGTGTTACATTCTCGGCAAATCGGGGCAGGGAAAAAATCAATATTGAACTCGTAAAAGTGCAAGTCGAATGTTCCGCCACTCGGCGAGATTGTCTCAAGCTCCAGAGAGTCCCCAGTTCCATAAGTTTTTCCATTAGACCAGATTACCTCCGAGACGGCGCGGGTTTTTCCAATAAGCTGCCTTAATGCAGCTATTTTTAGTCTAGCGGCTAATATCCCGCCAAAGTCTGGTGCATCGTCCCAAAAAGTGCATATCAGACATTAAGAACGTCTAAGGATTTCGCAAGTGCCCTTGTGTCTGTTGCGGAGCCCTGCCCCTAGCCTTTGTGAGCCCCCGGGAGGGTTCCGTCGTGGCACTCGCTGCCGCCGCGCGAAGTACGCGCTCGCAAAAGGCTGCCACTTTTTCCTTCTGCATCGCATGCACTCGGGTTTTTGCCCGGTGAACTTGAAATGCTTAGACGCAGATTTTCAGAGATTTTCCTGGTTTCTTGCCCGCTCCCATATAACCGAATTGTGAAATCTTCCCGGGTCCTGGCAGTGACTGAAATGGCTAATAATCTCCTCAATTCCCTGCATGACTGCGCCTGACACTCCCCATAAAGAACGCGGGGCTGCACATGCAGCAAAAATTTCCCCGGAGAAGTGGTGCAAGTCCTCGACGAATTCTGCCAGATGGGCCGGGAGTTAGCACCTTCTGCAGACTCTGGAGCCCCGGCGCTCCAGATTATGCACACGAAGAAGGAGGTCCCGATCGGGACCGGCTTAACACATTTCGGGTTAAATCAGAGTTTAATGGAAATCGCCCGGAACAAAATGTTTTGGCAGCGAATGGATTTATATCCTTCGAGGAAACACTGCCAACTGCCAGCCCGCTTTTCATCCAGGATTATGGCCATCCTGATTCTACTCGGTGGTGATAGAGGGGATCTGGCTGGACAAGTCCGTTGGCTTTTCGCAGAATTTCATGCACTGCGAGATGAACACTGTTCGACAAGATTTGGCGAGATTATGCAAATATACTCAAAAAGTGAGTGAGATTGAACACAAGTTGCATGTGAAAGTTGAGTTTTTATTTAAAGTTAAATTAAGAGGAAGGATTTTGAAATGTACAGAGAATAACATAGAATACGAAGAGACAATGAGTTTTTGAGGAGCGATTAGAAACAAAATATTTGCCATAGAATATTTTAAATCAACTTAACCCTATAAATCTTCAATTTTTTTTTTGTGGAGAAATAGAGCTAAATAATTAATGTGGAAGAACTTATAATAAATGTAAAGCCACACAACTTTACAAACATTAGAGCAATAATTTATTTTTCCTTTAGGTATAGGTAGGTATATTTTATTTAGCTTTTCGCACTCTTTTATAAAAATCACTTAAATTTTAAGCATCTAAACAATTTCGTGCAAAATTTGACTATAGATTTGAAATAAAGAGATAATTTTTATTTTTGTGTGACAATAATAAATTAAATCAGTGGTTTTTCTTTGATATACATACATCTTTAAGAAGCTCACATTTTTAAAATGAAAATTCCAATTATGTTTGTCTTTAAATCTTTCTTAGTACAAGCATAAAATTTTCTGTCGAAGTAGACATATTCAAAATGTTTTCCACTAATGATATGCGACAAATTTAATATGGATATTAACTTAATGCAAATCATTTCCTCAGAAATATGATAAAAGTAGCTTATTCTGTGTTCTTCCTCTCATTCCTACCCGATTGTTTTCTTGCTAATAAAAAGCAAAGCTAATTAGACGAAATCCTGTTACTATGCAAACTAATATCTGAAATTCATTTTTGAAGATAGAAAGTTAAGCCTATAACAAAACATCTGTTATGCATTATAATAATTGGGTATTTGAAGATAATTATTCAAAATAGAAATATTTAATGAATCGTTTTCATAGTTGTTAACTGCTGCGCAAATAAGTATAGAATTTAGCAAAAATCATGTCTGTACTTGACTAGATGTCAGAAGTACTTAGGGCGGTATGATTAAAACGAGCGTTCACTTCGTGTTCGCCTATTGTTCCAGGAATAAAGCGATCTCTTCCTGATGCTCTGGCAGCGATTCAACTCTTTGTTGAACACAATTGCGGTTATTGTTCTCGACGACTTAACGAAGATTTACCTCAAAACTTCCTTCCGACAACTACTCAGGGCGGTGTCCAACAGGTGGAAGGAAGCGTTGCATTGCGTCGCATCGCACCGCAGAGGAGGACGTTCGACTTGAAGGCAGCATTTATCGCTACCTGCGCTACGCCTGGAAGATGCTTATTAAAATTGGCACAGCATCCGAGTTGGAGCCATGCAGACAGAGATGCTGAGACTGAGATCTGAAAATTTTGGGAAAATAATCCCTGACGGCATAGTAATTTTAGACATCTGATACCATTGGGTTCGAAATTAAATTCCTGGGTGTATGTAAACCCGAAAGGTTCGTTTAGATCCCAATCAATCGATCAATATTTTGACAGGATGGAGTGCTTATCAACGGCACAATCGCGAAAATTGATAAAGCGGTAATGATTTTAAGGGCTGTAGGGCTTCTCTTCAATTCAATCGAACAAAAGTTGTGTCTTCCTCGTTTTAATAAAAATATTAACCAAATTCTTCGATCCCAAAGGTTTTCATATATCGTTTCAAATATTTTCTGGCCGATGGAACAGTTCTTTCAAGTAAAATTCTTAATATCAAGTCGAAAAATATAACTTTATACACTTTATACTCTTTCTAAAATACCTAGATTACAAGTTTAGGAAAAACAATTGTATAACATATTTATTTGATGCATTTAGAACTATCGATGTAATTTGAAGAGGGTATTTTGTTGAAAATATTTACAATTTTAATTATTTATTCATTTTGTTTTTTATGATCGGGCAAACATTTTCGAGTTTGGTGTTTTTCTTTTTTAAGAAAATCTGATCTTTTGTATAAAGATTTTATTTTATTTTGCTCAATAAATGCTAATAAAATCTATATAAAAAAAATCGGAGTATTTCCTTAAAAAAGAAACACAACAAACTCGAAAATTTTAATTATGAAACAACTATCAATTTTGAAGTTTGAAGTTGGAATTTTAGTCATTCATTTAATTTACTTATTTATTCGATTTACAATTTTCGGAAGCATGTTAATCTCCCGGTAAAATAAGTTCGAAATCTACATTTCTTTCCTTATTTCGCACATGTTTTCCTTACTAAAATAAAGAAAGTTAAAAATTGAAATAGAAGGAAACAGTATAGCTAATTCGTAATTAGATCCAAATTGCGTATGAATAAATTTTTTGAAAAACGTAATTGCTGGATGATACTCAAACCGAAATTTAAGTTTTTGAAATTATTTCTTTAGATTTCATTTTATATATTTTTTGAAATTCTGAAATTCGACGTACCTATTTTGTACATAGGAAAAAATAATAGCAAAGAAAATAGCTTTCTTGAGTAGAATATTTAAAAATATATTTGTTTGTTATGCAGGTGATTGTGAACCCTGTAAAACATTTGAGGTTTATCGAATTTTCAAAACCCTATTTCGTAGAATTCCTTGATGCATAAAGGTATTAAAAAATTTAAAAAATTCCGGTAGAACAGCAAAATATAAGAAGTGTGGAAAACTAAAAAGTAAAATTTTGATTAAGTGGTCAAATTTTAATACTTATGTAATAGCGATGAAGCTAAATATAATAAATTATTCAGTTATTCATAAAAGTCCTAAGTCTTAAAAGATTTCTAAATATACATAATAATTAGGTGAGTAATGCCCTAAGAAATATATTTTGAGAGCGTTTGAGCATAATCATACATTATTTAAAGGTACGAAGCTTCATATTTAAATTTTGCAATTTGATGTTTAGACTGGCGGTAACCAATTAAAATAATAAAATTAATAGCACGCGCAGGTAGTCACGTGCGTTTGCTAGTGCTTCATATAATTAAATAAAAGCTAGGTAGGCTTATAATTTAAATTAGCTCTTTTTGCAGTTTCTTCTTAAGGTTTTAATAATACCCAAAGCTAATTTTGTTGGTTTATATCTTAGCCACTATTGAATTAAATGGTTCTGATATATGTATGTATGTTGTTTTTATGTTTTTAATTTTATTTCATGTGTTCGGTGCAATTCATCTTTCCTTATTGGTTGGATTGACTTTGCAAAATCCATTGGGTCCGGCTAAATCGAGGCACCCAGTCGTTAGGGTCCGTTTGCATCGAAATCAATCGATCACCGCGGTGACAGGGCGGAGCGCTTAACGAGGCGCACTGTCGCATGGGGCCGCAATTCAAGGGTCCATTCTCAGTGACCCAGTCGCAGAAATTGATAACGCTAATGATTTTTTAGCCCCGGGACCCCGTCTATTTGCTCATTAGAGCCCACCGCGGGCCGATAGTGCAAACCTTCGTGACACGTTGACTCACTTCATGAGTTGTCTATTCGTCGCATAATGAACGAGTTCTGTGGGGGCGGCACGCCACTCACCCGCTCCCCGGGCGGCAATTACACCCGCAAAGTCAATTCCCGATGCGCTTGCAAATGACGCCCGGCTTCTAAAGTGCAACCGCATTAAATTTCATCCGCTCCTGTCGGGAGTCGGAGCGGACGTCGCGGCGCCGTCCCCGGGCGAGGGTTGCAAATTGCAAATATACCGCGGGGGCGGGTTCGGCGTATTGACAACCGTGCGGCGTCAATTGCGTGTGTCGAACGCGCCTCCCCGCGACATGCTAATTAATTATGACCGTGCACCTCGCGGAACCCATTAGAGATTCGGTGCCGATGCAGAGATGACAATTTGACCGGCGAATAATAATGTTGGGAAATAATTTTGGGGCCGTGTATAATTTTAATTAAGCATATTTCGGGGAGCCGCGACCCGACGGACAGGTAGCATGGCACATGACAGGCTCGGCCGGCTCGAATTCGCATAAATTGCAATTACTGGCCACCACAAATTGGCTGATTGATGCACCCTGCCAGGGCGAAATTAAGGCGAACCCGCGCGGGGCGGCGCGTAGTTGGAAACTCTGGGCATTGCGTAATGAACCAATGGTTTTTGCATTATGATGTGCGGTTACGGTAGATAATTATGTTTTTGAATGATCCGGGGATGTGCAACTGATATTGTTCAATTTGTCGCACTTCCACAATATGCAATTTGTAATTTTATTTCATTTTCATGCACTCCATGGTCGCGTTCATGTCGAAAGCAGCAGAACATTTTAAATTTTTTGATTATTTCGGTATAATCGCAAACAAACCCGAAAGCATTTAATTAAAAATTAGAAATAAATGGCACAAAGTGGAGCAGACATGTTTAATTTACATTAAACCATTAGATAATCAATTCATTAGACCTTACGTTAGAAAAATGCAACTTTTAGGAACAAAATGAAAATAATCCTAACTCATTCGATTTGACTAAGTAAAAACGCTTACTTACAAACCAAATTAATACATTAAATTAATTTACATCTTTTAGATTGTATGATGGTTTTATTTTGATTTATTTAAATTTCATTTTCTAGAAAGCAACTAAAAAGATTTTTTATTTACTTACCTTTTCTATTCTGAAATGATATCATATAATAAAAATTAGAGCCGACTTTAGGGCGCAAGAAATCTGTAAGGGCGCTGCTGCCTGGTGCACCTTTGACTTCCTTCCCTTCTCATCCTGCTCATGCAGAATCAAAATCAATAAAAAAAAAAAAACATTAAAAATAAAATTATTCGATAAATTGCAGGACTCCATTTTAATGTTGATAAAAGCAAACCTGACTATTCTAAAATGTTTCTTTTTTAAATTTCAAATTTATTTCATTTTATTGTTATATTATAAACCTTTTTGAATAATTTACCGAAAGAAATTTCCAACAATCTCGAAAATTGGAAAAGTTATGCGGGTTTATAGACAAGCTTTTGCCAACTTTAAACGCGTTACCTGAAAAATCGATTTTTTAAATTTAGTAGACGTGAAATTTGTTTATATGCATGAGAATTTTAAGCCTATTGCGAAAGTTAATAAAAAATTTTTATAATGTAATTTTTGCATCTTTTAACTCTCTTTTAACCGGCGCTGTTAATACACTGCATAACCTAGAGGAGGTAGAGGAGGTGTAAAATGAAAAACGTTCTCTGATAATTTAATTCAATTTATTTTATCCTTTTACTCTGTTATCAATTAAAAACGATTTATTACCTTAAAATATACCTAAACCATTACATCGGCCGACTGTTAAATAACTACGGAAATGTTCACTTGTCTGGAAATGTGGAATTCATCGCATCTCATCGTCCGTGAAACGATCTGAATCAACATAAGCCGGCCACCACTGCACAGTCCGTCACTTGTATATATAATATACAAAAACTTCTATAAATTCGATTACCTAACACTAAACAAACGACCGCGTTGCGTCACTGCTCCGTTGTGCTCTGGCGACGGCTCGGACCGTTCTTACCGCTTTTACCTTACGGCTCTAGATAACTATTTTTTTTTTTTATTAATTTTTTTATTTTTTTTAATTTTTTACTTCCTGTGGAATTACGTTTAATAGTTTACAATTTTACAATCTGAAGACCTGCGGCCTGCACGCTTCGCGCCGCGCACCTTCCACGTTTACAATAAAAGTTCTATTAGAATTTACATGTCTCCTCCTTTTGCGTGGGCGCATCTGGACACCCCCGCTCCTCCCACCGCTGCTCCAGTTACCCATCAGCCGAATCACGCCCCCGTTTAAAAAAGTACTTAACAGCAATAAAACAAAGCGGAAAACATGATAAAATAACTTCTCCTCGCTCCCGGGACGTCACTGCGCCCGGCTATGTGTCCGACATCCAGGTCTGGAGCTGGAATTTTTTCCACCGGATCCGCTGGTAGAGCGGCAGGGTGATTGCCAGGGAGACCAGCAGGACGAAAGCATCTGGGACGCGACATCTCGAAGATACACCGTGATGCATGGCTGCCGGGTGCTCCCCTGGAACGAGAAAATACAAAACACAAATTCAATGGTAGTCGCCTTTTCATAAATTCACCATGCGAGGGGGACTTAAATTTAATTGGATTACTTGCGTCGCCGAATGTAAATATTTCGCCCGGCCCTCAAAGTATCGGATAGAGTCCCCGATATTGGGGCCCTGCCCGGTGCTGAGCGGCCGCCCCGGCTGGATGTATTAAATTCAGGAATATTTGGCACCGGATATGCAATGCAAATTGCCAAATGCGGAGGTCGACAGGACTTCCACTTCTCTGGTGCCTTGGAAGGAGCTCTCTAGCTCCACTAGGGCTCCTCCGGCAAGGAGGTATGCCGGTGACATGTGAGAACGGCCTTGTCCGAGGGGCTTGTGCAATCCAAACAGCAGCCCCGTCGACGAATTCATTTAAATTTATCGATCCCAAACTCTCCAACTCACAACTGCCCTTGAAGTGTGCTAATGTCGCTTCCAATAAATATTCCGACTAGCAAACAATTTCGAATTACTCTGTTTCGGCCCCGTTTCCGAACAGCACCAGGCCAATGTGCAACTGTTTACGATTTTGCTTCCGAAATTCCTCGAACATGTCCTTGGGCAAAGTATCCTAGCAGCTACTGAGCTACTGCAGTGAAATAACGACCTCGAATTTGATAAATTGCATCACTTCTCCACCAAAATCAAATAAATCAGCAGATGGTGCAACACAACTCATACCAACTTTCAAATGCAAAGCTTATTAAAATGAAATCGAAATGCGACAAAATGTTTTTCTTAACCTCTTTAATGATATTGCGACAGATGTGGACGTTTAGTTTTTTAGAAATAAAAGTTATTCTTACTGGACAACATATTAAAATCTGTTAAAGAACTACTCATAAGATTATATTTCAACAATAAAACCAATAAATTTTTAGTATATCAGCAATGAATATAATTTTATTTTCTTGAAATTAACTGCTTTTAAAATACTTCAAATTTGCCTCTGATTGCTATTACCGCGAGGCTTCTTTTTACTTTATTGGAAAAATATCCTAAATCTTTGATAAAATAAATTATCCAACTATTCAAATTCTTCGTTAATACTTACAACATAAAATCCTAAATTTTATTAGATGTTTGAAATCGGCGGGAAAGCCAAACTGATTGTCGATGCTTTTTCATTGGATAGAATTTATGTCACTCAAATTTTAAATTTTTTAAATTTAGCGCAAAATATCAAATCCGAAAATCCTATCGTTCTTAGTTTTAAATTTAGATTTATTATAAAGATATTTATTTTAATGGGGTTTGAATTCTCAGAATGATGATCTAGATTTGGAATCAACAACCCTAAAAATCCCAATATATGTAGTTGTTTTGCATATAAAATGAATTTTTATATTGCGCTTTTCGAGAAATCTTTTATAATATGTATAGGTATATTTTAACTTTAAAGTTAAGGTTTAAATTTCTTAAATAAAGTTACATATTTTAGATGTGCGGCATATATCCGCATACTTCCTACTTGTCTATCTCTCTTATTTTGAAATTTAACCATTCCTATTTTTTTTCTAAATTACACCGATTTTCGTAAATTTAAGCAATTTTAATTTACTTATTGTGCTTATTACTTATTTAAGAGGAAGACGTACATTTTGGAATACAATCAATTTATTATAAAATGTTGAAAATAAATCTATTATATATTATGTATAAAAGATTACAATTCTTTCGTATACATCATTTATATTTTTATACAATTGTTTCTAAAATATTTCCTCATTATCTCTTCTAATTACGCCTCTAAGAAGTTGGATTTATTAACTTAGGGCAAATGAATTGAATCAACAGTGGAAAGATATCGGACGAAAAGCTTTAGAGGGATTAGATTAGGCGGATGACGAGGGACTAAAATAAATATAAATCGAGAGAAATAACAAAACTTAGTAAAAAGAAATATTATCTAAAAAGCAAATATTTTTTTTTCGGAAGTCTTGAAAACGAGGTCCATTTACCAAAAAGTTTTAAAAAAAACTTTAAGCGGCAAGCAAACGCAACTAACCCTTAAAAAACATCAACAACACCCCTTCTGGGAAAAATCAGTTGGCCCACTTACCGAGAAGAAATCGCCTAATTAGGCAAACATGTTGCAAGAAGTTGTAAAGCCGATTAATTCTTCATTTAATTAGCCCAGTCAAGTCAACGGGTGTCTTGGGCACTTGCGAGTGCCTTCGAGGCGGGCAATGCTCCTTGCGGGGGCGTAGCATCGCCGGATCGCTTTTGTAAGAAATACGGCGAAGTTGTCTCATAAATAATTGATATGCCACGCACGTGCTCCAGATGGACTCTGTCTTGAGGGCCATAAACAGGACGGGAACTGCTGTGGCAAATTATGTTGCAGGAGTCCCTCAGAGGTAACTAGTCAAAACTTTCCCGAAGCATAAAGCACTGCGATGGACTGGAAAGTTTGAGGGGACGTAAATCTCGGTCCCGGTGTTTTTTACCCGGTGATTGACGTGCATCGGGAGCACTGCGCCGTAATACGGCGTAATGCGGGGCTCCATCCAGGATCCAATTCACAAAATAAAAACCAAACAACGAGTCTCTGCATCGGGTATAAAGATCTTGATAGAATTTGCTATTGATTTGATTAGAAATTGTGCAGACTAATTAATTAAGGAAATAAGATTTGGATTTTACTTCTTCAAGATACCCTGCATGGTGCATAGTGCATTTATGGAAATCGACATTAAACGTAACCCAAAATTCGACTTAGTCGAGTGTTATTCTTTAAGTACGAAAATAATCTGATCTAAGCTACGAGAAAAATATTTTTTAAAACATGTAATCATATTATAATACTAACATAGATAGGGAAATTAAATAAAATTTATATCGGAGGAAACTTTGAATTTATATAATATATATAATGAAGTCAGCTTCATGTATTAGGGCTAGTTTTCAGAGTTGTTAAAGAATTCAGCTTTTTTTGATTATTAATTTAAAAGAATGAAGAATTCATATTTTCCATTATTTTATTCCTCTGAAGAATTACATGAAAAATGAATACTTATTCTTCAAAAAATAATAAAGATTGTAATCGATTTCCCTTTTAAAAGAAGAATGCATTACTTATTTTTGTAAAAAAAATAATAATTATAGAACGCATAAGAATTTATTGAATGCAAGTGTTTTGAATTCCAGAGGAATTCTCTTTACAAAAGGAAAATCGAATATATTCCTCAAAATTTTTTCAAATATAAATATAATTTGTTTCTTTTTTTAGATATTTTATTGTTTTAGAGAGGAGATTAATTGGTTTCGAAAAAAGGTGTCTTAATCAATAGATAGAGAAAATCTTTTTATAATTTTTTGCATCGAAAAGGTAGACGAATTTCCAGACAACTTTAAATGCAATGTTTTCAAATCAGGGCTTAAGCTTACTTACAAAAACTACAAAAATTTTCGATCCGTGCAGTTCGTGCATCGTCATTTAGTTTCATTGTGTAATGTACTTATTTAATTATACATTTCCATTAAAAAATAGTTAAACTATTATATTAAAATATCTGAAGTTTAAGAAATTTCGATAGGGCTACAGCTACAACTTTTTTCTTTCATAAAAATAATAATTCTACATTTCGTGTGACTTAAAAAAGAACCAAACAACTTAGTTTGTTTTTCACAAAATCGTTTAGTTCTTCGAAATCAATAACTCATTAAAAGACCAATCGATATTATAACGTGCATAGAAAATTGGGTGAGGATGGAAATAAATAAAAAGAAAAAACAGAAAACAGGAAGAAAAATCAGTGGTATTCCAAGAAAAATGTGTCCAACTAAGTTGGGGTTTTCTAAGCCTTAAGAGTACGAAATTCATGAGTTCGTGAAAGCGCCAGATTCAGGAGGGCTTTGCCCACTTAATTAATGCTTCAGTCTTCACGCGTTCTTCAAAGGAAGCCCTTAATTAATTACTTCCTATTAAGGAATGCAATTAACCGGACATGTATCGTGGAATCTGTTAAGGATCAAATTAATATTTCAGTCGACGAAGGCGCTCAAGGAGGCACGCCACGGCGGAGTGGAGCAGGAATCCCGGGTTCATTTGTAACGTGAAAGAATGCTCCTTCGGGTGGGGGCCCTTTTTCTTATCGGGCCTGGTTCAGCGTGCCAGCGGCGCTCATTAAAAAAGAAGGAAGATTGAAGAAAAAGCCAAGAAGACCGAAGACGACATGCGAAATTAATATTCTATTAAATGAGTCCCTCTGCTCGAGGGCACCTGCCTCACCTACTTGGCTTCTGGGAGGTTAACAAACAATTTTTAAATTAGTCGAAGCAGGCAATTTTTGTCCTCTAAGATCAGGACCCTGTTTTCCTCTCAACCTCTGTCCAGGGTGGCTTCTTTACGGCCTGGACATTAACCGAAGGCATCTTATATCGGAAAGTCTCGAATGTATTTTTAAGCTTAAACGAACTTTTCTCACATTTCGGGCAAGAACGGGTCTATAAATCACACATTTTTCCATTTTGTCAAAGGAGCCTTGCGGGGCGGACAGAGGAGGCGCATGATGGCTCCCAAGGCGACTTTTTCGAATGAGCTGAAAGCAAAAATATTTTGCGAAAAAACAATTTATAGTTCCTGCAGATGGATAAAGGAGCGGACGAATGGTCGGAGATGAGGTCCCTAGTCGAAGAAACAAGAAACTCCACAACTCATATAGAGGAGCTGGGGTTTGAGCAAAGGAAAAAATATATTTGGGATGGGGCACTATGTGGGCTGCTTCATATTAGCACGTCTGAATTTTATGCTCTGTTTGGTACATGGCACATATCGGGAGCACTCAAGTACCGCCGCACTGGCCAAAGGACCTATCAAAGAATAGCTGTTCCGAAGACGGTCCAGAGGATGTTGGCGAAACAGAGATTTTTTTAGAGCAAACAATACCTCGAGCTATGGCTAGGTTTATAGCCCTTATCTTCACTCATAGCGTTTGTATTGTGCACTAAGAATAAAACTATAATGTTTGTGAGGATAGTGCTACATAGTCGGAATTTCATTGCAATTGGTTCTAAATTTATGTCATAAAAATATTCTATAACGTCGCATCACTGCAAAATTGGGATGCATTATTTAGCGAATACACGTTGGTTACAATCTAAATTGTGCTTGTTTCTTCAAGTATTTAAAAATATGAGTAACTACTAATTTTTGAATAAATATACCAAATTTTTTCACAATTTTCCACAATACGAGTATATCGAATTTTCATTCTTTGTTATAAAACGTTTGTTTGTAATTTTAATAATTTTCTATACCTTTAATGTAATATTCTTTCAAATTTAAAATTGTAATTGTAAGTGCAAAAATATTTTTGAATATGTCGTAATTTTGAACCTTAAAGTTTTGGTATAGGTACCCAAATCTTAAGAGGTCACTTTAAAAAATATAATTAATTCAAAGAAGAAATTTAGTATACCTGTCAATTTGGTTGGTCTTGGTAGTTCTAGTGTTAATGAAATATCATAGTATTTTATAACACATTATAAAATGGAAGCTTGAACTGTAAGGTCTATTTCAAAGTAAAGTATGTAATGAATATAACTTGATTGGCAGTTTTCTTGGAGAAAGTTTAAGAAGATCTTTTATATTTTATGGAAGAAATGTAAAGCACTTCGTAAAATTTCAAACGGTTTTTTTTATCCTATATTTTCCCAAAAGCCTGCTCGTTCTGAACAAGTTCAGTTTTCGGATTCGTTATCTTAAAAAAAGTTTGCACCGTCTTCAAATATTGATAAAAGTAGTAATTTTGAATGCGGTTCTACATATATTTGTAAGAATTTTTTTTTAATACTATTAGTTTGTGATTAAGCCAATAGCTATAGGAATGTTTTTAAAAGTGTAAAACTCGGCAGGTCATTTTATTTAACTTATACCCATTTGAAAAAATACATAAATTTGATGAATCTTTTGTGTTTGAGAAAAAATATTTAGGTAATGAAAAAACATTTAATTTACTCCGTAAAATGGAGCCTTTTATTTGAAATCTTTCTAGAATCCAAAGGAAATTAAATATTTGGCTGGTAGAACCAATTCAAGTGCTCCAAGGGACGCAGGCAGGAATATTTATTACCCATTTCGAAGGAAATAAAATTAAAAAAGGGAATTCTTCGAAATTTGCGATTGCCTCAAATAGGTTTTTGGAGCGGAGCAGCCAAGGATATTGGAAGACGGCAGTTGCACTGGGAATAGAACTCTTTGCGTGTTTAATTAAGTAGTGGAGCAGGGACTTTCGGTTCGAGGAATTTATATTTGCTGTCAAATGTTTCTTTGAAATTTTAAGCCTTTTTAAAGTACACGCTGCAGCGCATTTAACTGAAGATGGAGTTTCAGTGGATAAATGCACTGCGC
Organism: Eutolmus rufibarbis; assembly: GCA_963920795.1. Lineage (NCBI taxonomy): Eukaryota > Metazoa > Arthropoda > Insecta > Diptera > Asilidae > Eutolmus > Eutolmus rufibarbis. The sequence continues at coordinate 45,882,584 of OY987206.1, forward strand.
TATTATTTCGCCGTCATTCCAAAGAATTCCTCGACAGCGCGGTGGTGTGCAGGGAATATATAGATTTTTTCCTCCTTTTGGAAATTGTACAAAAAAGTAAAGAACAGGAAAATTCTAGCCAAATAATAGCGCCAGGGACCGCCTTAACGAAATCCACTCCTTTCCCTGAGGTATTTCTTAGAAAGATGTTTTCACTTTTTTCGCCTATTTTTCGGGTTGGGAAAAATGAAACCCTTTGTGGGCCACAGAAAGGTTTCTATTTGGGGTGCAGCACTATCGGGAGGAGCTGCAGGAGGGCGGCCCCGAGGGTGGAGGGCACAGTGCACTTCACCACTGTCGCATCGTACTACTCTGCAGCAGCTATGCGGATAATAAGTTCGAATCTCGCAGATGATCTGTGTAACTTTGTTCCCCGGGAAAGGGCACTCAAAGCACTTCCAGAAAAACAACTTTTGAAGGCATCCTTAATCCAGACTCCAGAGTGTGGCCGCTCTCCTCCATGTCGTCTGGCAGATGGGCTGCAGGACAAACTCCCGGATTCCATTTCTGGGACGAACGACTTAGAATTATACTTTGTCAGGACGGGAGTCCTCGGATGAGCGGAATTTATGTGACATGGAAAATATTAATGAAGCCAGGGTCTCTGCTTCCTCTTCCCTTCGAGGAAATAAAACTCATTAACCGTGATAAGATAGGGAGAACATTTTTCCGGGAATTTGATTATCTCCTCGCTGGAGAAAGAATGTTCGAACTGATGAGTTAAGGAAATTAATAATATTGTTAATGGTTTCTTGACTTGTTACTGAATCGATTTATTTTTAATTTATTCCTGTGTAAAATTACATACATATATACCTATGTATGTTTTCTTTTTTTTTTTCTTTGTTCAGACGAGTACAACAGCTGGAATTACGGCGACAATGGACTCTTTTCAAGTACGAAAAGCACTTCGGGCGTCATATCTACAAAAATAATAATTATTTTTATAAAGAGGTTTTCTAAAAATCTTGTTTAAAACTAAATAAATATAATACATCTAAACAAATTTAAACTGTGATTCATCTTTATAATCTAACTTTGATGATGATTTGAGGATTCGAAAGAAAAACGTAAAAATTTTAATATACATACCTACCTTAATTTTTACTTCCAAAATGAGAAAGAAAATGAACTGAATTTTTTTCAAAAGTTAATAGTTTTATATATAATATACTATTTAAAAATTATATAATCGATGCTAACTGGATGAATTTGACTCGTACTTGACTGATTTTCTGTATTATTTCTTAGCGACTATTTCAGATAGACCGAGGTGTAGCTGAGAATTTTAATTTATTTTTATAATTTCTGCACGTGGCTTCCCAGTGCCTGTTTAACAACACGAGCAGATATGCTTAATCAATACGAAGAATGAAATAAAAATTAAATTTGTTCTCGAATTGAGCTAGAAAACAGAGCAGTGACGCTGGTGGGGCTGAGTGTGCTCCTGAATTTGAATTACATTTAGTTCGAGGGCCAATCTCACCTTATTATCCTCGATGGTATCCCGAGGGAGGCCGAGGCTTGGCGCTTTCTGAAACTGCTCACGAGGGGAAAACAAAATGTGATGATCTCGAAATTTTGGGCCGGTTGCGTGTGCACGGGACAGGGGTACTTCCCTAATGAAAGCTGAAGCATCGTAACCCAATTTGCCGAAACCAGACCATTTGCCTTTTATATTCATTTCCATGAAAGTAGGTGCTGCGGGGTCGACGGGTCATTCACTCTATCCCGGTGATATGTGGGGGGCTAGCGACTGCTGCTATTTATGGTAATGCTGCCCGGGGCTGACCCCGGTGGGGTACACGTCCCGTAGGTCGGGCCATTAATGCCAGCGAGGGTGGGGGGGATTTCGAAACTAATACTAATGCTAGATTGCTAGCCTGCAGAATGGGCTCTTACCGTCAACGATATGGACTCGAACAGACGTCGGATTGGCGTTCGATGGCGCGCACGTATACAGTCCGGAGTCCGCTGAAATGGCCTTCTGGACCAGGAGCCGACTGGTGGTGAGCACACCTTTCTCTGTGACTAATGATATCCCGCCTCTCGGCGAATCGAAATTTATGATCTGCAAAATCGATTAAGCGCGTTAACTGTACTGTGACGGACAAATGCTGGTGCGGGGTTACTTACCTGCCGATTGTGCGACCAAACGACCGACGGCGGGGGCTCCGGTGCGTACTTTACGATGCACGTCAGATTTATCGTGGAGCCCCTGTTAATGTGGAGCTCCGGACCCCCGACTATCTCCGTGACTGGCTCTGGAACGAGATAAAAATAAGAAATACATCAGTCTCGCTAAGAAGGGGGCTCCAGAGTGGGGCCACATTGTTCTATCCATTGATTTTCTAGCAGGCTACAACAACGACACCAAGTGACGCCCTGACTCCTTCGAGAAGGCCCTTCAGGCGGGATCAGACCTAAAAGGGCTTTTGAGTGAGAAATCAAACGCTCCCTCGGGCAAGGACAAATGCGGCAGGCGTTCACTCCCGAACGACTTTATTTATTATCTCTGGAGGGCACTGAGTACACCAAAGGGGCACTCGGGTGTCATCCGCACGAGCTGTTTAGGAAATATCTGCATGCATTGACTGCCAAGTAATAAATCGCCCCAATTAATTTCTGCTCACGTACTGCGGTTTATGAGACAATTTCTCACAAAACAGCCACAAAAGGGATACGTTCAGAAAATGAATTTGTGCCCGAAGTTGACTAAAATTGCTAATTCAGGGCCAGGGTACCAACGAGGCGGGAGTGCTGGGCCCCATCGGCCCCGCCTTCTTATCTTGCAGTAGTTTCTGATTGCACCCAGCTGGACGGCCTTCTTCCTTCTGGCCCTAGATTTTGTTGGGCGGAAAACTCCTCGACGTCACGAACTTTGGCCAACTTCGAAAAGTTTTGTGCACTGGCGGTTAACTGGCTGATTGGGCTGTCCTTGCCTGGTCCTATCCCGGGTCTGTTTGCGTGTCAATATAATTTTTTTTTTTTCGGACACAAATGGGATCCTGCATTTCGAAACTTCGGGATCAAACTTATTTGAGATACTGAAAAAACTTTGAATAGTATTTGAGGTGCTAAGTCAACTCTGAGTCGATTTTAAAGTAGGTACCGGTTTGAATCGAATTCGCAGTTAATAGGAATGCGAAAACCTGTGGTTGGTTGTCTATTTCGAAAAGTTGTGTTAACTCGAATCACTTCAATATCTGATAAATTGGCTTAACTTTGAGCCAAAATATCGAACTATTCACATTGAAGTATATGCACAATTTCTAGAAAGCTAATTTTAAAATGAAAATAAAAGTTTCATTCCAAAATATTTGATTCTTTTTGTTTTCGCTTTTGAGAATCAATTGTCTCCAAAATGAACACATAGTTTTTTCGGAAATCATACCATAAAATCATTTAAGACAAATCAAAGATAAAGAGGACTTTATTTTATTTAGGCTGGACGAAATGATATAGGTACAAATCTTAAAATCGTATTTTGATGACCTAAATCGTGTCTTTCAAAATTCAATAAAAAATATTTTAATTTTATACCTTTTACGGAACTCTACTTTTCCACGTATCGACGCGAACATGATCGGTTTTTGTTTTTTAAGTTATATAGGTTTAGGATTTTACACTAAGTTAATTACTTATTTTTTAAAGCTAATGCTGCTGGAAATGCTCTGAATGTAGATTTTAAAAATTAAAGATTTTTGTATATGCTAATATTAAATTCAAGGTTTCTTTTCTTATTCATAGGTATATTTGTCAAAAGTGAAATTATTTTCTGAATTGAAGTCATACAAAGTTTATTACAATAGTCTTGACAACAAACATAAAGTTGCAGGACAAAAGCATTATTATTTTTTAATTCTGCTTTGAACATAAAATAAGAGGTTCAACTTTTACCACTTTATGTCCCATCTGTAAAAATTTTAGAGACCCAACGTCAGTGCAGTCTGGCAGAGACCAGCCTCTAGAGGTACTAAAGGATTTTGCTAACGACGTGAGCACCCATTAATCGTGGGTCTGGTCCAGTCCAGGGTCATTTATCTCCTGAACCACCTTATTAAAGTATATTACGAATGACCCTCTTGCCCGCTCACATTTTCCAGCGTAATTGCGAAGGATTAGCTTCTGCTGCGAGCGACGGCCTGAAAAGAGGTCCGGATGACCCTCGATGACACGTCCTCAGCTCGTGGCCCTTTGTTGGCGAGCCCTGCCTTAAGGAACGTATTAAGCCGGATGATAACGTGTAATTCGTCCGCCATTAGCAGCCTCTTTGAGGACGTGTGCGACCACCGGGATGAGTCCGTAATTTCTTTTTTTTAGAGGAGCCTTCTTTTCAAAGGCGAATCGCTCATCCGACGGTACCCGAAGGTAATCAGGAGCCCTCCTGCACTTGGCATGAATTATAAGGGCGCCAAGAGCCCTCACAGGACGAAAGAAGCTCCTGAGAAATGTTTGTGTCAGCAATCATAATCCAGGTCGCCAAAAAATAGCTTAATTTATACGAGAGGCGTACGTGTGAAGCTTTCTCGGGAGCTCCTGGAAGGACCTGGGCCGGTGGGACTATGCGAGGGGTGGGCCTCGTTTCCCAACCATCTCCAACTAAATTAAATGATTCAATGGAACATAAAAGTAAAAAGACGACGGTTATACGGTACCGTCCCGGCCCCAGGAGGGGTTCCTTTTAAACCCATCGTTCCGGATAGTTCCCGAATAGGCGGGGTTGCCCAGGATGATTTTCGAGCTCGGCACCCTCCCGTGTAAGGTGTTGATTTAAACAACAAAAGGATCATCTGCACGTCCACACAAAGGCGCTCCGACGTGATTTCTCAATCATCCCGGATACCCAGACCCGGCGACATTGTCGCTGGAAACGACTACCTGATCCGGGAATTCTGCTCGGTTGCCAGGAAGCCGAATGGTCGGGGAATTTTGGGGCATGGGTGGGTGTGTGTTGATGGGAACGACGTCGTTTAGTTCGCGTTTGCCCGACTCTGCCAACGACCTTGCGCCCTCTGTTGCGTATTTTGCAAAATGTGAAATAGAACAAAATTAACATCAACAGCTTTGTTTTTCGGGACGGTACTCAATTGGAAATTCATTCCAAACTGAGTGTGCCTAATTTAATTATCGACATTCCTCTCGTACGCAATCAATCGAATTTAATTTTATCTACGCTGGAATCTAGTGATTCCCATAGTCCGAATCTGCTGAAAGGTTAGAACATAGCATACTAATTTCTCGAATATCGACCTGTTGGGGACCGGAACAAAACATATGGACCAAGAACATATCATCCCCATTCTTTAATACTTATGAAATCATCCGGGTCATAATACCCTTCAGATACCAAAATTTCAAGTGCTAGAGAGCTTGGCTTGAGACCCATTTCGAGTTATCCGGGAATAATCTCCACAACTCCGAAATATCTATTCGTGGCAATCAGTAAACTCTGCTCTCAGGGAAACTTTAATTTGTTCCTAATTAGATTGTTGGAAGTTTTTCTTTATGAATTGGGATAATTTGCCATGGCATAGAGTTATGTAGAACTCTGTGATTAGCTAAGCGGATTAGTTTTATTAATTCTAGTACGTGACCACCACCAACTGCAAACAATTTCCTAGAGCTTGATCATTATAATGGCTGGCAGCAATTAATTATGCACTGTATCGCCAGTCCCTTGCTCTAGGAAGAATTAGTCCCGGAGGATTATTCAAACTATTTCTGAAATTCTTCTCGTCTCTAAACGTCTCACTTACTTTGAAAAATAGAGATACTAAAATAAATTATTAACATTTAGCAGTCAATCTATTTATGATAAAACTGACTTACAATTAGAAATATCGTCGACGCTAATTACATTTTACTATTATTTTTACATACATACATATATGTATATGACAATGGACACACTTTGCTATATGTACATAGATTTATTTTGCATTATCTTCTAATAATAAAGAGATTCCCTTAAATGGAGATTATAACATTTTATTTGTATTATTTGTTTATATAAAATCTTAGAAACTGAGTGTCTTTGTGTATTAATTTTGAGAGTTGCCATACAATTGCTATTAATTTAAAAATTAATTTAAACTATCTGCTATTCTTCAAATCGGAAGTCTTAATATTAGTTTAGCCTGTCTTACTTAGAGTAGCCAAGTAAAACTCTTAAGATAAACATTGTTGTGATAGCTTTTTTTCTCAGCGAATTGTGCATATATTTAATTTAAATTGCATCACCAGGTGCACTTTATCAAATTTCAATACCTTTTAGTTCATTCAGTTGGAACTAATTAATTGGTTCGTAATGAATTGCTTTCCTGCAATTAGCTGTATGAACTCTTTAGAGCTATAACCTGTCAGTATTTCTCTTGTCGTCTGTCGGTGTCTTAATTGCATTTATCTTAATTGCATCTCTCTAATAGACAGGAAAATACGCTTGTTTGTCAATATAAGTGTTGGCGGTAATGATAAATGACGTCTTTTGTTGCAATTAAAATTTTCTTATAAGACACAAAATGCTTGCTTATGCAAATTAAAAAATATCGTCATGTTTATTTGTTTATCATTAAACAGATTGATTAAATATTGTGAAATAAATTGAGGAAACAGAGAATTTGTTACGGTAGTAGAATTTTTGCCTTTCTACTTTCACTTGGCCTACAAGAGAGAGCATATAAAAATTCCATTGATTGCAAAACTTCAAGTTTCATTTAAAAAAAATATATTGCGGACTTCGACAATTAAGATATCGAATCGGCCTATCAAATTTTAATATTATAATTAAAAAAAAATAGTATTACAACCCTTCATATTTTTTAATATAAGAGGAACATTAATAATGTTGTTTTATAGCAAAAATTTGCAAAACTTATACGATTTTTCGATGAATTGATGATCTTTTCTGCATCATACTCGTATTGTAATAAAGATAAAATAGTTTTTATGTAATAATATAATTTATACTTAGGAGCGTCTTGGTCTTTTGATAGTTTAATTTGTTATTTATAACGTTGTAAAATAAAGTTCCTCATTTTGTAATCATGTCATAGTTTGAAAACTAATTTTAGTTTAGCAGTCGTAAAGTTATCTTCTACATAATTTTCTTCATTAAGGGTATTTTGATTGCAAAAGACGATTTATTACCAGTCGTAATATGAATCATAGTCATGAGAGTTGGAATTTATGTGATAAATTTTATTATGATGTTGTTTGGTGCATACTACCATTAATAACTATTATTAATTAGTCTAATCAGATAATAGAAGGTAGAGTTAGAATATCTTAATTAATCTTAAATTTGTGTTTAGAATTTTAAATATTTTAAAATAAATTCTAACATTTCTATATAGTGAAGGATGTCATACTTGAAATTGTGACCATGCGACGTTGAAAAATTTAACCATTTAAGCTAGACTTGAGCCCAACTTAGCCTAGGTTTAAACTAGGTTTGTATAATGAATAACAAAAGCTTAGAAAAATCGAGGTAGTTGAAATATACTTATTATATTATTGCAGGTTTCTCTAGCAAGTATATCGTATATATTTTGAGAAAAAAATTGGAAAAAAGAATTTTTCGACCACTTTGAAGGCTAAATAAGAATTTTATGTGTAATTTAAAAAATATCGTAACAAGAACTGTTGAGTTCAATTCGAAATGAATTCTTGACTTGTACTTTTCTATGTCATTAGTCCAACTTGAGAATTGCTCGATATAGATGTGCATACTCCTTAACTTTATTCAAATGGCTTTTCATCTGAACCCTTCAAATCCACAAAACCCATTTCTCCCCATGTGGGACAAGTTTGTTTGATTTCCATTTTTTCCTCGTACCCCACAGTGGCCAAAAGCGATCGAAAATTCATCGCCGCATCTGCACTGAAGCACCCGACAAAAGCAGATGGACAACGAGCGTCTCTCTGCACTACAAGCATCAATTATTCATGGAGACCTCTGCGTTGGGAGTTGATATGCAAACATTAAGGTGTCGGTCATCTCCTTGCTCGACCACGACGTCACCCGTCGCCGGCGTCTCGACGTCTTCCAGTTGGCCAAAAGATTTGTCCTCGTGGAGGCTGCATAAACACAAAAGCCAACATCTGGCCAGGACCAGGGATGCTGGAACCCGATTTGGTGCACGGCGACGGCGGGTGGGTGGGTTCTTAGATCGTGATTTTCCTCTTCGACATATTTATCCCTTAAAAAATTGAGGGCAATGCGGGATGTGGGTGCAATACAAAAAATTCCCTCTGATGGAGGAAGGAAGGGCGCGTCCAGAAGCTATTCACGTTCGGCTTCGGGACTCATGTGCCACTGGTCGCAGCCGAACATCATTCATATTGATCTATGAGCCAGCGATTTATGTGCGCGCCCTCCTTGGCCATTGCCCAGCGTATGCCGTCCATAAATCTCCCGGAAGCCCTTTCTTAATCGCAAAAGTGAACTTTCTCATATTGGAGATTTGTAATTTTTGCCAACATTCGCTTTCTGTCTGCGGGTAGGTGGAACGCCGCCGGGGACGTCGCGTCGGTCCATGCGACCGTAAAACCTGGCTTTAGTTGCGATTTTGGGTCTTGCGTGAAGGATATTTTTTTTTTGTCAGGGATTTCCCTGATTACTGGGGCAATAATCTCAGAAAAAGGAAACCATTTCGGTCTGCCGCAGTAAGAGGGTTTTATGCAGTAGGTAATGTAACCAAAATCGATTAGAGGGTAAACAGTTGGGTTTTCAACTAAATTTAAAGATATGTACATACAGGAAAACAGTGCAGGCATATAATTTAATCTTAAACTGAATTGTAAGGAGCACAACAAAGCAAGGGTGTCCCAAAAACCAATGTCCAAACGAAAACGGATGACTGTTGTAATAAGTCAACCTTGCCCTAAATAAAAAATTCTCTAATTTTCGAGTTAATGGCACTGCTTTGAAATTTAGAAAATTCATTAACTTTGGGCAATTTTTTCGGTGTCATGGGCACAAACTTTGATATTTTTTATGCTATTTTTTTTTTTTTGCTAAAAATTACTGAAAAAACCTCCTATCAAATGTAAGCAAAAATATTTCCAATATGGCTATCGTTTTCTCACAACAAAGAATTCTTTTTCAATTTTAAGTTTACCAACATTTTTTTCTTCAAGTTTGACTATTCATGCCACAAAAAAAAAATATACTGAGCTTAACTGGCGAATTGTCCTAAAAGTTGGCGCATGTAGTCTAGATTTTTTGAAAGGTCATACCACTTCAGTTTTTACTCACAAATCTTACTTACATATCCCATTAAAAAGAACTACCTTTTCTTCATCGCAATACCATTTTAAAGTCTTTTGGAGGATAATTTTTAACTCACCAGAGGTTCTCTCAACCATATGACTAAACATATTTTTATAATGTGCTAAAACCGAAAGCAACAGGGTGAATAACCCAAATTTTTTTACTCTTTGGAACAATGCCGAACCTCGCAGCATGAAATTGTGTAACCTTAAATAGGTTTGAAATTTAATTTTAAGTAGTTTTAAAATGAAATAACCTACCTACTATAAGGTTAAGCTTCTTTAAACCTTTTACGCTTGAAATGTAAACTTTAAAAGTTTCACAATGCTATAAATATAATAGTTTATCCTTTCTTTGGTAAAAAAGGGAACACTTAACCTAATTTAAGTTTACCTAAAATTTAATTATTTTTCAAATTGGACTATCCTAAATATGTTATCATTTAGCCCAAAATTGTTGACCGTGTTTATAACATAATTATAACTCAATTATGTTACATAACACTACATGGATTCTTCCCTCGATAGTGAACTAACTAATACTAGAAATCTAGACAATACGTTTCAAAATTGGTCTTAAATGGACCGAGTAATAAATCATTGCGAAGATGTCAAAACCTTTTCATGAACAATGCTAGTGCTGGTCCCAAAATGATTTTCTTCCGCCTAAAATTTTGTGTAGGCTAACAAAAATTATTTACCTTTGCGGGAAGTGAAAAAGCGAAGTACTATTTCATTTTTGAAAGTACTTATAAAAATACAGTTTTGCTGGCTTTTAAAGTAATTCGTATTTTAATTATATGCGATTTTTAAATTTGCAACATATAAGCAGACTGAAAAAGTAGATATATCAATTTTGCATATTTTCCTGCTGAATTGAATCCAGCACAGTCTGCAATTAGAGCGACAGGATTTTAATTTAAAACTTAACTGATGGGCGCAGAGTGTAACAAAGTCGGACCAGACGTGCGCGTTTTACGTCCAACAAACTAAGGAACGAGTTTCATTTGAATACCGCAGTTTTCGCCCTTTAAATAATATTTCGCTCGACACCTGACGTGATTAATTTTTCCAGATGTTGACAGTTACCGCGCGAGTGCATTTCCACTCGCGACACTCGCATTGTTCCGCAACTAATGGCGCGAGAAGCTGCATCCAGAGTTTCAGAATGCAGCTGCTGTTGCCACGTCTTGCTTTAATAGGACTTTATATATATTTTCTTTTTTTATTATTATTATGGGTGCAGAGAATGCAACTCAGCTTAAACCACAGTCGCGGGAATTTGTGGCTGAGTGCTGTGAGTGGAGCACGTAACATGTAACAACTATTTTAGCGGTGCCATTAGTTTCTTTTAGCAAAGGTGCGGTTTGAAAAGCAGGTGCAATAGCACGGTTAGGGCGGGGCACCCGCCCGGTGCCACAACTACAAATGGGTGAGATTCCAGCTGCCTTAAAATTCTCTTACTTCCCAGGAAACCGAGGGCGTGGATATGTTCGCAGCCTGACAGGCAAATACCTGTCGAAGCTCTACAAGGCGTTTTGATGTTGTGTCGTCGTCGAACCTTTCTGGTCTTTGATGATCTTGAGCGTGATAATATCGTAGATTTCTTGGTACTCCAACAAGCTTTTAATGCTGCTCGAGTGTGGCCCTGAATTAAGGGCTGTCGAGGGCTGGAACCTGGGACTGGAAGGTACTCACCGACTACGTTCAGGTAAACCGAGTGTCCAATGGGCGGAGTGGTCGATATCTGGCACTCGTAAATCCCCGAATCCTTCCTCTGTGCGTAACGAATTCGCAGGGTCCAGTCCTCTGCATGCGGCGAATGCATCGCTTCGAAACGTTGGTCAGATGTGTACGTGTAGCGACCCACCGTCAGCAAGTGGATGTCCCTGTGACGAACCCAAGAGACCTGAAAAATATAAGAGAAATTTATATAAAATTTACTTAGTACTTAAAACTTATATGCTTAAAATTACGTCAAAAGTTAAAAATTTTTTCGACAAACACGAGTTACCCTAATGAATGCTTTTTGTTTAATTTCTGAAATTAGTAAGTACACAAAGTTTATCAAATCTAAACCGATTTCTAATGTTAAGAGCTTATCTTACAAAAAGAGGACATATGAAATACATTTTAATAATTATAGTGTTACATTTATCTGAGTCTAATGTCTGTATTTGTTAGATAAACTCCAAAACTTTTATACAAACTTTATATTTAGTACCATATTAAATTCTATCTGTTCTTTACATTTATCAGTTTATTTTTTCGTATAATATTTATCACTCAAATTTTAATCTCAAATTACGAGTACTTCGCAAATTAAACCCATCTAGATATACATCCATACATACTTTATCAATTCCAACACTACATAAATATTTGAATTTTTTATATGGAGACTTGAAAAAGTGTTTGTGGTGTATTATAATAAAAGCGTATCCCAATCTTAGTCTAAGTTCTTGTCTAAAAATCTCTAACCCTACCCTTGTTTGCCTTCAACAAATTGGCGATAATTATTCATCTCAATCATATCCCTCAAGCGTCTACTTCAACCGAATGTGATTTTTCACATGAGGAAGTGACCTCGTCCCAAATATGCCCATCTCTTGGGCCGACTTCGTCAGTCATAAAGTGGCAATTTTTCTGATGCTCCATGACGATCTTGGCCAAGCGCCACTAATTGGATCATGTTTAGTATCTTAGTATCTTTAGCCGCACGCCAGACCAACACATGTTGGCGTTGATTGATGCGATGAAATGTAGCGCCACGTACCGTCGTGATAAGTACCACAATTTTGCTCTCGAAAATTTCTTCCTTCAAGAAAGTGAAAGTTTCCCTTTTTAACCCACGCCACCAGTACTAAAGAAGAAGGTTGTCCTAATGAAAACCGAAAAACCCTTCGGGCGGAAAATTGATGGATAGAATAAGGCGATAATACCACGCCAGAACGTTTCCTGGTGGTGGGCTTGACTGCCGCTTTCGGCATATTCGGCTGTTGCCACTTTTGCTCCTATAGAATAAGGGAGTCAATTACTTGTCCCGCTGGCCAAACTATCAGCAGTCCCGAACTCTGGAGATAATTAAGGAAAATTAATAACGTCAGTAAATTGATGCTGCTGGGCAATAAACGGAACAAAACGAGCGGAAAGTGCCCCAATCAAGATTTCTTGTCCCCGGGCTAATTGTGGCGAGGGCTATTCCATTTTTGTCCAACCCCGAAAGCAGGACGTTAGGCCATCCTGATAACGTCGAAAGGGGTTCGGCCAGTCATAAAATTGTTTAAATGTTTTATTGTAAATAGGTGTCGAATTGCCTGCCATCAATCAAAATGGGCAGAAAGGTGCCTAAAGCTGCGTTTATCTTACGCAGGTACCTTACTCTTCAGAAATTTATATTCAGAGACGATCCAGCATTACTTGCGAGACCAGCTTTCATCATCATTCACCGGTAGGGTTTCATTGAACCCTTGCGAGCTAATCAGAGGCTTCCTCTTCCCTTCTGCTAAACCCTAGCAAGCTCTATGTTGAGGTCATGCTGGATCGAAGAACAATTTCGCATCCGAAGACGATTTATTCTCGTTCCGCTTCGATTCAGTACATATAAATGGCCGTTTCCGAGGCACCTCCCGATAAGGGCAAATTTAGGACTGGTTGGTCCGCTGGCTCCCTTTTTAGGGGAGCCGAAGCGAGAAAATTTATTTTTTTTTAAGTATAAACGAATTTAATCTTTTAGTGTGCAATTTTCCACAAGTACATACATATGTATGGCTTTGGAACCTAATACATTAAAAAGAAATAAAAGTAAATCATTGTTTCCTGCATGTATTTTATTCTTTTAAAGTAAATTGTCATCGTCATTTAACGAAATTCACTCTTTTTTCCAATGTAGCAAAGAAGCACAAACTTAACCCTTCTAAACATTATCAAATCTTTTTAATTTGATCGATTTGTCGTGGAAATTTAGTTGTGGTAATAAATAGCTTTTTTCCACAATTTTAGGGAAGAATTGGCTGTTTTAAAGCATAAGTATTTACTCTAAATAGTAATTAACATCAAACATATGCGTCGTCATTAACAATTAAACATACATTTTTGTTTAGTACACTTTTGAATAATTAATTATAACAGCAAAAATTTATTTTTAAGCAAGGGGTATTTTTTGAACTTATATGATTCTATCTGTTACATTATCTTTAAAAATAAATTGCAATTTATTTCGTACAACTGACATAAAATCCGAACGCATATGAATTTTATTAGATTGGCTTTAAGAATAGTGTAAAACATTGATCAAACAATTTTAACATACCCTTATTCGCAAAATTACACAAAACCCGCTTACGAAGTAAAATTTCTCTTATGGATGATTAAATTATGTTTTTAAAATCCAGAAATTTCAATTAAACCAAGATAAAAGGATGGAAGTAATTGCAAACAAATGAGAAAAGTGCCTAAGTATAGATCTGTTCTAAAATATTGATATTAATATTTTTATAGGATAAAAGCGAGTTAAAATCAATACCTCTATAAAGCTCATGCTTTTAGAAGTGACATAGCTTATATATTATTACTTCAAAAAAGTTGCTAACGACATTTGTTTGATAGATGAAGCATTTGCTTCGAAAAGTTGTTAAAAGCTTTTAGATACTTTTATTACAGCTTTTTGCACAGTTCTACACGAATTAAGAAGTTTTCTTCAAGGCTAATGTAGAATATGTTATATGTTGTCATAGATTTTTCTGCAATATCTTGGAAAAAATAAGAGTTTGTAAAGAAGTTTATAATTATGAGAATTTTAAAGGAATAAGAAAAATATACCCATCACCGAAAGAAAACTGGTGTATAGCTTCCGAGTCCAATTACCCTACATACTTTTATCTCTATTATATAAAAAATAAGAAAAATTCCCGAAAACAAAGCCATCAGCATATCTTGGAATCTAAGAGCCGGAAAAAAATGTGACCATTTTTAATTGCGTCTGCAAAAGGAAACTGGCGCTCCGTCCTCATTTTCCGCTTAATGATTCGAAAGAAAAAAAATAATATAAGCGACGCACCCGTCTTTTAGCAAAGGATAGTGTTGTTTCTGTTCCCGGGGCTCGTTCTTAGGGGCAATTTAGCGGGAGTCCCATGACTACAAAAGCGGCGTAAACCTCCGGCAAAATACCAATTTAATTCGCTCCATTGTCACCAGCTCGCAGAAGAAGTTTGGCAGTTAAATTGAATTAATTTCGAAGTTGAGCCAACTAAATCACAATTATCAGAAGAAATGGGAGTGCCACCGGGAAGTTCCCAAGTGTATAACTGCTATCTGGGCGGAGATGGAACATGTAAGGGATGCCCGGAGGCGCCGGAAAACAGCATCCCAAGCTGGAGCATTCTGGCTGGCTCTTGTTCTAGAACTAATCACCTGTCGACGTGGGGGACTGTCGAGGAGGCGACATTAATTCCTCAATTACGCAGAAGAAGCAGTGAAATGAGGCCGTACATCACCGGAACGTCCTTCTGTACCTGGAGCTGCTCCCGGTCTAGGACCTGGAGGTTCCTGGAGCAGCGAGGACATTAAGCGCAGACAGGCCGGCTCCCGGAGTGGCGAATCCTTCTAATTGCCGTGTCATATGCACTCCTTCAGTCTTGAGGAGAAGGAGGCGACCGGCCACTCCGCCCTGCCCAAAGTATGGTCCTATGATTTAGTTACATACAGATCTTAAGAAGCTCGAACAGCGCACTTAGCCAAAAACCGCGGAGCAGGAGGCGCTCCTTTGTTGTGGGTGTCATATTTTAATTAATAGGCACCCGCCCGCTCAAAAAGATAGAGGGATAGAGATGCACGCCGTCAATTGTTTCAGAAGCTCCGTAGAGCAGTTTAGACGACGCTCTTATGAATATGATATGAACTAGAAGGACGTGACCTGGGAGCCAGAGGAGCAAGGAGTCCTCGGCGCGCGGGCGGGTTCCGGGAAGACGCCTTCCTCAGGAGTTCTCGTCGCATTTGTTAATTAATTTGAGCTCATGAACTCCCTTTTCCGCAAGCGGGTGAATGTCGGCATGGCGGGAAGAAAGGCTCATTGCCAGGACACGTCCTAGCCAAACAGGTGAACTTCTAAAGAAGTTCGCTTTGAGCCGGCTCAGTGCACGTGCTCAGCACAATTGAGTGTTCAAACAATTAGGCGACAATAAGCGAGCGATTTACCATGAATAGCCGGATTATGCTGTGTGAACGACTCAAACACTGGTGCAGAGAGCACCTCTAGCCCCCGGGAACAGTGCCGAACTGACGAATATCTGCTTTTTTAGGGAAAACTCTGAAACTATGTCACCTCAAAATGGGTGCTCTAAAAGCTCACCAAAATCAAAGCCAAGAGGTAATAAAAAATAAACAGAAATAAACTTGCTTCGAATTTTGTTTCCCGAAGGTACAACATATTCAAATTTAGCATACCGGTTACCATTAATTCTCATAAAATCTAAATGGCGAACACAAAATAACAACCAAAAATGTTAAACTTGAAGGAAGAACTATGAAAATTTGTACTTGGGGGAGTTTTTAATGAAAATTAGCTAACAACGAGTAGGATTCTAAGAATGACTCGGAAAATTAATTATTTCAGTAATTATTAATTAGAGTACCTCGTAGTGGTTTATATCGAATTTTGGTAAAGGGGTTTTCAGTATACTCGAGTACTTGAGATAAAAATTATCCGAGAACTCGAGGTCTCATTTAAGGAATATTCAAGTATCAGAGTTTGGTTTAGGAGTATTCAAGTACTTGAGTATTTGAGTCTTAAATTGTAGGCATTTTTGAGGATTTGTAAATCCCAGAAGAGTTCCTCAAGGGACTTCTAAAAAGTACTCCAAGCACATTCCTTGTCACACCAAACATCAAAGACTGAGGAATTGACAAAATCTACCTCATTCTTGTGGCTTTATTCCATTTAATTATTGAAACCCACAATTAATTAACTTGAATACACCCAGACTATAATACTCAAGTTCTTAGATAATTTATCTCTCAAATGCCCGAGTACTTGGGTACTCAAAATATCTTTTCTTAAATTCGGATCTTTGAACTCGAGTACTCAAACACTCGAGTGATTGTGGTCAGAAGTATTAAAATAATAAAATAGTACAATAATAGCCCTAGTAGAGACGAGAAAAATTATAATAAAGTAAATATAAAAGGACATTGTGAGGTAGACACAATTTAAATGTTTTAATCATTGTATCCCAATATTCAAAATATTTATATTCATGATAATAAAAATATTAAGATTTTAAAGTCATTTCTGGTCTTAAAATTTAATTATTTTAAAAGGACTGGATTATTCAGCTGTTGGCGTATTTGAGATATGATGGATTCGCTCGGGTAATATCAGAATACATATTTCAAATTCCATACATCTTAATTTATAATAGGGCTCTGGCTTGAATAACTGATCCTTTTTATATAATAATAAGTTTAAATACATTAGTACATACATATATTTAATAAGATATAAAGTAATAAATAAAAATTATATATGAAAAGGATAAAAGATGGGCTTCATTGGTACTTTACTTTTTTCTATAATATAATTTATTAAAGTACAGAACTTCTAAGTAAAGCGTGAAAACTTACACAACTCTCTACTCCTTAAGTCCATTTAAGCTATATGAATAAAGTTCTACTCATGCAAGTTTTGATCAAAAACTCTAACTTATTAAGCAAGTAAACGCTGAAGGTAAACCTCAGTAAATTCTCCTAGCTCTCTCCGAATGTGCTTATGTTCCACTTTTATTACACTTCTAAGGAAACAATTGAAGTGCCCGTAGTTTGCCCCAATCCCAAGATAATCTTCTTCGACATGTGTAGGTTTAAGCTCCTCAAGAAAGATAATTTCGTGAAAGAACACGAAAATTTTGAGGAAGTGCACTCGGAGAAGATGAACCTTTTTCTAAATTCCTATCTTTTCCTCGTGATAAAACTGAGTGGCCACCATTCAATGGGCGCACGCACTGGATATAGAAAGAAGGTCGTCTTCATTTTTTCGTATACAAATTTTTGTCGGAAGAGGCAGTTACACAAAAAATATGTATATACGGGGGACTAGGCACAATTTCAAATTTCTTACATTTTTTTTTCTTTTTCATTCCATTTTTCTTCCCCACTGTGATGTCTTATCTAAAGGATTTCACCCTGAGCTAAATCTGGGGATACAAAATCATAACAAATTTATCCAAGTGGAAGGGCACGTCTTTTCCGTGGTAAAAAACTGACTGGGGATTCCTTTTAAAAACTTTTTTACGCTCGGAATGTTCGTTAAATCAAACGTAAAATAACTTACTTTCGACAGATAGAAGGAGAGAAAAAAGTTTCGGGAGTTTATCTGGACCCGGGTACTGTTCCTTTTGAAGGAGTATTTTATGCCATGATTTCAAAATTTACCACAAGATACTTTTATGATAAAATTTAATGCCACTACGCATTTATATTTTTTTGTTTAGCACATTTTAACGAGACTGAACGTGATACAGAAAATATTTTACAACATCTTAGCTAAATTCCGAGAAATTGTCCACATATTTTGTTCATTTGGTTCTATATATATTTTTAATAAAACTTGCTAAATTAAAAATAGTAAGGTTACAATTAAAAAAAAACTTCCTTAGAGAATTGACATTTTTGAAATAAAGATATAGTAATATAATTAAAAACAGTTAAAAAGAGTAAATAATATGTAATTGAATGCTTTATGGATCTAAAGACTCAAGTATTGTCGTTAAGGAAATATAATTTTTACATTTAACCGTATGTTTCTTACTTCCGGCTGCAACTTCAGAATTTTTACAATTTCCACCTAACTTTATTTTAAAACTCGCACTTTGGTTACGAAACGTCGAATTGAAAAGCACAGTGAGGAAGAATATTTCTCACACGTAATTTAAAAATCGCATCTTACAGAAGACGTGATTTTTAGATTTTGTGGCTGCAGCACACCAACTTGACTAGGAGACGAATTTATTTGATGTGCAAGTCGCTTTTATGTTAGACTAGCAGAAAGTTTATTAACCATGTGTGTGTGGCTTCCAGCTGACTTTATATTTCTGACGTCCAATTTTAAATTGGTTCCCACGCAGAAATACCCTTGGAGCGAGAAAATTTATAAATGTAATTGAAGTTAGAAATGAATTTGAAAAATAAATTCTATCGTACGGAAAAAGTTTTCAATTTTAAAAAGGATATAAAATATTGAAAATGTCTCTAGACGTACTTATTACATTCAAATATTTTAAAGAGAGCACTGTGCACTGATAAGTGATGAAAGTATTACTCCATTGATAAGTGACGAGGTATCACTTCACTGATAAGTGACAACGAAAATATCGAAATTGAAATTAATCTAATCTAATGTAATGTCTTTAAAAAATAGGAGAATTAATTCGAAATCTTACACCAACTGCCCGTACCACAAAACTTAAGGACACTGTCAAATTGCATTCTAAAAACTTGATTCGAATAAGGCAATTTGCTTATTCATTTAATTAGCAAACACCGATCTGAACAAGATCCTAATTTGCTCTTAAATCGTAAATTTGACATATCTTCTACTCGTATTTGTACTTCCGAAGTATCCGATACCTTTCACTACCTTTACGACTCATAAAATGCTCGTAAAGCAAATAGTTTGAAAGTTCTATAAAAATCTACATAACCTAAGCATACGTCCTCGAGAGCTCCTTGAAGTGCGTCTTAAAATTTTGGTAAAAGCTCGTTTATGGTGTTTGCAATACTTTTATGTGAAACACCGCAGGGTTTCCATTAAATGTGTTATTCATAAAAGTCATAAATTTGGGGAAATCCCCTTGCCCGCAGCCCCCGATATGTTACTCAAATTCGGCACTCTTAGTGCTGCTGTTATTTTTTATTACGCAAAATTTGTCGCTGCGAGTGCAGGGGGACTTTCTCGAGATGGATTTGTGGAAATTCATTATAAATTAAATATTTAATGACTTCATGGCTATGGGGGGAGGATTCACAGAAGTTCCATACAGCTCCAAGATGTCGCGGAATATGGTTCAAGAAAAAAAAATGTGTATTTAATCCAGCGAAGGCAGGAAGTATTCGACGGGGCTCACAAGTGGTTCGTGGAATAAGAGAAATGAGCGCCTTGTGGAGCCTCCTTAAGGGCTGAGGGTTTTCGCAACGAAATGATAAAAGCCTGCCGCAGTCACAAATTCAGGGGTTTTTGTGCCACAAGGACGCTCAGGGAATTTGTTTTAAAACCTTTTTCTTTCGCAAAAATGTGAGTCCTGCGGAAATTTTATAATTTCATAAAGCGAGTGTAGGGCGAAGGCTCAGGAGTGAGGGGTCTCTGTGTGCGAATGGATTGAAATCGACTTAAACCGTTTTCCACTCCAGAAAATTCCTCTTTTGTCAGTTGAATCGCTCCAAATGCAAATCCCTCTGATTCCCCCATTCAGAGGAAAACAGCAAAGATTTCCAGGGATGAAAAAAAGGGAAAACGATGACACGAATTCCTTTTTCTCCTCCGGGAAAACTATTTTCGCTGCAAAGAAGCTCTGCAGTTTTGGCTGCTGCTGCAGGATCTGTATTTGGGTCTGTACCGCATGACTCGAAAAAGGTTATTTTTACCCTTTAATTAAGCTGCGGCTCCCTCGTGCGCTGCAGCCACCCTCAATTTGATTTCTATTGACAGTGCCGAAGGGACGGAGACGAGGCAGCGTACTTCGAGGAGCCCCAAACGGGCACAGCACTGCGGTGCATCCCTGAACAACCCAGAGGCAACCTTCAGTCTGCTTCTAAGCGGTTTTTGTTGTTTACCCTCAGAAGGGAGCTCCTCGTCACGGTCCCCTTTCGCAGGTCGGATCTGAGCCAAGGACAACAAAGTCGTGGCATTCTTTGTCACCTGATCCTAGTCCCTAAAATTCTACCATTAGTGCCCTACAGAACGCTGAGTAATTCAAGTACAATGTAAATTTGCAGGGGTTTTGGTGGGTTCCCTGAAAGGTTCTGCTTACTCGGGAACAGGGGGCAAACGAATAGTCTTCAAATTTGTTGAAACAACGGCCCTACCCACCTCACCTGCATTGTTTTCCCGGCCCTACTTTACTATTTAGGCCGGGGGAATCCCCTCTGATGGCAGAATGATCTGATTTATGGCCTCATTACTCATTATTTTCTTTACCCACCGACAACATGAGTCTGGGATCTTGGTCCTGGATTTTTATTTCACCTCAACTTAAATAAAGCACAACGGTCACGATGGGTGGGGTGTCAGGCCAGCAGTGGCGACGACACCATGAAACCAATACCAAATTTTGTTTTGTCATTATAGCGCAATTAATTAAAAGCATTTCATTGAGGTTCTTTAGCCTTGCCCTACTTGCACTATTCGTTCGTATTTTTGCTCCACTACTATTCCGATTGATGAGAATTTGTGGCAAAAACGAGATGAATAGACCATTTTAGGCAGATACTTGTTTAAATATCTTTTTGGTGATTTAAGTCGCTTATTTATTTATTACAGCTTCATCAGAATATTACGAAAAGATACGAGCCTATGTAGCCTTTTAGTTTTCCACATTCAAATAATGGATATTAAACTTTTTTATAAAGCTTATAAAACCATGTCGTTTCGTTAATCTCTTCCTTTAAAATTAATTAAATTTTTTTCTGATAGTGAATTTCTTTTACGCTATAAACTAAGATTAATGCCGAAACTATTCAGATACAATGCAACACAAAATTTAAGAGGAATAAATTCCATAAACCCATTTATTACTATTGTAATTAAATTTATCTGTTCGTACATTTTTATGTGTTGGAACCCTGCAAGACCTCTATCCCAACTATAGAAGAAATAAATATAAAAAAATAAATAAATAAATGAATAAAAAATAAAAACAATACATAGCAACAATAAAACTTCATATCCCCGTAAAATCCACTCATTTATGTAAACTGGATCGAGAGAAAAAAAGTAGATCAACGTAAAAACAAGCCGCAGAAAATAAATTGCAAATATGAAAAATCGCTGCAATATTCGAACATTATGCCAATTTGGCACTCGTTCAACCCCTTCCGGTGAAATACAAAAAGATAAATCGCTGGATGTGGTTAATCCCACGTCGAATATCGGCGATGGGTTACATGTCACAACTTTTAACTTTGCGCCGGGATGACAACTGCGTTCATCGTCTGAACAAGGGCGACCCTTTTCGAATAGGCCCCAATATTACAGGCAATCAGTAATCCTGCACGGTTTTGTTTATAGAACCCTTTTGTAGGCTTGACCAGATAAAGGGGACATATAATCGAGTGACAGTTGCGAAAAGAACCTTTCAATCTGAAACGCTATCAAGGACGTTAAGATGACTCGAAAGGACCCTTTTCTACCTGGCGCTGCCCGGGAGCAAAGGGATGAATTGATTATTTTGGTCTTCCTGAGGTCCTGCGAAGGACCTGGATCCCTTCTCATTCTTTAGTTCGACTTGTGTTTTGTGTGTGTCACAGCCGCCCTGCATAAAATATTACGAAAGTCGATTTCGTCTAATCCCTCCTACCGGAGCCGGACCTTTATTCCCAGCGGCCACAACGAAAAAAATAATTGACAGGAAGAGGAAATTGTTCCTACAAACTTCCGCATGTTGAATTTTATTAGCTCACGTCCATTTCGCTTTCGCAGACAACTTGTTTGATGAGCAAACGGGGATTAAATAACGTCACCAAAACAATTCAATATTACGCCTCCGCACCCCCGCTAACTCCCATGACCTTTTCTAGGCCGGGAAGGATCCTGACGACCTAAATTTCGTACAATTCCCCTGGAAAACAACTCGTTCGGAGCTGTGAAAAGAATTGGCTCGTTGGAACTTGGCCGCTGTTCCCTGGGACATTTTACGGGACGAAATTAATGGCTTAACCGCAATAAATTTCATAAATCGATAACTTCTAGATTCTAGAATATATCCCCGGGGCGACTATACGACAGTGATGAAGACGAAAACGACTATACAACGACGGAGGTTCGGGGCCGGGGGGCTTATGGATGCCTTTCCATTATTATGCGTGTAATGAATTTGATTTGTACGCAGACCGGGGGCGGACCAGCTGAATAATAAGCTAATTATTCCCACTCCGGGGAAATTTCAGGGGCTTTTGATCGCTGTTATTAAAACTTGAAGATTTTCGGTAAAGAAATTCAAGAAGGCTTAATGTGAGCGTGATACCATGGCTTTAATCCAGGAATTTTATTATAAGATGCTCCGTGATTCCTTTTACGGGAGAAGACGGATAAGATACTTTACTCAAAACCATTGAAAGTAGTATGAACCTAAGCACAAGCTTCTTAAGATAAATAGCTTCTGTAGATACCTAGCTAAGAAGTGCTTACTTAAAAGAATTTATCTAACCAAGTTTCGATTGTATAAGCCTTTATTAAGCTTACTATTTAAGGGAAAATTCAGGTGAAAAATAATCCCAGCCAAATTAATTTAAGGAATTATTAATAAAATACTTTAATTTTTGGTATTTTTAAAGCATAATATTATTTTCTTCCTGTTTGGTACACTATCTATGTATATTAAAAATTAAATAGTATATATCTGGCTAAATGCTGTAAAATTCTTAGAACTGTAATAATATAATATATTCTAGGTAAGAGATATTAATTTCTAATAATTATAACGTTTTAATGTACTCTACATATTTATTGCGTTTTTTATTGCAAACGTAGCTCCGAAAAATACTTAAAAATTTAATTTTGACTGCCTGTAGGGCGTTTGTAATTTCTATTTTAATACCCATCTTGGATCGATCTGACCGAAGGAATAATGAAATTCTATAATAGCACATTATAGTGTGAACAGACATAAAAAAAAAGTTTAAAAAATGTTTTTTCATATGCAAAACAAATTTGTCGTTCACTTGTGCTTCTCGAGTTATTTAACTTTGAAATTTCGCAAATTTACATTTTGCCGCCACGACTTTTTGCATTTTCCCACAAAGTTTTTCATTCTAAAATTTTTTTCGGAAGAATCTTTGAAATTAACGAATTAAAAGGTGAATATTTTTTTCAACTTATCAACGGACTAAAATGACAAATCGAAGAAACATAAAATTTTTCTTATTTTCAGTACTTGTGTAGAATTTTATACAAAAGTATCGTTAAAACATTTTTAATTTAAGATTTTTCCATTATTTTCACCACAAAATTGTGGGAGTATGGAGAATTTGTGGCTGAAAACTATCACTGTTCAGAATTTTAAAGTTAAATATCTCAGGAAGATGGTGGATTTTAAATTCTAGCATTAAATTAATAATTTGTATTGTATACATTTCTATATTAAATTTACAATAAATAAATAAAATAAAAAGAATATAAGCGACAGCCAAATTTTTTTTGCATTATCCGTCATTTGCTTCTAAATAGACATTCCTACGAAGTTTCATTATGAGGAATCTCAAACTCAGTTTATATGTGCCTTAGATTTTTTTAGAAAAAATTGAAAATACTTCTAAAATAACTTTTGAATTTATGTGTTTTGTAAACTGAAACCTACCAGTGGTCAGATCGAAAATGATTCTCTCATTTTTTCTATATCCGTGACAATGGCCCACCAGGCCTCCCTCAAGTTGGTCTTATACAACACAAATTTTAGGAATCAATCCCAATCACCCTAGAAGCCATAACGATGGTGGCAAAAATCATATCCGTCTTAAAATTTGTAGGCTGACTAGCCCGTGTCACCGCCCTCTTCTAATTTATTTCAGCCATTTCTTATATTTATGGCGCAACCATACACGTTATATCACAGTTAGCACTTGAGGGCTTTCATGGCGTTCTTTTTATCACGGCCATATCTAGGGAAAGTGGCCGAAAGCTGTTAGGGCTGTCAGCGGGAATAGACCCAGAGACATCTCGTCCGCTTTTCGTTTCTTCCCTTGATTGCGTCCAGCCCCCTGCATACGCCCCCACCACCCCCAGTGGACGTGAAATATCGACATAAATGATTTATTAATAGAAGAAAACTTGATTTCCATGATTACCTCAAGAGCCCGGCTGGTGGGTATGCGTGCCGAAAGACACGCAGGTCGGAGTGTATGCAATCAGCCTCTACCCGGGAATCGCAGAGTTTCCTTATCTGCGCCGTGATTTATGAATATCAATGGTGCGTCGTTGCCGCGTGCCCACACAGCCGACTTTATGGTCGTCTATTTGCGGTTCCTGGGCCCCGGCAGCTCCGCAGTTTTATAACTCCGGACAGAAGCTTCTCAATTTCCTGCACACTATAGGCTTCCTGGAACTCGTATTGACTTTTTATGGCTTCGGTTTTCAATACATATTAATGTCATTACGCCTTCCAATTTCCAATATCCAATAAAATTTTGTACAGGTCGACAAGAGTAGAACTTTTTATGTATTATATATCAATCGAGGTTCAACAACTAAGTAAAATTACTATTACAGGTGCATTTACGGAAAGATAATTACAAGTTTCATTATTTGTAATCACCTAAAACCATCCAAACATTATTTTTCATTACTCATGAGTAATACCGAATACTCATTACATTACTCAGGGCTGTAATTACAATTATGCCGAGTAATGGTGGGTAATGCAAATAATGTTAAGTAATGCTTTTAATAACGGGTACACTCAGCAAAATTGATAGTTTGAATTGGAAGAAAATCTTTTCTTTTATAGATACTAAAATTGATTAAATTTAAAGATTTCCTACCCCATTTCGACGAATTTTTATTAATATAAAAGAAATTTTCTTTATCTCAAGTAAAATATTAACTTTCATTAGAATCCTTAAATCAAAGGAAATCAGTTTTTATTCTAAGATAATCTTAAAAAGAAACATTTGAAAGAATGATGCATTTTTAATGCAAATTTATGTCTTTCATTGATTCAAAGCTAGTTCCTTTTTAAAATAATGAACAGTTTCATAAATTTAAAATCATAATAAAAGTGCATATGTTTTTGATTTCATAACGATACCAATATGCTTAATTTCATTATATATTAACTAAAATTTATAACTTCAATACTTATTATAAAAACGCGCTGCTTTATAAACAAGTTTGATATTTAAGTATTGCTAGAAAAAGAACCAGTTTTTAACGTCAGCTTTATTTTAAAGACTTATTTTTTTATTTTGATGGAATAATTTAACAAAGTCAAAGACCAATTACTAACATCAATACAAATATTGTTTTTATATTTATAAAACTAAACATTGGATTAATAGAGTTGTGCTTTGAACCAATGGAAGAATAATTTACACCATGATAAAAAACATGAAAAAGATCACGAGCTTTAAGGTCACTAAAAGTTATATAAACAAAATATTATAGAAATATACCATATATCGACAACCCGCTTGATAACAATTAAAATTTTCTCAAAAATTCAAATGTACTCGTAAAGCATAGACTTTATGAAATTCACGTTCCAGCGAGAGGATTGCAGCCCTACCATAAAATGCCGACTAGGTTTTCTGATGGCTGTGGAATGTTGTAGATTGCTCTGACTGCTTCGTATGCAATTGAAATGAAAAAAAAAAAAAAAAACCAAAATCCCACAGGATTTGGTCCACCTAGACTTCGACTAGCACCCAACCAAAACGGCACGTTTAAATTTCATTGAGCGCTTCATTGCAGCCCCCAAAAAAAGCCAATCAAAAGCTGACTGCGAGCGATTTCAATGGCAAGTCCTCGCGATTAGCTGCAATTTCGCCTGCATCAGGCTGCGGAGGATCCCTTTAATGCGAATCATTTGCCATTGTGTCCCACGTTTCACCATTGGGACAGCTGCAACTAGGGCAGCGGTACGCCCGCGGCCGGTGGTGGGGAGCCCACTTTCAGACCGTTTAGCTGGAAATTTTACCGATCCATTAGTTTTACACGCGAATTATGGAATTTGTAGATTCCGGGGTTTAAGACAGAAAAAACACTCGAACTGATTCGCACCAAAACCAACTTTTATTTCTTAACAGCCACTTGAACAATTCAAAGATCGGAACTCAACTAACTAACTCTTTAATTTTACCTAACTAGCTTAGATTATGGCCAGACATGCTGTCAGCACTTTCTCACATTATCGTGAGAAACTTTGACTCAGAAAATCCGAGTCTTGCTAGATGAGCTGGGCAGCTCAGGTAACGTCACGTTTTCTGGGTCTGTCATATACATAACCCCTCCTTGGCCAGAATAAGACTTCTCCTGAAGTCTTTTATTTAAAAAATTCTTTTTGTTTACAATTTTGATTTGAGTTCCTCTGCCTTTTTTCCAAATTACACAATACATACATATGGCTATTACTACAATAGTTATTAGGGAGAAACTTATTCCATAAGATACAGTTTTGTGAAATTGTAATTCTTCGATTTCTTTTATATTGTCAAAATGTTTAAATGCGATATTGTCAAAGGTTATGGCTTTTACATAAGATTGATTAAAGTTGCTACTTGGATAAAAGTACTTATCTTGAATGATCTTCTTTTGATTACAAAATGTCTCTTGGTACAACTTAATTTCACAATTATAAAAAGATATAAAGTAATTTTTATTTAAAGTTATATTTCTATCATCACAATTTTGAATTAAATTTTCTTTTTCGGCATTTTTTACTAATAAAGTTTCATCATCCAAAATTTCGATTTTTGTTTTGTTATTATACCTATATTTACATTGATTTTTCCAAATGCACAATTTACTAGTTTTTAAATCTTTTAACATTGTATCTTCCTGATATGTTAAGATTTTGTTTTCAATTTCTACAATATATTCATTACTTTCCTCAATTTCAATAAAATCTTTATTTGGTAAAGGTGTAATTAATTTTAAATCCGTTCGAATGTAATTTTGGGGAATTTTAATTGCAATTACTAAAAGTTCATCTTTGTATTTCATTATTCCTAATTTTATTAACTTTAATTTATAAAAATCAATATCATATGTTTCTATTTCTTCTGCCGTTAGTATACTTGGATGTACAATGTTATGCTTTGCTGATGCAATGTTGTCCTGTATTTGATTTATTTTATTCTCTAAATATCTTAACTTTATCATCTGATCTAAATACAATGATTTTCTTATAATTTCATTATTTTGTTTGCTCAATTCGCCGAATGCTTTTGTCATCTTAATTCGATCTTCTTCTACAGCTTTTTTAAGTATATTCATCGTGTCGTTAAAATGTGTGTTTATTGCAATCTGTTTATTAAGTGTTGTTATAGCATTATGATTGTTTTCATCAATTATTTTTAAGTGTTCTAATATTTCTTGCCTATCTTCGTCGTCCATTGTGCCAAATAACCACTTATTAACTTTACCGACAAAGTTAATTAATCCTCTTTTATTTCTTATATCACTTGGCATAATGGATTTGATTTTTGCTCTAATTGTATATAATTCAGTTCGTATTAAGTTTTTATTGTCTACGTCTAGTCCTTCTAAATTATTCTCAATTTGTGTAAGTATATTATTTATTTCTTTAGGATTAATAATGTGCAATAAAGTACTTGTTTGGTTGACTATTTCCACCTCTCGAAGTTTTATCTGTATATGTCCTACTTCTTCATATATTGGATTGACTTGTAGTAGCCCTTGTGCTGCTGGTATTATCACGAGAAGGATCAGTACGACGTTGATTGCCTGCAGATTTGAATGGTCTTTTAATATTGGTAGTGTCTACATTTCTTAAGGATTTTATCCTATAGTAAGGTTCGTCCTTATGTCTGAGTCTTTTGTAATTCCTAATAGGCCCTACTAATCTTTTTTCGACGTAATTTTCCCTGGCAGTATTTCTTTTGTTTATTGTACGGTTTTTTGTTTTATTAATTATTTCCTGAAGTTTTCCGACCGCTAGATTTTCTTTAGCTTCTCTAGGAGTACACCTGATCGTCGAGTGATATCGATCGTTATAGTTTCCTATAGCCATCTGTATCTTCATTTCTACTGAGAGTTCCCTATCCTCAATACTTGTTATTTTCTCTAACAGGGTTGAGTGTAGTCTCTCAATGTCGGAGTTCCCGGTGTGACTATTGGGAGTTGTATGATGCACTTTTATATTTTCTGCTTTTAGATATGCCATCAACTGTTCTGCTTTAAATTCGTTATCCATTATTATTTTATTAGGTTTTCCGAATTTTGCAAAATGTTCCATCATAAGAGTCTTTTTTGTTCTCCAATTTCGGTCCGTTATGCAGTAAGCTGCTGCAAACTTTGTTAGTTTATCAATTATCGTTACAAAAGCATGTTTTTTAAAGTGAAAAATATCTAAATGAATTATATCATTCTTTGAATTCGGGATTTCTGTCAACAAAAATTTCGGTTTAATCGGTTTACGGTCGTATTTAACTTGTTGACACTTCTCACAATTATTTATTATTAATTGAATGTGTTCTCTAAGTTTAGGATAATAAATTTTATCTTTTAGGCTGTAGTAACATTCATTTATTCCGCTATGCATAGATTCCTTCGTATGATAAAGAGATAATTGCCTATGCAGTTCTTCTTCAGTTAATATCTCTATAGCTCTCTTAGAACATTTTGTAAATTTCGTGCTCCGATCATTTGAAAACATTGAAATAAGAATTAACTGGACTTTATGGTAATCTGTGTCAGAAGTTTCCGAATAGATGCCTGTGTGCCCTTTTTTAATATATCTTCTCAACTTATCCTTTATTTCATTTTCAGTATGTAACGGATTGATTTCAATAATTCTTCTTTTATGTAATGTTCTTAATTCCTCTCCAGGACTATAGGTTAGTATTATTTGCGTTTTATACTTGTTTACAATGTCCTCTTTTATTCCTATATGGTCTAATCTTTGTTCGTCCACGGAATGTATTGTATCAGATATCACAAGATTTGATTCTGTATCGTTTTCTTCACTGATTTTTTTCGTATTTTCTAGTCTACTCAATTAATCCGCTACCTTATTTTCCTTGCCCTGTAAATACTCAATCTCATAATTAAACTCTTGAAGTTTAAGTAGCCACCTTTGATGTCTTTGTGAAAATTCTTTACCTTTGTATTTACTGTTCAGATATTTAATAGGGACATGATCCGTCACAATTTTAAATTTGTTACCATACAAATATGGTCTGAAATAATTGACAGCGTATACAATTGCCAAAAATTCTTTATCGGTGGTGCAATAATTTTTTTCATGATTATTTAACGTCCTTGAAATATAACAAACCGGATGCCCTTGTTGTGACAGAACTGCTCCTATGGCATGATCGCTAGCATCAGTTGTTACAACGAATGGTTTGTCATATTCTGGGTACTTTAATATTGGATGTCAGCTTATAAGGCTTTTAAGGTTTTCAAATGCTGCTATGTATTGTGGATCATTTACATTTATTTTATTATCTTTCTTTAGGTATTTAATCATAGGGTATGCTACCTTTGAATAATCTTTCATAAATTTTCTATAAAAGCCGGTAGCTCCTAAAAATCCCTTTAATTGCTTTTCTGTTTTTGGTATTGCTATTTCCTGTATCGTCTTTATTTTGTCAGGATTTGGTTTAATTCCGTCAGCTGACAAAATATGTCCTAAAAATTCAGTGTCTTTTTTTAGAAAAGTACATTTATCTACCTGAATTTTCAAATTGTGTTCTTGAAGTCTAGAAAATATTTTACTTAACGATTTTTCGTGTTCTTCCAAAGTTGTTGAGAATACCAATATATCATCTAGATATACCACACAAATTTGGTTAATAAACTCTCGCAGTATTTCGTTCATTAATCTCTGAAATGTCGCCGGGGCATTCTTGAGACCGAATGGCATTCGTACATATTCATATAATCCGGCAGGAGTAACAAAAGCGGTTTTTTCAATATCTTTTTCGGCTACAAGAATTTGATGATATCCCTTCGCTAAATCCAAAGTACTAAAATATTGGGCTTTTCCCAATTTGTCTAATATGCCTTCGATATTAGGGAGGGGATATTTGTCATCAACGGTTACTTGATTTAACCGTCTATAGTCTACGACAATTCTGAATTTTTGTATACCTGAATTATCTTTCTTTTTGGGTACTACTATAATAGGGGAACTGTATCTACTGCTACTTTGCCTTATTATGCCTTGTTTTTCCATTTCTTCCATTTGCTTTCGTACCTCTGCTTCATGTTGCGGTGGGTAACGGTAAAGTTTAGAATTAATTTGCTCATCTGTCGTGGTTTTTATTTCATGAACCACAGTGTTTGTATTTGTTAACATATCGCCTTCTTTAAATAGAAGTTTGTGATATTTTTGAATTAATTTTTGAACCATATTTTTTTCTTTTTCATTTAAATGATCTAATACAAGATGTTGCACTTCACTTACTTCCAAAACATTAACCTCTTCTTGGATAATTTTCGTTAAGAACGGAAGGCTCACTTTATTAGTCAAAATAATTTCTTTATTTTCTATATTTATTTCTTTTACATTTTTCTTAATAAAATCCATTCCCACTAAAAGATCATATGGTTTATCTAATTTCATCGCTATCCACTTCATTCTTGCCTTCTCAGAATATTTAAATTCACTTGGGCATAGAGTTGCGACGGTTTTGTTAGGTTTGTTTACTTCTCCTTGAATAGTATTGATTGTTGTTGATGTATTGTTCAGAATTTGATACTTAGAAGATGAAATTTTATTTTCATTTAATATACTTATGGTTGAGCCTGTATCTACTAATGCTAGATATTCCTCATTTTGTATTGTCAGTGTGATCAAGATTTTGCTATGTTCCGAGGCTAATTTATAAAAAACGTTTCGTCAATAGTATTGGTTTCCTGTCTACTTATGTTGTCCACTTCCATTGGTTCTGGTCTTTGTCTGTTTTGCCAACTTTCACTTATTCTGTTTTCACTTTGTCCTGTTTGCTGTGTTCTATTCTGATCGTAGGTATTATAATTCTGTCTGTGAGTCGGGTAATTAGGTCTGTGTTGTTGTGTTCTATTTTGATCATAATTGTTATGATTATTCTGATAATTAGTTTCTGATCTATGATTATTTCGCTGAGCAATGTATTTCCTTTCGACATTTTTATTTTCATTGTTCTTATTGAAATTTTTAATAATTAGATTCAAATTCAAATTGCTTTGATCTTGTCCTATAAATTCATTCACTATTTGTCTAATATCTGTTAATTTATATTTTGACATTATAGCATAAGCTAGTGATCCTGACACTAATTCCTTAATTCTTTGTACTAACATACCACTGAAAATTTCTATCATTATTGTCCCGTTATCATTAAAAGCTGAGAATTCAATCATATCTTCTACTATATTTCTAATTTTATTATCTAAGTCTTTAATACTACTTACTCTTAATGAGCTTATCTCTCTAGTTATTGTCATCTGGTCTTTTGATGGTTTGAAGTGTCTCTTGAGTTCCTGTTTGCATGCTTCCCAGTTAGCTGGAGGGTTCACCTTAAGTAAATTTTTTGCACTCCCTTGGATTTTTTCGTTGAGGATAATCTGGAACGCTCTATCGGCTTCTTCTCCGTATTCTGCTAGGGCTGCTGTAACCGAGTCTATGAAGGACGGTAATGTCCCTCTTTCTCCTTTGAATATCGGCAAATACAGAATTTCCTTTTCTATTCTTTGCCTTTGATTTCTGGGCTGGTTATTTTGCACCAGGAGTTGAGTTAGTGTCACTATGCACTGTTCTATTTGGTCTTGTTGCGCCATTTCAACGAGGGCTCTTCTTTGGTCCAATAGCCTTTCCCGATTCCGTTGTCTCTCAATTGTGATTTGTTTAATGTCCCCTTAGTGTCGTTTCTGCATAAGCCACTTAAATTTCACTTTGGCCTACTTTGTTTCCCACTTTCTTTCGGTTATACCTTGGGTACACTTCACCACTTACACTGAAGAGATCTTTACATAGAACTTTGATCGTTTCGGGAATTTTATATTTTTTTTTTTTTTTTTTTTTGTTTCGATTTCACTGGATCTCTTTTCTTTCGATAGAGATCCTACCGACTGCGCCAATTATGGAATTTGTAGATTCCGGGGTTTAAGACAGAAAAAACACTCGAACTGATTCGCACCAAAACCAACTTTTATTTCTTAACAGCCACTTGAACAATTCAAAGATCGGAACTCAACTAACTAACTCTTTAATTTTACCTAACTAGCTTAGATTATGGCCAGACATGCTGTCAGCACTTTCTCACATTATCGTGAGAAACTTTGACTCAGAAAATCCGAGTCTTGCTAGATGAGCTGGGCAGCTCAGGTAACGTCACGTTTTCTGGGTCTGTCATATACATAACCCGCGCGACTATTTTCAAAGGTGCTTTCCAGGCTCCGCACAGTTTCGAGGGAATTTCTTAACGTTGCCAAGTGTAATTCGATGGAAGTTTTGTAACCAATTGAAGGGCTTGGTTTGGTGGAGTCAAATGAAATTTAGGAAACTGGGTTTTCCTAATGAAGATACCAATATTCGCGTTTTCCTTTTCCGCCCATTTTAAAAACTTTACTTAAATTTAATAATAAAATTTACTTTTGAAGCGTGAAGAGATAATGTAGCTATAATATTAAAAAAAAATTAAAACTAACGTTCTGAAGGGTCTAAATCTTATAACTTTGAATAATGATCTTAAGCAAGTTTTAAAATCAGCACTCTGTATAGCTTTCTCGCTTAAAAAATCATTGTCGTAGAAATTTAATTAAATGATTTAAACTTGCATTTATTAATCAAAATGAACAATTCATTTTACCATAAAAACTACAAAGTCTGGAACTTATTGATCCATCAATTTTATTAAAATTTGCTTTCAATCAGAACAAAATATTTTTTAATTAAAAATCCATTTATGTATCACAAGAAATTTAATGAAAACAGAAATAATTTTTCCCTCCTTTTCATGTCCTAATTTAATATGAAGCAATGTAAACTTTATCGAACCCAATACCTGCAAGTTAATTATTCTCGTGAAATAATTTCAATAGAAAAAAAAAATTATAGTTTGCGTAAAAGGATAACAAGTAATTTATCTTAGATTTCATTACCTTGCAGAAAATTTCCTTTTAAGTTTTCCGTGAGTAGTATAAGAGGTTCTGTTTGGAAAATTCAATAGTTTCTTGTCTATAAAATTAGTATTTTAAGGGAAACAAATTCCCGACTTTATTACGTTAAATAGCCAATGGAAGCTTTTACAATGCAGACGATGTAAATTCCACAAGACACCACACGAAAGTAAAACTTTTACGCTTACACAAACTTCTAGGGAAATTTCTCTATATGGAAACAATTTTCTTCTACAGAAATTCAATCAATAAATTAAAATGCCTTTGAGAACAAAATTAATACAATACTACTTCATTTTCTTTTATATAATGCCTGCGTATTTAAGCAAAGTAAATGTAAATAAGATCTATTTATTCACCCCTATAAAATTATAATCAATTAGATCGAAATTCAAATGAACAATATATTTCATAACAGAAGATTATTGAATTAATTTCTATTGTTTTTATCTAAGCTGGAAAAAAAGAGAAAAGGCTATTAAAAACAAAGCTGGGTAAAAAGGCAAATTCTTTAATCCGGTGACAAAGGCTAAATTGATTTTTAGCTAATTGAAAAACCTTCCAAACAAAGCCATGGAACTCAGAAAAGGTTTTATGTTTTTTTTTTCCTTTAAATCCATTCACATCCCAACTCATTTAAATTCTGTGTGAGATTTCACTGGTATGAATGGTGGGATAGATCCTAAAGAACTTTATCTGTAGAAATACAAACGCTATAAAAATTTTTATGTCTTTCATACTATCTCTCGAGCATTTAGAAAATTCGGCTGTTACGAATGATTTCAATAATAAAAAAGCGAGTCCATGCAATAATGAGACGACTAAAACGCTTCAAAAGATTGAGGACTTCCTTAATCGACATCGTAACTACTTAACAAATTGCACGGATCCATTTGATTCCGGGCCATTTCAAGTACCCACACTTTTCGGTGGATTTTTTCTTCTTCTTTTTTCGAGCATGAACCCTTAAAACCCTTCCATCGAACCCGGATAGAATGAGAAAACGAAAAAAAATTGATGATAGTACTTACAGTTCGATTCCCTAAATTTTTCACACGGCACACAAGTTTCACGGTTTTCCCGACAAGTCCTGTGATATTTGATTGCACAGTGGTATCGAAAGATGGTCCTCCAGTTCCAGGTGTTGGCAATTCTTGCAAAAAATCGGTAAAAAATCGTTTAGAGGCTCCTTCCAGTGATCCTGTAGGGAAGAAAAATGGGAGAAGAAAAAAATATTACGAAAAAGTTCACTAACAGGATTTTAATAGCTTAACGAAAATGGGGCCACGGTGGATGCCTTCTGGTTGTTTGGGGCCACGCAACAGACAGGTTGTGTGCCCAAAATTAATGCCGAGATGTGGCACATGCCAGCACCCCGGGAGAGGCGCATGTAACCTGGATTATCTTAGAATTCAGGTGATGTGAGCCTTCTCTGGAAAGTGAGGTTGCTTTCTGTAAATAGCACTTAAAGGGCGCTCCCGCCGGGCGGGGGCGGACGAAGAGAACTCTGTCAGGGAGTCAACCCGACGTACCCGCCACTTACCAAAGATACGCTGATAAATTACATATGATCCCCATATTCCCTCAGGTAAATCAATGTAATTGGAGACGATACTGTCCTGGGCATATTTGCGCACACCTCCAATGGGGCTCCAGTTGATGTGGAGCACGGAGCACCATGTGGCGCCGCTCCACCCGTTTTTAACATTTCACTTCGCCTCGAGTAAAGAC
Source organism: Eutolmus rufibarbis (assembly GCA_963920795.1). Taxonomy (NCBI): domain Eukaryota; kingdom Metazoa; phylum Arthropoda; class Insecta; order Diptera; family Asilidae; genus Eutolmus; species Eutolmus rufibarbis. The sequence goes on from OY987206.1 coordinate 45,917,676, forward strand.
CCATTCCAGAATCAGTCCCATCTTTTTCCCGCCGTTTTGGGTACGTTCAGAGGGCACACCAGAACCAGGTAGATGTGGCGATTATGAAAAAATAAGAGCGCCATTCGGCACAGATGGCATCGTTTGGTTTAGAGTGGAAATCAATATTTTACTGGTGTGGGGTTCGCCAGGTGGGGCTAGTTGTGCACGCAACCCGACTTGACTCCCAGCCGGGTCAAAGTTTCCAATATACGCCGCAGAGAGTAATAAACCCGCAGTTGGCCGGGTACAAACCAGAACCAGCCCCACATTCATCTAATGCACTCAGGGACAGGAACGAAAAGTGTCACGGACAACTTTCATTCGCTGAATTAAACAAAGAGCTGTGCAGATACCACCTGACCCAGATTTTGCGCTCCCTTTGAATATTTTCGGTTTGGCCGGGTGCACATCCAGAGGATGGGGCGTGTAAGGCCCGTGTTTACACGGACATAGAAAACAAAAATAAAAATAAAAAAAAATTTTGTTTAGTTAGGTGCAAAACCGAGTTGTGGCTGGGTGTGCAAACGACCGGATTCAAAAACTGGGTATATAGAGAAATCTCACCCCCACATTGAATCCCTAAAAACCCTCATAGCATGCACCAAGCCACAACTCTTTCATATTTCCATGGTAGGTACGTAAAAGCTCTTCGTCGGTATATTTTTGCCGAAAATTTGGGTCAGCCGGGGATATCAAAATCATCCCTTGCATTAACCATATCCATCGGCGTTAGCCCTCTAACAATACCCGGGGGTCCGCCATGAATCATGCGAGCAACAGCCAACTCAGCGAATTTCTTGAAACTATTTACATACATTCGGTCCGAACAAAGCGGGTAAAGGGCAGAGCATATCCAGCGGCAGATGCTCGGCGCATATTTATCAACACACGAGACATAAGTGCCGCATAGAAAATAATTCGCATAGTGTCTCCCCGCATAAAGGATATGTATTTTGTTTTGACAGATTCTTAGGGATGCCCTCCATAAATGGTATCATTAATACGGGTCGGGGGTCAGGGGGTTGGCCACCCAAAAGGACCCGGATAAGACCCTAAATACCAGAATCATATAAACTTCAGCGTCAGCACTTAAATATTTCATTCGATTTCACTATTTCATGCTCACTTCGGCGGTTTACAAGGAAACGCTGTCGACCCGGGCGAAAGAGATATTTTTTGGACGTCTGACCGAATTAGAAAAGACTGCCACTGAGGTTCCCTCGAATCCTCCTAACGTCCTTCTTGGTCCAGCTTTTCTGTTGAAGCTGTGCTGTGGTGGGAGGTTTATGATAGCACTTGGACAGATTGTGGTTAGTGAAACAGAATATCTAATTGTGCTCCCGAATAGTAAACTATACTCGCTTTTTAACAAAAAGGGGAAAAGTAAAATCTCGTTTAGCCCCGCTCAATTGTACCTACTGAGCTAGAAGTCTTTATATCTTGGGAAGTACATCATCATTAGAACTAGAAATAGTCCTTTTTAACTATACTATTGAAACCTCAAAAGAAATATAGGATACCATAGACCTCAAGCTTCTTTTTTTCGATATCTCGTATATGTATGTAGTAATATCATTATAACATAATATTTTTGCACACTTATACATTTATCTCAATTTTTTCTAAATCTAAGTAGACTATTTCTTAAGAAAGTAGCTTTGAAACTAATCGAAGATGTTTTTAGTTTGAAATATCTTTGATATCCTTTTACCTAAATAAATTGTTTAAAATGTTACAGCAAAGCTTAATTTGATTTAGAAAATATAACGTAGTAAATATCTGAAAGGTTATTAAATCGCTGAAAACATTATATATTTTGTTAAGGCCCTAGGTAAGCGGCAGATCCAGTCAAAGAGTGGTAAAAGTCATTATGAAATTAAGAAAAACGTCATAAAACGAATGTGTGAAATACTAAAACCCTGTAGTTTAAAGTTAGTTACATAATTATTATTATTTTCTATAGAGGCACGAAAAAAAATCGATACTTTGAACTCGATGTCGATGTTGTTTTAATCGATAGTTTGCACGCGATACTTTTACTCATATCAGTACTTTGGATTTCATATCTGTCTATTTATGGAAAAAAGTTTGTTCATTTTGTTTATAATTTGTTAAAGAATTCTCACTCTACTTTGTTGTTTTTGTCATTCCCTCGAATCATAAAATAAAGCCCGGTTTAATAAATTTAATTTCCTATTTTTGTCTGTTCAATTGGCGGTGAAAGGAAAGTTTGTATAAAAATCCTAAAACGTAGGATAAAACGGAAATATAACAGAAAAATGTTTTCAGAACATTAATAATTCCGATGAAATTTTGTTCCTTGGAAAAGGCTGTCTTTGGTAACTCCCAAGTGTCTTTGGTTATTTTCGTGCTTAAAGATTTTACTCGCGAAGAGCACCTTTAGCGTGTGGTTTTGCTTCTGGAAGAATTTCGTTCACGTAATCCAACTTCCTTTTGAAAAAAATAATTCTTCTCAGAGGGAAACCTCAAATTTTTTTGCTAAAAACAGGAACAAGTGCAAAGAAGTTGTTTCATCTCCCAGAACAGACAGAACACGTATCTTTCCCTGTACCACGAATTTCGTATCGTGTGTTCACCAACGTGAAACCGAACCACATGCTAATATTTCCCGAGAACTCAAGATACCCTCATTATGCGCAGCAAACTGCCAATTTTGATGTTTCTCCCTTAAAACAGCTTTGTTTGTGAAAAAGTGTAAATATTAGCCTCATCCCTGCATGTTTATTTCGCCCACCAACCGATCTCGAAGTGTTTCTTCGGTCTGTATGGCACGGGATTTTCTGGAGAGGTCGAAAATCCTGGAAAAGTACATCCGACTCAGCGGAACACCCCCCAGCTCCCAACCGGGAAGTTTCCGGGCGCCTACGAGAAAATCTAAGTCACGCAATATTTGGCCCCACCGGGTTGAGCCCGGCCGGGTCCGGATCCGGGTCGGGGCATAGCGTTAATGGCGAGTGGCGGCGCGGAGGACCCCGTCGACAGTGTCAAAACAATTCTGCTGGAATTTCAGAAAATCATCCCGCACCTTGAAATGGCTCAAATATCTGAAGAAATCCTCCCAAATATTTGCAGAGCACTTTGCCTGCTGAAAGCAGAATAAGTTGCAAACGAGCGCCTGGTGTTAATCAAATAACCGGGGAATTGTGCCCGGCCGGGGAGCGGGCGAGTAAACAGGAAAGCACACGTGCTCGTGTGCTGTCCCTGATTTTCAAACTCGCTTCAGATTGGGGACTTAAAGTCGGCCCCACAGTCGGGTCCTGTACATGTTTACACAGGGAATTAAGGACACAGAGGCTCGCCATATTATTGCAAAATTCATCAGTTTTCGCTCGAGTCCCTGAAAGTGGGTCTGGGATGCGTAATTAGTGTCCTGGAGCTCGTATCAATCCTTTCGCTGCCGGAAGGGCTGACACTCGCCGGGCAACCACTGGCGGACAGGCACCCAAACGCCGCCATTCCCTTCATCACCGTGGGGTCCCGAAAGGCAGCCCTGTTGGGCCCTAGTAAGTTTTCGAATAGAGAGCTCTATTTCCGCTCCAAGAAATTTTCAGTTCGGCAACTGTACTTAAATTTCATGCTACGAAGCGATAATATCAGTGACTCTCCGTGTATGTGGCGGGAATGGTGTAAGAGGGGAGGGGAAGGGGTAGTCCGGGTCCGGGCCACATACCCACCGCACTCCATGCCGACCATACTGAAGTCAGTGATAAGCCGGGCTTTACTCCGGTGTAGGAGTTTTTCCAGTGGCTGCATCCGGATATGGCTTTATAATTACTGCTCGGGGAATAGTTTGTGCCATTCCCTTAGTTCTCCCACTTGGCAAGTTATTGAGGACGGAAAACCATGAAAATCTGCTGGGGCTAGAGATACTGTCGTAATCCAGCTTAATGCCCTTAAGGAAATGGCTTGGCAATTCTTTTGACAAACCTCCTTGGGAGGGTCGGGCGCACGGAGAAATTGTACATACAGCTTTTCGTGTGTTACTTTTCACCCAATATAACTACAGAACACAACCCAAGTAAGCATACGTTCAGAATATGTCCTGACAGGATGCAGTGAGACGGGGCGGCAACTTTGTTTTTCGCTCGTTTGCTGGCTGTCTTCATATAGAACTTGACAGGGTTGTTGACTCGCTTAACGAGCCCCGAACGTGCGTCCGGTTCCGTTTTTGCTTTTATTTTATTTATTTTTTCTTAGAGCCTATATTTTTAGGCTCTGAGTTATGTGGGGAATGTATAATTTTCGAAGAAGTTCGTGCGCTTTCTTGGAGAATGCTAATAAACAGAATTACTCAAAGACGATACTCTAGAATTTATTTTATTTGGAAACAACAAACTTATATGTACTTATGTCGTGCTCGCTAGACGATGTACGAGCTTATATAAATATTATACAAGGGCGGAGGTGAATGACTGAGGTCTTATATGAAGTCGTCCTTTTTGGAGGAAAACTTTTCGTTTATTATTATTATATTATTTATTAGTACTTTGGTGTGTTTGGCGTCATCCGAAAAGTACGTCACGGAAACTCAGCGTATTTTAGTCACGTTCAGATGACCCCTCTCTGTCCTATGTGACATCACATCATATTGCACGTAAGAAAATTACAGAATATACAATTTTCCACAAGATTGCATATTCTTACAGTTTAATACATTGTACTTATATTATTTATCTTACATTTTATTTACTTATAGATAGATATAACATACTACATATGTTTCCATAGAGTGTAATTCAAAATTTATAGAAGCTTCTAGGCTAGCCCAACACTTTTTTTCTTTTTTTCCGAATGAAATATTAAATTCTGGTAAATATTTTAAAAAATTACATCCTGAAATCACAAAATGTTTTATATAATAATAATAAATGCTTAATAATAATAAGAAGTAATAAATTTGACATCAGTGAAACCAGGAGTGACTATTAAATAAAATTATTATCTAGACAAATGGTATGACCCCTTTGATATTATAAACTAAGATTAAATTAAAATTTAAATAGACTGAAGGCTTTCTGTTTTCTAACTGAAGAAATTATAAAATATCTTAAAACTTCAATAAATACGAAAATTTACAATTTTATAGACAATTTCCGTATAATCACCACTGTCATAATAAATAAAATAATGAAGGAGGAATATAATTTGAAAATTCAATATGTTTTTTAATAATCATATTTTTGTCTGTCTGCACAGCTGTAGCCTTTCTGAATTTTGATATTATGTTAAACTCATATAATAAGAAATTTTAATATTTATCGTTCATTCATGTTCACCGCTGAGCGAAATTTCTCTTTTGGACTATGCAATTCAAGAGAACAATTTGGTTCAGAAATCGTCAACTGTCGAAGATAATAAAAATATTAAAAGAAAATGAGATGCCTTCTCGTTAAAGATCTTCCCGTCCTCTATAAAAGCAGTCCTGTGAAAGGAAGACATATTATAACAGGGAAACTCTGAGGGTCGTTAGATACACCTGCTTTATTTGAATTGCATTTATGAAGGAAAAATAGACTTGAACAAGTTCTAAGAAGAATATAATTTTTTTTCCATCAGGTTTTCTCAAAAAGCCTGAGTAAGTTAACGACTTCCTTAGATGCGATGATAACAAGAAAAGTTATGGAACAGCGCCTCCCGTCCCCTGCGGGAGGGGAGTAGGGACTGTCCCAAGATTTTCCGGTCTTTGTTAGTTGTCAATTTTCGAGTCATTAAAAAAGTCCGCAAATATGCCGCAGTCACGATGAATGTTCCTTACTTTGTATTTTAGTATCTTTGTGTAGCCAGCGCTCGGGTGCACGGTGGGAGGTCCTCGAGGAAGTTTCCAACTGACAGCACTCGACCTCTACGCCACCACCCTGTGCCCGTCAATAGAATAAATAGAATAATTTTTGTGCAGAAATAAAAAGGTCCTTCGCACGCAGCGGGTGCTGGATACTCTTCGGGAGCGTTACAATTTTTTTTTTATATGTACATATAGGTATATATTTTGTTTTCCTTTTATTCCATGGGGATAAAAATTTCTGAGAAATGCTCACTTTTCAGCCGAAAGAACCGAGCGAGTTTCCAGAAATAGCTTCAGAGTAAGAACTTTATAGGGCTGAAAATTGAATGTAATTAGGAGGAAGCGAAGCGTGATGAATCATTCTGGAAATTCTCATTTCCCTAAGGGGAGATTTATGCGCGAAACATCAAAAAGTTTGCCAGGATCAAAACGTTCAAGGTTGTGGCAAAAATTATAGCGCCTCCGGCCACTTTTCACTTAATGAACGGAAAACAAAGAACTCCATCCAGAGTATGATGAAATCGAACTTCCGCTCGATGGAGGAAGGGCAATTACTTCCCGAGCCGCCTTCCGGGAAACGCCCTCCGCGCCGTCCGGGAAAGAAGCACTTTCCCGCCCTTTCTCAGACGAAAACATTCCGTGCGGTTGGCGGTCTTTGCGTTGCGGCTGTCTCCTCCCGAATCTCACATGTCGTCATGAGGCTCCATCTGGAGCTGGGGCTCCAAGAGGAAAAAGACCCGGAGTCGGAGCCTTTTCCTCCAAGGATTTTTTCTAGCTCCGGCTCGATTAAAGGGAAAGCCGGCTGAGGCAGCTCATGCAAAGCCCCGTGCACAGTGCCGCGCCGGGACGAATACATTTTCATGCATATGTGTAAATAAGTGATAAGAACCGCCTTTCAGGACCTGTCCTTTTAGCTGTCCTTTGTACTAAGGGCTTTTGTTCGCCGGGCCCGAGGTCGCTTTGTCTTCCGTCCGGATAAATGCAGGCTTATGTTAGCTCCATTCTCCACGTCCCACTTAATTTTGCTTTCCGACCTCCTTTCTTTCCCGTTTTTGTGCTTAATGCCCCGGCGAGAGTGTGAACCCTCGAAAGGACATGCTCCCTTCTAGCCCTATCTAGACACGGACGGGGACTATGCGCTGCTCCGAATATCTAAAGTGGATTTGGACCCGATATCTGACGACGGCGACGGCAGGCACCTGGATCAACGGCGTGTGACGCTGCTACGGGGGCTTCCCGGGGGTTACGTAGGTTCCCGCAGGTCCCCGAGAATCCGGTGTATTACTTATTACACGTATCTTGGATTAGCGAGAAAGCGGGAATCTATAATAGCAGGCGACGAGTTGCCCTCGTCGGGTGTATCCAGGAAATTGAATGAAAGTGGCTGCATGGGGAGCGGCATTATCCAGAGGAAAAGTCACTGTTTCACTTTGTAGAAGCTCTTAGGATATTAAGAGCTACCCTTTTATTCTCTGTATGAAGTAACGACAAAGGGAAACTTTAAAAATACGTATCCCATTAGAATTTTAATGCACTATTCCAGAGCAAGGATGTAAATTAACCATTAATTTGTACTTTTTCAATAACAAGATCACACAAAGTGATCTGAACAATCTTATCCTCATCAAGTGAAGAAGTATTATAAGCAAAATGAAAAGTTTTATAATGATTGTGTTTAGCGCTATTTTCCTATTATACATACATATTTTATTAACCACTATTTCACAACTTATTTTTATAAACAAAGAAATATTTTTGAATTATGATGTTCGGCACGCCAACATGGAAACTAAATATTTTACTTTATTAATAAACTTACTTCAGTTAATAAAATATCAAAATATAACTCCATTTAATTTCCGGTCCTTTTACATACATATCTGAATATTCATCCTTACATATTCTTCCTATTTAGGACTATTGAAATTGTTATACTTCGGAAATCCTCACATTTTAACCACGTAGCAACTTGATAACATTTTCTGTTTACATACATAGATATATTAAAAAATTATACTTTACGTTATTTTATTATAGAACTTTAACTTAACTTAAAATTTTAAATAAGCCACAAATATCAAAACCAAACGGTTGAAAAATATTTAATTACTAGACGCATTTTTTAAAAAACACTAAATACGCAATTTAATAATTAGGTACGTAAGGCTTTTGTAGGGAGGTAGATATATAGAAAATCTTACCATTCTTTACGATAAATATCATGGACATTTCATGCATTTTTATCAAATTTCAAAATCTTAATATGGTTTTTAGAAATCAATAAATATAATAATCAAGAAATAAAATTACACGTTTTTCTATAATAGAATTTCTAGATATTGAAAATCAGACAGATCTTATTGCTGATAGTGCCCCTTTTCCTGTTATAAATGAAGCAAAATTTGTTTGTTATTTTTTCGTATTCAATTTATAAATTCATTTATATCATAATACTCTTATAAATACATATATATATATACATAGTGGTGAAAATTTTTTTATTTCAATGTCACTAACATCTCTGGATCGTTTGATTGTGCCATGTTTTTGACTTTTTAGATTAGTACTGCCTGTTCCTTAAATAAGGGCAGAAATTGATCGATATCGACAATTACCATTACTTTTCTTACTTTCTACACTTTCATATTTCATATTTCGCAATCGTTTCGGCACGAGGCTGAATTTTCTTTTAGACGCTTTTCTTTTCTTTTTGACAATCACTCTTCCTGTAATATTTCGAGGAACAGAAAATGGAATCAGTCAGTAGCCCCAAAAGCACAGAGCGAGGGTGTGGGTGGGATTTGGTCTGTTTTCCCACAGCACAACACAAATCTATATTAATGAAATGTGAAAAACATCCCGAGAAAATGCCGTCCTGCGAATCAGTCAGTCGGCGCACGAGGAAATTGTTATTATAAGCATAATAAATTATTCTGGTTTCATTTCTGGTGTCATTAAGAAAATATTGCCCGGATGTGCTGCTCTCTAGCCAGCAGGAAGGATTTTAAACCAAGAAAAAGAGGCGCCCGCCCGGTGGTGGTGTGTTTTAGAGGGCTTTTCTGGGCGGAATTTTATATCTTCTTTCTAAATGGCCAGTCCAGGCCGGGGCTCCGAGCAAAACAACACGAGGAGGCCCTCTCTGGAGCTGGTCACGCTTCCAGGACTGGACGTCCAGCTAAAAATGTGACTAATGACACATTTATCCTTCCTCCCCGCAACAGCCCCGGCCCCCGGCACCGGGCCACTGAATTTATGATGGTCATTAGAGCGTTACTTGCATTTTCTTTATTAGCTGCTCCTTTTTGGCAGGGTTTCATTCGGGGGCTTTTTCACCGTGGGGCTCCTTTAAACCAGCCGGCCAGCTGGTGTGTGGCAATTTCGGAAAGCAGCCCCCATTAGCCCTATAATGGCCGGTGTATGCTCGGCCCTACAGCCCTTCTCGGGGCAATTCCGGCGATTAACAGACAAAAACTCCGCTGCTTCACATGGATGTCTCCGACGTGAGCTTTGGTCGAATAAATAAGTTTTAATTGCGCCCCGAAAAAATATAAATAAATAAAAAATTGGAGGGAAAAAAGTGAAATTCATAGCAGTCGCTGTCGTAGGGCTGGAATTTTATAAGGGTGTTTTACAAAAGTGAGATATGCAAAAATTTCTTGGCATGGTCCGAGAGAATTTTTGCCCTTTACCCAAAGCACTTCCGTTTATTGCTGGTTTGCATGATTCCTGGCAGTTGGGCCAACGCGATAAGGAAAGATATTTGCGCAATTCTTCACAGGTCCCATGGAGATATTAAAAATCTTGCGCTCCGCCGTTACGCCAGGACTAAGTCCATGAATCCTTCCGGAATCTTTTTGGATTCCACAGGTGAATTTGCTCCCAGAGCAGCTTACTTATTCAACGTTCGCCCTGCTCGGAGGGTTGTAATATTCCCAATTTCAGTCATTTAGATATTTGTTTTCCACTCGCATTCTTTCACCTCAGTCACTCCTCCCGGGGATACGTTCAAGGGAATGTCTGTAAATATTTTTGCGACAAAACACATTTCCGGAAAATTTAATTGGAAGAAGAATGAGACCACACATCCTTAGTCAAATGCAAAGGGAAATCATTACGCGGAAAATAATATTTTTGTAAAGTGGGACACAAATGGGGTTCACTCTCTGCTTCTCCCGGGAGGAGAACTGGAGGAACCCATCGCGTTAATAATTCCAGGCTCCTTGAGAGGTGGGTTTTTCAATTAAAACACTGCAGGGCGATATATCACCATTAAAAAACATAGCGTTTTCCTTCTTCCGAGGTACGAGCAGAAACGAAGGGTATATGCGATTTCATAAATTCCCTTTGTGAGCTGCTATTTCACGCAGAAAATTGAGGGTAGCACTAAAACGCTCTAAAAGCTTGTGCAAAGAAAAGCAAAGCGACTTTTCCCCTGGGTAACGCCACTCCACACACAGGCAAAACCTACTTTCTTTTTATTTCTTGGATACCTATACATGAAGAACTCGTCGACTTCAATAATAAATCCCCACGATCCATGAAACATATAATAAAGTAATTCCACCAAAACATTTACATAGGTGAAAAAAAGGGTCATATTCTTTTCCAAACCAAGTGGGTAAACTGTAAAGTATTGTCAATCAAATAGTGAGTTAAACTCGCGTATGAAGTATTCGATGCTTCGACATTATTCAAATAGCGTTAAAGAAAATTAGCTATGATAAATAGATAGACGGACACCGAAGTCATTCTAAGTATATGAAGTGTTATGTCTTTTTTCAATGTTGGTACAGAGTAACATATTTAATTAATTTGAACACCAAATTTTATTATCACAATTAAAGAATATTAAAAAAATCATTGTTATGATTCCCCGTATTTAAATATTTCTATAACTTCTTAAAAAATATATAACTTACCAGACAATTTGCCGGTGATGCAAACATACCCACATGCACCTAGGCATGTAGCTAAAATAAATAAAAACTTCATATTCGTAACTTCTTACTTAAAGTACCACTTTTGAGCACTTAATTTCTTTGGTAATTAATTAATAGTATGTAGAAATAAATTGATATTTTTGTTTTCTTCGCAGTGGAATCACTTTACTGAATGAATTAGAATAACGATGTGAGTATGTTAAAAATATTTCGCTACTGATAAACCAAAGACTGGTTTTATAGCGTGGTCTGATAATCTTTCACCTTAAGAATTTGTCAGAAGAAAACACAGCAGCAATCAAAATTATTTACTTTTTATTCCTATTCGAACTATCAAACATAGTTTAAGAAAATGCTGAATATAATTTGAAGATAAACATTTTGTTTAATGTTAGTGTACCATAAATTCCAACATGTATGCAAAATTAAGAGAGATTACATATGTAATGTCGTTAATTATTTTTAAGATAGTATCACTGAAACCATCTTTACTTATGTAATTTAAAAGCGAACAAATCAAAATCTTGCTTAAGGTCCCTAATTTATGACTATTAATAAAAAGTTTGTTCATAATGATTAGTATTTATTTTTATTGAATTTTCGCAATCTGTATTTTTCTATTAAGTTTAGAAGTTAAAACGCTTCATACAGACATTTTTCAATATTAATAAGTGTAATTACACTTAACATTAAACAAAGACATTTTTTCCTTTAAACTTCCTTAATATCTTTCGAAAAACAGAAACTAGACTGACAGACAGATGTAAATGCAGTACTACGACCACAAAAGAAACGCAATTGTTTTATTCATCTGAATCGTATTATTATTTTTTTTAAATTAAATGAGTAGCAGTTAAATTTTAAATAATAATCAGATATCATCAATCCATGCATTCGGCAGTTGTGCGTTTTCCCATTTTTCATAAACCGCCATTTATTACACGAACTGGAAACTCTGGGAATTTATTTAATCGTGTAATTTCCGTTCACTCTGGTATTAATGTGCGTGCGGCAAAGTGAATTAAATTCGTTTTTGGTTCCTGAATCTGACCTTTCACGCAATACAACAAAGCCAATACGAGGAACAAAAACACCAGAGCCAAGGAGGAAAACTGAAATACCAGCGGAGAGTCTGGTTCTGATTAAAATTAATTTTGTAATGGACCCACGCATATATTTTTGGATGGTCGTTCACTTTTAATGAGCGCACTCCGAAATACAATTTAAGTTCGCCGAAATTCTCCTCCGGCCAGATATATCGTTGCATTGCATGAAACTTTCATAATTTTTCAGGAAGCTCACTGACCCGATAAACATTTTTGAAATATTTCAAAAAGATTCACCGATATCAGCCCGATAAAGTCGAGGCTGATCGATATTTTATTTCTCAAATGAAACTCCGCCAAATCGCAGTGCGAGCGTTGCGATGGATGGCGGAACACAGAGGACTACTGGTGCATACAAAGTACTCCAAAAATTCCTTAAAAACATGCACCGAACATGGTGCATAAAAATACTGCGAACGGGATGCTTACTCTATGGACACGTTCGAAATCGGCTAGCCCTTCAGGAAGGACGGCGGGACGGGAAAATTTATTTAGGGCATGTGCTCAACCCACAGGACAGAGATTTTTCACTCAAAATTGGTTCGCCCCACAGCCCGGCATGAGACGTCATTTGCAGCGACGTGTTGAGCCAACAAACACGAACATTTTGCGGAATTCACTCCTTTCCGCCGTCGTCGTCCGGGGGGCCGGAATGCTCCACCATGCCGACATGACAGACACTTCTTTTTCGTCGACATTATGCTAGGGTTTTTCGAATTTCGAAAAATGAACAAAGAGGCAAAACGAGCGTATTGAACTCAACCTTTGGCTCATTGCTAATGATTTCCTGGGATAAAAGGGATCGCCGGCTCAAAGAAGGTTCGGAGGTACCGCAGCACTGACACGTCCCTGGGACAGCCATAAATTATTCGAAGATTTTCCGACGACTAGGAGCAGTTTGGCGGTGCCTTCTAATGGACGCCTTGCCATAAATAACGTCTTTCATATTCAAATGCAAAAACGGTTGGAGTTTTAAGGCACCACCGCCTGGCACCTCCCTCGGGGATGTATGTAAGAAATTTACGTATTTATGTCCCGTACAGGCCCTTCGAATCAATTAAACATTCTTTAGCGCCTTTGAGGAAAGGTGACGCAGGGGTTCCACTAGAAAATTATAAACCATCACACGGCTAAGAATTCAGGGTAATATACGCAATATTTCAAAGAGTGACTCCAAAAATAGCCCGAAAATAGCCCGTTTTTGGGACCTCGAGAATCGTTCCAAATTGTTTATCACATCATTGTTTATCATTTGAACATGCATCTGGTAAATTTTTAGGAGGGGATCAGCTTTGGTTTTTGAGATATGGGAGATAACAGACATAAAAATGTTACCTTTAACCGTATAACTCGGGTTTACCTTAAGTCTTACTTTTTCTGCGTATTTTACCAAACCACTATATTATTATGTTTTTTAGGTCGCTGATTCCGAATCCGAGGTCAGATGACCTTCTCAAAGGACCGTTCAAGGTCATTTGAAGGTCAAATCTCATTGAATCATAGAAAATATCTGAAAACACCTTCATATAGGTTTTTAAGGTCGCTGCTCACGAATCTGAAGTCAGATTTGCAAAATTATAGATGGCGGATTCAAAATGGCCGACATGCTTTATAAAATTCCGCATACATACTGAAATAATTCATCCAAATTCTTATATCTTGAACCCTAATATCTTGAAACCCTAAATCGCTTAGAATATATACATATTATTTTTGATAATACACGTTTTCTTAAAACCTGAAGTTCAATTCATAATTATCAAAACACGCCTTTGAAATACACAAACTTGAAATGATAGATCGATTGCTCGCTGATTTAGACGAAAAATCATTCAGAAAATCTTCAAAATATATACATATAAAGAAATTTTGAATGTTATAACTTTTGAATTAGGTACTTCATAGATTTTGATGAAAATAATTTTATTTTATTTATTACATTTGTACTTTTCATAAATTAAAATCAAAAGAAATTCTTAATATTATTTATCAATAGTATGTATCAATATGAAGGGACATAATAATGAAAAATTGTAAAACTTTAACAATTTTTTTTTAATTTAAGTGGAATTTTTCGTGTCCAGTAGAGGAAATCTTATCATTACAATTTAAGCTCATAAAATACCTACGACAAAAACTGAATGAACGAAATCAATTTTTTGATTCTATCAGGTAAGAAATGTCTCCAAACAAAATCTCATCAGAATACCAATGAAAACAAGAATGCCTTTTGCTAAAAGTCGTTAGGTATGTATGTTTCTGAGAAATTCACCGATTTCGTTGAAAATTCGTAAGCTCCTCGTACACTGCTGAATTACGTGAATTCCATCAATTCGTTCGGTTTCTGAGAAATATCAGCTTCGATTCGTACCATAGAAAATCCTGAAAATCTAAATCTACTAAGGGGCCGGTGTCAGGTATAATCCCAGCCACACCTCCTCCAGCACACTGACATTCTCGTAATTCTGCGAGAAACAACCCAATGGTTCGAATTGACACTAATTCGATTTGAAAACTGCTATAGGAAATCGTACCTCATTCAGCTTTCCGCACGTGGATTTGTCTAAGAAACAAGTCAATACCCGAAAATTCATTTTCTACCCTTCGACGGGACTGGAATACGTAGAGGCTTTTGTTATATCTATAATATCGTGGTATAGGACTGACAATAATGTCATCAGCTCATGACTAAGCAATTAGATGAGATACTCCCTAAAAGGGGTGAATGAAGCACGTCGAACAGGTACGACAATGTCCGCAGAATTAATCAATCAAAAGCCGATTCAATACCATTGCCACGAGCTTTGTGGGGGTGGCTTCTAACCGAAATCCAAATGCAGTGTGCTGGCTTAGCAAGCAAAATTTTGAATATTTGATTACTGTTTTCAGAAAAATCTATTTCACTCCCCCGAAAGTTCTAGGAGCCAATCAAGAACACTGCGTTTCGGCTGAGGATTAGCTCCAGGAATGGCGCTTAAGGAAATCTAAATTTAGTCGGCCCCCATTAATTTGCATACTCCAGTGCTCTTTGAATATAGTCCCGAACAAGCAGTTTCATATATGTAAATTGAATGAATCACCCAGAGGAGCCACAGGGGGCTCCGCAGAATGGAGCTTTGGGTGAATTTCGATAATACCATAAGGCCGCAATGGCGCTGAGGGCCACCGCGAATATCCAGAAAGTGATTGACAAGACCCGTCTTTATCCAGAAATCAAGTCAGAAAATGTTCCCCATTATCAAGAGATATGGCATTAATCAAATCTAGCGCGAAATAAGCTGTGTGTCGAGTATTCTTCTTCGAGGAGGTTCTTTAGGGAAGTACTTCGACTATGCCTCTAGAGACATCGTTTTTTTCCCCGAGAAAAAATACGAAAAAACCTCTACACCATTCCAACCCTCGCGGGTTCGCCAGCATAGAGGTGGCCTATGTGCGCGGCGCCTCGGGGGTTGATCGATGGGTTTCCTACAAGTGCCCTCCAGATTGAAAAGCTTGAGTAATCGTTATGTACTTGATTCAAAGAGTTTTCAGCTGTCATGAAGAAATATTCTCAAATTGTTATTCGGGTGGGAATTATCGGTCATATGACGCCCGAGCGAACATAAGGCATCTATTGAGAAGGTCTCGACCCTTTTGGATTTTCGTTATCCCCCGAACAAAAAAGGATTTTACTCATCAACGGAAAGTATTAAACCTTCAGTAGAAATTTTTTTTTTTCTATTTTTTTATTTAAGAAGATTAATAGGCTTTATGTCCTTTATAATTATGCTAAAATCGAAACTCCATCCAAGTAATTCTGATTGGTTTATTACGAGAATAAATTTTACTATACCTTAGTCATGTACGTCCTTAAAAAATCAAAATAAGGGGTTCAATTTTAAGATTCAGAGACCATTTAAATTTCGACCAAATTTGAAAAATCTGCAAAAGGCATTCTTAAACGATATAGAATTACTTGACCTGACTTATCCTTCTTAGTACACTGAGAGAAAAATATGTTAAAATTAAATGAAAACATCTTTGAATCAAAGATTTTCAAATTTGAAAGTCATCTAAATTTGAAAATATTTAATTTAAAAATGAACAGTTTTAGGAAAGTATTTTAAATACATGCACTTTTGATGTAAAAGTATACTTTTGATATTCAAACACGGGCGCATTTATTTTAAAAACGTACACTTTTAGTAATTAAATACAAGCAATTTTTATTTAAAAGTATACTTTTTACGTTTAAATACGCGTACTTTTAATTTAAAAGTGTACATTTATTATGCAGCATTTTTGATTTAAAAGTAAACTTTTGATGTCCAAACACGAGCGCGTTTAATTTAAAAGTGAACATATTTCATGATAATACCCTGTACTGGCTATATTTAAGTTTTGTATCCATATAGACTTTTAATGGGATGATATAGATTACATAATATTGCAATTTAAGCAAAACCGACTGAGATTCTTTTTCCGTACAATGATTCTTCGAACCCAAAATAAAATAGGGTTTTTTAGACCATTTTTACAAGTGAAGTCGATTTTGTTTATATTGCATTACTATGTAATTCATATCGTTCCAATAAAAGTCTTTACGGACACAACCCTTAAATATAGCCAGTCTAGGGTATTATCACGAAATATGTACGAAAACGAAACAATTTTTCAGTTTTCGGCAAGGAGTAGAATTATAATTATTAAGCTACGACCTCCAGCAGAATATGTGGTATATAAAGGATTACATGTAGACTATAGACATGTGAAAAAAATACCTACAAAATAAATAATTATTTTTTTTTGCATGAAATAACGTCCCGGTTAATTTTAAATCTGGTTCCAAGGTCTATTTGGGAGCATTATTATTATAACAAAATGTGCAAATTGACTCTTACGAGTAAAATAAAATAAAACAATTTTCGTTCATACTATGTTTATTTATTTTAATATGGTATGTATATAATTCACAAAATTTTCAGTCATTGCTTACAGCAATATAGTTCTTATTTCTAACATAAGTTTTACCGTTATTAATTTGATATAAATTCAATGGTGTACTTGAAACTACTTTAATTCCTTTAAATTCACTTTCACACCGTAGCGACTTTCTAACTCCGTACTTGTGTAAAAAAGAAGCCGCACTTTACAAAAAACTTCAGGACACTTCTACTCACTTCCATCAAACAGCACAGAATGCACGGTAACGGCAAAATAGAATCTTTTTCTTTTTGGAAACGATACCGAAACTTTGAAATTAAAAATTACACTTTTAAAACATTTCAACGTCACTTTACAACTGAAGTCTTTACTTTTAAATCAAAAATAAAATGATTTTAAAACATTCCAACTGTCAGTACATTTTAAAAACGTCACTTTACAATTGAAATGTTCACTTTTAAATCAAGAATTACGCTTCTAAAAATTTCAACTGTTGGCGCATTTTAAAAACGCCTCTTTTACAATTGAAGTGTTTACTTTTAAATCAAAAACTTCGCTTTTAAAACATTGCAACTGTTTGTACATTTTAAAAACGTCAGTTTGCAATCGAAGTATTTACTTTTAAATCAAAAAAGAACACTTTTATCCTGTAATTTTCAAAAGCGATACTTTGAAAATAAAAGTGTTTATATTCGAATAAAACACGTTTAAGGATTAAAATGAAAACGCATGCATATTTTTCAATTAAACGTATTCGCTTTTAATTTTAAAGTCCGATTTTTCTCTCAGTGTATCCAATATAAAAAAACTATGACCTATGACCGATCAAAAATTGGTCTATCATCACTATGACCAATCTGAGCAACCAAGCCTTCTTAAAGTGTTGGTAGTAATAATATAGATTTTGCAGACGGTATTTTCCTATTTTGGATAAATCATTAAAAAATAAAGATTCTTCGCAAAAGTTTGTACCGTGACTTAAGAGAAAACACGAGAAAGCCTGAATCCTAATCTACGAATATTAAATGCAATTTATTTCTATAACCCTTTTTACACATCTTGGCGAGCAAGTTTTTCTTGAGTGTGGGTGAAATAATCGGTTTATGAAAAAAACGGATTATTTGGAAATGTTTTGAAAATGTTTGTATTTTTATATATTATAATAGGTTAAGTTTCAAGTTTTTATTTAGCTTATAAGCTTCTAAAACAATTACACAGCCAAATAACCTGTATGTGACAATTGCTTAATTTTTAATAATTTTTTTATAAATAGCAGAAATACGGCCTTTTGAACTTTTTAACCCTATTTTAACTGAAAACGGAAGAAAATTGAGTATTTTTATTTTCGAATTCGTAATCTATGGAAAAAATGCTATAGAAATTATCTGCTATTTGTTCGGGCGCAAATTTGGTGTTAACCTGTGTTTTTTTTTATAGAATATAAATGTTAAAAAATGCTTAACTTAACATAGTCTTCGCAATAGCTACTACAATATTAGAATTACTTTTCTGTACCTACAAAAAACTTCAAAAGATTGACAAAATCCCTTCCATTTGAAAAACTATCTCCTTAAGATATTTAAATATATCGACTGAAATTGAAATAAATCTACAAATTTACAATTTCCCCTGTATTTGATCCACAATTTTAATTTCAAAATGTTTGTACTAAATATAAAATCAGTGCCTTAGAAAACGTCTAAATATTACAAACACTATTTTGGTTTTTATAGTCATAACGATTTTTTATAGAAGCCTAATACTTTATTAGATTCTAAAAAATCGTTTAGCCAGAGTTACAAAATAAGAAGGATTTCATAGAACTGTTCAGTTCTGGCTTTATGAGCGGATCAAATGCTGATTTTGAACTACATTTCTAATAACGATGAGATAACCATCCAAAGAAACTTCTAGAAAATTTAAATTTAAATATTGAGCTAAACTACATTATTTGTAAAGAAGTGCCAAAAATTGTGTTCCAACAAGACGTTTCAGACTATCTAAAGATTTTACATATACCTACCGTGTACTCGTATTTTCTAGCTGTCTAATACAAGTACAATAATAAATTTTCCTTCCCAATATAGTTGACGTTTAATCAATCAGCAAACATCGACACATTCTTTAAAGTAGCCGGGTAGATTTACGATGCGCCCGCTGCAGCGAGGACAGAGAAATATGGAAATATGTCAAAATTTCTGGATGAAGCAGATTAGATGAAACCATCTGCCATGGAGTTAGTCCCCGATTAGATAGACGATCGGTGGGTTGGACGCTGGGTCCTGGTCTATCGGTCCCGCCGGGTCCAGACCCAGCACCAGGTCCAGGGAAGTGGATTCCAGAGGCGAGTCTACCATACAATCCACGCAAGACATACGTGACCCAGGAGCATCAGGGCTCCACCCTGCAATAACCGGGCTTAGCCCGGAAATATGGAGATGCTTTTTATTGTCTTACGCCAGAGGAGGGATCTTAGCAAACAGCAAGAATGCATTCAGTCAGTAAATGCAGATTCACGAGTTGCAATAGTACGTTGCACTTCTGAATGAGTTTATTTTTTCATTTCTCCGTCTTGCACTTTTTATTTTCCTTTTTTTCTTTTGCAACTCCACCCACCATCGTGTGCTGGTGCTTCGTTTTCTTGAGAAGTTCTTTTTTTGTGTGGATTTAATGCATTTTTCATTTAAAATTTCTGCTGGGATTAAAAATGGGAGAAAAATGTAAAAATGTTTCTTTTACACTCCTCTGTAAATTCTCGATGGATTGTTGTTAGTTAACTGGAATTTCCCAGAAGAAGTTTGCTCTTCGAATATTTCTTGATTTATATCTGCAGAGGAGAGAATTGGAGTGTTTTAATAGTTGGCGGATGGAAAGAAATTATGGAAATTTATCTGAAGAAGTTAGGCTGCATTTTCTTTAACCAAAGAAAATTACAAGAGATAAAGTTTTATTATTGCAATTTTGAATATAGTGAACGGGTCACCTGTTTCTTCGTTAAAAATTAATAAAAGAAAAAATAATGTACCTACTGTCTATGACTTTTAAAACAACATTTTACTGAAAGCATTTTAAAATCTAACTAAATTGTACGGAGTATCCTTTTGAAACATAAATTCATTATGCATAATTAAAATACAAAAGTTTGGGTAACCCGTTTGAGACAGCATTATAATCTAATCATGAAAATTTAATTTATAGTTCGTCCTGCACCAAATACAAAATCTGTATCAAAAAGGAAACAAGTCATTCAAAAAGTATAACGCTGTAAGAACATAGAAATTGCTTCTACCAAAAAAGAGAAAGGTGATTTATTTGAAATTGCCAAACTAAAATGTTCTATCAAAAGCTTTTCGGAAATAAAAGGAGCCCAAACTAATTGAAAGTACGATGCTAAATTGAAACAGCCGATTATTTTGAAGTATTTATCATGAAATGTTGCGTGCTACATTTTAAATCCTTTTTAAATAGTTTAGCAGGATACTTTTACCTTTCAGAATTCGTCACAACTTTTGATCAAAATGTCCAAAAGAATCATGCTCGAGGAAAGCAATACGCTTTTGAATTTTTTATGAATGTTCAGTTGGTCGTCACAGATGAAATGCAATTACTGCAACTAAAAATTGAATGACACTGGAAACATTGGAGTCCACTCACCCTGGGGGAATTGCACCAATTTGAAAAAGCAACCCCAGGAGCTATGTTCGCATCACGTGCATACGTGACATTGTTGGAACAAATTTGAATTTTGTGTGTGAATTCCCTTCCCTTGTTTTGCTTCTTTATTTGTTTGTAACAAAATATTCGAGTTTCCAAAGCCAGTTCGGCCAATGAAAAATATGAAAAGTAAATCCCATCAAAATTGGATATATCCCAGGACTTAAAATTTTTTTTATATAAAATGCTACGTATCGTCTTTGTTCCTTTAATGTTGTCTTATAGAAGAAGGAGCTGCTAACAGACTTTTACAAGGAATCTGCAGTGTAAACAATTTTTGAGGCAATAATATAATGCTAGGTGTGGGGGTAGGTCATGGAAAAATTTCATTTTTCCAAGGAAAAAATTAAGTTATATCAATTTTCCTCGAAAACAAAGTCAGGTTAATTTATGAAATATAAGAGAAACTCCTTAACTTGGCGGGACTACGTTTCTTGCTAGAGACAGTCTCTCAGATTTTTCAGCCTGTTTCTAGCTAAAGTTTTTCGCATAAATTTCAAGTTCGCGGATTTATTCAGAATTTGTGTATTTTTGAGCATGTGATTTGCTTCCAGCAAGTGGATCAATTTTAAATCTGCAACTTCTGTAACAAATCAGCCAATATGCACTGCAGGCGTTATACTGCCACCCTCTCTAAACCTTTTCGTCCTACTTTTTCGTTGTAATAAGAGTTGATATATTTCCCAGAAAGTGGCTTTCTTATATGTTGCCGGGTTTATGATAAATAGAAATGCTCGTAAAATCGGTCTCAGTCTGCTAAGAAATATATCTGAGCAAATATGAGTTAACACAATTCAGCTGATATCCAATTTCACAATCTCCCGCATTATGCAAACATTTGCCACAACATTCGCCAAAGGCGAGCTCTTCCCTTGCCAAACATCGCAAAGTGAAGTGTGCCGAATAATTGGCGGATAAATTGTAAAAGCAGCAAAACGCCTCAAGCAAAATGCACAGAAAAGCCCGCAGCAACATCTAAAGCGGGGGCGGGTATTGTTGCCTATGAAATGTTTGTCGAAAACTTTGGCGTGGCATAAAATAACTCGACTGAACAAATAGTGTAAATGTGCCGCACAGTTGTTTTGAGACAGAGGAAGGAAGGTAAATAAAAGTGCAGTGCAGCGTCGAGAATCTCCCGTGGGAAGTTTTCGGCATATAGTACAAGAAATGGAAATGCAAAAGCAGGAAATGCACTTTAATTATTTATTTTCACCCGCACACACGCCGGGTGAATTAGGCTTGCCTTTCTAATTAATTTCAGAGCTTGTAATGGGCGGAGCGCAACAAGGTCTGGGACGTGCTGAGAGAAGCTAAACGTAGTTATGCTTTCGTGAAATTTAATTTTCCATGAGATTAATATTGATAATGGTCAAACACAAATTAGAGGATAGCTTTAAAAGCATGAATGCGTGCTTGTCAGAGCAAAATACTGCTGACATGCACGTATTTATGTTATAAATTGATCCTGAGAAGTAATACCAGTAAACTCAGGTTTACGTGACCCAGAGCGAAAAGTTACTAAGTCGAAAAAACAAACAAATATTCCGTTTCAAGGAAAACGCGATTAAAGTTTTTTCGACTAGTTAGTGCAAAGCTAACTTATGCGAATTTCCATCAATTTTGCAAATATAAACTATATATATTATTTGCCTACAAACGGACAAAACCTAGAAGTCAAATGCTATGCTAATATTAATATATCAATTATTTTCTATAGCGATTTTACAAGCATTTTAACTTATAACCTAAAGCTACAATGTTATTTGCAGTGAGACTACCTCTAAATTGAATCAATTGAACTGAGGTGAATAGTTGCTGAAACTTTTAAGGTTTAACTTTTAAAGTAGTTTTTATTTGTTGGTAAGGAAACTAAAGGTACATCTGAAAATTAATTTTCTCCTTTAAATCTCTCTTAAGCCAAATTAATGCAAAAGCATAGAAACTTTTCTAAAAGTTATGGAAAATTTTATGTAAATTTTCCGAATTCATTAAACTCCATAAGTTTTCTATTAAAAATTCATCTAAATCGAAAATGTCTCAATTCTTCCAACAAAATCAACTGAAGTAAAAAAAAAAAAATTGATAACGTACAAACTTCCGTCGGAATTTCTATGAATTGGACAAGGGAAAAGAATTTTTCTTTTACACTTCTAATGCAGTAAAATTTATGGAAAATAAAATCAAACACTCAAATGAAAATCAATCGATTCAATTTATCACAGGATTACCAGGAGTGGATAGAAAATATATCGTCCGGACGGGTCCCGGGAAATTTTTTTCAATGTAACGAAGTAGAACGTCCCGGCATCAGTCGCACTAAGCCTGCTTTTATAGCCATGGGACGAGAAAGTACAAAACGTATAAAATATTGACAAAACCATGGAAAATAAAATAAACAAACAAAAAATTAAATAGAATATTTGCCTAGTTGTTGAGATTTGAATGGTGCAGAATATTTGTTTCATTTTTCCGATCATTTTTTTCGAAGAATTCATCACAATAATGGTCGTCATATATTAAAACTAAATCCTCTAACACGCCCTGTAAAGCCCTGCAGAGCCCTCTTTTTGTGAAAATAGTGATTAGAGAGAATTCATGATTTTTGGAATTTTTAGTAACTTCCGATGGACATTTATTTTTTTTCAATTTTATTTTGTCCTAAACAACAGCATCGGCAAACAGTTTAGGAAGTTTAGCAAACAATAGCGAATGTTTGAATAGGCAGATTTTGAGCAGAGATTGTGTAGAAAAAAAAACAGGAGCCTGCAAATTTATTTTGGGATTACTCTCTGAACCAGGAGGGAATTATGTGTGCAGAACGACTATTTTCTTTTTCCTTTCCTTAAAATCCTTTTCCAACTCTTTGGTTTCAAAGTATACCTACACCTTTTATATAACATAGACATAGGAGAGCAGGAACCCAAAATTATAGGTTATAGGCTTTAACCTTTTACTTACAAAAATTCAGTAATAATTATACCGATCTTACAAAGTTTGAAAAAGAACAAATTCTTTCATGATTTGGAGAACCTCGGCTACTAAAAACGAGAAAATGCAATTTGTTATTAAACTTTTCTTGCGTGCAGCCTCATTATTTGTCTGCTTTTATTTTATTTATTTAAAAAAGAAAATAAATACAACTTCCCGAACAAATCGCGTTTGTAAGTTGTAACTTGTTAGAGGAATAACCGACTTGCGGATTGCATGTCTGAAAAGTGTAACTCCGTGTAATGCAACACCCCTGCACTTTACCTCTGTTATTAAATCAAGCGAGAACTCCGCATTCGCGTGTCTTTCTCCACTTTAAACTATTTATTTCGAAATTAACAAATATTATTTGAATAGAAACACAAAATACAAAGTGGTTCCTAAACCACGCACCACAAAGATTAGTTTTATTGTCATCCCCAACGGATATTAAATTCTTTCTACTTTGTAGAAATTAATGGCTCATATTGCACAAACGTGGGAAACCATCAGTTGGGCACTCCCATTTCATAGCTAATTATTTTATAGACTGTAACTAATTTAATTTTGTTAAAGCCCCGCAATCAATTCCCACATAATCACCATTATTAACTCACAAAACATCAGGTAATTACTAGGCATGTAGTAGACGCCATCAAACACAAATTATCCAGCTCGGGTTTTTACGTGGTCCAATAATAATTGATTAATTAATTGATTCAATTTTCAACGAATGTATTTATAATTTCGTTTGTTTGTGTTAATTCACATATGCTTCGGAATGTTACTTTTATTCGTATTTGCTCTGAATGTCGATTGTTTGCTTTGAGTCAGAGATTATTTAATTTAATTGCATTCGTCCACGAGGAACCTTATTAAAAATTAATTTATTTCGCATTTACTCCTCTCTGTTTAATGAATTAATTCCTTTTGACGGGGAAGAACGACAGTGTCACCAGAGTTTAAGCGCCCCCGGGAACCTTATTCGACACTTCCGGACAAATTTTATTAAATTGGATAATTGATTGGAGCTATGATTTCATTTTGGTTTATTCATTGATTCCAAATTCACCTTTGCCGACTTTTACAAATCCGTTTGTCCTGACCCTTTAGAAAACATTTTCAATGGGAAAAAATCAGAGAGTGGAATTAATTACGTGATTGGATTAATTTATGACGTGCAAAATTTTTGTATTGCATATGTACCAATTTACCAGAAATAATTGAATGGCATTGTTTTAGTAATTTAAAAATACAGAATTAAGTTATTTACAATAGGCAGGTTAAGTGCTCTTTAAAAACTGTCTCATTTTTGGACAGATTTTAATTTTTCTAGAAAAATTGAAAAATCAATCATATGCAGATTAAATTCACATTGAAACTTATTATGCACTTTGAGAAAGCATTTCATTTGTTTTTTGTTTAAATGATATAAAATTATAAGCTGCACTAGTATAAAAATGCAGGCTGACTTAGGAAGACTTGTCTAAAATGTGAATGATTTTTGTTATCTCAACTGTATTAAATGAATATTCAGACTAAAAAACATTATTTCAGCCAGAGAGCTTAAAAATACAATATAATATTAACAGAATTTTGTATTAATGTGTATTTTCCACTGTGTGTTGATATTATTTTGAGGTCGAATAAAATTTTATATTATTTTGTTTGTGGTGAACCTAATATTTTCATAGGTAGGTAATTAAATTATTTTCATGCATATTGGAATCAAAATTTAAATTAATGTGCCATAGACAGACACATTTTTGCCATTTAGGATGCATTTTTTGCGAAAGCTTATAATTAAATTCATTGGTAAATCAAATAGTTGTAGAATACCAATTCCAATAAATCTCAAATTGATTTGGAATTCGCGAAACAACCAATAATTGAAATGCTGCAGTTAGTTGAGATTAAAAATAGATTTGGTAGAGAAATGGCCTTAAATAAACAAAATTCCGAAAATAACATTGTTCGCCCATTAGTTTAATTTAATTTACATTTTACATACAATTTGAAAGTATTTTTGTTAGTTTGCCGCGCAACTGTGTGTAATACCTGACGAAAATCCCCGCCTTTTTAATATCACATTAATTCTGCGGGGCAAAATGCAGTGGAAAAAGAACGGGTGGTGGCTGCAAATGAATGCGAATGCAAGCAAATCGATTTAAAACAGCCATCGAACAAATTAATGACGCCTCCGGAATCCTTGTGCTGATAATCTCGATTTAATTTAGCATTCTCTAGAGCACCTTTTGCTCCACTTGCCCATTAAATTCACCCCCTATTTTTTCGCGCTCGCTTTACGCCCCCTCGTGTTTATCTTTACACTGCACTTAGCGAAGTGTCGGGCACACTTTTTAACACTCCGAAGTACACTCGCCCCCGCCGGCTTTTATTGCACATTTCGAATTAATGGGGTGATTCGAAATCTCTGCGTCGAGATAAAAGTATGCGATAACTTTTAACCTCAAGTAACAGCAGCTTACCAGAGATTTACAGCCAAGACGGTGCGTTTTATTTTAATGTTTATACGGCAGCTATTTGTGCGGAAAAAGTGTTGCAAAATTGTGTTGTTTCCGCCCCCGCCGCGAAACCGTGCCGCGTAAAATATTGATATTTGGCGATGCTCCGGTGGGACGGGTAAAATGCAGAAATTTTATCGCAAGCACGGAAAATACATTTCTCATTTGTGGCTTTCACGCGCGCACAGGGTGGCTCCACAGTCGTTCTCTGAATGGTTATATTCAAATTTGTGGAGAATTAAAAGAAAAAAATTGAGTGAATATTTGAAACGATGGTTAAAAACACAGTATGATGCTAGCACTAATGGCTGATAGAAAATTTCACCTACTCTGCTTTTACCAAAATGACACTGCGGTGCATGGCCCATGTTTGAGTTATTAGAAACTTTGGACAACAATTTCACTTTACAAAAACACGCAGAGCAATTTTGGCGAAAATAAATGGGTTTAATTTGCTTGGCAACCACATGCAGGAGCAATATTTTATTTCATATTATCAAAGGGTCATCTAACAAATTTTTATTGGGTTAACAGCAATTAAATAATACCTATACATACCTATAATATACATATGTAAGTTATATGTGCATTCTTCTAAAACTCGATTATTTAGAAAACTTAAAACGCAGTATTTTTTATTGCAGGCTTTCCTTTTTAGTATAATTTTTATACCATTTTACATATTGTAACTAAATTAATTTAGCTCAAGATTGCCGAGGATTTGAATTTAAATAAATTCGAATTTCCGGATTAAAATATGTTTATGTAAACCTAAAATATACACAAATTCAATGATAAAAGCCGAAATTTACTGCCCTTTTCAAAATATATTCTATTTAGTAGATAACATGAAATTAATCCTTTTGTTCATTGATTCATTGATTTACAGGATTTTACTCATATCGCTCTTAAACTGACAAAGTCAGTTTTCCAGATTAGCCCGAAGAACTGCTAATCCACGTACAAATCCTCTTATCAGGAGGATGCGATTAGTCCAGCATCAAATCACTTAAATCTTAGAAGGACCCTTCGGATCAATAATTTAGCTCTTCCTCTATCTTCAATTTGCCAATTTTCCAGTTTTGTCACAAATAAAGTAAATTATTACGTCTCAAGGGGAACTCAGTCGTGATGATAGCGAAAAACTAATTTTATAAATTAAAAAAAATGTCTCAAATTAACTTTTAGAGACATGATAGTCGATGTTTTATGTTAATAGTTATTACTTGTTGGAACGATTTCTGGTTTTGGAGGATGAGAAGAAATGTGCATAGTAGAAAAAGGAAGGTTGGTGAATGAAAACCACTTTAAAAAAGGTAGTGGCACGTGCTTAAAAAGCACTCTCAGTAATTAGA
Source organism: Eutolmus rufibarbis (assembly GCA_963920795.1). Lineage (NCBI taxonomy): Eukaryota > Metazoa > Arthropoda > Insecta > Diptera > Asilidae > Eutolmus > Eutolmus rufibarbis. Next base: position 45,945,030 of record OY987206.1, read on the forward strand.
GAACGTCCATGTTGCCAGTGCTTGTCCGTGGCATTTCCGAAAGAACCTACAACATGCAATCTGCTGATAAGGGTGGAGCGTTTCTTTGGTGGTAGAAAAAAAGGGTTCTAATTAAAAGCTTACAATTGTAAATTCTGTAGACCAATGGCTGTAACCACTTTTCCATGGAGCAACAAATCGACAGCGGGCGCAAAAGCCCGGGGTCTGGAGTGATGCTCCGATTCTAAGAACATGTTGTGGGAAACCCCGCCCGCATGTCGAAAAGGGAATGGGAAAAAGATATAAACCCTCTGGACCCTCTATATTCTGTTTATTTTCCCGCAGCTAACCCGTAGCATATGCATGTGGCTTGTACGGTGTGAACTTTCCTTATTAAATTCCATGCGGCCCTGTTGCTCATTTAGTAAAATGCAGGATGATCCCTGCATTGGCTTAGGATGGAACAGGAGGTTTCCAGTGAAAACCGTGATGAATCACACCGCCTCCTTTCTAGACGAGTATTTTCGCCATTTGTTTGCGTTTTCGTTACACCCGCCCGTCTAGTTAATTTCCTGGAGGGCGCATTTGTTTCCCAAATGGCATAAATGGCGCAGAAGGTATTATGAAAAACAGAAATTAATATAAAACATTTCGAGCTGGGGTTCCTCTGGCATTTTCCAAAATTGCTATTCCGGAGTTTTGTCCAAAAGTTGAATAGCTTTGGACGTTGCACGGGAAATTGTACCCTGTGAATATCTCAGAAACTCATAACACTAACAACTGCGGTGTCAAGAGCTGTTAAGAACTCATTCAAGCTCGGATGACGGACAACAACAGTCCGGCTTATGATTCCAAAAATCGATTTTCTCTAAATTAAACCCATTTTCCACCCTTACAGAGTCTGGAAAAAGACCACTAGGAATCAGAATTATTAGATGGAGCAGAATTGCAAATATAATATCAAATGTTTCGCCTTAATTGAAACCTAAATGTACGGGAGGGGCAGCGTAATATCTGCATCGGATATAATTTTAAATTTATTATCATTTCAGCGGGCAGTGGCCGTTGTGATTCTCTGATTTATGGGACATTTGATGCAAAGGACTTGTAATTAGGTTAGGTTTCAGTCATTCTCATATAAATTACTCCGTTGTGGTGTAAATTGAACGCAATTTTCGAATATTTTTTCCAGTCGTATATACCCTGACAGGTAATTAATTAAAGTAAATAAAAGACGGCTTAGCGCGCGCTTAGCTATTAAAATTTATATTTTGGTGTATGCCTGTTCGCTTGTTATCGAATCGTGTACTGATTAAATTCGCCTCATTCATCATTAAACCCGAGATTAATGCGCCACCGAGGGATTGTCGCCGGTGATTCCGGGGTAAAAATACTTTTCAATTTCGTGGGGGTGGTAGGAGTTTCTCGTCAGGGTTTTAGAGCTGACATTAAGGACAATTATCGGCACTTTCGATCATTTACCATCACCTGAGGTGACTTTGATTGAATGCCTTTTTTAGGTGGGTAATGAAGCGGGACCGAAAAGATTGCGTTTTTGGCTTTCTTCGATTAATCGTAAATTTATTTTCCACGGTTAACTTCCACAGGTTGTAGGCAGTTGTTTGTCACATAAACAGCTATTATATAGGAAATTACGTCAATACAAAAAACTCGATTGAACAGGAAGTAGAAAAACGAATGTATTTGATTTGCTGTAATTTCTATTGAATGGCTGAGTTCTTACATAAATAAAATTCTGAATACGTTGGATTAGCTTATCATGTAAAGTAAAGTGGTAGTCAATTCAATTCATTTATTTTGTTTTGCTTGAAACCACTCCAATTGATGTTATTATGTATTTATGACTCCCACGACGTTTAGACTAAGAGCTGATGAACCATTTGCCCGAAGTGTTTTATATTTCTTCAGATTTTTCCAAATACACCGCCCTTACATTTTTTTTTTTAAATTGCAAAAAAAAAAAAATATTGAATTTAAATTACAGTCTACCGCTTGTAATATTTATATACTATTTTTAGTAAAAAGAGAAATTACCAGACGTCTAGAGTAAGTTTAAGTCATTGCCACACGAATCCAAACTTGCCTGTCTTGCAATAGATGTATATTACTTTTATAGTGTTTTCAATTTGCTGTAAATGTATCAAGCGGTACTGCAATATAAAATAAAAATGCAAGTTTTAGACTCAAATGGCAATGACTTAAAGCTATACGAGACGCCTGGAAATTCTTTATTTTACTAAAAAAAAGTATCCAAAATAATGTTGTTTTTTTCTTTTCGATGGCACAGATACAAAGTGTGTTTAAGAAAAATTTGAAGCAGTATAAAATACTTTGGACAAATCGTTCACCAGCTCTTTCTCATTTTCATACTATTAAGAAATATTTCGGAAAATTATAGAATTGACTTACTTTACTTTTCGGCACTTAATAAATATGATTCGATTAATTAGAAGAAGAATTATTACACAAGAAATTGTCTACTATCCTAAAATCGAAATCCAATCAACAGTCTGCTAAACTTACTAAAGCAATGATGTTCAAGTCTTGCGAGTACTTGCACAATCCTGAAGGACAGAGTAACTTGGCTTAAATAACGAAATTGTTGTAATTCCTCTTTATTATTGTAAATTACTAGACCAAAAGATCTAAACAAAGTTGATTAATCGCAATCATTCAAAGGGTGTTTCCTCGAACCCTTAATTTCCATTGTCTATGATTGCGACTCCAAGCCGACTATTTCGACGTTCGCAACCTGGACGTAATTAGAATAGAACGGAAACAAAGTGGCATTGTTAGAGTAAGTGAAGTGCGTAACTTCCCCCGAAATCATCGAACTTTAGTGATTAACGAGGACAAAAGGCATCCGAACCGAGCGGAATTAAACTGCTTTGTCTCGGAACCGTCAAGCTATCAATAGGAAAATACCGAATGATTCTCAAGAGGAATTCCAGCGGAAGGGCAGTCATATAGGACTTCTTCGAAAGTAATATTGAATATTGGGCAGTGGCCGCATGACGAGTGCCCGCAAAAGCCAATCAAAAGTTGAATAACTCATTACCGAACCCACAGCTCTTGGGGTCACTAAAAGATCTGCTTTCACCAGATAACCCGGGACTACGGGCGTGCGGGGGAGGAGGGAACTCCAGCATCTCCTTATGGACCATTATTTACGTAAATGTCCACAATCGGAATGTCCACGTCCCCACAAAGCACACACGTTCCGGCGACGGCATAAAGAGCGATAAACCTTTGCGTTGCGCTGCGTTCTGCTGCTTCTGATGCCTCCTCTGCCGAGGTTAGCTATCTTCAGGCTGGTCCAGAGCCAGGTCTCGGTGTGGACATTGATTGTGGGAACTAATTAGGTCGAAAAGTCACAGAGAAGTAGCCCCCCCGCCCCCACGGGGGAGTCGGCCACATAATGGAATCCTAATGATAAGTCCCTAGGGCTTTTAGTGGATAAGGCCACGCCGCAGTGGTGCCTGCCACCGATCCAAAGATGCCTAAATGCATAAACACCACCTCCAGCAGGTGCCTTGCACCTCTAGAGCTCAACCGGGTGTTCTGGGTAGGCAGACGCCCAAGCACCAAACATGTCCTTGCCGCATGGGCTGCATCTTGTGACGCTCCTTCCAAGCTAAACAATAGCTCTAAATATGCAAAGTGGCTTACTATTGTAACATACACCAAAATTTATCTCTTTTTTTCGGAATTCCTCAATAAATTCCTTCATTCGACATTAATTTCTTTAATTTCATAATTGTGATAGCTAACTTTATCTAAGGTCAGTCAACCTACAATTTATTACATATAATTGATAAAGAAGTCCAACAATTTTAAATTTCATCCATTATAATCTTTTAAAAAGGAATTTTAACTCACATCCAGTTAAATTCTTCGAAGTTCATTAAATCTGATCAGTGATTCTATTCTCTTAAAATTTTAAATTATAATTGTAATACTAGATTCGAATTCATTGAATCTGAATATTTTTTATTAAAATACCGTAAATGTGTGCAAAGTCAGTTACAAAAATCAAATGAAATAAAATACTCGGTTTTCATTTTTCAAGGAAATCGCATATTTCATAGTAAAATAAATAGTAATTAAACTTTTCATAGATTATAAATATCACGTTGGAATCACTAAATTTTATAAAAATCGGTTTTTGAGTTATTTCGGGAATAAACATTCAAATAGAAAAGATATCCCTCTAGAAATCTATAAATTTAGATAAAAGTTAGTTGTTATTTGAGATTACCATTTCTAAGTTATTAATTATTCATTATTCATACTATTTACAAAAATTCCTAACTATTATGTAATAATAAGGGAAAATGTCTCATTCACATTTTTTCCAACGAAAATCCTCTCAGAACCTTTACTAAAACGTGGGTGCGTGATTGAGACCGTTTCGCTAGGATAGGATAAGTAAATTCGGTTTTAATTACCATGCCAAGAGTCGGATCATAGTCACCTTATCCGCGCTTTTCGTTCATGCAAACCTTTTTGGCAAAGTGATTTTAAGAAGGCCTTAGAACAGCACAAAGCATAACAGCTCCCGGCTCGTAACCCTCCTACACCTTAATTAGCATTCGCATTAAATCAGGAGCCCGTGTGCCAGAGGTGCCATTAAGGGTTCGTTTCATTGGCTAATTACAGCGGAAAGAAATTGTTAGACACAGCCGAATCGCTCAGCGCTATGAACCCTAGAGGGCCACAAAAAATTGATATTAAACGATAATGACTAGGCACCTCGTGGCCGATACTTTCAGGTTTCAACGATTAGAGGGTGGATTTAATAGGGTGAAAAAGTGGTCATTCACCACTTGTTTTCCTTCAGCAATTTACGCAAGGCTTATCCCTTTCCGTCCCTAAATTCACGTAAGCCCTCTGCTCGACTTTAATGGCTTTTTAGTCGTGCAACAAATAACCGTGGCTGTCCTCCGTCGCCCCCTCTCATTATGTGTAATTCAGCAGAAACATTAACGCATGAAATCTACAGGAGTGCGTCCATCCTGAAATGGACGTGTAAATAATTTGGCTGAAAGATACCCCTGACTGGGCTCATTGTTAAACTTTGTATGCACCCCAGCATCCTCCTAATGGACCTGTTCAGCTGTATCCACCAAAAATTAGCTCATGCTCGAATAGACCTCCACAGAGCCCTATAAAATTATGCACAGACGCATATTTGACCGTGCAGGTCTCCCTGAAATGGCGCGAAACCAAAATAATCCTCCTCCTCCCATGTACAAAATCGCCTGGTTTGGGGTACCCCCTTTTATTCCGGGGCTCCTTTGTTGGTCGCCGGGGTTTCCGCGGCTCAAGAACCCCACGATAAACCCGTTGCTGCCCGGGACACGGTGTCATCGCATAAAACTCCCAAAATATTTAATACACCCATCGACCTGGCAGGCTCAAATTATCAGGGAAAATGTTGGCGAAATGTTGCACATGTTATCAAATTGATTGCTTAAAGGGTCCTCTCCATCGACAAATATGGGCCACTCCAGGTTTATCCCTGTTTATAAACCCTCCAGTCGTCGATGCACGTCGGCTCGATTCAATGGGCCATTTTGCAAAAATTTTCGGGAATTTTAATTAGCTCAGTGAGTGGTCTGTGGCTTTCACACCCGACTAATTGACATCGATGGGAAATTTATTTTTTCACATTTTGCATTGTACTGAGAGAAAACAATAGTTTCGGCGCAATTTAGTCCTCAATGTATATTTAAATAAATAAAGACATATTAAATATTGTATACGAGTTTCTACGATAAAGCCATTTATGTTAATATCTAAATTATTACAAAGAAAAAAGACTATACTAACTTTTCAGGAGATGTACAAGAATTAAATTGCGTTCAAATAAAATCTTAGCGAATAAAAGCTTGATATGTTAGAACTATTGAATCATATACTCTATGAATTAAAAAATGTTTGTTTCTCCAGTATATCATCGGTAAAAATCATTGAAGCACTATAATTTTTTCAAAATTCCCATTATATTTATATTACATTGCTTCAGAGCAAAAGCCAATAGTCGTAACTTGAAATCTATTTTAAATATAATTTTCTTTTAATTTTCCAATTGTTTTAAGAAGTGAAACTGAAGCCTGTAAAATAATATCTTTGTAAAAACATTTTTGCTTTCAATTAATTTCCAATTTAACAATTGTTTTATGTAATTTGTGAGGTGTTAAACACGAATCCAAAATCAAAAATGTTTTATCACATCACGGTTTCGAGAATAGCGTGAAAAAGTAAGAAAAGCTTTATTTTGTCAATTTTTGAAAAGGTTTTTAAAAAATATCAGGACAGGACCCTTTTACGTTGCTAAATAAAAGTTCAGACATTCAGCCATTACATAAAAATACGAAAAGCTTAAAAACTTCTACATCAATTCATTTTAATTAACTTTTTTTATAAACGAACTTAGTTCATACAATAAATAATAAATTAATATCAGTGCATTTCATAACTATGTATAGGTCAAGGTATAAGCTTTAATTTGAAATTCGTTTTAAGTTTTTTCGACGCTCCATGATTTTCGAATAAATTTTCAAAATTGGTTAAAATTCACATTTTCTATCTCTATTTTTCTCGAAAACGTGATTTGATGCATTGTTTTCAATTCTCACTCTACGAAAAATTCGTAATCACTTTGTCCAGGGGCAAACTGTTGTTGGCCTGTGAATTAATTGTTTAAAAATAAGTAGGTATGGAATTTGGTTGTGTCCTAGTGCTTCTGGGAAAAACGTTTAAAAATAGAAAATAGCGAAATGAAATACGTAAATACAAAATCGAAACTTTATGATCCTCTACAAAAGCAATATTCATTCTACTGTTTCTATAAACATTTCCGGACGAGAGTGGTGCAAAAATGTTCGCGCTTGTTAGAACCACTTATTCGAACTTTATTTTTCGAACTGAATGTAGTCAAGTGGTCACCTTAATTACTTGATGCCTTCGGGAGCCTTGAGTGCGGGGGCGGCTGATAGTTTCGATCGCCGAACCGGAGTTATCTACAACTAGCTTAAACCCTCTGACCCAAAATAAATGTGAGAGAAAAAACCGAATTTAATTTTCATTTGATCGAGAGTTGAGCCGAGCGCTGACGAAATCAAAAGGCTCCGGAGGTCAAAGCGATTAAAGCGGACAATGGCCATGTTGAATGGCTTTTAATTATCGCCTGTCGATGGTTGAATCGCTGAATGCGAGTTTGTAATTGCGTCGTCGACAGGAGTTTCAATTTTCTGTCCAAACCATTCCAAGTGGGAGGTGAGGCGCAATTTTTTCCGAAAAAAAAGTGTGTACAACTTTCGAATTCAGAAATCCGACATGGCAGGACTAAACTTGTCAATGTAATTACAAGTGTTGCTATGTAAGCGAACTTAAAGTAGTACGTAGTTAAAGACGAACGAAGGCAGCTCCAAGACGTGTAGCCGTCTGGCCAGGGCACAGGGGTTGAATACCACCCCTGGATAATCGCCCTGCTCTTTTCTACCTGTTAATTACGTGCTGCGCCCCGGAGCTTTGCACCCATCGCACGTAGGAAATGTAATTAACAATTTCCATACTCGCACGAGAAATGGGCGCCGAGGAAGCTCTCGGTCTTAATTTAATCACGTTTCCTTCTAAGGCCTCGCGCTCACCTGCTGCGAACTGGGGGTTGGGCTGGTGCTCTTAACTTTTTTTCCAGAACTTTTGCTTTGAACAATTTTAAAATTCCAAACCGTCCAGAAATTTTTATTCGCCGCCTATACACAGTATCGTGGTGAAAGGGCTAAATTTCGAGTGTTCGTGCAGAACCGACAATGAAAGAGTAATTTTTACTTTTATTTCATTTTGAAGCAGAGGATTTTGAACTTTTTCTGCCTTGTTTTAATGATGTTAATCCAACTGAAATGAAGCTAAGCATTTTGTTAAATTAAAACCGAAACCATATTACCAAACACACGAGTTTTTAAAACTTTCATTTTAAAGCATTTTTACACCAGTTCCTTCCAGTGAACAAAACTTTTTTAGCGAGGTTATTGCTTTAGGTGACAATGAACTTTAATTTAAGAGGGAGTTGTTTTGCATAAACCTACACAAGTTAAGGCGGAGCGGGATTAAAAACAATACGGAATTAAACAATGTTAAGGTACATGCTGAAGGATTGAAAGGCAGTACGTGCATGATAGTATGGTGGTTTAGCCTCATAAGCACCTTTAATCAACTTAAGAATGGCTCGTTTGTCACGTAATTTCCTTGTTTTAAGGTTAATGAAACGATTCTATTGAGGATGAACTTTATTGCATTTAAACCCGTCAAGGGCTAAAGAATGAGAATACGGAAGGTATCATAAGCAGCGCTAAAAGCAAGTAATAAGCATAGCTTTATATAAGAATTTAGTACGTTTGAAATTATGAATGTAATTAAGCAGGTAGCAAATATAATACACTAGCATAATCTTTCTTAAATAACCGAAAGAAATCATCTGTTTTTTAAGTTATATAAAAGTGATATAAGTAAATTACATACAATTACAAAAATTTTGCAAATATAGTATTATATCAATCAAGGTTTCCAGAAAAACAGACTTTTATTTTTAAGTTATTATAATATGTATACCAACTGATAAAATTTTTTAATTTTAACTAATTTCTCGTAATAAAACTTTGTTCGTAACGTTAAAATATTTTTCCAGAAGAATAAATTTAAAATTTTGATGTAGGTCCATTGACGAATTATATCAGGTCTAAAACCTTCCTTGAAGTATAAAAATTTTTATGAAAAAAAAAAACATTTCTTTTTATCACAATGTATTACAATATAAGAAATGTTTCTTAAATATACAAACATTAAAACGCGATATCTTTAAAACTACCATAAAGGTGTTAAGTGATTTTACCAATAATTATGGATAATTTTTTGGTTTTTAAAGTATAGTATATGTACATTAGGGTGGCCTAACAAAATCGACTATTTTTTGGTAGTTTAATACCCTAAAAAGATAATATACATATATAATTATATTATTCTAATGCTTTTGAGTTTACAATTACAGAGATATTTTTAACTTTCAAATAGGAAGTTAACTAATGTTTTCAGTTTTAACCTTATAGTTCAAATTTAAAGCTTATATTCAACTTCTAAGTAATATTTGAAAATATTGAAGTTGAAATTGTAAAAGTATACATACCGAATTTTATCTTTAAAAGTTAAGAAATAAAAGTTACTATTTTAAGACAATTACTTTTTTGGTATAAATTAACTTTTTAGATAGTCAGTCTAAAAATGTTTTAATGGATAAAAAATAGTTCAATACCATCCGATCAAAAAATGTTTCTTTATCTTATAAGTTCATCACAAAAGATGATTCTCAATAAAATGTTCCATTAGCCTCTTTTCTCTCCTTTTTAAGTAGACTACAAATAATCTCAATAATTTTCGAATTAAACTCGGCCAAGCATCGAGCGCTTTGAAAGGAAGGAATTAAAAATCCTCTCCACCGCCGAGAAAGTGCTAATTAAACTGATTTTAATGTGCTCACATGTCTTGAGCTCCTTAGCCCAGCAATCACCTCAATTCCGAGAGCAATAACAGTTTTCCATTAACCTCGTCTGCCGTGTGGCCCCTACCTCAATAACACCTGATAACAAAGGGATTAATCAGGTGCTTCAGGTAAAAATTGCTTGCTGCCGCGGCGGGGCGGGAGCTGTTCAGAAGACGACCCCAGGTGAGGGTTGGCCTGCCCTCTCACCCAGATATTGACCCAATTGGGCGGCTCACCCGGCCCGCCCCCGCGTCCCGGAGCGTCAAAAACCGCCCGCATCACAGAGGGCGCCACGTGAGCTGTGCACGCCAATAAAACACCTGAGCCCTTACCTGTGTACATGATGACGACGAGCAGCATCAAGTAGCATTGAGCCATGTTGCATTAGTTCTATCGGGTCTAATTATCGCAGAAATCCCATCGTTGAGAGCTTTTACAGGTACGAGTACTTCCACCATCCGCACATTTTGTGAAATTCATTGGACATGAGGGCGCCTCCGATTGCTTTCAGATAGTTTTTATCCAATTCCGGCGCATCGTGTAGGTGGTGCTTGTGGGTGCGGGTGGTGAAGGTTTTCGGAACGGACCCTTCGCGCCCTCGACAAACCCCCGGACGAGACAGGCAATTACCGCGAGCACAGCAGACAAACAGGAAAAGTTCTAGCCGAAGTCGTCGTTCGTTCACCGCACTTCTCTCCAGCCGCCAGGTATGACGCTTTTTTCACACCCCCGCGATCTGCAAACAAAAGAGGAAAAAATGTTAATGAACGTGGATATCACTGCTAAACAGGATTAGACTGACATGCAGCATCCCAGCATCCCTTTCGAAAGCCCACCTCCCTCGCAAAAAGATAAATAGACACGGCTAGATAGATAGAAGAGACTCTAGACTCTAGAGGGCGCAATGCTACTGTTATATGTAACTCTAGCTGTTCAATCGCGAATGGCGTCAAACTCGCTGGGGTGCGAGAGTACGTTTAAAACGAAAAAAATCGTCAGTAATTAAAAATAAGTTCCCATTGCCAGTAATTATTCGAATAAAATTCGAAATTATAGCCAACCATCCGAAGCGCCGCGATGGAGCTGCAATTCCCTGGGAACGCTGCCAGATGTACGAGGCGTAACCTCGGCTGGTTGTGGGGGTGAGGGGTCGCGACTCCGCTTATATTTAAAAAAAATGAACAACGGAATGGAAAATGCTTTTCACTCTTTTTGCCTCAATTTACGGTAATTAGAGGGGTTTAAAGGGTTTTGTGCTCTTTTTTTCCACGAAAACAATAATTGTAAGTTGCTCTGCATGCTTATGCGATGCTTCATCCCCCCTCCTCCTCCTCTCCCAACCAAAGCCTGGAGCGATGGATTCGCTCCGCCCCCAGGGCGCGTACCCGTTCCCCAAAACATAATAAGATTTGGTGAGTATAGTAATTACAGAGACCTGACAGCAATTTTTCGAGTTTTTCCAGAAAAAAGGGGGAGGGGAATCTGGGTCAATGGGGTCATGTACTTCTTTGGAACATTACATTTAAAGGGGTTTTAAATGGTTGCATAAACTATATATATGTACATACATAACTTAATTGTAATCAAATAAAATTCCAAAGATCCACATTCCATTCCATTCCACATAGAAATATTATAGAAATTAATGATGTATTTTCTAATACAAAAAACAACTGATTCAACTTAATAGCTGCGCTTTTTTTTCATTCTATCTATCTATTTATTTTATGTATAAAATTGCCATGACTTGCTCACTTTTACTAAGTGAAAACTTAGAACGAAAGTTATTTTAGTTCAAGATTTTAAATTGTGTATATAGTATGTATGTAGATAAAATAAAAATCATCGCAATTTAATGCCCTCTTCCAAAAGTTGTAAGTCTAAGCTCTAGATTTATGTTAAAAACGTTCAATATAAACATTTTTATTAGATAGACAAAATTTGAAATTAGAAACAAAAGCATTGACCTACATAAGCGTAAAAAGAAAGTTTGACATTTTGCGGAAGGCGCCAAAAATATCCAAAAAATTTAAACACCATGACGAGGGATGTGATACCCTCTCAAAGGTGAGGCAGACGTAATCCAGTTGGAAAGCAAAATCAACGTCAGCCTGCGAGTGGCTCTGACGTGAGTTATTTTCTTTTAATCCTGTGAAACACGACCGCGTAGCAGACTGTCGGTACGCAGGTATTTAAACCACCCCCTCATCCCGGATCAGGCCGCAGTAGGCTGATTTCCCACAATCAGCCACTTTGTAGTCCCTGACACGAGAAACAGAACTTTGAGGTTATAAATAAATTAAGCTGTGGCGTGGGTTGACGCTGGTGTGGGTCTTGCACCCTTGCTTTTCAAAAAGTACGCCTATTGTGCGCGGAGGCCCGTGATGAGGGTGGTGCCACTCACCGTCAGCGCGGGCTCGAGTGACGCTTTCCCTGAGGTGCTCCAGAAAGCGCAATCCCTTGTTATCCCGGCTCCCGAAAGGGATACATTTAAAACTCAAATTTCGATCATTCCGAGCGGAAGGTATGCACACCTTGTCGGGATCAAATATATTCAGCCGCTTGTTCCAATTTGCCGATTTAATCGAATTTCTTGTTAAGCCGGACCCGGCAGTCCGCAGGGGACCGAATTGTGGCCGAAGATCGATTTTGGACAGAGGCCCACCGGATAAGTGAATTTAGAACAGTTGTCGACCATCGGCCTGTTCTCACGTCGGACCCGGGCTCGGCCTGCCAACCCTGAACTTTTTCTGTACCGGACTTTCGCCGTTGATTTATTTTTCAGGAGCTCTAATGCTCAATTATCCAGGGCGGCCCGGCCCGGACTAGCTCCAGTTTTAAAGGGCCCCTGAATGCAAAAATAAGTTGAAAAGTTTTTCACATGCTAAAATATTATGCTGCTGGAGCCCCTGTGTGTGGATTGTGGCAGCACTTCAAGTGGGCCGATGTCACAAAGTGAGGCCTGATGAAATGGAAATAGGCAAATAATCTCCGGGTCCTATGCAGAGGATGCTTCGGTCCTGGACAGAATTCATTTGCTCGCTTTGCTCCTAGAGGTGCATTTGAATAGTATGCAAAGTGGACCATTTTATGGGCAGAATGCCTGCAATTTAAACTGTCCGCTTTTTGGCTGCACTTGTACATGTGGCTAAACCTTTTTTCTGCACTCCTGTTTTTTCTGAGTACTTAGTTCGCGTTTTTTTTTTAATTTTTATCTAAAAGAAACATGAGAGGCATTTCAAAACTGCCGGTATTGCGAAGTACTTGGTAGTTTTGGAGTTCATCTTTTTATATGCTTTGAAAAGCATAACTAACTTTGAAGGACAATTATTAAAAAAAAAAAATAGTATTGTATTTTTAGAAGGTTGTAATCATTTCTCTTCTATCATAAAAGAATAAACCCTTAAGGGCGCAGACATTAGGAAAACACATTTTAAATGATTTTTTGAATTTTTTTTGCACGAAAGACCTAAATTGAATGGTTTCAACCTTCAAAGCTATTTTATTGATGTTATAATATAGGTACAATTAAGAATTTTTTTAAAAATAATTTCAGGGAAAAATCTCAGGATTATCCGCAGTTCCCCATCACAGGTCTTTACCTAATTTCGCTTTCTGCGGGAATTCTGCAGATTGCAATTGTTATTAAAAAAAAAAAAAATGTCGTACATTATTAACAAGTTTTTTAAGAATATGAACTAAACTGCGGCCTAAAAGAATTCCATAAAGTAAACGTACGTAAATTTTGAAAATCAATCAATAAGACAATTATTTTTTTGAGTTGCCATTACCGTAGATTGAAAAATGTCATTTCGAGAAAAATTCGTTGTAGTTTCTGACTATCTGACCATCAAACTACAATCATAACCACCAAAATTCATTAGAATTACATTCAATTGGAAAATCATTTATCTTGACCAAAACGGAAGTCAAATTTTATTGAAGTTAAATGCATTTTAATTGTCAATTATCGACCTATAGAGCATTTTTTGTTTCATCAAGATAGCTCTTATGGGTTGGTCAAAATATGTAAAAAAAGTGAGATAAAGTCAATTATGACGGGCAAAATAACATTTTTATTATATTGAATTATACTTGTTGATACCTATTTGTGTCTATTTGAATAAGTATATACTTATAAATTATATTTTATAAAAATTATATTTTTGGGCCAAATTATGTGAAAAGTACCTACCTACTATATAAATACATAATTTTATTGAATACCAAATTATCCAAACTTACTTTAGCATAAAATTCTTTATAGAAAACTGTTTTGGATACTTACTATGTATTTACTAAGATAGTAGTTTGGATTTAAATCTGAGAAGGTTTTGGAATGGTTCAACTTATTGTGGTTCCTTGTGGAAGTCGTTTCCCGTAATGTCTCGTCCCTTTTCCTTAAAAATGAAATTTATTCGCTTGACTTCCGAAGTCGGTCCGGAAATCATAAGTTCTGCCGCTGTTGTCGTTCGAATACAAGAAGACCCTTATAAACTCATTTTCTTGCTGCACGACTTCCCGGACTCATCCAATAACGAATGAGATCTTCCCGCCTCTGTCCCCGGATACCGATAGAGGGCCACAGACCCTTTTCCTCCCTCGCTTTGATGAATTATTAAGGTTTTGTGAACATGCATATTGTTGCCATAAATAACGCTTAAGCGAAGTATTTCTGGCTTTGTGCTCCAACAATTGATTTTTTTCCGCCCCGAGACGACGACTGTATTTATGCAGCCAAGTGTACACTTCAGCTTTGCGGGGGTGCGGGGGATGCTTTGGAAATGCTCGACCCGCTTATGAGGGTACCTTTCCTGCAGCCACCTGCCCGGAGGTGTCTGAGGAGCTCATTTAATCTGCCTTTGAAACCTTCACCCATTTATCGATTTTGGATCCTTGGAGGTTCTTTTTCCGCAGCTGAGATTTGGGCCAATGTCCGCTAATGTCCTAAGCGATTGGTCGCGCGCCCAAAAGTGATTTACTAAACAAATCTCGAGGATAACTGCTCCGACGGGAAATTAATGTGTTTTCCAGCTTAAGGGCAAACACATTAATCAAAAGGAGTCAAAACATTTTCGGGGGCGGAGGACCAGAGGGGCTTGCAATTAAAAGAAACTTCTTCAGTAACACATGAGGCCAAAACAAAAACACCCTCGCTGCCAGAGGGGAACTCTTCGAAGAAGACATGCCCAGACAGGTGGGGGTGTATCTGAGGCACCGAAAAAACAAAATATTCAAATTTACTCTGAATGGTTTTCGGGTGGATCACACTGAATTCGTCTGCATATTAAAAATTAATCACGACGACTGGCAGAGCCGCGAACCACGTCGTGATGGAAGTGAGTCGCAGTCGTACAGTTTATCCCCATTTGTGTCGCTGCTTCATGAAGCTAACTCTCGTCAATCCTTGTTAGACTAAATCAGCGAAATTAACCTAGAAAAATGGGGTACATTTGTGCTCCAGCATGCCAAGGGAGGAGAGTTTTGTAACTTTTTTGAGCCCCAGTTTGCCACTCTCATTGTCAGAACTTGAAGATATATTGCTGGTTTGCGGGAGGCTTAGTTCTGCGACTTTTATGTACTCTTCCGGATTAAGTATGTGAGGGAATTTTTTTAAATTTCAATAAAAGATGGATTAGCCGGAGATTATAGCAGCATTCGTTTTTTTTTATGTCAACTTGTTAATAGTACTTTCCGTAAGCAGACTTAGTTCTAACACTACATGGTAATATAATTCAGGATTAAATCTTACTTCAAAATTCACAGAGCCTTACTTGTTTCCACTATCGAATTTCTAGATACTTGCTGATAGACTCAGAGTAGTAAGAATTAGGAGTAAGATTAATTATGGACTAATAATAAATTAATATAGTCGTTACATGCTCAACAACTTTACGAATCACCAATAAAAAAACAATTGCTGATAAAACATATATGTAAGTACCAAACTCTCTTAGAAAAGTTAGAAAAATTAGAAAAATTGAATTTTCCTCCTTATTTATAAATAAATACATTTACAGATAGAAAAACGCCTCAATATTCTTTATTTCTTCAAATTATTTAAATATTTAATATTAAAGTGGTTATTAACACTGAAGCAAACAAAGCAATTTTTTCTGATTTTATTGTAAGACTTGTAAGTTATAATGTGCTCATTACGATTTAAAAATCATATGGCCAGCCAGCAGATAAATTGGTACCGAAAGTCATATGAGATGTAAAATTTCTTAAATGTTTATAAAATGTTTTAAATTATATCAAGTCATGCTTCAAATTAATTTTAAAATTTTCAATGTATATTTATGGATAGATATAGTATTTCTCTATTTAGAAATGAAATTACAATTTTTTACGTATATTTAAAATATCAGATATAAAATCATAAAGAGTTAGAACTAAAGTCTAATACTTCTTTTATTATTATTTATTAAGTGTTATAGTAAATTTCGCAATCGATTCTAGCAGGAAAATATAGTTTTAATTGAAAATTAAAATTGCGACACAACAAAGTTTAATAAGTACCTACTGCAGTTTTGTAACATATACGTACTATATACACGGCACTAAATAGTATATGTAAGTTGTATGGTGTATAATATACTTTAATATATCAAAAATTAGCACAAACTATTCGTTTGGGGACTCCTGCTTAATATATAGTACCTAAGAATCACAAAATTATAATATTTATCTATATTTGTGATATCAGAATTTAATTGTATTGTTTAAAAAACCTTATTTTTTAAAAAGAACAGCTTTTCTCTCTAACTTATCTTTTAGATTTATTTAAGGTATTTAAGAGTTATGACAGAACGTAATTAAGATAGAATTTGATTTGGTGCCATGCAAAAGGCCCAATAATTAACATGAAATTCTCCTTTGGAGTTTAATTAATAAGATAAGATTTTACGAAAAATAATGTTGATGGGTTGTAACTTTATCGCAGAAGGTTCGGTTCGCACTTAACCCAGTTCTATCTGTTCGCATTACATCTTAATCCTGCACGATCATATCCCACATGACACTTGTCCGTGAACACGTGTTAAACCCCAATCAGCACGTAGATAACCTTCAATATCAATAATCATAACAAGGATGCCAAAAACAAGGATGACTTCTGACCTCTCTCACATATTTTCCCAGGAATCATTAATATTCCTCGATTCAGCACCTCAATCTGCACGTCCTGTCCATGACTTTATCGATTAGGTCTCAAACTTAGCCAAGTATGCTCGTCTCCTAAAAACGCCTGAATGGGAATTGATGAATGTTTCAAAGCAATTATATTACGTAAATATGAATTTCTGAGAAAAATTGAGATCTCATCTTGGAAGTAGCGCAACCATCTTTAAGTGTGCTTTAAGTGCGTACCCCGTTCGTGTTGACTCCCACCCACTCAATGGTCAGGGCCGATGGAAATATTATGAAATTGGAATCACAACTGCTTATCAAGCAGACATCGGATTTAATGACAAATTGGGCTAGATTAAGTCTTAACATGAGCCAATCACTTAGCCGGGCGAGGGCTGTAATCAAACAGCCATTAATCTTCGGCCGCCAGTCGCATTGAGACGTGTAAACAGACGTGGACAGAAATTATTTTCATTAATCATAAGACGTCGAAAAATTCATTTGCATAGCCCAAGACGGCGGCGTAAGTGCTCCGGGGCGTTAGTCCCTTCCGCTCTTTGAGAAACTCCATCAAATAATACCCCGGATGGTTGGGGGTGGACGCCTCTCCCACATATCGCAAGTGTCGAGCATTGACCATTTCTGACATCCTTATCAGCCGGGGAGCATAAGATAAGATGATGGGTGCACTTATGCTGCATTTAGTGCAATTAGCCCAAAAGGGCTGGCCATCAGTTGTGCATTATTTCTTCCTTATCAATTATCCCCGACATCTCGAGTGCAGTCGCAGGGAACTTTTCCCATTTCCTGCCTGATATATGGCGGAGTGCAGGGAAGTTTCGGTCGCCCAAGTTGGGGATAACTGCGAGCATCCTTGGTAATTTCATTTTGAAATGATGCCCTGCGGATAGTCCGGGACTCTGCTGTGGAAATCCTCGCCAGCCCCCCGTTGAATGCGATCCGGTCGGCTGATTTATACAGTCCGCTAACTAATTCTCGGCTAGAGCCCACTTTGTTTCAGTTAAAAAGATTTCTGAGGGGAATGTTTTATTTCTTTCTGCAATTTTGGGATTTTAAAAGAGATATTGCAGCGATGTTCCTAAAATCGGGCAATGCTCTGGTCTCAGCCTTCTCGCCTAAGGGTGAAAATAAATGCAATTGACGTAGAGCCAAAATAACAAAGGACCCACTATCGAATGTTGTGGCACTTCAATTTGTTCTTTATTTTTGGGATCATTGCAGATTTTGGGACTTTTTGAGATACTCTTAATGCTACTTTGTCCACAATAATATCAGGGTTAATAAAGTCTTATAAAGAAATGAACTTTATTTTAATTGTTTAAACTCTTAACACATGTATTTAAAAATTTAGAAATATATAAGATTTTAGCATTTTAAGTCTGAATCTTATTTAGCCCTACTGATATTATGAGTATATTATTTCAAATTAATTTTTCATTTAAAAACAAATTTTAAATCATTTCCTGATTTATTCATGATTAATTTCAAGTCAAAGCAAAATCTCCTTTTGATCTTTGTACACGTGACTGCTGAGGCGTCCTTATACATACATACATGTAATATTTATCGATCCTGGTTTTAAGTTGTCAGTTTCGAAGACTTTAAAAATTATATTTTGGAGTAATACCTCCGAGTATGACCTTTCAAGAAAAATACCTAAAATTAATTAAAGAAAGTGTGTGTACTGTATAAACCCTTATGCAAAATGAATATTTTGTGTGTGAACTTTATTAGAGCCTACCAAATCGTTGTAATTTTTCTTTTTTCCCTCAGAATAATATGCTTTTATGGCAAGGAAGTTTAAAGGAGCTAAAATTTCTTGTAGAGCTACCTTACTCCCTTAATAAAGGTATTTTCATAAAAATGATTAAAGTTCAAGACGGCCACTTCCTTTCACTTGTGCTCCTTCCCAAGCAGCAAAACATTTTAGAAATTCTGAGTGTGCCACCACACTTAGCGAAATTGGCAGCCATAAATTACAGCGGTGGTCATATTCAAAGCTGCATAATTATGTGGTCTCAAGGAATCGCTTTGAAAGGTGCCATGGCACAAAACAAATCCCCCTCGCTCAGGTGTGATTCCCTGCGATGGAATATTAATTAAATTCTCGAAGGACACTCCATTTCTTTTTCATCAAACGAAATTTTTCGTTGTGCCAGGTCAATTCGCGCAATGGCGAACCTTGGGAAGCTGAAACCAAATCATGTCCTTAAGATATTTTTTAGGAGCAAATACCGTTATTGATGGCGTTGGAATTTTATTGATTGCGAGGCGCGCCTGCAGCGAGGATAAATCATTTATATCTTCCGGTAAGAGGAATGAAAATCGATCGGCGTGCCCGGATTAATGGTTGAAGCTGAGGAAATAAATGATGGGGATAATGAAGAGCGGGCGATAATTCCCATGTGGAATGGAGGTGGACCTGCTCCATCCGCTGAGCTATTTTTTCTAATCATTGTCACCTTTTCCACAGGTTTTTCCTTTAATCCAAAAACTTTTTAATAACCAATTAGTTCTATGGATTTCAGGTTTGTAATTTCATATAGATAGAATTTTAACTATTACAAAAGACAATATAATTGTTTTTCGCAAAATGGGTTTCGAATTCTATACATGCCTAATATTATTTTAAATTCAAAAATCTAAGTAGGTATAAGCACTAATATCCGTTTGTATTTTCACGTGAATTTTCCAAAATTGTTTTAAAAAATGAAACCATGGTTAATTTCATTCAGTAGATGGCTCAGCTGTTTTACGTAATGTGCAAAGAATTCATGGAGCAATTTAATGTTAACCCTACCAATTAAATTTCTCAGATTTTACTATTTAATTTTCAATAGTGAAGATATATGTACATATATCGATTTTAAAAAGAAAAACGGCATATTGTGATGTCATAAATATTCTAGCAAAATACGACAAACGATTTAGAAACGGCAAAGGATATTTAAACGTAGCCGCCAAAATTGTTGTGAAGTCAACCTCAAAATCAATCTCAATTAAATTCAAAATTTTGTTTTTGATAAAATTAAAACGTATGAATTTTTCAAAATTAACTTTATTAGTAGTAAAACATCTTACATGCTATAACATTATTTTTCACTTATCACCATAGAGAAACATTCTTCTAACTAAAAGACAAAACTGAGTATTTTAATTTAATTCTGAACATATAAAACCTAGCCGTTTTGTGTAAATCTAAATATAGTTGAAAGAACTAACGAAATTAGATCATCATCATGGTCAAAAATAGACCTTAGGGAAAAGAATCCGCTTTATACAAATGCAGGCATATAATTATGGTCGAAAATTAGCTAAAAGAGCTATAAAGGGCTCTTCCCAAAATAACTGAGATAAATGCCACTAAAACTTTCCCCGAAAAGAAACATTAGGACGTCTCGCCAGAAATCGCAATCGAATTGAAGGAAGAAATGAATCCGAATTAATTTAATGCGGAACAGCAAGGAAGCAATCTCATTAATGAGACATTATTGCCGGACAAAAGGAGAAAAGTCGCTCAGGAAATGCGGAAAAAGGAAAATTTCTTTACCATCCAGTTGGAATTATTAAAATGAGATACTGTCGACCTGCCCGTCTGTCCCGACGACCGAACAGATAAAAATCTTAATATTCAAATTTGCTCCGCCTCGGGACCTAATTCCCTAATTGAGGCCACAAATCATATCTCGTCTTCTTCGTCCCTAGCTCCGGTCGAGAGTAAGAAATTCCTTTTCCTCGAATGGCCTAGTCCTTGAAAGTAATAAATTTTTTAACAATTAGGCGAAAAAGAGTTTGCGACCTGACCCTTGATTTGTAGCCGTTTGTCGTTTTTACGGTCCTGTGGTTAACAAAATTTTGAAAGAGAGTTCTTCTTTTCAGTATAAAAACCCTTCTGCCATCGTCATAGTTTGCGAATAAACCTCCCTCTGACCGATTTTATTTTTATTTTCATGCCCGCGAATTTATGGGGGTTTAAATTTTCAAATTGGCTCGTTCTCGATCGAGATAAGTTTGTGCTGGAAGAGCACTTTACCACACCACCGTTGGTATTGGTATCTGAGGTTTACCTCATGAATTTCCAGCGCGGATACTCGTCGCGAGAAGTCACATTCATAAATATATTATTAACATCCTCTGCCATCTCGGCACATGGGTATGATGGTTTTTCTGCTCTTTTGACTGCGAGGTGAAACTTATATGCGGATCTCACTCAAAATCACCAATGATGCGTGAAATTTAGCGATGTTTCCCATCGAAAATCCCCACTTATATTCTGTCACGAGTGAAAAATTCTTGCGATGGATTTCAGATTAAGAAACTCCTTCGGCGCCATCACCTTTGGCAACCTAAACCCATCCCAATTTTGAAACGAAATATACGCAATTTTCGCGGAAAACAAATGGAGGCGTTTCGCTCTGATGCCGAAGCTTGTAAACCTCGTAAAAATTCCAATTCCTCGACTCAGAGCCGGGGGAAGAAAAAAAATCTTCTTCGAAATTTCTTTATTACATGCCAGCTGCTGAGCGCAGCGATAAAAATAATTTGTGGAGCTGCTTGAGAAGCTGAGAAATTGCGAAATCATGTAGTCGAAGTTCGTAACTACCACCACAAGCCCTGCCCCACAAAAACCGCCACAATCTTCGCGGTCTTGTTCGCAAATGAGTGAAATATGACACGGAATACAATCCCCGATAGCATCGGCTCTGATTTATGACTTGCCGGGAAAGTATCTTCCCAGGAACCATGTCACCCCTTCCCGAAATTTTGTTATCAGCACTGGAGCTGCTTCCAGACATTTATCAAATTAAGTTGCCGTGGCTGAACCACCACAGCCAATACACCCCAAAAACCCCTTTCCTGCGGGGGTGGAATATCGCGCTAAATTCAGCATGAAACCAGCAAATCACTTGACACTGAAAACTGACTTGCTTCCTCATACGCTACTTAATCCTAATCTAGGGCGTCTTTAGCTAAGCATATGGAGCTCATTTGTAGTGCTTGACAAGTGATTCATTGAATAAACTTAATCACTTGATTATACCTGCGCGATTACACCCGAATTTCGGCAAAGCCTAATGGCGCGTAACTACGACGACACTGCTCCGACCGGGCGGCACCGACAAATTTCCCCGATAATAACTTGGTGTCATGTGTGGGGTGCTTCCGTCGCTATTACACCATTCAAATTACGTCCGACAGTTAAAGTTCAAATCGCTTCCCCACGCCCGTTTCAACGGCGAAAGGGCCCGATAAGCCGCTGCCCTAAATCCAGACGAAGCCTTCGGGAAGGAAGCCCCCGGCATCGAAGGGATATCCCCCGGGGGCCAGTCACGTGAATTATTAAGTACCCCTAAAAGTTGATTAAGTTTATGTGCGTCATCGACGGGAGATATCTAAAAGCGATTGTAGCCCCATAAACATAGGGCCAGGGCAATTATTCATAGCCTCGACGAGCCTCAGTCAGCTGTTGGGGCGGAACAGGCAGCTGAAATCACCCAAAAATCATAATTAAAACTTCTTAGAAGCCTTAGAGCGCTCAGAGGAAATAATAATAATGTAGTCCGACAGTCTTCGAAGTCTAACGCAATTATTCCAGAGCTCTCGCTTCTGAGGAAATTTGCTTTTCAATTAAAAATATTCTGACCAACCATCGGAAACTGAAGTTTAATGGAAGCTAGCTAAATTTTCATACTTCTCCATTAAAACATGATTCTCTTCAAACTTGCTGACTTGCCTTCGTCAAATTGTTAGAATCAATTTTTGGGGCCTTTGACCCCATTTACATTCCCATTAAAGCACAACTTGAGGCTTCTCCTTTCTTTGACCATTGTCTAAACCACAAGAGGTTTGTTAACGAAATTTAAAATTGGACTCTGTTCAAATTTAATGCCCTTTGTTTAATTCCTTCTTCTTGGCTTAGGGGTTTAAACTGAAGTCCAAACCCAAAAACAAATTATTGCAGATATCTAATAGATATTTAACTAACTAATGAATTTCACAGACATATGTATATTTGCATAAAACGAAGATAATCATCTTCTAAAACAGAAATTGCATATAATTTCCCTTATATTTTCAAATTAAGAAAATATAGTTAAAATTAAAACAAAGGAATGTTAAACATTTCTAAAATATGATAACTTTATTTTAATTGATTTGTGTTACTACACCTTTAGGCAAATTTCAATAAATTTGAAAACACTTTCATTTCTAAAAGAGAAGAAGAAACACCATCAAAACTTTTTATTTTGATATTTCTTATAGATTTAAGACTAAAAGAAAATAATAATTGTGAAAAATATCTTCTTTTGACGCGGAAATCAGTAAAGCAATGGTAGTTAGAATTTCTTTTAAATTTTAGGCCAGATTAAATAGAAAACTGCATTCTAAACGTTTGGATCTAAGGATCTAATTTTTAATTTAAATTATGTTTCAAATTCGTTCGATGGCTCGTAATTTTTTAAGATGTTTTCAAAAATAGCCGAAATATGAATTTTTTTACTTTTCAACCGCATGCTTTTGAATAACGTGATGTGTTGGTACATTTTCATTTTCGGAACCATAATCTATAGGAAAAGTTATATAAATTTAGTCTATCAGATATTCGAAGGAATAATTTTACAGATCAGTGTAGTCAATATTAAAATCATAATTGCTTCATCGGATCATACTACGAAAATTAAATTAAACTACTATATTTCAAAGTACGGCACAGGTCAGATATTTGAAATAATTCCTAGTAATATTTCGAAGCATATAGTGTTTTTTAAGTGCAATATTTTTTTTAGAAATACTTTATAGGGAAAAGTGACATCTGTATGTATGTTGCCATTCTTTTAAAGTTTTACCATTTCGATAATTTATGTGCAGCCTTCTTTGAGGTTCTATATCCTATCTATGTATATAAAGTTTAAAATAGAAAAACAGAAAATCTTTTCTAGAAAGAATATCCCCTTAAAATGTATTTTGATCGCTTAGACTATGCTTCTAGACTGTGCCATTTCTCTTTTTAATAGAGTTCTTCATTTTAATTTCATAAAAGGAGGCATGTCCCGGCCCAAACCAATAAAGCAAATGAGCCAGAACAGCTCGCGGTCTTATCCATTGTGTTTCCATCACCGAGAAAGCCGGGGCATCTCCCATCTGCAGGATTACGTTCCTGCACGGGTCCATGGTCCAGGTCATCCCACATGACCTTCCAGTTGCAGCTAGTGTGCATTAAGTCCAATGCAAGGATGGGTTTTTTGCGCCCGCAGCTCCCATTCGCGTTAGAGGGATGCTGCACCGCGGCAGAAGACATCCCTCGTAATGAAAAATATTCCAAAGGCTTTTCAACCCCCGCGCCGCCGCCGGCCAGCATCAAAAAGAGATTTAGGGTGTTCCGTGGTCTCCGGCTCTGGGGCAAATGCCACATCTTCTGAAATGGAATAATTTTCGCTGTCAGCCTAAGCCCGAGTCTACGTCCCGGGCCCGGCTAGAAATTACCTAATGGGAGGAGACAGACGGCAAATAGGTTTTTGTGCCGCAACACTGTGGCAAACTTCTGGAGTGATAGAAGGAGTCCCGGCCGAGGGAATCCCGGGGGATCCGGGTGAGATCCCGGTGTAATGCGATAAATGCAGCTCATCTCCTCTCCACGGATTACACACATTGTGTAACTCGCCCACTTGCAGGAACTTTATTTAGCCCCTGTTAAGTCAATTGGGGGGCGATGAACATAAAGACGGGCCCGACTAAAGGGTGTATCACAAGTAAGCCAGTTGCGGGCTCCGCAACAAGAATGTCTCGAGCTGTTTTCATCTACTTACGAGGAGCCGTTTGTCTCCATCTCCGGTTCCAGTCATGCACAGCTTCCCGGGGCCCCGTGTCGTAAGCGGGTAACAATGCCCGGAGGCCTCTCTTCTTTCATTCCGCCCTCTTCGGGGGCCCCGTCGGAGACAAAAACTGAATAATACCGGCTAGAACAATGGGGTTCGAGCGAAATTTGTGCAAGATGAACTTCTTACGGGGCACATCCTGGAGGAAGTGCTGGAAAAAAGAGGGCAACGTATCCGGGAAATAACATTTTCTGATGAGATCTTTCGTCGACTACGATGACGACAACGACGCATCCAGACGGTGTATCCAGGCTGCACCCGTCTCTTCCCTGAAATGGGAGATGGATGCTGGATCTTGTGCCGGATTTATCGTTTCTGGCGTTTATCTCGAACGCCGCTTTGCATTGAGCCTGCTTATAATTAGTAAGTTGTCTCCCAGAAGTGCACTTTCAACAACGCCGGTATTGTGCAATTTTGGTATGATTTTCTGTCTCCCAAAGTACATAGTTTATTTTAATCGCTTTTAACCTCTTTCCATATTTTCATTCTTACCTCTTTAACGATGTGTACCTAATTAAAAACAAGCGATGACGAGTATGCTTGTTAAATACACTAGTGTAATATTGAAGTAAATTAAATAAGTTTACTTAAAAAACTAAGGAACATACTCATCATTACGCGAAAGATGATAATTTTGTCTTAACGAGTATACTCATCAAATACCATTAAAGGGTTCAAATTGAGACTGAAAAAAAGAGAGAACATAAAAAAGTATGTTTGGAAGAATAGTGATAAGAAGAATCGGTTTTGGTTCCGCAATCTTGGTTTCGGTCTTGCAAAAAGTCCAAGACCGAGACGAAGATCAATATTATACCTGCGGTAGCAAGACCAACACCAAAACTCAACCACGAGACCGAGATCAATTTCAAGACCATGCGAGACTTGACCAAAAACAAAAGGGCCCTTTAAACCAAGCTTTTCAAGACAATATGAGATACAGTGAAATATGAAGATACAAACACTTCCACATTTAATAAACATGTCTTAAATTTAAATGAAATTATTTGTTAAGACAAAAGTAATGAAGAAATGAGAAAAAAAAATGAAACCATTCTATTATATAACTATCTTCTACATTCAACATGAAAACGTTTTTATTTATACCTAATATTTGAATATGAAAATGCAAGGCTGCTAGAGTCATGCAAATGAGACCAAAAATTGACAGACGTGACCAAGATCAAGACCAAGTCTAAAAATCTAAATAAATGTACAAGAACCCAAGACTAACACTACGAGACACAAACAATTCTAGTTTTTAGTTAACGCGTCGACGGCACCAAGATCGTCACTAAATCGTGAACTTTAATTTATAATATATACCTAATGCATATAATCGTCCTTTTCCCTAACACATATAGATAATCATAACTTTTAAAAAAAGTAAGGTCAAAAAGCTTCTGCATAGGGAATAAAAATGTATTAAAAAGAGTTTTATAATAAAACACCATAATCGATAAAATTTCCCTTAAAAGGGTATCATGATAGTATTTTTATGACAGTAATTTTGTTTAGTACCGTAGTAAAAATCTAATGCACGTCTCAATAAACGACAAGAGTACAATTTTATATGAGTTCCTCTATAATGCGATATACTTTCATCGTTTAAAGTCCTTTTAAAATTTATTAAGCAACTAGGCGTACACCTGGATTGCTTACATATATGCAAATAATTTCTAAATATGTTTTCAAGCTATTTGTTTTTTTTTTTAAATCCTTTTGATCCTATAGCACTCAGAACTATTTTGTTCATTTTACGAGTTATAGACAAAGAGAACGTTTTTATAATATGTATGTAGTTCAATATAAAATTTAAAAGTCTAGAAAGGCACATTGAGTATGGAAATTCAAATTCATTTTATCATCGGATTGACTCAAATTTCCTCAAAACACATTTTACCCATTTTTGCTATAGCATAGCACAGAGGTCGAATTTCCAAAAATCTCTCTAACTGCAGTCAGCGGTTTTAAGAGGAAAAAGTGGGTATATTTCGTCTATTATATATTTTGTAGTTTAATGTAATTTGCAGGAAATGGGGAAATGAGGCCCCAAAATACCATACCAATTTTCCATAATTTGATTAATGTTGGTGGGAACACAACTGCAACAAAAGTCGTTTTTCCTCATTTTTTTTTCTGGAATTATGGAGCGAAAAGACTACAATTTTCCACCTATTTTAGCCGAGCACAAAGCCAGCGGCTGACTTGACTGGCTGGCTGCAATCGAGCAAAAGTCCTCCTCTTGAGCGTTTTATTAAGCCCCAGACATCCGCGCGGTAGAAGCAAGATGAGCGGCAATTTTCCGCAATAAATTGTCTTCCTGGAAAAAAGCGCAGCAGCCTTTGGGAGCCCGGGGAGGAATTCAATTGTTCATAATGGCGTAATGGCTCCAGACAGGATATTCGCTGCCATCCTGGCGACATATTTAATAGAGGCAGTCCGCCGCGAGGCGAATTTTAAGCACAGCAGCCGGGGCCGGGCGCAAACCCTTATAATCTTGAGCATATTAAACCGCAATTAAAATGCTGTCACAAGTTCACACATGAAAGATGACCCAGTTGCGGGCCGACGTCTAAGTTTATTATAATGCAGCCCGCGGCGGCTCCGGGCGGGGGTGGGGCGCGGCTGATGGGGCGAATGGGGCCATAGTTTACAGCAGCCGCACGAAAATATTCAGGGCGTCAAGCACCTCGTTCTGGGCAGATGGGAACAAGGGCGGAATCCGAATTTACTATCGTAAAAATAGGAACAGCGCCGGGAAGGGGCACCGCAGCAAAGATGCGACTCATGGACCACCGGCCAAATTGGTTCACTGAAAAAGGCGCAGGGTGACCTAAGTGCAAACATTTACTTTTTGCATATTCGCCGGAGGACTCTGGGCACTCCGGAAAAATGTATAAAGTAAAATAGTGCGCCCCAGTACCACAGGGTGCAACTTAACAGCCCCGCCTCTTCGAGCAGCACCTTCCAGAGATGGTGCAAAGTTTACCTGGGGCACCTCCACCTACCTGTGAAATGAGATTTTCCAGTCAGGTAAAAGAAAAACGTACGAACTGGAGCCCCACCGGGGTCTGGGGAATATCTCAAAATCAAATAGAACTTTCCAGTTTTCTGCAAATATTGCTTAAAGCATGTGGGGCTGCATCGTTCGCCCCCATGTTGCTGGCGCTGGCCGCTCTGCTAGGAATTTACATTGCGTCTGAAGAGCAAATTTATTCTGCGTTTACTATTCCGATTCCTCCGGAGAAAATAGCCCAACTCGAGGGGGTGGTTATGCTCGGCTCCATGCACTCGAAATTGGCAAAGGGGTTGTTTTGGAATGCCACTTTCATAAATTTCTGACCGAAGTCAAATAAATTGGATCTTTTGTAGGGTAAAAATATGAAAAATTTTGTTTGAGAAATGGTTAAACACGATGCAATCCGCGATAACTCGTGAGAAATTGTGGAAAATTATTGTAACGCATAGAGTTTATAAGTTTATAGAATTTTCGTTGAAAAGAATTTTAGAATAATTTATGTAAGTGTTATTCGAATATCCGCATATTGTTTAGACAGTCTTTGTTGGCCAAAGCAAATGAAATATGCATTTTTTGCCCCTTCATTTTATCGATTTGAACTCTGCGTTACCACAGAATATTACATTTGAGTCATTTATTGAGAAAATTAAACGAAAAAAGTTTCGTCGAAAAAATATTTTATTAAATTCTACGTAAATATATCGTTCTAATTGAATTTTATTGCAAAATAAAAGTTGGAGATTTTAAAGAAAATTATATTTTTTCGGGTAGACTTTCGTCCGAGAGGTGAAAAAAAATATTACTAATACTTTTAATTTTACATCGAGCTTTCAAAAGATTCTTGAATAAACTTAAACTTGTATTAACGAACAAAAAAATTGAGCAACGAGTTAAATGCAGAAATTAACAAATGCATTGATTACAACAAATTTTCAAATTGCCTTCCCATTTCTTTAGACTGCCTGCACTTAATTGAAGCAGTTACCCGAAGTAATACTGGTTGATTTAATATCTCAAAAATTACTCAACCGATTTAGCTTTTTATGGTATATTCAGGCCGAACTAGAATTATTGTGATATCTTTCCAAAACAATATAAATTCATGGTTCGTAATTCTCAAGAGAAAACTCCCTTAAAAGCTGATAAAAATAACAATTTGATGGTATTTTTAGAAAATTATAAAACTTCTAAGTTACTTGTAATAAATTTAAAATCAAACGAAAATTTTTTTTTCACTAAGATAGATGAAAAGCACTAATTTTTCTTAAAAGTCGTCCCTATAATTCCCAATAAATTAAATTAATAACTTGAATAATTTGAATCTACTGCACAACTTTTCTTAAAAAATATTAAATTTTACATGACAACGTACTGAAATATAATTGTAACTTTAACCAAAAGCAGATTTTTTCCGTCAGTCGTTATATTTATTAAATTAAATAAAGTCGAAATTCGACATATCGTGTTTGTTCCATAACACTACATAAATAAATCATTTCTACGAGTATCTTTTGCCCCAGGGGAATATCGAATTTATCTACTAAAATTAATTAAATTTTAATTTGTGCTTATGGGGGTTATAAAATATTTATAACTTTCAACAAAGGCAGCCTATTCTAATCGCATGATGGTGGTATTTTTATGTAGGTTCGTATGGCTGAGGTTTCTGCATCAGAAAGCAGTTCTATGCGGGCACAATGCGTACGTTGGGGTAACCTAATTAGGTGCAAACTGTGAAACGAGCTCGCCATATTTCTTCGCCGACAGATCGATAAATCGTCGAGATACTTTCGCTCGATTTAGTACTTGTCGCGGCCCTTCTCAGAAATTGCTAGCCAACAAGTGGACAATCCACCCCAAAGCTGATATCTCTTGGGATCTAATAATGCTGAAAATCGGACTGCCGCAGCATCAGAAATGGACCAGTTTCAGTCCAATTAAAACCCTATAATGAGGGCACTGCGTTCAGCCCACTTAACCTCCTTAGCCTCTTTTGAAATCGCAATTCGCAGCTCCCAGGACGCGTGCGTCCTCCGCGGAACAATGGGGCTAATAATAAAATGAGCCGGGATTTTCGTGCCCTGCTTGAACTAATTTAAATGCAAATAGCGCGGCGGCGTAATTCGACTTCGACGACTTAAATAAGCCTTGAAAAAAAAGGCAAAGGAGCGGCTGCAGCCACGTTTGGGCCGCGTTAATTCAGTCATCGGCGAAAATCTGTAGTTACAGCGGCGGACCTAGCTGCCAGCCTGGTGGCACCCCATTTCGAAGGTGCGCAGCCCAGAAGCCTCTCGGTGGCAATTTATATTCTGGAGCCTTGCCGTCGACAGCCGTGGGGACTGCCGCTCGGTTAGGGACTTCTCCAGTTAGACATTTTAATTTGCCTCACCCCCGCGGGGCGGTCGGGTGAGTGGCTCCGTTCGGAGCCCCCGCCCCCGAGGCACCTGTGAAATCGCTTAATGGCGCTGAAATTTTCCTACGGCAAACAGAATAGATCTGTTTGTCAGGAAACAAAAGTCTGACATAATGAACACGCGTGGATATGTGTGCAGAGCCAGCCAGCGGGGGTGGAAGCAAAAGTGGATTTCGTCCTGGACCGCTCTGGGGTCCGGGACACCCCCGCCGGGTGCGGCATCATCCGCCATGCAGTGCTTTTCCATTAAGTGGGCCACTGAAGAGTTTTTCCTTTTAGCAACGCTCTGCTGAAGTGTGGTGGGGCTCGTCACGGCTAAAATGGTCCGTGATTGATTGGTTTGTGAAATTCCGTGTCGGTTTTGCAAGTGGGTCTTTAGTTAAAATATTTCCCTACGAGCGGTTCTCTATTGACAGGGCCGGCGTGTTTTATGACTTTCTTAAGTGTCTTCCTGTCAAGACGTTCGGGGCCCCATTAATTCTCGATTTCGCACGAGTGTTGTGCGCCTGTAATGGACTTTTCGCCTATTAACAAAACAGTCGATGTCCCTTCGTGCGTCAAACAAATCGAGGACGAACAAACCTTTTAATTTCTAGTGGCCCTCATCCACTTCTTTAGGGAAAAGAATTGTTTTACGATAAATAGGAAAGGTCAACGCAGGATTAGAAACTAGGAGTTTTTGGGAGTGGCTTAGGCTTAAAAAGGGAAAAATTTCTTGCATGGAATTTAGTTAATTCTAATAAAATTACTTAATAAATCGAGCAATTTACACTAACTACTAAATGAAACTGCTTAAATAATTCTTTTTTGTATATTAAAAGGTCATCAAACAAAGCAATTTTTATGCCTACTCCTTTGAGTTAAGAAGTTTTCCTCTAATGCTCTGACCATTGAGATAAGTAGGGTCAGTTAAAAGTGAGCAGAAAGATAACTTAACATTTTTAAAAAATAAAAACTAATAATTTTAAGAATAAATTCATAATTTTTGATTGAGTTATGACTACTAAAAGAAAAAGTTATGTTTTGGACTAAATTTTCGATCTGTTTAATTGTAATAAAAAAAAAAAAATCAATACTCTTTCAGTACGTATAGGTACTCCAGTCTATACCATGAAGACGATATGTCCGAAAACTTATTAAAAATGCGAAAACCAAATTTTTCCAACGCAGAAGTTTTTGCACTATTTTTACCCATACTTTTTAATAAACTGTCAATAATCGACAAAAGTCTCAATTGTATTAGTTTTCAGCTCAATTTTTAAATTATTGATAAAATTAATTATAATTATATATATAATTATATACAATTTCTATAAAAAACTTATATTTGTATATTAAGCTTTTCATTATACAAATTATTATAATACATTTTTTTAAATTCTGAACTTCTATAGTTGCAAGAATCATCATGATACCTCAAATTCGACTTAGTCGACTACGACAAAATAACGATGATTTCGACATCGACATCGATATCGACATGCATGCGATTTGAATTGAGTATCAGAGATAAATTTACGCAAATCGTTGTGACAAGTAAAGGAATCGTGAAATGTTGCTTTAGTTCAATTTTGTAAACACGACATTTACGTCCATCATTGAGTCGCGTGAACTAGCCCAAGTATTTCACTACATATGGAAGTGTTAACTACCGAAACCCGCCTCCTTTGCATGACGCTCATTAACCCATTAAAAGGTACTAAATTCTTGGTAAATTGTAGCCCTCAGCGGTAGAACACGAAACCTATTCAATTTGCCCAATTGGAAAAATTAAATGTTTTTACGAGTACAGGGCGCAACAACATCGCAAAGTTCTTGCATAAAATAGCTCTTATAAAATTTTGTTGTTTCATTTAAATGAGCCGGAAAATTGTGCCTCCAATAAAAAATGGCTCAGGAAGCGATGCATTAGCCACATGCCTCACGGGGGCCCCCCAGTTAGGTAGCCTTAGGGTGGGCCTTCAATAAATTATCCCCTTAAACACTTTACACATGCCCAACTTTTATGCAAAATTTGTGTCTCATAGAGCAGAGCAATTCGTTGGCGCGAATAAAATGCGATAAGCGAGGCTATTCCGCGACTCCGCGGAAAGCGCCTATAAATCTGGGACGTAATTACGCTGTTCGCATCAGTCGCAGCACGTCGCATTTGGTGTAATGATGCGGCGCACATTGCCGGCATTATCCTCGAAATAATATCGCGTCACAGCAGGTCTCGGAGCCATCACCAATTCACAAAATTCAAATCTGCTCCGGGTCCACACCCTTTTCCTCGCAAGGGGATGGAGGGGATATAAAAGCAATTTACAATGGGCCCGAAAACTGTAGAGTCCTGGGTCCCGGCGATACGCGACCTGTTAAATATCGACTTAGGGCAAATTATGGAAATCATAAAATTTTACACCGTCGTCGACCCACGGAATTCGGCCCTAATTGTGGTCACGCCATAAACTCTATTTATGCACCACGTTCCCGGGAGGCGCAGGGAGTGTATCGATTTATTTTCCCACAGGTACCACGAAATTAGACTAGAGACTCACCCTATAGTGGTAGCATTTGTCGCCTGAATTTTCAATCGCCTCTAATGCCGGAAATTAAACAGTCTTCTGACAATGATGTTCGATGGGTCCTCGATGGGTTTGGGGGGTGAAGTTCAGTGATGCTAATTAATTGCTGTAATTTTTATGAAGCCCGCGATTAATGGGGAAACCGCGAAGAAAATTCCAAGGAGCTCCCATTTAAATTCACCTGTATATATTTTGTAGCGATTCATAGGTCTCTTTGGGTTTTGAGCTACGCGGAATTACGCGGATGGATCATAGTTAATTGCCCGTGACGGTAACTTCCTTTAGGTGGTGGTAATCAACAGTGGGATTTTCTTTAATCTCACTGAATTCCTTCTCGTTAAGAAACCTTTTGAAGACCATAAGAAAACGTTAAATGGTCTCAACCGAGCGCAAGACGTGGCAAATTGTGGGTAGTTAGCAGCGTAATGATTTTCTTGCATACCACAGCGCTACTATCTTTTTAAAAGAAGTTTTTATATCTAGAAAAAGGGAATTTCTTTTAAAAGGAGGAAGATTAAATTTTATTTGAGATAATTAAAAAACTGAACATCCTTTAGTAAAGAATTTTCTTATTACGCTGAAACAAAGAAAAGTATAGTGCCCTAAAGAATCGACGAAATGCTCTAGTAAAAAGCTCCTAAAAGCTAAATATTTTGTTTTAATAACTTAGTTTTAACTTAACACGTTTGTGGTTGTGCTAGCCATAGATAAACAATTTAAATTGCATTAAAAACATCCTCCTGTCCCACAAGCAGCTTTCATTTTCAACACTGAAAAATCCCCACAAGGCCAAAAATATTGTACTATCGATTTTTATAGCTAAAACTTACTTGAATGCACCCAAAGAGTTGTAAATATTACTCGATAGTTTCAAAACAAGATACCTTTTAATAATTATGACTAAAATTTCCAAAGTTTCCAACTAGCAAGTTAAGTGACAGTCCCAAAAGGCTTCTTGTTAAGAACTTAAGCAGCTCTTCAAATATTTACCGAGCTTTGCATCTTTAAGCACTCCAAAAATTTTATCTTACTCCTCTTCATGGTTCGGGGGAGATAACAAAGCGTAAAAAATTATTTTTTTACGAAACCACCCACGATTTTTCTGTACCCTAAACAAGTTTCAGAACTAGAGTCTTTAATGCGAATTAAATTTATATTTTTAAAGTAAAATTAAATTTGATTTCGTAGGTAGGTGTCTTCCAGATATAGAGCGCTCTACAAATTCCTCGAAGTTTTATAAATCCTCTCATTTTTTG
Organism: Eutolmus rufibarbis; assembly: GCA_963920795.1. Lineage (NCBI taxonomy): Eukaryota > Metazoa > Arthropoda > Insecta > Diptera > Asilidae > Eutolmus > Eutolmus rufibarbis. The sequence continues at coordinate 45,978,855 of OY987206.1, forward strand.
GGTTGACACTCGAGATTCACGAAAGGATGACTAAGTACTTTGCATTTTTAAAGAAATTTTAAAATTGTTTCGAGATACGCAGCAGTCTCAACGAATTTCAAGTGTCTTCGATTGTTCGGAGTAAGATGCTCGGAAACAATTCTGTTGTCCATTAGGAGTACTATGGAATTGAGTCCTTAATATTGAAGAAACAAAACTCGAGACGAAGGCGTCAGCAGAACGGAACGGTTTCGCTAATCAGCGCGTGAGTTTATAAATTATTTATTAGAAGGTTCGTTTGATTTGCAGTCGGTAATTTAAGCCGGAATAAATGAGAAATTTACCAACCTTGAAAATCTGTCGAAGCATTTAGCATTATGAAATCTGAGAGTCTGAGAGTCTGAAAGTCTGTTCGTCTGTTGGGCATGAAATAATAAATTCGCAATACCCCCAACCGTGCTTCAGAAAATTTTATAAATTATTCGCAATGACCGATTCGAAGTTCTCAACCTGTTGAATAATTCCGTGGAGAAGTGGGGCGTTGGCATTGGAGGGCATTTGTAGCCAGGCAACCTTACACCCACTCGCCAACACGACAAAACAAGGCAAACAGTGGGATTGCGTTCCCCGGAATAATTTCCACGTAATAAAGAGAATTTCGTGTTTTTCATAAATTGAGACATCAATTAAGCCTGAGTTCCGCACCTATCGCGTTTTTGTGATTTTTTATGGTTTCTTTTACCTGTCTGCCCAGGTGAAAGAAATTTCTCAATTTTCTGTAGAAATAACAATTATCTTTAACCATTTATTACCTAATAACACATAACAACTCGTGTTTTATTTTTGTCACCAACAAAACATATAGCAAAATGTCTTTAAATTTAGATTATAAATGATTATAATTAAAATATTACAATAAATAATTAACTTAATCGAAGATTGCTTCTATTTCAAACTCTAATAAATGACTTTAAATCTTTAAAATTCGATATTTCGAACTCTATATAAACTTCGCATTCAATGAAATTATTTCTCTATATTTCAGGTTCATTCAGAGATGAAAGAAATAAGAAACATTTTTCAAAAAGCTTCGGAAATTCTAAAAATACTTTAGTGAATACTTTTCAAATTTCTTCTTTTTTTATATAGGAAAATGGTTTCTTTTCAGTCTATTTCGATAGCATATGGAACATAATTCACTATGGCTGCAAGGTAGTTTAATTGATATTTTTTTCAGTTATATAGGGTGATTCAGTTAAATCGACCTTCAATTGAAAGTTGTGAGGTTTGAATAGATTGACAGTGAACTTGATCTAGAGACTAAATTCTGAGATAATTTCAAGATTAACTTGATTTTTTTTTTTAATTAAATCGCTGTTCGAGTTATCTTTTACCAATAGGCCAGTCAGATTTTTACTGTATGCCCTATGAAAGTTTTTACAATGCTATTTAAAAAAATTCTTATCAAATTTATTCAGATTTAAAATTCATTTCTACTTTGTATTATATCTAAAAATTATAAGTTCCAATTCAGAGAAACAGAAAAAACTTTCAAGTGTCTAAAATCTCAATGAACTTTCTACTAGAATAATCTTCATTTTTATTTCGTACAAAATTTGGCTTCTTCCCGAAATTATGTATCTTCCCACAAATATAATTCTCCTTGTTCTTGCCTACTTTTCCAGAAATTATATTTTTAATATTAATGTTTTTCTTTAAATAACTCATCCTCGACGAGAGGAAGATTTTCCACTAGTGATAACCTCCCCGAGCCCACTTGAAACCCTCTTGAATTGTTCCTTAAAACCGAAGAGCCCCACCCGGAGGAGCACCGGGGGAAAAGTTTGTGGGAGCCACAAAAGGCACTTCAGTTTTGGTCCATTGTGCAGAGATATCCCCCCAGAAGAGGCCCCTAATTGCACTCTTGGCCCGAAGCAGTTTGTTATCCTTGAGCTAAATCGAAATTAAATTTTCGGACTGTTAACCTGTGCCGCTGTAAGTGGGATGGGTTTTGTATATTCTGCTAAAAAGCCAACGAACTTTTCGCTACAGCCGCGAAATTTATTAGTTAGGGCACACACCCCATCCACCCACAATCGCTGTCCAGAATTTTCATCTTCGCGATCTACTTTCTCTGTGTCTTCTTGCTTTTCTTGAAATGTTTTCACACTTCTTAAAGGGAAATTGAGAACAATTGCAAGGAAAATGCAAAAGTTCGACGATGAAGTGATATCTTGGATAAATGCAGATATCTTTCTAGAGGTTGCTTTGAGGGGACAGTGGGGATGGATGGCGTTTAGATTGTAGCAATTCAATTCAAATGAGTTCTAGCCTCCGCAGCAACCCAAGAGATTGAATTAATGAGAAGGCAAAGAAGGCTCCTTGAGGGTATTGTAAAGTTGGGTAAAAGTTGTTTATTTATGAATTGCTCCGAAATTGAAATGCCTTTCTTAGAAAACTGCCACTTTTCGAAAGGGATTAAAAAATTCAGGAGCGTTCTACCGCATTTTTAATTATACTTAGAGATAAGGATTGTCGCCGGTGTTTGCGTAGGGATGGGGTTTTCCTTGAAATGAAAATTCCTAGAATTTTCACAGGTGCACGCTCCACGCTTATGGGATTTTAATAAAGCGCCGGGCAGGAAGCTCCTCCGCCCTTTTCGAATCCATGGTCTGGGGAAGCGTGCAGCTAGCAAAAGAACGAGCGCGAGCCGGGCAGCGTCTTATCGCAACCATTTATCTAATTTCATCGCCTTCTACATTATCATGTTACGTTTTACAGCCCTTACAAGACGGGGATAAATAACGAACGCAGTTTACACCCTAATTGTCGGAGCCGCCTGACAGTGATTAGTTTTTATTCCTCCACCTGAACTGCATCACACGTCGTTGCCGCAGTCTGGAGGAGCCCCAACTTGTTCTAAGACGAGCTCCTTCGCGAGCCCCACAAAGAAGGAGCCCGTCTTCGAGCAGCACCGGGTCGATGGAGGAACTTATGCAGGTGGCTAGAGACCGAAGACCGAAGAGACGATTTCGGCTGGTTTTGATAAAATGAGCATCCCACCTGTGGGCACTCTGGCGGCGAAGATAAGCACGAAGATAAGTGGCTTTCCGCACTACCTGAAGAGTTATTGTTCTACCTGGGAACACAGTCGTAGTCGTAGAAAATGTGCAAATCTCTGGATAAATCCACGGGAAAAGCTCATCCAGGTCGTTTTCCTTTCGCCAAAAGCACTTCATGTGTTCTTCCTAAAAGACCATGCAGAAACACTCCTCGCAGCCTTTTCCTGATCACGCTCCAGGTAATTGCCGCCTCGTTCACCTGCAGCCACTGTGTAATTTGCTGCGATGACGACACCTCATTAAATTAATTGTTTTGCATTCATAAAACATCGGGCGCCAAGTATTTTTGAGTTGAAAAATTAAAAATTCCTTGAGGGATTCCATTCATGTATTTATAGAACATGCCAATTACGCTATTTTCAGAAAATCGAGTACCTTTAGAGCTCGGTACTTTAGCAGACGTAAAGACAAATTTAGATTTTGAAAAATTGATCCCCAAAACTACATTCCTTATAATAAATGCCTACTCTACTAATAATGTACGGATGTTCTATTATAGCTAGTTAATTTAAATTTTTTTACAATATTTAAAGAAAAATCGTTTTGATCTGTTAAAACTTAAATACTACCCAACCGTAGTCCAAAGTTCCTACCCATACTTATCCTAATATATTATTTTTATTTATTTATTTACCTTTAATTGATAGTAGTTATTAAGTAAATTAATAAAAATCATTAAAAATTCATTATATTAGATTAAAAAACATTATCATATATAATTTTCTTTTTCCCCAAAATGAACCCAAACGTTGTTTTTTAATTATTTAATTTCTTCTATAATATACGAGTACATTGGTTTAGAATCAAGAATTTCTACTTTTTCGAAAAGAATTTGATATTTTAAAATGCTTCTCCTCAAAATCTAGTTATCATATTAATGTAAAATATAAAACGTTAAAGTATAAATCATATATGTCGTTCAATATGATCTCTAAAAATAATTGGATAATTTATTTAATTAAATATAACGAACTGATTATTATTTAACTTTAAAAAAAGAATGGACTGCAAATCGTCCATACAGTTTTATTATTTCGAACGGAATAAAATGCGACCAACATTAATTGCTTTACTTTGTAGTTAACCATTTTATTTTAACTTTGATGCTATCGAATTATTCATTACATTAAGACTATAATTGCTCCCATTAGTCCCTTATTAATTCATTTCATTAAATTATATATAATTTTGCATGCATCGAAACGTGCAACTATAATCGCTCAAATTCCCAGAAATACCTTTCAACGAAAATGAGAAAACAAGCAATTTAACATTGATGCGTAATACTTCAATTTTATATTTTTAAACTGTTATAAGAGGAAAATTACTTTATAAAAATGAAAGTATTTCTCCAAAGACAATTGGTTTATTTATTATCAGACGGATTTCAGATACTTTAGCAATATAAACTATGCATCAATGAAAAACCTTCTCGGAAAATGTTCCAGGTTTCCCAGAAATTTAATATCATGGCTTTACGAACAAACGTCTTAAATTAGAAGATTGTATTTAAATTGAAATTTCTAAATAATTTATCTTTGTCTTTTATCCGTATTATGTACACAATTCTCGGAAATCTTAGGGAGGTAAATTCCTTGAGGCAACACAGAAATATACGTTTATCTTATGTTCGAGTTTATGTAAATAAAATAAAAACGAAATACCATATTACTAATTAGTCCTCAAATTGTCAAAGAAATTTTTTCATTAATCTGTCTGTTGAGCGAAATTACTGAATTTCAAAAAAACGAATATAATTTTACATTTTGAAAGGGTTTTTAATGAGGTTATATATCGGAAAAAGTTCTAAAAATTTCTTTTGTAATTTATTTATTTATTTATCATGACATGTATCAATTTTACTATACAAAAATTTTTAAAATTTTTAAAAGGCGCATTAAACTGACAGGATTTTAACCCATTGAAACTTAAAATTTTGAAATGAGAAAATTTTTTGTTTCAGTTTTGACGCAAATTTATACCTACCCACTCAAAACAATTTTCGGGAGCGGTTTTTGGGATATTTTTTTTTTTTGTAAGTTATTAAGTAAAAATGAAATACGAACGTGCTAAATTTTGAAAGCTAAATGTTCTGAATAAAGTATGACGTTCTATCAAATTTGAAATTTGGTATACAAATAAAATAATAATAATTCCTCTTCAGATATTATGATACTGGTGAACCTCTTTCGTTTCAAAAGGTATCAACCCCCAACTCCCCCTAGCCCCAAGTCTGTCATCATTACAAGGCAAGACAAAGTCAGGTGATGCAAGACCAAGACAAGATGGCTCGATGAAATATCTTCAATCTTGTGTATTAAGGTGCATTAATTAATGAACATTAAGTACTAAAATTAATTACAGAGTATTTAGTGAATGTTTTGTAAAGTAACTAATAGGTTCTAATTCTGATGATAAGCGAAATATGTTGGTCTATGCTTTACCTGTTGTCAGGAGCTGCACTACCGGTATGGAAGGTATGGAAAACTTTATACCTAAAATTATTTATGGTATGTAATTTCATCACCTTTATGACAGGTCATCCCCAAGTTACCTAGAATTTTGACGTATTAAAACTAAAAGTTATCTCAAGACAGACTAAATGATCTAGCAATCTTAAGTATGCATAGGTACATGAAGATTTTAAAAATTAAAATTTCAAAAGTATAGGTACTTATTGTATAATTATAAATTACAATTCTAGATTATGTGGAGATGGCATGCTTTCGGTTTATGGAATAGTTTTACAGCCTTTTTTGGGTTCTTTACATGGGTTTAATGATGCGGAATTCCATACCTTCAAAAAGGTCTTTAAGCTCCATATACCAGAAAAAAATATATAGTGCAGCATATGCCTGTTGGAACCCTTAATTAAATGATGTCCTTCTAATTAAAGGTGTTTTCCAGTTCTAGATATCCCGGCATTCGAAGGACTCTAGATACAACTTGACAAAATGCATTAGGAATTGTTAGAGTAAAAGGCAAAGAAAGGCAAAGGTCGCTTGCTAGGGCTTACTTAAGATAAGAAACTTCTACAGACGACTAAGATCTACAAATACACAATGGAGCACCTCTGCCCCGTCCTGCCATTAACGCCGAAAACGAAAGGCAGACAATAAATCCGAATTGGTAACAATTACCAAAATTCCACCCCCACATCGCCAGGTGAAATTGAATTAAATCCGTGCCGTCGACCTCTGGGCTCTGGCTAGGGGTGGTTCCGTCGTTCAATGCGCGATCACAGGTAATCTCATCAGAAACTATAATTAAGGAGTTGTCCGTCAGGAAGCGAATTCATACCCCAATAAATCATTCGCAGAACACCGGAGCACCCCATCCCCCGGAGCCGCCCCGAAAAAGCTCTTAGTAAACAGGGCAAGGCGCGGCTGTGTCTCGGGGGGGCCTAAGGGAACCAAACATTTTCCCTTTTGTATATTCCCATCCACAATCCACCGAAAACAGGCCCAAATATTGGGCAGGGGAGGAAAATTGGTATAAAAATCTCATTTGACGGCATATCAACGATTTTACTTTAAAAGTGTACTTTACCTAGATTCCGCTCCGAAAAAAACTGGGGCGGACACTTCACGGCTTGGGGGCTACTCCAAATAAGCGCAGAATATGTGCTTTTATGCTACACCGATTTTGAGTCGAAATTGCTCCAGGTGAAGCCACAGAAAAAATATATATATATATATATATATTAATATTTTTTTTTTAAATTTTTATTTATTTTTGTAGTAACTTTCCACCCAACAACAGCGGCACACTGACTGCAAACATGGACACACCGAAACACAGAAGAGCGCGATCACACTTCCACTCACATTGCGACGGTTACAGCGGAGCATCCTCAGCATCCACGGGTCCACGGGCGGATTATCATCTCACTAAGTGGAAGTAATTTAATTAAAGCACCACCGCAGACCAGGTGATCGCCCAGATGCTTCGAATTCAACCACAGGCACACACTCCTCACCGCCCTGCTCGATTGAAACGCTTTTCATCAGAGAATTCGGGGGCGGCGGCGGCGGAAGTATTTCCGTCCTTTGGACCAAACCACCGCATAAAAGTCATAAAAATTTATCTTTTGTATTAAGATAAAAGAAAAACGAAAACTAATCACGGCAATGTCCCTGGAAAACCGCCCACCAATCAGGATAAATGCCTCAAAGGCAGGATGCGAAAAAGGGCAGAAAAAAGGGCAAACGTTCAATTGCGAGATGCACACATGTGCTAGCAAGGAACTCGCACTTCGTTTATATCTGGACCAAAAACCGCCCAACGAGAGCGCGATCCGCGGCAAATACCACCAATTTGGCCGGGGACACTCGACCACCGTTCACAACAAAACCCAGAGAGGAACTAAACGAGGCCGCCACGACGGTTTCGGTGCACACGACGAGCGTCCCATAGTTTTTCGGGGGCCTGCGCCCGGGAGGCTCCCGCTGGAACCGACGGAACACCGGGGAATCTGAACATATGTCGGGGAAGCCCCCGTTTTGTACTAAAAAAAAGTTCCTTAAAAAGCATGGAGCGCGGAGCCTCAAAAGTTTCTTAAGGTGGCGCGCGACGACGCGCCACCGAATGCAGAACTCCACGTTTCGTTGGAGGGCGCACTTTATGAATGAAAATATCCTTTTTTTCCTGACAAAAGGGAAAAATAACGGAGAGCTAATGGGCCCTGCAGAAAAGCAAAGGATTCGCTCCAGCGGCAGATGTGAGGTAGAAAATGCTCGCTACTTTTAACACCCCGTTAACAAATTGCGCCATTCCCTTTTTATCCTTTTTCCCGTCGAGAGGAGGGAATCAAACGCCTGACGGATTAAAAAGGTTTCATGGAGTTGGTGACGCTTTTTTACAGTGCCACCGCCGACGCCGCCGACCTTAGGAAGGACTTTATACTCCCTTTTTTTATTATTTCCCAGGAGCACCACCACCGAGGCGGAATGTGGGAAGTTCTTAGGATTGCTGTTCACACTTTTCGGATGCTTCAATTAATTCACTCCGTTTGACTTTTACGTGGACTGTGCACACAGAAAGGAACTCTATCTTTTAAGTCGGACTAGATATCGACTAGTGGTTAGTCGAACTTAACCTGTAGGAATTCCAATCCATTAGTAAGTTTAAGGAAACAACTGTACATAGTCGCAACATGGACTACTATATTTTATTTCTTGATATAACTGCATACATACATCTATGTATGTACATATGTACATGTATAAGAAAAATTTGAAATACTACAAATTAAAATTTTTTGAAGTATCCGCTTCCCATATGCAATGAAACACTCAATGTACTCATTTCCCAGTATGCACTTCCCAAATGTATACGAAAAATAAATATAATAATATTTTCCTAAATAACCAATTTTCTTGACTTTTACTCACCTTGAATAACCTTGTCCGATAACGTTCCCTGTTTTTAGTATGTTGTTTAAAACAACGAAATAAAGCCATTAATAAAAATAAAAACTAGTATACGAGTATCTTTCAATATAAAATTAGTGAACTAAGATAAAAGAATGGAATATACGTGCATATACGACATTACACATTACATTACACTGTTTTTCATTGATCTACATAGAATTCAATTTTTCAAATTTTAAACTGGTTAAAACTATAATTGAAACCGATCAGCGTTTCTGAGAACCGTCATTGCTAGCTAGGATTAATATAATATCTAAAAATTAATAGAATATTGATTTAATGTTTATGTGTCCTTTTTCCGTAAAACCATTGAGCAGTGGAAAAAATATCTTTTAGTCATTAGTGGTTTAGTTGAGAACATGATTCAATTCATTATCACCTTATAAATTTTGTCATTGATTTGAAAAGATTCTAAATTCAATTTTATATTTAAGATAAATAAATAAAATTAGCCAAAACTATAAACTATACATATACATATATATATAAATGATAAATTTTGTTTCCAAAAATAAATTGGTAAAAGTAAAGAAGATAGAGGAGGTTTTAAATTGCTTTTTACAGAGTTGATTAAAAATTGTTTAAAAAAAATTAATTCATAGTATACGCAATTTATGATACAAGAACTAATAAACTGTAGTGTATCCAATGGGACTCACTACTTGTTCGCAAGGAAATAAAAAGATAATTGCTTTGAGTTGTTGAATTATTTATTTTAAATAAAACTTCTAGTGAAAAAGTATTCCGCCCGAATTACAATTGTTCGCTTTCTACACTAAACTATTTTTTCTCAAACAAAAACTATTTCCAAGCTACTACAATATTTTTACTACTTCGATTGAAAATATACTTTAACAAGAACTACAGTAAAACTGATTCTAATATAAAACAACTGACCAGTCTCACACATCAATACAATAAATTAAATTTAGATTGGTATTTCAAAATATGTAACGTTCACGTTCGCCACAAAACAAACATACATATTATATGTTATAACATAACATTTATTATGAGAAACTTTATTAAGATGTGTAAGAAGATTTTTTAGGTGACTTAATTTAATTTTGTGAAGGCGAATAATGTAAATGTATAATATATAAAATGGTGAACATTTATATAACTTTAATTTATATATTGTATTATTATGTATAAGTGATTTTAAAGTAAATTAGACCAAAATCTTGCTGTATGGATTTAGAAACTGATTGTTAAAGTTATCGATAAATGTTGGATTTCTTTTATTCTTTCAACTCTTAATTGAAACCTAAATCAATTTAAAAGCAGGTACGTGCCTTTGCCCACCTTCGTAATACAAAATCGGTACTCGAGTTCTAGAATCGAAGGAGCAATTTAGAAAAAAAGAATATATTAGCTCATTAGGTCCCAGAAAATGCAGCCAAGAACTCGGTGCATTCACTGCACGGAGAAATGTGAAACATTCGCGAGCGGAATCAATTTCAAGTGAACCGAAATAGATTCTTTCGACAAGAGTTCAGCTTGATATTGCAAAAATTGCGAGGAACCCAATTGCGGTGGCGAGGGTGGGTACCATGGCACCCCGCAGGTACCTTAGTACCTTACTTTACCGTCGGCGCGCGACGGGCAGGCCATAAACTACTTTGAACTTTGCTCATTTCAAGGAGCGGTTGAATTCTTGGGCACTCTCGAAACTGCTCAAAAGTGCTACAGAATTTACACCACTTCGAGTGGAAAGTTAAATTTAACTTGTGCGGGTGGGTTGCTACAAAGGCCCACCAAAGCAACTACTTATGCCGGTGAATTGTAAATTAGTTTCCTCAAGGAGTTCAATTACCTTCGCCCAATTGATCGCCGCCGGGGGGTTGTTTCGAGGACGACTGCTGAATTAGGGGCGAATACCTCCGCCCCCGAGCGCTTTTGAAGAGTTTTTCTAAGGGCGCGGGTTACACCGCCATTCGGAAGATAAATGGTAACTTTGGTGAGCCCTTTCCTTACGAGGTCGTTAGATCAAATATTTCCCTGCGTTACATGCAAAACGGGCCATCACTGCGGAATAAAATTGTTCCGCGACGGTATCGAGCCCTTTATTAGTCCTTGAAGCACTTGTTACTTTCCCCATTAAACTTTACGCTTTTCCCCATAAATAGGTGCTCCGAAAAGTAATAAAACTATTTACGGCGGCATTGTCACTCGCTCCCCGGATACCGGCGAAACTTTATAACCCGCCATTTTGGCGGAAAATGTGGCGTGTATTGGGCCGTGATAGAAATTCGTTTGTTCGACAAGCGCCGGCGATGGTAATAAAACAAAATTAACCTTGAGGGTGATGACAAAGCAAAAAAGCCTTAAAACGTTAGCCCTAGCCCAGTCCGTCTTAAAGGCATAGGGAGAAGAGGCTATAAGATGGAAGATAAACAGTATGAGAATCAATGCGTCTCTCTCGATCCCTAGGACTATATTCGATTAAGAACCACCCTGTAATGGGGGAGTGCTTTCAGTGTAAACACAAAAATTTGTTCTAAGAGATTTGCACTTGGTACAGTGGCTTTAGTGTAAGTACATAAAAAAGACATTATCTCGAATTGCCTGAAGGTCCCAAGAGGTTATGGGAACATAGTGAGCCTACCAAGGGATGGAACCGAGGCACGAATCAACCTTATTTTCCTGCAAACCTCTCAACTGCCCGGAGGAGGTGGGCAGAGGGATGCAGACGATCCACCGACAGCCAATAGATGTCGTAATTTATCGCCGCCTTCGATTCGATTCGATCCAAGCAGGAATCTTAAGATTCCCGGATAACTACACCCCCAACTAGGGGCTGATGTAGGCCCAGACAGGCGCAGCATTAATGCCCGAAGTTAAGTGGCCCCGCTACGGATCAGTAATAAGGTAAATCAGGAGATGGTCTTAAGGAGCTTTTCATTACTGCAAATGGTTTCAATTCTTAAATTTATTGCCGTCCGCCCGAAGTCGGTTGCTCGCTATCTCACAGGCGATAATTTACTCCGACCCGACGCTGCCCGGCTTTCGGGTAACAATTTCTATGGCGGATAACATCCACTGCCATTTCCTGTCTAATAAAATCCCCTAATTTCCCTCTTTTACCACGAGATCGCTGCTATAAACAATAATTTCTGAGATTTGCGGCTTTTTATTGAATCTTCGACAGGTGATGGAAATGTTTTATGCTTTCTGATCGATGATTAAAGGACCTTTTAGTTAATGCTCTCTTTTAGGAACTTACATAAAATAAAAATGATTAAACTTAAATTACAACCTTATTTCTTCAAAATAATTTCATAAAATATTAAGTATGATTCATTTTTATGGTATACTCGTAACTATTGAACTCAGACAAAATTTAGCAATAATATGTACAAAGATGTTGGCTTAAAATATTTTCTGGTGGAACACCAGAGCATTAAGTTAAGTAATTAAATAAAAAATAATCCAATTTAATAAAGCAGAATGAAAACTTCCTGCAATCCCGCTTTAAATGGAAAAAAATGTATGCTTCTATAGTATTAAATCAAGTAACTTTTAAAGGTATATTGAAAGAAATATAAAAAATATACCATATATGTATAGTATAATAATATACAGGGTATCCCATAATCCCGATATATTAAGTTATCCAAAATTAAACTTTTGTGATTTTTGAGCATTTTACCAATTTTCTTCAGAAAAAAATACAATGCGCTAACATATTTAGAAAAATTGATACGTGTAACATCGAACAGTGAAATTTATAACTAGGTGAGTTCTAGTAAATTATTTTAATTATTTTTCAGTAATTTTGTCTGAAAATACCAGAAAAGTTATTCCGTAAAACCTAAACTACCAGAACATTGTCAAAAACCAAGTTCGATCCTTTGTTTATTAGTTTAGTAATTTACTGCATTTCTAGCAAAACCAACCAGAATTTAACACAAAATACTTCAGTAAATTGTCCTAGACCCTTTACTGGTTCTAGTGATTCGATTTTCTCTAAATTTTTAACTACAAATCTAGAAAAGCACCTCTAGTTGAGATTCACTGAATTCTAGTGAGAAAAAATTTAGAGTGCACCTAGTTTTTGTTTCGGCTTATTAAGAAAAAATATATTTTAATTTGTTCACCGACATTTTAGTTCTCGACAAAAAAAGTTCAAAGTACTGTGGGAAAGAAATGTACTATCAGTGATGTGGACAAAAACCGAAAAAAAGTTAAAAGTAGTAATAACTAAGTTAAAATCTATTAACTTTTGATTCAAAGCAATAATCGATATTACGAAGCAGGCCAATTGCTGCTGGTGTTGCACTTGAGCGCACTTAGTTAGTAAACGAATGTAATCCTTTCCTAGATTTGGGAAATTGAAAACCCTCCCTACACCCGGAAGCCCAGAACCCGGCCGGTTAGAACGTTGTGCAAAGTTCATAAATCGCTAATTAGTACAATTTTGCATGTTGTCACCGCAATGGCCTCGCAAGCACTTGGTGCACACCGCACCCCCGTAGCACGTATAAATTTCGCAAATTTATTGAACGATGGTTATTGGGTGCCATGGCTTGCGCCGAGAATATATCCAGATTAATATTATCCCCGGTGTGCACAGGGTGCTGCACACTCACCCGCAAGAAAGGATTAATGGAAAATGCAAACACCCCCCGGGGCTGGGACCAGGAGGGATTTCTACCCACCGGTCCCAGCACCGATCCTTTAATGAAAACCGATGTTCTGTTCTCACAACTATAACTCTGGTAAATTATGTTTTTTCCCCCCATAATATAAAAACCGATAAAGGAGGAAACGAAAACAGGCTGCGCACATCCGGAAACAGAGCGCTTATGATGTAATTGATTACAGAATTTTTGTAAAAATTGAAACGAATGAAGGGCACCTCTCGCTGTGAAGCACGGCAAATGAAAGTATTCGAGCCTGGGCTGCAGCCGCCCACCGATTTCGCACCAGGCCTGCCGCGTTGCTATCAATGAATTTCCTTTCCGGAAAATATTTTATATTTAATTTTTTTTTTTCCCACTGGCAAATTATCTCCGAGGCAAATTCCAGATGAAATATGGAGGAAATCCACGAGAAGCCTACGTGCGGCGTGATTAGTTCGACTGGGTTTATACTCTCAAGCATTTCCGCATATTAAAATCAGCTTTACCTGCGGTTTCCAGTAAGCAAGATACCTGCGATAGGCGCTCCAGGAGGCTAAGGGAGGTGTAAACGTGGTTAAGTCCTTGCTGCACATTCCAGTTCAATGAAAATTAGTCAAAATTACACTGAAATTCACCTGGATTTACGGCACCATCCGGCTGATTCCCAAGAGCACTTTTGGTTTTATGGCGTGAATTTGCCAAAATTAAACATTCTGGGTGAGATTCGTGAGGAATTGATGAAATTTTATGGGAATAAAATTGATATGATAAAAGTATGGTGATAAAAAGCAAAGTTGATAGTATTAAGTTTTTTAAATATCGTTTAAATTCATAAATCGTCCTTTTTTTAATACATCCATATTAAATATTCTGGTCTCTTTAAATCATAATCATTGTATCATACGAGTAGAACTCCTGAAATCATAGTACCTTCGTTATATTCAATTTACTTGGATAAGATACATTGCGAAACAAATTTTCAAAATAGGCTATATTCCTGCGTTGGAAAGAAAAACAAAGATAATTTTTAATTTCTATGGTTACTTAACTGAAAAATGTTTGTTGTACAATTTTTGCAATTAGCAAAAATATCAAGATTATTTATTTTTCATATGCGTATAGTATACCTACAAAGTTCTAACCAACAGATAATAAACAGCGTCAAAATCTACCGAAATAGCTCAAAACGTCAATTTTAATAATTAAACGCAAATTTAGGCAGAGAACGAAAACCTTGTTAGTCGTAATGGAAGAAATGATTTTTCATGGTTTAACATCGCCAAAAATATACATTATTAGGTAAATATGGTCAAATGTTAAAATATACCGTCTAAATGAAGGACGAAAGTCTACTTCAAAATTATTTTGATATGTACCTAAATCTCTAACACCGACAGTTGAACATGCTGCGGTTGCCACCTAAATCAATCTGACCTAACGAAAATATCTTTTTCCATCTGTCTGGTTGAATGTATTTTAGAATAAGGAAGACCTCATTTTTGGAATGCCCTTCCATTATCATTCACCCAGCCACAACCGTGCTAAATATAGCATTGAGGCGTATGGTTTGGCTCATGCCGAATTTACAATTTAGTCGTTAATACGACGAATAATTCCACAAAGTAGACGTATAAATTCTGTGGAAGGACACATGAACCCACAACGTGAATCCATAGAATCCCGGGTCTGACTACCAAAACCAAAAAACCAAAAAAAAAAAAAAAACATCTCTGTTCATCCAGAAAGCACTCAAGAGTGGTGCACCGCAGACAATTCCTTTTATTAATATTTTCATAAATTTTTGAGGAAGTGCTAACAAGTTAAAAAATATGAAATGAATAATCGGAAGTGTTACCGCAGACTCCTCTTCAAACTTTCACCTGTCATTCAGTCAGCTTACCTCGACTGGTCTTCCCTCCTCCCCCGAAGAAGCTGAGAAACATAATCCTGGCCTCCATCTGTGCCTGTTTTATGAACCTGCCGTTCCAGAAAAATAAACGGGAAGAAAAGGAAGAAGCCCTTTTTTCTTTTGGTATGAAATATTCTTGAATTGAATGAAACGTGGCAGTTGTACTTCTGTTTGATGTATGCTAGCAATGGAGAAAGTTTTCTTTACATTTTTCACCTTTTTCTGATAGACGATTCTTTTATTTTCGTTTCCATTCTGACCTGGCGCGGTTCTTCGGTTCTTTAAATTCCCACCTTCTTGACGAATGCGGGGGCGGTGGAGCGATGTGGGCCAACAGAGAATATTTCACTTCGTGGAAAATCTGTTCTCTTATTTTTGTGATTTTGACAGATTTACACGGTTCCATGTCCACGTAACGCCACGAGATTTTATCAAACGCTTCAAGGAGAATTTCTTAAACCCCTCTGGCATTTTAATGGATAAATATTTAAGAAGCGTACTCGGCTCGGAATAAACTTGCCCGACGGTGAACTTTCGCATTTTACTTGGTTACACGGTTCATTATCAGGGCCTAGGAAGCCCGCGGTCTTGCTTATGGGAAATGCGTAGGTGGATGATTCGTTTGTTTATTTAACAATTTCACTGACTTATCTATTCTCCCTTCAAGGGGAGTTTCAAATGATATTCTTATGAATTACACCTAAAATGGTGTTATCTGGCTCCCATCGCGATTATCGATAGTACAAAATACTTCTGTAATTAGAAACCATCACATTTCAATTTTACACAGGCAAATTAAAAAGATAATAACTGCGGAGTGTCACATTCGCTGATTAAAATCTTAAAACCAAAAGCGATTTTAGAAATTATGCGCCTATCTTCTAGCGTTACCATGCAAACGTTCATATTAAACAAAGGTCTCCAACATTTAAAGTATTACAAAAATGAATCATAAACATATAAAATTTCTTTGGTATTTTTGATTCATAATAATAATTTAGTTTTAAACACAAAGATTTAGACGGTTTTTCAGTTTTGGTCGGAAGAATACACTAATTGTTCTCATAGAGTCATAGTAACCTTAAACACTGCACAAATCGACAGAGATTGATTGTTTTATCGCCAAATAGCTCAACCTTATTCGAATCTAATAAAAAACACTCTTTAGCCATAAGTCTAAAATTCATAGAAACCTTATAGAAAGAAAGTGGTAACATCGATTCTCTGCAATCAAATTAATAGGTTTCATTGAATTTTCTGTGTAAAGTTACAAACCCCGAAGTTTACGATACCAGAACTATTCTGTTTTTCATCATATTTTCGTCTATCGTCCATACTCAAATATCCAGAGATTAAGCACGGATGAGTGCCCTCGTCTAACTCGAATCTACGAATCTAATACACTGGACCTAGATCCAATACCCGCCGGAGCTGTTGGGCCCTTTCCAGCTCTGGCCCTTGTCGAAATTGAGTTCAAAAGTGAGTTTGAATTAACATCACTCACAGGCGATTTCCGCTGCCAGACGGAAGAGGAAATAAATTCGCTAATTGCTAGCGATATGGACGAGCTCCTCGCATTTGCCCTTGGCTTTTTGCGCTTTGGCTACCCACTGAACTTTTAATGATTCGAAGTTTGAACATGTAAACTTCCGCAATTGAAGGATTTCTGCCTTTGAGGCTCCCTTTCCATCCAGAGAAATGAAGAACATTTATTTGCAATGATTTCGGCTTTTTTGGGTATTTTCGTTGTTTCACCCACATTGGTAGAGGGGGAATTTTAATTTTATATTTATTAAAGTGGGAGATGCGCATAAGTAAAATAATTTGCTTTAGCTGAAAATTTGGTAAGAAATTTAACCTCGAGCTTCTATCCAATAAAGGTAATACAGCGTAATATCTTTTAACTTTTTTAATGTGTTTATTAAAGTTCTAAAAATAAGAAACAACAAAATTGAACAATCATTTTAATGGCTTTATTAAAGGTTATTTGAAACTAACGCAACATTTTTCTGTGTCAAATAATTTATATAAAATGATGAATAAGAATAAATAATAAACAGATTTAAAATGAAATTTTAGCAGCACATTACGTGCGTTGTCCCTTAAGTCAAAAATTTCATAATTTTATTATCACTTAATTCATTACTAGAAAAGACTTTGATAAACGACTATTATTTTAGCAATAGCATATAATACAATCAAACAGTCAATATTTTAAACTAATATTTGACTGATTTGTCCCTTTCTTTAATAGAAGCCTAAGAAAATCGTTGTGGAACTTCACTTATAATTCTTTTGAACTTAGAGATTTACTAATTCCTAAATTAAACTTTTAAATACACCAGATTTATCTGTTGTTTAATTAAAATAAAACCAGTTTATGTTCGGACAACG
Organism: Eutolmus rufibarbis; assembly: GCA_963920795.1. Taxonomy (NCBI): domain Eukaryota; kingdom Metazoa; phylum Arthropoda; class Insecta; order Diptera; family Asilidae; genus Eutolmus; species Eutolmus rufibarbis. The sequence continues at coordinate 45,996,319 of OY987206.1, forward strand.
TAAATACATATTTTTAGTGGGGCAAATCTCGAGCAAAATTTTTCATGAATCTGTCTGTGTTGCCTTTTTAAAAATTCGTGGGGACCTCAATTCGACAGTCGCGACTTTTAACGACTTTTTGAGATCCAAGGCATGTCTGGGTAAATATTTAGTCCTGCATTTAAATCAAGTGGTCCATTGAGCACATTTATCTCAGAAAAACATCTCCAGCACCTGTGCGACCTTGTTCTGATTTTGGTTAGCCTTTTTCCAAGGTCTCCTGGTTAAGACTTAGCCATGCACTTTTGGCAGCACGTCCGTCAGGTGTATTTTCATTTTCCCAGAGAGAAAACGAATGAAATACACCTGCTTTTGGGGAGGCTTAAAACACCTTAACAATTAAATCGAGGAGGATTATTTCGCAGACCTGCTTCAAGGGCATACGCGAAATGAATTATTCATAACAAACATTGTTGGATAGAGTTCTCGCGCAATTACCCGGGAGAAGGGCATAAACTCCGGGGGCAAATTTCCACCTCCTTGAGTAATTGTTTGCACCAAAATGAAATTTCTCCACTTAATTTGACTCGAGCGATTCTTTAATTCTCCTGCGTAATTACAACTAAACTTAATTGAGTTTCAATTTGGTTGCTGCGAACAACATTTCATGTCTTAAGTCGTTCCAACTAATTCATAACTACTATAACCTTCTCGAAAGGAGGAGGCACCCTGTGCACTTCAGTGGCGATAAATTGACTATATGCTGTGATGGCACAGTGCGCCCCAAAAACACGCAAATTTGATTAGATCCCAAAATAAACGTCTCAAAATTTTCATTTATCTTCGCAAATTACCCGAAAGTTAGTCACATGCGTTCCAGGTTCTTGAGCCCCAAATACTTGTGTCTGGGTTGTGTCCCCCCTGCAGCTTCCATCCCCCATACTTCGAAGTGTTCAAACTTTTAATTTTCTTGACACTTGTCCTTGTAAGGCTCTTTGTGAATGCTGCGCGGGGGCGGAGGCGGTGAAAACTTAGTTACAATAAGACGCTTGTAAAACAGCAGACTGCTGCACGGCAACGTCTTGGGCACGCACGTCTTCATATCGCCTCACACAGGCACTTAGCGCCACTAAGAGGATTTTAAGACGGTCCCCGCCGCGGGGGCGGAGGAGTCACCGGTGCTGGTAACTTATCACAAGCGAAGCACTTCGGAATGAATTTAATTAAGGGGATTTCGTCAGGCAGAGGTTTAACCAACGAGCGCCGGAGTCCGAGTCCAGTGCTCTGTTGATCTCAACGACCCTAAGGCGGGGGCGACACCGGCACTTTTGAAACTTTGAAGGAATGAGTCGCGTCCGAAGGAATCTGCAATTACATTAATTCCCATCCAAAAAGTTTTTATTTATTTTTATTTCATTTTTTTTTTTCTAATTCCCAATTTGCCTATACAACAAATTTTAAAGTCTGGTAAAGCAGGGAGACATTAACCAAATTAAAACGTCTTTACCAGAAAGCCATTGCCATTTTGGTATCATAATTACCTTACCCGCAAACGACTTTCTTTTTACGAAAAATAAATTGAGATCAAAGCGCGATGACAAAATTAAATTTCCGTCGAATTCGATTTATATAGCCATGATAGAGAATCACTTTGATCGATTCTGTTCCAACAAATGATTCAATTCATACATTTGAGCTAAATAAAAAAGAGTGAGGGAGGCTATTAATTATTTTGAAACTCAAAGTTGGGTAATAAATAGGGTGGGGCTCAACTGATCTAGAAACTAGGAATTCTTCTGATTTTCTTTAAAATATGAGCAAAAATTACATACCTACTGAGATTTTCAATTTCTTGTGTACAAAGAATGATTGCCTATTAGAAAACATAAATTTGCCCTTGAAATGACCTCTGATATTATGTGATTCTACGATATTAATTACATTAATTGATTTGTATTTATTCGTTTTAATAAGTTATACTCAATCATAATATTGCAATTTTTTATTTTTTGCCGTAAAACTTTCCTTATAACATCCTCAAATAATTCAAATTTAAGTGTACTTAATATTTAATTTATAAATAACTTATGGGTTTGATAAAACAAAAAATCAGAAAATAAACATTTCTTTTTCTCCTTAGGGATTGTCTTAAAAAGTTTTTAATTCCTACTTTTTTTACCATTCAAAGGAAGCAGGGGCTCTGAAGTGAATGAATCGCCCCTAAGGAATAAGCAATTAAATTACTTTCCATCCAAAAACTTCGTCTTACAATTTTTAATGGTTCCTTATTCGCCTACTTCAAATTAAGCAAATTAATTAATTACCAGCCACAAAGGACTGTTTAAAAAGAAAACAAAAATTAATTTTCCACCAAATCTGATTTATGATCGATTTCAGCAAATAATCTAGTTCAGGAGGTAGTGTGGCTTAGAAGGGAGGGTTCTGTTAATTATTCCAGGACAAAACAGCTAAACAGTGAATTCCACAAAATGTGACTCCACGTTTGCAGAGCTATCGGCTTAATTTAGCTAATGAAAACATTACACAGCTCAAGAAAACTTTCGCTGTGGAATACTGCGATTTAGCCATAATAAATTTTGCCTCGGGAAGTAGTTTTGCTACCGTCGTCTTTGTTTGCTTCAAAAGGAAACTTCCTGGAGATTTCTTAATGTACATAATATTCAAAATTCCCATCACCCAGAGACTGGCGCTAATGCGGATCGGCTCAGAGGAGCTGTGAATGCCACAAAAGTGATTAAATTATGAATGAATCGATATTTACCTGTCGGCGCTACTTTATTTGCCCTCGTCTGTGCATGAACACATGCGGATAACACAAAATCATATTATTAATTTAGCGGAAAATTTTCAGGGCACATAAATTTGGTGGAACAACAAATTTTCGTGCATAATTCAATTATTAGCAATATGTATTTACGGGAGATTAATTCGCTCGATCAACATGTGACCTGAGTTAGCAGAAATCTCTTTCGAAATTTATCTCAGCATAACACTTTTAGGGACTTACTGAATTTAATTGTGATTAAACGATAAGGATATCAAATCTTTTTGTTTTCTTTACGAAGATATTAACAACCAAAATTAAAGAGATAAGAAATTTTGAAATATTTGTTGTAAAAACTTTATATATACTGCGCCTATAGCTCAACTTTATTAAAAGACAAAATTAGTAAATGATCAGTAAACATTAACAGTAGAAGAAGCATTCTAACAGATATTTTAACTATGGGGAGTAGAAGTGTAATGATAAGTATAATGTGATTTTTTATAAATTCAAAAAAGTGTTAAAATTCTTTAGCAAAACCCACAAATTCAAAGTTAATGTTTTACTTAAGTGTATTTATATCGTGGAAAAGAATTTTATATAATACCTAGCAGAAACAAGTGGAAATCTTGATTTGGAACAAGATATAGTATAATTCCAGTAGCTATTGTGTAGATGGCGCTATAATATAGCTTCATTTAAAGTTATTCGTTGTAGTTCCAACTGTTTTAGCAACTAATTTGTTTTTCACTTAATACTGCAGACGCAAATGAAGTAGTTACTTTTGATTTCTTACTGTTTTCCAGCATAAAGGAAAAATTATGTGGTTTTTATTAAAATAACCCTAAAAGGCTAATGAGATACTTACTCCTAGAAGACATTGTTCCGCAAGAATAGCTCTATCAACAATAAATCTTTGAAACAAAAAGGAGGAAACTGCAAAACGATTATCTCCGGAAACCCGGTTATGAATCTAATAACCACAGGAAAACTTTACCTGTATTCACCAGCATCTAATAAACATGTAAATGTTATTTGGTTTAAAAACTTCCCTTCCTTTCTCCGGGTGGCCCGTTCAGCCCTCAGGAGAGGAGACCTTTTCGTGGTGACCCAACAACTCGCAAGTTGGCAAAACTCGTTTGTTTGGGAGCGTTCGCTACAATCTGGAGGCATCGAAACACCGCATATATGCAAAATAATGCGACTGCCTAGGGGTGGGGTACCTTTAAAAAAAGGGACCACTCGAAAACTTTACCCATCTCCTGTAAAAATATTATTCAGTTCAGGGCTGCAACCGCAGCGAGTCCCGGAGGAACCTACCGCGGATTGCACTCAAAGGTATTCATTTCTATTTGGGAATAGCCCTCTTGCCAGGACGGAACCTATCCTCGCCGAATGAAACCTGATGCCAGCAAAAGGACTCCCGGTGCAAAATTCAGGACAATAGCGCGGGAAGTCCTTGCACCTGTTGGGACCGGCAGTTTGGTGGGTGAGGACCAGAAAACAACGATTTTGAGTAGATTAGATTGGGCGGACGCATTAGGCACCGTTGGGGTCGGCTTTCCTACCCCATAATTAATTTCGGGAATTCCTCTTACCTCTGTCCGCTGTTGAAATCAGATTTCGCCAGAAGATTGGGTAATGCACCTCACGTAAGAGATGCAAAGTGGTCCAGCGGTGCGAGCGGAAGATGATACGCCTCTAGAATTCCACTAGACCCATTAGCTCCTCCACCTCCGCCTGGAGTTGTGACTGCTTTAAAAAGAGGAGTTTTAATTTAATTAACTGCTGCGAGCGGATTCGTGTGATCGTCGAATTAAGCAAATGTTTGGATTACGTGAAGTAATCCCTGCTCGGGCTGATAGTTTCCACTATTTTGCACAGTGTAAACGTGGAAGTGGTACAGGTGCACGTGCCGCACACTCAGGTAAATGTGGGCCAGGTGCTTTGTATAAAAATGAACAGGTAAACCACATACCCCCGGGTAGTGGTTTATGGTCAGCTGATTAATTGTAGAGAGCGAGCACCAAACGAATTAAAATGTTTGTCCGTCAAAACAGAGGGTCTATTTACGGCCGTGGGGCTAATCACGGATCCTCGGAAAGTCCTCAAAAATTAACAACAGCCCGCTCTGAATCAGGTGTGGCAAGTCACAACATTCATCAATTAAACAATTGTGACATATCTCAATTTGGGTCAGTCGAATCCCCAAAGTTTGGTTTATGGGGGTAACAAGTGATTTCTAAACCTATTGAACCCACGACCGCCCTAACCGCAGAAAATACGGCTGTCCGCGGTTCGCTAGCTCGTTGCCACATTCAATTAAGAATTCATTGATTAAACCACAAAATGTTACAAATTGGTTCTACGATGTGGTCGGAGTTGTCTAGTAAAAATTTTACAAAAATATGTATTTTATGAAAATCAAAGATAAACAACATCTATATAAAAATTGCAATTATAATTATTTTATTAAAATTCAGATAAAATTAATTTTTTAAATTACTATTATATTTTGTTTTGTTTTTGTAATATTTGTCTTAATTCAGTTCAAATTATCTAACTTTTTCCACATAAATCTTTATTAACGCCGCTTTTCAATTCAATCACACTAACTCTAAAATCCGTTTTTTGCACTAATCCAATTCAAACGTACTAAAAACTATACTAAGTAGTTTCGCAAAGACTACACTAAAATTTAAGAGAAAAACTTAAAATTAAATTAGAAAAATCATACTACTAATACATATATAACAAAGTTACTTACAGTTTAATTCATAAATTCCTGGCAAGTCATACGAAATTTATAATCTTTGTAATTATAACCCAGCCGTATTTTTCTTGATTCTAAAGTATACCCTTCTTTTTTTACAGATAAAAGTCATCTGCTCATCTCTCTGGTTATAATAAATATTGTGCATTTCTGCGAGAAGTTATTAACCCGATAAAATCTTGAGGCTGGCTCGGACTTGGCCCCAATCACCGAAATTGACTGCCAAATTCAAGTGTCCATCAATTTGGCTCATTCGCTCCTGGCATGCTGATAATGGGGTCCTTTCAGACGTTGTCGATTGGATTCGGATAGCTTTCATCTGGAATTGGGAGTTTCACAATAAATGAGGTCTTGGAAAATGTTCTGAAACTGGATGGGGCACCAAATCCTCGATTTGGGAATTAAGAAATCTGTGCAAGCACCAACAGATTCCTCCGGAATCTCGCCATTGTTACAGCTCGTCATCTCCAAATTGCAAAGTGCACTATGGCAGCACTAATCTGGCATTTTAGAGTTCTTGAAGCTCTCTAAACTCGTTCAGCTAAACTTAATTACTGAAATGGAGCGCTAGAATTGCTGGGAGCCCGGAAGCGGCCTGGTGCCGCCCCCACGCCTGCTGTAGTTGCCCTTATCGAAATTTAATATTTCATCAAAAATTGTTTGACAGAGAAACTGCTCCTGGCACTTGTCGTTGCTTGGGTGTTTCAGTTACCGTGGGTTTTTGGACGAATTTTTCTACTCCCAACTGTCATTCAATACATTTTAAATCCTTTCGGAGCTGAAAGTATCCAGCGGAGTGATTCAAAAATTCACCAAACACTCCATTAGCTACAGGAATCACGTACCTATATCAGAAACACCCGGGGGCTCCGCCCTAGAATTGATAATCGGCGCATCGATCGGGGCCTGTCTAAATAGTCACTTGTTGGACACATGTTTCAGTGTCAATTTATGGGACCCGCCAGACCGAAGGACACTTGTCATGCAACCTGGGCTAATAAGCAATTCAAATATGAGGGCCCCGCAAACAGCGGTGATTTAGACCTATCTTTGAGCCTGGCCCTCGTATACAGGGTGGCAGATGCTTGGCCCTACCCCTGACGACGCAATTAAGAGACCTACCCCCATTCCCGCCGGTTGCCCCATTGAAGTGCATTTCCGGAAAAACGGCTGCAATATTGCAGCAATAAAATGCTGCTGTGTCTCTCTGGAACCCACGTGGAACCTCCCCGTGCTGTGTGGCATGTGGCCCTGTCCGGGACAAAATGTAGCGCACAGGAAAGTCTTTTCCATTTTTAGTTTGTAATTCCTGTTGTTCGAAGCAATCACCTTCCATTTATCGCCGAGCGGTGAACGTTCGACGACTGGCCGGACTCGGTGCAATGTAAACCCTTTTTTTTTTTAAACTGCCCAAGGACGATCAGCCCTGAACTCCTTTTCCGCCTCAATTCATAAATCTCAGAGGGAAATTTATGGGCTTTTGGTTTTTAAGCCTTTATAGTAACAGAGCTCCGGCTGTGCCCTAATTAGACCGGGTTTTATCAAATTTGCACGTTTTTATACTATACCAATGAATTTAAGTATATTTTACATTCATTTAATGGAATTTACCGATTGCACTATGCCACTATGTAAGAAAGATTTCCACATCCGCAAATGGGAATTATTGCTGTCGGGAGACTCTTCAAAATCCTTTTCGTTAAAATCGTTCCGAAAAGGGAATTAGAATGGTGTCTTACCCGACAATGATTCTAAAAGAGCTGCATTGCTTCTCTAGTTTTTTTTCTGTCGAATCCCGATTAGGAAATCAGCTGGATGCAAGCAGAGCACTATAAAAAATTATTAGACAATTCCAATGGGAGGGATGCTGAGTAACACCGTGGACCGTGATCGTGCCATTGGGGATACGAATTTCTATGGTGCAGCAGAAAAATTTCGTCTAAAAGGATTTAGATAGCATTGTCTGTGTCATTCTACCTTGAACTCTTTGCAAATTGGTGATTTGAGACACAATTTCCTTAAAATGTTGGTTTAACGAATATGCTCCCTTTTTTGGGGTATCAAAATGGAGTAATTTCTTACATCTTTTACTTCTTTGTCTATTGAGAGGAAACACTTCGATAAAAGCTTAATAAAATACGTGAAACATTAAATTCTTGCAAACAAACTCTGACAGACACTTTCCTATCATTTTAACGAGCCTTTCAAATTTTATTAATAAGGAAAGTAGTAAAGATAAAATCAAAATTTTAAGATGCATAAAATACGAACATTCGCATTGCTTTTAATTTAGGTAAAACTATTAATAACTTTGATTTATAAACCATGCATAAGACCTTAAATACGAATAATTTTCATTTGAGTTATCTGACTTTAATATCTTGGTATATTGCAAATTACACGTAACGAATTTATGATGAAGAGACATATGAAAGGAGAATTTTAGGTATCTACGTAATAATCATGAATATGTTTCTATAAATCCCAACCATAACTGAAAAGTAATTATATTTGGGTTATAAAACGCAATTTACAATGAAAACATATAAAACTTTAAGACCAGTAAAACACACCGACCGTTTTCTCAGTTTTTATAGTGAATATAACTCAATTTATACAAATTAAAAACGCAACAATTAATAAGCAGATAATTTTTATGTTGATTAAAACTTATAGGATAGGAAAAATTATAATTATTTTTAATTTTAATTAAAACGTACATCAGTTTAATTACTTATTCAAAAATTTAATTCAATTTCTCGTACAAAGAAGGTAAGACTTACATTTCCTTTTTTGCTAATTGCAAGTTAAGTCGTCCGTTTTCTGATGACAAATTACACTCCATTTATTTTGTATTTAATCTCCGGCGACATTTGTTTCCAGGTATGTAACCCAAAAGTATCCACAGGATGGTTATAATTTAGAAAATACATCCACACAGAGTAAATCTAGAAAAAGATCTGTAGATATTTGTCGTTTTGACTTAGTTAAAAAAGTATCTCACGTTCTCATGAGGTCGCCGAACCCCGCAACAAGTCACTGCCGTGACTTTATTTTTAATTAAATTTCGAGGAAATTAAAAAAGTGTAAATAAGTGACCCACGCGCCGCTTTTATAATTCATAAAGCGTTTCAGTTGGGTTGGATGCGGTGTAAAAAGGAGCCCTTCTTATATAAAGTAGGAGCGGTCCTGTGACCAAATCAACAGAAATCCTGAGCATCCAGGTGGAATGTCCGAGTCCGGGAGTCCGAGCCGGGCTCTAAGGACACATGAAAAATTTACGATCCAGTAAGGAACGTCAAAAGCACTTAAAATGCGATCAAAGTTTAATTTTCGTCCCTTCGGGGAGTTTAGGCGAAACTGGAGCTAGGGCGTAGGGTGGTAGGGAGGAAAATATATTGCTTTGGGTGCATAAGATAACTCTGATTGACACACATTACGGCAATGCGGGAGAGTGCGGGGCGGATGGGGCTCATGTGAACATAATGCCCGACAGCGTATTTTGCATTTTAATATCGCATATGTCAGCAATATTCAACGATGAAAGGCGCCCTCGCAGGTAAGGGAAATTCAATTTCGCTTATTGCTCTGAAGAAAAACGTTTTCTCAGCCCTCGAGGCGGCTGATGGTTCCTTTTTAAAACTCTCTCTTACGGCCCCCTTCCGGCACCATTGCTAGCATATTTTCTGACAAAGCAGCTGGATAAATGCCATAATTTACGGAAGATATTAAATCATAAAAAGTCAATAAAAGGATCGCAGATAGTCGAAGCGATGAAACGTGGCCCATCGCCCGGGCCCGCCTCTAGGTACTGAAAAAAGTGACGCCTGGTTATCTACCAGATAAATACCTCTTTAGATAAGCGCGAATTAATTCCCTTCGTTGCCATTACTCATTTTAAATTCCGCAACAGTGGGACAAAGCGATTTAATTAATTTGGGCCCCCGCGCTCAAACAGTGCGCCGGTTAACGACCATCCGGGCGATTCCCGGCAGCTGCGGGCCCCCGGAGCTCCACTTTTGTAGATACTCCCCAGACGAGTCCTAGTTAAATTGCCTGTGAGGAAGGGCTAATTGCTGCGAATTGATTTTTCCTTGTCACCGAGTAATAAAAGCAAGCCCTCGAAAAAAGGTACTCTCGGCAAAAAGATAGCATTTATCACTTCGACATACAGTCTCCAGAGAATTTTATTGTCACTGCATATCAGACAGAAGTTTGCAAAATGTTCTGGGTAATTTTTAAAACGAAGATGAATTCGCAGCTGCCTCAGAGTAATTTATATCTAGTCCATACCTTTTACTAGAACCCTAAATCAAGGGCGGTAGTCCCTCAAACATGAGTCCATTTACCACAGAGGTCCCTTTTAGACTCTTTCTGTCATTTTTCCAGTTGTTATTGAACCGACCAGAGAATTGTGTTTTTTTCGGAATGTAATCAATAAACCATTTTAAGTTCAGTCGAATTGTGTCATAATTTTTCGACTGCCCGCCGATAAAAATCACCTTCCATGTAACATATGATGGCTGTCGGCATGCACTGTGGACTGCAATTACAATCGATTTCGCGGTCCTCTGACGGGGAACATGGAACAACATACAGTGCGTTTTGGCACAGGCAATTTCATACACTGCCTCACAATCTCTCACAAAAATTTCAATAGAAACAACAGAAGAGTGAGAGAAAAATAACTAGGCGAAATACATTAAAAAAATAATGCGAGAGTGTGATATGCAAATCCACTCACCTGGTCCGGTCTTATCTGGCTTTCTAGAAAAAACACAATTTCCTTCTAAGTAGTTCCGAATTTCGTGGTATTCAGATACATACGTCAGCAACGCCTAGCAATAAAAATCTAGCTGTATAATCACCATGTACCTGAAAATGTCCATATCGTAAAACTACCTCTAAGAAATCATAAGTCCTCATAAGAAACTCATAAAACATTCCCTCAAAAACAGTCAATTTTCAATTAAGTAACCAGATGTTGCCGACTGTTTTCGTTTTTGAAGCAAAATAATCAATTTCAATTTTAGCTTCGAAAAAATTAAATGAACTCAACTAGGTTTTATCAGAGGATATTGGCTTTCAGATACATAAAACGCTATGATGAATATTTTTTCATGGCTTCAAGATTAATGACTGAAAGCAATTAGCTTTGAAGTAGCCAAAAATTAAATATTTATTTTTATCCGTGATTAGGATATTAAGAGGAAAATTTTAAAAAAAGAAAAAGCCTACGCTGTTTCCTGAATCCAATTAGTATCTACCTTTTTAATTTCTTGATATTTAGGCATATAAAACATCATGTTAATATTATATACTGCTCGTTTATTTTTGAATTGCTAAATATACATATTAACCAATTTCTTAATCAGCTAATTAACATCACTCAGTGACTCCGTGAACTTAAAAAAATGTTTACAATATATGTATGTAATTTAATTTGTATCATTATTTTTCCAATTTTATACGTAAATTATTTTACGAATATATTTTTAAATCTCCTACTCTTCTAAGTCACTGATTTTAAGACAATTAAATTATCACAATATTTAGGACACAACAAAGAATATAACCTTAAATTAAGCTAATAATAAATGACAGAAATTTTTTAATATTTACAAAAATAAAAATGTTTCATTTTCGCCGTTTTAGTTGCTCTATTTCGATATAATTATAAAACGCTTAAATCAAAATACAAATTAAAAAATAGTTACATAAAAAATAGTTTTCTGCGTAGTACGAAACCCCGATAGTTGGCAGTTTATTAGAAAAGGCGTTTCTCATAGGAGAACAAGCCATGAACATTGCCCTCCAGTTGAGCTGAATGTGTACGCTTCATGAATCGAAGTTCACCAGTATAAATCATATGTCTGAAAATTTTAAAATAACATATTATATAATATATGAAAATTAAAAAAAGATTTTTATATAGAATACCTCAGTTCCGATACAGATCTAGCTCCAATATCCTGACAGCTATGCTGAAGGCCACATTCTAAGTATGGTAAAAATCCGAGAGCTGATCCTTTATCAACTATACTACCGGCGACACCCTGTGCCACACGAAGTTTATCGATTTCATTATGATAGTATCGGCTCATTGCAGCTCCCTTGGCATCTTTACGTTCCATTGCCTCCAGACTGCCCATGCCGCGGTATTTTTTAAGTCTTACACCATCCGAAAAGAAATATTCACCGGGCGCTTCTGAAGTTCCAGCCAATAGAGATCCCATCATAACTGCTGAAGCACCCAGTGCTATTGCTTTAACTATATGCCCTATGGATTGTATTCCTCCGTCTGCTATCACAGGGACGCCATATTTTTTAGCATATGTTGATACTTGGTAAACTGCTGTTGCCTGAGGACAACCACATGCCATAACTTCTTGAGTTATGCAAATTGAACCACTTCCCATTCCCACGCGAAGTCCATCAACTCCAGCTTCTATAAGATTTTTAGCCTGAGCCCTGGTGACAACTGTTGGTAAAAGGAATTTTCAAAAATGATCTTCAATAAAATACAATTTTAATTTTAATTAACTTACCATTGCCTCCAATAACCTGAAGTACTGGATATGTCTGTTTAATAAATTTTATCATATCCACTTGATAAATTGAATTTCCTTGGGATGAATCCAAAACAATTACATCTACGCCGTTTGCGACAAGCAATTTGAGTCTATCCTTGTCCTCAGGCCTTGTACCAATAGCAGCTCCAACAAGGAGCTGTTTGTTACTATCTTTTGATGCATTTGGATGACTTCTCGCTTTTTTTAAATCTGTTCTCGCTATTAATGCGACCAATTCCCCAGCTTCGTTAACAATTGGCAATTTACCCTTTTTACTTTTTTCAAGAATATCATTTGCCTCCTGTAGGGTTACACCATTTGGTGCTGTTACCATATTTTCAACTTTTGTCATTATATCACCCAATGCAATATCGAGTTGATTTTCACGAAAATCAATATCACGAGACGTTACAATTCCAAGAAGTCTTTCACCAAGTTTACCATTTTCGGTTATTGGATATCCCGCGAAACCATTTTTACGTTTTGCCTCAAGTACATCGGCCACTGTATTTGTTGCCGCCATTAACGATGGATCTCTAATGAAACCATGTTTGTATTTTTTTACTTTGAGTACTTCATTCGCTTGGTTTTCAGGAGAACAGTTATTGTGGATTATACCAATTCCACCACAGAGCTGAAAAATTAAATTAAATTATAATTTAATTGTCTCCTCAAGCTTTAATTGGACTTTTATATTTTTATTAAAACTGATGAAGTTTTGGCATTAATATTGCAGCACTTAACAAAATTAAAATCGCGCAATTTCTAGTGATGCCCTATAAAAATTTTCAGATACATTGCATATATTGAAAGGAGTATAATGATTTAGGGTAACTGGGACGTGAAAAATCATTTACTTTTCATTGCAAAAAGTAATAAAGAATCTCTAGAATTCAAAATTTTAACTTACAGCCATAGCAATTGCCATATCAGCTTCAGTAACCGTGTCCATCGGTGAGGACACCAAAGGTGCCTTTAATGTAATACTCTTTGTCAGAGGTGAAGATAAATCAACTTCTTCAGCAGTGAAATCAATGTAACCCGGAAGAATTAAAAAGTCACTGAAAAAAATATTTTGTATATATAGATTTTTATATTTAATTAAAAAATTAATTTTATGTCGTACTTATAAGTTAGTCCTTCACTTGACGAGAAAAGCTCCTCGCAGGATAGGCCATCCTTTAATTCATCATCGACATGATTAGACATCGCAGAAACAATTTCACTCATTTTATTTTATTTTATTAAAAATCACAGCAAATTCACTACAAATATGGTATTAATTTTACTTTTATAAGAGCCGTTTTTTAAGGGATTGAGGTGTGTCGGACCTCCGGTATCTGTAAATAAAATAAGAAAGTGAGTGCGACACAAGTATTTCTAAGGAACAATAGCAAAAATAATAATTTTAAATAAAAACACACAGGCATTTGAGGATCAAATTGCCAACAATGGAATGCCACAAGTGGTGCAAAGGCAAAAACTCAAACTAATAAAGCAGAGAGGAACGCCATCTCCGTACATAAGGAAACCAATCAATTAAAAAATTCCGTTACCACTCTTTAATAACTATTAAATAAATAAATCAATATACTCTTTTATTCTCTGCCAAAACACTCAGTGAGAACTTAATTTTAAATAATTATTTCTTGAATTCACCAACTCACTAAGTCACTTTTAAATTATTTATTGAATTCCTCCTTTGATTTTTCTTAAGCTCACTAACTCACTTTTTAAGATCATCCTCACCTTTGAATATCTTTTACCAGACTAAAATTTTCTTCATCGGTTTCATTCTCATCCCTTCCTTTATTACCTGCTTAGGAAACAACGCAGATTCTCGGGCTTTGGGACAACATCCTAAACGACCCTTTTTACCTAAAATCTGGAAAACGTGGTACATTGCTGCACAAATTTTGTTTTTCTTAAAATCCTAGGGAATGCACCTTTTAACTTGTAGGATATTATCGGCCATACACCAAACAAAACTCTACATCTATTAACAACACTAAATATAAAAACCACAACTAGTTCACTTAATACTAACTCACCTTATTGCCAAAATAACATGCACTAAATTAGTAAAACCAAAAAACACTTAAAACACTAATCCATAATACGAATTCTTTCTTTCTTCACTTAAACTTCACTTCAAACCGTTATCTTCGCCAGCACAACTTAAAATGAGCTGCCCTTGGAGAATATCAAGAGATATGCCTAATCAATTTTTATGTATAGTCTTGTTTGTTGCCTTGCATGCAATTTTATGACACCTTTATAAACACAGACGGACTCGAACCGTCAAGGTGTCAAATCGCAGCTCTCGAGCCTCGACACAAAAGATCGTGTACCTACATGAAACGGGCAAAACAACCCTAAGTTGTTTACACAGGTACACCGAAACTCGAATTCGTTTCTTTAAACTGCAAGCAGAAACGAACTCCAATATTCTACGAATAAAATGAAATAAAATGATATGGCAGGCAAAACGAATATTTTCTTACATTATGAAATTGACGAGTGGTAAAAATACTCTTTTAGGTACAACTCGTATAATCGACTACCACGTGTTAACCAGATATCTTTGATTAACAACACTAAACGCCCTAAAAACCTGTCGGCACAGTTTGAATTATTTTTCGTTCGAATTCTACTGTGGGGATTTCTTAGAAAATATCAAATGTTTGGAAGGCAATTTTACACACTCCTCCCACAATCTCTCACAAAAATGTCAATAGAAACAACAGAAGAAGAGCTGTTAGGCTAGGCAAAATACATTTAAAAAAAACAATGTGAGATACGCAAATCTACTCATCTGGTCCGGTCTTATTCGGCTTTTTAGGAAAAAACAATTTCCTTCTAAGTAGTTCTGAATTTCCTGGTATTCAGGTACGTCAGTAACGCCTAGCAATAAATAAGTATCTGGCTGTATAATCACCACGTACCTGAAAATGTCTATATCGTAAAACTACCTCTAAGAAATCAAAAGTCCTCATAAGCAACGCATAAAACATATCCCTCAGAAACAGTCTGGCATACCTGGCAATTTTCAGTGATGGAATTTATCCAACCTATGTATGTACCCAAAGTTTTGGTCTCATTTGTTTCTATTAAAATTTGTGAGCTTTTTATTTACAACTCCGCAAAATTCACATTCACATTTCGAATTGCTATTGTACTTTTTACAACTCTGTTGTCGATTTTTTTATTATTTACAATCTTACATACAATAGGTATGACATTGTTATGTTAAACCCAAAACTCATCAAGAGGCTTATAGGGAAAATAATAGTCGCCCCAAATTAGTTGTCCCTTCAACTGAGAAGTTCCTAGAGAAAAAAATTACCCGACTTCTATTGGCTGTAACGCATTTGCTTTTATTTGTTATGGGAAAAGTCCAACTTCCTTTTGCCCAAAACTTCTTTGATGTTTGAGAAGGTTGTCTTTTTCTTCGAAATTGTGGACACACAACTTATTACAGCACTAAAGAGACTTTCTGTGGTTTGTAAATGGGTCGAATATGTCTTTCATTTTATGATTGGTCTTCTCTTGTAATGGTACATTTAGGAAATTTTTCCAGGAATTTTCTTTTTAAAGAAAGTCCTTAAAGCAATTCAATTTAGTGGCATAAAGTTAATTTAGTATAACAAAATAAAGTCGTTTTTTTAAGAATAGCAATAATACCGATAATAAAATTATAATTATAATAGAGAAAAAAACTTAACTCTGATATGTAATAAGGCTATCATTTTTATTCACTTGCATATATAAAAAGGAAATTCCACATAGATATTAGAAATTAATGATTTTCGGATTTGTTTCCTTTTCTTTCATTTCCTTTACAAAATACATTTTGAAAAGGCATACCCTTTTATTGTACATATTGAGTTAGAAACGTGAATTTACAGCACTAATTTAAACTCGATACCTTTTGCCATTCCTGAGAAAGAGCGTTTTGATTATTTGTATTAATATAGAAATTATTCCTAGAATAAATAATGGCAAACAGTAGATAAAAAGCAAAAAGTAATAGATAATTCATCATTTCATTTATTAACTTGAATGGGAATCCAAAGATTATGTTTGCCAAGAAGGTGCCGCCCAAAAGTTTAAACCTGGACTAAATGAAGTGTTTCCCAAACGTTTGAAAAATTACCTGTCAGAGTTCTTGATAAATTTGCATAGAGGAATCGTTCCGCAAAACATTTGCCTTAATTTGCTTAAAATACCTAAGAATGTCATAGCCACCTACAATTTTACGTGTATGTAAACTGAAAAAACAGAAAAACTTTTCTATCTCCCCAGATCGAAATCTTCCACACGTCGAAAAGGTGTCGCGGTGATTTAAATTCAAACGCGTTTCAGTTCATTTTTTTGTCATGAACGAGCGCCAAGAATTCAGTCACGCAAAAAGTCCATTTGCAACACTCACAATTCGCCTGATTTCCACATGGATTTAATGAGAATTTGTTTTTCATTTTACTGAGCATAAATGATAAAAAATGTGCTCCCTTTTTGCAAGAGAAGCTCTCAAGTCGGGGGTCGGGCTGTGCCCTTGGAGCCCAAGCAGGGCTGATATTATTTCACCCCCGACCCCCGGGTGCAGTGCATTTCATGGTTCGAATTGTTTCTTGCTTTATAATTTTCATCTCAACCGCAGCAACTACGGCTGGCCACAGCCGAATGGCTTTCAGCGGCACGCTCGCGTCCATCACGCGCACCCACAATTAAAATGAGATTTTCGCGGAGGAAAAACGCGCTCTCGGCGAAGTGATTTCGTCGAAGCAATAAAGATACTTCCGGCTCGAGGAAATGCTTTATTTTTCTATCTATTTCCGGCAGCGTAATTTGGAGGCGTACTCGGGGGTGGGCGCCAAGAGCCATAAACAAGTCAAGTACACTTATTTTTCAGCGGCAGCTCGCCGGGGCTTTCGCGTGCATTCGAATACTTTTGCCCCTAGAAAAGTCCGTCGAGCACCTCCTCAAGTGGGCCTCTTTCGAGAAGCCCTAGATCGGGTGATTCCATTTCAATTTAATAACAGATTCGAAATGAGCCTGAAAAGTGAAAAGCCCAGACGGAGCTAGACCCGTGCCTCGGCGGCTAACAAGTTCTTATCACACCGATTCATCGGTTCGATTTCTTTCACGAAGGCCATTTGTAACGCAGTGCAGCGCAACGCGCTGAATTGTTTCGAATTTTATTGGCGCAACTTTTATAAAACAATTTATCCTCGTGCAATCGCCCGAGTTGAGAGTTGAGTGGCGGGGCCACATAAATAAATCCTAGAAAAGAAAAATAAAATTGCCCAAAATACATTGATGGATTGCCGCAACCAGTGTGATTTATTGCTCACAAAAATGGTCGCCGGGAAGCGCTCTTTCTTTTGTCCCTTACCAGATTCTGCACTTTCGATTCATCCATCATAATGAAGGCTGCAAATTGAATCCCAGTTAAATGCGACGCCTCCCACATAATTCCCGTATGAAGTATGCGCTGGCTCCACTTATGCTAGTGGAGCCCGGCGACATTAATAATGGAAAACCTGTTGTCAGCTTACGCCAATGTGCCCGATTTCGAGGGTTACATGCGAGATGAAAATGGTCCACGGCTGCTGGACCGAAGATTGAGCCGTCCTCCTAAAGGGGCTCTCTTAATGACTTCATGATATCAGCTGCCCCGACTCACTTTAGGTGTAACTGATTACCGCCTCGACTCGCACCGGATAGGCTGAGTGATTGATGCAATTTTCATTAATCGCTATTTCCATCCATTTGGTCCTAGCAACGACTTCCCACACATTTCAAAGGATGTTGGATAGATGAGGAATAGTTAGTTAGTCCGAGATTAAGGGCTAATTTCCGTACAGTTGGAAAGATACTGGAAATTATGCACTTTTCCGACACTAATTTAAATACTCCTTAAAGCTAAGAGTTTGCTTATTCTTCCCGAGTCGAAATTATTGCTGTCTTTTTATTCTCCAAGTACTGAATTATGTAAGATTTTAGAGGACTAAACGAGCACATCAGATATTATAATAACGGAAAAATCTCCAGGGTAGGGCTGAAGATAAATAAGATTAAAAAAAGTCATCTAGTTGGACATTTCTTAGAAAAGAGAGCTTGAAGGACGATTTGATAAAACAATTTTCAAATATATCTTTAAGGGGTTCAAGCATTAAAATCTAACTTATGTAAATACTGATTAGAAGTAGTACTTATTTTCAGGCTTAAAAAAAAGAGTTTAAGAATAAAAAAAATAAATTAGAGGATAAAATGAAAATTTTGAGAAGTACGAGATTAAAATAGAACCTAAAATTTCGACTCGGCTTCCTGACCCGGATCTAAATTTGGCACTCATAAGATTAAGTTTAATCTGAGTTATGATTGACCTTTAAAACTATGACACTGGTTTTTCAAGACAAAATAGTTTAAACGAGGTTAAATAAAAGTATTTGTGCTATAATATGATGAGTATTTCTGTATTTATACCTATGCACTTTATTGGACTTGCACAATATCGACTGTTTAATTAAATTATTTCAAGGCTTAATTAATAAGATATCTAATTTTTAAAAGTGTTGTCTAAAAAATACTGTCGACTTAGTTTTTTTTATATAAAAATCTTATACAATCCATTAATTTGAATTAAACATTTATTACAATCGTAAATGTAAGATGTCAAATTTTCAAATGGTTAAAATATTCATATGCGTTAACATAATCTGTTAGTTTTGGATGACAATTTCGACCTATGTATGTATGTATATTGTATATAATATACATTAGTATACATACTTAGTCTATCTAGCATAAATTGAACATGAAAGAAATGAGTCCAACATTTATAATAAAATGCATTAAAAGGACATTTTTTTTATATCTTTCAAAAGAAGTAACTCATGCAAGACCTTCAACCTCGTTGAATAATCGCAAAACAACTTTCTATTCATTTTTTTTTCTATATTATAACAAAAAACTGGTGCTGTAATATGCAAGCCCTACTTTTCGCTTGTATGGAAATCAACAACCAGAAAATTAATGGTGTTAACGGAGGGGAACAAGATTAATTCGAAAATAAACAGATGATAGCGTGGCAGCGTCCTGCAAGTCAAAACCGCCAATAAACCCACCTTCGTGCTCATAATCCGAGTCCCTGGAAAAATGCACCTCAGAAAATTTCATTCCCGGCAGGATTCGTGACTGGGGCGGCGTATCTAAGCGCACCCCTCACAGATAGAAGGGAATTATGTGAAAATAAAAAAGTAAATAAAAAGATCCCGAAGGAGGCGTTTTGTGAAGGGAGCGAAAAAAAATATACAAGTCGAGACCTAGAAACATTTCCCTCCGGAATGTCGGGGGCCGTTCGGTTTGCATTAAAGAGATTTTCCTTAAAAAAGTCGCCCTATCTCCATTCATTTTTAATTGGGTTGCATGGAATTTTTTATTTCAGCCGTATTTGGCCCGGATGCGCGATGTCTAGGAAATAAAAATAACTCCGCTTGGGCAAATATGCGCTTGTTGACTTTTTGATTTATTTCGTAAATCGAGGGCCACAGGGTGTAGCGGAGGCGCTTTTATTGATTTCGAACTTTAATGTGAAGCACAGGAGACCGTCCTGAAATTGGATTGATTTTATATCCTTTCTAAAAAAAAAAGCCTTCCAAAAAGGTTAGGGATGGAACATCCCAGTGGTAAATTCTCATTTTTAAATATTTTTTATTATTTTTGGCTCATCATGAGAGTAGCCAGGTTCTGAAAAAAAATTCATATACTTTGACCTTTAGTTACTTTTACTCGGTATAGTCATATTTCTTTTTATGTTTTATTTTGAATCAAATGAATTTCATAAATTGAATGAGAATGAGTTATTTGCGAACTTATACAGAGAACCCCTTTTTTCTTCCTCAATGCTCTTGTTAATATTTTAAAAAGTAAATCATTTTTTAGATTGTTGATTTATTGATGGCAATTCAACTCCCAACGTTATGAGGAATTCATAAAAAAATTTCCCATGAGGTTCGAATAAAAAGTTTCCAACTGACTGGTAGACCACAATTTTTTGGTTTCAAATTATTTTAATATTAATATCTTTTATCTTCTTTCAATTCAATTCACTTGTTGCATTGATGCTCTAATGTGGCTATATATATATGTTTCACTTTCAGTACCCAATAATGAAAATTTGAAAAAAATTGAACTGTTTTATAATTCCAATAAATGGTAGCTCGTATTAGAAAATGTACTTTCAAAATTAATGAAGGTGTTATCCGGTTTCTATATGAAATACAAATTAAATATAATATCTCCCTGTAACAAAATATGAAAATTGAATTGAATTGAGGAAAAAGGAAGAGATTTTTCGAAAAATAGGTTTCTTGCGAATCATCCTTAAAATTATTCTGAAAAAGAATTACCCTCCAGCCCTTAATTTAAGATAGAAATACCTCGAAAGACAAAGACAGGGTGACGGTGCATCATCATTTACTTCTACCACATTCGACTGAGAACTGCCGAAGTGGGTGCATTAGGTCCAGCAAACTGAATGACCCGCCAGAAGCAATTCCAGAAGCATTCCGTCTCACTTTGTTACGAAAAAACCACAACAGCGCATACCGCTCCGGGCTTGGGTTGGGAAGGGTTAGGAAGGGTTTGCTTGAACTACGCCGTGGTCGACTTAACATCCTTGGAAGTTTTCGAATTCTTCTGACAGTTTTTCGGCTTTTTCAGTTACTTATGCAGAGGCGGCACTGGGCAACCTGGCCGCCCGCCGCCCTTGAACAAGTTTATTTAGGATGCGGGGGAGTGCTATGTGGCCCCCCCGGGAAAATATCCTGGCCGCAGATATTTCGCTGCTCGGAGTTATGTCCTTTGACATACTGCCGGATCGGAGTCTTTCGCTTTATTGTAACTTTCGAGTTCCCTTCCTGGAGGATTTACTCGTCGGGATTTTTGACCCTGTCCGAATGGGACTAAGTGGATATCTTTTGTGATCAAAAGATGAAGGGACATTCGGGTTTATAGCGTCAATTTGAATTTAAAAAACCGTGAAGGACTTTGGGTCCCCTTTTTTTTCCGGACTGTGCCAGACCTTCTCTTTTTAATTAAATTCCGCAAACTACACCAATTTTCAGCTGTTCGAGGGAATTTCCCTCGGTTTCTTTATTTTTCGCATCCGCAGCGCGTGTCCAAAGTTTTCGCCAGTAAAGCGTTTGTGTTTAGCGGCAAACATTGAGTAATTATTTAGTACAGAAACACCGAACTCCCGTAAAAAGTTTGAGTTTTTGGAGTTTTACTTTTGCTTGGTGCGGCTCACGTTGCTGCATGGGCGGGGTGTGCCAGTGGCGGCGGCACGGGGGCGGAACGGGGTTCTATTCTCTTTCTCAACCTGCTCCGACTGCTTGTCGAAACCCAATTTTAAAGAATCTCAAGAACTCCTTGCGCTTCCTCGTTGCCTTAACGTATAGTACGTATCTGCCCATAGTCCTATTTCAGCATTTCTCGTTTTTATTTTTTCGTCGTCTTTCTCCTTGGAGTGGTTACATAGAATCAGGCTACGAGGGCGGTAGTGTGTACGAGCCCTTGTGCAACAAAATGCCGCAATATTGTTGAATCCCTTTAATTTTCAGACTCAGGTACTGCGGCCGTTTTGTTTTATACCTTAAAGCTTTTGTTCCCGACCGAATTCGATTTAATTCGAGCAAATATTGAATCTGGGGCAGGCCACAGGACCTTTGTCTTTATAACATAAATTTATAAAAACAGCCTCCCTGGGCAGACTGTTGTGACGGAACATTTTCTCTTTTATACAGTCCCCGACGGTATTTTTGTAATATTTTTTGATATTGTTTGTGAGTTAAGGAGGCACTCCATATTTTTTCAAGGGAAAGCCCTAGGGACTTAAAGTGTCCAAAGTGTGCTGTAACGCTTTCGAGCACAGCCTTAGGTGACAACCAAAAAAATTTAAAACGATAGACCATTTACTTAAGCACTTCAATTTTAAATTGCCCGAAAATCTTACATTATGGGATTTTCAGAATTTGAAATGAATTATTTTCGTCGATATTAATTTAATTAAATATATATGAGGGCATATAGAACGTTTACAAAAAGGTCTAAATACTTACAATAATTTCAATTATTTTTATTGTAGTACTTTGCAAAATCAATCTAACTTTTTTTATTTCTTTATACGAATCCAAATCACTTCGACTATTAGATGCAAAATTGCTGAAAAAATAATATAATATTTCGAGCTGATTATTGATCTAATTAAAAGAGTGACTCATTCCAAGTATTGATTTTCTTTCGGCTTTTTTAAAAGTGTTTTAGGTGTCGAATCAATTGAAACTTTATACTCATAAATGTATATGTATAGGTATAGATTCGCTCTTATATGTATGCTACAGTGACTACCATGAAAAATCGGATAAACGCAAAGTACCCAAGTCCTTAAATTATGTAAGAAAACAAATAATTTAATTGTGGATTCAGTAATATTATAACATTCCAAATTTCGCAATAGTAACAGTTGAAAATATGGTGGAATATTGTCCAATTTTAAGCGATATCCAAATCCATATTTTGAAATAGTTATTTTATATGGTGTGTGCTAATTCTCCCAATATTCCCTTCACTTTTTTAAAAATCAACTCCTTCGCTAATCGATACCTACGGAATTTGCTTTTGAGATATGTACCTTTAAAAGTTAAGCTATTGAGTTAATATTTTAAAACATCAATTAGTTTCTTAACATACTCTAACATTTTAGGGGTAACACCAAAAAATTATATACTACATAGCTATTGCTCAATAAACCATTATGTTTTTCACTATATATAAATATATATTATATAATATATTATTTGGTTTTCAATCATAGATGTATAGTTTGTTCTCCTGTAAAGCTCATACAATACTATAATAATAATAATTATAAAAAAATGCATATTTTGCAGTCCAAACTTTTTACTCTATTGCCATTTGGACGTCCCAATCAATGTGCAGGGTAAGCAGCACCTTCTGCCCGACTTTTGGCGCCCTGCCTTAAAATGTGAAAGGATATTTGCATAAGACATCTTTTCCGCAGTTTAAATATTTTTCCATTTCAAAGAGTTGGCGATGGTCGTGGACACTTTAAAAATGTTGCCGCCTCGCAGCTAGCTCAATAAAGCCATCAGCGCGGGATCTTATTAAGCCCTCCGCGGTACACGGCGGAGCAGCTTCCCGGATATGCAAATGTGCAAAGAGGAGTTGTTCCGCCCTTCGAGAGCGCCCCAGAGATCCTCCTCGGCCGCAGGGATGAAATGAAATCGAATTGTGTGTACGAAATGAAAAGTTCAAGGACCAAAAACTGCCAGGCCACACGATTCTCCAGGGCTGCCAAGGGATGGATGATTTCGCGGAAGGCAGATGAGGAGGAGCCCCGGCCGGGCTTTGTGCGGAGCCCTCCTTTTCCAGCTCGGGCTGAGACGCGCTTTTTACATTTTCTTAATGATGGTCCCATTGATATCGTGTAAAATATTCCTCCCCCGCGGGAGCTGGGCCACCACACACGCAACCTTATCTTCCCCGAGGATCTTGGCAAAGCAGCCAGCCGTTCCCTGCTCTGCTCCCCCGCGGGCACTAAGCCCCTTCAAAGCGCAGTCAGGCCCACAAAGGAAAGGGCCGGATGAGCTTTACTCCATGCCCCGGTGGCCCGTTCCGCTGGGTTCTCCGCCCGGTGAACCTTTCCGATGAACCCTGGGGAAGGGTTTTAGTACCCAGCCCGGAGAAACCCTGCCCTGCGCATGTCTGCTCCGCATCCAGTTTGTCCTATTTGTGCTGACCAGATTGACTTAGATCAGTTTTATGACACAATTTCCTGAATTCTGCACCTTCGGTTCTTTGGTGCGCTCGCAAATTGTTTTAATATGCCACTTTGGGGCCCGGCGGAGCGCCCCGTCGTCGCTCTGCCACATGCAGGCCTCGTGCACTTGCTCAATTATTTAGGAGTTGCCCGTAATGCCCCCAAGACTGGTGTTGGGCGAATTCCTGCTCCCTTCGTGGCCCGTTTTCAGCATGCAGTTCGTATCTAAGGATATTTACTGGAATTGCTTACAGCTGCTTCTCACCCTGGCCCCGCGGCAGTTTGGAAGACAAAACAGGAGGAAAGGCGTTCAGTCGTCTAAATTTAAATGTATACATGGACTTAACAGAAAATGTAGTTAGATGAAGAGCTTGCAAAAATGAGGCCGAAATCTTAATACACTGAATAAAATTATTATAAAAACCCATTCGCACTTAACAAAGTAAATATATTGAAAAGGGCGAAGTGAAGACGTTAAAGTTCTGCTGAATATAAAACGTCCTTCTTAAGTAAAGATTTAGGAACAAGTTAGCAATAGGGGAACTTTAAGGATTTCAATGAGGAGGCCTAAAACTGAAGGATCTGAAGGAACTTCTTGGCGATCGGCTATATGTAGTTTTCGAAATATTCCACTTTTAATGTTGACATTTTGGGGCCATTTCCGCCGCACAATTACTTTATTTTTGCAAAATTTCACTTAAATCCGTTCAATTTCCCTAAAGAACACAACACTATACAATTTTCGCGCGGAGACAAGCACGCATTTGTACAGTATATCATTTTTTTAAAATAACAAATAACTTTTTACGCGAACAATTTCTTTTATAACAAATATCTTTTGGATGACAAGAGGTAAGAAGATTTTTATTTACATTTTATTATCGTTATTTTCCAGGTTTTTTCGGAAAAAATTGATCGGATTTAAGTGGAATTTTGGAAAAAAAAACTCCTACAGATATTATGCGTAAATTATTATTTTTAGTGTAGAATATTTCCGTAAATTATTATTTATTATTATGCGAAATCTGGAGCTCAGATAATAACGATCTATGAATTTACAGAGGTTTTTAAATTTCTAGAGTGAGCTCAGCTATCAAATAAAAACATATTGACCAGAGGATATTTAAAACGGTTGTTATACCTATTAAAGAATATATTAATTTTATGAAATATACATATGAGTTTCCTATTTTTCCAGAAACTAATGATAAATTCCTGGAGATACAAACGGCTATTATTCGGAGGTTATTTTTGAAGCATTTCATTTTTTCAGTTTTGCCTTTCTAAGATCGAATAAATGTCATATTTTAAAAAGGGCCAACTTAAAAATTCATTAAATTCACTTCAAATAAATATGTCAGGACATTTTAAAAAAACAAGTAGGTAACCCGAATTTGACCGTTGCCATTTTTTTCTTTCTAAAATATATTTTCTAGAGTAAATTTAAAGGTTAAACATGTTAAGTGCCTTCTAGGAAATTATCCAGGAGTTTTCTTGAAAATACGAAATTTCCACCTTTTGCCTTCACTTAATTTGTTATGTTCTATTGCCCCCGATTGCAGAAGTTCCCTTTAATGCTGGCAGTGTACCCTCTTTACATAATTAACTGAGAGTCCTTGCTTGTCTGTGAGGGTACAAAAGGGCATAAAGGCCTTCGGGCGACACATTTCCACAAGGTGCAAGGCAAACATTAAACATCAACTGAAGTGGGACGAAATAATTCATTTGCCGGCAAATTAAATCGAATGAAACACGACGCAGTTCTAGAGGCCACCACCAACAAGAGGAGGATCGAATAGGTCGCTTCGCTGCAATTATAATGGAGCTGGACATTAAATTTTATTCGCCGGATATGTGCATTTTATTAATAATCGTTAAACTCGGGATGACATCAATAAAGATGTGTCGAGGGATGCCGGAAAATTAATTGGCAATTATTAATCGCGGATCACTATTTGATTTGCGATGCTATTAAGCGATGGATACGGTGGATACAAAGGCAGATAAATAAAGCCGAGAGGGATTTCTACCACAATTGCTAAAATTGGGTTGACTAAATTTGAATAACTCGAAACTATTATGCGCGATGGGAATGCTAACAAAAACCGACGTCATTAAATCCTGGCAGTTACTAATTTTGAATTGTGGGCCTATTTATATGAAATTTTTGTTTATTGTACCTCCAGTTGCAGTTGAAATAAAAGGTGTAATATTATTTAAGAGTAATTGAGCTTGATCTTAATCTTTACTTTATTTTAAATGTGTCATTACAAAATCAAAAACAACATAATGTTATCCTAATAAATCAATAAATTTTCTCATTGTAACTTTTTATAGTTGGTCGAGAATGTTCGACTGGCTTTATTTCAAAATCTGAGCTTGATTAATCGACAAGTTCGACTGCATTTCCGGTAGTTTTTGTTTTAGGTTTCAAAATATCTGTCATTATTGGAAAATTTCCACGTTTCCTAAACCGCATTGTAGAAAAATTTCCGAATTTCCTCAATCGCATTGTAACGAAACCGCGTTGTGGGAGACTTTTTTTTTAATTCCTTCTTCAGTTTATTTTTGTTTTCAATAAATCTGTTTTTAAGGTTATTTTTTACAATTCGGTTGAGGGAATGAAAATGTTTCTTTAAAAATGAGGTAAAGACTTTCATTTTTATGTTAAATAAAATTTAAGTTATTTTAATATAATTTTTAGTAGTAGTTTGTAGTGTAGTAATTTGGTTAACTTGATTAATCAAATTCAACTACTGCACAGTATTTTTTTTAATTAAAAATCATTCTTGGTCTAGTAATTTTACACATTTTAATTTCAACTATAGCTTTATTATCATCCGAATTTTATCTTAAAACATCTACTTGCTTTTGGACTTTTAATATCTTCTCCTCATCCTCTATAATAACGAATCTTATTGAATTTTGTTGCTATTCAAATTTCGATGAAATTATTTTAATCCGTTAATTGGTTTTGAAACTTTTGTGGAATATAAAATCGTTTAGGGTATTTAAAATCGTGCAAATTGTGGTGGGAAAACTATTTCAAAAATGTTTGCCACAAATTGAGTTAAAATAGTTACAACTCAAAAAATTGAATCCGTCCCACAATTTCTACGGATTTCCCTACTTTCAAGTTATTTTCACATTTTTAACCAATCGACCGGGACGAGCACGCGAGTTTCAATTAAAACTTTTCATTGATTCTGTTCCCGAGTTCGCAATTTATATAAAAAAAAAATAAGAGAATCGTAAAAAAAAAAGCGACGTGCAAAACCAGCAATCTTTCGTGTCAGTTTAATGGAAAAAATTTAATCCAGTTCCAGCGTTCCGGGAAAGGCGTGCTAAACTATTATTTCTGCGGGGGCGGAGGAGCGGGGTGCAACGGGTGCAGTGGGGCTAGGTGATTACGAAAGAATTAATGTTTTACTCGCGCAGTTTAATTCGTTATCAATTTGATGTTTCCCTGCACACGGACTCCTCCGGCTCATCGGGCTCATTAAAAACTTTCCCAAGTTCTTCTGTAGTTCCGGCAAAGTCATCTGGCGTTGTGTAGTTTCAAACTTAAATCGCTCTGCCAGTCGAGAGTTTTTGCCGGAAACTTCTTTTGTTACTGAGTGGATTGTTTCGCCCCGCCAGGTAAGTACTTTCTAGATACTAAGGAACCCTAGAAGTTTGCCCAAAGCAAAACTCATTCAGAAGCCACCTCGTTTCACCGTGAAATTTTCTCAGGCGTCGTCATCTAAGGACGGATTTTTAATTGCGTCTGTTTCTAACTTAATTTTCCCCCGACAGGACAGGGATTGGCGACTGGACCTGCAGGTCCACCTTCATCCGAACTAATCCCAGCCAATCAGTCGCTCCGAACTGATTGCTATTTGATTTCCCTGTGCAACTCGTTAAATAATTAAAATAACACCAAATAAATAAGCACTTCGATTTCATCTCGAAGCAATATGCACCCAGATCGATGGTCCCAGTCCCTTCGTCCCTTATTCGATTCTGAATTGACTCTAGTCGGTGGAGCTGTTGAAATTCCCTTCCCGGTGTCGTTTTCCGCAAAAGTGGATCTATCTGATAGAATAGAGCAGCCGTAGATTTTTCAACGCTTCTATAGATGATTTCACCGGGAATTTTTCTTTCAACCAATTTACAGTGTGCAACAATCGTCTCCCACCCCCGCATTTTTTATTTGCTTGGTGTTATTGCGAAGAAAACATCACTTTTACTTTATTTTCCCTTGCTCACCTGGAATTAGATTGTTTTCACCAATTGTTTCGGTGCAGAGAAGATTTTGTTACAGATCTAAAAAAATTGCTCGACTAGGTGTTACTTTGCAAAAGGTTTAGTTTTGTATTGATTTGGAGAAATTTCGAACAGTTTTGATATTTTATTAAATGTTAGACTGCGAAATACTTTTATCCAACTTACACGACCTTTTTTGCCTTAACTTACCGTACCTTTCGTCCAGTCGAACCCTCTTAATCCTATTACCAACATAGCACACAAACTATTGAACTTTATAAGATTTTTACCCAAAATTAAGTAGTTAATTAATCTGGGACAATTTACGACTCTTTTTCAAGAAATTTTTTTTAAAGATTAGGAATACGCCTAAAGATATGTTATTAAATGAATATTAATTAAAATAGTTTTATACAAATAAAAATTTTGTTTTTTCCATAAGAATTCGCTATATAGTGTTCAGCAATTCCGACAATTATTTATAATAGGAAAAGTTTTATTCTTCCCAAAATGATAAATTTCGTTATACGATCCAAAATTCAGTGACACGTCAAATACAATTGAACCATACCACAAAAATCATATGTAGAATAAAACTCAAAACTTCGAGGATTATGTGAGAGGTACACCTTCATTAACACGAATTCAATTATTTATTTTTTGTGTATTTTATTATATGTGTTTAAAGTTTTGAACTAATTCACTATTTTATCGGACTTAACCTCACTTTTTTTTGTTTTAAATGTATATCTATTTTCAGAACCGCTACTATGCTGAGTGCTCATGTGGCAATTGTAATAGTTTTTAAAAACATAGTTATAAAATTTAAAGTCAACCAGTTTTGTTACATTCTCCTACAACTACACTATCGCTTTATTCTCTCAATGGATTGGAAGTAATATCCAAATTAGCAAAAACCATACATGTTTCGCGTAACACGCAAATATTTTTTCATCCATTTGAAAAGCCCTATCATGTTTTCGCTCTAATAAGCATTAGTGTAAGGCACAGTCCGGCAAAGAAATGGAAGTGCAGCCAGGCCCACGCGGTGGCGCTTTTTTGTATAAAGGTAATTAAGATGAAAGCTTCCTGGAAATTCAATAAAATACAAAACCAGATAAATTACCCCACAAAGGATTACCTTAATTTTGCATACATTCATCGCGTCCAATTCAATTTGGATGGGGTGTTTTTTTTTTAAGCCACGCTCTGTGCTAGCCCTAAACCACAAGCCAGAACGTGGGTGAGGGAGGAGGGCGGCAGCAAATTATGTTTTCAGGTGTAAGTTGATATGATTCATGTCTCCCGGGAGTGGAGCCTTGTTCTACGGCAAACAGCATTTGCACACATGCCGCCCTACACTCAGCGTAATTTTTTTTTTACTTTTCCGCCAGCGACTCGGTGGAGGTGACTTTTCTCGGAAGAACAATAGCCGCCAGCCATTGTCCTGACTTGGCGAACAAAAAATGTCTGCCGTGGCATCTAGGACAAGGATATGTGGCTCGCTCCTCGGGAGTTATGATAAGTTGATGTAAACTGACGTTAACATAATTTACATAAAACAAACGAGATAAGCGCACGCCGTACGTATGCAAAAGTTCTGCCCCGGTACAGCGTCATTATGCGAGTACACTCCGGTGCCTGCTCGGGCCCGGTTATCTTCGGGGCAATTGTTTTGGAGCCCTGCTCCTTCACGGGAAAACAGATAGACTTTACCCTGGGAGGTGTATGTTCTGGCGGTTATTTGCTTAGAACTCTCCCGGCGCTGACATGCGAATAGGTTATCAATAACCAGCCCTTCGGCTTCCCGCAAAATCAGTCATGGAAAGGCCCCATCAATTCCACGTCATCGGCAATGAATGCCACTTTGGGTTAACACGAATTAGTCACCACAAGTAACATTGCTGAAGTGACGCCCCATTCACCTCAATGCACCACCACTCCGCTGAGTGATAAATAAATTTAAAACTTGCGTAATGAAAAACAGGTGGTAACGAAGAGCCAAGGAATGAACAATCTTCTTCTTCTTATCGAAGGACTATCAAAAGTCATATTCCTTCTTAGATCCTAAAAAAATAGAAAACCATCTTATCTTATAGGTATAGGTTGGAAAAAAAAGGTAAACTTTGATATTTGTTGGATATTTTTGGTCCATAATTACAAAGTATATTGAAAAAATAATTACAAAATTAAAATTATACTAGAAATGCAATTTGTCTAAACGCTAGAAGATAATGAGAATTTAATTACCTATGAAGAGAAAAGACAAAAAATAGTTGATATTTAATTTTACATCTTTTGAAATATTCCATTTATGTATATAGTCATATCAATCGGTCGCTGGTTCATATCCGGCTCGAAGGATCAATATTTGACTCGGTGTGGTCAAAGTAAAACACAAATAAGTACTCAAAGGTTCTTTAAATACTAAATTTATTAACAAAACCGTACAGATTTCAAAGTAGGTGATATGAAATAATGACCTACTTATTACAAATAAGAAATTAATTATAAAATGATTGAAACGCTGTTCAGCTCTGAACAATTAATTTAAAAGCCAGCTTTTAAACACAAAATTCAAGGAGGGCCATAATTACGCGAAACTATTAGTCGTCATTAAGTAATAGTCTTTAGTTTTTAATAAGTAAAATTCGTAAAAACGGATAGTGGAACAATAAGAGAGTTTAAATTGAAGTACATTTTTATTCTTCATAATTTTTTAAATTCCCTGTTCCTAGATTATTATTCGAAATTTAACTCCCAAAAAATAAAAATATTTGTTGTGGTATTCGCACAAATGAAACTTGGTGTAAAATAAAGCTTAGGCGAAATATTGCGACAAAATTCTAATAACATAATACATCAGAAATTTGAAATTAAATTAATAGCAAAGCATAATTTTGCGTAAACATATGATAGCAGTTTAACAGCTTCTGTAAATGGATGTGTCTTCATGAAATGCAATGTAATTTCGCTTCAATTTGGTCTCTTCCTCTTTCTATGGCATAGTGAGGACTATTAAGGTAGCTTGAATGCTATGTCCCGGGTGTTTCGAAAGTACAGAATTTAACAGCCTTTATATACCTTGAATATCCGTCTATAGTTTAGTATCCTGTGCACTGAAAAGCACCAGCCTTCGTAAAACGTAAATACGATAGTGTGACACCTATTTGTAGTTGCATCCGCCCACCAAACGTTAATAATTCGAACTGCACATGCAATTAACACTGCAGAACGAATTGCAGCAATGGGAGAACGTTTGATTTCCTGCATATTAGTAAAGACGTTGTGGGTAACTCGAGAAAGTCCTTGAGAAGTTTCCGAACAGTGCAGGGTAGGAGCAACGCCAGCTCCGGGAGCAGCATACCAATGTCCCTAGAAAAGTCTGAATGGAATGCTAAAGCAGTTAGAACTTCGGTGCACAATTAGGAATTCGAATAGACGTCCGCATTTCCGCCCTGCAGGTGCATGCCGCGTAGCGCACCGACCGGGTTCAGGTGAAAATTAAAAATTAAGAACAGAACTCTTGTACCTGGGCTGTAATTCGAGGAGGAGCACCCATTCATCAGGGCAATCCATGACACGAGCAAGCCATCACGTTTAGTTAGTTCCTCAGACTCACACCTGAAAGGATTGACCACGGAAATTTTTGTAGGGCTCCTGCCCCGCACTCCCTCAAATTTGCCCCTTCTATACGTGTTAAGGTTTCCAATTTGCCCTTTCTTTTTATGTTATATTTGAATCACACGGCTGCTCGGTGATTTGTAAGCCAATGCAGCTTGCAACTCGACTGACTTCTTCCTGCTTCATCTGCAGAACCTGCAGTGTGATTGTAAGAAAATTTTCAAAACTGAATCACACGGTCTTTCTTCAAGCCACCGAAAAGATGGAACTTTTTTAGAACTGTGATTAACACTGGTAACTTATGTACCTTGGCGCGAATTTCCCAGTTCCTTATCGCAAACGCCCGACCGATGGCGGATAGTGCATTTCACGTTGCACCGCAGAAGACCGCAGAAAACGCTCCCAACTTAATGCAATTTTCATCTTTTCGCCGGTCGTCCTTGCGGTTGCTTGCGATATTTCTTTGCCGCTCAAGATAACATTTTTTTCCTACCACCTGAATAGTTCTTTAAAGGGACACGTTTGGCCATTTGTCCAATGAAATATTTTTCTAGAACGTGCGAGAATCCCGAAGACATTGGGACCATTACTAACTTCCCTTCTTCTTTCTTATTTTTTTTTTTTTTTTTTTGTATTTTTGTAGGGGTGGTATGCTCGAGGAATTCTTCCGGTGCATGTTCTTGTACATTGTTAGGTCAAGAAATTCCTTGATTATGTCGGGGAACTCAATAAGGAAGTGAGTCGGCCTTCCATTAAAACTGCTCCTTGGTCTGAGGCGGCGAGCCGGACTCACATTCCGCCCCATAAGCACGAGAAACTCGGTCATCCGGCAAGAATTTCAAGTGTCTTAAAGTGCGAGAGAGAAATTCCTTGAACTGGATAAGAGTTCCTGATATTTCCTTGAAACTCCTTCGCAGCCCCCCGTCTTACATACGCAAAGTCGCAAAGTGAGACGGAGGGCTTGCAGAAAACCCTACACCCCAACCTATGCGATGGCTGCAGGAAAAGTTCCCTAGAGGCTAACGAAAGTTCAGGTAGTGAATGCAGGCTCTAAGTAACATTTTGATGAATTTGACTCTAAGTACTCGGGACACTATCCGAATATCTCAAACTCATCACCGACTCTATCGCGGAGTCGAAAGAGAAACTATTTTTAATTTAATTTAATTTAATTTAATTTAATTTAATTCACTTTAACTTAATTTATTTTAATATAATTTAATTTCATTTCATAAAGAAATAAGTAGACACGATATACGATTATGTATAATAATAATTTTGAAAGATATACTTAAGAAACTGATAAATTCTGGATATTTCATTGAAGTTGAAACAGTGAACCAATGTTACAATGCAATGTTCATTTAAAAGTTCATAGGATATTTCATTTTATTGAAGCTTTTATCCATTTGCTTAATATCGGAGTACTAATCTTAAATTAACTATGAATTTTGTAAAATAAATATCTTCAAATAATTTAGGTTTGATAAAAACATATTTAAAGACATTTTCTTGATTAAATTTTCATCAATTGTTTTTTTTCAGGAAATGTAGTGATTATGATCAAAACAATATAAATTATAATACAAAATAACAATTATGAAGAAAAAAAAATTACTTACTAATCGTTATCGAGCGATCGAAAAGTAAACATTACCTCATAATCGTTATTATCCAATTTATAATTTTTATTTAACCGAAAAGTCCAAATATTATTGAATCTAAGTAAGGCTACAAATGAAATAATTGATTTTTTTATTTTAAATTTCAGAAATAATCATTATTTTCGGTCCTTGGTTTTTTTAGTCATCGAAATCTGGTCGTTGAAGCGAATTGTTCTTTTGAAATATCAAATATAGTTTCCGGTTAAAAAAACTTAACAATGCAGTTGAACTATTGAACGAAATTACTTTTAAATTACAAAGACTACTAGAAATAATGAAATGTTTTAATTAGAACGCCCCATACCCAACGGACGTAAACCATCTTGGAAGCTCATAAAAAATCCGCTTAATTTTTCGCTGCTTTAATACCAAACTCCACGCTGGTACATACGTTCAGCGTCGAAACTCGTAATGAAACATTCGCAGCATAATTAAAAATTTTTAATTAGAAGTGCAGATGGAATGGCTCGTTTCCTGGACCTAGGATACAAATCGCAGCATATTAACACAGTGCACCGGGCGGGTCTCGAGGCAGTCAGAGGAGCGGATCCGAGGTTCATTGCAAACAGGTGCGAATAAGGACGTAATCGCGACCACTCAAAATCTTTTCTTGAAAGGTTTTAATTATTTCCCTGCTGTGAGCATCGGTCACCTGAGGACTTTTCTTACGCGTGTTGCTGAAAAAAGCGTAGACGTCGCGGAAGGCGAAGAAAATTAACATATGCTTCATGTGCAGACGGGAAAATTGAAGCGGTCATGGTGCCATTGGGTCATTGGGGAGCAGTTTCTTTGAAATTTTCCATACACTTTTAAATTTTGACGCGACTTAGATTTCGGCGCGAGTTAGATTTTGTCGCGACTTAGATTTTGTCGCGACTTCTAAAGATATTGCTCTAAAAATTAAAAATTTTAAATTCCGCATATGTTAATTGCTACGGTTCGAACTCTGTTAAATCTATTAAAAGTTTGTTACCAACACAAAAATCTTAATAGAATCAGAAAAATATTTAATCGACTATTCTGGCTAAATATATTTAAGCAGTCGGCGTCTGATTAAAATCTCAGAATGGATTCTGAGAGACACTTTCAGTGAAATGAAACTTTTACAAAATATGAAAACATTAAGGAGTTATACTCAAAAATATAAGAATAACTCGTTCCATTTTCATATCTCAAATAATCCAAATCGGAAAAGGTGTGGCCACCACAAATCACCGTACCAAATTTTTTCATATCAATTACAAATTTTATTTATTATTTTTTCTTTTTAATTAGCATATAATATCCCCAAATAGTGCAATCTCGTTTTATTATACACTTTAATATATATTGGACGAATTAAATTATTAAAATCTAATAGGATTTTGATCTAAACATTTATGCAATCTACTTCTTACTAGAATTAAGTTAGACCCAAATCTTTAATTGTTAAGAATATACCGAAGTTTTGTAGCAACTCTGAACGGAACCCAATGCAAAAAGTATGAGATATTTCTAGACTGATGCGTCTCATCGCCAGGTTTAATTATAAAAATGCGCCCTCACGACCTGATTTAGTTAATTAAAGGGCAGGAGCAAGGCGAAACAAACCCACCGGGGCTATACCTAGGCATCTGAGTATACCCATTTCGGTTGAACAATGCCAAGAGCGGCCGGAGCCACCACTGTCAACTTCTTTTGTGCCGGATGAATTTACATTTTTCGCTAAATTAAAATTATTGCGAGCAAGGAGTCTGCCCGAGCCCAGCCTGCTCCGGCTCCGTCCGTAAAGTGCACCGGACGTATAAAACAAGTGTGCCTTGCGCCTTGTGCCTTGCGCCTTGTGCCTTGTGCTGCGGTCACGTGACGAGAGAATTTTTTCGCTGGTAAATGAGGCACGACGGCGGTAATTACCTTCTTCTGAATAGTTAATAAAAAAAAAAAAATACATCACCCGCGCACTCTCTTCGCGATGCATTATAAATCAGAAACGTAATTAACTTCTTTTTGTGCAGAGAGCATACCCTAATTAAATGAAGGTAAGGAGCAGCATCTCCCGAGTGAATTATGAAGAGGGTTTGCTTCATTTACCTATTCTTTCAGAACAGGGAACGGGGCCAGGAGGCCTACCTGCCGCCTTGCGCCGCCAAACAATCGCGAGGCCCCTGTACATCGAACGGTTCCTACGCGGTACTCTCCGCCCCTGACCTATGTTCTTGTCGAAGTCAAACTTTTCAAATTTTCAGCTAAAGTATACACACAATACCAACGGCTGCATTTTTTATAGATGCAAAAACGACATTCGCGGAGGTGGTAAACAGGGTAAGATTCAAGTGCTCCGCCCCCATCCCGTCTAGCTCTGCTCTACCCTGTCTGAAACTCCTCTAGAGTCTAGACTCCTTCGAACAGGGATGCAGAACGCAGGTAAGAAACATACTTGGCGAAAAAAAATTTTATTTCTTTACTTCCCCGTAAAAGTTCTGATAAGCGTAGCGAACTTTCTGAAAGTTAAAAACGAATCAGAAGGGTATTCCATTCTAGTCTGGCGGGAATTTATCCACGAAAATTTACTTTTAGTATTACTTTGACAATAACGTCGAAGAAGCGAAATCCCTGAGGATACTCATCCTCCCGGCACATGAAGCTGGTGTCCCATCTATCATACTTTGAAAATAAAAGACATGAATTGAAAGTTTTTAATTTAACTAAATTAAAAAAGAACATCGGAAAATTTCAGTACCTAAAGAAGTTGTTTAAAATAAACCCGGCCAAGTGAGTGTCGAACATACAGTTTGTATGGAGTTTCTATAACCCAACTATATACATACGAGTAGAGTCATAAGTTATTCTACTGTTATATTAGTAGAGCCTACTTATCTGTAATAATTTTCCTTTTAGTTTCGTTATACAATATACTCGTAGTATAATAGTAGTATAATTGTGAATACCTTTTAGATATTCAAAAATAGTGGTTTAACTTGCTTAAGAGGTAGGATGACTATTTTAAAGCTTAATATTTCGTAAACTGATCCCTGTATCGAAAATGTGTATGACATACCCCTAATATTTTTGAAAGACCAATATATTATTTTAATTGTAATTATGAATTTGAAAGATGTAATCGCTAACTTAATTTTCTTTTAATTAAAAATATAACTCCGAAGTCATAAATAACGAGAAAATGACAAGAAAATGTAAGGAAAGTTGGAAATTAATTAAAATTACACTCAAATTGATTTCATTCCTCAAAACGCACCGCCACCGTCTCGAGATAGTCTAGAAAATTCCCCGTGAAAGTCATATTTCAGCAGTATCTGTCCATTTCATCGCAACGAGATCGCGGTGCTAAGGTCTACCGCGAAACTTTTGTAAATTTATGTCAAATTAGATTGCCTTCCGTCCCCGCTGCATTTGCATTTGGTCCGTGTGCCGTGCGCACCGCGCCATAATCATCAATGGCATCAGCAAAGTTTGCCTAAATTGGCTTAGTAAATCTTGACTTTCATTTAGCGATGTGCCGCGAGGGGATGGAGGATGAACAGGGCACGTTTCGCAGCCGCGCTATTCACGCTCATTTTATCCGACGGCTCTATCTTATTTCAATAGGCGCCCCGCGGAAAATGTACACCGCGAGAAAAGCGCGGCCCTCCTCAACAGGAGCACTCGCATACAGGGCAATTTGGGGAAACTTTTCCCATACATTAAATCGTTTACGGGGTGCGAGCAGCACACCTGAGACCTATGCGGGGGAGCTAGGGCCGAGCTGATAATGTTCTAACACGCCGCCCGGATTCCTGTTAATGCCCCTAACGCGTCCCGGAGTTAATAACGCAACATGCTCCTGATTGAAGCCGAGACGCTCCCAGCAACTACACGAGTTGTAAACAAAAATTTAAATAATCAGAAACTTCTGAACAGGTGTACGGCCAAGTAAACTTCCGAAGTTTCCTTGTCAAGGAGCTCCCGAAATATTTAGTGGGAAGGATGGGCTCCATGACGCCGCACCCCATCAACTGAATTTCCTAAACGATATGGATTTAATAGGTTATAATAGAACAATCAGCTCCGGTGGTTGGTCATCGAACCATTTTAGTACCTTTTTAAAACGAATTTCGTGAACAACATTTGTTTTAATTGGTCATCATTAGAACGTTACTAAAATAGCATAGAGAATTTAATAGTAAGCAGTTAATTTAAGAAACAAAAATCATGTTATTTAAAAATAACTATTTCAGCCGTATCAATGATACAAGGCTCCCGAGATAGAGGAGCCCTCTACAAAAATCATAAAATATTATCCACATATTAGTAAAATTACGGAATAAAATTAATTTGATACCTACTTGATTTTAAAATTCAAAAGTCTACTTTATAAATACTGAAATAAATAATTGTTCATACTTTTAAGTCAGAGAATAAACTTTGAGCCAGCTCTTTAAGACCAATAGTTCATGAGTTATTAATATTCTGCAACAGCTAAAATAAACTTTTCTAAATTAAAACTTGTTAAAAATTATGTTAGGACTTCTATGTATAAGAAGAACTTTAGAACCAATAGAAAATTTTTTTAGTGTTCAGTTTTTTAATATCTATTGACTGTTGCTTTTGTTATTTTCAAATATATATTTTATTTATGAGAATGCTTTTGGTTATTGTCCGTAAAAGGGCCCGAAAAGGGTCCCCAAAAAAATTTGATACAGAACACACTCAAAGCTATCTACGCCACTGTTTTATACTTAGTTATTTAAAAATAAATTTTATACAATTGACTGCAGTACCTAAATAAATTACATTATGGATTTTGGAACTAATATGTATACCATAAGCTAAGAGAGCTGCATAAATAATCTCATGACTATAATTTTAGTTGAAAATACTCGTGAAGCTACTACGCCTGAAACACGCCTGTTTAAAATAAGAATAAATTTTAAAGTTTGGATGTTATCAAAGCAATATATATCTAGACTATTTCTATCTGCCTTTCTTTAGGCGAAGATAACTAGAGAAGAATTAATACTCAAATTAAATTTTTATAAAATAATTTATTTATTAACTTTCAAAGTATGTATACGTGTGTGTGTGTAGGTGGGAAGAATAGAAACTCTGAGCCTGTTACGGGCGTATTTTGTAATAATTCGGGATAATTTCAGGCGTAGTTTATAAACATTTGGGCCTGTTGTAGGCGCGTTTCATAAATAAAAATGGAAAATATTTGGGTGTACATCGGGCGCGTTACGGACGTGCAAAATCAATTTAGATATTTTTACTCGGGACTATGGGAGTATGTTTTCGAAATAAAAATAGTAGGTAGGTAGCAGAGTTTTAAATTGCTAGATACAACTATTGTAAATTTCAAACTGTTTGCAGTCTAAATAATAGCTATTAAAATTGTTAACACCCCTCACATCCATTATAATTCGACATATCGAATCACACTGTCCAACATCTCAATTAAGCGTCATTTTACAAATTACAAACCC
This sequence comes from Eutolmus rufibarbis, assembly GCA_963920795.1. Taxonomy (NCBI): domain Eukaryota; kingdom Metazoa; phylum Arthropoda; class Insecta; order Diptera; family Asilidae; genus Eutolmus; species Eutolmus rufibarbis. The sequence continues at coordinate 46,035,265 of OY987206.1, forward strand.
CATGTAACTTTGAGCAAAACCCAAATTATTCGACGTCGTGTGCATGTAGCAAGGAATTCCTTTTCGTCTTAATTGCACGGTCCGACACCCTTTCACCGCCTTCTGGCGAATATGAACTCAGTTGCCACCCGACTTACAAAGTAACCCTCAAAGGGCCCATGTTCCCGAAGTCATTGGCAATGAATCTGCATGTAAAAGATAGAACCGAACCAGCTGCTTGGACTTGTTGGTCATTTTCAATAAAGAAGTGTTTATTTTTTTCTTGGTCGAAAATTATTGGATTATTCCGGCGAAATGCACACTGCCAACAAGGGAGTTGATCTCTTTTTTCCGGGCGATAAAAGCTGAAAAAAATATGGTGAAAAAAACAGAAGCTGGGCAAAATTCGCCCAGAAAGAATCTTTCACAAAGTTGCATAATTTTTTTTTTTTTTGGTTTTAATGGAAAGCCAAACGAAAGGGCCCATTCGCTTGGAAAAATTAACATAAACCAATAAAGCAGTGAATTCGTTGAAGTCCCACTTGAAAATTGCTTAAACCGTGGTAAAAACGACCATCTACCGGACGGTCGATCACTGGAGGGGAAGGGGAGTGGGGATGGAAAATTTCAATCGAATTAATTGAACAGCAAATTGACCGAGCTTCGAATTATGCAAATTTACTTTGCCCGTCCTCGTTTTCGTGGGCAGCGAAGAAAGGGGTCTCGAGGCGAAGATTTCAGATGATGGATCCAGCGCAGTAACTACGCCCTGAAGCGGGACCCCTTGCAACATATTGCCCTATTGACCCCTTTCGGTCCCCTCTCTTTCCACCAACATGAATATTTACAGGGCGCATGGTGTGTAATCGAATTTCGCTTTTGTTGCGAAGCTGCAACGACTCCTGATGAAGGGCGGGGGTGGTTAGGCGAACTTCGGAAAATATAATTATGGAAAAAATTTGCGATGCTCCAATTTGGGTGGAGTGGAAAAAAAAATTTTTGTCGCTTGGTCACTGGTCAGGTCACAGCTAAATGGGGCTCGGTTGATCAGGCCATTATGATGGCAGAGATTTTTCCGATCAATCAAAATTAATTTGTGGGAAAAAAGGGAAAAAGTTCAGAAGCGCTTTTCGGTCGGGTAAAAATAGAAGACGGCCCCATTTATCACTGTCCTGTTAACAACAGCTCCTTGCGACTGGTCTTTAGAGTTCGGTGCTCCTCTCCACATGCACTTCATCGGCCAAAAGCCCTTTTTCTCTTTCAAGTTACAAATGATTTTGGGCTAAGGGTGATGTATGCACAGATCAGAAACTTTTAGCGCTTCGCTTTGTTTTCAGTGGCGGGGGGGAAAAAAATTTGAAAAATAAATCGCATCCCTTCGATGCTTATTGGAAAACCACCTAAGGATGCAAAAGATAGGAGCTCCCCACACCTCGCTGGAGAGATGAGATGAATTGGTTAATTTTGCATTTTTGAAAGGGCAATCCCAGAAATTTGAAAATGCTGCGAATGACAATTTTGTGGCGAAAAATTGTCAAATTTCTGAGTCATCTAAGTCAAATGGTCGATGTAGCTGGGAATTATAGAGGATATTGGACACATTTATGGAAAATCAAATAAAATAAATCAAATTAAAATTAGTATCTTTTGATGAACTACCATAGATATTTAATTTACTCTTATAATCTCTATTTTCACAATAACCTGCAGTTGAAGCTCCATAGTTTACTAATCCAATAACAAAAAAATTCATAAAAATAAGATGAATGCCTTTTTTCCTTAATGGAAATCATGACTTCATAAAATATTCTAATGAATACAAAATTTTGCTTGACAACACCATTTTGGAGCCATTTAGACGAGTGGAGAATATTGCCACATTTTTATAGCAAAGGAATGTTTAAAAATATTTTATCTCTGAAGAAATGTTAAAAAAATGTTAGTAAAGTTTTGTTTTATATTTCTTTGAAGCGATAAATATCGCATGTCACAAAAACGCATGCAAAGCAAAGATGTATTCTAAATTTAAAATGTGGTTTATTTCAAAACCGGACAAATTGTCGGTTTACATGTTGGAATCTCCATTTGTGTACTCCGAATTTCTAATATTAAATTCATTATCGATATTACCTACGTGCCGACTTTTAAGGATATTAGGTAAGCACTTGGAAACTGAAAGAATTTGCGATCAGTAGTTTTGACTCGAATTAGCCTTTTTAAGATAAACAAATTCAAAAACAGTGTCTTTGAAAACGCCTATGTACTTATTTTTATCTAAATGGGGCGCAGAATCAATATCTTTACTTTTATTTATGTATATTAATCATTTTTTTTTTAGTGCCAAAATTGTCAAAAACTATGAGCTTGTTTAAAAAAGAGCATTCACAAAAAATGTCGGGGGACATTTAAATGAGTAAAAATCTTCAAAAACGAAACCATCTGGAAAATGCGGAGGGGGCATTTGTCAATAAAATCGGTCGGAAGACCTGACATTTACACGTCCCAAAAATAGACCTCCGGAACGCGCGGATGAACAAAATTTCGCCTTTTAACGTATTTACAGGCCATTAGCATGCCATAAAGGGCCACTCACGTGCCCCACTTAACTTTATTAAATGGTTCCATTACTCATTTCGATGAACGCTTAATGAGCTACGAAAATCAATTTCAATTATTCCATTTAACAACCAAAATTGCAACTCATTCCAATTTTTAATTTTTTATTTCTCTTCATAGCGACTCCCAGTCCAATTTCTGGACACGGCCTACTGTCGAATGAAACTTGGTTTTCGTGTCCAGGATATTTCCCCAAACGATTCGCCTCCGGTCTCTGATATAATTAATTTTAAGTAATTTTTTCGTAGAAATTTTTTTAAAGCAGTAACCAAGGAGGTTTCAGTTGAATTCAGACTATTTTTACACGCACTCATAACAGAAAAGGGCACTATGAAGCAGTTGTTAATGCTCTGACATGTTGGACTTAATTTTCCTAGAAAATTTCTCAACATTTCCCAACATATGTACCGACTTGTTTTGTGCCTATCCCACAGGCTACAACTTCTAGAGCCCCATTGTTTAGGTGGTAAAATGTTAGCTTAAAATGGCTTTGCCCAAAGTGCAGAAATCAATCAATTCAGAAAGCTCTCAGCAAATCCTTCTTAATTTCATTTTGTGTCTTTCCTAGGATCTCGGATTATTTAACATACTCGAGGACAATTTGAGGCCCCTCTCTGCTTTTCAAAAGAGTTTAAGGCAATTTGGATAAACCTCCAGGGGGGTTGTTCAGCTTTATATTTCTCGACTATCATGAGAAACTCTTTCAAATGGAGGGAACCGTATTTACGGATGCATTCATATCAAGAAGCTTTTAAAGAGATCAAGCCCTCATGAACTCCTCTTAGTCTGCTGGGGCTAGGTGGATCCCTTTTACTAGCAACTCCCATAAATAGCCGGTCCAAGATGGAAATTCGGCTTTTATCTTCCCTGAAGGTTTATGTGAATGAATAACCACTCGCCCAAACTGGACCCTTGTACGAAGGAAGCAATAAAACTAATTTAATTTAGATTGTCTCTCCCAGTGGTACATTTGTCATTCCCTAGAATTAAAGTTTCTCTGAAACTCCAATAGGCTTTATTTTTAGCCGGATAATATACATACAATACAAAATATTTTATTTTATACAGACAATAAAATATAATATTTATGTAAATAACGTCTTCTCAGCGCTTGAAGGAATATACACACATATACATATATATAAGTAATAAAATATCATAATTTCATAACGTTTAACCAAATAAAATAAATAATAAAATAAAAATTAAGTATTGGCTATCATCCAATCTTACAGAAGTTTTGCAAGATTTGGTATTCAAAATCCAATTGTCTATAATCCTGCTAAAAAGTTTAATAAAATTTATAAAAATGCAATAAAACTGGCAACAAATAGTCTAAAAGAATCGCAATAAAATTTGGAAACATCAAAAGCAGCTATAAAATCTCTTTAAAAATAAAAGTAAAATCCAGCTGTTAGTTATACTCTAAAGGGTCCTTTTCAGTCACATCCTCCTCAAGGGGGTGGTCAGTAGCAACCTTTGGACATCTATTGTTGATTTCCTGCATAGCATTGATGGCGTCATTCCCTTTCAGGACCCTTTCGTGCTGGACATCAAGTGTCCCAGCCTCCTGCAACCAAAGTAAAAACAAAAAGATGTAAAATTGCCCAATTCAACTCCCGCGGTCTGAAATCATCTTTACCTTGTCGCCGAGCTTCTCATACGTTAGATCCGACAAATTGTTATTTGGTGGTATAAAAGGCACCTCAATGACCGCTAACCGATTTTTGTTCACCTTGTCTACCGCCATAGGGTGACAGTGCTTGTTGACGCTGGAGTCCCTAGACACCCTGCTGTCGATTTGTTTGGGCTTACTAACAAAAGATGAAGGACAGTTTTGCGGAGCTAGAAAGATTGTGATCGGTTCTGGTCTATTGCTCTGCTCGACGCGTGGTAGATTTAAAAATTTGCTGGGCATAGCGACGACACGTTTATCAGATTTCGTTTTGCGGGCGCATTCTTTTTTACCCTCAAGGGCTTTATGGGGATCAACTTCAAAACCCTTCTTAATCTTATTCGAGATAATTTGTATGGGGTTTATTAAAGATGCTCCATCAGCCTGACATTTTTGTGTTTGTCCTGAAACCCAAAAAAAAAAAAAACAAAAACGTGTCAGCGAGAAATTTGCATGAGTCTAATAAATTCCCAAATATACTACACACCCAGAAATTTAACTAGACGGGATCCAATAACATAAAAATACTGAAAAGTTTTGGCATTAAAACTAAACTTCTAATGTTCTTTAATGTGAAAACTTAATATGGACATAAAGAATTTGCCGAATAAATTTTCGAAAGTTAAATAATACTACTACATTTGGGTAGTATTATATTTGGTGTATAAGGTTATAATTATATTAATTTATATGTAATATTAAGTAATGCTTCGTATGTTAGGAAAATTTTCTGGTATAGAATGCTTTTCTCGCATATTCGAGTAATTTTTTTTTTTTGTATATCGACACTTCAACATACTTTGTGAGGAATATCTTTTCCCATATTTCTATTTTATTTACCCATAATACTTTGTTAATTTAATTTCAAGTTTTTCTTTCTTGTTATATAAATTTTTGGAAATTCATTCAAGTTTGTAACAAAAATTTTTTGCAATTTTTGCGATTGAAAAATCAAAATTTAGTTAAGATTGATGTTTTGAAGCTTTTCTGTGATGAGAAGTTTAAAAGCATTGCTAAGTTTGATATATTTAAAAACTAAAATTGATTAAATATTCTTTTGTTAGATATAAAAACCCATTTTTCTTTTAACCCCCAGGCCCACCCCAGAATAAAAATGAGGAAATTTGTCTAAATTTCTGAAAAAGAGTTAAAGTTAAGACTAAGTGAATAATTTATCTATGTAGATCTGATTGCATATCTAAGAAACCAACTCTGGCTGAGAAAAAATTTATAGAACAAATATGTTACCAATGAACACTTGCTCCGCGCCCTTCTTCGGTGAGTTGGGGCTCTTCTTATTCCAGCCCTTCATTTTCCCGAAGAGCAGACCCTCCGGCTCCAGGGCCAACATGTCCACCTCTCGGTAATATTCCCTGAAAAAGCGTTTGTCCCTCTTCGCCGATGACCGCTTCCTGGGGGCGGAGCGGGTGTCCATCCGGCAGCTGTCCGGGCACGGTGCGATGCAAAGTTGCCGGGATTTGGGCTTGGGTCCATCGGCGGTGACGCATTCCACCTCGGTGGTGATTACGTCGGTCTCCTCCCACCGCGGGGATTCCCGCGCGCACCACACCTGCCTCACCTGGAAGCCGGGTTGGTGCTCGCAGCCGGTGCACAATCCCCACTCACCTGTGTGCCATCTGCCGCAATCAGAAGAGACAAAACGGGTTGAGCGCCTCGCTAGCACCTGGTTCAAGCTTTCGATTTCTCACCTGACCTTGCACGGCTGCCGGTTGCACATCTTCGTCTTGGGCTCCGGCCGGTCGCTCTTCGGGCAAAAATCGTCGCTCACGATCCCGCCCTCGCAGGTGTTGATGCAGGAGGGCTCCGACTTCTTCTCGCCCCCGTCGCACCTGGCGCTGCACTTGCCCCACTCCACAAACTCCCAGTGGTGGTCCTCGGTATTCCCAACATCTTTCTTCGAATTTCGGACAGGCTTGTAATTTTTATCCCGAATGAAAAATTCGTAGTCCACCCCCACATTCCTTGGCTCGTAGAACATGATCTGGAAAAATTGTTCAAATTCAGTTAGGGCTTTTTATGGGTTAATCTTGAAGCAGGGCCTACGTAGAGGACGAGGGGCTTCTTGAGGGGCCCAGCGATGAAGAGCTCCTCCACGTTTACTTCCGGATGCGCGTAAAGTCCCAAGTCCAGGCCAAGATGCTTCTCACCGTCGATTTCCTCTTGACTAGAAAGAATAAAGTTTATAAATAGCCCCACGACATCTTTTGTAAATTCGTATCCGAGTCACATTTTAATATACGAGCAAAATAATTATTTAAAAAGAAAACATTTGAAGACATTAATTAGTTTAAACTGACGGAAATTAAAATACTAATCAAATCGAATAGGCTTATTAATATTTTCACGAGTTCATTATTTATCTATGACAAAAGAGAAGTTTTTAATTATATTTTAGATTTAAAACTGAACTCAAATATGTTATTATGAACAGATATTATTTACTTAGCTTATATACGATAATCTTATAAATAGTCATTGCTATTCAGGTTAAGAAGTACATATTTTAAATAATTTTCTTTTATTATAGAAAAAGTCTTACTTGTCGCCGTTTAGATAAAAATATCCCTGCTCGCTCGCAGAAGCTATAGCGATAGTATTATCCGAGGGACCCCTTTCCTTCACTATAATGTTGCGTGCACCTTTTGGGAAAGTAACTACCTTAGTATATCCTTTAAAAACAAAATAAAATTTAGTATTAAGAGAATATTTTAAGAAAATGCTCCAAACCCTTTCCCGCGGTTGTGAAGGTCCCAGCCACTTGTCTGCATCCAGTATTATCCCCTTTGCAGATTCCACACTTGTCGTTGAGGGCAACTGAATCCAGTATCCAGTCACAGCCCACTCTCTAAATCCAAACAGAAAATAAGCATTTCAATAATGTAAAAATTTATATTGAAAACAACATTTTAATTTGTTTAAAAGTAATGTTACTATGAATAATATTGACATAAAATTAATACACCTATAGCATAAACAAATCTGACGCTTGAATCGTTTAATTCGTTTTCTTTTAAAAGAAATATTGAAAAATAAAAAAACAAATTTAAAAACTTACTCGACATTTGCCTGAAACGCACATATCGTTGGTGCCGCGTTTGCAAGGCGTGCCGTCTTTGGCACGTGGAGCAAGCTTGGAATAGGTGTGCACCTCGTTTATGCAATATAACACGCAGGAGCTATCGCCACCGTCATCCGTTGAAATTGGGAAATATGGTTTCCATCTGTGAAATCGCGCACCTCGTGGGACTGTGTTATACTGAGCACATTGAACGGCACGGAATGACCTTCCATCTTCAGGACACGGCTGAAAAAGTAAAGATTAAAAAGGAATTCGAACTAAATAATACATTCATTTTTTTATTTTATTAATAAGCGAAAAACATGAAGCAAATCTTTATATAATCTCAAATCGAGTTCAGCATCTTAGTACCCGGTGAAAATAAAATAGGTATGTTCGATAGATTGGCATAAGAAAATGTGTTTATGTAAACTTTATATCTTCTCGCGTCTCAATAATTTTTGGCGCCAAAATATTTCTTAAGCTTAATAAGTATAATAATTTTTACCTTTATGTTACAAACTTGAAAACGCTTTGCTTCACCTAAACAATAGGCACCACCATTCCTAGGAGCTGGTTTTGTGCAAGTTCTTTCAGAAATTTTGATGCCACCACCACAAGACCGAGAACATGGTCCATAATCACCCCATTCATCCCAGCCTCCATCGATTCCATCAGGACGTTCACCTAGAGGCACACATTTTTGTCGCATACACCACTAAAATTAATTTATTATAAAAAAATATACAATATTAAGTCAAAATTAACCAAAAAATAGATGAATTATAAATCTGAAATTAAAAATGTTCCACAAGAACAAATAAAGTAATTCAGATTCATCTATTGCTTAGTTAATCGAAAAATAAAACAAAATGTTTTTAACCAAATGAGACCTTTTCGGCTCCACACTTGCTACCCTCGGCAGGTGGTTCTCCATTTGAGATGCACTTTTTGGGATCAACTCGACAGAAAAGTTTCTCGCAGAATTTTTCCGGATCGGTTTCGCAGTGAGTTGATCCTGGAAAAAGTAAATTGCACTGGTAGTCAGCGTCGTACATTGCACCCGGCGTCATCTCATCGAACTTGTAACTACTTTCGGGAGGCTCATCAGTCAGGCAGTTGCCAAGGTTATTCCTTAAATTATTTTGAAATTCTAAATTATATCAGCGATTTAATTTCAAACGTATTCTTAGATAGTACAGCGCGGCACAATATTAATTATAAGTTAAAATATTCTGATTGTAATAAACGATTTATCAGTAAAAAAATCAAAACTGAGAATGCATATCCCGAAATTGTTAACAAATTTCATATAAACTATTTCTTGCTTTGAGAGGAAATACTTTAGAGTGATGAGGGCTTTTTCAAAAGGAAAAGGTTTAAAACTAAGTGGATTTAGGGACTCGAGTCGTTGCGAAAAAGGCTATCGCAATGCTCGAATAAGGCACTTATGTATTAAGTATGTATTTGAGTTTGAGAGTTTTAAGTCTTGGCGAATTGCTTTTAACGAAACTTTCCGGAAATATACTGAAATCATTCTAAAATATTTAAAACGTTTCACTTGAATATAATGTTATTATTGTTATTATTATTATTATTATTTATTAGCATTCATAAAATTTACAAAAAAAAACAGAATTCTTAGGGATGTTATAAATGGGAAAATGTTGTGCTCGCATTCACTGCCAATCACGAGTATATTCATGGTAGGAAATAGCTGAATACTTGGCTGAATATGCTCTCGGCAGCGAATGGGTAAATGGAAACAAATTTTATAAGGATGTGTGCAAAATTTGAACGAAATATATTATGTAGGACGTTAAGGTAATATTTTATGGAATAAATGATGTTTAAATTTTTTGAATATTCTAGATATATTTCCCCTCTTAAGTCCTGGACACTGTAAAGGAAAATAAGTCATACTCAAACAATTGAGCCATATAAGTCCTTGAGCAGGAGGACCACACAGAAGTAGCAATGCTGACATACGGCGACATAACGTGGTAGAAGGTCTCATCCTCCTTCGCGGGGCATCCGGAGATCTCCTCGGTGTCGTGGCCGCAGCCCATTCTATGCAAAAAATTGAAAATCATTAATCAATTCCAATTTGGCGGGATCTTTCGTTACATGTGGCCGATCTCGTGCGCTACGACGACGCCCAGAATAAGACCCCTGTCTTCGTTAATTGCGCACGCACTCGCCGGTTCGCAGGCGGTCGCCATGTACGCGAGCCCCAAGAGGCCGCAGTTCGGATTGCCATCAGATTCCGTGCATAAGTCATGTCTAATTAAAAATGAAAAGATTTCCACAGGTTGGCTTCGGCCGCCGCGACTATAAATCGAGGTAAACGCACCGTACCTGGTTATTAAGACCGCAATGTCGTGGTGCTGGGGATGGTCGATGTCTTTCGGATTGATTTCATGCTGCCACTTGCAGAACGACTCCAGTGTCTTGCTCGCTTCGGGAGTAATGCTTAGGTCTAGCGCAGATACCTTCTGGTCCAGATAGACAATTCTCACGACGGTTACGTCTAGCAAGTTGCCGACCGACGCGTCGTGATAGTAATCGGACACCTCGAAAACAAGAGGAGAAATCGCCTTGTTTAGTACGGTTTGGCCGCGCCAAGGTGCGATTTCACAATTACCATATTCATTACGGTGAGGACGTAGTTCTCGTAGTCTTTGTCTTTGTGGAAGTCGAGGAACATCTTGTCGGCGACCACCAGCACCTCAAGGTACCGATGGACTCTGCCGTCGTCGCGGTGCGGCGCCCTTCGCTGGACGACGGGCTGCTCCTCGGGCTCCTCGGGCTCCTCATTATGCTGAAGCGTGCTAAAATATTGCTGAAACGCCCTCTCCCAACCGCTTCGCCAATTATCAGTGCCGCAATTTGTGGCCTCCCGGGACCTCCTTCCGCCGCGACTGGGGCCCCCGGCCGCGTCATTGTCGGCTGGCGCGGACGATTTCGGCTGATCATAAATAACGTGGAGGTGATGGCCCATTTCGTTTGCCCCAAAATCCTCCACCGGCTCGATAAAGAACGTCCCGGCCGCCGTCTTTATGTAGCCCGCCTGGACTCGATCAAATACAGAGGAGCAGATATTAAAAGTGGCCGGGATGATTTATGGCGCCTACAGGTTTCAATCTTAGCCCGGGCGCTCTTTTCGCACCAAATTACAAGCCGCAGGAGGTGCTAATCGTGTGTAAGAACTCTTTTTTTCATGATTTATTGTGTCGCGCGGTCTCGTTTTTATCTAGACGGCGCGGCGCAGCGAATTGGAGCAGAAAGGTTACACAAAATAAAAAATTATTTCCACAGGAAATTAATCAGGGATTTTTGGAAATTTTTGTATTGTACTACTTCGGCCATTGAGGTTACAAAAATAAATCGAAAATAAACTCTTTCAAGGTCTGATGTCTTTCAGAAATTGCATAAGTGAGACACAATTTAATACTTATCTAAATCTTTTAAACCTCTCACGTTGGAAATACATTTGAAACGTCTATATTTATGTACGTAATTAAAAACAAACAATGACGAGTATACTCGTCAAACTCAAAGTAAATACAACCAATATAAAATTGAAGTTAATTAAATCAAAACGACAAATACTACAAGTTACTTTATTTAAAAAATCATTGACTTAATTGTTATAAAATTCGTGAATATAACAACTTTTATTAATGCGTCATAAAAAATTTTAAATTAGTGAAGATATGAAAAATTCAAATACGAGTTAATTTTCCATGGCGAGTATACTCATCAAACATTATTAAATTATTAAGGCATGATTTTAGTCAAACACACGTCATTGTAAAATTACTAATTTTTTCTATAAATTTTCATTCATTTTCAGAATTGTATTAAGTGTTGCGTTTCTTGATATAGATATAATTTAAAAAAACTGAAGTTTTACCTAATTCTATTAATAACAACTTGTATATACCTCTAAAAACAATACTATTAAGCAGTTTTTCATGTTTAAACAAATTTCAAAAACACATCGTCGAAGTCCTCTTTCTAAACTGTGAGTTGTAAAAATATTACAAACGAGAATATCACCCCAACTAAATTTTTACTAATTTCTAAGCAAACGATATATCAATTTTTGAAGAGTTTTTTAAATGTTTGATGCGATCCTAAAAAGATAGACAATTTTAAAATTGCTTACCAAACCTTCACACAAAGACAAAGCAGCTTTCGATCCATCTACTCCCTTAATAGTCCCAGCATAGTGGCACAAAGCTGGGTTCACACGTCTCAATTTTCTCGCTTTTACAGTCAATTCTGACCCCGGAAAATGGTACTCTGCAACCTGTTCAAACCTTAACTAAAAATAATTAAAAAGCATATTTTATTTAAAGTACAAACCGTTTGTGGAGAAATAAATCCGTGGTTCGGCCAAAGCATAATTTGATGATCTTGTCCATTAAAATGCAAATTGTAGCATACTAAGTCTGGATGAGAAGTGTCTCTCGTTTTCCTTTTCGATTTATAGTCATGTTGGAAAAATTGAGGTAGAAAGAAAGATTCAATTTCACCATCATAATCCACTCTATGGGGAACCAACAGTTGGTAAGAATCTATGTTAGCGCTGTACAATCCTTCAAAAGATATTAGTTTTGAAAATGTTTGAACTATATTCTATTTCTTCTATGATTTACCACGAATAGGTCTTTTGGTGCCAATCTTGTTGGCTATTAAACATGAAAATGTTAAAAACATCAAATAAGTTAAAAGCATCTTTCAAAATCATGTTTTGAAATTTAATTCTGTCACAATTTTCATATTATTTTAGATTACTTGATCAATTATTTTTTTAGAGGTTATTTCTAAAAAGTTGGGTACAATTTTTAGATTTGGTATGAAATCAGAATACATATCCTTGTTATTTTTTATTCTAATAATATATGAATTAAATCGAGACTTTAAATAGTGAGTTTAAATAAGTCGTGAATTAAACGCATCTTGGAAAAAAGTTACCAAAAATACTCTGTTATTTCCGTAACGACTGATTTTGATTTTGTTTTCAAGAAACTTGCTTTATTATTATTATTTATTATTCGACATTAATTCTTAATTTTTTTTTCTCTTAATGGCAGAAACTGACCTAACACAAAATGTATCAATTATCGCAGCTTGACAACGGTCAGCTTCACACGGCGGAAAAAATATATGCAAATGATCGCTTTAAATGCGCCGCCAATTGATTCAAGCTACAACTGAGATTGCAAATAACCAAATGAAGAAATCTAGATCGCGCCAATGTCACCTGCCCACTGCTAATTACGTCCAAGATTAATCGATTTCAAATGGCACCTTTCACGCCACGGCAAACAACAGCATCTTGAAAGCGCTAATCCCTCAAATTATTATCTGGCAGAGATTAATGCTTTTAGCGGGCATGCGACAATTTCCCGGGCGCGCTTGCGGCTGTGTGCGGCCGCAATTTGTTCGCCTTTGGAAGTGTCATTAACATCGGAAGTGCCCTCGAGCGGGACCCGCGCTTGGAGCGCTAGCGGCCGCTGAATGGAGCCCCCGAGAAAAACAAGTTGGCGTGTGGGCCGCGCTCGCCTGCTAGCCAAACACCTCCGAGGATGGCTAAGAAATGCAAATAACTGCAGAAGTTGTATTAGTTTTCATGATTACTGTAAATAAACAAACATGGACCCGCCGAAGAGACCTGCAAAGCGCCGAGATTCTCAAATAGCTCCAGGGATGAGCGCAAACGATGCATGCAGAGTCTAGATTCTAGATTCTAGCCATCTAGGTGACTTGGCCAGGTTCAGCTACTGAAGTGGGTCTATCTACGATAGTCAAACGATGGGAACTAGTTTGCTGCTTTTTTGCGACTCTGGCTCATCGCATACCATTTGAGTGATCCATCTTCCAAGGTGGTGCTGGAGTTGCTCATGACTCAGGTGGATTTGGAGCTGCGGCTGTTGACATCAACCAAATGCTATGCAGCCTCGAAATTAGAGTAGGTACAAGTATTTGCGAAGATGAGACGTTGGCCTTCCATTTCGGGGAAATGTCTTTAATTTTAATGGCATCTCAACGCCTCAATAGATTAATCTTTGGTATGCATGTTGGGAAAGCATCAATAGAAGAGAAGCTTTAAACAGTTGAAATAAATGGTTTTGCAGAAATATATTCCTAGTATATAACATAAGATATAATATTTTATATTATTTATACTGAATGACCTTGCCAATAGTCCTCCTTTGTGTATATACTTATATAAATTAGTGATGACCAAGTCCATAATAGTCTTGATTTTAGTTTCAGTCTCTCATTTTTTGCACTTTTTGCACGACGAAGACCAATTCATAACTATGTAAATAAATCCCTAAAAGTCTAGCATATCTGTATTTAACAATATAGTCAGCTAGAAAATGGTAGTTGGATTACTTTTCTCAAAAATTACTTTTAGCTTCTTAAATAAAAGATACCTCTTCATTTCCTCGCTATGGAAATTTTGGAAAACGCTAATCAAGTCACACTCCCAATTGTTTAGCAGTTATAATAATAAATAAATAGTAGGTAATAGACATATACAATAAATTATAAATATATTTTGTTTTGGCAAATATAAATTTAAAATTAACACTTTTTGGAGCTGTAGAATATTACGAAGTTTATAAAATCATGTAGCAGAAAGTATGGAACTTGAAAATTTCGAAATTTGTTCAAAATTTCCAATTTATAGTACGAGTAGAATCAGCTCCAAAATGCAAACTCAAAGTGATCAGGGAAGCAATTGATCAATTTTGACAGCCAATGATATTAGAATTTAAAAATTACACACCATTAAAAAATAGTTTTGTTACCCGAAATTCTTCTAAAAAGTTTCTAACTCATTTTCTTCGATCTTAGTCTTAGCGACATGAGTCTGCAACATTAATGTATCTGAGCGCAATCTTTATTGCAGATCGCGTTTCGCGGGGACCGGCTTGGCGGTTGGTTTCGCGATGATCGACAGCCCAACATGAAAAAGGCAGATACCCGCGAAAAGTAACAAATGGTCGTGATTGCTTCGAACTACGAAGGCAGAGATCTTTAAGACTCGCGGGCAGAACTCAGCGAGGAGTGACGACTTCGCCGCTGCCGTCGCCGTTGCCCACTTGGGGCACGGGGCGCGCCGAGCAACGACGCTTTTTATCTGTTTCAAAAATCCAGAGAGCCGAAGATAATTATTCCGCGGCGGCGGCGGCGGTGAGGCGATCGCAACCATCGCAACAGCCGCGACCGCAGCAGCGCAGCAGCGACTTGCGACGGCGACGGCGATGTTTAGCGCGAAAGGCCAAAACTCTTTTAATCGACGTCTGCGATCACCTCGCGCCAGTGTGAGACAAGACTTCATGAGCGCAAGGTGTTCTTTGGCGCGATCGCGACTTAAGAACGGCAAAGAAAGAGGCTCCTCGAAACGAAGAAGGGGCAAAAATGTCTTAAGTTGATTTTCCAAGAAAACAATTGATCGTGGTGTGAACGAGCGCGTCTTCTGATCGTGGCGCTCAAGATCTTCTTAACATTTGCTTTATTTTTCTTATAAATTTTCTTATTTTGCTTTTGTGGTGCCGCCGCGATTTAAGGGATCGTTCACTGATCCCCGCAACACTGCGCTTTTGTGGCCCGGAGGCCTCTTATTTTTTTTAATGCGATCGGTCAGATAAATCCGTGTATCACGTGTTGGTGTTTGATGACAAACAAAGTTGAATCGGACGACGGAAAAAACGATCTTAATCCCACTAGATCGGCCAGTGGAGAAAAAAGTAAAGCCGTCGGGATTTATTTTATTGACTAAAAATCAGTGGACGGATGTGGTGAAGCAACCTATATGTGCCGAAGACGACGGATCAAATTTTAACGGCGATTTGGATAAGGAAACGAGCGAATTAAAATATCTTCTTTCTATTTTTCTGCCGCAATTTCGCTAGGAAGTGAGTCAATGCTAGATTGCTAAATCACCAGACAACCGGGCTGCGCATCCATTGGCTACACTTTTCCCAGTCGATTATTTCGCCGGTAAGTGGAAATCGCTAATTATGATTGCGTCACCTCCACTCGGAGCTCGTATGCTTTTAAGACGTTTTTATGATTAATTCGGCTGTTTGGCAAACAAACCGACTACTTTTACGATTTATTTAAGTCTCTTGTTGAGAAAGTGCGAGCTAGGAGTGGCTGGTGACTTTTTCGATTGAATTTTTTTGAATTTCGAAACACTGGAAGTTTTTTATTTTTGAGTTGATTGTGCCGTTTATTAATCGTCGACTATCGAATAATAAATATGTGACATGTTCGAATTTTATCTACTAACTACTTGTATTAAGACTTACAAATTTCCCCATTTGTATCACAGGTAAACGCTTTTTTCAAAAACTAGTTCCAACGATTTTGTTTAAAATTTGAATACTTCTGTCGTAATTTTCTATTTTATTTACGAATGACGAAAATCCGAGCAAGTGAATCCAGGAGTTTGCACTCATTCCTAAGAATTCAAATCCTTTCGGATTTTAAAAACTGGCATTAATAAAAAAAAAAAAAAAAACCGAGTTCAGTATTACTATTTTTTTACATAAAGCAACACCGAATTTGATCAGATCGTAGAATAATTCACTTTTCGCAGAGAGAAGTATAATAAACAGTTTTTGGTTCATTTGATTTTGAGACTATTGTTTCAAGGTTTAATTTTATTATTTGAATGCAACACAAGTTTGTTTTTAAAAAGAATTTTAAATATAGTCCAGAAGTAGTTTTTTTCTAACTAATTTGCTTTTAAAAATGCAAGTTTTTCGTTTCTGATATATTCTGATCAGTGATCAGTGCTAACGAAAATTGCATAAAATTATTATACATCTTAATGAAATTATATAAAACAATAAATTTGTAGATATGTGCATGAAGTATTGTATTAAAGCTCAAATAAAAATTATTTTCCGCCTTTGACTGAGCGAAATGTATCGTCTAGAAAGAAATTGATTAAATATTTTGCGTGCTAATACGACTTTGCACTTAATAATTATTTAGAAATATCAAAAAATTGATCTAAAAATACTAGAAATTGTTTGGTTAATTCGTCATTCTAGAGTTTCTAGATTTTACCGAAAAAAATGCATATATGTATGACGCCATTGCCTCGCTTTATGTACTCAAGGGATTAATGCTAATTTTCATAGCTGCGAAAATAATCTAAATGCGTCACAATGTGCCAACGACATCCGACAACAAACTCTTTTCATTATATGGAATACCAAGCAAACAAATTTAAGAAAAAGAAAAATATGATAAAAAATTTAATGAATTCAGTGATAAAAATATTATAAAATGAATTCCAAAATATTTTTCGATTTGTGTGGCTCTCAAACTTGAGGTTTCTTAAAATTAATATAAGTAATATATTCTTTCTACTACTACTACTCATCAAAATTAAATTGTTAAATTATTTATGGTATCTTTTGGAAGAATTATATTATAGGAATGTAATTTGAAATATTTTGAACATTTGTAGACCAACATCAAGAGTACGTTTCTAAATAGCAAATCAGACAATTTTAAATTCTTTCACAGGCCTAAAAAATACACTAGCATGTACATATAATATATAGTCTGTAGGTGCATATGTGTGTACATATACTATTATAAACTTTGTGTTTTAGATATGAAAATTCGTAAGAAAATCTTTAAAAATGTCTAAGACATCTTTCTGAAAAAATGCTTAATTCAAAAAGTTGCAGGAAAATAGGTATATATCATATATAAACATAGTGTTGTCATCGTATATAACACTTAACAGGCGACATTTCTTCTAGATGACTCTTCTTAGCAAATAAATTTCCTGGACAAGATTTGTGAGGTACTTTGTCACCTCAACACCTACGGAGTTTCGCTGCTTGAATGGGAAATGCGATTAAAGCGGAAAATCTCAAGAAAAGTCGCAGTTAGCAAAATCCTGGCGGATGTTATTTTTCTCCATCAACTAAAAAAAGAAAATACGAAAAAATTATCAAATATCGCCGAAGATGCCCCACTGAATATGAAATCTTGAGCGGGTGATCACATCGCGTTACCGGAGATTTATTTCTGTGCGAATGATAACAACTTTTGATATCACACGCCTGGGGCCGGCGAGACCTGAATGCAAAGCACCTCCGGTTTGGTCAGCCACTTGCTAAGTAATTGAAAAAACCTGCAGAGCACTTTCCATCACCGTTAAAAATAAATCTGGAGCTAATGCGGCCTATCTGCACTATAAATCAGACTTTGGAAGCATCCACGTCCGCACGAAAGGGAGAAATAGAAAAGCGCGATTCAATTAGCGCTGATAACACCCCGCCGAAGGCCCCCGCGGAATATGGAAAGAAATTTTCATCTCGCGCGCCGCGGTCATGAATTATTCAGACGAGGGCCTCCTGGGCCCCCTCAGCTGATCTGAATGTAATTTTCATATATGCTCCACGATCGCACTAAACACCTCTTTAATATCCCCCGGCCGCGGGACTGTTTACTGATTTCTCACACTCGTTCGGCCTCATTGGCTTACGATACTCGCGCGGTAATTTTGATTTATTAGCCGCGCTGGGGAATAAGTAATTAGTTCATTTGCATGAACACACATTGTAAGTGACAACAATCTCATCAAAACATGTACTCAGAATTTAATGTGCAGCTTGGCGGCTCTGCATGTCCGCGACGCGACGTCCCGGTCGGCGGCAGCGGTGCGACGGCGGCGGCAGCGGCGGCGGGCGGCTGCAGCGGAGGTGACGACGGCCGGCGACGGATACGCGTTTCCTTCATTCCGCCGCGGACGCACGCTAAGAGGCTATTTACTCTGGTCGACAGTGATCAATTATTTCATTCAGATGGTGGATTAACGACTGCGGATTAGACATGATTTCGCGACTAATTAACGTTGAAATTAGCCGCGAAAATGTTCCCTATTCCCATGGGTTATCCAAAAATTAATGGAGCTGTAAGGAGGCCTTATAGTGCCGTCTGATATTCGTCACTAAAGAATTATAACACATATAAAAAATACAGACTTTATCTCTTATTCTGCTTCCTAACATACATGGACCTCATTAAGATCAGTATTAATTTTCAAGTGTAGTAATTACTTTTACTACAAATCACTGAATTTATTACTTTTCTCGGGAGTAAAATAAAATTTTATATTTTATATAAAACGAAATTTTAACAATTATTATTTTAGTTAACTCAACAAACATGACGATTTGATATCAAAGCGAAAACGATTTGTTAAAGCGAAGTAAAATTTAGACGTTGAAAAAGTTAAATCAAATAGTAATTTTATTCATAACCAATTTTGCCCCGGGGACCACGGCCAATTCTAAAGCTACTTCCTTGAGAAATAATAGTGTAAAAAAATTAATTATAAAAAAAATTGTAAATAATACATAATAATTTCTCAATTGGATACGTGTTTTAATGGGTATGAGTACCAATTATAAACAATTTTATTTTTAAACTCAGAAAATTTTTCTTTTGTTACAAAATTGTTATTCAATTTCAGACTAAATATTCCAAGTAATAGTACCTAATTTTTCGCTTCAGTTTCTCAATGTTTACCATTTGGTTCTACCTGTATTAACCAAATTTGCAGTGCTTGAATTTGATATTACAGAATTGTACACTGCAATGTTATTATTTCATACCAGTCCTATAATTTCTGCAGGAGTTGCAAGATCCTTCAGGAAGCTAAAAATTATTAAAAGATATCTCTAAGAAATAGTACCGGAGAAGATCGACTCCTGCATTTCTCATTTACTGCAAACTAAAACAAAGCTGCTTCGAAATTAGATCTAACCGAAGTGATAGCTAAATTGGCAAATATTCATAAAGCACGAAAAAGGCTCTGAATTTGATTAGATACATATTAATTTTGATACGCCTTTTTAATGAGTGGTTACAATTATTAAATTAATTAGAAACAGGTTATGAAAGTATCTCTAAATATTTACAATTATCTTAAAAATAATACCAGATAAACTCCATATGTAAGTATACAAATTTTGTAATGTTCGATTCATCTATGTAGATCCTAATGATATTATTAAAAAATGCGTAGTAATTACTTAATAGAAAACAAGAAATGTAAATCTTTTTGAAAACACTTTAAATTTTAAAGCAAGTTTTAAATAGAGCATCTAGGTACTATTACTATACATATGTATAAGAATTTTAAGAAAGATTGATTTATAGCTCTCATTTTAGTCCAGCGACTACATAAACTTTTATGAGTCGTATATTCTTGTAAATAGCCAATTAGTCGAAAAAAACAATATTTAAGTTTATGAACTTATCGTTTATCGCGATTTTAGTTTTTCAATTTCGAATAAAAAATAAAAATTGTTTACCATCAAGGCTGCCCCAAATTTTAAAGTAAAAAATGCGTAATAAAATAAAATCGCATAAAACGCGAATATTACAAGCCAATGAAACACGTGAATTTCGCATTATTTTGAAAAAGGAGCCGCCAAAGAATCAAAAAAAAAATAATAATAATGATAATACAGCAGATGCGTAAAAAATTGTTCCCACGTACCAACCGGAAACTTTTATGTCCATAAAGCACCGGCGGAATTCGTTTTTATTATTTTGTTTATTTGTCCACCTCGAAAATGCCTGGGAATGAGTGAGTCCCACGACAAGCACGTATTGTATGCAAATGAGAGCAAATAGCTCCTTTTGTTCCGAGGAAATCTGAGGCAGTAATGACTTTATTATAATTTATACCTGCACCGATCTCGGGAGATAGTTCTTTTCGCGTATATGCGCGAGTACATTGAATTTTGCCGAGGACAAAACTTGGAATGTTTCACTCGAATTGACGTTGAGTTTCTGATCACGTTTTGGCCCCCGGCCGGGGGCGGAGACCATTCGAGTGAATTACCGGACAATTTGCCCGCTCGCGGGTAAGCTTTACTTTTTTCAGCGAAATAAAAATTACGCCTCTGCACATTTCTCTGACAGCATCCAGGTAAATTCCCAAGGCGCTCCCAAATTAAAAAAAAAAAAAAAATACTTACAGGTGCCGAAAGGCAAATAGATTAATTTTGCTTGCTCAGCAGGCAAGTGTGAACAGCTCGTTTGCAGAGTTTTGACAGAAATTATTAAAATCTGTGGGCTTGGGTGGTCGCCTGGGGTCACGTACCCCCTTAACGATTCCTTTCCGGCATTTCGTCCAGGAAGCGATTTCATTTTTCGTCAATATGCAAAACAGCTTTAAATCTGAATCGCTTCCCTTATTGCCTGGGAAAACTTTGTAAAACGGTCCCAGCCACCGAAAATATGCTCTGGTCCAAGAGAATCAGATCATCGGGCAGTTTATATGCAATAAAAAATTTAACTGCCCCATTTCCAACTTAAGATTTGTGTCGCCGCTGGCCCAAGTTCCAAGAAGGCGATGAGACACCAAGTCGCTACCAAAAAAATAAATAAATAAATAAGTTGCATTAATCGATGGCATTTAAATTCTGGAATTAAGTTTCAGGTATTTCACGAAAAGACCGGGCGTAGACAAGGCGAATTAATCCACCACATTCATCTTAATCTTCTAGAGTCTAGAGATCGGTCAGACTGATTTCTAGCCGGCGGCAGAATAGGCGGCGGCACCGGACCGACTCGCCGGCGTAAATTAAAATCATAATTTCTAAATTTACCACCTTTGTTGCTAGAAATGAGCGCCGCAGTCGCTGACTGGGCCTGCCGCAACAAATTTGCATTTCGCCCCAGCACCAACGGATCGGATCGGATCGCTCGAAGTGAGTGTCGGGTTGCGAAGGCCAATTTTTGCGATGCTAAATTAGTCGCTAATTTATTGTTGGCGCTCACACTTAATGACTCTGTCGCATAATTTTCTGTCGAATTCTGGGCCCCGTTGGGCTTATCGCCGACGCCGCCGCCGCCACGACCGCCGCCGACCGGATCCCACCTTTCAAGATTTCGAGCTGAGACGATAGGTGAAAAGTTTTTCTTTTCGTTGAGCGGCAGGCTATCAGACGCAATTAATCATACCTGGCGCCTGGTTTTCGCGATATTTCTGCGCGGGGAGCTTGGAAACGCGCCTAATTATCTGCGGCTCTTCATCGGACTCGATTATATCTATTCGGAACAAGATGATAAGCTACTGCGCTACAAAGCACACTTAGCACCGTGCAAATTAGGCACGGTGACAATTTAATTCCTTTGTTTTTTTATGTCGGATCGGCCACTAATGTATTTGACCGGTCTCCTTTGAAATCACGTCGTACTGGAAATCTGGCTTGGCTATTTCTAGGAAAGCGGTGCGCGAATAAACATTGGGAAAGAAGCGTATCTTCATCGGTTTTTGCGATGTCGTTTTTGGATTTTGAAGCCAGCGAAGCGCCATTCTGATAAGACGTTGTGTACTCACTCTCAACTTGACTTTAGTTAGAAAAATATTTCACCTTGCAAGGAATTTCTGGAATAGAATGAGGAAAACGTGTGGGACTTTTAAGATAAGACGTATAATGAGTCATAGAGATGGCGTATTCCTTATCTTTTATCTTTTATTTCACTCATCTGTTCTGCGGAAATTTGAGATGCGATAAAAGATAATTTGATGCAAAAAGTATTGATTGAGGGTCAAGGTCACTATAAAATGTCCGCCTACGAACCCAAAAGCTGAAATTTTGTCTAAAACATTTTTTTTGCATATTACTTACTATACAAGACAACTGCGTGAATCGATTAAAATTTGCTGATTTGCTTATGCTCTAAGATTGTCCCTTAATGACTTTTAATTTAAATTTAGTTTCAGGAAAATGCGCATTCACATTTTGTATTTTTTCGATTTATTATACGAATTTTTTTTCCAAATTACAAAATATCATTACGAAATACATTTACAGTTTCATCTCAATAATCAGTCACATCGACGTATTCAAATTCAATATGATTGCGATAATAAATGTATTTGGAAAGTGAGGAATTTAAACAGCGACAAGAAATTATTATAATTACGTACAAGACCTAATAAAGTTGATTTGCATTCTGGTTAATGCTATCTTAGTATTTTGAGGGATAAAAATAACGTTTAAAAACCATTGAAATACTCTCCAGCAAATTGAATCGATCGAGGTCATCTGCATTTTGATCCAAAAGCAGTAACACCCCAAGATTTTAAAAAATTCGAAAATAACCAGAAAGAATTCCAGAAATTGCCAGACTTCCTTTTACGATTTTCCCGAGGAGACGGCCGTTTTTATCGCGGCATCGCCAAGACGTGGACGACGGCAGCGGCGGCGCGTAAGTCGTTCCACCACCACGTCCCCGCCAAATTAGAGTGCGTGTGAAGCAGAAATTGTTTAACAAGTCCCCAGCGGGGACCCGGTGGTTTACTGGCACCAGCGGAGCCCCGAATTCGGCCGGGGCGCACTGTGGAATGACCCTTTTTGGGCAGAGCAATTTGTTGCGGTTGGCCGGATTCGGAGCTGCATCGCAAAATTGGCCACACTGGAGACTGGACCCTGTCCAGAGTGTCCAAAAAATAACGCGAAGTAAAGCGTCTCATGTAATTTTAATGCTCGACTTGATCACTTCCTCAGATTCTTTTTAAAGATTTGGATCGCTTCGAGACGGCAGATTCGGGCATGGGAATTAGCGCGACTGGAGCCAGCTCGGTACCGTACGAAACGGCACCATCGC
Source organism: Eutolmus rufibarbis (assembly GCA_963920795.1). Classification (NCBI taxonomy): domain Eukaryota; kingdom Metazoa; phylum Arthropoda; class Insecta; order Diptera; family Asilidae; genus Eutolmus; species Eutolmus rufibarbis. The sequence continues at coordinate 46,058,301 of OY987206.1, forward strand.
GACACCGGACAGCGAAAAAAAAAATTGTCTCCGCCAACTCAAATATTGACTCCTAATTGTAAACATGAACGGCGCCTGGACTCAACGCTTGTTTTTTTTGTTTTCATAGCGCCTTTCAAGCCCGTCTCGAATCTTGAGACAGACAGAAGAAGATAACCGCCCCGAAGTGGCGACCCGTTCCGTTCTGAATTAAAATTAAGTGACCGCCGCCGCGCTGTAAGGTCTCGCGGCCGCGGAAAGCTGTGAAGATCATCATCATCATCGTCTTGGACTTGGTCTTGGTCGCCGTCGCCGTCGTCGTCTTCATCCTCGCCGAGGAAATAAAATGTGAGGAGGAAGCGCGACACGCCAAGACGCCGGCTCCTGCGCTATCTGTGGTGCTCATCTTCATGGGGCTATCAAGTGGCGCCACAGCAGCACCGGAGTCTCGTTTCGGCCTAAATACAGCGAGTGCCCCACGGCCGCCGCAAGATAGAAACTCGGTGCGCGCCTCTAGCCCCAGTGGGGCGCACCGGACAAGTGCCACAATTTTAGCCGCTCGCTCGGCCGCTAGACCGCGTCTGGCTGATTATGCGTTTCATTCAAGCGCTTGACTTGACGCACACTGCGAGCCCGCGACCAAATCAAACGTGATTTATGGGATAATTCCTCATCTTTAATTATGCGCATCTCACCGACTCGGCGCGGTGCGGTTCGGCGGCAGCGGTGGCGGCGGCGGCGGTCGCTGATTGTGAGCCCCTTTTTGCGGCCGCCGCACTTGAGAGCTGACGTCTTCAGCAGGCGAAGTTAGCGCTGCTAGCCGCTGGTCAGCCTCCTTGGCAATAAATCTGTACCGCGATTTTTAGAGGTTACGCGTAATTACTCTGTCGTCACATTTAACGAGCCCGATTGACGGTGGTGGGTGTTTTATATGCGTTCTTGCATGCGTAATCTTTTGGAAAAATTTTTATACATTGAATCATGCGATTTGATAATTAAAGAAAAAATTATATGTAGGGTTTTGTATGCAAGCAACAATCTACGTAGTCTAGTATGATTCTTAATTATACTTTTGATGATCAAAGAAATCATATAACTTAATATTCACAGTATAAAAATTTAAACAATTCATATAATTGCAATTATTCAGCGCTATAATTACACATAGAATAAAAGTTTGTTTTTTAATAACATTCAACTTTATGAACAATTATATTTTTGAACAAATTAAAATATTTTTCTTGATTCTAATTTTTGTAAATCATATGCCATAATTTTATATATTTTAATATTTTTAATTCAATAAATCCAATAACGTATAGTATTTTAATTGAATGTATGTAAATCGTAAGTTTTACGATTTACATACATTTGCAAGTAGTATTACAATCTAATATCATTTTTTTCTTAGACAATCTTAAGTTTTTAGATCGATTAAGGAATAATTGATATTGATTGTAATTTTAAATACCAGAATTTATTGATAAAACACATTTCAGATAAACTGCTTACAAGTGGCTTTATTTCCCCGATATTGGATTCGTTGTCGTTTCGCATTTGATATTTACCTCAAAATACTTACGATATTCTGTTTTTTTAGATAATTTAAGCATCATAAAAAATGTTATGGAATAAACAACTTAGGCCAACTAGAATTAACCGCAGGAAATTCTTAGAATATGATAACCTAATCTAAAATATGTAGTGTATTACAAACGTTAAAGGAACTAGATGTATGGATTTTCCTGACCAAAGTAGTATATCCGATACGTTGCAAACTTGTCGCTTATAATTCACAATCACAAATCAAGCAATCCTGGTCGGGATTATCCTCATACATGCCCGACTTGGTCCTAATTAGATTCAAGCAAATCTTTCTAGTCGGGAATTATGTTAATTTTGCAGTATTGTGAAAAATTAAATAATTTTAAGCCCACTCCATAAACATAGTGTCTTAATTAGTAAAAGCGGATTTTATAGCTAATTTAGTGGCATTACTCCATAAAATTTTAAATTTTTTATTTTTTTAATGTTTTGTTTAATGCAACGTATCACTTCCAATGTACCCCGCGGCCGTTGCAAGTTATCGACTCGGTTTGCAACCTTTCGTGAGAACGGCCAGTTGCACAGACCTATAAATTAAAAATGTGTCGTTTATGTGTCTTGCGGGGCGAGTGTTTCCGGCCCATAAAGAACCCGAAGAAGACGTGTAATTGCCTCGCTGAGTGCGCCGGAGATCGCCGGCCAGATACATTTCGATGTGGGAGGTTTATCACTTGTCGGAGCGGGCAATCGGTTTACACCTTTTGCCCATAAAAGCAACTGCTGACCCCCGGGGCCGCGACTGCTGCCGCTCGGGGTCCGGCTCATTAACCGGCCAATAAAACTCGAAAGCCGCAGAGGCGTTCGTCGGCCGCGGTGCGCTCCTCGAGATGAATGGAGCAGCATCCGTCGCGGCGCCCCTCGTCCTGCCCGCGCCCACTCCCAGGTGATTACATCAGCGCCGCCGCCACCTTAAGGCTCTGCTCCAGGGCGCCCCAGGAGCCCCGCGGGCCGCCGCCACGCCGCCGGTGCCCCGACAACAAAGTTGAAGCGGTCATTGTAATAAATTATGCACAGCTAATTAATTTTGAATTGAGTCAGCGGTGTTGCGGCGAGATGCAACTCTTGGTCAAAGAGGTCAAGAGTGCCATTACCAGCGCCGTTGCATTGATTGGGTTCGGCGGAGGAGACTCTTTGTTGCGGCGATTCCACTGAGTGCCAATTAAAGCCAGCGGGACGCCGAGGTGAGAGATGCTGCACCTTATCCTTTACGCAATTAATTTCTTAAAAATTTCGGCGCTAAGATGGACAGCCAACTTCTTCGCGCCTTACTGGGCGAGTTTCCTGACTAAGATTAATCGGTGTCTGAATGGAGACCTGCAAATCGACGAGGTTTTTGCTCATTCACTTCCTAATTAATAGTCGTCGCGATCACGATTATCTGTAATCACTCTTGATTGACAACCAGTTCTTAATCGAGCAGTGGAACAGGAAGATTTTACTAGGAAGTGAAATGCAACTTTAAAATCAATTAAAAAATAGGAGTAACATATCCAACTTAAATAACACTGAACAGTAATAAATAAGTCATTTCCATACGATTTTTTCCATGACAAAACTGGGAACAGATTGAGTTTGAGGTCTCTGGGTAAAAAATTGCTGAGTAAAAATTTACATATCGTAGTATAGGTTTAAAAATCAGAAAGATAACATACGATTTCAATAAAAAATTGGGTAAATTCTTGAAATCTTGTTTGTATATGTAGAACTTTAAACCAGGTCAAAAGGAAAATTCCGTTCACTTCTGACATTCGTCGCAAAATATACAGCCAGTGACAAACAGTCGGTGATTTTACACAAATTTGTCGAGTAAAATCTGGTAAAATTTTGTGAGAGGGGAAGTCCTGTCAGACGAAAAAACTTTTCCCCTCCGTGGCGATAATATACAGATTTGTGTAAAAACTTTTACACGCGGGTAAAAACTTTTAGAAAACATATAGAGTTTTTGTAGGAGTGTTTGTTTAGAGTCAAAAGTGACAAATATGCAAAAGCAATTACATATATAACTATGAAATTTCGCAAATTGACATTGAATTTGAAATTAACAAATTAAAGGTAAATATTTTATATGCCAAAATTGTGAATATATCGATTATTTCATAGAAGATATAGCGTAGAATGATTAGAAAAAGTGTAATCTTATAAAAAGTCTATTCCCCAAGGTACTTTGGATGAATTATTAAACCTATAGTTGGTTTTGACAAAATTTATAATAGTTTTTAACAAATTAAAAAATATTAACAGATTAATTATCAAAATTTTAATACTGTAATTAAATAATGTAATAGCTTTGATGATAAAGTAGTAGGTAATTTTAGTAACAGAATTTTAGATAATTTTCTATAGATGTTACCTACAAATCAGCCTAAATTTTTGAAATAAATATAATGGAATATAATGAAAGCTGTAATTGCTTAAATAATTCAACTAATTCCATCAAAGCCGCAAGCAAATAAAGGTCACGACTGAATTAATTAAACAATGGAACTGCTTTAATTACTTAAAAAATTTGCAAATAAAAAAGATCAAACAAGTATTTGCTCTTTTGATATTTTCAATCCATGAAAATTAAATTAAAACCTCCTAGCAATTCTTTTCGTAAAAACTTTTAGTCAACAAAACAATCTCAAAAAATTCAAGAAGTTTTCAAGTCCACCGCAACGACATTCCACAGAAATTCGAACTTCTTTTGGAATGAAAACAAAAAAAATGTAAAAATGAAACGCGACCATCCCCAATAATCCGTAAATACCCCAAACTCTGATGAATGAATCTCCTTCTGTAAAAATGTTTCCAATTAAAGAAGCGCGGATATCGCGCCGCCCGTTAAAATTTTGCGATATTTGTGGAGGCAAGATTTAAGATGCAATAATTTCTATTTCGACCAAACACTTTTTAGAAGACAGATCTGATTTAATTTCGCTTTTTTTATTCGCTCCCTCTGTTCTAGTCGTGTTCTTGTCATTTTTCTTATTTCAAATATTTCTTTTCTTTTCTTTCAGGGTGGAAATATGAGAAATTACGTCAGCTGAGTTTTTGGGGGAAACCGGGCCAAGCCGACCGAATATCTGCTGCAGAACGAGCCAACTCAAAGAAATGTTTTTGCGATGTTTGTGGTAATTGGTAAAATGGCAAAATTGATTGACAATGGATGAAAGCAATTAATCAGCGCGCTTAAGCTTTTTTTTCCCCGCACTGCGGTGAATTGTGGGCTGCGGTCCGGCGAGTGATAAAAACTACTTGAGATCTATCCTCCGGCCTCGTTCATTTTTCTACTTTTATTTCGAGTACTTGAGTAAGGCTTAATGCGTCTAGTTGTTCAACTTCGGTAAGAACGTGCTGTTAATTTATTTTTGTGTCTTATGTGAACGGCGAAATGAGTGTTGTGAAGATACCCATAATTATTTTAAGGCTGACGAGCATTCTGTGTGGAGCTACATTTTTACACAAAGGTGAGTTTAATACTATTTCATAACATTTCTCATATAATAGATATGAAAAATTTACCCAATTTCCTTTTCATGCGATGAAAAAATACTTGGAGTATTATGTTAACTATCCCTCCCACAATTGACCTCTTTTCCATCTATTTATTTTTTATTTTGATTTACATACATATTTATTATCAAAGTCCACGACTATAAAAGTTCGAAGGCATAATTCAAAAGACAACTTTACATTTGATTTCCACAACGTATACATAAATACCAAAAACTAAGGATATTTCTTAAAAAACGGTATGAAATATTAATATATTTCAATTTCCTAAAATTAAAATAATATAAATTAAAATCGCGTCCAACTTCTATTAGCTCTTATCGCTACTACGAGTATATTTATTTTTTGTCAGGAAAACTAAACAATTTGTCACTTACTTAATTTATCAAAGAATTATTATGACTAATGGAATTCCTCATAATTAATTATCAGCATGTTTTGAACTTTGTCAATACCAACGTTTTGTTTTTTTTTAACAAAAAACAATGTGCAAATTGATAATTTAGCCAAAGCAGATTTGGCAGAAGAAGTAGACTGTCTAGAAATTGTTACAACAAAATTGTCACGCCATAAATTTATCAATTCTTGGCAATTGTGAAATTGTCACAGTAAGTTTGTAAATAAATTGTTTTGAAAAAAAAACAAATATTTTTGCGTTATTTGATTTTACCCACATAGCAACAGAATTTAAAAATTTTACACATATTTACTATGAAATAATGATTATATTAAGTTTATAAATAGAACATCTGGTTAGTAGTTAGTAGGTTAAAAAATATAAAACTATTTTATCACCTTGTATATTCAAAAAACCTCAATTTATTACACCTATAATTACAAAAATTGATTTATTACTCTATTCCACTTCTTAGTAAATTTCCGCAATTAACTATTATTAAACTTACAAACTTTCATTTAGTAATATCAGAATTTTACAACTAATTAAGTCCCACGTTGCCATAAAACAAACTTTATTGTGGCAATATACTGCCCTCATTTACTATGCTTTCATTTCATTTCGCAATTCTACAAATCATAGTTAATAAGAATTACCCATAAATCTCGTCATACAGTGAATACCGAACACCTACATTTTAATTATACTTCATTACTTACGTAATTACTTATTTAACGATTATGCCCACCTTATTGAACAGATTTCAACTAATAGCTGTGAAGGTTTATCCAATAGTCATAAATACAAGCAATAAAATAACTAATTATTGCATTCCTTGGACAATTACAAACTAATTAAATAAATGTCGACATTGTCTATAATTTTTATCTTTTACTTTTTCTATCAAATTCCGGAACTATGTATGTAATTCCACGAAATTAAACCTGAGAAAGTAAAGAGGGTAGAAAAAAACAAGTTAATTATTGCCTTTATTTTGAATGGTGAATACCAATTTAGAAATAATTGATAGGTAAAAGAACAAAATATGTAAGTAAAAGAATATATGAGTTTGTTTTACACTTTTAACATCTTCATATCTATTTTGATTTTTCTTTAGGTAATTGACTTAACGAACGTACGAAAAAAACAGTTATTGAACATCAAAAGAGTTAGAGGACAAATACATTAATTATAAGAAGTCTTTATATAATTTAAATTTTTACTGCAGAAGATTTCAAAATAGTAGTAGATCCTCTTTTTGTTGTGCATTAGATGATTCCTTAGCTCTATTAATTAAAACGGCTGTGAATCACAATTCCTAATTGTGATAAATTGAAGCGCGCTGATGACATTCAATATTGTCTAATTGCGCAAAGAATTAAACTTTCAAAAATCAAATTAATTGTGTTATTAAGTCCGATTTACAGAAATAGTGTGAGTATTTCCATTCATGTATGAAAAGAAGTGCTTCTGATGAATAGATCAGATTTTGTTTTAGCTACGCTTACTTGTTCATCTAAACCGGACTAATTAGTTTTAAGAAATATCTAATTATTGCAAACTTAAAGATGTAAAAATTAATAATTCTTTACCTCATGGCTGTAATTAAATTAAACCTTTTTTTGTACATACTAATAAAAGTATAAATGTTGAAATATTCCATAAATTGGTATAGGTAACTTGTTTAATTTCTAAAATATATAATATGAATGGAATGTTGCTGTGAATTTTAGATATAACACTCTGATTTTTCTAAAAAATATTTTCGGAATACTTTACAGGAAAATACTCAGAAGACTTATCCTCTGGGGACTTAATAGTTCCACGAAAAGTCAACCACAAAGGAGATCACGTGTCATATAATTTAACACATCACCATGATCAGGATCAAGACGATTTACATTATCATATTGATATCGAGAACCAAACTTTACACTTAGAATTAGAGTAAGTATAAAACGTGAACATAAAATTTTAAATAAAACTTCCTAATCGCTAAAAATAGAATAAAGAAACTATAAATCGAATGTTTTTATTAAGACCCCATAGGGAATTTATAGGGCCTGCATTAGTTGTAGAACGACACAAAAGGGACCTCAGGACAAGAATAAAGGCTGCAAAGAACTTGAACTGCCACTACCATGGAAAAATACGAGGTCAAAATAACTCCAAAGTTATATTGTCATCATGCAATGGGATCGTAAGTGAATTTTGTTATACCATATCCGTTCAAAAACAGTTCTACTGATTACTCAACTGTTATACTGACTGCGGTTTTGAGAAATTTTTCTATCATAATATTAATTTAGGTCATGTATAACGAATTATTGGACAATATAACATTTTGGCAAAACTTCTTGTTATACAGTCACTTTGTATTTACCTAAAGCAATTTAAAATTGAAATTTCTTTTGGAATTGCCCTCTATAAGCCCTCAACCCAATGTTGGCAAGTCAACCATGTCGAAATCGACTCGCCTCGGTTGCAAATCAATTGCACAAAACATTTGCCAGCCTCTCGATGCAACAATGTCTGGCAGCTACTGTTTCTGTTTCGCGGACGCGACAGTTTAAGGCATGTGTCCGAGGCTTTGGCTCCTCCGCTGCTGCTGCCGTCGCGAATTGACGTCAGTTTCGAAAGTGCCATAAATTTGTTAGTCAATTAGCGATCGGTCTATTAATTCGCCAAACACCGCCTGCAGCCACAGGGGGAGAGATGCAATTTTAATGCACATATGTAGATCGGAGCCTTCTGATTAAACCATTTGTTACTTGTCGACTAGCATTCCGTGACACTTTTCAGTCTACTCGCCACAGGGCTAATTATTTCTTTATAAATGTTTGTCACTGTCACTACTTAAATTTATAGGCGAGCGTAAAATCTAGAATGCATCAAGTCACGATTTATTCCCCGTAGATACTGCACGCTGCGGCTAGTTCTAATTTGTTAAATCGCGCTATTATCTTGTCCGCGAGATTTACAGGAGGAGACCTCTCCCACGTTATTAGATGTAAAGTCCGCGTAGTGAGGGCGAAAAACTTTTCCTCTAGCCTAGCCACTGGTCGACGTTACAAGATGACGACGAAGCTGAATTTTTTATATACTTTTCTGCTGGCTGACTAGGCTCACGATGGCAATTACCTCAAGATTTATTTCTTACCTGGGCTAATGTATGTCCCCCAATCAATTACGGTAATATGTCAGCACGCTGTGTGTCGCGCCAGATTTTGCTGGCATTGCATGGTGGCATGTCGACTGTCACGCATTTGTATGAATTTGCATATTTCGAGTATAAATGAGAGATTTCGCGAGAGATTTACAAAATTTAAAAATAATTTTTGTAATTGATTTCTAACGTTTTTTTATTACTGTTATACAGAATTTTTATAACAGTTATACATACATACACACATATAATGTTTGTATTAATTTACATTTATAGAAATATTTTATTAATTAAAGTATTCATGAAACACATAATCTGTACAAAACCTATTAGTAGAACACTTGAGTCATATTGAGACTGAAGTTGACAAAAATAATAAATTTTGAGTGATGCCATTTCAAAGCTTACATTAAAGAGTTCTTAAAATTACCTCATTTCTTCAATATTAAATCCGTTCTTTACTCAAATCGATTTATTTGAAATTGTTTTAAGTGTCCTTTTAACAAAATCCCTGAGTTATATTAGACTATTTCTCTACTAAAATGTAACATTTTAGGGCAAATGTGCCCTGTAGTATTTTTACTTCAATAATTTTTGGGATTTAATTTATAATTTGAAATATGTGCCTTCCAAAATAACGTGCTTCTACTATGTACTTTCCAACATTGAATTGAAGTCAAATAATAATTTAAGAAAAATATGTTGTTCTAGCATTCTGGATTTCGAGCACACCAGGAGACTGTGTTTTCGTGTGTTTAAAATTAACTACTTCTTTACTTCATTACGTACAGCACATTCGGAACAAATTTATCGTTACCTTTGACACAATAATTAAATTATTCCAATAATATCTACTATATATTAAACCACCTCAGGACATCGATTTTTCACTTTAGTAGAGAAGTACCCATTACACTTCGTGTGCTTACATATAAATATTGGAAAAATAAAAGAATTTACGAATAGGCGTTTACATTTTTGAATTACAATTTCCACATTTTGTCGCTTTACTAAAATACTTGATTTTGTTACCCATATTTTTTTTAAGACCCACTCTTAGTTCTTTTTCCAAAAATAAAACTGGTATTTTTTCATATGTAGTTGTTGCAATGAACTTAAAATAGACACCTGCATATTTTTTATAACGTTTCATTATTTTCAAGAATTCGATTATTTCAGTGTTTTGATAGCTTATCATATAGTATCCACTAATTTCAAATTTTCAAAATTGTTTTTTATGTGTATATATTTTTTAATATTTCAGGTTATTTAACGAATTTTCTATAAATTATTTCCATTTTTTTGTTACATTAGTTTCTTGTAGTTTAGCGACAATTTACTGTATATTTGTAATTCAGATAATCTGTTATACTGTTATACTAATTGTCTAAATTTGTCTCAATAGATATATACCTAATTCTAAAGAGTTTTTGTATCTAAAAAATACATCCAAGACTGTTATGTTGCTTCAGAATCAAAACATTGCTTGTTACACTGTCGACTAAGCATGACTGAGACAGACTTTGTCGTTTTTAAATGTGTAAAAGAATTCGCCCTCGAAGTCACGTGACTTGACTCGACTTCTTAGAACTGAATTGCCCGCGATAATTCCGCCAAGAAATTGAGCATGCAATTCGAATGTGTAAGAAGTCGAGTCAACTCAAAGGACGTGGAGTGCCAGAACAGAGCGCCCCCAGACGCGCAAGAAAATTGTGAAAATTGTCTCAAGGCCGCTTGAATCCCTAAAAAATGTAAGGAGCAATAAATAACCGAACAATTCCCTCAGGCGGGTCATATAAGGACAAAAAACGCTGAATATTTTATCGAGCCATCGAAGCACCATGCGCCGTCTCCCAGCGAAGGGCATCCGCACGTCGTCTTCCAGCGGACGGCGGTGTCCGGCAAAGTAAGTGCAACGCAGGCGAATAATTGAACGCAAAATAAAATCAATCACGCCAGCGTATCGATCGGCGTCTGTATCTTTATCTCTATCTGTATCTTTATCTGTCGCACAATTCCAGAAGAGGAAAGGCAATCGGCGCCGCAAAAAGCACCCGGTGAGCAATTGTGGGACGAAAGAGCCGCGGAGACGCACCGAAACGAAGATTGAATGGCAACCGCAAGGCAAGGTAACAATATGCGAATGAAATCCTATTAAAATGCAAATTTTAAATGGAGTTATGCTCCCCTTTCCACTTGGACGCGGGTACGTGCAATTCGCACGCACTTAGGTCATAATTCAGGGCGGACGGAAGGTGAGGAGGAACAACAAATCTCACGTGGCGCGGGGAAGACGTCGCTACAAGCGGTCAATTAGCAGCCCACGGCACGTTGAGACGCTCATTGTGGCCGACTCCTCCATGGTCGCGTTCCACGACGACGTCGAAACGTACCTGCTCACGATCATGAACATGGTCTCGTCCCTCTACAAAGACCCGAGCATCGGCAACTCCATCCAGATAGTCGTCGTCCGGATGGTGCTCCTCGAGGAGGATGAATCCCATCCCGAGCTGACGCTGACGGAGAGCGCCCAACGTAATCTAGAAATGTTCTGCTCGTGCGTTTGTTTGCCCTACAATTTGAGACCCAGATCGCGTTTTTCTATAACGAAATCTCTTTCCAGGTGGCAGCACAAGTTCAACACGCACGACGAGTGGGACCCCCACCACCACGATGTCGCCGTTTTGATTACGCGGAAAAATATCTGCGGAAACGACTGCATGTAAATGTTCCACTTTGGCGCTTCGGTTTCTTTTGTAATCCAATATCCTTCTGAAACAGGACACTCGGCCTGGCCAACGTGGGCGGCATGTGCAAGCCGAAGCGGTCGTGCAGCGTGAACGAGGACAACGGCATCGTTCTCTCCCACACGATTGCCCACGAACTGGGTCACAAGTAAGTTTCTAATCGCACTTTCCAGCTAAGGAACGAATTAGCGCTTCGGCCCAGGTGAGGCTGAACGGGCCGCAAAATAGGCTAATCGAGCTGTCTGCCTCACCTAGACCTTGAGGCGATCCGAACAACATACTCTAGATCGTTTCGTGGACTAGTTGCAATTTTGAAAACGTTAAACAGTCCATTGCTTCATTTTGACGAAGTCTAAGTATATTAATCCAAATGTATTTTATAAGCCCTACTGTCCGTTTAAAGAATACTGACTATGCCCTAACAAAACAAATTTATTTCTATTATTCTAAAGTTCAATCCTTAAATTTTCAAATAAAGGCGAATTACGTATCCATCCACAATGTTTTGTATCACAAACTATGAGAACCAGAACAAACTGGTGTATACTAATAATAAGAACTGAACCATGGCTCCTTATCAACAGATTTGCTCAGATTTTAACCATTTTCTCTACACGAAATAAACTATTGCATAATATAATGCCCGTAAATCGGAATTACGAGTCTAACTCGTGATACTCATGCATGGCCCGAAATTGTAGCCATGAAATCAGACTCGTTATTGTAAGCGACGGGGTTAAAATATTATTAAAATTTTAATTTATAAGACTAAATCAAAACATATTTAAGTGCTGAAAAAGATGATTCACCCTATCAAACAAATTTATACCGACGAATAGAAGTTTTTATTGTCATTTTTTGTCCTATAAAATCATATTTTTCAAATTAACAATTTAAAAGTAATAAAACCACCACTGCTAAAACTAAAATATTGAGTCATCGTACAAAAACTTGTCACATCTAACTGATTTTTTATTAAAACTCATAAATTTTGAATGAATAAACCAAAATTAATAAAACTACGATCAAATTTAAAATAAAAAATTGGAAATCTTAGTTTAGAAAAAAATTTGTTCATTATTCACTCTTGTCTCCTTCTATTGATGTTAATGATTTCTTTATATTTTTTCCGATGCTGTTTTTGCATATTTTATTTTACTATTAAAAGCATCCGATTTCAATCTATCGATGTTCAAAAAAATTTGTTTAACTGAACGGTTGAATTAATATTTCTTAAATGGCAATATTTTTATAAATTCAATTCTTTACATCATACGTTCTTTAAATTATAGGACGGGTATCAAAGTTTTAGGTAAAAAAGTCATCATAATATGAAAAAATCTTATATTTCTTACTTTTTTTCTTTTCTTGAAAAAAAAAAAATATTTAATTTAAAGATGAAAGCCGATTACTTACAAGATGTTCCTTTTTATCATAAAATAAATATAACAAAAATGTTTTGAGCTTCTATTCTAAAAGAAATATTCACTGAGGCCGCATTCTCGCAGTTATTTCGATTGAATAATAGCACAATCAAATGAAAGGAAATTCACCTCGGTATATTGTCATACGATACAACTTACAAGTATAAATATATTCCTAATTTCTATGCAAATCTGAACAAATGGCGAATGCCAACGGCCTCAGAGGAGTTGATTAATTTTCGATTATCGTCCGATCGGCAAAGACAAGAGGCCTGCAGCAATCGGCGAAACCAAAACACGAAAAAGTCATTTCCCGCGAAACGTATCCAGCATTCTTAAAATCTCAAGACACAGAGTTCGATCAGAGGCATCGAAAAGGCGCAAAGTCCAGGCCCCTGCGCAACAGCTGGCCGGCTCCACTACCGGCCGACCGCCGCCCCCAGCCCGTCGCGGGTTTTGATCGTTTTGCATGTCGCCCCAATCAGGGCCAATTAGCGCTGTTTTGTTATTAATTGCTCATTAAAAACAAATACAGCGCCCGCGCCTGCTTTGCTTAAGGGCATCGTCGTTTTCTTATACAACGACCGAATCGCCCGCTCCCGCCGCCGCATTTATCAGAAGACGCTTGCAGCGTCGTCCGTCGTCTTCGACGTCGCCGCGAAAGTCATTGATTTATCCGCGCTAATCACTTCCACGGCGGCGAGCACGTCGTGTCGCCCACGTCCGAATCGCGGCCGGGGCCACTCTAAGAAAATGATTCACGTTAATTCCCATTCATGTGCACCTTCGGCGGTGGCAGCGGCGGGACCCGGGAAATCGCCGATTGATTGATTTGTAAAGCAACAGCTCGATCGTCGCACGATGAATAAATTTATGGGGTAATTTATGTGCTCCAGACAATGGAGACGACCGTCCCCAGGAGATTTATCAATGTTTGACAAATTGCCGCAATTAGCGAAAATTGATTTATGCAAATAGCCCCGGCGCGTATGCTGGCCATCGGCACTTGGGGGCATCGCCAGCAGCATCCCGCAGCATCTCCGCTTAATTGATTTGTTCCCTCTTTCCAGCTTCGGGATGTACCACGACACCGCGAAGATCGGGTGCCACGGCCGCACCGGGCCCATAGTCCACATCATGACACCAACGTTCGGCGCGGACACGGTGCAGGTGTCTTGGTCCAACTGCAGCCGGAAGTTCATCACCCACTTCCTTGAGTAAGTATTAAGTACCCAGATTTAGTTTAAGAAGCTGCATGTCTTTTCCAAGTCAAGAACCAGTAATTTTCTAATTTTACATAGTAAATATGTACTTATTTTATAGTTTTTTTAATTAGGTATGACCATTTTCTACGTAATGTGATTAGCTAGTTAATCCGAACACAATTTCCTAAAGTAAATAATTGGTAAATTCTCAAATCAATAAAATTAAAAGTACCTGTGATCTACGTATTTTTATCCAACATTATGGCACATAATAAGCTGCTATAATGAGTCTAGTGAAATATAAATAGTTTTGCAGTATTCATTAAGTTAGATATTAAAATTTGTGTCAATTAAATGAATTAAGAAAAAAAAACCCTGGAAAAACAAAGATTTCATACGTCTCATTTTCGAGAAAATCAGTGTTAAAACGTAGAAACCTTTAATTTTACTTTTTTTTTAATATGCTAAAACAAAATAACGAGATATCACAGAAGATCAAAATTTAGTAATTGAAACAAAAACTTGAGTTATATAGATATATATAAATTAGACTTTAACAAAATAATTATTCGGAAGAATATTTTCGTGAGCCCTTTCATTAATTTGGGAAGCCAACGAAACAAATAAAATCAAGAGAAACTTTCTTCTAAAAACGTTAAGATTCAAATTTTTATTTGAAAAGGAATTCAAATTCCTGGGGTATTCGTTTATTTAAATACAATTTTCGGAAAAAAATTCCATAATAGAATTTTTATATTTTTCTAAAAAAAAAAACTAAGATTTAGTATAGTCTAAGGAAAAAATATATTTGTAAAAAATTAAAATTTGTATCAAATTCAGAAATCGATTTTTGTGATAGTGGTTAGTGTGTAGTATGCTCGTATTTTACCCTTAGGTATTAAAATTTAAAAACCAAAAAACTTTTAATAAAATCGTACTTTTAGCCAGGGTTTAGGCAAGTGTCTGGACGACCCGCCGACCCAAATCGATGAGTATCAATACCCGGAGCTGCCGCCGGGCGCCATGTACAACGCGGAGCTCCAGTGCCGGCTGCAGTTCAACCTGACGGACGACGACGTGCACGTGTGCTCCGCGCTGCACGAAATCTGCTCGCAGTTGTGGTGCCAGGTGAACGGCGAGTGCGTGACGAACATGCGGCCCACCGCGCCCGGGACCAACTGCGGCAAGCACAAGGTGAGACCCGCGCGGCGCGGCGCTGGGACCCGGCAGCCAAATCCCGCCAATTAAACTTTTTATTTTCCATTTCGCAGTGGTGCCAGAACGGGAAGTGCGTCCCGATCGAGGACATCCCGCCACCTGTGGACGGCGGCTGGGGCAACTGGAGCGAGTGGAGCGCCTGCTCGCGCCCGTGCGGCGGGGGAGTTTCCATCCAGGCGCGCCAGTGCGACAACCCGCCGCCCGCGAACGGGGGCTCTTTTTGCATCGGCGAGCGAAAACGGTGAGTGCGCGGACGTAAAAATAGCGCCTCGCGCTGAGGTGCTGCGCCGCGCCGCGGCAGCGAGTGGCGCCTCTCCACCGGCGTGGGGACAGAGAAACCTCGGGAGGCTGGACAAAATTTGTTGATGCAACATGCTGCTGAAACAACGAGCGGGCTACCTCAGTGGTTCTCAAATAGTTTTGTTCCACGGCACGTTTGGAATCTCAACATATTTTTGAGGTGTCGCGGTCGCTGTCTTAAAAAATTCACACAATTCTGAAAACATTTTAAACTCCCAAGAGAATTTTTAGCCATTCCGAGGTTGTGTGTTCGATTCCTACATAAAAGCACTGAATAATAAAATATTAAATATCAAACAATTGCATAGAAAGATCGATTTGGACTCAGAAATTAACTTCTGTAGAATTGTTTAAAAAGCAAAAGAAACCTTAACCTTTCACGTCCGGTGGGACCACATTGGTAACATACATATAAGAATCGATATTCATTTGTCAGTGGTACCACGTTGGTGCCATAGGCAAGACGAGCATTGTTACCAATTTAGCCGATTTTCAGCAAACAGCAGAATTTTTTTCGGGTTTAAAACTTCATACGTCCATAAAGTTTACAAATTCGATTCGCTATCCTAAAATTCAAAATATAAACAGCAAATTTAAAAATAGCAACCGCTGACTAATTACCAACATTCTGCGTTCAATACCCATTAAGTTATTTAATTTTCCTATAATTTTCAGATATACGATATGTAACAAAGACGCCTGTTCTGAAGGCGAGCCTAGTTTTAGAGCAGTACAATGCGCACAATTCAATAATGAAACGTATTTAGGAGAAAAGCACACCTGGCTTCCTTATTTCGATAGATGTAAACGAAAATCCTTAGTAAATATCAAAGATTATGAAATTTATAAAATTCTCATTACTACAGATCATCCATGCAAACTGTTTTGCACCAATGAAGATGACACAGTCATCGCTCATTGGGCTGATACTGTTGCAGATGGAACACCCTGTAAAATAGGAACGAATAATATGTGCATCGATGGAATTTGTCGGGTGAGGCACAATTTGTTTTAGCCTTGCTATTAAAGCAAAATCAAATATTAAAATAAAAAAGAAATGAGAATATATAAAATTTTTATATAATTAAATTATTCCTGAAGAAGATTCACCTTTTTACCTTTCTTAGAAAGTTGGCTGTGATTGGGTAGTCGATTCGAACAATTCTGAAGACCGTTGTGGTGTTTGTGGAGGGACCGATGAAAACTGTGAAATTATTAAGGTAAATATTTTTAAACCTAAATCATTTATGTTTTTCTCTAGACTAAAATTAAAATTCTAATCAATAGCTATTAAGGTAATTTGTTGAATTCGTTGAAAAAACGTTTTAAATTACTGATGAAAAATGTTTATTTTAGAACAATATTTATAAAAAATAATCAGTACAAAAGAAAAATATATAATTTAAATTTTAAAATGTCCATTTCCCCAGGAAGAATTTCATGGAAAATTCAACAACTCCTACGGTTACGTAGAAATAGTAACAATTCCGTCCGGTTCCAGACATATTCTAATTGAAGAAATGACAAAATCACCTAACTTTTTGAGCATAGCTAAAACCAACAGTACGAAATTCTACTTAAATGGAGACAGGTGGGCGCAGTTTCTAAACTTAAACGTTTTTAAAATTGTATTCAAAAAATATGTATACTTTAAATTTATTTAATTCCTCTACTCTACTCGTAGACTCATATCAATGCCCGGAGAGTTCGTTATAGCCGGAGCGACAAGCCTTTATGATCGAGAAGACGACAAAGAACTTATAAAAATTCCTGGACCAATAGAACACTCGATAACACTATACGTAATTATTACAACATAAATTATAATTATGTTTTAGTATATGATAGAAGTCTTGTTTTAGGTAATTGTTCAAGGAGCTGAAAAAAGTGAAGGAATTCGCTATGAGTTCACATTACCGGCGATAAATTCCACATCAATTTTTACATACACTTGGAAACTGGGTGATTGGACAGCCTGCACAGCAACATGTGGGGGAGGGGTTCAAAAGCGAATGCCTCTTTGTTATCAAGGGGGAAAATGTAAGAATATTTTTTATTATTTTGTTCATTTTCCATAAACACATCTATAGTGGTGTGCAAAACATTTGCAACAAAAAGCGTAATTTATGAGGTTTATAACAAAAACCTGGAAGCTAATAAGAAACCCGGCTGCAGTATCTTAGTATTTATTATACCTAATTTGAAAAAACAATTCTTGCAGTTTTAGTAATTTACAAGTTTATGTGATAAACAGTAGAGAATTTATATTTTAGTTGCACATGTTTTGCACACCATTGTACGTAAATTTTACCATGAAAGCCAAGCCATGCTCGAGGACTAAAACATATATTCAATAATTCAAATATAATATCAAAACCTTTATTTATTTTAAAAATGGGGAAAATTATTTGGATTGCAAAATATGTACTTATGGAAATCCGATAGTTAAACTGTTTGTCTTTGCTTTGAAGAAATGCCACACTGCACTACGCTTATTTTAACATATAATTACTTACAATTGTTTTTTAAAAAACATATCTACAGTAATTGTGGAAGATGAATTTTGCTGGGTGAATGCCGAAAACTTGCGTCCCACACAAATTCTTCGGGACTGCAACGAACTTCCCTGCCCAGCCGACTGGTGGATTGGACCGTGGCAGCTGTGCCCAGTCACCTGCAGGACTAAAGGGAAGCCGGATCCCGTGAAACGCCGCTCCATCATTTGCCTCGACCAGGACGAACTCGTCTTGCCCGACTCCGACTGCAAGAACGAAACAAAACCAATCGACACTGAGCCCTGCGGCTCGGACATTCCGTTTTGCAACTACGAGAACGAAATCGAGGAAACTTCCAATCTAATTTAGCTTGAAGAGTCTGTAAACGCTAGGGTTATGTAAGCTTAGTGTGCTAAGGTTTTTATCAATTATTTATATTATTTTACAGCTAGGATTCTTTATGTACTTATTTATTAAGAGATTATGATGTGACGAAATATTTTTATTTTTACAACTTTTTGTTTTTCACCAATAGGGTAAGAAATAAAGCTTTACTAACATGGATGACGGAAGATTTTTTTGAATATTAGTCTCCCTAAAAAATTCGTTAAAGGAAGAGTATTACTTAAGTCTTAGAAAATTGCCATAAACTGACTTCGAAACCATTCTTAACCAGTAAAGTTTTCATTTTTGCGCCCTTAAAACCTCTTCCAATAATAAAAGAAAAATTTGTTTGTTTCTTACCAAATTATTTTATTTCTTAAACTCGACGTTCTGTTCATTCGAAAGTGGCCGATAAAATCAGTCCACCTGTTTTATATTACGTACTAAATCACAAGTTAAAAATCTTGAATACTCCAAGAAATACTGTGTATACTGCATATACGACCCTATTTAGAATCTTGTGTCATCTGGCATTTTTACAAAGTAGGCGATCTTCTCCTTGGGCACTCGGTAGTTATGTATCCATCTACTTCCTTTTCTAAGAGAGCCATCGACTCCATCTTTCCAAACGCCTTGTGGAAGATATACTTAAAAACAAATAATTTGTTAAAACAATAATAAAAATATAAACAAAATTGTACTGTAATATTTCACTACTTTTGAAAAATACTTCATAATAACATTTACTCTTCGTTTAATGAATATATAATTAAAATAATTAAACTAAAAATCCTACAACTCACCTTCCCTAACTGAAACTCCTTCCTCAAGAATGGGTGCAACGATTAGTTCGCCTCCCACCGAAAATTCGTCATTAACGCTCAAACAGGCGGAATCTTGTGGGTCCAGCATCCACAGAGGTCTTACAAGAGGCAGTCCTTCGTTTAAGGAATCAGTCAAATACTTCTTGAGCAGTGGAATCACCGTCTTTTGTCGAATGCCAGTCAATTCCTTCGCTATCTCGGTCACGTAATCGCTCTTATACTCCGAGGGTAGGTGACCA
This sequence comes from Eutolmus rufibarbis, assembly GCA_963920795.1. Lineage (NCBI taxonomy): Eukaryota > Metazoa > Arthropoda > Insecta > Diptera > Asilidae > Eutolmus > Eutolmus rufibarbis. The sequence continues at coordinate 46,077,779 of OY987206.1, forward strand.
AATTGAATCGCTGGCAAAAATGTAACTAGCTGCAGCCACCGGATGTAGAGCTCCTGAGGAGGTAAAGGGGGCTCCCCCAGTGAGTAGAACGATATCATTTTTGCTGTATCTTTTGGGAGATAATAGTCGCCTCCTACTGGTCCAGGGAGGATGAAGGGATAGCCGAGAATTCCGTAGTTCAGAACTGATGTTACCAAAGTTCTTAAACCAGCCCAAGAGGAATTAACTGGTGGTAAGCTAAGAAAAGCTGGTGGTTTAGGGACTGTGATAGCTGTGGAAACGCCTATATAAGATATCATGCCGTCTAGACTAGCTTTAAACATTTTAGCGTATACATCTGGATTGTCTAAAGTTTTCCGACATTGGTAATAGTGCGGAATGTTGTAGGCTGTTCCTAAATCTAAATAAAAGCTGTCTATCTGATACTCCTTCGTCACTTTCTTAAGCTTATCAACTAGCCAAGGAACAGATGCGTTGTTAGTAATATCAAGAACTCCAGCGCTGGAGGAGCCCTTGTACCGGGTGAGGGCAGGTATACTTCTCTCTGAATGCCTCTCGTAGATGAGGAGCTTCTTCCTTACGGCGTCCTTAAAATTCGGACTATCCGTGCTGATGAAGGGCTGCACAGTCAAAACAATTCTGAACCCCCTGCGGTGTAGGACATTAACCGAATCCTTTAAAGTTGGGAACCTCTCTACGTCGACCGTAAAATCTCCAATATTTTCCTGCCAGAATTCATTCACCAGGATGTGGCCCAACTTTACGAATCCCATTGCCATAATCTCCTCCGAGGTGTTGTAAATGGAGGTCTCATTCAGAAAAGTTCCATTAATTAAGGGCACCCTCCAGACCGGCTCCTCGAAGAGGGACTTCAAAATGTTCACATCATCATCCTTAAGACCATCCCACAAGCTCTGCTGGGTCATCAGCGTGTGGAGGCTCCTCATATCCTCCGTGGTGCAGATTTTGTAAGATAACTCCGGCCGGGGAGTGAGGCGATTCACGAAGGCGAAATCATCGTTCATGGCTCTCATGCAAAATTTGTTCGACGTGCTGTTCACCGACAGGTGCAAAGGAGTCTTGTCGTCCACTTGGATAGCAACTCCTCTAGAATTTATGAAATAGCGTTTTATTGCATTCCCGAATTGGTGGACCTTTGCATCTCCGCTGATAACGGGTGCAAAATCGAAATCAGCTGCATTCAACGGCCAATCTGCGTTTTTGGTGATTCCACCCCCGAACCACTGGGCCCCGTCCCTCGACAGCTCGTAGCAATCCGTCGGATAGACCCCGTCGCCCAGGGCCTGCCATTTCACCGTGTAGCAACGGAAGACGTCGTGGTTCTCGAAATTCATATAAAGTCGAGCGACTTCGTTCCACTCCAGGCAGACGCTCCCGTCGTCCAGAGTGTCGTCCACGAGGCAGTGGTAGGGCTTATCCGCGACCATTGTGGTCCCCAAGTTGCCCGAAATGATTTCCTCCTCCTTGTCGTTGAAAATTCGCAGCAGGCGCTGTCCCTTACTGAACTTCGCCTTCTCGAAATAGGACCGTGTCAGGACCTTCTGGTGGTACATCACATACGAATAGCCGACCTGCAAAATGATATTTTTTTGCAATTATTAAATTTTCCCTTTTTTTCTCATATATTTTATCCCTACCAAAAACACTATGATAAAAAAGAGAATGGCCACGAAGACCTTGATTTTATAGTCCTTCGTTTCCTTCTTCTTGCGCCGGATCATCGAGGGAAATGCCTGAAAATTGGTATAAAAACGCTATAATTCATTTATTCCCTAGAGGACTTTGGTTTTTTGTAAAAGGATTTCAGTTCTATAGAAATGGTAGAGGATAGCAGGGAGACTATGTGTCCTACTTTTTTGCAGATTGTTCCATATGTCCCCTGACTTGGCATGACTGAGCGAAATGTACCTTAATGGGAAGTATGCCCTTTGATTTATTTCTTTCACAAAAAATTAGGTATCACTGGTTTTAAAGCTCTGCTCTTTAACATTAATTTACGAGAATTAGGAACGGTGTCATATGTAAATATCTGTATTATGTTATTCAGGAAAACGTTCACTTATTAATTAACAATTACTAGATACTAGAATTTGGCTAATTATTTCAAGGGAACACAATTCGAACCTGTAATAATCGTCTATAATTTATTGAAGTAATATTCGATAACTATGTATTCAATGTTTATAAATGTCGAATTCTTAGAAACAATTTAATTACAAGTAATAATTAGCTTAAGGACAGTTACATATGTTTGCATTTAGAATATAATTACTCCAGCCTAAATGAAGATAATCGGATCGGATCTTATTGAGGTAATTTAAGTAGGTCAAGGACTCTTTAGGAGTCTAAAGAAAAGCAATCTCAAATACAAACGCAATTCCTTTATTCGAAACATAGAAAATTTAATTAAAATCAAGCAACGAATTTTTAACTACTAAAATATTTTGCAGTTCATTCCCAAATTCTTATGTCATTCGCAAAACACCAAAAAATAAACTGTGTTTCCGATATTAGTCTGAAATTATAAATGCGTTTATCGTACACAAAATTAATATCTTCGGTTGCTGCAAATTTTAATTTTATCAAAGCACAACATTTTAATAAATCTAAATTAGTTATACCATATCAGATTTAAAAAACAAAATCACATTATTCACTTTTCTTACTTTTTCTTTAACTCGCTTTATTTCCACCGAGCCAACAATACCATTCAACTGTTTGCCGACTTTATTCTCACCAGAAATTAAAATGTGCACTTCGGGCCCTATTCTGTGAACTGCAGTACTTTCCCAGCTAGTAACCATCTTGCAAATCGTTTTAAACCAAACTAAACTAGAATTGAAATCCGCTTCCTGGTGTCACCAGTTGCAATTAATAGAGCAATTGAAATTTTCATCTGTACTTAAATTAGTCAAGCAAACAAAGGATTAAACTAAAAATCCTAAATAACTCTCGTTAGTCAATAAACTCCGTATCTGTCTCTTTCCGTTCAACAATCTGCGTCAATTAGCACTTTTATGTAGGTAATTTTAAAGCCGCTTCCACGAGCTTCTTCCAGCTTTAGTTTATTTGTTCACAAGCAAATTGGCGAACAAACTTAATTAGGTGATAACAAGTGCAATTATCAAATACCACGTTAATCCGAGGATTAACTCACATTGAATAATTATTTTAGTTAGTTTGGATTTATACCTACTTATTGATTAATATTTTTAAATAAGCGCCTAGTGTACCGACCTGCATCTTTTCCTTAAGGAGGCTAGCAAGAGAGTTAACACTTGTTATCGAGTTTTGGTTACTCAAAACACTGTGCGTGTCGTAGTCATTGGATAGCATGGCTTTGTCATTTAATCGAATGGATGGTAATGGAGCTACGGATAGTCTTCGTTTGCTACGAAAATGGTTCCTGAAAGAAATAAAGAAAAATGCAATGAAATATGAATAGGAGAAATTGTAAAGAAAAATTAAAATTAAGAAAATTAAATGCTTATAGAATACAAAATTGAATTTATTATATATTATAGAATACAAAATCCAATTCAATTATAGTTAGAAATGAAATGATTCGATTTGTATCAAATTTCATAAAACAGCTTCTGTTTGGTCAGTTACTTACTGAGGGCGATTAGAAAACAGATTATTTTGATTATATACTACAAAATTAGATGTACCTGACATTAAAAATTCATGTTAAAATTCTAAAAAAAAATTACGTGCCATTCAACTAAGAACATTAATTTACATTTGAATATCGATTTTCATTTTATTTTATATTGAGTTTTATTAAACTGAAGCTAAGAACCTAAATAAAAACTCCTTAATATTTTTTTATTTCACATAAATTATATGTACTATTTTCTATTTTTGAAACGTTGAACTCTTCCTTTTCAACAACAACATTTTCATTCGTTCCTAATCCGTTTTTCTAAAAATCGGTAGTTATACACTGTGAAATTTTTACGACTTAAAGAGGTAATAAGCAAAAGAAAGGTCTCCATTAAATTTCGGTAACATGTGCTTCATTAAATATGAAAGATGTTTTAAAGTTTATGCTTTCTATTATATTTCGAAGCGCATTCATTCAAATATTTTATCAATTATTCAAAGCAATATTTTTCTTTAAATGCTTTTGCATCGCTATTTTTTCGCCTCACACGATTATCTTCCAGTTATCTGCCGTCAATACTTTTAATTTTGAACATTTATAGAAAAATAAGTAATCTCCTCATTTCTTTGATGAGTGAACTAAAATTTCCGAAATTAGATAAATACTAAAGTGGTATTCAAGGCTCTATAGATATTGACCTCGTTTTAATTTAATTAAATAATTTAAATTGAAAGATCCAAAAAGAGAAAACTTACAAATTTAAGGGTTTGATACCTCGGAATTCTCAGTGCTATTTAAAAAAAACTATAATAGTTTACTCAGTTTAAACACCACCAATTTAATTTATCTTTCTTAATAAAATTAAGTAAACTTTAGTCAACTAAATATTGGAATATAAATAAACCGACCACACTCGAGTGCAATTGTTCACAAACAACCCGCATTGAAGACAATTTAAGATAAGGGAGCTAATCTAGAGCAGATCTTGGCGAAATTGCCACTTACACTGAATATGTTCTCGCGCAAAAAAATTCCAGAAAATACGAGTGAAACACAAGAAAAAACTACTTCCAACCGGGCAAAGACGATGGAGGAGGAAAAACTACAACCACTCTGGGAAAATACACTTTACAAGTTTCGTTCAGAAAAACTTACAGAACACTTTTGACTGCCCGAGAAAAAGTTTTCCTTGCCCAGAAATGAAGAAGTCACACGTAGAACGGCTTAAAGAAAATCCGGCCGCCGATAAACTGATTCTGCAGCAAATCCGACGGGTTTCTGAGTCGCAGGCAATTTAACTCACTTAACTGATGATCGGTTGGATGTTTTGGTGTCAGTGTACGTCGAAGAGATAAGACGCGGCTGCTCCAGGGGCCCAGATGGACGTAGTTTTCAATCTTTTTAATGTCTGGGAAGATGTGTGCCCGGGTGCAGAATGCCCAACACTTTGGCCGTCCAAGAATTGAAATGAAATTGAGTCAAGACAATGAGCAAGTGACTAACGAGACTCGTTTAGTGAAATCACTTAATCAGGGCCAGCACAGCACATACAACAAGTGCAATTTTATCGCAATTCAATGATGAGAAAGTTGAATAACACTTTTTTGGAGATAGTACGTCCTTGTTATAAAATTGGCACACGTTTGAGCAGTAGATAAACAACAGATATGATTTAGACACTCTTAAGTCTTTTTGGCATACACAAAATTCTCATATTAAGAAAAACAAAGACATTGGACAGAACATGAAAAAACAATAAATGCCTTATCTCAAGATCAATCAATCAACTATGCCCAGATTTGGTACGAGCTCGGCATTATTTTTCAAACCTCAGCCAATCTCTGTTTAGTTAAGTTTGGCCTAAATTAACTCAGTACGTTGGATACAAAATTTCTAAGTTTGATTGCACTCAAAGCACGTTAAATTGTTTTAAAGAATTATGGGCGTGTAGTAAACGAGGCGCTATGTAGTTAAATTTTCAGCCATTTATTTTACAAAAGGTATGTCCAAGTTCTGCTACTGTGCTATTTGTCTTAACATTATTTATTATTATTATTATTTCAATATACGGACGAAGCGATAAGTTCCGTGACTATCGAGTATTTTGGCATTAAAGTGTGCTACCGCAATTAAATTACAAAGTTTATGTTGACTTTCTCCAATAAATGAGGCTTTAGTTCACTACAAACACGAATATTTAACTTCTCTGTCAAAATCAATTATATTGCAATATTTTCAACGTGTAACACTCACTCTATAAGTAAAGTCTTTCGGAAACTAAATGTTAAATAAGTGATAAGATAATGATAGAGTGATTGCAACTGTTCTAAAGCTTAATTAACGAACCTTCTAATACGCTTAATGAACATTTGGTTTTAATTATTGATTCAGCTGTTCTGTATTCATAGAAAACTAATACATAATACGCCAACATCTAGAAATTGTATAGCTTGAATTCTTTCTAACAGATTTTTTAGAATCCAAAAAAACTGGTTCAGTAATCAGTAAAGTAAAGAAAGACTAATGACCTCTCACATTCAAGCACGAATCGAATTTTTTTTTTCAATTGAATTTATTCGTTTAATATGTGTATGTTGTGAAATAATAATTCCAGACTAAAAACAAGACATTAACACTCATAAAAATAGATCCAAGGAATCACCAATAGAAGTTATTAAATTTTTAATGCTATATTATCCCTTTTTATCCGTATGTTACTAATTTCTCACAATAACGCCAATCTTCACTTATGTAACATGTTTAAAAACTTAACCAAAATACTTTTTATAACCGCTACCACTTTTAAAATAATAAATTGGTATTATTAATCTTGTAAAGATAAAATAAAGAATAGTAATAAACAATTAATAAAACACAACATTTGCAGCAACTTCGCGTGGTAAAGTAAACAGTCTTACTAGGTAAACTACGCAAATTGACAGTGCTAAATGTGTTCAAATTTACAATAAACTGGTTTTAGTTCTCTAATTAGAGACAGGTGAAAATATTAATTTAAAAGCTCGTGACAATTACGCCTTCCTCTTGGTAAGTTCAAGCTTTTATTTTTTTATTACCGGACAAATTGTTATACAAATTATAAACATCTTGGACGGCCATAAAAGACTTTGAATTTCAATTTTGGGACCGATCTTCACTTTTTTCAGAATATGTAGTTATTTTCAAATAAGTTCCAGAAGACCGCAATATTAAACGTTTGAAAATAAAAGGTACCAAAAGTATTCTAACAGTTTTGGAATAGTCTGAGACCCATTTTTTAATTAAGTAAGAAAAAGTCATTTTAAAATTATTCGTTGCAACAAACCGCTCGAAATTTTCTGATTATATAAAAAGCTAATAAAAAATAAAAATACTTCCTAAAAATTAAATCTACCGTTTGTGCATTTATATTCATAAAATGTAGCTTCTTTTACTAAAGCTAAAACATAACAAAATTCAAAATATTCATGCAAACCTGTTTTCAAAAATAATAACGCAAACAGCAAAGCAAATCAATGAATAAAAGCATAATTTAATTTCACACTTAATACGAAACCAAATGAAAAAAATTAAAAATAAAATCAAAACTCACTGAAATATGGGTTTCTTCTCTTCTTCGCTTTCATCTTCGTCATTTTGTGCAGTTTGATCAGTACTACTGTGAGAAACAGATCCACTGTCATCAGTTATCTGGAAGATAATTGAGAAAATAAACATAGAATATTCAGATTGAAATAAAAAAATCGCACAATTGTTCAATTCTTCCCAAGAGATGAGTTAATTGGTTTGCATTTGCAAAACTAAAAAAAAAACGAAACATGCTACCTAGCGCCGCCGAACAAATAAGAAAGAAACTTCATAACGAACTTTGGACCCAAATATCGCTTAAGGCATAAAAGTTATGGTTCGATAGCCAAAGATACCCGATATTTTGTGAGATTAAGTTTTTTTCTTTTTACAAAAGAAATATTAAGAAATCTGCAGATTTTTGTGAACAAATTATGCAGAATAAAAAGTGTATAGAAACTGGTCACATGATGCGTCACGGTGTGCAGCACACATGTAAGTAGGTCCCATGAATCATTTAAACTAGCAATAGGTGTTAAGTAAAAAACTAACAAATGATAGAAATTGTATAAATAAATGTGATAGTGTAAATTGATTTGTAGCTATATTATAGTGGTTAATAGAAGTTACTAATTGTAATTGAGTATGTTTAGTAATATAGGGCAAAACCGATAATTCGGTTCCGAACCTGTTTATCCAAAAAGCTATTTAAACTCTCGTCACTGTCGTTTCGATGTCCACTGTCGTTACCATCGAGTTGATCCGATAGAACTCTTTTCACGGTCATGTTCGAAAACTCGGCAAACGCTCATATCAAACCCACTCCACTGAGCCGAACCGAACAAACTGATGAGTCCGGAACCTGGGTCACACTGGCGGTACGCTTGAGCAATTTATAATGAATCTTAATTGGCGAATCCAAGCATTTTAACAATAATAATGCAATTATCTCGCAAATTTCAATTCGTGAGCTGCGTTTGGCATTGGTACTTAACCGGTACCACCCGTCCGCCTCCTCGCCCGAAATCTTTAAGAAATCGCCAAGTGGACAACGGCCAGCCACAAATGTTCTTCTTCATAAAAATCGCCTCAGCTGCATACAGAAATAGCAAAAAAATTTATGATAGACGAGATGTTGATTTCTGTTATTTCACTCTGGGGTACAAATCTCTAGTCGGATGGAACGGAAAGAGCAGACTGAGTGACGCTTATGCAAATTACGGCAAGAAGTGAAGTAAGCACCGCTCAAGCAGGGCCATATGTGGAGGAAATCGATTCGATATGAGTCTTTAGTAACATTCGAATTCAATAAACAATATCCTCCTCGGGATGATAAGAGGAGGTATATATAAACTGCTTTTAATGGCTTTTTTGCCTTTCTTTTCGCTGGAGAAAATTGTTTGAAAACAACGATTCATAATGCCTTCGATTTTCAGATATTAAAGATTAAGGTTTTAAAGCTTTCAACAATGAAATTTGTTTAAGGCGATCAAAACAAATACAATACTGAACTTTCCGAAAATTAATATTAACTAATTTTATTTTCTTAAACATATAAGAGTGTAATAAGCTATGCTCATGTCTTCCCATCGAATTTGTCGAAAAGTCCTAAATCTCGTAACTCTTGTGGAGAAAAACCATATCCAATTTTTATTTTTTACTGAGTTGAAAAACGTAAACGTGGTAAACTACCAGCTAATTTTACCCTTGGCTTTATTATACATGCAAAAATTTACAAACTCTTCGTTTTTATCTAAGGAAATATCCGTCCACTTTATTTGATTATTATTTATCCTGTCTGAGCACCGCATTTTGAAACTTTTGTAAACCAAATTTAATAAACTTTCGAAGTTGATAATAATAATATTATCAAAATGTTTCTTATTTTTTAACTGATTAAACAGCTCAATAGACAGTCATAAACTGCTTATTAAAATAAAAATCAACCTCCGCCATCGAAATATTCTCACAATCCTTATCGTAAAAATTTTAGCTTTAGCACCCAAGATGAGAGGATTTAACGATAATTACCATTTAATTAATTTTTATTAAACCAAAAGTTGCGTCAAACAAATGTTTTCTTAAAGCTAACCTTTAATACCTAAAGAAAACAACTTTTTTTTTTTAAATAAACAATTATCATTAATTGTTTATACAAACAAATCTGATAGCATAATTACGAGTCATTTTTGGCAATGGAAAGAGCATTTCTATAAAAGTTGAGGAGTAGGAGTTTTCAGGATCGATGATACCGAAAAGAGGACGCAATATGAGGGCTAAAAAATTCTAATTATTACAAATTTGTAACGACATATACTAATCGGTTGTTGGTGTGAAATGAAGTAGATTAAATATTTCAATAATTTTTCAACATTCAAAGTTTAAAACTCGTGGAGGCGAAGGGCTTTCAATGCAATGATATCATATTAAACGCATAAATAAAAAGTTATAGCTTTGAAATTGTAAAAACTATCCAACCTTGCTGAGTAAACATCTAAAAATAAAATGTAAATCATTTGCTTAAGTTATTTTCCACATTACAAAATTTCAGTGACGATTCGAAGTATCTCAGACGAAATGTATCCTCTGAATATTAATTTTTGCATAGTGGAAATAAAAGATTTATTTCTCGTGCAACCTTCACAAGGTTAAAATATGCTTAAAGTTGTAGGTTTATAAAATTAAAGCCGCCAGAAAACAGAGCTATTATCTAAATCAAGTGCATGTAAGTGGCCCCATAAAAAAATCCGAAGCAGCTTTTTACTTTATCTGGAGAAGATTTGCCTCATTTGCGTACAAAATGCACAAACCCAAGCTGAATAATAATGAGACATTTTTGCGTTGTAATAAGTGGTAATTCATAGCTCTTGATATAAAAGACAATAGCTTTTAGTAAGAATGTTTACCTTTTTGGGAATTGCATTTTGTTTCGCATATGCGAAATTATTATTATATTTCATTGTGGTTTTAACGATTTTACTTAGTTATTGATAAGTCTACAAAACAGTAGACTACATATTTATTTTTTAGGGTTGAAAATATACCTACTTTTATATTTTTTTCATTTTTATTGTGTCTAATAGATTATCCAATTAGTAGTTAGTAGCTATTTTTTCTGTTAAACAATCGAATCAGCTACAATGAACAGATCACTCCACTTCTGGTAATAAAATATCACGCGAAGCTAAAAATCATTGGAACCCAGCCCACTCAATAACATCTCATTAAAAAAGCCAACGGACTAGTTATATGAGATTCCTAAAGGCATAAGAATTCCACTTTTCGAAATTGCGTCTATCGTGTCCGCACCTAACCGTCCAGATGTTAGTGCAAGCCTATCGTAGTTACATGCACCACTTCTTATAGCAACTAACCACAACGAACAGCCTCCGCAAACAGCCTGTTCATAGAGAAAAGTGTAATCGGATATACGACTGGCAAATATCGCGACTATTAAATTCAACAACCTATGGTTATGGTCAACTAGTCGCTAGAGAAGATCGTTTAGATTATTGCGAGCGACCGATTAAAATCTCCAAATGAACGCGGAACTAGCCATCAACAAGTTCAAACTCACTCTTACGTAGAAGTCCGAATTTATCAAGCGAAGAATTCGTCGCTTTATTTTGGACGAGATCAGCTTAAATAGGATGACGTATTCGTTATGCATTTTCGCAGAGGATCACAACTAGTAACTAAATGAATTGGGCTAGAAATTAGGTGCGGTCCCTATTGTAGCACATTTGTCTATCAAGAAATTTAGGTTTTCGGGTAGGGATCAGGTCAGTTGAGGTCAAAAGTTGGTGTAGTTTTCCTAAACCCTCTAGAATCAAGTGCCTAAGATAATCCCCAAACGCTTAAGAAAATTTCCGATTGCGGGTACTTACACTATCGGACTGGCTAACAGCGGCTACAGATAGCTCCTGAAGTCGCTCCACATCAATTGCATTGAGTCCAGCTGGAAGTGAGATCGAATTCCGACGTAGTTTTACGTTAGATGCAACTGGAATATTGGTCAAAGGGCCTGGAGACTCAGGAAGATCTACACTACTCTTCGAAGAACTGCCTTCTTCAGGTATCCGGATGGTTACATCTAGATCAGGCGTTTCCCGCCTTTCAAAAGGCGCGTCGGAATCAGCAAAAGGGATCGATTCATTATCTCCGTTTAGCACAACAATCACTTTAGTAACTTCTTCACTACCACTCATTCTGCATTCTTTTTTTATATATTTTTTCTAAAACGAAAAAATTATTTCACACCCGGCCGAGTTGGAGCAGCGTTTAATGTCTATCGCGAGGCAAGTCACGATCAGCTTAAGTCCTCCTAATCGATGTAGCTTGTTTGCAGTTTTAGCGACGACTTCACATTAAATGAGTGTGCCTCGGCCTTACATTTCTCACTAGAAAGATGATAAGAAAACGCCTTAATACATAATCAGCTCGATTTTTCAAAACATCTTCCACATCTACGTTCTTGTAAGTCCGCGACGATAAGATATCATCGAACGATGAGTCCGCGAAGGCACAAGCCTCAGCTAAGCCGCCGCGAAAGCGCAAGAGGCAATTTAATTAGTCTTCAGTTGAAAGAATATTTACTCTCGCGCCTGTGCTAATTACTCCCACTGATCGTACCGCCAACAACTGCGCGCTTTGCGCAGGAAAACTTGCCTTACGCTCCCGCGAAGAAAGCAGCCAAGGTGAATTTTCTTACTAAAGATATCTCGACTCAGAAGTAGTAAAAGTGGTTGAATGCTGCACTCAGAATTTATCGTTTTTCACCTGACCGTTTCAAGACGAATGAAAACTGAACCCGGTGATCATCGGTTAAGTCTCGCAAAAGGTGTGAATCAAAATTTGTAATTGAAGTCACGATTTCTGACTGCGGAGCTCAATGTGTCGCAGTGGCCCAGGTAATTAAAGCAGTTTCATTCATTAGCGCAATCATCTCCGAAGACGGACGGGGTTTTCAGAATTTCACCACCTTGTTCGGCACAGCTCCAACCGATCGGTGGATCATTGATTTTTCAGAGACCTTTTGATTTCATAAGTGTTGTTGATAGCGCAAATATTTAATCACGGATTGACGCAACTGAACTCTTATGAAAATAAAGATTTTCATAAATAAACAATTTCTAGATCAGAGTAGATCTACCAAGTGTATTAAACGCCAAGGACGTCATGGACTTCGATTATTTATTATTTTGATATTTTATAGGTCCTTATTGTGGAACTCGAAATTAAAACGTTTTTCTAGCCAAGAAAGTTGTTTCACTTTTAAAAGAAATTCACGGCTAAAAGAGTTTTGTTTTCGAGTTCCATAATGTTTTTCACAAATAACTTGTAATCTACTGATTGTATGGCAAAATTATCTTTTATCCATGATTTAAAGATCATTCTAAAAGATGTTATTGGTTTGTATGTTCCCAAAATTCCAAGACCAAAGACTACATTATATAAATTAAATAAATAAAACTAATTTTACTCTACAGCAGAAACGTTCACTCCGTTATATTATTTTATAATAACGACAATACCCATGTCTTCATTTCTCCAGAATTACTTAGGTACTTAAAATCTACAAAGTTTTTTCTAAATCTAAAACAACCTCTTGATTAAATTATTTAAAAAACTACGACTGTACGACAAAGCAATTGTCTGATAAAAAGCGTAGCGTTAAGCAAGTTTACGTTTTTAAAGTTCAGTAATTAGTTCGACATTAAACTTCTAAATAATTAGCTTCAAAAAATGTAAACAATCTAATGATCTAGCTGAGACTGATTTATGTGCATCTTAATATCTGTGTACTCTTTGCAGTTTGAAAATTGTCTGACTAAGCACTTAATATTACAAATAAAACTTTAATACTTTAGCTTTGAAATCCAACAAAAAATGCAATGCTGCGTTCTTTCCGTGAAAAATTCGAACAATGTGCTGCGCTCATTTTTGAAATAATCACTTTAGAGTGGATACTACTTAAAGTTATGTAAGCATAAATAAAAGAAAAAGGAAAGAAATCAATTGACATCTGGAGCAAATATTCTACTTATTTCCTCAAAGTGATATTCTAGGAAACACTAAAGAATGAATTGAAAAGATGTTTAGAACTTAATTTAGAAAAATTAATTACTTTTCAAATACTAATAAAATTTTAAATACTTTAATTTACTTTATCATTTTCAACATCGACAAACATAATTAACGCGTTAAGAAATTGTTTTTTAAAAAGCTTAAAAACATTATCTTCATGCATTTAATAATAAAACAAAAAGTGCATGTTTTACTCACCTTTGTCATAAATCCTAGCAAAACTTGTAAACTTCACAAACTGAGAAAGCTGGTCCAGAACATCTTCCCTTATAGTCGTTTTTCGCTCGTTTTATTTTCTATTCATTTTCAATTTGTCGCTATTCTATTTCTTGAAATGAAGAATATCTGAAAAACGATCTTTTCCTAAATACATTTATAATATAGTATTTAAAAGGACCAACCTGCAAAACAAAAAGAAAATAATTAATTTACCAATGCTGCGTTAAATCAAGTAAACTTGCAAATTCTTTTATACAAAATTATAACACTATTATATTATTATACTTTATACACCACATCCCGAACCGGAATAAAACTCGTTAACTTTTGATTCTGGTTTATTTTTAAAACTAATACAATAATTGATGATTATCGTAATATATTAATAAATTCAATATATTCATTAAATATAAATAGTTCGCTCTTGATAAAAATAAGTCTAATAGAACGGATAAATTCACTAAAGAAGTCACCATCGCAGCTACTGGTAAAATAAAAAAAGCGCAAATGGACGAATTCGTAATGCAAAAAGTGTGTGTTTGTGTATATGTTATTAATCAAAGTAGCAATCATAGTGGCTTCCGAAAGTCGCTAGTAAATAACTGATAAATTTAAATAAGTCTTAGAAATGAAACAAAAGTCAACAACTAGAATTTATCGCTAATTTAAAATAATAAAGATAAAAACGAGTAGTAGAGAGTGTGTGAACGAGTCTGCTACTGAGCAGCTCTGTAAAGTTTTTTTTTTTTTGACTAAACCTTAATTAATTTTTTTTTTTTCAAATCTCAGTGTGAATAATACTCCTTCTCATCTCCTAGAAATGTAAATAATTAAAAACGTGTGCAGTATTTTTTTAAAGAGGGCAGCTTTCCCTCGGAATGTTCTTAAACTTCAACACTTTTACAATTTTCCTCAAAACGCTCTTGATTCGAGTAAAGGAATTTTTCTTTTTTACATTTGTTTAATAATTTTATTTATTATGGCCACAAAATTTAGAATAAACACTTCATCTATATTTACAGTGGTTTTCGAGCCAAGACAAACGATGCTTTAATAAATACGCGATCGATGCAACAAATTTCTGTTGCTCTGGACGACGCGTTAAAACGAGAAGTTCACTTAAAAACAATAAACAATTAACCGAGATAAAAAAGAAACTTTTAAAAAGGGATAATGTAGGGCGTGACGTGCAACATCAAAGGGATCACGTTGCCGGTTAAGTTTCTAAAGATCTTAAATAATCTAAAAAAATAAAAAGAATAGTAATAATAATAAATCACACCACTCTGCCTATATGAGATTACGAGTGATTCAGACTTAACAGCGCATAACAGTTCGAAGATAAATGTTACAAATAAACTACATATTCCCGCCCTCAGCGGCTGTGCTACTGTTCCTATTTTTTTTTATAGAAGTCATAGGACGTCTCTACGGCTGCTGAACTGGGCGAATTGACGTGGTGAAAAAGAAGCAGCGAGTACCTTCTTACCTACCTACCCTATCTAGTCCTATGCAATGTAACTAGAGATGTACAATCGCTAAAATGCCGCAATTTCGAGGTGTTCGCTAAACACGGAAAACAACACGAACGAAGAGACGAAGAGATACAGAACCCAATTAACAACGATACAATCGCGCGTGCGTAAGTACAAATGTTCAACAACAGAGGGCCTTCTACCAGGGGTGTGGGATCTTTAACTATAAGTCGAAGGAAGATTCGGACTCTATGGACGATGCTGATGCTATGTGACGCTTTGCTGCTCTAGGGCTGCTGCTGTAGTCCCAGGTAGTGAATTTTTACCGAAATGTGATATTGATGTTACTATCCTCCTAAAAAATTTTAGTTTTCTTTTTTACTCTTTTTTTTACGGATGAAATGTCCCATTCGTTTGATCAGTGGAATCGCAAATTGCCGCTTAAACTACTTGGACAGGTTGTTAATGTTCTGGAGTGTGTTAATCCCCGCTATCGTCCCATTTTCGTTCCTCCATTATTCTATCGAAGCAGTCGGCCAGGAAGGCGTGCTATTAAGAAAATTATTGAAACCTTTTCTTAACTAATTAATTTTTGTGTGTAACATTACATATGGCGTGTAGACTTTCACCCATCTTGGAGGTTTCTCGTTGCGGGTATATTGGAAGCAGAAGGCCATTGATTCTTCGTCACTTTCCCACCTGGTGATAGTGTCCCAAGTCAACTCCACCATTTGAGCCTCAAGTGCACCATCCTCTCGACACGCATGCAGCCTGAAGCTTTTCGTTCCTGCAAAACATTTTAAAACTTTAATTGATTTTTTGTTGATGAACAATGAAAAGCAATTCTTTTGATAATTTTTAGCATTATTTCTGTTTGTCTCATTTGCTTGTTTTATCAAAAACTAAACCCTTATCCTATTTGAATTTTGCTTAAACATATGTGTAGAGCTTTTCGAGTATAAAATATAAATAAAACAAAACAACAGTTTAGAAGTCTTTAGAAATACAATTGAAGTCGACAGTAGTACAAGAAAATTCAAAATGATTTCTTTAAAGCTTCTTAGCTTTGTTATTATCTATCAATGAATAAACCGCAAAGGAATGGTCCTAGCTTTTACGTATTTTATAACTGAGTGAAACACCTCCGGCGAGGAAAATATTGGAAGTACACACATTGAATATAAAGCAAAAACAAACAATTTGGAGGGCGAACTAAACTTGTGGTTGCTCATAGAAGCGAGAAAGATGCAGCTACCTCCAAGTGGTCGACGCTGAAAATTGGGAAAACAATTATAAAGTGAACATACTGATTTTCTAATGAGTAAAGGTGTAAATTAATAAAAAAATTAAACCTTCAAGATTAGCACTTTCCGTAAGAAAAAGAATCGTTGGCAAATAAAATAATTTTAAATTGAGATACCTCTGGCCAGAATAAAATAAAACTGAAGATGTAATATGTAGTTAGCATATCTTATTTTCGCTACTGCACTATTAATTAAATTTTTCTAAATTAAAATTGTGCTGTGAAATGGTACACTTTTGACGACTAAAATCCGATATTTTTCTATTTAGTCATTCATTATTTTAGTACTTTACAGTCCTTTTGCTTTTCTTTCTATGTCAACTTTATTCAAAGAAGATACATTAACTTGCCCTAGATATCCATGAAAATTGGTGTCAGCCAGAATCATAGGAATGAATGATGAAAGGTAGAATTACATTTGCAAATAATGGAAATGCAACCGCTAGTATTAAGCTTTATTTTCAAACATATCAGAAAAGCATTTTTCAAAATACCAAACAAAAGAAGAATTCTTGGAAACTTACCAACTGCAGGTACCACATGACCATCTTTTCGACTGTCGCAAGAACAGTGAGGAAACACGACATCGCCGTATCCTGGCAAGGTCCTTGCCAGTGCCAAGTACTCAGAAGCCTTTTTAGCGTCTTGCAAAGCTTTCAGTTCATAGAGCCTTCCTTCAGCTCGAATATTGCCACGGTTAACTTCATCGACGGCCTTTAGTAGCGAGTAAACATTTTTAAAGATACTTAACAATTTATAGCCCAGAAACGTCATACCTGATAAAAGATAAACTTAGCCGCCTGTTCACCGTCTGGAAGAGTTAATTCTTTACTAATGGAGAAAAGCCACCGTCTAACACAGAGACAAGTGCTCGAAGCAGTGCTATAGTTCTGAACATAAAGTTGATGTGGAATTTCATGAGGTTGAAGTTTCCTTTCTGTAAAACAATAATAGGTATTACTTTCAAAAACATAAAAATAGGTAAGGAAACTTACCAAAATTATATTCAACAATTTCAAAAAGGTAAAAATATTGCTGTGTATACGACGTCAAATTAGCTCGTTGCACTAGGATATCCCAGACCACTTGGGCGTTTGCTGACTTCTTCACTGAAATTGTGGCAATCTCGTGGTCGGGCAGCATTATTTTAATGTCCACTGGAGACGCCGAAAGGTCGTCCTCCGAATCAGTGAGAAAGTCTTGGACAGCATCGCTTTCGGCAATTACACGGACTGCACACACCTTTTCCAGATATTGCTCTAGTCCGCGTCGCCGGGCGTCTAATTGTTGTTCGCTTAGTTGAAATGGCCATTTCCCTGGCAATTTTGGAAAATTGAAGCCGACAAACTCTTTGCGGAGGACCGAGTGTAGATGGGAAAATTCTCTGTATCTTCTGGAACAAAGTTGACGGCCAGCCATGTGGATGTTGAAGACGATATATCGCTCTCCATTTCTTGTGACAATACTGTAGTCTGGTATGCTATTTTGGAGGAAAGATCAGTGTTTTCTATTTGTTCGCATCACAATTTACATCTTCATCTTAGATAATGTTTTCCTCGAAGAATTGCGCCTCAAAGGGCCTATTTATTTTTAAAAAAGAAGGAAATGAATACAAGGGTAAAAGAAGAAAAAGAAATTGCATCCGTTTGAAAGTTTTAAATCCGATGCCAATATTTGAAACATTTATAAACTTAGATAATCTGTAAAATATTGCATTACACTGTAATGCATTCCGTGTGGCATTACCATTACTCGACATGTTTTAGAATATGGCGAAATAATGCGGAATAATGGTGAGTAAGACAAGTAATAGTAACTAATACCGAATAATGTTTGCATGTTTTTAGGTAATAGTGCAGTATGGAAGTTTTTTAAATTACTAAGAATAATAATGGTAATTAATTACTCACATTACATGTACTGATAATATTACTGTAACAGTAATGCTTTCTTTTACAGCTTTGAAAATATAGAAATTCAAAAATTCTAATTAGTTTACATACTTAAAAATAATGAGCAGAGAAAAATATAATGAATTTAATTTCAGAAATGATTGGAAAACTCAAATAACGTAATGGCACCGAATACCGACCACTTAAGGATTGACCACATTAATTTATTTTTACTGAATTAATAAAAATATTTATTTTAAGTGTGCTAGTGGTTTCTATACGAGAAAATGATTCTTAACCATAATAAATTAATTCCGTTCGTTTACTTTATCGTTAACATATTTAAAATTGATTTTTAACGAAACACTAGCTATTGATGAACTAGGACCCTAATATTGTCCATCATCTTGCACTGATCCTAATACTGACCGCTTGTACCCCTAATATTGACCGGGGAATTTTCAATGGAAATACAGTGGAATTAGTAGGGAAATAATAAAATAAAATATGAAACGAACAATTTTGCAAAATAACATTTATTAACATATAATAATATTCATCACAAAATATAAATATCCAATAGAAAAATGCTCTTAAATTAATTTCTATTAATTGTCAGTAGTTTTTTTCTTATTTCTTAACTCACTAATTTTAGGAACACTGTATATGCCTCGACTATTAATTAATTCTGGGACTGGAATTTTGCATATGACATCTTCTATTAAATAGTCACACAAGTCTTCTTTTTCGGGCCATCTCCAATTATTTGCACTCATTGTCATTGTCTTTACTTTGACTATTTGATTATCACTTTTCACTATTGCACCTGAATAAAATTCCCCTTCATACTGCACTATCACATATTCTCCTTGCAAATATCATGGATGTAAGTTTTCACTGTCTTTATCAGTAATTTGTTCAGTCACTTCATTTGTATTTGACTTAGTTACTGGAGTCATTTTTTTGTTTAATCGTTCTATTATTTTTCTTTTTCTTCTTTCTCTTCAAATATTTTCCACTGATGTTCAATATATTCCTTGTTGATGGCAACTGTAGGAGTGACTTTTCTTCTTTTTGTTATTTTATTTAGTGGATTGGCGGCTTTTCTTTTTTTCATGATTGTTTCGGGCCAATATAATGATTTTTTAACGGTGATGTAAAGATATTTTCATGTTCTTCATTTCTTTGAGGAGTCTTTTGTATTAGATCCTCTGAAGAACTATCGATGACATGGACGGTTCCATTTTCATCTATAACAGCATCAATAACGTTATTAGTCCATAAATTTTCATCAAAAGTTACTTCTGAATCAGTTACTCTTAGATCGCATACAGTATCGTTTAATAATATTTTATCATTTCCGTTACCATAGGCGACCTTCTTCCATAGTTGGAAAAGGCTGAGGTGTCATATTTCGCCTTTCCATTCATTCTCAGTATTTCTAAATTCTGTAATTAATGATGGACCAATTTCGTTTTCCAGCATTGATAGAAACTCAGAATCATTTCTATCTTTTGATTTTTCTGCGTGTTCTTGCATATTAATATTTGTGGACTCTTGATTATCTTCGGTTCTTGATTCTTCATTATTCAGATCGAGTTGTTTTACAAATTTCTCGTATTTAATAATATTTTCATTAAGGGGTTATTCTACTAATCACCCGGTAAAAAAGAGGTCTTTTTAAAATGAAAATAAAAAAAAACTACAATAGATATCGTTTTGAAATTTTGCATTATTGTTTATTATCGAATGAACATTAAATTTTTGTCAATTAAAGCACATTCAAAAACAAAATGGCGGCTGCCAAGTCCAGTGACGTCATACATAAAAGTTAAAAAAAGTTTTGCGCCTGGTAAAACTGTGGTGAGAATATTCATTTGCAATCAAAAAAAAAAACATAAAATTATTAGTTTGGGCTATAAACTACTGCACTGACCTAACTTTAGGCCAAAATTTATGTTTTATTGCACTTTGCCACAAGTTTGAAAAAAAAGTGTCAATTTTCGACATTTGTTGATTAAAAAATGACTTGCCATTTTGCCAAAAAACATTTTTTCGCTCTAAACTGTGGTCAGTGCAGTAGATAACCACTAAATAAGTATGTACACAAAATTTGAAGCCGAGCGGTTAATTAGTTTTTTTGAAATTTTACCACGCGCGAAAAAAAGTACGTTTCGAGAAAAACGCGTTTAAAGTTTTTGCAACCGAATATTTTGCTATACATAATACACAAACTTTCGAAATACCGAAGGGAGCGGAAAGTGCTATAAAATCAAAACGAAGTAAGATATCGATGTGAAATTTTAAACTGTTATTCTTGAGATACTCTGCTATTGAAATTTTTTTTTTTTGATTAGTAGAATAACCCCTTAAATGGAAATAATCCGCAAGTTTGGAATGCTTTCCTGATGAGTTCTGGTGTCGTTGATGTGTCAATCGATGATTTTAAAAGTGGTGCAAAATCTTCCCTTTTCATTCGATGTTTATAGTCATTCGTCTGCCCGGTCGGAATTAGGAGCCCATTATATTTTCCATATACCTCAATACCGACCAGCGGTCGGTATTAGGACACATTGTAAATTTTACTGCTCCTATTTCCGACCACAATATTTTTCAATTTTTCTGACAAAAACATTGATAATTGCAATAATCTTTGAAATTATAATATTACTAAAGAATATATAAATCGAGAATAATTATGAAAATCATGATAAAATTATGAGATTATACAGAAAATCTTACATTTTTAAAACATCGATTTTTAGAATTTTATCGATCTATTTAAGCAAGATCCAACCTTCGATCACATTAATAATTTTTTTCTGCTCAACAATAAATAATTTTACTTTTTTTTTTAAACCAATTACAAGTATAGTAATTAATTTACACATTTTACTGGTAAAAATGAATTTTATATGAGGATTTCGCATAGATATTTATTAAATAACTAAGTGGTCAGTATTAGGTAGCCGGTCCATAATCGGTGCCGTTACGTTAGTCAAGAATTCATTTATAAAAGAATATAAAATTGTACGTTGTCATAAATAAATCTTAAGTAAATACTAAGCTAATGGGATATACGAAGATATATATTTCAATAATCCAATTATAATCAAGACTTCATTTTTATGTAGGAATGGGAATATTTTCTTAAAAACCTATATTGGAAAATTGCTACTACAAATTAATTTAAGTTTATTTGTCTTAAAAGAGCTCTAACCGTCGCACGGAAAACATTTCCACTAATATTTTTATAAAGATCAACAAACGGATTAAAACTTCAAACGGATGTAGCTTAAAGAAAAGATAAAAGGAAGTAGGAAACAAACATAATAAGCAAGAAAATGTAAAGAACGAGTAAGAAAATCTTTCACAGAAAAATTACAGCTTGGAGCTTCTCTAAACGAACGCAATTAATTTTAATTGTAACAATCATCTGCAGCTCGGATTACCATGACATCGACGACCCCACAAAATGTTTACTAGCTCTATAAATGGCATAATACGTAATCTTTAGCAAAATAGCCATAATTTTAGACAGATAACTGCTTCCACCTCATGCAACCATAAAACCAGATAATACTTGTAAAAGGGATCACATTATTTATTTTTAAACTCATTTTTTTAGTACTATAATTACTCTCACTTTATCACCGCAACAATTAACGTCACGTTTTGCGGATCACGCACTTTCTGTTTATTGCCACTTTTAGCATAGCGTCGACAACAATAGACCAAGTGAATTAATGTTTGGTAAGAAATTGCGATGTTGAACTATTTTAAGACATAATAAGAAAATACCCACCTTATAGGCAGAGATCGCTTTTCGGAATAGTCGATGTAGGAGTATCCTCCAGGGTCTTCTTGTGGCTCCAGGCGTTCCGCTTCCTTTAAGTAAGTTTCAACAATAAAACTTACTGTTTAAATAAAATTTAATGTAACATACCTGCGGCGTTACCGATATCACTGTTAGGGTTAAGCAGTCACCGCCCGACTTTATGAGATCCACAACTTGTTTGTGAGTTGCACCTTCCACACTTACTCCATTTCTGTAAAAATAGAAATCCTATAAAACTACCATTCCGAGATTCATTTTGGAGGATTTAAACAATTGGTTTGCGGGTTTTGGTGCTATAACTTTAACATAACGAGGGAAGGTTTCGCAGAAGCCGTGCACACAATATCCAGCATTTTCAACAGAGAAGGTGTCCATTCCGCAACTAATTCTGCTCGCGAATGAATCTGATCGAGAAGTTTTCCGCAATTTAATTCAGCGGCAAGCTCGTCTTTTGGCTGAAAGCGAAAACAGTTCGAATTGAATTGCCTTGATTTAGGCCGGCAGAGGTTAGAAATGTTAAATAATAATTATCACGTTGTCTACGAGCTGATAAACCGGCGAGAGATGATGTTTGACCCAGTTCAATTTGCCAAGTACTTTCGTTGATAAATATTTACTACTGTGCAGCGAACGAAGCAATTAGTCTGGGAAAAAAACTATCTCGCTTGGGGACAAAGGCGCTCCGAGTTAATTTAACTCTTATCAAGGGGTTCAGCTGAAAATTGATTTCTTTCATTAATTAGCCGAGCCCGGGTAAAGCAAACAACAGCACCACACTTGTCCTTCGGCAGGAAAGATTACGTTGATTACGCTTCTTTGAAGTGAGATTGGTTCAAGATAAGGTTTCATCATGTGGGTTGTGGGCCGTGGGAGACACGAAAAAGGGATCACAATGATGTCATCCTTTCTTTGCTATTACAACGAAAATGTTTACTTATTTTCTTTTAATTATAAATTAACTTTTTAATAAAGTTTGATTTTTGTACTTCGAGAAAAATAAATTAACCAATTACGAGTACAGCTCTGAAGCTAGATATTTTGTTTAAAAAACGTTTTCTATGTAGACCTAAAAAAATGCACTCTTTTTCCGTCCAAAAATAATAATGAAATTAAATTGAAGATAATTAGTATAGTCCCGAAAAGAAGAGCATACAAATATCAAAAAATTGTAATTATAGAGCAACGATTAAAATACTTATCGCTGAACTCCGACTACCACTTAAGTTGTTCTTGTAAATTATTTTTAAAGACTGAGTAAAAGTGAATTTCCATCTATAGCCTGTGGGATATTTAGCGTACGAGTTTGCACAAAAAGTGACAATAATTTATCCACCTATACATTAAACCCACAATGTAAGAAACAAGTATGCTCATATGTATCTATTTTTAACACTAATTTGGTGATAAATTCGGGAAAAACCCCTCTAAGCCAGTGGTATTATGGAATTAAAATTTATTTAATTTACTTAATGACAAAACTAAAAAAAACTGGATGTTTTTACTGACTATAATTAATATTCCATTTATCGATTCTCAATCATAAAAATACTTTTTCCCCCTTTCAGACAAAACCACCTGACTGCATACAGCAAAAAGGTCATACCTGATCGCCTTAGCATTCATCTGCTGCTTGCACTGTTCTTCCAAGCACTGCACATAGTTGAAGCACAACATCTTGTACAAATAGCGAATATAAACCAGTCGATAGTGACTCAAGGAAAATGTTTGCCTAACCTTGCTTCTTTTGCAAAATGAGCAACAATTACTCGGGGACCGATCACAAATGGCTCCTGTTGCACAAATCCTCTAGCTTACTGACATCGACCAGAAGAAGTCGTAAAAAACTAGGTGGTTATTGAAGAACAAAAATTATCAACGTCTCTTTTGATTGTTTGGTATCTTTTCCAGCTCGTCAATTATTTGTCTCGAGTGAGCATTGAGTAAACATTTCGCATTATCTTCGCCTGGCTTCAGAGTAATAAGCAACAAGTCGTCTTCGTTTATATAAGTCGAAGATCTTGAGAATTTTTATTGTCAAGTCGATTCCGGCGATAAGGGTTAATAACTTTTGGGTAATCTACCTTATAGGAAAGATATAAAATGATAAAAAACAAATAATGACCGGTTATGCACTGTATTTGATGGTGTTTACTACGCACAACTCCTACACTGGAATGTTTTGCGCGTTTTGTAATTCCACGATCGCAATCTTACTGCAACACACTGAATTTAATTTCTAATCAGAAGCATCGTGTTCTCGCCAAATGAAGATATATTTTAGGTGTTCTATGTAAAAACCTGATTATTTTATACATAAGATATTGAGAGATTGTTCAGTTTTGTGGAACACTGCCAAGCATTCAATGGAATCGGATAAATAGATACTAGTACTCTGCAATAAATAAAACAAAACAAAATAATGCCTCCTCTTTTTTCAAAATTTGCATCTTTAATAGTACATGTTTAAAATGGAAGCTATTTCAGGTATTTGTTTTGAGTATGAATATGTAGCATTTAAATACATATTTATATTCTATAATATATACTTTTTAAAATACAAAAATAGGCATCTACTTGGCCGATATATCCCAAATAAATTCAATTCAAGTAAAAAGATGCTTTAAATTAAATTTAATTAAAATCAATCTCACCACGAGTCACATATAAAATGTTATCTCAGGTCATGTCTACATTTCTCCTGACCGGAGTAGACCAGATGTTGCCCAGAACAATATTTAAACTGAACTTTTCTGCTCCAATCTGACGGGGTCTATAGCAGCGCATGTTAACTATGAATCAACATGATTTAATTTGCTTAATAACATTAGACTTGTATACGGTTTCGGGTCTAGTCGAAATGGAAATATTATTAAATTATAATGCGTACAATACCTGAGATGTTCTTAATTTCGTAGCTTTACATTACCTTCCAACCCTTATATCGGCGGCCAAACCCAAAAACTAAAGACAAGATCCGAAGATCCTTTCTCGAGGATTTTTGGAGGAAAGGTTTAGGCACAATGAATCCGGTTAATGTAAAAACTATTGCAACTAATACTAGACCAGCAAAGCCCTTATTTAGGTATTTTGTTTACGCAGTTAGTCTCTAAGCCTTTGGAAGCTTTCAGCCCTTTGAAGCAGCCCATTGAGACTGAAGTAGATTTGGATAAGAACACCGCAAGTGGCAAAAACGACCTGAGACTATTGATTCGATAAAACCTAACTCAGTCTTTCGCATCCAGAAGCCAGAGCGTTCTCTGAAGACCAAAGAGCCTCCACACCACCAATGAAATAAAAGATAAAAAGTGATATGCCTCTTGCTTTTTGTCTGAATTAATTCCCTTTTCCTTAGACCAACTTTTTTTTCCAGAAGAATTGGATTTTTACTAAACCGGGCCTCAAGAATCCTTGAAATCGGTTGATTCAGCTGTGGACTATCACCTTTCCTGATTCTACCTCTTGAATTGCAGCGTTTTCTTCTCGGGCACAAGACGCAATCGTCTCGGTCCGGTGAGCTGTTTTTGCCGTAAGCAGAACCTTGTCCCTGACTCCGTCAGCGGGGAGGGGACCTGCCTGCGGCTCTGAAGTCTTAAGGACATAGCCGTGTTTTAAATTTACCTGTAATTGCCCTTCGCCTGCCACTGAGCAGCATCACGACGTGTTTACGCGCTTCCCCAGTAGCCCCAGTCGCCCAAGTTGCCCAAGGACGCCCCCCTGCCTCGGCAGAGCTGCAATCACCGAGAAAATGTTGTTTTGAAACTTTGCATAATGTCGCCCATGCCGAACGAATTTCATTTGTGCAACGAAAACAAAGTCACTAAAAAGAAAAAAATATATGGGGACTCCGCTGCTCGTTGGGGCAAAGGCCAGGGGGGATCTCTGAGTGAAAAGGGCAGCGCAGGGCACTGTGGGGACACACGGGACATTTTGCAGTAATTAGATTTGTGTGGAACAGATCAAGTGGACGCCCCGCAGACACCGTAAATCCTCTTAATTATGTAAAGCGAAGCGGCAGATTTTCTTCCCCCTTTTCTGTGAAAGGGAGCTCTGAGCGACAGCGACAAAGAGCCCCATCCATCGATCAATGGCTCAAATGACCGCGTTGGCAAGACCGCGGGCTGCTGGGACGTGATATGAGCCCGTTTTTTTTCGATTTACTTACACCTCGAGGATCCGGTCGCCCTTCTTGATGCCAGCCTTCTCCGCAGCCCCATTTTCGAGCACCGCACTGACGTGCTGCAGCGGGGCGTAGAGCTCCCCATTGATTGATCTCAACTGTCCGCCCTCTGACACTTGGCCGCGCACGTTAAACCCGAACCCCGTCTCCGTTTTGTAAATAGTCACAACGCGCGGCCCGTACGGATTGCTCATTTTGGGGTCTTTCCCATTTAAGTCGCACAGATTATTCACCGAAATTTGCTTGTTATTCCGACCGTCCGCTCCACCACCCCCAATCAAATCCGCCATTGAACACTCGCGATTCCGCACACAGGTGCATCGGCCGTTGCGTGAACTTACACACATAAAAAGTGACAGGAGCCGTTTTGACAGCGCAATTGGGAAGCAGCTGCAATCTAACGATGTGGCAGTCTCGGGATGTCCCGGCGAACTCTGTTCTTGTCTTGGACTGAAATGGGTTTGAACTTAGTTAACATTTCCAACGCTTTTAAAAATTAAATTTATTGCTGATTCAATTTTTAAATTGGGAATTGTTGCTTTCGTTATTAAGTATTGTAATTTGTACATTCGAATTTATTAAACATACTAATTTGTAATACTTTAAAACAATTTTTTTATTCAAGGTAATTTAAAATCGATTTTAGCCAGCCACTTCACGATCAAATCACTAGTTTCTTTAAATTGTAAATAGAATATTTGGAAGCACATAATATGCAATTTTTATGAATTTTTTAGTTGCCAGTCAGTAAAATTCTAAACTAAAAATATCACTTTTCATTCAAAAAGATTCTAGCCGAGTTTTACTGAAATCCGAAGTAGTGCGGCTTTCAATTTTATTAATTTTTTTTAATTTCATGTGGAATGACCCAACGACAAAAAATCCTGAAAGTAAATTAATTTTCGAGCCTTTTATTTATTTTGAAAAAGATTGTTTCACCAGCTGGCCCCAATGCCTAAATTCAAATTGGACTGGAAAGGTCCAAACATTCCGCCGTACTGTACTTCCAGAAAAGTCGGAGAGAACCAGGGCGACCAACTTAAGCGATAAACGACCATTGTTAGCCAAAATGGCGTCAGACTTGCCAGCCGACCACGAGCTGGTAAGTAGATTTTCTTCGTTTTTCCACATCACCCTGGTTATTTAAGTAGAAATAGTGGAACGAAAAGGTACCCCAGAAATCAGTGCACCGTTATCCGTCAAATTCCTGCAAAAGTACCCAGCCCAGTGGCAGCAAAATGGAAAACATGAATGTCAGTGGCGAGACTAAGTTCTAGGAAAACAAATCTCATCCCATCGGTTTGCTTTGTGTGGTGTGTGCGATCTGTGCGAATTCCTTGAGTGCTCCGCTCCCCCCACGGAGAGGAGATTTATGTCGAGTGTATGGGCCCCAGCGAAATGTGCGTCTCCGCAACCAACCAAAGCTAATCAGATTAATTCGAATCGAACGTAATCCGAGATTTTGTTGATAATTTGGCCGCTCTATCGGAATTTGCAAAGTGAATTCCCGTTAAAGGGGGCCCTGCCCGGCCGTGTAGTGGTGGCTCTCGGCCGTCTCACGGTTTCATTCATAAAACGTGCGCCTGTGGTGGTATCATGTGTTCAGTGCAGCCTGTAGGCGGTGAAATGACTTTTTATTGAGATTCCGCGATATCTTTCCGCCCGTGCTTAATGCTCGCTGTGCCCTATTTGTTTTTAAACAAAAACACTCGTGCCCGCTTGATGGAGCCTCCTCTGCTGGTTGCGATTGCGATGGGGCCCAGCCTTTTCCGCTAATTTGCGCCCGGTTTCCACACTGAACAAAGGCTGAGGAGGTGGCGTGAAAGAGAAGAGGAGCCTCCTCGTCACCTCGTAGGTGTGCTTTCTAGGAACCCAAGGGATGTTGCCTAAGTGGCCTTTTCCATGAATTTCTAATGCTCTGCAGAAACTACATGCTTCCGGCTGAGCGAGCATTTCGCGTTAATTAGAAAAACGAGCGGTGAGGTGACACCTCTTTAGCTGGCCAAGTGATGCAGTGTCTGTTTTCAGTTTTTCACCCCATCGTCCAACAAAAACTCAAGCAGATTGTGACCTGTTGGCATTTCATTCAGAAAATGATTTACGACCTTCAGGAAGTTCCATCATAATCAGCTAATAGTAGAAGCACAACCAACGAATCCACTTAGCCAACAGCCAGAGGTTCTAAATTGTTTTGAAAAGAAGAATTCGTGTGCGCGACACGTATCACTTTAGTTTTTTTTTAGATTTCCCTGAATCGTGATGTGATTTCCATTTACGAAGAAATTTCAGCGATAATCAGCCCATCCGACTTTCATTCCGCCACAGCGGGTACAGTGATGCAGCGCTCTAGTAATTAAGCCAGCGACTAAGCATAAAAAGTGGAAAGCAAATGAACTCTGCTGATTACTGCGGGGCTTTTATCGTTCTTAGAAAATAATTAAAATATTCCGAGGCCGTATGCTAACATTTAAGGAAATAAAATCTTACCATGTCACTGCCAATGCAAAACAAATTAAAGTGAATTTTATGTTGTTTGGTCTGGAGAATTTGCAGGTCATTGGCCTGTTACAGCAAATAAGAACCCGGAACGAGTTATAAAAGGCATTCTTATTTAATCTACCAAAATAATTAATAGAATATTTTGAGTAAGAACTGTATGATGATAATGCAAGAGGCGCGGTATTTATTCAATAATTTCTAATTATGTTATTTAGATGCTTGCCGTGAAATAACATATCCTTTAAAAACCTAAATTAGCCGTGAAAAGAAATAAGAACTAACAATACGGTCAAGTTCAACGTTATTGTACAAATACAATTAACATCTACTAGAGTCTAGTAACTAGACTAAAAAAAAAACTAAATTTTCAAACCCCCAGCTTCCATTTAAGAGGATTTACGCCGAAAAATCCCAATTATAAAAGTTTTCTTTCGGAACCTAAACCCTTAACAACTTTTATCGCTCAGCAGAATTCCTGGAAATAGAGAAAAATTTAATTTTGCAAATTTTTCCCACTCTCACTTTAGAAATTGAAATACTTTGTAAAGTTCGGATGAAATTCTCTCTCTCAGGACCTGCATATTTTTGTCCGCACAAGGTTTTATTCCAGGAAATTGTTGGGCGTGTCCTGATTGTAAACACAAGTTGGCGTGGCGCGTTGAGTGCTTAAACAGCTTTCTTAGATTTTAAATTTGTTGATGTTACATCAAAAACAATAAAATTGTCAATAGAGAACTAAATTCTCCACAGTTCTTGTCTGGGGCTTTTTTTTTTTCTCTGAAATGTACTTTTTGAGTATAATGTGACGACCTTTTATTATAATAAAACGAAATTAAATCTCTAAGAAAAATAACAAGAATACACCCCTTTGAAGTTATTTCGGTAAAAATCATTTTCAACTTTGTGGCTCTTTGACGACTATGCTTCAGTATTCTAGAGTGTAGGCATAGGATTACCTCTGCACTAAATTTCATTATTTATTTCACATGTATTATACCTACATAGTTTTTTTTTTACCCACAGTCATGGTGAAACGCCTAATAAATACTTAAAAACTTTTTGTCAGTCGATTTCAAAAATAGTTTTTGAATTGAATGTTATTTTGAAAAAGAGGTATTTGACTGAATCTATAGCTTTTATAGGACTCTAAAAATATGCTTTGCGATAAAAAAAACCGCAATAAACCAAAAGTCGGCTTACAAATTAGGCGTTTACAAATTTAATGAAATCGCAAAATTTAATCATCATAAAAGCTGGAAAGCAATCAATACTGCGGAACAGCGAGGAATTTCCAAATTTCAACAATAAAATGCCCTGAGCTCTAAAATCAAGGCCAATTTACAATTGGAAGAGCTGCAAGTTTTCAGCTGCAGGGTAAACAATGGAAAATTCTGCTCCAGACTAAGCTGAAGGTGATGTTTTTCCTTTATGAAAAGTTGCAGTCTTTTATCGTTTTGCCTCTAGTCTTCTTCAATTAAATATCGGAGAAGTGGCTTCTGATTATTGTGACCTTTTAAATGCTTTGTGTTTCTTTGCAGATTGCGATATTTGGAGTAATGTTTGGAATAATTTTTGTTGAAAAATTACCATTGATTAATTTGATTATACTCAGCCACAAAAGTGGCCAACATCTGTGGTTTTGCAACAATGTGCCCATTTGAATCGCATGAACGCCGCAGCGGTCACAATCGTTCTTCTATTGTTAATTTTGAATTCATGCTACCTTAGAGGCGTTGGCTTGACTAGCACGCACCCGATTCGCACCCAATGTCTGGAATCGCCTTCGGTTTCATTTATTGGAGCCATTGAACCTTCTGAAAGCTGCTTGTTAATTAAACGCAGTTTATGCAATATTTTCTAAACAAAGACCTGAAAATGAATTTGCTTTTAAGCGAAGGAAGTGGCTCAAACCTCGTTTGCATATTTTTAACAATAGTGAAGACCCATTTAAGGTGCTCACTTAAGATCTAAAAATGTAGAGCATCCGCTGCTGTATTTCGGCAAAAGATTACTACTAACTGTTTATTTCTTCTACGTTAAATTAAAAGTGTTTCTTCTCAGATTTTCAAGGCTTCGAAGACGGTTAACAAGACATCAGAGATTCGAGCACAATTACTGGCGGTATCTCAAGAGTCATGCGCCGGTGTTCTATCTCATGATTTCCCCTTAATAATAGCAGGCGGCACGCGAAGACTCATTATGTCATAGACAAGAGCAGCCTCTAATCGAATAACGTTAATTTTAAGATGTTAAGTCTGCGGAAGGTATCATTAACCTAATTTTTACGCAGCTGCTCGCATGTAAATTTGATCAATTACGTTTTTCGGTGAATAGTTCCTCTCCTTGCTTCGTTTTCCTCCCAAGCCTAAGTCATGGCTTAATGCTATCGAAAATCTCAATCTTAAGATTCTCCCCAGGCAAATTCACTGGCCTGGTGCGATGCCATGGCATGAAAGACTCACAAAGTCGTTCTTGGGTCTTAATCCCATCCGGTGCAAAAATTTCTCGCACACAAAATGAACAAGATCACCCAGCGGAGGAGCCCCCAATGATCGTGAATCTGTTTCACTCTGTGCGTTTGCATCTCGTTATGCTGCCCTGCCGCCGTATCTAAGGTGAGGCTTCGACTTCGACTTGGACCTCAACCCGCCCGTCCTCGTCCATGTTCGGGGAGAGTCTCAGAAGAAAGTTTTTAAGGCTGGAAAATGATGTCGTCGTCGTTGTCTTTGTCGTTGTCGTCATCTTCGTCAGTCCGCAGCTTAAAAAATCGGCTTCGAGCTCATTTTGGTCACCAGCAGGCATGACTCTTGGTATTGAGTCAGAGACTTGATCCGCGCTTGGTTCACCGAACTGGTTACCTTCTGCGTTCACGTTTAACACTTTTTCCGCGGATCCCTGAATTTATCGAAGTCCAAAATTGAATTGTTTATTTCTTGTTAATTGTGCATTGTGTGCCGGGAGAAATTTTTGGAAACTCTTTTCGTTACTTATTTTATCGAAATACTGTCTCCAAACACGGGGCGACACGCCTCGAGGAAAGTGCAGAAAGGAGCATGGAATAAAATCGTGAGCTGCGAAATGATTAAAGAACGAACGTACAGCGTCTGCCGTGGGCTCGTGGAATGCGTGCTTAAGGTGAGATGCATTTTGCTATTGCCAGGTTTGTCCCAGTGAGAGTGCATCGGATGATCCTCGACGCTTATTTGCATGTACGTGCCAACATCCACTCTGGGGATTAATTGAAAGATCAATTAAAACGTTAATCACCAACTCTCCCTGTCCATGCGATCACCCGACCAACTCTGGCGGTTATTAAAATTTTACCTGGAAAAATAGCTGCCGATGATGTGAGCTTTGATTCGCGATAATTTTTTTGCATTCTGTCTCCTTTTATGAGTTTGCTCAAAAGCTGCATTGTTCACCAACGGCTTCCTCTGAAAAAGAAATAATTTGAAAAAATTATAAACGTATATTTTTTCTCTTTACCTTTTCGAGAGCTAACAGTATCCGGGCTTATTTTATGGGACACAACAGGTTTTATCTGGCCTAATCCAATGCGATAGGCGACAGGTTTATTGAAAGTTTGTAAAATTTGATTTGATTTTTTGTGTTGTATGCTAATCTCGGATGATGTTTGGGGTCCCCTGCGTTCATTGTCCGGATTTTTATCCAATCGAATTTTTCGCAGGTGAGTTTGTGCAGTTATTGGTATAGATTAGGTATCTGGAAAAGTATCTGTACAAAATAATGCTATGATCAGAGGTTATTGTGCAGAACTATGACATGGAATCTCATTTTTATAAATTTAATTTTATGGAAACCTATTTGTCTTTTGTACTGGGAAGCCCGCACCTACATAAATTTCTCCAGCGAAATGGCAAGCCAAAATTTTATCTTTTATTTTTTTTTAATAAGGTTATTGGATTATAATTGCAACATGCTTAAACCTTGTTATTGTGAACTATGATGCCACCACACTCGATAAATATTTTAATCAAATAATTGCATTTTATAATTTTGTTATCAAACAATTCAGAATTTAAGTCTAACATCATAAATATATGATTAATTTATTAATTTTATAGTTATGGTCATTTAGAGCTGCGTCAATATGAACGCATTTCTTTTATTGAGTCAGGTGCGTCATGTGTGGTTATAGATTGCGTGGAGGTTTAGCTCTTTTCAATATAGAGGTGAGGTCATAAAGAACCTTTGTCTCTACCTAAGGATATTAGATTCTAAAATCCTCATATTCGTAATATTTTAACAGCGAGATTCATTAGAAAGAGTACTTAATGATGAATTCAATTTCTTTAAAAAATTACTACCTGAACTGCTAAAAGTTCTTCTTATTCCAAAAGTTATACTGCATAACATTCAGCTTTTCTATTTTTTTTACTTTCTTTAATTTTTTTTGCATCAAACTCGATTAACTACTAAGTGAACAGTCAGTTCCATCCAGCGCCAACAGTTGCTTGTCTAGGAAAAAATGTAGTCCTACATACGACCTACAGGCGACTTTTATCTTTAGAGTTTTTATACTAATTTGAATAATTCTTTAAATGGGGCTTTTTAGTTTATGACGGCAATATTATTTGGCGCCAATCGTTATCCTTGCAATAAGATAATGGCTTTTGTCAAAGTTAAACTACACCAGTAGTCAAGCGATATCAGCTTTAAACTAAAGCGATTCAAATGATTGTGTTTAGCAAAGGTCCCTCAAGGCCAGATCTGGTATTATTCTTTTGGAATGATTAACACATAAATCTCTGTGAAGACAGCATGCCATTAATCCATGTTTTACAAGTTCTAAGCAATTTGCATAAGAAAAATTGGCTTCTTGGAATCAATTGCATAACGAGGCCATTGTCGTCGGTAACAAGCCGTTTAAGACGTATCCATCGCTAGTGTAATTTTTTGCAAATACTTGGTTTCAGCGAAATTTTTTTACAATTTTCTATTTGCATTTTATTACACCTGAAGTCTGTGGAAATTTTTTTATTTCCCCTTTTCTGCATTTTTTCCTTACAAATTAGCGGAGTTGTATTGCGAAATTATTGGGAATTGCACGCTTGTTCTGCCGTTGCAAATGAAATTGTAAATTTAAAAAAAACATTGGTTGCATTGTTTTATCCATCTCGTCTACATTTTGATCACTTTGTGAATGCTGTTGATCTCTAGAAAAAACACAATTTTCTTTCATTTATACGCTAATTTTATTTTTACAGGCCGTGAAGCAGTTTATAGATCTTGTGAATGATATTAGAACATGCGCCGTAAGGAAACCAGTATCAACATCCACCGCTATTAAATTTTTATACGCTCGAAAATTTGATATTCCACGTGCTGTAGCACTCTATGAGCAACATGAGCTTATCAGGCAAAAAGAGGGCTTATATAACTTTGATCCGAACAGTGAGCCTCTCAGATCTGAACTGGAAACTGGGAAATTCACAATCTTGGTAAGATGTCCATTAGCACTTTGGTGTTACTTTTAATTTAATCATCTTTAAACTATTTTAGACTTCACACTTAAAATTGGATTGCCTTTTTTCTTATCTAATTTTTATTTTTTACTTTTTTTATTTTTGTTTATGTAGCAAGGTCGTGATTCCAGTGGTGCAGCAATAGCCCTATTTACTGCCAATCTGCACAGTCCTATGACCGTAACGCACAAAACAACGCTACAAGGTATTGTCTATCAGCTAGATGTTGCTCTTCAGAGCACCGAAACACAAAAGGCTGGACTTGTGTTCATTTACGATATGAGTGGGTCGAAGTATTCTAATTTTGACTATGATCTTTCTCAGAAAATTCTAACTTTGCTTAAGGTAAGCTTTTATATTTTTATACAAATAGTATCTAATTCTTCCAATCGAAATGTAAAATAAAAATAAATAAATAAAATTTTGATTGGATTACAATTATAAGTTTCAAGAGTCACTTAAATGCTTTTTACCGATAAATTCTTGTAAATATTTTCTAACTAGTTAGTGTTGTATCTTATGAATTATTTAATTCAAAATTTCTGTTTTGTTTAGTTCCATGAACTGTAAAATTTATATATAGACAAGCTACAGTATTCTTGTTTTCAATTTCAAATTGGTATTGCATTTCTATTCCGATTTTTGCCCCGAATCAAGCAAACACAAAATCTTTATTTATAAAATAAGTACGAAACGATTTCCTAGTTGAGCTAAGTTGTTTTCTACCTAGACCGTAATTTAAAAACATGTTTCTGCAAGCGTCATGAATACACGCCATAATTTTAATTAATATTGATATTATTTAACACAAGGACTTAATTGGTGCTTTGCATGACCTAATCTAATTTTAATACTTAACCTGTTCTTTAGTTACTTTCAATATTTACAAAAAACTTATCTCTCATAAACCCTTGTTAGTGTTTGCACTTTCCTTATCTGAAAATCTAAAGCCACAGTCGGGCACCTGTAAAAATTTATTTAGGTGATTAGGTGCAGCTGCTCTTGTTTTCTATCTTGGAAATTCGAAAAAATTAATATATTAATATATGTATAATAGTAATATTAGTATATTGTTATTATAACATATGAAATAAAATTCTGTGTTTGGTAAATATTGCTTCATTTCATATACGAATATTAATCATTATAAATGAAGTTGTTGAAGCTTGATTATTTAGTAATAGATAATTTGAGTGATCTGATTAATATAAAATTGTTTTCACCTTGATTGCTTCGTTTGATCTTTTTTTAGGGGATTTACAGCGGAAATTAGAGCTTTAATTAAGCTCTTAAAGGAAGTCGAATTGTTTTCACAAAATTGAAAATCTTGAAACGAGCAAAATTAATTTTAATTTAAAAATGTTTAACTTTAACTTATCAAACGCTATTTTTAAAGCAGACTATAAAAATATGGGACTAAATTACAAAAACTTCTTTGTTTGAAATGTCGTTCGTTTCTTCTCTTTCGTGTATAGAAATTTGGATAGTTAGCTTATACAGCAATGACATAAAATTAGTCATGTATCACATTCGCTAGATCAGTACTTATAATTTTCAGAGTCGAACCTTGAGCTTTATTAATAAATTACATACTGAATTTGTTATCAGAACTATTAACAGATAATTTACCTAGGTCATTGATAAAAATGGCTCAGCCTGATTAAATAAATTCTAGTCAGGTGGGGGCCTTTTATGTAGCCATGGCGAATTCGTGGGAGGAAAAAACTCTTAGTTTCGTAGATTGTAGCAATATTTGTATGAAATTAATAAAAATTCGATATAATTGGCGGTTATGAATGGTATTCTCAAATATAATCTGCTATTTATTTCCCCTAAGCAAAGTTGGTACGTATGTATACATACAAAGTTATTTTTATGTCAACATCGATTTATTACAGCAATTATTTCTATATATGCTTTTTATCATTATTTATTTAAAACTAAAATACATAAATAAAAAATAAACAGTTTTAAGACCAATGCAACAAGAACATAGGCAAACGAAACGATTCGCATATTTTTAAAGCAATGTCTTTTCGCATTGGAGTACTTACTTGTCATTGCTTGTTGTTTGCTTATAATTTGTATGATGTTGTTAGTATAGAGATAGTTTAACAGAACTGTAGAAATAACCCGATATTAATCCTTGAGATAAAACTTGATAAAGGACATATATTGAAATGTTAAACATATTTTGAATTAAACATGAGTTGAACGGAGTCAACATCAATAATAATTTTTCCAAGATTTTAGTTTAGTAATGGTTTTTTACACCCTTGTCAGTCGTTCTATTTTTATTTTCTCAAGGTTATATGCAAGGATCAGGACCTAACCATAAATTCTTTCTTCTCAGTTGGAATAAATAGACAGGAAAGCAGTGGCATAGCTATTTTTAAAACACAGAAGGGTTCTCTTCTTGCTTATCTCATCTCCAACTATAGATTTCCCAGAAAATTGAATAAACCAGTAGTAATATAGTACCAAAGAGTTATTGCCAAACGAGCAGGTTTAGTGCTCATTTAGCGTGGCAATCGCACATAAGACCGCCATTTGAAAAATTCAAAAAAAAAAAACATTTCCCACATAACGCCTTCGGGAAAGCGTCGTTAGAGTGTGTTTTTTTCCCAAGAAAGCGTTCTTTTGCTAAACAACAAACTTTTCTGTTGCATAAAAGCACCCCGTGTAAATCAGGCCGTAGCTGCCGACCGTCGTCGAAATTGTCGTCGTCGTTGTCGTGCGGGGGCAGAACCCATAAAGCATCCATAAAAACAAAAGTGAATGAATTTTTTTACTGCGCACACTCGTCGATTTCCGCAAATCGATCTCAAACAGCTCGTTCCGTTTTCCGTTTCGCAGCGAATGCGAATAATTCGTATTTCATCGTTCGTTGTCGCACACGAGTTGTGTTTTATTATTCGCTAGTGGCTGCTCTCGGGGTATTGTGTACATTTCGCGAAATTCGCGCATAGTGGACCCACTTCTCTCATTATATAGCAGTTTCGGACCAAAACAAAGCGAACAAATCCGCACGGTTGGACCGTGACAAAAAGCCCCAAAGTAGCATACACTCGGCGGATTCGGATTCATTTATAATTCCCTTGGATTTTGGGCTAAGCAGCTCAGTGAATCTGTAGATTTTCCCGATAGTCGACGTCAACTTTTGTCGTTCTCGGGGTAGTTTTTTCGGTTTTGGGTTTTCTCGATTTTTCAACATTCTGTTGCACCTCTAGTGCGCCGCAAAATTCGGGTCTGAGGTATTTTTAAGTGGTGCATCTTAAAAGTGTGCGAGATCGTGCCAAAAACAAAGGAATCGCGCTAAAAACCCAAAGGAGCCTCCCCATCTCTGGCCAGAAGTGGGGCTCGCCCGGCAAGCGATGTGTGCTTCCGCTGACTTCTTCAAAGAGGAGGAATAGGAAAAGAAAACGCCGCCGGCCATTTGTGAAAAAATCAATGTTGCCGCGAAGTGTACTGTGAATGAATCGAGTGTTCCGCAAGGTTCTTATGTAAAAGTGCCGCGGGCTCCCCCAGGAACAGAAGCAGGCGGCTCTTTAGACAGTGGCTGCAGAGAAATTCCGGGAGAAAGCTTGCATAAGTAGCGTATACCTTCCTTTCGTTCAAGGTGAGCTCATCATACATCGCCACTTAGGTACTTGTTTTTTTCTGCGGTACTGCAGATTTAGCTGATTCCGACTATAGTCCGGATCGGAAATACACTTCCAATTTCGGTCCGCGCGAGTCAGCTCATTAGAATGTTGCGTATGTTCCCAATTCTGGCGAGTGCCAGAAGAGGCCCCCAGGCCCCAGTCCAGCGCGGCAACGGCGGCGTATACTGCGCGGTCTGCGTCGCGGAAAGCTTCGCGCTAACAAGTTCATAACGTGGGGGAAGGACTCATTATTCAATAGCGTGACGTAGTCAAAGTTGCTAATGAGACCCACCGCACCAGACGACAGACAGCTCCGTTCCCCGGTGGGGAGACTTCTTACGCCAGAAAGTGTGGCGAAAAATTCTTCAGGCCGTCCTCTTCTAGCCCCATATCCGCTCCACAGGTCAATTCTTCAATAATAATATCTCGAAATTGCCACACGTGCTTCAACAACTACCGCCCCCCGGCCGTCTTCCACCTTCCGTCCCCTTCCAAATGTGTGGCCTTACTAATTTTACATGCACCGCGACCGCGAGTCTATGTATCTTGCGATTCTCGCGGACGAACTTTGGATTTGTCGGATGTTTTGATTAGCCAGCTGCACAGGTATTTTATTTACTTCATTTGATGATCGCGTCTTTATCATCGTCGTCGTCGTCGTCGTCGTCGTTCTTTCGTCACGGCAGCAGCGGCAACGGCGATGATCTTGCGCGCCAGAATATCTTCTGTACATATTTCTTCAAGCATTTTTCGAGGGATGGGGCGTATCTAAGAGTTTTTGCTTTCGTTCGCTTAAATCGGCAATTAATTGCTGAAATTCCTTGGAAACGTTAAATAACTCGAAAATAGGTAGAGGTCAAATGCAAAAGGCCCCTCTTACGTCCGCCGGAATCATCGAATAAGCGTTCTGCGCACTCATCCGAGTTGAGATTGGCTTGCGCAGACCGACTAAAATTAAGAAATTCGTTGTTTCACTTTCCGTTTTCGTTGCGCCAAGACGGTCTCGTTGCCGTATGGGGGTCTCTTTCGAGAATGAATGCATTATTTAAATGGAAGTGCACTCGGTCAAATAACCTGACAACATTGCTACACAGCAAATAGCTTATCAATTCTGCTTTCTTCAAATCAATTAAATTGCTTAAGTAGTTATATCGCTCCGACTCCATTATATAGCGATTAAATAACATTTAATCAACGAAATTTCTTCTTGTTCAAACATTGCTCACATTGCTCGAATTGCGCAAATAGAAAAGTTTCTTTTCCTGCTAAAATGCAAAGTTTCATTATTTTACAACCTAATGCTCGCCTTGGAGAGCTAAGCAAAAACTTATAAACAAATATTTGCGTAAGTCGGTTCGGGGTTAGCTTGCTTTGCTGCAGCACCGGGAAGTGCAATGCTTTTTAAATTTATCCACATCACTGCATAAGCTGCATACAGTTGACCTATATATCGCTCAGCGTCTCGCGGAACTGTTTTCCAAGCTCCAAATTTAAATTACTCCGAATTAATATTTGTACATTCGTTGAAACGACGACGTCTGCTCGGATGTAATATACGCTTTCTTTTCCGTTTCGCCTCAATTCTGCTATCAATTAAGGAGAAATCACTCCCAATGCGAATTATGCTCATATTCGGGGGGAACTGCGCTTTGTTTTGGTGCTTTCCCAGAAATATTACTTTACCAGAAATGGTTTCCAGGTAGCATTACATCAATCTATAATGGCTTTGTTACCAAGTAGCCTGAAGCTTTAGGATTCTTAATTATTTAACTAATCCCCTTGGAATGGTAAACAAACTTCGTATGCACAGTGAAAACATGAAAATTAACTTCAATTGATTTGAATTCTTGGAAAGGCGCACATGCTTTAGATTGTACATAATTTAGTAAAAATATTAAGTAATATTGGAAATGTTTATTCTGTAGTAAACCCTTTGGTTCGTCGTACAGGTGGGTAATTTTACTGTATGCAATTTCTAAGAGTATCGATCCCTCAAAATCTATTGAAAGCTAGATTAGCTCCTCTTCCTAAAACAAGCAAACCACAGAGTGTGTAGGTAAAGTGAAAGGCATCCTGCTTTATATAAGCTCCGAATGGCAAACCATCCATGTAAATCTCGGGGACGACAACATATGTATGTACTTTGTATACGGCTTAATTAAATTATTTTCTTTCCATTAAGCTAGTCTATTGAATAGAATTAGAATTTATTGCAAGTATCAAGCAATAATCTTTTGTAGATCAAAGATATT
Organism: Eutolmus rufibarbis; assembly: GCA_963920795.1. Classification (NCBI taxonomy): domain Eukaryota; kingdom Metazoa; phylum Arthropoda; class Insecta; order Diptera; family Asilidae; genus Eutolmus; species Eutolmus rufibarbis. The sequence continues at coordinate 46,117,843 of OY987206.1, forward strand.
GTGGGGAATTAAGACTTAGATAGAAATGGAGGCAATAATTTTAGTATATATTTACACCATTTTTAATTTATGAAATCTACTTAAATAAAACTCTAACACTGACAGACAACGCACAGCCTAAACTGGTGGGTCTAAAAGCATGAAATTTTGCACGGGAGTTCCTTTAATTTAACGTACATAGGTGAGCACTGAGAAAGCATTTTTGAAACTTCATCCCCTAACGGGTACATGTCTAGTGAAAACATAATTTTTTAAAACTTTTCCAAGATTTTAATCTGTATAACAAGTTACATTTTTGGTTTTATGTATATGTACTTTTTTGGCGATAGTTAAAAAAATTTGCGCGCACGTTTTCTTGACAACCATTTAAGGTATTAATCAAGTAATCAAAATTCATTCAAATTCTTGTTTAAAACGTTGACGCCGGCGCTGCAATTTACGTTTCTTTTCTTTCCACCTGAAGGCGTGTTAAACGATTATATAGATTGTCGTAGGAATTTTTAATTAACATATTTATTCTCAAAATAACTTGGAAAAAACATATGAAAGATAAATTGAATGTACGTTCACACACTGGTAAACCTGCAACCGTTGAACATCAAAAGTTTTAATTTTTTTGCCTAAGTTTCTTTCTATTTCTTTTCATGTTTTCTTCGAACAAGAAACATTTATTAAAATTGGATGGTTGAAATATTACCAGAAGGTTCACAAGCTCTTTTAAAATTGCCCGGTTATATTCTATGATAGTTAAGGAAATACTAAATCAATAAAACAGAGTAGCTCTGTACAGGTTTTATTGGTTTTAGAGTAAACACACTTAGAATAAAACCGGAATAGTAATCAATTCCATAATATTCTATATCTATATTAAGACTATTCATGCACACCTACTTCATACTTTGTAGATGTGTAGAGTTTTTCACGAAAATAATAATTTATTTAAATGTAAAAAACAAACACCCTAAAAAGTAATTAAAATTGGCGCTACCCACACAAACCCTAAAGGTCAGAAATTGTACATAAAAGGTTATCCTATACGATGAGCAGCGCACGTAAACGTTATCAGGAATGAAACTGAAAACGAGTTGAGGAAAGGTCAGAGGTGTTTTAAATGACAAAGGTGATATAAAACTTCTATCAATGATTAATGACGACGTTAATGCTCCAGGCAACAAAAGGGCGGCGAGAAGCTCTGGGGTAGTTTGCTGTTTGCTTGCATACTTACAAACGCTGAGTGCTGCAGTGTAAACGTGGATAGCTGCTTCAACGTTTACCTGATGCCATGCGAAGAGAAGTATTTATAAATATATAAGTACTTATCCTTGAACTTTTTTTTATCATGTAATATGTGGGGTTATAAGGACTCTTTGTTATGGAGAATGCTGCAAATTTTATAAATATAAAGTAGCTATTAAAAACCGCTAAAAATTGTAAGAAGGAAGATTTAAAAGTGATCTTTAAAAATGTATTGAATAAACTTACTGTGCTCAATCATCTAATATTATTAAAAGTTTGCAACATACAAAGTACCTTTCGTCAACTTTTAGATTAAAAGATTTTAATCAGAAAAAATACTTGTATCGTATATTTCGCAAAAATCCGGTTAAATGGAAATTTCAATTTTAATCCCCGATTTAAAAGTGAAGTGATTCGTAATGAAATTAAAATGAAATTAAATGATATTAACATATAAATGCTTCATTAAATTCACAATAAAAAAATTGTGTACCATCACTCCACCTTTTGACGAGTTTGTAGGTTGACTTTTCCCTAATTTATCATCAAATTACTTCCTCTCTCCAAAAATACTTATTAAGATCGACTCGGAGGGCTCCCCCGTTTACATTTCCATAATAGACCTCATTACTTCCTCAACTCCACAAACCGATTTAAATTATTGAGCAAATTTAATCACCCGAAAGCTCTTGCTTAACTTCATTAAATTCCAACGAGGGAAAGAGCTGGAGGTCATCCTCCGCATGGGGGAGTTGAAGACAAGTTTTGGTTTAACTGAACCTTTAAACTCGAGACGTAGTTAGTAATTCCATGAAAAATTAATTACGTTTCCAATTTCATTCATTAATTATCTCTGCTTTTACTGCTTCTTCAGTGAAGCACACAGCATGGATTTTTCAAAACTTCTTTGATCAATTTGTAATCGCATCCTTCGTATTTCTTAGAATACTTCGTGACGCAAAATTAATTGAAACACAATGGTAAAGTTTAAATTGGAAAGAATCAGTGCAATCCGCCCACTAAGTCTAAGATGGTACACGAGCTTCACCGCAAATAAGCGCCATTAAGAGTGGGATTTTCTTCTCGTTACCTAGGGTTTAAAAGAAGAGATAGCGTCTTTAATTTTTAATTGAAATTGAAAATGCAGGCAACTCCTACCTGTAGAGTAAATATGATGGTGTATAATCGACTCTTGTGTTGGGGATAAAGGAAAATAATCAATTTATTTTATTTATTTTAATATTGAATTTGGTGCTCCGTACCAAAAATGGTACAGAGTATGTTGCAGCAGTTTGTTTTATGCCATTGATTTGAAAATCGGTAAGTTTCTTTGCCCGAACTTAGTCCAAAAATTAGAATAAACAAAATATTTTTGCCTTTTTGGAGATCAAAAATGTAAATTTAGGCAAATTTTTTTTTTTTACTATGTCAACTGAAGTATCACATAAAACGTCATTCTTTACACATACATGCATATTTTATTAAAATTCCTCTAACATAGTTTCCGAGTTCCCAAAAAAAAATTAATACAAATTACTCATTTCTACAACTTCATTTAGTAAACCATCAATCAATAAATTTGCACTCTGTTTACAAATTTTAGCACATTGTTTCGTTTTACTCTATGAGTAGTATTTTTGTATTTTGCATTAGGCGTTTCTGATCAGATCAGATTAACGCGCACATCTCCGCTTACATCGGTGATTTACAGCGCAATATTCGCATTACAAAATTACGTCATACACATTTCTAATTCTAAGAAAATCAGCAATAGCTGATTTGATTGCATTAATGCGTTTCTGCGTGTCTCTTGACGTTGCATGCTACGACTGCTTCTGAGAATTCTAGTAGAAGTAGATTGCGATTTGTTTAGTTTCATTACGAACTAATTTAACAGTTCTTCGACTTGAAGTGTAAATAAAGTGTTTTGAATTCATATTAAATTTTTCTCAGTATTCTAAATGACTGGAAACTTAATAGGCGTTGTAGCAATTAAAACTAATTAAATATGAAAATGTAAAAAATGTTTGAATAGGTTCAGGTGTTGAACCTTCCATTGAGTCAAAAAAAAATTTTAAATAAAAATTTTGCTCGTTTCTATATTTAAAAAAAAAAAAAAAATACTCTAATCCATATGTAGAGGAAGTGAAATTTGCCCAAAATATTGAAAGATTTACAACTTCGCTGTCCATTAGGCTGCAATAAGCTTTAAGTACCTACTACAATTTGATTCATGTAGTTTTCATTCTGCAGATGGTTGCGTTCGTTAAGTTCGTTAATATGGATTTTTGAAGTGCCTGTTTATCCAAAAAAGATGCATATGAAAATTTCTTTAAGGTTCTGTTTTATAATTTGTTTAAAGCGTTAAAAGCATATTGCTGACAAATTTGAATTTTGGGATTTTTTTTAAGTGTTAGCGTTTTCTTTATTTAATACAATTTTAGTTTTTTGTAAATAAATTATTTAAAATTATAGCTAAAAGTAACTTCAAGACTATCGGTCGTATCTATCGTATACGTAAATTTCCGGAAAGTGCTAATATATGTAGGTACTATTGATTGAATAAAAACAAAAATAATAGGTTTTTTTTTAAAGTGATGATTAGTATTATTCAGGAATGTTTAAAAAGCGAATAGAAAGGTACTTAATTTGTTAATGTTAATTTTCTCATTTGGATATTTCTTCTATCGTAAGAGTTTCCTTTAAATCAATAAATAAATAAATATAAATTTACTTTTAAATTATAATAATTAATAAAGTTGGACGTTGAGGGAACGTACGTAACTTCCGCTCAAAGAAAGTTTAAAATTACGTTTTATGAGATGTGAAATTAATCCAAGGCAATGCAGCTAAACTTGTGCTCCGCCGTAATTGGAGTGCCTAATTTCAAATAACTAATCTAGTTTTATTACACCACTCATTGCTCATAACTCACCTCTCACTGCTCGCCCATTTAAATTTAATCTAAATTTGAGTTAGTTCAAGTGAGTCGACTTTACATGGCTGAATTTAGGAGGAATTTCGCATAAAGAACTACATCACGTAATTCAGCTATATAAGGTAGATTCACTTCAACTTCAACTGACTCGACTAACAAAAGGGAACTATAATAAAATTTCGTTGGAAATTGTGGAAAAGAATTACCCTTATACATGGGACTGGCTTTAGATTAGCAATGATGCACGTTCTGCACGTATTTGTGGAGTACTCTTGAGAAATGAAATGATTTTAGTTTCCTTCCCTTTTTGGCGAATATTTTGCGAACAAATAGCTTTTTGGATTCCTCAGCATGGATTTAGTGCGCTTACCATTACACCATAAAGCACTTACTTAGGGGTTGGTACCCCCCACTTGTAGCGCTGTAGACATGGGGTTTTAATAATCTACATATAATTCCAGCTGTATGTACCTGATTGCACCACACAATGCCACCCACACTCCCCTCTGCGTTCATCTCCCTTAGACAGAACACCCGCATTTGCCGCTGCGGGGTAAACTGCTCCAAATTAAGCCCTAAAAATAACTTCTGCGCAAAAGGAGCGTATCTTTCTATCTTTTAAAAACAATTCCATTTAGAGGGTGCCTGGCGTTACACTCGAGCCAGCCTCGAAATTGATTAAATTGCAGTTTTTATGCAGTATGCCCTAAAAATAAATGGAATGAGGAAAAAAAGGAAAAGTGAAGTAAAACTATGTATATTTCTAGATTCATGAAAAAGTCAAGAGATAAAAGCTCAATTCTGTGCAGGCAGCGCATTCAATGAGGAGGACTAGATCCACTGCATCGGCCCCATCATCCTCTTGATGCTTGGGGTTCCGGGAAATCAATAAAGCTCCATCTCTGCGGGTGTTTGACTACTGATTTATTAAAACTGGAACAGCTTTAAAGGAAAATTGGGAACAAAATGAGAGATGATGAGAACAAAAAAATTATAAAAATGAGGAACGTGCAGGATTCGTGCTTTTGTTATTAACCGAAGGTATCAAGATCACAGAAGCCCTTCAGAGAAGGCACAGCTGGCTGGCCACCCCTCACGCTGCCTACTGACCTCCTGCGCCCGTATAGAGCTGATTTCTGGATGTTTTCACTACCCTCCCTAGCCCTTAGTCAGTCTGCTTCCAGAGGCGGACACTTTTTTTTTTTATTTATATTAATCAATGCAGAATATGGACTATGGCATAGTACAGCATAAGGAGCATAGCTCGTTTCTCGGTGTACGCTCCCTGCCGAGCATAAAGATAGGGCTGCCTTTCAGGACACTCGAAGGTGTGTGAGTGGCAGCGTGCTCTGCAATCAGGGTGGTGTGTTTACCGTGGGTTTTACTTCTTTCATGCTCTGCACAGTCCTGTACCAAGTGGTGCAACCCTCCTCCTTTGGGGTGAACGCAAGGTACACAGAGCTCCGGGGGAAGGTATGCTTATGCTATGCTGCTTATGTTGCTGATGTTCGCATGCAAGTGGTCGATTCAATATTTAGGCCAAATGAACTTCTTTCCTTTCACTAGGACCGTCGACTGACGGTGTGGTGGCTCGCCATTATTCCCAGTGAGCTGGTAGATGTGATAGAAAGTGAATCCTCAGCGCTCTGAATAGCCCTTGCGTCTCCTGATTTTTTTTATATATTTATTTTGTCCTAGAGGATTGAATAGGAATTTCACTGTAGGTCTTCTGTGTAAATTAGGTTGCACGCGATGCTGTTTCTGTGATGTGTTTACTTTGTTTTTTTCACTTTTTTCCTTATTAAAGCAACATATTTTACATTTTTTCTTTTCCCATCACTCTGGCTCGGGCCAACAAAGTGACTGGTAAATTGCAAAAAAAGGTTCTATCGGTGATGGTGGAAATGAGTGTTTAAGTATAGACGCTTTTATCACCATCTGAATAAGGGTAAACATTATGGAAGTAATTACTCCTAGAAAGGGCTACTGTTTTAACGCCACTTTCGCTGTGATTGCGTGCGTTGAATGTGCTTTGAAAACCGTTTCGAAGTGGTAAAAAGATTGGTGTATTTGTGTAATTGAACTGGATTAATAATCGATGAAATCCCAGCGGAGTGGTTTGTTATTACAAATGGTCGAGGCGGTGTATATTAAAATTGAAGAATTAGATATTCAGAACCTTACCAATTTTGGTGATTTGTCAATCTCACGTGCTTGGACATAATTTTCCTATATTAAAGTAGCCTCACTTTATAGCATTTTTTTATGGAAATCGAGATAAATTGTTTCGTGTCAATGCTGAATTACGTGTCATTTATACTCATCAAATATGTCTGAAGTAAAGTATATGTAGATATGGCATGAAATATATTTATCTTTCAAGATATATAATTTTGACAAGGTTTTCATACAATAAAAGGGTTTCTTTAGTAAAATACGAACCCTTACCAAAGTATCAATCTTCTGAAAGATTTCAAAGGGGTGAAAGAAAAAGAGAAGAGAAAGAAAGGGATTTGAGTAAGTTCGAGTGACAACGAACATTTGTATTTTTATTTATTTTTGGAGTTTAGTCATAATAAAATTTTTATAAAAAATCAATTTATAGGGACATCCACTCTTCGATGTATTTTTAATCAAATAGCAAATTTGTAGTATTTGCTTACCGTGAAGAGTGTGTACCCTGTATCAAAATATTACTATACTCTTACAAAATTTCGATCAGTTGGTTAAATGAAAAAACAGTCGATTACTTGATAGATTTTGAGTTTGAACGATAAATACGTATGAGTAAATTGCAATCACAAATCGCAGTAGCCGAAGGTAGACAATTTTACAAGGTAGTAATATTAAAACGCTAGAGATATCCTCTATTGTTAACTTTTACATCCAATACAATATGGGTCACGTGCATTTTGTTCTTGCACGTTGTATTTAAGTACAAGACCAAATACACCGAAGAGTAAATACCCCTATGATTATTCTTTAATAAAGTTGCTAAAATTCTCAAAAGTTCATTTTAGTTACCTTTGACTTCAATTAATTTTCCCGCATATAACGTCAAAATAATTTGACTGGATTTTTGTATTTAATTATTTTAACCACTACGAACGACAAAATTAATTGATTTCCAATTTTCACAAAATATCTACTCAGGTTCAACTGATTTTTTTTTTTTTTTATTGCCTTTGAAGTGAATATAATAGGGCAGGGAATCAATAAGTGCTTCTGACAGCGTGTTACATTATACATATTTTATATCTTAAATTTATTTGTGGCAAAAATTTTATCATGTGAGTAGGTGAAAAGAATTGGTTACACGGAAACTGATAAACGCGCTCAGCACGTACTTAACAGATCTAAATCAATCGCTATGAACTTGAGGCCCCATTATGGAACACCACGCAAATTGTATCATTTTGTCATAGTTGAGGTGCCTGTAAAAATCTGAAAAGAAATGCAGAAATGCAATCTTAGCTATAAATAGCGAAACTAATGATTTATGATTTGTATCGTATTCCACAACAGGAACCTTGTACACATGTTTCACTGCTTAACTGCGGTTAGAAACCAGTTGAACACTTCAATAGCAAAGCATCAATTCTTTATATTTGTTTGTTTGAATAAATCGAAAAATATAAATGAATTTTATCTTTGTTTTCCAGGGAGGATATCCTGCACGTCTGAAAAAGGTGCTAATCGTGACGGCGCCGTTGTGGTTTAAGGCTCCTTTTAAAATTTTACGCCTTTTCGTCCGAGAGAAACTTCGAGAGAGAGTATTTACAGTTTCAATACCCACTCTAGGTTTGCATGTTCCAAGAAAATCACTACCAATTCACTTAGGCGGATCTCTAGAAATAGATCACTCCTCATGGTAGGTAGCCTAGAAAATTGAAAATGTCCATCATTTCTAATCTGACTCATTTCATTCCCGGGTAGGTTATTGCATTGCTACAAATCGATGACGAATCGTGAGGACGAACTATTGGCCAACATTGGGCAACCAAATGTTCCACAACTATCAACGGATTTAGTTTGCCAAAGTGAAACAAATGAACAATTGAATAATCACGAGACTACTGCTCCATTAAGTGAGTTTTGGTCAGAAAACCCACCAAGTAGCGCTTCATCTGGTTTTAGTGATGACGACAGTCTGGCTGGGGCAGAAGGAGATCCAAAAACAATTGAACAAATCGTTCAAATGGTGAAGGAGCGAGGGCGGCAAGGTCTAATTAAGGAATATGTAGAAATAAGGAGTAGGCCGCCTGAAGGGACTTTCATTCACGCTAGGTAATACTTCCAAACTTTATACATTTTATCGACAGGTATATATAAATTTTCTGCTTTTAGAATGCGGAATAATCTAACAAAGAACAGATATACAGACGTTCTATGTTACGACCATAGTAGAGTAATTTTATCTCAAGAGGAAGAAGATCCCTCCTCCGATTATATTAACGCAAATTTCGTAGATGGATATAAGCAGAAAAACGCGTATATTTCAACTCAAGGTACAGGGCCTCAATTTGTGCTTTTAAAAAGAAAAAAAAAATTATTTATATTTATCGACAGGTCCACTACCAAAGACGTCCAGAGATTTTTGGCGGATGATATGGGAACAACACTGTTTAGTTATAGTTATGGCGACACGAGTCATGGAAACAGGTAGAGTGAAATGTGGCCAATACTGGGAATCAATAGAAGGTAGTACGTGTGAGTTTGGACATTATCGAGTGCGGACAATTAGTGTGGAAACAAATGAGGATTACACTGTAGCATCTTTAGAACTGACTAATACCAAGGTGAGAAAGAAGCTTAGAGAAATATATTCAGTTTGTTTTAAACTAATTGTAATTTTTCTCTGTTTTTCTTTATCAGACTGACGAAACACGTAATGTATCACACTGGCAATTCACAAGCTGGCCAGACTATGGGGTGCCAACGTCTGCAATGGCGATGTTAAATTTCTTACAAAAAGTACGTGATAAGCAGGCCCAAATGGTCAAAGCGTTAGGTGACACATGGGCTGGACATCCTCGAGGACCACCAATTGTAGTTCACTGCAGTGCCGGTATCGGTCGTACAGGTAAGATTTATTTTTTATGGTCATTACGCAAAGAGGGAATTTTCCAGATCTCCAGTCATCATTATCATGGGTTGACAATGGCCCTACTTAAACTTTATGTAGTTATTTTTTAATTAAAGAGAATCCTTTTTGTCGTGGTCTAGGACGGCCTCTTGGCTCCTTCATTTCGAGCTCAACAGGTCTCTTCTGACATTGTATCGTTGTGTTAGGTGATTTTCTCATTCATTAGCAGAACTTTGATTGTTGTTTCTTCAAAGCAGAGAAAAAATACTTTTACATTAAATTGTCTGCCAATTTGTTTAATTAAATCCTTTAGCGGTGGAATTTACTTTCTGTAATTAAAAACAAACGATGATTGAATTGAGTGCTCGTCATTCGAAAAGTGGCCACTTCCGCATGACGAGTTTACTCGTCTAAATAGGTACTCTTGATTGTCTGAACAAAATAGATTGGTATCAAATGAAGAAACGTTGTGTTAGTTGAACAGTGAAAATCGCAAGGAACTTATGCTATTAAATATCCGTGGCTCTTTAAACTACAGTACGGAGATTTTATGTAATGTTTCGAAAAATATTTACCTAAATAGATTTATAAAAAAAAAGCTCTACTTCATCATATTTTTAGATTTTATAATGCGGCAATTGAAGGATTCATAATTAATAAATTTTTACGAATGTTTTGTTTCAGGGACATTTATAACGCTGGATATATGCATATCTCGACTAGAAGATGTTGGAACTGCTGATATCAAGGGGACTGTTGAGAAAATTCGCTCTCAGCGAGCCTATTCGATACAAATGCCTGATCAGTATGTTTTCTGCCACTTAGCATTAATAGAGTACGCTTTGTCGCGAGGGATGCTGAAATCGGCAGACCTGACTGGATTCGATGACCGGGACGACGAGTCCGAGTAACCCGATGGGAAAGCGCGAACACTAGAGACGCAACAGAACGTTAACTTGATTCGGAAATTAATCAAAAAGTGGACAATATATTTTAATCCGTGTATATCATCATCTTAACCGCAGCAACAGTAGCTACCTTTACACAATTACTGTGCGATGGCTAGGTGAGGCAGGCAGTCTCATTCTGCCCCCAGTGTGCAGCCCAGAAGAAGAAACGTTTGTATTTTGAAAATAAAATAAAAAAGAAGAAACACTTAGCCAAGAGAGCCAGGCCTAAAGCCGAATAAGAAAACCACTGAAGAAATACCAATTGGAAAACACACCGGGAAACGGTGAAAGCATTTGTCTCGATAGTTTTCTCTAACCTTAGGTGCGTTCGCCAACTAAAAAAGAATTTGTAAATTTTTTTAGGACCTTTATTTAATCGTTAGGGACGTAACTTGGTCGATTTCTCATTAAAATTAAAAAAATAATAAATAAATTTAAAGGAAGACAGAAAGAAACTCGTTAGGTAATAGAGCAAAAGGATGTCAACTATTTTTATAGCTTTTTAACGATTAACGCGTCGCCAACTGAATGGGTTTTATAAGTTTTTCTCTATTGGGAAAGAGCTCGTTCGACTTAAAACGGACGTATGAAAAAGCGCAACACTTTTCGAAAGAATAAAAAATAAGAAACAAGAAACAAATCAAGCATTCGACACATTCGTCAATTTGTTTAAATTAGCAACGAATTACACACAAAACAGAAGAAAACGAGAAGTTCCTTTCGATGATTAGTAGCTACGAGTAACCTGTAGGGTGTTGTAAGCCAGAAACAGAAAAAGAAAAAGAAAAACAAAACAAAAACTAAAGTCGTCGGTAAGTTTATTTTGATTTAAACACGATAGTGATCCAAATCGGTTTGCTAATTTGAACAGGTTTGCCCGCGGTGGTCCTCTGAGTTGATCGAACACACAAAAACATATATACCACAAAATACACAACAAAACACAGACAGTTATTTGTATTTGCTCGTTGGTCGATTTGTTTAAATGTGAACACATTTGTAAATATTATCACCCGCATAGCCAACTCACGTGCTCCCTCTCGTCTTCGCCCCTCCCCAATTTCGTCGATTCCTCGGATGTTATTGTTTTACTCCTAAGTCCTCTATAAATGTATTATTAATGCCCTTATTTATTATTAATAAATGATTAAATTAAACTTGTCACCTAAGTACATTTGTTATCTAATTTTAAATATTTAATTCTCTGACCATGTTTATACTACTAGTTTTTGCTAATGAGTGGTGAATTATAATTTCTCTTGAATAAAACAATAAAATAGTATTACGAGTGTAAACCAGTCGTCGTTTGCCTCTTCTGCTCCTGGAACCTCTCTTAGTTTTTCGTTAAATTAATTATTATTAATTTATCAAGATTCCACCATTAATGCGATTTTGTAGTAATTGCCAGAAAAGAGAATAACTTTCTTATCGAGATCTCACATTTCTTTCAAAGCAATAAATTAAGCGTGAATTTTTTTCATATATTCCTGAATTGATTTAATATTAAGGAAATGGTAAGTAGAGTGCATTATTTGAAACAAATGTACATTTGGTTCCTCTAAGTACAAGAAGAGCTTAACTAGTGTTGGGCTCAAACCCGGCTTAAACTCGACTCAACCTAAGCTTAGCTCAATTCCGGCCTAAGCCTAGCTTAACTCTAGTCTAAAACATTGCTCAACTAAAGATCAATTCTGTCTTGAACTTACAATTAGCGCAAGTCAATCTTAAGCGAATTTTAATTTCTTCTATTATTTTTAGATTTTAACCGAACATTACAACTAATTTTATATATTACTAAAAGTAAAGATTTTGTGAATACTCACATTTTTTCCCGCTTATTCAAATTTCGAACAACTAAAGTCCTATGTATCAGATATTTTCGGTTATGTGCATTTTGAAATCGGATTACATAGTAGAAAAATACCCAGAAAACAGATTATGAGTTGTAAAAACTTAAACCCAGAATGTCTGCATATCGTTGCATCTCTTAAAACCTGTTTTCATTTCAAAAATGTTCGACAGGGGAAACCCAGTCATATGTAGTTTCACTTAAATTTATGTGATTGTGTTCATTGAACGATATGAGAACACTTGAGGAGTCATTTCATCACAAACCGACCGTAAGCCACAAAAGTAACCGGTGGTATCATGTAACAAAATCCTTTGTCACCTCCATGCGTTTTCCGCAGAAGTAGTTAATTGCTGCCAGTTGAAAGAAACGTGCGTAACCAAAGGGTTGAATTTCATTATGCTCCCTATATTTGTCCATTTGAGTGCCTGTGGGGCTGCAGTGAGCAGAAGCCCTGGAACTGCTACGCCAAAACGTTCTTCATTGGAGATCTACTTAAAATTCCTTTGGGGGATATGCAGACAATTTTATTTGATACTTTATCCAAGCAACGGTTTGCCAACTTAAAATATTAATTGTCGCCCCACATTACCTTGCCTCGTAATAGGCTACTTAAAAAATAATTTTAAAGTGATTCACAAGTCGTTGCAAGGGAGGTTTTCATTTATTTGCAAATGATATTCTCTATATTCTTAGAAAATAGCTAAGCTTTGAAACTTCGTATTTAAACTGAATGTCGTTATATAAAAAGTTTCTGCTGATGCAATCAAATAAAGCGATTTGTGATGCATGTTATAATACAAATTGTCTTATTTCATAATTTATTGCCGATTCAATGCCTTTTGTGGCTGATCAATTAAATGCACGAACGTTACTTTAAAATTGAATTTCAAAGGAAATTTCTGTGGAAAGCCGCAAATGTTGGTAGATTGAAATAAGGAATTTGGTGAACTCAGACTTGAAAATAATTTAGTGAAAATACCCCGATCTTTATGAATTTTGGTTTTATTTATCCTTAAATGGAAGAGACTTCATGAGTACTAAAACCTTGCTCCAACCTAAAGCTATTTATAAATTCTCTCAGACTGCGATATTTCAACGTTTCTTCCGTACCATGCTAAAAGTCTCACAGCGCCGAACGTAGGTTTTGTTGATGTAGTTTTGTTTGTTGTTTGGCGGATTGCCGTCGTACGGTACAAAAACAGTTTGAAAATTTTAACAAAATAAAAAAAACATAAACAAAACGATCTACTTTACGTTGACCGTCCCATAAAACTAGGAGTCCATTTCTTCACAATTGGCTTCTGTTTTGCCTTCTCCTCCCGCTCCTTCTCCTGCATTTGCTCTAGCAATTTTCGTTGATTTTCCCTGAATTGAACCAATGGATCTTCGAATTGTTTGTAATATTGCAGGACTTCCCGAACGTCGTCTACCTGAGCTGTGGCGACCGCTGCAGAGTGGGAATTAAGATTTTATTTTCAATTTCCGAATGCGGTAAGATTAAAAAATTAGTTTACTTTTAAGGAATGCGACTAAGTCGAACAGCGCAGTATCATCATCATTTCCAGCCCAACGTGCGATGTTAAAGGTATTTTCTGGATGGAGCTTTGTTGAATTTGGGTCCCAGTCGATAACAATTACCTAAAAGAAGAGAAAATCAGTCTATTATATGGAAAATAAAAGGTTATCTCGTGTTATTATGTATCGCCAGAAATTCATAAATATTTTCAAAAAAATCGACATATTGATGATATTTCGAGAGATTTTGGCTACCGATTTAGAAACTGGGATTCTAAAAAAACGTTAAATTGTCCTAAGGTCACTATAAAATTATGCAAACTATGCCACTAGTCCTAAGAAACCCAAACTGATTAAAAACGAAAAAAATAAAGTGCTTCGAACCACTTCTTCAAAGACAAAAAAGTATACTTCTAGATCAAATTGAATTTGTTTTAGCTTTTCAATATTCTTACCTTGCTTAAATCACGGTTTAAATTGTCTAAATTTTTAACGTGATGCCCGTCAACGAAATGCGTTGCATCTCGGACCAATCTGTACATGATGAACCCATTCGGATCGAGAGCGTCCAAAATCGGGAAGACAGTCATGCCCTGGTCGGCTGTGAACACGACAATTTCAAAGTTTTTGGCGCATTGCTCCAGGAAGTGGTCGACACCGGGCCTTTTCTTGAAACGCCAGCCGGTTTGGTACGTCCAGTCAGGATGCACCAGGACGTCTTTCATTTCGAGCACTAGTGTGTACGGTGGCTGAACATAAGGCGGTTTCAGTGGATCAGGGAGAAGCCTTTCTCTTGAAGGCTCTTGGATCATCTGGGAAGAAAGGAATTTTGTAGATCCATGTGCGTTTAGAAGGGCAGTTTAGGTCTCACCTTCTGGTAGTATGTGAGTGATTTCCACATTCTCTTGAAATACTGCGGAATGACTGGCATAGGGGTGAACTCATCCTCGATAAATTTGCCGTCAGGCCCAGTTTCTGGAGACCCGAATTCGTACACGATCCAGACCCCAAAGAAGGAAAACGAGGCTCCGAAAATCGCAAAGCTGAAACAAATTTAATTAAGTAAATACATAGCTCACAACAAGAGCATTAAAGTTATAGAATTCTACCCAATTTTCATGCGCCTCCACGAGCTCTCCTTTTCCTTCTTGTTCTCCTCCTCCTGCTTTTGTCGCTCCTGTTCGAGCTCATCCGGCGTCGGTTGCGCTGTTTGTGGGAATAATTTTGACAAGATTTGTGGAGGGGCTTCTTTACTATTTTTCCATTTAGTGCTACCTTCAAAATAAACCAAAAATCGAATGAAATTCCGCCGGAGAAGTAACTTCGGTCGTAACCTTACTTTTCGAAACGAAGTTTTGTGTCGGCACGATACACCCGCTGGTGCCAGCTAAAATTTGTCGACCGTACGTTCGATTTACAGGAAAATAATTTCTAGTTGAGCTCGACACACAAATGTTCTTCACAAATGTACAAACACTCCGCTGTGCCATAATTCTTATTCAATTTTTGACCCTATTGCGAACAAACCAACATCTCCCAGACCATGGTTTTAAACTGACAGTCCGACAATTGTCAGAGTTGAGTAGAGTTCTGGACACTAGGTGGCGCCCTGTTTTTAGGGGGAAGAATTGGTGAATTTTTACTTGAAAGTGTAATGCAAAAATTCGAATTTCAACGGCTTTTAACTAAAAAAGGATCGAACTTACTTGCAAATTGTAACGAATGCTTTGGGCTGTTATACGTGAAAATATGTTATGTCTTGAGCAAACTAGTTTTGTATTGATTGTATTTTAAATATTAAAATAAATTTGAAAATTCACTGCTAAATTAAAATTCGGGTACCAAACGAGGTGCAAAACGAGGAAGTTAGAAAAGGACCCGGAAATTAAAATGTTAAGCTATGTGAAATAAACAAAAAAGGGATAGACCAAAGCAATCCAAAAAGAATTTAAGGGGTTAGGTCACTCTAGCATTTTCAAAAAATCGTTTTTTTTTTATTGCTTTCAATGGTCCCTTACGACCTCAAAAATGATATCCCAAAAGATTATAGCTGGGAAATATCTCGAAGTATACTTGTTTTTCAAAGAATAGTACAAGGCCGCCAGGTAGGCAGCCTTATAACTTAAAATTTTAAACGCGTTTATCTTAAAACTGCATTTTTTAAGTTGGCCGGACCTATAACTCGAACAATTTTCAACCAATTCACTTCAAATTTTAACTAGATCTTTAGAAATATATTGTCTAAATAAGTACGTACGAATTTTTTTTTATATGGCATAGTTCATTTGTTATTAACAATTTTCTGGCGATTTTTGCAAGTTTGACTTTGGAAGTGCGTCATTCGGCCAAAAATCAATATATCAAAAAAATCCTACGTACTTCTCTAGTTGTTTGTATGTACAATAAAAAAAATTGAGTGACTCATCATAATTCAAAATTTACGGGAGCTGTTGGTACGGCCGTAGACCCTTCCACAAAACCGAGGTAATCTGAGAAACGCTGCACAGCCGCCATTTTTAAATAAATTATTCTATAAAAATTATGTTTTACAGTCAATCATATGTACAATCAAGTTCTACCTTTGTAAACTCAATTTATTTTACATTTTTCTTGAGAAAAAAATCACAAAAAGCCTATTTTTACGGCCTCTAGAGTGGCCAAACCCCTTAAGGAAAATCTGGGAAATAGAAAAGAAAGGGTTGATATTACAATTCTGCCACTTTTATATTTATTTCACATAATATAATTTACAAAAAGGTGTAGAGAGTATCACATTTAGGAGACCAGAATATATGTATATTATATATAAAAACTGCTTGAGGTCTAATCCTAAAGAATCGGTACAGATTTATTTTGGGCACAAAGGGATCCAGGACCAACTCTAAAATTGAGTGCAAAAATTGACTTAAGCCTTTTTAGCGCCCTTCGGTGCGGTACCCGCGGACCTCCTGGCGCCCATTGCCGCGCTCAATGTACCAATTGTTTGAATCGTGCTTTTCCTGTTTCATCCGCAGCTCCTCCCGCTGCTGCATCATCTTCTCGTGCCAGTCATCTTCCTTCTTCTTGTAGTCATGCTTGTCATGGAATCCGTCCCCGCTGTCGTGATTCTTCCTTCCATCCGGGCTTCGATATTTCTCATGATCGTCTTTGTAGTACTTATCTTTGCCCTTTTTATAATCTTCATTTTTGTACGGCTTGCCGTTGTCGCGTTTTTGGTATTTTGGATCATATTTTGAATCATACTTCTGCTCATATTTTGGATTATATTTCTGTTCATACTTTGGATCATATTTTCCATCCTTCGGAGAATACTTATGGCTATCAGGGTACTTTTGGTACTCCTCCTTTCCAGGCTTACGGTCATAGTGGGGGTGTTGGCCTGGAGGAACTGGAGGAATAGTTTCACTGGCCTTGCCCTGTTTCTCTGGGTCATAGAGTGGTCCAGGAGGTTTTCCGTAGGGCTCCAACGGCTCAATGTACATATCTCCAGCTCCAGTCCACTTTGGTTTCTCCGGTTTCTTCTCGTATTTTTCAAATTGCTTGTAGGGAATTTTTCCATCCCCACCTGCTATAACTTCCGGCTGCTTAGCCTTCATATAATTAATTTGCCTATTCAATATATCAATTTCAGCTCTTAACAAATTATTTTGCAACTCCAACTCATCTAATTTCTGTAGCATTGATGCTACATCAGTTGGAATTTGCTCCGCTCTCCAGAAGTTCATTCTTCCGAAGAATGCAAGAATTGCAACGACGACACTTACAGCGAAAATGCCTCGAACTCCAAGTCCGAAAAACCTTCGATCCTCTTTCTGTTCGAGGTCCTCGTCTGATTTTGGCATTCCGGGGGAACGTTCTACAAAGGGAGTTACTTTCGTGCACACCTCAGCCTCTTTCGATGGGGTCGTTGGAGGCGTAAGGGGATCATAGGATGTATCTTCCTTTGCTGAGTCTTCGGATTCATTTGAAATCGTCTCCGGGACTTTTCTTACAAATGGATACGGTGAGACTCTGCCGGCGCTCTCACTATCGCTTATAATTGATATGCCATCCGAAAGATCGTCAGTGCTCTCGTTGCCTCTGTGGTAAAGAGAAAATAAAATCGTTTACTATATTTACTTATTTATTTATTTAGCTACAATAAATTGGCTTAAAACTACTTAACTGACTACACTAATAACTAAGAAAGGGAAGACTGGGAAGGAAGAACGGGGTTGAGGAGGGCTATAGCAACATTAAAGCAACTTTGCGGCGTTGGTCTAAGAGGACTCACTTCAACATTTTGAACCTGTGCGAATTTTAACTAAATTTTAGTCATTGCGTGGGTTGTTTTTCCAAAATAACGATAACTAATTCTGTTTTGTGTGTTAAACTTATTTGGAGAGGTAAATAAAAAAGTGATAAGTTTAAATAGGGTATTAAAAATAAAAAAATCAGAACCCAGCTTTATTAAACAATCGCAGGGATAAATAATAGTTGGCGAATTAAAACCCTAATAAAAACTTAGCCCAAGGCTCATTTCAAACTTTTCAGCACCTATTCTTCTGTGAATTCATGCTCCGCAGCACGTGTGGCCTGGGAAAGTGGACACGTTTGGTTTTTTTACTGGTCGGTCACTACAACTAATAACTAATTTCTATTCGAACTGCTTAAATTAAAATATAATGAGTAATTGCCTGAAACAAAAGAAGCTACTCAACTCAGACTGCAGCACTAGCCACTCAGGCGTTTAACGATTTCTTATCGCTATCAGAGTTAATTATCGCGCAAAAAACCGCGCTGCGAACAGGTGAACCTTGCACCTGAGTCACTGGAAATCAAACACGGCTCAAGAATGTATTAAAATATTAAAAAAAAAAAACCGCGAGAATTTTCGCTAGCCGCAGGTAAACAAAAACAGAGATGTGATAGGCGCTATCAGCGGCAGCACTCACCTTTTGTTGTTTTCCTCCTTATCAATGATTTCGATGTGGTGCTCTTCGTCCAGGGACTTTTCGGCCTCCTCATCCTCGGTCTCCTTCTCGTCGACGGGCACCTCGAGTTCTATCTTCAGATTCTTCTTGGCCCCCTCGGTGACCACTGTCCAAGAGTCGAACGTCTCGGACTCGGTGCTCGCAATTAGCGACTCCAGGGATTGAGTTGGCTTGGCCCCTCTGCTGTGATCGCCTTCTCTGTCCATTTTATGTCTTCTGAAAAAAATAAAATACAAAACACGTTTGAGGGCCCCCTTTAAAATTGCTCAGTATGAAACCAGAAGTCAGTCGTGGGGCCTCTTACGACATTCGGCGGAGTGGGGCTCTTTAGTCTTTGGCGGGCCCCAGATTTTTAGTAGATTAGAGCGGGGCCTTGCACGCAGTTTTCGGCGTTAAATTGTGATAAAGCCAAGGGCGAAGCGGGCCGATCGGACGCACTTTCCCCCGAGCCCCGGTTCAGCCTCTTTCAGGGGCGAGGCGACCTTGAAAAGTGACTTTAGCTCGAAGAGGCTGGCGTTTGTGCCACTTCGTACTAAAGCGAGGAATGCGGCGCAAATCGCCGGCAATGAGGATTTATTTTTGGTTGGGAGGTGGATGTCAACGCAATTGCTGTTCCATTAATTAGTCGTTCGTCGCATAAAGAATAGTTAAAAATAGCTGAAAAACAGCATTCCTCGCCCCCCCTGTGGAGGGCGCTCCGTTGCACTGACAAAAAACTCCCCGCAACACCTCAAAACCGCGTAACTGCGGAACACTTGGCCCCAATTTCGCGATTCTTCTGACGATTGCCTCAGCCACTCGCTGGCTTGTTAGTGGTCAGGGCCCCCGCGAGCGGAGCGCCCGTTAGAAAAGCCCCGGATCGAGAGAGTGCGAATGTCCGCCAGAGCCGACCAAAATAGCCTCCTCCGGCTGGGGCGCATTGCGGCACAACACTGCAGCACCGCTCGAGACGTCCCCGTCCGGTTGCGAAAAGTAAAAGTAAAAACAAAGACAACGTTGCTCACGAATTGCGAATCCAACATTTGTTGGGTCTTCCTCCTCCAGATGCGGGTGAAACCTTCTCGTCCGGAACGGCTCCTCTCCTCCTTAAAACCTGCGATTAAACTGATCTGAACTGAAAACTTTCTATTGCGTTTGAAATCAC
Organism: Eutolmus rufibarbis; assembly: GCA_963920795.1. Classification (NCBI taxonomy): domain Eukaryota; kingdom Metazoa; phylum Arthropoda; class Insecta; order Diptera; family Asilidae; genus Eutolmus; species Eutolmus rufibarbis. The sequence continues at coordinate 46,137,537 of OY987206.1, forward strand.
TGTCAATTTTTTATAATTTGGTAATTTGCTTATAAAATCACGAGAAGTCCAATTTGAAAACTGTTTCCAAAGGGTTGTCGCCTGACAGTGGGCCTGGGCCTACTTTTTAAGCGACTTTTTCACCGACACTAGGCCCAAAGTTCGGGCAAAAAAGCAACACAACCGACGAGCGTCAGCGCGAACAAATTCTCCCGCTCTGCCTCCCGCACTAAGGCAAAGCAATGGCTAGCCATTTTTGTTTTGATCCGCTCTGCGGGTGCAGGCGGGCGACGACTTCTTGACGTTTGAGGCGCCGCGAGACGTTCAACTTGGAAACTGCTGCGGTTCTTGAATCAGTTTTCGAGGAGCTTTTGTCGTGGCTTTTGTTCGAAAGCTTCACCGAGTCTGTTCGAAACTTGTTTAAATTTTGAAGAAAAGTTCGTTATTCTCGTTTCTCGACCTCCAGGTTTGGATTTACCGCCTTTTTATTGATTTTTTTTTTTTACGAATTCCAGACATTTTTAAGTATATTTCTAAATCTCAAAAATTGCTATTGGTGTTATTTCCGGAGCTGAGGTAAATATGAATCTGAACGCAGTTTTCTAGAATATATGCACCCAGAAAAAAAACATTTAGAAATTAATAAAAATATATGTGAAAATAAAATAAAACGTATATAGAATTTAGTCAAAAGGCAAAGAATTTTACTTTTAAATGGAAACCAATTTTATTTTTTTTTAACATATTTTGTATTTTAATTTAAATTGCACATATGTATTTTTAAATATCAAATATGGTTGAAATTAACTGTTTAAAAACATTTAATTTTGAAAAAATAAATTTTATTTTTAAATGAGAAGAGTATTTATTTTTAAATTGATAAAGTTTTATTTTGATATAGCTGCGAAGGGAAATTTATTTAAAAATCCGGGAAATTTTAATATTATCTGATACTAGCTGAAATAAAAATATTTACAGGAATAAAAAGTTAGTTAAGTGCTATTGGGACGAGGAATTTTTAATAAAACATATACAATGCAAACTACATAACGACTATAGAAATGAACAAAATGAAAAAGAAAATCCAGAATTTTGAAAATAGACAAAACTAATTTTTGAGGAGCGGATTTCAAATTTTTGGTATTAAAAAAGAAAACACTTAATTTTAGGAAAAAACAGATTTATTTAATAAGAACCAAAATATCATACAAAGTGTTTGGGATACATAGAAAAGAATTCTACAAAAAACTTTTTTTGTTAGTGATAATACTTTTTTAATTTGACAATCTTTTCACCGGTACTTAAATAATAAAAGTGTACTGGTGGTCCGTCAAAACCTTGCATATTACACATTTTATAATTTAAACAATAAAAATAAAATAAAAAAAAATAGGATTAATTATGCACTTAGTGACACTTGACTGAATTTCTATAATATTCTTCCTCGTAAAATTCGTGCGACTATGTAGGTCAACAGAAAAATTTAGTGCAGCCCGTTGTATATCAATTGAAGGAGTAATATTTTTATTCAAACTTGGAATTTGCGAGATTGTTTGTAAAAAGTGGGAATGAGGAGGATTTGATTTATTTAACGATACCGGTTGGCCATATAGTGAAATTTTACCTTCGTTTCTTATGGAAGTTCTTTCTTCAATATTAATTTCGTGTTTTTTTAAATGCCTCCTAAATGAATAAATGTTTTGAAATACTTGGTTACAAAGATCTTCTTTGCATTTAAATTCATAAATAGATGGTGTTCCGTGAAAAATTTTTAAATGCTCAACTAATTCACCTGGTTTTTGAAACTTAACTGAACAAAGAAAACAACTCGACATTTTTGTTATTTCAAAAATTATTGTCAAAGTGATGAGGACCGTTTAAAATTATTGTTGTCTTAAACAAGTGATAAGCGAGTCAACTCTAGAACAGTGTGTATCAGTATTTATCTCAAAAAAGTATTTGTCGTAAAAATTCCAAACTTGTTTACTAATTGTAGAATATTTAAGATTGAAAACATTAATTAATTTGATGGTTACGTCTAAGCATTTAATAAATGTTGGAAGTTTATACTTTACCCCGTCGCAGAAAACATAAAATTGTTCCAGTTGTTGGATGCTTGGTCCAACCACTATAATTTTCGGCTGCAAAGTGAGGTTTTTCGATTTGTAGTCAGATCTGATTTTCTCGACCCGAGGTAGTAGATCGTTGATATTGATTACATGTATAACGAAGTCGTTTTGGGCATCTGTTATTGTTGGTTTGTAACTTCTACTAACTCTAGCCGGTTGTAAAATAGAATGCATTAATAAAGATATAATGCAATCCCTGGAATCTATTTATGGTGTGTAAAACAGACTGTATTTTTAAATAAAAACTTACTTTTATCTATTTCAGGTTTTTGGCAAAGTTGTAAAAGTTCCTTATTTTTCTTGTCTTTTATTTCATTTTTAAAAATCGATATTATCTTCTCTTGAAAATCGTCATAATTAGCAAGTAAACAATTTTCTTTTCCGGGATATAAGTGGGCAAAGTCAATGTCAATCTAAAAATAATGAAATCAATTTTTCAAAATCCACCAAATAGTTAATAAAATTTACGAGTTGGTATCCAGTACTATCGCTGTATCGTGGCCAAATTTTAAGTACATCAGTAAGAGATTCTTCTGAAGATTTAATACTTTTTAAACGGTAGTCAGATGTTAATTTCCAGTACTCTTCAATTTTTGCATACAGTTTTGTATCGTTATTATTTTGGAGCCATAAGATGTAGCTGGAAATGTCATCTGTAAAACTTTACTGTTAATCAGTTGTTAAGATAAAGAAATCTGAAATTACCAGATAAAGATGTATCGTACGGTGTTGAATTTAACTCATCATCATCGGAAAGTGGTGTGTTTTGTACCCTAGATTTCCTGTTCCTGAATTTCAGGTTACAGTAGCGGTCGTATAACTTACCGCTAGGATTTTTGTTGTTTCGCCGCGGTGAATAATACACTTCCTTTAAACAATTTTTCAATCAGCACCTGAGAATGTGAAACAAAACCAAAAAAATTTACCGATTTTTCTCCTGGAAAAAAATTTTGGATGGCTTCAGCGTATGATTTTAAATCCTTGGGAGAAGACCCTTTATGAAGTAGAATAAAATCGACGATGCAGTGCACCAAATTCTTTTGGGCTTGTACATTTAAACACTTATTTTGTTCATAATGGGATAGGACCATCTGTCCTTTAACACTACTTCGTAAAATATTTTTTATGTCCAGCTTATTTGCCACAAAATCGGAACCTGGTGAAGTAAGACCACTTGAAATTTCATTGTTTTTTATCCAAGAAAGAACACCTGTAGTCATTGATGCTGTGTTCATAGCATCAAAATCCAAAAAGGGGATTCCCTTTTTAAATATATGTACAATGTGAAAATGAATAAAAATATTTACATATTGTTTAAATCTTACAATTTCTTGTCTCCATTTTTTTAGCTCCGCCTTAAATATAACCTTTTGCCCAAACATGAACACATCATCAAACAGTTTTTCTACGTCCAGAACTTCTATCCGCTTCAGGACTTCGATGCATATTTTTCTATTTTTAAGAAAATTACAAGTTTCTTCAGATAATCCCCAACTCTGCAATAATTTATCTGCTGCAGTCACCGTTTCGTCAGTAAACGTAAAAATTAAGCTGTCAGAATTCAAAGCAACTCCCGTATCAACTTGTTCGATCACGTATTCCTCTAAATTCTCCGCACTCTTTTCTAAACAATTCTTTTGCTTTTCATCTGCCATATTTTTGGAAAAACAGAAATTTTTAAATACCGAAACTCTTTCCAAATAGCTACAGCAGTCAAATGATATTTCACAACGCACTTAATAGATTTATCAGAATGCACTTTCTCACAATGAATTAGTTGCGACAACGATTCGCTCTCTAATGTGACAGAACTCGAACTGAAGTTGGCGGCAAGAGCAGAAGCCGAGAAGAACAAAGGACGAGAAGGAAAAATATATGTTTTTTCTTTCTTTTGATGAATTTTTTTGCGAAAACAAAGGAACGTAGTTTGTTTAAACAATTTACTATTTATCTTTACATATGACAGTTTATTTTTACATAGTTAAAACATTTTAAAATAATATATGAATTTGTTAAAATGAGCTTATTATATTTTAAGAAAATGAGATGATTTTACATTTAAAATTAAAATCGTGCAATATTAAATCATTACATGTTTATTATTTGTTTTAAAATGTTTTCCTATGGTTTTAAGTAAATTATATGTAAAAACGAAATGTTTTCCTTCTAGGTAAAAATAAAAACGCTGTCATTTAAAAATAAAATAGCATATTTTTCTGAGTGTGTATATTTAACGCTAAAAATTGAAATAAGTCATATTTTCACTACTCTATTTTTGGAAATGTTTTAAAAAACTAAAGGAATTATATAAAATATAACTTTTTAATTAGCTTAAATGAGAGTTTGAAACTTCGAGAAAAATCTATTAAGCGCGATTACGTCGTTCTCCGTTACTCACAACACAACCAAAAATAATTTAGCTAAATTAAAAGCGTAACTTGAACATCACTAAATTAACAAAAATGGTGAATGACTCATCGCTGTCGCCGAACTTCTTTTAAAAAAACGAACAAATGAGAATTTTGTGCAATTATATTTATATTTTTAACGCGGTTTTCACACATTTTAAAATTTTGCTAGTTTAAAAAATTTAACTCAATGCAAAGTGCTATTCAGTCCTATGTGTAGATGTGAAAATTTCTTTTTGTATGTTTAAATGGATAATGATAATCAGTTTCTAAATGTAGTACCTATTTGCAACAAAGATTACAAATCTTAAACCTGTCTTAATTACTAGTTTCAAATGATAACAATTTTTCCTATGTGATGCAATACCATCCAGTTATTTCCTGACCGACCACTAGACAGATTTTGCTCAAAATTTATATCTAAGACATTCAATTCAAACTATTTCTTATGAGGTAACTTTTTCAGTTTTTCAAAATTAAGATTAATTCACGTGAGGGCGAAAGTCTAGCCCACCGTACCTATGTCTGGGGTTTAATTTTTAATAAATCATGTCATGCAAAATTCGCTTTGTTAAAATTGTCGAAGGTTTCTAGTAAAAAAAGCCGCCAAGGAGCACTGTAATAAAAGGGTTCTTAAGGTTTGCTGAAGGAAAAAAATATCGAAAAACTTAAAGATACCTCGAGGAATCGGACTTGTAGTCCAATAGTTCGTGCGAAAAGTAGTTGCAATTCATTTGACAAAACTTTTGCAGTAGTTTGCAATTGCACCGGGGCGACTGGTGGTATTCAAAATTTATCGCGGCAATAAATATCTCGCTAAATTAGAGTGTTGTGACACAGAGGCGAGGGCCCCGAAGGCCTCCAGCTCATCCCCCGCCCTCGTCCTCGCCCTCGGGCAGGGCCCCAAAGTGGGGGATGACTTGGTAAATTTGCAATTTTAATGCAACTTGGCCGAGGTAAGGATCCGTAGCGTGCGAAGGGCTCGTTTCTTACGACGAGCGCGCCACATCCTGTGAACTGCTAATTCTCCTTGCACCGTGGCGATGTACAGCGGCCGGGGTTCAGTGTCTTACGCCGGGGCTCCTCCCGAGTCCCGGGGCTCAAGTGGCGGGCCCCAGAAGAGTTGGATAAGTCCCCCAGATACCGGGCCGAAAGTGTAACACAGTTCCTTTGATATGGTTTCCTGCTGGCCGGGGAGGAGGGCCCCAGGCGTCGTCGTCGGAGGGATGGGGCTGCGGTGGTGCACTATCTCTGGGGCGCTCTGGTGTGCGATAAAATGAACGACAATTACTTTAAATGCATCAAATTACCAGTTGTAGCGCCCTCCCCAGCTAAATTAGCTCAGCGGCTGTTAATGTGAATGGTGCTGAACGCCTCCGTGCCGGGGGTAGTCCGCCTGGAACGAGGGTTTTATCTAGCGGCCGAAGATAGCGCGGAACTAGCGCCGCCCGCCGCAACGGACAACTTCTAATTTCTAATTTACATTTATGCATGCTAAAATCACTCGATTTTTCGGAGCATTAAATGCACCGCCCGAATTGAGTGCTTCGCAGAGCCCCAGGACTCGAGAGGTGCTCGATCGGTCGACGCTGATGGGGCTCCTCCTCAGTGTATGCTAATCCGTGGAAAGTTTGTGAAACCCATCGACTAATAACACAGGGGTCAAAACCCATTTTAACCCTTTAATTGGAATTGAAGTCAATGCAGCTAAAATTCCTTCGAAAACTTAGCGCTTCCCATTGCTGAATTCGGTCTGTCACACCTAACAAACTTGAAATAGAATATCTCGCAAAATAACCAACGTTTTTTGATAATTTTCCTTTAAACAAAACTACAAAACTAGAACAATTTTACTCCACTATGTACTTCATTAAAAAATTGGTAAATCCTCGTAATTATGTATGTAGATAAATTTCAGACAAATAACATTCCAAACTATTTCATTTCAGGTTTTTAAAGTCGAAGTCATTGCGAAAGTGAAGTAGAATTAATAATTCCTAAAACCGAAGTAAATGTTGGGAGATTAAAATATGTATATCAAAAAATGAAAGTACAAAATTAATGGGAACTATACCGAAAATTTCAGTGTAAGTTCCTAAAGGAAAATAATAATTTCTTCATAACATATTAACATTTTTCTCTGAGTTGAAAAAGCATAACTTCGTTTGTATTATAAGTTTTAAAATTTTTATCTACATTCTAAATACCGAACTGCGGAATTATACTTCCTCATATACTCCACCACAATTATTACTGGAAATGAAGAGGAGCTGGAACTAGAATTCAAAGTATTTTTCAATGTTTTGTAATTCTGTTTCATTGAAAACTTTTTAACATCTTCGTAATTTGAATGGTTATTTCGTTGCAGAAATTAGTTTAAATATATAAATATATAATATAATATAATTAATCAAAAGAATTACAAAATGTCCTTTTCCTTTGTTTTCAAATTTAACACCGGCTACTCTAGAAACAGTTCTAATTCTGACCCTAACATTTTACTCTACCTTTGCATATGATCCTAAATTTTCATTACAACTGGCTTAGATGTCGCTAAAATCGATATTTTTCAAATTAACTTAGTTTCATTTTTGCATGAATTGGCGAGACCTTTCCTTGTATAGCAAAATAAAGTGTTAAACTGTCGAGTCGAGCCGGATGGGAATCTGTCGGCGAGCATAAAACAGCCTAAAAACGAACGTTTTCCGCTCTCCCATCATAAAATTTTCCCCATTTTCATATGCGAATTTTTCCTACCCATGGAGCCGCTCGGTACCTGCAGCCAGGTGAACCAGGTACCCTGCGTGGCCTGCTCAACTCGGCTAATTTACGAGGAGCAGGCATGAACTGGCAATTTAACTACATTTGCGGTAAGCGATTTATGCAATAATTAAGCCGTCGAACTATGCAAATAGTCCGCGAACCTTTCGTCAAAATATCCCGAGCAGCGTCGAGGTGGCGCGCTCATTAGCGGTGTCAGTTCCCAAAGATTATATGCAAAAGATGAAGATTTTTTTTTTCCGGCGGCATTATCTTCCCGGGAAATGGTCGCCGTGCCGCGAAATCATTTCATAATTACTCCTTGCACGGAGATGATTGATCGCCCCGATTTAGGCCTGGCCGCGGCACCGCGGTACGGTGGCTTCTCTAGGTTTAGTGTCAATTTGCATAAATTATTGGTCCGCGGTGTGGCGAACCGCGGATTAGCATTTATGCGAAATTTCCATGTGATTTTCGGTGAGGGCTTGTCACAAAAAAATTCCGTGAGGATGGCGATTGGGCGACTTTTTGCGTTTTTGGACCCCATTAGAGCCCTTTTACATCGCAATATTCGCTGTCTAGACAGTGAAAAACTGTCGATGTTCGCATAAATGGCGCCTAAATACACAAGTTACGGGCATTTCGTTAGAATCGCTAATAATTGACCTATTTGAATACGCCTTTTTTCAACAATGTTTTAGTGGATATTCGTTTTTGAATTTTTTGATTTTTCTGAATTTTCAATTTTGGCCAATTTGGTATTTTGTTCTTTATCACGTAAGGTCATATTGTCTTGTGAATAAACAGGATAACGTATTTTTAGCTTAACCCTTTATTAGCTACTGCATTTTTAACAAAATCATTAGCATCTGGTTTTACGTTAACAATTGTTTTAGCATTTCTGATGCTAAATATGATTTCAAAATTAGAAATGCTCCAGATACACCACGTTTTCAAAAAAAATAGGGTCAAAAATAGAAAAACTGCGTATTTTGACCGTTTAATTCAAATTTGTTTAAAAATTGTGGAACGTCGGAAGAACCCAAAATGAAATTCAAATATTCATTTATGAATAAAGTTACCTCATTTAAACGAATTTACGTAGCTGTTTAAGATTTTCTTATTTTCAAGTAAAGGTTAAATGTCCGAACTTTTAACTTTCATTTTAGCAACGTTAAAGGCTCCAACAAGTTTAGATAATTGCCTAAATACGATTTGTTTTACGTTCTAAAAATATTTTTCTTAAAAATGTGCGGTTTGCACCAGCACTTAGCAGTTATTATCATTGCATTGATGAATTTTTGGTGTAGAGTAGGTATACATTTAATTGAAAAGAAATTGTAAGATACCAAGTCCTAAAATATGATACCCGTAGAATTGCTATATTAACCCTTTCACCCGCATCTGCTAGTTATTTTTTCTCCACCACTCTGACTTGCGGAAGAGCTCCTTGATTAGGCAGGGCTCCTTCCAGGGCAATCACGAGCAGGGAGAAGTAAACGGACGGTGACTTAATTAAATTTAGCAAATCATGTCTGTCGGGCATGAAGGGTTATTCGGAGCGGCGAGCTAGTTACTGCCATCCCGATGAAATATCCTGCGGACAAAGCTGCCTTGCCAATATGCCAGCCATTCCAATAATTCCCTGTTTAGTGGGACCTGGAGTGGAAATTGCACCCACAGGTTCGTTCAGCGGGCGGTTGCTCTATCCCGGACTGAATCAAGGAGCTGTTCCTGGGGCCGGACGCCTCCTGCTCCTTCCGTGAAATAAGCAGAAAGTGCATGGCAGGAATACTAACGAGCGCTCCCAGAAGACATTCCCGGAAAGGAGGAAAACTTCTGGAGGAGCTCATTTGAGATCTGCTGTATGCTTATGGATATTGCCCCGACCGAAGTTTATTCGAGTGGCACTTTGTGCTGGTCATCGGGTCATGTCCCGGAGATAAACAATATCATTAATTATGGATCAATGTGATTCCGATGGCCCGCTAGAAGCCGATTGACACGGTTCAAATTGCACTTTGAGGTCACTTCGACGGTTAGACACAGTTCCGGAAACTGCGCGTGACCTTCGCTAGTTTAATCACTGCGTCGGGCTGCGATGGCGACCGGCATGATCTCATTCAGCAATTTTTCTCGCCCAGTGGATTCCACGCAATTTTCGCCCGGCAAGGGTTCAAGGCTTAAGGGCAAACCATAAAAATATATCATGGCCGTGCGGCGGCTGCAGTGGCAGCGCATCGATGTCCGGCCGGCCATCCATCCCAGCCGTCCGGCCGTCCATCCATCTATCCGTCCATCCAGGGCAGTCATTCAGTCATCCGAGAATTCAGTCAGCTCTTCAGATCCTTTTCTTGAGCTCCCCCGGCGGAGACGACACTTCTGCAGCGCTTCAAGACAGCGCCACAGAAGACGCTGCCGGGGCTCAAGAAGACGCGCTGGCGAGAAACATCGCAGTTAAGTGAAGATGTATTTTGTTACGCTGATTCGTCTCAGCGTTAGCCACTTGTGCCGCCAGAGTAATGATGATAATGATAAATAGCCCATCATTCTGCGCTGCTTGCAATTCAATACGTGGCAACCGGGGGGATGGCGACCACTCTGCCCCGCAGAGACAATTTTGTACTTCTTTCAATTTATTTTTTGGAGCAAAACAAAAGACACTGGTCGGTTTTCATCCATTGTCCGGCCAAGAAGGGGTTGTTGATAAATTGATCTTTTTATTGGGATCTCATAATACCAAAAGGACACCTAATTTCCTTTCAATTTTTCCAAATCAACCCAGCTGCAAATTTAAAGTGTAAATCTTACGTTAAGGGACTAAATACACCTGGAGCCTTGATTTAGCTACGTTGCGTTGCGTTGACTAGGCACATACATAAGTAACACGAATTTCTCATTTTTATTGTGAAATTCGATTCGTGAGGTTGGCTTAGGAGATTTCGTGTGAATTGGCGATTTTTTTACTACGTACACCTGAACCACTCTAGCACGAATAACTTCAGAACGCGACGTCGGATTTGAGTGCGAGTTTTTTTCTGCGATAGCCCACAAGACACAAAATCGGCAGGATGAAGAGTTAAAGTCAAATTTAGGAAAAAACAGCAATTTAGCGGAGTCAATTAAATACAATAATTTAAAAAAATATATCTTTCAAAGGCGTTTTTTACGAAAATCATGGCATTATCTTAAAACTTTAGTAGTTTTTTTCCCAAAACAAAAATCTTAAACAATTTCAATATATGGATATGGATATGTTGATATTTTATTGATGAATGGGTACATAATTTCAATTAGGGGGCTTGTTTTGTTAAGAACTGATGTTATATGCTTGGAAAAGGTGAGGGTTTTATGTAAGTTGATCCCTAGATATGTAAGTCTCATTTTAAAAATTTGTTATTTCAGTAGCTCTATAAGAATCGAATGGACATACCACATTATATTTATTTTGTTCACATCCAGAGTGGCAAGGACAGAGGACATCTTTTGTTTGGATATTCAATTTCAGTTTTCTTAAATTGCCCTAATTGCATACACTTAGCGATGCACTAATTCGGTGCTTCGCATGGTTTCTCGGTTCTTTTGAACTAGTCTTTCAAGGACTTCACAAAATCCCAAACCTGCATCTTTCTGATCAAACTCAGAGGTTTCCGCGATCGGCCGCCGAGCAATCCGGCAGCATCCACGAGGATCTGATCTGCCCTGTAATTTCAATAATTAATATCGCGGCTGTTAATTGTTTTCCTGGGAACCCCCCATTTCAGACTTAGCGAAAGGTACGAATCAGCAATGTAAACTGGCTGAATAAAGATAAATTGTGAAATGAGTGCTAATACTGGCCGGCGGGCATTTTCCCTCCTAAACGAACCGCTCTGCTTCGCTTTGCGGTTCCGCAGTACCCCCAAGTACCCCAGCCTCCTTGGCCAGAGTCTGCGGCTCGATCAATATTCGTTAAGGGCACCGAGGCACCGCGAAGGGCCGGGCTCCGGCCCCGAATTATAATAATGCCAGGATTTAATAAACCATGTATGAGCCGGCCGCGCGGTACGCTCATGCGCGTAGAGTGTAATTACCAAATGATGTGCTTCTGGTCTTGAGCGCGAAAGGCAATCGGCGCGAACGCGCGGCGAAACTTTGGGGCCATGATCTTGTGCATTTTATCTTCCCGGCGGCGGTTTCATTTTTCATTGACGGATCGATCGACAGGCGAGCCCCTCTCCTAACTTTATTAAGAATGTTTCGCGCCTAAGAAAGCGATTCATAATAAAATACTGCGGCGGGGATCGTCCCGCGAGCGCGATCGCGACCAAGCGCAAGCACACGCGTACCCGTCGTCGCGTCGGCTCGAGGGCGGGAGGACGGGGCCACACGGGTGTGCGTAACTTAATTTGAATTTTCCACTCAATTAGTAGCCAGTTAACAAATTGCTTATTATGCAACCGAACATAATAAAGCTAATTTGTTATCGCTTAATTGAATATTTATTCAGTGGCGATGGTATGCCCTGTCGCCGCGATTCGCACGCAATAGAATGAATTGGGAATGAGTGGGGAAATTTGAAATATGTTCGTATAGTAGGCAATAGGTAATGCTATTTTCTATTAAAAGGCCACCCACCCTCATAAATTAGATCAAACATTTTTAGAGAATGATCCTATACAATATATGCTTAATTTATCATATACTTCGACTAATGGGAGGATACATTAAAACGCTAAAAAAATATGTTATGTTCGAAAAGTAGTATAAAAGTCTTTGTGAGCTTCTCTAGAAAAATTAGTTGGAAGGACGCCACCAGAACTCTAGTTTAAAACTTGTTGGTTAAAGACCAAAAACTTCTAGGTGGCTTCGGAGAAGATATGGTTTTTTTTCGAAAAGGTGTGCAAGGTATCCTGCGACTTTTCTATTGTACTTACATTGTTTCAAATTATGTTATGAGCCTTATAAGCCCTCCAGGGGTTAATCAACAATTTTTAATATCATTATTGGTTTTCAAAATAAGACTAAAAACCTGAAATTAAGAATTCTTTCACAAAGTCATTAAAAGTAGATTTTTTCTTCACATAACGACATTTCTGCTCGCTTCAGAAAAGGTGAGTGTATAACAATTTTAGAAAATATATAGTACACTCATGGAATAATCTCACATGAAATATTTTTTTATTTTTCTCTGTAAATGTGGTAGGCTTAGTTTGTTCAAAGCCTCTTTAAACATTTACCCCACGCGAGCCCTATTTGACGACAATACCTTTTCCCAGGGAACCCTTGTCGAGGCATCAAGGAGTTTCACGCATTCTGGTAATTTTGTTGCCACATCCTCGAGGGAAATCCTTTTTTCCAATGCCTTTCTTTCCCGATCAAAATCTAAGCCTTATCGAAAAGTCGACAAATAAAAGGTTGCACCGAACCCTTTTCCCGGCACTTACTGACCCACTTGTCAATACTTTGGGGCTGCAAACGATTCGAATCCTTTTATGCCGTCCAGTTCGGTTGGTGGCCACCGGACACTTTGGGGCTGCTCAAGGAGGGCGCCCTGCTGTCTATATTTTCCGCAGATTTCATCACGTTTGATGTAAATCTCTGTGAGGAGTCTGCAGCTCCTTTTCTATGTCAAAGTAGCCCAAGTGGGTTAACGTTTGTGCGGGCTTTTCGCCGCCGAGCGTATCTCTCCCCGGATCTGAAGGAGTTCGAGCATATAAATCAATCCGAGGAATTCTTGCGGTCCAACTTTTGGTGTCTTATCAATTTTTAAGTGCGCCCCCGATTCGATGGGGTGAAAAGTTGTTTTAAGGATTTCGCTTAGGGAAAATATTACACATGCGATTTCCGTTTGGGAATTTGTTGGACAATTTTCGAGAGGATTATCATATCGAAGGGTAATGATAGAACACTATAGAAAGAAGAGGAAGACAATCCTTTTATAATATCTTTCAAACTCTATGCATTTATGTTAAAGTATAGCTGTACAGTCTAAGGTAATTTTGTATTTTCGAGACCTTTACACCTACATATATAAAGATGAAAATAGAATTAATAAAATAACCTAGTTTCTGGAGCCTATACACTCCGAATAACATTCTTAATTAAATATTCTTTCAGGCGTTATATCACTTGTTTTATTTCGTTCAGATTGAAGAAAACTTTTCTTAGTGCTCATCAAATTATTATTGATGTTTTCGAGAACGACAAACTATCGAATATGGTTTGAGGTTTTAATTAATTTTTGATAGCTAACGATTGATCGTTGCAGGCATCCCGAGGCGATAAAGGAGTAATTAATAAAGGAAGATCGCGCAGTGGAACTGCACCCAGGTCCAGACCCATAAAATCGATCCCAACCCACACCCGAGTTTCGCCCTAATTATTTCCCTTCCTTGCCTCACGATTTCTTATCGCGTTGCATCCTAACTCCTGATTCGATTCCCTCGAAAGCGTTTTCTTCCCTACGAAATTTCGCCATTTGTTGTCCATCGGTTTTTCAGTCGCTTCCCAGAGTCGTCAGGGCCGTCGTGTTTTTTTGCGACGATTTCCAGGCCTTCTTAACGCATTGGGGCCCGCCTTTTTGATTCTTTGATTGCGCACCGAAGCCCGGGCCCCCTTTTGCAGCCGAGGTCCATCAGACCGGGAGACTGGGAGCTAAATTGATTGAATGCCGGTGATGCTCCTACTTTCGGAATCATTATCGCTTCCAGCGGTTAACTTGAATTATCAGGCCCGAGTATGTCTGCCTATTGATTTCTTGCGTAGTCGTTAAAAAAGGTGATTACACCGCGATCGTGGGAAACTTTCTGCCAGCCGCACAAAGGCCGATGCGCAGCTCCCCATTTTACGAGATATTTTCGATCTATTTGATTTTGAGCGATCAATATGGATTTGGAAGAGGTTTCAATGAACTTCGCCTAATAACTCATTCAGTCGCTGTAAACTAGGCTAGTCAGTCTTTTTGGAAAACGAACAAAAGATTTTGGGGCTAAGGGGCTAATGATTGGCTCTCATCGTTTCGAAATCAGATGAAATCAACCACGAGGTCTTTTTGAGGGGCAATCAGTAGTCCTAAGCAGGTGTATATTTCTTTAAAGAGATTTAGCCGCAATCTGCAACCTCTATTTATTCGGTAATTGTCGCTGGGTAAAGAGCAAAAATTATGTGAAAGCAGGTCCTGAGGGGAAATATATTACAGGTAAATAATTTTCTTAAATAGAAGATGTCTGTTTTTAGAATTAGAAATAGACATAGCAAACTAAATTGATATAAATATGCCAAAATGCATATCTAAAGATTAAAAATATATTCAAAACATCTAGTCAAGAAATTTCATTAAAAATCGCTTTAATTGTTTCCCTCGTATATTCAATTCAAATTACTTATTCCATAATATTTTTCACTAAAATAAATATGCTGCTTTGTGCAATTAAAAATACATATATTAAAGTGATAACGAATTAACGAACTGAATTTTATGAAATAATATACTTATTATCTTTACTCTTTAATCTTAAAACAATTTATTCATTAGAATTCCAATAAGAATTATTGAAAAATGTAAACCACAATTCAGTTTCTCAGAATATGGAATTTCAAATTTTAAACGCATTTTATTCGAAATAGGGTTTTGTTTTTTCTCAGAAACTGCTTCAATTTACTTACATATTTTATAATACATATATTATAACATTTTTGAGTACATATGTAATTATTTCTGTATGATATTTTTTCGTCCGTGCGAGGTGAATTTAAATATCTAAATATACACATTTATTATGACGAACTTTTGCGTCACAATATTTATTTCAATAGTTTAGATTTGAACTAGTTAAGAAACATAATTTATCTTTGAAAACTGCAGAAATATATGAGAAATAAAAGCAACCTAATAGTATTCGAATATGCTTCGGGATTGAAAAAAAAGCAAGGGTTTTAAATCGTTCAGGTGATCATCAATTTTCCATGTCAACAGCTCCCAGCGGAGCACCCCGGACCCCATCCCGGCCCCTGTTCCCCAGCTGACCGGTGCATCTTGTTGCATTTGGGCCGGTGATAATAATTTTGTTCCGATTAAAATCAGAATGTCAAGCGTCCCGTGATACATCCCGCGATACCCTGGCCGTGCGATCGTCCGCGAATTCTTTACGTGGGGAGCACTTCGCGGGCGCACCGCGAAAATCTCAATGGAAGTCTGTTAACAGCCGAAGATGATTTATGGCGGCCATTCCTACATTTACATCGAGATAATATTTTGTCGCGGATTTTAATTTATTTCATTTATGTGATTTTAGTTGTCCGAAGCAGGACGTGGCGGGAGAGCCGCGGGGTCCTGCGGTAACAAGACCCAGAGCAAGGGCATAAATAGGGTCCCGCGGTGTCTCGAAAAGGCGCCAATGTCTCGCACTCCATGGGGCTCTGGCGAGATCCCTTGATCGTCGGCATTTCGCTTGTAAATTTCCGTCCAGATAAGGTCAATTCGTAAATTTTTCTGCGTTCTGTTCGCGTTTCGCGGGGGTTTGTGTCGCAACGTGACACGCACGTATTAAGTAATGACTGCTAAATGACAGTCTAAAAGACAATTACGGCCGGACGGGGGGAGAGGAGTCGGACCGGTCTTCTACCGGCCTCTACCACCCCACGGACCTGGACCCACCGCGACGCGATCCGCCAGGTACATTAATACCTGTCAGAACGCGACCAGTCCGATCTTCATGCAAAAGCTGTCCTCCGCGACGCTGATAAATTTCCGAGCGATTTCATGCCGCCGCTAATAGACCCAGAGCAGGCACTCCTCATCGCCGCCAAAAAAAATCCCTTTCAATGCAAGGACACTAAAGTTACTGATTTTCAATTTGTTTCACTCCCAGGAATCGGGAATAATCAAATTTATACACGTGATCCGCGAAAATTTTTTTTTTTTGTTAATGACTATCACCCCGATGCAAATTTAAATTGTTTGAAATTTAGGAAATTCTGATAATACCAGCCTATCCCGAAAAAATTAAAAATGAGTGGAAAATTTTTAAAAATGATTATAATTATTGTCCTTCGGATTTTTTTTCAAGTTTTCAAATTTTGTTTTAGGTGATTTATAACTTTTATCTTTCGGATGAATTAATAATTTTAGTTAGATTTGGTAGCCAAAAGGAACGGCGGTTCGAAATCATAAACTATTTATACATAAATTCCGAAACATTGCGGCGTTTCTAACATTATATTGAGATAATTTTTTTTAAGACCTGAATACAAATTTCTGAAATTACTCGTTCGAGAATTTTAAAAAATTTAACTTTGTACACATAAAACATACTTCTCTTTAAAATATGATTGCTTCTTAGATACTATATCAAAGTTTTAAGTAAATTGGTTACAAATGCTTAAAATGCTAGCTAAAACTTTAAAAATGTATTTTGACGCAAAAAATTAATTTTTGGAACATTTTACCCCTTACCCCTTAAATGATAAACTTTTAATTTTGGGATTCCTTTTATTCTCGTAAGAATTGAGAGAATAGGCAAATTTCCAGGTAAAGAAATCCGAAATATACATGTACAAATATGAGCCTTACCTGCCGCCACTCAATCAAGCACCGTCACACCCCCTTCGGAGTAACCAGGTATAGTTTGCGACACGGCACGGCAATATTTCCGCCAGTCCCAGATCCGAAGATTGCGTGTCATTTGTCACCCCAGTCATCACATGTCACGCCGACCGTCGGCCACTTCACCCGTGCCTGGGACCCTTAAAGCCCGCATGGTTGGTGGAAAGGTGACGGTGCTGTGACGTCGTGACGTCGCCTTATATACGACCGCCAAAAAATAAAAGCCACTTGGGGCCGCAGTCACCCACTTCAGGTGAGCGCGCCGTGCAAGTGATACTTAAATCACTCGAACAAAACTGAAATGTCAGGCGGCGTAAACTGAGGGCGGAGTCTCCGGAATTTATACGGTGCCGTGACACGGCGAGGGGCTCATGAAACATAAATGCAATAGCCGGGCGCATGGGAGCGACATAGAGGGACACTCCGTGACATGTGTCTGCTTCTTGCTAATCAATGGTTTAATGAAGGAAAATTACACAAAATTGCTAGGGGGTGGTGGCGGGGTTCGCACAAAAGGAGAAAACCATTCCTTTTTGTGTGCTCACACGCAATCAAGGAGTCATTCTGGAAAATATGCCCTTTTTTAGTTTTAGGAAAGCTCACTTCGGTTGTACCTACAATGATACATTTCATTGTGGTTTATTTTATAGGGCTGGGAAAGATGAAATACACTCAGAATTAAACCTAATTAACTCTGCTATTACTTTTCAGATAATGTAAAATATACTTAACATCAAGAAATTCTGCTTGCTAAAACTAATATGTACGTTTTTAAAACTATATTTTTTTAGAACGGAATCATTTTATTTAGAAAAATACTGAATGGTGAGATAAATAATATAATAGTTTAAAAAACTAAAAAACATGCTTTTAGCACGCACTAAAAATTACAAAAGGGCCTTCCTTCAGCATTATGATTTTGAAGTCGAATATCGTCAGGGAAATAAGACAGCTTTCTCCATGCTTACTTCACTGAAAAATGTAGTTTCTCATCTCATATCTTGGGGAGGCCGCCATATTGGATTTGTAATGATGTTTCTTAGCTAGTCATGTATTGTCATCAGAACTCAGAGCGTGTGCAAAATTTCATCCTAATCGAAGACCGGGAAGTGGGTCAAATTAACATTCCAAGATTTTCTTACATACATAGTTAGTTACAAGTGAAGCTAATATAAAGCGTGTAAAAACAATTCTTTAATTAATTTTACTTCGCAGTTTTAGTACAATTCTCTACCGATTTCTTGTAAAATTGGTAAAATAATTACCTTTTTCAGTATTTTCACAGTGAAAAATTCCATATATACGATGATTTATTTTTCATTTATTTCAAAATACCCAATCCTTCTTCTATCTTTAATGGAAATCGAAATACCCAATTGTTCTTTATCGAATATTGAGTTTGTGACTTTAACATCCCGCGACAGTAAATTATAAATTTCAAACGCGATTTTCTCGCTTATTTTTGAGAGGTGCACTTTACTGCTTTACCGTGATCTTATACTTGTAGTCTAGTCTCAATAATCGCAACTAAATGGCATTATTACAATAATTTCTGAAAGCTTGTCCTTCAATGTAATTGTCGAGTGTAGAAAAAAAAATACCGCGGTTTAACTGAGGTCATAATGAATCAAGAAGAATCGTTCCAATTTAAGTTAGATATATCTTTCAGTAATCAACAAGAGAAAGTTAGATTCTTGTAGGTTACCTATTTATGTAGTAGTCGTACCTTTTGTAAAGGGCGCAATGATTTTAATTACTTCTGCAACATAACCCTTTATACCTAGAGTTTTTGTTGAATTACTGTGTAATAAGAAGGTAAGCTGCGGTAACAAATGTGTAGCGTTCTAATGCATTTTTCCTTGTGATGAATTCTAGACCACAAAGTTCCCATGGATGTCAATGACTCGCTTGATGGACCATCGGATAGAACGATCTGGGCGCACAGATCACGAGCAATCTTTAGAGCTTGGCCATGTTAATTGGAATCTAATTTCAGGTTTTCTGCGCCAGTCACTCAGTCCCAGCAGCCGGCCCCCAGTGTCATTTCGGGGAAAAAAAAGGAGAGGCGATTTCTCCACCGGTGCCCCGGCTGACATATGTTTGATGAATTTGATTGATTCCGCGGAGCAGAGAGATCATCATTATGTAACGATCACATTCGAGCACTCGGGCTCGGGCTCCGCTGTGTGAGCCCCGCTGAAATCGTTAGGTACACAGCCACTTGGCCGGGGTCCAGCAGCACGTCTCAAGAGCGCCGGGGCACAGGCGCTTTTTGTCAGCCATTCGGCCTGCGAACATGTCCAATCTTTAATCGTCGCGCGGGCCCCGTGATTACGGGCCTCCACCAAGTAGACGTCGCGGCCACTCAAATGTAAGGCTGTGGCATTGGCTGGATATGTGTCGTTTTGTGTCTTTCGGGGGCCCCATCAAATCGAATTGAGCCCCGGCCGTAATTGTCTGGGATCTGTGCGAGCCGCGCAATTAGATTTCGGAGATGGCTTCTAGCTGGGAAAAATCACCGCACCGGATGAGGCCGGATCGGGTCTGTTGGGGCTCTTGCGTTTTTGATACGACAAATTTCTGATTTGATTCACTCTTAAAATGCCTTCTGATGGTCCAAGGCGACGATCGGGCCGGGGAGAGAACAATGGAAGACGTGTGAAGACTACTCCAGGAAATTATTAACGCTGGTGTCTTGCGGAGTTTTTAATCGAAATTCATTTGGCCACAATTTTTGTTGGGCTCCAGCGGATCAGGTAATTCTCGGATGATTTAAAATTCAGTGTCTAGTGAGGCGAAGGTTGCGGGAGAAATACGCGACAAAGCCTTTGTTTGGCTGTTTTTTTGAAAATCTTTTCCTTTGTATTTTATAAATATGCAGAAATTGGAAAAAAAATCTAAAATTGTATATTCATTAATTTCAGTCAGCGTCTTATTTCTTTCCCATATCTTTCTATAATACTTTATTAGTAGAATTAGGTTGTTTCAAAATTTTGTTTTGGCTTGAAGTGTAAATTTAAAAATACTGGTTGTATTTGCTCTCCGGTTTAAACGATAGTAGAATTTGTCACTTAACTTATACTCCCAAAGGTAAGAAATGTAAAAAATTAGCCAGTTAATGAGTGAAGAAAGCTTTTTTTTAAAGATTATTTATTAGTAGGTAAACACCAAAAATTTTTCTAGTGAAAGTTAACTAAAGTTATTCCATTAAAACTGAATTTATCATTATCAAAAATCCTGATATTTTAGTAGTTTCTAACTGAAATTTTGTAATCTAGTGAGAAACAATTTAAAGTGTACCTATCATTGATTTTTTTTTTCTTTTGGTTTCAAAATTAACTAATGTGTACCTGGACCTACTAAAAAATTAAAACAAAGGAAAAATAATTACTAGTATTATTATACTACTATTACTATTATAAGGATATTCATGCCTAAATTTTTTATTTATCAATTAAGAAATTATTTGGGTGACTATATTAAAAATGAAAATATGTTATCAAAATAATATTTATACGTATATTATCAAAAGTACCTGTGACTTTTATTTTATTTTAGAATACACATTTTCCAAGAGAGGAACCATTCAATTTCGCTTGGGGCTCCAAAAATTCTAAAGTTCCTAGCGATTTTGATGGCATAAGGCCGTCAATTTTTGCGAAAAAATTTCCAACAGGCCAATTACCAACTCCAGAAATTATAGGGCAGAGGAATGGGAGCAGACTAGCTCCGGAGAAATGTCCCGAAATGGCAGTCAACGACTAGTTCTCGAGGTGCGCGTCGGCCTTGATAGCCTGCAATTAACATAAATTGTCTCACAGCAATTTTTTTTGGGGCCTTCCTCCTGGGCGATGTCTGCGACTCCCCCGACTCCGGCGACTCCTTTAACCCGGCGTTCGCCCTGCAGCGGCACATCCTGCCGGAGGAAGTCGGGCCCGGGAATAGCGCACGAATCAAACTGTTGGCGGATTGCAAAGGGCGCTGTTTCCGGGGACTCGCGTGACGCATGAAAGTGTCCTGAATTCCCCGAAAGCGAAATTATCAACTGAGAACTTCTCCAAACTGACACATACGAGCGGGAGCCCCGTGCGGAGCCCCGGCCGGGACTGCGGAGGATCGTCCGCCCCGGCTTAAGTGGCGTATAATTCGTGCGGTGTGCAGGTATTAATCACGGAGGAGGGAGGGCCGGGTGCAGACCCAATCCCAACCCCGAACCCGGCAGGGGAGGATGGGGTGCGCGGCGCAGCCCCCGACTTTTTCTTTTCGCGAAACTCCAGAAAAGACGAGGAGCGAAGGCATCTAGCGGGGAATTAAACACAGGTGCCAGCAATTACAAACTTTTGGCATAGATAATTTTTTATCCGCGACCCGGTGGCCGTTCGTTCTTCCTCAGGGGCGGCCGAAATGCAAATTGCTTTATTAATTATGCGTTAGAAGATAAAAAAAAATAAAATGGTACGGCGCGTTCGCTGAGCTGCGGATGTGTGGCTTTTCGTCCCCTCCCCCGAACAATTCCCAACTACCTTCGCCAGCATCGCCGTATATTTTCGGGAAGCTTTGGCCGGCTCTTTCCGGAATGACGGAGCCCATAAATGAGGATAATTTCAAGAAATTAATCTTTTGCGAAATTACAAATTGAGTGGATTAATTTCGGGCATCCATCTCAGCCGTTACTCCCGTCTGCTGTCAGAGGGATTCGATGCGAGGGCCATTTCAGGACGTTTTGAGCAGGTATTCAATTTACTTTATTGCAGCTTCTACAAATATTTTATTTATGCACAAATTTGTTAGTTTTACTTATGTAAACTATGATTCTGTGTGCTCTGCATACATTTAGGTGCATTATCTGAAAAATTTCCATGTCTTAAATATGATAGATATCTAAATCTACATATATGCACATATTTACTATCGGATATTGAGAAATAGTCTCGAAACAATTTTTGTTCGCATTAAATTGATTTCAATGAGATATTTGACTTACAATTAGACTATAGTGGAAGAGGTTGTAACAAGACTTTAATTTCGTTTTTAGTTTATAATTGTGCTATAAATGCATAAGTAAAAAAATAAAGCATCATTGTTTAGATAAAGTTTTAAATTCTTACTGAAAACAAATGTTTCCGCAAGTGGCAAAGTATAGGAACCAAGTGTATACTAGCTGTGTTTTTTTCAAATCTGTTCCGGTGCTAGATTTAGCAGGAAATTTTGCACTGAATTGAAATTTATGAAATGTTATCCATATCAAACATTTTTTATTTCGCGAAAATAAAATCGAATTGCCTGAATTTATACTCACTTTGTGTCAAAAACTTAATCCAAAAATGTATCTGGTTCAAGATTTGAAGTTTGGATGAGCAAATATTATGGCAATTTGATGCACTTTTCACAAATTTTAAAACCTTGATATTCGTGAGGGTTTTTAAAATTCAATTCAATGCAAAATTTGCTTTTTAACCTGAACCAGGTAGGAAAATGAAAAAAATTCAGCTACTATCTACCCGGATAAAACTCAGTTTCTACTATCTACCCGCATAATTCGGATTAGTTTCCAGCAGTATTTATATTTTTTAGTATAGGAAAAAGTTTAGGTAAAATAGTTTTGGTCAAAAACTTTAAAATGGAAGGAATTTCAAAAATTTAAATATCCTAAAAAATATTAAGGCAAAAGTCCACTCTAGTGGCTCAAAGAAAAAGGACAATTTTGGCAATATTAAAAAACAAATGTAGGTAATACAAAATCTTTTTAGAGAAGTTTATGCAAGAGTCTAAAAAAAATTGTGTTTAATTGTATTTTTAAAATGATGTTGCTACGGCTTTATCAATCAAAACCTCTTCTTTAGTGTTCTATGGCGGCCGGCTTAGTGGTCTGAGAAAAAGACGAATTTTGTAAAAATGTTGTAAATATTTATAAAATTTCAAGTCAATCTATTGAGATCTTTTGAAGTTATATTATACCGGCCAATTTAAAAAATATAGGTTCGAGATAAACGCGTTCAAAGTTTTGTGTCGTATTATTTGATTCAAATTTTTGATGAAATAAGTAAGTATTATAAATCTTGTCCCGCTTACTGTACCTAATCTCTAACATGCTAAGGTATTGTATAAGCCAAAAGAAAAAATGCAATTTTGGATATTTCTGTACAATGGTTCCATTATCCTTTAAAGAATTTTATAACTTTTTAGTGTCTTTTCTACTAACAAGTTTGAAATCGTCGTTAAAAACCAACCTGATTGTATATGATTTGACATGTAACATAAGTTTTATAAGGATTATCGCGCCGATTGCAAATATCTTGGTTTATACATATTTGTAACCAAACGGATTTTTTGGTGCGGCCGTAGTGAAACGGTAGTGGGGCTGTTTCAATACATATTGTTGGCTGGGCGGGTTTGTAATTATTACTCTATTCATTGATGTTATTTTTCCAATTCTTATTAGATTAAAACACTTTTCCTTCTTTTGAATTTTTTTTTCAACACTTATAACGTACATATACATACATATGCATAATAAAGACACCAATTTCTTTACCTTTCTCGAAGCAATTTAAAATTTATTGTTTTTTGTTCAAATTAAATCAACATTTTGCTTAATGGATAATCCAGAACTGTGGGTCATAATCTGTAATTTAAAATTTTATGCCATCAAAGCGTTTATTTAGGCCCATAAAAAAGCTCAGTATTTGGGGCTCCTTTAATACTTTGGGGACTGAAAAAAATTTTCGTTTTTGTGTAGCCGAAGGCGCGATGCTTAAGTGACAAGAATTCTGGAGAATTTCAGAAATGCTCATCAGTGGCGCAGATTCCTCAAAGGGGTGGGCTGCACAATAAAATCGAAAGAAACTGAGAAAAAATCGTCGTAATTAAAGTCTGGGCCGCCCGGGGCTCTGCGGTTAGCCGTTTGCGTCGGGGTCCAGCGAGGGCCCTACGCAGCAGCCCGGCCGAGGTAATGTCATTTTAATCGGTTGTCCCAAAAACCGCAAACGACAATCCTTGGGCGAGCGGCCCCTGTGCGGGCAGGCAGATGGGGACCCGGGCGGCCCAAGCGTGTCATTATCGAGCGCGCGGCCACGAGATCCTAATTACCCTGGAATGTGAAAAATGCCTCCTAGTCTGTCATTACGCGCATGAAATGGCCGGCCGCCGGAGTCAATCGCGGACCCCATTTTCGAGATCAGCGCGCTTACCTGCGCCGCGATTTGATAGATTGGGCGCGAGTGGGCCGCAATACCGCACGTCTTCGCAGCAGCCAAGTGGCCGTGTACCTGCGTAATTATTGTCTGCAGGCGGTAAATGGCTTTTTGGGGCCCGAGTGTTGACGAGTTGAATTGTTGTCATTGGACGGGATGCGGTTTTTCTATCCGCGGATCCGTCGTCGTCGACGGGTCGCGGCAGAACCCGCTCCCCTGAGCGATTTTGCTCGCGCTCGCTCGGGCCGCGGGCTTAATGGCGCGACTTAATGGGGCTGCGGCTGAATTTTTTTAGTTTTTCTGACGAAAACTATTTCGATTGGTATTTCTCGTAGCAGCAGCAAAAACGGTGAGCAATGGACCTTTTTTCGTCTGTCCTCCTGACGATGTAATTTTTGTCTAGGTCACTTTTGACCATCTCGTGATAGACCCGCTTTTTTCGGGTCGCTACTCCCATTACAGCCTTTAACGCCAGTTGAGGCTGGCAGCTAGCTTTTAATGGCCGCAAAGTATGCCCATTAAAGCCCGAAGAGAATGGCAATTTTTTTCATTTGTCTATGGAAGCAAGGCCGCTGTCGATAAATGCTTAGATGCAGGTGACGAGGTACGGCTATTTTAATCCTCGAAGTTTCATTTAGGGTCGAATTCGTCAACCTAGATAAATTTACGGCTGTATAAAACCTCATCAAACACAATAAACTGAGATGGGATCAATTTACGACCGCTTCCGAATTGTTTTAAAATACTTGTTTAGCCTCAAAGACATACCTAGATACATAACTAGTAAAATGTAATCCTATTTTTGAAAATTCAGAAATTAAGTTCGAAAACAATCTTTAAGGTTTTCTTTTCTGAGGTACCTTGCGGTGATCTAGTTTAAATTAAAAATCAAAATTTTTGCTATCCTTTATCTAGCATCATATTCTAAATATTACATATCAATTTACTTTAATATTTTTATAAAAATACTGGATGCGCTTATGTATTTTAAATCTATATACATATTTATGTTCATAAAATATTAAATTGTTAAACAATGCTCGACTTTGTTTTTTTAAATACTCATAATTCTGACTCTCATAAAATCTGATGGGTTTATTTTTACAATATAATTATTATTGGTTTTAAGGACATGCAAATAACTTCCGATGAGTGGTTAAGCGTTCCTTAAAATACAGAGAAAAATATTATAATCCAAAAAATATACAAATAGGAGCACTAAGTTTAAAATTTATGAAATAGAAAATATATTCCCACAAAACAATTTAAAAAGATCAACCAAATCTTTTATAAAATGTGAAAAAATGTATTAGATTTTACTTAGTATGTAAGCTTATGAGGATTGATACACGCTTT
The DNA here is from genome assembly GCA_963920795.1 of Eutolmus rufibarbis. NCBI lineage: Eukaryota > Metazoa > Arthropoda > Insecta > Diptera > Asilidae > Eutolmus > Eutolmus rufibarbis. Next base: position 46,162,948 of record OY987206.1, read on the forward strand.
TGTATATTACAATTTTCCCGCCAGGAAAATCTACTTTGTTGGATAGTTTGGTTCTTCGGCCAGTTTTCAGAGGTTATACTTATACCTAATGCAAACATAAACATGAACATAAGCATAAACATATTATTTTCATTCCGGGCTCGCATTTATAGTATACCTATGTTTGGATTAATAAAATTGAAGTGTATGTCTGCGAGTTACAAATTTTTACAATTTGATTTAGGCTATTATTTTTTAAATTTTGTAGAAATGTTCTAATACTATATAGTTGGAATATTTGAGAACTCTCATATTTAATTCAAATAACAAGTAGCCCGGGCAACGCCAGGAGCTGGGAAGCTAGTTACATATTTATACAGATCACTTCGAAAATATTTAAAAATAACGTTTCACATCAAAGCGATACAAATTATTCGCGAGTCCCGAGTCGCACTTGACTGCTTCTTCATTTTATCATCAAGTCTTGATCTTAAAGACCTTCCCAATTGAATATCGACTTCTTCGGAGTTGTCCTTGATGGGTCCTAAAAATTCCTCCGCCGCAGTAGCGCTGCTGCGCTGGGGTCTCGGCAGCCGCGCGAAGCCCCACTTTGCGCCAGGAGCAGACGAAGTACTTACGTCTTCGAGTTTATGGGGGCGACGGGTGATTGACTCGTCGTCGGTCTCGCTTAGGTTCGCGCCCGGCCGGATTAAGAGCTGCCAACGGTTGCTCGCGCATTAGTTGTCTTATTTCATGGTGCATAAGGCACATAAATCGCGGCCGAGCGGAGCACCGAGCGTCGTCCACCTTCGGGCCGCGGCGGCTGAGTAGCGTATCCATTTTTAGAGTTTCTCGGTGCCCCCTTAAGACACGGATCAATTCCAGAGTTCATCCTCGACCGGGGAATCGGTTGTTGTTGCTGGCCCGTCCCAACTGCCATCGCGGTGTTCCTCTGCTCCCAAAAAAGGAAGATCTTCGTGGCCGCGGATGTTCCCAGTCCGGCGCACTGCAGCGGAGCCGCGGACTGGACACTCTGGTCCCTGGTCCCTGGATCCCGGGCGTCTTATCCCATACTTGCAAATTGGTTGCGTGAAGAGACCTTTCCCATTAAGTTTTTAATTTCGCTGCGGCCCCGGCCGGGCCGCGGCCGTTTATTTATTTATTGTGGAATAGTTTACAGCCGATGCCGACAGGAGTTAAATGAAATGAGTGATTTGCGGAGACGCAGGTAGGGCCCGCCGCGCACGAAGGCGAAATAAGCGGGCTCAGTGCTGCTGCTGCGTCGTCGCCGCCGCCGCTGCGCCGGTTCCCGAGGGAAGGACAAAAAATAATTTGTGCCGAAGATTAGGCGTGCAAGACTCCACGATTACGAGAGGAGGGCATTTTCATTCGTAACTAAAGGCTGCTATTAAGCGGTCCATCGGCCATGGGATGGTTTACAACCGACTTCTGCTTCAGATCTCAAGATCGTTCCATCTTATCCCGAATATGTGAATGAAGCGCTCCTTTCGCGTCCAGAGCCTTAAATTCGTCGACTGAAACCTCGGACTGAATGGCCGGAGAATTGTTCCTAATTGGAGGCGTTCTCGCAAAAGGGGCCCCGTCCCGTCCGTCTCAAGGAAATGTCGTAATTGTGGCTATAAATTACTTTTCCGCAAAAAAGTCCTCTGATTGCGATACAATTTTCCCATAAACACTAAATTAAATGCTGAGCTGCTGCGATGCATGTCACTCCGCTTTTACGGCGGATCCAGCGGAATTTATTAGCGCGAGTGAGCGGCAATCGCGGCTTAATAGTCCCAGTCGACGGCAGGCTCAATCTCAGGAGCTGGAGAAAGTATAACCTGAATATGATTTATTGTCCCGCCGTTTAATGGCTCAGTCATTCAAAAATCCTCAAGAGAACGACTAAGCGAAGGCAGTTGCATTTAGCAATTTTAGTAGGAGACCTCGATTGCCTCCGCTTTCGATGGAAGTCTCCGTTTTACAGGCCCATAGAGGCGCAAGCCATTCTCGCACTTAGTTAGTTTTATGTGCCTATTGCGAGCATCCGAGTAAACCATTTTAAACCTGGTGCCTTAGAAATCCATTTAAGAAAGGGCGATTTGCAGAAATACTCTTAATTGTTTTATTTTCCAGCTATCGCACTTTCGTAAGCTAATGCTCTCACATATAAAATTACCATAGCCAAGCCAGTATTCAGTTTTACGCGACATAAAGAAGTCTCAGATGCTTCAGTTTCAGTTTTCTGAATTTAAAACGATAATAAATAATATATGTATGTAATTTGAAAAACCAATATCTTTCTATTAAGAAAACACAAATTTTAACAGTACACATCATAGGTATACAAATGTAGAACATACAATTTTTGGTACTTGCTACTTAATTCATAAAACTTTAATGTATAGTCCAGAGCTAAAAGTTATAATTTTGAGAAAACATTAAAAATGTGTTTTTAGTCTTTTCATTTCTGACTATTTAATTTTTCGTTGAATTTCGTCTATTCAGAATAAAAGGAGATTTTGCTTAGATTTAAAATTTATCTTGAATTACCTATAAGAAAGATTTCAAATTTTCTAAAAAAAACTTCAAATTGCAATGACTTCCATCCAATTTTAAGTCAAAAATTGGAAATTGCAGTTTTTTCAATTTTGAAAATACGTATTGAAATAGTATACCTACTTTTTCAAAAAATTGCTCCTTTTTATTTAAGAACAAATTCATGTTATTTTAACCACATAGTAATTTGTAAATTTTTTTTTTTGGTATCAAGGCAAAAATGTAGTTATACTTACTAGACTGAACATATTGTAAGTATATAAGCGTATTTTAATTTTTTCATTACAAAGAATTGTTATAGGGGTAGTTATAACTTCTACTTATAATAAGTTTCCGATGACTAAAAAATATGTCTTTCTTTTCGAAGGATTTATTTTTTAAAATTGAAAAAAGTATTATATATAAACAAATTCTAACACTAATTCGTCCTGAATGTCATTTTGAAAAGAATGAATCTAGATATTTTAGTTGCTACAAAATTGTGAAATTACAAAATTGAGCCATTGCACACAAAATGAAGATACGTTTCGGTGCTTTGAATTCTTGGAACTATGTGATTAAAATAACTTGCAATCGTTTTAGCAAGCGCTGATTCAGATTGGAGTGGTTTGTTTTTTCATGACCGAGCCATTGCGTCTTGTAGCTATTAAACCGACGACCAATCGGTCCAGTCTGCGTGTCAATTTGCCTTTCAATATTGTCGAGCCGAATATGTTTCAATTTATCGATTTGCAGAGGAATGATGTCATGAGCACGTCCAGGACCAGGTCCAGTTCGCCAGCCACGTCTAAGTCTAAAATGGCTCTCGGCCACATATGGTCCGGACCGCGAGACAAGTTAATCATAAGATTAATAGTCGCAGTCTGCAGTGAGCAGATCTTCCAATGCCGAGAAGTCGCCGCATCATTCCCGGTTATTCTTGACGGGCGCAACCCTCCAGTTAAATAATATCACATGCAGACCGATTGCAAGGCCTCAGAATCGCTCTGGATTTCTGCCGACGTCATCTTGCATATTTCGCCTTTTGAGGGCTCCGTCAGTGATTCGCATTGTAATGAAAATGTTTCTGCTGCAGGCGCGCTCGGAGCCCGGAGATCCGTTGCGAATCGCCCGGTGATGTGGTGCTCCTTGATTGCTATTGATATTCAAATGGGATGACAAATCCGTCAGCTCTTCCTCTAGGAATTTGCTCAAGTAGCGCAATCGCATGACGAACCATTGCTAATCCCTTTTTAGACGGACAATGGAGGGCCGTTTTCGAAACTTTGCCCCATTTGGTTATGATTGGACATAAAAAGCTGGCTAAGTGGCATCTAAAAGCCCTTGAGGAGTTTGAGGGTCTCATTAGTCGTCGAAACTCCTGAACGTTTTGCAAGAGTGCAAAATGAAAGTCATTAGGGGTTGAAAGAAGAGTAGCATAATTTAAAAGGATTTTTCTGACCTAGTTTATTTATGTATTTATTTGTAGTTTTTCTCTATCTAAACAAATAATTCTAAAATTTCTTTTTTATTTATATTTTATTTATATGTATCAGTTTATATTTTAAAAATATTCTTTAAGTAAAGTATCAACCTCATGGAGCCGTTGTCAGTTTTATGAGGAGAATTTTTGACTCAATTGTTATTTTGGGTTTAAATAATTTAATCTAAAATGAAGACTTTATAGCTGCGAGTTCAATCTGATGAAAATATAGAGGGTATCTTTTTCTTAGATCTTAAGAATTCCAGATAACCTATATTCATCAAGTGAGGAAGTAAATACAGCATCGAATTTATCAGTAATTTTCACCAGTGAGTCCAATCGCTGCAGGTATGTGCCTCAGTTCACTTAATTTCTGGCCACTTTAGAGCTGAATAATTGCTCCAAATCGAACGAGTTGTAATTTATAGCGACACCGGAGAGATTTATCTACTTAAAATGTTGTCCGTTGGCCAGATTTATGGCTGCAGTCAAGGCGCTCACCCTGAATAATATTGCAAGACTCCAAGACGCCTCAAGACACCTCGGCGCGGTATGGTTGATGTAATTCGGAGTGACACCGGACCAGCATCCAGCATCCAGTACCATGCATCCGGTTGGTGCCACCTCCGGCTTGACTGATCAATTTCAAATTATGTACATTCTCTATGTATCACTGTCAATTTCGGCAAATTATTCCCGATAAATCTCAATTTACCGAACACCTTTTGGTCGGACCCGGACCAGAATCCAGAACCATTCGGATGGACCACCACCGCCCTGCCGGGAAAGAATTGAAAGCTCGAAGACACTCGGACTGAAAGGAATCGAATTGGGATGCTCCCGTAATTGGGGCGGAGGACTTATTGGACGGACTCGGACGAGCGGTCGAGTCCGGGAAAAAAATAATTAAATTACTTTGGGGCTTATCCCAATCAGAAAGGACGAGCAGTTTCACTTTTCCGACGATGTTTTTTCGATGGGTCGCGCCCATTGGGGATTCGGGTCTAGCCAAATTAATCAAGCGTACCTACGGCAAATTGTAGATGTCGGTCCTGCACGCGGAGCAATTTGGGTCCCAAAACGCGGCCGATCGATGGAGCACTCACCTAGAGGTCGTTAAGTTTCGACCTCTTCGAGAAACTTACAAAAGACCTTCGTTCGGACAGTTGTGCATTTTTCAAAATTCCTAACTGATGCGCCGCCGAGGACGCGGTGACATTAACGCGCTGCCTCAATGGAGTCATTAGACGGGCGCATCCGCGCTGAATGAAATCAATCTGAGTCTGCTTCAATTCAATACAAAATCACGCGGTTCCCGCGCATACCTCACCCGGAGCCCCGGTGGTAGGCACAAAGTCATTTTTTACTATCATCCGACTGGCACTTGAATAAGGGTGAGGAAAAAGTTAATCATCGCAGCCATCGTCGGCCTCTGGGAACACACACTGCGTCTGATCTTTTGTGGTCCAGCGGACCAAAGTGCGACTCCGAGGAGGCACCTAAAAAGCACCTACCTCTGAGGCCCCAAGGTTCGGTGGGTTGTCGCCCAGAGAACGGGCTGCTGGGACTACTGCACAATGTCCGACGCACGACGATTGTGGCAGATGCCCCTTTCACGGGTAACTTGACGGCCTTAAATAAATAATTAATCAAAATTATTTGTCGCTCAGCCCGAAAATAGCTCTGTTGTGACACAAAGGCCGCAGCCTTACCTGCCTCTCGAGGACCTTCAAGATGCAAGTGTCCAAGCTGCGGTTATTATGTGACATAAATGAGCCAGTTGCCTTTTGATGATATTTTTTATGAAAAGGAGAAAGGACAACTATTCAGATACCAGCATCTGAATAGATGTTTTATTCGTATTTAAGTGTATTCAAAGAAAATATTTTTTAATGTGACCTTATGAATTTTTGCCCTTTATGATTGTGTAAGACATTATATGTACTATGTCTACATTCTATTTGAACAGCAAATTCTAAATCAGTGACTCCTCAAGGATCATATTTTAATTTTCAAGAAATCTATTAAAGTGATTAATTTATTCCTCCATATTAAGTATATGTTTAATAAAATTACATATTCCAGTGTTGATAACAATTTTCAATGAGATTACATACTTATAGTTAACCCGGCTGTCCCGGTCATCCGAAGACACACCTAGGCCTTCGAATATATCTTTTCAACATTATTTTCACTATTCAAATATTAATTGAGTTGTGTTGAATTTAATAGCAATTGTTGTAAGAACTAGCTTCATTTTAAGCATTTTCTTAGCTTGCCTGTTTAAAAAGTATGCAATATCAGTAACCGTCTAAAGGAACTACTTTAATAGATTGTTCTAATATTAAATATTTTAATCTTTTTTGTTAGGGTTTGTCATATTTTTGCTGTGTGCGAATAGTGACTAAATGCCGAACTGTCCCTAGTCTTTGCGGCTACAATTTCTAGAGGAGAACTTATCTTGATGCTTGGTCAGGATCTCAATAAATTTTAGTGTTTCTTCCGCTAGTGTAATATACAATATAATAATTTATTTGATAATCGTTTAAAAGAAATAAAAACATCATATATAATCTACACTTAGGTACATCATCTTGAATATTTTCGCTTTTCTGCTATTTGTTGAAATGTAAATTAAATGTTTGCTGATATCATAACGAGGCCATATTTTTTTAAGTTTTATTGAATATTGCATTTTATTTTGAAAAATTTATGTTTCCATGCAATGACGGTTAGTTAGTATAGGTACAATATATGTAAATACATACATACATATATAAAATGAAAAGCAAAAAATTCAGTTTTCTCCTTCATTCGATCTGAGATTATTAGTACTCTACTAGACAAATGATAGGTATATAAAATGTGTTTTCCCTTTTCTTTCCCATCTTTGTTTTTTCGTTAAAATACAGTCACTTAGTTGAACATGACCTGAAATTTTAGGTGATCCTTTAAATTTTTTAGCAGTCTATAAGTTCCCAGTGAAACTAGACAGCTTCCTATTGGCTTAGTCGACAGTCTGCTCGTGATCGACGCTTTCTACCTTTGTTTTTGCTCTGAATCGCAGCCTTAGATGAAAAAGTCGTTAATTTCGAACCTTCTCTCTCGATGAAGAAGAGGGTTTTTGCGCGAAAATTGATTTTTTCCCGTGGGCCACAGTCATGTCCCGTTCCCAGGTGCCCAGGCCGTCGCGCCGTAGGTAAGGCACCGTGTCGGCCGGCAACAATAAATTTGAGGAGCAATTAATAATCGAACTGTCATCCGCGACCTTTTCACTCGAAGGCAACGTGGAGGCACTCAAAGAACTTGTCACGCTTGTCACAGCGGTTGAAGTCTCATGCGTGATAGTCGCTGCCATCGCCGCAGCGGTCATCAGAGAAAATCGTGCGATACTCGGCGGGCGGAGGGCTGCCGCCGGGGGCCGGGGGACACAAAAAGTGTCCGACGACTGGCCAGCGGCACAGCGCGATGCCCCGGCCGAATCGCAGCGATTTGCTGCTGCCCATCGGACCAAAAACAATTAAAGCGGTCAATGCTATGGCGGCTGCGGACCGCGGCGCGATCTTTCGATTTTTTTATTCATCATGGACACGCTCAGCTTTGTCTTAATCACTCTGTCGCTGTGTAAGAAAATGAGGCTCCGTGGGGGACAACCCCGTGAAGATGTCGGGCCCGTCACATGTGTAGGACCCAGGGTGCCTTGCGAGCCCCGCCGCCGCCGCGACGCCTTCGATCGCCGGGGTCTAGGTTAGATCTTGCGGACCAAGATCACTCCGACGGACCCCGGAGTGATTTTTCCAGCGTCATCATCATCTTAATCGTCCGGGGCCCGGTAGATCATCACTGTCACAATTTTGTGCTCTTGATAAATTGCTGGGAAAAGAACACAAAACGTGCGGCGATCGCTGCGGCACCGACAAATGTGACGCGGGGTCACTCGGCCGACCACCTCCCATTGTTCGGGGCACCGGCAGACCGCTGGAAATGTCCTTCCCCGCGGGTTTTCCGATTTCATCATTTAATTGCGCCTGGCAGGGGATGCACCGAGAGCTGCTCTCTGTCGTGTCAGCCGGGCCGCCGCCGCCGACAATCGGAGCCCCAGAATCGCGGCCCGGCCCCGATGGCGCGCCACACCTTTCCCAATTTTTAATGAACATGTGAAACATGCGAACAGATGTTCTGTAAATTGCAAATGATTCTCAAAAAAGTGACTGTCATGCCCTCGGTGGGATCTCAGTTGGCCCCTGCGCGCCCTTTCGGAGCCCATCGGGCGTTGCAGTGATCGACAGGCGATCGGAGAAATTGTGGGAAACTGAGCAACATTTTTTTGAAATCCAAATTCGAACTTCGAACATGCCCCGCGGACGGAGGCTCGTGCAAGCCTACTTCAGGCTGAGGCCGGCCCAGATGCCTGGGAAGGCACCGCCCTATCTTCAAATATTTGGCTCCTTGCCACTCATCGATAGTTGCATTTTCCACGGCAATTAATTACCGCGGCCCAGAACTATGCAGGCAGATCAATTACCGCCCGTTTCCCGTCTTAAGCAAATGACCCGGCGGTGCGCCCCAGGTGGAGCGCTATGTCAAGACCCTAATGACGGACTCCGCGTCTGGTGATAGCAAATACGCCCGGGAACGTTTGCCCAGCTCGAGTCCAGGGATAGAAAAAACGGGACGAAATCACTGCAGAACGAGACCTCGGAGGCACCGGTTACTAAGATAGGAGATGGCGATTACACCCCAAAAACATCCGCGGTAATGAGGAGTCACGCCCACTCGTTTAAGATGTTATGCGAGGGCAATTTTTTCGGTCCGCTCTTCCGCTCCTTTTGGTTTTGTTAATCCAAATTTAATGACCATGTGTCTTCGCAGTTGAAATATTTGAAGGCGCACATTTGCCCTGGGATGGGACAAGAAGACAAGAAAACCAGAAGACAAGAAAACGTTCTCACAGGAACGAACTCGATCGCCGTAGGTGATAAACCGCAAAACACTTTGGCGATCTGAGAGGGTGCTAAAGTCACTTTCCTGCTGAAATTGCGGATGGTTCTCAAAACAATTCAATTTTTAAAAATAATTGTTTTTTAAGATTTTAAATTTAAATTTTAAATCAATATTGTGGTGGCTATATGCGGAAATTACCTACTCTAAAAATGAATTGACAATAGAAAAATATTAATAGAAATAATAAAAATAGGGCACTATTTTACACACTTTCCTCGTAAAATAAGTCCGAGTTAGGTGAATTTGACTTTTAATGCATAATTTTGCTTTTAAAGTTCATGTACTTAAGATTATAATATATATGTAGCATATAGTATTATTTGTTTCTTAACCTATAGACGAATACATTTCTGAAAAAAATTCGAAGATTCCTGTCGAATTTTGTGAAGTAATAAGTAAAATTAAATATAGTCGATGGAATCTTTTACTAGCTGATCCGTACCCGGCGTTGCTCTGCCACAACTATCCCTCTAAGAAAGCTAAACTTTAATAAACAAATGACGTTGCCGATTTCAAATTTGTCAAATGCCACTCAGGAGGTTAAGCGCAACATGTCATGTTAATGGTCACACTAGTAATAATTTCGTGATCAAGTTTTTAAATGGAGTCCAAAAGGCGAACTAAGGTGTAATAATTAAGAGTTAAAACAGTAGTGAACACCAATTTTTACCGAAACATGTGATATTTTTATCATTTCTAAGAGAACCTAAATACCGAGTTTATAAACGTCGATTCCGTCTTGGGGATCAAAATGGGATTCAATGCTTATAAAATTGCTATAGCGTTAATTTTCTTTTTCCATGTCTTCAGTGGAATCATTGGGATCAAAATAAAACTAAAATTTCCACCCGGTTAGACTTTTTTTTTAAAATTTCTTACAAAATAACTTATTCTTGTAGGACTTTGCAACTAATGTGGCTCAAATAAAAAATTGATTGAACTATTATATCAAAAGGCACTTTAACACTGTTATGTTAATCGATTACTTTTTACAATTGATAGTAATTTAAAATCATGCTCATTAAAAATTATTTCCCAATAGGCATAATTAGTAAAAGCTGTAGAATGATGGTATTTTATATACATATCTAGATAAAATTTTTGGGTTTTAATTTTAATCATATCACGAATTTTCGAAAATGCTCATAATACGATTTGTTTTATTTGTAAACCTATTTTTCTTAAAAAAATATAATACTATTACTATATTAAAAAAAAACAAGAAAACCATTGAAATGTGTAAACTTGTGATATTGACCCTTTAAAAATTTGCAATTTATTATGGTTCAATTTGATATTTATATAATGTTCGTATATCATAATTTGTTTGTGCAGATTTAAAGTAATTATGAAAAATTGCTCCTTTTTAATATAATCCCAAATATTTGTAGTTTGTATATTACCTACGTTTTTCGGATCAGACAATTTTTTTTATTTACATATTTTCATAATTTTTAGGAACTGTTGGCTAGAAAAGTGGGGAAAAAGAGTGTCTAACGCGGCCCTTACCCAGTTTCGCCAATGACATCCATCTTTTGTTCGGGAAATGGACGGTGGCACCTAAACCGGGCGAAGTGGTCTGGTCCAGGGAAAGGTAAATTTTACAGGTCACTTCGCAGCATCCTTGGGCCGGTGAGCTCCTAAGCGCTCCGGGCCGGGCAGAGTCTTTCAACGCGGACAATGGAGCCCCAGACCCAGTTCCTGGAGCAGTCTGGCCGCGGCGAGTGCGATAAGCACGCGCATTTTTTTTTATCCGCCAATTATTTCAAATTGAGTTCAGCACGAAAACCACTCAAAAGAGTAGCGGGCCGACGGCGGCGGTCGGCGGCGGGGCGGCGGCGGCGGGCAACTACCCGGCGAGTGGTGGTAGTAGGCTTTGCTCCAGAATGTCTGGGAATTTTGTAGGTCTTGTTTACAAAAGCCGGACAGCCAGTCGTTACTTCCGGGCGCCTAACTAGAGCTCCCCGAAAATAGCCCGGTCTGCAGGCGCTGGCTGGCGGGCGCGGGGGGGCCTTAAGCAAGTGAAAAATTGGAAATAATTAAAAATGCAGGTAGGTGGGGCTAATTCATTAGGGATTAAGTGGCCCCGCCCAGGTCTAACGGCCTGGCCGAGAAGTGCCCCATCGGCGGCGCAGTCTGTGATCCGTCGTCCGGGCCGCTCGGATTTCGGTGTCGTTCAGGGCGACGGAGCTCTGCTGCCGGGCGGCTGACACTTGCGTCCGGTTCGGCCCCACAGACCCACACAGCCAGCTCCTCGGGCAGCGGAGCCCCGGCGCAACGGCAATTACACAAACGCACACCTGTTGGGGACAGGCCCGTGCGGTGCGGTGCGGTGCAATCACATCGACGACGACGACTACGGCGACGCTCCCAATTCGTGGGAACCGGCCAGCCAGCCAGCAGCCGGCTGGGTACCTGCCGGCGATGGACAGAAGGTGACAAATAATGCGATTGACACATTCGCCGGGCGCTGGTCGGGTAGCGCGCCCAGGTGAGAGGAGTGCGCCCGTGGAAGTGGAGTGACACCTGGGCGTGCACAGGCGTCCTGCCGCCGCGCCAGCCCCCGCCCCCGTGCCGCTGCACCGACCTGCCTTCGAGGGACTCTACTTTCTCACTGGCCTCAAACCACAGCCGCACACAGCCCTTGTTTATGGGCGAGGCTAACCCTTGCAATTTCTGGGGCCTGGCCGCTGCAGCCGAACAAAATCGATAAGACGACGGAGGAGACGACGACCGACGTCTTTTTGCCGTGTGCTCCCATTTCGGACGGGCGCAAAACTTTCCTGCAGACTGGTGGTGCCCTCCCCCGCCAACTCGGCCCCTCTTCCCCCACACCCTAGCTCTGTGGCTTTTACTGACTTACTAAAGACTTGCGAGGGAGCGCAGCTTCGTCTTAACGCTTCTTAAATTGCATTCCAGACATCTTAAGTTTCGACCGGGCCGATGCAGATGCTCGAAAAAGCCCCGAAATGACCAGGAAGCAGAGCTGAAATTTCCAGAATGCTCGAAATTAGTTTTTTCTACCCCCTCCCCCTGCCCGTACAGTCAGGTTAAAACCGTAGGGTCGTGGTGCGCCTAGCCAAGTTTCGCCTGACAGCGAAGTTTTTCTTAGTTTTCCTTAATATAATCATCCTGACGAAACTTCCAGAATTGCATAATGTTTTTTTAACATCTTTCGCCTTTTCAAAGATACAAAGGTCCTCTAGAGCTTTTTCCCATTTACAATCATCTCAAAGACGAAAAACATATTTTCTTTTCTGGAAAATAAGAAATCAGTTTAAAGGAATTTTGCATTTTAATTATTATAAGGCAAGACGATAGTTTTAACTTTTCTGTAATTAGTAATACTTACTCAAGATATGTACATCTTGCATATCTATTCAACACCGATTCTTTTGGTATCTAGGCGTTATTTAATAAAACAAAGTATTTTTGATCCAACGTTAGAAAAAAAGACATATTTAATTGCTTCCTGGTTCTCTTAGTATGATTCGTAATTCAATTCTATAACTACTATTAATTTGTTTTATTTTCTATTTGTACATAAGAACAAAATTCGTCAATTGTGAACAAAACTGGAACTTTCAGTTTGGGAAAATTCTTTGATATTATATTATTTAAAATTTTTCGTTCATTCTTTTAGTGGTCTGCAACTTCAAGTTTCAAAATCCTTCAAACGATTTTAAATAAATTTCCTCGTAATCTATATTGTTTTACTTACAATACACATTAAAAATTTTAAAAGAATTCTTAAGAATACGGTAGCAAAACTGTTGTAAATTACAAAACGAATATTGTGCAGCTCCCAAAATGAAACGTATATTGTTTGTAAAATTATAGGTAGAAATAAGACCAATTTTTGTCATCTGGGTGAAAAGAGTGGGTATCTTCTTCATTGAATTTCGAATTTTTGCTCTGTTCTGTTCCAGTGGTGCTTCCAAATCCCTTTAGGCGCCACAATGCCCTCCCTCAGTTGCGTTTCCCTGAATTATTTATTTCGCCCCACCCCTGCAGGTTACACCTCCCAGGCCAGGTGTTGTGCGTACACTGCACCCCTGGACTGGGACTGTAGCGATTTAAATCGGCTGCAAGACCTGCAAAAGTGATGGAACAATTGCAGGCGGGCAGAGACGAGCCTTTTAACAGTGTCCAATTGCGGTCAATTCATCGATAAATTTTGAACGCTCGTCAAATCCCATTTTCATGGCGAATTTACCTTTTGGGGCTCATGGCTGGCGCTCTGGGTTTGAGTCTATTTCGCAATATTAAATCGAAAATATGAATTTGCATAGTCACCAATATATGGCTAGGTGGGAAAGCACTATTGTATTTATCATTTACAATTATTTTAGAAATTTAAGATATTTTTTCTATTTCTTGTTCAATTGAATTATATAACCGCTCTAAATAACTTTTGACTAGATCCTAGTAAATTTTTATTAGAATGACATCGCTCGAATTCTAGTACAAAATCAAGCAATATTATTATAATTTTACTAGAAATCGTTTAAGCCTAAGTTTCAAGGTTCTAGTAAAAATTTCCGAGATAAATATATGGTTATAAAAATATTTTTTTCTATTTATTTTTACGAAAAGTCCAGTGTAACTGCCTCGGTAATCGGTAGACACGGTTTTGATAGATTCTAGATTCTAGTAATTTTTTTAGATTCTAGAAAAATATTCTCAGTAGCTAGAATTCTAGGAAGTTTTTGCCACTTTAAAATAAATGCTAGTAAATTAAATATTAGAACGTTTAATAAAAGTCGGTTTTATTGGAATTTCATTGAAATTTTCATTATCTGCCAGGTTCTCAATAAAATTTACAAGAAGAGCGTAAAAAATTTTCATTAGACAGGTCTAATAATCATATTCCTAGAAAAATTTGTTAAGATGTGTACGTTTATAGTATATAAGCTATACAAATTATAACTTTAACCTTTTAATTTAACTATAATATTATTTTAAATTTTGTGAAGCAATTTTTTTTAGATCTTTGTGTTTTTTCATCTCAGTTTACTAAATTTATATTAAGTACCTACATTCAGAGAAAAGTCAATATAAATTTGCAAAAACACATGTATATGTACATATTGTATTTATAGGAATTTACTACTTTGCACTACAAATTGGAACCATAGATATTTTTCGTGATTCAACAGTGATTCTAAAATATTGAGCAATCTTTATTTTTTATATAGGAAAACCGAGATCGAGTTTGATTTTTTTGTATGTAAAGAAAATTAAGATTAAACTATTCTTTAGATATGAGGGATTAACTTGCGACATTTTAAAATTCTATATTAGTTTCATAGATCTGAATAGAGAAATACTATATCCATGTTTAATATGTATACAACGAAACTTGTAAAATTAATTTGTAGCTTTCAATTGAAAATGTCGTAACGATAATTTAAAACGTCAATCTTATAAATTAATTTAATTTATGTTTTTACAATACCATTTTTCTCCGAATCCAAGATACATTGAAATAAAGCATTAAAAGGGGATTAAAAAAATCGCGTATTCTCTTAACTGAGCGTGTCCCGATCCCGAGAACCGAGGGGACACATGCCCAACCCGTCAAGGAATTATCTGGAAGAGGAGGAGCTGAGCTCGACTTGACCAGGGGGCCGTCGTGGATTACAAATAAATTATCGTGTTGTACAACACAATTACAAAAACAGCAGGTGGATTTTCGTGCCCGGGTGAGTGCCTTTAATTGAAAGTAGCATCGCAGTGGCGTGCGGGGGGCGGGACGGGAGGGGGCACGCGTGCAGTAATAAATCCACGATATGTCTGGGACCATGTCGAAGAGTGCAACTCGCCACTTTTGGCAATTGGCCCTGGATTAGGTACCTGGGCCGCGATGCCGCCGGTTAATCCCCATATGTCCAATAATTGCACATTTCCTTGTAACGAAATGGGGCCTCCTTTTTCCACAGCAGAAGAGGCGCACCAGCCTTAAATTGCCGGTCGGAATTGCTGCTTGGCTGGTGGGGCCCCGGCTACACTCTCATTGCGAACACAATGGGGCCGAGGTGTTCCCAGAATCCTCTATGAAAAGAAGACACACTCCGGCCGATGCGGTGCGTTTCGCGTTCCCATGCTCCGGGATCACATCGCACACGGGGCTCTCGGTGCCCCATTATTGGGGTACCCGACCGGGCGATGATTAAACACATGCAGAGGATCACTCGCATGCCTCACATAAATTACACGTGATCCGCGACCGGTGCATCGGGCGCGCATTAAATGAACAGCACCAGGTAGGCAGCAGCATAATCGTCATCTTTAGAAAAGCGTATAGAAAAATCATTCCGGAGCAGTGCGATGCCCCGGCCGTACCCCCGCACCCCGCGCTCTGGGGGCGAAGGGAGTCCTCGGCCTATGCCGGGGATTAGCCGCTTTTGCTTCTCAAGATCGCCGGCGTAATTACGGCCTATGCGCAACTTTCGGAAGCATCATTTTGCGGATCGTGCACTGACATGCCCCAATATTTCGCGATTTACATTTTCTATGTGAACCGGGGCTGGGGAGCCGCCGTGCCGCCGAGCGATATGTCTTTAAGTTGAAAATATCGCCCGTAAGATTCCCGCGCCCAGCCCGCCAGTGGACGATTTCTTGGCCGCATATCATGTGCATATTGGTAATTGATGATCGCACGAAATTGGTCCGCTCTACAGCGGGAAAATCCGCGGAAGACGACGGTCGAGGAAGAAGAAGCAGTAGCCCCCGATGGGAGACAGACCGTGAAAGAAAGAGCGGCCGCGGCCGACCATCGATCGCACGGAATAATTATCCGGCCCCGGCCGAAGCGTTGCGAACTAATGACATGATCATATGAGCGATCGACGGTTCACCTGTTGCTTAAATTAGTGGACCTTAATTTCGCGATCGCTAACTTATTTAGCGCTGCTGCGCATTTGCGCAACTCCAGGACCGAGCGTTAGACGCTGCGCCGCGATTGCAGCAGGCAACCGGCAGTTTTCTTAACTACCGCGCCGTGATGGGCGTGCGGGGCCCAGCCACCATTGTGGCCAGAGCCGAGGCCGGGGCGCTTTTGGCCGCCGTCGTTGGCCCGGCCGGCCCGACCGATCGGGGCCCAATCACAGACGCAGCGATTAAAGGCCTCTCAATTACGGCAAATTAATAAAAGCCAGCGGTCTGTCCGATCTGGGGGATTGGCCTGGTGCGGTCGTGGTTCCGGAACCACATCGGGGCCTCATTGCGCAATGTCGTTCCCTCGGACCCCGGCGTGGGTCTATCGATTTGACCGACAAATTTATCGCATACGGGCACACCTACATACGTAACAATAAGAGCTTTATTGAATTGTGTGCCCATTTTAAGAAAATTTGTTCTGTCTATGAAAATGACAAGTTAGGGGTGTTCCGGATTGCTAGATCCGAATTTCCAAGCAAATTACAAATTTTAGGTTTAAGTATCTTGTTAAAGCTTTTAAACTATTACTTATAATTAATAAATTTGAACTATTCAAGGTTAAGTTTGAAAGAGTCACTTTTTTTCACTTTCTACTGATTGCACGCAAATTTAAGTCATAACAAAAATTGTTTTTTTAAATGCCTGGATTATTATTTAAATTTAAAGTTTATTTTTAGTAAAGAAGTTTTATCTCATACTTATATATTATAGGTGAGGTTTAGACTAGTCTTCCTAAATTTCAACTTTTATTCAAAAAAGCGATATTTTTATAGTAAAACTGATGTAAAAGAGAGAGACATTTATGTTGCCTTATTTTCTTTCGAATTTTGAACAAAATAAATAGTTTCTTAATCTTATTCGTAATAGGTAAATATTTACATATAATACAAGTATAGAAAATTAAATCAAATCTTTAGTAAAAGGAAATATAATAAAATATAATTATTTTCTTGTTTTAGAGATTTTCGATAAAAGAGCCAAGGTGACCAAGATGTGCCATGTTCATCGCTTTACAGTGTAAGTTCCACAACATACTACGTATTAAAAATAATTGTTAATCAAAAAGGGGTAAGTCTTTAATTTACTTGCGAAAATTTTATTCCAGAGTTTAATATGCTTAAATATGTATCATTTTTTTAATGTAAAATTATAAAAGAGTTTTTATTCGAATTAAAAATGTAAAATTCCCCATATGACCTCCAATATATATACATTAAAATTTATCATTCAAAAGATCGAGCTTGGATTTTCGAAATTCGAAAATAAGTAACTTTGAATTGATGGAATTTATGTAAATCGATTACTGAAGTAGACTAATTGAAAGAAGACGTTTTTATCGTTCTTACCCCTAAACAAAACTAAATTCACCGACGGGCTGAGCTTCAGGATCCCAGTAGATAAAAATCAAATAGTGTTTTGTTGCAATTTTGTCCGATGACCTGTATCTGCCCAAATTGATTTATGGTTCGAGGTCAGAACTCCTGACCACGCGATTTGTTCACGTTCGCTGGCGGAAGTAATCAGTAAGACTTCTAGGCCCATTACTCCTTGCCCGTCGCGGGGTGAGAGCGGGTAACAAATTGCACCAGGGCCCGGTCCGCCGTTGTACCGGTGCTAATTTTTTGGAACTTTCAAAAGTTTCGCTGTTAATTGCAGAGGTACGACGCCAGAAAGGCACTGAGGTTTAGGGCAGGTCTAGGCACCGAAGGACTGCGCGGCCGTGCGTCTGAGGCACGCTAAATACCTTCGCGGCCGATAAGACACCGGCGAACTACAAAACTGCAAATTGCCACGGACACCGCGCGATTGCATCGGAGCGGGTGGCGGCCGCACGGCTACCTGTGGAGGTGAGGGCGATTAGCATATAAAGAGCCCGTTCAGAAGACACATGGAAAACGCGTGTTCATCAAAGTCACTTGCGTTCGGCGGTGGCTGGTGTTATCTGGCCGCTATCTACCCTCGCGCTGTGTCTCTTTTGGGGGTGGATCACCGCGTCGGGCGGGGGCGGCGTAATCGCAGCCCCGGCGGTGGCAAATTGCACCGGGCGCATAGCTCCGGCACGAAGGCAATCTGTGGAAAAGTTGTCGGGCCGGGACGCGGCAGGGTGGCGGGCGGGGCTGTGCCGCTGCAGAAATTGCGATTATTTGCAATTAGCTCCTAGTTTGTTTTTGTTGCATCCCAAATTACTTTATTTATTGCGGTATCAGCCGTGAGTTACCGCCGCCGGTGCATTGGGTGACGGACTTTCTAGGACATGCAGGGGGTGATAGTGCCGCAGTTGCGGGGAATGGGCAATTTATTTTCCGGGATGGGGCGCGATTGCGTAATCAATTTATTTACTACGGCAAGGGGGTAGCAACGGCAGAGTTGGCATATTTTGTAACCTAAAATGGGTAACCTAAAATTTCCTCTTGCCGTGGTCGTTTGTGATAGAAACTTCCTATTTGCTATCCTACTATAATTGAAAAGCGAAAATGGTGCATTTAGGACTCAAAAGCATTAAAATTACATACAATTTCAATTGAAGTTACGGAAAACCAAGCCCATTAAAATCTTGTCTTATAATTCACTAGAAACTTTACACTCATGTTATGTATTATATTTTAAATCTTCTCGACTTGAATCGTTGAAGGAATAAACAAAATATCAATGATCCCATAAAAAAATTATTGATTTTTATTAAATGCAAACAAGATTTTAAACAAAAATTAGGATAATATAGGTTTGAGGAGTTGTATCGATGAAAATGATGCAGTTCAAAGTCATGATTTCATAATTTAACAATAAAATTTACTTTTTCTAACTTTATTAAAGTCTTAAGGTTTAAAATTGTTCAATCTAATGAAACGATTTTTTTTTAAATTATAGATATATATAATAGTATACCTATATACAGTAAAACCTCGTTAAGACGATTTTCTAGGGACCGAGGCAAAACAACGTTATAAGCGGGAAAACGTTATAAGCGAAACAATGTTATATATATTTGCACGAATATTGTACCAAAGCCTAATCAACAAATGTTTAAAAACGTAACTAATGTTGGGGAGTTTTTAATAACATATGAACAATTTTTTATAAACAATCTTAAAAATTTATTTAAAACTGAGTAACATTGTTTTGGGCTGCCTTATTTATAGATAGAACTTTGAGAGACCCTAATTGTGACATTTGTGGCGTCTCCATCAGCCCAGCTCGGTAAAATCGTTATAAGCGTGAACTTTCACCTAGGTAGTCAATGGAAGGGTCTCATACGAAACGTGCGTAACAAGCGGGAAATCGTATTAACGAGGATCGTAATATAGAGGATATTTTATATGGTGCATTATAGGAATGTTTAACCGACTTAAGCGGGAAATCGTAATATGCGGGAGTCGTCTTAACCGGATTTTACTGTACTTATAAATAAAAATGAAAAATATTAGAACCTGAAAGCAATAACTTTATATTTCATTAAATAAATTTTCTGAACAAATTAGAGCATTCCGAAGCAAAATTTTGTTTTTCGTTGGAAAAATAGAATTTAAAAAATTTATTTTAAAAAATGAAACATTATATCAATAAAACTTGTCGCTACATAGAAAATAATATTGTTAATAACATGTGTGTAACAATATTTCGAAAATTATAATAATTTTAGAAAACTATCTTAAATTATATTTTGTGAAAAAGAGCTCGATTGAGTAACTTTTTAATCCCTAAAAGGGTACCTGTTCAGCTACTCATTCACCTCGAAGGTACTTGGGAGCAGATTATTTGTAAATAAAACATCCTCTCAAGATATTTTGACAGGTTAAGCGAAATTTACAGAAAATACGAGATCACGTAGAAGTTGCTCACGTAAGCCAACCGCCGCGCCGTCGAGTCGAGTGTTTCTCGATCTCAAGAAATTTAATCACATCAGATGACTTGGACCTGGCCGCTGGAGCCCCTGAGATTGGAACTTGGGGGCTGCAGCAGCCGCAGTGAAACAAAATCAAAGAAATGATTAATCATCCGCGCTGCAAATGAACAAGGAGCGCGCTCAAATTGATGATGAGCAGCCGAAAAGGCATCGCACAGTGGAAAGGTTGGTTGGCTGGGTCGCCGGCCGGAGGAGCCCCAGAGCCCCAGACCCGGCCGCGGAGGAAATGACAAGAGGACCAAAAGTAATAACCGAAGTGTGTTATTAAGTCGGCATTTGTCAAAAGAGATGAGCCCGAAACCGGGCGAATGGAGACGCAGCCAGCCCGGTTCCATTTGTGGCCCTTAATCGATATAAATATTTGATCCCAGATATTACCCCATGGGGCTATATAAATCACACCAAATCAAATTCGAGACGCTTGGCTCTGGGGCTCTGGGGCTCCGGTTCACCGGGGCGTCCGAGGGAGGGAGATGCCGACGAGGACGGTCAAGCAGCGCTCTGCTCGGGCTGCGAATGACCAAAGAAAACGCAAGTAATTGAGTTGCATGTCTCCTCGGAATAAATCTGGGACCACACGATCATAACTGTCGTCTGTGGACTCAACAAGGGCCGGAGACAAGTTATTAGGGCTCGGCTCGATTATCCTCCAGCCGAGGGGCTGTCCCTTCCCTCCGAGGGCCGGGGCTCATTTCGTACGCTCGTCCCTTCGGCTCACGGGGCTGGATGACAACGACTTGACAAAATTATTATGTGGCTGAGCGCTTTCGAGACTGTAACCCGATCCCTTTCAATTGAAAGGATGTCCCTCGACATTTTCTCAATTATGGCCGCGAACTCGCGGAAAGGTACTTCCAGTTTTTGTTTCAGGCCGCGGAATATGTCATTCCTTTAGTCTGGAGACAACCAAAAATTGAAAGGCTGACGTTAAGTTCCTTTGGCCCATACCCTCTTTAAACACAAAAAGATAATGGGACATTTTGTCCAGGTAACTGGCCATTATACCTAAATTTTTGAAGGGTTTAGAGAATGCCCATTTACTTCAGTAGAATAATATGCATATTGCATATATGTAATAATCGTAATCCTTTCTTATACCACAACTGCTTCATACAACCCTAAGTTATAATTTAACCGCCAAAGTACAAACCTAAAATTCAGCATCAATGTCTAGGTCTAGGCTAACAAAAATTTTGGAAAATACTTTTCTTTTCTCCATCTACTTTAGAAATTAAGCATATGTATGTAGTTTAAATTTTAAAAACTAAAATAAAATAATCGATTTATACTTGTAAAAAAGTTCTTCGTGATATTCTGATACTTTAAATTTTAATAGTATACACTAGTAAAAAAATTGTAAAAGTTATTTTAAACTACTAATTTTTTTTATAAATAGGAGTGAATGTTTCACACCGTCACTTTGCTGTTTTAAAATATAGAATTTTTTTTTTAAAAAAAGACATTTTTTTCATCGTGTTTTATTAGTGCTAAGGCCTTTAATACCACTTTTAATAAATAACTCCAAGATACTATCTTAGGAAAACAAATACCATATCCAAAACTAATTATGTTGTTTTAATATAGGTTGCCTAGAAACCTACAGCTAATCTGTAAAGGCGGATTTCGAACCAAACGATACTAGTATTATGTAGAAGTGTTATACTAAAGTATCATATTTGAGAACTCCAAATTCGTATATTTTGTCACAGACATAATTTCTTTTATTAATAAAAAGTGTAAAAAAAATATTGCTAACCTAAAAATGTGCGATTATCGTTTCTTCTACGAGGGACAAAAATATTAGAACACCTACGTGTTTGTGGTATAACTAAAGAAATATGTAGTTCAAGATGTACATCTTCAACCATGTATTTCATCAAAATCCTCTAATAAATTTCAAAAATATCTGTCTTTATTAGTTTGCTTTTGTGTTCTGTTTTCTAAACATCATTAAAAAAAAGGACAAAAAGTTAGTGATTTACAGGGGTTTTGATAACATTTTGAGTCATTACTTTCCTCCTTGTCTAAATAGCGAAAATCTATAGATACCAAATACCAAGAGATCGGCGAAATTCCTAAGGAGAGTGATTTGCACCTATCGCGCAACAAGCACCTGTTCGCCGATCTAATCGATTTCGCGTTCACGTTCACGTTCGCATAGTGCAGCCGCTAGAGCGCGAGGGGTTCTTTTCGCGGCGCGGCGGAAGAGTGCGAGACGCAGGTATCTTGAGAAATAATTACGCCTACACCTAACAAGTTTTTGCACTTCTCCACCGCTGCTGCCGCCGCCGTCCGCAGGAGCGCTGGGAGTATATTGAGCGGCGTTCATTAGTTTAGCCGCAACGCGATCACCGGCTGATCGCCGTTTTTCGCGATAACCAGACTTAGCCAGCGGCCGTGATTTATGTCGCCCGTCCCGGCTGAAATTAAGAAAACGCCCCGATCCCGGCCGAGATGGAACAATATGAAAATATTGAGAAATGGAAAATCTGTCATTGCTCCTAAGCACGCAATAATCCGCCCAGGGACCGCGGATCGCATTACTCACCTGAATCGAATCCCATCAGTGTAAAGATGGGGCGGGTGATCCCGGGCCGGGGTCGGGGGCCCCCGGCCGCTGCTGGGCCCCGAGCCCGCGACACCAGACTCAAAAATGGATGCGACGCAGCGAGCGACGCACACAGTCCAATAAGCGCGGCCGTAACTTATGCGGTCCCGCGCGGACGCAGGACGCAACTACCTGGCCGCGCGGCGCGATCGATCCGCGCCGAACTTATTGGCGTGTTTGTCAGGTCACATGCGTTTGCGTCGAAAGATAGCAGTTGCAGTGTAAAGATAAAATCCATCTTCGGGCAATAGTCGACTCGAGTCCTACGGCCAATTTATGCTCTGAGAAATTGCCTTCGCGGGCAGCGAGACGCAGCCGTGCAGGGCGCGGACTCGACACGGACGCGCTCGCGGCGCAGGTAAATTGAAGTGTGGTCACTTTTGACTAATGGAGCCGCTCTTTTTGCGCGGCCGTGATTATTTCTGCGTTATTTCCCGCCGAATGGGGCTTGGTGCGGCCGTGGCG
Organism: Eutolmus rufibarbis; assembly: GCA_963920795.1. Classification (NCBI taxonomy): domain Eukaryota; kingdom Metazoa; phylum Arthropoda; class Insecta; order Diptera; family Asilidae; genus Eutolmus; species Eutolmus rufibarbis. The sequence goes on from OY987206.1 coordinate 46,185,874, forward strand.
CACAGAACGTTGCCGGGTAATGCGAAAAATGATTAAAATCGCAAAACGTTTTGTCAGCGGGGTGAGTTTGCCAGCAAAACATAATTAGTCCAACTTTGGGAGACTCTGGCTCCGTGGGAAATTCAGGACGATTTACTCGGTTTTAAATTCCACAACTCGAAATTATAAAACTTTGCTTGAAGAATTCTAAGACTTTATATAGAATGACAAACTTGTTTTTATTTCGGACATCCATCAGCGTATTCTTCTAATATTTTTTAAATATTAATTTCTTCAATGTGTTTTTAATAGCAGTTAAGAGAATAAAAGCTCTCAAAGTTAATCCACATTCGGAGCAGAAATAGTACATATACATATATCGATTTTTATAGAATTTAAATTTAGAATTTTTTTCTGTGCTTTTTAAAATTCTCGAAAGTCGACAGCAGATTTGAAATATGACAATTTCATGGAATTTTCGAAAAATACATAGTTATAATCATTTTTTTAATAGCAGAAGTGTTTTATACCTGAACATATCAATTTTCATGGGAATCTATTGATTGAATGTTCTATAATTGAACATCTGGAGAACTGACTCGAAATCAGTATCCATTAAATCACACAAGCTCTAATAACAGTTTCGAATTCAATGATCCTAAAATTCTCTGAGTACTAAGTACTAAAGTCTTTAAGATACTACAATAGGCCTAAAAGCTAAAGTCGTATTTTGGAAACAGTGCAATTATTTGCGGAGTCTTGGTCGAATTGGAACCAATTTTCTAAAAACTTTTAAAATATCCTTTGTGAACTGCCCGTTTTTTAAATTTAATTTTTAATATCTAGCGACTAAATTTAAAATCTAGAGGTAAAGTGAGAAGGTATAGAGGAACAGGTTTAAAATGAAAACACAAATTGGCTAATTTTACATCAGATATTCCTTTATTTCCTTAAATTAATTAAACGCTATAATTCCAATGTTCAATTTCTTTACTTTGTTTATCGCTAAGCCTAGTGTGTGTTGTGGGGGCGGGAGCGCCCCACCCCCGGAGTATGATAATGAGGTCCAATAAACGTACGTAGAATGAGAGCATCTTTCACTAGAGTAACTTGCTATGGTACAGCACTGCTTACAGATATTATTTACAGTAGTTGACCTTTACTAACGGCAATATTTATATTTATACTATATATTAAAAAAAAAAAAGTTCGAGTTCCTCTCGCGAGGATGAGTCGATTAGATACACCTGGCCGCGTCGCGAGCGCAGGTATCACACGGACGCTGCTGGTCGCACCTTGAGCTCGGGCCCGGCTCCCGGGGGGATTTTCAATTAATTTATTCGCTAAGAGTTTTATAATTAGTTTCTTTTTTTTTAAGTGTTTTTCGTCTAACAGTTAGTTTAATTCAATTTTCGAATTTTTCGGATATGTTGCCGCGGAGCTGGCCCGCGGCAGAGGGCAGCCAGCAGCCGCTTGCTTTTTTCCACTATTCGCCGCCGATTTTATCTCGCGCCGCGCTTGTCCAAGCGATTTTGCGCAAGTTGTGCCTAAGCGACTGCGGCGAGTCGTGACCTGAAGTGACCGTGGTATTTAGGGAGATCGGAAGATAAAAAGATCGTTCCGTCGGCACAGCCGCGACAGTCGAAAGCTTCGTGTCATGGGTTTTCTATAGATGGCGGTGACGTCGCAAGGACTATGCTTCACGCGTGGGAACGCACCTGAGCAGGTGTACGCGGTCATTTCGCTCGGCGAAAGCTGCTTTCTGGCCGACGACGACGGGTATTGGTGGTACTTAAGGGCTATCTACACTTACAACCTAAAGTCCGCAGAGTATTGCACTTTGAAAATGAGCTAGTTCCGGAGAACGGAGGGGGCGGCTCCTAGTGGGAGGGGTACCTCGAGGAGTAGATGAGCTCGCTGATCGCCGGCTGGTACGGTCATGAAATCCTGTCCGGGGTGAACCTCGGCTTATGAAGGTCCTCCGCCAGGGCCGGGGTGCCCCGATCCTCCTCGGAATTCTGCTGAGAATAGGGCGACTGCACTTGGGGCCTGGTGTGCGGGGTTGATGAGGTTGGGGGAGGCGAGCAAGCGGAAATTGGTGAGTTCGAGTCTGACGACTGTCTTCTGCAGAAAGGGTTCAGACCGTTGAAAGGGTTAGGGAGCAGGTGTGGGGCTAGTGACGATAGTGCCGGGAAGGCTGCTATTCCTCCTAAAGCTGGGAAGAGAAGAGGGTTCGGGGCATGATTTACACCCCCAAAAAATCGCTGCTCATTCCCTAGAAACGCATCTGCGAACGGCTGAGACCCTGGGAAGTGGTTTTTAAGAGCCTCAAAGTTCAACGGCGGAATTCTTTGGGACCCAGCATATAGTCGAGCTAGGAACTCCGCCTGTATGGAGCTGGGGATGTTCCCGAAGGGTTTGTTGTTGTTCGACGGTACCTCATCGAAATTATCATCCGAGCTGGTGCTCAGCAGCTTCCTGTGTAGGTTTAGGTTTGAACTGTGCCTGTCCCTACTCCTCTTCGACGGGAAGGCGGCGTTGCAGCCGTCGATGTTGCACTTGTGCAGGAGCTTCAAATGCACGTTTTGATAGTGGGTCTTGACCCCAAAGTGATTCTGGAAGACTTTGCCGCATGCTGTGCATTTTCGCGGATTATCCTTATCAATTGGGACATCCTCGCCGAAGTCTTCTCCGTTCTCATAGGCGTCATCGCTGTACTCCTCCGATTCCAGGCAGGCCCCATCCGGGGAAGAGGATTCCCGTACTTTGGTTGGACTTGGAGGGTTTCCTGATTCCGAAAAATCGGTTGGGGTACCTGAAGGACGTACCTGCGGGTGGTTTTCTTTACTTGAATTTTCGTGATGATATTTTTCGGGATTATTTGAGGAGTTGTGATCCCCCTCAGCTCTGTGATGCTCCTCTTCGTTGTAGCTGCGCTGGTTGCTGCAGTTTTCTGCTGGTTCCATCTGTTCAGACCTTTCTTCCTTTATAGGGAAGGTTGCGGCCTTGTAAGCCTGCTGTTCCCTTCCTTCGCTAGTCTTACAATTTTCTTGTTTTGGATATGCTTCAATTGATTCTTTTCCCTTTTTAGAAAGGTCTAGGGTAAAGTTTTCAGGGTCCTCTGCAAATTCATCTTCAGGCTCCTGCCGTCTGTCCTCGTCGCTGTTCACAGCAGTTTCAGGAGGTTCCTCTTTGATCCTAGCGAATTCCGGTTTTGCCTGCCTTTCTGAAGGATCTCCAACTAACGGTGTTAAAGGAGGCGACGGGAGGACCTTTGGAGTGTCAGTGGAAGCCTTTTCAACTGTTTTAGATCCTTGCTCAGCACCTTCTTGGGGTCTTTCTTCGCTCGATGATTTTAGCGATAAGTCAGCAACGTCAAACTCATCTGAGGAGTTTTCGGTCGAATTCTGAATCTTACATCTAGTTGGGTTCTGACTTTTCCTCTTTCTCTTGCTGGAAGGTGGAGCAGTCTCCTGCTCCTCCTTGACACCGCAGGAGTCAGCCACACTCACCGAATCATCGTTGCTTTCCGTGTTACTTTGGTTATCGTCGAAATCTGAAAGCCCCACTGAGGGGTTCCTCCTTTTTCCAATACTGAAGTCAGCGGGCTGATCCTCTCCTTCGGTCGTGTACTCGTCTGAAACCATTTTATCATAGACCCCATCCGCCTCCTCGCCGACGACAACGATCCCTTCGTTGTCGTCGTCATCGTCCTCCTCGTGCTGGACGTGCCTGTCGTCGTACTTGACCATTCTGACGGAGTCCTCCACGTAGGACCTGTGCTGGAAGTCACCTCCATGCTTGAGGTCGAGCCCGGACATCGCGTGGTGCCTCATGTCCGGGGGAGGCGTTAAAAGCGGGAAGGAGTTGAACGGATTCAAAGGGTTCAGGGCCCCAGCCATCAGCCCGTTCGGGTGCTGGAGGAGGAGTGGATGGGGCTGGGCGCTCCTCCCGTCGTGCGGTGATATCTTCCTCCTCAAGTGCGGGGAGTGGAGCTTCGGGTTGGGGTTCGCGCTGTGCCTGTTCCTAGACCTCCTGGAGCTGAACATCATGCTGCACCCCTCGACGGTGCACTTGTGCATCTCGCGCAGGTGCACCGCTGAGAAGTGGATCTTCAGGGCGCCCTTATCACAGAATGTCTTGAGGCAAACGTTGCACTGGACCCGCTTCTTTCCGGTCACCGGATTGATGAACTGCGTCCCCAAGTTGACCGGAACAGAGCCCCACTGACGCTTCCCGGGCGAGTGCGACTTCCGCATACCCTGGGGCGACAGGGTGGTGGGCGTTGGGCCTAGACGAGATATATGCTGACTTTGGTGCGAGCTGAGAGGACTTTTGGCATTGGAATCACGACTTAGGTTTAGGGCGCTCTGCGAGGAAGTCTTGTCGTCCCCGCCCGACTTGGAAGAAGGCTCCTTCCCGCAGTCCCCCATAGACGGCGACTTGCCCCGGCTGAGCCCCACGTTAGGGTTCATCGCTGAGAAGTGCGTCGACAGGAGACCCGGCGGGATGTGGTTCCCGGACGCGGCCGCCGCGGCCATTGCAGCCACTTGGTTGTTTGTCAGTGGCGCAGGGGGCGGGGGCGGCGGGGGCAGGTGAAAGGGGAGCGGGTGCCCGGACATTGCCATGCTAAAAAGATTATTGTGGACGTTCTTCTCAGCGGCCGCCGACGACTCGGACATCCGGCGTCGCGCCTGGGCCAGCGCCTGCTGCTGGAGGTGGTGCTGGGCCATGTCCGGACTCATCCTAGAGCTAGGTATCACAGGTGGGAACGAGCCAAGCGCGGCGGAGCTGATCTTCCGGAAGTCGAAGGGCTGCATGTTCTGCAGGTGGTTCAGGGGGTTGTTCGAGGAGACCGCGCTCGACGCGCTGCCTGGCGACGTGTTCTGGCTGCACGGCGACGGGGGGCTCCGGAAGTAGTTGCTTATGTGATTCGGGGGCAGCCCCGCCACCAGCTTCTGGTGGATCTGCGACTGGAACTGCATTTGGGCGTGGGCCAGGGAGCTCAGGTGCATGTTCATCGGGTGGGTTGCTGCTCTCGGTGGCGATGGCCGTCTGCTCGGCGACATCACCATCTGTGCGGCTTGCAGCACACCTGAGGAGTGGCGTTGTTGATGGTGGTGTTGTTGGTGGTGCTGATGTTGGTATTGATGGTGGTGCTGTTGGTGTTGAAAACCGCGATTCGAGTGATGGGCTGGGTGTCCCAATTCCGTACAGCTGAGATTCTCCAGCGTGGTTCCTCCTGCTCGGTGACTTCTATTGCCGCTGATTTCCTGTTTGGCGCTCATCAAAAGGCTCACTGGTCACTGGCGAGGATGACTGTTGCAATCTCATTTTCAGGTGGTTCTGCATACGAAAACCTGCAAAAAGGCAGACATTTACTATTTATTTAACAAATTCATTGTATTTAAAATTATGTTATAATCTCCATATATCTCAAAATGCTATACATACTATAAAATTTATTGTATGGAACTTATTTTTATATCCCATATTAAAATTTTTAAATTAGAAATAGAAATTAGAAATCATCAATCATCTATTACGAAATCAATGTCATTGATAACATTGTATCAATGTTTTCAATGATTCGAATTTCATCAAAGAGAATTAATTCTAATCATTTTAACGCTACTAATTATGTAAAATTAATTTTCTAAATATAGAAATCTATGAAGCTTGTTTTTGTTAAATAAAATGTTTGCTCAGCTCAATGTAATCGAAATCGAGCATTTTAGTACAATTTTTGCTTACCTAATTGTGCCAAGATCTTGGTATCTGTTGGCTAAATTGAATTCGCTACCTTAAGTTTCAAATTTTAATAGCAGATGTAAAATCAGCGATCCTAAAATCCTAAAATCCCCTATGTGTTGAATGTTTGCATGAATATTCTAACGACTTAAAAATTACTTAATCGAAAATATTTTGGGAATTTTTATATTTGACAGTTTGGGTAGGTATCACTAGGAAGTGTTATAAAGATTTCGATGTTTTTCAAAATTTTGTGTAAGAAAATCTTCTATCTTTGTAACTACTAATTACAAAAGGTAAAATATTATAAAAACAAAAAGATAGTTTAAAGTAGAATTATTGTAGTGACTTTAGTTCTTACAGTGTTTTAAATTAAAATTATTATAAAACTTAAAGTTTCGCAGCCGTGCAAAGAGGTCGCTTTTTTACATTTACTTGACTGTGAATAACACTTGCAAAAGATATTTTTGACCCAATGATTTCTTGATACCAAGTGCAAGACAAATGCCTGCTAGCTCTATTCGCACTTGACTGACTCATCCCGCTTCTATTTGCCCACTCACTGCGAGAATCTCATCCCCTCGTCACACAGAACAAATCACTTCTGTCCGCCGCGATCCCATCTCTCGAGGAAAGTGTCACCTCACCTTGCACCCACTCGAGAGCGACATCTGTCACTTGAACGGGTCCAGCAGCACCGGCCCTAGACGAGATCCCGTCGGATCGGGCCGGGACGGGGGTTGACCGAAAGGATTACAGCTCCCGCCGGGTATCCTCCGCGGTGCTCGATGTCCTCTTGAGCGCGGCAAAAAGACGGCGGCACGGTCACTTGGGAACAGCACACATGCGCCCACTCGTCGCCGGCTCAAGTGGTCATCTGTGTGTTTCGGGCTGTCCACTTGACGCCGAAAAGTGTCGCCTCATTATGGCCGTTGGGGCTCCGGCGTTCTAGGAAATGTCACTTGTCGTATTTCAGTGAACTCAGGTGACAATAATTCCCGACGAAGTGCTAAAGACGGCTGGAATGCGGCTCGCTCGATCGCGTGTTTGTCTTGCAGCTCCTCAGGAATGTCGACGCGGGCAGCGTCGCGTGATGGGGGCTGGGGGGGTGCATTGGCGCTCGACTGTACCGACTTCGAATTTCGAAAGCGCAATTAGACTGCAACCTGGACCCAAGTCGCCCGCTAGTTGCGCCTTGCGGAGCTGCGGCATCTCCCACAGCTCCGCGCCAATTGGGTTTTTAGTTGCGCGCTCCTGTAAATCACGACGCGTCTGTTTTCATTAGACTCAATCGCTCCCGTTAATGGCGGGGCTCCTCCATAACTCAGGGCTTAATTGTTTGGACAAGTTTTTGCTTCCAGTCGGTGGGTCCATGCGCGCGCTCATATTTAGTGGATTTATGGTTCCTCCCTGAGTCAATTAAACGATTTTATGGCCAAGCCGCGCAAAGCGGAGCTCGCCCGCGAGATTTTCCTCAGTTTTCGCTAGTCGAAAGTCCCGCGCCCGGCCAGAACGCGACCAGTAGATACTTAGGCGTGCGGAAAGAGCCTCGTTAATTGTATTTTACGTTCGGGACGTACATCAATCGAGGTCTCTCCTCCTGATTGCGGACCAAATCAAATTGCTCGTCAACTTTTCCCAAGAGGAACGTTCGCCTCCCCGGGGCTGCTCCTCTGCTGCGGGGGCGGACGATGAGATAAAATCTTCCCTGTATATGATTCCTCTGTTTCATATATGCTCCCGGAATTAATTCGCATTCGCAAGGTTTTCCTCCAGAACCGTGAGGGGCTTCTGCCGGAAAAATTGCGGCTATTTACCTTGTAATCAATACGGCTACAGGAGTTACGAGGACCTCCTTCCCCGCGAGCATATCGTACCCAATTGCTTGAGACAGACCATGTGGGCGAAACTTAACCCTTTCCCTCCCTCGGGCTATAATTGCATGAGAGCTGTGGTCTATAGCCTCCTCAACCCTCATACCAATTAGTCATGCTTTATGATTTCCTTTAATGAAAATGTAAAGAAAAACTGCTATTGTATAAACTACTACCATAAAACTTCAGAAAAAGCACTATCACCTAGCACTCTTTACTTAAAAGTAATTGGAAACTTTACTATGGTCTGTTTTGGTATTTTTATTAAAAATAAAATTATTGGTAAAACTAAAAATGCACACAATTAATACGCAGGGTAAAGGGAAGTTTTTGTAGAAAATTGTTTATAAAAATTAAACTAGTCAACCAATCATCGCGAAAATAGGGTTCCATTCTGATAGTTGGTGAATCGATAGAATCACTAGAATTAAGAATTAGAAGACACACGTCCGCGGAGAGTGCAATTCATCAAAAATTGTCGTGCAGTCATTAGTCTTAACCAGTTAATTTGACGAAAATGTTCGTCATGAAAAAATTATTGATTTGAGTAATGACAAGTATACTCTATTATAAAATTTTAAAATATCAGAAGGAAAGAAGCAACTCTCTTTTAATCACTTTTCCAAAAAATTTGGTTTCAAAAAAAGCAAAAGAGTACGAAAGTACATATATACGAAAATCATTTATAAAAATTTAATGTACCGCATTAACATATTTTAAAATAAAATCGTTATGAGACATAAGAAAAGCACCTTATTTTACTTTAACGATTTCCTCTGAAATATCATTAACCCGGTGGTATGTCTCGAAATTATTTTTTTCTCAAAATATCAATTTTTTTTTGTATAAATTGGCTAAAGGTATACTTATGGATGGTAAAAATACAACTGGTTTAGTTCGCATCCAAATGGTCTGTCCGCAGGGATATGTTGTCATATGGCAACTCTGGATCATACTGGGTCATATTATATCATAATAAAAATTATATTCATAGATAAATTAATTATTTTTTATAATATATTTTAAAGAAAATAAATAGCTTAATTAAGACAACATAATATTGAATAGAGTATTTTTTTGTAATAAGCTTCAATGAAAAGCACAAATAGAAGTGTACATTAGCTACGAATATAACATTAACCCTTAAAGGTCGAGAGGTTATTTTTGTACTCGCTCATAAGACAACAGAAAATTAGGAGGAAGCTTATAAAACGTTTATAAGAATGAAAAATTAAATAACACATTTATATTTAAATAAATTACGGCATTGTTAAACAAAATAAATGAAAACTAAATCATCAACAATATAAAAAATTGTATTATAGTTTTTCCAGAAACGTAGTAAGCAACCAATTTCTTTATCAGTATGATCCGGCGTGGCCATGTGGCAACAACGACAAAAACATTGAAAAAGTCCCGAAAATTCTAAAAGCTACTTATTTAAACTTTGCAGTAATAACTTCCTAAATGTTTGTTATCAGAGTTCAGGGTATTTATAAGGAAAATTAATTTAGCAAGAAAATAAAATAAAGTGCATATTTACATAGTCATGTAATTAGAATTTCCTTTATTTGACACTTTCAAATTATTCTCTAAATTCTCGATGTGTCAGGATATCCAAAACAAAGGTGTGTAGTAAAGAAAAAATAAGTTAAACATTAACAAGTTAGGCATACGTTAATTAAATAAATGTCATTATTTGAGCTTGTGTCCAGCTTTGCCATTTGGCAACGCTGGGACAAATCGGATTAAATTAAGATTGAAAGAGAGAGGTAAGCGAATTTTTTAAAATTGATTATATTTTTTCTGTCTTCGTAAATTTAAACTCTCTGGCATGGTGTACCTACGAACGTAACTCTTAATGCTTTTATTGCATATGGTCGTAATTTAAATTAGCGCCCTGCTGCTGTCGAGTTCCAGTTCCGCAAAATAGGAAGTAGTAAGGGATAGAAAGCAGATCATTTTCCGCGAATAGTGAGACGAATCAACCGCAGTGTTACGCCTGTCGCCTAACAATTTTATTACTCATTTCCTTTTTACTAATTTGTAATGGAAATTTTTTGGTCTTCTAGATATGTTTTGCTCGCACTTAATTAGACAGAGAAAATTTTTGAGGTTTACTAATGTATAAAATCAAGATAAAACTTAAGAAGGACACTTGATGGAATACTACTAATACATTTAAAAAAATGGTCAAAAGCATTAGGAGGAGATTAATACAAATAATTAGGTTTAAAATTGACAAAGTATTATTAGAGTAATGTACAAACAAACACTGATTCGTAAGCACAGTATAAAAGTTATGAAATAAAACTACTATTGCTATAAAAAAAGAGGTTTGGTTTTAATGAATCGCATTTTTACAAATGTCCTCTCAATTTCGCCCGTCTATCTAAGATCTAGCCCTATACGAGCGTCTTTTCTATCAATTCTATTGCACAATAGGTTTTCGTTTCGTAAGACCTTTTGTGAGATTTTCCGCCGTTGTCGTCAAATCGTGCTTCCTACTTAGACAGTCGGATAACGAAAACTGCACACTCAGCCTTGTCGTAATCTCAGCTGGACACGGGCCTTGGGGCACCTCACGGTCCCCGAAATAGAGCCCATAGTGCACAGCACGACACGGCGATCTTTTCGGCGAATATACGAGTACCTGGCCTGATCGTGCTCACCTGCACCGCGGCGTTCCCGTCACCGATGGCAATTATTCCCAATATTGACTTTTTACTGCTTCAACCATTTAATTAGTTTCACCGAAACATCGACTGAGATCATCGGCGACAAACTGCAAAGTCATTGCAAAACTTCGCACAACTCCACCGTGGAAGATATTCGGTGTGAGAAAACGATCGATCGCGACAATGCGCGGTTCTTTTAAGAAAAAACCTCCCAAGGTCCGTCATTATCGACAAGACCGGCCGCAGCAGTCTCGATGGGGCCCAAGAAAAAAGCGAGTCTTGAGCGCCTCGAGCGGCGATCTGTTATCTGAATTATCTGGCCGATCCAAAATGTTCCGGACCAGAAGTAATAGCTTTTCTCGCGTGATTAACGCTGTCAAAGCAATACAAATTTCGGTAATTGTCGCGGCCGTGACAAAAAATCGCTTATCCCGATTGAGAAGGAATTCTAATTGCCCCGAGGGACAGAAGGAGCCACCTCCCGCCCGGGGCGAATTATGGGCTTGCATGTCTCTGGAAGAATTTTTTATTCCGCGCTCCACGAGTAAAAATCTCGGTCCTGGTCATCCAGGCGAAACCAGGGATAATCCGAACGCGAAAAGATGACAAACTCAGTCGGACGGCGATTTAGTGTCACCCCGTCGGAGATGGCTTTTCTGCGGCCGAGTGGTCGCTGCTTTTTTTCTGTTGCAGCCGCTCGCGTTTTTGTACCGCCCGCGAGATTCGCCGCGCTTATTACGGATTTGCGGTGGGGCTTTTTATGTTTTTGTCGCTTTAATTACGACAGGCCCCAGCCTTTGTAGTTGCCGCAGCAATCAAGTTTGATTTAATCAATCAACCGGGACCCAAATGAAAGATTTTCATTCCGCGGCCGAACCGGTGCGATGCTGGGACATGCCCGGTGGCCATTTGTTGTTATTACCGCGATTATCGCACGCGTACCTGGTGGATTTCGGGGTCCATGCGTATGAGAATTACGTTAGACTCTGTTTCGTAAGAAAGGTGACCACCTACAGGAGGTCTTACAGCACATGCAAGATTGTCGTTAAAGTTTTTGCAATTTAAGACCATTTGACGCAAGTCGATCTCGATGTCGAAATCGAATATAAAAACGTTTCTAGTGCACGAAATGAGTTAAAAACGGCACTCGACATCGTTTTAATATCGTTAATTTAAAGAAATAAATGTTAAGTACGAGAACAAAGTCAGTTTTGACTTTTAAGTCAATATTCAAACTCTAGTCAAACTCTATAATGCAGAAGTAAATTATAAAAAGAAAACAATTTCTTGCAGCAGAGTCTGATTAGCCACATTGAGTTTTGCTATAAAAAATTTTAAATTTTCCAAAAGCATCTGAAGAACTTTTCGAATCAATTTGCACCTCTTTTTGCAAGTTCTTGTTGTCGTTTAATCCCTGGAAGTAAGACAGACAGCACTCCTCCAATTACTTGCTGTTTTTGCTGCCTTGAAGTGAACGGGGGGAATCCCAAAAATTTTATACCTGTGTACGTTGAAACAGGTTGACAATTTTTTTTTGGACCATGCATGCGACGGACAAGAAATGACGTAGCGAATTGAAAATTTTGCCTGCAGTAATCGAGCGTAAATTTTCATTTATTTTTCGTAATTTTTAAGCCAATTATATTCGAAGAAATTTTCATTTTTCTGTTTTTTGGGTTCATTTACTTAGCGGGAGCTGGAATATTTTTTAGTTTTGAAGTTTTTAAAATACACGAACATTTACGAGCGAAGTCCAACCTGCAGCGAAATTATCAAATTGAAGATACACTAATTAAGGGGGTTTTCCAATGACTGGATTCAGACCAGGAATCTTCGCGTGTTTCTGAGAAAAATTCTGCCAAAAGCAATTGATAGGTGAAACTATGAAGACTTATCTGAGCGGTTTACAGGCCAAATCGATTAAATCCACTTTTGAAAATTTCTGAATCTCAATATTAAACTACCTGATTCATGTTTAGCGTTCAATTTTGGAAATGAATTAACAGAATAATTTTACGTAAAAATAATATAAATTTAAGAAAATTTATTTGAAGTTTTAATTTAAAACGAGTTCTTAAAAAAACGCGTGTAATTTCTTTAGTGTTCTCAATTTTTTGCATTTGGAGTTAATGTATTTCAAATTAAATGCTTGTTGTTGGATTTTTTTAAAAATACTTTATTAATTTTTCCTAAAATGTTGACCAAAAATTCATAACTGACAAAACCATTATTATATTTATTATTATATCATTATGACGATTGATTTATAGCATTTATACTTCAAATATGCATAATCAAATCAATTTCAACAACAACTAGGTAAAATTCAAGATTGACCAAATAAAAATCGAAACCAAGTTTTTAAAATAACTAACATATTATTATTATATAGCATATTATTGTACCTGTTGTCATGGTACTATATCCAAAAATTTTTTCAGATGTTATAGGTACCTACTTTATAAAAATTCTATACCTTATACCCCTGAGGAAAATATTCAAATTTACTTGTTATACACGCCCCATTTTAAAAATCGATTGTATTGCATGTTTTAATTGAACTTTTGACTTGGGTATTAAGAGATAACCCTGTAACATTTAAAAGTCATATTTTTCTGAATGCAGGTGTTGACAATAGATTATCATCTTCCATGATCTTTCCGTTGTTTTTACCTGTAATTCCCGATAGACGATAGATAGAATCGTAAATCTGCGCCACAATCCGACACGAATTGCAAATTGGCTTCGAACTTGCCGGAAGAGGAGAACGCCCGACAAAATGTGCAAAATATAAATGTCCACTTCTCATGCATTCCTCTAAAAATTGAAAGTTTTCCGCTGTTCCTGTTCTGGTGGACGTTCATGCGATTCACCTGTTAATCACCAGACAAAACACGCCACCTGAGTCTAGGAAAAGGTAAAAAGGGCAAAACACCAAAACACTCACGTGTGCCGGAAATGTGTCCGCGCGAATGTGGCCATGTTGGCCATTTCCTAAACATCTCTGGACGGTGAAAAATGCCCGTTGAGCGTGTGCGTAGAGGCGCATTCCTCTGGCTAATTACCGCCCGGGAAACCGGGAACTGGTTCAAGGAACCCAAACAGAAACTGGGAAGCACCCGGATCGATTTTAAGGCTTTCTCGGAACCCCGCCGCACCGCACCACTCCCGATAAAACGTGAAAAAGACACGAAAGCTTGTCCACATTTGTCCAACGGCAACGGCTTCTGCCCGTCGCGGCATGGCCGTTAATTTTTTATCGCGTACCCCTCCGTGGGCCGGTGCTCCGCTGTAATTAGAGATTTTATTTATTTATTCGTTTATTTATGTGCTCCTGACGATTGTCGCATTCGCGGAGCCCGAGCCCCACTGCATGCATCGGCTCTTGTGCGTTGTGGTCAGCGAATTTCGCTTTCGCGAAAAATCGCGGCATTCTTGGCGGGAAAGAAAAGAAGAGCTACTCACTCATCGGATGATGATATTTCTTCGGGTGAGTGGTAAACTTTTATGGAATTCCTCAAAAAACTTTATCGTTTTTCGCAGAACACCGGATTAGGACGGCATCGCAACTGATCCCATCTCATCTGACTGACGCGAGTTAGACTTTGTATTTGTGTAACGCGTTGTCGCCGCAGAGGTGTCCCTCGGGTCCAGAAGCACCCGCCGGCCGTCTTGGCTTCTTGGTGAGCAATGGGCTCGTTAATCAGGTATAAATCAAAGATCGACAATTAATTGCTTGCAGCCTCTTTTACAACTTGTTACCCGCATTAGTTCTGATTTAGGCTTCTGGAAGCAGACGACCGGACTCACGCTTACTAAATTAGAAAGCCTGCGGAGATTCGATGCTCTCACTCATTTATTATGCAATATGTATTATATAACAATAACTCGCATCTTCGTTTTATTACTACATATAGCTACATAATTAAGAGAGTTTACAATTTCTTCTGCGAGTTTATATTACTTAATCGATTTCAAATATTTAGACAGTATTGACCAAAAATCATGTCTGCTGAATTTGGATTACACGATCGATCAATCAGGTGTAACAAATTAAATTAGTAATGCAATTTAATTGAAATGTTAATATAACTATAAATAAAAACGTTATCTTGAATTTCATAGAAATTATTTGAAATGTTTTCAATTTTAAACGCAGAAAAACTGAGAGTTGTCTACTTCAAAGATGTTGGGTCAAACAAACCTGCCCAGTTAAAATATAATAATTTATGTACATTTACTTATCGCCTAAATTAAATATTGAACTTTTTATTCATGTTAATTTATAAGAAAAAATTAAAGCAAATATTAGTCTCGAATTGTTAATAGTAGACTAGAATCACTAGGCGAAGCTCTGTATTAATTGGACAATTCCACTTTCATACAAGTTCAATCCAATAATTCGAAAAAGTTTGAGTCAATATTTAAGTGAAACTTAGGTAAGGATTAGAAATAAAGAAACAAAATTAAATTCGACCCATTTTACGAGGGAAATTTGCTGCAAGTGGCCATTATTACAACACATTTTTACTTTCTAAGGGTTTCTCTAGTATACAGAAACCACTGTTTCACGGTTCATTAAAAACCATTCGAGTATTTCCGGTATTTTTTCTCTGCTAAAATTAAGGATTGACCTCAGTAAGCGTCCGGTCCGAGTTTAGGTTATGTTGAATGAATAATGGTAGAGTCCGCTTCAAATGCAATTCTTTAGGGTACACGGAAGTAAAATAAATGTGCAGCTTAGCTTAAAATTTTTCCAGTAGGTACATCAGTGATAGGTCGCGTGAAATTTTTCATTCGTTTGTACGAGCATATGTCTTAGTTCAACACCATATCATTTGGTCGGAGCTAAGAAACTTTCTGGCGCAGCGCAATTAAAAAGTTCAATTTTCAGCGACCTATCACAGATAGACTGGAAAATATTTTAAACTTCACTTCCAAATCAATGGCGTTTCCGATTTTCTCTGCAGTTTTCCAATCCTTTCGTCATGTCATGCAAAATCTGTTAATTTTCTTTCCTACATCGTTTATATTCGCTCTATGATATTTTCTTATTTTTTCCTTATGATAACTTTCAATTTAATTTTAAACATTATAGATTAATTTATTGTTCTCGTAATATGTATTATATGTTTGAATTTTAATAGTTGTAGTATATGCAATACTAAATTTGATATTAGTGTTGAGAGTGTGTCTCCTTTGTCTCTTTCCTGTGTTGACCATGAATTTTATGTTAATTATTTTTTCTTAATCATAGCCTAGTTGATCAAATTCCGAACGAGGAATATTAAATTAATGTTTAATATATGTACCTATATGTGATAAATAAATATTTTAGATCAGAGTAAATGTCTCGAAATTCTCAAAATTCGAAAGTACCTATTGATTAGGTGATACTTTAAACAATTTGTATCTATAGGAAAATTGAGTGTTGTAAGTGATACTTAAAAATTAATTCGTTTTAAAAGATGAAGAAAAAATATGATAACTATTTACACCACGGTACAACCGTGGGTTGACGATAGCAAATTTTGAAACCAAAACATAATTTCAATTTTTCTTTATGAGCCATATTGAAAGTCTCAGATCGAAATTGTTTTATGAATGCACAAATTCTTATTTCAATTGATAGAAGTTCAATTAAAATCGGTCTGGTGTATTTTCTCTGAGCTCTTAGAAAAAATCCATGCAGACAGACGTAGTTATTAATCCCCAAGTTAATTTACGGACTGTTGCATCGCTTAGATTCCTCATTATTCTGTCGCAGCAAGAACGCTGCTGCGATTGATCCCGGAATTATGAATTAATCCATCAAAAACCTGCTCGAAGCCAAAGTCCTCAAAATAGTCGGTCTTGAAATCCATCAACCCAGCTGGCTTTGACATTACGACTATGCCTAAAAATGACGGACAGGGCCCCCGTGGCCCCACCGGCCTCCGCCGGAAAGAAAGCAGGCGACCCCGAGCGTTTCCTTTTCCTCGTATTTTTGTGTGGGGCAATCGCGAGCCCATCCGACGGCATCGAATTCCGCCATAAAGCCGAGGAGATAATCATTTCGGCTGTAAATCGCTATATTTAGCGGTTTTTGATGGAAACCAGACCTCCCATCGCCGCGACACGAACTCGCGGTCGAACGCGCGTCAGACAGGGGCCATGTGACAAAGAGTTGTCTCGCGGCCCCCGGAGCTTTGCGTTTTTTCACTTTTCATATTAATTTTTTATCAGTTTTATTGGGGCCGCTGGGAGGCGAGGTCTACGCCGCTTCAAATTGGATTTATCAGCGGAACTCGATCCATCAAAATTGCCAGCGTTATCTGCCTTTTTCGCGGACTGTGGGAAATTGGATGGGTTTCGAGAGAGGCGAAGATTCCGCCGTTCGGAAATTGTGCATTTGTCGGATGGGTTTGATGGGTTTGATGGGTCTCCGGGGCGATTAATGGCAGGAAGCATTTTTTGGACCGTCGTCTATTGAAATAAAACTGTACCGCGATGCATTTTAACATTTTTGGGAAAGTGCTTAATTAGAGAATCGAGTCTATCTGGAGAAATGTCTTCTCCAATTTTTTAGATATTCGGTAGAAATTTTACTCTTAGTTCGATTTAGCAGACACTATTGCGAAACAACGCCTCTTTACTAACTACATAAAATTTAATTAAGGTATATCGTTACGTTAATAGTTTCTTCTTCACTTAAATTAGCTTACAAAGAGGTGTTAATTTTCAGTTATAAAAAGATTTCTACTTTTCTACTTATAGTCTGAGGGTTTCAATATCAGCCATATGGGGTATCTCATACCCCAGCCAATTTTTCAATCTAATAGTCTGAATGTTGTGGTGTTTGCGACTTTACTTAGCTACTTAATTATTTCATATTTCACTTTTTTATGTATAGTATAGCGTAAAATTGTCATTCCTAAAGTACTTAAATAACCATGAACATTTTTCTCATGAAAGTTCAGATTTGCACTGAAAATTTTACGGAAAATAGACTGACAATATATTAATCGGAAAAGTTATATTTAGTTATTTTACAGTCGAAAAAGAAATTGAAAACAGACGAAAATTTAATATCTGTATTGGAAAACAGAATAAAATTTGAAGAGTATCAGCAACTTCTGGTTCTTTCAACTTTTTGGTGCAAAAATAAAACTGAAAACATGTTTTCCGCCTCCATTCCGTGTATAAATTTCCGTTTCTTGTTCACTAATTCAGTTTACTTTACGTTTGTTTTCCGACTGCCCTTTAACACAGAAAAAACTGATAAATTTTTCAGTCTGTTTTTAGTTCTATTTTTTCACCCCGGGCATCTTCTGTTTCTATACTAACAAGTTAGTAGACGTTGAGAAATTAAGTCTCTTAATATTTCAACTCGATAACACAATTTTAAAAAGTTTCAATTCATGGAACTAAAGACCAAGTGTATTTTTCATGAAAACTAAAAGTTTTTGATTATAAAGTTCAAGTTCATAAAAACAAACATATGGCAAAAAATCAAAAATAAATTTTTGATTTCGTTATTAAGTATATGCAATATCTTTTTCTGTAGAATGAAACATTTTATAATATATCATTAAATTTAATTTAAAAAAAAGAAGAAAAAAAACTTGCAATGTAGGTATACCTTTCACAACCATAAAAACATCTTCGATAATTAATAACTTTTACTTATTTTCGAGTTCCGTGAAATTAGTAGGCACATACCGAACTTGAGCTGTCTTTAAAAGTTGAGCTATTGAGTTAAAGCTTTTTAAGAGGTACCTAAAAATGAAAAAAATAATAATAGTAGATTTATTTGGACCACCTTAATATGCTTGTAGAAAATTCATGCTATTTGAAAAGGCGGAATATTAAGAAGCATATTATTTTACGAGCTCTCTATTTCAATAAAATCGATAAGAGATTTGGAAGCTAAATAAATATAATTGTATGTAGGTATACTATGTAGAATTAAAGGGGTTGAACATTTTAGAAATATGATATTAGGTACATATATGTGGTGTGCATATGTACGTATCTACCATTGAACCTGAATGACGATTCTTAAACCTTATCCCGATTTTCCCACTTCTCACTGTAATCGTGTTCACGCGGTCTGGAATTTCCCAGAGCAACCGGGAACGAATTAAAAATGTAAATAGTCGGTTGACTCCAATTCACGGCAGCGACATTAGCATGCGGTTCCGTGCCGGAGGAAGCGACTTCTGCAGATTTGGCCGGGGCTGATCCCCGGGCCCGGTCGGGCCGCCTCGTTTATTATTCGCGCGCAGATGAAAGACACCGACATATTGTCACGACGCGACGATCGCGCGGCCGCTGCTGGGAGGAAATTTAAAGCGGCCGCGGAGCGCAAGAGGGCCCCACGTAATTAGTTTGTGCCTTGGGAGCAACAATTACCTGGGTGGGTTCGGTGGGTTACCGCCATATCGCATTTGCCATCACGATTTGTTCGCAAAGTGCCCCGTCCCGTCCGGGCTAACCAGCGAGATCACCACGGCAGCGCGGTACGATAGCGTCTCGCGCCTCGCGCCGCGCGCCGACCTATCGCGGGATCTTGCTGGATATCGCGCTTTTGTGCGATCAAGTGTCACGCCGGATCGGGTGACACAGCAAATTCTGTTTGCTTTCCTAGTTGACAAATCGTGTGAACGCGTCAGAGTACCGGCCCTGGCCGGGCAGAGCACAGCACGAGCACGAGAGCCACATTCACCGGCCACAAAAGGTGCTTTCGAGGCTCGTTAGCGTGCCCGAAAATTTGTTGGGTGCACACAGCGCGACACAATAACGAGCGTGACAAGAGCGCTGGCGTCCGGAGACCGGACCCCTCCCATAAACAAATAATAAACGCCCGCGGACAATGAAGCCCATAAAAAGCGCTAAACCAGTCGCGCTGTTTACCCAACCACTTAGCAGAATCGCCCGCGTCGCAGCTTTTCCCGCGTCCACCGCGGCCCATCATTAGCTGCAATCGTCCGCGCGACTAATTAATTAATATGGTGGAAGAAAGCTCGCAGGTGTGAGTCGAAGACGGCGGTAGCGGCGACGGCAGCTCGTTTTCGTCCCCGCAATCGTCGCCGACGAGCTCAGGCGAGCGCTGCTGCTCGCGCCACCACTAAATCAAATTCAAATGATTCTAATTAACCTGCCTGCCATCGCGAGTGCATGCATAATCGCGTCGTGGGAGAAAGTGTTAGGTGGAAAGGCGGACGATCGGAGGCACTGGGCACCCACGACGTCGACGTCGCGCCGCCGCAGAGCCGCCTGGAAACGAGATGATATCTTAGCGGGGACTAATCCGGTCAAGTGACAAATCTGCGTGCACACCTGCGCAGATTTGCTTATTACTAGAAATCTTTTTACTCATATTTTGTATCTTTCACACCTCGCTGGGATCGTTGGGAACGCATTCGCCAGTTATTAATACGCTGGCCGATTTCAGCGACTGATAGAAGTGTCGCTCTGGCGAAATCCGCGCGGAATCGCTGCGCGATTATTTATTACAGCCGGACACTTGCGGGGCGGCCGTTTCGTGCCCGCGTCTCCCGGCTGGGAATCGGTATGGTGCGGGCAATTATGAGAATATTCAGAACTGGTGTGCATAATGGCTTTTATGCAAATCCCGGGCCTGACACGAAAACGTGGGAAAAGCTGGTGGCCCGGCATTGAGCAAAATGCATTTCAGCCGTCATAACGCGGCTGGAAAATAATTAATTGGCGACCGCGGGACTGCGAGAGGTCCGATTTGGGTGCGGAGTGGATGGCTTTTAATTGAGACAGCCGCGGACGCCTTAATCGAGCTTAGGGGAGGGGGAGAGAGAGGAGTACTCCGGCGGGACAGGGACGGAGATGTCGCACTGCAGTTATAGTTGACAACATTTATAATTCCATTTTATGCGCAAGGTGATTCCGCTCGAATTGGTTTGGACGTATGGTCGTGGAAAAGTGGAAAAATAGTGATTGATGTTCACTTTGCATGTCACCTGCGGTTCCATATATCGATAAGTAATGCGGCTAGACGCTGATCTGCAGGTGTACGCGTAGGTTCTTTTCGAAGGAGCATTCCAATCAACTGATTTCATATTTCTGCACTAATGATTAGGTACTGGAAAAACTCGGGGGAAAAAGAGTTGCGATTATTTCAGTATACTATCAATAATACAGCTAATTATGAAGCGAAACACAACAGTTATTACCCGACTAGAAACATTTTGCTTGAACCTAACCAGGACCAGGTTGGACATTATAAGGTTTTTCTGATCAAAAGTACCTACTTTATCCACCGAAGCAGACGCCACAAAAACGCGATCAAATGGATCGAATGCCAATCCCTATCTGCTTAGCTGCAATACCAAGTGTGAGCTTGTAACAGTCTTGAGTTCTGTATTAACGTGGTCCTTTACAGTCTGGATATGTATCCTATATTATTGGTTTATACTCGGACGTAAGAAGAATAACCTCAAGGTGCTAAGACTAGGTTATCATGATCTGACTTGGTCCTGAGAAGGCATGCGTTACCTATACAAACGCCTTAACGCGATCCTGATATACTTATTAGAAATTCTAATAGGGTATTTTCAATTAACACAATTTAGAACAAAAGTCTTTTCGAGTTCCATAAAATAACTACAAAAAAGGACTAAAGGAAAATCGAAATATGCTCTCCACTCATTCCTTTAAACGAAATCCCACGATGAATAAACAAATATTTAGCGACATTAGATTAATTTTATTTTTTATAATAATTATATACTTATAATATTATAATAAAAACAAACATACTGTTTAAGCAAAATTAACTAACTGACTGACTGATTCCAAGTCACTAGATAAATAAAATAACACAATATTCCAAGTGGGTCGTCCACACATTCTAAATATTGTAGACAAAATAGTGAGTAATGAGTAAACCAAATTTGTACAAAAGTTACTCTATTTTGAATAAGTAAATGCCCTTTCAAAACTAAGTCGGGCCCAAATTAAATCCAGAGTCTTAGAAAAAATTATATCAGCAAAGATAAATAGTTTTTTAATTAATTTAAATGATTTTTATTTAAACTTCAATTTTTTCACAATGAAGTACCTACATTTCGATTTTGGAAACAATTTTCATTCAGGAAGGTTAGCGGAATGAGATAGAGTGCAAGAATGTGTTAACTATTACTTTATTTTTCTTAACTTAATAATAGTTTTTATGAGACGTGTAACAACGGACTTAAAAGCGAAAGCAATAAAAATTACTATAATTGTTAGATTTAATGAGTTCATATGATTTATATATGGGTCGTTGTTAATGACAGCACTATTTAAATAATTGACCTATTAAATCTGTCTGTTCCTTCACTTTACCAAGAATGTGTACAATCTAATGATTTATTAGATCGATTTTCTTTCTTAAAGTTATTCCATGGAGAAAGGTATACCTTACATGAATGAATAGGGCACTTAAAATACGAAGGTCACTGAAATGCAACTTTTCACAATTTGATTCGTAATAGTCTATTATAATTTCAAGTTCACTAAAACTACTTTACCTAGATATTAAAGATTTGAATAATTTTGATATTTTTTTTTAAATTGAAGTAGATACTTCTAATGGACCTCCTCCCGCATCTGCTGATTAGTAAATAAAAGCCAAACTCAATTTTCCTTGGAAATAGTTTTCATAAAATATAAATATCTAACTAATAAAATAACAACGAATGTGTCGACCAGTCAATAGTTGTAACTAAATACAACAGAATATGATTCTGCCGTTTGCCATACGAAGAAAAGTAGTATAATGAATAAATACCTATGTATACGTCTTTTTTTGGAATATTGATGGCTATAAGACGATTTTAAGACCTTATAATTATATGTTTTCTGTTTTACAATTGCAATCATATGACCATCTTTTAGATGTTATGAGAAAAGTTAATTTTACACATTTTTAAATTTCCTTCTGTACTCGAAAAAAGTAGTTTGAATATGATAGAAATTTCCCATTAAATATTTGCGCTAACCCCAGGGGGGTCCTGGAGGTCGGCTGGGAACAGGTAGTCATGCGCAAACTGCTAATGCGCACCTCTGACGTGGCGCAATCAAAGTCGCCGCAATTTGCGAACTGGACGCTAGAAGGCGGGGAGTGGCACGCAACTGCCAGCCGATCCGTCGCTTGCGAGCGGCAAAGGCGGGCCAGCGATTTTCTATTAACCCCGCGTGCGCTGCTGCGATCTGAAAATGAAATGCGAGGGCTCTGGATGGCGGGAATATCGCAGTCAATCACGGGAACCGAAGTGATGGTTGACAGCGACTTTACCTACATATGGCGGTAAATCGAATTGACCTCGGCTGACACCTGTAATCCACCGCGACACGGCGAGCACCGCGCACCGCCGTCGCCACCGCCGCCGTGCCGCTGCATTCGCCCCGCGCGAATAAAGATCGCTAGCGGAGATAGCGCGGCGGTTGCGCGACCGCCGACTCTCCGGCTAATGTCGATGCTTTGTAGTAGTTTTATGGCACCGGGTAATGGGACCCTCGCCGGGCCGCACTGGAAATTTACCCACCTGAATCTGGGCCTGGGACCTATTAACTCGTCACAGCTGAGGCCGGCGGGCCCCGAGCTCGATGGCGAGCGCAGCGCGGCCTGCACGTTTTACGACGATTCTGTGTGACAAGCAATTGACATTCCTCATCGCCGCCAATTTTTAATGGCCACAGCTCCGCGTTTTACGACGGCCACAGGGCCCCTTTCGCAGGCTCCTTCGGTCTCGTTTTATTCTCCAATAATTCTCCGCGTTTATGGCATTATATCGGAGCTGGCCTGATACTCTCGATGGCCCTGCGGCCCCGCCGATCCGTCCCGCTGCTGTCCCGCTGCTGTCGAAGGTCGATCGGGCCCTCGAGAGCCTTCGCCGCGCGGACGTGAGAACAAGAAAAGGACGTGATTGCAGTGAAGGGGCCCCCTTGCGACACATCCAATCGCCATCGCAATTTTTGCCTCATTCGGGGGCCCCGCGCGCGGCCAGTTTCACCAATTGCGGGCCGTTGCAGCGCCGCCGTCTCCGCCAGTGACATGGCCGGACGGGCCGCGGTTGACGCGTGCGTGACAATCGCCTGCGACGCCTCCGGTGATGTTAGAACTTGCGCGGACCTCTTCGTGTTCCCATGGCGCTGCGCTGGGTGATAGCCGCAATTACGCCGCGCTGCTCAATTACCCTGCCAGTTCCCATCGTTTAAAATGTCGTCTAATACTCTTCGGGTCCCAGGTGATGCCAGCGCCTTGGAACGCACCCATTTTCCCACATCGCCGTCACAGCAGCCCCCGCCCGACCTCTCTGAGACCTCGTTGCCAAGACCCCAGACTCTGCCGAGGCGATGGCGATAATTTGAACGCCTCACAAGACATCTCTTGGGAAATTGCACGCATTTATCGCAATTGGCGAGGCCATCCAATTTCTGTCGAGCTGCAGCAGGAAGGAGACTTGCAGTGATCGAGCCACCTGACGCACCTGGCCGTCTGGGCCTTCTCAGAATCACAAGAATGGACCAATCTCCGCAGTCCTCGGTCACACCTTTCACCTCGGCTCGCCTGAGTCAAAGGGCTACTTGCTGCTGACGGTGATGCCGAGTGATAGTGCTTCATCTCAATAAACCGGAAGTCGAGTCCACCGAATAATTGCACCGCGAAAAGCCTCCTCGAAGGGAAAACATTGAAAAACAAATTTTAATATGCGACAAAACAATGGCCCTCAGGTGAGTTTGCGACGACGACGACTGTCGCGCGGTGAAGTTTATGGTGCGCGCAAAATTTCTGAGAAGTGGAACATTCGCCATAAATTTCAAATTTAAGAATGTCGTAAAGATTCCAAAGCTAGAAAGTGCTGCGAAGTGCATCTCGACTATTATCCTATCCGTCCGCAATTTATGACCGTCTAATCTGCTTCTGGGCTTTCGTTTAGATGTGTTTTTGTGATTTATTTGTAAGTTTTATAGGCCTGAAAGTCAGCTGTCCATTAATATTAAAGTATATTTTGAAAAAAATAATTGCTTTAACTGACACTTTTAACGATATTCATCCAGTTAACGTATCTGTCTCGTATGTCTACATAAATAGTAAGAAGAAATCGATAAACCCTGAGGACTAGACTACAAACTTAAGAAATAATAATAAAATTAAAAGGAAACTCTTAAAAGAAAAGGAAATTCATATATAGAGCAAACGTAGCCCATAAAGGTGAACGCTAGATTGAAGGCGAATATCTTTTCTAAACTGTGATCCTGAGGAAAACACAATGTGGAATCAATTTTAATTCAATTTGGTAATAGTATCGAATATGTAATAGTACATATATGTATATGTACATACATAAGTAATAAAAGAGCAAAATACAATAAAGCTCAATAATTTTCACCTTCTAATTGAAATTTAAGGAAAGATTTTCTTACTTTTTGGACTAAAGTTTCAAATTCAAATTAGCATTTTTGAAATCAATTAACATGATTGATATTCTTCAAATCGACTTTAAATTTAATTGTATACCTTAAAATTAACTATATTCGTACAGTTATTTTATTTTTTAATAATAAAAATAATATATATAATCGTATAAAGGTAAAGGTATATAAAAATAACGCCCTTTTTAATATCGAATAATACAGTTGGAGTTACCAATTCTCACGAAAGAAATTTTGAACAACTTTAACCTTGAAAAATTGTTTCTAATTTGTTAGCTATTCTTTAACTCTACAATGATGTAAAAAAAAATCTAAAATCCTAAAACCGTGTCTATAAAACTTCATAAAATATGAAGAAAAAACTTATAAGCATTAGATACTGAGCACTTCTAATCGTAAAACATTTTTATTAGTAAAAAGCCACACTTATTAAAAGTGGAACAGTATTATAACCATTATCTAATCGCAAAAGAAGTAAAATAAAACGTGATTTTTTGAAAGGTAAAAAATTTCACTTTAGTTCACCTTTTGTAAGCTTTTCGTTTCTTCTCATATTTTTGAATGGGTAACGTTTTAAGAGCTTTCTTTTTAAAAGGTCTTTTAGATATACCTACTTAGATCTAGTCCAAATTTGCTGTAAATAGATTCGCTTGAAGATAGGACTGATATCTACAAATTTAGAAAAAAATATGCACTGTATGTTTTTAAATTTAAAATCACTATATCAAAAACTATCATTTGTTTATTATTAATTATTAACTTTTACATCATACACTATATTTCCACAATTCTTTCTGAATTCTAAATTCCTATATGTAGCTGTTTTTGTTTGACCTTCCTTACTTTATTTAAGATTGGGTGTTTAATTCAATTGAATTACTTTTATATTTCGATAGGCGTGCTTTTAACTATCTTTCACTAACAATATTATTTTATTTCAGAATCAAATTATCGATTGCTCAAAAATTACACGTAATTGCAAACATAAATCCAAGAGGATCCTATTATATCCGAGGTTCTTCGACTTGAGATCGGTTTCTAAAGCACTTTATAGTGGCAGAAAAAGAGAAATAATTAAAAGAAAACCTCTCGCATTGTTTTCAAGACATCCATAAAAATAGTTAACTTTTACGTTCCATGAACATGAACAATGAATTTTAACTCTTATTTACCACACTTTCAATTTATTAATATGGTTTGCGAGGAATGCACATTTAAATTAAATTAACCTTGCTTTGAAAAGGTAATTAAAAATAACTAGTTCAGTTATCTGTTTAAAAAAAAAAAAAAAAAACAGATATATCTACCTAAATAAGGTTTAAATAAACAAAAGTTTCGCTATAAGTTAATAATTTAAGATTTCGTTTTAGTAATAGGATTATTATTAGGAAAATTTTCGATTTGAGACATAGACATATATTTTATATTTTTGTCGAGAAGAGCATTTTTAGTTTCTCTGTTTTATTTCAACTAAAGATTAGATAACAAGCCAATTAATAGTCAGACATTAAAATTTGAGACTTAAGTTGTTTGTTACAGAAGTAAATCATTAAAATAACATGAATTCATTACATTACTATTGTTGTAGAAAATTCATGTATGAATTGAAGATATATCAAAATACTTTGAAAATAATAGAGAAGAAAACGAGTCTTAACGTCTAATAAAATTTCAATTTCTTTCTAAATATAATTAAGGCGCAACAGAACCGAATTAGGCTCTACTTAAAATCAAAAATGGAGAAAACCAAGGGAAATTATGAAAGTGGGTCACAGTACCTTTCTAAGAAAATCCAAAGCTCCTGTCTTGCACAGCCCTCAACAAAGTACGGCTGGAGGGCAGGGGTTATCCCTGTGACCGCACGAGGCGCGTCTCTGTCTTCTTCTCGGGTTACCTTCCTCACAAATCGATAGTCGAACTTTTCACAAAATCATTTTTTAAATTATAACCGCACGGGCACAGTTGAAGGATAACAAGTCGCCTAGGCGCACTAATCCACTAATTAAAATAATTCACTGGCGACGGTTACACTGATCCAATAAAATTCCAAATTGTGTCGCTAATTACGTAAAATAAATAGGCATGTATCGTTGCACTTGTGGCCGCACTAATTAGTAATTAAACACGGATTGGCAGGACTAGCTGCAGCACGTCAACGGGCGACAGGCGGCACTCCAGAAGCAGAGCACCAGCAGCAGCAGCAGCAGCAGAAGCAGCGGCGGGCGCCCCGGGAAAGTGCAACTCACACACGCCTCCCGGTCCCCAGGATTTGTCCTCGCCGTCGAATGGCCTCGCAGGAAGAGTCTCTCGACCAATGACACTCGACTCGGCGACAACCCGACCGGGGCGAAAGCGAAGAACAAGACAAGGAGACACAAAGCCAGGCGAAGTGGCCGCGAGGAGCCGCCGACAACGGCAACGACGAAGACGACAACGACGACGACGACGACGACGATGACACGACGAGAGCAAGGAAGGTAGTGGGCAGAGGCGAGGCGGCGGCCGTCTTCGCGAGTCAGCTCCTCTTCTTCTTTTCCTTATATATTTATTTTTTTCCTCTTTTCCAAGCGAATAAGAAAAACTTGTGAGTCCAAAATGCGACGGTGGACGACGAGGCGACGGGGCTCGCTCGATGGTGGCGACAAACTGTATCACGGCGCTGTCCCCTCGAACGGATTCATCGATACTGCGTTGAGTTTTTCGTTTGGTTTCGTTCGTTTGGCGCAAAACGTCCAGCAACAACACACGCGAGAACAACACACGGCCGCAAGAGGAGATGTGTGGTGACGTAGTCGGGTCGGCGGTACGCGCGCGAAGAGAGCCAGCAGCAGCGGCAGCGAGTCAGGTGTCGCCCAGAAGTGTTCGGAGCTAGTTACTGCCTGGCGACGGAGGAGACGACCAAGACGACGACGACGCCGGCGACGGTGGTGCTGCTGCTGCTGCTGCCGATGACGACGACGACGATACAGCAGAGCCGGGCCGCAACACACACACACACAGTCACCCGCCCATCGTCGGTAAACAGGCACACCACCAGCGTCAAAAGCAGCGCGGTAGTGGAACAAGGTCTTCGGACCGCTCAACGGCGGCTTCGTGAGACCCGGGTTCGGTCCATGTGCGTCGCTAGATGGCTTTGTGTGGCTCCGGCGGAGTTGTCCCGTCGCGGGACAAAAATAATCCCGGAGACACTGGGCACCGCCACAGCTGCACGGTTCCACGCAGGCCGTACATAACAGTACATAGGCCAGCGGAGTCCCAGCGCCCCGGCCCGACGACCAACGCGTCACATCGGCACTCCATTACCATTTACCAAGCATCGCCCGAGCTGTGCCTATTAAGAGAATCGCATCGCCACACAGCCGGTAATGCAGTGTATTCACTCTCTTATCGGCTTATTTACCGTTCGGAGACTGCCCGTGACCACATACGGCCGCAGCCGCCAACGATGACGACGCCAACGACTACGGCGATGTCTCTAAAGCCGCGAGCCGTTGAGGAGCGCACTGAAAACCGATCGCATTGACAAATTCAATGGAAGTGCGGGGGTGGAGTGGAGCAGGGAGTTCGGTTGGGCCCCGCACTCGACGACGACGACGCGACGCGCGTTGTACCTGTGGGCGCCGCAAGTGGGGCCGGGCGCTGGCCAGCCACCAGCCAAATCGCAGCGCACACACACTCAGCGCCTCAAGCAATTTTTATATGTGCTTAGAAAATTTTTAAGAGAGCAGTCACACATTTTGCAGCGGTAGCACAGCAGCAGCAGCGACACTTCCTCTCCCCAAACCCGTGACCGTGACAAACAAACACCGTTACACAACGGTCCGGATACGTATATACAAGAGCAACAGCTCACAGTGTAAGTGTACATGTGTGTGTGTGTGCGTGCCAGTAGCTGCGACAGCCGGGACGAATGGGAGACTCTCAGCCTTTGTGTTTGCTTTTTGTGGGACGTCACCAAGCTCATGGAGTCATGCGACCTGTGACCGCTTTTGTTGTTTGAAAAGGTCTTATACGGGGCCCCGTGTGCGACAGAGGGGGACAGATAATTCGGTTTATCCCCACCATAGAGCGTCGCAACGGAGCGCCGCGCTATGTGACCAATACACTTACTGTTTTCGGTTTCATATTACGACCGGCAGAAGGACATGTATGTGACACAGGGGACATCGTATTGACAGGGCGATAAGCTGGGACGTTTTTTTTTTCTCGTTTTTAGTATTCCTTTTTTTTTATTCCTGCGGGTCGGACGAGTTCCCGGGTCGGGTCGGGTGTGATGTTTTCGTTGCGAAACGTGTCCTCCCCCTTCTGCGCTTGTTATTTAATCTGACAGTAGATGGCAGGGAAGGCGAAGGCGATGGATGGTTGTGGACGCTGCTCGCAGGTTGCCTGCCTGCTTGCTTGCTAGGTAGCTTTGGAGATGCAGCCGGGATCATGGGAGCAGGTGAGAGGGGGGTTGAGGAGCTACTTCTCGGTTTCGGTTTCAGTTTTGCTACCTTCGAAATGCATCCTTTGCACCACTCCCCGCCTGTGATCCTTCTCATCATACTGCCGGGGGCTGTAAAGCGATAAAACCGCGCAACTGAGGAAAAAACCCATTTAACCCTTTTCCCAGCCGGCGGAGGAATCACTGAAATTGTCCTCGCATTTATGAATAGACAACGACGACGGCTTTATTGTCTTGGCGGCCATCAGTGCCTAAATTGGAGGTCGGAGCTCAAGGAATCCAGGACAGGACTCTGCCGCAATTGACAGGCTCAAGGCAATGCGACACCATAAAAATCCGCTTCAGGTTCAGGTTTTTTTTGGTCCCTTCGCGGACTTTTGTTGGGCCCTGCGCGGAAAAAGGGTTCGTATTATGGCGAGCCTCGACAAAGCGATTTATGTGCCTGCCATTGCCCGGAAAGGACCTATTAATTGCTCCTTGCCATGGCCCTTCCCTGGGAACAGTCACCGAGACCGGATCGATGCGTTTGTGTTGTTTTCTGGTGGCAGAACGGTGATAATTAGCGCGCCGCTCTGGGTAATTGCCTCTTTTGAGCACTCTTTTACAACGGGCCCACCATTATAAACGCGGTAAGGGATTTATTGGCGATGATCAGCGACAAAAAAAGAAAGCAATAAGCTTTTAAGGTATATACTGCGTCTGCTCTGAGGTGTGAAACGACTTTACTTCGCCATCGTCAGTCCGGAAAAAACCTTGGTTTTTAACATAAATTTTAAGTTAGTTTTTAAGATATATTTATAATAAGTTTCTTGTTCAATTCTTTAATTTGTACGTTAGCCTTTAAGTTTTTTGTTAAGTTATTATAGTTTTTAAGATAGGTAAACTTTAGTCTATAAGTTACATATATCTAGAAAATATTCTTTCAAGTTATCTCTTTAATTAGTTAAATTAAAAATTGGATTTAATTGAGGTGTACCCGTATGTACGTCCTCTTGAATAACAGATTTAATCCAGAAATAGCTCCTGAGAGCGAACTCAAGTATATTCGGACCTGGAAATTCCCACCCACATAATGACTCATGCTTTTACCCGACTTAACGAATTTATCACTGCGCTTAATAAAGACAATCGCACAGCGATCAGCCGCCAAATGATAATCCAATTAATCGGCACACGCTTTACCACGATGATCATCGGCGCAGAATTTAGCGCGCACTTATCGCGGATGTGGCCATCAGTTTGGCCCCGATCGCACTTAATCTGGAGATAATCCAATTGGCCGTTGTGGCGCATCAGTGTGGCTGGCTCCCGCGTCTTTTAATTAGTGGAAATCGCTAGAGACGTAACCGTCGCTCAGCGGTGAAGAAAACGCACCGCGCCAAGCCGCCGCTGACAAATTTATTTCACTCTGCGCAAACGAGCTGAGCCAATGTATGGGGGAAACTCATTAGCAGCACGCACACGCCAATTAAATTTTCCTTAATGAGCCCGAAGCGCCTTTTGTACGCGGTTGATGACGCTCCAGCTTTTCTGTCGCCATGCAGGAGGAAAGCGGCAAAAATTTTCCCATTCGCAACGGGCCGGTGGGTAAAAGGTGCCACGAGGGTATCATAGGTGCGGCTGCCGCCCCCGCGCACCCACCCCACCCTGGCGACCTCCAGATCCAACAGGTAGGCCTGCACTACGCTCTGCAGTGGAAAGTAAAGTAACGCACTCGCTGATGCGCACGACGAATTGCGGAATTTTTTCGTTTTCTCATTTCCACCCTCGAGTGGATATTCAGGGGAAAATTTGCATAATGCGATGCGTGGAACATGCAGCGACTGCGCGGCGCACCGGGCGCCCAGCCGCAATCCAGCCACCTTCGCTGGTGCGCCGCGCCGTCAGGCATGTGAGGTCTCAGTGCGCAATCGGTAGGCACCGCGGGGACAAAATTTGCATGGTGGGACGAGGGCACCTACAAGAAGTGGAAAGTGAGCCAACGGAGGGCACTCGTTTAATTGCTTCAGATCCATTAATGCAGCTTTAGTGGGAAAGTGAGAAAATTCAGGGAAAAGTGAAGTCTTTCGATGATGATGAGTTAATGGGGCATTTCCATAGCAAAACACAAGGTTTTAAATTCCATCAAGGCTTGCGGCGTTCACTTGAAAGAAGTTGTTTTTCTGCTAAGCTGATGGTCAGGGAAATTCAAGAAGACTCTAAATGTTGTCTTAAATTCTCGTTTTTTATTCCTCCTTGTGTTGGGAAACGGCAATATTTAAGATATTATGGCTGTAATAAGAAAAAATTTATTAAGGGGGCAATCGCTTTCATAACTGAGAAAAAAGCACATTTTCAAGAATTTTTTTTTGAAAAAACTATTATATTCATTTAAAAAATTCGTTTTGGGCACTATTCCTTGAATATTGAAGAATACAACAATATTATTTTTTTTAATTTTTAGTAAGTTTTGGCGGCGGCAGAGGGTGTCTTGCAAAAGTCTCATTTTAGCTGGTACGCATCACTTTGGACTTCCGGGAAAAGATAAATGAAAAATTTAAAATGGGTTCTGTTCTTTAAGCTTTTTCCTAGGTCCTAAACCTAAAAAAATTAAATTTTTAATTTTTTTAAAATTGTTTTATCACTATTTTTCGAAAAACATAAAAAATCGGCCATGTTTTTGCGGAATACTATCTCTATAAAAAAAAACTAGGGGTACTTTTATGCATTTTGATAGGTTTAGGACCTAGTATTTATGTCAACGAATCATATGCTCTTTGATTTTTTTTAATTCCATTGAGTAGAACTTGAGATATGGTGTGTACGAGTTAAAAAAAAGTAGTTTTGAGAAAATCGCGTTTAAAGTTTTCTTACTATAATTTTTACTTGTAAAACCGTGTATAGATAATTTATTTGGGTGTATTACCACTAAGCAGCCATCCTAATTTTACAAACGGTTTTGGGAGATGATTTCTATAATGTTAAGGAACACTTTTATGTAAAAAAAAAAAATCGATTTTTGTTCACTTTTGAAAGCGATTGCCCTCTTAATATCTGCCCATGAATTATAGAAATTTTGATTACCAAAATCTTATGAATTCTAAACATGGAGACAAACTCGAGACAGTTTCAATATTAAAACTCCTATCCAAAAATTATTTTCACTCACGATCGCTCCAAAAAGTCCTCCTTTTTATTCAGAAGACTTTTAATCATCTCTTCAAACTTTATACAATTTTTGAGTTCAAATCAAACTCAACACAAAACTCGAGGGCTAAACCTCTTGCAGAGTACGGGGAGAAACATTACTGCAGTTTTAGAAATACTTACATCAATATTTATGGTTTGTATGGAATAAAAGTCCGTAGGTGTTAATTTTTTAAATTAAGTAATGTCCCTACAGTCCAAAAAACTCGATTTAATTCAATTTATATTTGAGATAGCGTTAAATGGAGAGGCCAGTTCATGGCTTATAAATGAAACTACCGAATTAAATGAATTTATGGATATACTCGTACTTTTAAAAATTATTGAATGGCTAATTGATTTCCGCATATACGCTTTAGATATTTACATAAATCCATTTACAATATGAATACGGTGAGACACGACAATATTTTACTGGCTGTCTTTCCAGCCAATAGCTGCAATCGGTATTGTCACCAAATTGTCGAATGTCACTGTCTGTAAGCCAATACTGTCTCCGATCTTTTATCCACCCAGCAATTTGCCCATTAATCCCTCAAACTCACAAACAGATCAGATTATCCCCTGTCGGTTACAGCAACCATTTTTTCCCATTTCCATTCTAAAATTTTTTGTACGCACCACGTCCCATTTTCTGGCTGTTAGCTCGTCCCAGTGATAATCACAAGGACAATAGCCCGAAGGGATCGCAAAGAAAGGAAACAGATCGACTACTTATCCCACAGGAGGACAAAATGGTTTTTGTGCAATTATACTTCCCCGGGATGTTGTATGCTGTAACATGGCGCAGATGTGCCATATGACAGGGGATTATGTCGAGGATGTGCATTATGTCCATCCGTCCCGATTCTCTGGTCTTCTGATCGATTTTCCTCCGAATGATAGGCCCTAGCATCCGTACAACATCCCGATTGGTCTCATCTCGTTTAGAGTCAGCGCATCCCTTCGGGGGAAAAGGTCTACCTACGCCGCCAGTTGTTTGAAATATTTGAAACGGAAAATTTGTCGAAATCACATCTTTTCCCACAAACAATGATGGAACGACCGAGGACCGGTGATGACACAAAAATGGGACGGAGGAAACATGAGATCAGGACGTTGTCGGCGAAAACGCAATATTATATGGTTTGTGAAGAAGACACTCATTTTTTGAGTTTTTTTGTAGACTGCAGGCGATGTTTGCACTCATAATTGTTTGTCGGGATTCGGGGCATATAATTGGTTTTAAAGAATATTTCAAGGAATTTTTATGAATTTAATACAACTTTCGGTATTCTTAAGATCATTGCTAAACATCTTGGCAAACACTATTCATATAATTTCCTTTTTTTTCCTTTTGAAAGAAAAATATCAGACTGGAAAAGAATATATCTTTATAAACAGCCTAATTAAATAGAACGATATGATACTTAAATTTAAAGAAGTATATAAGAGAAATTTGAAATTAACAATAAAAATAAATTTAAATGATGATATGTAGCAAATTTCTTATTTTAGCTGTTCAATGCGTTAAAGATAGTCTATATCAAATGAACGTTGAACGTTTTTCATATATTTCAAAGAAACCGCATATTTAATTCAACTACATATTATATAAAGAAATATATCTACTCACATTGTGCTCCGCATAATTACCTTTTCCGTGGAAATTCTTTCTCTGCAAACTTTCGTTTGTTTTATCGTTCTGAAAAGATCAAATGGGCATCACATTTGCCTTTTATGGACGTTTTATCTTACAAATGTTATCTCAAATGTTATCTGCGTTCTGCTAACCTTTCGCCTCTTCATTTCCTTCTAAATTTAGCAACGCTTATTTAATTCACCTTAATGCATATCATTCTTTTCTCAAATAAAAAAGCTCACGTGGTGTGATAAGTTCTGAAATATAGCATTTCTCAACAAGATAAATTTATTTTGTTATTATGGTAACAAATATAAAATTAAAGGCATTTGAACAAAACCAGTAAAAATCAAAAAATTATAAAAATTTTTCTATTGTCATTACAGGTGGAGATCGTATTAATTCTGGTCCTCTTAAGAGCGAACGCCACTTTGACGGGACGGGTCACAAAATTGTCAACTTTTGGAACATTTTTTCTCAGGTAGGGGCAACCGGGGTAATTGTGACAGTGGGGTAATATGTGACACGTCATTTTTAAGTAACTAAAAAATTCAAAAAGACTTTAATTTGCACTGTTTGTTCAAAATTGATCCTTTATCTTTCGATTCGTAAAAGTTCTGAACATTAAAACAACTTTTTAGTGATATATTTTTACGAATCAATGCTGAGGTACAAAAAAGTTTGGTTATGAAAGTTTGTAGCAAATACTTCAAAGTCGTTTTTTACGAGAATAAGCTAATTAAAAACAAAGTCACTGTTATATTTAAGTTCTTATATATTCAAAACAACATTCGATGGATGTTACCTGATTTGTTAGTGCAAATATTAATTATAAATTGCGAATCACATTTACCCCATACTATTTGCAAACTGTGGGGGAAATGTGACGCAGCCTAGTGGGGTAAATGTGACGCCAGCGCGCGCATGTAAACGTGCGCTTTGTGAAGCCGGTGCGATGTAAAGTGTTTTTTGAGCTCATAATTTTGAGGTAAGTACGATAAGACATACATTATAAATAGCACTAATATCATCTCACAGCCGGGCAATGCTAATATTGAGTTGAAAATTCTTATATTAAACTTTTTTTCATCGTTTTTTCGTCACTTCAAAGCTATGTGTTTTTGAGGTTAGAAAAATGTCAACAAACGTTTTATGCTAAAATCATGTAGGAGTGAATGAAAAATATGTACGTTTCTATGCTCATAAAAACTAAAAATAACAAAAATTTATTTTTAGATCATGCCACGGCGTTACACTCCAAAAGCAAACAAAAAACTGAGTTGGACGGAGGACCAACTAAAATTGGCAGTTGAAGAAATCCTCAGCAAGAGATGTACTTTTACACAAGCTGCTGCAAAGTTCGAAATACCCCGTTCAACATTAATTTCAAGAATCAAAGGATGGAACCAGAGACCAGCTGTCGGTGGCTTGGCGCCACACAAAGGAAGAAACCCCGAACTAAGTCCTGAAGTGGAAAAAATAATAGTCGAAAGTATCAGCGCTCTGAATAAATGGGGATTCGGAATGAGCAAATCTGAAGTTTTAGATTTGATTAAAGAATACGTGACAAAGAACGAAATCCCCACAAGATTCAAAAACAAACGTTATTATAACATTGTTCAGTTGTCTTGTTCAATTTTGTACCTTACTATAATATTTTAACAACAATTATTCATTAAGTCACAATTACCCCATATCGCGTCACAATTTACCCCGGACTGTAGGGGTAATTGTGACGTTTTAGTCAAGTTACAAAACTTGTTATTGTTAAACGCACATGATAAATTTTCGTATTACAACGTTACATTGTTGTTTTAGAAGGTTCAAATAAGGTATTTACACGATTGCAAAAATTATTCATTATTGTTTATAAAAACTACAGCTGTTTGAAGTTCAACTTTTCATTTTCGCGTCACAATTACCCCGGTTGCCCCTATATAACTTATTATTTAAGAATCGGGTAAAGGATATTTTATTATGGACGTTTTTTTTATTAATTATTTGTTTTTTTTCACAAAATTTTAAAATTTTTCCATTTCATTTTCGAAAAAAGTCGTTTCCAAAAAAATGCGTTTGAAATTTTCGTTGCATTTTTCTTTACGTGCAAAATAAGGAACTGAGGCTCACTAAATTCACTATAATTTAGTCGATTTTCGAAATTTTAACATAAATATATTTCTGAAAATGTTACTTAAAAAAAAATGCAAAACAAATCGATTTTTTTTCTTCTAACAGAGGCGTTCCCCCAGCCAGAAAGAACCATTAAAAAGTAAAACATAAAGTCTTATAATTGATTTCAAATTTGTACCTACCACTGACGATATTGAGATTAATTTGCGATTAAAATTGCATTCAGAATCTTGTAAAGGTTTACAATATATAAACCGTTATAAGAAGAATTTGAGTATATTAAATAAATATAGATAAATAGCAACTTTATGACGTAGCAGTTAGCGAAAATTGTACTAAAACTTAATGATATTTATTAGACAGGAGATTCTACCTAGTCCTGGTTCTTGTTTAACTCTAGAAAATTGCGCCATTTCTCAGGCCAGTGAATCTGGTCGTAATTTAGTCAGGTGAATTACCTTCGCCTGGCTGAGGCAGGCATAACTTCTCTTACAAATCTTACAAGAACTCGTTTCTGGCTGGGAACTCATGTCCACTCGCCTAATCTCCCACAAGAACCGGGCAAGTGCGTTTTATTATTGATCATTGGCAAGCAGCCGCCGTCGCCCGGGGCATGAGCCCCATATGACACACGATGTCCGAGCGGCACGGTCAGCCGCCGTGAGATGAACTATTGCGTGTCGTGCTGCATATGGAGATGATTTCTGGAGATGTGCAACACATTTTAGAGGCCTTTAATTAACAATAGATAAGGGCCGGTCATGTACCGAGCGCTCTGTCCTCGTACAGTGCGCTAAATTGCATGTCGCCGTATCTGAGTGCGCCGCAGCATCACACAGTGGAGCCGCCGCCCGTTCATCTCGAAATTGCGGCCGATCGTCCGGGGCCTGCAATCAGAGGGGCCTAGA
The DNA here is from genome assembly GCA_963920795.1 of Eutolmus rufibarbis. Classification (NCBI taxonomy): domain Eukaryota; kingdom Metazoa; phylum Arthropoda; class Insecta; order Diptera; family Asilidae; genus Eutolmus; species Eutolmus rufibarbis. The sequence continues at coordinate 46,222,881 of OY987206.1, forward strand.
AAGCACCCAGGCAGGCACACTGGGCCCCATAGTCTTGTCCGGGACGTGTTATTCCTCCAGAGATTAAGATAACACTCAAACGCTGCTCATGTGATATTTCACAAAAAAGCGTTTGGGTCCGGGGGCCCGCGCAACTGGAACGAGAAATTGAGGCCTCAGGAGCCTCTCAGGAAGATGTGCTACAGCAGCGGGTCCCAAACAAGAAGAGGGGCGTTAGTCCCTCCGGTCGGGGGAAAATTGAGGATCGATCGACTCTATCTTTTTGAGCCTAGTTGGGGCATTTTAAGATCGCCAGACCATTTTCCCGGGCTCTATGCTCTCTCGCTCTGATCCCCTTGTGGTGGAAATAAATTACAAAATTTGCCGAGGAGAAAAAATTGAAAAATGGATCGCATAGATCTGCGCAGGTACTGTATGAGCTTTGGCCGCGCTTGTCCGCCCCGTTTCCCATTCAGCGAGCGCGGCTATAACCGAAGATCCGCGATGCGCTCACCTTCGCACACCTGAGCGTGTTCATTTCTGAGCGCATTTGTGTGCGCCGCGGGTCCAGGCGCGCAATCCGCGATCGCCTGGTGTACCCGGGCGCGCTCGGAAATTAATGTGATCTTGCACGGCTCATGAACGAGATCATCGGCCTGCATGTTGGCATATGAGTTATGATCGGCCAGGTACGTTCCGTCCACTCATTGTGCGGAGTGAAATTGAAGCACCTGTGCGACTGTTATTGCTGGCAGGTAAACGACTCGCAAGTGTGAGAAGGTTTGATCGCCGCATACCTGTGTTATATGCATGCTTGTGGCCCGGCGCGGATGGCTCCTCGCGATATCGCATACATTGAGCGCGGTGCGCGCGGATTAAACGGGTTTTCGGAAGACAAAACCATTATCCGTCCGCGGCGATGTTCGCAGCATCCCGCGAGAGTCCATTGGACGCGATGCGATGCCCCGATCAGCAGCTGGGGATCAACCATTGACACAGATGATAGTTCACTTTCCCCCCCGTCCTGCCCCACCGCACACCCCGGCCCGATGGTCCAGGAGCGTCCTCCGCGGTGAGTTTCATTTTCGCGATTTTCTATTTTCCCCGGCAGCATCGCATCGCGGCAGCAGCAACCAGCGATCGCGGCCTATGCCCGGAGCCTGCCATTGACCGTGAGAAAGATCTGATTTTTCGCATACCTGCCGATTGCTTTGCATCACGTAATTACGCAGGCTAACTGTTCGCTGGAAATGCCAGCGCGACTTGATAATGGACTGAGGCCGCAGAAAAGGCAGTTTTCCTTTCTTACGACACGACGCGGATGTTCCAGCGAGCAGCGAACCTCCGTCTGCCCACCTGGAAGCAATTTTTGCGCGAAAAAATATTTTCTACGAGGGAGGTTGTGCCAGGGCACAGTGTGCTCGCGGACATCCTCCTTCGGAATTGGAAAGAAAAATAAAAGTAATTGGATGCAAGATCTTTCGCGCTTCCCTAGCTAAAACCTCACCTACGGGGGCACGAAAGCATCGGCGGGTGCGAGTGCGTGCAAGACACTCTTCAAGTGTTCCGCCTCGCCTTGTCGCTATTTGCATACGCGCTCTTCTCGCTGATCAGCATTTCGCTCGAAGGGCTCGAAGTGACTCATTTGAATTCGAAAATACGAAAAAGCACTTCACCTTCAGTCGAGCTAGCCAGGGATCATGATCCCTAAGGAGACCGCGACGACCACTTCAGCGATATGCCGCGGCCAGGATTTGTTTTCGTTCAAAGGAAGTGCTTCGCGGGATGCACTTGAGTCGCAGAACTGTTTTAGATGCAGTTGACGGCGGAACTGAGGGATCGAGTGCCGGATTATTGGTAATCCTCGACGGGGCACTGTGCCCCAAAGTCTCCCACGCTTTGAATAATTTTGATAGAGTACTGAAATATGAGAATCATAGAAATTTTGGAAGAAGGCATGAAATTGAGAAGCTCATTTAAAATGCTTCGTGATCCCTTCGCAGGGATTCCAGTTGGACCGATAGTCTGTCTATAGGTTCTTCAACAAATATTACGAATATCTGTTCAAATATATAATAATAATACAAAGGCAAGATCAGCTCTTTAGTTGAATTTTTAATTGAATTTATTATTTCATTACACATCATATTAAGAAGTGAGGGATATTAAACTTTTTCAAAATGTTCACGATTTTGTGAAACTTTAGATACGTTTTATCTCAAAACTACATTTTCAAAAACGGTGACCACTATATTTTAATCGGCGGATTTTAATGAAATTTATACAGTATATTTTAGGCATAAAATACTAGTGCCTGATCGAAGATCTCTTTTTTTTTATAAATAATAAACAAGAGCGTTTCTACCTTAAAATTCATAAGTACATTTTCAAAGGCTTATATAATGATCAATTTAACCTTTTAGACTTAAACAACTGAACTAGGTGCATTTATACTTTTAGCAATTTTCGATCTCTTAATATTTATTAATTTTGTACTAAAAATATAAGTTATTAAGTTTAAATTTGTATATTACTAAAATGGTATAATATTGAAAGGATTTAAAGTTTAATAGTAAAATCATGGAAATTGAAAAGTCAACCAGTTAAATGAAAATAATTGTCCAGATGGTTCCACTGATGCCCAGACTATTGGATTAAATACAAAATATGATAATATAATATGAAGTCCAAATATGTCCGAAGTAAATATTTTTAGTGGGAGTCTCCCAAGCAGTTAATGATCCCTCCAGCCTTTTTGTTGAAGCGCCCAATTGTCTTGTTAATTACATTCAAAAGGCTCACAAAGGGCCCGCCACAAAATTTCATTATCATTGTCCTCAAAGCAGGAGTCCTCCTGACGAGAGTCTGCCCCATCGCCGAAAGAAAAACCAATTTCCCGAAGGGCGGAGCGTTCTGATTTGCTTCGAGGAAAACGACTTTGTGACGAATGACACTCAATTAATCACACGGCGCTTCATGGGGCGAGGGGAGGCGGGGGCGGAGGCCCTGTGCAACAGTTGTGCACTTGTTTCCATCCAAAGGGCCTCATGGTGGCGCAGTGGGTGGCCGCGAGCCCGGGAAAATCATCGAGCCGTACAAAAACCGAAAATGAGCAAAACTGCTCAGGCTGTTCGGCGGCGCAAGGGACACTCACAAAGGGCCCCAGGGCCCAGGAGTTTTTCCATTGTTCCCAGTCAAATTGCGGGTGATTTCCCTTTGTGCTGCTGTCAACAAGGGGTCCAGCAGCTAAAAGGACTCATGCCATGGGACCCGGGACCATCACCCGATAGTCATCTTCTCACTTGGCCTTTCTTTTTGTTAGCGCGCTCCGAGCAGCCTCCTGCCAAGTGGACACGGGTACCTGTCCGAGCCGTGAGCCCTTTACCTGTGCCCGATCCAGCCAAAAATTTTATCCATGTCAAAATGCCCTTTTGATTCCCACCGCAAATGGGACTGTTTCATATTTTATTGCCCGAATTGCCCATCTCCGAGGACCGGGCCAACTAATCCCTAGCGCATGGCGCTTCTTCCAGTGTCCAGCGGAGGCGTAATCCTCGTTTTAGCCCATTTCGGCAGATAGGATTGATATGTCATCTCTAGGGGATTTGCATTTTAAGCTAATTGACCTAAGCCGGGTATCAGCAGAGCTGAACAATGGCGGCACAATAGGGAAAATATAAGCTAATTTGAGCCGCAAACGAGGCTGGAATGCTCGAGTTTTCTCAAAAAGGCTCAAAACAGGATTATCTGTGGTCCTTGAATATGCTACAAAAGGACAGCTGACTCCTTTTTGAGCCCACAAAGAAACAAACCTTTCGACTAAAATAAAACCAAAGCGGAAAGTCATTGTTTTAATAATAATTTTTTTTCCTAGAGTTTGCCCTTTTATGGGTCCCGCAGGAAGGCACGTTGTTCTACTTAAAAATAAGATATAAAATCTTATTTATAAATAACTGGTTTCAAATTGTTTTTAGCAAACCGTGTCCTCCTACAGGATTTATTTCAATTTTATTCCGCATAAAATATACTTAATTCGGTGTATAAAATTAGAAAATTAAAAGAATTATACTGGCCCTTAAATTAATGTTTTTTTTTTTTGTTTAAAGTCTTGTTACATCAAAAAATTAATAAAACAAAAATAAGTGATTTTCATAAGGTAATTTTAACTTGTTAAGAATCAAAAATTCATTAGAAAAACTAAATTTTAACTTAATAAAGAATTTATTATTATTTACATTTTTTACATTAACCAATTGCTCCATTTGAAAATAGTATTTTAATTAGATTAAAGTTTTAATTAAGTTTTTGTGTGAAACAATTTTTGGTTCTTATATGTAGATAGAAGCGAGTATTTAAAAGCAGTTTGTATTAAAAATTATAATAATTTTCCGCAGAAACTTAATTCCGGTAATCCTTTGAAGCTTCGTAGGCATGTCCAACAAGTGCCTGGGAATCAGTTCCTCGCCTGCTCCCTGCTCCAGGAGATTTGCTCATTCAAAGTGGCCACTTCGCGCCTTTCCAGGCAGCAGCAGCACGCAATCGGGGCTCCTCCGCCGATAGGAAAAAAATCCCTGGGGTTCCACGGGGGCCACTTTTGCGGCGGTTCGAAACAATTACAACCGACGGATAGTGTCGTGTCACAACGGAGCACGGCGGAGGGCTTCCAAATTCAGATACTCCGATACTCGCGGAATTTCTCAAGAACGCTCATTTTTTGGCACGAGCGCCGCGCGATTGAGTCGAATTTCGTGCCTGGGGCTAATTGAAAAAATGGGAAAAAAGTGCCCGGAGGTCGGAGCGGTCGAGGCTGTGCGCCGCTAAGACGCTGAGCCTCCGCCGTCTTAGCGGCCCCACAGTGGCCCCAACCACCCAAACGAGGGGGCCCCGCATTAATGAGACTCTCGCTCGACCAGACGCCGGGGGAGAACATTGATTTTGAAATTAAAACTGTCGACCTGTCCATTAATCATTGGCTCGCTGCACGGCCCATGTTGACACTTCCACATTCCACTGAAAATTCACGAGACCGCGGTCTAGCTGTTCGGCCTGGTCCAAAGAAGTCCGGCCGGGGCTCCGCTGGGACGTTGGTACAAATTGAAAGTCTCCTCCCGGTGATTGATTAGAGTCCGCGACCGCGAGCCACTGCAGTCGTGGCTTGTTTATTTTGCTGTAAGTCTTGGGAGTTTTTCTAATAAACCTATGATTCACAGGCAGGTGAGATTCTTTGGACCAATCTTGTCCGGGATATCGAACCTTTCGTGCGGCATCACCACATCTTTCAATTGAAGAAGGCGCCAATCTTGAAAATGCATAGCGTTTTATACCGCAACTCATATAGTCAAAAAGTTGCATTTCAACCAGGAACCGCCTTAGAAAAGGTATGCATATATAATATTTATTCTTCTTTTTTGCTTTCACCACTAATTTAGTGTGGACAAGGCTAGTTTTAAGAACCCTTTATCTAAATTTATGATTATTGCTCTATTATATAATACAAAAGAACGACTCATAACACGCAATGCGTATACGAATTGTAATATTACATTAATAAATAAAGTAAACAAAATAAATTATTAACCTCTAACTTTAACCCATAAAATTGATAGATAACGTACTTAAGTAATTTTATAGTTATTTAGTAACTAGACACAAAGCCGGTACAAAACAGATAGAGTCAGATAAATAGAACTTTAAAAAAATAAAAATTTGTCATGCTAACATTATCCACTCATCAGTGACTAGCCACTTTTTTCATACTATGCATATATCAAGTCGAAAAAAACCAAATAAATTTTGTTGACAACGTGCCAAACAACAAGTTGTACCAAGTTTTCATTTGTCAGCAATTATTTATTCTAGCCGAAGCAAAAATAATCCAAACCTGCTTGACACGGCAGGAATCCCTCGTAAGTCACAGTAACGTGACAGAGTTGTTAAATATAATTAAATTGGTTGACGCAAAACTTTAAGAACGAAAGAGTCGCAGTTGGGCCAAATGTCCGTTTAATTTCCTAAAAGCAATATTAATTACATTTAAAATATGATTGAAGTCCAATTGCCTAGAAAAAGCAGGTTTTTGCTATATCTGATAAGTGATAGATTTCGAATTTGATGTTTTTTTTTCATTATTAAAATTGGACTCAGGTGCATACGTAAACAGGGTCTCCTTGACATGTCGTTTCATATAATTGTTTAGTAGATATGTATGTAAAATGATGTTTGATTTGGACGATCGGTCAAAAAATTTAATTAGTTAAGTATTAATAAAATATTAGTGCAATTACCTCACCACCTTAAAAGCGAAAACTTTATGAATTTTTAAAATATCAAAGTCATACACGAGGTTTTCTTTACTGCTCATTTCGTAGATTGTTCCTTACAAATACTTGTTACGTAGTTTCAATAGTTAAAATCAAATTTAATAACTAAATATCTAATTCTCATTTGTGTAATAAAGTTAAGTTTATATTGTTTTCTTTTAAGAATTTCAAGAGTTTGTAAAAATATAAACTTAACTTAGCTTTTTTAATGGTACGATTAGTTTTTAAGTAAGAAAATTGAAAAAGCTTTTGTTTTGAAATTCTGTACCCTTTTTTATTGTACTTATACCTAAGATTACAATGAACTTTGTTGCGTTTGAAAATTTAACTTATTATATTCTCTATTGAAGTTAGAGCTGCGATTTTCGATAAGACAAATTTCAATTATCAAACATATCGATTAACTAGCACAAGTGGAAAGAAGCTTATATAAGTTAAAGTTTAGTTTATTTTATTAAAAAAGTGCACTTTTAATGAAATTTCCAGCTTTTTCTTATATCTCGAATTCTGTATCGACAAAATTATTGTCTTAAAATTTGAGAATATATTCTTGAAAACGTATTAGAGTTCATTTTTTAATCGTAGGAATTTTGTAACCAGATACAATGAAGACATTTAAAGTTATTACGAACTTATCCGATAGTGTTGGATGATAAAGAATCCCAATGTTTGAACATAGAATGACTCAAAAATTAATTTTGAAAAGTGTGTCCTTTTCTTGGTTTGTGAGAGGGATTCAGCCCTTCACTAGGTGCAATTCTGTTGGTCAACGAGTGCCACTCAGCGGTAAAATCTAGCGCAAGAGAGCACATCCCTTGAACTTTGTGGCATTTCGAATAATTTATAGATCCATTGTGTTGGGAATTTCGAATTTTTTTCCTTTAGCCGGGCTATTCAACTCTTCCTGATTAAATATCGTTTGATGGGCGATCCGAACAATTGGCGGAGCCTTCCGCCGAGCGAGCGGAGCAGCGCGCTCACTAAAAACAAAAGGCGAAACGGTCGTTATGCGCCTCTTCTGATGTGGAAAATATAGTCCTCGGGCGACTTATTGTTAAGATTTATACAAAATTTATCGGAGATACTTAATCTATTCGCCAGATAGCCGGAATTATATTGCAACAAAAGTTTCGGTCTCCTCGTGGTCTGCCTGATGGCTCCGATTGCCAGCCCCGGCCATGGGCCGGCCCCGGCTGCCCATCCGTCGTCCATCGGAGCACACCAGCCCCAGAGTCCGGGCGGCGAGGCGAGTTCGCTTGCCCAACTTTTTCCAGCCGATTATTGTGGGTGTTGTCCATAAGTGGAGAGCCCTCCATAAAAGTTGGCCAGCCAAACGCAAAATCACATTCCGAAATGCCCAATAAATCGATATCTCTCCCGGCGGACTCAATTCGTCGTTTGTTGATGGCTATTTGTGTTATTATCATGTGCCTGCCGCGCCACGACGGCCGCTGTCCGGGGCTCGGCGCGGCGTCGAATCGACCCTTTGGGGCTCGCGGAATGTCAAGCCTTTCGCGAAACGCTGGAACGGTCCCATTGTTCCACCGGCGGAGGTGTCAACGCAGCTGCGGGGCAAAGATTAAAAAGATCGCGCCGGGCAAGCCGTTTCACGCCTGAGTCACCTGACCAGGTGGAGTTTTGATCATACAAAAGACGGAAATTTTCTTAAGTCCATTCTCCGTAGAGCTACTATCATTAAGGGACTATGCATACACCTTGTTAGGTACAAAAAAAAATGATTTTTCAAACATAATTTCCTTCAATTGTATTACTATTCTACATATTTGAAAATATAGAGCTATCTTTTAATTATTTTATTTTAGTAACAAACTGATGACCCAGCCTAAAAGCGAATTGTTTGCCATAACGAAAATGATTTGGTTACTATCTTGCAATTTTCGGTAAGTCAACAAAGAGTTTTGTTTAATATTTAGTTTAGTATTTTATATTTTTAACCAAATTAACTTGGCTAATGCAACCTTAACATTGTTATCGTTCTATGAGCGCAATTAAGAACTATCATTATTTGACGGAATTTAAGAGAAAGTTAGAAATTCAAAGATGATAAGATATACATATTTCAAATTGAGTAACGCACGAAATTGTACATAATAGTCTGCCTAGAATATAATTTCTAACTATTTTTTGGGATATTAAGATTAAGACAACGCATCAAAACATAAAAGCAAGTAATTGTTGAAATTAAATAAGAAGTTACGATTAATTAATGAATCCTCATGGACCAAAGTAACCTCCAATTAAATGTGGATTTGGTTAAATTTTCGAATGAACTTAGTAAGACTGATTGAAAGGTATTCTAATTTAGTTAAACTGACTTGGTTTTTGGTACTTGGTTTACATTTAATCAAAAACATCGTTTTATTATCTAAAATTTTGAAAACCTTTTTAAAACTTTGTTAAACAAACAAATAAAAAAAACCTTGTTGATTTGTCCAGTGAACTTGATTGAATTTAAATTAATAAAATTTATTTGATATGTGTAAACCTGTATTTTGGGTTTTTTTTTACCATTATGCATGTCTAATTTACAAAAAATGTTGTTTTGAACCTCTAAAGTCAAATACTACACTCATTGTCAATCGATTTAACGCAAATTAAAAGAAATGAATTTTCGAAATTTGAAGCATCTTAAGATTTCTTCGCACACTGATTACAGTCAGCCGAAGTGCTAATGATCTTAATGATTTTGGGCAGTAACGACAATTGCTGATCGATGGCAATCAAAGCGTATTACCGCTCGCATTTCTGCGGAAGTGACGAGTGGCTTTCAGTCAACAAAAGGAAAATTACCTCTTTGCGTTTGGAGAAAGTATTTTTCGCACAACAGCTTCTTTGAGTGATTTACTTTTCTTTATTAAGACAGGTGAGTTCGCGCTTAAGCTTCCTGAGCCTGGCTTAATGACACTGCAGAGTTAAGGCAATAGTTCCACTGTGACGGTTTTTTGTTAAATTATATAGCTCTGGCATCGTCACCATGCCTAATTTATGTACTCGTATTCAACGTTTTTTTTCAGAAATTAAAATAAGGAGCGGAAATATATTTTCATGTAGTAAGCTTCTTTTCAATAATGAAAATTATACGACTATGGCCGGAAATTCATAGATAATTAGGTACAAGGTACAAGGAGTAATTTTTTTGGATGCTATTCCGTAAAATTAAGTAAAACTGACTTTATAAATTGAATTTAAATATAGTCTATGACATTTTCTAAAATTATATACAGATTTTGGTATAGTGTGTAAATTTGTTAACTCATTAATTTTTTTGAATTTAAATTAGCATTCGGGCAATGTAAAATGTACAAGATTTTTACTTATAATAATTTAAATTAATGATTCTATAGTAAGTTGATAGAAAATTTTATCGAATAGTACAAATGCAGTCTTTGTTCTTTTTTAATTTCAAAAAACGTTTATATTTATAACGTCTGGATATACTAATCCACTTTTAGGATGAACACTTTCATGTTAATTTCCTGTGATTTGTGAAAACAAGCCAAGTTAGTATAAATCTGTTCTAATTAGGAATTTATCTAAATATTCCCACGTTCGTGAGAGGAAGGGGAGCCCCAAAGCAAATCAGAAATATCCTTTCTGAGTCCCCACCCACACTGTCCTAATAACGCCGCAGCTCTCGATCGATCTGCGAAAATTTCAAAATTTCTAAAACAATTGGGCAATTGCGCCCGCCGTGAAATGGTGAAATGCAGTATTGATCCCGAAATTGAATTGCATTTTGTAGGGAAGCTCTCCACACAATCGGGGAAGCCGCCCCCAAAAAGGAACAATTCCTGGGCGGCGGCGGCGGAGGGGCGGCCGCCAGTGAATTTTTATCCTCAAACAAAAGAAAAACTCTTTGGGGCCCTCCCGCATAAAAGGGGTCATGTTGACTTTGAGCAAACTTTCGAGCAAGAATTTTGATCAAAACCTCCGCTGACCGGAGCGTCGTCGCTCCGGAACGCAACCGGTGGGCGACGTGGTCAAGCGCGGCGGGGGCGGCGGCCGAACAGGTCCAGTCGGAGGCTGAAATTCGCGATTGCGGCAGCCACCGCGGCGCATTATTCGGGGGAACAATGGCGCGCGGCCGCGTATTGTGCCGGCCAGCGGTGGCTACTGTTTTGTCCTATTGTATTTATAAAAGGCCCGCTTTCATTAAACCTCCCGCTTTGCGTATCGGGCTGAAATTGGACAAACTCCCACGGGGCTGCGGCGGAATTGGCAAGCAGCGCCCGGACCACTTCATGTTTCCTTTCACGATTAACGCTGGCCGGCCCGGCGAGGAATTTTTGAACATTGCCGCCACTGAAGCGGTAATTGATTCAATTGTCACAACAGAAAGAAATTGAATAATTGAAATAAGAAGCACCTGAATTAATGTTAGTTTTCTCTGAACTTTTGGCAACATTTACCTAATATGAGTATAAATACCTAACAATCAAAATGTAGGTAATAGTAAAACATTATGAAAGTTGAAAGGGCAAAAAGTAGAAACTATAAAAAAATTTAACCTTCAAAAATGTTTTCATAATTGTACACACTATACTAAGATTAAAAACAAAAATGTAATTAAACAAGAAAAAAGTAAAAGATGATGAACTAAATGATGATAAAATATCTCGAAAATTTTGAAGCGATTTTGCTAACTAACTATTTTTTGCTATGTATAAGCTCAAAAACTTGTCGAATTTGAAAATATTCTTATTCTAGCTAAATAAATCCGTCCGTTAATTACGTGAATTTGAAATTTCTTCTGTCGTTCACTCCAAATTTATTTAAAGTAAAATGATAACAAGTTTTGTAAATTTTGGAAATTGTGCGTTAGCTGAAAATAAGAAATTAAATTTTACATATAATTAATGATTAATTTAAGAAATAAACCCTAATATTTACCGAAGTGATTCAATTTGCGCGGGCTGAGAGGGTGGATCTTACTGGAGTAAAAATTTTATTATATCAAAGTGGAGATAAGTCAGACAAGAATTTGTTGAGAACATTGTAGGCAAATTTACTGAAATTCTATCAATTTGATAGATGAGCAATGTTTTGACGAGTGTTAAGAATAGAATATGAAAGTTGATAGCTACAAAAGTTAGAAGAACTCCGTAAAATGAAATCATTGAGTCTATAAGATCTCTTAGTAAGTCGTCAATGTGAGTACCAAAAGTCAGTTTACTATCAAAGGTCATTCTAAGGTCCTTAAATTGAAATCAGTCAATTTTGAGGTAGTATACCTACTTATAAAAGGCAGTTAGGAACACCAGAAACTCGAAAGTTACGTTCGAAAATTCTGAAAAAGGCTCTTCTCTTTACCTTTTGTTTTTGAAATCATTACAAAGTTTCTACAAATAAGAGGATATTGTTGTAATATTAATTGAAGTCAAATTAATAGTGATTTTAGAAGATATTGCATCAATTACTGAATTTTTCATAGTGTAAATTTGTTTATCTCGACTGAATTTTGCTAGATCTGTTTGCAGAATTTTTCTTTACATTCTGCATCCATTGCTCGTTTTGCCCCGATTGCAGCCAAGAAGGAGGCAAATGATCCCTCGAAACCATCCTGCGGCCGCGCACGGCCCTATGTAACTTAATACTGCAATTTAGCCGGAGCTCTTTTGGCTTTTCAGCGATATTTAATGGCCACTGGAATTTTAACGCTACCAATGTCGACCCGATTAACTATTCGCCGGAGATAGGCATTCATCATCGAGTGTGAAGTTATTACGGGGACGGCTGCCCCAACTACCAGTTAGAGGCTGATCGGGGCTTCGTTTCATCAAAGTCGTGACTCGATGTCACGCTCGCCCGTACCGCGGCACCCGGAGAGCCGTGCCGGGCGAGCCATTCCCAGATGAAATGTCTAGGCCCGCGCGTCGTCTGCGTCGTCTGCGTCGTCGTCTCCGGCGTCGTCATCATCATCATCAGCGTGCGAGCCGGAGCCGTCCACCTAACCTAGCCTACCTGGGCAGCAGCACCTCCGGAGCGCCCATGGGGCCCGGTCGGGGAAGCGCGGTTTCTGCAATCGAAACGTACATTTTTTTTTTTGCCGCCCCGTCGACATTGCACGAGGAGCTATGGCGTTTTTAATTTTCGTTAAATTTTTTGCTCGCCTTTCTTTTGTTTTTCTTGCTGCTGCCCTTTTAAATTTTTTTTTCGTCTGACCCCGCCGCGCCGTGGCGAGCCAATCTCTAGCCGCACTCGATCATGGGCCTTCTGAGGAAACAGATGGCGGAAATTCGAAAATTCCATTTCTGAGCCCAATTTACCTTCATCGCGACTAAACGGGCATTAGGCGCTCCAGCGGACACCAACTGGTCGCTTCTTCTGTCCGCTCCTTGATTAAGAGTAATTGCGGCTAGTGCCCTTGCCCGGACCCACACCCTTCCCCCGGGGGTTGTTTTGTCCACTCCTTTTCGATAGTCTTAAATTTTTCTCAAGATGAGAGTGCACTTAACCGCCGAAACAGAAATTAAGGCAATTTGCGCTGCGCGCGAAGTGCATCCAGCTCTTCATCACTCCGCGAAGCGATTAACCGTGCTCAGTCCCCCGTTCACAGGCGCTTAACTCATTTTCAAAATGACAATAAATTTTATCGACAATTTCCCATTATTGCTGGAGGAGAGCACTGTGCCCGAAATAAATCCGTGAGCACCCGTCCGCAAGTGAAAATTGGGGACCGCGGCCGATTAGTCTCCAAGGCTGCGGGGGCTGCTGCTGGATGCTGAGTGCAGCGCATTTGACACAGAGATGACAGAAATAATGTCGGCCGCGACGCCTCAGAAATAAATATTTACGGAATGTTGCGCGGTTGTGGCCTTTCTGGGTGAGCCCGGCTCGATTGAGGAGCAGTCGTCCTCAACGCTTTGCGTAAACAATCTGCTGCCTGTCGCGGACTAATTGACGATCGGGTTGACAATCAACCAATTTTCCATCTGTCCCCCAAAAAATGCTCCGCAGCCGGAAAATACATTTTTCTTTGGATGGATGAATTTTTTTAGATTCACACCACATGTTAGAGCACATGAAACGTGCACGTTTGAGGAAATAGATAAACTTGAACGTATTTCAGTTTTCTTGTGAATTTTAGATAATTTTAGATAAGTATACATTATAGGCCTTAGGGTATCTGTTAATTACGCAACTATTAAATTTCTTTAAGATCGCTCACTATGCAAATTTTGAACTCGATTGGATTAATTTGTGTTACCAAAAACGATCAAACTTTTATCTTTAGCTGTAGATAGTATAATAGAATTTTGTTAATTCTCCGGTTATTCTATAATACAACTAGAATTAGTGTAGCATTTCACCAGAAAATGAGTAGAAATGCAATATAGAAATTAAATGAGGTTAAGTTGGTATATCTCAAGGTGTCGATTCAGAAATTTCTCATCTATGTCGATTTATTGGAATTATCAGTCCACAAGACTTTTAACTTGAAAAACTAGAAACTGAATTCTATAGTTGCATTTTACTCTAGTTTTTATTCTAGTTCAACAGAATTAGTTTTATAAATTTTATTTTATAATCTAATTTTTAAATCGATTTACTTTTATAGTTTTAACTCTGCTTCTTTCTTGTTTGAAAAATCATAGAGAAATCCTTTTCATACTTTCCTAAATATCACTTAAAAGTACAACCAATTCTGTTTTTACGTTGTCTTTTTTTTACACGGTTTTGATTTAACACGGTCTAGAAAAGAAAAATCGATTCCGTTTTTACACGATTTCATTCGATTTAGCACGATTAAAAAAAGCTTTTTGATTGAAATTTTAAAGAAAAATATTTTTATTAACCGTAATCTTTTAGAAATTTTTTTTTCTATCTGTTATTTATAAAATAATTAGGGAATTCCCCTTTCTAATTTATTTTCATAGCAGCTTAACCCCTTCGCTACCAGGGCCTCAGGAGCAAAACCGCCAAAACAGCCCAGACGTTTTATTATTTAAATATGATACCCATTATTATTAAGTTTTGTGGGATGTATTTTAACGTTCCAAATAAGCGAAATGAGCAATTTTATATACCGATACGAATAAGTGATGTACATAAAAATTTAACTTGACTTTTATAAAGACTCTCATAGTAGTTTTTTTTTTGTATGAATAATTTTATTTTAACTATTTTTTACAGGGTTGAAGGATATGGAACTAATCGCCTTTTTGTCTATGTACTTCATGTCTTTTTTTACACGGTTTTGTTTGGAACGTATCTACCGTGTAAAAACAGAATTAGGTGTATAGACTTGGGTTTCTCATATCTTTTATATCAAATTCATTTATTCATATAGTTCTTTTGAAATAACCTGCAGTAAATAAAATTAAAAGAAAAATATATTATATATGCGAGTATATTAGTAGTGTTAGGTTAGTTTATTGCGGCTGCCTCGGTCATCGCAAGACACATAGGTCAATTTTAGCTCATTGCGATACCGCAGCAGCTCCGGGGCAATCAAACCCAGCTTCGTTGCTAACGTCAATGACGACCTGGAACCTATTTTTTCAGAAGAAATATATACGTATAGTAACTTTTGGAAGGTTTGCATTAATCTTTAATCGTTTTAGGATGTCTGACTTGATTTGCGTCATAGTTTAGACCGCTATTTTATAAGCTACATAGAAAATCCAAGCGATATTTTTTTGAAGAATGCTGACCACTCGAAGTGGCCCCATCGCGCATTCCTCTTCAAGGAGTCCATAAGTTCCGCGCCGTCGCTGCCGCGGGCAGAGCGATTTTCCCCCGGAGCTTTCCGCGGAGGACGGACAGTCGACGGCGCGACTCCCGCGTCCGCGGCCGCGCGATGGCATCTTTCGCAACGGCCATCCATCATCTATTAACAATGTACCGCTGGCGCGCAACATTGAGCATATGTGCCATGTGTTCGAATGCACGTTGCGCCGGTGTGCGCCGCAGTGCAGTCGATGCAACTTGCAAGTGCACGCCTGCCCTGGCGCGGTCGAACGGTCTAATTTATTTTCTGTGGTTGGCCGCACTCATTATCGTGTCATCACGAAGAAAATGCGTTTCGGGCTCTCGGGACTGTCGAGGAGCCCGGCCACCAGTCATCGAACACTCATAAGGCAGCCAGGTAATAACACACGCGGTAATTGGCGTTCACTTGGATTGCGCTTCTCCTTGCCGGATGACCGGTCATTACAACACCTTCTGGCTGCGTCCGCGGCGGCGGCGGCGGTGGTGGTGGTTTCGGCGCCCCCCCGCCCCGCCCGCGACTATTGCACCTCGCGCGGAGTGGCCAAAGTCAACTCCCGCGTCGACAGGTACACGCTCGTCGCGTCGCAGGCATTGTAGCCGGCACGACGCGGCGCGGCGGCCGGGAAACTGTTAGACGACAGGGTCCAAACCGCAAATTTCAGTGTATACGGCCCCCGGTTTGTCTTGCGGTTTCGGCGTAATCTCGCGTTCCTGAAACGGCGCCAACTGCTTGATGATGTTCTGATTGCTCGCCGCGACCACCCCTCCGCTGCGGCTGTTGCTTTCAACAACGAACAAAACTCGGGGGCACGAACACTCGTGATGATTTATTTAAGTTGCCAGAGGGTCGAGTCCAAATCACGGCAGGAGGAAGTGGTTGACAGGGGCTTAAGATGGGGTCAGAGACTTTAGACGTCTTCAGGGCACAACTTTGAGAAATCCCATACAAAACTTTTGCTAACCTAAAACCAAACTCCAAAAACAAGTATGTAATTTTACATTAGTTTTGGAATGGATCTATATACCTTAAATTTGACAGAAGATTTTCAATTGACGACACTGAAAACCCTCATGTACCTACTTATTTTTATGAAAATTTTACAAAGTTTAGAATTTGACTTTCACAGTTCGCTATTTTGGCTATACTGAACTATTCTTCCAATATGAGCTGAAAACTAAAATTGGTGCATTTTGAAAGAAGTTATCATGAACCCTATATTCTACAGATAAAATAAATAGAAATAGGACAGCTTTTATTTAGTTGACAGGGTTAGATTAAATTTAAATAAATACCTATCTAATGAATTTGAGATTTGAAAACGAGTGATTTTTGATAGTGCCGAGTTTTAATACCTATAGCACTTAAACTTAATCTATACCTATCTATGTATATAAAACTAAACCTATTGAGAATTCATCTAACAACTCAATTCATGTGTGCCCCTAAACATCTAATTTGAACATTCAATAGACTGATTTCTGAAGGGTAGAAGAAACTGAGATTATAATGGAAACAAATGAGGTTTTTTTTTTTTCTAATTCCCCTATACAAATCTAAGATCCTATGTAAAACTCTCTTTAATTTTGATCTAAAGTGCCTAGTTTCTAAGAAATGTTAGTCATAGTTTTATTATCCTACTCAAAAGGTGCTATTTGCTTGCATTGACTCTTGCATGTTAAACTAGGTTTAATATTTTTCATCTAGAATTACCTTAAAATAATATAGAAAAATCGACCTTATAACATTTTGGACTTGCACCACTTTCAAAATAAACAGCTCAATGTTAATTAATCAATTGAATAATTATTATTTTGAATAATAACTAACATTGTAGCCAGGTTTAATTTATGAATATTTTTATGAGTGCCAACTGTTATTAAATTTATCTTTTATTTACTTATCCTAAAACTAATTGGTGTAAAGTACTGTTCATATAAAAGGCTATTTTTACTTCATTCCAGATCAGACACTCCTCAAATAATAAAAGGAATGATAGTTAAAAGGAGCTTTTGGATAGTATTTTATTCCACCTGCCATCAAATATTAGATTTAGACTGTTTGATAATGATTAGTGAACTAAAACATGGTGTTTAGAGATTGTAGGATTCGGAAGAAAACTAAGTAGATAAAAGACTGAAGCTTTTTTTAGTTGGCTAAGTTTAGAAAATACGAAAAGTCTTTAGTCCGTAAAGTAAAAAATATATGCATACAGAAACCTTAACAAGCATCTTAACCACGAGTAACCTCGGTTTCCTCGTCAAGTCTGGCACTATTCCTACATGGGTGATATAAATAAATTCAGCTAGTCAGAAACAACAAAGACGTCGCAGGCGGTGCGACAGGTCCTCTGAGGCAAGACAATTGGACCAACTGAATTAATTTGACTGCTTTCGGAGCGATTCACCATGCGACTGATTGCATAACTGCCCCTTCCCAAGACAGTCAACTCTGCTTCCCAGCGACCGCGACAAGTTGTCCCCTGTCCGGCAGATCCGCGGCCGCGCTTAATATGCATAAGCGGAGCAATTAAAATTTTCACATCAGACCGATCTTGCAGATGTCATTGCACCTTGGGAGAATTGTCTCCCCGCATTAGCCGCGGGTCCGAGCGAAATTAATGATTCAGTTAGCGCAGGGGTCGCTGGAGGGGAACGTCGTAACAGGTTGATTATCATTCTAAGTTTCCAAGACAAAGATGCTATCGCCTGTGCGATGACTTAGAGAAAAAGAAATTTTATGCAGAACTGTCCCAGCCGACCGACCGGGCATCTTCGGCTGACAGAGCATTCATACGGCGGCGGCGACGAAACGAAGAAGACAAGACGCCGAGCCTCGGCCAAGGAAGTCGCACAGCGCCTCCTCATGAATATTAAACGTCACATTTGGCCGCACTTGCACCACATTAATAACTTGCAGTCACCGACACGACCAGCAAGTGGCTGCTCGAGATTTTCGTGCCGCGGTGACGATATTCATTTCATTTCTATGGCCATTACCCAGACCCACTTTTGTCCCCGCCCGATCCCCGGCTGAGACACTCTCAGGTCTCAGGGTCTCAAAGGGCAGAGAGATAAAAAGATAAATACCGTCTCAGGTGACACAGGCGGCGGAACGCACCTTTATCACCTGGCAGCTTCCGCTTTCCGCGGCCAAAGTACAGTTAGAGATGAAGGGCCCCACCACGGGACCCTGAGATGTCTCAATTAGCATTATCTGAGGAGCTCCGGAATGTGTCATTTAAGATCGATTAGCGATAATCGACTGTCCGCCGATCGCGGCAACTTATTCGCGTTGATTTCGGGGCCACAACAAGTCGCCTTAGTGTCACTTTTTGCTAGAGAGGCCCGCGCTAAGCCGCAACTCAATTTGTTTACATTTGCTTAATCCGACTAATCGGATGGATGCGAGATCTGTCGCTGAGCAGCGGTCACGGCGACTTTTTTGTGGCCGCTTCTCAAGCGCGACCAGATGTGGTCTTGTCTTAAGTTAGCGAACGAGTCTTAGCGCTGCTTACTTATTAAATTGCATAATGCGCGGACATTATCACTGGGGCATCTCGAGCGGATCCCCAGACGCATTTGCCATAAATTTAGTGGCAATTTGCGGAAATGCACTGGACGTGGTTAAGATTTCCTTCGAGATTTCTCCGGATAATGAAGTTAGTTAGAGAGCTAGAAGTTGTCTTAATCTTAAATCGCGTCTTGCTGCAGTGTCCGCAAGGGTGATCAAATAAAATGAATCATATATAAAAGTGGATCTATTTGCAAGATGATTCATGGAAGGTTCACTACACAAATATTTTAATATTTTTCCAGAAATTAAAGAAGTGATACAAAATTTATATTTAACAATTCGTAGACGAAATGGTCCATTCAAAATTTCAAAAGTCTGTATTTCCGTGATAGTAAATTAAAAACAAGTGATGACGAGTATACTCGTCAAACGCAGACTAAATGCAAGCCAGTGTAAAACAACTAAATTAAAGAATATACTCGTCAAATATCCTAAAAGGGGTATCTACATTTACTCATCTAGTTTATCTATCAGCATTACTTACTGAAAAATTGAAAACGTACATAAGTTACTATGAAAATCATAAATTCGTCGCAGCAATGAAATAATCAATTAAAAAAAGAGAAAAGAGAAAATCAAATGTTTCAATTTCCCCCTTGAGTTGAAAACATGATTCTCCCGACATTCGCATATAATGGAAAATTTTACAATTTCCTTTCCGGTCATTTGTTACATCAGCAACGAGCATACATGGCGCGAGCGTCGTGGCGTGGCGTCCATCCGTTCGCTGGCGGCGCGGCGTCGTGATCGTCGTCGATCATTGCGAAGAACGAGGGCGAGAAAAATCACAGCGTAAACGCAGAATGCCCCAGAGGAAATTTAGCGATTTATGCCCCCGGTCCGGGCGGCTAAAAATAGGCGAAAAATCAACGACTCTAAGCCCGATGTTTCCAGCACGTAAACTATGGAAGTAGCGCTCGGAACAATGCCCTGAAATTCCTCGAAACTGATCCAATTCCGCAACTGCAGTCGCGAGTATTGTTTGCGAATTTGTCACGTATCAGGGGCTATTTTTGACCGGATCGCAGTGGGTCCTTCTAGTTTCTAAGCGTTCTGTTGACGGGTTATATGGGAAATGGAGGTAAAATTGGGATTCTATGATATTTGACTCGGGTTACTTTGACGCATAGAAATTTACGTACATTTTGAACAATATGAAAATATTAGTTTGTCTATGGTGATCAATAGAAAATGCTATGATTAACTGAAATTTCTCAATAACTACTTAAGTTAGTAAAAATTTGAAATTTTTGGAAATTGATATGAAAGGGTTCACCGAAATGATGATAAGTTTTTCAAAATTTTGAGATTTAAGATTTAAAAATGCGTCTTAGTTCAACTATAATTTGAAATTTGAAACATGTTCCACTTTATTCTGTTGTCAGCCTACTAAAACAAGGAAAACGTGGAAGAAATTTCCAATTGTTTTACTGCGACAAAACTAATAATCTGCCCTTAAATAAAGATATAAAAACTTCCGTCGGCCTTGTGTCCTTTTACAAAAACAGACTCATAAAACTAGTTCCAGCCGCAAGAATCTTGTCTTCTTCGGAGGACACAAATAAGGACAAATTCCTGTCGTTTATGACTTCCTTACCCATTTTACCTCCCGTCCATTGGGTACATTTTCCAAATTTTCCCATAATTTTCCGTATGTTTGTTTTGACAAGTAGTAAAGCAGTCGTCCCGGCCATCGCAACCCTAATTAGCACTTCATTTGGAGTCCGGGACGATGGCCCGGCCGGCCTGCTTCAAAGACGGTCACTGGCGGCCCAAATGTCAACGCCAAATATTTGTCCCTCGGCGGGCGAGCAGAGTCCATTCGCACCCGTTCGTTTCCTGGGAATTGGACTTTTCACGTGTTCGCCCGACGCGAGAGAAAAACACCGCCATAAATTCGGTAGCCTGTTTGCTCTGCCGCCCGCCGTCCTGTGCGGGATTTTAATGTGTTTACCCCGGCCAAATCCTTTTAGACGCTGCCAGCTCTAATTTTATTTTAAATTAAAACGCGGGCTACTTAGCCCTAGCCGAAGGTGCAGAATGCCAAGGCAGAAAACTTTATTTCGATCTCAAAACCGATAGTAGAGCTGTAGGTATAAAGTTCCATTTGTGCTCTTAATTTATATGATAATCATAAGATTTTTTAGGCTTTCTTAATTTGTACTGGTCACGAAAATGATTTTAACTCTCTTACTGCCTTTTATAAGTCCAAAAATTAGTTTTTCGGTACAACATTTGATCTCTAAGAACAACCATATTAAGTAATGTCTGAAAATTTTCAGTAGTATTTTTTGAAACTTTATTTTTACAAAAAGCTAAGATAAGACAACGATTTATTACCAATTTAAGATGTACGTATGTTGATTAAATGTTAAAGTTTAAAAATAATCGTACCAAATCAATTCCGATCACATCATATAAAAATAAAAGACTTAAAAGTCAAGATATACATATAAATTTCGATGAAATTAATTGCGGAAATTGATTCAGGTCTTGTAAAAAACTCTTGTTGATTACCCCACACAATGAGATATCAAATTTAAATTCTAGTACCTTATAAGTGTATGTCTGCAATTGGAAAGTGGAAAATTAAAACATATGACCATGCAAAATTTCAAATGTCTATCTCAAACCATCTTTGAGAAAAAGGGCTTTGTGAGACCGACAGACAGACGGGCATTTGATTCGTTCTATAAGTTTATTTTTTATATCAGCATTTCACATATGAGTGAACTGCTGCTTTTATTTATTTTAATAAATATATTACCTATTTAAATGTCTGTTCTAGAAAATATCGCTGTTCATAAATTCATTCAAGTTTTTTACGTTAAACAATTATTCAAGATATTGGAATTTTTAAATAAGCACTATTTTATAGTTTATGATGTTTAACGCGATCTTTGGAATAGATGTTGAAAAAATTTTAGGTTTTTTATCGCAGACCTTGATAATTTTGTTATGGAGAAAATAATATAATAATAAAATAAGAAACATTTCAAAATTATAAATTAGATCTATTAGATTCTAAATACTTAAAGTACTAGCTATAGTTTCAGATTTTACATGGTTGATGAATTAGTAGGTGAACTATAGAGATCCCACGGAAATCTGAAATTAGAGAATAGAAAATGATTAATAAAATAACTAATCGAATAAGGAAACAATTGAATTAAAAATGTAAAATTAGCGTAAGCCTAGAAAATATATAATTAGGGTAGCGTAGGAATTGTATTAATGCCTTATTGTAAATAAATAAAATAAATAAATTATCGTAGAACTGAAGATACTTTTAAGTAGGTGTTCAGAGGCACTGCTGGATCTAGAAAATCGGAGGTTATGTTCGAGGCTGTGGACGGAGTGCAAATCGGCGGCTTTTCGCGACGACCCCGTCGCGATAATGTCGCGCAGCTCTGTGCCCTCGCGCCGCTTCATCAATAAAACGCGAAGTGACCACACATGACAGGCCGCGATAAGCAGAGCGCGGGGCAGACCGCGTAACGCGGATTCCATGTTCCCTGATAAATCGCTATCCGTCACATTAACTGAATACAGTCGCATTGTGCAGGGGCTCCTTTGGATTAATGTCACGAAATTATCATCAGCAGCGCACAAAAGATCCGCCGGAGATAGCGCGCGATGTCGCGCAATCGTCTGTGACTTTTGCTGGCTCTGGCTGCGGCTGGCTTTGTGCTGGGCCGGGGCTCCTCCGCCGCGGCCGTTGCGATGAGGCCCGCAGCGGATGAAAAACCGCGGCTGCTTATCGCCCCGAGGAGACAACTGAGGAAGCTGCCAAATGCGACACAACGGCCGGAGGAAAGCGTCTTAAAAGGATTTCTTTGTGCTCCTCGAGACCTCGACCACTCGCCGGAGGGCAGATAGCATCAGGTCTGGGGGCCGCGTCTGGCGTGCAAAGACTGAAATTTGAGACAATTCGTGGGTGAGTATGTGCCGCTGGGGCGGATGATGCATTGCAGTGGCACTTCTCGACGGCGAGTCTATTTGAGATGCACCAAAACTGAGATGCACTTTGAGATGGTGCCCTTCTTTGTCCTCGCTGCAAGTTGGTCATGGAAAAAACCGTTAAGAGATAGTCTAAAGAATCAGTAGAGGTTTTAAAAGACTTTGAATGGAGAACGGAGACATTGCGCTGCACTCGAGACTCGAAGGCCCTCACAATGCACTTTCAAGACAAATGAGAAGGGAATCACAATGCAATCTACTGCAAAAATATTACAGACAACAAACATTTTTTTAATGTAAACAATTATTTCACAGGGCATCCCTTCCAAAAGGTCTTAGGACGTTTTTTAACTTTATTACCATAAAACTTAAAAAGCAATTCGTTTATAATTATATATATTAAATTTGAATCATAGAAAAAAAATTAAGTTCATCACGTAATAATTCTATAATTTTTCGGATTTATTACTTTACTTGGGATTCCTTCGTGCCAAATTTCAAATTTCAAGGTTCAAGGTTAGCGAGAGAAAAACGACCAAAACCAAAATGGTAGTTTTCAATAAAATTAATAAAATATCAGGAATAATTATTTCCTATGTAAAAAAGATCGCTTCGATACCTATAATAGTATTTAATTTTATTATATTTATTATATTTTCTTGACTGCACATATATTTAAAATTAAGTATTTGTAGTATATGAAATTGCAAGAAATTCGAAATGTAGGTTCTATAATTAAAATATATAATAAATTTTAGCGTCGCCGATCAATTGAGCGATTTGAGCCTTTTTAATTTAAGGGGATATTCTGGTATAAAATTTTACCTATTAAAATTTAAATCTTTTTCGTCTTTTCATTTTCTTAGCAATTGCTAAATCGGGTTTTCATTTCTGACAAAGATTTTAAAACCAAATGAGCTCAGTGTAATAAGTATAAAACATGCATTTCAAGAGTGCTGCAAAATTAATTAATATTACACAACTTATATTTATAGTCTAGAGTATATTAGAGATTGGAATTTTTGATGATAATTTAATGCGGTATCAAAAAGTAGTTTTTAATTTTTGGAACGACCTTACATACGAATTATCGTATTTTGTTTATTTGAAATGTCCTTAAGGAGGGTAAAAATGAAAATTGGTAATTTATGTTGATGTAATATTTTTCTGACTAAATTCTTTTATCTTTAAGAAAAACCCTTAAGAACCGGACGCACAAAAAATTCCAAATTCGGGGCGGTCTAAAATCACTGAACGATTGCTACCAGGTGGGTATATTATAAAATCATTAAAATTTGATTGCACCTGATCAGGGTACGACACGCAAATTATTTGGTAATTGTTGCCATTACGAAAACTAACATGCGCCCGAGGATGTCAACCGGCCGTTGGACGGGCCGGGATAGGGCGCGAAGGGCGAGCGATGGGCCGCGAATTAATGAAGAAATTTATTCAACCCGCCGGTCCGACGCGCGGGGCCGCGGCCGTCGCGCTACAAGTGCGTTGAGTAATAACAGTAATGAAGTAATAAGTGTTTAACATGACGTGAGCGGTTATTAAGGGAGTCCTTACTTTGAATACAAATTACGCGGCGGTGCGGAGGGCGGCCCGCTCGCACTCCGGCCGGACCAGAAGCGGGCTAACCACCAGCAAATTTTCCCCGGGAAGGAGCGACCTGAAGGAAAAAATTAATTACGAAACGGAGGAGCGTTTTGTTTTGACTGCGGCAAGCGAACACCTTTTTCCCGGGGAGGCCAGCGATACACTCATTACCCAGGTGTGTCTGGGAATTGCTCGGGGCCGGGGACCTGGAACCTGGAACCTGGGACCTGGGACCTGGGACTCGGGTACCAGCGACGGGACGTTTTCGGCAGATGGCCGCGAATATCACTTCCCAATCGGGAGAAAGACGAGAGCATTTTTATGGTAATAAAAATTGAATAATCGCCCGCTCGGGGCGTTCGGTGAATAACGTGCAAAGTCGGCGGACACCGGACCGCAAAGTCTCCGTGGCCGTCGCGCCGCGCCGCGCCGCTCTGATTTGAGATGGCGATTCGCGTCTCCTCGGACGTCCTAACGAGAAAATAACCCTTTTCGGCCGCAATGCCCTGGGTAATCAAATCTTAATATCTGTCTCGGCCTTGTTTATTATTGATCAGTAATTAAAGGGACTCTCTGCGCATCGCTCGGCGGGAAAAGGGCCCTGAAGGTTTTCCGCGCGACGAAGCCGCAGTCCTTTTCTTATTTTAACTTAAACGGAAGGTAGAATGTGAGTTAAACTGGAACCCTAAGGAAAATTTAATTTGGAATCAATTTTCTCTGTATTTGGTGGGTTCCAAATACTTATCTTAGATTAAATATACCTATAATTTAGTATTTGGTAAACATTACAATTGAATTCGGAAACAAAAATACAATTTTAAAAATCTTCTTAATTTCCAAATATTCTAATTTATTTTTGGGGTTGCCCGAAATTTACGAAATAAACAAATAGCAGTAATGGATTTGTTTTAAAAGATATAAGTGTGAATTTCTGAAAAAAAATAATCAATTTTTAAAAATGTTGCCTAGATTGGAAAACAAAGAAATAGGTTTATAATTATTAGGGTCAGTCTTTTTTAAGTTCAGTTTGTTTTCGTATTTTGGGTACCCCAAAAAAGGGCAATTATGGTCGAAACGACCTTTGCGACCAGTAACATGTGCACACAATTGGACCCAGACCCAGCCACGACATTTACGGCTGTCGAGACCACTGGTCAGCAATTTCGTTCCATCGTTAAACGTCACGTTTTGATTGAGGTCCGTCGCGGCGATTACGCTGCTTCAATTCTCAGTGCACAGGGAGCCCAGTGAGCTCCGTGCTTTAGGCGGATCGTAGCTCACCTCGAAGGGCCAGGTGACGGTGATCACCTCGAGAAACAAAGCAGTTGGCGGCTATCCCCTGGATTGACACCGAACAGATTGTGAAAGGGCCCGGGCCGTACGACCATACGACCATATGGTTTATAGCGTCCAATTCATCATCGATTTATGAGGGGCTCCGTTCCCGGCAAAACCGCTGGACGCTGGACCAGAGAATGTCTTCTGATTGATGACTAGGTGGAAAAAAATAATTCTTTTCTCGAAAATTCCCTCTGTGCGAACGAAAAGAAAATTGCTTTTCGCCCGGTCAAAGGAGGTGCGCGCACGCATATTTTACGTAAGGCGTATTCCCGTTCGTTGATTGGCTGGCGCGGGGCTCAATGATCCTCGGAATTTTCGGGACCAATTCTCGTTAGGCCCCTAAAATCAAAGCAGATAAATCATTCGAGCAGAACGCGGCGCGGTGCACTTAAAAAAGCGCACTGCAGCTGACGAGTCGTCTTAATGATCTGTCGAGGAGATCGGTGAAGGCGCCAATGAAGAAGGGTTTCGTGGAAAGGAGCCGACCGAGGGACCGCAAAGAGAGCCCCCGGGAATGTGACGATGCCTTACGATCTTAAGATGACGGGCCAAAAATCAGGACCGTCCGAATGAATTGATTTCCAATTTTGAATTGGACACAGTCCCGCGACGTCGACGACGCACAAATGCCCAGGTATAAGAGAAAACAGCCTCCGCTTGGACCTGTTATGATCGGCCGCGATTCCCGGGGCCCCGAAATCCTATTATCAGCGACGAGCCACTAAATGGAGGTTTTCACGCGCCCGGGATGACAATAATAAAAAGTCGTAACGTGCCTGCCCTCGACGCCGCGCCCCGGTGCTCCGCGGCTGGTGCCTGCATTCCGCGGCTCGGTACAGGGCCCCAGATCCAGAGCCAGAGGTAATTATTCTGTGTCCCATTAAACTGGACAAAAGGCGATCCAAATCGGCCGGTCAATGGCACATCCGAGTCAATACCTGGCGGTCATTTGACTCGCGCACGAAGAAGGAGATACTTAGACACTTTTTGCCCTTTTCAATCGAACGTTTTTGTCAGCGGCAATAAACAGTGAAAAAATTAATGAGGCAATCGCGGCATAATGTGCCATACAGATTGGTTTTCTTGCAAGCGACATGTGAGCGCGACTCCGGGGCTCGCACTCGCGCGCTTGCATAAAGACGGGGCCCGCAAGGGCACCGGACTCAGTTGGGAAAACATGCGGCCCGCGGGGCGGCGTCTCTCGCCCGCAAAACGTCTCAATAAGGCCGCTCAGCGGTGAAAATTGGCTCGGCCGCGGCCGTCGACGTCTTCGATCGGTGGGGTTTTTGTCCAGGGCGCTGTGCTCGCACGCAAACAGGTCAATTCAACATTTATTAATTATGCGATCGCGCCAGTTGTTGTCGAACTCTGGGAACCCGCGTGGATTCCCGAACGGCCGCCGCCCTAGGTGCTGACGGCCGCTCGACAAAAGACAAAAGGCCCCTCAGGCAAATTGGATTTCTTGAGAGAACCGATTCGATTCGATCGTCGACCGGGTCCAGCGGGACCGCCTTTTGTAACGCAAATTTCGTGATCTATGACTGATCGGATCGGCGCCTGCGATAAAAGCTCCCCGGACAAAAGCGGACCGGGCCGGGCCTTTTGGCGGCGGAGACCTGTGGAGCTCGTAAAATTTAATAAAGTGGTTATTACGTGATTGACGGCACCATCACCTCAAATTTTACGAGTTCTCCCCGACTAGGAACGGGCCGTTCAGCGCGCTAGTTTGATTATCTGGCCGGGCGCATCCGTGGTAGCCCGCTGGTTTACCGCACTTGTACTCCAGATTGAATGCAGCCACTGAACAAATTTAGGTAATGGTCTTAAAACCACATTATGAGCAGAACAACGCCCCGGCTCACACGTTCCGTGATTTATATGTGTTAATTCTTTCACAGCGCTATATTCAGAATTCTCATCTTTTTGTCCAAAAAATTTTAATTTCAACTCATGAATTCATCCAATGAATTTCGAACAGATGTCTGATAAAATTTTATCATTACTTTGTGGACGATAGTAGAATATTTTTAAATTTCAACAGATAAAGTGCACTATTAAAAAACGCAAAAACAAGCTGCTTCAATAACCAACCAATTGAAGCTAAGTTTGTATTTTCGCACTTTGCTCAAAATTTATACCTAGTTTAGTCTTAAACACGAACAGAATTAAACAATTTATAATACTATTGCTTTTAGATAAAAATGAGCATTCAATAGTAATTTTAAGTTAATTTGATATTTAATAATTTCAACACTTTTTTTTATAAATTATTGTGGCCTTCATGATGACCGAAATGAAATGTCAAGTGCCCGTCTATCCACGAGAATTTTATATTCAGAGAAGGCAATTGATTTAACACATTTAATAACATTAAATTTACATTAATATCTGTAATCTGTCAATGTTTTTGTATCTGGATGAAAATAAAATCAAATTAATTAAAATTTCACCTTCCGCGAAACTACCCCTGCATCCATTGGTCGACTATATGCACACTTTTTGGTTATTTCAGGCAAATAAATAGTCTTTGGTAAGTTGTATAGTTGGTATATAATTTTATATATATATGTATATCAAACATTACAACAAACTGTTTATTTGGGCACCTAATGCGTAGTACGTACGGATCATAAAATTGTAGTATTAATTTAGGTTGTGCCACAATTATTTTAATTTTGAAGTAAAAACTATATTTGTGATATCAAAATTTCATTTTAAAATATGTTAATTAAAATCTAAATCACTGACATGCATTGATTGAATTAAATTGATTTTCCAGCCACGAAAACTATGAAACCTTTCTGTTAATAATAGTGAAAATAAATTTAAAATAAAAAAATTAAACGTAAGGACCTAATACAAATTTTGTGCATAATCACTTTTCGTATTACGCTGCATTTTCTAAATGTTTATCAAATGAATTGTCTCGTATCGATCACTTGACAAAAGAACGTTTAGAGCTTGGTTTTAACTCATTATAAATTTGTGTATGCCGCTCTGATTTTACACCTGATATTTTAAAAATGTGTAAAATACGTAGAAAATAGGTTTCATAGAACTGAATAGAGAAAAACTATATCCATGTTAAATATATAATTTGTAATATTAAGAATTGTCAATCTTATAAATTAACATTTTGCACTATAGAAAATCAAACGTTTTAATTTACATTGATTTTATATGATTTTACAATGCCACTTTTGTATCATTGAAGTAGAAGTTCTCTAAATCATTTAATAGACTTTACTTAAAAATTTCGCTCTATCTATTTAATGTGTATTACAACAAATAAGCTATTAGTGACTATGTGAGGTTTTAAACGCTGAATAATTCATGTTTAATTTGTTTTTTGTAGCAAGTATATTCGATTCAATTATTAGCGATTTCATTACACGTAACAAAATCTAATTTTCGTTTTAAAAATCATTCAAAACATATTCGTAGTGGTCTTAATAGGATTTAAGTTCCTCTGATATGCGCAAAAAGCAGTAATCAAGGCAGCTCAGACGTCAAATCGCGTTAAGAATTCCGCGGTTAACACCTGGGAAAACTGTCAGCCGCTCACAATAGCCGCGGCCTTGGTCATGCTTCTCTCGCTGTAGCTCAGCGGGGCCCCCAGTGGCCTTGGCTGGAGCGCCTCGCAAAAATTCAAAATTTGCAAAAGGCGCACAAACATGAAAATCTCAGCCGGCATCCACCTGGCTGGGCCCCGCTCAAACTTAATCAGCCCGAGACGAGCGACCGCGAAAATTTTCCCCCTCGCGAAGAGTTTGCACACCTCGGAGTCGCGGATTCGGTGCAAGTGCAACTGCATCCGCGTTGCACCGCACCACCTGAGATGCGATGCGAGCGGCTAACTAGGCGCTAATGAGTTGAGCTCACGATTCGGCCGCTTCCTCCGGGCTGGCGGTGGCAGTGACAGGCCGCGGGGGCTCCGCAATTAGCCCCCCATTTAAAGGCTCCGCAAATAAGGCAATTGTTCCTCAGACGTCGATAATTAATATCATCCGCGGGTAAACAAAAAAGGCTCTAAACGGCCGTCGTCGCTTCGCTGTCGTTCCTCGAAATTTGCACTTTCCTCGGTCGCTGCTCGCAGCATCCCCGGTGGACCAGCCGCCGCCGCTGCAGCAGCAGCCCGGTTCAGGTCCACTGCTTCGCTAATTTCTGCAAATTTTGTAATTTGCTCTGTTTCAGTGAACGGCGCGGCGACGGCTGTGGCGGCGATCTGGACGACGACGACGACGACGACTACGACGACGGGCGCACCTGAGTTCTGCGGTCGTCTAATTCGAGTTAATTAAAATTTAGCGCCTCCACCAGCAATTCAAGGTAATTTCGCACAAGACAAGTCGCGGCTAACAAGGGGGGCAAACAGCCTCCGCTTTGTCTCTGCGCCTGCGGTGGCGGAGTCCGGGGAGCCTTTGAGATGCAAATTGACTCGGGAAACTTGGGGCCGCGGAGTCGCGAGAAGGCCAAGGTTGTCCCTGCGCTCACCCAGCCGACGTGCCCGAAGGACACGCGGAACCGCAAATTTGATTTCTGCGGCATGTCCGGTACCACTGCTGCAACCGCTTCCGCCCCCGCCCCGCAACAGGGGGCTTGTTCGGGTTCAATTTATTGCGGCAAATCGCTCCTTTTTAAAAAAAAGCCCCACTCGGCCCGGTGCGATGCCGCGCGAATTTCTTTTTGCCGGCCGGCCCAATTGCATGCGCCACCACCGCCGATGCGATGCACTGAGACGGATGATTGCAAAAAATGCAGAGGGGGCCCCGGCCCGGTGGTGCTCCGGTGGACTTCTGCAAAGATCCCACTCGGCGCGCCCGGGCCGGCTCTTTGAGGGATGCACGGATTCCGAAAACGTAATCAAGCGTGGAATATTTATTCGAGCGGCCTGTGCCTGCCCGGATAAAATACTTCGCGTTATTACATTCTCGTTGTGTAAACATGATTTATAAAGTGATATTAGATCTAGGGAGCGCGGCCGCCTCTGCACGCCGCCCTGGGCCCCACCGCCCCACCGGCAGCAGTGCAGCCTTTGTCCGCCGCTGCTGCTTTTTGGGGCCGACACGACGCGATTGGGTGCGTGCTTTACTCACCTGAAATTGATTTTCAGGTAAGCTGTAAGCAGCTATTAAAATCGACTTTTCCTTGGCGTGTTTTGGCATCGCCGGTCCCAAGAGATTTCCAATCGATTTTATCTCAAGGTGCCGAAGTAGAACACGGGGAAGTGTTCAAAGACGGCATCCAGACCATGTTGAATTGCTCAGGTTTTTTCTTCTTTTTTTTTTTATTTGCATTCATTTTAAATGCAAACTTTTGCAAGGAATATGCTAAAATCAACCTTCAGCAAAAAAAGGAAATTTAGGGCAATTTGGATGCATGAGGGAAGCAACTCTGAACTTGTGTTCAGTTAGCCTAGACAGAGGTTAGAAATTCTAGACTACACATATTTTATTTCAAGTCGTTGTACGAAAAATTGATTTTAAATTATATTCTAACTATAGTATAAATCAAAGGCAGACATTTTCCAACGTCTGCAGTTAACCTGCCATACTTATTAAGAATTTAAAATTTAGTTTATTGGGTCAGAAAGGGTTTCAACAAGATCTGGTGTTAAAAATGTTTTCTTTAATTAATATTTTCAGTCATATTTTAGAGTAATTGGGTTTGCAAAGTGACTTTTCTTATGTAAAATCATTAAAGTGACACCCTGAAAAAATTTGTTATTACTTACTCCACCAAAAGTTTATTATTTTTTAATTTATTTATTATTTAGGATATTATTAAGGATTTAAACTATTTTGATTTGCTTTAATTACATATGCCCACAACGGATGAAATAAAAATAGTTCGAATACCAACATTTTAAATTGCTCAAAATTTCTTCTTAAAAATTTTTACTAATAATAAAACTTGGTTTGAATCTGTTTAGACATAACTTCTAAGCCGCTGAATCGATTTCAATGGAATTTGGCTTGGGCTTAACTTAATCCGGTTTGAACCCTCCTTACGACAAGTTTTAGTTAGTAGCTGCTAGACTTAGCATTTTAAATTGCGGATTTAATACAATGCACCAAACTAATGATTTTTACAGGGTATTCGGGGTTTTCAAGATCACTAATCAAGCTATAGTTAAGAGTCAAATTTGAAGTGGAAGAAATCTAAGCTTCTAAACATATTTAAAATTCCTACAACGGATAGTTTATATGTGAAAAGCTTTTATTTTTAATTAATTTGAACCATTATTTCGCCACTTATTCGTTGTAGCAACCAATTTTCAGGAAAACTACGCTTCAAAGCTCTGGGTAAATGCCACATTTGACTTAATTGAAAGATTCATGCCCGCACTCCTGTACCTGGTGGCAGGCACACATCCCAATTAAGGACGCATTAAATCTTGATGTGATTCATCACTTATTCACGGGCGCATATTATAATCCTAAATAGGGTTACACGGCCGCAAATTATGTAACTTGTGGGGCCGTTTCGGGGGCACGTCCCAGCGGAACAGACCTACCCTTGCCGCGCAACCCCCAGGCCCGGAAAGTATCATCCGAGCAAATATTTTAATAAATTAAAATCTGTCTCTCCTCTAAAAGCCATCGGAGTTTGCCGAGCACAGTGTAAATACCATTAGGGCGTCTGTTTGTAATCCCGCTCCCCGGCGCGTTAAGGACCCCGGAATGCTCCGGCAACCTCTAGGACGGTGCCCTTTAAGCCTTAAAACCAAATGGGCTGCTCGGGCGGCGGGATGGGCTTAGAGGTGCCTAGAAAATGGACATTTTGAAATTTCATTATTAAATTTTCATCTGACAGGAAATCAAGTCCCAAGGATGACGATAGTGTCAGGCTTGCTTAAGACGACGATGCCCTGTCCTGGCAAAGGCTACGATTTCATGGCCAGGAACGTCGCATTTTGGAGTACAGCTGAACATTTGTGGATATTTCTGATTACTTCCGGAATTTCGGAAATGCCATACCCTACACAACACCCCCGCCCTTGAGGGCTCCTAAAAAACTTTTTTCATTTCTCTGCTGATGACACTCGAAATGTGAGCGGCCAGGAGGCAGCCAAGCCCAAAATTTGAAAGGGCCAAGCACCCGTAAACCTTCCCGTCGCGGTCATGTATGTCTATGAAATTTCGTCCCGACAAAGGGCAGACTGCTGACCGCACCGAGTTTCCTCCTCGTCCAAAATAGAGAAGAGAAAGGTACAAGCGAAATAATTTATGCCCGGTTGGATGGGTTCATGGGTAGTCGACGGTATACATACGACTGCGGATGAAAGTGGTCTATTTGACTAAATAGTTGACAGTTTCCCTATACCTACTTATGCCCTAAAAGGCCCTTGAACTATCTACATTTGCAACTAATTTTTCTGTTCGGATTTAATATTTTTTGTAGAAAAATAAATTCCATGGACAGTACGAAAATGTCAGTGATTATGACTTTCTCATAGTGGGAAATTTATTTAAACCACATTTGAAATTATGAAGGTTGACTACATACGCATCAGTAAAGAGTAAATAAAGTTAGCTTTAAGGGTAAAATAAGTCACATATTTGTATAAAAACAAAAAGCTTTTAAAGACTATTAGATATTGTTTCAACCTGACTTGACCTAATCTGAATTGAATTTTTTCAATTTTTGCTCTGTATTAAATTTGTTATCAAACCAACAAAAACCTTAATTATTTTATTTCAAAGTTTTTCTTCTTCAAAGAGTAAATGTTTGAAGACACAAGTAGGTACTATTTTCTTCAGTTTTTAAGGCATATGACTTTCCTAATAAGCACCTATGATTTTCAGTAAGGGTGTAATTCAGTATTTTGTTGCTTTTAAAATAAAAATTGTTAAATCTAATTTTATTTAAGCTTACAATTAGTTTAAGTTTCATATCTAAATGTCAGTGTATGCAATATAAAACATTTAAGATGATTCTAAGAGCCCCATCATTTATAAGGGTTATATTAACCCCTTTTAGAGAAACTCTCTGCTGCATGAAAACAGCAACTAACCACTTGATGTAAGGAAAA
The DNA here is from genome assembly GCA_963920795.1 of Eutolmus rufibarbis. Classification (NCBI taxonomy): domain Eukaryota; kingdom Metazoa; phylum Arthropoda; class Insecta; order Diptera; family Asilidae; genus Eutolmus; species Eutolmus rufibarbis. The sequence goes on from OY987206.1 coordinate 46,256,425, forward strand.
AAGTGGTGTCGCATAAATAACCGGGTCGTTTCCTTATTGTGACAAGTGGAATTCCCCGGTGGACATAAATAACGCCCCGTCCTGGTATCAATTTGGCGAAGTACCCCCTCAAGTGCATCGCGCTAAGGAGCCCTTCGCCTTCAGTATGCGATCCAAGTGCCAATTTGCCTTCACCCCTTTTGCTTTTAGACGTCCCTTCGGAGGAAGGAGCGCAGCCAGAGCCCGGAGGACATCTCGGGAAAACCGGGAAAAGAATTGTCCCGATCGTCCCACCCTCATCCATCGCCTGATTCTGCACTATGAGATGAGATCTGCACCGGCACAGCATCCGGAGCCAGAAGCCGGGAGCCAGGGAGTCGGAAAGGATTTGATTTGCAAGTCAATCGGCTCCTTCCTTACCTGGGAGCAGTGGTGGCGGCGCGGGCTCCTTGGAAAATGTTTGGCCGGAGAACAATTAAACGGCAGAGGAATTCCCTCCGGGGCTGTGTCAGCTAAATGGCAATTAGCCAAGTTTGTCTCTGAGGAACAATAACTGTTTTCAGTTCAAAGTGGATGCTAACAAATATTCGCACAAGTAATTAAGGAATTTCATGCACCCCGCAGGACCTTTCCTTCCAGACGAAGTTTAACTCTTTGAAGGAACCGCCCGCGGATATTTCTTCATGCCGACAAGACTAGAGCAAAAGTCTTGGGGGAGGACCCAACGTGAGGGGGGTGGGAGGGATTTTTGAGCCGTTTTTAATTTTTTTTTTGAGGTCGGGATTTGTTGCTTGTTGAAGATAAGATAAGATAAGATAAGATAAGATAAGATAAGATGCATAGCAAGCACGTATCCAAAGGGTTCTGGGGTTCTACGTTCGAACCCTTCCTCCCAAGCTCTTCGAAGCAGCACTACGTTAAAACGATTTTTCTTAGCAAACGGTTTAGAAAGAGGTCAAAATGATTAATAAATTACATTATAAATATAGTTTGAAATTTGCATCTGTTTGTAAAATCATTTAACGATTGATATATGTTAGGTCCACTTTAAAAAAAGGGAATCCTTCCAATTAGTAGGTACAGCGGCGGAAGAAAAAATAGGTAGGTACAAGTGAAAAATAAACTAACAAATTTATAAGTTCATAATTAAATATAAATAACAATATTTTAATTTTTTTAAGTTTACTACACTAAATGTACAAAAATTTATTTACTTTAATTCGTCCATTGAAGATATTGCCAGATCAAAATTTGAATGTTTAATTTATGTACCTATTATAATATTATATTTTCTCCACCACTGTATATAGACGAAGTTAACTGATAAGGATTTTCGTGAAAATTACATAATAAAATATTTATCCATATTCAAAATGAGATGATTAGGGTCAAACCAATCTACAAAACGATTTAGATCACACTGCTATAAAAGACAGACGTCAAAACAGAATATCTCTTTAAATATCTTTACATCGTCGACATAAATGAGGAGCTCAGAGTTCATGACTACATCCGCAAGTGACTTCCTTGGACGTTACAGAAATGCTATTCGATAAAACTGATTTATATGAAGATGACTTGCTCCGAGCGATCAGTCAGGTAAGATTTTTTTATCTTCTGAGTAAGCTTCCAATTCCAATAGAGCGCTTTTTAGTAGAATACGTTTAAATTTTAAAGAAAATTGCATACCGATGAAGGTTTCACTTCCAAAGGGTTACTCCCAACCTTAACATAAAACCTTGCAGTAGACTTTGACTATTTTAAAACAGTGACACCCTCTTGCTGGGAAGGGGTTGGGAAATAACCCAATATTTTTGGGAATTCAGTAAAGCAGAAGATCCCCGAAAAGTCGTGTCAATTGTTCCCGACAGTAAAGAGGGACTGAAGTGCCATGAATGCCGCCGCCGACTATGAGTTTTTGAATGGGTGGGTGGATGGGGGCGCCTCAGATAAGCGTCTCTGGGACCGAGCGACTTCTTTGGAAAAATATGTAAAGTATCTGTCGTCCATCGCATCATTTTTTGACAGATTCTGACAAACCGCAAAACCCTCGCACAGTTTTCATCTTAATCCAATTTTTCACGGTGCTCTGACGGGATGAAATCGACCCCTTGGAGTGCGATTGTTTAAAACTGGCCCCCAGCACCTTTTGCGGCGCACTACTCGCATCCGAAGTCCCAGCGCATTTTTTACTTTCGACAGCCGGGGCTCGAACAATGAATAATTGAGCTCGTTTTTCACACGTTATAGTGTCAAAATTTGACGTTAACATATTCCCATTTTTCAAAAGGCCCGCGGAGCCCCCGAGCCGCGGACGTTAGTGAGGGAGCTGCGGCATCGATGAAGCGATGGCCCCGCACAAAGCCCTGAAATGACAATCGAAGTGAGATAAATAAATTCTTCTTTAGACCCAAGAAGGACGGATGGCGAAGGGCGGAGGGTTTTCGGGGGGTCTAAGGGCTCCTCTCGACCATCGAGTGGCACAATTGAGCTCGGATGCTTGACAATTTTTCAGCTTTTGAGCCGGCTCAGTGCGCCCCAGTGATGAACTCGAAGTGAACTCGAGAGGACTCGTGCCGGGGCTGCCTCCGGGCTCCGGGGGCCCTCTCGACGTTTTCTTTAAGAACAGACAAGTGGCTCTGGACGGAATGTGGAATGCCCGCCTGAATGGGATTGGATTTGGATACAAAACAGAAGTTGAATGGGAGTTTATTTTGGTGCGGCCGTCGTCAGCGGATTGCCGTTTTGTTTCGCGGTGCCTTCGCTCATGTAAAGCCCCATCGCCGGAGATTAATCAAATTAACTGCCTTGCGCTCGACTCGATCCCGGGAATTAGCTCGATCGAGTCGAGGAGGGCGCTATCGGGGGCTCTTGGGATTAGTGTCGACCTTCTCGTCTTAAGTCGACTTTGAAATATCTCCGTCGCCATGTCCGGGAGGTGGCGGGGTTCGGGACCGGGTCCAGTTCCCACAGCATCCCCCAGCCCCCGCGAATCCGCCCGTTCATTAGCTAATTAAAAGCTCCGGCGGATGACAATGCCCGGGGGAGCGGACGGCCAATCAAAACAATGCTCTGCTGATTAACAGCCTCCCGGAATGATTAAAACCAAATCGACGCAATAAGCCGCACTAATGTGGGAAAGGTGCTCGGATTATTGCTCGCCGAGAGGCCGTCCGGCGGCGGCGGCGTCCAAATGGTCCGCCGCTGCTGCTGGCCCCGGCCCGGCATCCGAGTCGCGTAATTATTACACGACGTGTGTAATGTGTGCACAAACAGCACAAGTGCAAATATAAACAAACACGAAGGGGCTGGCAGATGCAATTTCATTTAATAAAATTGCGATGCAGAGCAATCGATACCCGGCCTCGATGTAATATGACTACAAATTAATTGCTGCCAGTGGAGCCGGCAATTATATCGATCCGTGGCGTGCGGAATCGGAATGCAACGCGGGCCCTGTCCCGGGCTTCGATGCCCGCGTTTGCGGCCACCTCTAGCCTGTATTTTGTGAAATTTATGAATTGCCCCGAATTTCGGTTAATCCTATCAGCGGTCTTTATTTGAGCGCCTAGTAACGCGATACAAACGCGAAAATGCTGCGATTGATTCCCGGATTTCACAGGGTGGAAATGGAAGTAAATTTTAAAACAACAAAATTTCATTGACTCATGGAGATTTTCGAGGATGTTGTCAAGTGTTTCAGCTGGAGAGGTTCCCAGAAGAATTCATCAAAGCTTGAAGTATAGCCTAAGGGGAAATTTGAATACTCAGGAACCGATCCCACCCTCACCTATAATCAAGGCACATAAACCTTGATTCTCTAACTATTACAAATTATTAATTAAGTTATTATTGATGAAATTGCTAAGGTTAAGAGTAAATGGAATTTCTGAATTTATTCTGTAGTATAGGTATAGGAAAATGCGATTTTACTTAGGGAAACAACAATTCTAATTTTATAGGATTTCGCCGTTCATTTAAAAATATTTGTTTCAAAAGAACCTAATGAATTGTATTTCTACTATTATATATAAAAGTAGGCAACAAAATAAAATTTACAACTCTAATTTTAAAAACCGACCAAATTCATATTACTTTGGAATGTATTGTAGGATATTTATAAGCAACTTGGAACTATCAGAGAGTTCGATACTTGCTGAATTTTCTAAACTTTCTGGCGAATTTGAATGAATAGTGGGAATTAAACCTTATTATTAGAAAATAAATTATTACCATTTATACGGCAAAACAATAAGGTGAACTGGATTTTTCAACAGGATGCTGCATTATCCTGCGAAAGGACGAGGAACATTATCATGGCTTCAAGACCATGGAATTTGTTCATTGTTCATTCATGGGCTATTATTTTCAGGAAGGTTTATGCCAATAACGCCCAGTACCAAAATATTGCTGTGCGTCGATCCTTAATTTTGAAGGCTTCGAACTAAATTTCACACGAAACTCGGGATTCTCTAATTAGGAGTAGGTATGCAAAATCGCAGTTTTGAACTGGCATAAAATAAAGGAGGTCCTACTCATTATTAAAAATTGAATTAAACTTTTGTATAATATATAAATTTAAATTATGAAAAAATTATATTTACTTTTCTAAATTTGATTAGTAACCACCTGAATCACCACTTTACGAATTTAGTATAGGTATATGTGCAAGTTTTAATATGAATTTGCGAAACTACTAGGTACTCAGATGTGTACATTTTTAATACTATCATACATATAAATAAAAATCAGAATATTTTTTACTGTAGGTATACGTAAATAGAACCAAATAACATATTGAATGTAATCCCAGTTATGGTAAATAAAAATAGATTTCAGGTAGGTGTTTTAAAACCTCAAAGTACTGAGTAATAGAATTTGGTAGAATTTGGGAACCCTTCATCGAATTTGTTTTTTCCTGTAAAACCAAATGTAACTGCGACTGGTAGCTAATAAACCTCCCTCTCGGAGGCAATCATATTCCCCTCAGTCACTTAGAAAAGCACAAAAGATCAAATAGCGCAGAGCAGAGCTGCAGAGGGGTTCAAACAAGTCCTCTTGGCATCATCACTTTCGGGAGTGGTCCATCCATATCACCGAAGTAGGCTAGGGGTGCGGGGGAGGCGGCTGCTAGTTGTTGTAGCGCGCGTCCTGCTAAAGCCAATAAATTCGATTAGGGCCACCAATGAAATTTCCATTTGAGTTGCAATTTTGCCCAGTTTGCATCGCTTGTATATCCACTTTCTGATTTGAAAACGAATCTAGCCCTTTGCCCGGACGGCGGAGCCCCTCGCCCAGGAGAGCGGCTCTAAGCACAAAAAGGTCAGATTAGCATATTTTCCGATCCAATCGAGCTAAAACGCTCGGAAACTCTCTTTCACCGATTTCAAGGGTTAAAAGCTGGCCGCCGCTGCTCGTCCGGGTCCCTCTTACATTTATTTAATGATTCCGGGACGAACTTTTTATTTGGTAATCGCAGCACAAACATACGCCACCCGGGAGAAGCACCCATCCCCCGCGCCCGGGTACCGCCGCTGCCGCTGCCGCCGCCGAGGGCATCTCCTTTCATTTGCCACTGTGCCTGCAAAGGACTTTCAGGGATGCGCCTTTTGCCTGTAATCAAAGTACCCCGGGAGCTGCTCCTACTCCTGATATCAAAAAGGTAAAAAAATTGCAGGAAAGGGGAAAATGCGAAAAAAGAAGCATCGCAGTCCCTACACTCGGCACAAAGCCCAGAAATGAATGGACTCCACATAAAAGACAAAATATTGAGAATGGACTGACTCCTTTAGTGGATTGAATTTTATAGCCCGGCGGGTGGAAGGGGTGCGATCGCGTTCCCTCCTGCCTTGTTGCGATGGACGATGGTCACTTTAATTAATTAGCCCAGCCCCGCACTCAGTCGTGCATATTGTCCGGTAGTTTTGGCGAAAAGTGCACTTGATTTATGTCACAACAGTCACTTTTAAGGATAAAATATTTTGAAGTAGTCGAAAGTCTTAAAACGATTCTTTTCGATAGTGTCGTCTTCTAACTAAAAACCTAAATGTTTACTTCCTTCGGGTTATCCTTGAATGTTAAATTATAAGATTTTAGCCTTTTGAAACTAATTTGCAAACGGTAAGTCTATTTTAAAAAATTTAATTCCAAATTTTCATAAATAGGTATGTCTTATAGATATTAATTGGGAAAAAATGTATGGTTTCATTTAAATTTATTCTGATCGTAAAAGTACACATTCTGCAAAATAGAGTGAAATTACACCGTCTTTTAACTTTTGTTCTGATATTTAATTAATTTTGTAAATTGACACTAAAATTATTACACTAATTATTACACTAAAATTATTTAAACATACGCATTAATCTGTAAAATTTGTCAAACTGGTGGTATGACCGAAATAAAAATTACTCAATTATTTTTTTAGTGTGAGGATGGCAGTTTAGTGCGTCCTTATTAAAAATAATAAAAATAATAAATTACAAGTGGTCGTATTTCGGAACATGAACATAAAACTTCAAATTCAATTTAAAAATTGAAGATTTAATTCCCCGAGCCCGCAAATAATACTGAATGTCGATGTTTATAGAATTTTTGATTTTAATGTATAATTAGTAATTACTTGTAATATGAATCCAGTCATTACAAAATTGATTTGCGGGGTTAGAAAGAATTAGCTAATAACTAACTAAATTTTATGTCACAATTCGTACAGGCCCTACATATTTTAGTGAGGCTCATAAAGTGTAGAATAACTGAGTATTTAAAACAAAAGGTAAAATTATTATAACTACAGACTAATCACCTTCCATTCCAAGTAATTACAGAGGACTGTATAATGAAAAATTCGTAAATCTAAATAGACTGCCTTAGGTAGGGTAGGTGTGCCAATATTTTGTTGTTAGATAAACATATTTTTATTGAATATCTTTGCAAATTGGGTAGTTATGTCGAGCAAGTGACTGTCATAGGAAAAATCTAAATATCGGCGTAATTGGCCAATTTCCACTGGGCGGCGGAGCCCCAAATTAGCGTTACATAAGAAGGTGAAAGTCAGGACCATCTCTGCTTTTCCAACCTGCTGCTGCTCACTTACCCAATCCTGGGCTGGTTAATTTGAATACGAAATTGTGCCCAAATTACCCGTTTTAGGCGGCCAGCCTTATTTTCATATTATATACATGGACATTGGCCGGGTGCCCCATTCCGGCGCGGAGCGCCGCCGTCGTCGCAGCATCGCGGCTACGTATGATAGACACGGGCGGCCTGGGAGCGCTCGGGCCCCAGAAATTAGACAAATGGCGTGCTCTACCGGGGTAATTCCTTGTTATTTGTGACAATAAGTGCAGCGCTGCTAAATGACGGGGTCCCGGGCAGAGGCCGTTTCGCTGGAACGGCCGCGGCCCGGCCGCCTCTAATCGGTCGCGCCGGAGCGGCATTATCTCTAAGCGATGATTAACAGTCGAACGAAAATATGAGGGGCGCGGGGTCCGACCCGCGAAGACATGCAACTCGCATTGAACTACTTTGACTCCTGCTCATTAACCAGATCATTTCTCTGCCCTTCCGATAACTGCGGTTGCACCATCGCGGCCCGGGCCGCCTTCGAGTGGTGTCTTGTCTCATCGAAACATGTTCTTAAGAAAATTGCCAGCACTTTCGTATGCGATCAGCGCCGGCCGAGCGGCGATCCATGCACGCTGCTGCACGCCGCCGCGCCGCTCCGTGCCGCTAGTTGACTAGGGCTGATCGGAGCCCCAGCGCTCCGGTGCGGCGCAAGTGGATCCGTTCGTGATCCTCGGTCACGTTTCTGGGTGTGATCGAAACTATTTTATTGGCGGAATTTATGTGGCTGCGATTTTTCACTAAACAAAAATTGTTCCAAGTCTCGCGGTGCCTGGTGCCTGGTGCCCGGTGCCTGATGCCTGATGCCCCAACCGGAGGAGTTGGCCGGCCGAGTCAAATCGCTGGCATGGCTTCTTGTGGGCTCCTCGCGGGTCCGACAGGTGATTTAATAGTTAGTTGTAGGTCATCGAGATGATGGAGGCGATATCGCCCGCTTGTCATGTGATAAGAAATGTAATTATTTGATAATGCCACGGTGCGAAGCTCGCAGAGGTCTGGGCTCGGGACGATTTGGCCCGTGTCACTCCAAGGTGACCCGGTTTTCGCGCTGTGATGTTTTGCAATCTCAGATGGAGCCCAAGAAACTTTTTAAGGGTGTAGCCCACGAAAACAATATTTTTTTCTTTTCAAAAGAAGATTGCAAGCAGACAAAGTTAGATAAAACATTGTAGTTTGGAGTTACAACATTTTTACAAATTAAAACCGCAAAATTGAGACACTAAAAAGTAAGAAATTAATGTCTTAACTATTGCCACATATTTCTGGTATTTGTAAAGTTAAATCGATAGAATAGTAGACATAAGTATTATAGTAAGCTATCGTTAAAATATGAAAGAGATTTGTAATATGTATGTACAAAATATATTTCTTCATTTTTAAAACGAACATATTTCAGTAACTATCAAAAAATAAGGTTTAATTTCCATCATTTTAGATGTAATCCTCTGGGACAGCTCTAAAAATAATTATTAATAATAATAGTAATTTGCTAAAAAATTCAATAGAATTTATAGTCTTCATAATTATACTCCTGTTTTTTCATGTATATGTACACCGAAAACATATCTTTGATAAAACTACAATTTTTCGGATTATTCCAACAATCTCATATTAATCTGATCTAACATGATTTCTAATAACATTGACCAGGAAACTCTAGTTAGAATATTATTTTTAAAATAACTATATTTTCTAGTTAAATTCAATGGGGGATAACGTCAAATATCAAATATTTTCAAATTAAAAAGGTATGCAGAAATTAAACAATTAACAATAGTGACTTGCTAAATTTACATGGCAAATGTGGTTATTTATTTATTTATAAATATAAACCACATAAAATTCGTCAGTGAGTTTCAGAGACATCTTCTAAGAACTTTTCTATCTTACAGAATGCGTTTCAATATTTTTCAGAAATGTTCATGTGTAGCAAACGATTTAAAACTCTCTTGTATTTCTAATATTGTAGTATTCAAAAAATGTATCATAATTACTTTCAATTTAAAGGCTAAAATGTATGATATTTCAGAATAAAATGGTATACCTACTTAAATATTGCCCTAGCACCAATTTAAAATTTTAGTGTGAACCAAAAAACTTTGCTAGAATCGAAAAACTTTTGATATAGGTACATATATTTGGTTAGATCTCAATGTCAGGGTCTAATCCAGAGACTTAAATAAGGCGAATTTTTTAGTTAATCATTCGAAAGGGTTTCTTTCAAACTATTTGATAGCCTAGCGAAAAAGACGGGATGAGAAGAGGAGGCAGTTCTAAATGTAAAATTTATTGACCGCTTCCCAGCATAATCGTCGAAAGCGGAAGAAATTCAATTTCCTCGCTAGTCCCATGTGGCCGGTAAAAATTTTAATCAAACCCCTGTCAACCGGCGAGCAGCGAGTCCATCAATCAAAATCCCGGCAATTTGCATAGCAACAGTGTCGCTGGGTCTGTCAACACGACATTACTCCATGTCACGCATTTATCTCAATTCCACCCGACAGGCGGGGGCAAGGGGTGCTCCGGAGTGTGAACGACTGAAAAAGATTACACCCGTCGTCACGGCGGCGTTCGGAGGGTGGGAGGGCCGCTTAATGAACTACCGCCGAACGATGTCATCCCGACGACTCCTGACAAATGAGGCGCGGGGGTCGGCATGATTAGCGCGGATCTGCTTAATTGCGCGGAAAATTCAAGAGGTACCTGCCGCGCTGGCTCCATAAATAAGCGGGAGATAAGAAGGGCTTTTCCCCCCAATTGGGCCCCGATTAGATAGGGCCGCGAGGTGTGCGTCTAGTCTATTAATATTAGTTATGAAGTGCTATAAATACTGGAGCCCAACGCGGCTACATGGCCGCGCAGGTCGGCGCGACAGCGGCGCGGCGGTCCGCTCGCGGAGGGCCTGATTAAAAAACGGCGTTCCCGAGTTGCGATCTTGATAAGTCGCATACTCAACAATGAGTAGATCTCCAGAAGCACTCACATTTGACCATGTTCCGCGGATTTCCCAACCTTAAGAGCCGCATGCGCTCTTATCGAGTTCATCTTCATCTCGTGTGCTGAGGCGCAGCGAGCTCCAAAGTGGCCCGATCGGAGTGCACTGCGTGCATAATTTCACCGGAGATAAGCCTGATCCCGGCCGGCCGAACAAAGAGATAATGCAAAAATCGTGTAATCCATTAGCGTTGCTCTTTGTAAATTGTGACAATGACAATATTAAGATAACAGCAACAGAGCCTCCAATTTAAGGCTCATCGGCGCAAAGAATTAATTTGTTGTCACCAACGCACGCATAAATCTTTTGCCGCGGCGGCGCATCTGTTCAGGTGGTCTCCGGTGGTCTCGGCGGCTCCGTGGGGCTCGTCTTCGCGCCGCTCCGATCGCCTCGCCTTTTGTTCCGCCCGCCCGGCCACCTTCCGCTGATGGATAACCGCCGCTGACCATTCCCTGAATTTACATAAAATTGTCCCCGATCGAGGCGACGACGCCTGGAAGTGTTTTTATCGAAGAGATTTAGGGAATCCGGATAATTTTACAGAATGGCATTTCTTAAACCAAATTCCAGAGTTTTTTTTTTTTTTTTGCTATAAACAATTAAAAGTTGAGACAATTTTTTTAGAGCTGAAATTTCGCGGTTTTTAAACAGAGGGCATCTTGCTAACTGCAGCCTAGAACAAATTCTAAAATGTGGTCCCGAGATACAAAGTCTTTACCTTGGGAATAGCAATTTGGAATTTTCTATTAATTTTCTATATAATTTGGACCTATATCAAACATTTTGGCTATAAAATTTCTAGTTTACTATTAGGGATGTTTTAGGATCGTTGTAAGCCCTAAGCAATTTTGCATAAAAACTGTATTTTGCATGAATTTCTTAAGACTATTCTCAAATATCTAATAAATAACAATTTTCAATAGTTTTATGATCTATAGTGATTTTATGATCTATGTTATAGGTCTTATTTTGTACCCAGTGTGAATTGTCGGGCATAAATCTCTTTTTTCCTAAAATAATACTATCATTATATCTTAACTATGTGTTTACGTGTTACTTAGAAATTGTTGTTATCTTTTTTCTAACTTACCTTAGCTGTTTGATTTGTTAAGCCCCATATATTTTAGAATCAAAATTATGGAATCATTTTTCGAAGCCAATAGACAATTGCTTTTCTTTAATAACTTATCTGAAAGGTTAGGAGTTTATAAATTGCTAATAGCATTTCTGATTGTGTGTGATGGAACTGAAAATCTTAGAATTAAACACCCTGACTTTTCCATTCGAATTTTTTGTTTTCTTATTTTTGCGGAACCCTTAAAGGGACGTTAATTTCCTGACAGCAAAAGTTTGTGATTTTAGGCTACAATTATTCTTCCACAATTTCCCCTAAATTAGCCAGCAGCACCGAGTTAATTTAATTACGCCTACACAAATAGGCCTAGCACTCGAAAGGAGCCTTCCTCGATTTTTTGTCAAGAAGTCCCAAAGTCACGTGCTAGCCGACTACTAACTGCTAACGATGTTATTAGAGCACTTCGTCTGCAAATTCGGACATCTGAGGCCGCTCTTACGTGACAAACATTAATTCACGTGCCCCAGAGCGCGGTGCATGACTCGCATCACTCCGAATTTCATCCCACTTCTGACGCCCGAAGTTGGGGACATGTGTTCCTCTGTTCCAGACTAATGGCGATATTTGTCACGTCCCCCGATTCCCGATCCAATTGCGGTTCACTGGCCCATCCCGCCATCCAGCCGGGCGCAACCCGTCGGCCATAAAATTGTCATCTGTTCCCGCTGATGGGTTCGATTAAGTGGAAACGAATAAAATCCGAAAATCCAGTGGCCGCCCCGCTTCCTTTGGTGGATCGATCTGGCGGACTTGTCCATTAGCAGCTTCCATCTGCATAAAAGTCATAGGCGCATTATCACGGCTCTCCAAAGGATTTCATGGCGACTATAAATAACGTGCGCACGGGAGTTGCGTGCCATGGTGCGTTTTCGCCGTCGTTTTCGTCGTCGCCTCAAGCGACGTCGCCGCCGCCGATGGAGCCCTGCGGTCGTCGTCGTGACGCTGCCGCGGTGCATCGGGGGGCCCGGGCTCGTTTAACGACGCCACCCGTCTATTAAACAATGTCAATATGCCCGCACTTCACGCCCGTGCGTGTTTACGCGCCGGGCCCGCGTGCAGTGTCCCTGGCAGTTCTATTCTTTGCCGGGCCTCAGGCCCGCGTGTTTATGCCGGGATTCGGCGAATGTTTGTTTGAACGGCGCGCTTTAATTATAAACAAAAGCGTGCGCTGGTATTTTCGAATCCACGTGTAATCTTAAATGTGTCAACGAATCGGTGGCACGGCTGGCCGCCCCCCTGCCCGGAACCCGGAGTGACCAACCAACCGGGGACCGGGCCACGGAAGACGCACTATAAATGGACACGTCGAACCGGCGAGATTTGTTTGCCTTCTTCCGTTCGATTACACGTTTCTTCCAAGAAATCTTGTGGGGTCGCCCCAATTTAGCTGGGCACAGTTGAGACTATAGAGGTGCTCATCGTAATCTTTTCAGTAGTATTTTATTTTGAGAGTGACTATTTTCACCTTAAAAAACGTGAAACCAGAAACCAGAAACCAGAAACCAGAAACCAGAAACCAGAAACCAGAAACCAGAAAAAATAAGCCCTGAATCCTCAGAAAATATCCTGCGATTTCTGCATACAATTAAGTCTGTTAAATATTCTAAGTCTAAAAAATAATCTAAGATTTGAATCAGTTTTTTTATGGGCAATGTGAAATTTTCTAAGCCACAAAATCGGAAGACTAGGGTTTTCTTCAGAAAGACTTGGAGAGGCGTTTTTGATTTTGGAATAACGCTCGAATACTCGAGGGATACTAAAAAATTTTATCTCGGGGCAGTTCCTATACGTTTCGAAAGGATTTGAATTCCGTCTGATTTAATAATATTTACACACGCGAGTGTTAAATTTGAGTGAATTTCCCACACTCTTCAAATTTTACCCATGATATGAGTAATTTTGCAAACATTAATTTAATTCGCTTACAAAGCCATAATTTTACATATTCATATTAATTATTAAAATTACATGCAATGATTGAAAATTACTTCTGTAAGAGTAGGCATAATGTTACCTACCTTAAAAGAATTAAAAAATTGTTTTCTGTGAAGGATAGTGCTTTGCTCCGGGGACCCTTGAATATCAAATCTTCTGGAAAATGCACTTACAACAAGAAATCCCAGTCATTGTATACTTTGTGCAAGTCCCGGGACCCGGGGCTGTCCTGCGAAACCGCCCGGGGGTTCCCTTGTTTCGCTGTCCCTCCGCAGGTCCTGTTTCATGAAAACCACTCGTCTGAGGCTAACCAGCCGGAGTTAGTCCTTTATCCTTCCTCTGCGGTGGGGCCGTGAGTGAAGGACACTGGACGTCTTTGGCGTGGCCCCACATGCATAATACAACCGGGAGCCGCACACAAATATATTTTTCATCCAGAAATGAAATATATCACGCCCGGAACCCATTCGCCGGGGCTGCAGGAGCCCGGATCCGGAATGCGGCCACCGCCCGGCTCCTGGAAGACCTCACGGCTCATTCATATTTGAAGTGGTACGACACCCCGGGGACAGGTTACCAATCATAGACTTTTATATCTGGCCATTTGTTCCGGGGCTACGCAGCGAGCCCCATCGCTCGGAGATTGTCTTAAGTAGGGTCATCTCCTGAATAATCCATGCTCGGGCCCTGATGACTCTGTTCCGGGTGATTCCTGGTGCCTGTTCGGCCGTAGGCATATCAAATCGGTTCAGATCAGAAAATGATTGTTTTTGAAAAATTTATCAGGCTGCCTTCATTGATTTTGCTCCCGAGAGGAGAAAAAAAAACGCGGCGCTGCGGGGGCGGTTAATTTCATCGAAAATCAGAAGAGGAGGGGGGGGGGGGGGGGCTCGTTTAAAAAGCTTCCCAACATGTCATCCTCTCTTAGGCCCCCCAGCCCCGCTGATTTCGTTGTGTTCTCGCGCTTAGTGGGGCTAAAAATATCGCCGTGGTCGATTCACGGCCACTTTATTCGTCGAACATTTTTCCAATAAGTGTCAGGGGGAGATCGACACGATCCATTTGCTCCGCGATATTTCAGCCCACTCGCCTGGCACCAGTTCGCCCAATCAATCGGTGGTCGCCTTACGAAAAGAATTTTTTGGCTGCTGCGATCGAACCGGGCCAATAAATAAACCCGGCGACGACTGCAGATGGACAGTCCAACCGACGACAGATTGGAACCACATTTTTCTACCCGGGGTAAATTTCGAATTTTGGAGGACACTCGCCGGAGACTTGTTTAACTTTGGAAGAGCTATTTATTAAATTAAGCGTAAATTAGGTCGACATTACCTGAAATTTTCAGTTCGTGTCTTTTATCTGACCTTTGAAAGATGAAGACTAATTGAGCCGTATGCATTCTTTTAATGTATATACCAAAAATTTAGAACGTCTAACGTCAATATCACTAATAAAAAATTCCAGAAAAAGCTTATTTTTGAGTGTCGCAAGTTATGAATAAAAGAGTCAAGATAATGCTTATGGAAACTTGTAATTTACCTTGGGATTACCACATCATTGCAACGAGTTTTTGAATCTTTGACTCTATAGAGGACAAATTAAAATAAGGTAAAACAACAAACAAAAATTCAACACATAAATTTACCCTATATTGCTTCTAGTGAGAGTCGATAGGACTAACAAATGAAAATCCTCGGAGGAGATCAACAGTGAATAAATTTTCATTGAAATGTTTACATTATATTGCTAAAATGTTTATTCATTAAAATTTAAAGCCGGTCTTTATTTGTTTAATAGAAAAAATAAGAAAAGTTATGTTGTTTTAATTTCAAAATAATTTTTTATACGCAGAGGATACGGTTGGACAAAAGTAAGCAAGTAAATAAACACAATATTTATTGGAGCTATATGAAACAGGGTGTAAATCTAACGACTCTCAAATATTCCTCAAAATTAATCGGTTCTGTTTAATTCAAATTTATAAACTATAGTTTAAATTATTATTTAACTCATATTGTACGAGTTATTAGGTAATATTAAACAAAATTGAAGAAATCCGATGTTGAAATTGTGTTTTCAGACTTACCTACTTCTTACCAGATTTTGGACAGATTTAAAATGAGGCCCTTCAAAGCCGTTAACCCCTTAAATGAATTTTAACTATTTATGCATTTTTAAGGTCATTGAAATAAAAATGGTGAAACTATCACGGAAAAACGAATTATACACAGATTTTAGAGATTTTTTTACAGATTTTGAGGTATTCTAAGCGACTATGAGCTGGTGGGAACTGAGGCGTAAGCTACAATTAGAAGGCAAGGCGCCCATGAGGGTGACATGATTAACGGCTCGATCATAATCTTCCTCAAAATAGCCCTGAGAACGGACGTGGCTACCAGTTTTTGGCTCATAATTAATTCGAGGACAAGCCAAATAAATGCGTCCTCCTTTCGAGCGGTGACAATGCCTCGTCTCGCGATGGTACCGCTCGATAAGCGACAATAGATACGTTCTGGCCGAGAAAGAATAAAGAAAAAAGAAAAAGAAAAAACAAAAAATTAATAAGAATAAATTTTGGCAAGAAAACCGCCACCAAGACGGACGTCTCAGGCAAAATCTTATGAATTTTCCGGCCATTAGTCGTCCGGAGTGGTCCTCCGGAGTGGAACTAATTGCCGTGCCATAGGTGCATATTTCAGAGTGTCGCAACGATATCGTCACTCGTTTGGCCAATGTCTTTCCCAACGGCGCGCCGCTCGCCCGCTGGCCAGAGCCACTCATATAGGCCAAAAATGCAAATGATCCGGGGGCATCCACCGTGGCCAGCCGCCTCTAACTACATACCAGAAAACCTCGCGGCCGCGGCCGAGCACAATGCAACAAACGACCGCCGTCTTGTTTCGCTTTCTTGCCTGCTTGACAAAGTGGAAAATCAAATTTGGGACACGACGCGATTTAGAAATCTTCGCGCCGCAGGAAGGAAGCGCGAAGATGCCAGCGGGCAGCGATTTAAGTTTTTTATTTATTTTTTATTCACCAGGCCCAGTGAAGGCCCCCCAAAATGACGGGGGATGGCCGACAATTGTCCATTGCACCCACACCTGCCGGAGGTGGAAAATCCGCAAGGACACCGCGGGGCCACCTGTTGCACGGCGCGGATTGTCATCTTCAAAGTCATGGGAGTTAGGCCAATTGGCCGACTCCGCGCGACTGCTGGCGGTCGCCGTGTAATTATTAATTTCCCTCGTCCCGGTCGCGGTGGTGCTTCTGTCGCTGAATCGCGGCTCACCGGTGATTAGCATTTCTGGCATAAATTATTCACCAGCGAACCGCTGTCCTTCCATGACAATTGCCAGCTCGAGGAGAACACAAAGTTCCATTGTTATGCAAATGACAACTCCTAGCACGCCACTTGCGACTTTTGCATTATTTTTTCTTCATTTTCGCGTCGTCGTCTTCTCGCGGCGTGATCCTCTTAATTTTTACTCGACGAAAAAAAAATACTTTTCAGTTTTCGATGGAAGCCGCGCTGACACCTCTCAAGTACAGGAAAATTACCTGTTTCCCAATTCGGTGTCGTGGCCACAATCAATCAATTAAAATTGCGTCAGCAGCTCATCAAGCCGCTTCGCGGTCCATGCGAAATGCAACAAAGAGCGAATTTTGGTATTTATCACCTGACGGGACGTTAAGTGCTTATGACTCTCTATCTCTAAAAATTTATGAAACTATTTTACTTGAAATTAACTTTGAGTTTAAATTTCTAAAACCATAGACCGGTACTTAGGCTTTTAAACGCCAACTAATTTATATCTAGAAATTTTAAATATTTGAAATTTGTAATTTCACGCAATCTTGGTGCATTAAATTAAGAACTTTAATTGTTGTACATACATACCTAATCAATTATTTTCCTTCATCTATTTACATACTTTATAATTATTAATTAATAATTAATATTCTTAAATATAGTTGGCATATTTGTAGAGCTTTTAGTGAATTTTAGTCTTAAATGAATACAATTTTGAGTTTGTCGTATTGAATTATCACAATTAATCACCAAGAAGTCCACAGGCTAATTTTAGTAGATCTCAATGAAATTCAACACTAAGTGGCTCCAATTTTGATCCGCTTATTTTGGTGTTTAAAGTTAGTTGCAGAATTCGAAATCAGCGACTACACTGCAATAAGATTTCAATAAAGTGACGTCAATTTAAATTTTCAAAATTAGGCAATCTATCGTACTTTTTTCTTAGATGTTGTATATTTAGTAGGTAATGATTAAACTTACCTTAACGAAAGGAGGTCGCTGGATTGGTTGTTGGCGTCGTCGAAGGAAATGACTTTCAGCATGTAATTTTAATTCGACATCTATTTGGGTTAATTGGCTTCATGTTTCAGGGATTTTGAGCAATTGTGAAACGAGCCGAATCTTTCTAGAGACATACCGCTAAATCAGAAACTTTACTCTGATTTTATTAACTAAGTCCTATTTTTCAAATTTTTTTCCTATTTACCTAATTTCCATCTTTTTCCAATTTTTCGTAATTCTTAAGACAGGCCTGCCTGTCCAAAAATTTTAAACCCTGAAGCCTGACCAGCTCCGGAATTATTTATGAATCAAAGGCGCATCGCGGATGCTCTAACGACTTTTGTAACATTGCGTGCCTTACGCTGAAATCCGCTGCGTTGCACAACGTTATGCCGTTCCGCGGGGCAGAATCACTCCACGGAACATTTCCTCGCGGTTTTCATTTTTCATAATTCATCGAAGGCCGCCACCCGTCGCGGGACACCGCCTCCGCCACCCAATCGCGTTGGGCAGGTGCAATTATGGCCGAATTGCCCGCGATTGCTTCACCGCGGAGACGCGGGGCCCCTCGAGTCCGCGATACCAATCTTGGAAGACACGGCCGTGCCAATTAAGGTGATTTTTTGGCATTTGATTTTCTGGTTGGCATCGCCCGCAGTCACCTCATTACCGAATTCCTTCAAATATTGACTTTTAAATGCGCAGTGAGGAACCCTCCGCAGCCGCGGGATTATTGCGGGTCCGTCCCGCTCGGATGGCGCGCGGCCACGCGCCCGACCGCTCAAAAATTCGACATCTCATTATGCCGGCCGCCGCTCACCGCGAAGGCGAAAAAGTCCCTGGTGTGGGCGTGCGCGATCTTCAATCTTCAAATCTTCACAGTTTTCTAAACTTTTCCTTCGAAAATGAATTGCACTGCGTGACTCAGAGTAATTTTTGTGTGTGACTCTGCGCAATACGCGCGTATGAGCGAACTTTCGCGCCTCTTGCGCACCAGCGACTTACGCATTTCTAATTATTAATAATATTGCGATGGGGCGCACTCTCATAGTACAGTAGCCCTGGCGGCCGCTGCGGTTCCGCGGATAGTGGAAATAATTCATAAAGCGTCTCCTCTTGTTTAGCTACAATTAACGGGGAAAGATCTTTCTCACTGAATACGCGCATAAAATTGCGAGTTAATTAGGAGCAAAAGAAACTGTGGGTCCGCTGCCGTCGCCACCGCTGTCTCGCGCTGGTCAAACCCGGCGCTGGGTATTTGCTCAATGCTCTAGTAGACGCTTTTACATGATCCCGCTTAATTGTGCCGCAGTCTAGCATGTCGCGTTTTTCTCCTCGCGGCCAGTGTAATTGCACGCCTCGCGGTCACATAAATTTTCTCAAGAAAGCCAGTGTCCTTTGACAGGTTTTCAGCTTTTTCTTGGGAGTTTTTTACCCCAAGATTATTCTGAAGGGGCAGAAGTGAAGGAAGTTTATATCTTCTACCCACTTTTTTTTATATTGAATTAAATTTCAACGAATAACTTCGTCTTTCTTAAGATTTGATAGTATAGAGTTTGCGTTGGAGGACTGATTCAATAGAATCAAATTTTAGGCTTTTGAAGCTAATAACCGCAAAGAAAGAAATAATACTAATTGTTATGTATTAATAATTAATCCTGTACTCCCTGTGCATAGACTGTAGAAAAATGCGACCAAATAAGCAATTTAATGGAATTTATTTTCTAGGAGAAGAATAGTATGTTTCTATTCAAATATTATGGAAAGGAAAGGAATTTTTGAATATATTTCTATTATAGAAGTAATACAATATTTAGAAATAAAATATATTCAGTACATAATAAACCAAAAACATTTTATATTTTGTTTGCAAATTACTATTTTTTGAAATAGTGCAACGAAAAAGTGTTTCTCGCCCTCTCTCCCACTCGTATATCTAGAAAAGTAATATTTCTTGATTTTATTTCTCTAGTTCTATCCTCATTCTTGTGGCTTAAGCTTGGGTAGTAAAAATTCAAATTACGAATCTTAAATATAACTGCTATAAAATCAAAATTATATCTCAAATTCTGTTGCGTGGTTTAAGCTTTGGATGCTCGTTTTGGCGCGTCAATTTTCTTGGCCACTTAAATTCAATCGGTAAAATTGCGTAAGTGCCCCGAAGATTGCCATTGGCTAATCGGTTAAAATTAGCCGGACCCGGTCGAAGGTGCCAAGGTGGCCGAATGCTGGCACCGGAAAACTTCCTGCCAGGAAACGTCTCATTTTGGTGATGGAGCCCCCATCCCTGCCCCGCCCCCTGGAGCAGCACCCACCGGTGCACCCATAAAGCTCCTTTGTTTAGATGGCCGTCCGGGCGGCGGAAAGAAATTATCGGCGATCGCGCCCGGGCCATCTGCAGAAGGCAAATCTTGGCATATTTACCGAGGCATTTTTATGGCGCAGTATCCGAGGAATCCGGCGGGCAGTAAAATTTTAATAGAATTTCGAAAGCGTTTGACAGCGCGTACAATTCAACCTCACCTAATTTATTAGACCATTGGAAAGTCTGAGGAGCCTCAGCAAATAAACAGCGCCCGGATCGCGGATCACACCTCGCTCTCTCGCCGGGCATCGGAGTATCCGGGGTAGCGGGGGTATCGGGATCGCGGCAGGATAAACACCGGAGACGAAGGTGATCCGCGGCCATACCGTTGCGCGGCAATTTCCGATACGATCTGTTGAAAAAACAGAGCACCGAGTGATGTATGCGCCCTGGGAAATGCCAAATGGCCCCGATCCGAATCGGCGCATGTATGACATTTATTGAAGAGCTCCGGTGCTCCGGTGCGATCGGTCGCTTATTTATAGACCCCTCGAGTGTGGCGTATGGATGCTATGGATGCTCACTTTCGATCAAACAGCCGATCGACACCGAAATCGACATCAAAAGACAACCTGCTGGGCCGCGACGCGTCTTCTGGACATCGTCATTCGGCCTAGCCATGTTTGGAATCGACGTCGAGTGGAGTGCCAGTCCGCCCCGTCCCGCCACCACCCCCCGGACTCCGGGGCCGGGCTATTATTTCCCGGATCGGGCTCCGCTGCCGCTGGCACCGATCATGTGGAGAGCTATTTTCGTGCCCGCGGACTGTAATTACAAAGCTAAAAGTCCGGGAGCACGCCAGATAAGTAAAAGCCACTTCAGACTAATTGAGGCGCAGATTACGGCCAAAGTGGCGAGTGTCATAAATGTGGGGCCCGCAAACTCCACCTAAGAAGGCTCCAGTCGAGTGACACTGCTCTCTAGCCGCCGGCCGCCCTTCACCCCCTCCTCCGCGTCGCAGAAAGCGGACGGGGCGACCACTCGCATGTTTCAATTAAATTTGATTTAGTGAAGCAATAAAAGCCGCGCCATTGTCTTTTTCGCCGCAAACGTGTAATTACACGGACAATTGATAACGATCTCGTCGAGGGCCGCAGAGGCCGCCAATCCACCGCCAATGGATGCGCGTCACCTCTCCATTCAAATTGCCCAAAATTGTCCTTAAGTGGGTGTTGCGTCCGGCGCGGATGTCCACCGGACCAAAATATATCGGCGCGAACCCCGTAATTTTGCCGGGACAGACGACACTCGTCCCGGGCAGACCAGCCGCACGGCCAGACCCGCTCATTACTAGAACAATAAATTTCCCGCCTATGTAATTTGGCCGCAATTATCTAGCGATAAAAGTCCGGGACGGCATTGGACAGCCGCGCTCCGCTGGAGTCTGGGGCCCGTTCGGAAAGTGGACATCTAAGGGCCTTGGGCTGGCGAACGTCTGCTGGCTAGAGAAACTGTCGCAGGGGCGGAGTCTCAATTGGAAAATTGCTTAGCTTGGGTTTGTTTGGACTTGGAACAATTTCGGGGATGCTGCATCAGGATAAGATTCAAATTGGAGCAATTAAACGGTCGTTAGACAATTAAAGAAAATTAAAAGGATGAAAACAACTGATAGTATGATTTTTATCTTGTAAAGTTAAGCAAGACACGAATCGAATTATTAAACCAGATTTTATATTATAAAAATAATTCGAATGATATGATATTTGATAGCAAAATTAAGACTATTTTAATTCCAGGTGAAAAATCACACTAAAAAAGGATGGAAAAGAGACTAAAAATGGAACTTTGGACGGCATTCAATTGGAAATAACCCGGAACTTATTATTTAATCTGAAAACTAATGGAAATAGATTGAAAATCTGTAACATCAAGAAAGCTAAGATAGAATTCAGATGAAAATAAGGTAAAAATATTTTACAATCGGAAAATAGACTAAAAACAGACTGAAATTTTTATATTAGAATAGGTGTATCAAAAAACTGAAAAGAGACTGAAAACGGACGGATATTTTTAAACTTTTGGACTTTCACTATAGCGCTATTCAGGTGAAAAAGTAAAACTGAAAATAGATTGAAAAATTGACCAATATTTTCCGTGTTAAAGGATAATCAGGAAATTAACGAAAAGTAGACTGAATCAAAATACGCTAATTTAAAAACGGAAAATATACTATAAAATTTACACTGAAATTAACTCATAAAATTTCCAGTCTGTTTTTCAATTTTAGAAGCGAATATATCGTTGGTTAACGATATCGGAAAAAAATTGAAATTTAATCAGCTGTCGGACTATTTGTTTTAAACGATTCTTTACTAAATCGTAAAGCTTTCAGGAAAAAAACGAAACAAATGCTCATATAGTCCGAGACAGCTGATTAATTTTCGATTCTTTCCCAATGATTTTAATACTGTGATCTTATCAATTATTTTTTTTTTCTGAGAATTTTTTCATAGAGACTGATATTTATTGAAACTAAAAATTTAAAAATTATTATTAATTTATTAATCTATAATAATATACATAAGAATTTACATATGTATGTTATAATGTAGGTATATTTAATTTTACAACGCTTTTTCTATAGATATTGATACCCCTCCTTTCTTAAGATAAATAAATTTCCGCGATTGGAAAATATTTATCTCTTGTTACTCGTACTTACCTACTCCATGACATTGCTAAGTATTAGTCTTAACCAGTTCGCCTTCCAGCGTAATTCATACCTAGTTCAAAATGAGCTGACCACAGAGGCCTGGGTCAGTGGTCCTGGCTTACAGATTTCACCCAGTTTTCCAGGAGAAACAAGACTCCTGCCAAATGGACACACTGGTGACCATTTATAAAGCTTAATTGCCCCAGATTTATAATATTAATGCGGCGATGGTAATCGCATGTGAGCGCCGGGCTTCTTCAGGCACAGGCCGGAGCCCCACTGCCTGGTCAGGCACCAGGCACTGTGAAATTCATACACGAAACGAATGGCAACCGAACGGCAGACGTGGTGCTAATTAAATTAATTAAAATGAGCAAAATTGGAATCGCGTCCGGGGCGAGTGCCGCGCCGCACCGCTCCGCTTGCACAAGTTAAGTTGCTTGAGCGGTGCGGTGCGATGCGGTGTGGTGCGGGCTCGCGCATTATTAATAATATCGCACTTGTCTAAAGAGGCCCCGAGCCAGATCCGGAAGTTGCCAACGAGTTGCAAAAGAGCTGCCGTAAGTCATGTTTATGGATAGGCGAGCGCTTGCACCATAAAACCGCGCTCCGCGATCACTTTTGCGGTTGCAGCGAACGTTTATAATTTCGCCACGGTCAGTTTAGTGCACTTACCATTTTCATAGTGCACGGTGGACTGGTCAACACGAGCAGTCTAGCTGTAATCCGCGATTAGATCGAAATCGCAAGGCTGCGGCCGTGCGCAGTTAGTTCTTCTCGATGCGATCATCTTGCGCATAGTCGCCTTAATTAAAGTCGCGCAGGTACGCCGCGCCGCGCCGCCGTCGACGTCGTCGTCGTCGTCGTCGTCTCGCGGACAGCGGGACTGCGGGCGTCATTAAGCAAACCCTTTTAATGTCTTCCCTCAAAATTGTTAATGAAATGGGGCCAGGCCAGACGGGGTGGACGTGCCTTAGTTTTTGTGCCGACCGTCCCCAGTTAGATGTGCATTAGCCCCGAGTCGCGGTGCATAGCGCTGGCGGACAGGCCGCGGAATAGCTCGCGAAGGGTATAATTAAGACGGTCATCTCGCGGTGAAGTATTGTGGGACGCTCTCGACTCGACTTTATAGTGTCTCGCAGCGATGGGCCCAGATTCGGGCTGCGCATTTCGTTCCCTACCGGTGCGACCGGACGGGAAAAAATTAAAAAGGGTCCAGCCGAGCCTGGGACTCCTTATGACACATGGGAGGTGCCTCGCTTAATGGAATTTTTTTTCCCGGGCCCCGCTCTGATGGCCGGCCTTTGATGCGAAGGACTTTCCTGGGGGAACTAATAAAGCTCCTTTTCTGATTTTCTGTGTCTGCCCTCTTGCCGGGGCTAAATTGCCTCAGCGTCTGTTTCTGCATAAATAAAAGCCGACGACTTGCAGACAGACTTCTAGACTGAAAGGGCTACGTCGCCACATTTTTAACCGATTTTTGCTCAGATGCCGCAGAGACACCCTGGGCCGGCCCTCTTAATAGAAACCGTCCGACATTCATCTCTCCGCGGAGTATTCTTTTTTCAAAATGTAAATTTTTTTAATAAGGCTTAGATAGGAAATATATACCCACACCTACAGCACTCATAAAACCAGAGATACTTAATATATCCAATTAAAATTTAATCAAAAACCAATTCAATTTCATAACTTTTGTATATAAGTCGTTTCTTTTTTCTTCTGCCTAATATTTAAAGTTGAAAATCTATCCTTTACAAATTTGCATTTATGCTACAGATACGTTTTGAAACATTAGCCGAAAAATACATTCTAAAGAAATCCCAAACCATTTTTTGCAACTGCACTTGCTTTATAAGAAACGTTTATAACTTTTGCAACCCTTAAACTACTACTAGTTCAGCATTACTCTAACTCGTATTGCTCCTATTACTTCTATGTATGTTTTATTATAAATATTTTTCCTAACCAAAATTGTAATTATTTTCTTACTAGAATCTGTTTGTATTGATCACCATTTCATAATATGTGTTTATAAAAGTATCGTAAAACCAACCTAACATTCTTATAAAAAAAAAAAAACATCTACGAATGGTTCTTAAAATCTATGCAATCACTAGAATTCTATTGTAATTATTTCTTGCATTTCTACATAGTTTAGTCCAGTGGTTTTCTGAGTTTTCTGAGTTTTCTGAGTAATAAACCTAGAAAGACGGAAGCGTTTGGATGCTTTACCAGTAAAGTTCATCTGAAATTTAAGAAATGAATTTTCTAGCATTAAATTCTGCTTGATTTTGCTAAAAATTGTAATTTCGCCAGAAGCATCGTACAACTGATATTGTAGTAACTTTTAGTGGGTGCAGAGAATTCAATAAAATTATGACAGACTTGAGCAGCATTTACATGACTTATTAAGTGAATCAACTAAAATAAAATAGGATTATGGGTAATACAAAAAAAAATTATATTTTTAAAGATATATCTATTTATTTCAGAAAATTAATTAATTCTAGCATATTCAGACAAAATTGCTGAATATAATTAAAATAATTTACTAAAAAGCCCACATAGTTAAAAAGTAACTAGAAAATTATCTTAGTGAGTAAATGTTTAAAATATAGAGCTTCTTTTTCGAAACAAGACAAACTTTTTATTGTTGATATAAACATCAAGTCAATGAAACAATCTTCCTTAGTTTTAAGAAATATGCTTTCAATTAGAGCTGATTAATTGTTTGATCTATTAACATTCCTTTTGTACTACTTTGAAGGCTTTAAACTCATTATCAATTTTCATTAGTCTATACAGATTTTATCGTTTCATCTCCCGCAAGTATCTCGTCTTTGTTGTTCCGAACATGACCTTCTCACATCGGGCGGGTTTCACTTTCCCAGATCAGATGCCAATCGGCTTTATGATTTACGCCGAACCAATTAACATCCTTTTCCCGCCATTAGTGCCAAAAGTGAGGACCATGCGATCAATGCTGAGCCAACCGCCATCTGCGCATTTAAATAATTCATGAATTACCTGAAACCCCGGAGCACCTTCTGCGGTCCTCGGATGCGCCAGCAGCGCACCTTCGCGTTGTCGTCGGAAAGATTCACGGAGATGAGGCTGCCGCGCCGGTGCACTTCGCCATGTCGCTGCGGCCTCAATCACACGCTGCAGACGCCGCCGCTGATTTGCTGCGTCATCGTCGGGGTCTCTGGCGCACTCGGACCAGAGGTCGTTTTATCTGCGCCCCGCGGTACAACCGTTACCACTTTTTCTAGCCGTCGTTAAACGATTTTTTGCCTGATCATCGAGAGCAATCTTGTCTTTTGGGCCGAAACAAATGGAGCCGGGGAAGTGCTCGCGGGGCCAGGGGAAAAGGTGCAGGCCGGGATCGCTGCAACACCGCCGCACTGCCCCCGAAAGACATGCAGCAACAAAAATTCAATCTGGCCGGCTTTTGACACGTTTGACAAATTGCTTTAATATCCTTCTCGGGGCTTTGGTCCGCGCCGGCCGGGCCGCGCGGGACGGGGGGCAGAGAATGTGAAAATGAGGCAAAGACACTGGACAAAACGCTCCGATCGACGGACTATCAATGTCCAGGGACTCAAAACTCATCTCGGTCCGAGGGGAGCGAGGGGTTCCGGGGTGCCCCGGGGCTTGAGATGGGATCGCTCGGACGCAGGAGGCTGCGGAGCCGCGATCCGAAGGGACAATGGAAGGAGGTGGTGATCGAGCAGATGGGGCAACAAGAACACGTAAAACACACAAAACTCGCGAAAGATCATGTAAACAGAAAAACGGATCAGATAAAGCAGCTGAGACGGGTCCGCCGCGGTCCCGGCTGCCCCAGGAAGAAGCGCTGCGCGGGAATGCGATCAGCGCGCCTCAGTAGAGGCACCCGAGGAGCCCGAAAAGGAACGGTACGACGGCGAACCTTAAAAACGATCATCGCATCGATCGGACAACCAAAGTACCCTGTGGTGTATCAAAAAGGGCCCGATTGTATTTTTACGACATCGCGGCCATTAATCACATTCCGATGAAAATATTAGCGCTGGCTGAGCGACTGCGGCCAGTCGCGGGGCGATGTTCGCGTCCACCAACGCGGACGACACCGCCGCGCCGCGACCACAACTCACGGATGGGACGCGTATTCGCAGGGCTCTGGACGTAAAACGCAATCTTGTTGTGATCTCTCCGATTTCAGCCTGCTTAAGTTTGTCAATCGGAGCAATCCGGCAAGTCGCGCGGGGAAATTGATTTGTCAGTTGATCCCGCGATCCAGCAATAGCCTCCGTTTGCTGCGAATGGGAGCCCGCGTCGCTTTAATAGCTGCACATTAACGGCATTACCGCGGGCTGCGCACTGGCGTTGTGTTTCGCAACTGAAATCAATCAGGGCCCGCGGGGCTGGGCTGCGAGTTACAACTGCTTCCTAGGATCAATTAAATTTAACAAGGTGCAGCTGTCCGGTGAGATATTGAGAAATCCTCGCTGCCATCTGCCGGGCCCCTCACGTCCATGGTTTCCTTTACCTTAGCTCCCTAGCTCAATACTCAGCTCTTCGACGCGTTGGCGTAACTAGGACTAGTTTTTTATTTCTTAAACCTAGCCCCTGTTTTACTAAATTTAGAATAAAATAGATATATGATAAGGCATATTTTCGTGAATTTTTCCAATTCACTGAATCATTCCTTTCAACCCCTTAAGAATAAACTATATTAGAATATCTAGAAAACTTTTTTTTACCATTTTTTGACTGTTATCCAGAATAAAACCGGGTTTTGCCAGCAGAAAAATGCGAGAATTTTCGTTTCTCGATTTATGCGAGTGGTTTACGAGTCATAAAATCAATTTTATAGGCTGCTCTGCTTGTTTTTCCGACCTTAACCCGATCGAGAACATCTGGGAATGGATTGTTCGAAAACCGTAATTTTAATACCATCAACCAGCTAAAAAATCAAAGAGCCCTAAAACCCTTTGAATAGATGATTTCAGCCATATTGGAAATCCATAGAAAAATAAATATTACTCAAGGTGGTGCGAAATATTGGCGCGACCAATTCAATTCAAAAAAGCGTTTTACTTTATTATTTTTAGAAAGAAATCTATATTCGATTATAATAATGATACATCGATTTTGGAAATTTTTTGAAATTTAACTTCCAGAGCTCAACTACTGTTATAATTAGACAAATTAGAACAGTTTTGAGTCACATTCCATATTCTGGAAATTATTTATCACAGCCCATATTACGAAAATCGATGTCAGTAGAATCGACACAACTTTTTCGATTCTATCGACTTTCCTAACTTTTAAAATAGAAACAGTCCGTTAATAAAAACACGATATACCATCGTATAATTGAGCGTGTAGGTACTATTCATTTCTTTACTTAATTTGTTTCTAAATGTGTTTTTTTTTCTGAATTAAAATAATGCAGAATTTATAATATTTAAAAAGATATTACTTGTAAATACTTCATTCACCTATAAATTTTGAATTTTAAACAGCTTTTTGGCAATGCACAAATCAAAGTCAAGCACAAATTGTTAAGTCTTCAAAATAGACAAATGAAACTGAAAATCGACTCTTACGTTACTAACTTATCGAACTTACATAGGTCTATCTGATTTAAAGTCAATTCAAAGTAGACACTCGTGATTAGGCCCTCAATTTCAAATTCGGTAATAGTTTTGAAACAGTGTCTATAAGTATAATAGTTAGTTAGTAGGTAGTTTGAACTTGTGAATTAAATTGTATGATAATTTATCTTAAATACCTGCTTTTTGCAAAGATTGTGCAACCAAGTCAATCAAAATAATTGAAAAATATATTGAAATTGATGTACCTACTTCAGACGTCACAAAAGAGCGAACCCTTGTCATATGTGACATCAATTATAATTAGAAAGGTATTTCTTAGGTCGTTACGACGATACTTCTCCCGGCTGACTACTTGCAAGGAGGAAAATAAAGACTTTGAAAAGATGCTATAAATCAGCTGTCGTCGAACTCAACTAAATGAAGTTGCTTGCTTCTCTTGACAAAATTTGAGGCAGCTTTTTCTAAGTCTGGGGTCATGTTTCCCATCACTTTTTTGAAAGAAGTGATTATTTTTTTATTTTTTGAATGCCTTTGAGCGTTATTATTATAAATTTTGATTAAGCAAATCTTTCCTCATTTGTGCGATGAATAACGAAATCAAAACCCCTCCATCACCCGATGTGTAGCCCCTTCGACTTCGGCCTTCTTCACGGGGCCATTAGAGGCGAAGCACCTCATTATTTCTGGGCATCCACGAAAATTACACGCCTCGAAGAAGTCGGTCGTCGTCAATCGGCCGAAATTCTTCAAGATGTATTTTTTTCGACCGGGGCGACAATAGGCGACGACTTCAATTATCCACGAAACGTGAAAAGCAAATGTAATCTTCGGCCGAGGCTCGCGGAGCGGTGGTCATAACAAGGCATAATTCATGTGCCCGGCCGTAATGACGTGAAATGGAAACGGCGGGATTTCATATTTCATCCCGAACCGATCCGATTCTCGTCTCGTTGGACGCGCACTCGCGTCCCGTCGGCCGGGCATCGCATCGCATACAAAAATTGACAAATGTTCCCGGTGTGATTGATTTCGGGTCTTCAAATGGACGAGTCATTATGAAAAATTGCTCATCATTAGCTCAGGTAATTTTCCCCTGTGTGCACCGGCGGCGGACGCGGCCGCGGTCATCGTCGTCGCTTGTTGGGAACCAGCGAACGCATCAATAACGTAACGCCGCGCCGCCGCCGCGCCGCCGCCGCGCCGCGTCGCGGACTCACAGTCGACGACTTCGTAATATTTTAGACTCAAATTGGATTCTTGCGGGGGCCCCTGTGCGTCCCCGTCAATCACATGTAAATTGCCGAAAGATTAATCGTCCGCTTAGGACGCACCGCCGCCGGCTAGTCAGCGGTCCAAGGACTCGGCCGGCTTAATTAATTTAATTAATCTTCGGGCCGGTGTTAGCCTCTAAATAGCAGGGCTTAGCATTGCCAGGGAGCTAAGGGGTGCCTAGGTCACTGGATTAAGACTGTAGGGCCCGAGTAAGGAGTAAGGAGGTCTTTCATCAAAATACTTTTATCTAGCCCTCCTTAAAAAAGATAAACAAATTTAAAATCGTTTGGCCATAAAATGATGCTTAAGATACAAAAAATGCTCAACAAAATGTTCCTTTTAATTTTTTTAACATTTCAATTATCTTCAATTTTCATTGATTTTTTAAGTTCAGAAATCTACGTAAAAACTACACCATAAATTTATAAATGTTATGTTTCTGTTTGGCCGTTTTATAGGTATACCATCAAATTTTAAAATTTGTCAAAATTAATTTTAGGCACCTTTTCGGTTCAGATTCGAGGACATAGCTTAAGCTAACTACTCCTATTTTAATTTTGAAGTTCCAAACTATTCAAAACTTCAGTCTAAACATTTTTATCATACCAACTAACTTAAAATCATTGAAATTTAGTAGATAACAAATTTGAAATAAGTGATTCTAAAACCTATTCTATCTATTATCTATTATATAAATTGTTATTCAATATAGTGGCTATTATTTTACATTCACCAAATTGAACTATTAAAATTCTAGAGAACCATAAAACCGCTTTATGCCAATACGTTGAAATTTTTCTTTCAATTCTAATACGAAACACTTTTTCTTTTAAGCTTCGTTATTATCGCCTTTTGGCATTGAAGCTGACGTTGATACCTCTAAATGCAATTTCTCTTAAAATTACTTTCCTTTTTTGGCACCTCAATAAAAAGGGCTTCAACAATTTCAGAGAATATATTTTTAATTAGTGGCATTGATGCTCAACAAATCGTGTGGATAACTACCTATGTAAAGCTAAAACTATCATATAAACAAAATAGGTATGCATTTTTCATTTTTATTTTCGTTTCGTTAATACCATTTTTTCAAACCTTGTTATACAATATTACAATATTTTGTTGTCGTAGTGAAAAATTGTGTAAGAAAATGTATTTCAATAAGATATTCTAAGAAAATATAATAGAATAGAATAGAAGTGGTGGTGGGGATTCTATCAAAAACATTTCGCGACTTCTTTAAGGTGGTTCCATTTATTACCTTAAAGTTTTCGAGAAAGAAATTCTTCGGGAATATAAAAGTCCACTTTAGAAGGGAGAATTTTAACTTTGTTATGGTAACTATGAAATTGATAGTTGTCCTTTAAAACTTATTAGTTTTAATTTTGACACTGCAAAAATACATATAAAAAAGATAGTTTACAACTGTCCAATGATTGAGCTTTTTCTACTTAATGTCCATTGAGTAAAATAAGATTTCCGTCTCGAAAACATTTCGTAACTATTCAGTAAATTTCGTTTTATTGAGCAAGTGTATAACATTCATGTTAAAATGGAACTATTCGTTTTAAAATTTAAAGTAAGTTTTTGAAGCTTATTTATTTATTGTACATGTGGATTTAAATTGTTTAGTGAATTTATTTTATTTCAGTTTGTTTTTTTTTTCTTCAAATGAGGTAGGTAGGGGAGAGCGGGGCTGAAAGTGCCGGGGGTAAATTGTGCCGACGCGAATATCTCGAAAACAGAAAGAGATAGATTTACGATCGTATTGTGTCGCGTAATGCCTAATAGTAGGGCACACGCGGCTGCAATTTTAATTGCGTCAGTGAAGCGGACCGAGTGACAGTGCATGTGAGGGTCCTCCAGCGCCACGTAAGTAAATATTTTCGTTTCGATACTTTTTGGTCGCAAGTTAGCATTTTTCGTGCTTTTAATATGAGAGTTTTAGTAAAATGTTTGTTATTTATCCTAGTTTATTATGCAGTGTAATTTTAATGCTTTGAGCAGAGTGATTTTGATATGTGAGACAAAATATCACACTCTCATAAGTGGGGTAAAATGTGCCGTTCATGTTGGGCTGCTTGTGCCGCGGCACAACCAACCCCTAAACAACCTTTATTGTTTCAATATTGTTTATGTTTACGCGAGCACTTATGAAAGAAAGAAAATACTTTTTGACATGATACTTTATACCTACTGCATTTATTGCCTTTGACAGAATGAGGACATGCAAGCGAAAAACTCAAAGGGGAACTACGTCTCAGGATCTTTTACAAAGGGCTGCTGATGCAGTCATCAACGATGGACGTAAATTAAAAGCTGTTGCACGTGAATTAGAAATTTGTCACACAACACTACAACGCTATGTCAAAAAAATAAAAAGTGGACTTACTCCTGCGGTTGGATACAAACCAAGACTAGTGTTTAATGAGGAACAAGAGGCATTACTGTCGAAGTACATCTTAAAAAGCGCTTATTATTATAATATAATTATAAAGTAACAGAGTTCTTTCCAGAGTTATTAGCTTATTGATCAGTCTCTTGAGTCTTTTTAAGAATTTAGTTGTTTATAATAGGTACTATGTATTATAATAAAAAAAAAAAAAAAAAAAAATTACCTTTACTTATGTAATTATTTCAAACATAAAAGCATATTTTTAATCAATAGTTTGTACTGGTTTTTATGCAAATGAGATCAATTATTAAAAATATTTAAATTTTTTAAATTTAAGAGAAATCTTTATTATTTTTTGTGATATAGTCCTTAGAGACTGATATTTTTAATAATTGATCTCATTTGCATAAAAACCAGTACAAACTATTGATTAAAAATATGCTTTTATGTTTGAAATAATTACATAAGTAAAGGTAATTTGTTTTTTTTTTTTATTATAATACATAGTACTTATTATAAACAACTAAATTTTAAAAACTGTTGATTTATAGTAAAAAGTATAATGAATAAATATATTATTATAAAATTGATGTGTTTTAAATTCTAAATTAGTTTTCATTCATGTAAAACACCTAGCATTATCAACGGCACAACCGACCTCAGCTACGGCACAACTTGCCCCAAAGTGGGGTTGGTAGTGCCTTGCCGCGGCTGTATAAAAAAATCACTTATTCTTAAAAACTATTAAAAATGTGCAAAATCTGTAGGTAAATTCGTATTATAGACTAATTTTGGCTTAAGATGAACCACTACTTTCAGACATAGTACTTGTTTTATCCGAATCATACAAGGATTTGTCAAAATCGGCACTTTCAGCCCCGCTCTCCCCTATATGAAAAAATTGTTCGCAATTAATTTATTATTCAATTAAATCAAATATTCATAAAATGAGATTGGGAGAAAAAAAAAACAAGCATATCTTACAGGCATAATAAATACTAGTTAATAATAGATTTCGTCGGTTTTTAATTTGTGATTGCTTCAAGACGCACAACCCTCACTGTGACTAGCCCCAGAGGGCTTCAATTTGAGTCCCTGGCAATCCTTCCCGAGCCAAAGGAATTAATTAGGAATGTCAAAGGACACAATTTGCCTAAAATCGCCTTTGACTGACTGTTTGCTCTGCAAATTATGTTTATCCTCGGTCGACATTTACTAGAGACCCCGGGGCGGTACCACGACCAGCCCAGGTCCAGCAACCGAAAATTATGGCCCCAAGGGGGCAGTCCCCGCCCGCCCGAATCGGAGGCTACTGCTGAATTTTAAACTGATTTTTCATCGAACACCAGATAAAAAGGTTTGATTAGGCGAAAGTGTAACCTCCCGGGGTTCGATTCGAGCTGTTTACCACTCAAATTGCGCGCCGGGACGGCGACCGTTGATATTCTGTTTTAGAAAAAAATTTACGAAAAATTTTTCCCGTGCGGCTGCAAATTGCACTATACGCGCTGAACGGACGTCCAGGTGAGGCTCACGTCCGCGAGCAGCGGAGCACTAGCCCCCTGGCGAGGCTGCAACGAAATTGACGGTGCCGAGCACCGCGGAAAGGTGGAGTTTTGGGGCCGCGGTGCATTTCGATTTGCGCTCCACCTCCATTGTCACTCGCCCGGGCAGCGCTATGGCAATCTTCCAGCCAGCCAGGCAAAGCGGCACAATGGGGCTGCGGAGCTGCCTTCGGTGGCTTACCTGAGCACCTCGAAGCCCCTCGTGGGGCCCCGTGTGCGGTGCGATGCCTGCGAGTGCACGTTGCGTCGGTATGCACTATGCAGCTGCAACGCATATCCCCACAAGTCGGGTGCTCAGGTTTAACCGGAGCGTTGCGGGTTTCCCAATGTGCCCGTGGAGCCCCACACCATCGCCGGGGAGGCGCAGGTAAGCTCCCCCCGCATTATCCACAAGAACAGGTTTCTAATTATGTTTACTCTCGGTAATCCGGAAAACGTCAGCCTTTTTGGTGTGTTTCACTTCTGCACGGGCGCGGCGGCTGCACACATGCGGGGCCAAGGCAGCGGCGGCGGCGGAGCCCGAGCCAGCGCAGCGCCGAGGCAAGGACGGCCACAAAGTGGATAACGACGACGTCGTCTTGGAAGTTGCTTGATCCAAACAATTACTCATGCCCCTCATGCCAAGCCAAACCGGCCGCCGGGGCTCCGGAGCCCCGGAGCCCCGGGTCGATGCACAGGGACTCGATTGGCGCTGGCACCGACCCATCAACGTCAGCCCCGCCGAGCTTGACACATAGCGACGACTTCGAGCTGGCGCTCCTCCAGGGCTCGAAGTGTTCGCCTCCCCGGGTCCCGGTCCCCGCGAGCCCCTCCGGCGACAGGGAGCTCATTCGAGGTGAGCTGCTGGGGCCGCATTGTTGACGACAGATGACAAAACGGGGCCCCATCGCAGTCTTGTTCGGTGGGTTTTCAGGTTTTCACCAATCCCCGAAGTCCCTCAAACTCGGGCTCCGACGTCGCTCCGCAGCTTTGTCTCTGCGCCCGTAATTACCGTAATCAGATTTCGAAGTTTTAATAACGTAATTGGGATCTTGTTTCGATTGTGACGGGGCTCCAGGGCGCTCCGGGGGCCCCCGGACCCAGACCAACAATTACACGTCATTAAAGTTGCATACAATTTACCCGCCACAAAATGTGTTTTGTGCACATTTTCAAATACCTGCCGCCACAATCGGCCGTTGTGCCACTGCTCGCGGCCATCGGCGGGAAAGCGGCGGTCTCGTGCGGTTTGAGCGCATTTTTGAAAAAATTATTGACTTCGGTTGACGTCTTTGAAGGGGATTTGAGTGATGAAATGTTTCGTTGAGGAAAGGATTAACAAAAGAAAGTAGCATTTTTACAACTGAGATTTGTTAACCTTTAATTTAATTACGGCCTTTGCATGCAGGAATTACGGTCTTATAAATAAGAAAATATCATAGACTAAAATTCCACTATCACATAATTAATTGCAAAAATTAATGTAAAATTGTAAATTTGTAAACAAAAATGGATTTAACGTTAAAAATTCGATCAATCTTCCCAATTTAGTTCTGAAACCTCATTATTCATTATTTAGATATGCATTTTAGGAACTTATTTTCTCCACAAGAATTGAACCAGTCCATCTTTAGATCTTTATGAAATTTAATTCAACAATTATTTTAAAAACCTACTTATTAATAGCAGTTTTTAAAATTTCAGAAGGAACTCATATGGAATACAAATTCAAAACTTTTGTTCATTTAATTCGGATTCTGATGGCATACCGTTTTTGGAATACTTACAATTAATTTTTAAAATTATTAAATAAAATTTAATTATAACATAATATGGAAAACAATTAACTAATTTTCTTTTTCCTTATCTTTTTCATATAATTACCAATTTGTAACTCTTTTGATTTTGAAGTCACACTTTCTAAAATAAACTAAATGATGTTAACAGATTTATTTATACAATAAGTTGTTCCACCAAAAAGATATAAAGATTTTTCAATAAATATAATACAAATTTAAGAAAATATTGTAATCGATTGCTGCGAAGAAAGCAAAACAATATTAGAAGTCATAAAGTCAGTAGCAAATAGTAAAATCATTTTAGAACGTTAGAAAAATATTTATATCGATGCAAAAAGCCTCTTCGAACGTGTGTTGTCAATAGCGTCTATACTCTACATTTAGTTTTTAGCGATAAAGTGTCTCTCATACAATGAACAAAAACGGAGCTGTCTAATAGAGCCTTTATAACTCAAAACACAAGTCAACTCACACTTGACCGACTTTTTTACCTTAAATTTACGATGAAAATAACGATAATTTTTTAAAGATTAAGAAAAAATCAAAATAGATGTTATTCGAAATTTACACTATACTTAATAAATTAGTGTTATTTTAAGAAAATTAAAACTTACTTACCTTTTAGTGTGAAATAACTTATCGAAACCATTGAACCTGAAATCTGTAGATATTAAAAAAAAAATACCTGAAAAAAAATTACTTCCCCAAACACCCAATTGAATGAAACGATCGATTTCTTCGATTCTTTAAAATTTATTCCTTGAACTTATGACAAGTTGAAGTGAGTATCTAACTAACGCTTAGGTCCTAACTAAAGCTAGATCTGTACAAAATATGCTTAACCGAGGCTTAGGGCTAACAAAAAATAGGAAACAGTTGCACTACGCGCGAAACGATAAAAAATTGCAAGGAAGGGCCTATTGCACTCAACGCCTACACCGCAGCTAGCGGCTTACACCGAAATCGTCTTCGTCTGGATCTCGCTGTACTGCGCCTTCAGGCTGTTGTTCATCAGCATCGACCTGTAGACCTCCGAGAGGATGTTCCACATGGCCCCACTGCCGCAGGTCGGGGCCTCCGGATGACCGCCCAGGAGCTGGTCCAGGGAGCTGGGGGGCTGCAGCTGCTGGCCACGTCCCTGGGCCGTGGCTAGCGCTTCGTGCTTCTTCGATAAGTCGAGGAGCTGCTGGTCCTCACCCTCGCCGGGGCGCCGTCGTCTGTCGGGGGTGCTCCTTCCGAGCAGGCGGTCCACCGAAAATCTGGCTCCTGGGGAGCTCGGTGAATTGGATCCTTTCCCCCGGGAAGAGCCCGACTCCGTGGTATCTGTGGAGTCGCAGTCGCTGCCGGATAAACTCAGCCGGTCATCGATTTTCTTCTTCATGCTAAAGTCGAGGGGCTGATTGCAGTCGTCGGCTAGCCGAATTCCAGAATCTCTGAAGTCATCCTCGACGTCGCTGATTGATTTCCCGTCATCGCTGGAGCTCTCGTTGTCGTTCTCTGCCTTGATGGGGTCCAGCGTCCCGACGGCGCCCATCGGAATGGGGCACCCCAGCCCGAGGTCAAACATCGGCGGGTGGGGGTGGTAGCCGCCGATTAGCGGCGGGAACCTGTCGAACGCGTAAACGGGATTAAGTCCGGCCGAAGGCATCAGGGCGGCAGGTGACTGAAACAGGAGCGGGTAGGGCTGCGCCGTGCGGCCGTCGTGGGGCGAAATCTTCCGGCGGATGTGGGGCGAGTGGAGCTTCGGGTTCGGGTTCGCGCTGTGGCGGTTCCGCGACCGCCGCGAGCTGAAAACCATGTTGCACCCCTCGACGGTACACTTGTGCATCTCCCGCAGGTGGACCGCCGAGAAGTGAATTTTTAATGCGCCCTTGTCGCAGAACGTTTTCAGGCAGATGCTGCACTGGACCCGCTTCTTTCCCGTTGCCGGATTTATGAATTGTCCCGCCAGATTGACGGGCGGGGAGGCCCAGCGCTTCGGCTTCGCCGGGTGCTGTGCGGCCGGCGGCGGCTTTTTTACCAGAAACGGGGACGCGATGGACAGCGGGCTGCTCTCCAGGGACTGGAACCGCGCCATGATGTGCTCCATACTTTTGAGGCTGTTCGAATTGGGGCTGCTGCTGTCCGCGGGCCGCGTCAGCGGGTAGCTGTCTGACCGCATCGTCCTCGCTGATCGGGGGCAATCTGGAACGAACATTTAATTACCATTAATTTGGCGGATTAAACGATTTTTAAGAATAAACTCATTTAAAGCGAAAATATTCTTAAGTAGGATAAAACAAGTCGAATATAACGCTTAAAATATCAAAAAGATCCTTTCCTTCAACCCAAAGCAATATAAACAATTTCGCATAACCCAACACTTGAACCCTTTCAAACCCTGACGTACTAGCAAAAACTTCTTAAATCTCTAAATCTTATCTAATTGTATGTAAGCATAAACCTCTCGAAAACATTCTTTATTATTATTATAAATTATGTCTTTTAAGGATCAAAAGATATTTTTCTGAAAAACTTCGGTTCTGAAATGGTTCAAATTGAAAGAAATTTCCACGATTTTTTGTTTTTAATTTTGTCATATAAGCAACCTATACTATAGGTACACTATAAATAATTTTTGACTATCCTCGTAAATTTTTACTCGGTCATCGAAAGACACACTTTCAACCCCAAGAGTTCTTATGGGAATCGAACTCACATCTTTTCGAACCACTTATAAACTTTACTCCCTTTCGGGTTTTTATATTAATTCTAGTAAGTTTTTGTTAGATTCTAGAACAATTTTGCAAGTGGCTAAAGTTCTAGCAGTTATAGTACTAGAACGTTTAATAAAAGTCCTTTTTATTGGAATTTCATTGAATTTGTCATTTACAATAAAATTTACAGGAAAAGCATAAACAAATTTTACTAGACTTGTCTAGTAATCACGTTACATAAAATAGAATTGACAGGTTGAACCAAATGGTCTAAATTACGAACTGTAAAGTCAGCCTAGTAAATAAAATTTACAACTGGTTCTATGTATTTCAGACTTATGTACATATATCTAAATAAAGAGTGAAGCTTTCATTTTGAACTATAATAAAAAACTATAAATTAATTATTATTATTTCAGAAAAACATTACTTTCTCGATTGAAACAAATTGCTTATGTGATGAACAATGACAATACTTCACGAATTAAAAGAATAACATAATTGATTAATGAAAATCAAGACAAAAAATATTGATACATAAACCACTCACAGTATAACGTATAATTAAAAAATTAAATTAAAAGCTGATACAGATAACAACGCAGGTTACATTTCTATTAAGAAAAACGTTAATAACTTTTCTTTCGCGAAACCTGCATAATTTAGCAATTAATTCTTACTATGATAATATATCGTTTGTTTTTTTTTATAGTTCCTATTTATGTCTAATTGCAAAAATTTCATAAATTCTTAAATAGTGTTGTACCTCTGCATAAATTACTCAGTGAATAAAATAAGCATTCAACAACACCCATTTTATTATAGTTGCGTTGAAAATCGATTGCTTGGGAGATTTTATTTAACAAGTTCGTGACAGAGGTGTAATTAATAAGGAAGATAAATCACAAGTGTAAAGCATGCAATTGCTTTTTAATAGAAAGAGCTATAACTAAGCAGGAACAGCTTGGAGCATAAAATTCAGTGGGTGGTACGTAATCGCCTATTCGGCAAAAGCTTCTTGTCGTTATAAAAGTAAATATTTTGTAAGTGTTTATATCAAATTATAATTTATTGCTGATGCAGATAAACCCCACATTTTATTTTTTGAATAAACAAACAAAAACTTAATACAAATGAATTCTAGAATGTATGCTTAATATTAGAAACGCATACATATTTAGGAATAATTTACGATATTCATTTTACTTTTCTGTTGAATACTTGACGATGACCATATCAAAGAATCTTTAAATTTTCTTATAAGTTTGTATTAATCGACCTAGGATCAAAATCG
The DNA here is from genome assembly GCA_963920795.1 of Eutolmus rufibarbis. Classification (NCBI taxonomy): domain Eukaryota; kingdom Metazoa; phylum Arthropoda; class Insecta; order Diptera; family Asilidae; genus Eutolmus; species Eutolmus rufibarbis. The sequence continues at coordinate 46,295,530 of OY987206.1, forward strand.
ATTTGCGTATTATTTAAGACGTTTTTTTCTTTTTAGCAAAAACCCGAAAGTCGTCTAATTCATATTCATACATAAAAACTCATACCTAACAATTGAAGTATACGACGCATGGTTTGATTGTCAATTTGTTTCTAACTACGTTTTAAGTACTTCAAAAATCCAATTGCTTTAATCTTTGATATGATGCTTTTTAGTGTAGCCAATATTGCTTCAAATTTTTTTACTGTCTGATTGAAAAAGCGTGATTCATTAGAAGTTACCTATAAATGCGTGACCTTATATCACCTGTATTTTGTTCCCCGATACAAGAAATTCGATTCGCCTTGAATCTGCGTACTTAGCCACGTGCAGACCGTCCAGCCAGGGTGGGTCCTTGAGTGGCGGCTGATCCGTGGGACTCCTTTCCCGCGGGGGCCAATTAAGCGAACAATGAGATCATTTGCATGTCCAGTCGCGTTTCGGCGAGATACTTCTCAGGTGATAATCACGGAAAATTATAATTTCACCCCTTCTTCCCCAATTAATAGCACTCAGGGTGTCAACTAATTAACTGTTTGTGCGCTTTTTAGCATTGAGCAATTAAAATCGCGGCTAATTTTTGCTTAGGCAGCCAATAGGAGCGGCAACGCGGCCACCATTTATCGCGCCCGATCAAATTGCATAATTAAATTAGCCTTTCAATTGTCGAGGCGATTTTGATTGTGGCTATGGCGATTTCGTCGTCGTCGTCGTCGACTTTGCGCCAAAAGGAGGAGGGCTAATGCCATCGGGCATTGAGCGGTTTTTGTTGCCGCAAAACGCTGCTGGGGCTGATCCCACAGCGGCTTCATTCTTCGGATGATGTTTAAGAAAACGTGGCGTTAAATCCGCGGAAAAAAATCAGTAAAGTTTTAATTAATGGGGTAGGGGAGCGTGACTCACTAAATCGACAAAGAGACCACCGCCGCAGGTGATTAGCTACGAAAACAGTTCACAGCTCATTTGGCATCGACAACAGCCCTCGGGTGACATGCACCACTGCATCTTGCGCGGAGCATCTTGCCAGTTTCGCGGCTAATAAATGAGATAAGTGCCCCGTGCGGAAAGGACTTGATGGATTCTTCCACAATTACTGGCCGGGACAGGGATGCGGCTGTGCCCGAGGCTTTTCACGATTCAGTGAGCCTCGAAGATACAACAAGTCGCTTTTTCTTCTAGTATCTAATTTTTGGATGTTGCAATGGACCGCATCTAACAGTTTGATCAGTTCTACAGTTAGCGTCCGATCATCGGATGGCCAAAAACTGAGGTATGGTGATACCCGGAACCTTACAGGTATTTGGCCACGTAACGAAACGCTAATCAAAACAAAAGACATCGGAGACCGCGGTGCGGCTGGATCTCACAAAAACGTCCCGCCGCTCCAACCTTAATTTCCCATTAAATTAAAAGCCTGCGCGCCACCAAATGATTGATTGACCAAATTGCTCCGATGGCCCGATGGCCGATGGCGCGGAGATGGAAAAACGAACGCAATTATGTTGTCCGCGTCATGTGACCTTCTCTGGGGCTCCGATTTATTTTCTACGTCTCAGCAATTTTTTTCCCAACCTCCCCCTTTTGTGGCTTTTGTCGAGCTTTTTTCCGCGCCTTGGCATCTATCAATCTGCCGTGCGCGCTGTGATTCAGGTGATCGGACAAAAACGAATCACAGCCGCCGCTTGATCGCCGCCGCGGTCACACAGCCTGCGCTAGAGAGCCCCAGAGCCTCAGAGTCAAATTCTTCCAGCAATTCCCTGATGCGGAGACAAAAACGAATTAAGTGGAATACCAAAATAAGACTATAAAAAAGAAATATACAAGGGGAAGAAAAAAATGCGCTCGCTCATCTAATAGCGCGGCAAAATGGCTCCGCTGATGGTCACCTCTTCGCGGCTAATGGGGCCCCACTGAGGAGGAGTGCGCGCCCGGTGCCCCCGAGCGATGGCCGGAGCCGCGCACAACAAAGGTCCAAAATTACCGCGGGACCCCAAATGAGAAATGTCACACATATGTATGCCAACCCAGGCGATCGGTATGCAGCCCGCCTTCCCACCGATTGGATTTTGTGGGGTTCACGGGCTGAGGTCGTCGCGGGTTTTTGGGAAACCGCCGTTCGGACGGGCGGCCGCAGCAATGCCCCTGCGGGGTCCCCAGCAAAAAATCATCAAAATCAGCCGAAATGGAATGACAGGCGAATGACAGATCAAAAATTTATGGGCATTCTGAGGAAAAGCAATTTCTTAAGAGAGATGATCTTCAGGTGTTTTCAGACCTGACCGCATCGCGCGACTTGTGGGTGCTTTTGAGACGGCTCAGACCGGATTAGGTGACACCGTTTTGTTGCTGGTGGACAGGGCAAGAATTCGGTCTTTGTTATACCCGCCGGTGATGCGGTCCAATATATCGAAAAGATCCCGTCGAACCGGGAATTGATGCTCATTTATGATTTTGCCCTTTGATCGCCTCCGTTCTGCGTCATGCAGCGGTCATAATCTCATGGGGTCCACTCTAGGAACCAGTCTGATTGCGGGCCATCGTCGATGTCCATCGGAAAGTGTGAAAACAGATTTTATTGCCGTTTCGTGCTGATCCTGTTTTATTGGACAAGATTGCCGCTCAGCTCTTTGTGCTGCCCCCGGTGCATGTGCAGCGCGCACCATACCACGGTCACGCTACCGCAACCTTGCACCGCACCTCTTCCCCGGATAATGACGGTCATTTCTAACGAAAGCGGTCCAGGCTGATGGCTGCGTCGAGGTGCGAATTTTGTGCAACAATGTTGAACCAGGGTCCACAACGGTCAAAGCCGGCTTAAGTGCTTCGATGCCCACCTTGGGAGCTCGTCAGCGATTTATACCTTCGAACATGGCCCCAAATTCCTCTTTATAGTCAAAGAGTGCGCACATCGAAACCGATTAAAATGTCGTTTAGTCATTAAAACGAATTTAATTGATTAACTGTTGCGTTTTATGGGTTCCCAGAAGGCCATCAGCGATGGCTCCAGAGTTCAGTGCAGGATCCTCGACTGTCCTCAGCGGCGGCCATAAACTGTAAATTGTCATTCGGAGCGATGGAGCCCACCTGAATTGGACCCTAACAAAACGTCAATTAGCGATAAAAGCGCTTTTGTCGTCAAAAAACCCCGGTAGTCCTCCCATCTGCGCGTCGTCGCTCATCCCATCATGGGAAATGCGACAATTAACCACCTCCGGTCCCGGTCGCGACCGCGTCGCCACCTTCCTGATGATGACAAATAAAACCGAAATTAAGCGGTTTTAATGGCGCAAGCTTATCGCGCTCAGTTGCTCAAGAGCATTGCCCTAAACCGGCGGACAAATTCTTCTCTCCGCGGCTAAAGCTAAGGCGATTTTAAATTTCGATTCGAATAGGCCGCGATAAAATTCCCACAGCCATCAACTGAATGATCCCGGCCAAATCACATAATCACTGTGCGGTTCGAGGGACCGCCGCGATCAGCAGCAGCGGGACGTCGAATTGTTGAAATTAATTGCGATTTGATGGGCGACACGACAAGGTGTGGGGCTGCTGTTCGGCCTTTCCTTGACAAAAATTCGCTAGGTTTCGTCTGTTTTTAGCACACAGCCACGGTTTTAGCTTGTCGCGCGAGAAATCGAAGGCCTTGTGGTAGTTTTGCAACGACCGGTGGTACAAGTAAGTATTTATCAACCCATAAAACAAATCTCCAAAAAGGTTTATACTTTGCAATTGTGCATAGTCTGTTTTGACATAAATATACAAGACATTAAAATTGACCTTTTATTGATGTATTACATGTATATAAGAGTTCTAGGACCTCTTTTATTCCTTAGGCTTTTAAAATTATGATTTAACTTGTTTAATTAGAAAAAGAAATTTTAACAATAGACCTTTTGAAATTCCCATCGACATTCTTATTTTAAAATACAAAAATTCTCGATGTCAAGGAAAATATTTCTGTTTAGGTTGGAGTGGTTTTGTACAGAACTTTTAAAAAATTTATACTTTGTATTTATAGCTTACTCTGTGATCAGGCGAACAATTGTTATTTAAAAGTAATCTTTGTAAAAATCGAACCATCCTACCCCCTTTCTACAATCCTAATTTTTATAAAAATCCTAATGTCCAACAGCAACAACCTTACTTTCATTTTAGTTTATATTTAATTTGGTCTGATTTAACTCTATCAATGATTATTGAAGCAAACCAAAAATGCCTCCGTATAAAAGATAGGTTGAAATTATTAGGGATTATTAAAACAATCTATTAGCCAAAAACTTTTCGAATTTTTAGAATAGGACACTTTTGTCCTCCAATCGACATACTTGCGCCTCCCTAAGAATTATATAATATTTGAATGTAGGTAAATAGTAAAATTCATCGAAAATCTGATATTTTTCAAATTACATCCAAATCCTCAAGGGCTCAGCAGGCACCCCAAGCCTAAAGTAATTTCTGAAGTGCAGCCATGTGAGAAAAAGGCAGAAAAACATCTTCATTTATCCCGCCTCGCGAGCGCACAAACCCTTTGGAATATTCCCGCCCTATCCTGAGATCTTGTTCGCGAAACCCCAGAGTTGCCCTGGCCATCCGTCGGACTATCCGCGAAAGAGCGCGATACGATCGAGCGCGAAGTAATTTTATTAGCTCGGGACAATTACTCCGGGAATGGAGCGCGAAAAGCTGCGATCGCCATATGCGTCCGCGGCTGTTCCGCTGCAAGGGGCCAGCTCAAAGTGCGATAATATCACACACGAAAATTATCCCTTTGTTGCGCGCGGCCCGACCCGTTCGCGTTTTAATCGCATTTTCCGCTGCCCTCGAGCGAGAGGAGAGCTCCTTAAGGCGACCGCCTTGGCTTGACATTCCAACAAGCGACCCCATTGTGCTCCTGTGACGGCGGTGTGGATTTCACCATGGCTCAGCGTTAAATGACCGCCACTTGGGATGGGATTTCCGGCGCTGCAGCCCCCTCGGCCGCCGCTGTCGCCAGTCGGAGCCCCATGCAGAGCCTTCCCAGATGCCTGCAAAAGTAGAGCGCGTATGTGCCGCAATAATCGGAGGCAGTGGCCGGGGGAGGGAAAATATGATTTGTGTTGAAAAATAAAAAATTCACCCGAAAACAATTTTCGATCCGGTCAAGGGGGCCGGCTTAGCTGGGAGCAAAACAAGACGCCTCGAGGGAGTCCCTGATGGGAAATTGCTTCGGGTCGGGGCTGCAAAAAGCGCCCCATCATGCCTCCTGCCTTCCAGGGCATCCGGGCAGGATATCGTGTGATTGATGGATTGGTGCCATGACGAGCAAAGAGCCGCTGTAGTGCGCTTAGCGCAATCCGGTGACATGATGGTGCACTCCAGGAGTATCTTTCAGATGCAAATCCGCTCCCAGCAGCCCCATGCGCTCGACGGTGGATGCCTAATTGATTTTGGCAGACACGCGATCTGCGATTTCGGGGCTCTGTCCTGAGGAAAGTGCCGCGCAGCCAGCCTCCGAATTAAAAAAGGCATCACATTCCGCGAGCTCACAGCCGCTGAAAAGTTGAATTACCTGCACCTATCACTGTCCGGGCATGCGGAGCACTCCGGCGGCTGGCGTAACTCGTGCCGACAGCTCTAAAAACCCAAACCAACTCGCCCCGCTGGACCTCGCGAATCGGGCGGAGAGGCTGCGAAAACAGAGTTCGAGCGAAAAAGTTTTTAATATTGGCCCGGGCTAAGCATTTTCCGATAAATTTGCTCCGAATGTGATAATTCATTTGAAAATGAATTTCGATTGCCGGGGCATGGGCAGTGGTTCGGTCGATAAGGTGCAAACCGATCCGCTGCAGGTGAGCCAGCGGTTCTGCAGTTTGCCAGCATCCCATGGACCTCGCCGCCGTAATCGATAATTTTCTCACACGAACCTCGGTCGGAGAAGCGCGAAATGGAGCAACACCGCCGAGAGGAAGGAGCATCGAACATCCGGTGGGCAACAATAAGGCGAGATTGTGAATAAATAATTTGTGGCAGTTAAATCGGACAACACCTGGCGGTAGTACAGAGGTAAGGTAAAGGTACCTACGCGGCCCGACAGTAAAATCGACAGACACTGCACCGCGGCGCGCTTACCGGCAGCGGTGTAATTTTATGCAAATCGGTGAGATATGACGACGGCGCAATTATCAATTAGCGGCCGTTGACGAATCGCGGCAACCATTAGTGCTGGCGATAAATGGCTTAATAGTCGACCGCGGCGAGGATCGGCCTCCGAACGTGCGATGGCCCTTCTTCGCCGGTTCTGGGGGCCGCGGGGATGATACCGACCGATTGGCAGGCGACAGATCAAACCATCGACAGTTACTAATAGGCCGTAAGCGGTCAGGTATGCATGACTAATCCAACTGTCACTCCATCGTCCATTGGCCGCGCGATCGGCCGTGATGAACGGCGGAGCGCCTCAGGGCAGCCGGGATGCTGTGGTCCAGCACTGCAGCGCGCAGCCTGCTTGAAACGAGGTTTCTTATCTGGCCTTTGACTCCACTCGCGGATTCCTCCGCGGAATGGATATACTTGTGGCATGCCCTACCTCAGGTGAAAAACGTTGCGCGCGCTTGACAATTTCTCTTTCGCGATCGCGATCGGACAGTGTCCGCCCGATCCGCACCCCCCGGCGTCCCTTCCCCACCATTGTTTTACCCTCAAAATGAGCGATTATGGCAATCTGCGGCAAGAAACGAATTTAAACAGCCATGAAGCCCACATTACCGCCGATCCGAGAGCCCCAGCAAGCAGCGGAGCGGCGGCGCAGATCTCGTTATGTGGGGCCGGACGACGGCGGCGTGATCGCCTTTATTTCTGGTTCAGTGCCTCGAATCGATTTGCGATCAGCGCGAGAGCGACTTAAGACGACCAAGAAGACGATGAAGATGACGAGGACGCCGGGGCACATGTGTCTTCCTGCGGCTGCGGCCGGGATTTGCTAAGAAAAACATCGGAGTCGAGTGCAAGGCACGTAAATAACGTGAAATTACTTCCAGCCACAATATGGGGATAAAGTGTAGCAGTCACTGTGCATCTTAATCGCAGTTCATTGCTTCGCTACTCGCGGGGCCCTAGCGCAGAACCGCGATTTAAATTGCACGGCGGTGGCGGCGGCAGCGGCGGGCGGCTCCCGGCGAATGTGTGTCGTCCTCTGTGTCCACCACGATCGGGGCCCCGCGGAATTTTCTAATTTTAGCGGTGGCCTCAGCGGCTCCAGCGTCTCAGCTGCCATTGCGCCGTTCTCTGGGGTGCCTCCATCTATTTCGCGGTGGCTGTAGGTGGACATCGACTTACAAATCAATGAAATTTACCGCTATATCGAGACTAAAATACCCTCTCTAAGCGCTCGGCCGTCACGGGATTGACTTTCCCATTGTTTACTGTAATAACCGCGACGCGGGGGGAATTTCCTCCCTCGGCGCAGCTAACAGCCTAATCTCAATTTATGACCTCTCGACAAATTCGAATCTCAAGATTTTCATCGTCGTTAGTCGGTGGCTGCATTGCAACATAGGCCAATTTCCAAAAACATCATTGATCCAAAATAATTTTATCGAAATTGAACGCAAATTTTATGTTCATGTTTAGAAAAAAAAATATTGAAACGACTTAGATGAACTAATTCTTACTAAATTTAAGCAAAAGGCTATACAAGTTCAAGACCTTTTGTTTTATTTAATCTCGTTTGCATTTCGTTCATATTTTGTATTAATTTGAGTTCTAAATCTTAGAAAATGAACGTATATACCTACTTACATATACCTATGTATGTATGTGAGGCGTAAAAAGAGGATAATTTCAATTTGCATATATTTCAAAACTATACTTCGTTATTAATATATATGCTAATCTAATAAATTGGAATGGTCCATATAAATTAATTTTGAATAACATTTACTATATGGATTCCACTAAAGTTTCTATTTAATGCATTTCGAAATTAATCAAAATAAACAAAAATTCCGGTATGCTCCTATAAGTTGCCCTCATTCTGTTTCGCTTGCTCAAGCTGTCTGTCCTACTTTAGAGCACCTCCAAAAAACGATTCCGCACACGCGTATACAGTATTTTTACACATTTCAGCATTTTCTTATGTTTATGTTCTAAGTTCTAAACACAGACGTCTTTCAAAGAAGTGGATTAATTTGAATAGACGCGCATTTGACGCGTCATGCATAATAAACTATTTAAACATTTAATATTAAGCAGTTGTGCTAAAGTTTACATAAATAACTCGATTAAAGGTTTTTTTTTAATATCTGAATTTCATATGCAGAATCTTTCATAATGAGTAAAACTAGATTGCGTTTAAAATATTTATACTTATTCTATTTAGATACATACATATAATTTAAATTGAATATAAATTAGCAGAACCTGCTTTGAAATTAATATTTCTACATTTGATACTTTTATGAAACGCAAATACTGTTGTATTATATTAATATTTGTATTATTTTCTTTTTTATCTGACCCGCATTTTCTTTAGTGTAAGATCTTATTTAAATGATTTCGAGATTCATAGAAAATATAGTAGATAAATATACTAACTGAAAATCTAACCTTATTTAAATTGAAATCAATTGTAGTTTGGGATAAAATATTTGGGTAAAAATAAGTTTCTTTTTATTTTTAAGTTTTTTTTTTTAAATGTTGAATGCCATATAAACAGCAAAAAAAACAACATAATAGGTACAGAGTACCTACCTACCTATGATAATTACAAATTGCATGTTTTAACTTACAGTATAGGGTAAGAATAATATTAGTAATTTAAATTGGATTAACTATTGTTCCGCTTATACGATCCTAATTCCCATTTACATATAATATTTAATCTAATTTTCTCTTTTTTTACAAATATTATAATATATGTAGGTATATTTCTTCCATTTATAATTTGTAAACTTCACTGGGACAGTCGGATTTCCGTGATTTCTGGTTATGAAAATCGTTCCCGAAGCATAATTTTACTGTAGTAAAAGCAGAAAAATTAACAACAAAATCTATCTCTGCCCGCCTTCGATATCTAAAAGAAACTAGTTAGATACTTGTGACCTAAGATTTCCCGTGTATAAAATATTTACACAAAATAATTTTTTAAACGAAAATTTCCGTTCTTTTCAATTCGAGCTACCACAGAAATCATTGCCAAGCAAACAAATGTCTCAAGTTTTGGAGCAAATGACCTCTTAAAATATTCATCGATTCCAAGTCATATCCTGCATGCAATTAAATCTTAATTAATATAATAAATAATACATAAATAAAAAAAAAGTACCTGCGATAAAAATTAACATCAAACAAAATAGAATTTAAAAACAAAAACATAAATATTATGGTCGGAAACACAGGAATTGACGTCAAAATATTTATAACAAACAAGTAAATTATTATCTCCTAATGGCTCTTATCAACACAAATAGTATTTTTTAAATAAATATCAAATTTAACGAAAGCGCGTCCCCTGTCCACTAATAAAAGAATACGAGTAAATGCTAAACAATCAGAAAGTTTCGTATATCGATTTTAAACTTAATTTCATTTTTATTTTGTAACGTTCTGTTAAACAAATTGTCCTTAAAAGCTGATTTATTAAGAAAATACGTAAGAAATGAGTGCATTGGCCTAATTATTTTGAATGATCGCGGCTGACGAATGTTAATTGTAAACAAACAACTCACGTAATCTGAACCTGAGGTAAACCGTTGCAAAGTCGTTAGTGGAAGCACGTGTTCGAAAGACGTCAAAATAACAAACAAACTTAGTTAAAATTTCTTAAAATTTCTTAAAATATGCAAGAAAAGTAGATAAATAAATACCTTTACAATCACTTCTCAGGAGGGGCCCAGCACAATCAGCCACTGTCACAATATAAAATGTCACAAACTACCGTTACAAAAGTCACTTTTGGCAGTTGTCGCTAATCAAAACTTCAAAAATCGTCAGAAAGTTCAAAAAATCACTTTGCACCACAGGAGGAAATGTGGCGAACGTCCGTTCGTTCGTTCGTCTCACGTTCGCCGCGACACACCCACTGGCGTGAAACTGGGAAGCACTCGAGACCGCGAATTGAGCGCGGTCAACTCCTCCGGCGTGTCCAGCTGAGTCCCACCGGGTGACAAATCGAGCGGGCGACAAAATCCACCAGCGCACGAAACTTCCAACACGACAAGTCCAACGCAACTGCCCACGGTGTCGCGCCACCGACGGGACCCCGCCGGACGGGGACGACGCGACGACGACGACGACGACGACACGCCGAGCGGCAAACAGAAACAACACACACGACGCGGCGCGAACACACACGCAACGCACTCACGGGATTCCTTTGGGTTTTTGGTCGCGCGTTTTTTGCTCGTTTTTCTTCTTCTTCCGCCGGGCCGCCTGCCTCCGCAACTATGCGATGCATCGCCTCTCGACGGCGGCCGACGGAGCGGATTCCTGTTTTCGTTTTTGCCTCCTCAAGACCGGGAGAAGGAAGAGCGAAGCCGCGGACTATTTACCACCGAAAAACGAGCAAAACACACGCACGCCACCGAAGAGAGCGCGCTCCGCGAGCGGTTTCCTCGCGAAAGAGGAGGCGGTAGGTAATGCAGTGCGGGATTATCGCTGATTCAAGAGAGAACTGCTCTTCACTACCTCGAAAGAGCGCTTTTCCCGCTCTCGCCGGACGGCAGGCCCGAGACCGAGTGGCTGCTTCTGGTGCTGCTGGCCTCATCCGCCGCACCGCAGCGTGCGAGCGTGTGCGTCGCGTCTGGTTCCTCACTCCCGTGCGCTCGGTGGGACGACACTTTGCTGCGGTGACATGCGACTTGTGACCAGTTAGGAATTGGCTGAAATCGTCGCAGATATTTCCCACACACACACACCGGCAGGTATGCTCGCCGGCGGCAAGAGCGGGACGGCATGCGATCGCCCCGTCTCGGTTGATTTTTAAAATCCAATCAACACCGCGACGGTGGGCTGGCCGAGAACCGCCGTGCCGTCGCGTCGTGCACTCGCCGTGCGGCAGTGACAAAGTTTCTTTTTCTGTCACCAAAACTGCGGCAGCCGCCGCAGTGTCACTGGGCCGGTCGAAGTGGGGCTCGGCCGGGCTCCAATGGGCGCGGCGGGTCACCCGGCCCGGCCTCCACTGGCCCGCTCCGGGCTTATCGATGGAAATCTTATTAGCTGCTTTTTTCTATTCATTTTTTTATGCAACGCTAATTTAACCGGGTCGTCGTCTCTGCGCTCGAGATGAGGATGCTGGGGGCTGCTGCCCGAAGGACCCCGCAGCGGGTGGTGGCGGTGGCGCTCGGCCCGCGCCCACTTTTCACCGGGGGCCCTCCGCCTGGGTGGATGCAAGTGGCGTGGTGGCTGCGGGGCCGGGGCGAGACTCCGCCACCAGATCGATAATTGGCTTGCGAGCACCTTAAAGCTGCTCCGTCGGCATCTTAAAGGATTCCCGCTCTCGCCGGGACTTATTACGCCTTGCGATTTGATGGAAAACGTGAAATATGCGCGCGCGAAAAATTTCCCGCCTTTTCGCGGTATAAATTAAAGTCCTACGAGGCTGGTTCTAGCTTTAAGTTAGCCCTTAGTGGGGTACTTAAGTTCGGAGGCACTGCACGAACTTTTACTTCACGGCTTTTAGGGCCTTTCCCGAAATACTTCTTTTGAGGAACGTTTGAAATTTTCCATTCGATTCTTTCTAAAGTGGGCACCAAAAGTATAGTTAATCTATTTTGAAAACATCTCTTAGATTCGGTATTTTTATTTTTGGCACACTATCTTTTATCTTATCTTAAACTTAGCCCTTTTAAAATGCGTTGTGTTGCAATTGCGAAAGCCCTGAAGCACATCTCAAGTTGTATTATATTGGAAAAAATTATAACTATCGATTTTTGATCTTATACATCATAAAATCGGTTTTTAACCAACGCCCCTCTTTAATTTTTTATATTTTGGATTTATCAGGGGTTTGATAGACATTCAGATTGCGTAAATATGCATATACATATATTATTTGATGACTTAAAAAAAATTATCTCTTCACTTTCAAATGCTATACCTACATACCATACAAAAACAGATTCACATCAATTGTCTGATCAAAACAATTTAATGACTGAGACTTTTTTTTATATCTTGGGAATGAAAAATTCATAGAATTCATATTTTTAAGCGTGACTTCCGAGAGAAATTTGTAATAATTTTACACTTTTATCACTTGACTTGACTTTACGAAATTTACATATAGGTAATCATAGAATATGTTAGACCTATTCTATAGGGTGATCAAATGAATTCTAAAATTTGCAATTTTGTTCAATACTTTCATAGTTTGCATATTTGTATTTTGTAGTTTGTTTAAATTTAGCTCTATTCTATTCTAATTAGATCTTAAAAAATATAATAGTAAGATGTAACATAGCGTATAAAATGATAGTTTTTCGCTTTGCAATTTTTACTAGCTCTTCACTAAATGAGCGGTGTTTTATTCGCGTTGTTACTATACTCCTCTGAAACCACTGAATGGATTCGAATGGGATTTTCTTCATTGTTCCACAGCTTCATATGTATTTTCTTCGACAAGGTTAGATAAAAGTATCTAAATAATGCAAATATAAACATAAGAATAAACATTCCGGATTTGTATTTACTTAGTCTGTTTGGATTAATAAAATTGAAATGTATGTCATGCGATTTCAAAATAGTAGTCTCTTTAAAAACTCTTTTTGTCCGTGGTAATCTCGGTATTTTGTTAAGTATTTTGTTAAGTAAGGTTAGATTATTCTTTTTTTTTAATTTTTGCAGAAAAGTTCTTAGATATACTTGGAAAGGTCACAGAAACAATTGTAAAGCTATAAATATCAAATATCTAGTTGATTTAAATTAATTAATTCGATGCAAATTACAATAAGTGACTTAACTTATGAAAGGACATTATTATATTATTATGTGTTTATCTGCTTTATCTACTGATTTGATTTCATTACATTACACTGTTGGAAATTTTGGGCTAAAAAAGTGTATTCCAAACCTTTGTACAGTTTAAAATTCAAATCGTACATAGTTTAGGTAATATCGTAAAGTAAGTTTTGAATTAAAAGTGTTATAATTTTTGGTTTAGACAGATAAAGAATAATTTGAATAAAACTAATGTAAAATATTACCATAATTTTTTATCGCTCTTTTCACTTAACTGAATGATTGTGTTGCAGACGTTGCGTACGATGCGTTCAATGGACTTTTTGATCTTTAATACTTTTATGTTTAAACCAAACATTTGACTAAATTGCTTCTGAAATAAGTTTATATTTTAAACTATTAGCACCAATTCGATAAAATTTAAACAATTTTAAAAAATCGATATAATTAGTATTTATTGGTTTAAAATAGTTTGAAAAATAAATCGAAATTTGTGATAGTGTATTTAATATTAATGCGCTTGGTAATTCGTTTTGGTCGTTAAATTAATATTAGAATTATAAAAAAAACATAGTATATATGATGGAAACTCTTTCTTTCTGAATCACCCTGTAGAAAAATTAGCAAAAAGACAATAAAAAATCTTCCTACATCCATAGACTGTTAGTGCTTAAATCGAAAATGTTTGCAACTTTAATCGGTCTGCCTCGAAAAAAGGTGAGGTATCTGCTCGGGTGCCTGGTGCGGTAAGATTAATAGATCCATCACATCATTTCAACCTGCAGACTGCAGCCGATGGCAAATTTCCTATGAATTCGCAGAACTGGTCAAGTGCCCCTTGTCTGATTTTTTAAAAAATCATCAAAAATCTCATTAAATCCCCGAAAAAGAAAAAGATACCCACGGAGACCCGTCCGAGCTCAATTACTGCACGTCATTAATTTTTCCGTCGAGTGGCCCTCGGGCAAGGAGTCAAAGTCGAAAGAAGCGAAACTGTCCCATCTCAAGAGGTGGACGACGGCGACGACGAAGATGACGAAGACGGCGTTAAAAATCAGTGACCTGCCCCGGAGGAGATCGTCCCCGGGACTCGGGGCTCGAAAGGCGATCAGCAATCATCCGGACAAAAGGACGGTCCTCGGGCTGATCGCTGATCGCTGATCTGTCCCATTCGAATTACAGGGCATCGGCCTCCCGGCGTGTGATTATGTCGGGTCACACGATTAAGGGTCCTTAGGCCCGGCTCGCTATCGAGCCCGAAATCTGTCAAGGTGGAATCCCATTAACATCGGGAATTGTGTCATTTAGCGATTCGACATGTGTATCTTGGCCTGGAGTCGGTGCGGCCGCATTGTCCCTTTTCGGGAAGCCGCACCGCAACAAAGCTGCCGGGTCCCGCTCTTCCCGCTCTTCCCGTTCTTCCCGCCAAGAAAGATTAATGTGCGGACATCGGCAACAGGTACACAAAGTTTGTCACTGATGAGGTGAACAAGTGTTGCGTTCCGCTCTTAAGATTTTATCGGGACGAGTGATAAATTCGGGTCCCTGGCGGGCGAGGGGACGCGAGCGGGAATGAAAAATGGGACGCACGTCCATCAGAACGTCCAGAGCTCGGACTGGAATTAATTTGGGCGCTTAAGGGATGGTTCGGAATTCGGACAGTTGCTTCGGGCGGCGATTGCGTGTCCTTCAGCGCCCCAATCAAATTTTGATTGATTTTTTTTTTTTTTTTTTTTTAGAAAAAGGAGGCACTTAAGAGGCCTGAAAGGTTTTCTGATGCCTTTTAGGGCTCAAACGGTGCAGAGAAGGGGTTACAATGCGCCTCAAGAGGCTTCGGATGTGAGTCAATGGCGTAATGAATTCTAGAAGCAGGCTGCACAATGGTCGCAAGGATTTTGAGCCCTTTCTGAAGAGCGCCTTTTAAAAAACTAATAAACCCCGGATTTGCCAAGGATCAGATCGTGAAGGAAGTTAACGGCAATGGCGTCCACCTCTTAATTATGCGCGACTGACGCGGCTCGGCCGGAGGGCGGGGGGAAGGGGGCATGGACCGCATACGTTAGGGTTTGCACAAAACCCTTTTAATAACCCCTTGACATGTTTTGACGGTGCATAGAGCACGGCGGGCTCGAATGACAACCCTCCGAGGGTCCGGATGGGTGGGCTAACGACGGAACAAGTACTTTGCGAGTTACGGCGATGGCGTATTAATTTTTATGTTAAGCACTCGGATCGCGTGCAGGGGTGCCGCGGTACATGGCAACTCCCGGCCTCATGTGTGCCGTGATTGCGCCGGGTGGGGCGGGGGTGGCTATCAATCAGCGCCAGGAGCGCAACAACGCGTGTCTCCTTGTTGCCAGCGCCCCGGATGATGGCCGATGATTCCTGGGATTGAGTGCCGCACCCGGACGAAAAGACCCTTTAAATTTATTAAAAAATTCCATCCGCTTCATAGGAGTTTTTAATATTTGCACGTGTATCAAGGCAAACTAACGGATAAATTTGTTTATAAAGGATCTCACATCTCTAGATTCTAGAAGGGCTAAATTTCATGTTATTCAAAGTGAAGCGTCATCTACTGAAAATTATGGTGCACTGTAAGAATCATTATTAGAATTGCCGGATTTTATCGTCTAATCTAATCATCTAAAATTGTTAAATAGCCTTAGAGAAAATTGTAAAATGGCGGAGAACCCTGTAGCCTAAACTAACACTAAGAATTGAGTTAGTTAAGCTTTTAAACTTAAAATTGAACGAAACGTCCTTATAGAATATAATTAGGCAGGGGCGTAGGAACAAAATTTTTGCTGGGTGGGCAGGTTTAAAATTCCCCCCCCCCCCCCCCCATTTTCAATGGTAGAAATTTTAAATGAAACAAGTGTATCATTGTTCATTAATACTACACTAAACAGTTTTTGTTGGTTAGGACAAAAAATTTGCAAATATTTAAGCTTTTTCGTCAATTTTATTTACACAATTTACAATTACATCTGTAGTTTAAAGCCCAAAGTATTACAAAACTTTACCAAACACAGATTTGCGTTTCTCTGACCGCGCGACAAATTCTTTCATAATAACATCCAAATCTAATTCAGCCGTGAGTTCTTTATGTACATGCAAAAGCAAAAGGTGTGTAAGACGCTTTTGAGACATCGAATTTCTTAAATAAGTTTTCAACCTTTTTAACGCGCTGAAGGAACGTTCAGAAGTCGCGGCAGACGCAGGTACGGTTTCGATCAAAATGACCAGTAGGATCACTTGATCCAACATATTTTTTGTTGTCTCCGGTAGCTTAGAGAGTTTGTCGCTTAATTCAGAACAGTTGGTGCTCGCAATGTTAGGCAGACTTTGGAGCAGAGAAAGTTGAGCATGCAACCTGCTAATATTGAAATCTTCAGCAAAGACACCGAGTTCTTCCGCGATCTTTGCTTCGTCGCCAACTAGACCTTGAGTCGCATCTAACAATACAGTTTCGAGTGACACGAGAGTAGATAAACCACTTTGATCGAACCTTTCACTCAATTCTGATATTTGCAAATCCAAAATTTCGAAATAGGTTTTCCTTAATAAATCTTTAGCTGAAAGTCGCACGGGTGGAGTAGGATTTGAAGTATGCTCGTAACGTTTGTTCGGTTTTCTGACGCGGGGTTCTTTTAAAGGGTTCAATACTAACTCATCTGATTCTTCAAGTGTTCTTTACATTAATTTACATCAAGTGTCCTCTTAGACTAGAAAAGGTCAAATTTTTGAGAAAATGAAATTGTTTTGCCCTTAAAATAGTTTAACACAAATATGTATTAGAACAATAAAATTTTTAATCCCTTCAACAATAGACGGACATGGCCCACCCATGGAAATTTCCGGGTGGGCAACTGCCCACCCTGCCCATACGGCTCCTACGCCCCTGTAATTAGGTTTAATTTACAATTATAGATACTTATCATTTTCAACAAGATATTGATTTTGAATATTCAATTTTCCAAATTATTTGGAACGCGGCTTTTGGACTCAGTATCCGAGAGCTTATTTAAATATTTATTTTAAACTCTATGCTGCTAAATAAATAAATAAATAACAATATAAAACTATATAATTATTGAAGTACTTATTAAGATTTTCGAACCTTGTATATACATACATACACCTGCATGATATTCACATATGTATTAGCACAATTAAAGAATAAAATTTAGTTGATAACTTTATTTAAAAATTCATTAGTTTACTTTATCAAAGCTGTAATAAATAAGTATAAAGTCATATTAATAAAAGCCCAGCCAAAATGATATTCTCTTATATTAATTCCGTCTCGGTGAAGTGCTTAGTTCAGCCAAATGTTTCAAAATTCCAGACTTAAAATGATAAATTAAATCGATATGCTAATTATCATTTGTTTAAATTAATATTTATTTGAGAAAAGTAGTCCTCTTTATTATCAAGAAAAAATCAGCGAGCAAATGTCTGCTCGTTTTATATATTTACATACATTACATATATCATCGGATCGGCAAAGTAAAACGATTCGAATTTGAATTTAACTCTAATTGTATAGCTATGGTTTGGAATTGTTGTAGCTGCACAGATAAAGGAAAACGATCGAAACTATTATTTAATTGAAATTTAGGGTCATATTGGAATGATAAACCTTTTGCAGCTGGCTAGCTGCTAGGATTGAAGAGGCTAAACCATGACGCAATATGCGAGATTATTTAGTATACCTACAATAAGTAAGTCTGTATGAATATTTAATTAGATACTCTTACTAATAACCGATTTTTTAACTTAAAATTAACGAAAAATTTAATTATTCCTAGAAAAGGTCCTTGAGGCTCATTTGTCGGAACCGGAGGGATATTGGCGCAATCGTCGCCGTTCAGTGGAGCGGAAGATCCCTGATCCGCTTTGATTGCCCAACTGGCATCTGATCTCGGAAGTGCCATTGCTCCACCGCGCGGGAGAAATCGCCGACCTAGAGACGGGCGTCCCCCAGTCACGGGCCGCAATCGCTCGAATCATCCGAAATCGGAAAAAATTAATTTACACCTGGAAGTGGCGCAATCAGAGGCAATCTCCCAGCTGGGGCCATGCGGGTGATAACGCATCTTTTGCGCCTCTCACCGCGTGCGAGGACCCCTCGAAAAAAGAAATAACGCGGCTCCGAAGAGGTCCCGTCCCGGCGCACGTTCGCCAGGGCCTTGTCAGCCGTTAATTTTGCCAGTAAATCACTTAATGATCGGCCCCAGCCGTAATTAATTTGTTGGAAATTAATTGGCCTAAGTAGCTGGCTCGCGCTTATCTCGGACAAAAGCCATCAGCGGAATTAATTTGTGATTCGCGTTTAATTGAGCCGAACCGCGACCGCTCGCCAACAGCCGCGAGTCGCGGCTTTCCTTTCCGCGTTAAGTCCGCCTTTGACCAGAGAATGGGCGAAATGAAAAAAAGAAACAAATAAATGAATACAAAAAAAAATGAAAAAGTAAGAAACTCTTCCGCAACGGAATGGCGCTTCAGAAAGGCTTTTTCCTCAGCGCGGCGCGGCGTGCGCGGTCCCCAGAAGCACCCTGTCCGGTTGGGCCGAGTGCGCGCACCGACTCACCTGCGCGAGCGACTCACCTGACGGCGCGGCGTCTCGGCGCTGCACGCCTAATTGAAATCTATCGGCCGGCGGACAGGTGTTTCGAGAGTGTGGAGAATTATGGGAAACTTGGGAGCAATCAAAATCAGATGCGAATCATTACCGTTAGCTTATATTAGTTGGAAAGTCGACCGCGGCGAGCGAGTCATTAGCACTTGAATGCGCGGCGCGGCGTGCACGGCTCGCCCCGACGCGCGGCGCCGATCGCTTCTTCACCGGGAAACGGACATCTTCGCGAATGACCCACCTGACGGGAGCGTTTTTCTAATTGACATTTTCTCTTCCACCTTATTTCCGATTAAAGCGAAACTGTCTTCACTCTCCAGTGGGTTTGGAGCGCAGCCCGTGCGGACGTTGGCGCTGCTTTTTCATCAGATTGTTATTTATTTATTTTTTTGCAGCAGCAGCAGCACCAGCGGCCGCTCGACCGCGGGAAACTCAAAAACTCCTAATGAAGTTGCGACGGGCCGCTCGGGCGTGCGCAAAAGCAACGTCTTGTTCCGCTTTGTCGCCGACTGCTTCACGGAGGGGGGGTCTTGAAAGGCGCCCAATTGAAGCAACTGATTTTTTGATTGAAACGTTTTCTTCGCGCCGAGATATCACCGGAATTGAATTTTACGCATTCAAGTCTCGTTTTCGCGGTTTCACAGTTTTTGCTGTCTCTCTAGGAAATGAAGAAATGTGAGAGTTTTAGGTCACGAAATATAGTTGGAGGGGGCATTTCTTCACAAGCCCTGAATTTACAATTTATTTAACGAAATTGAAATATGCCTTGGCGACTATTGGTAAGAAAATACTTTTCTTAATAAAGTAATCATATCTATAGTTTTTCCCTTACAACTTCTACACGAGCCATAAGCAGTTTGTTGCAATTTTTAAAGTCTTCAAGATGGCGATTAAAATTTCTAACTCTAAATTAAATTAAGACCCTTTATAAGACATTTCAATTAATATTAGTACAAAGGGGTTTTAGGAGCAACTGACTTTTTGCAGGCTTAAAAGTACGCATTTGCAAAGAGAGATATATTTTTACTTATTTGTTCATAAATAAAAGAATTTAAGACAATTACTAATATTTTTATGTTAGTATACAAAGGCTGAAAAATTTTATCACATTTTAGTTTCAAAAAGGAGCAAGTCCCGGGAGGTAAAATGCAAAATAGGATAAGTTTTACTACTTAAAAAAAGGATATCTATATCAATATTTGTTTATTAATTTTCAAATAAAAATAAACACAAATAGATTTTTTAATGACTGATAGATAAATTGATACAAAAAACTCCAAGTCCCTTCATCTGGAAAATTCAAAAGATATCGACATTTAATTCAGCACAATTTTGTAGAGTTTCGTTTTGGTTTAATAATATATTTACTAAGTATGTTTTGTTTATAACTTTTGGCTTAATAGATTTTGTAGATTTTGTATTTTATACATGTTTCTCAATTAATTTTTCCTGAATTGCCTATAAGACTTATAATTTGATTAATTGACTTGCTTCGATGTAAACTTAGGTAGAAAAATATAGTTTTAATATTAATTTACTCACAAAAAAAAGAGACTATTCTAATTACACTTTTTATAGAATTAGGAACAATTCTGAGCATTAGATAAGTATATTACACACTGAAAATTGTAAAACCAAATAAAATATATATTGAAAATGTTTTTAAACTGTCATATGGTGTATACAATTCGGAAGCGTCATTCGATTTCATTTTTAGAACAGACCGAAATATATATTATAATTTATGAAAATGTATTCTTCCCTAAGCTTAAACGAACTTAGGGCCGTGTAGGTGGTTACTACTTAAATATAAGTTAAATATACCCACAAAATTGGGAAGAAGTATTGCGAAGTTCTGAACTTTACGCTTCCAGCTTTTATAAGGATGTGGGAGTGAAATTTCGAATGCTTCACTAGATCCCGAACGTTCTTTGTATTCAATTTGCCTAACTTAAAGAAATTTAACTTTTCGACTTTAGTCATTATTTGGAAATTAAAATGTTTCCCCAGGTGTATGCTAGGTCAACGACTTTTTAACAACTTTGATCCTCGAGCTCTGCGTCTTTGCCTGGACCCAGCCCACTGGCTCAGCACTTCCACGGGATGAAATTCCTGAGCATCAAAAATTGCAGGAATTACACAAGATAGGGACTGACGAGTTGCCTTTGTGTCGGTTTCAATCCGACAACTCAAGGAACATCCTGAAGGATTCGGGGCTCTATTCATTAAAAAGTTGCGAGCAGCTTCTGTTGGACCGTTTTTGTCCAATTACCTTGGGATGCAAATCCCTTCCTTGTAACCGAGCGCTCGGACACAGTGGCTGCTCCCGGGAGTCCTGTAACGTAAAACGAAACATCTATTCCTGGACATGGTAGCGCCATGCGCTTCCAGATTACGTGGATTTCATGGTCTAGAAAATTTCCAACAATCAAAAATTATAACAAAGGCCCGGACAGAGGCTGCACTGAAAAAATAATAACTCATTTGTGCTGGGCCCATAGGGCTCCGCTGCAGCATCGCCTTGTTGTGGCAATTTTCTTCCCGAGCCGAGGTACCTACAAAGGGCCCCGGATTTATAGAGCTGCTCGAAACTTTACGGCATGTCATGATCTCTCGCATCTACCTGGAGTTAATCACACACGTCCCCGGGAGGCGCTTACCTGTTCCGTCGCGGAGATGACGTCCTTTCAGCATCCTGTTGACAGTTTGAGCAGAAAAGATGAAAAGGATGCTGGAAAAACAAAGGATCTCGCTCCGACTTGCAATTGTGCACTTTTGTCGGAGGCTTCAGAGGTGCGGAACATCATTTTCGGGAGATTCCCCGGCCACCCATGGAGCAGAGTTCAATTTATAAAAATGACAACGAATGCTCCGATCTGATCCCGATCGGGACCTGCTTTGTAATCGAGCGGCTGACGCGGCTAGAAGAAAGGCTGCGCATCATCACTCATCCCCGGTCCATAGGACGTCTATCGTCATCGTCGTTGTTGTCACGATGACTCCGGGAAGAAGTCCAGGTCAAGGCCTTCCCGCCGTCCAGATTAAAATTCCTCGCCGGTCCCTGCCTCCTCTCGCGGGTTCGCGGTAGGCAAATGAGGCAAATCCCCGCGCCACAATTGCTCCTATTTTGCGTGTTGCGAAAAGAATGCCCCGGGCAATTACGAGGCACCTGCACACGATGCGACTTCGACGTCGATGACGACGTCGACGGTGGATCTTAAGAAATCGGTGGACCGACAATGAGATGTCGCACGACCTGCGCTGCTGCGTCAGTCGCTCAAAAATGTCAATTACTTGATTGCCTGCGGGCTATTGCGGCTCGTAATTGCATAACAACTTTTCCTTCCATTTCAAATGCCATCTCTGCGTGACTTGATCCGAGCTGGACCGCGGCGGCGCAGCGGTCAGGTGCGCTACGACCGGGACCCGACGCCAGCCAGCCAGCCAGCCAGCCAGCCAGCCAGCTAGGCTAGATCGAGCTAGCCTAACTAGCCGCGGTGCGTTCCCGTCCGCTCGCGACGCTTTAATTGATGTCCACGTCGGAGCCGCAGTATACAACTATATCATGAGCCGCGGCCGGGAGATGGATGTCGTTGCGGAGCCCGGGTCCAGCATCCAGCTCCAGCATCCAGCCGCAGTCCCGCTCAAGTGACAACGTGAAATGTTGCGTTGTCTAGGAAGTCTCTGGCCTGGCTGGTGTCCGGGGCACTCGCTGAAATCTGACAACCTGCCCGCGGTGCCTCGTCAGGTAAAAAGCGGGGCAATTTCAGGCACCAGCCGCAGCCTGGGTGATAATTACGAAATGCACATCTAATCAGCTCTGATTTACCGCGACTCCGTTTAACGGGGAATTTACTTCTCTGTTGGTCGTTTCAAAATCAAATTTTTACGCCAGATCAATTTGAATTGTCACAAACCTCTATAATTAAGTAAAATGCAATAAATCAATTAAATCAATCCTTATGTCTGTCAATCTGTCTCTGTGTCCTATTTCGGCATTATAGTATATTAATTATCATTTGTTACCTATAAATGAACTTTATTCTCAGTACACGACAACTTTGCTTATATACTACGTATATATATGACGGATTGAGACATCGAATCGAGATTGAATTGAATTTTCGATCCGCCGTATTTGATTATTTGGGATTAAGGGATCGGTAATTGTTGAATCGATTACTCGATCTGCATTTGTAGCTGTTATTTCGATTCAATTCAGCCAGCTAAGCGAAATTGGATCCATTCGATTCAATTTCCATCCAATCTACGTATATATGAGATTGAATCCAGATTCGATCTAGATTCAATCCTGCATGTTTACGTAATAATAGATTTAAAATATTCTTCGGTTCAAATTTTGAGCCTCATCATTCGAAAAAATCTGAATAATGTGAATCACATTCGTGCATTTTGATATATCTAAGTATCTCTATCGTATCGCCCGACATATGTAAGTAAAGTTCATTTTTAGGATATAATTTTAAATTTCATTTAGCTTAGTTTGAACTCTTTATAAAAATCTTTTGTTTATAATCTAGGAATAATTCATCTATTCAAAATTTCTATGTGACGATGATAATTCCCAGTCACATTATCAGAATCAGAAAATTCAAGCGGCGTTGTACTTTGTACTATACCAAATTTGAATTTTGACTTAAACTTTACAAAAATAATTATTATGAAGATAACGTATTTAATATTCCGTGAATAGATGAAAACGAATTTGATATATTTTTATTTCAAAAATTAACAACAAAAGATAAGAATTATAGAACTTTTTAAATTCTGCGTATAATACATTTAATTCACTGAGTGAAATAATTAATTTATATAAATTCCTTCATTATATGCGCTTGCATCAAACATTAATTGCTTCAGAAAATGTTATGTTCTAAGTTCGTTTCCGAAAAAAATCATCGACTCTAATTTGCAAAATTAGCAGTGTCCGATAGTCTATTAGATAAATGTTTAGTTATCTATGATTCAATAATTTAATTTGAGAGCTTACGCTTTATCTATTTAAAAATAAAATCATATTAACCTACGTTCTTTCATAGTTTCAAGGTAATTTATAATATGTATTGTTATATACCAAAATTTCTGTTTCTCAATGTTTTTTATTTATAAAAGAAGTTTTCTATATTTAAAAGGGCCTCTAAGCAATCTTTGAGTGCCAAGCGGTCATTTTCGATATCAAAATTAATAAAAACGTATTTGAGAATCCCATGAGACAAGAAAGCGACGAACTTTTTGGTTTGAGGGCTCCACCCTTCAAAAATGTCCAGGTGTTTCAGATAGTGTGTAGTTACGCCACTAAACTTTTCAAAATTTATATTGAATTTTAAAGAATTCGAAACGTAATTTAAATTAAATCTTGAATCTTAAAATATACATATAATATTATAGATATATAGATAGATAGTATTAGTGACAAGTATTAGTTTTTCCGACCCATCTACAAGTGCGCTTAACCAATTTAAAGGTAGATATGATAAAGGTTTTGCAATGATACTGTTGGAAGCAATTTTAAATTTAAAGAACTTACGCTTTTGGTATTAGGACTAATTATATGCTATTTAGTTATGAAAGCAATACTAAAATAAAATATCCTATATTGAATTGTTTCAATTTACTACAATTTTTTAAAGGGTCCTATAGATACAAAAATGAAACAAAATTAGCATAAAAAAGTGCAGACTGTAAGGCACCCGAAAATGAAGTGAGTATACTCCCAGAAACGCCATTTTTTCCCACAAAAAACTGTCCTGCTGGGAACCGAACAGGAGCAGCTAAGCTATGTACTGCGGTCGGGAAGCAGCCAATCCCGATCCGAGTTAGTGCGACAAAAGCGGGACTGTCACCTACTCGGTCCCGCTGACACACGGCTCAATTAAGCCGCCTCCGCACAGGATGCAGACGACAAGAGGAGTCCCGAGTGAAAAGAACGCGGCCCTGAGAGCCGAGGAGGCACTTTCGAGTCCTTTCAAAGGGACCTGGGAACCGCTCTTTCACAGACGGCCTGCTCCAGATCCTCCGCGCCCACAGGAAACACAATATTTATTGAAGATGATTGAGGGTCGTGATTTATGGAAGCACCCAAGAGCGCCCCATTGCCTTGTCCTGCCCGGCAGGCGGGCGAATAAAAGCGACGTTGGGTAAATAAAAAACTCGACCGAACAATGGAAGACGGGAACAAGTCCTTATGTAGTCCTTTCATCCTCCTGGCTGGCATCGGCGGAACGGAGCGTCAGCAGCATCCGAGCCCGGGACCTGGACCGGATTGGTCCTGGCGGGTCCTCTTAAGTGAGCCGTACAGAGCCACTCCAGTGCAGATGCACTCGGGCCCTGATCTCGGGGCTACCCCACGATGAGCAAACACTAACTCCAGGGGATTAGTCCAGATAGAAATTTTTAATCCCGCGACCAGCGGCAGATGCTCCGATCCCGGGCTTGTTAGGTCGCGTTTTTTTTTATTTTCTGATGCTGCTGCGCGCTTTCTCACAATGCCCGCCAGAAGCATGGACCACGATGACTGGTGCTCTTGTGAGGCAGCATCCCGATCCCCGCGCGGACGCCGAAAAAGATGAAAGATTCCCGGGACGTGGTTATCATTTACCCGCGATGACTGGCAAGAGTCACAGGAAAAATTGGGCAATGATGAATCGCTCTCCCCGCGCACCAATCCCGGGGAAAACTGCCGAAGAAAATTTTTCCCATATATGCGCGAGGCCGCTGAATTTGCCCCGTGCAATTAGCCGGCCGATCTTCCCTAAGTGGCTTCTTTGACATCGGACCTAGACGCTGACGGTTCGGGGCCTTCTGGGGCACATTCGGGCATTGTTACATGTCAATTTGGAGCAATTAGGCTCGGATTTCGTGGGCTCTGATTTGCTTCTGATTTATCGAATAATTGGCTTAAATATGCTCGCTAAGTGGACCACAAACGGCTGCCAGAGAAATACGTAAAAGGGAAAATAAATCGCCCCAAATTAAATCAATAAGTATCTATACATATACTCAAAAGACTAATTAATATCGATATACTAATCATTAACTAATTATTTTATATATGTAGACACATGAGATGCTATTTCTCAATCCAAAAATATTTAATACCTACTTTTTTCTAGTTTCCATCGTAATATTTAAATTTTAAGTTAATTTATTAATAGAATGTTTATTCTACTTTTTAAGTATGTATAGGTACTATCTAGATTCTAGATTAAAGCTTGATTCAATCTATCTCAAAATTATATGAGGCTTATTGTGAATGTGGTTTTTCAATCGACTAGAAAGTCGAATATAAACATTTCAAAATTACTACTATCAAAACTGAAATTAATTAAATATTGTTTCATTTAAGTAAATTTTTAATTAGATATCTTATCCGAAATACCCCTAATTTAATTAAAATCTAACAAAATTGAATTTTAAAATACTGCAAGCAATATTATTATCGATTAAAAATGTTTTGTTTATGCCTACAATTTATTATTTAATTTCCTTTGAAAAATTATTTAGTACTTAACTTAATTGAAATATCACCTATTTTTAAAATTATTATCTAATTTTTGAAATGACGGGGAATTTAAGAATGTTACTTACTAGCATAAGTGTTTGATGCGAATTTTAAAGAGTTGTCATTATTAATTCAACCCAAAATAAATAATTAATTTATGTATATTCATATGCAACAATGCTACATCTGATATAATTGCATTATACCCGCAATAAAAGATAAAAGAAGAGATTTTAAAAATAATAGTTAATGAAAAGTTAGGTTTCTTCAACGTTATTAAGTCCGAAAAACGTTGTAGCCGGTGAGAGTAATCAGACGATAGTTTGGAGATGCCACGATAGTGCGAAACGCGTCGCACTCAAATCAATAATAAATATTTGTGTAGGTATGTACCTATTTAATTTTAACAAGTGCTTTAATAAGAGACTTATTTAAATACCTATCTTTTATGTGGAATATGTTAAATATATTCAAACATTATTTCCTGAGCATATAGAAGATTAAATATTCGGTATAAATTAAAATCTAATGTAGCTCTAGCGAACGGCGTACGCCCTTAATAATAAATTGGAATCAAAACATATCCTCAAATTCTAAGCCGCGTATGCCTCGTTTGATCCCCTCCAAAAGCCCCACGCTCCTAATCCTCATCCGGCTGAGCAGGGACATATCGCCCGGTTCGCCGGATCATTCAAGTGTGTCCTAATTGCGATGGAATTTTGATTACAAAATTTCAATCATAACGGCAGCTCCGCGCTCCGCCACGGTCCAGCATCATCCCTGGACCAGATGCAGCATCGCTCTGATGTTTTGTGATTCTCCCGCGTACTGCAAATTCAGGCGGCGTGTCCCGCAGCCTCCCCTGGACCGGGCCGGGAGAGACGCAGGTTCCCAAATGAACACGGGCACGGGTTGACTTCATGCCGCTGTGGGGAACTATTTCAAAGAAGGAGCTCCCGGCACCAGCGAGATGGATAAATGATAAAGCCCAGCCGCAGCACACAAGCGCACTCGGAGTCATCATCATCCTCATCATCGGAGCTTTTGTATTAATTAATTTCCACGTGAATAAATTTTGTTTTGTTTGGATTCATCAAAAACAGATGCGGAGTGCTCCCCGGATGCGTCAAGAATGCCAAGCCAGGCCGAGTCGATCCCGCCGCAGCCCCTGCGCCTCCCGGTCCAGGGTTTTGGGGCTCTCGGGCTCAGGTCGGGTGCTCATTGTGCGATTGCACGTTTTTGGCTCGCCGTAATTTGTGATTAACATCAAAGGAATCCTCTCCCAGCACACATCGATTTGATTGTTTAATTTAACACTAACGTGCTTATCCACAGGTGACTTCACAACAAAGCGCCTAATTAACCGCCTCAAAGCCAAAGAAAACTGCCACAAATGACATGGCCTTTAATTAATTTTCCAGCGCACCACCAAGCCTTAGATCCGCTCGGCAGTGGCGGCAAGAAGCTAGAAAAGATTGAAGATTCACTCAGGTGTCACTGTTTTTATGCAAAGGCATCCAGGCCACTAATTTGGGGCGGCTTTTGTCGAATTGGGAACTCACCCAATTTTCGGGATAACTAAAAAAGTTAGGAGTAGGTCAAGACACTAAGTCCCACTTTGGTCAATCCCACCGTACTGCTTTTAGACAAGATTTTGAATTATGGATGGATTTAGTCGCTTTATTTTTAAGTATATTTCTATTTCTATTACTATGTATTACTTTTCTTAGTTGTTATTGTATAAAATAAATATGTAATACCAAATATATCTTAAAAAAACCCTTAAACTAAAAATTAAGCACTATATTTACGTTCTCTATAAAGCAAACACAATTTCAAATTCGATGCGACTAACAAAGCGATTTTTCCTCAATTTTTCACACTCAATAACGATTTTCATCTTATGAATTTGTTCTCACAATGTGCTAATTATGTTTTTCCATTCAATTTAAAGTGATTATGTTCGGTTGCCATTCAGATATTGTTTTTAATCAACACTGTGACCCATAGAATTTTTACTTATATTTAATGAACATTCGATTTTACATGTATGCAATGAACGAATTAATATGCAGATGTTTTTGCAGCGTGAAAATTATTTTAAATTTTATACTTATTATAAAAATCAAGGCTCTGTGAACTTAGAATTTATAGTTTTTCATAAGAAAAAAATAGGCGTATGTTGTATTATTGATTGCATTTACACCATTTATTTAAAGAATAGATTTTGGTAATCGGTGATTGTTGATTTTTTGCATAGAATGCGAATCCGATAATTAAAATTTTCATAATTTCAGACTTTTGCGAAAAACCAGAGTAGAAAAGCAATAAAAGTGTTTTTTAGCCATTTCTGAATTTATTTTGAAAATTTTAAATTTATTATTAGAACCGATAAAGTGGCTCAAATAAAACCTTGAACCTTTAACTATTTCCATAAAATACGAAATGGCAAAGACACAGTAGGCACCTTAAATTTGTTTTTATAAAATACGAAACATCTTTTATAAATTTCTACGTGTTGAACAAATTCGCAATCTACAAAAAAAAATCAGAATAGCCTATCAAATGAAATAAAATCCTTGTCGACCAGTGTAATTTTCAAAACATTTCAACTTAATCGACTTACGATTAGTAGATATTTAAAACTTTCTTTTATACAATAAAATTATTTATTTTTGTTTTACGTACACAATACAAAAAAATTATTTTCTACACATTTTGTATTTTTTTGGACAAGGGAACTCAAAATATCTCGGGTTAAGTTTTTTAGAACCAATAAATCCCAAAATCTCGAAATTAAAATTCATTTTTAAAACTTTAGATCCTCGAAATAATTCTGAGGTACTAAAATACAGTTTATTGGTGAATTTTTCATTCTAGAAATCCTAAGTTGGTATCTCCGGGATTAGATTGCATGTAATATTTTGTTTTATTTTAATTTCTTCCCCATGTCTTCAGTGGAATTATTGGGATCGAAATAAAACTAAAATTTTGACCCTGGATGTGATTTTAAAATATGAAAATAAACGAATGAAGTAGTTGAACAGTGAGTAATTTGAATTTTCTTCCTACTAGAGCATCCTCTTGGTCTGTCTAGTTTTAAGACTACGACAAAAAAGTACCCAGTTTGCATCAATTCCAGAAAAACGCCACGTAAGTACTAGCGGCATTTCGATGATTTTACAAAAGTCCCCGAAGATCGTCAATTTCGCCTTTGAGATAGCGCTGGCCGCCCGCGCGATAAGAGGGCAAGGCAGAAACCGCTGCACTTGGGAGCATCTACAAGACGGAGACGATTGTCAAGTTGTTTTTAATTGCCGTCTTGCGCTGGAATTGTACCGCGGAGTTGACAGATGCGATAAACGGCGATTAGCCGCGAGATCAGAGCCACAATGTAGCCTTGTCCAGCTCTGACGACATTCAGCCCTTCCCGCGAGCGCGACGGCCGGCGGCTGCGGCGACGATAGCCCGCATGACCCGAAGCGAGTGACATTTAATTATCGCACTGACGAGCGATTAGCAATAAAAATAACATGGTCCACTGCTTAATGAGCAATTAACGCAACTCCGAATGGGGAAATCGATTTCGCGGAATTAGCGGGCATATGACTGATAACTTTCACCCGAAAATGTTTCTAGTTCCGACGGTCAGAAGCGAATTGGAGGCTCTGCATTTTTCAGGTCATCCGGGAATTTTGCATTTACAGCAAAAACCGCACTTCCAACCATCCGGAAAAAATATAGAGATTTTAAGTTGAAGCGGAAAAATAAAGCATGGAACAAAAGTGGTGAAGGCTTAAATCACCCTGCGCTCCATGACCGGCTCCATCAAAGGACCCCCACCCACGCCGAGGGCACAGAATATTTTTATTATCTCGCAATCGCCGCTTTTGTTCGCTTCTGTGTTTTTTCCATTTTTGTTCGCAGATTTTATGTTATTTGCGGCGCGTGGAGCTTACGTGCCCCGCGCGACGTGTGTGTGTGGCGCGCACGTTTGCTTCCGCAAGTGCCTCCCCAGAGTGCGTACGGCCCGGCGGTGCTCCGCTAACGAGTTTACTGCCCTTTAATGGGCTTTCGTGTAAAAAGTCCATCTATTGAGCCCTCGGCCGCGGCCTCGGCCAGGTGTCGAAAGACTTGTACTACACACGATTTTACTGCCGATGACTCTGTTTCTGCTCGACCACCGCTTCCCGCACCCCTGCTGGTGGCGGTTTTGTGCTCTGGACACGATATCCATCTCACTTTACGGAAGAGCATTTATTTTTTTTTTCTTTTTTCGGTACTTCACCTGGACTTCTACTGATCCCTTTTGAGCCACTAGACTCATATCAACATCGAAGGGAAATCTCAGATTAAATGGATCCTTATTTGACCCTTTTTAACCAATTGCAATATTTTTACAACATCGAATTGTAGGCCTCTACGCAAACCCAATTTTTACTTATATAAAGCAAAAATAACACTAATTTTAATAAGTTCTATACCAAATCTCATATGTAGTCACTGTTGAATTATTTAAGAAAGTTTTGGAGATAAAATCGGAGGCAAATATGAATATTTATTGAGGAATTATATGGTTAATATGCATCTTGAATAGTTAAAATTTTTTTATATATTTTAGTAACAAAACTATTTGTAAGAAATATATAAACTTTAAAATTTATTTAGAGCGAATATACTTTTATGATTATGCCACAATTAAAACTATCTTTTGCGATCTTTTCTTGAAATATCTCGTAAGCTACAAGATCAAACATTTTTTTTTATTCTTAAGATAATTGTTTAAGGAAAAAAATTAGCCTAAGATCAATTTTAAATTACTAAAAAAAGACTGATCACAACAATGAGGAAGGAACGTTATTATTTAACATAGAAAGTGATTTGCTTCGGGAAATAGACTTTAAAGAAACCATTAATGATTTTATCTGGAAAAAAATCACTTAAGTGTCTTTCATCAAATATAAACTATTTAACCATCTTCAAATTTGATTCTGACTCTAACCTCTGGGATATCATAGACTTATTTTTCTAAAAAACCGATTATTGAGAAGGAAACTTATTGTAAGTAAACCTTCCAAAAATAGATAGGGATGATATTTAGGGGTTTTTTGTAAACACTGACGAACCACAAATAATTTTACGTTTACGTTTACATAATGAAACTTATACATCGAACAAAAGAGATTTGGAGAATTTTGATATGAAAAAAACAAGTTGACTAGTAAAGTACTTATTTTTTAAATTATCCGCTAAAAAATATCGCGAAAACTAAAGGTACATTTTTCTTACAATTTTTGTATATCCAAAAATTGCAGAGTGGTATAATTATACCACAAACAACAATTTTTCGGAATTTACGTATATACTCATTTTTTACCATACATACCTACATTGCAGAAAAAACTGAGACTGGACTATTGACATGGAATTACCCAATTTAGTTTTACATGTTTCATACTATAAGCAGCTAACAACGGGTGTAAGAAAAATACTAAAAGTTATAGAATGAAAAATAAAATTTTTTGCTCAAATGTATCCGAAATACATATATAATAGTTTGCATATAAATACGTAGATGTTGGTGGAAGGTTACAATCCTTTTTGTTCTAAACTGTATAGATATATGTAATAATAAAGTATATTATGTATGTAAATATGTATGACCAAGCTGCAGAAACTGAACGTGGTTTTGCGATGAAAAATTGATTACTCTTTTGACTCTATGTGAAATCTGACAAATATTTTAGAAAGACGCAGCGGACACATATCGGGAACAAAATGGTTGCTTTCCTGGAAGACCCGCAAAAAGCGTCTCGGTCTGC
The DNA here is from genome assembly GCA_963920795.1 of Eutolmus rufibarbis. NCBI lineage: Eukaryota > Metazoa > Arthropoda > Insecta > Diptera > Asilidae > Eutolmus > Eutolmus rufibarbis. The sequence goes on from OY987206.1 coordinate 46,327,466, forward strand.
TCTGAGGGATGCGAAAAACCCTTGAAATCCCGTTACGTCATTAATTGATATAAATTAGTCAGAAGTTGTGCGCTCACCTAATTATTTTGCGAGGAAAAGGTCGCAAAGGGTTCCGTAGAGAGCGGCCAGAAAGGGCACAAAGCGCCCCGCAATAAAAGCAAAAAGTACGGCGAGTCATCCTAATTAAGTCCCCGTGGGACTTCCTAATTTCACGACAATTACAATACAAAAACCTTCTAATGGCAGCCCGAGGAGGAAATTATGAAAATCAATGAGCGGGTCTCCCGGGCGGAGGGACGGGCCCCGGTATCCGGGTGCGACGGACCCATCTGCGGAGCCCCGCTTGACGAGGAAAGACACCGAAGACCGCAAATGCTCATAGCTGCCGTAGCTTAAGTCCCGATTCGCCCGGCAAGGAGCAGAACAAGAAGCATATGGCGAGCCCCGGGCGATGTCTCTGGTCCCCGCAGCCCCGGAACCCGGGAACATCCCCCGCCTCCGGCGCCGCTGCAACTTGAGTCGTAGTCACCGAGTCAACCCTTTATGTACCGTATACATTTACATAATTATAAATAATAAACGCCGCTCCACCCCTCTAGCCGTCTTTGCTCATTATGACAGGATCCGATGTGGAGCGGCACGGGCAAGTCGAAGACACCCATGGTCCCGGGTCCCGGGTCCCGGCAACGCAACTTTCCAGGCCACTCCGGAGCAACTTATTGTTTTTCTCCATATTTATGCATGCTCTACGTACCCCCGGTGCACCTTCCCGCCCCGCGCGACTCTATGAAGGGTTTTATTGAAAATGTTTGAAAAGGGTTGAGATCAACCCCGGGATCTCTGTAATGTTTAGGGGCGGTGACCACGAACGACTCTCTCCAACCCTGCTCCTGGCTCTGCAGTGATTCAATTTAAAACGCTCCCTCCGAACCAGGAAATTTCACGAAAATTAAATGGCAGATGAATCGGTCGCTGCTTTGATTACGTTTCGTCTCTAAAATATTACAAAGGATCAAACCATGAGTCCAATGAGGATGGCACAGTTTAGATTTAGATTCATCTATATTTTATAGCCATACGGCAAATATTAGAACAAAATGGGGCAGGTCGTCATAGAAATTCTTTTTATTTTCTACTATAATGTACAATTTTTTTGATTCTTAGATAGTCGACTTTGTGCAAAAATGAAACAAAATTTAGGCCTCTCTGAACCGAAATCACGAAATTGGGAATATAAAAAAATGAATGTGTGGCCAGTAGAAAGAAAAGTCAATATGAAAGTTAACTCTGGTTTTAATGCATTTTAGTAACTAGTTTTAGAAAATCAAAATGTTTAAATACACAGTTTTGATATAAATACTTGTTAATAGCTACTTTTGATAAAAATTGACTGTAAATAACTGAACTAAAAATTCATAAAAGTTTATCAGCTATAAGTCATAGAATGTAAATACCATAATTTTGATCCAAAATAGAGTGGAGTCATCAAAGTAATTTGAAAATTATGGTCAATTTTTATGGACATAGACACCTTCTTGTGGAGAATGAGATCGGAAATGAATAAAATTCAAAGATTCAAGATTCAATAAGATAAGAAACAAAAACTGAACAGATACTCCTCAAAATTTGCTTAAGTAAGTACCTACATATATTGAATTTATTTTGGAGAACGAATTTTGTTTTTTTTTTCGTGGAAAGGTATAATATTATTATAGACTTATTTTTAATAAAATAATAATACTATGAATTTGACTTTTCTCTCTTAACCAATTACTTCATACAATTGATAGTGAATAAAAATCACAAGTAACGCACGCTCATGAACAACTAGTGTTTATAGTAAGAACTATGAAATTGTGGTATTTCATATACATAGATAAGGATTTAGGATTTCATTTGAATCATGTTATGAGCTCTTCACGTTCTTTTATTTATTTTTTTCTTTAAATTTTGATATGCTCAAAATACGACTTGTTTTAGTTTTCATCCTAATTTTCTAGAACAGAATTAAGCAAATCAAAAAATACATCTCATACAAAGTACCAACAAAACTAAAATTTTGTAAACCAGTGTATTGTCCACTCTAATTATGTTGTGGCGTTGCAATCGGTTGCTCGGGGGCGCAGGTGTGTCAGATCGGAAAATTTATGCAGACCGCAAATGAGGACTCCCTATTTATTTATTTATTTATTTTTATTTGATAAGTCAACTTGGGAGTCAAGAAGCAATTGCACCTTGCTCAGTGTAAGGAAACGGAACGAAAAAAATACATTTTAAATTCGAAATTCCCGAGGAAATGATCTATTTCGTCATAAAAAAAAAACCCTCTTAATTGGACCCTAGGCCGGGTGCGGGAAGGTAGGGAACAAAAATTTATTGAAAACGGCAATCCCTCCAGAAACCCTCACATTCTAGCGCAGTCTGCTGAATGTGTAATCTCGTTAAGTCCCCAATCACCGTCAGCTCACAGGAGTGGAACCACCTCGGAGCTGGTTTCCGAACCAGATCACATTCGGTCTATCAATAACACGGAAAAGGAAACAGTGCCGGCAAACGACCCATAAAATATGTGACGCTGGAGGAGCACGGAGTCCCGGTCCCGGTCCCGGTCCCAGTCCCGGCGAAGCCCCTGTCTCTTCATGTGAAACACCAGCGCTCTGGTCCAGATCTCTCCGCCCAGCATCCCTGGAAGCCTTCTTCTTGATGCGATGGCTCCGATGGGCCGGGACGGGAACGAGGAAGGTATCGGAACTTGAGAGTTCCCTTCATGTGAACATATTTCCATTAAATTTCCACATTCTATTGATCATGACACCCAGGGGAGCACCGTGTTTTATAGAACACGGTACCTGGAGCAACTCGGTTAACCGCCCCGACGGTGGTGGATTCGATTCAGCCCCGGACGTGCTCCGGTGTTCCGGTGATGGGCTAAAAACCCGTCCAGTCGAAGTCCTCCAGCACCGTCGGGAACGGCTTTCTTTTGTTCTGCACCGGGCGCTCCGGACTGCTGCAGCTTTCTGCAGGATAGGCAAATCCCATGAATTTTTCATAAGTTTGCCTCTTTACTAAACATAAACATTTCCGCCGCTCGGAGCCCCACAACTCGTTTTATCGAAGAAGTCGTTTTTCCAGGGCACACGACACGGAAGCTGCAGTTTTTCGACGAAGAAAAAGATGATCTTAAAAACTCCGACAATTACATGCTTAGTAAGAAAATAATAGCGAAAAATGCAGCAAAACACGAAAATGTTTAATTAAATTTGTCCCATTATAAAAAGAAGTCGCGTGAAGACGACTACTTTTTTACTCACATCATAAGACGAACGTCTTCAGCATCTTGCTAACCTTTTTATTTCCTCTATTTGCCGGGCTCCGCAGCACGGGGCTCGGAGGACGGGATGAGAGAAAAAAGAGCCCCAAGGTTGAGCTAAAACACGTCGTCCATTAGTGAGGTGACACAAAATTTGATTGACATCGAAAATTTAAAAAGTAATTTGTCGACGTCTATCGAGATGTCTTGACGTGTCACAGGAATGCTCGCGGAAGATTTTCTGGTCGGCCGTCGCCCCGTCGCCGCACCGCTGAGATGCTGCTGTGCTCCGCTGGACCAAAATAAAAATAGTTGAGGTCAAGGAAATGCGCACCGGGGCTGGTTTTTAGATTATTTTGTTTGTTTGTTTGTTTGCTTTTGCGGCGACGACTTCTGCGAGGACGGAGGCATTTATACCACATTTTTTCGATTCCTGCTTTTAACAGGTGATGGCAAAGGTTAGTACACATTTAGTCACTTGTTATTTTCAGATAAATACCTCCTTTGCGTAGTAATTTGCAAATAAATACGTAAACAAAATATCACCGACGATGTAAAGTTAACTGAAAATAAGTTTTAAAATAATCCAATTTCGTTGAAGATTAAAAATAAATTTTACATAAATTTTACAATTATATAACATCAGAATTATGTCCGATTTGACAGTGCGAGCTTAAGTTCTGATCGTCACTTAATCTCTCCTTTAGTCATTTTTCGGTTTCACGGTGCGAGTTTAAGTGAAGATTAGACCTTAAATGGTCGCTATATAAGCTGCACTTAGAGATATTTTTTAAAAATTCAAAGTCCTTTTTGATTAAAAATTCCATAATAGAATTCCTAAATCTACATATATCTAACAAATTCATTTTAATTTAGACTTCAATTAATTTTTTCGTTCAAAATTATTAAAATAATTCGGTAGTAAAATCCAATCGAATTATTTTGAAAAACTAATAGGAATCAAAGGCAACAGGACCCACAGTGTCCTCATAAAAGAGCAAAATGGATAAGCTCTCCTCACTCAGCTAAGCGTGAAATAAAGAAGGACTGTAAACCGAAAATATTTAAGCCGTCACTTAAGTTTCGCCTAGAGCTTAGCTGAGTAAAAACTTAACCTCGCACTCTGAAACCAGCCATTAATATTATTTCTTCTGTTCAAAAGATAAAACATTAATAATTGCGAATTTAATCAATCATGTACCGTACGGGAAGGTAAGGGTGTAACTAGAATAATTTATTTTCGAGTCTATAAAAATTTTCAAATTTGTCATCTACTACTTATAAAATAGAATTACAAAATTATCTGAAATATTAATACGTTTTGGATTTCAGTGGGTTATTTAAAATTGAATAAATATTAAGGTCTTCTACTACCTCCTTTTGAATGTAACTTAATGAAAACGAATTACATATTTTATTCTTTTCAATATACAAATTTTGGTTTTAGTTTTTTATGAAATTTCGAAAAATGCTCTTTTTTTTAAGTAATATTTAGAACCAAGAAATAGTTGATCTGTAATCTTTATATTAAAAACTATGAAGAATTGTGAAGAACTTTAAACGAATTTTTTTTTTCACTTCGTGTCGACGATCATAGAATACCTGGTGTATCGATATTTCTCAAAATTGTAGGCAATGTTCTATAATAATTTGATAACGTTTTTAATAGATAACAGTAAGATAACAAAAATCTCGATAGTATATAAAAATAGGTAGATGTGATAGATGTTTATATATTAAGAATCTTATATTACAGCAAGGATCTCAATTCATTCATTCTATTATTAACAAATCTTACAACTGGATGAAAGGAGCCAGTTCTAAAATGAATATTTTTTGAAGAATTATGCTAGGCATCTTAGATATTAATTTTTAAAATTGTGCAATTTCGGAGTAGGGCAACGGCATGGTAAATTAAGAATCATCTTAAGAATTTTATTTTGCTTAGGTTGCAACTTTTTTATATTACATTAAAGGCATAAAATACTCTACTTTATGAATAATAAACTTATTTTCCAAATCGGTTGTTGACATATGAATACAATATTTTAATTAAGATGTTAGGTAATTTTGTTAGTAACAGAATTTATATATTATATACATATGTTTCAGAAAAGTTATCGTTTTATCAAATATGATCCCTGATTTTGTAATTTATACGCCAGACTACCTCTTTAATTACTTTTCCAATGATATTTTTTGTGTAAAATATTTAAAAAACTAGTATTTATATATAGTAAAATATAATAGTTGCCAAAAAACCAACTCTGTCCTCTATTTAGCAGCAATCAGTAGAAGTTGCGCAAAAGCTGTGCTCTGACATCAATCACGACACAGTGACAAAATGCTCAATCACACTTTTGAGGAATGCCAAAGACACATGGCCCCGCAGCGGGGGTGGGGTGGTCGTCGCCCCCGCATCCTTCATGGCATGTTAATAAACAATCAATATCGGTTCCATTTCGTTGATTAAAAAGGGCGTCCCGAGTTTTTGCGCTCTGCATACCGACGACCGGCTAGAACAAATAGGATGTGTTGTCATATCCGGCGTTAATGGAAAATATAATTGATTGATTGATCCAGCGGGGGAGGCCACCCCTCGGCCGAGCAACGCTGCTGCTGCGGCTGCGGGGGTGGTGCATTTTATTCCCGACTCCCGGGCTCGAATCGTCAACGAATTTGCTCCCCGGGGACTGGCCACTGTCCACGTCGAGGGCTGGCCGAGGATTGTGGAAAGTCATGACGGCTTGATTTTGTTGTCGTATTGATTTACATTCCCCGCAAAGGTGTACAAGGGGTCAGAAAACCTTCCCTAAAGTGCTCTCGAGGGCTCGGGGAGCGGGCATCGGCCTGTGCCAAATGCGGAAATGTGCTCTGTATAGAAAATAAAAATAAAAAGGAAGAATTATGCGATGGTTTGCTGGAAATATGAGTCCCCGCAAGTTTAGAGGATCATAATTAAGGCCGGGGAGTCCCTACAATGGATAGCGCAATTTTCCCTGGTGAAATGGGGGAAAACTTTTAATTAGAGCAGTGCTTATGGTCGGTGCACAATTTCGAGGCGAATGGTCCTCCTCTGATTGAACGGGGCAGTTGAGAGCGAGCCTAGGCCTGGCAACTGCCCCTTAAAACCGGCCTCAGCTACCTCCAATTAATTCGAAATCTACCGGCCCAGGGACAGACAGGCCACCGATTGCCGCACGGAGCCCCCCACGGGCTCCGCTGGAATTGCTGTTCCCGATAAACCGAACTCCGGAAACAATAAAAAGGCTTCCTGATGGCTAGCAACGTGGTCGTGCGGCCCCCGGTTCCCACACTTAATGAGTGACAAAAATAAAATTTAATTAACATTCTACCTGTTCGCGATCCCGCAGTCTCCCCCCCCCCCCCCCCCCCCAGGTGGAGAAGCCGCGAGATGTGACTTATTCTAATTGGCCGCGAATACGCACGGTGCCCACTCGCGGAAAAGTTATGCTATGAGTGGCAGATATCGAGCGGAATATTCATGACGCGATTTTTATCTGCCATGCGAATTTCTCGTCATCGTCGCGGTCGTCTTGGCGTGTGAACCCTCGGGGGCTCCAGAATAAGACCTATACAACCGGCATAAGCATAAATGGCACTAAGAGCCAGACAATTGAAGCTCATCAAGAGCAGGTTCCCAGCAATCATTTTGATGAGACCTTGCCGCAACGATAACACCGCGATAGCTAGAAATGCGCGGAAAAAAACGGAGCCTATCGCATGTTTTATCGTCCTCGCCACCTCATTAACATCTTAACGCGTTTGTTTGTTTCAACTGTCCTGGCGACGCCTTAATTTAAGCTAAGATAAACAATTTCTAGGTGAATTAACTCATATCTCATGGTTAACTGCTACATATTTATATAAATTTTTTATTAAATTCCATAGCCAAGATCTCTACCTTGTGAGCATCTAACACAAAGTCGTTTTAAATTTTTCTTTTAAATTTTTTAACTAGGTACTCCTAAGACATAGGTAAATTAGCAAGCTTCTACTTTAAAAATACTATACCTAATATACTATACTTAAAATATCTACATTTTCAAACTTTGAAGGCATTTATCCAGCAATTCAATTCAATGAAAAATTTCCTTGCTAACCTGATCCGGATTCGATTGTAAAAAAACGCAACTATCGATTGCTTCATTAGTAGAGTTAAAATAAATTCACAAAAAATCCTCTTATTTTTGGGGTTCAAAGAGATGAAACCCCTTAAGACCATGCAACCATTAGCCACCAGCTTAATATTTGAATTTCTTGCCACTTTGTGAAAAGTTAAATATTAATTGAATACTTTAAGTACAGAATTCGTAAGATTAAATTCGCAGAAAGCGGTTGCGGCTTATTATTGGAAGAAAAACTGAATTTCATTCCATAACTAAATTAAACTAATTAAAATAAACAACAAGAAAGAAAATACCAATTTTTTCACTAGTTTCTTCCATCTAAATTAATCGTAGCAACTTAAAAATTAATTAATAAGTGATCATACCTCATACATAAGTAGGATGCACCTTGGGAAACGCGCTATTTTCTGTTTATTTCCTCACTGCTCATGCAAATTGAATGCCGTAACAGAATAATTTTTCAAATAAATCGTTTAATTAAATTAAAGAGAGTAAACAGTTCGGGAAGTGAGCACGCCATCATCATCAAGTTGCATGTTAATATACGCCAAAAAGATAAATGAAATTTAATTACTATTTAAAAAAGTGGAAAAATTGTTGAAAAATAATTGCAAACGGATAATTTTCAGCCCATAATATTGGATTTTAAGGTATTAATTAAGTTTTCCATAATGTTTACTAGGTAAACAGATGAGGCACACGTATATGCATAATTTTTATGTTTTATTTCATGTTACCGTTCGAGATGATTGAAGTAATATGATTCGATTTGTTCGATTCGAATTGAGCAAATATTGCGGATTATAATTGCTTTCACATAATTTTTTTTTGCATTTTTCATACTTTTATTCCTATAATGTAACTACATATAGGTATGAAAAAGGTGCGTGTTTTAAAAGAAAAAATTATTAGTTTAAAACGCTATACATACTATCTATTGTATTTTTTTTATATTGGAAAATACATATATCGGTCAAGAGGTTTTCGTTGGGGTTTTGTATTATTTTTAATTTTCTTATACTGAAATGAATGAATTATAGTAATTTAAAAATCAGCTCGAAAATCTCAATATTGTACATGTATAAAAAATTAGTTTGGACAAAAACCTGGAAGCAATATCTTTTATGTATAACAGTTTATTGTCTTACTTTTCAGTGTGTTTAATTAGTAAAATTATAATCCTAAGCATACGATGTAATCCAACACTACTCTCAATGCTTGTAAGAAAATTACCTATTTATATGTATATGATTTAAATAACAAAAAATATATATGATTTTGAGCATAATACATTTTGCATACATTTAGGAGTTTTGAAAATTATTATAAATGGAATCAGAGCTTATAATGCAACTGTTATACGTAACGTAAACAAAGTCGCATTCGTGATTGAAAAGTGTTAATTTTGTAATATTGTTAAAATCGTTCGTACATATGGCACAAAATTCCCAGGCATAAAATAAACGATTCAGGCACGGCACAACATGCCACGCCAAACGTGAAGCCATCTGGAGTCAGGCCGGAGTCAGAGCGAGAGATTGGAAACGCAACTTTTAATTACTCAGGTGATTTATCAAATCCCGATGTCAACGTCTCACCCAACACCGAGTGGCGAGGGGGGCGGGGGCGGTGGCGTGCACCGTGCAAAAAGAAGGCTAGCCAGGAGCCCCCGAGTCCCGCCGCCACGCCGTGACGTGACTGAACAGGGACAGGGAAAATCTTGTTAACACGCAATTCATCAAAGAAACGTGACGGCATTTTAAGCACCGAATTTGTGGCAGCAATTTCGGCCTGCCTCCCCCGCCGAAATTCACAAGGAGACAAATTGATGTCATTAATTAGGCCCTGGACCCGGACTGGTATGTCGGAAGCCAGGAAAATTTCAAAACAAACAAATTGGAGCGCGTCCTGGAGCAGTGCGGCATTCCCTGCAAAAGCGATGCCTTCTAGAGGAGCAGAGGAGGACCCTTTCTGGCCTTTATATCTGCCGAAGCGGAGGGGTTCGGGTGCCCCCGTTGGAAGGGTTTGTCAAGCGGACTTAGTTAATTCGTGCATTTATTTAGAATCCTGTTGCTGTCTCTTTAGAGCCATAATCCCTCACCCCAAAGAGATTTTAATGAATTTCGGAGTGAGGCAGATTGGAACTTTAATTGCTTTTGACTCGACGAGACAAGCCAACGGGTCAATTTTGAGGCGAACGGGGTAGAGAATCTTAGACACAAATAAGAACAAAGACTTGGCGCTGAAAATCTGGAATATCTTAGAAAATATTCCAACTTCCACTTTTGTAAATCTGTTGTGAGCTCTTTGAGATCTTCAAACTTTTAGGGTCTTTTTTTCCCGTCTCGTCGAGCAGTTTAACTTATCCTTAAGAAAACTAAAATAATATACGAAAAGTAATATCACAGGTATCACTGCAAGTTCCTTTTTACAATCTTATAATTTAATAACCATGAGAGGAAAGGTTGGGGAATACAAGAAAGATATTCAGATTCGGAACCTCATTTTTATAAATTGACTTGAAGTTGCTTCAGACAAAATTAATAACGTCAGCCAAAAGAAATTTAAGAAAACTCTATCATGCTTAAAAATGTTTAAAAAAACTTAAGCAATACTTTTATATATTTCCGCATTAGATAGTATGTACTAGAGAATACTTAAGACGCCAAAATATGATTACATCCTTAATAAACCAAGTAATTTTTAGTTTCTTAACTTTTCTGGCATTCGTAATAAATAAAAAATCTTTTCGAGTGTTTCATTTGTTCGTAGGAACTCTAGTCAGAAAATAAGAAACGTCCTTTAATTAAAAAGTAAATAAAAATATAAATAAATTAGTTCACGAAAATAATTATAAAAAATTCCAGGGATTTGTAGAACAATGTATTTAAAGATTAACTTGTTCTGAAAAATTTGCTAAAGAATGCGTTCTATTTAATTTTTTCCATTACCAATTTTATTACTGGCGTATTTTTCATTTTTCCTGCTTCCAACAGCATCCCTATGACAAATAGTCAGGACGAGATTCTAAATTACTTGTGCATTAGCTTCCGCTGTAACTGAGCCGTAAAAACGCGCCACTTCCCCGAGAACTTCTTAATTCATGCGTAACTTACTTAAGGTGCTGCAATTTCCCTTTCACAACCCTCGCAAGCACTGAGGAACATTAATTCTGAGGATTTATTCCCGAAAACAGACCTCTTCATTAATTCCACACCAAGGAGAGAACAAAAAAAAAATCTCCAGCGCGAGAAGAAATCCCTTTTTCGACTAAACCCGCATCCTAAAAGGATTCCCGCCCTTTGGTCGGGCTCTCTTTTCTGGTTTTCCTTGGTGTTATAAATTTTTTTTTCTGCACGATAAGAATGAAATTTCCTCAGCGCACAGTGTCATATTTTGCCGCCCCCGCCACCACAACCGGGCGAATCGTTAATGTGAGAATTCCATTAGAAGGTCATAATTAAATGTCGTTTACTTTTGCGCGCATTAAAAATCCCATAAATCAGAGGGGGGCGAGGGCTTTTATCTGTTTATGAAGTTTTAAAATTTTCCTCGAGTTAATTGATTGAAAAATTTTCGCGCTCGCGGGGGAATCCCCGCCGTCGTTCCAAGTGAATTGCTGTGTCATAAGTCGTCATCAGCTAAAAAGTAATCGGGTGAAACTTCCAGGAGTCGGGGGTCTAAGTGGGGCTAGGAATTAATTGGAAAAAGTTTCCTTCTTAAATCTGTGGGTGGAGTGGTGACAACGAAACGTAGAAAGTTGGTATATCTTTTCAGCAGGACAACAACCCTGGGGAATCATCTAAAAATTCGTTTGAAAGAAAAAAATCTTTGAACTTATTCTTCTCTTGCCCATGTTACAGGGGCTGGCAAAGGTAATCGCATTATTTGCGGGACAAATGTCCTCCCCTAGCGCATATCTCTGAAAATATTTTTCATCTAGCCAAAAACTAGTGAGCGGGAAAAGGGACTGTGGGATCTGCTGTTGCTGTCCCGCAAAACGGTGGCTTTTCCCAACTTTCCAGTTATCCAGGAGTAACCACCACAGAGTGCCGTAGAAATCCTTTATATTTTATTTTATTTATATCTATATATATTTTTTCTTTCTAGGAAAACTCAAGCCCCAGAAACCTGGCGAGTGCACAAAGCCAGAGCTATGCCATTTCGGGAAAAAGTATCTCCTACACGTGGCGGCACATCTTCCCAAAAATTACTTTACATCCCGAGGAAAATTTAATAAGTGGCGCGGGGCAAGCGATATTAACTTGTCAGACAAATAAAAATTTATCAGCGAGATATTGGCTGCCGCGCCCCGGTGCCCCATCCCCCGCGGGCGCCGACGATGGTGCCGTGTAAGCGCCCCCGCATAAACAAATTATTTAATGCTTTTGATTCCAAAAGATAAGACAAGGAGGACGACGCCGGCGACGACGACGACGACGACGACGACGACGTTGGCGTGCCGTGGCGCGGCGCACATACCCGCGGATTGTCCTTTTCTCTGCATGACATCGCAGGGACGGGGGAGGCGGGGCGGATGGGCGCGCTTCCCTTTTTAATTTGAGCGGAGCATCAAACATAGCAGCGTGCTCCGGAGGGAAGTTGTCCTAAGTTATTACAGCGTTTTTCTTTTGTATTATTAAGGCTAATCCAACACCCAGTTGAGAGGTTTGATGGCTCCAAGGACAGGGCGACATGCTGCTTCTAGGGGAGGGCGGAAGGGAATTACGCAATTTCCTTCTTTTTAAGGGATGAGCGTAAAATGATTTTAGGATTTGGCCATTTTTTAGTTTTCCTCAAAACGTTCCCACTTTCTGCTTGAGATTAGACAGGCTAGAGGCACTATTCTTACCTTTTTATCTTCATGGGCTCATGAGTAGGGTTTAACGTATAAAATATTTGTACAGGTTTGTTGCTAGATAAAAAATAGGTATAATGTATACCTAAAAATGTCGTAGGTGTCGAAATTTGACTCTAATGCTCATTAAGTACATTATACCTTATTAGTAGTAGTTCAATGTATATTTTAGAAAACATTACTTTGGTTTTTCAATATATACGAGTATGTATGTATAGTATGTGATCCAGATTACATATGTGTAGCAAATCTTAAACGTGGCCCTACATAGTAACTATTATGGTGTATTCTACTTACTTTGAAATTTTACAAAATTATTATTTTTTTTGTTATGTTCCTAAATTATCTTTCTTTTAAGAATCTTTCCTGAAAGTGTTATTAAAAAACTCTAATTATTTTAGATTTAACAGAGCCAAACGGTCTATTATACTTTAAACTTCAACCGCGTTTATTTCAAAACTGCTTTATTTTTGTTATCTACCTACTATAATGACATTCTTCCTGAATAAAAAACTTACTTTAATTTTGGTTTCAGATATATGAGAGTTTCTGAATTGTGTCAATCACAACACGACCTTTTTTTATATAACTATAATATACTAAAACAACTACAATATATAAAATGTTTTCATAAGTTAAAAAAACGTATAGTAAAAATACTTTCTATTTCATTTTTATTCAGCCCTAAAAAATAACTGAAATTTACACCTCTTGACTAGAATACCCTCTTAAACTTTGAGTTTTTGAGTTTAGTCGCGGGTTTCAAGGACTAAATTTATTTATGGTGTACAAACGGACTACATGTGGATAACAATCAAATGTTTAAACCTTTCTTTATAAACCTGCATTATAATTGACGTTTTTAGGGTTCCGTAGCAAAACTAGGAATCCTTACAGTTTCGCCATGTCCGTCCGTGTGTCACAGTCATTTTATTCAAAGACTATTAAGACTATAGGGCTGAAATTTGGTACACGTATAGATAATTATACCCGCTACAAAGATATGTATTTACATTTTGGAAAAAAAAAACATTTAATGCTACCTCCCCTACATGAAAAGTGGGGATAAAAATTTTTTTTTCCTTACCCCATCGAAAAGGTAATTACCTCATTCTAAAAGGAATTTAATATCATTTTGATGTTTCTTAAACCATTTTCAAAACGATGCTCGGTTCTTGCTATATTCTACTACAAAGTTTTCATTTGCGACTAAGTTTATGTCAGCCAAGATATTTCCAAGAAATCTGACACCGGAAATCTACACTAAGCATGACCCGACATACTCTTGACCGCTTTTTTAAGTATGATTCATTTATTTGAATTTCAATTAATGTATTTTAATGTGTTCGTCGTTAAATTATATTTAAAATTATGAGAGTCAACAGCTGCTGATCATTTACCAATCTCTTTTATTGGCTACATATCATTCATAAAAAATTATACAAATCATGGCATATTATCTACTCTTCATTTCCGTATCATTTATTTCCATTTTTAACTAATACATATCATCTGCGATAGTATATACCTATACATACATACATATTTAATATAAAGGAGAAATTCACTGAAACCAAAACAGACTTCGAAAATAACAACTTCTGGTTGGTTAATATTAATAACTAACTTAACATTTTATAATCAACACTTAAAACGTGTTATCTGGAATTAAATGACAGGTTTCTATGTCTAATATTTAACTAGAAAAGAAACTCTTTATAATAATTTTTTGTACAGGCAAAAGAAAAAGAGGAAGCGACTAAACTCCGTCGCACTTGTGTGCCTTATTGCAAGCCTAATCGTGTCATTACGCTAGGGCTAACCACTTGAGCGTTTTTAATTTCGTCCATTAGTTGGGTAGAAACCTTTCAAGGCGGTCACCTCCAACCACTCGGAGCCCTAATTACAAAAGACAAATTGCCCCATTACCGTCATTACACTTCTAATTAAAGTTTAAACCAAATGAATTGCAAATTAAGTGCCATCCTGTCGTATTTTATTATTTTTTCTTTCGGTGGTCCAGTGTCTTTCGGATTAGTCTTTTTCGTGGGGATTGAGCCGCCGCCGCAGGATCTAGGGCCACATGACAACGGCAATTACGCGTAATTCCGTGCGGTGGAGGAGGCGTCCTCGTTATGATGAATGGTCGCTTTTTAGAGTGTGAGGAGCTCGCAGCAGCTGGATGAACGCGGTCCATTGTGTCGTTTTGTGATTATAATTTTCTCAGGATAATTAAGGATTAAGGAGAAAGTTTTCGTTTTAAAAAAGGGCGTTTACGCGGGTCCCAATTTGATTTATTTTAGGGTAAGGTGAGACCGACGACTCGTGGATTCTTAGATATTTTACCCAAGAAGTGTGAGAAACTTGGATGCGTTAAATATTCAAAGAAAACGAACTTTCCATAAAAGGAAATTAGTGATCCCCAGGAGAGGCACCAGCACTATCCAGGCACGGACTGGATAGTGGCAAATTTTTAAAATATAAAAAAAGAAGCGGCAAGGAGCCAACAAATTGTCCTCATTACTCCATCGGAGCGGCAAAAAGGGAAGTTTTTATGGGGCCAATTCATTTTCGACATTTTGAGTTTTAAAATTGCTGACATAAATTCTCCCCGGCCCCATGACCACCATAGCGTCCTGGAGCGTTTTGGAGGTGGGAATGGTCCTGAGGGTGGTGATAAGGTCGAGCGGGAAGAAGGGCGGCTAGGCGAAAAATTTATAAAATGCACGACTCCGCCGTGGCCGGAATACAAAGCAGCGAAATGGATGGTCAAGTCTAAGGGCCAGTGATCGGCGAGGTGTCCCAAGGGTGCCGTAACTCCTAAGATATGAATGAGGAATCGTCGGAGGGGCTGGTCAAGTGTATCCCGGCAAATCGATTTCAAATACACAACCTGCGGGGGATTTTCTTTAGTGCCTTCATGTGGTCTGCCCCGGAGGTGTTAGTTGGCATGACTTTCGCTGGACCCCGTACCCGGCTGAGTCAACTCCAGGGCCGCCCGGGGGCCGGTGAACTCTTTCCCGGGGAAGCTGTTACATGAATAATATTACCGTAAGTAATTTTTCGTATCCTTAAATCCTTTATTTTATGGCCACACATAATTCACACGACGTCCCCGGACGGATATTCCATTCCTGGCCCTAATAAAAGGGTAAAAGACAAATTTGTGTCATAACCCCACACATGTCGCAAATTGGCTTCATGTGGGGTTCCACTTCATCTACATGACCCGGGATCGTTCCCGCATATTACCACACATAAAATTGGATGTTCTTCGTCTAAGCTTCGTGCGAAGGGGTTAATTATTTTATGGGCTCTTTAGGTCGAGTCAAGTGTTTGAATGTCTCCTAAAGGGGTCTCGGGAGACTAAGAGTCTATCGTACCCTGACAACATTTAAGCTAGACTAGTAAAGTAGTTAGTTGCCTAATGATTTTAGAATTATAGCAGGTACTATAATCGAAAATACAATTACGTAGTAACATATTTTAATGATAATTTTGGGTAATTTCGGTAAATAAAATCATCTTTATCCTTTTATATGTATTTTGATATTTCAGCTTGTATACATCTAAGAAAATTGCATGCAGTTTATGTATTTGCAAAATATGTTTTTCAGTTCGCACAGGTAAAAGCCAAATAAAACAAAAAATAAGCTTCAGATCAACCTTAAATTTATTTATAATAGAAACTAAAATCACTGAACAACATTTTTTATGTTCGTTTATGTAACAGAACAAGTAATAGGTGACTTTAAAGAACTTTTTCTGTAGATTACGAAACCGAAAATTAAAATGTTCTATCATGCGACGTTTTTAAAGCTTTTTTGATATTGGGGAACTAATTTTTCTTGAGCGTTCGCAAGTTGTAACTATCATGCACTATACAAATTATATGAAGTAATCGGTTAACAGAAAAATTTATAAAGTATTCCAGAAAGTCACAAAGAATTTTGTATTTTAATATGTATAATAGCTAAAGATTCAAACTTTAATTTGACCCGCATTTCAATCTCCTGCAATGATCTGTTAAATTGTAACGAATTTTTAAAAATGCCGAAAATACGATATTTTATACTCTTCAAACCCATTTTTCTCTAAAACGTGAGGTGTTGGAGCATTTTCGTTCATGAATTCGCAATCTACGGAAAAAGTTTTATTGAAATTGTTCTGTGGCAAAATTTTCTTGACCAGTGAATTGTGTTTAAAATTTATACTTTGACGGATTCTTACTATGTATAATACATTTTTGGAAAATTAGTCATACTTATGTAGATTCAAATCTATAATGCGCAATTAACTAACTAACTTTTAGTGTTTTTTTTCCGAATATAATAAATTTTAATTATTTAATATAACAGGCAGTAAAATATATAAAATTAACCAAATATATGTGTACTCATTGAACAAAGAGATCAAGATTGATTGATTTGCAAATATTGGAATATCGCCGTGAGATGTCTAGAGTTGTTTTTATCCATTTAGTATTGAGCGAGAAATCGGACTATCCCGAGCTATTACATTAAATAACTAAAATTAGCAAGAATTATCGAACCTCTTACGCAATATTCGATTCAATTGAATCCCTTAAAGCATATTACAACAAATATTTTGATGAAATAGATCTGAGTTTTAATAAACGTGATATAAAATGTAGGTTAACTAACATTGAATTGTTATAGTTTTATAATTTTAATTCTATTATAATGTATTGTATTTTAGTTAAGTATATATAAATATAAATATAAATTTTGTATGCAGTCAGAGCAGTTATCTGTTGTCTAAATAAATAAATAAATAAAGATCAAAATGGATAGAGTCAAACAATGCTTTTAAAGTACAAGTTAACTACAATTAATAAAGATAGATAAATTCATTGATTAGTTACCTATTTGATTTTGATAGTGATTATTTCCTACAAACCGTGTTCTTTATTTTCGATAGTAAAGCTCATTGATTCAGTCTTATTCCCTTTAAGATCAAAGAGGCTCATCGTCCCCTTCGAGGTGCTTAAAGGACAAACACCATTAGAATGCAGAAGGTGTTTCTCACGAGCTATTTCCAATTAATTGTCCTTCGAAATGAGCAATAATTCACAGTGCTCCCTTGGACACGTTATCCGGCACGCTCATTACAAAGAGAAAGTAGCCCATCTTAAGGAAAACGTCCGAAAGATTTGTGTCCGATGGACTCCTGTCCGTCCTGTTAATTGCCTGAGATGGGACTGTTCCCAGGCTTAGAGTTGACCATTATCTGGGCTGAGACATTCACAGGACCGGCCTTAATGAGACACGTCCATCATTTTGGACCTTCGAGCGTCCACTTGATTACGCTAACGCCAGATAATCCTTTACTCTGATCACGTGCCAGAAATTGAAAGGACTCCTAAAGGTGGGGCCGATACTTGGACACTTCCACGCAACTAAATAGTATGACGCGAAGCAGTTTTCGGGGGCGAATGAGGAAACAGATTTATTGTTTTATTCGAAATTCTGCCCTAACTTTCATAATTTTGTTATCAGTTACTGGGCGGTGGTGCCAATATTAATTCCGGTGAATTAGGTCGCCGAAAGTCAATTTGGCAAACAAGGCACTTACGTGTCACTTTTTTTCCCCGGATGCTGGACGGTGGGGGTTCTGATTGTGCCGACATGAACTGGCCCCACGCTCGAACGAACTTGGTCAACTAGCCCCAAACTCAATTTGTGGGCATCTTTCAAATCTGTCAGTAAATAACCGGGAGGAAGACGTTCCCTGGACCATCACAAAACCGCTATTTAATTGGTTGCCCATTCGCCCGTAAATTGCGTATTGTCTGATCTCGAGGAGGAAACGCACATGAGTCCTTTTCCTCCCACACCCCGTCGACGCAACCAAGAAACGAGCGTGCCGGCACGGGAAAAGACGTCGGGGACGAGAACGTCGACGACAGCTACACAGGGAATTAGTCAGAAAAGCTAGAGAAAAATACTCGCTCCAGGAATTTATCTTGAAAAATAGCTGCCATTTCGGCGTTTGTTGTTTTTCCTGTCCCCGGAACATTTCGCCGGGCAGGGTGTGAAAGTATGTGACTTGCAATTTTAGTTCACTGAACCGAAGTAGCGCTTCGGCGGGGGTGGATTTTTGGGGCCGGGGCAACGTGATGAGTAGTGACACAGTGGATGTGTTAAGGGCAATGATTTATGGAGCAGCACTTGTGATTTTTGCTGCTGACATTTAATTAACTACTGGAGGAGCACTACTGCCGCCACTGCCTCCCTCTGAGGACAATTCCGTCTCAAGGATGACTTTGAAGTTCTAGAAGTCCTCAAGGCAGTGGTGGGATGGCTATTCGATTGGAAATTTGTCCATATAAAGTACCTTTCTTATTAAATTGACAGTCGTTTTATTTAGCTTAGCATGTTCTCTCCTATTGCTCGCTTTAAAGCAGTATCTTTGACTTTTTTCTTAATTTTAACATCTGAGATATATGGCGATATGAATTTTTTTAAGGGCCACGTTTTTTCTCCTGGTAAGTCGAGTAAATCTCATTAAGGGATTTTTCTGTCGTAATGTTTTTAAAAATATCGATATTTTATTTCGCTAAGTAAACTCTCATAATTAATTTATAAAAGTTTGCAGGGATCGCAGATTGATGTTGTTAAAGTTATGTATATTTCAAAATGTTTTTCAGAAAAACTTCTTGGAAAACGTTAAACTAGTTTTTCTAAAAACGTTTAATTTCCAAAACTTTGTAGGATGATATCTCCAGCTATACTTGAAATTTAAATCAGGAATATAGTAGTTATGACTGGTCGTAGTTGAACGTTTTAAAATAAAAAAAAAAAATCAGTTCATTATAATTAATATTTGAAAATGCCCATATTTTTATTTTTTAGAATCATCACAGTACAGGACCTTATATAGGTATAGCTACAACTAAAAATATCTATTTTGAATTGTATTTTTCTTTAAATGTATCCTTAAGGTAATACCTACTATCATGCCGAAATTTGAATTTCTATAAAATCTCTCTACTAACTTTTAGATATTCATTTAAACTAATACCTGCTCCTAAGTATAATATTTATGGCAGCAACGGTTTTCAATAATAATACCTATCTACTATACATATATATGTATATCTTTTTTGAAAATTAACCGAAGTTTCACTCATATCAATGAATTTAAAATACGACTAAACTCTAAAAAAAACAATACATAAATGTGTGTAAATCGTTTTGCATATAGGCACATTGCGAGGGTTATTTTATAGTATAAAAACCGTCAAATCCATTAGTAATCGCTTATCCCCAGTTCGCTAAATCTACAGCCGAAAAGTTCAACTTTCCACTGGTGTTTCATGCACACGTACTTTGCCCGATGCCAGGAAAATATCAGGAATAAATCTCCCTTAATAATTCTCAAATTTACTGGAAATCGTTTTAGTGATATTTTTTCCCGACCCTTTAATCGGCGTGATGGCACGCTTTTCCACACATCCCCCGTTCCCGAGACCTCCTGTCCCGAATCCCTAACCCGGTCCCATCCAGAAACGACCCGGCAGTGTCAAATCCCTGGCGCCGCACGGAGGGAATATTTCTTTTTGATGTCGGAATATAAATTTAGAGCGGCGCATAATGTCAAAGGAGGCGAAAAATATGTAAACGACCATTTTCATACATTTATTAGCCGTAAATTCAGGAGGTCCCCAAGGAAATTAGACCGAGAGAGATATCGAAGGAGATTAGGTGGGTACGCCGCATCATGTCCCATCCGATCGATCCTTTTGTCTTATTCGATTATCCTGACCCTGAAGAATTTACAATTAAAATTTTGAGACTGTGAAACATATTTGTTATTTTTTTTAGAAATGAGAGGGCTGGGTACTATGCCCGGGTCAAGATAAAGTCCTGCAGGACGTGTAATCGCATGTCACGTTAATGGGGGCACTCAAGTGTTAATCCCGACCCGGCTGGGTATCATTTGATCGTTTGACAATCACTTTCTTGTCCATCAATCAACTCGGAAATCATTTGGGCCACCAGATAGCCGGGCGGTCCAGTGGGGGTTGGCTTTTTTGTAACAAACTCGTACTAACCCCGGCCAGAGGGAGAGCAAAATGTATTTAATTTCGAATTAGAGGTGGAAACCCAACATAAGGGTTCGGTCAATAAGACGGGCTGAGGGCGCCTCAGTGCAGGGCACTTCCGCTCATTGATTATAGCTTCGGATGGGCTTGGCCTGGCGCTGGCTGAGCCTTCTGCATTAGGAAGAAACGTTTCCTACCCCTGGAATCGATTATGTGACTAAGTCCATTACAATCTGGTGGATTTTTCCTTTCTTTAGATACTACCTATACACCAAAAACTTGTATAGTTCTTCCCGGACACTTGGGATGATCCTAATGAGATCAAACCCCACCCAAAACCCCACCCCTTTAACAGCAGATTTTTACTAAGTAACCCGTCTGCTTAGAGCCCCAAAATGAGCCTTTCTATGCCTCTCAAGAGCCTGATTCGCATCGTAAAAATGTAGCGACAGAGCGATCCCATTAAAAATGTGAACAAAACCAGTCCTCAGGGTGGAGTTTGTCTGTCTTCGGGACAACTTTATGAATTATTTATAAAATAGGAACTCCTAAATGGCTTAATTAAAATTTGCTTCGCTCCTGTTCCGCTCGGTCTCTTATACCTCAACAACCCTTTCCTTCCCTGATCCCTTCATCTTCAGCCGAGCACACACTGTCCAGAGAAGAACACTAAGCAAAAAAAAAAAACTTTTCAATTATCATGCCGGATAAAATGGCAGTAGATGAAGGTCTAACAGGGCAAAAATGTCTTGGAGCAAAACAGAAATTATGCACCCCCTTAGCGCAAATTTATGGGATATTAAATTTTATGACAATCTGCTCCGCACAGCTCTCTCGGGCAAGACGACGAAGACGACGAAAGTAGACGAGATCTAAAGGTGATTTTCAATGAAAATCGCCCTTTTTGAGAATATACAAAATTAAATTTTGTAGCAAAGTAACCAAGTAGCCCACGAAGTAGACTTTATTCGGCCAATAATTCTTCATATTTCATACTGCAGCTATTTTATTTCTTTTATAGTGCAACTAATTTTAAGAAGATGGTCTATAAAGTGGTGAAAATTTATGAGCCACATCTTATTAAAGCTACTCTAGACTACAATCTTACAATTTTCTTATGAATACATATATACATATATATTACATACATATATATTACATACATAAATCTAAATATTTTCATTCAAATTCTCCCGCAAGCCTTAGAAATCGATTTAATAAAAGTGAAGGAAACAACCGCAAATCGCTTTGTCACGGTTAAGCTATTAAGCACAATAGGTCACAAGTTCACCTTTTTTTTTTTGGGGAGAACATGTGACAAACTTCACACCATCATAATTCGCGCGTTATGACATTGAGGAGTTTGATGGAACTTTTGTATAACTTCTGTTTGCGCTAATTTCATGGTTAATTTACTTCCAATTTTGGCAACATTTTCGGATAGATTGCCGAATAATGCGGAAGTCCAAAAATAGTTGGGAAGTGATAACGTTTTTTTTTCTGCAAATCGATTTATTTGTTAGACTATATATGTATATGTAATAAGAAATGCTTTAAATAGTCAGGAATTTGGTGGTAAACATTTTTTTAATGTAAATCATATTAGTATAAGATAATTGAATTTCTTTTTCGAATTTTGCTATTATTGTAGATTTTTATAAGTTACCCCAAGAATTAAAGAGCAAATTACGAATGACGTGTTTCAGCGTTTTTGGAACATCAAGCTCTAAGAGGGTAAAATATAGGATGAAAGTTTGTATGAGAGTTCCATCATTTCTAACTAAGGTTAAAACCATTAAAAATTGGTATTGAATAAGGGTTTATTTTCTTAGAACGGTGAAACTGAAACATAGGTATACTTAATTTCAAACTAATACTATAAATACCAAATTACACGTCTGTCACTTTTGAAATGAGGGACTTTCATACAAAGGTTTATCGTCCATTTTAACCCTATTTTGTTTCTATTTATATGTATTTATTTCGAGATTCACGCGGACCAACTCGCGGGAAGAAAGCTATTATAGTAGGTCACATATCTTAAATTTGAATGCATTTTATGCAAATTTGAAAATACTTTATTATTTTTGCTGAATAAATATTAGTATACAAGGAATTCTGAATTTAGAAATCCAATATCTATGGACTATGTATTCGGAAAAAGGGGAAAATTGTATATTTCTTTTTAAAATGAAGCCATCATAAGACAATGGGAATATTTCCGACCACATGTGGTCCGGACCTCGAGTGTGTCGCAAAAAGGGAGATTTATCGAAGACGATTCATAAGAGAGTTCCCGAGGAGCAATCGTCCGCCACCATCGCATCACTCTGTCATCTGTGGACTGAGCCCTAGTAGGGTGGCGGGGGCGGAGGACCCTTTGGAAAAATTGGGTCCATATATCATGCGGCTGGCGCACACTTGTATCACCAAACAACATAAATAATTAACTAAGTTAACGTTCTCGTGCAGAGATAAGATGTTTTAATATTTATGACAGCCGAAAAGTGATTTACGGCCGAGCAATCTGGACAAGTATAATTCCTCGCCTGGTGATACTGGGGCCAGGCGAGTGACCGAAATTGCTTTATCCAGTTGCGGGGGCGGAAGCGACCGGCGGCGGCCAGGACATCGGAGAATGGCTGAGGGCATGCAGCCAGCCGCCCTTTCCCACTGCGCTAAAGCTAAAATCAATAATGACAAGTTCAATAAAGATTTATGATCCTGTAATTCGCCTGGGACGGGCACCTTATCACGCGCTCCCGTAATTCAGCGATGTGCGTAGGTGGGTCCCACTAAATAATGAATGTTCATAAACACCACTTTCGATGGGTAATATGTCAACTGGTCAAGTGGGCTACGAATGGATCCCGCGTCTGGGGCTGGGGCCGTGTAAATCCCCCACAATTAAGAGATAATCCGGATCGTGACACGTTTTTGAGGGGGTGGTACTCGTATCTTTCAATGAAACGCTCCATCGAAAAAAGTGCACTATGAAAGAAATCAGGGTGCTCCAGGAGGAAGAACTCTGCGTGAGCCCGATTCGGATGGCATAGGGCAATTAAAAGGAGACCATTTGTTCTTGTTGAATGCGCTAATAAATATTATGAGGAGGAGAAGAAATAATTGCTTTTGTTTTACGGTCCTGCTCGAGATTAATGGGTCTAAGCTCTTTGCGAGTAATGGACTACTCCATATAATTCCCCATTTTCGTGGGCATACCTAGAGACAAATACACGAGAAGGTTCCACGTCCCGGGTCCATGGACGGCAGCGGTGCAGGAGCCTCCGCCATCGCCGCCGCCCGTGTTGTTCAATACCTCCCCCAGGAGTACATACATCCTGCAAGATCACAATAATTCAGTGACTGCTCCTGGGTTACGACCCAAGTTCTAATTAATGTTTTCCCATTTGACAAATTCCTCCCCCCGCCTCCAGACTCCGGGGGCGTATAGTCAGCACGCGATTTTTATGGAACTTACACCCACCCACCATTCCACCCATCCCTCCTGACAGCCTCTTTCTGGACGTCGGTAATAGAAAGTGGAGCACCAGAAAGTAACCTATACACTTTGAGGGTTTTCCTTGTTTTTGTATCTTTTTTCTGGCCACTCGGTGTGTCCTTTTAGTTGGTGTCGAGGTGTTCCCATAAATACAATGGACAAATAACGACCTCCAGGCCTAGATTTATTTCTTCACAAATTAGCTGAGGGTAAGAGCGACGACAATGGAGGGGGCGTTTGTTAAGACATAAAGTAACGTAACGTGACATTTATGGCGGCACGCTGTTACACGACTAACGACGGGCAATGATTAGTTTCGAATTGGGAGTTCACGATATCTAGGGACCTAGCACAGGAAGAGCGTTGTTTCAAGCATTTTTCAAAGTAAAATTCCATGATCTGAGTCATAGCACAGCATAGTTTGTTTAGTATCATAAGTATTCTCAGAACGATTAAGCATAATAATAGACATAACACCGAAAAGTACCCTCATTTTCAAGGAAAATAGAATTAAAAATTAGGCCATTTTTGCAAAATAATTCGAAAATAAAAGTTTATCTGAGAAGCTTAATTTGAAATACTAATTTAAAAATGTTAAATACCATTTCAATTTCATAGAATATTTCAAAATGTAGGACAAAATGCTACGGAAACGATCTTCTACTTGTTCGCTAACAAAGTTGGTGTTTATGCTAATATTGCATTCATATTAGTTTTATTTCAACATAATTCAAGCATATTTTGCTTATATAAATATGTATTATACCATATTACAAATTCTTCTTCTTCGTAATATTATACTTAACAATTTTCAAAATCAAAATTCTGTGCAATTTATTTCTCCGGATTTCTTTCAAAAATAATTTTAGGCATTTGTATGTACATTTTTACTGGAAATATTTTTAAAAGTAAACTCTATGGTAATATTTAGTTAAAAGAAAAATTGATCAACTGTTTTTAAAACATTCGAAATAAAACAAATCTCGTATTTCATCAAAGTAAAAACGTTAGAGATGTTTGTTCGTGCAATCCATCTAATGTTATTTTAGTTTATGTGTCTTTTCATAAATATTTTTCTTTACCATACATTTATATTTTATATTCTAGGTCCCACGACTCACAAATGTACTTAATAGTCGATTTCGGAATAACAACACTTTGGGAGCGTTAGAGATACAGATTTGAGAGAGAGAGACATATTTACATTATTTTTAGACACCTAAATACTATAACTTAGTAAATCATTCAATAAAGCGTTCAAAGATTCAAAAATGTGAGCAATCACGAAATGAATATCTGCAAGATATTTACAGACTAAATGTACATACCTACATGGGAATTTATGTGCCTTAGAAAATTACAGAAAAATTTAAAAATTATGTTCTGAAAGGCTAGAATTTTTAGCTCATAGTCCGTGAGCACAACGCTTATGGATTTTTTGTTTTCAGTGTACACAAGTATTAGGTACTTTAAGAATAAAGCACATAACTGATTTTAATTTTGAATAAAATAGCTTGTTTAAATAGTGCAAGAGATCTTCTATAATACTTGCAAAATTCAACATTGATTTATTTTCAAGAATAGACTATAACTCAAAGCTATTTTTAACAGACAAAAATGTTTTGTCTATACTGATAACTTTATCAAATCGTTTACATAGAATGGATCCTATGGGACTCAATTCAAATACATATATACTTTGAAAATTAACTTATAATCACGTATTAGATACCCTTTATTAGAAAATTGTGAGAATTGAGCCATGTATTCCCTACTTACTCCTCAATGAAAGACGGATATAAGATATTATCTTACAGGTGATATCTAATCTCCTGTCATCCAAAATGACAATATTTCGAGAAGAAATCCCACACGAGCCTTCACTTCAACGTCGAAGGAATGACAAGGGAAGGGGTCTAGAACATGCCCCAAAGAGAGTTAAATGCCAGGGCAGGGCGAGGACAACTCGACCACTTTAGCTCTGAATGGAATCGTAATTAAAACTTCCATCACGAAATCAATTACTCCACTTGTTGGGATAGTGGGACCACTCAGAGTAGGTATCTTCCTCCTCGGCCGGAGTATCGATTGGCAATCAGGACGCTTCTGGCATTGATGTTTCCGCCGCTGGATTTTCTCGTGCTTAAGATGAACACTGAACTTCTGCACTATATTAAAACCAGGGAGGACGAGGAGGGTTATCCCGAAAAATCCTCCATTTGGCGGGGAGCAAACATTCGACACAGGGACATTTGGTCGTTATTGCCGCCAGCGTGGGCGGGTGGCGCGATATTCATGCAGAAAAGTGCTGGCATTTTCTAATGTTGCCTTTTTACATTTTTGAGCCATTAACCAGCCCCAGGAATGACTTTAAGATGACATTTCGCGAAATACTGTCTGTGGTGCGAACAGTGTCGTAATAAACTTTTATGGTTATTGCCCCGCGTGGCGGTGTGGCTGCCACCAAAAATACGTACAATTTTCAAGTGCGTGTTCCAGAATTGTTATTAGCCCCCATAAAAAGTGTAAACATGCACCCAGCAGCCAGGGGTACCTGGATATAGACTTTGCGCCCACCCAGCAGGTGTTGTTCGGATCGAATTTTGTGCGAATAATGCCGCTTGCACAGCATACAAAATTAATTAAAAATCAATCAGCAGTGAGAAATTTAACGGTGTTAACACGAATTTATTAATTTTAAATATTTTTGGAGTTTTTGATTTTTCGGTATTTTATAGAACTGGAGACAGAAGAAAAGCGATTCATAAAACATCATGTTTGAATGATGAATTTATAATCAAAATGTACAATACCAATTCGAAAACAGTAGTATGGGTAACTGATTCCATATTGTCTTAAAAGTGGAATTATACCTTAGGTACAAGAAAAATCCGACTTAAATAAATTTCTTCCATAACAATTTGGAAAAGTCCACCTTTTTAAGATGCTTATGCTTTAAGCAAGAAACTCGCTAAAATTTCCTAAAAAATAAAGCGTGAATAAATTTATGTGCAACGAAAAATGTTTCTCCCCTCTCACCTGCATTCACCTGTTTAAAGCTAAACAAAATTAATTTATGTTAAGTCGCAGCCAAAAATATAATGTTATATCGCTGAATGTGAAACACTTTCAGTTTATATAGCATTCCCCTGGACCCTAGGAACGCTTAATTCTCTTTGCCAAAATTCATGAATTTTTAACGAAAAAGGGTTCTCTGACTGTGTGCATCTCGCCTCCTCCAGGGATGGGGCTATTTTCGCTTGTGCTGCTTTCGTTCATGCTGTTTTCCCCGTTTACAACGTGTTGAATTTTAATTATCTCACAAAAACAAAAAATAATTAGCAGAAAAGCAGCTAACAAAAATTATAAAGATTTCCCCCGGGGATCAACTAAAGGCAGTTACAGATAATTTGTCATGACTTCGGGAATTAAATCTTCAGAAAATGTTCGCGCAAAATAGCGGAGGAGCAGGGAACTCTTTCTATTTTGGAGGGATTGGGGATTCAAAGGTTTGTTTGGAATTTTGTATATTGTTATTATTTTAGCAAAGCCTCCTCGCTTTCGACGCTATGTTAAAATTCATGTGTATTCGGTTTGCGCAATTTCTGACGCCGACATCCAATCGATCTCCGTTTAAAGATTCGCAAATTAAATTACTCTTCTTCATTACTCTTTAAACGAGCTGCTTTAATTTGCGAAATACAAAATCATCCGATTTTGCTAGGAGAAGGTGTTTTCGTTACAGTGCAAATTATGCTAAACGATCAGCAAATATTTGTACAGTTTAACGAAATTTCATTGTTTCATTCATTTTCACTATGAAACGTTGATGTACATATATTTTTGCAAAGGTGAAAAATTAAACTAGAATTAATTACAATAAATTCACCCAATGTAAAATCGATTGCTAGGTGAACTATGAACATATTTTGCTTCCAAGACTTTAGTTTACGCAAATTTGTCCAATTTGTCCGACTAATCGAATGATTGTTATTGTGGTTTCCTTTTATGTTGTTGCATGTAGAAACAGTAAAAATTATCCTAGCTAAATAAAAATGAATAATATCTATGTAGTTGAAATATTGAACTAGCATTATATTATGAATTATATTATAATTTTAACTTCATTTTCGGTCCAATGCATAATTTTTTCTGAAGGTGTTTTTTTCTAACTAGATTTGGAAATTATTTGTACATGATATTTGGCCAAAAATAAAACTCATTAATGTTAAATAGAAATCCAATTAAAAATGACAAAATTGTTTGGATATATAAATACTAGTTTTGATACTGAAAATAATATGTACACATGTATCATATACGAATACATACGGATCCATATGGATATGATTCCGGCAGTTAAGAAAGGTGTATAAGTTTTAAAGGATTTTGGTAGTTTTTACTTCATTTCAACTATGTCAACTAGAAATCTACATTGTTGCAGAATATGTTAAAACACATACATGCTTAATAAAATCCTTTACGAGACAATTTTTTAAACTGCTATTTAAATTAAAGCTACAGTGCTGCCTGAATTTAATTTGTATGTATATTCAAAATAGTTTTTCATTTCTATTTAATTCAATTCAATTAATCAGGTCAAAATCTTTTAAATGAAAATCATTTAAATAACCCACATGACACTTATAAGTATGTATCAAAAATTATTAAGTAATGTTGGACTACATTTCCTGTCAAAAAATGTAATGAAATTTTTAAATGATCAAGTTGAATTTTAGCAATACCTGCAATAGTTGAAAAAAATTTACTGTGTGATTTTATTGATAATACAAACGGCAACGCTGCTAGAGCTTGGACTAAGCTGATGATTCTAAATTAGCCATGAGGTTAACCTTTCACCTAAAAACTTTAAATTAATTAAAAATCTGACTAAATTGCATAGTCACATAACAGCATAATAGTTGAATAATTATAAAAGCTGTAATATTTTCTTCGATATTTTTTAAAAAATAGGTTTTTTTTGTTAACCTTTTACAATGAGGATTAAACTGATTATTTGTATTTTTAAGTTTTATAGTATGTATGTAAATGTAGTTGGTATCAAATACCAGAAATTTTCTCCTGCTTTTAAAATTTAAACAATTTGCTGTTCGATTAAAGCCATATCAAGTGACTTAAACTATTCCTGGATATCCAGGAAACAGCCAAACTATTCCCACAGAAGTTCCGCATATTTTCCTGCCTTTGACACATAACACACACTAAAAGCAGGCAGTAGTCCTCCAGAAGCATCAGACACTTGGCAGGAGCGAGTAAAAAACACATTACCTAAATATTCGACATTTATTTTTATTGTTTGGAGATTTGCTAACATTTGAACTTGCAGACGCCGGGGTCGAACCCGGAGAACATATGCCGATCCGGGGCTCCCTTTTTATTGTCCCTTTATTCTCCCCCTCGGCGGCGCCGACCACCGGCAGGAGCAGCAGAACAAACGTACAAAAACACTTAATGGTTAACCACCACAATTTTTTTTCGCTTTCCTCTCGTTTTAGGGGGACTAGGCGAAACACGAGCCCTGCCCGGGCGATCAGCAGCCCCGAACCCCGGATTAAACAATAAAGAGGGGCTCATGATACCCCAAGGGCTGGTGGGCTGCGAAGGAATCCCGGCTTCTTTTCACCCGGGCGGGCTGCGTCGCGACGAAATGGGGAAGGCGATGTCAATGCGAATTGAAAAGTATTAGCAGGTGGTTAACAATGTAAACTGCTCGTTTAAAGCCCTTTATCTTCGGATTGATCCCTGGCAGCCGCCCCCGCCCTGGCCAGGACCCAGTTCATGGATTTTACTCACGTCACTCGATTAAATTCACTTGAATTTGCCGAGCAGTCGTAAGGAGGCCCCGTAAGCCAATTTCACATACTTTGCGGGGGTGCACCTCCCGGGTCCTGGGTCTCGCGTCCCGGTCCCGGCTCCCGGGCGAAGTTAGTGCGACTGCACGGTACACACGCGGAACTCCTCGGTCCTCGCCCTTATTTCGGAGGAGCTGACTCGCATCTATCTTGGTCGGAGATTTAATGGCCCCCAGGTAAACGTATGGGAACCGTAAGTGCGTGCGGTTTTGTGATTCACAAATTGAGTAAGACGTTCATTCCTCACGGCTTTGAGTAATGTGCGCCCACCGAGCCATGAACATGCAAATGTTAGTTGAGTAATGTCAGCTGGAATAATTTAATTTGCCACCTTTTTTAATGTGGCATTTGGGCCCCGCCCGGGCGCACATTCGCCGCCCCAAGCTTGTTCATGCTAATTGTAATTGCGCTCTTCTTAAGACTTTGAGCCGAGAAAAGCGGTTGCGATGCCATTTTGTGGTATAAGTTTTAATTTCAAACGAAGAATCGTGTGTTTACTGGATTTTTTTTAAAGATAAGACATAATGCTGAGGTACAAAGAAACAACCACATATCTAAATTGCGAAAGTCACAAGATAACTTTAATTTTTTATTTAAATCATCTTCTCATCAATCTCAGACTGTGTTGGGTTAGCTAATACAGAGCTAATATTAAAAATGTTTTTAAACATTTCAGAAATTTATTATGAAAGGACTTAAAGGTTCATACATTTCGAAAAGAAACCTTAAGTCAAAAAGAATCAATAACTTTTTCCATTATTTTCAGTCTGTTTTTATGCACGTTAGTAAACATGAGTATGTTAATTTCGTTAGGAGCCTCTTGTAACCTCTAATTATTGCGGAATTCATAAGCTGAATCCGGTTTGTGTTTCCATAGGTTCCATTCCGTTCAAATTGTAGAATATAATTTTTTTCGTATGCGAAAACATAACTCTCCTTTCTTAAAATCGCTAATTGGCCTGAATGTCTTAGAAAGCTTCTAAAAATTTCTATGATTTCTTATAAATTAATAACAATAAATAATAAAAAATAATTACTTCGAAAGTTAGGCATTTTTTTTTAATTTTATTTCGAATGTTATTTAATAAGTGGCTTTCAATATCAATACATTAGAAAAAAATAAAATTATAATAAAACCTAGAAAGATTTCAAAAATTTAAACCTGTTGTAATTCTGTAAAGGGTTGGTTTGATTTTGATAAATTACATTTTCACAAGTAAAAGAAGGAAAATCAGTTAAATAAAACATAGTTGCAATAAGAAAACTCGATTTTTAATATTTTATACTCCTTTCTTCAGTATAGGTACAACTAAAGATTGCACTTAATATTGCCTATATATTTACTGGTTTTTCAGTCTCTCATCTGTTCATGTTAATTTTGAATGTTTTATTTAAAATGCAGAAGTAATTTAAAGGTATATTTTTAAATTAATAAAAGTTTTATAAAATTCAATTAATTCAATAATTAAAATTTGCACCTGCTGTTCATTTTATCATATAAATCTAAAAATTGCCACAGTGTCGACTTTTGAACGTGACTTCGTATACATCTGAATTTCATTTCGTTTACGAAATATATAAAATCACTTATTCTTTTATATAAAATCGTCTTCCTTTTTTCCCGCTTTTGGGCTAGCCTAGAAACAAATTTCACAGAGCATCGGATCTGCGAGAAAACGCCATTAAAAGTCGCATACTCGTGCAGATCCCGAGGGTTCAGGGAAATACATGAAGCGAGCTTACTTAGGCAATCCGTCATCCACCTCGCCCGCCGGACTCATTTCGTCGGGAGCACCTTCTGTCTCCTTATGTACAGCGGAGTCCTGAAAGCTGGAAAAATACGGGAGGAAAAAAGCTAATCGTCCCGGATCCCGGGACCCGGGTCCTCAGATTTAGCCGGGCGGGATCCAACACAAGTGTCCCTTTCGCGACACAGGAAGAGAGGCGCCCGAAGAGAAAACCCGATAGTGGGTGAAGAGAAAGCTTCCTAGGAATTTGCCAAGTTTAGGAGCAGCTGGGACTTTCTTTTATCGATTTTTAAAGAATTGGTGACACCTCCCTGTGCGCAAAAACATTTCGGGACGCTTTGACAAACCAATTGTGTCCCTCTGCCCAGGTCATTGTTGGCTGGATCCCGACCAATAAAATTGTAGACGTTCTCCCGGTGGCGCCTTTTTCATCCTGTTTTGCATTTTTCCTTTTTTGTTTTTTAACTTGGTCGTTTCCGGCGAAAATGGACGATTTCCCTTAAATAATCCAATTCAGACCCGCTTTTCACAGACTTCGGCGGCAGTATCGATTCGAGGAGGGAACGAGCTCAAAATAAATTTAATAAGAGGTCATTCCGGAAAAGCACCGGGAGACGAGCTCCGGCACAAACGAGATGGCCGAAGCTCGGAAACTTTCCCGGATTTTATGCACAGCTTAGGAGGGATCAGCGAGCACATGAAGTGATAAGAATAAGAAGGACGCTGCAGCGCACTCCCAACTTTTTCTATAATTCAATTCCAACTTAAGCTCGTTCCCGAAGTTGGCCACTTATTCAGGCCACTCGGCGGCCTCGAGTGCACCCGGATTTTCTAAAACGAATTTACGAACGAAACTTCTTCACGGCAGTCCAGATCCAGATTATTCAGCATTTTTGCTAATTCGGGCTTTTTCCTTTGAGTTATAAACATTTACTTGGGAAAAAAGTTCCAGGGACAAGATCCCTGTCTGGAGAGGACGAGCAGATTGATTTTGTTGCCTTTCAGGAAAAAGTTGCGAAAACTCAAAAGCTGGGAAGAACTGTACTTGTAAACGAATGGCAAGGGAATTTTAATTCTGATTTATTACTTACTATAATTGCGATAGTTACTTATTACTTGCTATGCCTAATGGCAAATAATTTTTCAACTAGAATACCATCAAAATACATTTGGAAATATTTTATGTCAATAATGAATTGAAATGCTTCTGTTTTTGACTAGAAAATTGGACTAATGAGACAAATATTCAATCAATGATAGTCAGTCAGCTGATAGATAATTATCATGATCAATGAGCATTAACAACGCATTCTTAACTATGATCAAAAGCAAAATGTTTAATTTTTGAAGGGAGGGGAAATGCATTTATGGTAAAATTTTTGTTTTACTATTACAACTTTTAGCATTAATTAAAGTGTCTTTAAATTTGGTTTTGATAAAATTAAAAACGAAAACTTTTAATATTCCGAAGACGAAAGTGAATATAAATTTTTTATTATTATTATAACTATTAACAACACGATCTAAGTAATTTGTCCGACAATTGTACAAAAAACTGAATTTAGAATAATATTTTGAGTTTTATTATTATTATAATTTTTAGTTCTTGGAGTTTTATATTTATTTCATATTTATTATTTTTACTAATATTTACGAACACAAAGTTTTACAATTACAATTTACATTGCAAACTATTCATTTAGCAGCATTCAAGAATTCAAAAGTAAAAATTAGGCATGATTTTATAATAGAACATTTTTTTCAATACTGGCTAAAAATGCCCAACCTTTAAACCTTTTATATATCTACTAATTTTCATTAAATTCTAAATTTCTCTAAGATATGTATACATATTTTTATAATATAGCCAAATCGGTAAAAATAGACGTATGTATTACTTAGCTTCAAAGCTGAAGTTTTGACATTTTTTAAAAAATAATATATGCATGTAGATATTGAATCTCATTTTAGTTTATCGTAGTATTCATACGTCATCACAGAATTTTTTCAAATTATCTGCTATGGTGCTTCTTTTTCTAAATAAAATTAAAATTCAAAAAACATTAGAAACAAATAAGGAGAGAACTTGCTTAAAAGTCACTAGCTGAATTAGAACTGACGAAGGTTTTGGAATTGTCGATGTGACGTATAAACGCATAGTAAACACTTATTTTCCACAATTTATGAAAATGGCAATCACAATCATAAATGGACTATGCGGTTATCTAAATTGGAATAATCTTTCGCAATGTTTTCCAGTGATAAAAATATATCTATAAAAGGTAGATAAGTACATATACATATGTACATATATGTAATTCAGCTATGTACTATGTACAATGTACATGCATCGACACCGCCACTCGGTTGTGTGTTCATTCATAGCCCATTTAACGTTTTGCTAATGAACCGTGCCGCACACGTAGCCACCGGCGATTTATGGTCCCCGAGGGCTTAATGTGTCAACCCCAAAAAAGCCCACCCCCGCACTCAGTGCCGGTATCATAGATTAAGTACTTCCCGAAAAGGGGAGCTCTCCTGCTTTTCGACTCACAACTTGAAGGGGGGCTAGCGTTAGTGCAGCCGCTAGAGGAATTTCTGCCTTTTGTGTGACAAATATACGCAACTTTGCGATAAGAAAGTAAGCACTTCCTGGGGTTGATTTAAGGAGCTCGGGACGAAGGGAAGACGTTCGCGGATCAGGGTCTACGGAATGTGTCGCCACTTTTTTAGCTTTTTAGTGAAATCGCGTTAGCGCCTCAATTAGCAGCTCTCAGCAGAACACAATCCATTTGGGCAACTAACTTTGATGGAGCAATTAATTAGGGCAATTTGTCGTGGCCGTGGAAGGGTGTCGGACCGTGCTGGAAGCATTTTTCCGGCAATTTAACCACTCTCCAGCTGGCCATGGTTGAGAAGTTGGCGCGCTCAAGACGTCGTAGATCACGAGCTGTGTCACGTCACGCCGCGTCTTGGCCTTAGCAAGGACCTAGGGCTTGTTCGCAGCCCTGCTGATGACACTCGGTTTGATAAATGACACGACCGAGATTAATTTGTTCATAGGGCGTGGGAGGCAGCTGGGAGCGTAATGAGGCTTGTTCCACAATCGGCGAAACATCCCCACCGCAGGCACGGGGGCGTCGGAGAGAATCTGTCCGTGTTTTGGACACGTTGTTTCGGCGTGAAGCGATTTCTTCACCCAGTCCCAGCCGCTTCCGCCATCCACCCGAAATTTTGTTCAGCTTCAAAAGGGCGCTCCTGTCTTTTGCCGCTTTTCTTATTTATTTTTGATTTACTTTGTGGCTTTTCGTTTCTTTTGAACTTTCTGCAAAGTTGGAATCTCTCACAAACAAAAGTTTTCTTGGCGAGGCCCTTAGGACATGCCAAGAAGTTGCGGGGGCGGTCGCCGGGATAAGGACAGCACCAGAGCACAGCATCCAGCTGCTGGGCTCACCGCGAGACGAGGCCCAGGGAAATTTCATCGAACCAGTTACGAGTATCCGGGAGCCTTTGTTTTTCATAAAATTTTAATTGTGAATTTAATTAAGGATGCCTTCCATTCTTTGAAGCAACTTGGACTTTGTTGACAAAAGAGATAAATTCTCCTTTAAAGTTGGCCGTCTGTTTGCGAGGGTGGCCCGGATGGAGGATGATTTGTAACCGTTTTGTCGGCGGACACGTTTTATTTACGCAAGATTAAACCCGAGGGTTTCGTCGGGGGCCACTCGTCCGACCCACCGACCGACCCTACCCGAAAATTGCGAGGATATTTTCCAGTTTTTTTTTTTTTTATTTCTCGCGATGATTAAAAGGAAAGACAACACAGCAAATTTGGCCGCAAGTTGTTTGCACCGAAATGAAATTTTGTGTCAACAGGGCGATTGATTTGAAATTCCGTTTGGGATGGACCGTGATAGGTTCATTGCCTAATTTTACTCCGCCAGGGTTTGAGGGATTTATCAACCTTTACAGCGCGAATTAATAAAAATCTAGATATAGCTACAAATCTTAACTAATTTAGTCTGCATGTCTGACGACACCGACAATTGTATCAAAATTTTAACCAGAGCACACCTCTTGTAGAAGTTGGTCCTAACCCAAATGTGAATCAATAGAACACAAGACATTTTCAAACCGATATATTTTTGAAACTATGGAACCTAAAAATTAATTTTCACTTATAAATAATAATATAAGTAATGCACTACCCCTATCCAAAATAGTTGGTCTACTTATAAAATTGAACACGATTTTTATAACCCACATTATTTGTTCATAATCGAAGAATACAACTTATGTAATTTTAAAATCATAAACACGTTTTTATTAATAAATAAATTTCTATTAAATATATTCTGTGTTATTGAAAACTGTGTTAATTTTTGTGAGCAGACCAACTATTGCGCATTTCGGTTGTATTTAAAATATTCTATAAGCTTCCATTTGGGATTTCTTTCTATTGCCGTTGAGAAAATTGGTTTACCAAAGTTACCCCAATCTGTGTTTAACTTTGATCACCACCATTATTTTATTTTGATCTTAATGGTAATTTTTGTTCTAAGTACTTCCAAAACTATTGATATACTTTTACGATAAATCTCCTCTTTTATCGACTGCACTACATAAACTAAACAAGATTCAAAGTTCTTATTTGAGGATTTATGAGTAAAGTTCAGGGTACCTATATATTCTTTAATGTTGTTAAGAATGTTGATGTAAAATATTTATTAATTTTTTATTAAACACTTATAATAATGCATAAAAACGATTTTTCCCTAAATACAACTGATTTTTATATCTTAAATCAAATATAACTTTACGTGACAATTGGTCCCAAGTACTGTGCGGGGTAAGATGTCACAAAATTCCTTTTAATGCAAAACATTAAATTTCTTGTAACGAGTAATTACTAATCACATGAATTATACAAAAGAGCTTCCCAGATGTGTATTTTATAAAGCTAGGAAATAAAAACAATGTCAAACATGAACAATGTGACAACAAACCCTGGTCTCCTCTATATCCTGTGGGGCTAACACTAGACCTTGAATTTCTTTCATGAGTTCAGCGATTTAGTGTCAAATAAAATATTATCTGAAAGTAGCCCTTTTGCCATTTTCCATCGCATTTTGGATAATAATAAAGCCGGAAATTACTCTAGACTAGACCATTACTCGATCAGCCCTTGTAATCTAGCTAAATAACAAGAAGTTTAAGGCCGTGAAAAGTGCAAAATGTTTAAGTATAGTCCTCTTGAGGGGTTTATCCGCCCTTACAAAGGTATGAATTATTGAAAAGTAGTAGGGCCTCAGAGGAAGGTACCTTTGAGGACGAATAATTGCATTTCCATCATTTCGCTCATTATGAGTTGCCGCCCACTTTTCTCACGAGATCATCTCTAAACGACCCTCGGGGGCAGGAGGGCTGAAATCGATCAAAGGTTTGACATCCGTGGCAAAAATAGCAAAACGCAAGAGCACGAGGGTCATTACGGGTCGTACCCTCAGCATCCCAACGACGAGACATCATCTCGAAACGCATTAAGATAGAGAGCCCGGATCCGCTGGTCCAGCAGACACAAACCGCCCCCGCCCCCAGAACGAAAAGACAAACCTCCGCCAGGAGCCCGAGGAACGTCAATTAGAAGTTTTGGCCATTTGGGAAAACCAATGAGGAATCCTCCGGGCAGAGGCGCATGGACAGCAAATAATGGCACAAAAATACGCAATTTATTATCTCGGAAATAAGACCATCAAATGGACATTTTCCCATTTGAGCTGAATGAGAGATGAACACGCAAAGGTATTACCTTAGATTACGGAGGAATTCCGACGGAGCGCTCAAGATTTTTCCATCTGGCCCGAGCCTTGGTCCATTCATTTCGCTTCCACCGCACCGGAGCTGGGCGAGCCGGGTGACAGGTTTCCGGGTGAATAATGCCCCTTTCGAAATTTATCGCCCCCGGCCACCCCTAACTTATCGGTTTTAGTCCATCTTATTGAAATTTCGTAACTAATTCGTTCGCTACGGCGATAAAACTTGGAACGTTTTGCATTTTCCTACTGAGCAACAATTTGTTGGTCGGCCAAATGGACTCTGGCTTGACTTTCAAATAAATTGTCCTGTTCTTAGAAAGGGGGTTTTGAACAGTTTTAATGAAAATTAATAGATATTATTATTTCTGTTAAGTAGATTATCTTAGAATATTATTAATTAACTTAAGTATTTTCTGGTAATACTTTTTTGATATTTTCTCCAAAGTTATATTTTAGGGGGTTTTATTATTTATTAATAATAAGAAACTTAACCCACATTTTGCATAAAAATTCTACGTGAAAAAATTAGCCTAATAACCAATCCGGCTGTGGTTTCAAGTTATTTTTTAATTCATCTTATTTTTTAAAGAGAATATTTTGAAACTAGAAACTGAAAAATTTTTTTATCTCACTAAATTGATAACTATTTTATTTAAGAAGTGAAGGAAAATGTATTTTCTCGCGGAAAACAATTTGTCGTAAATATCGCGAATTTTCTGCCATTTTGCCGGCAAATTTATCAAGTTATACACTTAAAATAAAACCTATTTACCGTGGTAATTTTTATATTATAAGAAATATATGAAGAAAGAATGGAAAACCTTCATAACTTTATAACTCGAGCTTGAAAAAGTAAAAAGCCAATCTCGCTTTTTTGTGCTTCAAATTAAAATAGGTCCAAAATAGCAGTTTAAATACAAATACCCCCTTTTTTAAAAGTAGCTAAATTTTGAAGAGCTTCACAGAACCGAGAAAGGACATCATGCGTAACATTTTGGTGTACTTTATTTTATTCTACTATGACAACTTCGCTCAGATTTTTTAGTATAGGAATTGAAATATACCAGTTATTTTCGGTCTTTCGGTTTTAAGTAATCCAAATACCCACCTAATTTTAGACTATATTATAAGATATTATTATTACTCTCGTTATATATGTACATATGATCTGGTTAATTTAATTTATTAGTATGGATTGTGGATACATACATATGTTATATTATTTCTAGGCCGCAGGGCAAGTCTTCTAAATTTCTAGTTTGTACTATACTTATAATTAAAAGATTTTGATAAGTAATCTGAAGATTTTTGTTTTCGTTTAATGTTCCTTTTGAGAATTCCCTTTTAAATCCGTGACTTAATTTTAATCCCCGCGGCACCTGCTGTCGTCGGAGCAATAAAACTCCCCCGGACATCGTGTTATTTTTTCTAATTTCTAATCTCAAGCGTCATTAACGTCACATCAAAAGCCCCATAATGCAGTAGAAAATTGGCCCCAGGACGGGGGCCACGGGAGCTCCGCATTTTTACGGCCACAAGTATCTCACCGAAGGAAAATTTAATAAGTCGGTACGTGACATTAACCTGTCAAATAAATAAAAATTTATCAGTCTGCCATATCGGTGACTGGTAATGTCTAAATCTCCGCTCCGCCCGCGCCCCGTCCCGCCCACCCGCTGTTTTCTTGTCCACGACGGAGGCTCAGGGGTCCCGGAGCATAAACAAATTATTCAATGCCACCGCCGATTTCAGCCCAGGAGCGCCGCCGGGGATGGGGCCGTGCCGTGAAGTGCACGGGAGATAAATGATTCCAGACGACGACGACGGCTCCCGTCCCGGCGCCCCCGCGCAGCTACATAAGTCAGGGAAGCTGGGCAAATCCGCGGCAGCATCCTCCGGCGCCCCATGACAAAATTCTTTATGACAGTCGAAACAATAAGACGTTCCCCATTTTAATTTGAAGATCAAACAGGCGTTGGTGCGGGGGCGCACGGAGCCAGTGATACAATTTATCCCTGCTCGCCCTCGGGACTTCCGTCAATTGCTGGCGCTCTGCTCCCGGAGAATTTCGTAGCCTGGGCTTCGACTGCAAATGGGGCGTCGGTGGGGTGGTGTGGGTGTCTTAAGAAGGCACAAGTTAATTTTCGTCGCGATATCGTTTTGATTAAATTTAAATTTTTCAATCAACAAGTTCTCACCCACGCGGGAGTGGCTGCCGCCCACCTGCAGCAATACGTGGAGGGAGGGACGAAGGAGGGGAGGTTGGTGGGCACCTGCCCTATGACCTCTGCCCTTTTTTTGCTTGTGAAAATACGCGGATTTGCCGGGAATTTGTTGCTTTGGTTCCAGCCAACGGGGGCGGGATAAGCGGGAGCAGCCCCAGAACAACTGCATACGAGCGGCACATGTGGATGCTGTTTTTCGGGGAGATGCTCATGAATCATGATTTATGCATAAAATTCGCTCGGCTCCTTGGAATGCTATTTTCATTCCTCGACTCGGGCAAATTATTAGACAACGGGCGCCACACGTGAGCGCCCCAATCCTCAAGCGGCGCTGGGATGGGGCTGAAGATGCTCCAGGTGGCTTCAGACGATGGAGAACCAGGAGACATACACCTCCGAGCATACCCCAGATAATTTGCGATGTGATATTTTATGTGCATCATTTCTTTGCCAGGTACCGTGGGAAATATTTTATGGAAAGATTAGGGGCCCTCCAACTTCCACCGTGTCACTTTGCACACCGTTTCCATGGTACACGTGAGCGCCGTTTTAATGCTCCTTGGCTGGATTTTCATCCCCGAGGAAATTACGTGAATCAGCAGCCTTCCCGCCACTCTGGAGGTGGAGGGCTCCCAATTCAATTCTTTTTTTTTTTGTTTTTTTTGGCTCAGTACCCAACTTCACCCACCCACACCTACATCAGATGATCTGAAATTCGAGCAATTGAAAATTTTCCACACCCACCCCACCACCATCAGGACATTTGTTTCCGGGGAAAAAATTTCACCTAAAACTTTAAATCGGTTTTTATTCGAAAAAAAAAAACTTTATTACAAAAAGGTCAATAAATTACCAGGGTTAGTACCAAATGAGAATTGTACTGGAACTACGATTGTTAGTCGAGGGGGAGGGCAAAACGCAAAAACTCACTCCCTTCCCTGTTTGGGCGGCGGCACCATCGCGCTCTTCGAGGACGTCTGGTAGTTTCGATAGTCCTTCTTTTCGCGCTTGATGAACCCGTAGGGCTCTCTGCTGGAACTTGACGGGCTCTCGGCCCGGTAGGCTCCCGAAACAGGACCAACGTAACCGGGGTCATATCGGTCGGGGCCGTAGTAGGAGGCTCCTTCGAGCGGGGACGGCGGTCTCACTATTTCCGGGAGGTGGGCGTAGTAAATGACCCTGTGGTTCCTGGGCTCGTGGGGCGGTCTGTCGTAGATGTCGTTCGAATACATCGGGCGGTAGTCCCGGGGCTCGGGAACATCAAACCTGCTGTCGGGATAGTCGTAGTAGGGCTCGGGGTACGAGGGCATTCGCGGACTGTAGCTGTCGTAGGGATCATACCGCCTTCTGTAGAGGTAGTAGTCAGCATAGTACGGGTCATACCGCGTATACTGGTCATCATACCTACAAAAATTTGTTATATATAACACGTTAAAGGTTAGAAAATGAATAATATAATTTGTATTATATTTGATTTTTGTTTTGTTTTTAACTATTTCCTTTTCTAAATTTCTAAGTAAAAATATACAATTTAGAGAAAAATGAACCTACAGTTCGATATTTCATTTTCTTTCAACTGCTTCCAATGGTTCGTTCCCAATTGAATATTAATTTAGCAGATTTTGTAATGAAGGCATAAA
The DNA here is from genome assembly GCA_963920795.1 of Eutolmus rufibarbis. Taxonomy (NCBI): domain Eukaryota; kingdom Metazoa; phylum Arthropoda; class Insecta; order Diptera; family Asilidae; genus Eutolmus; species Eutolmus rufibarbis. The sequence continues at coordinate 46,368,657 of OY987206.1, forward strand.
AAGAATATTGAGTAATAATTTTAAAGGACTAGAGCAACTTCTCTTTGAATTTCAAATGATTATCCCTTTAATTTAAAATTGAAATAATTTGAACGAATCAACCATAAATTTTAATTTAAAATAGAATTCGTTTGAAACCTAACTGAATTACTTCGATTTTTAATTTTGTTATATCATTTTATTATTTGTATTCACTTTTGAACCCTTCTTTTAAAATTGTTTTACGAACATTCAAAAAAATTAAATGAAGTCATATTTGTCTGTACTCCCTTAATTCTATCTACTTTCTAACACCTTTTGTATTTTTCGTGATTAGTATTAAAGCTATACTATCACATTGACTTCGAAATTTTAGTTGAATATAGTGCAGAATAAAAAAATGAGCAGAAGAAGAAGTATTAATTACCTATCATATCTTCTTAAGTAGGGGTCATATGACCTCGATGGATAAATGTCTGGCATTGGAGCCTCCATTTTTTCAAACCTGCTCTTCGAAGGTACGATTTTGGGGAGCATCCCGCGATCTTTTCCAGAGTCTCCGTTTTTCTTAGGCTGAGTGATGAAGTTGACACGCGGTGTCCTGCCCTTGATACCTTCGTTGTTCGAAGCATCGGCCACTGAATCGTCGTCCTCCTGCTTAGGGTAGTCCGTGTTGAAGGTCTGCACCGTCCAGGCGCTCTTTCTGTAGAAGTCCGCCTCCATCACCTGCTTTTCGGGGGTCGGTAGAATCGAAGCCTGGGTTGATTCCGCCAGCATTGCGGCCTGCTCGCTCCTCTTCTGCCGGTCGAGCTCTTGGGAAGCACCCTGCTGCGCATTCGCGTAAGAATCATCCGAATTAGAGCTCTTTGGGGGCGCAAGCTCCTCCTTGGGGACCTCGTCTCCTTCGGGCGTCGTGGGCTGACTCGGCTCAAGGCGAAAGTGACTTCGCAAGCCCGGCGACTCTAAAATACGATACAGAGGAGACCGCTTATTTCGAATGGCCTTCGTTAAACCTATGTTCGAGAGGCTGCGCGCCTCGAAGTAGACGTCTTGGGGGTAGTATTCGGCCGGCTCCTCTATCTCGTATCCGTCAAGGATCTCGATGTCCTCTGGGATGTACATGCTAAGGGTATGGTGGAGCAAAGTCAGGGCGACTAATATCACTCTTGATGGAATCATTTTGAGCAAATATTCTGGAAAAAAATATATATACATATATGTAGACAATTTCATACGACATATAATAATAATAATCATCATTTTTGTATGCTCTTTTGTATGAAGTATTTGTCTCAAAAAATGTAAGGGTAACTATAAATTAGAGCTTCCATTGTATAAGATTTTAAAAAAAAGAGAGTGTAGAGATGTAACATATTTACAAACAATCAAAATTAGGGACTAGAGTTCATCAAAAAGTTGTAAAATATGTAATTTTCTAAAAGAAGCTCTTACTTTCTTTTATTCTACTAAGGCGCTTATTTGCTATACACTTCACTCTGATAAAATTTCTAACTTAACAACAAAATGATAACGAAAATTTCACTATATTATTTGTTATAAAAAAATTCGTGTTCAAATATCTCTACACTGAAATTGTTTCACATAGTTTAAGAAGAAAACAATTAGGAAAACACTCTTACTATTACTTTTTTTCACAATACGAGGATTAGATCCTTGAAATTCACAATCAAAACTCATATTTTTGTCCATAGAACCAAAAACTTCCTTACCTGGAAAATGTTGAGCAAAATTATTTCTAGCAGAAAATCATATCCACTCGAATCGGGTTAAACCTTTTAGGGCAAGAATTCGACTAGAACTGACTAGACGCACTGAGGAGCGGAACTCGACTTCCTACCGATGCGATGCGTCGGCGTCATCGGGTGCATACGCCTGTGAAAATGCGCGACAAACTCACCGGACCATGAGGTCGGTGGTCGCATGCGAGTCAATTCATCAGCACACTCGCACTCGTCAACTTTTGAAGCCATTGTCACAAAGATCACTTTTTTGCCCTACGGAGTTCGCTTTTTGTAGGTGGATTTCCCAACGGTTGTATTTTCCGTATCGTCCGGAAACAATGGGATAATTGCGCTGATCAAAATTTATGACCGCGGCTCACCGCTGAGGTGCGCGACGGACGGGTCGACAACCGAAAAAGATCGGCCACCGTACATCCGGCCGATCGCACGGGATCACGTTGCAGCTCCTGTGCCTCATTTCGAGCGATTTTTCCGACTCATGAAATCATCGATCGACTGCATTCAAAGCAGAAAATTTTTAGGGCTGTAGACAAAGTGCTAACCGACTGACTGATCGGTGCTGATCGTCGTCATGATCGCGATGTGGTGGACCAGTTCTGGCCTGGGCCGCTAAAACCTTTTTAACGCACTATTTATTCGGCACAATTTGATTTTCAAATGAAGCACAAAAGCGGAGAGCTACACACCTGTGGGCAGGCGCACAAAGGGTTTATTGGAACGCATAGCATGCGTTTGGAGAAAACAAACAGCAAAATTTACAAAACGGAAACATTAGGCGAATTGTAATCAAATCGTTAGATACATATACATTTTAGATTCTATTGCATAGTTTTTATTTAAGTAGAGGTCGAAAGCGAAAGTTGTTTTGAATAAAATTGGTATAATTTTCGAATTTGTTTTTGTTTTTGATAAGATTACATTTATTATAAATATTAGTATATTTATACTATTAAAACGCAATTATAAATCAATTTAAATGCTTGTTGGTTTTTCAAAAATATCCATAATAATTAATCGGTAAACTTCATAATAAAATTAATGAATAAATTAAACCTGAATATTGGATTTTTGGGGGAAAAAAGCTATTATTAAGATAATATAAAGTACATATAAAATTACAACAAATCGTGATTGATCCTAACTTAATCCAGCGTGATTGTTTCAACTTCCATAGGCGTCGGCACGCTGGTCCCTTCAGCGCCAGGGGGATCTTTATCTGTTTCTGGTCGCTTTTTCAGGAGTTCGTTTATAAGTGCACTTTTCTTTTCCTGCGGGATTGCCTGTCCCCGGGGCACACTCATCAAAATGGCCACCCTCTTCTTCTGGGGAGGAGTTGTTTGATCGGGAGAAGTAGTTGAAGGTTTATTGCTCGAAACGGGCATGTTTGTAGATGTTACAGCAATGGCCTCTTTTCTACTCCCTTTTTCTGTTTCTGGTTGCTTTTTCAGAAAATTACTAATCAGAACGGTTTTCTTTTCTTGAGGAATCTTCTGTCCTCGAGGCACACTCATCAGAAGGGCTACTCTTTTCTTTTGTGCAGGAGGAGTAGATGAAGGTTTATTGAATGCAATTGGTGATTTTGTGGAAGTATGTGTATTGTCAGGAATAGGCTTTAATACTTCCTCAGACTTTTTTTTTAGTTGCAAAGGTTTCAAGGCACTTTCTTCTTTATTATTCTCGAATTGAGAGTCAGAAGAGTTCGTCAGATTTAATGCGTTCTTACTATTCCCAACCTCTTTAGAATAAACAGTGGTGAACATAGTGATTGCGGGATGAGGCTTCTTTTTCTTCTTCCTTTTTAAAGTTTTTGCATCTCCTTTCTCTGCTGTACTAACTTCTGACTCTGTGGGAGGAACAGTTTCAGTCTTTTCTGGCTCCTCAAGGATCCTCTTGGGTTGCAGAGTATACTGCCACTTGTTTACAACACCCAATCCCTCTAAATCGTACTGTTTTAAAACATCTGGCGCCACCATCCAGCAGAGGCGTTTCTTCTTTTTCGTCTCATCCATCACCACCACTTTCCAAGCGGCTATTCTTTCGATTTGTTCTCTAATCGAGCTCTTCGTAAATTGCAGCGGTTCCTCCGTCTCAGGAGTTTCCTTCGAGACAAACGCCTGAAACTCTTTGATCATGAACTCCTTCTTGTGCCTGTTTCCATGGACGAGCTGGACCAAAGTTTTAATATGCTCCTCATTAAGCTTAGCCGTTTTCGAGACCTGCTTTTTCTCAGGAGTTATACTGTCCCTTTCAGGCTTTTCTGGAGCCTTCAGAATTGGAGGAGCGGTGAAGATCATTGCACGTTTATTAAGCGACTCCCAAATACCACTGGAGCATAGCTCTGGCCTATTGCCATTCTCATCCTGCCACACGATTCCAACAATCCGAGGTTTGATTTTTTGAGTCTTTTTCTTCATCTCTTGAGCAAATTCAGCTTGAAGGATTTTGAGCTTTTCTTTTTGCATTTCTGGGGAATTGTCCTCTAGTTCATCCTCGTTTTGGAGCTCTTCGTCACTTAGGTGGCCATGGGGTACCATAAACTCGTTATCGACGTCGTACTCATCCTCAGACTCTTTTTCATCATCACTTCCATGCAAGGATTCGCCCGGATCCTCTTCCTCCCATTCATCGTCTGAATTGACTTCGTAGTCAAAGAGTCTCTGAAAAAAATATATATGTGCATAGATTAGAAGTGTTTTTTTTTTATAATAAAGTTTTGTTTAATAGAGAAAATAATTTTCAAATCCAGGTACTTGGCAAAAAATCTGTTAACGAAACGTTCAAGTTTATAAACTCTTTTGCATTTAGGGCCATAGAAGGAATCAATTAAATTGTTTACTTTCAGAGCCCTTCTATTAAAGATAATATTAAAATTGATATTCAGAAAACTAACGTAACATAAGTAGCAACTAAAACTAAATCGGAAGATAGACATTTTCAAACTAAATACAAACAATTGCAAATGTTTCAAGAAAAACTTACTAATTTAAAAATTATAGCCCAGTGAACTGCAAACCCACCAAGGAACAAAATTAGATGATAAAAACTTACCTTATCTTGAGCAAAAGGTTTTCGAGGCTTCACGCTGTCGCTCTTTTTTCTCCAAGTTCCATAGTACGGCGGCCTTTGATTTTCGTGAAAATACAAGAACTTAGCCCTGTATTTTTGGACAGACTTGTGAGCTTCGTCTATTTCTAGTCCAGCCCCTTCTAATTCATCTACTAAAAAACGAATGTGTTCTTTAAATTCCTAAAGAAATAATTTAGCTTACCAATAATGACGCAGTCTGCAGAACTGTCCTCCTCCAAGGAGCACGCAGATAACGTCCTCGTGTCCCTTCCAGGGCAAATTTTGCCTGTCTTGAGACAGCTCAGGTACAAGTCTTCAGCGAGTTCCTCACCATCCTCCCTCTGTAAGACGTCGTCGAGGTTTCTTTTCGAGGCATTGTCTAAGCATTTTCTGCAGATTGGGGCCAATTTCATGTCCCGCTTTACCTGGAAGGGAACAAACTTCGAGTTTTGGACCCTCGCACCATCTGTGGAGTTTTCGTCGTTCTCAGGGTCTTTCTGAGATCCCTTCGATGGGACGAAAAATTTGCTAAAGGCCTCAGCAGCTCTACGCTTTTTGTTTTCTGCTTCCTCTTCCTTCTTTTTCTTTTCTTCCTCCTTTTTCCGTCTTTCTTCCTCTTTTAGTCGCTTTTCTTCCTCCTTCTGGCGTCTTTCTTCACTTTTAGCTTCCAATTCTGCGAGGCGTTTCTTTTCCTTTTCTTCTTTTTCCTTACGCTTCTGTTCCTCTTTCTCCTCCCTTTCCTTCCTTTTTTGTTCATCTTTTTCCTCCTTTTCTTTCCGTTTTAGTTCCTCCTTTTCTTCTTTTTCTTTCTGACGGCTACGCAACTTTTCTTCCTTTTCCTTCTGTTTAGCCAGGCGCTCCGCCTCCTTCTGCTTCTGCTTCTCCTGCCTCATTTCGATAAGTTTGCGTTGTTTAGGCGTTAGAACTTTACTTTGAAGATTTTCGCTGCCCTCGGATGTCTTGGAGGGCGTTTCGCCTTTTACAAATTCGTCTTCTGACTTCCCAGGTTGGCTGGACTTGGTGGAGGAAATGTCTGCATCTGAATCATCGTCAATTACAACGGACTCATCCTCAGATTGGGGACCCTCTGTGGAGCTCTCAACTGGTTTTGAGGCATCCTCAGTGTTAATTTCCTTATTACTGTCTGGTTGCAAGGAATCTTCGTCATCCGTGATAATAATTGATACCTCCAATTTATCAGACTCTTTAGCATAATCATTTTTTTGGCAATCGGTTGCCTTAGAGTCGTTTTGAGAAGAATGTTCTGTGGAGACTGCAGAAATATCGTTAGATTTCTTCTCGCTGAGGGCTTTGTCCTTTTGGGAAGATTCTTCCGTGAGTTCTTGTTGATCTGGGCTTTCGTCCAACACATTTTGGCAAGGTATTTTTGTACAGACTGAAGAGATACTCTCAGATTGCTTTGCGTCAAAAGTTTTCTGCTCTAAAGAACATTTTTCTGCAGGATCTGGGAGAGAATCCTCAGATTCTTCATCGTTACGGTTTTCTTCGACTAAAGAAACAGTATTAAGAGCCCCTTTTTGATCAGCTAACGGCCTTGCTTTCTTTCCAGGGTTTAATTCCTCCGAGACTAGCTCCAAATCGCTGTCAGATTCAAACGAAGAGCTAAATTTTTGCGACAGCTTCCGCTTTTTCTTCTCACTGATGGGCAGTTTAATGAGGAGCTTAGTGCCCGTGGTAGGCACCTTCGAACTAGTCGGACTATCAGGCCGCCGATATCTGTCGAATTCCCTTAAAACCTTTGGAGTTTTCGGCGACATCGCTATTCTTCCGTGCTCATCTGCAAGATCTTTGATAAGGTCATCAATTTTATTCAGCTTTACCACCGGATTCATGCTCTTTGGCGAAGTCTCCCCGTTCTCAGGAGGCTCCACAGGTACATCGTCCGAGAGCACAACGACCGGCTCATTCTTGCAGTCCCTAAGATTCTCCTTAATTTCTGAGGTGCAAATTACCTTCCTGGGTCCAGCGACATCTCCCTCGCTGGAGAGCTTCCTCTTCCGGGACTCGTTGATGGGAGTTGCTACCTTTGGTCCAGCTACAGGACCCGAAATTATTTTAAAAGGCAGCCTGGCCTGCACCAGCTTTTTGCCACTTCCACTGGTTTCAGCATGAACCGCAGGACCCTTTTTCGCCTGTTCTTTCATCCTGGGTGAGGTACTAATTATGCACGAGGCTAGAATTGATGAAAACCAGCGTTTTGTGCATTTATTTACGCTTTAAAATGCCCAGAAAAAGAAACTGCACGGAGGAATTGTCATTAACTGAAAAACGCGCCAACGGTAAACATTTTTCGGTGTGAAGGTGGTTCCACGTCCGAATTTAAGGGATGAAATGTCAGTCAGGCGGCTTGTGAAAATATTGTCGCTAGATGGCTCTTCAGTATCCGGTGAGAACTTTTTCGGGAAAATGATGGGTTTTTTCGCGAAAGATTTCTGTTCCAAATATTTAAAGTTATTTATTTTATCCTTTCCCAGTATTTTACGGCTGTTAAGTTATCGATTTTGGCGAAAATTTAAAAATATTTCACCACCCGTAACAGTCAGCGTCGCAAAAGTGTTTTACCCAGATTTATAAAGGCATTGCCCTTTTTTCGTTGTTTTCATTGACATTTGTCATTCAGAAACTTCAGTGCGCAGCTAACAACTTTGCGACGGGCGAAGAGCATTTGAAGAGGCAGGGCTTCTTCTCACACTTCTCAGCTTTTTTTTTCCGTAATAAATGAGCTTCGGGAATCGGATTCCACCAAAGCGGTTGGTTTTTCGTTGTTAAATTCCAAAACAAATGTGAATTTTGCACAAAAACCCCGACTCGCTGTAAACTTTGAAAGTGTTACGAAGACCAGCGTGAGACCACCGAAAAACGCGATTCCAGGGGCCAGCAGGGCGCAGCATCCGCCAGCGCAGAAGGCACAATGTCGAAAAATAAGCTGAATCTTACTCTGCCACCTGGTTCGGTCGATCCAACAGCGCAGCAGGTGGTTCCGACACCCCCATTCAAAACACCATCGGGAACAGAGTAAATGTCCTTACACTAAAATTCATTTAATTTGCCATAAATTCACTAAAGTAATTAAAGAAAAAATAGCTTGCTGGGGAAACCGAAGACGAGCATTGAGGCCCTCACCGAAACCCTCGAGGAACTGGAGATGGATGACACTGCCCGGAAACGGATCAAAGTGTTTCTCAGTCAGAAGGAGAAAATCGGAGAATTAAGCGACGAGGATCTTGAAAAGCTGGGTGAATTAGGCTCCGGGAACGGAGGCGTTGTGATGAAGGTCCGGCACATTCCCACGCAGCTTATCATGGCCCGCAAGTTGATCCATCTTGAGGTAAAACCGGCGATCAAGAAGCAAATCATTAGAGAACTGAAAGTCCTGCATCAATGCAATTTCCCGCATATTGTGGGCTTCTATGGGGCGTTCTACAGCGACGGGGAGATTAGCATATGCATGGAGTATATGGACGGGGGCTCTCTCGATCTAATTCTGAAGCGCGCTGGCCGCATTCCTGAGTCAATTTTAGGTAAAATTACCCTGGCTGTGCTAAAGGGACTCAGTTATTTGCGGGACAAGCACGCTATCATGCACAGGGACGTGAAACCGAGCAACATTCTCGTCAACAGCAGTGGAGAAATAAAAATCTGCGATTTTGGTGTTTCTGGGCAACTTATAGACTCGATGGCGAATTCTTTTGTTGGGACGAGAAGTTACATGTCGGTGAGTAAAAATTGTGATACCAAATAACTATTTTAGTTTTAAAACCTGTGGGGCAATCATGCTGTACAGAAAGTAGTTTGCTGTTAATATGAACAAAGTTCTTGTTTATTATTATTATTATTATGTTTATTCTTATCCCCTCTTCCAATTTATTTAACTTGTTGGTGTGTTTATCTGTTCGGTGTCTGCCGACAAAAACAGGAGCTCCCTAGGGGGCTCCTGTTGGCTTTTGGTCTTAATTTATCTTACTGGTGTGTGGTTGTTATTATTTACGACAAAGCGGGGCTCTCTAGGGAGCCCCTGTTGGCTGTGTGAATGGAAACGGATGTCTGAGCGGAGTGAGTGTTGGTTGGCGAGGCAATGCCTCCCTCGGGAGGGACTGCCCTCGCCAGCAGCGTGGAGGGAGGGCTGACAACAGCGGGTGCTCTCTTGAGGGCACCTGCTGGCTGGTTCAATAAGGGGGTGCCGACAAAGGCAGGGGTCTCTTAGAGGCCCCTGCTGGCTGTGTGAATGACATGGATGTGCCCATGTAGCGGAGCGTGCCTGCGTATGCGGGCGAGGCTATAGGGCTCCACCCCGAAGTAATGTCTTCTAAGATGGTCCCGGGGTGGGGTTCCTGGAGGGGGAGCGGGGTTATAGCCGGTAGGCCTGGCACAGGGGTGGCCTCGGCCTCGGCCTCCCTAGTGCGGAACGGCATTTCCGCGCTTCCCTACAAAAAAAAAATTCCCTCTTCCAGCCTGAAAGACTCCAAGGAACACACTATTCGGTGCAGTCAGACATCTGGTCTCTAGGACTATCCTTAGTTGAAATGGCAATTGGAATGTATCCAATTCCTCCTCCAGATGCGAAAACGCTTGAAGCTATTTTTGACGAGAACAGCGAGGACGGCAGCCAAACAACGGTTGAGCCCAAAGCAATGGCTATCTTCGAGCTGCTCGATTACATCGTGAATGAGCCACCGCCCAAACTCGAGCACAAAATCTTCACAGACGACTTCAAAAACTTTGTCGATATTTGCCTTAAAAAGAATCCAGACGAGCGGGCTGATCTTAAGACTCTTCTGGTAAGTAAACATAGCTTAAAATTTAATAGAAAATTAAAAACGACTGTTCTGCTCTAGAATCACGCCTGGATCAGGAAAGCTGAAGCTGAGGAAGTTGATATTGCAGGCTGGGTTTGTAAGACGATGGACCTTCCCCCATCAACACCAAAGAAGAACACATCACCCAATTAAGGGGGAAGTTTTCACCATGGAGTTCTTGTATTTGACTCACATCTATTTTTTTATTTTTACCATTAGAGGGTAGCCATATATACTCCTTATGTTTCACTCAATCCACTGTGTCTAAGTTGATAAAGATAAATTTTTCTTATATTAAAGAAGTAATCAAAGTTAAGCGTTTTTAAATTTAATTCTTGTTTAATTTTAACTATTGCTAGATTTGGAAAAAAAAAATTTGAAAGCAGCGCAGTCAAGTCTCTTCATTGCAAAATCGACCCAAAGTTCGGAAAAATTTCTCTGATGGAAAACTGATTTAGGGGAAATATAAAACACTTTGGCATTATTAAAACAGATTTATTAATGTGCTTTTACTTGGTTTTTACAAATAATCTTAATATACCGATTGCTACAAGAGAAACGAGAGAAAAATATCACTCTATAGGCTGAAGGTGTTCTGCTGTCCCTCGCGACAGTTTTCTTCTTCTTCTTTTTAATACAAAAATAATAGAAATTTTCTTAAGTTTTATCACATTTTGTCGTAAATTTCATGAAGTTATTAAATATTTTCTTGCCTGCCATACGAATCACTGGCGATTTGCTGGACGAAGCCTAACCGTTGCGGGGATTGAATTTCTCAAATTTTATTCCATGCTTCGTTAGCTTATCATTTTCTTAAATTTTTTTTTTTTTTTTTATAATCATTCCTTCTTTTTAGTTAGATTTGTTTCATTTTTGCGTTTTCTTGCATTTATTCTGCAGCGCATGCGGCAGTTGGCAATAGAATTCGAAAACTTAACAAACAACACCTTCTAAAACGACATCTACATCTTCCGGGACGGGGTGAAGGGTTTAAAGGAGGGGTGGGGGATGTAAAGTAATATGTGGATGAATTGCTAAATGTAACGACAAAGAACGAGGCGTAAGAGGCGAAACTAATGATGCTATTTACCAGTCAGTGTATGTGTTTAGCGTTACGAGTTAAATAAAACTTCCTTTTTTAAAAGTAAAAGTCAAAATTAAGAGAAATATAACCGCCCTAAGTACTTGGCTTTAGTCAAGCGGGTCTCGATATAAAAGAGCTGTGTCTGGGACCCTCTGCGAAGCCGCTCGTATCCATCTTTTCGCGTATTGTCTACCTTAGCTATCTATACGTACGTATATCGTCCGGATGCCTGTTAAATTTTAATCTCTTGAAATTAATCTCGCGTCAGGGAAGCATTAGCGGCCTGAAATACGCCCGACAGAATATCGTCGCTGCGGACGGCAGAAGGTCCTGCTTCCTGTAGTAAGTGTTGCACTCCTCCTCGGTGATTTTGTCGAGGGCAGCGGCGTACTCTCTGTGAAATGTGGCCATGTCGATGTAGGACCGGCCGATTGCAGACAGAGCCAGAAATAAGATGTCCCTGTAAATGGAGTGTGTTCGGTCGACTCCGTTGTGTTTTAGCTTATAGCGCTCGTTGGCTAAACGTTTTACTGGAGTGAGTAAATCATTGCAACGAATCGCTCGAATTATTTGCGGTATAAAACTGAAATTAAATAAATTTTATGTCAACAACATCTTTTTTTCTCCCACCATCATTTACGCAATCCATAGCAAAAATTATTCATGCGAGCCATTCACACTTCTCCAAGTACATAGTTAAATTTAAATTAAGTTCTAAATTGCTAAAATACTTTTCAGTATCCCTGATTTTAAATCTGTAACTCTGTTGAGCCAAAAATATTGAATTAAGAGTTAAATTAAATTTTTAATTTCCATTCGGCAACTATTGCACACACTTTAATCACCAGTGTGCGGAAAATAAATGCCATTGTGTGAACGAGGGAGTTCGATAAGATAAAAAATTCACAACTTACTTTTTATTTAAATTAGTTTGATCAGTTAGGAGCGCTTTCAGCAGAGGACTCGCTGGCTGATTTTGCTTCCACAGAATATATAAAGGAGGATCCGCTTCTGAGTGCAAGTTTAAGTTGTCCCAAAGGCATTGAACGTGAACTGTGTGAGGTCTACTAAGTGGATCCACCTCTGAATCAACCTGTTCATTAAAAGAAGATTGAATAAAATAAATACTTAGGACTTGTACTATCTCTGCAGTTATGAATTCCAGAATGAGGTACTTATGCTACTTACATGCTTCGGTAAATACAAATCCGGCAAATGCGTAGTGGTGCTGATCCTCTCCATGATCCAAATCAGATTCCAATAGACGATACGATGCTCTTCAGCAAAAGTATGTTTGAGCAGAGCATTGTCGCCTTCCTGATAGAGGATATTTTCCAACTCCTTCCGAAGTACCAGTGGATTCAAGTAGTGTACCGTGAAACTTTCCGACTGTTTGATACTCTGGAGTTTCTCATTCACGTTTACTTGAACACTGAGTCGGGGCACAGTGGGCTTCTCGCACGCATGACACGTCGTATTGAGATTTGAATCTTCCGCCGACCAGTTAGCCATAATTTCCTCATCATAAAGCAGAAGTGAGCAGTTACGACATTGCGAACATGAGGTCAGTTGGATAAGTACATCATACTCATTGCAATCGAATCCCTGAAAACAACCCAATTGAATATTTAAAAAATTTATACATTGTTTTGGAAGAGGTTTTATATCTTTGGTGAATTTCTCTGCAGTATATGAATTTATATTATTAGTAATTATAGAAAAGTAGAACAAATTTGCATTGTTGGTTGGAACAATAACAAAAAACACTAAAGTTTTATAGATAGGAAGGAATCTTTTTTGAACAATTTTCGCTAATGGAAAAACGGAAACACCAAAGATACAACAAATCTGCCGATGTAATATTATATTACATATTAATGCACTGGATTTAAGAAGACTTACTTCTGGTGGTGGAGCGTACAAATTCTCAGGAAGTACCGGATAGGCATTGAGACTGTTTGTTGACGTGTTCTCTCCCAGTGGTACTAAATTATTGTAGCTCGACTTTCGAGATTCGCTCAGTCGACCCCAGAGGTCTAACTCGCTAGAGACTCTTCTTGATCTGGATGCAGTTTCATCGCCGTTGAGATCGTCATCCATTAGCCCATCGTTTCCTATGCCAGAATTGGTTTTCACAGGAGTCGAATTCGCTGATATTGCCTCCTTGATCTCATCCAATTTTTTCGCAACCGAAGTGGCCGCATGTTTAATACTACTCAGTCCTCCCTGGATCAGCTCGTTGGATTTCTTTCCTGTTAGACTGGGACTGGTACGGTAAACAAATTTTCTTGAGCACAAAAACGTTTTCAAAATACTTAAGAAATTGGCACAATACGCCAAATTACGACAGGAGCATGCTACAACTTATTTCTTCTGTGCAAAATAAAAATTAAAATACATAGCGAGCGTTGGCACTTACCTCATGTTGGAAATATTCTCAATTAGATTGGCGGGCAACTTAAGGTCTTTCTTGAAAGACAGCCGTGCAGCTGAGTAACGTCTACCGTAACAAAAAAACAAAATAAACAGAAACTAAACGACATAGGGGCAAACATGCAAACAAATAAAGGGAAGGCTTGAACAAAATTTTTGACTTGCTACTTGTGGTTTGAGCGTGATATTTACCCGAAGTTGAATTTAAGGGATGACCCAAAATTGGCTAGACTCGAGGTTACCGACGACACGGGCATAGTTTCCGACCGATGCATGCTCTTTCCTAGTTGCATTGATTCGTCAAAAGTTGCACTCCGTTGGCCTTTGAAGAGAATTGGCTGATCCGTGTACAAACTGCTGGTAGCGGGCAAAGTGGTCTCGGTGTTATTCACCTGCGGTTTCTCCTCCTCTTCGTATGTATCCTCACTAAGTGCTCCTAGAGGATCGTTTTGAGTTACTGGAGTCCGAGGAGATATTCTAAGACATTTGTTTTTTGTAATATCATTTAAAAAGTTGCATAAAAAGTTTAATTACTTGGTGGGGCTACTAATTCTCTGACGAACATAATTGTCATCGTCCAAATCTTCCTGAGAGCTTGTAATTTCCGTGGCATTATCACTGGACTCATAGTCGTCTATTGTCATAATCTTAAAATGTTTTGTCACTGCGGGCATGTCCTTAGTAAGTGAAGATTTTCTCGCTTGCAACTTATTAAAAAGAGTATCATCAGCCTTCGAAAGCTGCTTCGCTTCTAGTTCTCTTGGTGGACTTGAGGGAGCTGATTTATACGACGACGATTCGCTGGTCGTATTCGAAGCCTTATTACCGCATTCCCCAGATATAAGGAGCCCTGCACTAGTTAAAACATCTGCAGACTCCTGAGGACCGGACTGTTGCTTCACAATGCTCCCTAGCCTACCGCGAAGCTTATCAAATGCCGTAAAATCAAATGTTGCTTGCCCAGCTGTAGGTTCGGGTTGTGATGAATTATTTGATTCTAAACTTGTTCTAGACGTGCCATCGACGGTTTCTAAAGTGCTCAAATTATTATCGTATGAAGTGGACAAATTGCCTTTGGTCGCATGCTTTCTTCCAGCTCTCCGGAAATGTGCAGCTCCAAGGACGACATTTTTAATACTCTTCCACCTGAGCTGACTTATAGAAATCCTCCCAGCTGACCATTCTGACTCCAAGACGCAACGATTATAAAATCCATAAGTAAGAGCATTCGGTTGGACTCCGGAACGCTTCATAAGATAGTGCAATCGAACGGCATAAACTGGTAAATTGTGCATTCCGCACAATTGCATCATCACCCTGTAGCAAAATTCGTCGCAGGTGATTTTCAGCTTGCTCGCTCGCACTAGTAGGTCATAAGCGGCTTGTAAAATTGCCCGCTCCTTCCCAGGGGAGTTAATAACCATGCTGGGAAGAATTAAAAAATAAATTGAGTAGCATGTCGCCAGTAGACACTTAGCCCACTGCTCAGGATTGCTCTGGCATTTTCTAGCAAGCTTTTGTGCTAACTTAATCTCATGCTTTGTTCGCCGAGCTATCGGGGATCCTGGAGCTGTGATTATATTCTGCTCCAAGAAGTTCGTCAAATGAGTCTTTTTGGAGGGCTTCAATAGTTTTGGGTCTAAATCAAAACTCGTGTACGTGTAAGTCTGCTGATCATTGGAGTCTAAATGTGAGTTAAATGATTAGAAGAAATCTATTGAAAAAATAACGATACTGGTTTGAAAGACAAGAAAAATAATCTCCTTTTGTAGTTGAATTACATTCAAAATTTTATATACAATTCAGCTATAAAATCTTGCTCTGATAAAAAGTTATTTCTATTCCTCTCGTCTTCCTAAGTACGACTACAAAATTTCTTATACGTACTTCCTCCAAAACTATCCGGTGGTAGAATATATTTGGCCCTTTCGCTGTTATGATTCGACTCCCATGAAACCAGTCGAATCTCAATTGCCGTGTCATCACCAAGTTTTTCGGTACATTCATCAAAAAATGCAAGCCCATGGTCATCATCGGCTACGAAAGAGCGCTCCTCAATAAATCGAATAAACATTTGCGTTTTCATCAGCAGTTGGAAAAATTTGTGATAAGACTAAGTATGAGGTAAAATAAGTGGTAAAAACTTCAATGTAACTCATCTCTTACTTTATCTCTAGATTTTAGGAAATCGTTGAGTTTAAAGAGCGCATTTGGATCGGTCGCCCCAACTCCAGAACCATTCGAAATGGGCACTAAATAGTTCCTATACCCTTTAAGTATTGACGCCATGAAACGCAGAAAGGCCTCTTGGATTCGTTGTTCTAAATGTTGCTGCATTTTTGTTTATATTAAAACATCCTAGTTGCATTAAAATGTAAATAAAATCTTACCTCCTTCTTCTTCTTCTTTAAATCTCTATCCAAACTATTAGTTGACTCCATCTCATCTTGTTTCTGTTTCAACTCCTCAAGAAACTTTAGATTCTGCTTGAGTATCCGTGCGGCTCTTTTCGGCAGCAGTTTTGTCACTAAATGCTTCTGTGATTCGCACATCTATTGTTCGTTTTACAAAATCATAAATTATACAACATTGAGGCAAATAGGATTCTTCATACACTTATATTGTTGGTGTCCAGGTCGATGCATGTTACATCCTGTGGAGGATCGTACAGGTCGAAAAAACGCGAGTCTACTCCTATAAGGTATGGTAGTGGAGCATGCAGCACTTCAGCTAACCCGAGAGGACACAGGGGAATGTAGGGACACTGCCACTTAAACGGAAACAATAATGTGACCACAGCTTCTGCTACTGCTGTTAATGTTGAAGGCCTGGTAAAAATAAATCGTTTTTTTATCCATATGACTTTTACAAATATGGCAAATTATTAACTTGAGTGGGTTCAAACTCGAAACTTACCTGAGGGAATGAATCAAAATTTTCTGCTCTGTTAAAGCTAGCAGCAAAACATGCAAGCAATTCTCTGGTCCTAAATTGGTCAGCAACTGTATAAAACCTGCCCCACTTCTGGGTAGTGGAGAGTCTTCTGGTTGTGTTAGTAAAATTCTTTCAGAACGGTCGTTTCCACGCTCATTTCCTGATAACTGAAAACGTACAAATAATGTCAGAGTAATATTAATTACAAAAAAAAACAGAAAAAAAAAAATTACCTGTAGAAGAATGCCAGGTGATGGAAAAGGAACTTCATCCAAGAGCTGAATGATGTATCTTTCGATTGGTACGGGCAGCTCTCGTCCACTGCAAGCCATACGCTGAAATATTTTAATTTAGAATGAATTAAAATCTTGTAAAGCTTAATGAGCACCGAAATTTACCTGTAAGTACCTTAGCCATCTATCAAATGTGTCTCCGAAAGGATGGTGAGAAAGCAAGCAAATTGCCTTGTTGATGTGCAGTGAGTGATTCTTTGAAAATTCCTCATCCCAGCCAAGCAGTTCTTTTTGCTTATCAGTTAATTTTTCTTCGCTAAATTTATAAAAATTAGAAAACTTAAGTTAAAGGTGTTTATATCAAAATTTGGCTCGCTTAGTGAATTTACGTAGCACTTTAGAATAATTACAAACAAACCGAGAACATTAACGAAAGAGCATATTATATCTAATTAACTGTGAAACTTTGCTAAATTTGTTATACTATATAAGTAATGAATGATAAGCTCTTCTCAGCTTTAGGAGCCGTTTATTTGCGCGAGACGTAAGCTGAAACTTCTAAGATACTGTAAAACTTAAGTTTTTTCTATGGTTTCAGTTTACTAAACGAGCCGATTGTTGTCTACTTACTCAAAATCTTCATAAAAAGTAAGAGCTGAGCCATAAACCTTGTAGGTTCCGTCGTTCACAGTAAGTACAAATGTGCTAAAGACTGGAAGATTTGCTCTTCGCTTCTTTTGATAATAATAGATTAAGTTTTTGTAATATATATTATTTTAAAAAGGTGTAAACTTACAGAGTTCCCAACATGAGGCCAAGCTTCCAAGGAACTTCCCATAGGCAAGCAGAACAGAGGCACAGAAGGGCACAAATTCAACGGGAAATCATTGTGATCAACAGTAGGATATCGGAGCAGAATCTCAGGTTGGTAGCTGATTAGCTTTGGACGGTTCATTGATTTTTTATAGCAGAGGTAAACGTCGCTTCCCATCATACCCTTATTGAGGGTTTTGTGGATCTGGCAGAATGCGTGAGGCAACTTCTCGTTTTTGCCATGAATAATAACGCATAGGTCTGTAACAACCAAATCATTGCAGGGCATGTCCTCTCTAGCCCTTCTGAAAGTTAAAAACGTTTTGGCCGAGGAGTTGTTTACGTTTGCTATGCGCCCGCCTGGTGTTTGCTCGACTATTTCGGCATCGGGCATAATGCGTTCAGCGCCGTCATACATGACCCCAATATCGACCAGAGGAGGCTTGTCCCGTCCCCTTTTATAGTAGATCAAACACGCTGCTGTCCGGACCGATCCATAGTTTAGATCAGCCGTCAGTCCAGTTGGGGTTTTCTCTAGAACTTCAAATCCATCAGGAACCTCCTCTCCGAGGTCTGGAAAAAACACTCCGATGTCTATGATGGGATCAATAGAATTTGTCGCCCGTAAGTGGCCTGAATCATTGAATATGCTGTCCTGAAGCAGCTGGGGATTTTGTGGCATCCCAGCCACCACAAAGTAGTCGGCAATGCGTTTCTCTTCCATTTTTCATTTCCCGTTTTACTGTGTAGGAGAGAAAATTAGGAGATGACACTTGTTTAGTTTCTGCGGTTTATCGATTTGAGAATGGTTTTCGAAGAATTTCGCCATTATTAAAACAAGAACATTTAAAAAAAAAAACTACCTCTATCCATCCCCAAGATTCAATCCCATTCATCTGATCTTCCATATCTTGAATATACTTTTAAAGATTTTTAATCCTTTCCAAATTGAATTGCAGGTTTTTGTATCTGACAAAGTATTTAACTAATAATAAATTTAATCATTCCGACCACCAGATTTAAAGAGCGCTGAGAGAAAAACAGATTTTGAAATGCAAGACAGAAGAGAGACTTCAAATGTAATAATGATTTTAAATTAGACAATATTAAGATTTGGCAGTTATAGGCTCTGTGTCTCTAAAAATGATTCTACTATCCTAGAGAATTCTAAAAAGACTACTTTTTTGAGGTCCGAATCAATCAGTACGGCGACTACAGACTACAGCATTTGTGCTATTCGGTTGTAAACAAAATTTAGTTGATTGAGATCTTCGGTGTTTAAAATATTTTTATCTCTTCTATAAAATATTTTATAAATTAAACATTTCGAATGAAGGAACTGAACGAACTAAAGAGGCCAACTTGAGCTTTCGACGACAGATTTTTGATAGGCGGGTAGAGGTGGAATTTTTTAAATTAATCTTCCACGGGAAAACGCTTTGAAAACCATTCTCAAATCAATAAACCACGGAAACTAAGCATATGCAGGGGGGATACAAAGGTAATTAAAAATGAATAACGAAAAAGCTCAATATGAAACTTTATCTTTAGAAAACGGACGATAAATGTGTTTGGTTTGGCGATTTTTATCGGAATTTATTTTGATCTTAAATTACCTAAGGAGGTGAGGGGAGGAAATTTGATAGGAGCTATGATTCAAGCAAGCACCAAGGGGAACATACACTGAGTGAGTTTGCATAGGCAAGGTGCCCCGATAAGTGCGGGCCGGGCCGGTGGTTTCAAGATATTTCTTTGGATTGATAGTGTAAGGCGGTAGCGTTGCTGTTTGAATTGCCGCTCCCAAAGTCCTTGAAGTTTAAAACTGTTCAGACTTCGACAAGTAAGGGGTTATATCAAATCCAGGGGCCGCAAAGCACAAGTTAAATGTTATTTAAAATAATAGACTGAATGACATCTTGGCACAGACTATCAAAACGATTACAGTACCTTAAAATTTTCAAAAAAAAGGGGCCTTGGGAAGTAAAACATTTTAAAGCGTCTAGACAATTGCAGATTTCGGATTGCTTCAATTTACTAATGTGTAACCGCCAGTCCCTGTAGGCTAATTTAATTCGGTAGGCACCACTTTCGCCATCGGGAGCAACGTAACACAGCCTCCAAAAGCTGCCAATTCTCCATGGGGCACCCAAAGCAAACTTAAAATCTGTCTATTCCACAGCGAACTAAAATTGTGCAATCCTTTTTCAATAATTGGCGATTACTCAGAACCACTCCAGTTTTTTCCTCCTCTTTTTTTTACATAATGCCCAGCTGAGGACAGAGCTCCACGGGAAATTGGAAGTCATCCTCGTACGCACAAAATTAACGCCTTTCATCGGCGACGGGGCAACCAAACAACCACAAGAGCCACTTTTTCACAAGCTAAAGCTTCATACTGCATATTGACGGATACTCACTTTTCCAATAATCTCTAAATTAATAAAAAACAAAATATCGAACGGACTTGGCTTTTGTGTGGTGCGTAGGAGCTGGCTCCACACAAAAAAAAAATTGATTTCACGAAAAATTCCTGTTGCACTATACGTTAGTGCTTTTAAGTGACTCGCACAGGTTTAGCGAAACCTCAAGACGTTTTGCGACGAGATAATTTAGTTTTCTTCACTTCTTGGGAGGCGTGCACAACGAAAAAACCGTCCAGAAATGGATGTTATGTCAATAACACACGCCATGTTCGTTTCAAAACTTCAAATGTCAGTTGTCGGAAATCTTGTTTGCCAAGTTTCGAGCAAATTGGGCGACATCTAAGTTTTCGGTACGTAAACAAAATACTGGCCGGATCTTTTAAAAATTTGTAACGACCATCTCGTAAAATTTTTTAATATTAATTTTATGGAAGCATTATTTTGATAAAATTGATAACATGGCACTAGTAAAAACAGTAAAAGATTAAAGATAAATTCAATTGGCAACAAATAAGCCAAATTTTTACTTTAATTTATCCGAAGAATTATTTTATTGCATAATTTAAAAGACTGGGCTCAGTAAAATCTGGACAAATTTCACATTAAATTTTAGATAGACTACAAATTCCCTTGAAATTCCCTCTAAGTATTTAGGCAATTTTAATAAAATAAATTGAACAAAATTTGAAAACATCGAAAGATAAATTTTAAAAATTCTTCATTTTTAATTTAAATTATACCATGCATAGTGCAGTCGAACTGCCGAGGTTTTGAAAGTATTATTATATATTAATAAATCATTAAACCACTTTCTCTGCAACTTGCAAATTTTCCAAACGGCATTTAAAGAAAAATATCTGCTACCCTTTTCAATGAGCTCGTTAAGCGAAATGACGGTTTAGTTTAGGTAAATTTTGAGACTAGTTCGATTTTAATTACCTTTTTAATAGGCAGATCTAGCCAATGATTGTAACACAGAAATATATAAATTAAATAAAGTGTTCAGTTAAAGGAAGTAGGAACAAAATCAGAATATTCTTTCTTTGATTCACAATAAGTATAATTTTTATTTCTTCAAGCTTTCTGCAATATGCAAAAAAAGCTTTAGAGGAGCAATTCTCAAATACTTACATATATTCAAAAGTTGGCCCTTCATCATCACCCACCGGGAGCACCCACATTCAAAAACCCTTCAGGCAGCGAATTGCCTGACGAAGCACCATAAATAGCCGCTAAGAAAAACCACCAAAAATTCAAAAAGCCTCAGTCAATTCTATTTTAGGCAACTCATAAAATTTCCATTTCAACTTTCCCATTGGAATTGCATTGCAGTTGAGTCGTTCACTTTTGCAAATTGCGGGGGAAACTATGCACCACCCACGAAACCAGGAATAGGTGCAGTTTCCTGTTGTGTCCGCTGCTCGCAAAGCCTCCACGATTTATGACTGACTCCGGCAGGGAGCGACCCCTTTTCATAGCGTAGGTGGTTTAAGTCTGGCTGCGTCCTACGTTACGATTTAATTAAAATAGTCCTGGAGCTAATAGAAATTGTTTTTTCAGTCTAGGCAAAGTACGTTTCTCATATATGCAATTGCGTAGAGTTATATAGCTCGCAACGTTCGTGTCGTTTTTCCTTTGCTTTCTGATTTAATTTAGGAACTAATTTAGGTATAGTCCTGGTCGACTAGGTACAGCGTTCCAAATACGATATGGAGAATGTACGAGGGTATGTACCTTACTTGCATAAATATGTACATATATCTATCATCGGATAACTAGAGAAATACAGAAAAAGTTCATTAATTGTTTTAACAAATTTTCTGTTTTTTGATTCGAGGTTGAAACTGGATCACGTTATACCCAAAGGATATTTCATAAATTTTGATCAATAATGAAATTGCAGCATATGACGATTTTTTTAAAGTTGGTTTGGTCAAACGATTCTGCACACTTTATGAAATCTTTAAATATATACCACACACCATCATATAATATTTGATGAATAACATAAATCTTGAAAAGTTCGTTACCCTAGAGCTGTTGCTAGACTGCATGACTGTGCTAAAAGTAGTCCTGTACAAAATCTCTAGGTTGAGCGTAATCGTAAAAATGCGTGAAAAAGTGTCCAAAGGAAGGTATGTACATATATATAAGTACAGTACTTACATATATCTACATAGGTATACATACATCATTTACGCATTCATCTCACACAGAATAAGACTGTGACATTTGGAAAATTGGTATTTTAGGGAATTTAATATAACGCAGAAAAATACGATATTACTTTGTTGTTTCGTAAAAATTCTTTAATATAAAAAGCAAAGTTCGGGAGCTATGAAATCTTAAAATCAAACTGATAACTTAAGGCGTTTTATCTTGAAATGAAACTTTTTGAAAATATATCTTTTTCGTCTTTTCTTGGATTGTTTTGATGTGTTATCTACCATAGTATTATATACTATAAAATCCATATGGGGAGGGCTATAAGTTTCAGATGTAAAGCAAAAAGAATTAAATCCAAAACCATATAAAGGCTATTATAGGTATGTATTTATATATAGTCATAATCATCAAAGAGAAAAGTGACTATATGTATCCTTGGAGATAATAATTTTAAAGATTAGGTTTACTTATATCAGTCGAAACCGAGAAAAGTCTAACTTTTAATGGTTTAAAATTTAGAAATGGGTTTCATTTGATATTTTCTATTATTATAGTTTCATTTGCAATTTATAGTAAACATTTCCGTGAAAAAAAAGGTAATTTAGAACTCATCGTCAGAACTCGACCCCACAAAGACTCCTGTCTAAAAGCAAGCGACGAAAACTGCAATGCAATTTCACTGAGCTATGAATTTCGAGCGCAATGCGGCTTAGAATTAACATAAATGTCGTCATCAAAAGGATTTACTAAAAAATATTTCTAATTTTTTCGAATTTAATTTTTTAGATTTTCTTCGCCAATACAATAAAACGAAATAGTTGAAAATTAATAAAAAATAGTACAAAAAGCGACAAAATATTGGTTTCACCCGGCGGAATTTGAACCCACTTGTAGGGGTCGTTAATCCGCGATGCTAGCGATGAGCCTTGCAATCACGCCTGTCTATCCATGCTGCAGAGTCCTTTGATTTAACAAGCATAATATCATAACTAATTTCACCTAAAATAAGTTATGCGCAAAATCCTAAAAAGTTAGCTCATTATGCTAACTTATAATTATTTAATGGTCAAATAATAATGAGATTTTGTCTTAATTTTATTTAAAAGTATTTATAATTACTTATTGCATATTTTGCTCTTTCCGTACAAACATTATTGTGGTTATTGAATAGGCAAAATAATATAAACCAGCAGTTTGGTGTTCGCTAAAAATAATCATAAAACATTACAATATTTTGGGGTGTGATAATAAAATTGCACAACTCAACAAGGCAGAGAAAATGTTAAATTACCTTCTAAATATCGCCAACAAAAATTCCAAGCAAAAATATTTTAGAAATGTGTCCGAAATGATGCTGCATTTCTCTTTCTAAAGTACGGACCATTTAAAATGACAAGAATATAAATGGCTCTTATAGTTGGAGGCCTTAAGCCAGATATTTTATCTGAGAAAGATGTTGTATCCTCATTATATCTACACAATTCTCCATAAATTTTGTCTATATAAATAGCCTTTTGGGGAGCTCCAGGATTTCGTCACTCATACTTTGAAAAACACCGGTCTAGGCGTAGTGATTTGTTTTTAAAATTAAGCTGATGATATTATATATATAAAATTTACAAAGTTTGAATCTCTGAATTTAAAAAGCATTCAAAAGAGTGGATAAAGTAACCTCATTTTTGTTTGCAAATTTCATGGTAGGAACCGGCCTAATAAATCGATTCTAAAAGTTGTAGACAGTAAAACCATAGTGATTTATAGAGTAAAGAGGGGTAATTAAAAGTTAGTGATTTGGAATGGCAAACATTTAATTATAAATCGTATGATATATGTAGATATGTGGAGACAGTTTTGGGTTCAATTTGTATGTTTGGTGGTTGGTGTGTTGTGTTTCACACGATTTTGCTATACAAACTTAAATCCACCATGTGTGTATGAACTTGTTGCTCCTCACTTAGTCTCTTTTTGCACAATCTAGAAAGTATTTTTTCTCTGATCCAAAGATTCGTCTATTAGCCCGAATTAATCCCCAGTGGATAAAAGGTTAAAGAAAGTCTGATAAATTTTTTTCCAGGGCTCAAAATAAAGTGTATTTTCAGAGATTTTCTCGTCATGTTCATTAAATCCAGTCTAGGCGCCCAAATTGAGTTATTCCCATCCAACCAGGGAGCTCCAAAAGGAGCATAGTCAATAACATACATATTACTCGTATATTTGGGAAACACACACTGGATTTGCTCTTGCTTTTTTTTCAGGAGCCAGCCCTTTTCATGGGTAACTTAATCCTCTTTAGTTCCCTCCGTTACGGGGAGGGTCCTGGTAATTTCTCCATCGAACAGCAAAATGTTGCTTAATCCACGAAACTCCACTTATAAAATATTTATTATCGGTTTCTTAAATCAAAAGCAATTTCATGGTCTGAGGGCTTTCGGTCGGCTCCTGGGCCGGTACCATCGGGGCCCTTCAATCGAGGAAACGTGATTTTGGGACCTGATTGACCGATCCACTGACGTGGAAAGTTTATTGTTCGGAAGGGCGCACACATGTTTGCGTTGATTCAACTACTTACAATTTCCTGACCTTTGGACATCATTTCCTTTTTATGCTGGACTAAGTTTTGGATGCTTCCTCCACGTGACCGTCACTCCCTCGCCGCTTTGTCGCTTCTGCGATAACCTTGAGGTTGTGGGTGGAGGAGGGCTTGTGATATTCAAACGCCGAAAGATGATATTATGCTTTGATTGCTTTGCCATTTACTGGATTCTATTCTGGGACACGGAAAAAAATATATAAATAAAGTAGCGAAAGGTAAGTTCCTTGAATATAACCTCTAGGGCTAAAATGGAGCGAATTAGGGCTTCCGTTGTGCTGTTCTGGAGGCGCTCGAGTGGGCGTCATATAAAAAGGACTGAACTGACCGACTGCCCTCTGCCTGATTCTGTTCACTGGATTAATTCATCCCCGGCCCTATGAATTCTACATCAAAAGAATCATGACTGAGCAAGGGCTGGACTGACCCTACACTGCCCCATTGGCTATTATTGGATTATTGGATTAATGATGGCTTTATGTGGCATAATGACGACGCATCGGGTTTTTCTAAAGAAAGGTATACGTGGGGAAGTCGGATTTGGATCCATATTTCATCAACAAAATTATGGTCACAATATCAAGAGATAGGTAGTAGGGCCTAAAAAGCACATCGCTGACTTACGCAATATTCTGGCCGAATTAGGTAATCTCACAAAACGAGTACATATTTGCTTTGATAAAAAAGGATTTATACATTACCCATGAGATTAAAAAGTTGAAAATTATGCAGGCATGATATGCTTAGTTATCAACCTCGTCAGGTGAGAAACTCAAATGTAAGTTAGCAATTAAACTCAGACATAGTCATTAATTTTCGAGACAGTTGACTACTTATTCGTAGGAGACTTAATGAACTCAAGATACAAACCACGGCCTTCAGTACTAGTAGATATCTGAGAAATCCAAATTTTTAAAATCTTTTCCTCAGTTCTTGCACGGTGGTACCTCGCGGACCAGTCAGGTGGGAGAATCCGGTTCTCGTTGGTTTCTCGGGGATTTCCTTCCTTACTCTTTTTAAGACTTATTTGCTAGAAAAGAGTTTTCTTATAAGCAACCGTTGCTAGCTCTTAGCGGACTATTTACGATTAAGCCGCGAAGGTGATGTGCGATTGTTCTAACCGCGACTGTTCGTGCGCAGATTGCCCAGAGGAGATAAATTATTTAGTGTTATTGATCTTAAGAAATTTAGTTACATAAAGCATTTCTTGTTTATTTCGAGGTAGTGCTACCTGCAAAGTACCTGTCTCCAGTGCGTTAATCAAGTGATCGTGGTGATCTCTCATTCCTCTTATTTTGCCCGGTTATATTACGATCGGAATTTCTTCATAATGAATCAGCTATTTTTGCTCTTTCTGAGCTTTCTTTTGGGAGTCACAGGAAGAACTTCGAAAGAATTGATCGTGACCCTACCTCATGGCGGGTCATTGATCGGACGGCACCTGGTGTCTCATTCGGGCCGAGGTATCAGAGCATTTATGGGAATTCCCTACGCTGAACCACCCATCGGTTCCCTCAGATTTCTTGTAAGTATTTTTCTGCGTATCAGATTTCATGTAACTTTTACTTTATGAGTACCATCGCATTACATAAACTTATGAGGCAGAGTTAGCAAACAATTTTGCGTTTCATTCATTTTTTTACGTTTGTAGTCAAGATCATTATGCAAATTGATTCGATATACTTGGGAGATACATAAAGGTGACTTTTCAAAAAATGATTTGCTTATCAACATGAACTTTGGTATATTATTTTAAATATTCTTAAAAATAATTTTTCATAATGACAGGTATCAGAAGTGTTGAGTTGTTTTAAGGTCATAGAACCTTTTTAAAGAAGAACCTGTCTTTGAAGTATAGAGAAAGAATAAAACAAATATAATAGTAACGACAAAAAAAAATAGAAACGCAATAAACTAATGACCTTGAATAAAAAGCAGAACAAAAATAAGAATCATATTTTAATAATGATCTCATTAGAATAGGGATATTCTTAAAATAGTCACAATCAAATTAACTGAGTATATTTGATTCAAATAACAAATCTTTTATATAAAATTGAAATGATAGTTCGATGTGAGATAAAAAATGTATACATGTTTGCTTGTTAAAAACAAAAATATGTAAATATTTATTAATCAAAACCAGGAAATCTAAAATAGAATATTTAATGTGATGTAAAAATATTGTAAAACCGCATTGCATTGCAATTGGCAATTACCTTCCTACTAGAGTTGCTAACTAAGTGGCAAATGCTTGGATCATAAATCTACAGTCATAACCATGTCAAAATTCTTAAGAAATAACATAAAAACGATCATTGACATGGTCGACTTTTACATGGACTCTGGACCTTGCAACTTATAGAGATTTGCATGTGCAAAGTAAATAAAGATATAGCACTTTTTATTTCTGCATTAATTTTGTTTTTAGTGACTTTAATATTTAATTGAAAACTAATTTTTTTTTTACTAACATATTTGAAACATACCTTGAAATGTGAAAAGAGCTTTGCAAATTTTACCTTGTTTGTACTTATCTTTAAAAAGAGATAATTTAAGAATTTACAAAACGATAAGTTTTATTGCAGGGAATAAGAGAGTAATCTATTTCCGCGTTTATAAATTCACCTGTTTTGTTGTTAAAAAGTACCTTGAAATATCGTACTAATAATTAAAATCTTTTTCTTCCAATTTTCCTTCTATACGTGATGTGTATGAGATTAAAAGTGTAATAGTACATATAATAATTTAATATTATTATTTTTTGTTTAATATGCCACGAGAGCCTGTGACAGCAATATTAAGTCTAGAAGTTACCAATATTCTGGAGATGGTGCTTCTCCCAGTTCTTATTTAAGTTACGCTAATCATCCAGCCTTTAAAAATGAGTCCGGTTTAATATAAATTTGTCATGAAACATACCCGCAAATGACCGAGTTGTGCAGCCACCAGGCCATAAAATAATAGAGGCCATTTCATTTCATTTCCAGCATGCGGCAGGACTCCATGCCCGATTTCTGGAACCTTAAGTGTGCACGACACCCGGAGAACCCATTCATTCAGGCCCGAACCTTATGAACCTTATGAATTATGCAGTTTGCGCCAATTAATTCGTTTTGAGACTTAAAATGGCACACTCATATCTCTCCCCCGATGCATGCTCCTGCAGCTGTAATTGCTGCAATTTGCCTCTGGATGGCATGCACTCTTGCGATTTATTGAGATGTTTGAATTCGGATTGCGCAACATGTCCTCTAATTGGCCTAGCTGATGCCATATCAAAGCGACATGAATTTACTCTTTGATTGGGTGATTGACAGAGGATCATTAACCACAGGGGATTAATACCTCAACGAACTTGCGGCTTTTGATTTGCATTTCGTTCATTGATTAATTGGTGATTTATGCATGAAAACGCTTTTTGCAACATCGTTAATTATTGACTGTAATAACGATTTTATTAACTCGGTAATTCTACACATTTACCACGTTAGTGATATACAGGGTGTTATTTAGTGGTTCTGCCAAAGAGACATGAGAGGTTTTCATTTTTTTAATATTATGCCGGCTAATAATGATTTATTCTTATGTAATGGAATTTTAATGCAATAGATTACACTTCTCTATTCAAGTATTTTAAGTAGTTTGCTTTTTAATGTTTTCCAAAGTAATAATCGTTAAGCTATTTATTAAATTCTTAACCTACGATAAAATTGCTTAACGCATTAGGAGTATTTAAAATTAAGACTTGTAATTACGAGATATATAAACTACTTATCTTTATTGATCAATTAAATTTACGGAGGCTTTTGTAACACTAAATTCAGGTTTCCTTTAATTTACCAAATAGAAAATACTATTGACCTAAAATATTTTATAATAGTTTAGCGTTGTGCAGACTGTAATGGTTGCAAAATCTATAAAACTCCATAAAAAGATTACTTTTATGATTGTTTTTAGAAGCCAAACCAAACAAAACAAGAGATCTTCAGTAATAATGCTTGCCTTTCACCTATATTTGCTTAATTCAGGTAATGTTGATAAGATCTTCGGAGAATTTTTAACCACCATCATAAAATAAATTTTTACATATTTAATATCTATAAGTGGTGAACCAGAATTTTTTAAAGATTTGCTTCACTATTTGAAGTTATTTACTAATGTGAAAGTTTAGAGTGCACACTAATGAATAACTTTTTGAGAAATTATACATGTAAAATAATTCTCATAGTTCCGATTTAGATTTCGTACTTCTTTAAAAGAAGACATTGTTTTTAAGTAGACGGCTGTAAATTTTGAAAATTATTAATATAACATTTCAGAGAATATATTCAATATGTTCTACTAACTATTGAATTAGAAGTTTTAATTTATGTACATACATACATATACATATATTATATTAAAAAATAAAACAAGTAAAACATACCATAGACAGGAATAAAGCTTCAACCGCTTTCAGGTTTTATTTGTCTCAGACGGATTGAGATACAATTTTTTAGATAAATATTAGAATGATAATTTAGAAAGCCGTTTTTCTCATCGTTAGGTAGATATATAGCATTTTCGGATTAAATGAAACTATTTTCGGATTAAATGAAACCATTTTCAGATAAAATGAAACCATTTTCGAATTAAATGAAATGAAACTATTTTCAAATAAAATGAAACCTGAGAAATCAAAAGGCAAATTGTTTTATTATATTTATTTTTATTTTTAAAATAATTTGAATATACCACAAAATATTCATGTAAACAAAACCATGATACTAGTGAAGAAGTTGATGATCTGCTGGAAGTGGGATTTGCAAAATCATGTCCATTAGGTGCATAATTGGAGCAATCATTTTGGTTTAATTGTTCAGCACTTTGATAATATTGTTAATACACTTCTATTGTTTATAGCCATGATCAATGTCACGTTTCGTCCACTCCCAACGTGTGCTCTTTCACCTATTCTAGCATAGCACGGCCTTGTGATTTTCGATAATGTAGATTATTAGACTCATTAATGAAAATCAATATTACAATTACGTTCCCTACAAATTATTTCAAAAATAAAAAATACATATAGTATATATAAAATAATTTGCCATTTAGATTTCTAAGGTTTCATTTAATTTGAAAATGGTTTCATTTGTTTTAAAAATGGTTTCATTTAATTTGAAAATGGTTCCATTTAATTTGAAACTGGTTTCATTAAATCCGACAATTCTATATGTGCATTGTCCACCAAAAATAGTTTGAATAGAGTGAGTTTAAAATTAAAATATTCAACGTAATCACTACGAAATAATTAATTAACGTCGACCTTGATAGAGTCGAGAAGTTCCACGCCCCTTCAACAACAATCAGCTCAGTCACCTGGAGCACTAATCGCAAGTCCTAATCCCACTTAAAGGCACGAAAAAGCAAATTTACTGGCAGCAAACAACTCAGATTTTCGCCTAATCTCTGTTCCCCCATCCCCGGCTTAATCAGAGACATTCAGCTGCTAATTTCGAGTGGATCGTAATTTTTAATTAATTCCGCGATGGGATGAGATGAGGAGCCACGTTCGGATTAAAGGCGTGCTCCAATTAATCCTCCAAACGGTGGATACCCCATCCCTGGTCCTCCAGACCGAGCCCCCTTCCCCCGAGCGATTCGCCCTAGCCGGCAGGTGTTAGAAATTAAAGAAGGAGCTCGCGGCTACCTTCGAGGAGCTCGTGAAATGCTAGGAAAAGGAGGAAGAGGAACACGTTCGCCCGTTTTTGGAGCTGTGCTCATCCCTTAAGCAGGTCCGACTCGCGGAAAATTGTGTGATCCTATGAATATTAAAAGGGCTCTCGAAAGTCAACAGCTGCTTCTATGTGTTTGTATACTTTTAGCCCCCGGTGGCAGCGGTTCCTTGGGAGGGCGACCGACTTGCCGTCGAAGACTCAACAATTTGCATACAGCGAGATCCGTTCAGGAGGGACTTCGATATCGTCGGCAGCGAGGACTGCTTGTACCTGAATGTTTACGCGCCTCAAGTAAGTTCTGCCCCGTCCCCGGTCCTCGGGACCCATCTTAAAGAAGGCGCCCCCTTATCTTGCGGCATTTACAGAATACGACCAGCGGAGCCCGACTTCCGGTGATGGTGTTCTTCCACGGCGGCGGGTGGGAGTGCGGCTCCGGAATAAAAGCTTTTTACGGACCGGAATTTCTAATGGACCATGACATTGTTTACGTTAGTGGCAATTTTCGATTAGGTCCACTCGGCTTCCTCAGCACCGAAACCGAACACTGTCCTGGAAACAACGGCCTCAAGGACCAGGTCGAGATTCTCCGGTGGGTGCAGCGGAACATCGCAGCCTTCGGCGGGGATCCGGACAGTGTGACTATTTTCGGGGAGAGCGCCGGCGGGGCCAGTGTCACGTACCACATGATGTCGGACCAGTCTCGAGGTAAACTCCGCTCAAATTGGAAGTAAAAGTTATAGCAAACAATTCCGTTTCAGGTCTCTTCCACAAGGGCATCTCCCAGTCCGGGACCTATCTAAATCCGTGGGCCCAGCCCGCCCACTCCGGGGTTGCCGCTTCCAGGGCTAAGAAGCTAGCCGAAATTCTTGAGTGCAGTAAAGACGACTTCAACTGGGACGAGACGCTCACCTGCCTCCGGAGGAAATCTGCTGAAAGCATCACGGCGACAATTTACGACTTTTTCGTAAGTAAAATTTATCAATGTTATTCGCACTCACCTGCCTCGTTTCAGCTGCTACAGTGGCAGCTAATAATGTAGGCGTGAGTGCGAAATTTCTTATTATAACTTTAAAATCTACTATTATTTTCTACTTGTCCGTCATACTTCACACTTCTTTTTCTCGGGAATATTTTTTTCAACTCGTTTGCCAAGTGCATAAGATCAAAATTCGTTAATTTTATCAAAATGTTATTGAAATATTTTGTTAAATTTTCCTTTAATAAGTTATAGCTTAATTCGACTAAAAAAAACTACGAATCTATATAGGAAGTCCTCCGACTACAACTATTTTTAATCCAGGATCTTTATAATTGAAACAGGTTGAACTTTCTCCATAATATTTTATGCTTATTTTAAGCTTTTGCGTAGTCGGGTTTTAGTTTTTAAACTTTTATTTCATACATAACTTATAATGAACTTCAATTCAAATCAATTCAGCTTTTACTGAATACAGTATAATTTTTCGGGCCTTTAAATACGATTCCGAACTCATAATGTTCTATGACAGTGTTAACAACTAAAATAGTTATGTTTTGGCAGATTTTAACATTTTATTAAAAAATATTAGAACATTATAGGAGCCTTTAACGTTACTAAAATGAAAGTTTAGACATTCAATTATTATTTTATGCAATAAATAATGAATGAATATCAGTGCATTCGTTGCTTGTTAATTATATTTTATAACATTAATTAATTAATTTAAATTTCGTTTTGAGTTCCTCTGACTCCACGATATTTGAACGAGTGTGTTCAACAAAAATGGTAAAAAAAACATTTTCGAATCCGAATTTGTATTTAACAGCCGAAAATACATAAAGCAATTTTTAAAATTAAAACCTGCGAATAGGGAGAAAATGACTAGATGTTTTAATGTCTGATTTTTATCCTTATAACTTTTTAAACATTTATTATCCATTATAAGGATATGAAGGAGAAAATTTTAAAGTGATGTCAAAAATTCCCAACTCAAATCAAATTTATTGGCCGCCGGTGTAAAATTTACGTGATGACGTTTATTAATTCCAGGAGTGGGACACCGATCCCATGATCCCCTTCCCTCCCGTCGTGGAGCCAGACGTCCCGGGTGCTTTTATAACTCGTCATCCGCGGAATGAAAGATCACCGCACGGGAGCCCCGTACCCTGGATGGCGGGGCTCACCTCCGAGGAGGGTGCCCTCAAAACAGCTGGTATTAGGAGTAATTAGCATAAAATTCCTTAATACCACGAAACTTACTTGCTGCAGGTCTGCTTAACGTCCCTGGGCTCCTCGAGGACTTCAGGACAAACTTCGAAAGGGTGCTCCCCATCTCCCTTTTCTACGACCACTTTGCTCCAGACGTCCGCGATGAAATTACAAAAGCAATAGACCAGTTTTACTTCAGTGGAGGGCGCGAGTGGAGCAAGGAAAACCACCAAAATTTGACAAACGTAGGTGTGGAGCTCCTCCCAGTCGGCCTCCTCCCAAGAACCAGGAGGGCGGCCGGTGGGGCTTAATTAGGTGGGCTAATTGTCTCGAGTAATTAATGTTCATCCGCAGTTGTTTACCGACGCCTGGTTCTTAAGTGGTCTCGACGGCTATCTGCGGCTGCGGCTAGAGGCGGCCACCAGAGTCCGAGTGGGCCCCACTTATTTGTACCTGTTCGACCACAAGGGCGAGGCCAGCTTCACGGAGATCTTCAACGGGGGTGGGGAGCACTACTACGGTGAGCTGGGGCTCCAGAAGGAGGCGAACCATATAAAATTTTTAATTTCCCATTAACAGGTGTGTGCCACGCTGAGGAGCTGCAGTACCTGTTCCCAGTTGGTCAGGTGCTCTTTAAGAACGCTCTTCCCTCCAAAAGGGATAATCAAGTTAGAGAAACCCTCACTGAGTTGTGGGTGAATTTCGCTAGAAATGGGTAATTTTAAATGCATTTTTGAAGATTTCTTGTTTTGTTAACTGAAAACACTTTCAAGGGTACCTGATGCGTCTGAGAAATTCAATGATTTCGATTGGGAACCTGTTCAAGGATATCCTTTGCAATATGTTCGAATCGGAAGCCAAAACGAGGATGACTGGGAAATTTTCAGAAAGGAAAAGGGCTTCTTTGAAAAACGAGTGCAGTTCTGGAGGGAATTGAACGCACATAGACCAAATAATAAAGAGCACGATGAATTATAGTTACATTAAAGAGTTTTTGAAATATATTCTTAAATGTATTTTCAAGCGGACTATTATTTTCTGCACCATTAAACCTAATGCGTTAATCTTTTCAGATATACAAGTAAGAACTAGTACTGAATTTTCACAAAAAGTCAGTAACTTTTAGGAGTTACAACATTGTTCACCAACACTATCTTTCGGATATCCTTAAGATTTACGTTTTTATTTACTTACCATTTCATAAGAAGTTTCGATTGTTTTGTTTTAAATGCAAACACTTAAAAAAGAAAAACCATAATAGAGGAACAATGGATGTTGGATACCAGAATCAAGGTAAATTTTCCTTTAATTTTGTACTGTCATCAAATAATTTTAGTATTTCCATTATTGCAAATTGCACTATAAATTTGGCGTAATAATAAAACCAACTTGGAGTAAAACTTAAAATATATTTATATTTTTGAAATTTTGGGTAGAGTACCTGAAAAGAAAACACAATTAAATGTCTAACTATAAATAAACAAAAAAATATTTTAATATTATAATTCATATTAAGTACCTACATACATATGCATTTAATTTAATTTTCTTCTTTTTGTAATCAAAATTTGGAAGAGTAATTTTTTTCCGTCGGAAAAAGGTCTGCCTTTCTACAAAAGCACAAATTCTTGGGAGATAGATGAAAAGCAAAATCGGATGGGTATTATTATTATTTAATAACACGAAATTCCATTTCTTACAAGGATAAAGGAGTGGGTCGGTCATGAATAAAGAATACACGAAAATATGCAAAATATGCTTTATTTGATTCTTAAAAAACTCTGGGAGTTAAGCTGATTGGGCGATCTCATTTTTTATTTTTTTTTTGTGTGATATATAGATCTGCTCAGTTATGTACACACTTTATTTGAAGGATATGTACAATTTCAGTGATATATTCCATGAAATCCTTCGCGACAAAAATGATACAAACAAAAATTTTAAAAATACTCAATTTACACAGCGAAAATTCTAGCAGGAGCTTTAAGCTGGAAAAAAAAGGTAACTCGTTTTTACACAGGGTGAGGTGGTGGACCAGGGCATAGTTCGTTTACGGGCAGTGAGCTCGTTAAGTCTGCACTAGCTCCAAGAATTGGTGCTGAGCCCTTGTTCGGCTCCCTTCGCTCCACGAAGGATTCCTCCTTGTAGCTAACTCGGGCTGATGTTAAATCGCCCTCGGGCTGAACTCGTGTATTTTCATCGTAATTTGGATTGGTAACCGTCAGGACGCCATAGCGACCGCCCTCGCCCTCACGCAAACAATTGTAGAGGCCGTGTCGCTCCTTTCGACCCTTCGAGCCGGTGTACAGCTTTAAAACTCTGCAGTTGCACGTAACCAGCATAGCTGTTATTAGTCCCTGGTGGAGTTGAAGTAAAAGGAAACGAAGGGAAAAAATTAGAGAGATGTGCGAGTTACTGGCCCCAAAAACTTGTTTTCCGGGTTCTGAGGGTCTAAGGGTTCCCTTGTTTTTTTTTTACGAGGGAACTTTCCCATTCGCCACTCATTCCTTTAATAACTTTTCACCATTTTCTGGAAGAAGTGCAGAGCTTACCTGGATCCCCTGTGATATGCTGTAGGCCGCCCATAACTCGTTAATTCGTAATAAGGCTGCTAATGACCCTAAAATGTTCACAAGCGAGAACAGCACCAGAATCTGAAAGAAGGGTTTTTATATGCTCAGATTAATGGAATAAATTAGAACATGCAAGAGGCGATTTTAGGTCGCGTTTATTGTCTACAAAAAGTACAGGATTTTCTCATCTTAGCAAGCATTACTTCGACTGACATTTAAATTACTACAAAAATCCCTGGATTAAGTGGATATATACACGTCCCGTCAATGTCTTTCTATACGTTTAATATACCCCCAAAAAATTTCCATTTTGATTTCAATAGATCTCATGTAATTTGCATGTTGGGGCAGCCCCAGACGCAGCTGAATCAATATTTCTGTCTTCATTGATTACTAGGGAAAAGGGAAAGCATTACCGTTAAATTAGCCTTATAGTATTACAAAAGAGTCCACTTGAGCATGTCGGGGACCGTGAAGCTCTCCATGCAAAACAGGTCAACCACGACTGCTCGAGGGCACTCAAGCCCAGGCACAATTGCTGAGCTCAAATTCTAATGATATGCGTCTGCTTTTCCATTTTCGGTCTCTCAAAGAGGTTCCATTTGCCCCAATAAAGCTTACAACCTTAAGGATGCCATATCATCTTTTTTTAAAATATTTCTTATTTGTTTATGCTCTAAGATGTCTCATCTGGGCGCCATTCTTTGGCCTAATTTATTTTCCTGAAAGTAGGTGCACTCAGACGTGTATACATATATTGGACCCTTTTTCAAATAATTTTAAAAACGGCTATTAATATGTAAATATCCCAAGTTATTCGTGAGTCCACTCTATTTGAAGCTCAATTCATTTTTGAATAAAGAAGGTACATACATATGTATCTTACATTAGCCAAAGTGGCACGTGCTGTTTACAAAGTGTTTTTATTGTTACAAAATAATGAAGCTATTATATTTTAGCGTCCATGAAATATAATTCGACACGTGTTCACATATTGGATATCGAAATTTAGGCGCTATGGTATCTTTGAATGTGGCACATATTCTATTAGATAACATGAAATAATATAGATAGATAGACATTACCAGAAATAATATTCCAGACTACGTTTTTAGATTTTAGGATATGTTGCCGAACTAGTAGACAAGTTAACTTCAACGAAAATAGTATAATGAAAAAAAAACTTTCTACAAACATTTTACTTTAATTTTTGTATTATATTGTTTTAATTTTAGTGATATTTTTAAGTACCTACTACTTTTAATGGTAACACATATACAGCTAAAAAACTAAACAAAAGTCTCAATTTACCTTTATAAAAAGTCCACTTTGAAGCAATCGCCTTTTCATCAGCTTATTTCTTGATTTTGTGTCAACCTGCATTTGTGCTGATAATTTCGCTGTATCTCTTGCTTGGAAGGCCAAATGAAAACCAAGGAAGGTCAAAATAATCGCTGGAACCATATATGCCCAAATGTATGCTTTTCCCTCCAATAACCTTAAAAAATTCGATTAAAAATAACAACAATAACTAAATATTATAATATATTCTAAATATTAAAATTTATTAATTGAACTAGGAATTGAAATCCTTTATTATGTTATTTATTTTAGAAATTATTTGCTTTAAATTCCACCATAGAACACGGAAAATTATCATGGACTTTAATAAAAATACAAACATTGTATAAATTGCATTCCACGCACATCGATTTCAAGAACTATGTATAAACAGCAGGAGAAACAAAAACTAATAAATTCCACGAATATGAAATATAGGCAAACAAAACATTTGCAAAATTGTTGTGTTTGCCGTGACAAAATATTTTTTATTTGCTGTCGTTGGTTAGTTATACTCACCAGAGTATGAAAATGATTAAAAAATATTATGTTCTCCCGAACAATTTTAAAAATTTTAAAAATTGTTTGTCTGCAATCTGAGTTTCTTTTGTGAATGATGCATGAAATTCTTTAATTAGTGAAATACATTTTGCAGTTCCTGTCTTTTTTATGCATTTTTAATTAGTTACGTCTATCTTTTAGCAAAGGGTAGCTTACCAGCAATGTTTGCTAATGAGTAATTCCTGTACAATTTCAACTGCTGTGAGGTGCACCTTTGATTTGATTTCTTTTTCTTTATATTTGAAAGCAGCAGCCACTCCAACCATTAATAAGGGCAGGCCCCATGATATTGCACTGAAATAAAAATTTTAATTAATTTATTTTCTTTGTTAAAGCTTCTTATAACGTACTTATTTTTAAACAACCCTTTTTTTTATGAAACGAAGGTGAAAAGTTATTAAAGCTGCTTTCAAATTTTGATCTGGAGCCTATGTCTTCGCATTTTACCGCTCTAATAATTTAAGAAATATTTATAAAAAAAAATTACAAGAAAAAAATTCATACTTCCGGTTCTAAGAAAAGGTGAAAGATAAAATGAAAAACTTTTGAAAACAAAATTCATTCAAGGATGAAATCATCGCCTCAATTAGTTCTTCACTTCCTACTGGGAACGGAAGGAAAAGGGGAAAGTAATAAACTTCTTCAAAGTTATTAGGACTTAATAAAGAATATTCAAGTTAACTTTCGCGAAAAGTTTTCCACCGAACAAAATACAGATTACCTTCGTATTGCACGGTATTCTTTAGCCTTCTGAGAAAAGCAAACTAGGAAGAAGTATTTATTTCAGACTTTCCATTTTATTCGGCGGAAAAAGTGCTATTAAAAGCTACCCAATGAAGGGAAAGAAGACCGCCGTGTATTTTCAAAAGAAAATTCGTTTATTGAAGGAAAATATTGCACAAATCGAAATTTCTAGAAAATCGCTTCGAGCTCTATTTTCTTAACTACATATATGATGCATATTCCATTTTTATTCTCTTACAATGAGGTACTTCATAATTTTCATTATTACATACCTATGAAATTGAAAGACCAAATTTAGCTTCGGGCTAGATCGAATTAACGAATTTTTCAAATTTATTACAATTACTAAGTTTATCGATGACTTTTATTTGATAGGTAGGCTTTTTCTCTGTTTCAAAATAAATTCAAACTAACATTTGATGTTATGTATATTTTGTTATGTGTATTAACGTTTTTAGTTTCTATTCGAAAATCATTCCAAACCTTACCCACGAAAAATTGAAATTCAAAATTCAAATAAAATATTTAAATTAAATCAATCAAACCAAACAACAAACAGTAAGGAAATATGTATATTAATTAATTAATAAAAACTAATTAATTATTATAAAAACCACCTCAGAATTTTAACTGGATATGTGTACTATCTCTTTCCTAAGTATATTATATAAGTATAAGAATTCAGACTTATCTTTCAATCAGATTTTTAAAAATTTGAAAGTGAAATACAAAACAATAAATTATTATGATAAAGGACAAAGGCACAAAAAAATGGCCAGTCTATCGAAAGGCTTTTTGTATATTATCTTATCTATACATTCTATAGACTTTGCGTATAGCCTCAGGGCTTCTGTAGGAAGTCCTGGGATAATCTATAGACCGGCTTGCCGGAAATTGAAAAAGAAAGGATATTTAAAGAGTTTAGTCGAGAAGCAATTTTCGAAACGTATGTCATTTAAATTGATGAAGGTCGTCGTAATCCGCGCAGGACATTGTGTTCGGCCTGGTACCATCTCGTTTTTTGGGATAAAACCGCTTTAAGTTTAATACGAGAGGAGAGAGATTATCTTGAACGATGAAGGATTGCCCTCTTCTGACAGATCTGTCGACCCAGCCTCGGTCATATTAAAGTGGGGACAGATTAAATATTTCACTGGGACAATCGGCGTAGCAATTTCTTAGTTGTCTTTGGGGAGAATCGGTTTGTGACTAATTTAATTTGGTTCGCTCGGAATGGGCCTTCATTTCTTATGCATAAGTTTGTTAATTGTTTAAGCGGTTGCAATGTATATATTTAAATAAATCCGGCCGTTAAAGTTTTCTAACATTTATATACTTTGTAGAAGGTGGTTGAAAAACGCAATTTTTTCAAAACTAAATTAGCACCACATTTACAGGCCTTTATATAAGTGGAACGAAATTAAACTCTGAAATATTATTAATTTCTATTTCATACCGGATGAAAGAAAGAGTAAAGATAAACATAAATTTGTATTCTAAGCTTGCTCATTGATGTGAAAAGTATACCTAATTTATAAGCCTAATAATTTAATTAATCAAAATACATATTTAATAAACAGACAACTTCATGAATAATTTATATGCATATATGTATATACATATGTATGTATGTATAAGTACAGCAATAGAGCGTAAATTTCTATCGAACCATCAATCTGTAGTGTGAAAATCAAATTTTATAAATAAAAATTCATGAACTTAATCCTTAGAGCAGTATATCGAGAATTAAGGTTAAAGTTAGTGGCTGTATTTAAAAAAAAAAAAAATTCTACTGCTTTTACGAATAATAGATACCAAAAGTTCCTTTATTAAAAATTACAGCATACCATTCATAGCAACGAAAAGAGGAAGCACGAAAATAATGCTTATGAAACTAAATGTGCTCCCCACAACATCAACATAAATTGAATGATGCTCCACACGGAAGCTATCTACTTCGGCAATCCCCAAGCAGGATGAAGCCGTTGTAAATGCTTTCGTAGAAAAAAGAATAAATCCACAATCCCATTTCGTTATTCTCCTCTTCTGGGATACATCATATTAATTGCAATTTGTGGATAATCCCAAATCACGTTGGGATGCGCATAGACAGCATCGATCGAATCTTTCGAGATGGTTGCTAGACTCCGATACGTCGGATGACGGAACGTGCCCTTGGCAGCCGAGTCAAAGACGTCCGCAGACCAGCGGGCCATGTAAATTGATAGTTAAATAAAGACGATATTGTCTGCTTGTACACAAAACCAAATTGCTCCACTTCATCAAATATGCATATCGAGGGGGCGTTGCGCCAAATGAATAATTCATAAACAAAACGCCGAGAAAGTACTCTTACCTATAGTGCGCCAGTACACGTCCCATCTTCGGCTCGGGGTGGGGAATTAGGTTTACGCTGTTCCGGAACGCCGTCAACGCATGATGACAGCAGCAACACAACCAGCACAACGATGCTAATTTCATGAAGAGCAGCGCCAGCGACAAGGACATGCAGAGCTCCTGGTCCTGCAGAAAGGATCATAAGTTTTGTACTATCTTAACATTGTCTCGGT
The DNA here is from genome assembly GCA_963920795.1 of Eutolmus rufibarbis. Classification (NCBI taxonomy): domain Eukaryota; kingdom Metazoa; phylum Arthropoda; class Insecta; order Diptera; family Asilidae; genus Eutolmus; species Eutolmus rufibarbis. Next base: position 46,408,658 of record OY987206.1, read on the forward strand.
TCGCTTGACACTGTTTTAATAAAATAAGTCCACCACAGAATTTCAAAATAAGTAAAAACGTCGCATGAAAGGATGGGTCAATTTTCAAACTTTTGAATCTTCATTAATTTACGTGAATCTTAAAAATAGACAACTTCATAAACCGTAGAGCAAGGGGCCCAAAGCGGGCGCCTTTATGGTAAAATTTAAAAAAACTGTCTAAAAATTTAGAAGTCGTACGTATTTTATTGCTGTCAGAAGATACATTTTTGCGTTTTCTTTATGTATCGCGGAATTATCTGATTGTCTTTAAAAATAGAAATTAGACGTAAAATACAAATATTTCACGAAAGTTCGCTTTGCCCTAGGAGTAAACCAAAAGCGGACGCAAGCTTCATGTAAAGCGGAAAAACCTTGTTTTTTCAAGATTATTGAGAAGAAATGTAAAGAGGAAAAGAGAAAATTTATGAAAATACATACATAGGTTAATATAGACGCGCTTAACTTTATTATTCACATAAAACATTAAAAATTATTCTCAGCATCAATATTTAAAATGTTAGGTTTTTGGGCTACCTTCCCCTATGTGTTGGAGCATTTTATTTTCCGAATTTACAATCTAAAAATGTTATCAAAGTAGCCTACCTACTATTTGTATCTACTGTTTATCATAATTGAGGAGATGGCGAACAAAACGAACTAATTACATTTTTGATCAAAACTACTTTTTTTTTTTTAAATCCAGTTGTACATGAACCCGTGAATTTAATTTTGTACTCGTTTTCAATTAAAACGTCCTGAAAATAAGTCAGGAGTTCGTGATTTCGATTAAAATTGCAGTAAAGTTTTAACAGCTTCGAATAAGTGAGCACGTTTTCGTTCAAAATGGAATAACTTTCATACAAATCTATAAAATGTCAATCCAAACAAAATAATTGACTTTAATGTTTGTACTTTTATGGTAATACTATTTTCAATTAGGCAACAATGCAAGTCGACTCTCCCTTCTTTTTATTACAATTTAAATTTACTAAAGAAACGTTCAGTTTCGATGCATTCAAGTAGATGTGATCTCAAATGCAATCAAGTCACAATTGCACCAGTCGCAAACAAAACGAAATGCATTTGCATCTTTCGAATTTAAATATCTTCCGATTTAATAGAGATAGGAATCTGGATTTAACATATTTCAAATAAAGTCACAAACACTATATAGCAAAATAAAAAACACGTTAAAAGTCTATGGTAAGTGCGTCATTCAGTTTTATGCTCCTCCTGTTAAATTGAATTTTGTCTAATTAGATCGTTTTGTTCGCCGACTCCACAATTATGCTCTCCGTCGAATGCCTGAAAATTTTTAATTTTGAATAGAACCTGAATAATTTATTAAAGATGCACTACATCCTCAATTCTCAGTAAGTTGCAGGAAATTTTATATCAGAATATACCTTAATCGTGTAATGAAAGAAATGAGAAAAGAACCCCTACTAAGTTGCAAGATTATTTAAAAGAGTATAGTACCCAAAAAAATGTAATGCCCATATCTTGAAAACTTTTACATACAGTTTTTGCTTATTTCAACATACTCTTTCACACATGATCCAACTAATGGACAACTTTGCTTGTTAGTAATTAAGTCGAAAGTCCTCTTACCTGCACTCCACCAACCCCGATGACAAACAGGAGTTGCGCCATAAAAAGGGAGGCCAGCAGACTCAAAAGGGCCGTGCCAGCCAGGGATCGTAAATCTGAAAATAGACTGAAAAAGGAAGATTGAAGTTTAAAAAAAATATATAGATTGCAAAACTGAGGCATAGACGAGAAAATTAATTAACATGTGAAAAGGGCCGCTTTTCTGCTGGTCATTAGAAGAAGGAAAATATCGGCACTATCGGCTTGCTTTGATCTATCAACCGGCAGGACTCTTCCCCGATGTTCCTGGTTGTTTTCCAGTTTAATTTACTTTTTATCCCTTGGCACTTTCCTTGCCGGTGAATGGGGGCGGGAATTATATTTCAAAGTGGAATTGCTGAGAAAAAGGGATTGGGTTCGAGCTTTCCTGAATTGAAAATGGGAATGGTCCTCGCATGTTTCCTGCGGTTAGTAATTACATCCTGGAATGGGTGACCAATTTATACTTTATTGTCCTTAAGAGACCTATTCATTAAGGTAATGTGCGGGTGTTAGGTTACCGAAGAATTTAATACGTTCAGCGAGGCTGTTCCATTCTAATTACGAGCCAAGCAAGGGCAATCACGTGAATTAATCATACATCCTTGGACCCGTTCTCCCCAAAACCATGCACTGGATTTACCCCTGAAAACCTCAACCAGAGCGGCGACATAAGAGCGCAAAATTGGTGCACTTTCCTAGTTAATTCGTAAGTAATTTCCGGCAGTGAGTTCCGGTGAAATGTTCATTATTTGAAATGTTTGCACCATACTCAAAATTGCGCAGATTCTCGTGTGTTTGATGATGATTCGTGCTTGGGCCTGTTTTAATCCAAAACTCATGGTTAGTGAGCAAATTAACAACTGCCACCTGGTGCCACATGAGCTGCCGTCCAGTGTTAACCTGGAGTCCAATGTGAGGCGTGAACAGAACACAGTCACGAAATGCAATTTTCATCAGAATTTCATATTGCGGCAATTTACCTCATGTTACATACATTTCAACCGTCACGCAATCAATTAACGAACTGCGCCACTTTAACTTTCCTCAGATATTTTACGGAAAACTCATGTCTCCATAGCAAAGACATTTCATTTTATTTTTTTATTTAGGTATAATTCTTTCGCCTTTTAGGTCATATTATTAAAAATTCGTAGTTATTCCAAATATGTATTAGACACGGTAATTATTTCGAATTCGAGCCAGGATATCAAAATTATGGTTTTTGAGAATGGTGTTTTTCTGAACTTTAGATGCACATTATGTAGCAGGCACATGCGGACATCCCAAGCCGTGTACTTGGGATCGTTATCCTGATAAAAGTATAAATCATCGGAAATATTTAATTTATCAACTGTTGTTCGAAGATTTGATTTCAGAAGGTCTCTTTGTTTATCGTTGTGTCAATAAAAACTAAATTCCCTGTGTTCTCGTTGCCCATTGAACCCCAAACCATTACACTTTTTTCTCCGTGCTTAACTGATTTGCTCAAATTGACGATATCAGCAATTTATCTTATAATTTTGGAAGTTTCACGATGATGAATCTGGATTTGAATATTAGTATATTAGTATTCTTACTAATTTTAATTTTTGCATATAAACTCACGTTATCATAGCAATTAATAAACTAAATATAACGAGTAAATTAAACTATTAAATGATTTTCTCTTTGTGTTCTCATTGTGTCCGAAAACTTTTTCACTCCATTTTTGCAACTTGACAAAATTAGCAAATGATTTTAGGTTTTGAATGCATATAGTATGTATAAACAAATTATTGATTTTTTATATTATTCTTTAAGCCAAAGGAGTAATAATTATTTTAAATAAGGAAATAAAAAATGCACGGATAGATTTTTTTTCAGCTACTTTATTTTTTTGGAAAATGCCTTATGTCCGAAAACTTTTTCTCACCACTGTATGTACACATTTAAACTATTTATTTGTCTTTTTACTTTTAATTTCTTGCATTAGTACGACAAAAATGTGTTAATCAAAGAGGTTTTAAATCCCAAATGTATATACATTATACATATTAAACAGTGTAATTTCTACATTTTTTTTTTTTTTACATATTTAAGAATAATGAAGAGTCATAAATAAAATATCATAGAAAATTTTAATGTTTTCATAGAAGCGGAACCTGTAGTCCTACACGCCAAATTTAGTAAAGCAAAATTGAAACTTTGAAAATGGTGATTTCGATTTGGTCGAAATTATGAGGAAATCGAGGTAACAATAGGAAAAAATTGAGAATTTCGCGAAACTGCTAAACTGTCTATCGTTTATCATATATCGTCTATTGTCTATCATCTATCGACGGTCTATCCTGTATCACGTCTATCGTCTACAATTTACAGTATATCATCTTTTGTCTATTACGAAGGTTTATTATGCATGACTTGGGTAAATGCGTAAATTAATGTAATTTAACAGGGTATTTAAAAAGGTGATTCTTAACGTGCAATTCTTATGTAATCTATTCATTATTTTTATAGATAAATTTTATTGTCGACAGCTTTTAGCTCCTAAAACCATGTTATTTCCTCCTTTAATTTCCGAATATTAACAGCAGCGCAAAATAGGTCTTTCAATATTTCCAGGTATCGAAAAAAGAGGGAATGAAAAAATAAATTTGGTCCTCCAGTTATGTGGGTCACGTAGTTAATTTGTTTAGGGAGCCACTATTCCATTTTCCGAATTTTCCCACCGGGGCCGGTGACCATATTCGTCCTGTTAAAATTTACGCATCAACAGGGAACCCACCCGAGAGAGCGTATCCCGTTTTCTTGCCTTTCCTCGCCCGCAGGATCGAGGCTGAAAAGAGGACCCCACCGTGCAGCCAGGTGATTCTTCTCACGGCGGATGTTGAATTTTTTTTTTTTGGTCCCCATTTGTAGACGTAATGGCTGACAATAAATCTTTTCTTTTTTTTTCGTTTTTTGGAACTTTCACCTTTGCCATCCGAGCCTTATTGCGAAACTTTTTTAATACACCTCTCGCTGGGAAATTGGCATGGAAATTGATTTGGAACATTTTCCTTCCACCTTGCGTACTTTTTAGAGCCACTGGACGAGAGAAATCCTCCCTTCGATTTTGCGGCGGGAATATTAGATTTGTTAAGTGCCCGATGATTGTTTTAAGGCATTAAATTTTCACGGCATTGCCTCTCCAGGTTTGATTTACTCTCACATTACGTGAAGGAGAATAGGGCCCCCCGGGGAATCCCAGGAAGAGTGTGTCTGTGTGTGTGGTTTGCAATTGGCTGGGTGATTTATAAGATGTGATTCAATGAAGAATTTAGGCGCCTGTCTTCGGGTGAATTAAAGAAATTTTCAGGTTGAATTTAAGAGGAAGTTATTTGCTCCCCACATTAAAGCTTTATTTAATTTAAAAAAAGCAAACCAAGAAAATAATGGACTCATCTCTTGTTATATTTTAACAATTTTTAAGTTAATAAACTGTCCGTATTTTAAATTTCAACAAAATTTTTCTTTAAAAAGATTCAGTCTTATTTATGTTTTCTTCATAATTTTGAATACATATATAAGATGTACATACATGTATACTAATAAAAAAATATTTTAATATTTTACAAAACGATTTTAAACTATTAATTCAATTCTAAAGTCCTAACATTTAGTTAATTCTTATTTGAATCGAGTGAAAAAATATTGCAAGAAACAAAACAAGTGAATTTTTAAAATGTTTATTAATAAGCGCCGATTTTCTGCGTTATGATTAAATACTCTTTGGAATTACTTTCTACAACATATCATTTAACATAATTTTACATAAAAAATTTCGATTGTTGTAATGTTTTTGAATTCAATTCAAGTCAAAGCTTTAAGGAGGCCCTTTATTTAATCGCTCAATCGTTACCAAAAAAAAAAAAAAAAAAACAAGTATAATTTAAAATTCTTCGTATTCATAGGTAAACATTTTCTTAACCCTCAATGTATTAGAAAAGTTTTGTTATTTTTGCCAAACTTTAGGTAAACTTTTGTAAACAAATTCATTTTACAACGAGAACGCAGGGTGACGCGTAAGCAGCTGTAGATTGAATAGAATTAAATCGACTTGAAAAATTCCGCGTATTTGCGAAATAAAAGTTGTGTCTTAACATACATTTTTTACAACTCGAGCCAACTTCTACTACTAGAACAGTTTGCTTAAGACGTTTGGGTACATAAATCACTGGAAAACAATGTACGATAAAGTTTTGTAAAAAATGGTAACTTTATGCAAAACTGCATGAGGTGAAATTGTCATAAATATCACTTACCTGTATGTGATAAAGGCAAATGCTAGACCAACTAAACTAATGGAGCTCCCGAGGACTACTCCCAGGGCTATCAAACTGCCCTGAGCCCCCCATTGGGCGCCAAAAGTTATGCTTGAGGAATTAACGGGCGGATTAAATCCGTGTATGTGGCTGGTGTAAAGGGTTTCCATCTGAAATTAAAATTTTATTCAAATTAGCGGGTGAATCTGAAAAATAATTCGAAAAATAAATGTGTTTTACAGATATCTTGAACCAGAGCATGAATTATGGAGAGCTCTCTAATTAATTATTTTCGAAAATGTCCAGCCACTTAAAAAGGCTCGTGTTAAATAGACCGCAATCGATATTCATTAATCCAGTGATCGACATTGTCCTCGAATCAGTGTCGAACTGTCGAACTGAATTAAAAATTCCAAGAATTTCAGTTTGATCATTAAATAACGATCATATAAAAATCCTTGGAATTTATCTTCATCCTGTTCGATAAAAAAAAAAAAAAATCCTGGCACCGCGGAGCCCGGCCACAACTGCTCCGAGCGCTCCTCCAGAAGGTCTTCCGAAATGTGCCGCGGCGTGACAAATGTTTCAAGCATTTATTCAGACACTTTGTGAGATTTTAATCTAACGCTTTTGTTAAGCCGACCACTTGAAAAGTTTCTGAACGCTCCCTGTCACACGGTCTGGAGGGCTTAGGGCGGGGGTGGAGGAGCAGACAAAACAAAACAAACAAAAAAATAAATAAATGGAAGAAAAATTTCGAGAATTGCTGAGCATTTGCCACCATGCCCGAATTGCCCCAGTAAATCCTCTCTAGAGTGACAGGACGCTTTGAAGATTCCCTTCGAATTCATGTAAAAACACTGAAATTTATCACGAGAGCGTTTTCGCATTTTCCGCGCGGGCAAATTAATTAGAAAGTCTCCTTCGAGTTCTTTGATGATGATGATTATGCTGCTGGCTTCGCGGATATGGTGACTTTGGGATTAAGATTGCGCTTTTTGGACTTTTGGCGGTTGATTCAGATGATTTTTCAGGTGAAAAGAGGATAACTTATTTTTTAAAGTAATTGCTTATTTATGTATACGAGTATTTTAAAATTTTTTGTATAGGGTTTAAAATTTTCTGAAATTATTACGATCGGTATATTAGCAAAAACCCTTCGACCATCTCTAAAGTAAAGGCACCAAAACTTGACATTTAAAAAAAAAAAAATTAGTTTTTGTTAGTAAATCATTTAAGTATGAATAAATTGCAATAAAAACTAACCAAATATTACAGGAATCGTTCTAAAGGTAATGAAATCATTTACAACATAAGGATGTACAGTTAACTTTTGACATTTGACTCCAGTTGACACAGACCCAACTTAATAATTGACTCTAAAAAAAACTAATAGTTGACACTGGTTTAATAACACAGGCTTGCATAGAAAAAAGACCTATTTAACTGAAGAAGGCGTTTTTTCTTGCACACATTAGAGAGATGGGCATTTAATCTTTCAAATTGAATCTGTATTTCCACGTGCCTGTAACAAGTTTGCTAGTAAAATCTAGTAAAATATCTTAACATGTTTTACATTTTTAATTCGAAATAATAAGCTGACCAAAATGCTATAAAGATATGCTTAAAATTAAGTATATATAGGGGTTTTCGGATTTTTACACAAATTGGTACGTGATGTGAAATAAATTTTAAGATTACATCTTATCTGACTTTATCTTATTTTTTAAAGCTCATGAAATTATTACTTATTTTGTTGTGTCTGAAAACAACATTCTTCTAAACCTTACAGAGATTTGAAGAAAAATTGATATATTTAACCAGCTTGGAAACAGACAAGTACAATATCTAGTTACTTTCCAAGAAAAATGGGGTCAAACACTAAAAAGTCGTACGTATTTTGTCTATTTTCATTAATTATTTCATTTCCCTCATTGTGATTTTTATTTAAAAATTAATAATCCATTTCTGAAAAACATTAAATTTTCCCCACAAGTGGAAAATTATCACAGTTATTAATTATGAATTACTTAATTAGGTTATTGTAAATTGTTAAATAATCGACTTTCATAATCATTTGCTATACTGTAGGTACTTACGTTATCGATTTATCGTTTCTTTAATGGAACGTGTTTTGTTTTTAAGCACAATAAAGTTTGGAGTTTTATTCAATCATTAAATTAAATTAATGATCCGAATAGATATTTACGTGCAGATATTTGTTCTGCCATTAATGGGATTTAATAATCGCTTTTGCATTTTTTGCTTACCAATTTTATATTTCACTGGGTACGAGCAAGCACCGAAGGATTTTTTCTTCGAAATTTCCCTTTATAGCTGAGGCACAGGGGCGTTTAATGGCAATTCCTCATTTTATTACCGATGAGCCGAAACACATCAAGGAACTTATTTAATGGATGAAATGATATAAGACTTCCTCCAATACCGGGGCAACCGGTGGATATAAACAATTTTTATTTCTGCAGCACGGATTCCATTTCAACCAGGGAGACTTTACCACATTTTAAAAATTCACCCTGGGGCAGTACTAAAAATTGTTTAAATCACCTCAAGAGCGCTGCAGTGTGACAAAATATACGCTGAAGATGCTCGTTGCGTATGGGTGACATTGTCGCTTAGTGCTCCACATAAATCTGTAATCTATGGATATTGATCTCGTAAGGTTTGGACCAAAATTTAAAAGCTTTTACGACTCCCTGGCACTCAAACTGACTACCTGATGTGCCAGGAAGCCTTTTTCGAAGGGGATCTAGGGACCCCGGCTCCATAAACCATAATCGACAGGGATCGATGTGTTCTATCTAGCGCGTTTCGGTGAGAAGGGTCCTCTTTTCCGCACTTCATAGTACGTTATCTTTTGTGTCGCTGATAATCGCAGCCCTGCTCCGGAATGGGCATCAATTACCGCCTTAACTGGTTGAGTAACTCTTAATTGTATGGAGTCAAAGCGGCGTCCTTCTGTGCCACCCTATCACAGCCTTTGAATCTCGGCCGAAATCAATTTCACAGATTTCAATTTATCTCCTTACTTTGTAGCGTTCGGTTCCTGAATCCTGTTTTTCACACCCCTCCTCCAGTTTTGTGTCTGTCGAACCGGAGAGGAATGGGTCCTAGTCCTAGCCTATAGCACTAGCCAATTCCCGGGACTTGAGATGATGAACGATGATAAGGACTCTTGGCAGGAGCCAAACGGCAAATATAGACGTACTGGCGGGGTCTGCACAAATCCAATCACGACCACTCGATGCTTTTATTGAACACCCTTCACTTTAGAAATCTCAAGCCAAAAGGGAGAAGATTGCCAATTAACAGCAAATAAATGGAACGTTCGGTTCGAGCTCTTTTTGTTTGGGCTCCGACCGCAGTTTGGTTTGAATAAGTAGTGTGTTAGTTTCAACATCCGTCCGATGCTCACTTTAAGCGATTTACCCCCTTATTCACTACGATTTTTTTGCAAACATAATAAAAGGGCTGAGATTTTCCCTGAATCCCTTTGTCCAATAGCGCTGACGATGCTCTTAAGGAGGAGGAAGCACACACTTCCTAGACTTAAAGGATTAAGTTAAAGCGCACTTTGAAAATTCGTCGTCATTAAAATGGATGTAGGCGTTTACAACAGGGCTCTTGAGTAATCAATTACGATGGGGAACGTTGTTCTTAAGTTTAATTAAATGGGACGCGAAAACCACTGAACACATGAAGAGGGCGTTTATCAGCTCAAAGAACAAATGCTTTAAAGAATTTATCTGTTTTAGAGAAAAGGGACGATGATTAAGGACTACCAAAAGTCGTTTTAAAACAAGGTATTAACACCTCAAGGAAAGAGTTATTTTCGTTTTCCTATATCCTAAAAGATTCAAAATTTATTCAAATGCTTTGCCGTTCCGTAAAGTTTCGTTTCTGATACTCAAGCGATAGCTACATATATACAAAATAGGTCTGTTCGTTAAGCCCTGATCTCGATCAGATTAGATTCAAGTAGATTAACCTAGATCAGCTGTCAAATAATTGTCATATCAGATTCGATTAAAAAAGATCAGAAGTCTCAACAAACGCAAATCGATCAGTTAAGATCATCAAGTGTCAGTTGTCAAAAGTGTCGACAAGACGCAGAAATTTGAATTTACTGAAATAAATTATTTAAAAACAAAAGTGAGGATATTATGTATATTATATAATAAAACGTTTGGGCGTGCCTGGAAAACATTTCACGGCCACCTAATTATTTCCATTAGGTGAAACTATGTAATTTGATCTTTTCCATCTAAAATAAAAGGTAAATTTATTTGTTCTGCATAAAATAATTAATCTTTACTTTACTACTTGAAAAAAGAACAACTTCCTAAAACACTTACAACTTTGTAACCGTCAACGGCCACAAACTGACAAATTATCAAAAGCCATCATTAGATTTTTAAATATATATTCCTGGTTTTCTATAATTTTATTATTTAGCACTACCAACCATTGAATGTAATCTTTTCGTTTTATTGCATATTAAAACCATATGCATACAAAATCCAAAAATAAGTTAACAAATGTGGTCCATCATACATATATAATAATATTTTTAAAATTTAAACAGTGTAATAAAATACGTCTATGATTTTCAAATATTTAGCCAGCTACTGATAACTTCGGAAATATACAAATATGTAACGAACTAATTGTTCTTCTATTTCAAAGAAAATTCTTTAAATCACAACATCTTTAACTTCGCTAAAAGCACCACTTAACATTTTGCTCCAATTAGAAAGAAAAAAATCTGTAAAGATCGAAATCTCCTCAACTCACGTAATTCGGCTATTTGAGTGCTGCTTAGAAGTCTTAAAAGGCCTATTTTTGCTAAGGAGAAGTGAAAAATAGAATCACCTTGAATGTCTGTTCCTTAGAGCTTGGGATCTCTTGGAACACCTACAGGACGGCAATTCAACATGGAATAAATAAAATGCTTAGGGGTGTCTGAAATTAAATCGCCCTTATGCCATACACTTGATAACGTCTGAGCGCCAATTCGAAGGATATCGCCCATATGACCATGAATTGACCATCTTCTGGAGATAGCATCTGTCAGGGTTATGGAGGCTTAAATTAATTCTGAATGTGGAATGGAGCTATAAAAGCATCTCTCCTTAGCTAGTTCTTCACGTTTTCTTTCACCGAGATATTTTTTCTCTTCTGTTCGAGACAAAAAGGATAGTTTATCCCATTGAGGCGTGTCTGTGCAGACCTCCGACCGCACGTTGAACCATAGTCAACCTACTGAACCACACTTGAATTAATTAGACTAATGAGATGCTCTTTACGCCGCCGTTGCTTTATGACCTTATTAAAGGCTGAGACCGGCGCAATTAAACAAGATAAATAAGGCTACAGATGGCTGAGTAATCAAATTATAAACACCCCCGACATTTTGATCCATTTACATCTCAGGGCCGAAAGCCACAATCAAAAAGATGTTCTGTGAAGGTATCTTCGAGGCGAAGAAAAGTGGAAGTAGTCACCCTGTGCTTAAGCATTTTCCTGCTGTTTTTCCTTCCCTCGGGAAAGGATTATACACGTGTGCCCGCAGGGTTGATGAAATCTGCTGAATTTTTGAGGTAAAGATTGTAATTAAGTGGAAATTCACGAAATAATGCAATTTTAGGAGGCTCGTTTGAATTTACTCCTTTTTTGGTCGTGTCGCATGCTTGGCCTTCTCTTCAAAGATGTTTGCTCGAGTACAGACAAAGTAGCTTGATGTAATTAAGAGCACTCTAATGAGGTTTTATTAAAACTAATTGGACGCCAAAGTGCAATCAAATAGAACTCACCCGGAAAACAGGGTGATTCTCATTTAGTTAATGTTGATTGTAACTAATATTCCATGGGAGCATCTTGATATGTAGTTTCGTTTTCATGTCAATGAGATTCCTTTCAGTGCCAAGGATAAGATGTGGGTTAAAGTAAGTTAGTAAAGTATTAAATTGCTACTTCTTACATTATTTCACTGAGAATTTAAAGACAGTAATTCTTTTTCAGAAATAAACTTTCTCATTTTGAATTTACGGCAATGACTTGACATAGTAGCTAAAGATTAAGATTTATAGATTTATAGAATAACTTCAAAAAATTCTTTGCTTGCTAAATATTCTTTTACAAGTTTTTCTAAGACTTCATTAAAAAGATATATTAAAAATACCATCATTACCTACGTTTTTAAGAATGAGTTTTGAAGACGTGAGTGTAAAATTAAAACATTTTAAATATGAAGATACGGAAATCATGATATCAGGATAATCGATAAACCGAAATCCAAATATACGTCAATCGATAACGACAAATTCGACGAAATTCTATCAACTAATGTAATAATAAAAATTATTAAAATTGTTTGTCTTGTGCTTGATCCGTCGCATAATGAATAACATTGACGTGGAAGTGCATGTATTTGTAAAAATTATCCATTCAACTGAATAAAATGTACATCAAATTAACATATAATATAAACACGAATTTCACTTTATTAAAGTTTAATTCCGCAAACGAAAAAATTGGAATTTTTAATGAGCTTTGTTCAAACAACTCTGGGGTAGGGAAAATACTAAAAATTGTTATTGGACGATATTCGACGAACCACATCCATCCGCCTTAATCAATACATGCGAGCAAAACGGTCTAAAATATTGCCTTTTTCTAGTCGTCAATTTGCAAACAGTTCATTACATTTACCTGGGAAAAGGGACATAAATTGGGGGGCCCGAGATCATGTGCGCGTTGATTCCATATTTTATTCAGAAATACCCGAAGGACGTGGCCTTAATAACAGACGCTTTTGGCATGTTCCTACTCCGGGAATTTTGTGACATTCCACAATTCTTGATTTATTTATTTTCTGGTTTTCTCAATTTTTCCTTTTGTTCCCAGCTTGTTATTTAGCTTTCCTTGGTGCAGCCAGAGGGATTTATAATCATTAGTGGGCAAACGATTTTCTGTTCCTCTTGAGCAAGAATTAGGTTTTATTTTATAAAACGCAACAGAGAAACAAGTTAGCTTGAGGTTAGATTGAAAAAAAATATACCTTGGGATGAAAACAAACAAGTCGCTTTTGACTTTTAGTTTGGCTAACAAAAGTTTTTTTAAGAAAACGGCAATTATTTCTTTTATATTTTTTAATTTAATTATGCACAAGCCTCTTGTTTTGTGTCTTCCCGAAGGCATATCGTGAAAGCATAACAAGATACATACATATATTTATTTCTTATGACTCTTTTATTCAATTCGTGCTTTTGACAAAATCCCAAAATTAAATTTAGAAGACAACCACAAATTGCCTAAAGGCAAATAAAATAAATTTTCTTTTGTGACATCGAGAACTACAAACAAATGTGGGACGCTGTTTCGAAAATCAACACCTGGCCTACTTTAAGTTGGGAGGTAAGAAGGAAACTGAATTTAATTTACTCCGGTTATAGAACTTTTGTTAGTAAGCTCAACCAGTCTTTGTGAATTGAATTACGTAACAAGCAAGGGTATAGATTGTTAACAAAATGGATTGCGTAATTTTGTTAATATATTTCTTTGAGTAGATGTAACTAAGGATTAACTACGGACGGGTAGTAATTTACGAGAATTTCCGAGCCCCGGAGGTAAAGTAACAATCGTTCTAAACTAAACAAAGCTTTAGCACCGTCCTTTTATCAAACATTGTTTGTAGAGTATGGTAGTAAATAAAGTAAAATATATGTGTACTTACATACATACATGAATAAACTTTATGATTATGGGATTCAAAATAGTTTCAAGGGTTTCTTACCCTAAAGGTACATAGGGAGCTTCATTAACATCGTCACAATATCTGAAAATTTGTATATCTTCAAAAATTAAAGATGATGTTAATTTATTATTTCGACTACATATAATATGTAAATAGATCTGAAGAACAGATTAAACAATTTTTTTTTTGTAAAATTAAACAATTATATTTAACAAATATAATACGTCTATTCAAAAAATGGTTTTTCTGTGTTATTATTCAAGCTTAGACTTATGAATATTTTAATTGTACTTAGTTAATCTCGGAGTTCAAATTAGATATATAAATTACTTATATTTAATATAAACTCAAAGTCCATTAATCTAATACTGTTTTCTAATTTTGATGAAAAATAATGGTCTTATTTTATTTGTAGTCTCCACGCAGATTTCTTAATTTAAATAGCCACCACTACGGCTTGAAATTCTGAAAACACAAGGAATTTCGTGAATTTTTGCAGAATAATTCGTTTCATGCAGGGATTGACATATTGTTCACCTGAATCTCTATGCTTTGTGCAGGTACCACATGGAGGTATCACATTTTGCATATATTTTACCTTTCATCGCCCTTTTTATGCTCGCTTTTGTACTACACGTGCCTTCGCAAGAGGGTTCAGAAGAATTTGCCTTAAACACAGCCACTCTTTTCATTCTTTTCAAAATTTGTTTAAGAATGTACCCTGCATTCCGAACTATTGTTCAAGATGCCATAGTATCGTCTTCTAAGGAATTTTTATTGAAAACTGTCCCTAGCATATCCTTGGAAGGTTGAATACTTAATTTTCGCGTCTGTTTCCAAGATGCGATCAATTGAATACTTGTAAGGCACTGCAGCGATAAACCTCTAAACTTAGGAGAAACGCAAGGACAAGAAATTCTGGGATATATGAAGAAAAGCAGCTGAATTCCGGCGAGAACTTCTGAACTTCCTTAATCCATTCCCCAGAAGGACGAGGACCGGAAAGCTTTAAGTCATCTGCAACACATTCCGCAAAGTAAATGTTTAGCTAAACGCTTTTCCATTGCCCTCCCCGGCCAGAAGGTTCTACCCGCCACCATGCACCTGCCTTTCTCCATTTGTGCCCTATCATCTCATAAACATCCCCGGGATGCTGATCACGTCTTCACGTTTACTTTCAATTTCATAACCATTTGTTTTCGGAAGTTCACCGAAATTTTGCTCAAACATCCTGTGAGTAGCGACGCACACGTAATTTGGGGTTTTCTATAATGCGAAATGTTTCTGGTGAGTTTCCTTACTTTGTTCCTTTTGGAAAAAAAAATAAATAAATAAAAGGAAAAAAAATTAGAACGCAAATGTCTTATTGAAATCGTGTTCGCCTTCTCAGCATATTTATTCTTTGGGACCACAAAATTCGGCAGTAATCCAACACCCCCAGACTTCTTGACTTGGCATTTAATTGAAATTTGATTAATTCACCGCTTTTGCTTTTACAATTTACTTGAATTTTCGGTTAAATTTTAGCACCACTCTGTCGCCTTTTATTCACTTTCTTCATTTTTTTCCATGAATTTATGTGAGCTTTGCAAATGATACTGCATAGAAATAAATTTTCAAAGTGACATGTTTATGGCATCTAACCAACTCCCCAAGTTTCGGTCGATTCAAATTTAGGTCGCTGAAGCTTTTGTATCACCCTACAATATGCAGTAGAATGATTAATGTCCTCAAATCTCTGTCAGTTGCCGCTACATCGGTCAAGGAAGAAGAATATTTAACGATGCTAATAGGCTTTGTTATGGAGTTTCGGCGCATTAAAATGAAGTTAATGGGATACCTTCAAATTTCATATAATAATAATTTAGCCTATAAATTGAGTTGTTCGTTGTCTGTAGATACATATATTTTGGAAGGTATGGAAGAGTTCCATGGGGCCCATTTGTTCGTTAAAGACATGCTTATACTTGTTTGTCTAATTTCTGTGCGGCATAAATCATTGTACATATGTATATACATTAATTACTCAAGATTTAGGATTAGCAAAAAATTTTCATATATTTTTGCATACACATCTCTTTCACCATTTATTAAATAAACGTGAATTTTAGTAAAACTTGAGAACCTTCATAAACGTCATAGGGTGTATGCTAAGAAAACTTATATTTGTATCATAGAAAAGATCACGTAAAATCGATTGTTGTACTGTACGCTACGCAATAGATACCCTGTATAAAAATTTTGGTTCACCTTTAATATTCGGCGAAATTCGAGTAAGATCGTTCAAAAATAAATACTAATTAAATAAAAACTGGCTTACATATTAATGCTATAGTTTATACGAGCCAGAAAGTCTGTGAGGCATATCTTTTCGTTTATTTAATTCAGAAGCAGAAGAGTAAATTTAATTTAGCTACACAAATTTTATATTACATTGCGGACTTTTAGTGTAACATTTTGTGCGCAAATGTCTAGCCTTTTTCATTCTTTATCCGCTTGGGTGCAGTACCATTTACCAACGGTGTGAAGAATAATTAAACTTAATTATGCTTCCCAGTGAATCATGGGGTATTCTCAGAGCGTTCTTACCCCATTTTCACCACGATAACTTCACCCAGCCGTGCCTTTTACCTGCAAATGACTCGGCACATTTTAATTGATTGTAAAGCCCTGGCTGCATCTTTAATTCAAGAAATTTTTTGCATTTTCTTTTTGTTTTAGCTTTCGTCGCCGTCTAGTTAAATGCCTACAGTGCCGGAGCCCTTAAGGGATGTGGATGAAAAATTTTCTGGTAGAGCGCCAAGCTGGATGAGGAGCATAATCTCACTGGAGTTTAATTAAAACTTAGCCTCTGTAAGGAGTTTATTTAAGAGTTCATTATGGCGCTTAATGATCTCCCTCGGAGTCGTACAATGGGCTCGTTCTCCTGGGCTCAGTCATTTCTTTTGCTCAGGTCAAGAACTCAAATGCAATTAAACGCTCCCATAAATTGCCACCAGACCCTAAATGAAAGCCACCCGTCTATAAGCCATTCGAAAGGCTGCAACCATTTTTTACAGCTCACTCGAAAGGCTCTAGGTTCGCTCCTGTAGCCACCTTGTGCTTCTATATGCCCTGTGTCGAGGGCTTTTTCGTTTTCGCCTCTCTGTAGAACAGCAGCAGAACGGCATAGAACCTTTTCTAGTCCGTCAAGTATACGGCTACCCTGTACGATTTTAGTGGGTTACAAGTGTCGACCTTATTCCTACAATAATTTTTTTTCGCCCCTTCACCAACCGTCTCCTGTTGCTATAATTTTAACAATTGAACCAAGAACAGGGCGACGATGGGGCCGCAAGAAAAGGCTTTTATTGCAACAACCACCCACAATAGGGAGGGTTCAGGGTAGTGCCGTGCCTTTGAGCTACATGTACCTGCCGGTTTTCGTCTATCGATTAAATTGTTGTATACCTTCGCACCTTCATATCTAGAAACCTTCCCCCGTTTCAGCGGAATATAACGAACCGAAGTTCGTGCAATAGGAAAATCGTAAAGATTTTAACGAATCTCATAAACCTGGGGCCAAAAGCGGACGTGTTAGGATATATGGGGCATTAAATTACGAAGCCCTCGAATTCGACTGGGAGTCCGAAACTTGTAGATCATGACTTGGAAGGAAATAAATGGGGAAGGACATAAATATTTTATTTCCGTCGGTAATTTGCGAATGTGAACAGATTTCTGTCGGGAGGAAACGTATAAATCAAAATAAAAAGGAAATGATTGTAGACGGTTCTGTTAGCTCCTTCTGTGGAAGTAGCAGCGTTAAATTCAGAAATTGATAGGTTTATAAAAATATTTTTTTATAAGTTGGAACAGTGTTCTTAAATTCATAAATAATTATAAGAATACCTACTTGCATTGGGTTCGAGGGAAGTAAAAGATATATTTGAGCTGTATGCCTCCTTTCGCTACTTATTGTTTAAATACAAATTGTAGGTATACTTTTGGTTTAAAAGGATATAATTTTTATGGTTTTACTATTTTTAAAAGTCACAAATTGTTTTTATTTTATCTCGTTTTATATCAAATGTGCAAATAAAAATTCTTATTTAAAATCATATACATACATATGTGTAATAAATTTCTATAAAGTACCTACTATTGCATATGTAAATTTAAGATAAGAATGAAAACAAAACAGATGATTTCACAAATTACGTCTATTTATATCAAAACAAATTAATCTTGCGTTTATCATGAAAACATTTTCTATATGGTCAAGGAAGGAATTTCTTGTTATTGTCCTTAGAAAGGATATTTGGCAGAACCGAGAACTGGACAGGCCTTGACAAGACGAGACTATAAATTGTTACTTTCTGTGCTATTTAGACCGAACTAGCACGTCTAGCCAAATTCTGGCACCAATAGCTAGAACGTAATTCCAAGGCCAAGTATTTTTGCAGAGAGGTCTTGAAATTTACGATTGCTAAGTATCTCACATAAAAGTGTTGGCAAACAGAAATTCTGCTGGTATATAGTAAAAGCAATTGAAGCGTTGTGTGTTCGGATCAATTTGGTGAATAAACATGTTTTCAGACTGACTCATTCATAGGCGACTTCATGAAAGCCAAATTTTGATTTCTATTTATCAAAGCCTCACACATGGTTTCCTCTCAAAACTTCCATTTCTAATCCACCCACGTAGATGTAGGACTACAAAATAAATCTTGAGCCCTCAATATAATCAGACAGAATTGCCCACAGTTAATAAAAGCGTCTGATTATTGACCTTTTTTTTCTGTGGACAATTCCATCGATAGGTGCGTTTGAACTTGAAAGGTATAGGGCCCGGCCCAGACCCGCCTATTTACCGCATAGCGAATAAAGTCGGGTTTAGCTAAAGGCCGGCTACGTTTTAGCCCAATAACTTGTGTGTCCTCATCATCGGTCTCGAAGGCATGCCATCACAGACTGTTCAAATATTTACGCCACCCCCTACATGAATAATCATCCCGTACTTGTGTCAATCCAGAAAAAATAACTTTCCGCTTAGGCATGGCACTTTGTCAATATCTCTCCGGGGACACCGAAGGACTTCAACCTGTTTGTGAAGCTGTTCTAGTCCTAGACTGAAAAAGGAACCTTCTTCCTATTCGGGGATGCCCGCCCCCCACCAGCATCAGGGAAAAGGAAACGCTCGATAACAATTTGTGTGCGATGGGTTGCATAAGAGAACAGCAGTCGCTGGGGGTTATATGGCTTAATACTTCAATATATGGATAAAAGCCCCTTCACCTTGATTTAATCTTGGAACAGCCACTTCCCGTGGAAAGGGCGAATTTTTACGACATTGCGCCACCTAAAGTCGATCTCATCTTCCAAAGTAACGCAGATACAGCTGTTGTTACCTTCTACGAATTCTTAAAAAATTCATAATAAATTTTTCGCTGATAAGGTTATTGTTTTGCCTACTACTTAATGCATTCAAAAATTTTGCCTGCAAACGTCTACGCGATTTTCATATATTGTTACAAGATTTGCCTTATCGCTTATACTTCACACTTAGAGTTTGAATCGCGCGAATATAAGGACTGGCGATCGGTTCCCACGATCGCGGCGTCTGTGGCAGGAACACCAAGCCGTAGCCACACTCAAGAGATCTGTTTGGTGTTCCGAATCGAAACGCCAGCATTTTTTGAGCTCATCTGCCTAGGCGATCTTTAATAACAGTAGGAAGTATGGGCGAAGGCGGGTCGGGTCGTTTGCCAGTCAGCCGCTCGCCTGGCAAATCTAGCAACAATATACATAAAATTCTTGTCTTTCGATTAAGAACTGCTAACAATATTTCTCCAATAACGTACTAATTTCTGAAATTATCAATTCGAATCTTTTCAGTTGTTCTGCACTGACAGCACTCAGAAAATATTTCGTAATATTTAAAAAAAAAAACAAAAAGATGTGGATAGAATATACGAAAAACACCGATGATTTCGTGCAAATGAAAAATTTCATAAAAACTATGGAACGAATTATACTTCGCAAACTCAACATTATGCGTCGTAATTTTTAAAAAAGTTCGATACAAAATTTGTTTTGAGTATGGGGATATAAAAAATAAGTTTTGTTTTTACTTTGGATTTATTATAATATAATTTTTTTTTATTATTAAAAATGCGTTACATGAAGAAGAGTTGTAATAGTTAATAAAAAAGCAAATGAAATAAAATTCGCCAAGTATAAACGAATTTTTCATTAATTTGATAAAAAATGTCGTACATTTAATGGCATTGCATAAATTACAACACATTCTTTTTAAATCTACGAAAATCTTCGTTATTTTTAATACGAGTGTCTACCTATATATTACGAAACTGGTTTACATTACTTTCGTAAAAATTGCGTAAAATTGACGAAAATATTCTAAATTTTAAACAAATATTCTTACGATACTATTCGTAAAAACATTGCGAAATATTTAGTGAATACACTTAAATTTTAAATTTGCGCCCCAAACCGTTAGACAATATTCTAAAAACAATTTTATAAATATATATTAAAACATAAGCATAATAAATCGTGTTTCTGCTCGAAAAGAAAACTTTGTGTCGCAAAAGACTAAGATTCTTTTATTTATTACCTTATACATTTTTGCTAAGTGGGTATATTATATGACCCCAGTTGTTTTACATACATATGCACATATGTAGCAAAACGTACAAAATACATAATGTTATTTGTGGTTTAGACGGAAATTTTCTTATTTACAACCAAGTTTCGCAATCGATTTTTCGCCGATAACAAGATATTGTTTCGCCCACTTCTAGTTCAAGAAGTTTGCTGCTATCGTGTCCACGCAACAAAAGCATCGCACCACGAAATACTTTGCTATGAGTTTGTTTCCTTCCGCTCTAATAGACTGAACGAGTCTTCTGGAGGATGGAAGTGGTGCATTAAATAATTAATTGAATGCTCCTCCCACCTGGAGCTGGAGCCCCATTAGATCATGCTAATGGGGCCCATCTCCGGGCCTTTCCGGATGAACAGCCGGAAAATATCAATATCCGGGGAAGGGCGGGTAATATGAAAATTACAGAACTCATTAATAATTGAAATATCCACGACAGGGACAAGATGAAGCGCTCTCTCGTTTGGTGCAGGTGTGTCGTTTTTGCGTGTATAATGCTGCTGATATTGCAGGAAATAATAAATTACAAAATTCGAAATACCTTTTTGCGGGGACGCCATCTGTGTTTATTAAACTTTTTTGTGGGTAGCCAACTTCAAATAGCCCACCTTTTGTGGAATTTTCCAGTTTTCAGAATTACACAATTTATATTTAAAATTAAATAGCAATGTGGATGTTGATTTCCCACTGAAAAGTTATTTTTAGATCCTTGTACAATTGCTGGCTAATAAATTTTCTGGAAAATAAACGGAGATACAAAATAAAAACACAACCCATAACATTACTCAAAATTTGGCAACGAGAAATGACCGATAAAATATTGGTCACTAACTTACTCAACATCGTGCAGTCCAAGCTCTTAGAACCCACCTTAAATTGGCGCCCCAAAAAAATTTTTTTTAAATAAATAGAAGTGTATGCTCTGGACATCTTTACATATTAATACCAAACCTAGGGGTTTTAAATTTCGCTGATTTTTTAAATTAATTTGGCCATATTCCAAACATATGTATGTTATATAGAAAGTTTTTATCGTTAAATACAATAAAGTTTAAGCTGGTCAGCAAGATAATTTAATTATAATATTTGGTAAACTGAACGAGATTTTTTTAAAGTTTTCCTCATCTCTGTATCTACACAATCTCCACACAATTTGTGCGGTTTATATTCTAAAAAACTAAATCTAAACACGTCTTTCAACTAAGGCATCGAGTCACCTTGACCAAAATCCATCACCTTTCCTATCAATGTTTCAAACCATTCACTTAATATTGTCACAAGAAATCACTTATATCAATCATCAGAAAAACCTTTTCAAACTCACCCACAGGAAAGGAAAAGCAAACAATTCAGCGAGTTTCACCTTCGCAATCACGAAAAGATCTCCCTGTCTAAATATTTTATTTGTTTTCTGAGCGCACTCAAATCTGCCAAATATTCGTCGGGATAAACTCTTTTAGCAACAGCACCCATAAAAAATCGATACCTGATATTTCGTGCCTCGCCAGCCTTTACTGATACTGGACAGCAATTTTGATTGTACCCCAAAAAATCACCTGAATCACACCCAAAATGGCATTTGATATCCGTATCAAATATATTGTTTGTATTTAGTATGTATAAAAAAGAAATTGATGGACGACCTGTCCTCAATTCAAATTAAAAAGCAATTTAGGATTGGCAGCAACAGGAGCAATTTATATGCCATTCACTTTCGACCGCCTAGTCGTTCCAGATGATCCTTTAAATCCGGGAAAAAAATTACACCAAATTAAATCTTTTCAAAAATTTATGCCTTAAATAGCTCGAGTATTCAAAGGCATAAAATGGCTCTGAGCCCGTGTCTTTATTATGCCTTTTTTTTATTTTGTGGTCGGTTTATTTTTCGGTCCATTTCACGGCTCATCGGGTTTTCAGATCCTTTCTTTAAAATTTTATAGGGAATTTCTTGCACTTGAATGCGTCCATCTGCTTTAGTAGGTGGAAAAGAAAAAATCGGGAAATCTGGTTGCATCCGATAACAAAAGAGGATTTTAACTTAATTGACTACTAATTGAGGAGAAGGGGTTGAGTAGTTATTAACTAATCTAGCAGATACTGGAAACTTTAGACAATGTACTACTCGATTAGATAAGACAACATTTTAATTGGTTTTTATTTCTTATACGAGTATGTAATGTACATAAGAGAAGTATATTATAGTAGAGAATTTTATGTTCAACGCCAAGTTTATATACTATTAAAATATTAAAACGTAAGTACTTGTCAGTAAGTCAAAAGGCAAATTGTCGCATTTCGAAATAAAGTAGCTCCGAATGAAACTATTGTGGTCTATTAAAATAATTTTCTATTCGAATTGTTTCCATGAAATAAACCCTTTGCTTTAAAATCGATTCAAACAAAGTAAAAATCTCGGAACTTTGAATAACACCAGATATTTCGTACATTAATTTTGTAACCCTTTTCTTGATATAATCCCTTTTAAAAATAGCCTCAATCACAGACGATCTTGACAACTAATTAAATCAAAAAGGTTTATGTAACAAAACTCTGGCACGAGCGTCAGGTGCCTCCTCCGCATTAAAATCGTCGTTAACATTCAACTTTAACTTAAATAAAAGCCCATCAGATGTAATTGTCTGTCTATTTCTGTATAAAAGCGATGACTGTTAACTCTCTCTGACGTCATTGATACCATGGAATTTCGAAACGAGCACCTAAGGAATTTTATAGCATAGAGAAAAGGTCTGTTTGCCACAGAATTTTTCGAATTTTTTTTTTTGCAGAAAGCATATTACATGCACACAGACGGAGCAGTTCGGACACTCGTTTTTCCGATATAATCCTGCTTTCGACGGCAAAAAGGATAAATAACAAAAACGAGAATGACACCAAAACCCTGGTAAATTCCTGACTGTTTCTTATGAAATATATATTTACAACAAAATATGAACGAAAACTCTTTTGTGAAACATTAGCGTGTGAGGGAGTCACGTCATATTCCATCCCTCGAGCCCCAAGTGACAAGGGGTTATTTTTACGGTGATGTTCACTTTAGAAATGCAAGTAATTCTGACCACCGCTTTAGAAGATATAGGGTGTATACAAAAGTACGCCCCAGCAGATGTGGGGTTGCAAAGCAAGCCCTTCTCCCGCTCGGTTGAAGGGTTAAAATGATGCATTTGCACAAATAATATCAATGGGTTTAAGCACGCTCCAATGAACGTCTCTAACATCGTTTACTTATGCTACAATATGCTTGTTCTAAATTCTGAGTCTACTCTGGACTTATGGCGTTCTAACCGAAGACAGAACGGTTTGCTGGCACGAAACATTCTATCAAGAGATAGAAGCGCATCATAAACCAACATCGAGTTGTAGACTTAAATGTACATAGATAGGTACTTCTAAAATATACAACTGTAGCTGTCTTGTTATTCAACCGACAAACCCACATAGTCTCTACATTTTAACCATCACCCTTATAAGTAAAAGTATCTGCACTATCTCCCTCTGCTACCATTTTGTGTCGCTCGAGCTCCGTTCAGCCACGACACCGCCATTCTGCTAATTTTGCATTTCATTTGAATTTTAAATGCAATTCCCTAAACGTTACGACGTCTGCCCCCAGCGGTGCTCACTTTATTTTTGTATGCAAACACATAAGTGTCCTACCTTAGTATGTGCATAGTGCAAAATTTTCATTAATAGTTCTTGGCTAGTTTTGTCCCTGCGGGGACATGTTCAAAGTAAGAATTTAAACGATTTTTGAGGTGAATGCAAAACATATGCAAATGTAGTAGACAACCCTTAAATTAATTTTAGTGGAAAAGCCCTTTATTGTCAGGTATGCGAGTTTATGCACTTAAATTTTCATTGTTTTACTTACCGACAAGGGAAATTCGAAAATTGTTTGTCAACAGCAAACAGTGGTTGTTTTATGGTAAAACGATCTGAAAAGACAATTTGTATATGCATATTTAATTTGTTTATTTTATGCGGTTTTTGTAACTATATAAGTGTTCATTATTTTACTATGATTTTATAGACTATAAAGTGTAGTATGAGTTCCGTACCAAAATGGTAAAAAGGAACCCTTATGGTGCGACTTTGTCCGTCTGTTTGTCGTGACAGCTTATTATTTCAGCAACTACAAATGCTATCGACTTGAAAGTTGGAATAATTTTAATTTTAAATACATAATGTTTGCCCAACTTTATTGCAAATGACAGATTTTAAAATTTTTTTTACTTTCATTGCAAAAGGGGCCGAAATAGGGGGTCGAAATTTTACTATAATAGGTTCAAGTGGGGTATCATATGAAAGAGCTTCATGTGTACATTCTGTAATAGGTTTTTTTTCCTTTTATGCCGAATACCGTAAACTGGGGCTACTTTGACATTGGGGGCTACTTTAACACTTTTCGGGTTTACTTTGACATATGGGTAATTTGGAGGTTAAACGTCTTCTTTTGTTTTTATTAGTTAAAAATTAGGTGTTTTCTTTGTTCTAGATTACTAATGAATGAATAGAAGATTGCAAAAAGATATAAAATATGGTTAGAAATTATAAAAAGAAGATAGGAGGGCGGAAATATAAAAATTATGTTCAAGATGATCTCCACAAGGCTGTTGCGTAAATTAAGTCAGGAAAAATGTCTCAGAAAGCCGCAGCAGAGAAATATAAAATTGACCCAATCACCATTTTAAATAGGATCCACAAACACACCTTAGACAAGTCGGTCATCCTACTCTTTTGCTCACACTGAAAAAAATAAAGTTGGTCAATTTAAACGAAAAAAATTGTTAAATGACCGCGCCATACATTTTGCCGAAACTCTGTAAATTTTTAACATTTTCGCTGTTCAATACT
This sequence comes from Eutolmus rufibarbis, assembly GCA_963920795.1. NCBI lineage: Eukaryota > Metazoa > Arthropoda > Insecta > Diptera > Asilidae > Eutolmus > Eutolmus rufibarbis. The sequence continues at coordinate 46,433,910 of OY987206.1, forward strand.
AACTATTAAAAATTGTCAATTCAGTTATGAGTCATTTTAGCTGCTTTTATGGTGACATAAACATTCTTCTGTTTAATCTTCCAGCGAATTTTGTAAAATTGACTATTTTTGTAGTTGTTAAACAAATTCCGAGAGCAGTTTTCGAGGGATTCTTTGTTTAAGGATAGTTTCGTTGTCAGTGTAGAGTGAAATTGTGTCAAAGAAGGTGGTTTTAGAGCTCGCACAGTGAAATTGCGAAATTGCGAAATTGCGCGATTGTGAAGTGCATTTATAACTACAAACGTTAAATATATATATAAAAATGGACAATTTTGCAAAAATTTTAGGTGAATTGCATGATGGTGGTGTAAATTATGATGTATCTAATTTAGGTGGTGTAAATTATGATGTAAGAATTTAGAAGGGATGTTTTAAACAAATTCCTAATTTTGTAACTTCAGTTAATAAAAAAAAAAATGTATGTAAGCTGAATGCCTAATTTAAGCTGAATGAACTGAAATAAAAGTTAAACCGTAAAATTAATCTTTTCTTTAAATATACATTAAATATAATCTGGAAAACTTACTATGATGCACAATGCACATGCTATTACTTCAGGATAGTTTGTCTTTGCGTGACTTAATGTAATATACAAAATATACATTTATCGTTTTATTGCAATAAAAAAAATAAAAAAATTTTCCAATAGGATGATAGATTAATATTGTGTTACAAAATTTGTAAAGGATCAAATTTACGACAGTACCCAGAAATTAAGGGATTAAAGATACTTGAAAGAGCACTTTTTTGTGATTTTTTGTAGTGCGGCTTGTGAGCTGTATTGCTCAATGCTTCTGTAAGTTATTGAATAATAATTTACGAAACACCGAGCCAAACAGCACACATATTACATTACAAAAAGCACAAAAAATTGCCCTTCCTAAGTACGCCAGAAGAAAATTCTATTTAACATTTAAATAGTCATCTTACAACGAGAAATGTTGTTGTACCTTGTACATAGTAAGTTAAATAACACAAATGTTAGTTAACGATCAAATTGTAAGTTAACCAAGAAATGGTTAGTGAACAATTTTCTTGTTCAAAATCCGAGGTCAGGAGATTAACTATTTTTCGTGGTTAAAAATAACCAATTTTGTTGTTTGGCGCCTTTTTAACCTACGATTTTGGTTATTTTGACCAACTTTTTTTTTTCAGGGACGAAGAGCAATTTCTTGCAAAAACAATGGGCATTGTTTCAGAGTGGGGATTCCTCTTAAGATGTATTTTGTTAATTTAGTGTGATGAAAGTTCCTATAATAATAATAATGATCAAGTCAAATAATGAGCCAACGTGCCTAATATTGCTTAGAAAAAGTTTTTTGTTAATTTTTTATTGCTATTCTTGTAGTTGTAATTATTAAATTATAATTAGAGATCTTAATAAATCCGTTGGATTCCTTGATATTTTTTGTTATTTTTACCCTTTTCATGGTCTCTTGAACTAAATATCACACAGAATTTTATTGTTCAGGTGTCGAAGTAACCCCGTGGATGCAAAACATTGACTGTTAATGCAATTAGACGTCATGTCAAAGTAGCCCCTAGCCTGGGGCTACTTTGACACCAAATTAAAAAAAAAAAAAAGGTACTAAGCGGGGGTCCAAACGCCCTGGATTGCTGCTAAACTTGTGGCCAAAATATCAATTGCTCAGACTAAGAAGAAAAAACTAGATTAGACGATTTAAAAAAAAATTTACACCCCAAAAACCTTCCAAACTATGTCAAAGTAGCCCCGGTTTACGGTAGTTTTCGACTTATGATGAAAAATTTCTAAAAAAAAATACCCCTTCCCTTATCTCCAAAGTGTGCAAAGCGAAAAATCTGAAATAATTAGAATTGATAGAGGTGTATGCAAATATTACAAGAAAAATAAAATGATGTCTCTAATTAGCAAAGTTTTTTAAAATCGTTTACAAATAAATTTAGTTATGCAATTCCAAACCTATAAATATTCATAGCGTATAATTTAATAAATTACTAAAATTATGAAAAAAGGTTTGTATATAGAGATACATATACTGAAAGTTTATAACAAAACTATTGCGTTAATCCTAGGTCTTATTGTTTCTGACGCTGTCGATGAATTTAACTAAATAACTTTTTATATGTACGTTTCCTTCCAAGGTACGGATGCACGAGTCTGATTCGCACTTTTTCGCTTTTTTTTTTTCTTTAATTAGGAAATTAATGTATATGCCCACAAATACTTTTTGGCTATTATTATGTAAAAGAGGAGAAAAGTTTTGTGATTGAAAACAGATTAAGAATTGTTTATCATTACAATATTAATCAAATCGGTCTAGTAGCTTTGTTTAGCTAATATATATTTTAAAAATACAATTCCCCTAATTGATTTTTTCCATATTTTACCAGACAATTGTGGTAAAAATTATGGAAGCTCCTAAAATCAAAGATATTTACATTGTATGTAAAATATGAAAAGTATCATTATTCACATTATTTGCTTGATAAATCAAAGCTGCCCTATGCCGTCATCCTATTGTCTTTGGAGTATACTAGAGGGCAATTACAATTTACTTCATTGATCCGAAAATAGCAATTTAAACCTTATGGCGATGTGAAGGGTTGTAGAAAATTTCAGTACCATCCTTCTAGTTGGGTGGAATTTTCATTTTCCTCCCAGCGAAATAAGCGCACCAAATTTCGAGGACGCGATCAGGGAAAATCAGCTCAGAAAACCACCAGCGAGTGCGGGCGGGTTAAATGAAAATACCCCAACCGGGGCTGAGGCTAGTTTACCTTTCAATTCAAATGGTCGTTGGCTTCGTATTATTCCGCTGTAATTGAAGGCATGACTCCACTTAATTACCTTCTTGGGGCTGATTATCAAATCTGGATGAACGGAGCAGCCACTCAAGGGCTGCGAAATTAGGGAAGCCCTTTGCCGACAAGGAGCCCATCCATCCATCCATCCGTTTTGCCATCGGTGAGCAGCTTTAGGGCATTACCGCCCGGCCCGCCCGCCGGACCCGGCCAACCCCCGAATAAGACTGTTTTATGTTTCACTCGAGCGAGTAACAGCGGGGGTGGAACTTTTCTACTTAGCTTCCAAGAAAGCAGATTGAAGGGTTCTCGCCGTTCGCAAGAATAAGTGTCTAATTGCACAAATAAATAGCAAACAACTGTAACTCGCGCAGCATGCTCCCAGGCGGTAATTACTTCTACTGAGTTACCCTCCTGTCTTTTGAGTTAATGAGGTATAATTAAAAAAGCCCTACCTATGAGGCCTTTCTCAAAAATAAAAAAATAAAAATTAATTACGCATAATCATTAAATTCTGGGTAAAGGAAACTCCTGCTGACGAGGGATGCTCTCTACGAGCATTAATCTAAATAATCGCCCTCTGACTTTTGACTGGCGGGAGACCTCCACTGCCCGGGGTTAATCAAGATCTCCCTTTTTTCCCGGAATGCAGATGACTACGGAATTCCCATTGAGGACAGAGAGAAAAGCCCGGACTACGGACGTGCGGGCTGGGGCTTCCTTTGCCTGCTGGTTCCCCATTTGGGCCCCAAATCAATATACTGTCCAAAGTGATAAATTGCTTTTTGTGGCTCCTGCCCGAAAACGCTAGCCCTCCTGATGAAAAGCAAAGCATAGGGTGCACTTCTACTTTTCCTCTGGACTCGGGATGTGGCGACACAGCCCAAATTTACGAGTCGAGTGGAATCAACAGGAATTGCGAGGCATTAACTCATAACCGAGTGATTCACGCCAAGATTAATTTCCTGTGAGCTGGAGGCTCCTCTGTTCCTGTCTGTTTTATTATTAAAAGCTAGAGCTACACGAAATCCACATCAATCGATTATAAAGGGAAGGATCTGAATGGTAATTTTGATAATCACGCACCTTGTTATTACATCATTATTACCACAATATAGATTACAACATTCATTTGATAGCCCTTCTACTTATTTTGCATGCCTTGAAATGATAGGAACCAAGGGCGGCACTACCGGTATGGAAGATATGAAAAACTCCATCCTAAAGTTATTTATGGAATGGAATTCCATACTTTCATGACAGGCTATCCCCACATAATCTAGGATTTTTGCTTTTTAAACCACAAGCAGACCATATCGCCACGCAACCCAGGGCTCTTATTGAACTTAAATGAAATTATAAATATTTTTATAAAAAGAAATACACAGAGATTGTCCATGTTTCCAACGTTTTATATTTTAAATAAACAAGTAAATATTTATTTTATTTTATTTTCTATATTTAAAAATTAAAATTTCAAAAGTAATACTTTTTGTAGACATAATAAATTTTATTACGCAGTATTTTAAAAATGTTAAATATAAGTATATTTATAATTTAAATTTAATGCTGATGGAATTTCATACCACCAAAAAAGTGCACGTTTCGGGCCTGTTCCGGCTGTATTTTAGGAAATGCGGGCTTGTTGCCGGCGTGCAAAAAGAATTTACATATTTTTATTCGAGATGGAGCTTAACCACCATAAAGAAATATACAGGGCAATTTTGAAAATTGGTAAAAAAGTAACACAACTCAAAAAGTTCATAACATAACTCGAATAAAAACCTAATTTCTTATATATGTAAATATTCACATATGTATTATACATTTTTTTTTTTCTATAGAGCTTGGTAGGCATTCGTATATTTGAGTAACATTACAATATATGTATTTATTTAATGAATTTTCAAAATAGGCAAATAGGTCAGAGCGCAAAAAGGTTGCAAATTTTAAAGCTTTCAAGCTGAAGTAAATAACTACTGATTATGACCAAAACGAACTTCATAAAGTTCAAAATTCACACATGCAATATATGACCTACACCCTGAAATTTGTTTGTGGCAACAAAACTGAATGTACTTTGAGTGGAATCAACAGGAATTGAGAGGCATTAAATCTGACGCCGAGGGTAATTTCCTGTGAGTTTTAGGTATCCGGCTCTCTGCTTCATTATTAAAGGATCGAACCGTTCAAAATCCCCATCCATCGATTCAATGGGACTGAAACGCCTGGGTAAATCAGATTACCTTTTAACCTTTTGTCTACAGGGAGAATGTATTCAATTCTCCTCAACGGATTACAGAATCTATGCCACAGCACTCGTAAATATCATTGGCTCTACTGCAATCCCCTGGAAAGAAGTTCCGGAAGTGGAGGATTCGAGTAAATCAAGATGAGCGGAAGTAAGCTCACCTGGTTCTCGACCGCGCAAAAGTCAATTAATTACAACCTCCACCCACGGCAACCATCCGGAGCATTGCGGTAATGAAACTATCAATATTAAGCACCCTGTGAGCATCCCGTGAAAATTAAATATAAAATTAAATGTACCGAAATGGCAGAAAACCATTTTGAATATAAACAATCTCACAGTTCGCAGAACCTTTAGATTAATGCCCATAAATTTATTAATTGGCCATTTGCAACGTCAACTGCTGGTATTGTTGCATTTTCCCGAATGTTTTATTCATAATGCCGCGCACTGTAAGCGTGAAAATTATGATTACCCCGCCCGTGTATTTATCCCACAATTGGTGTTCATTTCGCTGCGGGAAGCAGCTAATTTTGCTACAGTATTGGCCCAAAATTTGGTTCTGGGGGACACATATAAGAAACAATTTATTTTCAGGTTGCAGTAATTGGTTTTGGTATTCGCACAATACACGACCATAATCTAGGACGCCACCCGGACGAGCATGGATCCCTGGGAATATTGTTCCCAGCCCTCAGGGGCTGGAATCGTGGGAATCGGTTGGATGGGTGCGAATACACGTCCATGACACGGATGCATTCATAATAGATTTCGTGCCGCAGCAGATTTGTCAATTTGGAGAGACTCCAAATGGGTTAAAATCTTCCCATTCTGGGGACACTGGAAAAGTGCTTTGTTGGTGGTAGCATTGTCTCAGTTCTCTTAGTTTATAATACGTTGATTCAAAAGAATTTAGACAATTCTAGGCTACTTAAAAATAGAGAAAATAATGTCAAGATATGTGGTGCATCTGCACAATAAGATTCTTAATTCTCAATTCATTTCAATTCAATTAAAAATCTACATGTAGTTTTCTATGTCAAATTTGAATACCATACTAAACAACAACTAGAAAACATAGTCCTTACATACATACAAACAAAACTCAAATTTCTCTTTTTCAAAGACTGAATCTATGTATACAGGGTGTTCGGATTCTACGCTGGAAACGCTATATCAATCCATTTCTAAATGTAAGAGATATGGGGGTTCAAATTCAAAATTTATTGAAATTTTCGTTAAAAAATTGCGTTTTTTTCAAAAGTTAGATTAATTTTGGATTTGAAACATAACTCCTACATTTGGAACTGGAACTGAATTGGTATAACGGGTCTTACGTAAAATCTGAACTCCCTGTATAAGTTTAGGTGTATAGCTAGTAAATTTTCAAATGATTTCAAGCGTATATGTATTTTAAGTTTTCCCAACACTTTTGATTGTAATTTTATAAATATTTATACAGTTTATTTTTTATAGAGACAGATCAATTACCTTGAATGAAAATTTAAAAGTTTACTTGTGAGAAAGGAGCAAAAGTTAATCCTGATAGTTATGTTTATAATACACATTCATAAAATTAATACCTATATAATACTAAATAAAATAAAACTTATTTTACTTGCCATTTTTTTAAGCTCCCAATATTTATATTTAACCGAACAGATGTGTTCAATTTAGTTCGAAAAAGGAAATCGTACTGTATTAAATAAAAATTAGAAAGTCAAAAGGCTGGCTTAAAAACGTTTAAACAGTAAACAAATTTTATTCAAAATTCACACAGCCTAAGTAGTTAAAAGCCTCTTGTTTTAAATCTTAAGCTAATAAATTTATAATTCACGAAAATTTGATAAGATTTTAATGGACTGAGGCAATTTATTTAAAATTGTGTCCTATAGCACACTAAGAAAAGGACAGGAACTGTCCATTTCCATATTGCTGTAAATTACAAAAAGTGAATAAATCTGAACGAAGGACTAGAAATGGAATTGAGTTGGAGATCCAACAGGAGAGGTCCTGCTGCCATCGTTCCCATTAAGGAGCCCCTTAGGTATCATTTTTTCCGCATTAAGGAATTACCTCCGAAGAAAATCAGGCAAATGAAATGATCACATTTCAGAAGGAATACGAAAGCGAATACACTTCCAGACCTTTTTCAGTCCAACTTGAAGTGTACTCCTGGCCAGCGAAATTATTAATGAAAATATGCAAATTGGACACGGTGAAAGAGTCAAAAAGTGCAGGAAATGCTCGAGTCCGATGGAAAAAAGGTAGATATTTATATTGATATATATTTTTTTGGTCTGAGCTGGTTGGGAATAAACATCAAAAGTTCAGTCACGTTCGAAATAATCCCAAAATGTTTGTGTTTCATTAGCATAAAAGTGAAGCTAGCTTTGGAGGTGATTTGCGCTCCTTTGAGTGAGTCCCATATGCTGTTGTTCTGAAGGTGCTGCTGCTGTGAGATTTGTGCCCCACAACCGACGACGACTACGACGTACTCCGGATCGGAAGGGTAAAAACGTTTTTCGGCGGATTTTCTCAAATAGCAGCGCGCACTTTTTATGTCATACTGAGAAAATGGGGCCACAAAAGATAACGAGCGCCATAAATATGCATTAAGGGCGGAAAACGGAATTTAAATTATTTTTAATGTCAAAACTATTTCCGTGCCAAAGTGCGAGGGTGTGGCTCGTGGCTCACATATGTGAAACTTTGTCATTGTGCGACAGGACTCCTTCGTCGAAAAATGAAGATGTGCCTCCTGAAGGAGGCGACGACAACTTAGCAGGAGTCAACACTTGATTCTAACAATGCTCGGGTACTTCAGACCTTTTTACTATTCAATGAACCGGGAATTGCGCCCCATGCCCTACCATCGTAGCGTTACGGGCATATTCATGAATTCGGAGCACTCCCTCTTACACACCTCACCTGAAGCTGAAGCACTTTAAATGCCATCAGGAAGGTCGTGTGCTTACTTACAACCATTCGAGGAACTTTCTGGACACTTAAAGTCGTAAAAGTTCCATTTGCCCTTCAAAGTCCTTGCAAGTCTTAGAAAGTAGACTCCTCGGATTCTTAGGTCAAAGGGAATGTACTTAAGTAGTAGTGATTGTGTCCTTGCACTTTCCTTACTTCAATTAAATGCAAATTAAATCTTGTACCGACACGGCGTGAGATTTAATTAAGGAAAGGAAGGCTATGCCACATATCACGCACGTGGACAGAATGCTGCCACGAGTACATCCCTTTACCTAACCCTTTAACCAAAATTAACTTGTTCGTCCTTCCGGCAGGTGTGTTAATTTTCCACCGACTACAAAATTTACGTGTCACAGTATCCAGATATTTTATTTTCATTGTATATACCTCTCTACTGGGAATTTTGTGGAAAAATAAAATAAAATTTAACGAAATCAAAATTCCACATATACCCGAGTACACATCCGCGCCATTCTCAGAGGACGGTAATGGAAGAAAAATGAACCCATTTCCTTTTCTTCATTTTTCGAGCACATACCCCGCAAGGGACCAAACTTCATTCACAATATTCATGAAAAGAAGTTTTGTGTGTATGTTGGCTTTTTTTTCACTAAAAACCTCCATTGCCCAAGAACCGGACGAAATCTTGCAGCAGAATTGCATTTTTTACGGGCGAACTCGTTGCACCGAGAAAGTACCTACGACAAAAGTAACTAAAAGTGAAAAGTTTAAGCACCCACAAGTATTCTGGATTTAAAAGTCTATTTTACACATTTTATTCCAAAGTATAATAAAAGTTATATTCACTGAACCTTTGTCAGATTATCTCCCTTAAGTGGTATGATATTTTTAGTAAATTGTATAACTCTTTAAATATTTTCTGATACTCGAATAGTTACTGGGAAAAGTTGCCTTTTGTGAAATTTTACAATTTGGTATTAAGAGCCACATGAGGTGGACTAACTAATAGGTACGATGCCGATTGATCTCTTAAGGGTATTCTGATCAATGTTTGTTCTAAAATAAAATTCATATTTAGTACCTCGAGAAGTATTAATTTTTTGAAATGACAGAGGGTTTGTGTTAATAATATGTAAATAAATCTGGTATTGAACAGTTTTTTAATTATAATTATTGGTAATTTTTCTTCTATGTTGGTTCTGAAAACAGATAGTTTAAGTATTATAAGTAACTTCTACCTGATAATTTTAAAGTGTAGAATAAAGAGCACGTCTATGAATAAACAAAATTAATGATTTTCTTAAAACGTGTTCTGCAGCATTTCAGCCGCAGTTGAAAAATCTGTCGGAACTGGTCTTCGGTCGTAGTTTTGGAATTTGTAGCCCGAAAGGGTCGGTCATTTGGCATTTAATTTCTTGGATGTGACAGAAAATTGGCCGAAACCGTTGAGCAGTTGGTTTAAGAAACATAAGCATAAATTCACCCAAATTCTGGCAAACAGTAGTGTCCTTGAAAAACGAAAATAATTTATCGCTTTTGATACTATGACTCTTCCTCCGCAGAAGAGATCCACTCCATCCACTTTTCATCTAAGGTCGACATCATCACCAAAAATAGTACAGGGAGGTATAAAATGTTGGCGAGATAGTTGAATATATTTCTGGATTTTCGGCGAAAAAAATTCAGAACCGTACCGCAATATTGGTTCCTCCTCCTGAAATTCAAATCCAGTGCAGAGGAAAAGTTTGCAGGAAATTTATGTTCGAACATATGCCAAACCACCCCTACGTAATTGCAGAAATAGCGCGGCAAGAGAAATTGCGAAGGTTTGCGAAGGTTTATGGATGCAGCAGCACATGCGACCCCGTCCTGTGCAGCAATTAAGCACCTGTTGACTATTCAACTGAATATTTATCGACTTAGCCCATTTCTATGCCCCCAGAACACTTGAACCCACTCGTCCAGACCGGTCGGAGAAATTGATTTACAATTGTTGAGCGCTCCGTTTCAAAAATTCGATTTACTCTTGAGAAGTTCTCTACGGAGCTTGGGTATCATACACCTGTATTTTTTTTTTCAATTATATTCCTCTACGAGCACTATACACAAATCCTTTTAAGGTTTTCAAAGTTGTGCGTAGGGTAGCAAAGTTTAAATAGACACTCCGAGTCCAAAGCCCTAATAGAACACGTGAAGCTTAGCTCAGCTCTCTACGCCTCTACGGAGGCGGGCAACAGCAAAAAGTAAAAAGTTCCTGGCCATTTTCTACACAATAAAAAGGAGTTTCCATTCTGAAAGTGGAGCAGTCATAAAACCTTATGGGTTCTGGGGCTCATTTTAATTTGCACATCCGTCATATGGGGCACTCCATTCCTCGTCGGAGGCTTGGGGCACCCATTATTCCTGGAAAAACGGGCTCTACGGCGACGTAGACCCACCACCGAGCGTTGCGTAAATATGCCTTGGGAGAAGTTTTTAACAAGCAACGTGTTGTCACCGGGAACGGGGTTAGGATTTCTTTTGTATGAAGTACGCTGGCTGCCATTCAGCTTAACGTCCTTTAGAACTGAATGGATGAATGTGCTACGGAGGATCTGCGGCGGCAATTGCAGTAATTAGTTTCAACCGCACGTTGAAAATTAGTTGGCGGAACACTGAGCAGAGGAAATTGTGCTCTAGACCTTAGAGGATTCTAAGTATTGTTTAAGGTGCTTCTCATCGCAAGAAAATGCTTTAATTGCCGAGACATATACGTCCTTGTTTTAGGTAGGATTTTACGCGGTTGTTATATTAAAGGGCAGTCTGCAATGTTGAAATACCAACAGCTGCACAGTTGGTAAAAGTCTTAAAAACTATTATTTTGCAGCTCGTAAACTTTGTTTTTATGGTCCCATAAAAAAAATATGTATAGAATTTAAGTAATAACTATGTATGTACATTGTACATATTGTACATGTACACAATTTCTTCTAGTGAAATTTAGCTAAAACTAATTTTAATTTTTAAAAATAATTTTAATTACATTTCAGTAAATTTATCTGAAAATACCCGAGTTTATTCAGTTAAAAAGTCAATTTCTAGCACATTATCAAAAACCCTGATATTGAAATAATTTCTAACGTCAATTCTGTGAAATGCAACTCATAATCTGAAAGTTGTTTTGTGGGTCGCCATACTGAAATTTCCTTTAAATTAACTGAATTTCTAGTAATATTCGTAGACTATCGTATGTCCTATAGTTTTATACTGCTAGATTTTTAGGAGATTGCACAACTTTTTTGGTGCTGTTTAGCTCGTTTCAAATTCGATAGTTTGTCATTAAAGTTCGATCTCTTGAAAAGGTGAGCTGTGATATTTTGCTATTGAGAAACCTTGCAATTGGGTTAATCTAAGTGCATAAGTGGTACTTTCTTTACAATATACACTTAAAAGATGCTGCAATATCACTTGTACCATATATGTATGTACATATAATGTATTTTTGGTGAAATTTACTGAATTCTAGCAAAACTAACCAGAACTTAACACTAGATACTTCAGTAAATTTTCCTAGATTACAACTTTACTGGTAAAACCGACAAAAATCACTTAACTAAACTAAAAATATAGCTAATTATTATTAGAATAAAATTCTAGTGATTCGCTTTTCACTAGATTTTGAACTACATACAACTCACAAAAATCATCTTTACTTGAAATTATGGCCTGAAGATAATTGATATGTTAGACTATTTGTGACTTTTTCGATATTTCTGATATTTCAGAACATTTTCTTTTTAAATTGCCTTCAAAAATCAAAAGATATAAACCCCTAATCTGATTATCTAGCTTTCTTAGTTTTCATATTTGATTCTGATGGTGTGATATAACTGTAATATAAATTCTCTCAAAATTTAAAGAACCTCTTCTCGAAACCTGAAATTATTATAACTTCTAAATAGCCCTATTTAATGCCATGTCAAAATATGTTTGTCATTACTTTCTCTCAAACTTAAAGTATTTATTGACATTTATATGAAAAGCAACTAGAAACGTGCGCAAAATAATGACTTTCAATTATTCAGCGGGATCTCCCATTTGTCCCGAATAAATCAACTGAAAGCCCCATTTAATGAAGACGACCTAGCGCAACAATCTTCATAAATTCAACCAAAAACTGGGGTCTGTTTGTTGAGGTCCACAAGTAGGTATTCCTCATAATTAAAATAAATACGCGACTGTTCGCTATTAATCCCCGAATAAATTAGCTTTGCCACGCAAAGTGCCGTTGTCAAACTACTTAATAAATACCCAAACATTTGTTATCAATTTGAATGTCTCAAAAAGCTTCTTAAGGCATAACCCCATCAGCGAGGAATTCCTCCTTTTAAAGTTTATCTCCTGGGGACACACACTGGATGCTCTGTTCGGCCTGCAAGGGGCACATCCAGGACCAGGAGGAGAGCCCTAGAAAACGGGAAAAGCGGATGTTACACCACTGGAGCGTGCTGGGATTGAGGAATCTTCGGATTCCATTATCGGTTTTTCCGCCCACCTCCATAGAAAGAAAGATAGAAAGATGGGTTTGCGCCTCCCCAGTTGTCTCTATGTTTGTTAGACTTGAATGTCAAGAACAAAGGGTGCTTATACCGGAACCCTGTCGGAAAAGTGATAAGCTCCATTCCGAAGCCACAATAGAGGAATTTTCTCATTTTCAGCACTCGCCTCAGACATCCCTATTTCTACTTGCCCTCTTCGACTTAAAAGGGGTGTTGGTGGTGAATTGAAGGGCGAACGATGTCAGTGCGGGAGCCCCTTCTACAAAAATACTTTATAACATTTTGTTCCTAACAAAGTCTTCGACTTGTACTAAAGCTGGAAGTCAGCAGATGCAGCTAAAGAAAAAATACGCGAAAATCGCGCGATAAAACGGATTAGGTGATTTGATTGCGAAAAAGATGTTTCCTGTAGGACGACAGGCTGGGAAGGAACTCTAACCTCTTACAGGGGAGGTTGAGATGTCCTTGTCTTAGATTATGCACCCTGCTTCCCTACCCGGAAACATAAATCACCTAAATATGATAAATCCATAAAGACGAAAACAGCGTTTTCAACCGTTCCACAGTACGAAATTTTTACAATTTATTGGTAAAATTAAACGAAGGTCTTTTTCTAGATATCCACGAGTTCTTAAAATCTTATAAAAGAGTTTTACATTTCGGAATGAAAATTTACAAGCAGAACACTTATTGATTTTTGGTTTCGAATTTAGAATAGGCCAACTTCAAGAACTATCCAAATTTTAAAATTCAAAACAATGTATTATTAAATTTGAAATTTTCAAAATGGGAAAACATGAATGAAATGTGGTGGCCGTTAAATTGTAAAATCTTAGAATTCCTATTGAAAATAACTTCGATTTGAAACATTTTAAGGGTATGAGACATGGTACCAATATTTTGAACAATTTGATTCAAGGCCATTTCAAATTTGAAAAAATACAAATATTGAAATAATAAAAATTTCGTGTCGGTAACTGATCTCTTTACTAAAAATTTGGTTTAATAACAGAAAATTTATTCTTTTATTTCTTAAATTAATTTCTACTAAGTGTAGCATCAGCAACTCTTTTTCTAGAAACTCATTTAGATTAGATTCATAAAGCTTCTAATATTATACTTAGCCTTTGTTTCTACAGGCAAAGTAGTTTCCCTATTACAGAAAATTAATAATTTTTTAAATAATATAATAATAATAGGACCTTGTAACTTCATCCAAGTAAAAGTTTTTTTTATTTTTCTTGTACGTTGTTTTTTTACCAACTTTCAAAAATGTCTAAAATACGATTTTATATACTTTCAACCCGCATTTTTTTCAAAAACATAGTAGAACTATTTACCTACTTTAATATCCCACTTCTGATAAACCATTTTAATGAAGTAACTTTGTCACGTTAAAGGGTAGTTAAAATTAAAATAAATGTATTACATTCAATAGGCCTATATTATTTAAATAGGACTAGATAAAAATGGTTATTTTCAGAGGGCAAAATTATTTAATATTGTTTATTTAGATTGCGAACGGTATGTTCTATGTTCCGGCAAGTGATATGAATTTTATATGACTGTTTGTCTCTGCATAGCATAAAGTGACCTCGGACGGATGAAATGCAGAATTTAAGGTCTCTGGGAGATGAGGCATCTCGACCATGCTGACACACAAAAGCATAAAAAAAATGAAAATTTCATTAAAATCTGCCCGAAGGCTGAATGCTCTGTAAGCTGCTCGGTTGCGTCCCCTTTGAATCCCATTTTGCAAAATTTTAACGAGAATTCAATTATTCGCTGGCGGCGAAAAGTCGCTGTGCCCTCACTCGAATGTAAAAAGGAGTCACTGGAAAACGAGGGATGAAGGACTGGGGAGCAGTCGAGGGCTTGAAACGCAGCACCCTGAATCGAACCAGCCACTGCTAACTTGGATCCGGACAGGTGTGTGCTCCACTTCGCGAAACCGCCCCCGTCGCAATTATTTAGCCAAAGAAACAGGCTTCTTCCTACTCCTTTCGGTGGCGCCTTATATACAATTTATGTAAGATATAGTCGCCTGATAATCTTACACGGCCTTCGTGTCTGCGGGATATCGGGGACTTGATGGACAGTGTATGGAAACTACTATACTACATCCTGTTCACTCTATCGATTATTCTGCGGGGTTTTTTTCGCCATCCATAAGAATCCTAGAAAATAATTAGAATTGTGCACGCAATTATTCTATCCATGTACGAGAGCGACATGCGACCTCATGAAAATTGCTTCTGGCGGCAGTGCCTTTCTACGGAATTACCTTGCAGGTGGTGTGGTCGGTGTTGCTACACAGCACGAGAACCTTTCCAGAATTAGAACTGATTCACTTTCATTTTAGTATGTGCATAAAGTTCGAATCCACAAGTTACACAATAAAACAAAACGGCACAGCGCACCACCGTGTACCACACGTACGAATTTTGTTGACTTGCGAACCGAAGTGTCTGGAGCACGTGAGGTCGGGCAGACGGGACGAGGACAACCACCGTCTTCGAGGATAACCAGCGTGGAACTGAAACAAGGCTCCGCGGCGGAGTCCTTTCAAGCTCCAGGTCGCAACGTGCCCGACGAGCTTCGAAGCTTAAATGGGGCCGCCTCCGAGCCCCCAGACTTTGCAGAACTCGCGCCTGGGGAATCGACCGGGATGTAGCCATTGTGACTGTTTTTGATATCTTTTAGGGGATTCCCTGGATCCGGGCATTCAAAGAGTCCCTTCAGAAGCAATTTTCGTGGGAAATTAGCTGTTTTAAAATATCAAAGAAAATGGGTACCTCCACCTACTTGGCTAGTGGAAAATTATGCTTTATGTAAGCAATAATATCAAAGGTTTGCAAATTCATCATATGTAATTACAGCTTTCTTTTATCCTACAGAATGCACAGAAAGATGAAAGTTCATTAATTTTCTCTTCGTATGTTCTGTATGTTGAGTATGAGAATAAAAACTTTATTTTTTTCTTATTATACACCGTGAGTATATTTTATTGGAAATCGTAGTATCGATACATGCTATACCAATTTTACCGTCAGTGTATACCATATGATGATTAATTGGGTACCACGGCTGGTCCATAATGGATCTAATGCCATTTTTGTTTTGAAAACCAAAATTATAACTCCTTTTTGTAGACTTCCCAGCAATTCAACAGTTTTTGGAAGTATAATAACCAAAGTATATTGCTTTCAATGATCATACATAAATCAAAACTTAAATTAAATTTAAACTAATATCCAAAGATAACTTTAACCTTTAATCAAATCGGAAAAGTATAAATTTTCAAAATATCTTTTTTGTGAAATTGTAGACCTTAGATATGTAGATTTTAAATTATTTCTGCTTTTAAAACTATACCATTATTTTTACATGTGATGCTGAAGCGATTGTACTGTGCAGTTCATACTTTCTCGACTTTATATTATATAGAAACAATTGTTCGTGAGTTAAATTTTTGACACCATAATTATAACCTTTTATTGTACAGAATGCTATCATATAATCAATTTAAAATAAATTAAAGTTAAAGCACAACATTTTTACATTTGAATAACATCCAGTATCGATTTTTAACGCTAGTCAAATTTTTTCTCCTCTAAAATCCAGAATTTTTACTTTTAAAAATGTGTGTATTTCGATATAAAAAGAATCGTCAAACAATTTAATACAAAATTAACAACAAAAGTTTAAAATTTGTTAAGTTTAGGTACTAATAATATTTGCTTTTCCTTCGAAATTATCTAATTTGAAATGCAGTGAAATGCTCACTAATTTCATATTTCATTATGCATAGCCCGCAAATTATTATGAATTTACGTGTATGTTTCCAAGCAGCAAACATATATTTCAATTGAATTGACGCAAATTGGGAGCTTTATGGGTATAAAAGAAACCCTTACAGCGCTGGTTGCATTCGGAACATACTTCAGGATTCTCGGTAGAATATGTTAAAGAAGAAATCCTCAAGAAATTGCGGCTATTTCTGTTTTTGCTACCCCGCAAGTCTCGACATTTCAGCCGCTATTTCGTCAATTATGCTAAAAGATGAACGAATTACTCTCATCTCAAATGATCTTAAATATGAAAAGGCGAGATCTTCCGCTTTTGAATAATTCAAAATTTAGCATTATTCCTAACACACCGTATAATTTTGAAAGCAAATGGATTCTTAGAGTCGGTACTTCCTCCTTAATGTCAGAAAACTACGCTTTTCGCGTATATTCAAATAAGATTAATAAGTGAAAATTTTAGCATAAAACACAAACCCCTCAGAATCGTCTCTCATCTATTTCTATCAGCCCACCTGCCTAGGCCAAGTAAATTCATTGCGAGACCATTCCCAAAAATTCAAACAGAAAGATATTCATGTAATTTTCGACTAAAATTAAAGTAACTGCAGTAAAAACTCAATTCCTCTTCTGAGTAATGTTTCTAAATGGGCTCCATTCCGCCTGGTCGACACTGAAGAAGAAATTACTTCAAATTCGACCTCCTTCCCGAAATTTCATCGCTTTCTGTCTGGGAGTTTTTGAACGTCTCCTCCGCGCTCATCACATTCAGCGACGTGTTCTTATTGTGATGACTTTCTTGTGCCCGTACCGGGATATGGTAATAATTTTTTGAAATATTTCTTCCTTTTTGAATTTTAAATTGCCACGTGATGAACCTATTTTCCCGGGATTGTGCACTTTGATCCGCTGTCATGAATAAAAGACATCTCGTACCAGTACCCATGACGCGATGTGTGCTTTTTACTTTATGCTGTCGAGCGAAATCGCAATTTGAGCAACCATCTAAAAAGGACATTTATTTACCCATCTAAAAAGAATAAACCTCATGACTTGTCTCGCAATAATTACGACTTCTTTTTCAATGGAGTGAAAGATGCAAATAGAAGTTAAAAGGAGGCGGTTGTAGAACAGTGTTCAGTCGCTGTAATGTATAGTGCATGTTTTGATGGGTGCTACCCAAATTAAAAAGGGTTCGGCCCAGCTCACTTTTGTTGAATAATTTAAAATCGCCATGACCTTGCCACCGGCCGGCGCAATTAGAGCAAACGGAGACCTAAACTTTGTTATTACATTTCTCCTAATTATTTGCTTTATGAATGGCCGGATAGACAGCACTAAAAGCAAAACTTTCCGACCAAAGGACTTCGCAAAATTTGCATAATAAGGGGTCACCACGGTGGTGTGGGTAAATAAACGACAGACAACTCTAAGGCAAGTATTCTGCGTAATATGTATGTGGTGAATAAAAATGTAGCAAAATAAAGTGGATTTTCTATGAACGAAGAAACTTGCTAAAACGGGGAGCATTGCTCGATTTATGCTATCTTGCCTCCTTACTTCTTTCAATGTTTTCTTCGAAATTACATATACAGCAGGAAGCGCTGTATTCGGATGGTAAGTAATTTAGCTGAGTTCATTGACTAATGAACAGCCATAGTTTCTCAACAACACGAGGGGATCCCTAAAAGTTTTGTTAACATGAACTTTTATTCCAAAAGGTCTATAAGTGCTGTACTTTCTCAGGAAATTCCGTTCAAAGAAATGGGAAAAAAATAACATAATTCACTAAAATGTATCTCATTTTGCGAGTAAGTACCTAACTAAGTGTTTTTCGTTTAAATAATAATTTTCTTAGATGAAAAATTTAATTGAAAATGTATATTCTATAGACTCTATATCTAAATATGTAGTATAAATTGAGTGAAAATAAACGACTTCCTCAAACCTCCAGTTTAAGCTTTGAACAATTTAATTCTAATAAATCCCTAATTAAACCTTAATTAAATTAAGTATCTGTGAGATATCCTTCAAAGAAAATTGTTGAAATTCTAGGAATGTTTTCAGAGTTTATGATTACATATAGCTTATGTATAAATGCTCTTTGAATAAATTACTTATAAAACAAGAATCATTTAATTTACTTTGATTTCAATGTTTGGAGTTTGCACATTTATATCTCTGATTATTTATAAACATTTCATCTCTTATTGTAACTTTTCACATAAATTCTTGTCCAAGTTGCAATTAGTTATATGATTATTTGTATAGCATTTTCATGAGTTACCCTCATCAACTTAATTACTTCCATAGTTTCTCCCATAAAGTTGCATACATACTTTGGCAGTGAATTATTTATCGTTATATCCTCTTGAAAATTAACTCTCTGAAATAGGGAGTCATTTAGGCAAGTAAATTCCACAAAATTACGAAAACCCCTGAGCTAGCTTCAGTGGTAAGTGAATTACCATTAGCCGTACATGCACCATAAATTTCATCCTGCACCTGTGTCATGATCTGCATTCATTATAAAGATCATTAAAACTGAAGCGAAGCCACTTAATAACCTTTATCCTAATTTCTAGCTCACTTGAATTGACTTAACTTTTGTCACAAGGTTTTTTGCTAGAGTCCTTTTTTTAGTCCTTGCTTCTTGCTACAGAGAATATTAAGAATATATCTGCCAAGAGACCTACGAGACCACCAAGTGGGCAAAAATTTCGCTGCCTACAAAAATCCCTTTTGCACCTTTTTGGCTATAGGTACGACAAAACCCCGAAGTGGCTCTTTAACCGAAGATTACCTTACATAATGAAATGTTGAATCCATTGTTTCTTTGTGGTCTCGTCCTTTGGTGGCGCCTTTGCAAAAAAAAAAAACATACTTGAGTGTTTTGCCTTGGGACCAATGTAATTTCCCTTTTATGCTGGGGATTCGTTTGTAGGACCTGCCCAGCCACCACCTCCAGAACCAGCAACAGCTATGGCTCGAAATGTTCGCCTTTTTTGCCACTGGTGCTAAAGGTAAATGCGAGAGGAATTTTCTTGCACAATTTAACCCCAGACAAAAAGGGGATAATTGGATAAATCTTACACCCAAGCATAAGTTTTATCGCAGACCCTTTGAATGAACCAAAGCAAATTAGTGCAATTCCTGTCCACTGAATGAGAATAGACTGATTTAGATATAAACTGATTTCAGGTATCTGATAGTTATGACATGTTTTCTTTAAACTTAAATTATTGAACAACTTGTATTTTTATACTATGCATTGAACGTTTAGTACATATTTCAAAATACAAACAAGTATCAAAGTATATTTTATAAAACAAATTACAAATTACTTATATCAACCAAATTACACTAGAATATATTAAATTTTAAGTAATTTTTCTTAAACAACCATACCAAAAGAATTTTATGCATCCCTTCCCATTTACAAAAGGGCTAATTTGAAAGGTAATGAAGGGTAGATTGAATGTCCTTTAATTAAATCAAGGGTAAAATTTGAACCGATTGATAAATTATGAACTGAAATTTTGCACGGTATACCAAAAGACCGGGGTCATTTTATACTAGCTGGGCGTTGATTACTTTCTTCACAAAGAACCAACCAAAAAGGGGCTTCCAACTTCAGCTGAAGGATTTTCTTCGATGGAATTTTAAAATCAATTATCAAACTTCGTCGAGGAAGAGGGACATGCTTTACTCTCTACATTAAGGTGAAATTGTTTCTTCATCTATTCTGTTAAGATTTTGAGACTTTGATACAAAACCTATTGCAAGAAGAACACTGGAGAGATTAGTTTGGAAGTGTGGGAAAGTGATATTCAGAAAAGATAGGATATTTTGGTAAGTGATTTTGGTATTAATCCTATTTAGTTGCTAAAATTAAATATTTCAGAGAAATAATTCAATATTAAATTTGTAATTAGCTTTAGTGCTTCCGTTTATATGAAGCTAAAATGAAATATTGACAATTAGAACTATGTCGAACAACATTAAGGAATATACCTATACAAATTTTTGTTTAATTTATTGCAATACTAAAGTTATATTATTATTTTTATAGACTAAACAAATTTTATTGTGCATATATTTTCCATTTATTAAGAAGTCACACAAAAAGATCATAAAGTAGCTAAGCTAGTTGCAAATATAAAACAGTCTGTTAGCAATTCGAATCGAGTCGCAATAATTATAAATGTAAAAAGAAAAAATCGTCAATTTTAATCATGACAGAATTTTGAATATTCAATATTCATTCCATGCCTCCTAAAAACTTTGTTTAAAACCAAAGTTCTTTAATTCCAATATTTAAAGTTTTCAACAAGTTTTTAATTTAATGTCAAGAAGAGAACTTTTAAAGCATACATTTCCAAGAAATGGCGTTCAATATTATCTCCTATCTAGACTGACGTTGGTGCTTAACCTTAATGTTATCTAAGAGTTTCTTTCCACTCTGAAGTGAAACCGTAGCTCTTGGGAGTTTAACTTAAATATTGAAAATATTCCCATCGTCGCTCATTCTCAATAAAGTTTTTTTTCCCAACTTTTAAACTACACGAGCAGTTATGATCAAATTTTTACCTTCAGGGCAAAATTTTAAATTTATCGACAAATGAAAAGGTGCCTTTAGGGCTTAGTGGAAACATTTAATTTATAAACCCTTGGAACATTTCTAGGAAGCATGATTGAATTTAAGTTTGTAGTAAGCATTCGCTCAAGTAAATTGTTTTGGAATGGGAATTTTGTTGCGATTTCCGTTTTAAAAGTTTCCTTAAGGAATATGAAATTACATGGCGTTTAATAGACTGTACCTTTAGAATATGCGGAAGATTCTAATTGGTTGTCGATTTGCTGCTTTAAGAACTCTTGTGGGGAGGATGTGATCAGAAAATAAATAAATATAAACTTTGTCCCCAAAAAATTTTGATGACATGAAAACTTCCGCAATTTTACAAATTTCTACTTTCATTTGCCGCAAGGAAGAGTACTTTTACTTTTATCATTAAGTAAATACATAAACAAATTAACAAACAGTCTCACCCCAAGGCCCAAACGATTTTTCCATTACAAAAGATGCCATTTTGAGCACTTAACAGCCCCTCAAACATACATCCAAGAAAAAAGAGAGCAATGGCCAAACTCGCAGTATATAAATCTTCAAAAGTAAACAAATCTCGAAAAGTTAAATACTATCTGATTGAAAACGGCTCCGACCGCAGTCAAATTGTTTTAAATTTGTTCGCAGTAACGCTCCCCTTTTTATCGGGAGGCAATTTCAACTTCTAATCTCTTTCTAGTTCATGAGGCCTGACGGCGAATTTTCTGGCACGAGCTAAATTAAAATGTCATTTGGTGGTTTTTATCCGGATATTTTTTTTTCTTGAATAAATTTTATATAAATTCACATCTAGATATTTTTTATTCATTGCAATTTCTGTAATTAATGCAAAGGGACAAAAAGTTTCCAGATTTTATTGATTTTCTTTGGTGTTCTTTTTTTTTTTGGGTTTCATGCTGCCTGGGTATTTCCAAACAAAGTCCACAAAGAAATTGAAAAATATAAAGAAAATATGAAAGAAATACAAACAGCAAATATACACGCAGTAAACAAGAAAATTTAATTGCTCTGGTTGCTAAGAACTTTCTTAAAGTCAAGCTTATTCACTGTTGGAAGATAAATCCGGTAACTTTTCTTTTCCCTCTTTGTAAAAGGTACGGAAGGAAAATGGTTGGGTTCATCGCGTATTCAGATCAGCGGAAGTTTACTTCGTAACAAATCTCTGCTTTTCAGGAAGTTATTTGCCTCCATAATAAAAATTTAATTAGTTCCAAAATGTGTGACACGTGAATATTTTGTGATCTGATTGAAGCTGAACAAGCGGAAACGACATAATCAAATAATCTTCTAGATAATCGGATTTGCCAAAAACATGTTTCTTCTCTTATAAGTTTTAATTTACTTTATATACATACTGATAATACGGTCTGCGAAATTTGATATCGCTTGTCGAGACGGAAACTGTTGTTGGCCTGTGTAATTATATTATATTATCATAGTTTAGGTAGAATGATTTTAATTTAAAAATCTAACCTTCAACAGACATATGTGGCAGTATCCAAGAAGAGGTTATAAATCCAAGCTTCTATATGTAGAGTAAATAGATTCCTACCTCACCCTATATTTGCTTATTTGCTGTTCAAAATTGATTTAATTATCAAGTGTGCAAAGCAAGTAATACCAGCTAATCAACACAAACACCTTCGGATATCATGTTCAATGGATAAACACCTCGGTCAAAATTTCGTTTACAAAGCACCGCATCATGTTGTATTACATATATGCACAAAGGAGCTCCGGCAGAGCAGGTTAATCCGAAAGATAATGCCATGAACATGGATACATCAAGAGCTCTAATGCAATTTTGGCACAATAGTGCCATTATGTGCATTAGGCGCCCAGCTGTCCTCACAATTTAGAGACAACAATTTAGTTAAAAGCTGTCCAGAACCCTTGAGTTCAGTTCATTCACCGCAGAAGGCACTTCCGTAGAGAAGCGTAGTGCTCTATGGTGCAGAAAAGCCATAAATTGAGTTCTGAAATACATGGCGTATCATTCAAATTTCTAATGAACAGGATATTGAATGTGTCATACGAATGATATTTTGCGCAGCTCTGTTCCTAGTTACTCTCTACTCTGCGGTAAAATAGAATTTTTAAAGCGTATAGAAAGGTGAAAGTATAATGCTGCATATTCAATTATTTCAGGTTGATATGCTGTCTCTTCATGAATATGATGTGACATAAATCACATAGCAAAAATAGCAATTTTGGATTCGTATAAAGCTGAAATCATGTCACGATAAAATAGATATGTATTGCATCACATACTAATGTATGTTTTGCAATTTTCTTCAAAGTTACATAATATTATGATGATGACACATTGTGTACGACGGACTAGGAAGCAACCTTGTTATTAAAATTCTTGAAGTCTCAATTATTAAGTTCAATATACAAATTTTCAAATAAATCCGATAAATATAAAAGCTTTGACATCGATCGTAACCAACCACATATAAATATTTATTCAGTCTGTCTAAGTTGGAGCAACTTGGACCTATTATTCTTATTACTTATATGTAACAATACATTTATTTTTATAAGTTCAGCATTTATCAAAAAATACGTCCAGAATTCAACGACTGACTTCTTGTTAGGAATTCAATCAAACTCCCAATCTCCACACGTTTGCTGTTTACTTCAGAAAAACTTACGACAGCTCCAGACAAAGCAATTATATTTATTTGAGCAGAAAAACCTCAATTTTGGTCAAATAGAATAAGCACATCGTGTCCAATTTCAGTACACCCAAGAACGAAAAAACCTCCCATACTCGAAATTTTCCATAATTCTAAGGATTTACTTTAATGGTAAAATAGAAGTATACATTCCCTCCATGTCATTCCAATTTTTCCACATGAAAAATCACAACCCAAACAGGTGAAGTTAACAATTTTAGCCCGAGGTATGATTTTGAGTCCTCTTGAAATATTTTCTGTTTTTATTTGTAAATAAAAATAACATTATATTTTCCGGAAATAAAGCGAGTCTATATGAGCCTCTGGTCCCTGCATCCAGATTCCATATCAGCTCAGAGGGGATAATCTCATCTGTTTTGATAAAATTTCCTACACGCTAACGCACAGGTATTTCCATTTATTTAGCTTAATCCGAAACTCAATTAAGATATTTCGTACAGGCTTCCCGTTGGTAAACAGACTTGATTACATTCGCCGTATTCTCTATGAGCGCGTCTTTGCTAGAAATTCAGTAAATAAACACTCTGGCAACTACATAGATTCCTTCATAAAATAAATTGCGAACGATGCCGCTGCCTGCTTCTTTCTGCAGATGGAGCGAGCAGGAAAGGTACGCTCTACGGCGTGCACAGTGCCTCCTCTATGTCTCTGTAGAATGTAGAAAATGCCTTAAATTCACCAGACCGTTTTGAAATTTCTTAAGTCGTACATAGTACAGGCGGAACTCTTAATTGCATTTGATAGGAAAGACGCACTGGCTTATAAGGAGCTTCGGCAGCTCTACACCGTAGAAAGACTTAAACTATGATAACGTAGAACTACAACTACTTTTGGCAAGATGGTGTAATATCAAAGTTTTACAGATTTCGGGTAACTTCTAATTGCTCCGTATTTCTTGAAACTTTAAATGGAATGTTGAGAATGTCTTCGTGCAAGCAGCTGTAAGGTGAAACTTTTGTAAAGTATTTACTAAAATTATTAGTGAGAAAGCAGAAGTACTAAAATACAAAAACATTGCTCTATGATATTGTAATATAGGTACACGACACCATTTTGAACTTAAGGACTGGTAAATCACCTAATATAAACCTTGAGTTTTACAACTATCAGACTATTTTTATTCGGTATTTTTTTAAGGTGCTTCATACTTTGTACTATATTTTCTATTAAAACTCATCATAAAATCTTCTTTTTTTTTATAATTTATGTACCTGCATTAATTGTTTATTAATCTTATATCTTATTTATTTATCTTAAATGCACTTAATACTTCTGTACATGTTCAATTTGTACTTATAAAAAAACCGCCCCTATTTAAGAGATGAAATGAAATAACTGCTGATAAAATTATTCCAGGATTCAAAGTATATCTACAAAAAGAAAATTTTTTTGATGACACAATTCCTCTGGAAGAAAAGAAATGTCAATCAAACGAGAAACCTTTTTGTTACAAATTATGGGCAGTGTTGTTTTTAGGTTTTTCTCCCCAAAGCCATTTTTCACGTCTTTTTGAACAAAATGCGTCCGGTCGGCATAATTTTGGGGCTAAATCCGAAATTACAGTGACAACAGCTTGTCATCTGCTTAAAGAGATTGCAAAATTAATTTAGGGGAGACATTTTTTTTATCTGCCTTTATCCGATAACCTTCTCGAAAAATGGTCGGGACGGAGGTGCTTAGTGTCCCCGCAACACTGCAGGACTAGCCGAGCTGGAGCAGCATTACATTTCCATTATAAGACAAGACGGAGGCACTCCGGCTTCTTTTCCGAAAAGAAGAACGATATCCTCGTTAAGATTCTCGGAGAGCATCATAATTTTCGGCGGGGGCGGCCCGCCCCGAGGGTCTAATGGATGATTCTGAAAATGCGTAGTCGGAGGATTAATATCTGTGAAAGCGGCTTGTCAGTCCGCCCCCTGCCTCACTACTAAAAGTCAGTATAGTCGTAGTAAGAGGGCGAATTATAAAATTAATTACAGTGCTAAAAATAAAATCGATGGGTAATCACCGGAAATCGCCAATCTCCTGGGCTTTTGTGTAATTTTTGACTGCCCAATTTCGATAGAAATCGTAAATACATATATATTTTTTTTTAAATTTCCGGCGATTATTCAATTTGTGGAATTTTTCTTACTGTTCAAATGTCCCCAACCCCCTCCGAATACCTGAGGAAATTTTCTAAAGGTTGGCAAATTAGTGCCAGGTGCAGTGCTTTTCGTATAAAAAATATATCGACAGTAACTTCCCCGGAGAGAAGTACAAATTCATGCCGTGCAAACAGGTACAATTCACCGGCGAAATTTTAAGAGGCGGAGTTTGGATTTATTTCAGCACATTTTGTGCGATTTATGGCTTGTCTAAAAGTCGTCTTCTCCTTTAAAGAGCAAGGGAAGTTAAAGAGTAGTCGGTGTGCGTTTGGCGTTTATATTACGACTTTATTTATAGAAAGTTGAAATTTCTCCATTTCTTAGAAAATTAGGTGAAGCGAAACACATTTAATGGTTTTTCTTTGGCTTTTCGTAGTAATTTTTAACGAACGAAATCAAAAGGTTACATTTGCGTTTTCTAAAAATAAAGGGCTTATACCTCGAAAAGTCCTTTGTGTTGGTTTCGTAACTATTTAATATAAATATATTAATTAAAAAATAATGATAAGTAAACTTACTTTACGACTCATCAATTTTTATATATTAATTAAAAACAGAAAAGTTGCTTATTTTCATATTAGAAGATCAAATAGACTTTGAGTTTAAGAGAAAGAATGTCGAAAATTAATCCCTTTGTAATGTCACTTAGTTATAAGAAAAATGCTAAACACAGTAATTTTTTCAATTTTGATTTACTTAATTTTTAAACATAAGATTAAGATATTAATCCTTGCTATTTCTACTTTTCCTTATCCATTTCTTATTGTTACAAAAACTAAATTCATAAATCTACAAGTCCAATTAATTAATTCCCCGCAGCTGAAAATTTCATCTAATTAGAGGGAAAGTGCTCACATGTGTGTGCAATTATTGGCAGTAATTCGCCCACATTCCATCGGTACTCAGCCGTAAAGTTATTTAGAAAATTCGACAATACGACCTTTGTCTGCCCGTGTAAGAACGTTTTCTCTCCAAATTATGTTAAACAACTCACCCACATCTTTCCATTTTATCCCCCCAAAAGCCTCAACTTTATATGCATGTTTTAGTACCTACATACAGTGCCGAAGTCACGAAGTCAATTTGAGAAGTTGAAATCTAATCATTCGGAGCCATCCGAACATCTTGAAATATTCACAAGTTCATTTTTGTGATTGATGGTAATATCGAGGGCTTCTTATTGCCCACGAAGCTTTCTGTAGATTAGTTGTTAAGATGATGAATCTTATTACATATACCTGATGATAAAAGAAGGTGGCCCTTTCACACTCCAACGTACCGCCTTTTTGAGGACGAATCATTTTGTTGTTTGATTCCAAAACTTTCAAGGTTGAATATGTATAAGAAAACCACCTACCTATAGGAGGGCACATCACTCTACTGAAAAAAAACGACTATTCATAAAATCTCCTATTTGATTCAATTTATCCTACACAAAAGGTGAGGAACTTTAAGATTTCATAGAAATTTTCTAATATTAGACGAGGCTCTGTTACTAATACATATACGAACATTTTTCTTTTGGTTTTTACGAAAAAAACCTTAAAAAATGTCTTGTAATCTTCAGTTGAGTGGCTTCGCCATAAATCATTTCTAAAAGGAAATCCACCACCCACACTCTCAAAGATGAAGATTTCTTTCGCGAAAGATGAAAGAGGAAAAGTGGGAGCAGGGAAATTTATCAACTTCCTGAAGAAAAAAATATTTTAAATATAATAAAAGAAGATGATAAAAAGTAGAGGGGAGGGACACCTGTTATCTAAGTAATCCACTTGCCTGCCTCTCAGATCAGAACAAATGATGCATTTTACATTGGAAATCATAACAAAATCGAGTTTTTTTTTACTTTTTTAGCGCTGGCATTGCCCTTTCAGAAAATTACATCTAGAGATGAAGATGAAGAAATTTTAAAAGTTTCATTGTTCGGTTCAAAACAGATATCATAAAAAGCAGAAAATTCTGAGATAAAAAATCTAAAAGATCATTAATATTTCTCTTCGTGTACCAGACAGAAAACAAAACGTTTCAAGAGTCATGTTATCTGTAAAGTCAAGAGCTAAGGGATTGCTCTTTTTATTTCGACGTCAGGTTTTACTGTGATTAAATTATTGCAATCTCGTAAGACAACAATGTTTGTTGGAATAACTTTTATAAAAGGATAAGATTGTTTTCAGTTTTCGAACTCATCATATGGACATCAAACATATTTATGTAGGGTTAAATCCAAAACTTCTATTCTTACAGATTTCAACTTAAAAGGGTGTGTTTCCTTTTCGGAGACCAGTTTTAGTTTGTTTTTGAACTGCGTTATGTATTTTATATGCAAATAGGAAACAAAACAAATCAAAACTCATATTGTTTGTTGAGTCAAGATGTTAGAAATTGTACGTATTGAAATTAAAACCATAACTAAACTCTCAGTCAGAGCCAGATATAACACAGAGCTTCTGTGCAAGATATTAATTTGAACATAAACTTGAAGTTCAAATAAACCGCACCAAACGACAATTGGCACAAATCCCCCATCCAAATTTAGCAATGCACACATGACTTGCAGTTTCTCGAGGGACGACGTCGTCATCCATCAGTTCTTGAAGTTTCCAAGAGGAAACAGCTGCTTCTCGCAAAAGGATTTACTTTCATGTATACGCTCCGGGAAGTGCAACAGCAATTTCCTGAAATAATTTTATAGAGGTGATTGTTAATACCTCAAAACCTGGAAAGGTTCCATCCCCACATTGTCAATTTTGTTTTACCTATCCTCGCAGTAAGCTCATTACATTATAAATGCAAAGCTCTGAAAAGTGAGACAGGTTGTTGAAATAGCTCCCTTTTGAGTTTAAACCCTTTTTACATAAATCGTAGCAAATTTTAGGTGAAGTATACAGCGTTACAAAATATCTAAAATGGAAATCGCTCCCTTCACCGACATCAACAAGGAAAAGTTGGACTTATAAATTTTTGGCAATTTTCAAGTTTCTTCCTTCTAAAGCAAATTTAGCAAACTCGATCGCCTTAGAGAAAAAGTTTTTAGTCAAAAAAGGGGCTTCAATGTCTGCGAGAAACATACACCTATACTTTTGTAAGTAACTTTAGAGTTCAACATATCCTCTCGCTTGGGTACCAATTAAATTTTGCCAGATATATGAAATTTTCAATTCCCAACTCAAAACAGGCAAAAACAGGAAAAACAGCATGAAAACCTACCGTGGAGCAGGGATATAAATTCAATGAAACTTCGTTTGTCACTTTGTAATACTTTTTCGAATCAAAAACATCCCATGGAAAAGTGGAATCACCCCGTTTCGAGATATTAAAAAACTTTCAGTTACCCCTAGAGCCGTTTCCATTTGCATGCCATGGAGATTATAATTTTGAAAGTCGTATGGTTGAGGTAACTCTCAACGAGGACAGACGAAAATCAACAGTATATCTACGTTCAAAGTTAGATAGTATTTCCTTTTATTTTTAGAAAGGAGTTCGTTCCCTCTGGTTTGTGCTTGAGTTCTAGGTCTTTCAAAAGTTCGCTGAGGATAAAGTAATAAAAGTAATCACTTTGACACGAAAAGATTTCATGCTATTCGTAATATTAATGGTATCCTAAATGTGCCGATCACTTCTGAATGGGACGATGGAAGTGAATAGAAGTTTTAATGAACTTAGAGCTGTTCTCGTCTTGGAATTGCTTAATGATTCTGTTACCGAAAGAAAACTTTTGTCCTTTACAGAGTCAGACATTTTTGTTAAGTTGAAGCCATTACAACTTGTAGCATGTGTATCCGAAGAATAATAATATTAGCCCCAAATTTGTACTAATTTAAATACATTTATCATCAGAAATTGACTATTGGAAGAAAAAGCAAATTCCAAAGGTTTTAAAGCAATCGAAAGGAGTTAAAAAATTAATTAAAGGACTTACACAAAATTCTTACAAAATAACATATTTAGGTTTCTTACAATTTCTAGCTAATTATTTAATCGGCATCATTGTTTCAAAATTTAGTCATTTTATTTGAAACTTCCTTTTATAATTTCTTATTTATTTGTAGTCGAGCTAGAGTTATTCTAAATTATTCACGAATTGATAAAAGCATTTCATATCATTAATATTTCATATCAAAACATGGCATGGAATTTTATTGTAATGATTTCCTCTTATTTTTAAATAAAATTATTCTCAATTACTTTCAAGTGACTATCCATTTCATATCATCCAATGACCTTTAATTTCTAAATTTCATTATACATAAAGGTTGTAACTTTTGTTTCCAAGTAAATTGCATAATTAGGTAGGTAATAAGAATCTTTTCCTCTTGAAATTCCTGTAATAATTAATAAACTACTTGAAATAACTGCTGAGAAATTAAATGAAATCTTTCCAACAAAATGTAATTTCATGTTTCAGTAATTTCACTAAATTGCCCCGCACTTTAATACCCCATAAGGAGTTTTTAAGATTTCCCAGGCCATACTTCTTCCGTCTTGACAAAGCGGTGAAGTCATTAGATTCTACGAAACAGGCACATCCACGTGTCGAGTGCATTGCAAGTCGCAATTATTTACACTGACCCTCTTTGCCCCCGTGTAAGCTGAAGTTAAGTAGGACACACGTTTCGCAATCAACACCCTTTTAAAAGGTGCGTCTATCCACCCACACCTCCTTTTACTCAGCCGGGGATGTCACTCAGCTTGTAAACACGATTGTTTACACTTTTTTCCACTTTTCAGTCATTATGAAAAGCTATATAAGAAAAAGTTGAGAAAAAGTTATCCAAGAGATGGAAACTTTATTATTATATAAGAGTGCAAAGTTTTGATGAGTTCTGGATTGTCTTGGCTTAGCTGAGAAACTAATGCTGCTTACACCCCGTCGAACTGGCGATGTCTTTTACTCCTTCTTACTCAGCGTTATGCGGATTTGTTCTGGAAATAATTAATCAAAAATGTTCTGCTTATTCATGTACGGTAGGATTTATGCTACAATTCGTCAGAAATTCTATTATAAACCGCTTACAAGTTTTATAAATGCCCGTCAAAGCGGATTAATAACTTTTTAAAATGCTAGTGTAGGTTTAGCGAACAAATTGATCACCTGTTGGTTACACGTGTAAAACGTGCCTTCAACAATTCAATTCAGGAACAATCAAGTAAAAGAAGTTTTGGTTCTTTTTTTTTTAAAGTACATTCAGTAAAGCATATTCACAATTATTTGTAAAGGGTTTTTAAGTTTGTCCGGCAAATATGAAGCCTGTGGATGTGGAGTGGACACGCACATCTTTGCGGATATAATTCTGAAATCTAATAATACCTGCTTATCTGCCATGAAATCTGAGAGTTTGGGTGGACAGAGAAAAAATTATCCAATTTTAGCAGAGATTTTGATGGAAAAGAAAAATATCACACTATTTCTCGTAAATTTATGCCGAACGTTATTTCGCTTAGCTATAAAAATTCATCAGGATTGTCCAAAATTTCGCCTTTGGTCGGGCATTGGGCATTCCTCGGGTATCATCAGGTTTTGGTTCTCCCCTTTTTTCATAACAACTGCCCATCATTTTGGCTCGTGCCCCAGCTGTGTCCTGATGATTTATTTTATTCGTTTCGCCATTCCTGGGAGTCGTTGCTGCTCGCCTATTGTTATCGCTGGGACTCGTTTCGCCGCCAGGATTCTTATTGAGCGGCCTTCCTCCACCTCAGATCCCAAAGAATCCCTATTTCTAGTAGAGCTTTGGGCCCATAAATTATCCTTCTACTGGAAACTTGTATTAGAACATATTTAGCCATTTGCCCTCACTGTTATGAAGACTTGATAATTACGGTCCTATTTTACTTCTTTCGGAAACATGGCTATAAATGCTCCCATAGCTAACAAAAGAAAAGATATAGCTTTGGGAAATTGTAAATTAAACAGTTCTGCCCTGTGTACATGGTAAATAGGCAATAACATCAGAATCTTG
This sequence comes from Eutolmus rufibarbis, assembly GCA_963920795.1. Taxonomy (NCBI): domain Eukaryota; kingdom Metazoa; phylum Arthropoda; class Insecta; order Diptera; family Asilidae; genus Eutolmus; species Eutolmus rufibarbis. Next base: position 46,465,704 of record OY987206.1, read on the forward strand.
GCAATTATCTGGGGAGGATTTTTGTTGACTTATGTGAAGAAGATTCCTAAAAACAAACATATTCCGGAGGACTCGGTACACTTAGAAAATCCCTTAATCCCTTAATAGCTTACAAACAAATTTTTGAAGTCCTATCGTTACGGGATGTGGTGAAGTCTGAACGGCCCCGTCCCTTTGGGGACTCTTAAAGGGATGAATATCATCATCATTTCATTTGCCAATATTAATAATAAACAAAATATCAGAGGAGCAAACAGACTGATACGCGTTTTAAACTATTATAGAAAATCGCATATGTGGATTATTAATCCTTATTCAATAGAAGCCAATTCTAGATTTCAAATAAGTACTTCACTTTTCCTCTGTTCTTAAATAATGATAAATTTATATTTACAATTATACAATTTGAAAGACATTTTTTCCCTAACATTGGTGATTTAAAACAAAAAGCATTATGAAAAGAAATAATGATCTCTTATGATAAGTTATTGTATCTTTAACTTCAACGTATTCGTTAAATTTCCACAAAAAATGCGCGCGCATTCGTTAATAGAAACTTTGTAGTTCTACTGATTAGTATGCAGAAAATGTGCATTTGTTTCAGTGTCGTGCATTTTAAATTTCTGTGTGCAATTATGCCCGGAATTTTCATACTTTACAAAATTTTAAAGGCACATTTATTTTATTAATTTGTTATTTTCTTGTGTACCTTAAAATCAGATCCAACCTTATGATGACAAGATTCTGAGTTCCAGCTAGAAATAATATGATACGACAATTTTAGGCACGCAAGGGACAGTATTCAACGTAACAATTTCACACCCTGATTGACTGGAATATTCCCTTTGGAACTGACAAAATTGTTTGCATATTTCCTAAATTCTGATCCATTTCTCAATTTGCCTAAAGCATTAAACGAGGAAATTGCAAACATCAATCTTAGAGTACATAACTATCGCCCACGTTCGAATTCCTAACAAAAGATCGGACTTGGTATATAATGTACATATCTACCCAGAAATTTTCGTACAAAATTAAATAAGTTTTGGGGAATCATTAAAGCAATCCGCAAATAGCTTTATCCACTAAAATACATGGACCTATACCACAATCTCACCGGAAGCAAAACAATGTCCGCTTTTGTTGACGGCAGCAGGGGCCCACCCTAAGAAAATTAATCATCTCATATTATATTACCTTATACCTTTTCTTGGTTCCTGATCTCTGGCCAGGATAACGTCTACGCAGCTTATCGTAAATAGTTAGGTTTAACACAAATATTTAATTAAACTGTAGCTGTAGTTTCGCCAGGCAATCGCTTTCCTTAATATTGTATTAGGTGCTCTTGGATACGGCTGATATTGTTGTCGTCGTCTTCGTCTGAAGGAGCCAAGGAGCGAACACGACCCACCTAAATGTGTCGTAGAGAGCCCTAGAATTCGGGCAAAGAGCTTAATTTATGGCGCATAGAGATGCTGGCTCGAATTCAGAAAGGCCCCTAAGCCTTATTCATTTAGCCTCAAGAATCTTCAAGTAAATAGTACGCAACGTACATATGCGATAAATCACTTGTCGTCAGTGATAAATGCGTTCGCCGATTTTTATTAAGGAGTCCGGACCCCTTTCGACCGGCCAAAAATCACAGTGTACAGCGGCACACCCACTGCTTCTTCAGACGAACCGTTCCGGCTATTTGTTTTGGTTTTAAGGCTTCTTCCACTCTCCGGAAGCTGTCGTCCTCGGTCGCGTTACGTGACTGGATTTATCACAAAAAGCTTTCAATTTGTGCTTGACAATAAAAAAAAACGGTCAACCAGCATGTGAACTCGTTTATATCCTTCCTGCTTAACAAAACAACAAAAAAGAAAATACACCCGCACCGGGTAACGCAATGCATATTTGAAAAACCCACGGGAGTCACGCTATTCGGGAACCAGGGCACGATCTAAAATAATTAGAATTTCACAACCCCTCAGACCATTGGGCAATTTTAGCGATTGCAAATCGATCTAGCCGCTGCTAACGACGAGGCATGTTCGAAAATGAACCCTCCGGCAAATTCGCGACCTAGTACCTGGATATTCAATAAGAGCGCAACTAGGCAACATAAAGGGTGCATAAAACAGCAGAAGTGGGTGCATTGCCCTGCCAGCACAACGCTTGTTACATAGATGCGCTATATAGCATAAAACATAACATATGTAGGTGGTCGCGAAGCACCTGTAATTTTCTAACGAGCCAACTTGCCCGGTCTGCCGTAGGTAGTCAATCAGCCGAGACAGAATTGATTGCCATGCAAATGGGAGTTCTTGGAAACTTTTTGTTTCTGCTCGAGCCCGGTGACCTTTGGGATTTCTTATGATTATGGGGGAGTTCACTAAGAAAGTTGGAGTTTTCGCGGGAAAAGCATTTTCCTTGAAATGCTTTGTTTACGATTACCAGGCCTTCACTTACATACTGCGCAGAACTAGGCCATTTTCTTTTTCAAGGTGCAATATAGCAATGCAAATTTTAACTTAGATTCGCTTGAATGAGTGAACGTTCATGTAATTAATTTATTCACTTTATTTGCAGGCAAATTAAAACTTTTTTATATGAATATTGAATAATCTGTTGCTTTAAAATATCTGTTTGTACCTATCTAGATATGTACATACGGGTCATTGTTCGGGATTTAATTTTGTTCATTGATTTAGTACTAATTTTTATTTTTTAAGATTTTTTACCAAAGAGTTCTAATAAACACATAGGTTAAAAGAAATTTAAATTATTTTCGATGCGTTATTAATACAAAAGAAAAATAAAGTTTTAGAATGATAGATATCAAAAGAAAAAAAGAAAATATAGATTACATAATATATTACAATATAATATATATATTTTATTATTTCATTAATGTGATCAATTGTATACAATTAAAAAACCTTTAAAAGCTGTTTCTCCTGTATTAAATTGCGCATTTTTCAAAAACTAGAAAACCTGAAATCTTTAGCTTTATTGCTAAGCCGAATTCTAATCCAGCAGGCATCATGATCGATGGGTTGTGTCGTGTATGAAATTAAAACCTGAGTGAATAATTCGATGGATTTTCATTCGGCCGTGTCCGTGTATCAATGGTGTTATAATTTATTTCTCTAACTTCTTTTTATAATTTTACTTTTTTTACTAGGGCAAAATTGCTTTGGAAGCCGTTTGAAATTTAGCGGCCACAGAAATCGCACTACAGTGCCCTTTTGGACTTGTGATATTGGATACTGAGCTGAGGTAAAATCAAAAACGAATTTAAGAAATAACAGACTAATATACAAACAAATAAAATGCATGTTAAAATTTTGGTTCAAATATCAAATTAAAATTCAATTTATTTAAGTTACTTTATGTAAGTGAGTTAACACCCCCTTTTCTGCATCGCCCTGCCTATGCCCAATAGATTAGAATATTAATGAATTAATTTTGAATGCATTCAAATCCATGAAACGCGAGGTTTATCGATGTAAAACATCTTCAAATTACCCGCCTTTTCGCTCTGCGCACGTGGTAAAATCCAGCAACAAGCTGTTTCTATTTACCAAAACAATAAACATGCATCTATTCATTTGCAGAATTCTAAATGTATCTCAACATATCGTTTGACGTTTTCAATATAAAAACTCATCTCCATTCCGATGGATGCGCCATCTTTGCTAACTGCATAATGACAGGACGCGTTGCCCTGTGCAGTTAGTGGCGAAAAAATTAAAAAAATTTGACTGAAAAAATCATGTTAAATAAGCGGCGGCGTGCCAGTTCGGTTGCGAGCAGACTAGACGACGATATTGCGGACGATTCAACGCCAGAGCAATCACCAGTTCTCACCGTGGGTCGAAAACGGAAGCGACCGGATCCCGTAAGTTGTCAAAATGCGGGCCATTTTGCCCTATTTAGCCAGAAAAATGAAAGAGATGCGAAAACATTTTTTTTTATGGCCTCCATTCTCCATAGTCGGAGCTATGCCAGCAGTTATATGATTCAATTAGAAGCATCAAGAAGGAGGATGGCTCGATGCTGTGCGACACGTTCATCAGAGCGCCGAAACGACGCCAGGAGCCGTCTTACTACGAGGTGGTGGCAAATCCGATCGATTTGCTGCGGGTTCAACAGAAATTGAAGACCGACTCCTACGAAGACATTGAGGAGCTCACCACCGACCTCGATTTGTTGGTGAAGAACGCGAAGGCGTTCTATAAACCAGAATCGATGGAGTACCAGGACGCGTGTGTGCTGTGGGAGACCTTCAATGCGAACAAAGTAAAACTGCTGGAATCCATAGACGAGGAGCCCCGGATCAAGAGAGTTCCTCGACAGCCGAGGAGATCTACTGCTAATGAAAGTGAAACTTCTGAAAATTCAAAGAATGACGAGGACTTTGACCCTTACGAGGAACTATTCTCAGCAGTCATGACTGCGACAGACGCTCAAGAAAACAGACCACTTCACAGGGAGTTCCAACTTCTGCCATCCAAGAAGATTTACCCGGACTATTACGATGTTATTGAACATCCTATAGATCTACGGTTGATAGCGACTAAAATCCAAACAAACGCCTATTCAAATCTCGGGGAAATGGAGAAGGATTTACTGCAGATGACACGAAATGCTTGCATGTTTAACGAGCCTGGATCACAAATATACAAAGATGCTAAAACGTTGAAAAAGGTTTGGTCTAATTTTATCTCAAACAAAAAATTTTACAAAGTCTTTCATAGATTTTCACAGCAAAAAAGATAGAAATCGAGACTGGCAAAGCAAAGACAACCGTCTTTAAGAAAAGGGGGCCAACGCTTAGTGCTGTTACAGCAGCTTTAAAAGAGGAACCTGAAAGCTCTGACGATGAGAGCGATGGGAACGAGAAGAAGTGCGGAGAGGGCCCCATGTGGCAACTTTTTGATCACCTTTTTAACGCAGCTAGTGCTTCAGGTATGGTGGCTTGCATTTCCTTATAAATATTTAGTATTTCCTTCTGCAATTGGTTCTTCTATTATTGGATTTTCAGTTGAAGTATTTTAGCGCAAAGCTTTTAGTTAAATAACGCTTATCACAAGAATTTAAATATGTACATTACTTTTTAGTTAGATGGCTTGCGTTCGCAAGATCTCCGTATATTGTCTGGAATCTGGATGGATCTTATTTTAATAATAATAATAAGAGGAAAATCTTAAAAATTAAGATTCAAATAAACTTTTTTCATAGACATTAACATATAAATAAAGTAGCCTAATCTCCTTTTTAGAACCAGTCCTCAACCTGTCCCGAACCTTAATCGCTTACCTACTTTAAAAAAAACTTATATCAGTATCCAGCAATATGTGCGATATTAACTATAAGAAATCTATTTTACATACAAGTACTATGCACACTTATTTTCACTGCTAAACACGCTTAACGCTTTTTAGCCTTTTTACAGTACACCTCAAATACACTACAAAAAGCTCAAAACCTGCACAACTAATAAACCATTAGAATGCACCCAGCTATTTTAGTTTTCTTCTCTTGTGATTTTATTTTGCTTCCATTCTTTTTTTAAATTTTTATTTTCATTTCCTTTTTTCGTTTTCGAACAAAACTTATAGATAACCCTAATGCAACAGGCGCCCCGCTTGGTCAGTCTTTGTGGAAGTTGCCCTATCGTAGATTCCATCCGGAATATTATGAAATGATTAAGAAGCCTATTTCGATGTCCCAGATCCAAAAGAAACTGAAAAAGGGCGACTACGCCAATATAAGCGATCTAACAGCAGACCTTTACTTGATGCTCGATAATGCAAAAAGAGCATTTCCTCCCAATCATAAAATTCATAAAGTAAGGGAAATCAGTCGTTAGTTTTGTATCTGTTTTTTATGCATCTTTGCATTATAGGATGCTATAAAAATGCTGAAAATTATGAATGCTAAATTAGTGGATGTTGGAGTTGAACAGGTAAATAAGAAATTGTTTTCTTAAAAATAATATTACTAATAATTATAAAATAAGGACGTCAGCGATTCCGATGATCCAGACACAGAACAATCTCCAAATTCTGCTTCTAGTTCTAAGAAAAAAGGTCGTTCTCGAGTTAGTTCAACAGCCACTGTGCCTGTGCCTCCGTGTTTAACATCCCCTCCAGCAGCTCAAGTTATTTTATCTCCGAAAGGAAAAGCAGGGAGTCAAACTACACTTAAAAAGAAACTTCTGGGTATTCAAAAATATCTGACTGAATACACAGTTGGAAACAGACGTCCCATGGCTTTATTTATGGAAAAACCATCAAAAAAATTGTACCCGGACTATTACAATATAATTCAGCATCCTATAGATATGAATACTATCGAAAGTAATATTAGATCGGATAGATATGCTAGTTTGGATGATATTGTTGGCGACTATCGGCTAATGTTTTCGAACTGTCGGAAATACAATGAGGAAGGGTCTATGATTTACGAAGATGCAAACATTCTAGAAAGAGCTCTTAACGATAAACTGAAGGAGTTGTCCGGATTTGGAACAGAAAAAAAAGCTCCGTCCAAAGTGTACGATTTAAGATAGTTTTACTTTAATATAAAATTGTAATATTTAAATGTTACAGGGTTAAATCGAGTGGAAGGAAAATCCAAAATCCTCTTGAAGCAAAACTGTGGCAGTTGTATGAATCGATTAAGGACTATCATGAGCCTAAAGGGAACCGCCAATTGTCTATTATTTTTACGAAACTTCCTTCGAAAAATGTGAGTTCAATTTTTCTTTAATGTCTTCCCCCTAGCTCGAATTGATCGTAACCATGTGTCTCTTGTATCTTTCTAAATCCATTTTTGGATATGGAAAGAAAAAGGTAAATATTATTTGTGAATTTTGATTTCGTTTATTTTAGGCAGGTAGGGGTTAATAGATTTCATGTGAGCACAATTGTTTTTGAGTAAGCAGGGATTAATAGATGTGATGTGAGCACAATTTTTTCCTGCATTTATTTATTTATTATTTATTGCTAGGAAATTTTACCTTTAAATAGGACGTTTTCTCGGAATAATTTTATGTCTCTACGTTTATGAGAGAATGTCTACAAAATCGTTTACTCATTTTCCTCATGCAAATATGAAGAAAATACAGCAAAATAAAAGGCTTTCCTGTGTTTTTTTTCTTTTCTTCTTCTTTTTAATAACTTATAAGTTTTGGACACAGAAATTAAAATGAAAGCTAGTAATTGTTATGAAACAACAATTATTTGAAAATTAATCTTTCATTTGCAGGATTATCCTGACTACTACGATATCATTAAAAATCCAATTGACATGGAGAAGATACTCCAGAAAATTAAGCAGCAAGTGTATGAAAGCGTAGATGAGATGGCATCGGATTTTCTACTGATGTTTGAGAATGCCTGCAAGTACAATGAGCCCGATTCGCAAATTTACAAAGACGCTCTTGTCCTGCAACAACTTTGCATTCAAACAAAGCAAAGTTTAAGGTAGAAATATATTTTTTAAATTAAAACAAGTTTTTTTGAAATTATGCATTCTAATTCTACAGAGACAACGAAGAAACAGTTCCTGATGTATCTCTGGCTGTTCAAGAGTTATTACTTTCACTTTTCACAACACTTTACAATCATCAAGATGAAGAAGGAAGGTGCTATTCTGATTCTCTAGCGGAATTGCCGGAGTACGATGAGGTTGACAGTAACAAGTAAGTTTTATGGAGAAATCTTAAAAGTGCGTCAGTTGCACTATTTAAAAAAAAAAGTGCCAACAATTTCTATAGAATCAATAAATCAGTTTTTTTCTTTACAGAGTTCGAGGAATATCGCTAGATTTAATTAAACGCAGATTGGACAAAGGACTTTATAAACGGCTTGATATTTTTCAAGAAGACGTATTTTCTTGCTTAGATCGAGCTAGAAAATTATCCAGAACTGATTCACAAGTATTTGAAGATTCGATCGAGCTGCAAGCATATTTCATTAAGAAAAGAGACGAGGTGCAGTATTTTTATTTACTTTAGTATGCCATTAGTTTATGTACTTTTTCCTTCCCTACAGCTCTGCAAAGACGTCCTCACATCACCTGCATTAAGTTACACAACAATGCATTTAAGTGCTGCTGTTGAAGCTGTTCGCCAGTCAAAACTTTTGCAGGAAGAGCAAGATCAAGAGGAAGTAGATACCGCGGTATGATAACTTGTTTTATGTTTTTAATACAACGAAATAAAAAAAATATTTCGTAATAGGCTACTCAGGGCGAGAGCATGACGATTGACCAAAAGGTCTATTCTCCAGGCGATTTTGTCTACTTCGAATCTCCGGACAATAAAAGTAACTTATCTATTTTTTACAACATTTATGTTTTGTAAATTATATATTTTAGTTCCGGGAATTGCTTATATCGAGAGACTCTGGACAAATACTGATAATATTAAAATGATGTATGGAAACATATTCTTAAGACCCTATGAAACGTATCACGTGACAACAAGAAAGTTCTTAGAGCAAGTAAGTAAAGAGCTCCTCGTACAATAAAATCCTTTAAATAAATTTTACTTAAAAAACTCAATCATTCAAAATTAGAAAACTTAAAGCCTGCTTTAAAACTTTTAGGAAGTTTTCAAAAGCGATCAACACCAAGCAATACCGCTAAGTAAGCTCCAAAATAAATGCTACGTTATGAGCGTAAAAGATTACATCAAATATAAACCTGAAGGATTTGCTGACAAAGATGTGTACGTTTGTGAATCTCGTTACAATATGAGAGGCAGGTTCTTTAAGAAGATCAAAAATTGGCCCTTCGTTAGAGATAACGATCCGGTAAATTTTATTCCACGTGAAATTATATTGGAACCGAAGAGGATTATGTCCGTTTTCAAGGAAAGGGTTGAGAAGCATAAGGGGGAATTAGCTGAATTGCAACTACAAGAAGCACTTGTAGAAAAAGAAAAGCCAGTAATATTGCCTAGAAAGCTTTAAGAGCTATGTTTATAATTAGAAAATTATTTTGCAGAATGTTGTATGCTACGTAAATGGTGGGGACGAGGAGAATACGTATTATGAGCAGTATAACACAATTTGCAGCGGAATAGTGAAGACTGGAGACTACGTTTACGTTGCTACACAGTCAGGGAAACAGTCAATTGCACAAATTACAAGCATATGGGAAACATCAAGGTAATTACTCTCTTTTTGTTACTATGTCGTTTTGTCAGCTTTAAATCTAATGCGTTTTACAGTGTCTTCCCAAATCGAGCACAATTTAAAAGCAAGCTACGAAATTTCCATTTCATAATTTTGTACAGTACAGTACACGTACATTTTTATTCCATTTTCTATGCATGTCTCTTCGACTTAACGTATAACTTCTAAATCATAATTTACAAGGCATCATTGCCAGATATTTAACAACGTGAATTCCAGTTTGTTTTGTTGTGACTAAATTTAATTTCTTTCAACAGTGGGAAGTCGTACTTTCAAGGCCCATGGCTTCTAGCACCAACAGAAATTCCAGTGCCAACGAGCAGAACGTTCTATAGACAAGAACTTTTGCTCTCTCCTACCCAGGACACGAATCCCACGGTAGCTATTGTGGGACGTTGCGCTGTTTTGGACTACCATGAATATACAACAAGTCGGCCAACTGAAATTCAAGAGAGCGACGTGTACGTCTGTGAAAATATTTATGACGAAATGAGAAAGAGCATTCGTCGGTTCAACCATTCCAACGGCCTTAAGAAATTCACCCACAGCCAAATGGTGACGCCCGACGAAGTTTTCCATTTCAGGAAACCTGTTAAACCCGTTAAGGTAAGATAGCGAACTGTTTGGTTGTTGATTGCTCATAGCCCCATATATCATCAACTAGGTTCACTTAAATGAATTGAATACACCGAGTGACCAATTGAAGTCACCAGCACCTTTAATGGTGAGTTGTAAAAATTTTGTACAAGTCTTTGAAAGAAAATTCGTTTTTTAGGATACGAAGGATGCCAGCGATATAAAGACTGAGCCCGCTGATACTTTGGGGGTTTGCGAGGACTCTTTAGATGGAGGACCTCCTTCTGTTAGTTCAGATATTGTGGCCACATCGTCTCCAGCACCATCCATATCATCAACTCCTATATCGACGAAAGGAAAGTCGAATAAACCGAAAATAAGAATAGTTACGGGATATATTTTGTACTCAAGCGATGTCCGACGTGGTATGACTCAAAGTAACCCGGACGCTTCGTTTGGAGATATATCTCGCATGGTTGGAACAGAATGGAAAAATTTACCAGCCAGCGTTAAACAAGCTTGGGAAGAGAAGGCGAAGAAAATGAATGAAGAAAACGACGTAACTAAGCAGCACAATGCGGACGATTCTAAAGAGAACAGCCACTCTGCCAGTCCTACACCCACTCCTGCTGATGGACAGCAACAGGTTTTAATTTTTAAAAAATAAATTGAAAGAAGTAAATAGCAAATTATATTTCTTTTAGGTGTACGAATGTCTTTGGGATAAGTGTGATTTTCAATTTGAGGATCCCATCGATTGTATGGAACATTGTATACAAGAAAACAACGGCCATGTTCAGAAATCGTACGTTAACAAAGCAACAGCAGATGGAGAATTTCACTGCTTGTGGAAAGGTTGTGTTCGTTTAAAGAAAAATCTTGCTCCTTTCCCACATCTTCAGCGCTTGATTAAACATGTAAGAGAAGTACATCTTAACAAAGGTGGAAAAACCGTCGCGACGGAACATAAGAGCAAGTAATAAATTGTATTCTTCATTTATAAATATTTGTCATTAACATTGCAATTTTTAAGGAATTATGTATCAAGGAAGCATCCTGTTATCCAAAGTACGCCATCGGTACCGTCAACACCAACTACAATTTCTCCTCAGCAGCAGTCTCCTTCGCAGCCACAATCTCATAACCAATCTCAAGGTAAGAATTTGTTGCCTTTGGAAGCCATTGACTATCTTGCGCAAACTTTCCAAAGTTATAGAGCGTGCAAATTTTTATCAGACATTCACACGTTTCCGGGTCCATTCTTTTCGTAGCGCATCAAATTGGCTTAATAATATTCTGTAGAGCTTAGCTTTGCATTCTGTAAATGCTTTTTGCTAACATTGCACCTACATTAAAAACTTTTTCGCCATATTATTTAAATTTTATAAAAACAAACAACTTTCAAACAGAAATGAGCCCTAAATAGTTCTCACTCATCGTCAACCTCTGTTCCTTAAAATGTCTATGTTAATTATATGAGAGTGACGCTCGTTAAATTAAAAAAAAATTCTTACAGCTCTTTCAATCCAAGGACCACCAGAACCACTTTTCGTAACGGTTCCGCCGCGTCCTCAACGTGTACTGCACTCGGAGGCATACATAAAATATATCGAAGGACTCCAAAGCGACACTCGGCACATTACTCCTTGGGAGAAAACTCTAAAGGCTTCACCAAAAACTACTCCGCCCGTTGATGTGAGCAAACTCCCAACCCAATGGCTGGGCAAAAATGCCAAGGATAAGCCCGAAGATGTCGTCAACGCCCTGTGGCATCTCAGAAATTTTATGATGAACGACGTCATCGAACTCAGGCGCAATCTTTACTAATCCGCTCCTTTATATAACAAAACAGATCTTTGTTTATTCCGTATTCTTATTATAACAAACAATAAAATTTTTATCAATGTGTCAATCACTAGAGTTTACTTTTCGCCTCTTTCAAAAGATTTAGAGTATCTAAAGCACATCCCCACGAGAGTGTCACTCCGCTTCCACCGTGACCATAGTTGTGGATTATTATTTTTCCGTCATCTTAATAGAATCATTTTATTTTGTTTTGTTTAATTTTTGTAAATTTTCTATTCTTACCCAAAACTTCCTTTTCAAGGCGAATAGAATCTCTCCCGGGTCGAAGTCCAGCCCATTCCTTCACTTCACCAGCATATGCTAGTCCTGGAATTATTTTCCTGCATCCCTTTATGATGAACTCTTTATCTTGCATGTTCGGATTTCTGTTGTAGTCGTCAACTTGGTGAGTGCCCCCGAGTACAACCGTTTCACAGCTGTAAGTATAGTATCAAACTAGTTTTAAAAAATTTCAGTATTTCTAATTATTAAATTTTTAGTAACTTAGAAAGAAAAACTGCATTAAATTACGTTAAAAAATTCATATTCAAATGTCCATTCAATCCTTCTTACTTTGGAATGATATAATTTCCATCATCGCTTTCATCGAGAAAAATATTGTATACCCAATTTGCCTTAACTCGGATTACTTGGCCCCGAATAGGCTTCATTTTCGAATCAGGAACGCAAGTCTTTGATCCCAGACCCGTGCAATTTATTATGACGTCGCAGTCTGACTCTTTTGCAAAGGTATACAATTTATCAACTTTCCGTCTAACTACATTTCCTCCTACCTTAACGAAACGTTTCATTAAATAGGGTAGCAAGAAAATTGGCTCCGAAGTGAAGGTAACGAAACTTCCTCCATCTCTGTAAAAGAGGAAAAGAAATAATTTGAGTCTCACTTTAACCAGCTTTAATTAATTGAGACTAAGAACAATCTAGACAAAATATTTTAAGCAACCAACACTTTCTTGAACTTACGTGTATATTTTATTATGCTCTTTTCCCAATTTTTCTAACTCTGCCTTTGTAAGATCCCGAAAACCGAAAACGACATCCCTCCAAAAGGTCTCCAATCCCTCAGGTGATGATGTAACCCTGTAAGAATGCATCAAACAAATACCGGCTTCCCCTGCGTCTCCGGACAGCCATAGTTCCTTGCAAAAATCATGCATGTCCTTTGACCACGCTCTGTTGATTATACAACGTTTCTAATTTTCCTCGATTTTGTTAAATAATCTTTTTTAAGATTTACACTATTTTCTCAGCTGGAGTTGCCCCACAGAGGTACGGGCCCCACAACCCAGCCGATCCGTCTCCCGTTGTGTTTGGAGTGAACTCATCCGAAAGGACGGTTACATTCGCCGAAGATCCATAGTACTCTTTTATGCGAACAGCACAGCTGAAGCCGATTATTCCTCCACCAATTACATCTATTTTAAGCACCATTTTATATTTAACAAACTAGAAACTTTCTTGTTGCGAGATCTGTAAAATACTAAGCATTATCTGAGCTACTTATCGGTTCCTACAGGTTAACACACATCAACCAGTTATCAGTTAAGTAATTTTATTGCCATTATCAGAATCTGGAAAATTTAAAAGTTGATCTCTTACTCTGTGTCCAGGGAGAGGAGACTTAAAATTAAAATTTAATCTCAATTTATGATTATAGAGCTTAAATTGTAGCTTGAAATTTGAAACTCTTGTTTAGCAATTGCCTTGTCTGTAAGGCAGATTAAAAGAAAACACTAAAAAATATCTTAGTCCGTTAAACTAATTTCTCTATTATGAACCTTCCTAAATACGCAGAAAATAAGAGCAGATGAGGTAATTAGATTCATTATAAATATAAAAATATCGAGGTAAAACATTCCTCGATTATCGCTGATTTTCTTGTCAAATTGATTTTCATAAGCGGCACTTTTTGACCCATTTCTTTCAACTTCTGAAATGTTTTAAAGGTAAACAAATGCAAAAATACCGAAGTTATTCTATTTTTTCTTGATTCCAAGCGAACAAGTGGAAAAACGACTTTGATACGTAATTCTTTAACAATTAAAAGTAAAAATTGTTTAGTCAAATTAAAATCTCTAGTTTTATAAAACCAACCTTTGGACTTTTTGAGGCTAATTTTATTCTCATTTTTGACTAGCAATATTTAATGAAATAAGGAAAAAAACCGATTTGATTTATCGAATTTTTTGTTTTGTTTACAAAAATCCTCTACAAATTAAGGATAAACTATTTAATTCCCAACTTCTGCTTAATAACAAATTGTGGCAGTCTCCTTCCCTTCCAATACCTCGGAATAGGAGTCTCATTCGCTTGTCGGAGTTTCTCGTTCACATAGTCCTCTGCTGAAAACTTTTCCGCCTCCTTGATTTGAGCTAGAAGCTCCGCTTGAAACGCCTTTTCCTTCCTCATTTCACGGCGTTGTCGCACCTGGGAAATAAAATCAAGAATTTTAGCGATATGATTATACTAACGTACAAATTTCCAAATACAAAATGTAACAAGCTTTTTAAAGTCGAAAAGTTAAAGGGTTTTTAAATCAATTCTTAAAGCAAATAATAACACACCCACCTTAGCCCACTCGAACTTCATCTTCTTCCTAAGCTTCTTTAGCTTATGTTTTTTCATTTTTCGCTTTCTTATGACGATCAGCCTTGCTGCCTGAATTTCGTCAATATTTCCCTGGGACGCTGGCGCCTCCAGGGGCCTGCGGTTCTTGATGATTTCATTGATCTCGGTTAGAATCGAACTCCTCGGACTCTCGATGATTTTGTTGTGAAAAGGCAGCTCCTCAATACGGGCACTCGGCTTTTGCAGATTTATGCTGAAGCAGTTAACTGCAGCAGCTAACTTGGGCGGGCTTAAGGAGGTTAGCGAAAGCGCTAGGCGACCGCTGACTACGGGTGTTGGATGGCTCCGAGCGGCCGTGCTTAAGGCCCTAGCAGCGAATTGTCTGGCCCATGTCGTGGCACCTGAGGGTGGAAAAATTAATTATTCAAGTGTAATTTAAAAGCGTAAATATATGGGTTGCTAGAAAGTTTAACAAACATGAAATAAAATCGTCTGTAGTTAGCCGGTCAGAATTATTACTCAAAATAACGATCAATTTTACCGCCAACGAGCATTTATTTAAGGAGAGGAGTGGGAGTTAATTTAATTAGGTAATAAACGAACATTTGGTGATATTTCAGTTATTTTTCACTTACAATTAAAAAGCCTTGAAGAAATCATTTTCGGTCCATGCCACAGTCATAATTTTGACAGTTGTGGAAAGTGCTGCAAATTAGGCTACGTTCGTTGCGTTTAATTGCCTAGTTGATTTTATAAATGTTCTCAACTCTTAAGCACTTTTATTACTTTTTTGCATCATAAAACTGTTGTAAAATTTTCAAGAAATCTTTAAATGTAAAACCAATTAAATTCCACACATTTCCGGCTATCCTACATAAAATTGCGCCAAATTTTTTGTTCTCGAACTAGAACCCGCTAGAAAAAAAGCAACGGTGGCTAGTTATACATATATATACTTCCAAAAGTTCATCGGTTCACGCCCCACGAATTCATCGAGAAGTCATTTTCATTCCTACAGTTGCTATCACTGCGTATACAAATGGCGGACGGGAGATAGTCTGATGTTTTCGGCTTTTTTCCAGTGATTTAATTGCAAAAACAGAGTGTGCTAGCGTGGGGTGTGCGTCCGAATTATCGTTTAGAATAAACAATCAAGTGTACGATACAACAATTGGCGGTTTTTTAAGTCGGCCATGGACACCATAGAAACTACCGTAACAGAGGACGCGCTCGCAAAAGGTACAAGGCGGCAATATTTCATGAAAATTTACCCAATCTGACTACGGTATTTGTATTTGGGCGCCGATTTTCGGGTGAAATATTGAATGCAATCAATAGAATATACAGGCGATGGCTTGTTCTAATGTGGCGCCAAAAAATATTTTCTTTTTAGATGCGAAACCTGCGTCTGCAGTGAACCCATGTGAGAAGATGAAGTCCGCTGGCAAACCGGACGGCGGAAAAACAAGTTTCGGCCCCGAGAATGAAAAGAACGAGAGCTATGAGGAGCCGGACGATCTCCTCGAGAAGATCGAGGAAGCGGTGAAGGATAAAGTGGCCGCCACAGACAGCAGCAGCATTGAAAATGACATTAGTCAGTCGTCGGAGTGCGAGTTCCTCAAAAAGCTGGAGGAGCTCGAGAAAGACAACAATGCTGTGGCAGCGGGGGAGGATGCGAGTGGCGCGAATGTTGATGAATGTGATAAAATTACTGTGGGGAAGCTTGTGCTTGAGATCAGTGCAAACAAAAGCCAGGCTGAATCAAATGGTGAGGAGCATATTAACGAACTGAGCAGCACGACTGATGAAAAAAGGACTGAGAAGGGTGAGGAAAAGGGCAAAGATAAAGACTCTAAACAGACTGGAGAAAAGTCCTCGGAGGACGCAGGCTGTGATTTGAAAAAGAATGGAAATCTGCAGGAGGACTCCACCGAGGTAGCTGCAAACAAAGGCGAGCAAAACGAAGCGTCTGGAGCACCTGAGGTCGAAATATTCGAACCAAAAGTTCCAACAGTTTCTTCAACAGAAGAGAAGAAGACAGAGGCTTCAAGCAGCTCTGAAAAAGTTGAAGATATTACAGACATTCCCAAGGAAGGCGAGAAGGTTGAGAAGACATCACATGAGAACGAGGAAGCAATCGGTTCTACCACAGCTGACGAGAAGCTTGAACAACCCAAAAGTGCCAAGGAGGCGCCTAAGGCTGAGGAGAAAATGGAGGTGGAGAAAACAAACGAAGCCTCCTCAGAAGCTATGGCTGTAGATGATGACGATGATCTAATGGAAGTCGACATTGAGTTGAAAATGGATGTTGATCCAGACGATGACGACGATGACTGCCAGATAATTGATGATGAGATGGCACCTGTAGCAGAAAGCAGCGAAAAGCAAAAGGCTAAGGGTTCCAAAGATCTTGGGACTGAGGTGCAGGAACCTATTGTCGATAGTGCCAAAAAGGAGGTAGATGACGACGTTCAAATTATTGAGCCTGCAAGTGATTCAGCTAAAGAATCAGAATCAAATGAAGCTAAAGCTGAAGAGAAGGTATCTAAAAATGAAACCCCTAAAAAGCAGGAACAAAAATCAATTATTGAAGAAAAAACACCAGATTCAACAACAATTTCCTCACAAAGCGAAAACATATCTTTAAATGTAGGAAAAACATCGCAGAAAAAGGCAACGGGCTCTCAAGTGTCGCCAGGGCCGAGTAAAAAAGACTCACCAGAAGCAACACCAAAAAATGTTGATTCACCAATAAGTCTGAAAAAGGCGGAGTGCGGGTCTAGTATTGAAAAGAGTGATGCAAAATTATCTAAAACAGAGCATAGTTCATCAAAGCCTCAAGCAAAATTTAATGCAAAAAGTTTAGAGGTGGAAATAAGTCCCAAAAAATCGTCTCCACAAAAGCCGGCGCCGCAGTCGACCGAAAAGGAAACTCCTAAAGTCTCTGAAATAACGCAAGGTGCAGTCAAAGACTCAGAGTCACTATCAGAAACAAAATCTGTAGAGCTCGACAAATCTACAAAAGATAAATGTATCGATCAAAAACTGGATGGCGTGTCGAAATCACCCTCAAAAGTTTTTGAAGCAGCAGCAGCTAAAGATTCAGGTGTAGCTAAAGTAGCAGCGCCAGCTAAAGAAGTAAATACAGCTAACAAAGCAGTAGCAGCTGTTATGAGCCCTAAAAGAAGTAATGTCTCTTCACCAGCAAGAAAGCTTATTGCAAGTAGTAGTGCTAAGGAGGAAGAGAAACAACCAGAAGCTGATAGTACGAAGAGCGACGGCAAATCAGCTAAAGAAATCGCAGAAAATTTACTTGAAGACGAGAAGGTATCTGAAAGTGATCCGGCTCCTTCTCAAAAAGAACCGGAAGCGTCCAAAACAACTGAAGTTAAAGAGCACTACACCGACACGACGGCAAGTCTAAGTAGTACAGCCGATGAGCAAATACTTAAACTATGCATGGACACTACACTGCCAAGCGCCGAGGTAGATAACGAGCATGCATCGCTTAAAATTGAAAATAAAGCACTCAAAGATGTAATGAAACATGGAGGCAGCATTCCCAGCCTTAATACGACCCCAGATCTGCCCGTATTTAAAAGCACAAGCACGCCAATCCAAAAGCAATTTGATATTTCCTCGGACGCCACTGAAACCAGTCGGAAAATGGTTGAGGATGATCTGCATCACACTAAGTCTAGCAAAAATGAGTACTCTTCGGACACATGTACAAGTAAGTTTTAAATTTTTCTAACGTTTGCGTACATTTTATACTGATGAAAACAAAAAACTTTCAATTTGGAAGAAACTTGTTTTTTTTTTTTTAAGTAAAAGTATTTTGTTCATCTTGTAATCATGAAATTATGAAATTTTAATTGAAATATTTTCTAGCTACCGACCACCACCACTCATCATCTTCAGACCAACCGCAATCTGATCACCAATCTTCTGGCTCTGTAACCAAATATGTAAACACAATGAAAAAATTCAACGGAATCACGGACTCAACCACAGACGACGACAGTGCGGTGCATATCAAAAACACCCACAGTTCGGAGCCCCGACTCATATCAGGTGCTGGGACCTCTGACTTGAAGTCAAATAATGTCTATGAGATCAACGTACAATATGACGACAGAAGTGAAATATCCTTCCTATCCATAGAAAAGTTGGATTCAAAGAAGCTGAATGCAATTCTACTCGAAAAAACAACTAGCAGTGAGGTATCCGATCAGGGATCCTCGAATGGGAGTGTTACAAGTCTGACACCCTTTTCCTTGCCTGTCCCTCGCCTATCTGAAGTGTCTTCCAGCTCTTCAGGAAGTATGCTACCCCAAGAAAGTAAATTGAGCAGCTCACACTCGAAAAGAAGAAAGTTCACACTCCAGGGAACTGGCAAGTTGTGCAATTTTATAATTGATGAATTCACAAAATTGAAAAAAACTCACTCCGGTGACGGTGACCTGCCAACGAATATGCCGACAGAATCCAAAGATTTGAAAATTCATGATGAGGCAACTACTCCGAAATCCCAACATAGGGAGTATACAAAGAAAAATTTAACTAAAGGTAAATCGGCAAGTCCCGCAGTGAGTGATTCCTCTCCGTCTCCGCTTAGATCTGAGCCGAAAAGGTCCCGCAAACGTTCTTTCACTAAATCGCAAGATGAGGAGGACGAGGACGAAGGCAAATCCAAAGCAAAACAACCCAGAAAATCACATTCAAAGTCTCAGGGAACGCCCTCGAAGGAAATCGAAAGTTCGCACTGTGAACTCGCTGGCCAATGCGTTCTAGCCAAGTGGGTAGATAAAAAATACTACGCTGGCCGGATAACGGGAGAGAAGCCCGGAAACAAATATGTCGTCCTATTTGAAGACGGAGCATCAAAAACACTTCCAAAAGATTCAATAGTGTTTGGAGAAGGCGATACATTACCATTAAAAGATATGCGTGTCCACGGTTTGGTTGATGACGATTTTGAAAATGGTGTTGTCATCTCAATAGACAAGGTCGAGGAGAAAGTTCTGTACACTGTTCAGGCTGAATTGAAACAAGTTAAAATCACAGCATCAGACATCTATTTAACGGAAGAGCAGGCAAAAGCTGTGCAGGGTGTTCAAAACGCACAAAAGAAAGGCGCAACATCAGCCTCTAGCCCAGAGGAATCAACTTCGTCAGTATCAGCAGTTGCTGGTTCAAGATCAACACGAAACAAGCGTGCGTCCACGTCTCCAGTTACACCTGAGCCCGGATACTCTGGTGGCGTGGGGAAAAAGGGGTCGAAGCGGCAGAAAAGGTATTCCTAAAATCACAAAAAAAAAAAATTTGACAACAAATAAATAAAAAAACAAAAGATTTAAGTAAAGCCGTACAATGTAAGTTTTCGTGTTTGAAAAGGAAAAGTACTATATTTCTTTACTTTTTCCACATTCTCCAGATTTCACACTTTTACAATTATATGGGGTCATTCCCGGAGCAAAAATTTTTTTTCACTGTGTACACCATTTCTATTTGAGGTGATCACTATAGAAGTCAGGAGCTTGAGTAGGCGATACATTTACGCCAACCAACCTTACCTTTTTCATTGGAACTCCATTTTGTTGTGGTTTTGTATTCTGATTTTTATTAGTATACTTATATTGCATATAAGACCTGAATATCAGCCTTACTTAACCTTGAATGGTTTATCAAAAAAATGTACGAAATTTTGTTTGAATTGATGCCTGAATCGAATCCCACGCTCGCGAATTCAGTTTATGCGCTACTGAACAGAGAACTGAATTTGCATGAAATTTATCCACTGATTAACTCCAATCCATCATTGAAGTTAAATTTATTTATGGTAATTTGCTAGTTTAAAAATTGCCTTTGTTTCAACTAAACTAAATGCAGCCCATTTTTGAGGTATCTTCTTTAATTCCAATTGCTTTCTTAAAGTTGCAGAAAAATGAGTGGAATCTGAAAATTCTATTTTTAATAGTATGGGAATTAAGTTGTAGATCCAGAGCTCTAAATATCAAGATTTCGAAAACTTACTCCTAATTAATCATTAGTCTATTGTCAAGACCATAAGAAGAGCTTACAAATATAATAAATTTGTACTGCTTATAATATCTAAAACTTTGTAGAGAGGTCTTGAAAAGATCAGATGCCAGCTCTTTCGCATAACGTACCTATAATTTTTTTAATCGCATCGAAGTTTGGTAGCTAGTTCAGTTTGTTATTTATAGTAAAGACTGTTAGTTGAGTTACTAAAGTCACTAAAACGTATTTTTTCTAAAAGAAATTTAAATTTACCTCATTTGAATCTCATTTTTGATCGATTATAAACTATTATTATGATGATAAAATGTAGCAGTTCAAAAGCATAAAATGTGTAGAACATTCTAAAAAATTTAACGCATTTTGCCTACATAATCAGTTAATTTCGGTTAGCGATTTTCGTTCTTGGGTACACTTTCGAAAAGTTGTACTCATCAGTCTTAAAGAAATCTCTGCTCAAACAGGCCTCTGAGCTCTCCAATTCCCCCCCAAACCAGGAAGACTTAGAGGTCCAGCGCGGATCACTTCAGATCTTGTAATTGTAAACGATTTTGGCACTAGCTCCCATTTCATGATTAGGTATGAAATGGAATCGATGTTCCGATTCTATTTTTGATTTTTCTGCATGACTGCTCTAATGTAGGCATAAATTTGCCGAGAATATTCATGAGCTTTTAGAAAGTTTCTTTTTTTTTTTTTTGGTGTAATTAAGCGTTTTTAAAATATCCGCGCGGTTACATTGGGCAGTTAATAATTCATATGAGCAGTATTAAACGTTTTTTTTGCAGCAATTAAAAATACTTTTAATAGTTATTTAATCCCACAACTGCAGTACAAAAGTTAATCGAGCGGTAGATCAAATAAGCATCCGGTACAATTATTATTAAGCGGTAAACTGAATGATTGGGTAATTATATTTCGGCGTTCAGTGTTCTAGAAGCACGTATTTTTTTAATCAATTCATTTTTGTATTAATTCAAAATACACCTGAAAATATATTCTTTCAGAAGTACGCGTACTAAATAACTATTTATTGAAGATTTTCCTTTTGCAAAACTTATAGAACTACTTATTCCAATATTTCTAGCGGACCAAAACTATTTTTTCAAGATATTTTACTCCTCGTTTCCATTTTTTTTACTGCTCATATTTTGTCGCCCAATATGTTGTTGAACACACAATTTGTATTTTCATATTGTCCGAAACTTTAATATCTTACCGCCCCTATTAAACATATCCGTTTTCTTTTATTTTCCCAGCATGAAATTTACATTTTTATCGGTAAGAACTTGGCTAATGCGTTCCTTTAAAACTTCTAAAGACTGTGTTTTCTTTTTACGGCTACACTGCCAAATAAGAATTATACCTTTTATTCTGAATAATAAATTAAATATTACTTTATTGAAGTAATCTCGTGTAAAATTCTGGTTTTTCGGAAACCAATTATGAAATTGTTAAGGATTCGCCAGGAAGTAATATAGCAAGCGTTGTTTAATTATTGCTTTGAAATTTTAGGCATAAATAGGTTCTAATTGAGCTCGTGAGACACAGTGGATGCTGCTAAACAAAATACGGTCATTAATTTGGTCTCGATTAATTACTCATCAGTTCAGCTGTGAAATAAAAATCAATATTGGCTCAAATCGAAATACTCCTTTATAAAAAGAGAGAATAAGAAATGGGAATCATTCCATTAAAATTATTGTCAACCACTAACTATACCAAACAAAACCTTAGATAAAATTATCCTGACAAACAATTTATACAAAACAAAAGATATAAACCACATAAAAAAACTAACATTTGCCCCTCAAAACAGAAAGAAGAACACCAGACACACAAATTAAGTCGCTCCCCAAAAAAATGTCGTTTTAAATTTTTTTGAAAATACAGCCATAGTCTTTAAGTAAATATATATTAAGTATGTAAGAAGATGATAAAAAAGTAATGTATGATAAAGAAACAAAAACAAAAATATTTTTAATGACGCACGATATCTTAAAATTGGGTTTGCCATAAGTTCTTTATTTCCTGTCCTAAGTAGAAAATTATGGGATTTCTTGGTAGAGTCATCTTTTACTTATTTATGTCATACGATAGAAGTTATTAAATTTATTCCTCGTTTGAAGAACTCCCGCCTGCAGTTGTTTTGACACGTAGCACTCGCTGCGGTTCATATATTTCGCAGTAGTCTTAAAAAGTGATCCCTCTTTAGTTATTGTACTAGAAAGTAAATTTATAAAATAATACTGCAAAAGAATATTTTAGAATTGTGGAAATAAAATTGTATAAAAACAGACTTCTTTTTAAATTTTAATTAATACCCTAATTGTTATATTCTTTTATTTCATTAAGACGTCTAGATTTAGTTTGGTTTTTTTTATACACTGCTAAATATGTCATCTTCCCGGGATCTATTATTAAGTATTTTCCTGATATTTAGAGACGCTGATTTCATTTCATTTGTTTTAATAATTGCAATGATTTACTCGACTTGGGTATCAAGAATAACAATTGTTGTTCACGTATTTTTAGCTTCGGAACTGAATTGAAATTACTTATACTAGTTACGCTCAGCGCAAAAATACTCGTATCTGATATAAGTTTTCTAATATTTTACTAGAAAGGATGCAAAATTTGAATCTTTTCATAAAATAACAGAGGTTTTTAAATACACAGTGATGGGTTGAATTCAGCATCCATTGAACATTATATTACTTTATTGTTTTAGAATACCTTTTATCCGTTTTGCCACATATTATATTTTTATATTTTTTTTTCGAAGAATTGGAGCATCCGTTATTCATTCATTTTTAAAGAATTTGTATGGACTTCCAAAACTTACGCGTTTCCGGTTCCTTCTTCATCTTGAAGAAAATAGTTTAAATGTTGAAATCAGCGACCCCGATTTACCTAAAACTTTCTATTGCTGGTAGAAATATTGGTTTGATATGGCTTGCGCTATAATTAGCTATTCAAATGCGATTCAATTATAAATTAAAATATGTATATGTATCTATAGTGACAACTTAACAATTTTTTCTAATTTAGGAAATTTTATTGAAGATTATGATGATCATAAACAAGTTTGTAACAAGAGAAAAAGAAATACCAATTCCTGGGTTGAAAGTGAACTGCAAGTTGACCAAGAAAAGTGTTGTTTATCGTTTGTTTCGTTTAAAGTTATATTTTTGTCATTAAACCTACATGAACTCCTCGAAATTACATAATAAAAGCAGCGATTTAGAGCCCTTTCACAAGAAGACGAATAACTCAAAAGCCCCGCCTCGGTAAACTCAATTTTAACGATAAAAGAAGAAACGAGAAAACATTTAAGACTTATTTTACTTGTAACTCGTAGACATATTATTTGGTGTAACAGTTTAGAATAATTTTAATAATAAATCTTGTAATCTAAAGCGCTGCTGTTTCTTTTATTTGCTCTCTTTCACTTTCTCTTTGTGTTTCTTCTTTCACCCGCCACTGTACCCTAGTTTTAAAACTAACGAAGTAGTAATAGACGGAAGATGTGTTGGACATGTGTTTTTAATTGCAATTGTGCACAGAGTTGTTATTAATAGTTTCTTATTTTACTCGTATTTATTCTGTTTTTTCCAACTAAGCGATTTTAAGACGGTAAACAAGAGCTGTAATGTTTGTTTATGTTGATTTTGAGATTTTTATTAAGGTCTGCAACCGAACATGGATGCATATGTGAAGTGTATTACTATTTCGTTATTGACTGCTTACCGGAACCACTATCAAGTAATTATTTGAAAGCACATAACACTTGCAGGAAATAGAATAATAATTTATTTCACCAGGGTGCCTTTGACTGCGCTTAATCGAATATCGGAAAGTAGTGAATTATCAGACACCCTGGAATCCTCTCCAGCCAGCCCGGATGTTTCACTGGAATTAGTTGAGGGACTTCAGCCAGAGCTGCAACGAACTGATAAGGATGCAGAGCTTAGTAGTAAGTTTTTTTTTTACGCAATGCAAATTTTAGTAAATTTACGAGTTTTTTATGAACAGAAATGATATTCATCGCAGATTATTTGGAATGCCATCCTACAAGCAATCCCCAGGGAATGTTAGGGAAGCTTCCAAATTCGAAAACGTTATTTCGAAACAAATCCTTTATTTTGACTTGTACTGTTGGTGTAAAGCCCCATCGATTCGCGGAAGTTGTAAGTTGTATTTAATTTTGTTTGTTAAAATTGACTAACACACTTTCTATAGGACGATTCGAATGTAAATAGCAAAAACAGGCAATTCTCAAAAGTACCTTTCGTAAAAAGTCTCCTTCAGAAGCAAATTGAGGAAGGCGGTGGAGTTGTCTTCAAATATTTCGATGAAATCCCAAAAAAAAAGTACCGGCAATGCAAACTTATAGCACCACAGCCCTGCTTAACAGCGAAGTACGTCCAGTGTCTTGCAGCTGATATTCAGGTCTGAAATATTTTTTAAATTACAATAAAAGGGCATCTCTAAATATCAAAACATGCTGCAGGCTGTGTCGCATGAATGGATCATCGAAAGCTGCAGCAGCAACATTTTAGAGGACGTTAAAAAATATGTGCTCCCGTCTGGCTGGTCCATCCTAACAGAAACTTATATTCGATGGGACGTTGGCAAGTCTGCGAAGCAAAGGTTTAGCAAACAGCCTCTTAACAAAACAGTCGTTCTGCTAGGAAGCGGGCACAAAGAATTCATTTCATTCTGGAGTCGTGTATGCAAACTCGCTGGAGCCACTATTAGATATATTAAATATATCGATGACGTGACTCCCACCACTAAAGGAATTATGGTGTGTGATCTTGACTTTCCAGACATTATCAAATCAAAAGCAGCGCATTTTGATATTCCGATTGTGTCGACGGCTTGGATCATCCAATGTCTGATCAATGGAAGAGTGTGTGAACCAAATGCGAACCCTAAACTTCAACAAATATTTCCGGATGATGACTTTTAATTGTTACTATTTGCAGAGTTATAAATAAGATGCTCATTTTGATTATCTGTTATATCTTTCCTAGTCGTCGTTGTTAAAGTCATTAAGTTTCATAGAAACTATTTTTGTCCATATAATTTTTTTGAAATTTCTTTTGACCATTCATTACAATCTCGTTCGCTTTATTTGCAGAAAATAAAATTATTGAACGAAATATTTGAGGTTTTGGCTTTATACCCTTTTATTGTGCAAGAAAGTTAACTGTAGAATTTTTACTTCAAATGAGAAAGGTAGGTTCCAACGAATTTTGAAGATCAACTGACTCAGGTCTACTTTTTGAATAATTGTGAATAAATTTGGGAGAGCTTCAAAAGAAATTAACTGTATTAACACAACACAACAGTAATTCATGGTTTCTTTTCTAGTTTTTCACAAGGAATAACTTAAACTAAATGACGTTGTTGAGAAACATTTTTTTAGAAGCGGCGTACTCAAATCTTTACAGAAGGATGGAAGCCTAGTCTGGCTCTGGGAGAGCTCCTAAACGTTAAATGTAATCAAGTAATTTAAAACACTGGCTAAAAGTTAAATGTTCAACGAACTTTTATTCTTTTATGTAGTTTTTTTTTTACATAGTTATCTATACTTATTATATTTAAAATGTTTATAACATGTCGTTGGTCTTATGTACATTTCTGGACAGAACCGTAAAAGTAACTCACTAAAATAGGTGTAAAGTGTAATATGCTTAAAAGTATTGTATTTTTATGTAAAATTAACCTAAAGATAAAAGCGGAATAATAAAATCAATAATAATTGCCTCAAAGGTGGAAATAGAAATTCGAAGAGAAACAAAAAGTTTTAAAACATGCAAACAACTTTTTAATACTTCCTGAAATGCCTCAGTTCAGATACGTTTTGCTTCTTGTCGGCTGTGCCAACTTTCTCGTATTTTGCGGTAACATCAATTACAGCATCGCTGCCATGCATATCGAGCAACTTGTCCATATTCAATTCATAGACGCCGTTCGATTTGTGAGATACCAAATCCAAGACATCTTTGTCCAGTAGCCCTAGATCGCCATTCGATTCGCTGTTTATATTGAATCCGCTGGTCTGCTGCGATTTTCTGTTCTCCTGAAACTCATGAGCTAAATGGTCGAATGTGTTCTGGGCTTTCTGCAAATTCTCCATTTCCTTGGTGTGATACCAATTTTGTTCATCAATATCGAAATCGACGAATTTCGGCTTCTTGCAACTGGGCTCATACACCCCAATGCTCTTGCAATTATCACCTAGCGTTACGAATTCTCGTTCCCCGTTGAATTCACTTGCTGAGAAGATTTCGCTCATGTTGATCTCCTCATCTAAGATATCTGTGTTTGGTGTGTTTGTGTCGAAGAGTAGATTTCTTCTGTTCTGAAGGAGTATGGTGTCCTGCACCACTTCCTCCAGTTCGCTCTCCTTAACATTCTGCCCTAATTTTAGATTCGGCGCAGCTATCAACGCGAGACTCATCAGTAACACCATCAAGCAGGTGGTAGGCTGCGCTGTTTTGTTAGTTCCCTTGGACAGGAGGGTCTGGAGCTTCTTCATTTGTGACATTAGATTTTGATTTTGGCTCTGAAGCAGTTTGATGCGCTTCATGAGCGTTTGATTTTCTTCAGTGCACTGTTTGACCCGCTCCTCCAGGCCGTCTACATATTCTTTTTTCCTTTTCCTCGAGTCCTGAGCTGAAATTTTATTGCGAATCTTTCGCCGAATACGCTTTAGTTCGCGCTCCTCATGCTTTGTGAGCGGATAGTGCGTAGGAAGCGAAATACCTTCTTTGGCTAGAAGCCTCTTTTCTTCAGGTGTGAGGATCAATTTAGGATACGACGTTGAACTGCCGCCTTCCTCCTTCTTGGTGTCGACGTTGTAAACTGAGATGTGTTTCACGTCACTGCCAACATCCTCGTATATGTAGCTCTCCGCATCGGATGTGTTATCTGACATGGAATCCTCTGAAAAAATACAAAAATTTTAGCATTAGCTTCTCTGAAGTGTTTCAAAGATAATTTCACCTTGTATTTTAGTTCTGATAAACTGCGCTTTGACCTTGCTGACATTCTTATTCGCGTATGTGGCTTGAACGTTTCCATTTAATTTCATTGTCTCTGTTGCTTTAAGAGTTGCCGGATTAATTATCTTAAACGTTTTTAAATCTTTAACATCCTGAAGCGATACTGGCAGAAGTACAGAACGAGGATTTGAAATATTCTGGACGCGGACAAGTTTTTTCACTGAAAATCCATTAATAACAAATTGGGAATGTTTTTTATGTAAAATAAATCTAATCGGCTTACCTTCAGTCAATTTTCCATTATTAATAAAAAACGTTCCGGGATTTGTTTGAATTTTAGCCCCTGTGTTCGAGTTCTTCACCTGAATTGTAACTTTTTTGTTGTTCGCAGCATTTAACATTTGAGGCGATAATTTAACAATTTTAATTTCTTTTCCATTAGCAATGTTCACTTTTTGTGGGATCATCTTAGTCGTTGGTAGGGTAATAATTTGTGGAATTTTTTTAACAATAACTTTAGGCGGTTTTTCAACAATTGGCACCGGTGAAGTGCTACAAACATCAATTTCATTTTGATAAACATATTTCTCCTCCTTCTTTTCACCACGTTCACTTATAGATGGTCCCGGTGAAGACATAGCTGGACTGAGAGGCTCATAGGTGGGGCTCATTTCTCTATAATTATTAATGATTTTTTTTACTTAGAAATTAGGATCAAAAGATTTCGCTAAGATGATTTGAATTTGGTTCTTTGACAACTATTAAAACTAATTCACTCATTCAAAATGAATAAGCTGTAGTTTGCGGCGATAAACATTTTGAAACGAATTTCAAAATTCAAAGTATTCAAGTTTAAGTTCATGGAATTTATACAAAATTTAACTTACACGTCTAGATTGTCAGATGAGAGTCCGCTGTCTGATGAATTGCTGGAGATGTTATGGGAGCTATCATTTTCTTTCACCTCAGACATATAATCGAGACCATCCGATTTTGAATGGGAGGGGGACGACATTTCGTACTCCTCCGCTTCCATTTTAATTTGTTCGGAGAGATCAGCAAGGCTTCCAAATCCTTTATTTTCACCATAGTTATTGAGGAAATCATTGTCCATTGAAAATATTGAGTCTAAAATATCGCTGGGATTGGACCAGCTTTCGTTCTGAAAGGGAGAAATGATTTTAAGATGAATTTAGAAAAAAGCATTCTGTATTTATTTAATTTTATTATAAAAATAACCTGAATTGTTTCGTCTCATCTAAAGTAAGTCTTTTAGAGAAATTGGTAAAATTTGATATGCATCGTATCGTTTTGTCTGTTATAGCTGAATTGCATGTAAAAATTCTTATAAGATAACTCACACCATTCAGCTATAAAGGACAAAACAATGCGATTCGTATTAATATTTATATCTTCCGCCCACTAGTCCCGAAAATTAATAAACATTTCCATATTTATAAAATAAGTTTATTAATTGAATAATTATACAACAATTATCACAATACGGAATTGCAGTAGAGAAATGAGGTGATTCGTTTGATTTCCTGTAATAGCGTACCTGATAATCTGGAAACTAGAATTTGTTTTTGGAGAAGCTAGTGAGGACATAAGTGGCGTATTTAAAATTTATTACCAAAAATAATTTATTCCTCTCACTTTCTAATAAATAAATCCTCGATGAAGAATAAATTTCAGTTCGTGACTGCCTTAAACTGAAAATAGCGAAAATATTTTAAAATCTGTGAAAACTTTTCTTTTTGCTGAACGGAGGGCGAGTGCGTGGTATGCTAAAAAATAAAAAAAAGCTGCAAAAGATGTAATTGCACGCAATAATAAAATTATGGGTCACGGAGAAAGGTAATGATTTGAATGAGTCAGTCATAGAGTACAGATAATGCGGCATATCGCGTTTTACATAATTGTTGTGATAAAGTGCGAGAAAAAGATAAAGATTAGCGTCAGATTAGATTAACTCGACCGAGTTTTGCTTCACAACTACTTTGACCCAATTACTACTGGATTTATGCAGCAACTGGAATTTGACCCAAGAACAGAAAAAACCGGTGAATGACGAAACAATATGCCTTTCTAGGAAATTCCGCGACATGATTGGGAACTCGCACTTTTTTTTGTCCCACAAACGCATTAAACTAAAAATAGCCAGCAGCTTCGGCGCTTTGTTTTGAGGTCAACGGTATTCCCAATTAATGCGAAATATTCTCAGAAAAATGAATGTCACCGCTAAAAGCTTATGCCCCGGAGTCGATAGTCCCCGCGAAGGGAGTGTTTTTGCTCCGCGTTCTTCGATGCCTGCAGCTAAAACATATTCATGAATTTATTTACCAGCAGCTCCTCTGAATATTTCGCATCGAAAACATCATGTTTTGGCTCAGATTCCTCCAGCTCGGACTTGGTAAATAGGAAATCCATTTTCGTGCCTGACACGTCAACACTTCAGGGATTTAAGGCTGGGCCGCGGCAGCAACCGAGAGGTTCTTGAATTGAAACCACAGTTTCCTGAGATACCTTTACTTATCCTGGTGCCGGTGGTCTATTTGGTCTTTTATTTTACTTAACAAATTCTTGTAAACAAAACAATTTATTAACATCTCTCCACATCTTGTTCCAACGTGGAATTCACACGTCAACTCAACGTCACTCAAGTGGAAAAACTAATGACAGTTGTTAGGTGAAAGTAGAGTTTGGTTACAGAGGTTTTGCTAATGGGCGGTAATTATTTCAAAAATTACTTTCAGATCTTTTTTAACAGAGCTGAAGAATTAGAAAAGTAAGTTTAAAGAAAATATTATGTCCAACAGAATTAATAACGAGTTTATTGAAATTTTTGCAAGACCTACAGTACCGATATTGTTTTTTGTTCAATTGTTAAATACCTTTAAAGGTGCAGTAACCCATAATAAATAGTTATTTAAAATAAAAATGACCGAGTGAAATTGTTCTAAAATTCAATACGTGATCCCGTTCGGCCCCCCATCATCACAGATATGAAAATGCACAATCCCGTCCTACCGGAGCCACAGAAGCCCCAGATAAAGACGAGCAAACACAAAACAACTTTGATGCATAATAGGAATGATACTATCAATTATTTCAATTCAATGCAAGGTGAGGTGATTAAAAGAGACGTCTGCTAGAAGTTGACGAATCGATTGTTTCCGACCCGAACTAGATTGTCGCACGAAGGTGTTTTTAGCGCTTGAGCCTGGTCGTATTGGTAGCGGTTGCCAAAGGTCCGGGCACTTGCTTTCACCGATTCCTCTGCAAATAATATAAATTTT
Source organism: Eutolmus rufibarbis (assembly GCA_963920795.1). Lineage (NCBI taxonomy): Eukaryota > Metazoa > Arthropoda > Insecta > Diptera > Asilidae > Eutolmus > Eutolmus rufibarbis. The sequence continues at coordinate 46,496,265 of OY987206.1, forward strand.
TAGTTAGGACTAAGAATGATGACTAGTTACAAAAGAAAAGAGAGTCTCTCTGAGCTAAATTGGGCAAATATTAAATTGCTGAATTTCTTTTAAAATTTTAAACATAGCATTCAGCTCAAGTTACGGTTTGAGTCTACACGAGTGTTAAAAATATGTATATATAAAAGAAAAGTCTAACTTACTGTAACTCCGTTCTCTGTAGCAGTTCGTTTTCATCGTGGTTACATAGTCTTCCTCCACCGAGTTCTCCAGCCTAGGAATAGACCCTTGGTACTCTTCAGCGAAGCTCTCCTTAACGTAGTAAGAGATCCCGAGATGGGACGTCTGCTTGTGAACTGGATATTTCCTAAAATAGATTTTAATGCAATCAATCAAAAGGCAACCGTTATGAGGCTAGCTTACGAGTTCTGGGACAAACTGTAAAGCGGATCAGACGTAAAAAATGACGAAAGGATGGATATCATTATCAGTACAAGAATAAGCCCAAATGCCAGGCTTGGTTGCTGATTGTGCTCTTGCTGTTGCCTCGTGAACCGAGGCCGCCTCTGCTGGGGGAAGCCCCCAAAGAACATGTTGAACAGCTCCTCAGCGGATATGTCCGATTCGAAGCCTCGGTCGTAGGCGTACTCGTAGTTGTTTCGATTGTGATGGAAGTTGTTGTGGTTGAAGCGCGTGGTATTTGTCCCCGAGGAGGACTGGTTCCCAAACAGGTCATATTCCTTGCGCTTTCGGGGTTCTGTTAGAACTGCAACAGCATTCCCAATCGCCTTAAAAGCCTCAGCAGCACCTGGGGCTCGATTTTTGTCTGGATGAAGTTGTAATGCCAACTTCTTGTACGCCTTCTTGATCTCAGAATCCGTTGATTCTTTGGTCACGCCCAGGACTTCGTAGTAGTCCTTACATTTCTTTATTTTCTGGACGACCTCAACCTGGTCCTTGGAGTACTCAACCGAGAGGTGCTCCTGTGCCGCAGGCTGTTCGCCTGCATTGTCTGATGCTGTTTTCCTGTGGCGCACCCCATCCTCCGGCTGTGACTTGGACCCGTACATCGAATTCACATACTGCAGCAAATCCTTCGCCCTCTGCGTCGGGTAGAGGTTTTCAGCCTTCCGCAGAAACTTCTCTGCCCGCCCGTAATTGCCCAAATTAATCGAGGACAGGGCAATGTCAATGCATCGATTGGCCTCGTCGCGGTTTCCTTCCATTTAATTTTCTGCGTGTGCTCCTCTAGGCAAGCAGTTTTAATCATATCTGCAATTAGAATTGTTTAAAAAATCTGATGAAAGAGAACAGCGGTCACTTACATCACTTAAAGAAAATTGTTCGAAAAGGCTACGATTAAAGTCAATAATAAACTGTCAATTGATTGTGTCATGTGGATGAAAGGGAAAGTGAAACTTAAATGGGCCGAAGTAGGTTTCGTTTTATCGGATATTGTTTTAAAAATCCAATAATATTTAATAATCTACTAAATACAGAAGTTAATTTCAAGTAAAATACTCTCAAATAAAATATATATTGCCAATTTAGAATTTTTCTTGCACAAAAATCATAATTATCGAAAACAGGAATACAATTACCGTGGAAACTGTACTTTAACTGACATTTTATTTTTGACAGGACGCCAAAAATTTTAAGCGCTCGAAAGAGTCAACAAACAATTGAATTTACGCGTGGTTTGCTTTGATCAGTTTTGTGATTGTTTTATCAATTTTGCAGTTGCATGCAGCAATGAAAAGATCATCGGGGGAAACTCAAGAAGCAACTGAACCAAAACGCCGAAATATATCCGCTAGTCAAGTAAATAGAAAATGAAATATTTGTTGATCTTTTGCATGACCATGGATTTACCTGTTTTCGCGAAATTAAAATAATTAAGTCGGTTGCTCCAGGGTGATTTTAACTACAAGTGCTATTTATTAATGATGTGATTACTGGGGTGCGGTTGGGGAAGGTTCGGTACACGTATTTAGCTTTCCACATAAGGGGCGCTATTTCGGCAAATTGCGCAATTTTTGTTCTAAGGGTTTTATTTGCGCTATGCAGGCCTATTTCAGAATCCGTCAGAGAGGTCACGAGAACGAAAAAAGTGGTGGTTTAGTGAAGTTAAGTTTGTTATCAGTTCAACGGAAATACCAAATACAACTCCATTTAAATTCTATTTGGAATTTTTACGACGAAGTCTGAAATAGGCCTCATAGGTTCAGGATCCATGCAAAATACATCTTAATAGATGAAAAATCATTTTGACGATTCAAGGAACGTAACTTAAGCATTTAGTGGATTTCCCGCGGATGTGCTCTCATTTAGAACTGCCACAGTTCCGGTGTTCTGGGGAAGGTTAATTATTAAAATTGTTCCTACATTTTTGAAAACACAAGGCAGAAATTAGAAATCAGTTTACTTTAGTAAAAATAAAACCCTTGCTGAATCGCGGTAAAGATATTGCGCGCATCTGAAAATAGGTATTATTGAAGTAATGCGCATATCTGAAAACAAAAGATGAATGAAAAGGTACGGCGGTATTTTTTACGAAAAAAAATGGTAGTTATTAATTATTTAAAAAAAAAATCCGAATATCAAATTCTAATTTTTGCATGTACGTTGATTCTAGAATTCTGTGCGCACATCGAGCATTCTCAATTCATCTCAATATGATCGCTCGATTAGAAGTGGAAAAATTTTACGAATTCGACTAACAAATTTTATGTGCCATTCGAATATGGTCGTAGATTTCAACCGATGCGTTAACTTGCTTATTGGCAACAACGGCAGTGGGAAAAGTGCGATACTCACTGCTCTTACATTTGGGCTCGGATCGAGGGCAAGGACTACGAATCGCAGCAGCAATCTTAAACGTAATTATAATATAAAAAATTGTATTAAAATTTAAAGTCTACTTGCATTTTTCTAGAATTTATAAAAAATGGCGAGAGTACCGCCACCATTGAAATTGATATAGCAAACGACGGCATTGATACATACGACAGTGATACTTATGGAAATAAAATAACCGTAGTCCGCCAAATAACCGACAAAGGATCATCGACTTACAAGATAAAGAATGAGAATGGAAACATCGTTTCAAAGAAGACAGATGAATTGCACCGAATACTGCTTTATTTTAATATTCAGACCGACAATCCAGTATTTGTTTTAAATCAAGATAGTGCTAGGAATTTTTTAAAAGAGTATAAATCCCGTTTTCTTTTTTAAATATTAAATATTACTTAGTTTTTTCTTGGTAGAACGAATCCAACTAAAAATTACGAGCTTTTTCTAAAAGCCACACAGATTGAAACGATAATAAAAAAACTAAACGAGTGCATAGCTATGCATAAAGACTATGAACAGAGAGTTCAAGTCCAAAATATGGTGAGAAAATATATTGATGGTGGTTGAAATGATTGAATTAATTTTTACTTTGTAGCAAAATGAGCTGTTAAGAAATCAGATTTCCGAGTTGACTAACAAATACAAAAGGCTCTTGTCCTTTGAGGATATGAAGGTAAAGTGGAGGTTTTTATCTGGTATGTTTCACACATATTAAATAAATGTACTTATTGTAGGCAACTATAAAAACATATAATATCGAAGTTCTCTGGGTAAGAGTTGCAAATCAAGAAAAAGCTATTGCTGAATTAAAAGCGAAAATAACAAAAACGCTTTCTGAAAAAGAAAATCTCATCAAGAGGGTTCGAGATAGTGAACAGGGTAATAATAAACTTATAGAAGAAATAAGGTAAGATTTAAGCTTCTCTAGAAAGTTACGTAGACCTTGCTAAGACAAAGCATACTGAATTAAGCAGAATGGTATTCCAAAGAAAATATGTTGTGCATTGTTTTCTATCTGATCTGTCTCAGGCGTGTTGATTTCAGAACAATCATAAAAATAAAAATCATTAACAAGCAGTCAAATTTACTTTCCTTACTTTTAATTTTCAAAAGGCACCTGGAAAATGAATTAGCGCTGAAGAATCAATCACTTTCTGATGAAAATCAAAAATTGCGAGAACTGCAAGGAGAATACAGTCGTGAAATCGAACGGTATGAAACAGAACAACGTCAAGTCAAAAAATTAGAAAAGAAAATTGCTGAATTGGAAACAGAGATTGCCCAGCTAGAGTCCGGAATTGCTGAGCGATCTGGAGAGTAATTTTATTTCTTCATTTAACATAGCATTTTTGGTAATTTTTTTTTTTTTTAAGTTACAATGACCGAATAAAACGAATGAAGGAAGAAAACCTACAGAAAATTGTTGATCTCAGGCAACAAATTGAATCTATAGAGGCTGTAATACGTAACGCTGAAAGAGAGATGCAAATGCAATTTGGTAATAGGAAAAATCTTCAGGAACAGTGTGATATTATTAACAAGAAGAAGAACCAATTGCGTAGCAATATTTGTAAGTATGCAGCTGTATCTCTGCTTTTTCTTTTATAATTTCACGCGAGTGATATAAGTTTAAGACTGCAGTTCTATCTGAATAATTTTGTATGTATCTGCAGCTCTTACAAAGGCCGATATGGAAAGGTTGGCAAACGCCGCTAAAAATAATGTTGCACTGTATGGGAGGGATATGGGTGCATTTGTTCTAGCCGTCCAAAAAGCCTATAACGCTGGCAATTTTGGAGCAATGCCTCGTGGACCAGTAGGTTTATATATCCAAGTGCCTGACGAAACATGGCGTGCTACAGTCGAACATTTGTTAGGTGGAGTTCTTCGTTTATTTCTATGCAACTCAGCCAAAGATCGAGCTGCCTTAGACAATATAGCACGAAGATTTGAGGGCATTCGAATTACAATTCTTACCACACAGTTTCAGAATTCTGTTAGTATCTTCAGGAATTAATAAGAATATTATTTTTATGTTCTCAAATGGTTTTATGTAGGTGTACAACATTAAGAAAGGGATGGTGCGAGCTCCGAAAGGAGCTCACTTGCTTCTTGATGTAATTAAGTGCGAGGATCCGATTATTATAAATTGCTTAATCGATAGAATAAAAGCTGAAAAAATTTTATTAACTGAAGATAAAAAATTAGCTGCACATCTAACATCGCATCAAGAAAATGTACCTCAGAATCTCTTCAGGGTGATATTAAAGTTTCCGTCAATTGATTATCGGCCAGCTCCATTGTATCGAGCTTACTCGATTAAAATACACCAGCCAAGGCTTATTCAAATGGATATTTCGGAAAGGAAAAAGTGAGACCACTTTAAAATGGGAATGGCATTTTGGTTTAATATTTAACTTTGTAGAGAATTGCAAGCTGAAATTGACCAAAATAATGCTAACATAAATGAATACGAAACTCAACAGAGGAGCATGGGCGCCGAAATTACCGAGATTGATCTTACTTTACATAAAACAAAGGAGCACCGTGACAATTGTGTTAATAAGAATAAGACTAAAAAAGAACAATTACAGGAGCTGCTGAACATTGAGTATCCAAAGGAAAATGAAGTTGAGATGTTGGTGAGAGATTTTAGGAAGATTTCAATTTTTTAAATGGTCTGATTATTGTTGTTTGCAGAAAAAAGAGTTGTGTGAAAGAGAAGAGAAACTGAAATCAGCACAGGAAGGTGTAAAGGAAAAAAGAGAAATTTGCAAAAAATATGGAAGACTTAAAACTGAAAAGGAAAGAGAGTTCACAAACTATAAAAGTCGTGTACAGAAAATTGAGCAAGATATTACCCGGATAGATGTGAGTATGATTTTTATTTATTTAGTATTCTATGTTTCGAAGTTTGAGTTATATCAAGATATAGATACTAGTTAAATTGAGTGTAGAAAAATTTGAATTCATGAATGTATTAAATTCTAACTGGCAATAGACTTGAAACGGCTTGATAGAGGAATAATTTTTGACTATTTGGCCGAGTTCCCAGATACTCATGAGCCGTTTTTTGGCAAACATTCGACTTCGAAATTCTAACACCGTCCAGTATTTTTTGTGAATTACATTAACCAAACGAATTTTTTGAATTCCAGTCACAATGTAAAGATCTTAGGTTAAAATTACATTCGATACGAAACGAAACAAAATACTTAGAAGAACTACAAGGCAAACTTTCCACAGCCATAACGGAAATGGAGGTAAGCTTTTAACTTAAATTGCCAATAGATCTAAAGTAGTACATGAATTATAGCGGGACCTCGAGCACCTTGAAACCGGCCTGAATCAATTGAAGATAAAGGCGGAAAAAGCTGGGCTAAGAGTTAATTCAGAAAAATCTGAAGAAGAGCTTCAGAATAATATTAAGCGATTGCAGAAAAAACTGGAGTAAGTTAGGCATTTTTTTTATTTTTTATTTTTATTTTATTACTGATAATTCCAGCTCTATTGCATCAAGTTCTGAAACAATAGAACAGGTTAAAGCACTGCTAGAAGAAAAGCGATCGAATCTTGAGAAAAGTGAATATATTACAGAAAAAATTACAAAAGCAATGGAATTGGTAAGAATCTGATTAAATGGCTTGTTTAAGACTAATTTTGTATACTTATCGAAATTACAGCTATCAAAATCGCGCGCTCAGCGCTTTAAAGCAATAACAAACTTAAAGAAGCACATGGCATTACGTGTGAAATACACATTCGATGTAAGTTTTCATAATTTTACTCCTATGATGTCTTCAATAATTTTATTTATTTAAAAAGGGTGTTTTAAAATTAAGAGGCTATACCGGAGAAATAAGTATTAACCATAATGAACAAAAGTTAACCATGTCAGTTATTCCAAGGGACAATCATATAAATGGAGCTGTTTCTAACACAAAAGCTCTTTCGGGAGGAGAACGCTCCTACTCCACAGTAGCGCTTTTGCTATCTCTTTGGTCTTGTGTCGATCATCCGTTTTATTTTTTGGATGAATACGATGTATACACGGTATGAAACAATCTAATTTTTTTCACATTATAATGAAACTCGTTAATTTTTCACAGGATCAAGTTAATCGTGAAATTATGACCAAACTGCTATTCAGTGAATCTGAAAAAAAACCTCATAGACAATACGTATTTTTAACACCTCAAGATATGTCTTTCGTGCAGGCTACAAATAATCTTAAAATTCACAAGTAAGTTCCTTCTAAGGTTTACTTTGTATACACTCATCAAAAGTATTAAAGAATAATTAAAAAAATGCAAAAATTGTTCAAATTTTAACTTCGCGAAAGCTTATATCTTCTAGTTTATGAATTAAAAGCTTAAAAAGTTTTATCACCCCCCTCCTCTGTGCTAAACGTTAGAAGAGTTAGAAAAAAAAGTTATAACTTCAAAAATTTGAATAATTTTTTAATATTTTGATGTGCATGATTGTTAACGTTTTATTTTTTATTTTTCCAGACTGTCCAACCCGCAAAGGTAGAAGAGGACTGTTACAGCACATAGGAGAATCTTAATATATATTTATCATATTAATTTTCTTTTTCTAAAAAGAAATTTCTTGTTAATATATTTTGAATTTCGTAATTCCACGACTTTTGTAATTATTTTCTGTTGATTGGTTTACGTCACTAAATTTATTTAAGCTACATCCAAAATAAAACTAATAACAGGTATCCTTAAAATGGTATACTGCTAGATAAAGTTCACAGTTAAATTTTTGCGTCCTATTTTTGAGAAGAGACAGACGATTTCTTCTTTACACTTTGTCTTAATTTTGCGAGGATTAAGATATAATATTTTTCGGTGTTCTCTATTTTTTAATTACTTGGGTGGGAACTGTATAGTTTTCATAATTTCCTGACCGATAAGTAAAAAGTATTTATTTTTTGAAAACATTTTATTTAAAAAAGAAAAACAAATTATCTAGCTAAATTTTGTAAAATATTTTTTTTTTGCAACATCACCAAATTCTGCACCTATCATCGGAGGGATACATTCCAGAGCCCTTTTTGCACCCAAAAGCTCTACTGAATTCGGGAGAGTTAGATAGAACTCCCTTGAGCCTAATTTTTCCAGGACAATGTGAATCCTCCAAAGCAAATCTTGAGCCCGCTGGCGTGTATGATTCACACCATAAATTACCGAACGCAATAAATAGCAATTGTTCGTGGGTATATTTCTCCAAGCCAGGCAGACGTTTTTCCTTTCCAATTTTCTTCATTAAAAGTTTGTAGGCGTAGAAGGCTTCTCGAAGGCCTCCATTGTCAGCGATGTTCTCACCCAAGGTAATTTCACCATTTACCTAAAATTTTATATTTTGTAGAAGTTATTCTGAAGGCATTACTACTACCACTCTCATCGAATTGACTACTTATATTATTTGCATTATTATTATTTAATTATAATACAGCAAGAGTTTAATGGAAATCATAAAATAGAACTCGATACGAAAGAAAGATGGGGAGTAATCGTGTTCTACGCGCACAATCTGCCGAGATCTCTAATTAACATTGATAATACAATAAAATCACTTATTAATAAATCAAATCAAATCGAATTGAGTGATATGAGATTACAGAATGAGACTAAATATGGAATTAATTTATTACGTATTCTTCAATTTCTGGTAGGTAGAAGCCGCTATACTGCTTTACGAAGCATGCCGTCCGATTGATGTATTCAGTAATTGTTTTATTCGACCACCATTGTCGCATGTTTCCACTTTTGTCAAACATTCGTCCACTGTCGTCAAATCCATGAGTTAATTCGTGCCCAAGAATAGTGCCGATCGCACCATAATTCAACGCCCTGGAACAGTACGGTAAGTGTTTTTGTTACATTAATTTTATTGAAAAATATTCTTACTCTAAACCAAGTTCGTAAAATGGAAATTGGAGGATTGCTAAGGGTACAGCTAAAAAAAATTAAAATTTTGAAGTCATTTAATAATTTTGAATGGCCTCAAAAACATACTTATCGTGTTAGCTTGAAAGGTATGGAAGGCATTTACATTAGACGGAGCTGTGGCCCATCCGAATTTGTTCGATTTCATGATACTTAAAAGTTTCTTTTCCATTTGCCATCTAAGAATGGCCATTAAGTTGTCCAAGTGTGTCGTCTCATTAACTTCCACTGGGGCATAATATTGGTCTAAGAGTGTTTTATTCATAATCCATTCAGGAAAACCAATATAACTTCGCATATTTGCTGATTTTTTTAACGTTTCAACTTTGGTACCCTCATCCATCCAATTGGTCGCCTTTACAAGACTATTAAAAGCATCTCTAATATTGGACAGCATATTCTCCACTTTTGGTTTTGTATTTTTAATAAAGTGTTCATCAGCGATTGCATAACTCACAGCCATTCCCATCAAGCTGTTAACTCCAGTGGCGCAGTATATTGATCGTGGCGTTGATCCTTCGGTTTTTATCACAAGTCTCGTATATTCGTTGTGCAACTGTCGAATATCAGAAGTTGTATGTAATATTAAATCCTCTACAATATGCCACCAGATGTAGAGCTCAAGTTTTACAACTGGAGTTTCGGAGACCAATTTAACCAGCTCTTGAAGATACTTAACATCGGCCCTGCTTGTCAGGATTTTATCGGTTTTGTTCTCTATATTCACACCTGGCACATCTTCCATGATCGTATTCAGGTATTTTTTCCAAATGGGTAGTGAGGACGGTTGAATTAGGCTGTCGGTCATATTTTGGAGTTCATCTATAGTAATGTATATGATATCCTCGAGGGGATTTTGTCCTGTTTGGGTGGCGTTTTCGGCCTCTTCATTGAGCTGAAAGATGTTTCTACTTAGAAAAGGAAACTAGAATCTCTTGCGGTAGAGCACATGAGAAGCAGCCTTTCTTCTAATGTTTACCAACCTTTTAAGTTCAACTTTACCTTGTAGAAGTGTTTTGTAATTTTAACAATTTCAATAGCTGCAGTGGTCGTTTCTTCAATAACTTCGTCAAGGTCAACATCTGGATTTATACTTACAACTATGACTAGTATGACTTTCCTAATGTACGATAAGTACGCACTCACAGCCGAGCTTATTTCTTCATCTGAGTTATCGTTTTCATCTTGTTGAGATATGAATTTTTTTTTTGCTTTTTTCATACGAAGGTGGTTGTCTACATCGTTACTGAAATGTGTGTAAATTTATTAACTACGCTTAATTAGGGTGGATGAGGGAAGAAATACAATTTGGGCTGATTGATTGATTGGTTTTGATTTTATCTATATTTCTATTCTATAGCTTTTATTTGTAAAGTAGTTCTGCTGGACTCATCAGCCGAAATTGTATTTTAGGCCTAAAAGCATATTTCAAATCTTACAACGGCAATGGCGAATTTGTTTCAGGTGTACCGAAGCCAAAATGATTAACAGATCGATTTTCGGGATCTGGAAAAATGTCAAACCCTAAGAGAATATCTATGCCAAGTGCCCTTTTAATCTTCGCTGTAGAAACAATCCAATCGAAAGATTCTACTTCGTTAGTTTGTGTTATATTTAGAAGGGATGGCACTGGAGGCAGTCCGTATTCTTTAAGATAAATAAGGACTGGAGCTACTCCAAGTTTATTTATTCCCTCTACATCCATGCAGCCTTTGTAAGTTATTTTCGCCTTTTTCACCGCATCCGGATCTGCTGAAGATGAATTCTCTTGAAGAAACGACCGAATCTGTCGAACAATTTTAGTTTGCTTTTCACTAAACCAGTCGTAGGAAGTGACTGCATCAGGACGGGGGTGTTCATCAGGCCAATGGCCACATGTAAATTGGTAGAAATCCTCGCAAGGATCAACGTTGTGGTCCATTGTAAGGAGAAGATTTGAAGCTGATCTAAGGCACTCTTTCGTTTCACAAACATCATAAGAATATTTAGCTGTAAATTGTTCGCCTTATTTTATATCATTTCTTTATTAACTTGACTAATTTATTTATTACTACTAACCTCGTAAAGCTATGCAAATTATTGCTATCAGTAAAATTAGTATTATTACCAAAAGTACAGCAAACACTACTTTGTGATAGTATTTTCGCCTAAATCTGAATTTATTTTTAAAAAATTGGTTAAGGGATGAATTCAAATGATGTTGTATTAACTCACTTGGATTGTACTGCTACTAAAAATGGATTGTTTAACACGCTATTGTTTTTCTCGTCTTCGACTCTTGGAACTCCTGTTGGTATACCTGCAATTTTAAATTACACTTTTTTTACACCTAGAGATTTATTATTAAAAAAGAAAAAAATTAGACTACATACGTATACACATACATACATATGTTATATGATTATTTCAATAGAACTTGAAGAAATATTTGTGTATTAATTTTGGCAGCCTAAAACTAAATACCTTTGCAAATGTGGTATCATTTAAAAGGGCTTAGCTAAAGGATCTTAAATTTTTTTTCCAGAACTATGATGAATAACCCGCTATTTTTTAACCAAATTCGCGAACATTTTGTCAAAATTCGATAAAAACATACCAGATAACTTTTTTTCTATAAGTGAACTACTAATTAGCTGTTGTAATCACGTCACATTACCGAGAAAAATTTAGTAAGAAGTAAGAAAATAATTGTGTTTTGGCTAGCTTTTAAAAATCATTACAAAATAATAGAATGCCTTAGGAATAGGAGTTTGTTGTGATACAAAGGAAAATCTAGAAACTTAAACACTTAGTTTTAGCCCAAACATAGACGTAAAGTGAAACAATTTTAATTTGCAATTCAAGGGGTTTTGGGGGATTAATATAGAATTCAAAATTTCGTGCGGAGTATTGAATGAAATCGCCTTAAATGAATATTGTTAACAATAACATTTTCAAAAAAGCATCCAAAATCAATGTCCCACTATATAATTTGTTTAATGAAGTTGGCTATTTGAAAACCTTCTTTTTTCTCATCATAAGGTATTATTTAGACCCCGATTAAATTCATAACTTGAAGCATGTAACGGGCAAAAAATTCATACTTTATAAATTATATCTTTTATAATGTTTTTTAAACTTTTTTGATGCTAGGACATTCGTTCATTAAAAACTACTAGTTTTAATTGTTAGCTGCAATTACTTTTAATTTGGAAAAAATGTTGTGGTTTAAAATTCAATGAGTTCCTAAAATATATGTAATTTTTAATTGTTATACAGAGAATACACCGATTTCATTTTATGTATTAATAACTATAATTTAAATTGGTGCAAATCTGATTGTTACCAGTTTTATTTAACGAGATGTAAATGGTAAAAGTCGCTTTCTAAAATCACATATCACTTACGTGAGGCCATTCTCTGGTCATTGTTAGTGGTCCAAACAGCACTATTATTATCCATATTGCTCACGATTGAACTATTAAACTTAATTGCATTCAAATTAAGTAAATTTCACTACATTAAGGTCTACGTCACTCATTATGCACCCAACGGTCATTCTTTGATCTACATAAATCAAAAGTCGATTTGCATTAGCATCCAAATTATTTAAATTACTATCCTATGTCCGGTTTATTATCCCTGCATTCTATTCATTTATAGTCTTCGAATTGATTTTGTGAATTAAATATTTAACTCCGTCGCGCTCCAAGGCTAAGAAAGCAAAACGTTGGCGCTTTGCAAGGGTTGAAAACTCAAGGAACACTTTGTAGGGCTCTCGCCTGGTCATCCCTTCGGGGCGCACTTGAAGGCACTTCCTCGCCGCTCAGGGGTAGCTCACGTGTGACTGACCAACAAAATAACCACCAGCGAGGCATTGCCGGTTACTTTTATATGTTCTGATTCTCATCCCTGTAAACTTGCATATGCCCTCGGGTTGTTGTTATTTGCTGAATACCCGCTTATAGGAATCGATTTGGACTATTGATTTGCGCCCATCTACCTCGTGATAGTGTAAATGGCCTCGGCGTTTTATCTAGTCAATTTCAACTAATATGCATGCTAAGGCTGCGGCGTTTTCGAGCAGATAAGCCCAAAAGCACGGGGTACCCTTCGTGCGCACCGCGACTGCACTCTCAACCCCATCGATGGTGTTGTCCATTTCTGGTATTAACAAATAATTTTTCCACCGTCATTATCCTGATTATTTTTTCTTGTTTTTTTTTTTTTACCGGCCACAGGACAATCAAGGTTTCGTGCCTGCAGCCAGGCAAGTGATTAAAGGTAGTAAATGGCTAGCCACATTTCATCGCTATTTATGTAAGTCCCGCGTTTTGATCATATCTGCTGCGGTGTCCTGACATGCAAAAGGCATTTTATTTCTGTTTTCACAAAAAAAGATTTAAAAATTGACTGGTACTGATCAAGGATTTGTTCTGATTTACGTCTGAATATTAGAGCTAACTTTTACATGTCCACTTTCAGTTAAAGTGTGATAAAACGAAAGGGTTCTTTTGCACTTATCCAGAGGTCACAAAAGGTTATTGGTTGTAATAGGAAGGAAAACACTTATTTGTTTGCAGAACGAGGTACTCACAATTGGTGTTTGATTGACCTGACATATAAGCCACTCGATCGATTGCACGAAATTCGTTCTTGAGAGTGGGCTCCCTTGACAATAGCGACTCTCCAATCCGGAAAGTACTGATAAAACCAACATGTTCCGACCACTAGGAGACACAAAGATAATTACGCTCACACCAAAACTAGGCGAAATTGCTCTATTCAGATGGGTGGTAGGAAGGAAGTTATGCCAGCTGAAGCTGCTCTACGAGGAGTTTATTTTGAAAGATTGTTTATCTGAGGTAACCAGGCGACATACGGGAAGAAGGCACCTCTCAGGCAGTTAATGGAAATCAATCGATTTTTGCTTTGAAGTTAAAGTTGGTATATATTTTAAATGTTTCCAAGAATTTGATGATTTTCTGTTTAAACGTTTGAAGAAGATGTACCTTTAAAAGATCTTGGTGAAATCCTAGATAATAAAAGCACGCTACATCTTAGTATTTTAAGTTTTACCGAGTAATTTTTTTTTTTTTTAAATACTGTACGATAAATAATTGTTAAATGCTTTTGAAAATTCGTCAACTTAGTTGGTTCAGTATTCATTCAATTTATTCACGAGGTCGGACAAGAAGCATCGAGCGTTAATCTTTTCATACGCTTATAAAATATCAGAATATATAATATATTAAAAATATGTATATACGTCTATCTTTGAAGTAGGATAATCAACTAACGTCGATATTAAAACATGAATTTTAAGAACCAATTTACTGAATATTTAATGCACAATGAATGACGGAGTATTTTAATTTTGTAATCTATTAAGGTTTCTCTACAAAATCCTTGGCTGACGTTTTGTAATAGATATATTTTTTTACTTCAAAAAATAGGTATCGTTATAATCTCATCATAGCAAATTCTTTTATTCAAAAATGTTATGAAAAACTCACGAAAAGTTAAATAAAAACAAAACCATATCCATTGCATAAAATTGCTGAATTACTTCATTTTTCTTTCATTTTTTATAATTGAATAAATAAATTAAAAAACACATTACAACAACAAAGTTGGAAAAGAGAGTTTCAGGCGGATTAGATCGAGTTTCTCTTTCTTCTTTTAATGCAGTCCTCAATCACATGTGCATTCGATGATTTAGTGATACTTGTAGACTCCTCCGAGTCCGCCATAAGATTTTACAAGTCCAAGACCACCATAACCTCCGCCGTACGCGATTGCTGGGCCAGCTGCAAAGGCTGGGGCTGCTGCAATGGCTGGGGCTGCTGCAAACGAGACAGCGGGCGCTGGGGCTGCTGCAAATGAAACAGCGGGCGCTGGGGCTGCTGCAAATGAAACAGCGGGCGCTGCGGCTACAGAAATAGCTGGAGCTGCTACAGCGACTGGTGCAGCGGCAGCTGCATATTTTATCACTGATGGTGAGTGAATCTGGAAAAATTCAAATTGAAAGTTTATAAGAAAGAGTAGGAAAATATCACATATTGATTTGATTCCTAGACCGTACTTAATTAAAAGAAGAATACATAATTTAAATTTAACTCTTTTCTAACTCAACTAAAATTAAAATATTTTTGAAGATAGGGAAGTTTGTCTTCATTACATAATATTTAATTCAGCTATTGTTTTAGTTATGTTGAATATAGAGAGTCTTGTCTCATATGAGCTATAGTGTGATGGGCTCTACAGAATTAAGTTTTTACTCATAATTAACTAAGCCGAGAAAATATTTGATTCAGTTTCATTTGCCTTTAATAACCAATTTACATTTACATATATAGGCTAAGCCACGAAAACATTAATTTTTGCATCGGTATATGTACAAATGTGTTATTGCTGTAATGTAAAATAATTTCGATTGTTTTTTTAAGCTGAATTCGCCAGTTGACGCATCCAAAGATTGATCGTGTCTAAATATTATGTAGAACGTCATATTCATTTTTTCTTAAGAATATCTTAGTATCAAAAATATAAAATATACCAGGATATAGAAAGGGTTCCACCAAGAAAAACAAATCGATACGTCGTTATTTATTAGCTCATAAGTCATAGCCCTTCGAAGGAGATTAAATTAGAGAGCATTAGCAGTAAGGCAAACAGTGTAATCAATCATTTCAAGTAACCTCGATCTAATCACTTAATGAATAGCGCGCTAATGTATTGAATTTAATTGGATCTCTGGTCTTAGGTAGAAAATGTCTGGACTCGCGAACGGGAGATTATTAATTATTAATACTTTAATGATGTACGCACCTGACTAAAGGACGAGTAGCTGAATGCAGCGGGAGCCGCTGCTTTAACAATTGCTGGTGCAGCGGCAATAGCTGGAGCAGCGGCAAATGCGGGTGCAGCAATCGCACCACCATAACCAAGTCCATAACCACCATAACCACCATAACCACCAATGCCATAAGAAATTGCAGGTGCAGCAACAGCTGCCTTGACCACTGCAGGAGCTGCTACAGCAACAGGAGCAGGGGCTGCAAATGCCACGGGAGCTGGTGCTGCATAGGCAACAGCTGGAGCAGCAACAGCCGCCTTGACTACGGCAGGAGCTGCCACAGCGACTCCTCCATATCCAAGACCATAGCCTCCGTGTCCTCCGTATCCGTAGCCACCATAAATTCCGGGCGCTGCACTAGCCACTGACAATAAAGCACAGAGTATCTGCGGAAATAGATGAATTTTTTAGTTATAATTTCGTAGATTTTGCACTAATAAGATATATCCTTACTAATATTAAACTATAACTATTTTTCTGTTCAAAGGATATACTATATATTATCCGACTTACGCAGAGCTTAGGTCGGCATATTATAAGCCAGGTTTAGGACAAGTTTCAGTAAGTCAAATTACAAGGAAGAAGTTTTTAAGGTGTTACTATTAATTAGAATAAGTAAATCAGCGCAATAATTAGAATGATATTTCTGATTGTGAATTTTTGCTATAGCTTTTCCCAAAGTTTTGTTTTAGGATAATTTAGTTCTTTAATTATTTAAAGTCTTTCTTCACGAACTTTTTAATAGTAAGGAATTTTTGTATTGGTAAATTGATAATGACATATCTAAGCTTGTCCGGCTATTTAAATTTAATCAGATATTTTTTCTATAAACCGAGTTATGATTGATTTTAAATAATAATAAAAAAAAAAAGCGACAGGCTAATAATTCACTTAGTGTGAAGTATCAAATAATAAGATGTTTTTTATGTTTTATTAATATTTACTATTAGCCGAAATTGTTTTGTCAATATTACAAAACAAAAATTTTGGAAGTATTTGTAGTAAATGCTAAGAAATAATAGTAAAGCTGTATGTAAAATTATATCAATTCCAAAAGTGTTCAGAAATGACTAAGTCTAGCTTGATATATTTCCTTAGTATGGTTGGATAAAATAATAAAATATATAAAAAAACCGATAATTATGTCCTTTTCACAGCTTTTATTTTTTGGTATTTTTCACTTATACATCTTCTTTAGAAGATTTTGTCAAAACTGAAATATTTAAATTAACCGATTTAAAATGCACACACGGAGTTTTCCAAATTTGATTATGTATAATAAATGATCACTGGATAATTCACGCACTTAAAAAAAACCAAAGTCACTGATTGTATCCTTAATGTCCTTTCTGATATCCCACATTTATCCTTCCAGGACACTTACCAAGAACTTCATTGTGGAACCTACTTAATACAATTAAAACAAAAAATATCGTTAAACTAACGTTAAAGATAATCAGATCGTAGTAGACCTGAACCAAGTTTCTGTAACAGTGCTGATATTAGTCGATCATCAAATGTCTTATATACGAAAATCTTTCTAGCCGGCTTCTCAGATTGTCCTCGAAATACGGCCGCTTAGCCGCCGAAGCGATTTCGAGCGAGATCCCCACCTGGACAGGTAAGTGCACTGCACTGCCATAAGAGAACTGTCCAAATAGATGGATGTGTAAAAAAGTGAAACAGCAGTAAAATAATGATCGACACTTTTATAGAATATTCAGTGCGACTATGCCGGTGATCGCCTCCGAGATTAGAGAGCCACTCGAGGCTAATTTTGACCCCAAAAGTGCATGTCCAGATCGCCTTTA
Organism: Eutolmus rufibarbis; assembly: GCA_963920795.1. Lineage (NCBI taxonomy): Eukaryota > Metazoa > Arthropoda > Insecta > Diptera > Asilidae > Eutolmus > Eutolmus rufibarbis. The sequence continues at coordinate 46,513,706 of OY987206.1, forward strand.
GACCGGCTCTGTCCGCGCCTGTGATCGCATGATTGGTGGAAGCTGCCAGTGATCGCCTTTTTTACCATTTTACGCAATTATATAATCAGTGATTAGTGGCTTAATCGAAGCGCTCCGTCAGAGCCGCGCTCGACTCCAGTCCCAGTGTACGGGACGGATGCATTGCTGGGCGGATGAATTCTCGCCCATTTGTCGTGGGATTTCGAGCGGCTATGCCATCGCGGGGAAAATTCTTTTTACTTTGATTTATACCTCTGGTCTACAAATTTCAAATTCCTCAAATGCTACCGTTCTGGAAATTTTCTTCCTTGGCCCGGCGACGACTTGTGAGTTTTTCCTTTCTCCTCGTTATCGAAGGTAGTTGGCAAATTTTTATGGGTGTAACATTGCCCGGACTAAGTGTGTCGTAAAAGTACCAATTTTCTGATTTATTCGATTGGGAAATGTCTGACTGGTGACACTTTATGGAGTATATGCCGCTGATGTCGGAAAAGATTTTCATCTTGATAGGTACATAATTTTCCGAGCACTGTGTCAATTCGAAATATATTTAGAAATGTATTATAGGCTATATACATAATTACAAAATATTGGCGATCAAAATTTAAAAACCGAAACAGAATTTTTCGGTAATATCCGTTAGTAAAAATAATAATAATCTGGGGCTCAATAGTTTCTAGTAAATTTTGAATGAACGAGTAAATTTTATTTGTATACGAGTTCTGCTCTCAAGTTAAGTATCAGAAAAGGTCCAGAAGGTTTTTTTTATTGGCATTCTATTCTAATTACACAGAGAAACTCAGTAGCATGCTTCAAGATGTGCATTCCCATATCAAACTCGATTCCCTTAAAAATCCAAATTAAAACCAATTTATCTCCCTGAGAGCAATTGTCAGCTGACTAATTAAGTCAATTCGACAAAATGGATTTATACACACTGCTGCCCTGCAATTAACACAACCAACGTTTATAGCTTATCATGGAGCCCTCATATCTTCCACAAAATCCCCTCGATAAAACAAGCTTTAACAGAGGACTATCAAGATAAAATCCGAGGTACTTTAGGTACATATTGACGACAGAGGAATGAGCTTTAGGGGATTTTGTTAAGGCTTACGTTTTGAATTTCTCCGTGGAATTGATCAGATTTTAAATTGTAATGTGAGGGTTGTAAAGAGGAAATACATTTATAAATGATACTTTGAACATTCTTGGTTGGAACTTATACATAAGTTAAAATTGCATTATGATATTGACACTCGTTTTAATTGCGGTTTCCTTAAAGTAACAATATACTCGTATTTATTACTATGAGATACTTAGAATTTGAAAAAATAAACTTAGTCTTATTCAAGTGAAAATATACCTTTGAAGGCGATAAAAGGTATTTTTTTTTTTTAAATGGGGTTTTCTAAAATCGTCAAATCAATTTTATCGCACTTAATTTTCATTTCATTAACCAAAAGGACTAACAGAGTCATTGGTCAGATAATAAATTACAAATATGTGAAAACACATTCACAATATATCTACTTTTCTCGTAAGACTTTATTTACAATAACAGATAGGAATAACTTCCGACTTAACGGAAAAGGACAGAGTAATTATTATGAGATTAATTCCGGCATTCCAATTATAATGGAAGTGACAGGTATAAGTATTAATTAACAACCAAAGAAATTACTCGATTTGTTCAGAACAATCCTTCGAGCTCGTAAATAAATTAACTAGTAATTAGTGACTGTGAAATTAACTCCCTATCACTTTTTCGCTCTATAGATGAGAAATATTTGATTCAAATTTTTAATTGGAATGAGTTATTTAATTTTGTGGGTATATTTATGGTTTTACTGCTTCTATATGGAAATTTATTTTAGCATATTTTCCCTTTAAGCCAAAAATAAAACATAATTTATTAGAAACTAGCCTTGTGCTTGTGTTAGAGTTTTATTAAGTAAATTCCCCTTTAAAATTTAAACTAACATAGTGCAGCTTCGTGGAGGGTTTTAGTATCCTTAAAATGTGTGAAAATGAAAAGTTTAAACTGTATCCTTTGAAAGTTTCAGCTACTGGTTCATTTACCTTCTCTATGAAAACACCGGGGAATGGTTCACCAGACGTACTTCTTGCTAAAAGCGGCAAAGTGAAAATAAAACCTAATAAAAATGAAATTCATGTATGTTGTTTGCTTAATGCTAATAAGGGGTCCTATAATAATGTTACTCTCCCTAGTCCCTTTTGAGGCAGTTATGATATTTTCCCACATCCCGCAGGGTGAAATCGATACATTTTATTAGGCAGGCATTCTTTAGGTCTTCATATCTTTAAATTATTGGGTTCGCGCAATTTTTTGAACAAAGTAACATAATTCCAGCATCAGCATGCCGCTTAATCGGTTTTAATTGTGTCCCTGAGAAGATATGAAATTCTTGACCATGCAATTTGTTGTATTGCAATGCCATTGCATTGCAATCAATAAACTTCCCAGTTTTTCCATAAAAATTAGCAATTAAATCAACACACATGTAATTTTAATCACCGTTTGAAATATGAGTTGACACTAGAGAACGCCTACAGTGAACGTCTATTCGTTTAGTAAAGCATCCAAATTAAAAATTCTGGAACTCTCACTCAGTCAAACGACCTTTCAAGGCGACACAGATTAAGTAATCATGAGAGCATAGTCTATATATCTTTAGACTTTTCATTTATCACTTAATAAAACTGTTTTCGCAGCTAATTGCATTCTTTGTTGCATTCGAGTTGCACGCAAATGGGGTGCAGTGCTTATAAAGTTTCAAAAGCATTCTGCCTAGAAATTCCCCAAATTGGAAACATTCCATTGGATATAAAGTAATGGTTTATGATATTTACACAGTTCAACAGCTTCTGAGACGATAAGAATTATGGGACTAAACTAGATCCCACAAAATCCTCATGGAATGGTGTAATCTCTGCGGGGCTAAATGAAACAAATGGTTCGGACAAGAGCAATTCTCATTAAGAAGCATGTCAGGCGGATTTATTGACAACTGAATGAAATTCCCAAAGTTTGTCTTCTGTGATTTTAGACAACGAAGATTTTGGTTGATAACACCGTTCTGACTAAATTCTGGAAGCTTCGGTAATTGTAACAGCCTATAAAGTGAATGATGCGTGAACAAATTGAATTGGCAATTTGCTTTAACAATTTTATGGCTAAAATCAATATTATAAAAAGAACAGGGCTCTTATGAAAATTGAATATGTTTTCCCAAGTTTTATAACCCAGGTAAAGTAATAGACCTTAGTATAATATTATTACTTTCTTAAAACTTTTTCTGACTGGTTCACCTGAATTAAAAAATGATAGAAGTTTCAAGATTTTTATTATCTTAGGTTTTGAATTTTCTCAAATTAAATAAAATTCCAAATTTTATGACGTCAGTCACTACAAATATTATATTTAATTCTCTTTCAAAATAAAAGCTCATTATAATTTGTATTCGTAGTTTTCATAGCTGTGTTCTGTTTATTATACTTAATTTTTCAAGTTCATTTCCTAGACGAATCATGAGCATGCTAACAACCTCCGAAGTCTTGAGATAAAACGTCCAACTTACCATTCATCCATTAATTTCTCAGCAAACGTATGAGGACGTGCAGTAAGTCGTCATACCAACAAAACGATCTTGAATGTGATCTTATTTAGCGTCTCGGAGCCAAACTGAATTTCCTTAACTACATTCGCTACAAGAAGAGATCTCTGTCGAATGATGTAACGAGGCAAAGGCGGCACCGACTCATGCCTCAGGTTCATGTATTTGTCCAATTCACTTTAACTCGATCGGCAACGAGAAAATATTTCACTTAAACGGCCATTATCTTGTGACAAGGCCTTTACCAGAATGTGCAGAAAAACTGGATCGCTTGTCTTCTGCCATTTGTATCGTCGGGGCTGAACTTATGTATTTAGTTCATTTTTTTCTTGACTTGTTGATATTCAATTTTTAGATTTCTGAATGTATACGTGCAATTGGGACACAAGGCAGATATTTTACCGTAAAAGATTGCGTCTCTGAATTTAAAGGTTATCATGGTATCCCTTTGTTTTCATTATCACCTATATTTTCAAGGGTATGATAAACTTGATAACATCTTGATGCTCCTGAAAAGACATATAGGCATTGATAAGCTAAAAATAAAAATTTGTGCAAGTTATTTTGGAAATACTTTCACTTCTCTACCCCAAATGCACAATTGTATAAAAATAAATCTGTCCAACATTCTTGCTGTATGTCCTTAAATAGAAAACCACAATATTTGGACGTGTATTTCAATTGTGAGACATGCCTGCCAAAATATGCTGAACAAATCGCAGCTATGCGGGGAGAGCTATTCGCGAAAGGGAAAATCTATTGAATGGTAGCGCTCAGTGCACCGAATATATCTGGCCTGTCTTATCCCCATCAATCTTTGAATCTTAATGGCTTCAAATTCGTTTCATGTACTTATTTGATTGTATAATTTTGCGATCGAAAAATTAATTTTTGCTTAAATCAGCACCGTGTAACTTAATCCACAGACATAAATCGGACATTTACGAACCCCTTCGACTGAGTCAGAAGTCGTCCCACCTGGCCGTACACTAGTCTTGGCCTAATCGACAACCTCTCGATTAGTTGATTCACAAGATATGGTGAGCTACCTCCAGAGAAATTGGTTTCGACGACTTCAAATATCATAGAATTTTAAATTCGAACTGGGTTAATCCAATTTTGGAGCCAATGGCCCCAAGAATCATTTTGTTTGAGAAAAATTTCAATTTTTCAGGGAGCGCAGTACTTTGGATCGTAGGACTTGAAATAATTTAATTGCTGCTAGAAATGGATTCGACTTGGCTGAGAGTTATTATTATTAATTACAGTAAGCGTTCCTTAATTGCAAGTAATTGCAGTGCAAGATGCTCTACATGGGATCTAACGCCCAAGCCGATCCGAATCCAGGTCACTTCAGTTCGGCTAGAGAAGCATTATAAATCGAAACCTAAACGTCTGTTCTGATCTTGGGGAATCTAAAATATTTTAAAATGGTTTTCTCTGTTTTTAGACATTTTAAAGTTAATTTGTGACTTACACGCCTTTGAAAGAATTTCCCCGCTGATTATCTTGTTTCGATTTTGGAACATTTGAAGTGAATGAATGCCGAGAATCTCGTTATACTGAAAACATCTGATGAAGCTGTGAGATAAGACTAAATATAGCAAGAATGACTGTACCGCAAAATTATGAGGACGTTACAGGTTTATTTGGCAGGTATTATCCCGTTTATGTCTGAAGGTAGCAGAAAGGTTAAGATCGCCTGCACTTGAACCCAATACTCGTCTACACTTGAAAACTCTAGATATGATGAACACCATATATCCATTTATAGGATCACTTTTATTATTGTCGGTTAGATCGATTTCATGTTTAACGATAAGCAGCATAAGAGGTAACACTGTTGTTTCAATAAGAAGTCATATCATGATCGGTCTCAACTTTTAAAAAATCGCTTTGAATTTTTCTTACAAGTACAACATCTCAAGAATATTACTTCAAAATTTTAAGTGGATCTTATAAACATTTAAAAAGTTATGAACTCAAAAAGAGCAATGATTAATTGTTACAAGAGCTGGCAGACTTGGAAATCGTTTTATAGTTATTACTATATCTTAATATTTGTATAACTATATAATGTATATTTACCTACTTATTAATCGTATAAAAATGGTATCAAAGTTCAAGTGATTTAAAAAGTAACGAGATTTGAATAGTCTAATTATAATCAATGAGTATAAAAAATTTATTCCATATCAATCAAACTTTACTCGTAAAATTGTTTCTTATGCAAGTCCCATAAATCTATGTAAAAAGTGGGTACATGCTACACATATCTTGTACAGTCTAATTCATTAATTTATTTTACGTTTTACACCTTGATTGCTAAATGACTATTAATTCCTGATTTCACGGTTGTGAAGTATGAACGTATTAATGCACGCCATGTCGAATTCAACTAACATTAAATAAATTATTTTGCAGTACATTTGGAACAAATATGAATTTTTTTCTATCTTTAATTAACAATTGCAAATTAGATCAGTGAATTGTGCGTGAAGTTTAAAATTTTTATATAGCTTTATAAATTTATGACTTAGAGTTATTTTGTTTGTAACCTTAAGAAAAGTTAATTTTGTAAAAAAAAATTGTACAGCTCTTTTGTTATTCGTTATTTATTATCAACAAATAAACGGATAAATAAGAAAGTGTACATTATTATTGTGAAACTTAAATTCAATTCATCCAATCATTAAGAAATTAAATTTAAGTATCAATGCGAAAGCAAAGAGCAAATAGCGTTAATCTTCTTTAACAAACTTAAAATCTTTATAGGTCTGATGCCGAGAATGCCACTTGTCAGTTCTCAACATAATCCCGTGAGACTGTGCACTTTCTGTGCAAAAATCCACAAGATGGGTACTAATTGGAATGATGATGAGAAATCTCACGAAGGGTCAGTCGACGGCTGAATTTACACATCCTTCGAGAAGGAAAAGAGCCGCAAAACAATTGTCAGAAGCTTTTAGTATCATCACCAGAGCATGACGACGTCATTATCTGCGGTGCAGAGACCGGAGGAAATTAATTGGGAGTATAAATGGAAAATTTGTTTGCGATGTGTAAAGAGGAGGATCTGCAGGTGCTTTTCCTTTTTTGGTACACTGAAAGAGTGGTTGAGTTGAATACAGAAAACGTTCCGTCTTTAAGCGTTTGGAGAATCTGTGATAAAAAATTGGGTTATTCAAAGGGCTGTAAAATGGAAAAAGGTTGTAGATAAAAATCCGAAAGATACACAAATATTACTTTATTAATAAATTGAGCTCTGGTTCAAATCACGAAATTGTCCGGTCTTTCCATGTGTCGACTGTTTTATTTTGATGGCATTCATATCAAGTTGGAATGGTACGAGTTGGATTTTATGAGAATCGATTTTCCCTCGGAGAAAACGGTAAGCTCATGTTCGATGGGCCCTTCCGATGAATTATTATGGGTGGTGCCCTTCGTAATACAGTTTTCATAATATTCGCTTAACTGCTTTCCATTTAATTGGGTATCTTCGTTGTTTATCGATGACATTGTGTCATTGTTGACCCTAGTTGACCCTTTATTTTTTTCACTTCTCTCACATGTCGACTTGGTCCAGCTAAATGAGGTGAATTTGGCTTTAAGTAATTTTTCCCTTCCCTGTCGGACAAGTTTTGGTGTGCAATCCAGAGATTGCGGACTGCTCGTTTGGGTGACTTGATTGACGGTGGTTTCCACAACGGTGGACTCTTTGCAAATATGCCGCTTCCACGACGCTTTGAACTGGAAGATATAAGACAAAAATGGTTTTAATCAATGACCAAAAGTTGAGAAAGCGTTGCAATATTGGACACCGGACAACTTTTAATTATGCTACCCTACCTGCGTGTTGAGGCCCACGTAGATAAGCGGATTGTAGCATATGCTCGATTTGGCGATCAGAGCAGGCAGTACAGCCATTTTGGGCGTTATGAGATCACTTGGGCCGAACTGCTCCACTAACGCAAACGAAGCATATGGTGTCCATGCCACGAGGAACGCGACGATCATAATTGCCACCATTAGTGTGACACGCTTCTCGGCTCGATTTTTACGTCCCAGCCGGAGTGAGTTCTTCAAAACATAAAATAATTCAAGGAATTTTCAAACATAGTTTTTAAATTCCAGTTCCAGGACTCACCTGCCTCATCCTTAAAATAATATTGACGTAGCTGTACGATATGACGACAACAGGTACCACCAAACCAAACACGAACAGGAAGACGATGTATGTTGTTGTATTAAATGACTGCGATTCCCAGTTCACCGAGCAGCTAGAATTTAAGAAAAAATACATTTAAGGAAATTACAGACAAGACCGGCTTCCTCGATAAGTATTTGGAGTACAACTCCCACGGCATAGTACTCCCTAATGGGAACCTTCTACGGCTGATTTGAGCGGCACGGTGCAAAACGAGCACGATGGAATCCTGCAGAATTTCAGTGCGCAGTGTACGAGATGGGTTCATTAAATTTTAAGATCCTCCCGTGATCCTGCCCTCTTTCGGGTTGATTTGTCTCAAATTTTCAGCATCCCTTGCACAAGGATTTTTAAAATGGACTTTAACTTGTCTCAGAATGCAAACAAGCCGCATCGCTGCGAGTTATTTCGCAACAATTTCAACACATCCGTTGGTGTGCGTTAATTAAGAAATTTCGAGCATTTTAGATTGTTTTGGCTCATGCCGCGAATTTATTTAGCGGTGCGATGAAACGATAAAAGTCGGAAATATAAATTGTTTTCTTTTTTAATGAAACTGACCAAAATTAAATTGCTGTTTCTGCGGGAATGATAAATATTTAAGGCATAAAAATGAATGGAGGAAAATTTGTATATATTATGCGATGATTGTTATCAAATTAATATTAATATTTCGCTTTGAAAATATTTTTCGTATTTGTGTAAAGAGTAAATTACATTAATTAGATTTTAGCGAATTTATTAATGATTAAAAAAATGTGTGATGCTAAACATTTTTTAAATTTCGAAAAACCGAAAATTTTTCTCAGTCTAAATCTGTTTAAAAATTGAATCTTTTACAATATGTAGATAAATATTTTCCTTTTTTTCGGTTTTTTAACTTCGTGAAATTTTTGTTCCCAAATTCGTAGTGAATGTTTAATTTTAAACTATTTATTTTGTTTCAAAATTAAAAAAAATATCAATAACATATTTGTACAATTTACCTGATATTAGCCGCTTCATTAACATAAGCTCCCCATCCAAATAATGGTGGTGTGGTTAATGACAATGAGTACATCCATATGAAAATTACTGAAATCACAGCTCCACGGTTGCTAATTTGACGTCCTGAAAGGGGATATGTAACCAAGCAATAACGTTCATACGCTAAAACAGTCAATGTTGTTATTGAAGTTATTCCTGGAAAATTGAACACCAGTTCGAATTAATTATTTTGTTCAGCCTAATACGTAAGGGAAAATGGTAGGGGTTCGTTGCAGTAAAATTACTTATTGTAATAAAATCCAACTGTCTGACCGAAAATGTGTTACGTAATGAATCATATTTGCAAATGTGTTAATTGGATTTGATTGAAAATTGATAATCGTGGAGCATATAATGAGCAATACCCACAAATTTGAGTTTTGCTTATTAAATTGGTAAAGAACATCCTGCAATGATTTTGTATTATCTGCTCGTCGAGGAAGGGGAGCTTTTAGATTTTGTAATTTTCAACGCGTGCAGCTCCACCATAAGCCGGAGCGCTTACATGTTGTGATTATGGGAACAATGCTTCCTTTCCATTATTATGCGGTCGGTATCGGTCTCAAATCTTTGTTCCATTAACAAAAGGGATCTGTGTTTACGTCATGGAACCCTTTTTATGATTCAATTGTACTTCTCCGCACTTCTGAATGGAAGCAGGACCCTTTTGCAATATCTAAATAAAACCCCCATTTACCATCGTTATTAAGAAATTTTAGCTACCAAACTCTGAAACTCTCTAATTTGCCCAAGAATCCATATTGCAGCAAAATATCCAAATTCCAATCTACTTAAACATCTCATCATTTTCCGTGCTCATCCTTGCTAGGGGTAAACAATAAAACAACCCTTTTTGCCCTTGGGGTCTTAATAAGTAAAACTAGTTTCGTCCATCAGACTTGGGCATGTTAACCCTGAGATGTGCTTGGCCCTCGTAATTTAAATATAATTAAACTTGTGTTTTTGAGAAAGTTTCCTATAATGTATTGTTTTATGAACCTTGTAAAATCCTCTCTAAATGACATGCAAAATTAACAGAATTTCAGATGAGATTAAGTTGATTAACTGGCGTATTATTCTATCGAATCTAATTTATTGCACATCTAATATTTAGAGGGTTTGCGGGGATCAACCTGTGTTACTGGGTACACTAAGAGGAAAGACTGGTTGCTTTCACTTGTAGGTAACATTTTGAATAATTTTATTTCCATTTGACCGTAGGTACTTTTACTAAATCTTGCAATTTTCAGGTTTATTTGTCTCAAGGGAGCCAGAGCTCAGAATGAATAGATTTAACGCTCGGTACCGCACTGCCTTTTTTGAGGTCATCGTATATTTTTGGTGTAATTTCCTTTTATGCTCGGTGCCCGCATATTTGCACTGAATATTTGCTGGATGGGGATTTTAAGGAAAGCTACGAGGGTTTGTAAAACTATATTTAGAAAATTGAAATTCAGTCACTTTCATCTTGATATTTTATAATAAAAGAAAAAAGCTTCTTTGTGGACAGACTTGTTATAATTTAATTGGTAGGATTTTTGTTCCATTTTGGAATTTTTCAGCAGTCCAGCTTAGATCTTTACTTTTCCGCTTATTAAATTGTTATTTTGTACTTGCGCAAGAATCAAGATTGCTCTTTATATTATATTAAAAAACAAAAAACAAGATTGGGTTAAGGTTGGTTTCTACAAATATGTTTTACGTATTTCTTATAATAGGGATTAACAATAAAAATAAATTTCCTTGTGTAGTTTAAGTATTCAATTAGGAATTTCTTATCTTGTCGTTATTGAATAATGATAAAATTTGGAAAAAATATAAATTAAAAAAGGGTATTACCTAAGAGCGCCATAAAGAATCCATAGGCTATACACATACATTGTCCAAATATCCATCTGTGCGACAATGCAGCGGTCAATGTAAAGGGATTTCCCAATATCGAAACGAGGAAATCTGAACAAACCAGATTAAATAGGATAATATTCATCGGTGTCCATAACTGGAAAAACAAAAACAAAATATAAAATATTTTTCATTATCCAAATAGTTTATAAGGTATTTTGTCAAGTATTTTCCATTACATAAATGACTGATAATGGTTCGTCAATTATTATTTTTTAAAGTACGTACACCAATAAATGGTAAAAGGGCGATCAAATATTCATCATTACTCAAATATTGGGAGAAATCAAAAATTGTCCTATATACTGAATATTTTGTCATTAATTGGATTATTAAAAATATTTGAAGAATTCAATATTCATTATTCGGTAATCGAGAATTCTGAGATGAAAATTATTAGGTGTCTTCTAAGATGTTAATACGTAGCAAATATTTTGTTTGATATTGTCTACAATTTGTAAATGGAAAATGAAAATCGTTTTCTTGCTAACACTTGATGGTGCCATTATTTGTAATTCAAAAATATAGAAGCTTCTACATATGTATGTACATATTTACATCCTTAAGGTTCCAAATTTTCTTTCAGCCATAATTTTGAATTTCTGATTGCCTTTTTTTGGGTTATAACTCATTTTATAAACGTTAAAATAACCATAAAAAGAACTCACCTGAACATCTTTGGACATCAGCACAATTACTAAAAGATTAAGACTGAACCCAAAGAAGCCAATAAAGAAAAGTGTAATGGCAGCCACATGGTAGGCCCACGGCTCCATAAGTTCGGCCCCGTTCGTTTGATCGACTCCATTGATCCCATCAATAATTGCGCTTGGTGTTCCAATTAGAACATTGGTCGTTTCATCATCATCCATTTTACAAAAGATTCACCAAACAAAATTCAAAAATTCCCTGCCACTGCTTCTACACTTATCGTTTGTGCCTTGTAAAATTTGTACATTGAAATTCAGTTCGTTGTGTTCGCCAGATTTTCCACATTTCACATAATTTCCGCAACTTCTTCCCATATTTCCTGATTGGTGCGCGCCCCACCGCAAATTATGACCATTTGGCGGAGTCTTTTGTTGGGTGTCTTAAAGTGGTTTAGACGTGACTTTCCGGTGGCATGTTTTCCTCATTTCAGTCGAGGCCAACTAAACACGTATGTATCTTCCAATTTTCGGGTACCCCTGCAATCAAACAGAATGAAAATGAGATTTAGGGAAATCAATAAATTTTCCTTGAATACTTAAGTAAAAGTAAGTTCGCATAGCTGTCTCCATGGTTTCTGAGATTACCGGGGTTGTTGATAGTGGGAGCTGGGGGGTGATGTGTCTTGCACGTGATAAATTATCGTCATCGTAAGATAAGTTGAGATGAAATAAGCCTCCTTACTCGACATATTGTCGGAGGAAGTATCTTGCTCTCCGGCTTGGCAAATTTAGAATATTTAAATAGAATAAAATATTTTGTGCTGACTCAAAACTCATACGGGAAGAAGAGTAATATTTAAGAAGTCTCAGTTACATAGTCAGCGATTTATGGCGTACGTTTACCAAACGCAATTTCAAAATTAAATTGTGTCCTAGTGTCCTTAATTTAATTTCATCACAATATTTTTCTGCATTTTCACCCTTACCTCGAGTTAGTTTGCCAAACTCTATTTGTGTTTCTATTTTAAGAAAATCCTTGCTATTTCCATTTAAATTTAGCAAAGGAATCACATTTCTGAAATATTCTGGAATTCTATCATAATTTTGTACAGGAATAAAGGTAGCTCTTACTTCCTTTTTAAGTTTGAAAATATATACGACTAAAATTAAGAAAATGAAGAAAACTATACTAAAGTAACTAACTTTAAACTTGGGCTTAATTCTATCATAGATAGAATTGCCAAAATTTTAACTCGTTTTTCTCGAAATTATATTTTTATGTATTTAAGAATATACTGGACGGATTTAGCTTTTTCAATGCTCATGCCTTTCATTTTTAAAGCTTTTATGATGCATACAAGAAAAAGTCAAAATTTTTCAATATGTCTTTTTATCAACTTTTTTATGATTGTAAACCACACGATAGCGCAACAACTATCCTGATTATAATAAAATTTAGTTCTATCTATAAAACTTTAGACATTTTGATATTTCAAAGTTGGAAATTTATCGCGTTTTAATGGCAATTTTTGTGCCATAATTTACATTCATGTTTTCCCATATTCCGCCCTAAAATGGAAACGGACAGCAAGGAAAAGATGATAAACTCCAATATTAGTGAAAATCCATTGAATAGATCATCTCCTAAACAATAAACGTTTGTTCCAACCCCTTATTTGACTAGATAATATTCAGAGTATTATAAGCACCTTCATTTTCGTTAGTGGTTTCATAGGTTTAATCCTCTAATAATTCTCTTGCTTTGAAACTATGCACGCATAATCCAGTAATTAATTCTGAGTGTTGCAGTGTATTACACTGTTTCGGTTTCAGTTTAAAATTCACGAAATATTTAAGAGTCTTCTACAATGTTAAGCAGGTTTTGCATACAAATGCCTGCCCAAACCCCTATATTTTTCAGCGGTAATCACATTTAATCTTTTTCCCAGATTTTCTCGAGAATACGCTTTCACAAATGGAAACCTAAATTTCTCACGTCTTTTACATTTGTGCAACGTCCTAAAAATTTTCGTTATATTAAAAATTCAAGAGGTGTCTCAGCAGGAGCGCCTTTGCGCAAAATATTTTCACACTTAAGTAATTTATGAAAGGCGAGCTGAAGAGCTTTACAACATTAAATATAATTGAAAATCAACATGTTACTTTGAATAACCAAATTTCAAGTTGACTTATCTTGGGAAGACAAGACAAATTTTCGGTGTGACCATGTAAATATACAAGTCTTCGTTCATTAGGTGCATTATGCATACATATTTCTTAATTATACCATCGACTTACATGAGTTATAAAATTAATTTAAAACCCTGCAGGGTTTCCGTAACTGAAGATTTTCCTGTAAAACATGACAATATCTTTTGAAAATAAAATAATCAAGAATACTTCTTCGGAGCATTGTCGCATTCAAACGTGAAATTCAGTGCAACCAGTTCAATGGTTATTCATATTCTTATACTTAGTTATAACACCTAGATCTTCAAACCCATAAATTACGAGTACGCGAAAAGGAATGATAACTCAAAAAAAAAATTCGCAAAAGGATTTCACTACAATTCTGCATTATAACGAAATTGAAAAGGACAATTTGTAAAGTTTCTCCAGAATATTAATTACCGCTCAGAGGAGAACTGATGGACTTGATTATTCAAATTACATCACAAGAAAACCAGAGCGTTTTTCTTGTATACTGGAGCGTAATTTTTAGTGTCCTTTGATTACCTTCCCACAGACAAGAAAATAATTTCAATACCAAAGAAGAAATGTTAATATCTTTCTCAGTTTTTCTATGAATAAGAATAGCTTTGATTTTATTTCGAATAGTAAGATAATGTAATCAACGTTTAGAAAATATTTACTTGCATCCTTTTATCTTTGTTGCATTTCTTTCTATATGCGAACATTTTGAAACCATTTCGAGATACAAAACATTACTTATTTGTAGATTGTGTAAATCAAAAAAGGCGACCATGCATTTAACAATTTATTTATGTGGCAACAATTTTTGAATCCATAGAGTCAGTTCAATTCAAAATACTAAGTGTATGGTACGCTCTGTTGACTTGTTGATAAATTGACGATTTGATGAGCACACACAGGCGTCACTAAGTCCATTTATCTTCCCAATCAATTGGCAAATTTGAACTTGCAAATCATAAATTGAAAGGCAATCGAATATTTATTACATTCGCAGAGACCGAAGTTTTGCTAGGGGCATAATCTTGTTCGATACGAAAGGAATAATAAATTATATTGAAAAGGATAGGACGAATTTGATATGTATATTTTTTGGGTTTGGTTCCTTATACGAAAGGTCAGCTAAAACAAAATTGTGAGGGTCGTTTTTCATAGAGTGAATAGTGAACGAATATCTGAAATATTTTCTTGAAGATTAATGAACGAGTTTATAAAATATTAAAAAGTTAAATTGGGCATATGAACGATTTTGGAAACATAATGATGGTGATGGTAAAACATGTAACAATTTCTATATTGTCGCATACGATACCTCAATACAAATTTGCACTTTTACTATAGCATTTTGCGTATTCTATTGCCTTACGTTTTTAAAATATAAAGGGGAATAAAAGAGGAAGTGGTAGGTACCATTCTTAGAAGTAAATGAGGATCTTTTCTCTGACAATTAAATATGTATATCGTATTTTGGAGAAAAAGCGATTCTTTTCTTGAAAATGTTTCTTCATTTTTCATTTTCAAGAAGGCTAAACTTGGGGTTTTTTGTTTTTTAAATTCACGCGTTTCGCCTTTCGGCAGACTCTATGCCTGAGAATATTTTAGCATCAACAAATTATTCTTCCAAAAAACAAGATAAATGTGAAGGTTTATCGCGGAAGCTCCTTTAAATATTCTAGGACGATTTAAGGAAATTGTGAAATTACAAAAATAGATAACATGAATTTCTACGTGACTGCTTGACTATCTTAAATATTTATGAGCTTGTACTAATTAATCATAAGAAAGGGACCACTCGAAGAAGGATATAAAAGGGTTCATTGTATTTTATGTAGTATTGAAAATCACGCAAGTGCCAACCTTATAGGGACGACTTAAAAGTTTTGAGCATTTTAGTGCTTGGTTTTTCTTCACATCTCGAAGTTAGGAGAGCCTGTAACTTTAGAAGCAATTTTTGTTTAAATATTAATTTTTTTCCGCTATTGTAGACCCAAAAAACTTTGATTTCGAGTATCTCGAAAACGAACCAAAAATATCTTTATTATAATAAAAAATAGTTAAAAGAAAAAAATATAATTTTTTTGTTTTAAATAAAAAGGAAAGACGATTATTTATTACAATTAAGCTATATATTACCTATGTACTTGGGGTGGATTTGCTGGGCTTAATATTTTATGTATGAACTTCTATAGTCAAAAATATCAGCTGGAATACTAAAATTGTCAAAGTTCTGAAATAAATTTCATTTCCAATATTCCTTTTACATGAAATAAATTTCATAAAATGAGTTCTCAAAGAAGCTATAAAAGTTCAATATCTTTCTTTGCTCTGCTGTAATTTGTACAGTTGAATAAAGTAATATTTACCAGTTTAGCACACTTGCGAGGATTCATCTACACATGCATTTACCTATCTAACGATTATTAAAGGAGAGATACTCTTTTCCAACATCAGTGAGGTTCTTTGATGATTTTTCGAATAGAATGGAAGGGAGAAATATTTGTTCGCACAATCCAGTGAGATAAAAATGTGCTTTTAGTATCAATTTTTTGTAGAAGTTAGCAAAGGTCTTATTCAACTCTGTTGTCCCTTGATATTATGGGCAATCCCTTTATATTATGGTAAATGAGGGTCTTTCAGGTCTTTTACATGAGAATTCTATATAGACTCTTCGTATTGTAATTTAATTCTGCTTAAGGAGGCAATCGCTTTCAAGAGTGAACAAAAATCGATTTTTTTCTTTTTACATAAAAGTGTTCCTTAACATTATAGAAATCATCTCTCAAAACCGTTTTGAAAAATTAGGATGGCTGATTAGTGGTAATAAACCCAAATAAATTATCTATACACGGTTTTACAAGTAAAAATTATTGTAAGAAAACTTTAAACGCGATTTTCTCAAAACTACTTTTTTTTAACTCGTACACACGATATCTCATGTTCTACTCAATGGAATTAAAAAAAATCAAAGAGCATATGATTCGTTGACATAAATACTAGGTCCTAAACCTATAAAAATGCATAAAAGTACCCCTTGTGTTTTTTTTAGGACCTAGGAAAAAGCTTAAAGAACAGAACCCATTTTGAATTTTTGAATTTATCTTTTCCCGGAAGTCCAAAGTGATGCGTACAAGCTAAAATGAGACTTTTGCAAGACACCCTCCGCCACCGCCAAAACTTACTAAAAATTAAAAAAAAAAATATTGTTATATTCTTCAATATTCAAAGAATAGTGCCCAAAACGAATTTTTTAAATAAATATAATAGTTCTTTCAAAAAAAATGCTTGAAAATGTGCTTTTTTTCTCAGTTATGAAAGCGATTGCCCCCTTAAGGTGGAAGGATATCCAATAAGGGTAGTAGTAGTAGATATGTAGTTGTTCATATACTCGGACGTTAATAATTCTATAATAGAAACAAATCTACATAAAACGAATTATTGTCATATATACGTAAATTTGAATCACCATCTACACCCAAAACAAAATTTATATTTCACCATGTTGCTTCCATATAAATTATTCAGTTTGGATAATTCGCATTATTTTTGCTCTTGAACATGTCACTTATTTGATGAAAATTTTGTAGGTCAATAATATTTTTGGCAGTACTAAAATGTGACATGTTGCATTAATAAAATTATCGCATGCTGTCACTAATGACTGATTCAATAAATTGTTCCGGCTTACAACATTTTTATGAACCATCACAGCATCGTAAATCAGATGAGTTGGAAAGTCCATAAAATTAGCCACATTAATCTACTCAGGCAGGGAAGTAATGATGAATGCCATTATGAAGGAAGGTTAAAAGGTTTCAGGTTCTAGGGTGAGTGTAATTGATTACAGCCTAATGGTAATTATCTCAAAGACCGGATCCTTTTGTCTAGTTTCGCTTTGCCTGAAGCTATGTTAGGCATACTTTTCTGCTTCATTTCATGTTAGTCCGGTTTGTGGTTTAAATTGAGGCAATGTTAAATTGCAGCTTTTGGAGAAAAGGTTTAGATCTTTGAATTCGAATGAATGGTTTACAAGTTTTAATGTTAAGCGTATATATTTCGTTTATAAACTTTAGATAGCTAAGTCTTTTTTTTTAATGAAATTAGAATTGTCTTATTGAAAATACAAATTTAGGTTTTACACAAGATTTACATTTATCTACATAAAAAATGATATTTTTGGAAATATATGTGACCTCAAAGGACAGTTTCGTTTAAAAAAAATTAATTTTGTTGATAATATATTTAATACACTTATGTTTAAATAAATTACCAAAAGTAGTATTACCTAGTAATTAATTGCACAAATAATTTCTTATATCAGAGAAAATAAATAAAATTAAAAAAACTTATTCATTTTTAGCACTTAATTGCCATTTATTTATCTTCTCAACATAAAAATTCTGACGAATTTACGTTCAAATAAAAAGTAGCAAATGTTTGATCAAAAGCTTTTATCTGTTTGCATAACTTTCAAGCCATCTCGCCACAGTGTGTACTAAAGAAACATACGAAAAAACAGTCCAGCAAACATTCAGACAATTTCTACGTTAAGAAGTAAAGTTGATTATGCAAATTACTGGAGAGATTCTTAAATAATAATGATACTGCTGAAGATGAAAACAAATGTGATTGCTACATTCAGAATTGGAAAAATGCAAACCGAATGGGATCAGGTCAGAGCGGCAAATCTTAAGATCCGTTAAATTAGTTGTGAAGTATCTCAAGAATGAAAACAAAAAACTTGAATGACTTTTCCTTCGAAAAGGAGCAACATCTATTAAGAAAGCAATTGATTTTCACTTTCACCTCCCGAGAAAATTGATGTCAGGAGTTTCCAACTTGTGATGCTGCTGTCTAATTAATCGATCTTGAGAGACGTCGCGTCGGACAGCTGAATTCTTGATAGTTATCATTTTTCCAATTTATCACCGCATACTTTGCCTTTTTTCCGGCTCTTTTATTACCACCCAACGTGCTGCATCATCACGTTCTTTTGCTCTATTTAAATTTTGACGAGATTTGATAAAAGGTCAGATTCTCCTTTGTGTAAGTTCTTACTTTTACTCTTGTTACCTTTCTTATTTATTTTAAGGGTCACTTGAGTGTCACAGAGTTAAGGATTTATTCTTTTGTTGGAAAAGATTCCGAAAATAGCCGCATACCTCATCAAAACTTCCGTGGTTGCTCCTCGTTATAACGTGGAAGTTGGTGTTCTTAATTTTTTCAGAGGATTTTTTTTTACAATGAAAGTGGGTAACCTTTTGCAGATCTCTTTTATCAAAGGTAAATAGATATTTTAATAAGAATCAATATTGAATATGATACCCCTGGGTTTATAGATATTTAGAACAAGAATTAGAAGGATATTTATTTTTTGAATAATGAATTATTAATTAGATCCTTCACGGTCGGTTTTTTCGTTTTTTATACATATACATATTTCTTTAAATTTCTATAAAATTTCATAGTTATAGGATCGTATTTAAAGTTTCCCAAAAATAGTTGATACTTCCAAATCGAAGGCAAAAGTTTCATAAAGATCGTCGTAGTTTTCAGAAAAAAATCGTATACAAAAATTCGAACATGCAAAATTATTGAGATAAATACGGGTTTTTTCGATAGTGACAAAATTGGTTATAAAACATTGAATAATGAACAACAAAACATTTGCATTTTTATCAGAAGCTAAAAATACCTGATTTGAATTACATTACAACAGTAATAAAAAAGCATTTTCTTTCCTATTAATAATAGCATTCGATACAATAAGAGGAAAAGCTCTAAACCACAACTCACGCCGCATTTCAAAACACCAAAAGAATCTTAAATTTCTGCATTTGTAATTCAGTATTCTTGCCGCGAAATACAAAAACGTTTTACATATTTTTTCCATTTGACTGCTCCATAAATAAAAAAGGGAGATGTACAAACCTTCGAGGTTTTACACAAAGTTTTATGGGTTTTCTTTCCCTGAGGGTTTGAAATCAACCCATCTGCTACACCTGACGCATCGAAACAGGATAATACGAATTTCGTAATTGTTTCATCTTTCCGAAGGATGTTTTCCTTTCATATTTCAACTTTCTCAAACAATAAAAACTTCAACTCTTGCGGTTGTTGGATTCGTTTGATGTTCCATGTTTTGTGTTGTTAATTTTCTTTTCACTTTTATCTTCGCTTACTAACTTTAAAACTTCCATTACCGAAGTATTAACCTCCCGAATCCCTTTAGCTTGATATAAAATTGAACATTTTACCTTCAGAATATTCCAGTGAATTTACGTATTTATGTTTCTGTTAGCAGCGAAGTGCACGCCAAGGTGGTGGAGGGCAATGCACTATGATGTCAATATGCACATTGCATTGTATGCAATTCATATTTATGGCATTTGCAGCTAGATGTGCGCCACAAAAATAAATATACTCGTGGGTATAGCGTTTTTAGCGCTTTATCCTTTTGTAGAGCACTTGCCTGCGGTATGGTGGATTGGAAAAACGTTTTAATTTCATCAGTTCCACCGCCACTGGACTAATTATTTGCTTCACAAGTCTCTGCAGAATTCTTTTGCTTATCGGTTCTGCTATTAGGCCAATTAAAATGGACGTGGATTAGTCATTTTTGAATTTTGGATGGAATGCAATAATTATCAGAAATTTCAAGACTGCTTTCCAATTTTGTTTCAATGGTTTCAAAGTTAGTTGGAGACAAAATGTCGTCCACGTGATCTCTATGAGTGGACAGAAAGGTCGACTATTCGTCCTTGACTACGTTTCGTTCCCAAAGGAGCACTAAATCGCATAATTCTTGAGGGAGCCGTTGGAAACATTCGAAAAGATACAGAGGTGGTTTCTGTAAGTGTGTTGCATTGTATTCAAGCGAAACTATATGCAATGAATTGCATCCACATGGATTGTACACGTATTGCATCGCCAACACATTTTATTTAACCTTAAAATACTATTGGGGTTGTGATTACCCATTTCTTGAATTTTCATTAAAACTTTCCTGGCCTGAAGAGCTGACAAATGCAGACGGCACTTAATTGAATGTTTCTCGTTTTATCCTTGAGATTTGCTGTTTTCTTAAAATCTTAAAGATTTAGGAAAGGAAAGTAATGCAATTCTTCATCGTCTTATTACGGCAGAAGCTGAAATGTGCCCCGGTGGCGCATGCAGGAAGTGTTTTTATTTTTATTTTTTTTTTGAATAAATTATGTACCTATATTTATACATATGTAAAAATAATAGCCTTGATTTGCTATAATACAAAAAAGTTAAATAAAAGTAAGAATATCATAATAAAAATAAAGTAAAGTAAGTAATTATAAAAAATAACATTTTTAGTTTATGAATACGGAAACGAAAATGTTGCAATAGTAAATTCTGTTTAGTTAACAATTTTCGAAAAAGATAAAAATTTCACATTTTTAAACGATTTAAAAACTCTATAGGTTTAGTGGCGGATTCTTTATTTACGGGAAAACTTTTTTAAGGTCAAAACGGTCGTACAATTTTAAGAAACTTGTTAATAAAAATCGTAGTCAGTTTTTGTTTCTAGATTTTTAATTTTCGATAAAAATGCTATAGTAATGATATATTTTTGATACTTAGGTACTTATCTCAAAACTGGCAAGGAGCTTTAAGAATATTTTGAATTTTTTTATGTGGGCACTTATAATTAGTGAAAAGGATTATTGACGGATGAAAGTATAAATCTCCAGGATGAAATTAGATCTATCTACTTTGCTTGCAGGATTATCGGATTTTCTAAATCTCCTGAGCAGAGTGATAAAGCATCTTCAAGTTGACTACTTACAGGATTATTAATGCTCCCCCGGTATCGTAATCAGATATCCTTAATTATAGTCGTGCATTGTGATAAAGTCAAAGGGTTTTTCTTTCAAGTCCTTGGACCAACTTCCAAAGTCAGCTTTCATAACATCCTGCAATTAATTTGCATTCAACTTTAAGAAATCGGCTAAATCCGTTCTAAACTTTTGATAACTTTCTCCAGCAGATAACAAACTGCACGAAATTGAGAATTTGAACCACACTTCAAAATGATAGACAACACTTTTTTATGGGGAGGGTTTTGTTGTTCCTTACACTAAACACTTCGTTTAAAGACTTTACATTTTAAGTTTAACCCATGAATTCAAGGTTAAGGTCTCGACCAGAGTCCTTTTGTGAATGACCGGAGCTCCGGTCCTTCAACTCACACTATTTAATACACATTAAAATTCTATCGAAGCCGGTCCTCAACATCTTAAAATTCTACCGGAGCCGGTTCCTTTCTTTGCCCTAGGTTCTTCCGATTTTGGTGAGATATTCATTCGAACTAGACTCATCTCGGACCGCTTCTTTTTATATAGTGGTACAGGACACAAAAGCTCCTGGCGAAAGCTTTCCTTGCCTTTTTGTTTTGATCCTCAGATTCCGATTTATCTGGAGTTGCGCCCTTTGTCGGAACGAATTTCCTTTTGCCCAACATTTCGTGGAATGTTAGGATAGAAATCTTCGATTTTGGAGCCCTTACCCCTTTTCAAGACGAACCGACGGACAACTGTTGCTTCTAAAGGTAAGAGGTTGGTTTGGTGGCTTTCTTGAGGTTTCTTTTGGGCTGAGCCAACCACGTAATATGTCTGCGAGTGGAATTCCAAAGTTAACCGAAAATAGTTTCGGTTACTGATCCTGAATAAATTAACAAGAAAGGAAGTGCGTCTAAAATTTTATTACTGCGGACTTGGCCGAATGATTTATTTTAACAGTGAATTCAATCAAAAATATTTTAATAGAAGGAAACAAGGAAAATTACTTATATTAGTCATATTTAGAAAGAGTTCTTTACAATAATTTTATATTTTGTCGTTTATATTGATCATTGTAGACAAAAGTTGTGAAGAATTAAACGCTTTACAAAATTGAAATCGATATATTCCGCAAAAAACATTTCCCCTTAAAATTTCTCAGATCTAAAAAATCGAATTTTTGAAAAGTATCCTATTGGAAAGTATCATATTTCAATAAAATTCTCTGCAAATTTCAGAGGAAAATGCTAAATACATATTTCCGAAGTTATAGACTATAGCTGATTGAACGTAAGAAAATTTTATGCGTGAAAACTCGTTTGTCAAAACTTTAAACGTGTTTTTCTCAAACCAACGTTTTTGTAATCGGCAGACACGATATAAGCTTCCACGAGAATGAAAAAAAAAATACTATAAAAAATAATTTAAACAATTATATAAAAACGTTTTCTTGCATTTGAAAATTTAAAATATATGACAGCAAAATTACAGACTTAGTTTTTTTTTTATTAATTTATCTGTCCCATAAAAATTGTTATAATTTTCGATCAAGAAAGTTTAATGTCCCCTTAAAAAACATAATGACAACTTGTTCCAATACCATTTTAATAGAACTCTTCGAATTTTTGACTATGAGAATAAGCGCAATTTTTAAAACATGTAAAAATTGCTACTCCCCAAACAAATATTTTTTTAATTTTTTATGAGCAGTGATGTAATTTTATTTAATCATTAGGTATCCTACGGTCTGTTCGACTATTGAAAATTTAGGCCTTAGAAAAGTAACCTCTTTCTCTCCTAGTTAGATAGATAAAAGGAATAGAGAAAATAAAATAAAATAGGGCGATATTAAATGAATGACATTGAACCAGTGTTTGCAGCTTCGGGTAATTTGAATTTTTTATCTATAATGCGTGCCTAGACTAAACAATTGTTAAATAATTCACTGGAAAATTTAAATAGCCTGCCATAGTTTATTTTCTTAGAATTGCTTTTTTTATCTCTTTGAAATTTCGTGCTAAACAAATTAATATTTTCATTTACAACAAGCGCCTTAGCAAAAAGTAAAGTCTGGGTTTAAACATTAAATTTTAGTCTGCGCGGTGCTTTCCCGTGCCTGCAATTCCACTGTTTTTGTTTGTAGTCTGCGTTTTCATCGTTTTGATTTGGTGTGAATGTGTTAAAATTGATGTCAAACTGTTTATTATATTTATTTTAAAATGAAATTTTATTGTTCAGTGTGAACCACCGGTGATGCACACTACACCGGCCACCAGGCAGTGCGTGTTTAAACTGGTTTTAAATTGAACCACAACAAGAAGGTCTCTGCCCCAAAGATCGCATATAAATAGGAGAGAAAACGTTTCTTTCTGCACAGAATTAAATATCTTCTCCACAACAGTGTTTCTTTGAGTTAAATTCTTTCAACAACGACAATGGGTGCTTTCAACAAGACAACAATCCTTCTTTTGTTCCTGGCGTGCACTATGATAGTCACCACCGAGGCAATCAACAATTGGGTCCGTGTTCCACCTTGTGACCAGGTCTGCAGTCGGAGCAACCCCGAAAAGGACGAATGTTGCAGAGCTCACGGTCACGCATTCCACGCCAATTGTCATGGCGGAATGAATTGTTATCGCCGTTAGTAGCAAACGGACTATATTATTTTTTGGATTGGTAACAACACAAAATAAAGTTTATATGCATATATTTATTTAAAACATTTTTATTTCCTACTTATACCACGTAAAATTCGTGTTTAGGAACTTCTCAAATGCTTTAGTTTGATATTTTTGAATTTATATCCTGTAGATTTTTGAGTATGATTGAAAACCACAGAATGAAGGCTTATGCGGCTGTAGTTTGTAGTGTAATCCATATTCTATAAAATCAGTAACAAGCAGACAAAAGACAAAATATCTAAGTGATACAAATAACAACCCTTAGAAATTATTTGAAATTCGTCCAGCCTTTCTTTCGTGATGCTATGCACAAACAGACAAAAATGCCAAAAGTGGATGTTATGGTTCTTCTGTATCATTTATAATGTATACAAATTTTTTGCAATAAACTACATAAATTACCCACAAACAAGACTCTACTATAATTTTATTATATGTGATAGACATATCAAATTTGTTGGTCAATGTTATCAAGGGACAGGTCATTGAAATTTAAAAAGAAATATATTTGTTTTGAGCAAAAAACAAAAAAACACAATTGAAGGTTCATTTTAATGAGCTGTTCATTTATAATAATAAGATAGATGAACAGACGGATGAATAAACAGACATCAGTCTAAAAATATTTAAAATGACTTCATGGGACATCAATCGTTAAAACTCAATTTGGAAAATTTTAATTATTTATCTGTTCTTATTTAAAACCATTATCTACCAAAACAATTCTACTTGTAATCAGAAATGTTTCAACATTTAACAATCAGTACCTAGTCACAGACATAGCAACACTTTTGCTTGATAAAGAAGCTATAAATGGTAAATTCGTCTAGCTATTTGAAATCCGATGTAGTATTTTAAAGATGTTAAAAATAAAATTTATTATTATTTTTATAGGTCATGTTTTTATGGGTCAATAGAGCTGATATTTTATTCTCATAATAAATTTCGTTGTTTCCCTTCAGAGTGGTTTGCATGCACATTTTTAGAATTTAAATGTAAACTTATTTGGTAAATTTACACTTTGTACAAAATACAATTTAGTGGTAAAGCTCGTAAAGTTTACATTATGTAAAACAGTTGTCTTTCCAATAATTTTTCGTTTTTAGTAATGATGTTTCAATTCTATAAAAATAAACTAAGTATATAAAACTTAACCTATATTTACATTTTCAATACTTCTCTTAGGAAAAATATTTCAAAAGGGGTCAGGTGGGATGTTTATTTTACATATAACAAAATTATATGTATATCTATTTATAATGTTCTATTTAGCCTATAGCATTATGTAAAGGATGTTCAGTTCAGTTCAGGAATTTTCTAATTAATAAAGTTTTTGAAAACTTCTACGAAACTCAAATGAACAAGTCCATTAACCATCCCTTTGCTGTCGGTCCATCCTTTTTGAAGCATACTCTCATCTGGTAGTAGTTGATATTCCTTCCATGGACCAATTACTTTCGTACATATTTCGAAGTGAATAATGCTAATTGAAACCGAAGTAATTTTCGGACTTACAATTCTAAATAGCCAGAAAGTTTTTAGGAACTCTAAACCTGTTTGTCTCTAAAGGGCTTTTTAGTCCTAACAAAATTCATAGTACACGAAAATTGGGTCACCTCAAAATGATGTAATTCCACACCTTAGGGAATTTACATTTTCCACCTCTTAATCAGGCGCGAGAGGTGGTTTACCTAAGTAGCAATTTAGCACTTGTACGAGACACTAGAACCTTTCTCAAGGGCTGTATTTAATTTTACGTTAGCCATGGCGTGTCGTTAATTAAAAGTTAGTAAGCCTCGGGAGAGACAAACAAAAGTGCTGGACCCCCGGGAATGCCTCGTTTATGTTGGTTCTCTGGTTTTATACAACGCAAACCTCTTACTTAACTAATAACCACCGAGTTGCGAAACTAATCCATCGCTTCTTAAGCAGTAAGCGGAAATCGATAATCCTTCCGCAAACAAACCGATAACGTCCTTTCCCTTTGTGGAAAGGATGTGAGCTTCCTTCCTATTATGAAACTCCATTTCTGCTGGTGATTAGAAAATTCCAGAGTACCAGTGATTGGATAAATCGCTGGATGCAGTTTTCTTTGATCTCAGGGAATATTTTTCCTAAATGATTTAGACTAGCAGGACCGCTATGCTCGAAATTATGCAAATACGTTCTTCTGTTGTGCAGTGCGATCTAAAATTCTAAAGGGCTTAGTTATGTAAAGGGGTATTCATCCGATAATAATTAATTCCTCTTGCAGCTGCTAATCAATTTTCAGAACTGAAACAACGAGGATTTTCTTTCAAACTTTTCTGAGAAGTAAAAACTTGATGTAATTGAAGCGACCTTGTTAAAAGCGGGGAAAATCCTTCCTTCGAAATTCATGAGACATTCAGCGCCGGCCGGGCACATCTCTTATCTATTTTGAGAATACTTTTGGGCAACGTAAAAAAACCTTAAGGTTTTAGGTAAAAACTTTAGAGAGTATATCGTGATAGGGTGAAAAAGGTTTGCAGCGAAGCGGGTAAATATTTTATGAAAATTTCCAGGAAAGTTAGTGGAATTTAAAATATATGTATATACATTGTGATTCGAAATTTTCCAGTTCCTTTAAATGTTCGTGCCTTCTTCCGTGTCTTTGGTTTTAATCATTTTTTACTAGTCTCATGTCGTTTGTCAGAGTTTAAATAATTTTTTTTGTTAACTAAATTGAATTCGATACGATTTCCTTGCACGAAACATTTCATGTGTTACTGTCAGTATTAATACTTTTTTTATTTCCAAAACCCTTAGGCATACAAAATTGAAGGCAAAGATACTATATAATGTATAAATAAATTGTATATATGTAGATTAAGAATTGGCAAATTAAAAAATGTTCCATCTCGTACTCGTACTATTTTTAAAATATGATTACAAGTGAACAACTGAATTGGAATATTGTAAGAAAGCAAGGTAACAAAAACAACATGAATCATTTGAAGATTTCTACTCTGAAAATATGATTAAATTGAGTTTTAAGTATGTATAAACTTTTGTTCGTAACAAAATTTGCTCGCTCCTATTAAAATGTCATAAATTTGAGTACGTTCATAAAAACATGAATTACATACCTTTGAGTTGTTCTGTTGATAGTACTTAATGAAATAGATCGCTGTTATAAACGATTACTAAATTCTATAATAGATATTTTTGTCTGTAGTAAAAACGACTTCTTTTTATTTTAAATTTTGAATTTATTACAATTTTACAATTTTACAATTTTTAACAACATCAACATCGAATTTTATCTGTGTATTCGACATTTTAACTCAATTAATTTCGATTTAGCCAATTGTTCATAAGATTTAATGTTTTTCACGGAACCACAAAAACCGCAAAAAATGAAAGATTAATCATGAAAGTGCGAAACGAATATCCGATCACTTACAAATTGCTAATGGATCGAAAAATCTCCCAAATATCATTTTCCAATTCTAAGCAAGAAATGCGGAACTAACTTCATCGACCACGGGCGTCTGATGAAAATGTACCTGAAAGTGAATTACATTGCACCAGTCTTGCCATTTTCACTCAGGATATTTGCGAATTCTCTTTAAATCGAAAAATATGCTCTTCAGCAAATATGTTCGAACCTTTCGATACCGCGAAAGATCGAAGTGGTTCCGAAGATTGTGACGCACAAGAGCGAGGTACGGAGACCACTTCACCACTTTCCTGCAATCCCACCTTAGAGGTAAGTTTTGTAAAACTGATCGTTCGAAAGGAAAACCAGTAACCACTCAAGTAGAAGTTATCAGTTGGTCTCAAGTACCGTCGTCGAACGGCCGTAGAAGCTCAACGGACCGCGGATAATTTGGAAAAACATAATTTCCTGGCTCGCAGCATACCATCCGAATTGTATCACGGACGGTGCATTCAACGCACAGCATAACGTGCGATCAATTTTCGTCTAAAGCAGCATTCCGAGCATAGCTGCGTTCGGCATGTGCGCGACTATTCACTGAATTTCGATCGTCGTGACGCATTTTCCTTTTTTCTCAGCCTCTTCCCACTTTGGGAGGAAAACCCGCCGCGCTGAAGCGTAAGAAAGTTGCAAGAAGCAGCGGTCCGGTTAGAGCTATCTTTCACTGGCTTTTCCAGTTTTCCAAGACAGTTAAAGTGCATTCGGTGTGAATTAACCGCGCTTTGCATACTCGCGTTGATCCATCCGTGGTTAAATTTGTCCATTGGGACTCTCCTCGGCGGACTGGACATGATCAGATGGTAAAAACAAATCATCCATAATTTAACTGATTTCGGGCATTCCTAGAAATTTCAAAATTGGAACACCTTCTTCACACCGGAGGAGGAGGAAAGTACGCGAAGACTTTCGTCGGTTGTTACCTGGTTGTACCTGGGCGCGAGCGTTGCACGTTAGGTGTGTGTGCCAATTAAAGAAATACTGACTTTAACCAGCTCCGACAATGTCTCAGTGCTTCTCTATTCGGATCAATTGATATTTGCGTCTTTTTTATGAATAGGCATGCAAATAAATCCGAAGAAAAGGAGAAAGTGGTGATCTTTTTGCTTTTGTTTTACTTGGCCTCTATCATGTCAACAGTGCAACTCGGTGTAGCTTAAATTACTAAAGGAAGACGTGATCATATCTTCAGTATCTTCTTTTTCTACTGCGCGATACTCGTTGAAATCGCTGGACTGGGACCGGAAGGAATTTATGTGGAAAAGTTTATGACATTGGGAAATTAGCTACGTGAGAAAGGAAAATAAACTACTATCAGGTGAGTTTAAATAGCGACTATATGCTTAAAAAATTTAATTGTTTATCGTGATGATATTATACAATAAAATGTTGATCCTTTACTCTTTTTGATAGTAAAAAATTGATTGAGATAACCAGTTTTTTTCTCTAAGTAAAAGGCGGAAAATCTCCAGTCATTTTTTGATGAAAAAATTGGGAGAAATGATAATTTTTTTGCTCTTGGATCTTTCTATGATTCATTCGTTTGTGTAATTACTCATGGCATCGATAATAATTTTGTAATTAATATACACAGTAAGAAATTGAGATTTTTGAAGCCATGAATTGAGTTCCCAGCTGCCTAGTTTAAAAAATAAAAACATATCACATTGATAAGAAGCAGTTACTTTTATTTATTTACGTTTCGTAATCAAAAGGGAAGGAATTGCCATTGACTATCATAATTTTTGGAAAAAATGAAATAGCAAATATAATCTGTATTGTTGAAACTAAATGATGTAATTCATCTCGAATTATGTGTTATTTGTTTTATTCTATATAAAATAATAGTTTCAAAAACATAATTATATGGCGCTAGTCTTTGTAATCCTCTAATCCTCAAGAGGAAAATGAAGTAAATGGACATTACTTTAGACTTCGTTCTCTTTACATCTGCTGTAAAACTTGTTTATACTTTCCTTTATACTTTTTCATACTTTAATCGTAATTTGCAATAACGTCCAAACGTTAACAACGTCTCAAATTATAGGGTTCATTACCATCATGTAATGGAAAATCGTAACATCAGGACTCTGACTTCCGTGGTTTATCGATTAGATTTCCATTCTATAACATAGAGGGTAATAAAATAAGTATAAGTGTCTACCTAACTTATTTATTTTTGAACCTTCTTATTATGTGTTGCCTTAAATATATGATTACCTTATTCCATTTCCGCCTATTACTTTTGGAAGGTATGCACCGTGTACCGTGATATGGATTTTGTTAGAAGAAGTGTCATCTCGTTTGTCCAATCTTTTGAACTGAGAAAGCACTTAATTTATTTTATAATATGGTTATCAAGGAGTATAGAGCTACCATTTGGTTTCTTTACCTCCTCTATCTCAGAACGCATAATCCCAGTGCATCAAATTATTCATATTAACGAAAGTGAAAATTAATATTATTAATTTGGTAATTACACCCATTTAATAATTCTCATGTGTTGCAAAACATGTTTCCCGAGTAAAAATAACCTGAGATTTGAACACATCTGCACTACGTCTGGCACTCCTAAATTTTTAAAAGTTTACACGCATCCACATCGGGGCTGCATAGCGGAAAAATACGTCTGCCACGCTGGGATGCACGCGTTCACAACAGTTCCAGAATTAAGGTTTTTAAGCCTTCCATACAGGTATATATGCGTCCATAGCAGTTCCAGGATTTGGGTTGTTTACTGCCTACGCACATACGTACGCATCCCCAATAGGTCTAGTACATACGCAATTATTAAAATTATTTCTAATAAAATAGTTAATTAATAAACTAAATAATCAATTAAATAAAGCGAGAATTAAATATTGGGAAATATATTTTTTATTCAAAAATAACTTAATATAAGTAGACAATGTAACTGGTAATAAATTGAAATTGAAATACAGTAACTCGCAAAACTGATCACATGATGGTATTTAAGGTTTTTGCAACGTACTTGTTAACTATAACAGATATCGTAAAACTGTTTGCGTAATATTGTAGAGGGTAAAATTTTCTATAGAAATGCTCCGATATATTTTCACATCCGATTGACCATTTTTGAGTTATTTATGAAATAAAACTGTCAAATTTCACTATTTTTATTTCGCAAATAAATCAAAAAATATCGCAGTTACGGGCAAAATGGTTATGATCAATTTTGTGCAGAATTTAATTCTCTAAAAGTTAGGCGAGGACACTTACCGATGTTTGAATAAAAATAAGCGATTTTTTGCAGAATTTTCGAGGATATCACACAGAAATTAAAGACGCACTAACTTCGATGACGTTTCAAATGAAACTAAGTAAAATAGTTCAAAATTTAGCAGGAACCAAAAGGGAGATCTTTACCATCGGCGCCAGACAGATTTTGGAAAAAACCCGCCATAAAATTTTCTTCGGCAACAGGCAAAATAATAAACGATCCTTTCGTACCAGCACGCGTACCTTCTACCCGTTGAGAACTGTAATTTTTACAAGTAATGTTTGTGTGTTGTCCCACAGTACCTAACATAATATTCTAAAATTATTTTGAATCGACCATAAACTCATTCATTTTTCGCCACAAGTCCGCACTAGGTACAGCACGCACCGGTTTAAAACAGCTTCTTTCCCTTCCAAGGGATTAAAAATCATGCGAACCTAGTATAGACGTCTGCGGATACCATTTACAATAATTTCGAACGTACAAACCCGCTATGGACTACGGGTAGATTTGGATAATTTTTACTCGGGTAGTATAGACGTCATGCGGAATAATTTCGAACGTACAAACCCGCTGTGGACTACGTGCAGATCTGGATAATTTTTACTCGGGTTGTAAAACCATAAAATTTTCAGTATGTAAATGATTTTGTAAATAACGTGATAGTTTTTAAAAGTACACATAACGCCTTAAGCGATTTTAATTCAAAAAGGCAAAAAAACGACCGCTCGTAATTAAAATATTTACGAGTAGCTCCAAATACACTACAAAATGCATGTATGACTCCGAAAATGAATAAATGAATGAGGATCATGTTTGCCTGAAGGAAATGTAAACGAAAAATTTATCCAGGGGCTGAATTCAGAAACTGTTTGCATTTTCCAGGAAGTAAACATTGCACACGTACCACTGAAATTTAGAAAATAATTAACGTCTGTTAAAGTATACGACAAACTCCGCGACTTTAAATCTCTGATTGAGAATGTTTACTAATTTTGATTTAATTAAAACAATTTCTGTGAGCTGTTTAAGTGTGCCTTACCCAATTGTGACGCTTTCTATTTATGCATGTGCAGAGCATGGCGAATTTATGTGTATTTTAACTGGTTTTAATTAGCGCTTGTAACGTGACTAGAGGTGCAATTTGAGGGCATCAAAAGTAGTCCGGGCGTGAGGCGAAAACAAGAAAATTGAAGCAATTTCTTGGTGTTCCGCAGTTGCAAAAGGTGTTGCGATTTATCCGCATGTGTACCGGTAAATATTGCGCAAGAAAACCGTCGTCACCGGCCTACCTGTATAACAAAAAACCGTTGTAGCACGTGATTTAATAGTGCAATTGTGAAATCCGCGAGATGCAGTTTCTTGCAAATGCCCGCGGCATCTCAATCTCAAGGATGAAGAGTGTGTGAGCTGCCTGTCCCATGGATGAATGAGCTCAATGCTAAAAGGGAAATTTCTCGTTTATCACCATTTTTTTTTCTCATTAAAACATTAAACGTTTTATGTTGTATGCACCCGAAAGCTGTTGACCGATTAAAAGATTAAAGCAGCTCTTCCCGACAATTGGGCAATTTTAATGAAATACCGCAGCGCCAGAAAGTTCCACCTGCCCGATCTATTGATAGAAACATGGCAGCATAAATTATGTTGAGTTTGTCTTCCGAAAGAAATAAATTATCGCAGAAAATGAGGCAATCGGCGCCTCAACTCCAAGCATAAAAAACTCGCTGACCTCCAGGAGAAAGGTGGAAAAAGTAATTAGCATATTCCGTGCATTTCGTTACGAAACAGAAAATTGTCGCATCGATATTAAGAGACTTCTATGCTGCCTCCATCGCTTCAACTCCGGCGCGGTATTGGCCGCGGGTATGCTATGCTATGCAAATTTTATGTTCCTGAGTCGAGCTGGAAGAAGCGCGAGGAGCCCAACGATACCGAGGAACTCAAAGAGCCCAAAGATGAAATTGTGCCGGCTCCACTGCTTTGCGGCGCGCTAATCGAATCCGGCGAGAGTAAAAGTGTGAATCACGTAAATAACAAATTTATGAAATCGCTCACCGGATCAGGTACAAAATCTGCAGAACATAATTTTCGATAATTTAATTTGATTACAGCAATTTATGCTGCTCTCATTCTATTATGCAGATTTACACTTCTTTTCGGGCCTGATTAGACTGGGTTGGATTGTATCGATCCATAGAATCAACGATGGAGATAATTTCTTTTCCCGCAAATTTTCTTTTTCAGAAAGGAAAAGTTTTTGAAGGTATTTAATCGATTTGTATTCAAGTCACCCTCTTTATGAAAAAAGTTAAGTTGAAGTTTTGAGTTTTATTCACTCATTTCATTTTCAAATTTATTGTCGAAAATGTTGAGTTTATACCTTCCCTCAATTTTTATAATCAAAAGAGAAAATTTTACTTAAAACTTCTTCATATATTTCACTTAATAGATGAAAGTAAAATTTAGATAATTCTACTTTAATTACTTTCCCTTAAACTTACGTGGTTAATTTGACCAAGAACTTTTCGATTTTAAAGCAAATTATTAATTTTACTGCTTGTAATCAATTTTCCTACAAAATTAACTTAATTCAAAAACATTCCCTCAAGAATAAATTCGGTAATAAATACCTACTCGGGAATAAAAATAAAAATTGGGACAGATGGAGTTTGAGGTTTCCTCACGGAATTTGATAAAACTTTGTGGGATTGTTCATTTGGAGTCAAAAGTGATAAATATGTGAAAAAAAGTTTCGCAAATTGACATTTGGCCACCACAATTTTTTGCATATTTTCACAAAGTTTCGTTTCAAATCTTATCAAACCTTAAATTAAGGACATTCAGACGGTGACGAGCACGCATTTATCTTATAAAATGACAAATCGGAGCAAAGTAAAATTTTTATTAGTTTCAGCACTCGTGTAAAATATTTACAAAATTCCGGTGGACAAATTTTTAATTTAAGGATTTTTCATAATTTTCACCAAAAAATTGTGGGTGGGAGCATGGAGAAATTGCAGCGGGAAACTATCACATCTCAGAATTTTAAAATTAAATATCTCAGGAAATATAAGCGACCGACAAATTTTTTCTGAATACCCTGCATGAACATTCCTACAAAGTTTCAACAAAATCCCTCAGGAGATCTCAAACTCAACTACCGTGTTTCGTAATCGTAAAAGCTTTTCTGGTAGTAGTAGTAATTAAAAGAAAATATGATACCCATTCATACGAGTGCAAAGTATCTCTTGAATGTAGATTTTAATTTTAGCCAGCAGATAATGTTGTAGCAATTAATGTATCGATTTCTGAGATACAAGAACAAAACGTCGTGACACTCACAATTCAGGTTCACTGTTAAAGGGAACATTAATTATTCAATCTGTACCCCGAAAAAATCGAACTAAAAATGAAGTGGGTAGGTACTTAATGTCTCACGGAGAAAGGTTTCATTCAAGATAAAAATACCTTCATGTATTTTTCGTACGAAATCTCATAGACAGCAAGTTCATGCAGCTCTGAATTGATCGATTTCGGGGAAAGACAAAAAACAATCAGTTCCCTCGGAGCGAGCTCTAAATCTAATTACTTTCACTTCCGCCAGTAATGAGCAGGAGTTATTACCTCAAAAGTAGTCACGGAGGGCCTTTTTCTAGTGTTTTTTATTTGCAATTTTATTTATGCTTGGGAAATCAGAAACAATTGTCTTGAGACGAGGGGCAGGCACACCCCTCGGAAAAAAAAATAAATATACCTGCCAAGGAGTAATTAAACATAACCTGCTGATTTGGCAGCACGAAATTGATTTAAGGCGCCTAAATGGTCGCCTGCTGAAATTATTTGATATACATGACTCTCGTCGAGGGCTGTTTATCGTTGTTATGCAAAGCCCCAGAGCTCCGATGGCTAATGGATTAAAGAGTTCAAGTGCAATTATTGCCAATTAATTCGACCATAAGCAATCTGGGCTATTGTTTCACCCTGGTGGGCGGCCCATTTATATTCCTTCCTGGTGATTGTGATTAAATGGGCCTTGTCCATTCTGGGAAGCGATGTGCATCAAATTACGCTTTCAGATGGTAGTTAAGTAATTTGCAGCCCCTTCAAGGTATCGTATTTTGAACGTCTTTATTAACACTAGAGACCAGGAAAATAATTACGCATTTCAGTGGCAGGGACGTTGAAACTCAACAAGAATTTGATTTGATATAATTTCCAATTAAATATGTATTATATTACAAAGTTATTCTTAAGGTATTAAGAATTTTTAAGGAACACATGTTTGCCTTGTCAAAAATACAGTTCAATTATCCAAAATTGTTCAGAGGTAAAAATCATTTTAACTTGGAAAAAAGGAAAATATCGTGTCAAGTTTGACATGAAATTGCTTTCGTTTCCTCGACCTGATGAAGCTCTGGACTTGAATCAGAATATTGAAAGGAAGTTTTTGCTGGGTTTGGCATAGTTAATCTCAATGGATACTCCGGAAATTGGTTGTTTTCTATCTTGTCAAACAATGAAACAACCACTATGTTTTTGTTAACCAAATCCTAATCGGATAGTGCATTAGAGTAGTTGCATCCGCTCAGCTTTCTTAGAGATCTTTCAGAAACATAAAATCCTTACTTTTAATGGAGTTGCAGAGTATTCGATGAGATGAGTGCATTTGAAAATATATTACAAGAAATGTAAGGGGATCAAAGTGCACTTTATGCATGTAAAAGGTAAAAGTAAAAGGTTGCAGATCAAACGGATAATATAATGTTATTTATTTATCAAAGAACTCATCTTACCAAGCAGGCACAATAAGTCAATAATCTTTTGAAATGATTACGACTTACTTCTTTATGGAAAATAATACGAAATAAAAGAGTATACGAGATGATGTTAAATTGTTGATTCAAGTGTTATTTTAAAGAAGTACTTTTTCCACAAATTCTCTATAAGAGTACATGTATCAAATTTAGATAAAACTTACACTTATTGCTTATTTCAAAAGTGAGCATAGCACATTTTTCTATTTAAATTAGATTTGCCACAATTTTATAAGAAACAGCTAATTTTATGGGCTTTTTGCTAGCTAGCTATGTTTATAAACTCTGTTTCTCTACTGCAATAAAATGATTCGAAAAATAACAAATGTACTATAGTTTAATTTTCTATTTGCCTAAATGTCCAACTTGGTCCATTTTATGGAGACTGTAACAAAGTATTTATTTATTTACAGTTGCTGCAACATTGTTTCCTACAAATTGATTGCAACTTGTCCTCACCTCACTATTATCAAATTCAAAACTTCGAATTTCATTTCAAGCGATGAGGTGACTCAAATGGACGTCGTGCCGTGTTGTAAATACTAAAGTTTTATAAAGTTTTAATCGTACAGGTAGTAAAAAGTACAAACCAATGTATGTAGCCAGCAGTTGAATTACACAATAAATTACTTTTAGCTTTAACATTCATTCATTTATTTGTTCCTTTTTTCACGGTTTAAAAGCATTTACTTTTACCTTTTGTGTTACTATGCACCATATCGAATCGATCCCACGCAAAATAAATCAAATATTTTGCAATGCAACTTAATAAATATTTTTGCACCTCAAATTCAATTAGCAACAGCTAAACAAAATCAGTGAAGTGTGCAGAAATTTCAAACATTTTGTAAAGCCCATCGAATTCCGTGTCTAATTCTGGAGAAAGACTTATGCAGAAATGGATAATTTGTGAAATAGCTTGCCGATTTGGCTCTTATTTATTAATTGGCGCAGTTTTATAAAAAAGAAATAATACTTATTTTTCAATGCCATAAAAAACAGCTCACGTAACCAGGTCAGGAGGGTGTTTTGCATAGAGCTCGCGCCAAGTGACTACATTTAATGCAAAATTTCGTGCAAGTACTTGTGACATAATTCCGATCACGACGCATACTCGCACTATGCTAACGAAGTGTCCAATTAAATTGGCTGCGATGCGCCGCAGTTGCTGCTGGGTCCTAGTTAAGAGCAAAAATCTTCGGCAGTTTTGCCGCGTTCACAAAAACGCGTGCTGGTCGAAGTGGCCGCCGTCGCACCGGTCGAAAGTGAAAATAAAAGTGGAGCTAATGAACCTAACGTGCGCTGACGCCTCACCGCCGAAGGAAATGTGCTGCAATGCGCGTTCGTCGCGCAACGAAAGTGCTCTGGCGCGCGCAAGAAAAAATGGCGGGAAAAAGGCGATATGGATGACTTCCAGCGGATGCAGAGGAATGCACCAGGTCTGGAGTGCAATGTGCATTCGGATATGTCGTTTCTTGGCAGTCTTACCGACTTACTTATATGAAAATCTCTTTGCAGCTCGAACGGGTGACGGCCTAGAGAACAAACGAAATTGGTAGGCTGAACTTGCACGAGGTTCAAATTAATTGGTAACGATTTGCACGAAACTCCAAGTTCATTCCATTGTATCTACATTTAGTTCGATAATACATAAAAGGCGATTTCGAAAAATAAGTACTTACCACCCACATGATTTGCTAGAAAAAAAGAAAATGATTTAAACAATGAAAAAGCCTCTGAAAGCATTGAGAGACACGCTGTGCCAAGAGTTTGTATGTAGACTTATTCAGAAATTCAGAGTACTTTAAGATGCCGCGAATTTTCACTCACCTTGAGTAATTTCTTTCCGTAATTTGTCATAATCAATGTTTTTCACGTGTTGCATAAGACGCCAGCGATGTGTCGCATTTCTGGCTCGCGGCTTTGTTTTCGCCAACAATTTTAGTCACGCCGTCAATCAAGCGTTGCGCCAACGAAATTGCAGTTACATCGACCTGGTGCGGTATTTTTTTTAAGGGGAATGAAATTTCAAACTCTCCGTGCACACTGACGGATCGCACTTGCAAAATAGAATCAGGCTGGGATGGCGGATAATGGAATCCTTGCTTTTGTTTTCGTTTTGGTGCAATTGTCTAGGGAAGGTACCATGAAAACGATTTATATTTGGTTCCAAGAATGCATAAGAAGGAATCAGATAGCAGATAAATTCGACATGGATTCTGTCGAATCGATTTATTCACTGTAATTCTATTTGCGCTAATTTAAGGATTTCCTAGAAAATTTGCGAAACTAAATTTAAAATGAGAACATGAACTTCTACATAAATAAACTTTCCAGAATTTCGTACCCAACTTCTACAAGACGAAAGTTTTATTATAATTAGGGTAATCCTAATTTTATTTTACAGGAATAACTCAATACACCCCAAAACCCAAAATGAAAATAATATTTTATTTAGTAATAGATCAACATTTTGATTTTTATTGAAATTAAAAATGCTAGGCGTCTAGGTTCAAAATTTCAACTATTCAAACCCCAAAGTGCTCCTATTCATGAAAATCCTTTAAAATTGAGAAATTCTGTTCGTGATCAACAATTTAAAAATATCTATAGAAAATTCAAAATCTTAGGAAACCTTAAATGCTAATTTGAAAAACCTAAGTATTTTCATGGCAATTTTTTGAAAATTAACTTTAAATGGTTTAATCTGCAATTTCTTATGCAAAACTTTGAAATAATTTAATATATGATCACGTAGTTTTAGTAATTTCTTCAATTTGCAAAGTTATCACGCATCTTTTAGATGAACTCGTCAGGTATTAACCTTGAAACGTGGTGACCTTGGCACTCACGTGTTTCACTTTTACCAAAAATTTAACGTGTACTGCTTAACAAGTTTTAGCAATTTTTTTACTGAAGGATAAGCTTGCAATCTAGTATTAGTAGGCATCAAGAAATACTTTAGTTTCTTGCATTGCAACTATTTATTACCGAAATATGTATAATAAATACATTTAAATGCATTTTCAGTCAGTTTTCAATTTGGGTCGATGCCAATTGTTTAAGAAAGTATTGAAATTATGCATTTTTTGTCAATCCGATGTCTTCTTAGTTTATTCGAAATTGCAATTTTGTTTTTTGCACTATCTAGCAAACATGAAACAATTGCTTGAACAAATGGTTTTCTAGCAAGTGGCGCAAATTTTTCCAAAATTATATTTTCATCTAAATAATTGAAAGTGAATTTTCTCGTTTAATAACTGAACTTACAAAACTTCTTAGCGTAAAATTCAGAAAGGACAAGTTCAAAAGTGTACCTACATTACATGAAAAACCGCAATGTAGAAATCTTCCTACAAGCGGTTGAAGCTATTTAATGAATGCGGTTTGTGCTTTTCTGAGTTCGCAAGAGATTGGAAATATTGAAAATTTCCCAATAAATAATCAAAGTTATAACCTTTATTGCAATTTTAACCTTTACCGCACTGAAAAATGTACCAACTGTCCCAAATTTTATCCATGAAAGCTTATTTAACACTTTAACAAAAAACTCCTACGGATTTTGTAAAAAATGTTCGAGTCTTTAATTACGAATATTTTAATACTAACATATGCTTTTATTGCTGATTTGTTATTTTTATTTCTGGTATATCTATATATATAAAAATGAATGTTTGTTTGTATGTCCTTTATAGAATCGTAAACGGCTGGACCGATTTGGCTGAAAATTGGTGAGGAGGTAGCTTAGAACCAGGAGACGAAGATAGGACACTTTTTATCCCGTTCCCGTGGATAGGACACTTTTTATCCCGTTCCCGTGGAACGTGACATAAAACGTAGTATAAAAAACGCAACTGACAGCAAAACGAAAAATTTA
Organism: Eutolmus rufibarbis; assembly: GCA_963920795.1. Lineage (NCBI taxonomy): Eukaryota > Metazoa > Arthropoda > Insecta > Diptera > Asilidae > Eutolmus > Eutolmus rufibarbis. The sequence goes on from OY987206.1 coordinate 46,553,218, forward strand.
TCAGTCTAGCCGTTGAAAATTTGACAATTTCAAATTTTGAAGTTGACCGGGAATTTACGAATTCAAGATGGTGGACTGTCAAACTTTGAAGTTTATGCGATTTCCACCAAAATTCGTACTTGAGGGTTTTCGGGGTCGCTGATTTCAACCCGACTGTCAGAATTTACAAATTCAGGATGGCGGACTGTCAAATTTTGAAGTTTATGCGTTGTCCACCAAAATTGGTACTTTTGCGTTTTCGGGGTCGCTGATTTCAACTTGACTGTCAGAATTTACGAATTCAAGATGGCGGACTGTCAACTTCAAAATTTGTGTAATGTCTTTCCTTCAAATGTATTTTAGTTGGTGGCGTAGCAATGCGCGCAGGGTACAGCTAGTTCGTTAATAAAAACCTCAAAAATTACTAAATTTATTTTTATGAAGTTCTGCGATTCTTGTTTCGTTTCTATTTTAGCTTTTCTTTCTTCCATATTCCAGAGGCACAGAATACTTATTAGTAAACTATAGTTTCATATAAATAATATAACATTGAAATATTTTAACAAATTTGAAAATTAATTCAACAAAATTATTATGTTAATCCACTACTGAGGTTGTTAACCTCTTTTTATAACTTTCAAATTAGATACGCAGATGCAAGTGGAATTGTGGAAGTATCTGTTTACAGACGTTAAAACCCATGACTAATTCAGTGGAGATTTTCCTTGTTGCTGCATCTTGGATTTCAGCACCCAAATGCACTTAATCCAAAATCACAGAGAGGGGCTTGCTCGACTAGTTCACGTTACGATGCACTGCGAAGCGAAGCACCTAAGGCCCGGTGACACCTACCTCCGGTAGCCTGGTCAGCGTACCGCGGCCGAGCCACCGCCATAATGAGACATGGTCGAAATCGCTGTTTTGAAGCTTTCACCTGTTCTACAAACAAAGCGAACTGCCCATCAGTAGCCGTCGACCTAAGCTAGAGCCACAGTGGTCATCACCCGGTCTGTTAAGGCTGAATTGAATTACACGTTACACGGCAGATTATCAAAATTAGGTGAACGTGGTGAAATGACCTTCACTGGGTGTTTTATGGTAAATCAGAGGAAAAAGTCATTTTAAACTTTTGATCACTTTTTAATTGAAATCATAACGCTTTCTTCGCAGTGCCTACGACCGTGTCTGAAAGCAATTAACGAATATGGGAAATTGGGAACATTTTGCCGGAATTTTCATTTTCAATTTGAAGATGATTTTTTTTTTCGGATATTCTTTCAGGGAAACTTTCTTTCGTAAGCTGAAAGCGATTCAATTTTTGGGTGAAATTAATTCGTAGAAAAGAGTCCAATTAGCAGGCAGATAGACGAGCAGTTCTTTGATTTTTGCTGGCAAAAAAATACAATTAAAATCCAGAATACGTTTCTATCAGCAGCAGTTTCAGGATCTGCAGTATCTCAGAGGGAGAATTGTTTTTAATCTCGTTAAAATGTTTTCAATCCAAAATTCCATGTAGAAAGGAAGAACCGTCGATAAAGCTGCTAAATTCGGATGTTCTACCAGCTCTTGGACATGTTTTGACTGAAAACTTTTAATGGGCTTATCGACTAATACCCCTGCCGCTTAACAAAAACATGTGTCCCAATTTTAAACATTTCGATTTAAAACTATTTTTGATTAAGAAGAATTTGAAATTTTTATAGAAAATAAAGGGGTAGACAGTTTAATTTACTTTTTCAATTATTTTTCAATTATACTTGAATATGAAGTATCGAAAACTTTTGTTTGTGTGACTACTGAAAATAATCATCCAAGAATTAGTTAACATCTTTGGCGAGGTATTTGATAAAATTTGAAAGTTGGTACTATAACATTTCTTACTTACTTGAAATTGCAAAAAGTTTTCTATGAAAAAAGGGTTTTTGGTAATAATTAAAATAATTTAAAGTACTTAAAAGCTTTTAATGGAATAAGTAACATGATTTTATCAAGACAAAAAACTTGTCAAATCATATCTCAAATTAAGGTGCTAAGTTTGATAGTTTTAATAGTCTTCATCTACAAAGTTCTTCAGAAATTTTATGTAACAATAGTATAAAGAAAAAAATTATTACAACCCGCTTAAAAATGTGTCTGCGTTTGAAACGAACCCATAGAACCACAAAGAAGCATTCATTAGTTAACCTTGACTGACATACCATTCAAAGCCGCATCGCAATAAATGAAACGAACTTCCAAAGGAAAAACCTTTTTTCAGCCGCTGAAAAGGTTTTTGGTGAAGAAAAGACGCGTTATGTTAAGCAATGAAAGCGTTTTGGGTCCCATCGATGATCCCCATGTCCCCGGGTGCTTAAGCGTAACGAAATCACCAAATAATGAACTTATCTCATCGCGACAATAACACTGAGCTGGGATAATTAAAGTGTAATCAGGCCATCGAGTGATATTCCGACCGCGGCAATTTGGGCGATAAATTGGGCATAAATGGACCCGCGGTAGAATTCACTCGCGGCGCATGTTGGACAATGATCTGCACTTTGCCGCGGCTGCGGGGCGCCGCGTTTTGATAATTTGATAGCATCGCCACGGCAGTAAATGAGCCGCGAAGGAATTGCTGTTTTCCACCAAAAATTGCCTCTTTATGAGGTTTCTCTGGAATTTGGTTTTTTCACCCACCTCAGTGCTTGGTGAAAGCTGAGGCTAAACGGCTAAGAAGGGTGCTGTAGACGGCGAGAAATAATTTTGCAACGAAAGAAAGGTGATCGGTCAGGTATACAAATTTCGATCGGGTATTTTTTTCGGGCTATATTGCAATAAAATTATATGTAACAGGAACTTTATACTTTTGGATGGTTTTTTGCCGCCTTTTGAAGGAATTGAAGCAGAACAACGGAGGTAGGAAAGCCACTTTCAAAGGCTTTTTTCCCAAGTTTTATGCTCGAGGGCACGAGTTTCAAGTAATTTGTAATTGCAGTTTTCTCTATTTGTGTTTGTTTTTTACTGGAGCCACGTCTACCGATATTTTGTAATTTCGTATTTTTATAATTTTTATTTCCGCTTAGTTATAAAATAAAATACAAAGTTTATGGATGTTTTATATGATCATTAAGATTATACTAACATATTTGAAATTTCAATGCAGGTATGTTATTTTAAATAGTGACAAAAAAATCTAATATTTTGACTTTTGATGTGAAATATGTTTTTCTTTTAAATTAATTTTTTACTGAGGTATCCATAAAATATTGAAATTAAAAGGCCTTTTTTTTCTCTGAAAATAACTCTATAAAACCCTAAAGCTCCTTTGTTCCAAGAGCACTAATAAAATGTTCGCCTTTTTGTCCATTTCTAATATATAAAACGAAAAACTTCAGTTTACATTTCTCCTAAAGTAAAAAAACTTAATATGTAGATCATATCAACACAATCTACATTAGGTACGTAATTTTCAATTCAAAGAAAGGGGCTGCCTCGCAAAAATAATAGCAGATGTAATTGAGGTAATGATTTATGGTATAACAAGAGGAGTTACGACTCTTAGTACTTTCGTATGAGCCCCATTTGGCTCAGTTCTGTCGCTCGCTGAATTTCCCGAGGGAACCTACGCGTCAGTCTGTCTAAACTAACGAGACTGAAAACGAACCTTGCGGAAATAGAGTCAAATTCGCAACTCTTAGATACCTACTCTTAAATATAATTAAATTTTGGAGAATAATCGGTTTCTTTATTTAAAGATTCATACCAATTTCAATTCGGTCGATATTTGTTACCTTCGAATGAGATTCTGTGAGTAGAGTCCAAAGAGCAAGATTGCAAATTACATTTACTTATCGATTTTCATATAGACATTGTACATATAAATAATATAGTACTGCTTTTCTACAGAATGAGGCCCTTATTTGGATTCATCTTGCTAGCTGCTGTAGGATTAGCGCGGTCAGCAGACATTTTAATGGTTACGATGGGAGGAACCAAATCACACAAAATTCCGTTTTGGGAATTAGCAAAAGGACTTATTCCTAGGTAAGTGCTAACGCCTAAATACAGAGATTTCAAATCAACCACGTGCCGCTTATTTTGAAAGTGGCTTAAGTCCAAAATGTCATAAAGACGATTTTATTATATTCTTTTAAGGCAAAAAGCGTCTTCATGATATTTTGGACTTAAGCCACTTTCAAAATAAACGGCTCACATGTTATTGTAAATTTCTTCCATAAAACGTTTAAGAGAAGATTTCGAAATACGTTACATTTTTATTAAATATTTGCATACTTTATCATTGTTGCTGTTCATTGCTTGTAACAATTTACAAAAAGCTAAACTAAAGTCTCTGTTCAGAATGAAAATAAAATTAATGTCTACTGTATACTTGTTAATTTGTTAAAAGAAGTCACCATATATTTTTGGTATAAACCTAATGTATTCTAGCACGCTCTTTTGCAAATAAACAGATAACAAAATAGAATTATAATAAAAATGAAAAAAATCTACAGAATTTAACTCCCAACAAAGTAACAAAGTATATTGTTCTCAACTACAACATCTAGGTAAATTGATCTTGAACTTACCTCATAGGATCTTTTGTGCTTTCTTTCAATGCGAGACTACTATATAAAAAAGAAGTAAAAAGGTGCTTAAAAAATGAAAAGATTCAGAAAGATGAAATTCTTAAAAATAAAGTGTACGTGCCAACAATTTCCGAGGTAGTTACGCTCATTGATTGTTTTGCCTACTTTGCATAAAAGGCTCTTTTATTTGAAAATTATGCTAATAAGGCATGAACTTGAAAAATGTGGAACGTAATTAACTTAAATTATTACATATTTCATTCCAACGTTCTGAGAACGCATTACTTCATCTTCTTTTGTAATCATCTCACTGTAGCTCAAGATTCTGCTGTAAGTAATTTAAATTTTATTTATAATTTTATAGTTTGCTATTATGACATTCTCTCATTAACCCTTTCAGCAATATGAATGCGAACATTTTTGAACAGATAATGTATTATGCAAGTTCAAACTGCCTTCGATATGGATTATAAATTAACGATATTTTCATGCCTAGAAATTTAAAAATAAGTAATAGTAAAAGCGAGTAAAAGCTTCTGTCGATATATTTAAGAGATATAAGATAAAATCAAAATTTAGTACGAGTTTTATATTTATTTCTATTTAACAACTTAAAAAATAAATTTCCTTTTTAGAGGACATAACATCACATTCCTAAACGGCTTCCCAGCTGACTTCACAGTGCCGGGACTTCATGAAATTACTCCAGCAGGCCTGGTGGAGTACATTCAAAATTTCACAAACTGGGACCTTCTAGGTGCAAGAATGTCTGGTGAAATGCCAATTTCCGTCTGGGACTCCGTCAGATATGCGTTTCAGGTATGCAACTAAATATTTAAATATAATTAAAGTGTAAACAAGACAACAGCTCTCAATAACGAGGAAAACAGAAAGCGGATGTGTATGAAATACAAGGCTCTGCAAATAATACCATTACTCGCCTCAACCATTGGAATCTCAATTGACTAGCCATTTCTAATTAAGCTTCATTCATATAGGTTGTCTGTCCATAAACTTATTTGTTTAGCAAATATTTACTAATTTTAAAGTTCACTACCATTTTCCGAGGAAATCTGAAAACTTTTCGTCTTGTTGGTTTGCATAAATTTTCATTATACAAATTAGTTTTCTCCGGAGTATTCAATTTCCACTGAGAAAAGTCGGAAAATAAAGTTCTCATTTTAGTTGTTGCACTTCTAATGGGTAAACAAAACACCATTATTTTTCGATAACTTTTATGTAATGCAATACCTCGAACCTCAACCAAGTTACTGTAATTTGCTTAATTAAATTAATTATGTTGAAAAAAGAATCCAGATTGATAGTTCCAATTAGTATGTTATAATCGGCTTTTACGTAATATATTAAATTACCAGAAATTGTGGTAAAGCGCAAATTTAATTAAAAGGTATTGTTATTTGTTGACTCTGTATCATTGGATAAATCTTTTAAAATCATAGAGTTTAATTCTGGAACCTTACGAGCTATGTGCATGCAAGCGTATTTTTAACATTTTGAAAAACGGAATATAAACTTTTGGACGTTTCTCAGAAAATGCACATTTTCGCTAATTTAAATGTAATATTTTATCAATTATAACATAACTACATCAAATTTACAATCCTACAATCAAAACGAATTAAAAACTTAAATTTGATTATTATATTCTATAATAGTTGTCATGGAAAATAGGGCTAATTGGGAAAATATATTAATAGTCAGCGGTTTCGTAAATATTGAGTACTTTTAGTCAAATGAATTAAATCTTTTAATGGGTGAAAGGTATACCTAATACCAAAATAGGTATTTAGTTTTTAAAAACTAATTATTTTCAAATATGAAACGAAACTGCAACGAAAGGGTTATCATTATAAACAGTTCCAACATTTAGAGGGATGGCGCCTGTTTCTCTTGCTTTTTCCGAGACGTAATTTTAAAGAATCCTTTAATGGATATATGTATGTAGGTCCATTTGTCTTCATAATAAAAAGAATCCATTACTTCTTATTTACAGAAAACAACCCTCACGTGTCTTGCCCGCGAATCTCTATAAATATCAAGCATCTAAAGTTCGCAAGATTGGAGGACATGTTCCAACTCCACTTTGAAAGTTTCAAGTTTAAAAGTAAAGTTCTGGCTCGTAATCTAATGAGTTTTTAAGTTGATAAACGTTTACTTCAATTTAATTTTTTTGTGTTTCAAGTAGCAGGCGAATTTTATTTTCTGCTTCTGTATCTAATTCCCCATTACCTCGATGCACAGTACGTCCCCAAATTTTAAGCTATCGCAGTCCCCAGCTATTTTTCGATAGCCATCATTAAACATAGCCGAAAACAAAAAATGAGAAAAACAATTTTAAAAGGCAAATAAACCGCAAAGTTCACTTCGACGATACGAATGCAATTCTTGCTAAATTGGGCAATTTCTAGATATGCCTAGTTGGCAGTTGAGAAAAACTCAGTCCAACCTTCGCTCGAGTAAGAGGCAACCAACGAGCCAGTCTAAGACATTTACCTTGATCCACTGCGGTAAAAAGACACAATGAACTTGTTTGAATTAGAAAACATTGCTAGAACACTGAAGCATTTTATTTTTTAAATCAATTGGCTGCAGTTGCGTTTCGCATGGCATACTAAGAAGTTGTTCATTAACAGTCAGCGACCTCAAAGAATAAAATGTCTAAGAAAACATGTCCTATTGCCTCTACGTGGTTATGACCAAAAAATACTTTGGTAAATAAATGTGTACCAATGTAGCACATGTAGAATTTGTGCTGAATAAATTACTGATTTAATTAAAACATAAAGTAAAATTACATGCATTTTTTCTCTGTTTTAAGTGCCACTTATATATTACATATATACATACTTCTGTTTTTCTTATCAATTATCAAACGCGTAAATGCACCCCAGTGTAAAATTACAGTAAAAGCAAAATGCCATTCTAAAAATAATTAATGAATATAATAACAATTATTATTAATGCAACTTAAAAAACATGGAAAATAAAAAATATATATTTAAAACATTTTCTCAAAATTAAAACTTTGTAGTAGAAGGTAATAAATGAGCATATTTAATTTTAATTTTCAGACTTTTGTATTATTACTATTGTATGTTTTCGATTGATTACATACTAACTCTTCTTGATCCTTTTTACAGTCTTGCGACGCAATGTTAGACGATGCAGAAACCAGAGAACTGCTGTACAGAAGCTTCGATTTGGTAATTTTGGACGGGGCCTTCCCGGAGTGCGCCCTTGGTCTTATTTACAAATTTAAAATCCCCTTCATGTACATCAACACCGTGGGATTCTACAGTGGAAGCATCTCCACTGCAGGCAATCCTGTACCTTATTCAGTCACACCAGCCCTTTGGACATCATTCACAGATAACATGAACGTGTTCCAGCGGGTAGTCAACACGGGCATTCATATCATGACCAATCTTCTTCACAGGGTATAAGTGCATATAAGTTTAAAAATATGTTAAAAAAGTAAAACGATACAAATTCCAGATCGCTATGGCTTATGTCCACAGTGTCCTCAAGCAGCATTTCACCAACGAAATTCCACATCCCTACGACATGTCGAGCAACGTTAGTTTCATTCTGCAAAATGGACATGCGACGGTTTCCTACCCTCGACCACAGTTGCCAAACCTTGCAGAAATCGCCTGCATCCACTGCAAGTCTGCTGGACCCCTTCCCAGGGACTTGGAGGCCTTCATCAACGGCTCCGGGGAATCTGGTTTCATTTACGTTTCGATGGGCTCATCCGTGAAAGCTGCGAACATGCCCGAACACCTGCGCAGGCTGCTTGTGCAGACTTTTGCCCGATTACCATACCACGTCCTGTGGAAGTGGGAAGGAAGCGTTTCAGGAATGCACGACATTCCCTCGAACGTAAAACTGAGCCGGTGGCTGCCCCAGCAGGATATTTTGGGGCATCGGAAGTTAAGGGCTTTTGTGACCCACGGAGGGCTCCTGAGCATGTTTGAGACCGTTTACCATGGGGTGCCAGTCGTTACAATGCCTGTCTTTTGCGATCATGATGTAAATGCTGCAAAGGCTGAAGCTGATGGCTACGCGATCAAATTGAATTTGGAGACTATAACCAGTGAAAAGCTGCTCAAGGCCATTGTCAAGGTCATTCATGATCCAAAATATCGGCAGGCAGCAAAGTATATTGATTTTTATTTATTTTGTTAAAATGTAGCTGATGAAATTCGGTTTTAGAATTAGACAGAAATTGATTCTGGACCAGAGAACATCACCACTTGAAACAGCGGTGTACTGGACAGAGTATGTGATTCGACACAATGGGGCTTATCATCTGCAAACTCCTGGCAGAAAGTTCAGGTAAGTTATAGTAGGAAAATAATTTAAAAATAGCGTGGTTTAGGTATTAATTAAAATTCGTGTGGGATCAATTTTTTAAAAACGCTATAAATTTAAAATCCATTTCTTTCCCAAAATTCCCCAGCAGAAATTTGCAGTCAAATCAATATTAAAATAAAGTCTACAAACTATTCTAGATCTTTATCGTTCGTAGGCAAAGATTTGAAAAGATATTTTTATTTTCCTGTAATTGATTTTATTTATTTATTTACTTTCTTTTCAGCTGGATACAGTACTACCTAGTGGACGTGATTACCATTTATTTCGCTGCTGCATATTTACTTTTATACATTCTCAAAAAAATTCTTCGGCACGATGTTGTGATAACAATTAAGCGAAAACATAAATTACACTAAAAGAAAAAAAAATATAACAAAACTTTAGAAACTGGTGAAAAATATGCCAATGTGTAAGATATATTTCTGTACATACGATTTTTTTAATTATTTATGCAATGAATACCATTTTGCGATTATTTTCTCAATAAACTCAACCAGTGTCTCTTTATAGATTTTAGAGAAGAAAAGTTTTCATAAAAAGCTATGTATGTAGACTTAAAGTTTGTAAATATAGAAAAACGGGAAATAGGTAAATTAAATTATTTAACTACTTAAGTAACATTGTGCAGAACCATAACTAATTTTAAAAACGAATTCTCTTCATCAAAGTGTTGGATGAAAGAAAAAAAACTCAAGAGAGAATTATTGTGATGGCTCGTAGAGTACCAAATTAAAGGGTCTACAGAAAGGATAATAAAAGGATAAAGTGCAATATCTCTTTACAGCAGTAACCACAAAACTAGAGATTTAACTTAGAACACTAAACAGAAATGAAAGAAAAGCAGCGGAATTTAAGTATAAAGTAAAATACTGAATGCACCATAATGTTAAACCGGTGGATTTTATCGAACATATTGGGGCTTATTGATTTTTATTATTAAGGTAAAATATTTGTTTGAGTGTAATTATTTCAACTCTGCTTTTATTATTTCTTGTAAATAAAAACAATAATAAGAAATTTATTTTTGTTTTTGAATGAATTTAAAAATTTTAACAGGAATGTAAAATTTATGGATATAGGTAAACTAAAGAGAACGAAATTATTTGTACTGAAACGATTTTATTTTGGAAACAAAAACATGGTTAAACATTAACGGACATTTCCTTCTTAAATCTTAATTTAAAAACCTTTTTCTATGGTATCTTAATGTACAGCTTGCAGCATCAATTAAAGAAAAAGAAGATGATAAAACTTAACTAACACTTAGTAATTTCCAAATCGGTTGCATCTGGTGTGCCGACCTTTTCCGTGACTTTCTGAGTGGCATTCAACCGTCCTTGGTTCTGCTTGTAGATCATAAAAGCACAAAAACCCATGCCAATCAATCCGACCAGGACAGAAAACCATCTTATTCCTTGGTTCACATTTAAACCCCTGTAAAATGGAAAAAGTTAACACCTGGAGAGATTCGATATAAATTTGCATCGCCCGGGGCACCTACAGGAACAAGGTATTTTTCATCATGTCGGTGTAAGTTTTATTAAGTGATGCTCCCTCTTCCACCCAAAACATTGGCATAATCATTTTTCTCACGTTTTTCATCGCCTCCACCTCGGGCACGGGCTCGACGTCCAAGTTAAATTGGAGTCTCTTTGCGGCCGACAGTGGCGAGCCCGTCATCTAGAAAAGAGCAATCGTTTTCGTCGTTAATAAATCAGTCGCACCACTATCAGTTTTAAGGAGGGTTTCATATTTCAGAAGAAATCTCACCAGTTCGAAGTCAATGAAAATTGCATGGTCCTTCTCGTTCGGATTGAGTCCAATTATGTTTTCGAAGAGGCTGCTGTCGCCGCGGTAGAAGTGCGGCAAGGAGGCGACGAGCGGACCATCAACGCATTTTTGCAGATCCATCGTGCCCGCCACGGGACAGTCATTTGGAGGATCCTTGCAGAAGCAGTGGAGCTTCTCGTCGTTCTGTTAGCAAACGGATTTAATTAGAAAAATTAAGGAAGTTTTGCTATTCCACAACGCAACTTGATTAAGTTATCCATTAAAAACAATAAATCATCATTTTATAATTCGAAAACAATTCTAAAAACGATATCTTTTTGCACAAGAACAATAAATAAAGGTAGTTTTTACTCAGAAGCTTTTAAAATTTTCTAATTTTGCACTTCTGCTTATATGTACTTTATATAGAATACAATGATCGCACAAATAATTACCTTGATATCTCCGAAATCCATAGTGTATCTTAAAGTTGATATTCCATGATATGAGGACTTTTCAGTGTAATAAGCCCCCAAAGATCGGCAGAGATCAGCAGCAAAAGCCCAGATTCCGTCTTCTTTCTCCATGAAGGGTGGAAAAATGGTAGAATCCGTCCCAATGTATTTGTTACATTCCTCACCATCCCAAACGCTCTGCTCTGGCTCGTCATCAAACAGCAGAACACGGCCAACATCTTCGCTATTTCTTATACCGCGGGAGACCGTAAATCGTCCAGCATCACTGTGGTTTGCCTTTAAACATAAATTTTTACTTTAAGCAACTCCATAAATATTGAACTCAGGAAACCACATACAGCGGCGAAGAGGGAGAATTTGAAATGAGTTTCGTTGTGCGGAACTCCTCCTTTAACTTGATTAGTATGAAATGCTATACAAATTAACTTTGCAGCTAATTCTTCAGAAGTACACTCAACAGGAATTCCACGAAAAAATAAATCCATGAATTTCGCTGTTATCATTGCAGTGGAATCCTTGAAGATGATCTGAATTCCTTCTGCCATTAGTTTTAGCATCGGTCTGCGTTCTCTCGCAACTAAAATCGAAAGGGGCTGAAAGATTCATCGTTTTTTGATTTTTGATTTTGTTCTTTTAAAGTTTTATCGTACCATTATAAGAGGATGTGGAATTGTGATCATCTCTTCTCCAGTTAATCCGTTTGATCTCTCTGGACGAAAGATGAATGTGTTTCGCATGTTGAAGGAAACTGTGTCCTCCTCTTCGTTGTCTTCCAGGTCATATTTATCTTTCCATTCACTTTGTGTTAATTTAATAAAATTATTGAAAACAAAACAAAAGTCAAATAATAGTACTCACTCAAAAACAAATGGTCCAACTTCTTGAACTATGGGCTTTCCGCCCTTTATTACTTCCTCGGGATTTGTGACATTGAAAACGTACACGAGGAAATCAACAGGAAATGGCACTTTGGACCAAAGGGCTCTTGTAGCTCCTCCTGGTTTTAATACTATTTGCTGTACGTAATAAGGAAGCACCCAAAAATATTATAGGAATAATAAAACGAAATTTTATTTACTAAAAGTCTGAAAACCTGTCCGTACCTACGAATTCTCATACTTTCAAATAATTTTTGTTTCTACTAATTCTTAACTCTAAAAACTTAGAGAATTTATCAAAAAATGTTTTTCCAACTTTGTTTGATTCGAATCATGTGTATAAAATTTTGGTTCGCACTTTTAAGGACTAAGGAGGAACAATTCCAATGTTAGTTATAAAGAAATCAGAAAATGTTAATTAAATTCATTTATTTTAGCCTGAAAATGAATTTGTTTTCTGTATTATGTAGAAAATCAAACTTTTCCCTTTTCGAACCTTGTCAAAAATTGTCTATTGCTAACGATAGTAGCTTTAAAAGAAATAAAAACCATTTCAAGTAAACAGGAGACAATTTTGACTTTGCTATTACTTTACTTTCAAATTTACATATTACTATAATTATTCAGAATAAAACCGTATATCAGTCTTGCACTTACCTTTTTAATCATTATCTTCAGTAAAGCTGGAAATCCAATGAATCCAACAAGGATACCAAACATAAAAAGGCAGAAAAATCCAATTGCTACTTTTTTATAATTCATTTTTGATTGATGTTTCGAAGAAACGGCGGAAAAAAAATTACGAAGTAAACCTAAACTTTGTCAGCTGAAATACCCGAAAAGGTTTCCAACACTGGAAAAATGTTTAATTTTTGGATCATCTACAATTTATAATAATTAAATCACATTAATTTCTGTAGTAAAATGCTATCACTTTTTTCCACTAGTCGAGTTTTAAAGCAAAAATTAAAAAATGAAAACAGTAGAGCACAGAGTGCACCACCTCAAATGACTGGCCATCTACTGTCCAACTCGTCAGAATCTTCGCAATTTCCAGGGATCAGTTGACCCGATGCGTCTCAAACCGCCGTTCAAAGTACAATAAAATAGTTTTTCTTGGCTCCTCGCCTCAAAAATTAAAACCAGCAGACACCCCCCAGCCCGTCACCCAGGCAGGGGCGGGCGGTGTCGTCTATCAGTAAGCAGTATTAGCGTGTTGATTTCTGAAGATGACGCCTCACCTTCCTCGGACTTATTCATTTTAAATGATAATTTTAGAGGTACCATAACCAGTTAACTGCGTTCGTCGTGTATACACGTGGTGGAAAAGAAAAAATTACCATTCGATATAATGACTCAAAATTTCAGTAAGATCTAATACAGATGTTATTTAGTATTATCTTTCCTTTTGATTAATAGTAAACCTGCTATAACTTTAGAAAAAAATAGATTAAATTCTGTGGTATTGAGATCATTCCTCATATAATGTATTGCTATTTACAAAATAAGCCTGTGCAAATAGTAACTTATTCGTTACTTAGTTGTTACTTAAAATATCCGAATCCACTAGTTAATTGCCCCCAAAAATATTTGTTACTCGTTATATTGTATTAATTATTGGCTTATCTTCTCTTCTTTCATATTCATGATACCTTTGATATTTAAATTAATTGAATTTTGTCTCATAATTTTTTCACCGAATCTCTCAAATCGTTCCACTGCAAACATAGTTCTTGCTGCTATCGACAAGAAGAATTTATAATAAATTTAGAATATGCTTGGTTGCGCTTGCGTATATAGTGGGATAAAGAAAAACTCGACAGGAAGAAGGAAAATCCTATCCTTCTTGTCATTTCTGTCATAGTCATTTGCGTCTTGCAATTTGGGGTTGCGTAATGCGCGTGTTTCCAATTCAGCGTGGTTTTAGTGTGGTGTATTGACATTCTTATGGTATGTTTTTCTAGCCAAAATTTCTCTTTCTATTTTGATTGGATTTGGAATTAATAATTTTCGGTAGATTTTCATAAAAATCAAAAAAGTAAATCGCTTGATCTACTGCGACTGTCGCGTTATTCGCACTGGCTTTAAAAAAATGAAAACAGAAAACATAGTTTCTGCCAAATTGATTTGATTTTTTATGTATAATTTCATTTTCAGACTGTAAGTACTCATTTTAATAGGCTTCTGCTTGACCTCACTATGAATTCATATATTACAACTTTATAAAAAGTACATTCATAGTATAAATAACTTTTTCTGCCAGATACTTATCTTATCCTAAGTTCAAAACATTTATTCTAATAAATTAAATGGAGTAACGAGTATAAATAACGAATATAATTTTAAAATGTAACGAATAGTAACAAATCACAGCCCTATTACAAAATTATTTGTTTATTTTCCCCAGTTCATTGGGTATACCTTGTATTGTTTTGTTTACTTTACTGTGTACTCGATTCCCCGATAAGAATAACAATAATATAAATAATAAGTTGCGCGCACTATGAACGCCTTTAGTAATTTCTAGTTTGTTGCAACAACGTGATACTAATAAACCATTTTTAAATTTTCAATAATAATACCTTTTTCAACAATGAATTGTTAATTTTTTATCGAATAAAAATGAAATATTATTCGATTTACTTTGATTTTTTCGCAAAATTTATTATGAGATATTTGTATTGCGTTCGACGTGTATGCTCATCATCGCTTGATTTTAATTACGCACGTCGTGAGGGATTTTTAATAATAAATTCCGTAGTTAAATGGTTAAACCCCTAAACAGAAATGAAGGAAAAGCAGAAGAATTTAAAAATAGAGTAAAATATTGAATGCACCCTAGTGTTAAACCGGTGGCTTTTATCGAACATATTGGGGCTTATAGATTTTTATTATTAAGGTAAAACATTTGTTTGAGTGTAATTATTCCAACTCTGCTTTTATTATTTCTTGTAAATAAAAACATTAATAAAAAATTTATTTTTGTTTTTGAATGAATTTCAACATTTTAACAGGAATGTATTATAAAATTTATGGATATAACCTAAAGAAAAAAACAGTATTTGTACTGAAACGACTTTATTTTGGAAATAAAAATATGGTTAAACATTAACGGACATTTTCTTCTTAAATCTTAATTTAAAAACGTTTTTCTATGGTATCTTAATGAACAGCTTGCAGCATCAATTAAAGAAAAAGAAGATGATAAAACTTAACTAATACTTAGTACTTTCCAAATCGGTTACATCTGGTGTGCCGACCTTTTCCGTGACATTCTGAGTGGCATTCAACCGTCCTTGGTTCTGCTTGTAGATCATAAAAGCACAAAAACCCATGCCAATCAATCCGACCAGGACAGAAAACCACCTTATTCCTTGGTTCACCTTTAAACCCCTGTAAAGCGGAAAAAAGTTAACTCCTGGAGAGATTCGATATAAATTTGCATCGCCCGGGGCACCTACAGAAACAAGGTCTTTTTCATCATATCGGTGTAAGTTTTATTAAGTGATGCTCCCTCTTCCACCCAAAACAATGGCATAATCATTTTTCTCACGTTTTTCATCGCCTCCACCTCGGGCACGGGCTCGACGTCCAAGTTAAATTGGAGTCTCTTTGCAGCCGACAGTGGCGAGCCCGTCATCTACAAAAGAGCAATCGTTTTCGTCGTTAATAAATCAGTCGCACCACTATCAATTTTAAGGAGGGTTTCATATTTAAGAAGAAATCTCACCAATTCGAAGTCAATGAATATTGCATGGTCCTTCTCGTTCGGATTGAGTCCAATTATGTTTTCGAAGAGGCTGCTATCGCCACG
This sequence comes from Eutolmus rufibarbis, assembly GCA_963920795.1. NCBI lineage: Eukaryota > Metazoa > Arthropoda > Insecta > Diptera > Asilidae > Eutolmus > Eutolmus rufibarbis. Next base: position 46,569,101 of record OY987206.1, read on the forward strand.
GTAGAAGTGCGGCAAGGAGGCTACGAGCGGACCACCCACGCATTTTTGGAGATCCATTGTGCCCGCCACGGGACAGTCATTTGGGGGATCGTTGCAGAAGCAGTGGAGCTTCTCGTCGTTCTGTTGGCAAAAGGATTTAATTAGAAAAATTAAGGAAATTTAATTGATTTTAATTATGTGGTTTTAGGCACTGTCACGAACAGTATTCTAATTATAATTAAGATAGTCGTCACCGCTTTAGTTTTACTAGAACATTTCAACTTTAAATAATTTTTATATGAAAATGGTCAGATCTATTTTAATTGAATCAGTCATCAAAATAACGAAATTAACACTTTAAAAAGATAACAAAATTTAATTTGAGGTGGAGTTTAACTTGGATTGAAATCCTGAATAGAACAGTAAATAAAGATAGTTTTCACTCAGAAGCTTTTAAAATTTTCTAATTTTGCACTTCTGCTTATATGTACTTTATATAGAATACAAAGATCACACAAATAATTACCTTGATATCTCCGAAATCCATAGTATATCTTAAAGTTGATATTCCATGATATGAGGACTTTCCAGTGTAATAAGCCCCCAAAGATCGGCAGAGATCAGCAGCAAAAGCCCAGATCCCGTCTTCTTTCTTCATAAAGGGTGGAAAAATGGTAGAATCCGTCCCAATGTATTTGTTACATTCATCACCACCCCACACGCTCAGTTGAGGCTCATCATCAAACAGCAGAACACGGCCAACATCTTTGCTATTTCTTACACCGCGGGAGACCGTAAATCGTCCAGCATCACTGTGGTTTGCCTTTAAACATAAATTTTTACTTTAAGCAACTCCATAAATATATTGAACTCAGGAAACCACATACAGCGGCGAAGAGGGAGAATTTGAAATGAGTTTCGTTGTGCGGAACTCCTCCTTTAACTTGATTAGTGTGAAATGCTACACAAATTGCCTTTGCAGGAAATTCTTCAGATGTACACTCAACAGGAATTCCACGAAAAAATAAGTCCATGAATTTCGCTGTTATCATTGCAGTGGAATCCTTGAAGATGATCTGAATTCCTTCCGCAATTAGATTTAGCATCGGTCTGCGTTCTCTCGCAACTAAAATCGAAAGGGGCTGAAAGATACATCGTTTTTTGATTTTTGGTTTTGTTCTTTTAAATTTTTATTGTACCATTATAAGAGGATGTGGAATTGTGATCATCTCTTCTCCAGTTAATCCGTTTGATCTCTCTGGACGAAAGATGAATGTGTTTCGCATATTGAAGGAAACTGTGTCATCCTCTTCGTTGTCTTCCAGGTCATATTTATCTTTCCATTCACTTTGTTTTAATTTAATAAAATTATTAAAAACAAAACAAAAATCAAATTATAGTACTCACTCAAAAACAAATGGTCCAACTTCTTGAACTATGGGCTTTCCGCCCTTTATTACCTCCTCGGGATTTGTGACATTGAAAACGTACACGAGGAAATCAACAGGAAATGGCACTTTGGACCAAAGGGCTCTTGTAGCTCCTCCTGGTTTTAATACTATTTGCTGTACGTAATAAGGAAGCACCCAAAAATATTATAGGAATAATAAAACGGAATTTTATTTACTAAAAGTCTGAAAACCTGTCCGTACCTACGAATTCTCATAGATTGTACTTTCAAATAATTTCTGTTTCTTCTCATTTGAAGCTCTAAAAACTTGAGAATTTGTCAAAAAATGTTTTTCCAACTTTGATTGAATCGAATTATATGTATAAAATTTTGATTTGCAGTTTCAAGGACTAAGGAGGCACAATTCCAATGTTAGTTATAAAGAAATCAGAAAATGCTAATTAAACTCTTTTATTTTAGCCTGAAAATGAATTTGTTTTCTGTAGTTATTATGTAGAAAATCAAATTTTCCTCTTTTCGAACCCTGTCAAAATTTTTCTATTGCTACCGATAGCAACTTTAAAAGAAATAAAAACCATTTCGAGTAAACAGGATACAATTTTGACTTTGCTATTATGTACTTTACTTTCAAATTTACATATTACTATAATTATTCAGAATAAAACCGTATATCAGTCTTGCACTTACCTTTTTAATCATTTTCTTCAATAAAGCTGGGAATCCAATGAATCCAACAAGGATACCAAACATAAAGAGGCAGAAAAATCCAATTGCTATTTTTTTATAATTCATTTTTGATTGATGTTTAGAAGAAACGGCGGAAAAAAATTTACGAAGTAAACTTAAAACTTTGTCAACTGAAATACCCGAAAAGGTTTCTAAAACTGAAAAAATTTTTATTTTTTGGATCATCCACAATTTATAATAATTAAATCACATTAATTTCTTTAGTAAAATGTTATCACTTTTTTCCACTAGTCGATTTTTAAAGCAAAAATTAAAAGATAAAAACAGTAGAGCGCAGACTGCACCACCTCGAATGACTGGCCAACTACTGTCCAACTCGTCAGAATCTACGCAATTTCCAGCGATCAGTTGACCCGATGCGTCTCAAACCGCCGTTCAAAGTACAATAAAATCGCTTTTCTTGACTCCTCGCCTCAAAAGTTAAAACCAGCAGACACTCCCCAGTCCCTCATCCAGGCGGGGGCGGTGTAGTCTATCAGTAATCAGTATTAGCGTGTTGTTTTCCGAAGATGACGACTCACCTTCCTCGGACTTATTAATTTTAAATGATAATTTTACAGGTACCATTTAAATTACATAGAGCCAACTAATGCAAAATGCATGGCGGGTGCAGCAATTACCCCCGAACTCCGAACCCCCAGACCCTCAGGGTGAAGGATTCTCAATGGCCTTTTCTTTTCCTACAACTCCCTCGAGCACACCTTCGACTTTTCAGTTTTTAATGAAGTTCAATTGGGGTTGACTCTGTTGGGAGTGTTGTTGAAAAGCCGTTTAACTCATCATTGCCTGGAAAGGTTGGGGTTGCTTGTGGTTTCGTTGTGCGGGTTAAGGACAGACCCGTGGATCATGGAATTGGAACACGCTTTCTATGCGTTCTTTTGGTAAGTTTTTAGTGTAGGATTTTTAAGTAGGTCGATTTATGCAAGGAGACCAAATAATTTATAGTTTTAAAAATGAAAATGTTATTTCTATTTTTCCTTGTAATACATATATCGCTAGTGATAATGTTCTTGGTTTTGTCTGACACAATTTCTTTATATGTATTCTTCACTGAAAACCTTGAACTGATTCATACGAACAATTTTGTTCGCTGTTTCTATAAACAAATTACATTCATAATTTAAAGGATATTACAAAACACAATTAACATATTCCATCATTTTATTAGATGCAGTGTATTTTTAATGAAAACACAATGTATACATAGGTTTTTTTCATATCTACGGAAATAAAATCTTAAAGATCATACAAAAATCGTTTTAGTAATCCATGGGTGTTAGTGTACTGAAAACACAATTTTTCTGCAACTATTTATGATTTTTAAATATTTCTAACACATCACCTGTTGAATCTATATATATAATAAGCTAAATTTAGTAAATGTTCATCAATCAATAAAAGTTAAATTGATTTTTCTTATAATAGCTTCCGGTGGTAGTTTTGTTGAACATTAACTTGTTATACTTATACTTGTTATACTTATAAGTATCCAAATTAAAACAATTTCAGTACAACGTTTGCATGCACCTTTCATAATTTCTTATAAGTGGAAGGATTTTAAAACTACCGTCTTAATTTAATTTTAATTTTTTTCGATTTTAAACCGTCCATTTCTTATTTTCGATTCTGTAAGCAATTCCAAAAAAAATTTTGTGCTGTAAAAAGTTGAAGGCATGGATTAAATATTATAGGAATTTTCAGCTTCTGTTTCATCCCTTACATATTTATTTTAATTCAAATTTTTCCCCTCAAAATGTGAATTATGTATGCAGGAGCATAATCTGTTGTATCTAACTTAAGCTTTATTTCATTTCCTCAACTATACTTAGGTAAGAGCAATAATCCTTCCTACAAAATCAACTTCACGCCACGCATGAATGAAATACAAATTTAAAACCTTTACTTTAACTGGAAATTAGTGCTCACATGAAATAATAACATCGTGAGCGGTAATTACACACGTTTCTCAGTTCATCAAAAGCCTGTAATTTGGGGCCAGTTTAAATATAACAGCTTAATTCAAATGAAAACACAACCCATGTGTGGGCGGAGGGAATTTTTCTCGACCTGAATATCCAAGTTGAAGTAGTCATTTGGATGGCCACGTATTGAGTCATTTACGAACTTTGAAAGAATTACAGAAATTATAGCATCCTCGGCGTAGTCATATGCGTCATATCTTTTGTATGTAACTTTATGTACATTTTCTATTGTATTTATGTATGTAATTACATTACATTTTATGTGCCGCAGTTCGGTTATATTGATTGGGAACTACTTTGACCTAAATTTTAATACGAGTTAATGTTGGAAAGGAACAATTCTAATTTGTTATCCTTGAGAGGCAACATAAATTAAAAAAAATGGGCATTTTAATAATTACAGCCTTACTTATGCACTCTAACCTTTTATTCTTTATTGTACGATTAAAACGTTTGGATTTATATGAATTTATCAACTAGGCTCCTACTGAGTGAAGCTACATTGAATTAGGATGAACATAAAAAAATGAGTGGAAATTACATTAATAATTTTACATAATATAATTAGATATAAATAAGAGCACATTCTTATGATTCAAACTATACTACTTTATATTCGAAAAGTGAATGATTGTTAAAAAGAATTTTAGCTTTTTTTAATACTTCGCTTCTTCTCTAATGTACTTGCGTACATTAGCTGCTTCATTTTTTACATCTTCATTTATAAATGCTGCTACAACTGGTACATTAAAGGTCTGATAACGTTGCTTTATTAATAAAGTTGCACAACATATTGTTGCTAACAAACCACCAGCAATGCAGATCCATGTTAAAGCTTCACCAATCTTGATACCTCTGATTTCAAAAAAACATTTTAAAAGTGTAGTCAAATTTCAAAAAATATTTAAGTAACTTACAAAAATAATTCATATTTAAGCTTGTTCACGTATGTTTTGTTAAGCGCCAAACTTTCCTCAATCCAAAATAATGGAAAAATCATTTTCTTAACATTCTTCATTGGAGCGACTTCTTCCACTGGTTCGGAGTCTAAATTAAATTGGAGTCGTTTTGCTCCTTTGAGAGGTGTGCCTGAAATCTGAAAGTAAATTCTTCGTTAGTGTGTAACATAATTTTGGAATAAAATTGTTTTTATATTATCTAATTAGGTACTTACAATTTCAAAATCAATAAAAACTGCATGCTTCTCCTTAGTGGGCTTTAGACCTTCAACATTTTTGAGAAGACTTTCATCACCATTGTAAAAGTGTGGCATAGACACTATAAGTGGGCCACCTACGCACGGAGTGATGTCCATAGTTCCCTTAACTGGGCAGAACGATTCGTTGTTATTACGACAAAAACAGTGAAGACTTTTATTAGCCTGCAATAATAAAAAAATATTTTAAATGTTAGTGTACAAAAATTTAAATCAACTGTAATGGCAGATGTAAACTGAACTGAAATCTATTTTTGTATTTATTTTGATTGAAATTTTAAAAAGCAAAAAATGAAATAGGTGTTAACTTCGAGTCTATAATTTGATCGTTTATTTTCTGCATTCTGCCTACTGCGAATTAATTACATATCTCTTTATTGATCTGTGTCGAAACCATCAGCTGAATATTTCCAAGCTTGCATTTTTCAGTTCCTTCTATGCTAAGGAAAAAATCTTGAAAGACCTTGAAAAAATTGAAAACCCTTCCACGTCATTACTTGCGTTGGACGCAATAGCACAGAAGGCGCCTTTTACGGGTTGGAAATTAATCCTCGCCTCAAAGATTTCATTGATTTTAAGGTGCACGAATCGATAAAGTGCACGCAAAGTCCCCCGTGAGAAAAGCATGCGGCTCAACACTTGGCGTCGGGAGCGTGTGAACATTGCCAGTAATTAAATATTAAATAGTCAAAAGGTAAATAATGCAAGAATACGCCTCGTAACGGCCTCTGGGGGTGTGTGAATTTAGGCATAAGGGTTCGAAGTGTCAGGGATACGTTAACGAGGAGTTTTGAAAATATTCCATAAATTATGATTCAAATTTAGAAAATATGACCAATTAATGAGGTGTCACCTTGATGTCTCCCAGGTCCATTGTGTACCTCTGGGCCGGTAGACCTTCGTAACTAGACTCTCTTTCATGCCATGCGCCCAGCGATCTACAAATGTGAGGAATATAACTCCAGATTCCTTCCTCCTTTTCCATTCCTGGCGGAAAAATTGTGGAATCAGTTCCTTTTAATTTATTGCAGCCTCCATCGCCCCACACACTCAGTTCAGGTTTATCCTTAAATCTTATAATTTTTCCAAGGTCGTGAATGTCTTTCACTCCACGGTATGCAGTAAATCGTCCTACGTCAGTAGCGTTTTTCTAAAATTATATTAAATTTTAACTATGCTTAAAAAAATATTTCTGATAAAAGCCATACATTGCCCATAAGTGAAAATATGTAATGTGTTTCATTATACGGTTCAATATTTTGCACATTTTTGCCGTGGAACGCTGAGCAGAGTCCCTTTACGCTAAATTCTTCCGAGGAGCAATCCACTAAAATTCCTCGAAAAAATAGATCCATAAAGTTGACAAACATTAGGCTTTTTTGATCCTTCATAACGATGTCTATTGCTTTGCTGACTAAATTTATCGCAGGTCCCGTATTTCTTTTCGTGAATATAGCGACTGACTAAAATTTTATGGCTTTAGATACTTCACAAAAATTTAAAATTAAAAATTCAAATATTTGTAAACGACATAAAACAAGAAAAAATTGCAAATATAACATTTTTTTTTCAATCATTTAAAATAACGAATTAATTGAAATGCACCCAAATAAAAAATTTAATGAAATGTTCAAAATTTAAGAAAAAAACATTAAAACATTTAACCCAAGAAAAGGCTTCTCAGTGCATATCATTTTTTTAATTCTAATGCATAAGATTCAAACCTGAAGTAAAATATTCGGCACGACTAAAATCTCCTCGCCGGTTAAACCATTTGATTTATCTTCTCGAAATATATATGTATCACGTAAGTTGTATGTCACAGTATCTTCTTCTTCGTTATCTACTTGATTTAATTTTTCTTTCCATTGACTAAAATTCAAAAAAGTTCAAGTTTAAATTTATCTTTGATGTAATTTCAATATTTGAGTATTCGAATTTTAACTAATTTTATTGGAACAACATATTTTTGAGATAGTTTAGCTATTTTTTTTTAAATTCTTTTCCAAAATATTCACCCTTTCAACAAGGTTTTTAAAGTTAATATTATTTAGTTTTTAATTACAGTGCACTAACTTTTACAATCCTATTGTAGTTTTTACAAAATGCAATACTCACTCAAAATAATAAGGGCCTATTTCATTCAAAATGGGTTTTCTTCCTTTAAACACTTCATCGGGATTTGTAATATTGAAAACATAAATTAAACAGGTTACTGCAAATGGAGTTTCCGACCAAATTCCTCTCATGTAGGAGCCAGGTTTTAGCCATAGTTTCTGAGAATTAAAAAAATATACATACTTTTAATTTAAGTCGACTTTATTTATTCTCTTTTATCTTCAAAAGCAAGTTTTAACGTTTTCTTTATCGTCCATATTAAAAGAAATTGCAACGATAAAATATGAGATTATTAATAGACGATTAAAGGACAATCTACTTTGAAAATATAAAAAATATATAGATTTTCGTTTTTTTACTGATTTATATATTATCCTATACTTTCAAGAATATACGTACACTATAAAATTTTTAAATTCTCTTTAAACCGAAATTCATCCGTCCAAAAATAATTAATGAACATTTCTATTTTTTTTTTAATTATATTGCGCATTTTTCAAAGATGAAACCCCCAGTTGTTTTTATGATGTCTTTCGGTATATTTATTGATGCCATTTAATTAAGGTTGTAAAATAATAATAGCAAAATATGATTAACATATAACTTACTTACCGTTTTTAAAATTGCATTGAAAACTGCAGGCGTGATAACCCATCCCAAAAGAATTCCAAAAAATATGAGGCAACAACAGCCGATCACGGCTCTCGTTAAATTTATTTTCATTTTTAAGGATGCCTGTATATGAAAATAATTTATAATATAGCAAAATATTAAAAATTATTTAATTTATTTGAACGAGAAATGTGATGCATGCACACAGCGATATATTTAGATTTTTGTATAACACTATAATTGAATCAAAATATCTGGGCGAATTGCATTTCGTTCCCTTAACTAATTATATCGAATCGCACTATCCGACTGACTTGGTAATACTGAGGAGCACATCGGAATTCTGCAAATTGGAATTTTATCTTTGCAGAACTCATTTTACATTCACCTTGCTGCCCTTTACTCCTTTGGTAATTTCTCAGAAAAATTGTGTGGGAACAAAACTCCTTTTGTATGAACAGGATAATTATATTTAAAAAAGAATTGATTTGTAATCTGCATTTTCACCCACGCAAACAAATTTCTTTCCAAGTTTCAATATTTTTAATTTGAGTTTTTATTTGCCATGTATTGCAACTTCCTTTCGTCTGGGAATCTTAATATTTGTAATTTCATATTGACAATACTATTAAAAACAAATCGAACTGACTTCAAAAGTTCAGTAGCATTAAATAGTATAAAACTTGATGTTCATTTATTCAAGAATTTTTAAAACTGGTTTGAATCATTTCATTTTTGAATTTATGTAAATAATGTGGTGATTTATAAATAAAATTCTTTTAAAAGCAAATCCCTGAAAACCCCTAACTACTAGTTTTAACGGAAAATCCTCCTTCTGTTATTGTCTAAATCTAAATATTATCAGCTTACTAAATTTAAATAATTTTACGAATATACAAAATCGATTAAGTAAACTTCATTTTAAGCACTTTATTCGACCAGCCCTTTTGCTTGACCAGGAACTACACGGACTCCATCCTCAAGTATTGCGAGGAGGAGCAAATATTCTTGCTCTGGATGAACCAATCCGGTCTAAAACAGTCAAAAAGGTTTATCAATGCCTTCTAGCGGAGGGTGATAAATCTTTTTTCGCTGGACAAGCCGGGACTAAAAGTCATCACGGATCTATTCACAGTCCACTGGTTGGTAAAATACCTCCTTAAAAAGATAGGTTTTTCGGTTAATGTGCTCTGCGAATGTCCAGCCTTATAGGCTGATACATTTTCGCGGCCTTTTAATTACCCTAATCGAAGTATTGAATATCGAAGACAACTCCCTAGGACACAATAAGTAGCCTTCTATAAAGGTCTCGATCTGGTTCGCACAAAATATCTCCCTTCGCTTAAAATTAGTTCACTCACTGTATTCATTATTTACTAAATCAAATATCTAATTATCACTAGGTTTTACATATTCCCTAGTTCACAAAAAATTATCAATATAAGCAGTCCCACTTAATTTCGCAGAAGTTGCTAAAAACACCAACTAAGTGAATCACACACGAAAAAGTACTAGCAAATTTTACAAATATACAATTCAATAATAAGAATAACTTATTAAGTATATTCATAAAAAATATAAATTTACTTCACCTCGTAAAAATGCAGTGATAAAATTTCAAAAGAGTATCACTTGACATCCAATATTTAGGTTAATTTTAATGTTTTTATTATTATTTTTTACATGTAAAATAAAAGGCAGAGAACAAAAATAAGAACAGTCTACAGTTTGCACAACAAGTTACAAATTGAATGATTTTTCACGAGACAGAATCTGAATAGTAAGTTGCGTGAAGCAAAAAATTTGCTGAATCACAATTAAATTCCAAAGATGCATGCCTATTTGAACTTTTACCGTAGAATTAGAGGCACCTATGCTTAAATTGTTTATTTTAGTGAACTGTATGCGAAACAAATAATTTCCGCCGATTAAGTATTAAGTTAAATTCAAAATGAGGAGAGAAGCAAAGTAGTTTCTGTAAAAAACTGGTGCGTCTGAAAAGAACAAAATTGTTTAACTCATAAAAAACCGCAATGTTCCCAAAATCAAATATTGGAGACATTTATTTTGATACCAGTTGGGAGAATTGTTTAAAAAACAAAAGTAGGTACATATATATGAAAACAACAAATTAAATTTTAGTACGATTGTAACAGACTTTTATCGCTCTCGTATTTCACGTTACAAGATTTGTACAAGATAATGATAGCAGAAAATTATAAGGTTACAAAATTAATGATTTTGAAATAAACTTCATATACATACATATGTATATTTCTCAATTGCGCATTGAAAGATGTCCTTAAAGTAACAAGTCTTCAGTCAATCCTTTACAGACTTTCTCTAAAAAAAAACAAAAAGTGCTAAGAACTAGTTCAAGAGGTTGGTTTGGTATAAAAGCAAATAACAAAAGCAATAATTATAAAATAAGCCCATCATTATTGGGATTTCTTGCTTATGAACAAGCTGAGTACATTACATTACAAGTAACGGTAGATTAGTTTCTTAATTTACATAATTTAATATTTTTTAAGGTTTAATGCCTATGTCAGCGATAATATAACTTTTTCCCGCCGAATCCGAACCCTCCTCCGAGTAATCCACCGAAGTGAATAGGCGGTGGAGCGTATATTTTTGGCGGTAGTATTGGGACGTTTCTGAAAAATATGAAACATAGTATTTAAAAAAATCATAGTCTTTGGAAGTTGCGGTAATTTTACTCACTTGACTATTGGAATAGGTATTGGCTGCGGAATTGGAATAGGTATGGGTCTATCCACTTTCACTGGGTACGGTCGCGGTACTTGAACCGCAATCGGTCTCGGAACCGGTACAGCTACCGGTTTTGCAACTGGATAAGGGACTTGTACCGGAATCGGAACCGGACGATCAACCGGTACAGGAATCGGAATGGGAATCGGTCGCTGAACTGTTGTGATTATATTCCTTGTTATCGTGGGTTCCGGTAATTTGAACGGAAAGGGTGCAGGTTCTGGCTCCGGTTCTGGTTCTGGTTCTGGTTCCGGTTCAGGAGCTGGAGCTTCTGTTGGTGCTTCGGTTGCGGGTGGGGGTGGCGGCGGTGGTGGAGCTGGCGGAGGGGCATAAACTGCATTCAGAGTGATTGGAACAAATGCAGGTAAGGAAACTGCTGCAGGCGCTGCAGGCGGCGCTGGTGCTTCAGTCGCTGGAGCCTCTGTCTCCGGTGGGGGCGGAGGAGCTGGAGGTGGGGCTTTTGCCGCTTTCGCTTGAGCGGTGTAAAAAGCTGCGAGGTCCTCAACTGTGAGGGCGGGCGCCGGCAGTGCACCACCCACGGCAGGTATCAAGGATGTCCCGTCCGCTCCTATCGAACTAAGTCCTCCGAGCGATCCTAGTCCATGTCCAAGTCCATGTCCAAGTCCCTGTCCCAGCGAGCCTAGACCATGTCCAAATCCAATCGTCCTACGTGTTCTCACGTACTCCTCATCGCCCAAGGAGTACCTCAGGAGCGGAAGGAAAAATAGTAATATCTGGAATAAGATGATTTATCAATAAAATTTCACCCGAATCGAACCACTGACAAAAAAAGCACCTTAGAATTTGTCCCCATGGCTTCAACAGATTTTTGGCGAACGCCTCAACCTGAAGCTATTGATGGATGAGATTGATCTGATTATTCCAGGCAAATGGACTCACTTTTATACTGATAACGAACCACATCCCTCGCTCTGCATCAGATGATGACATAGATACAAAATTTTTTTTCCAATTACAGATAAACTCTTTTATGCGCGGAAGGAAGCAAACACCTGAGAAGTTGCGAGGCGCAGATATACCCTAACATGGCTAGATCCAGTCACCGCTTTAAGATTGTTCATTCAATTTTTCCTCGGCGTCTTTTGACGATTACTGGGGGGCTGGGCAATTTCCCTCAATTGGTAAGTGGAAACAAACACAGAAAAGTATAACTTTTTTCTCTAAAATAGCCACATATCTTACCTAAGGGCTCAATAAATTATATCAAGTTAAAAAGGTGCGAAAGTGATTAATTTCTTCATAAAAAACTCATAATCTCCTATACAAATAATAGGCTCTCTTTAAGAACTTTTTTTACTCCATCATTTTGCATAAATCACCTTCAAGGAAGTGAACCCCTCTTCTCAGCCCCGTTTGTTTAAATGTTTACATATTCCCTTGAGGCTTAAGATTGGCTCAAATCTCAAGAACATTACAAGAAAATTACGTTTCTGCTTGCCCGTGAATTATTAGCGAACATTTTCATTAGCCAGGTCGACTCTCGCAGGTTTGTAGATTCAACTGTGAAATAAACCAACAAAAGCACTACGCAGAAAAAGCAAATAGCTCCGATGTTATGAATTCTGGAGCCCCACGGAGGCACGACGAGCTCCAATGTAACTTCATTTTCAGATATTACAAAATATTTACATACATTAACATGAGAATTTTGAGGGGATTTTAAGTGAATTCAAATTTACTTCACGGTATTGTCTATTGTCGGTGTTCTAAGAAGCTTACTGATTTAAATGACTTACTAATTTTTTTAAATTTAAAACTTTAAACGTTCAGTTCTACATCTCTACATATTACTTAAAATATGCAACAAAAATAAGTTTTCCCTACTTCATCTCTGAAACTCCTAAACCTCAAATTATGAAAAAAATAGGAGATTTTAAAGGAGGACAAATTTCAAAATTAATACATATATACATACATATTTACTTCACTACATTTAGAATAATAAAAATAGGTAGCTTTTAGTTTCGATTTGTAAAAGTTATTCCTTGTCATGGTCATGCTTTTTTTTAAACTACAGAACACACGCAATTAAAATAAATTCATACTAGAAGCAGATACTCTGATTTCCGACAGTTTGTTAATATAAATTAAAAGAATATTTTGTGTTTTGAATTAAAGGCACCGAATTACGCCAAGGTACGCAGCAATGATTATTTTTTTTTATCAGAGGAAATCCAATGAAATCAACAAAACCCGCATATACTTCAATTTAATGATATTGAGCAGCTGCCAGTTTTCGATTGGAATCAAATTTATGTCCTCGCCAAAATAATTATTTGTTGCCCCTCCTGTAAATACGATTATGCTGCCCCCATTGTAGCTTAAAATTTAAAATACTCCTATAGTTTAGTAGAGTATAATCAGAAAGGAATACACTTAGCAAATATTAATTTTTTTTTCCGGTGGTAGAATTAAAATGTGATTGCAAGTGTTGCTTCCTCTCTTTCGAATTGGCAATTTTACGAACAGAAGGGCTCTGAACGAATTTTAATTGCTTTCCGAAGTTTCCAGCGAAGTGCATTAATTATCATTAATAGCGTTATTGACTGAGCAGAGCGCTTTTAGGCGATGATATTTTACTTTTGAATTAATTTCAATACAATTTAATATTGTGCCAACAATTTCCACGATTTCTCTTTTCGGTGTTTTTATCTGCACCGGGATATTCTCGTTCGGGAATTAATTACTTTTGTGAGTTTTTTCTTTTCGAAAAAAAACGTCGATTTCATTTATTAAGTTTTTAACACTTATAATTTCATTCGCACGTTCTTTTATAGATGAAATTTTGTAGATAAGAAATAATTATCTTATGTTATTCTAGTATTTTCTGAATAATCCTCAATCTGGAATGCATATTTTTGTTTGATGCCAAAATAGGGTAAATTTAAATTCAACATTGCTCGACATAAATTTGTGTACACTTTTTTGGGTATTTTCAAATCATTTGAGTAAAACGTCCACATTGGATCAACATTTTAGAAATGACTAAATTTTATAATGCTCGTTATACAACACCAACGATGTTTTTTTTTAAATGAGACGAGTGAAATATGTTTTCTAATTTTATTGCACTATGTGATGTATATTTTTGAAGTCAAACTCAATTATCATTAGTTTTTTTAAGCACTTTTTTGAGATTTTTTATTTTAGCTGATTTAAAGGCTTCATTCCGATTGAAATATCGAAAAAAATCGATTTTTTCAAATACAAAACTACATTTTTGAAAAACATATGTAGACATGGACATTAACCGATTTTTTTATTTATTTATAAAAGCTTTTACTTGTTTCTTTCATTCCTTTTATAGCAAAAATTAGAATCATCACAAAATTTGCATAGCACACCATCTCTTCTGAGTGGAAAGGATTGACTCTTTGAAACGAAGAAACAAGTAGCACTTTCCGGATTTAATTGGTGGAGTCAACATCTTTGCGCTGGGAAAAACTAAGGAAAGCAAACAGTCGCGGACAGCAGAAATGAACTCGTAAAAAGGCTCGGACGTGGAGCCGCAGTTGGCCAACTGATTTCCCCGGTGGTGCATGGGAGTTGCACTTCCGATGCCTTAAGTGGGTGCGCATTTCTCGGCTTTGATTGCATCGGATCTTACTGCGCGGCCACTTTGCGTTACGTAACGTCGCTCCAACTCCGAGTGAGTTTGGACCTGTCGCAAACACTTAATGGTAATAGACATCGATCTAGTTTCTCTTAGGTGAAGGCCCTACCCGTGAGAGTACAGTTTTAAGTGTTTAGCTCAGAGATCTTGAAATTGAACTTTCTCGATTAATTTGTAATGTATAATGGGTGCATGCCAATCAAAATTGGGCGCGGTTACCTTTCCAGGGGGTTATGCCTATAATTATGATGATTAGTATCTTAGAAGGATATATTAATATACTATCTGTATCATAATTTATTTTAAATAAATATCACGTTTGTCAACAACCCATTTTAATAACTATTGAAACATTCAATTGAAGGTTATTCAAGTTTAATTCCAAGTTTACGACTTTTATGCACTTCCGGTTAAAACAAATACCAACAGAAATCTTGTGTGCTCTTTTAGAGTGAGTTTTGTAAATAAGAAGTTAATATTTTTATTGAAATTAAAAACGATAAACAATATACTTTAAAATTTTATGTGAACTGCTACATACATTTATGATATTTTCAATAAATATAATAAAATCGAATGCTAGTAATAAAAATTATATCTTGACCAATTTACTATTTAAATTTCTGGAACTTTGAAGGAAGTGCCGTGGCAGTTGTCACTTGATATTTTTCTTTATAGTTTCAGAAAGCAGCAATAAAAATTTTAATGAAGCTGAACAATTCATAAAACTTAAACTTTGAACATTTGATGCTATTCTAGGCATAATCTGGAATATCACTGCTGAAAAGAACGATTCCTCTGCCATCGTCACATCTCGACCTTTAAAATTTATTTCTCTTGCCCGAGTATTTCGTGTTTATTCTCACTTTTAAAATTGCATTTGAATTCACGAGCTTAAAAACAAAAAAGCACTTTTCTCCTTCGAGCCGGATTTGAACCAGCGACCTATGGATTTCTATGAATCATTCTCTCTACAGTCCACCGCTCTACCAACTGAGCTATCGAAGGCTGTGATGTCACTTCGGACTGATGATATATTTAACAGTGAGCTAAATTTAGAACAATTGTTCTATTTTTGCATATAATCAGCCTTACTAGACGCTTTAGAATTTAGCTGAAATGAATATTTTGAAAAAAACGGAAATTGGACAAAAATAATAGGACAAAAACCGAATTAAAACCAGCTGTTGCAATAGTTTAACGATGGTCAATTTGAGCCGCATCTTTTAGATTATGTTGGCATATTCGTGAAATATGACGGTTAGACGAAGGTAGCAACAATACATTTTATATCTATCTCTGTTACACCTGAATTCTCAGTTGACTAGAGTGCGGGATATTTTTATGAAAGAAACTAAAATTTGAGCGTGATATAACAGCAATCGGTTCGTGAGAATTTAATTATTTGTTATTTAGTTTTGCTTAAACATAATTGTGCACGATTTTTGAACAATTTAAATGGCATGATTTGCCTAAAAGGTTTGGGCCTAGGCTAAAAATGGTGACGATGCCGGAGAGGCGCCACGAACGTGCGCCCGAAGCGTGTTCGGGCTCTGCCGAAGTGTCGCACACGAGCGCGAGAAGCGTGTTATCGGGCTGCTGCTCTCCGGCATTCGGCATATTGTAATAAATTCATGTTGCTAATACTATATTTGGATAATTATTTGAAATAAATACAAAAATTATATTATTATTTCTTTTCCCAAACTAATTACATATTAAAAAATTACGAAGAATCTTATTTATTGAAAAACAGGAGATTTTCTATGAAGTTTCACTTCTGTCGAGGATTCCGAAACCCACGCGTTTTTTTTTTCGCTATAAGTTCCATGTAAATTAGTACTTATGGATTTCCAGAGTTGCTTTTATACTCATGTCTATAAAACCAAGAAATCGTTGAAATTAAAGCACTTGTTTTGAAGATACATACTTTGTGAGAGTTTTAAAATAAGGAGTTATATAGAGTTTTAGGGCTTTACACTTTGTCAATCAGATTGGAAATTGTAAATTGCACCGCCACGGCATGCAATTTTCAAGTTTATCGTGCATGAAATACACGTAGTATATGAAAATTGAGTTGTAGAATTTTTTCTACATAAAGTTTTACATATGTACATACAACTAAATCTAAATAAAAGCATGCACAAAAATAATAATGAACAGAAATAGAATTAAAAAAACACTTAATTTTATTTTTGCTGGTAATCCAGTTTATCCACTTGTATGTTTCCTAGGGTTTCTCTAGTTCGCTAAATTTTCGTTATTCACTGGCACTACTTTTATAATATTCACTTTTTTTTATCGTCAAAGATTATAAAATGTGGATCCAACGAAGATGGGAAGGGGTGCAACTTTTTAAACCTGCCTGCTTACCGACACGACCTGCTACCAACAACTACCTCTTCTAAATTGTTTTTGCTTAGGTGAACTAATTTCGATAACTAGTATGCAATTTCATTTAGTAATGCTATTATTCTTTTTATTTTTTTACTTTTTTTGTATTAATTAATTATTATTAATCTGTACGTGTACCCTTTTGCACTTTTGCTCTGTTACTGTTATGAATTTTGTTTGCATCATATTTGCTAATAGCAACTTCAATGGAACGAATTGTCTTCGTTCGGTGCATTAAATTTTTAGTTATTTCAGTAAAAACCAATTTTCGAAACTTTCACCTAACTATAGTGATAAGAAACAAAGATTAAGTGAACTATTTCAAGCACAAGAAAACTTTTAAATAAATTTTACACTCATGCAATAATACTTTCAGGAAAATAAGTGTTATGTATATATTATATAAATCATACTTATACATTTATCGTGTAATATATTAATTAATTATTTAAGATAAACACGTATTCAAAAAAAACAGTACTAAATTTATTCGTTCAAATTTTATCACAAAATTATTTCATTGTAAAATTCAATTAAAATTAATATTAGAATAATTCTAAATTATAAAAAATCACCTTCTTTCTTAGCACTGCCATTTAAAAGATTAACTGGGAAAGAGTTCAGAGACACAGCTGTCGAAATCACTCAAAAATTTCTGGCTATCGGAGATTAAGTTCCGCAGAATGTTTATATCGATGTCTTCAGATATTGCATTATTTAGGAAACTGTTCAAAAGTTCACTTTCGCCGCTGTCAGTTGGTGGACAAGATGAGTGACCGTATCCAAAATTGAAGTCGAAATCACCGCCGTTTTCAGCCGGAAGTGAAAAATCACACTGCAAAAAGTAAGAAGATAGTTTGAATACAAAAGTAATGATAAGGAAACAAAAATCTATCAAGTGCGAATCGAATTGAATCGAATTTGCTAAAAACTTGAAAACTGTCCGGCTGATATGAAATTTGTAAAATAGTAAATTTTGTAAAAGGAACTTAAAACCGCAAGCATAAGTAGATATTTAAAAATAATTTCCGATTACTTACCTCTTGTACTCTTTTCGGAGTAAGCAAATTTCCAGTCGCAATGTTTTGGAAGGCTTCGGAATAGGTGTCCTCCTCGATGTTTTCATCTTTAATATGCTTCCAGTTATTGTCCTCTACAATAGCAATTGCCTTCGGTTTATCCTCCTTCATCTTTGGACTGGAAGTGTCGGACATCTCAATGATTTCGTTGAGAAACACGTCCCTCTCTTCCAAAATCAAAGGTTCTGACTTTACGGAAGCTAGGGTTTCGTAAAATGAAGATACTTCCATTCGACTAACATCAAGCAGACTTCCGGTAGTCTCCGACGAAGGTGGTAGAACGTCGATCTGGGGATTCATTGGTTTTGAAGTGGATATAGTTTTATCACAATCAACATCCAAAGAAATTTGTTGATGATTCGAAAATTTGTAAATATTTTTCGGAGACATTATCGTGAATTCGGGCCTTCCAGAAGGGTTTAAGGTTTGGTAAACTGCAGCTACAACTGGAACTGATATCTTCTCTTGAGGGTTCTTCTGCAGTTGTTTCAAAGCCGAAAAATCTTCATTATTAGCAGGACGCAGTAGACTTTGGGAGCCATAGTCAATAATTCGAACCAGCAGCGGTAGTCCTTCTATAAAGTGGAGAACTGCAAAAGGTATTTCCTTATTGGCTTTCGCCGTTTTCATTGCATCAGTCTCAATAGCTGGGATAAAAATTCCATTCTCAGATATCTGAGACTGGCTGACTGTAACATCAGTCGTTCCCTGCGGTGGCACATTGGCAGGAATTCCAATGGTATTTTTTCGAGAATATAACGACTTTGTTTTGTTATATTTTGACGCAGATTGAATTTGATGAGTTTCAAGTTCATGAGCTCGTAAAAGGGTTCTCTTTGCGAAACTCATGTTGCAGCGGTGGCAGCTCCACACTGATCCGATCTGTAGTTTTAAATTTTAAAATTATTTTTTTTTAAATTTGAATAAGGGCATTACCTCTGCAGAATGAGATTTTTGGGTATGGCAAACCAAATTAGACATTTGATTAAACCCTTTATTGCAAAGAGAGCATCTGTAAGGTCTTGCATTTGTATGGATGTAGATGTGATTTCGCAGGTTACCCTTTTGATGGAAGCCCTTATTGCAGAGATGGCACCGGAAGGGTTTAACGTCCGAATGAGTCTTTCTATGGGAAATTAACGTCGAAATTCTGTTGAACGACTTGTTGCAGGTCTCACAAGCATAAGGCCGTTCGATTGAATGAATAGCTTTGTGTTGGCTTAAAGTAGATAATTGGCGAAATGCTTTACCGCATTCGTTGCATACAAAATTTCGGACATTTGTATGCGTCGGAAGGTGTCTCATAAGCGTGTACTGATGCTGGAAATTTCGAGCGCATATTCCGCATTCCCAGATCTTGATTAGCTTTCCGTTTCTGTTTACGTATTTTATAAAATGAGGAGCTCTACTTGCGTCTAGAGGTGCATCTTCTTTTTTCTCATTACAAAGTTGCAGGGTCAAAGTTGGCTCGGATAAATTCCGAGGAATACTTGTGCTTCCTTCTAGAGAACTTTCTGCGTCACTTGAATTTGATAACAAGCACTTTGCTCCCGAATCAGAGTCGTCGTCGGACAGGAACAAAAACGAGTCTAGTCCTCGTCCGAATGTTGAATTTTTTGCTGTTCCACTCTTTATGGAATTGCTTTCGTCCGATATACTTTTAATGTCCAGCGACTGGTTTTTTGACTTGTCTAAATCGATATAAATTTCGTATTTTCTAATCACCTGCTCTTCTTCCCCCTCGTCCTGTTTCCCATGTGTCCAACTGGACGAATTTATCCAATTAAACTCGGTATTTTCTTTTGTTTCGAATTTTGTCAAATTCAATTTTTCCATTATAGTAGCTTCAAAAAGACAATTCAACGTCAATCGAGAAAATAAATGAAAACTTTTTTTAACCGTCGACAAATGAAATGCAATAAAAAAAATATCTGAAAATCTGGGAAGCCTTCAATAGCCAGTACTTGCTCTCTTGAAGCAAGAAAACAAATGAGCGTATTTCTTCGAAAAAATTATCGTTCTTGGCAGGTGTATCGCTCAACCGTTGCTCCTAGCAACGGGCAGGTGTTAGCTTGCTAGGACGGGATAAAAAAATTTTCAAATTTTGCAGTTTTTTCTCGCAGCTATTTTCATTTCAAAGAATTCTTGTTTCAGTAATGCGAAAGTTTTTTTTTTATTTGTTTATGCACAAAACAACATTTCCTTAATGTTACCTTAATAACAGATAGAACGATAGGAAATAAGGACTACATTGAAATGCAGCCGCTACTTATTAGAGGGTAATAACAATAAAAGAAAAGGCTCTTATTAAATTTCATTATTATGACTATCTTGAAGACATTCTGTCTTATATATGAATCGGTACATGCACAAGCAACTGTGCACGGTCAGAGAACGTTAAGGAACACATTTCACACTGGAAATATTCGTTTTTCGCTGGTTTTGCTTCGACCTGTGGAGGATCTTCAGACTTTTCTTGTTTTATCTCCATGGCATCTATCTTTTCAATTTTTATTTTCGGCGATGTTGTAGTCTTCGTGTTTGTAGAGGACTTAGATGGCGTTTCAAAACCTAAGTATTTCCTGTTGGGCAAGGAACGTTTTATACGTGTAGACCGCCGTAAATCTTCTTGAGGTGGTTCTGCTACAATTTCCGGTTGGAAACTTGTTACAACGCTTGGTGCTGGTGCAGCAGGAGGTGACGATTTTTTTATTGGAGATCTTAAAATCTCTTCAAGATCGTGTACCACATCTGGATTGTATTTGTCCATTTCTTTGCGCATAGAAGCTGCTTCCAGAAGCAGTTGCGCATCAAAAAATTCACTACGCGATGTGGATTGTTGTTCCCTTTTAATCATTGGAATCGTCTGATCTTGCACTGTATCCTGTAGTATCAGGTCAAAATCGCTATTAACACTTGTAGTGCTATTATCTCTCTTTCGACCAGTTTTAGAGCGATCAAATTGTTGGAACAGCTGATCGTCGATTTCAACTGGTTCGCTTTTTGTAATCAATGTCCTCGTTCTTCTCTTACCATCCTCGGCAGCAATTCTAGTCTTCTGAGTGTGAATCATTTTAGGTCTAGAAGGTTTATCTGCTGTTTCTACTTTAGCAGGAGTCCTCCTTTTTGTTGAAGCTTTTGAAGGCTTTGGAGTCGCTGCCACTGGCGCTGTTGTTGTATTCGTATTTCCAACAACCAAAGAATCCAAATTATTCAAAGTATTCTCCAAATTCTGAAAAACTGAATTGTATGGATCCTCTGTTGTAGTCGACATAAGCTTATTCTGCCAGCAGCTGCTCCCTTTATCTGAATTCCCTGAGTACTTTCTACTTCGTCCTGATAGTGTGGTTGTCTCATTAGCTGTTGAAGATGTCGAAGGATTTATTGAACGAATGTTACGTTTATTTTTATTGCTTATACCGAGAAGATCATCAACAGTACCCATGTCGAGATCTGAATACTCGATGTCACTGTTGTTTGATTTTTCATTTCGAAGACGTTCAATTTCATGCGGCTTTAGCTTTCGGCGTCGTTTATATTTTCGAGGACCAGTCTGGAATTATACAAAATATATTTACACATTACATAATTTTTTTTTCAATAATATTAAGTATATATTATAAGAAACCAAAGTTATGTAAATCATTATTACAGCAATTTTAAAAAGTCTACTAGTATTAGATGAATCTCGGACTGATCTTTTTGAATTATAATGTAATATTATGAACGTTTGATTTTAGATTTTTTGTGAATTAAAAAATTTATAGGAGGAATTAATTCTCATTTTTAATAGTTCATTAAATTTTTGGTTCCACACTAAGTATATCTAGAAATCAGTATTATGCAAAACTTACAATCGGCTGCCTTTGCATGGCTGTATTCATATCGCTGTGATGAATTAAATGCTGGATAAGTTCTACAGATGATGGAAGGACATCAGAGCAGACGGTGCAATAGTAAGTTCCTCTTTTACTGTCTATAGCTGAATGGTGCGATCTGATGTGTTCCCTTAGAACCACCCTTTGGTTAAATGCTCGAGGACAAACGGAGCAGGCATAGGGCTTTTCCCCTATTTTTTATAAGACAAATAGATTAAGAACTTATTCCTAATTGTAATTTAAACCGAGTCACCTGTATGAATCCGTTCATGTTTCCTCAGCGTTCCACCATCAGCAAAGGCTTTCCAACAAAATCGACAGCCATAGGGTCTTTCTCCAGTATGAATTCGAATGTGTATTTGTTGGGAGCTCCTAGAACCAAAGGTTTTTCCACACTCATGACAAGGAAATAGTCGCCCTGAAGAGTTTGTGTGTGAATGCCTGTGGTTCATCAAGGAGCGCCCGTCAGGGAATTCTTCGTGGCAAACGTCGCAAGTAACAGATTTATTCCGGTGGGAAACCATGTGGCGCTTAAGCCTGTTTATTTGCATTTTAAAATATTTTCTTATTATGTAAGGTAACTGATCTTACCTAGCCTTATTGTGGAAGGTTTTTCCGCATTTAGAGCACGAGTGATTCTTCTCCCTGGAATGATCCCAAGCGTGCTTCATCAGAGCTCTGCCGTCTCTGCATTGTTTGCCGCATAGCCTACAGGAATTTGGAGTCATTTCAGCGGAGTGTACGTTAGTCAAGTGTTTTTTAATGGTCGCCTCTTCTAAAAAGGTTTCACCACAAAGCATGCACCTGTAAAACGTTTCAGGTAGCTTAAACATCTAAGGGTTCTCAAACTACTGCAGCTTGAAAACAAGGGCGGAAAAACATACTAGGGGAGAGTGTATAGAACAACTCTCTAGTCCCAATTCTACTTACTTAAATGGTTGAAACCTAGCGTGTATCTCAGCATGAGCTAGTAAATCCAGCGCTTCAGCAAAATTTTCTCCGCAAACATTGCAACAATGTCTTGAATCCCCTTCAACTAATTCTCTCTTGACGTGAGTCTTTGAGTGCCTCTTAAGCAAATCCTGCCTATGAAAAGACATGCCACAAACGTTACAATAAAAATCGCCGTACTTGGAGTCGTTCTCGGACTCAGACTCTTCGTCATTTTCAGGCTCATACTCAGAGTTACTAGCCTCGAAATGGTGTGTTCTTTGATGCTCATTTAATGCATTCATATCCCAGAACATTTCACTGCAGTTACCGCATTCATAAGGTGAATCACTGCCGTGGATCTTTAGAAAACTCATTAACAAATTGAAATCTATAAAATAATTTATTAACTTACTCTTGAATGCGACAACAACGCCTTTTCTCTAGCAAATCCAACTCCGCACTGTTGGCATACAAAGGGCTTTTTAGGATCAGTGATAGGAAACCTTTCAATATTTTGATCTTCTTTAATAGTTTCCTCCACAATTTGTTCATCAGAGAAATGAACTTCCTCCTTAACCACCTTCATTCTCTTCGATCGCGGTTTTGCTTTTGGTTTCGGCCGTTCCTCGTAATCCTCATGATCATAATAATCATTTTGGCGAGGCGGTCTGGCCTCTATGTGGTCACTGAAATCTGGAAAGAAATCTGCTAAATAGCCGATGTATTCTCTCCTTTACAAAAAACTTACAATTATCATCGATATCGTCCATTTTATCGTCAGGAACCTGAGCGTGAATTTTTAAATGAATCAGTAAATCATTGCGTCTAACATATCGCGCCCCACACAAATTACACACATGCGGGCGATCGTTCTGATGGGCGATCATGTGATTCATAAGACTAGCCTTTTTGCGAAATCGTCTACTACAAAAATCGCAGGGATACGGTCTTAGAGCTGTGTACTCATCCTGATCAGTTGGTAATGGAACATCAAGATCTTCAACCAACTGAGGGTCTCCACCACCCGAGCCACAGAGCTGGTCCACTGGGATTTCCACTCTGAATTTGTTTGAATGTTTTAATATTTTAATCTTATTCCCACTCACAGAAATTTAAAATCTACATACCTTTCTTCACCTTGCTGCTGCACCCAGTCATCGGTAATTACCTCCTCAGTTACTTGACACTCAAAATATTGGTGTTCATTATAGTTTTGAGTATCATTGTTGTCCGCTCCTTGATCGATCAAACCATCCATTGTCGTCACCTGACCATCTTGGGCCATGTATATTAAGTTTTCTGCAGCTATTTGGTCTAAACTGGTTGGTATTGAGGATATCTCTTGTACAAAATATTGCGGCGCATTACTCTCCGCCTCCTCACTTTGTGAGTCAATTGTTATTACTTCTTCACTGACTATTTGGCTATCATTTTCGATATCTTGGACCCATTGTATTTGGTAGCCGGTATTGTCCATGATTGGTCTCTTGTTTGATTACGACTTCTATGAAGTTCGAAAAGAAATTTAATGACAAATTGCTGATTTTAGAGGATGCTGCTAAATTAAAGTTAATTCAATAGAAGATTGGAATTTAAACAGTTTTTATCACATATTTTGGAAGAAATATTAAATATTTCAAACGAGGATCCCATAAATTTTTCTATTTTAATCGAATTTTTTACATATTCAGGTGAGTGGTCATGTAACGTTGAAACAATTTTAAATTGCTGGATCTTGTGTAATGGATTCCTACATGAATTTTATATGTAATCCAGCTATTGAAACTTTATGATTATATCTAGAGGTCCTATTCTCCATCATTTCTAGCCCGATCTCAAATTATGTATACACATATAGCTGATCCCGCGAATGAGTATTAAAATTCTAATGGAAATCTAATTGCAGGCTTTACATTAATTCAACAATGTTTTTAAATTGTTTGAAAGTATTATAAGATAGAAAAGGTCTTTTATTTAAAATATGCCCCCAAGTAAGGAGCATACAAAAGAGAAACTTAAGGTCTAAAATTAGAAAACGATTACTGCACTTGTGAAGTTCATCAAAAATATCTCGCTTTTAAAATATTAAAACTAAACAATACTTTTCATTCTATATACTGAAAACCATCGATGAAATTAACAGAATAAGATTTATTAGCTAAAAATGAGACCTTTCATTCATAAAAATCAGAAAAATTTAAATTTATTCACAGCTGTTTCAGACGGTACACGTCAGACGTCAATCATGTGTCAATTGCCTATCACCCCTGAGTACCTCCCCGTGCCCGTAAAATTTTCGTCCGGTGGTACAAAAAAAAATCCAATATGGCTACTGAGAAAATTTCAGGCGAATTTGTTTCCCTTTCGTGTGAGGTTATGCTCAAATGAGGTTAAGGCTTTTATTTTGAAGTTAAATTTAGGAAGAAAAATTGTCCCGGATCGGTCACCTCAGGAGCAGACGGCTGCACTCCTGAGGGACAGGCCCGGTTACATCACACGGCAGAGAATCTTCGCTGCAGCGCCATTTCTGTGCCAAGCAGCGAAGAAAATTCCTCCGAGGAGAAAACCACTTCTGTTTTGTCTACGTTTGAGGTTATGATCAAATTAGGTTAGATAGATGAATAGAGTGGCTGACTTACCAGAGATTAATTGAACATAATTGCGGCCCCGAATTTTTTAATGGCACGTCGCAAGCAGTTTGCAATTTTCACAGAAATCGACACAGTTTGGCTTGTTACGCCATTTTACCCGTGGCCTGAGAGTACATCCAATTGGACGCGTACATACACGGCCCGGCATTGTTGTGTGGGGCAGTAAGGTTTTCGGGGTGGTGGTAGACTGACATTTCATTTTGGGCTGCTTGTCACCCACTGAACTGTAGGTATGTTTTGGTTTTTGTGATCGGTGGAATTTTGCGGAGTTTCTGGTGCAAAACAAATTTGCCCAGCGTTTCTGGTGATGGAAAATCGGTAGAAGTTGCGGAGGATTTGTTTGTTAAAACTTAAAGTGATTTAAATTAGCCGAGGTGCTCATTTTAGCGAGGAACCTGTGAAAGTGCCAAACGTCAGACAAAGCCGTGTGGAGTTCTCCGCTGGACATTGAAATGGCTACTGCGAACTACGACGGTAAAATTAATCCAATTCCTTCGATTTTGAGTGCTAACTAGTTTTCATTTCAGCACTGCGGAAGCAGGCAAGGCAGCTCGAGAATGAAATTGATATGAAATTGGTTGCATTTAGCAAAGTGGGCGCTGGTTCCGGCTCGGTGCATGCAGCGGACACATCTCCGCTCCTCGGGGAGCATGTTTTCGATTCACTTTCCCATGAAATTGAGCAAATGCTGGACAAGGTAAGTTAGGAAATTATCCAAGCAATAAAAGTCGTCTAACATTTCAAAAATTACAGCTTTCCTCAATTAATGAGAGCATGGCAGAGCTTCCAGCCTCGGGCACGGCGATGATGCACACGTTGCAAAGACACCGAGAGATCCTTCAGGGCTACCGACAAGAATTTAACAAAATTTGCGCTAACCACAATACGCGGATTGAGCGGGAGGAACTGTTGCGAGGGTCAGGCATTTCTACCTCAAATCTCAGTCCATCCAGCTCGGGACTTAGCCGGAGGGATATGTATTTAAAAGAAAGCTCGCATTTACACAGGTACTTTTTTCACTTCCTCCTCAAAATTGATGTAAAATATATAAAAATCTGAATTCCAGCTCCAGCAGCTTAGTCAATGATCAGATTAGCATTGCTATGGAAACCAAAGAGCATCTCCTCTCGCAGCGACATACGTTCAAGCGGCTTCAGACGAGGTTTAACGATATTTCAAATAGATTTCCATTGATATCTAGGTAAGTTGTCCAGTCTAAAAGATGAATTCTTTGATTCTTTGATTGCGTTTTTCGTAGTTTAATGCAAAGGATTAACATAAAGAAGAGGAGGGACTCCCTTATCCTGGGCGCGGTAATTGCTGTTTGTACGATTCTGATTCTTCTATACGCCTTTAATTAAGGCTTTCTCTGTTTTAATAATAACCTTTTATTTTTGTATTCCAATAAAATTACATTAGTTGTTGGTTTAATAACACGAATTTGTGATAAATCAAGCTCTTGATTTTGCTTTCCGATTATTCTATAATACTTTTTCAGTAAAAAGGTGTCTGCAAGATATTTGAACAATTTTAGTTTGTTTTATTTAAAATTTAAATCAAATAATTCTTGAGAAAAAATTCGTAATTACAGTATCATTTGTAGGGTTACTTTAAACATTTGTAGTGCTTCAATCGTTACGTCAGGCAACACCAATAAGAACTGTCAGTTGCATGGATTTGTCAAAAAATCGAAAAACCCGAATGAGAGAAAATGTCGTTTTTCCCTGCACCGCCGCCTAAAAAGGATGAAGGCCCGAAAAGGACGTTTTTTGATCATCCAGACCTGGACGAAATGGCAAAGCACTTTATCGGTGACTTCCACAGGTAATTTCTGTTATAAAAACCGAAGTATTCCCATTTGATGGCACATGCAATTTTTCCTCGTTGCAGGTACAGGGAAAACATAATCATCCCGAGGAATTTGGGGCCCGTGAAGATCAAGACGAATGAGGAGAAGATGGTTGAGGCTGCTCTCGACAGCTGCATATTCAAATCTGTGATGGCATGTGTTATGGGTGGGTTTGAAGGAAAGGGTTGTGGGGCCCAAATAGGATCCCAACGAATGGTTTTGCCTAATTTCCAGCTACCGACAACTATTTGGGGCCACAGATCTTTTCCGGGTTTTTATCTAAAAATTTTAAAAATTTCTTAAAGGATATTGGACAAAATAGAAGAGCTTTTGGCTCAAGGAAATTTTTCTTTGGTACAATAATATTGTTCATATTTCGTTAGATACTAATTAACAAATTAAGGGTTCTTATAAAAGAACTTAATAAATGTAGGTATTTCTTCAGATCTAATTGTAAGATCTAAACACGTATCTTTAGCGCTTTAAAAATTTTTAAAATCATGATGTCCTTTTATTAGGAATCGTTCACCAGTTCTAACAAACGCCCCTCTTACAAGCCGAGTTTGAAATGGTAATATTTTCTAAAGTTTTGAAATACATATATGAATTTCAAACTCGTGACGTGAAGGGGTTAAATAAGTGCAAGTGGTGAATGAGGAACTGAGGAACTGTATTTAGTTTTCCTCTAACAATTTTAGGTATAATATCACAAAATTCTTGATTCTACTCAAGACCTTTTACATGAATGAATAAATTAATACTTAATCAAACTGTTTCTTAAAACTTTTATTTTCCCTGTAGGTTACGGTTTGGGAGCAGCAATAGGATTGTTCAGTTCTTCTGTTAATCCTAACATAGCGACTCCAGGAATGCCAGAGAAACAGCAAACAGCTCGGGAAATTTTTAGAGAGATGCGTGCAACAACACACTCCTATGCGAAGAATTTTGCTTTAATTGGAGCGGTTTTCTCGGCTGTTGAGTGCACCATTGAAACGGTTTGTTGTTTTTAATTCCCAAAATAAAATTTTACCGAACTTACTAGATTTCAATATAAATAAGTTCATGATCAGTATGACTGGATATTGCGCGATGTTTTTATAAAATATATTCCCTAATTTATCTTTCAGGCGCGGGGTAAGTCGGATTGGCGGAATGGTACCTACGCAGGGGGTATAACAGGGGGCCTAATCGGCCTAAGAGCTGGCGTTAAAGCAGGAGTGCTGGGAGCTGCTGGTTTTGCTGCTTTCTCGACAGTTATCGATTACTACATGAGGCATAGATGAGCCAATTAATTAGGTCCTTTTTTTAGAATGAACTAGTGTAGAATTTCCTTAATGACTTCCTGTAAATATACGTCGTGTAAATATAACGCTCACTTTTTTGTCTACTATTCCCCGTAAAAATATCAAATTTTTTAAACGCTTTTTTAATTTTATTTATTTAGATAATTTTATAGACAAAGTGTTATGTGGTTTTCTCGGATCAAAATATCCAAAAATAAGGAATGACAAAACTCAAAAACTTTATTATGTGATAGTTGCTAATCAGTAACCCTTAGCGTGAAGGGATACTTACCCTTTTTTTTCTTCCGCCATATGCTATCTTTGCAGTTATTTATAAAATGTTGTATATTAACTGTAGTATGTAACTTTTAACTAAAACTTGTTATCAATCGTCGATGGAGCAAAGTATGATGTACACTTAAACTAAGCATGCAAGAATTAAATTAATTTCAAACCCTACCCCGAATCCATCAACCACTGGGAATGTTTGCAGCGCCTGCCTCGTCCTCCCGCTATTTTGAAAGCTTTACCCCTGTCGTTTTCTGTGAAGCCTCCCTCTGAGTTTAAGAACAGCTTTTTCCTGTTCATTTTCCCAGCATTTGTCATAGGGCGCCCGGATCACATCGACGTGTCCATTTTCCCTCGGAAGTTTAATTTTTCCTGCCTCTAGGGAAAAAAAAATTTTTTAGTTGTTGAATTTTTCTAGTGAAACGAAGTGCGAAAAACGTAATGTGGTGGGACGAAAGTGTTTATAAGACGAATTCGTCATCTTGACCAAATTTCTGGTAGAAAAAAAAGGGAAAATTAATAAATTGCGACGATTCTATTGGTTTTATGAGTGGTAATTAATCCGGAGCTAAAGGAAGTTGGGGGGAAAGAAATTCATGAAATCACTGAAAAGTGACCTGCACGTGCAAGTACAGTCAAAATATCGACGAAAAATCTTCAGAAAATTGCTGTTTTTTGGTACAATATGTCGGCCGGGCAAACAGGTTGGTACCTAGACTTTTATCTTAGAATTAAAGTAATCCGATAGTTTTCTCCTTTTACCTTATTTGGTTTAATACTGTTACAAATTTGAGGAAATATCTAAAAAAAAATTAAAAGTATTGGATCTGTGCACAATTATAAGACACTTGGTGTGGTCCGCCCTTTGGGCGAGATAAATTTGTAGTTGGGGGTGGCTGGGAGGCTAAAATGTGGAAATTGTTGAGGTAGACTTTTAGGTTGTCGGGGGGAGCTTTTTCGGGCAACCATTTGCCATGTTTGCGAACAACATCTCTGCGGCTGGTGGAAGGGTGGTGGTGGTCTAAAACAGGTGGTAATGGGTGATTTTTTCCTTCGCACCCGATTCTATGTTTAGGGCAGGCGGAGCGATGCAAAGGGTTTTTCCACAGGATTCATTCGTCTCTCCTGCAGCTCTCCTGGGGAGCACGACGACTCGTGTTCCGTGGCGAGATGATGCTCTTTGGGGCACGAAAACATCGAGGGTGTTGGGAGAAAGTGGTTGAATGACATGAACTTGAAACACGAACAGCAAGGAGCTTTTCAAGTTTGTAAACAGACGATGGCTCGTGTTACTGTTGAGTCTGTTAATCGATTGCCAAAGTTTATTCAAAACGAAAAAGAAAGGTGAAGAAGAAATCTTTTCGTAGCATGCCTCCTGCCTATTTAAAGATATTAATTTCTTTTATTTTTCTTTTTGGGAGAAAATGGTAGTTAAATAGTGATTAACAAAGCCAATGCCTCTCAAGGGTACTATTTTAAAATATTTAATAGGAGGCTTTTGATGACCTGCATATTGTTTGTTAATAAGTTTCGTATGAGACACGTAATTTTATGAATAATTAATTAACCCCTTGCTTTAATTTTATTTGCACTTGCACATTTTAAATAGTAAAGGTCATAACCAACAGCCTCTAAGGCCAAGGTTACATTTTAATTTCAGGCTCAAATTTACAGTGTCGAGCGAAATTTCCTCAACTCTTAAAATGCCTTTCTTGTTAAAAATTCAGTGCAAAAAAGTTTGATATCAATATAATAACTTAATTAAATCAAAGTACAGTATGCCTAATGGGGCTTTAAAATATCATCATTTTAATTTGAATCCTCTAAATATCGGATTAATAGATCAGCTTAAGCGTTTAATAATCAGTAAGTTGTGAGCTGGCTGTGTATTCTACTTAATATATTTTACTTACTTTGGTTTTTCAGTGATTTTATCTTTACAGTGCTGAAGTTTTTTAAAAGACTATGTTTCTATGTTTAATGGATTTTTCGGCGGAAAATTAAAATTAATCTTTTACGTACTTATATATACATATTTTTGCAATGTTACAATTCTTTAGTTCTTTAAGTTGGTATAAGGTGTGGTTCAAACATTTATTTTGAAGTAATTTTCGCATGAAATATGGGATAAGTTCAAATTTATTAAATCAAAAATATTTTAGTTTTCAATTTTTACACAACCATTTAGATATTCTATTAAAATCTATAATTTAAGAATATTCATACTTCTAAGAACATTAATTTGAATTATTTATAAGTAAAATTTGGGAAATGCATCAGTGAAAATACAAAAGTCAGGTTAATTTTAAATCTGTTTTTTCACATTACATTATTAATCATTGTTGAGATTTAAATTTTTTAAGATTTTATTTGAATTGAAGCTAACGTGTTATATTAAAACTCAAATCCACATTTACTCTACTTCTGCTGTTTTCGATGATGGAAATTTATTGTAAAATGCTTCATTCTACCCTTTATGTGAAAATGCCTTGAGATGAGATAAAAAAATTGGTAGTTTTTCTTAGAAAAAAAAAACACCCTAAAAGTTTGGCGATGTTAGGTACATATTATGAAACAAAATACTGAAAAGTATTTTTATATTATTAATATTCACTTAACACACTTAAAACGTGTAAATTAAGTATTTTTACTTACTTCGTAATAGCTTCAAAAACTTTAATTCTAATTTTTAGTTTAAGAATATGAGCCCTTTTCCAGTTTCAGCTTTATTTCTGTTGTAAAGTGTGAACAATATATTTGCAATATCAGTGTAACTCATTCTCTTCTTTAAAACTGATGTGTTTTCGCAATATTAAATTAAGATTTATTACTTTCTTGATTGATGGTATCAGTCGCCTTCCTTGGATATAACCTTTTTTAAATCTGTCTCCTTCAATACCTCAAACCCAATTAATTTCAGTGAAAGGATCTAATCCCTCTAACTATCTGAACTTTTAATTTCCACAACTTTACAATGGCGTGCACACACATATCCACGTTCAAACTTACAGCATAATCGATAGCTCTTGAGGAGAATTTAATTTTCATTAAAATCTCGATGGGATGCTGTATCCTATGAGCGCCGCCAGAGCTGATAAAGGGCAAGACATTTGACCTTTAGTACAAAATTGATTGGTGCTGGATGTTGTGGTCCGGGTGGAGGAATGCTAGTAAAACTTATTGGTCGTAAGTCATCGTCAACAATTTTTGCAGAATGTCTTTTACTTAGCCTCTGGGGGACTATTTTTAGTTTTCTGATGGAACTCGAGGACGATGTGCACACTTGCTGTTGGCGAGAAAGAAATTGCAACTACTTACATCAAACGGTTTAGATGATACTGGGAAATAGAGAAAATATTTAGTTAGTAAAGTAGTGCTATGGACGAGGAGGATAATGGATAATGGAATTAAATGAGATAGAAGGAACTTTGAAAGTTAAACTCTTAACGGATGGAATATTAATAGAGCAAACAGTTAAAAATATTGAAAATATACATTGTAAAATTGGTGCCAAACTTATAGGACCTAAAATTTTTGTAAGAAGTTTACCTTTGCAGTCGGAAGTTACATAAACTATGAATTATTAAAGGTAGAGGAATTATTACCTTCTGCACTTTTTATTTGACGACTTTGATCTTCAGGCAAAACTTGAACCCGATTTTGAAGTAATTCCTGCCTATACTAATATAAAAAATGTTTTTGGGTATAAAGATTAGGTACTTTAATAAATTAATTAGAAAAAATATTAAATATATACTACAGGGTAGTAGGAAATCGAAGGTTTTTATGTACATATTAAAATTTTTTATTGACATTGTTAGAAACGTTTTGGAGTAAAAGTTGTATGGCTTAAAAATTATTTTCGAGAAAATTCATTTCTTTGAAGTTTTCTTTTCAAAAAGTTTTTCTATTTGATAATCTCAATTTTAAGTCCATTTTCTGATATTAGATAATTGTTGCAATAGATTTATTAGTTACATCAACCAAATTTTCACGATTTAAAGGGTCACCTAACATATTTCTTGCACAAAATTGTAGTAATTGATTTGCAACAGGGTAAATTTGTACATTATGTAAGTAAACGACATAATAAGCAAATAAATTAAAATACTGTGGAATTTAAATAATGCTTAATTCTATCATATTTATTTATCTAGTCCGCGTACTGAGAATTGCGGCATAGTTAGTATAATAGTGTAATAGTTACTACATGCGAATTTTCTAAAGATATTTTCTAAAATGAAGATTGTTGTTACAGATTTAATTGATTATTTTACTATTAAAATTAACGAATTATTTCGAACCTACAAAGAGCAATTTAAGCATAATGTGTGCCAAGTAAAGTCGTCGTGGGACATGGTGAAATGGAATTCAAGGAGATTTAAATATGTATGATATTTGAATGAGGTTACGTGGGTTTTCAATTATCTAAACCCCCGGTGTAACACAATCCATCTTCTTGTATTAAACATCCCTCTATCTGGCGTCCGTAAAACGAATAAACCATCCCTTGGTTTTGCTCTGGGTACATGAATCCCCGATGGACGCAGAAAAAGCTGGGCACTGGGAACCTTCAATTTGACCTTGTGGTAACAAACATGGCTCTGCTCTGCGTTTTAAATCGAAAAATTAAACATACAGAAAATCAATAAACATCTCTTCAACTAGGGTCTGGGGACAAATTCGGTTAAATACCTGCAGTAGATACTTTTGCGAGATCCTCAAAGGGAAGAATTTCTTAGAAAACTGAAATTCCCTGAGGACAGGATGCTAAGGTATTTTATTTATCCCTCCCGCTTGAGTTATTAAATATTACAATTTCTCTTTCTTAAAACTCCAATCAGGCAAGAAATTTATAAAGTTATATTCCAGGAAAAATTAATTTCAACTTTGTCAGCAGGTTTTCTGCACCCACATAACTCTTTCTCACTTAATTGTTAAGTTATACAATGTTTTGTGTTTTCCATCGTAACGTAACCCTTCTCATCTTGATTGAAATCGAGTAAAGCTGCAGATTGGCGTTTTTAACATGATGAATGAAAACTTCAAATTAATTTTGAGGAGTCTGTATCAAAAACTGCGCACGTAATTTGACACAAGTAAAGCAATTTCGTGAAATTTTGTTGAAATTTTATTTTAATTTAAATATTTCATATACAATGGGGTGGACAGCCCACGGTACTCCTCAACTACAGAAAATATTGATTGGTGGGTTCTAAATCCGGTGAAAGACATTGACGCAAACCCGTTTATTTCCCTCCTGCTAAAGCTTTATTTCATTTTGTACGCTATTTAGTGCGATGTACATAGATGCACTTTGCAACGAATTTCAATTTTCTGCACTGTGCACAGGTGGAAATTATGTTGGACTTTGTTAGCTAGGAACGTATTTTGAAAGCAGATTGAATTTCAGAAATCTTTTGAAAGGAATAATTGGAAACTTAATTACTATCGGTATTTTTGCAAGCTTATAGGGTTATATGTATATCATCGGTTTTATTTAAATAGAGGAAATAGCGGAAAAAAAAACAATTCCCTAAATCTACGACCATTACTACGAATTTCTCAAAAGTCGTGAT
The DNA here is from genome assembly GCA_963920795.1 of Eutolmus rufibarbis. Lineage (NCBI taxonomy): Eukaryota > Metazoa > Arthropoda > Insecta > Diptera > Asilidae > Eutolmus > Eutolmus rufibarbis. The sequence continues at coordinate 46,603,506 of OY987206.1, forward strand.
ATGAATGAAAATTGTGAAGATAATTAATAAGCAGTTTAGTTTTTTGATAAATATGAGTAAATATTTGCGATGTATGTTTTTTTGCTTCGGACGCAATATTATTTTATTTGCTTTATTGTTTTAAATAAAGTAATATCTACAAAATCTGTATAAATTCGTCTACAAAAATTCTAAAACATTTTATTTTTAAATATACATACTTTCAAATTAGGGAAGACGTACGTACATTTTAAATGCAAATTATTTCGTCTGGACGCTCGATTCGACTCCGGTCAAATTGATGTTAATTTTAAGTTGCGAATAATTCTATATTCATGAAAATGGTCAGCAAGAACTAATTAAGACATCAGTTTTATTATTATTTTTGGTTTACTTACATCTTGTATGTTGAATAATTTAAAAGATAGTGCTGTTTAAACCTTGTCCTTTTCTTTAAACTTTTGCTTCATGCCACTTTACTGTGCTCTGTCTTAAAAACCTGGTTTTCTCTCAGCTACATAATCCAGAATAGTAAAACAAGATATTTTTTAGACCGATTTTGAAAGGAAAAATAAAAATAAAAATAAATCTATAATAAACAGAAGAAAGACCAACGAACGCGAAGCGAAACTTAACAGAATTCTTCTTTTGGATTCAGAGCTATATAATATATGTAAATATGGTTTTACCATATTCGTTTTTTATTTTTATTCTAGATTTGTTGAAAATGCGCAAAATATAAATATTAACTCTTATAAAACCAGTAAAAAGGATTACAATTTTTTTCAGAAACAATTGAGTACAAGGAACGGCTAATAGCCGCCGTTAAAAAGGAGGTGAAACAACTGATGGAAGAGGCTGTTACCAGGAAGTTCGTGCATGAAGAGAGTGGCTCTGTTACATCTTTATGCGCTGCTGTAGAGGCCTGCCTAAGCCAAGGTCTAAGACGTCGTGCTCTTGGTCTGTTTAAAACTTCCTCGACGACAGCTTTGCTTCATAAGGTGGCCAAACACTGTCCAGAGGCTGCGCATATTAGCAAAAAGGTTCTAGACATTGAGCACAGCGATCCAACCAAACGATCGTCCTCCAGCAGCGATAGTACTAATAAACCACCGATCCTTAAAAAAAGTAGCAGTAGCTCTGTAACGACTGTTTCATCGTCCAGCCCATCACCGCCTGTTATTAAGTAAGTGTACTTTCATTCATCCTGCATTTAAAAAATTATGGTTACAAATCGCAACTTTTCAAAAATAAATAAAATTCATGCTTTATCATTAGGTACTTGTGGATACGTCTTGCGCTTTATGAGAAGCGTCTTGCTAAAATCATCGAACATCTTGTGACAAATGCAACTCGTTATTATGAAAAAGACTCTTTAGTGGCTGATCCTGACTACGGTTCTATATTGAGTTCACTGCTTGTAGGACCATGTGCTTTAGAATTTTCTCGAGCTAAAACGCCTGATCATTTCTGGACTGATCCTCATGCTGATGAATTGGTGAGTTTTTTAATCTAGCCTTAAGTATAAAATTAAGGTGAAGCTACTAAAGCGATTTAAAAATCTGTGTAGTACCCTCAGTCTTTTTTATATTAATTTGTTTTACCTATGTTCTTTTTCAGGTACAACGTCATCGAATAAGTTCAGGTCATCCTACACCACCTTCTTGCAGGCGACCAATTTTAAATTTCAAGCGAAGTTTACATACAAGTTCAGAGGAAGCAAGCAGTGGTTCTTTCAAATCAACCAGTTCAGCAACAGCTGCCAAAGATTACGTTGAATCTCTTCATCAAAATTCTAGAGCTACTCTTCTATATGGGAAAAATAACGTTCTTGTTCTTCCAGTAAGTATTTTCGACTGTTTATATTTTAAAAGTAAAAAGAATTGATCATTTCCTGAAATAAATGAATATATGGATGAATTTGTTTCTTGTTTTTCATAGAAGGACGTTAGTGAACCAATGCCAGGATATCTTAGTTTGCATCAAACAGCACAATCTTTGACGATCAAATGGACACCGAATCAATTGATGAATGGCTACACTGAGGCTGAAGTAACAGACAAGAGCTCATATTGGGCATATGCGTTGAACATTAACGTGGACGAAATTGTCTACGTCCACTGTCATCAGACACGTGGTGAGGATACTGGAGGAACTGTTATACTAGTTGGTCAGGATGGCGTCCAACAACCGCCTATTCACTTTCCAGAAGGCGGACATATGGCAGCATTTTTAAGCTGTCTCGAAACTGGTGAGTGGTTTTAAAAAATTTCTAAATACGATGATGATACGGAACTATTTATTTCTTGCGTTGTACCTGAATTGCAGACAAAATTTATAGGAAAGACTGCAGTCGAGTGTTCAATTTAGCTTAAGAAAAACAATCGCTAAATTGATTGAATTCGTCTGTGCAATTCAGCGATAGTCTAATTAAGCTGAATTAACCGAATATCTGTCGATACAGAATTTGAAGTTTAAGCTTTATGGCCATTTTGATTTTTATTTAAAAAATGTTTCAGGTCTTTTACCCCATGGCCAGCTGGACCCACCATTATGGTCCCAGAGAGGTATTGGGAAAATTTTCCCATGGCCACCAAAAGGTCGTAGGCGCATTCTGCCTTCAGTACTAGAAACGAATGAAGAGCTTCCAATTGACTACGTTTTTCGAGTAGTTAACAAGAGCAATCATGAAGAGTTTTGTAAGAATCTGACGAATATTCAAGAAAAGAAGACGATGTTCACATTTTATCCCTCTTCAGTGGCAACTCATCCAATTCTGGAAATTGGACGAACTAGCCCAAGACGGACACAGTTGAGTAGTAGTTCGACCAATGAGAGCAGTGATGGATCCAGCAAAAGCATGTCAATTGATCAAGCTCAGCCAGATAGTCCTCAGGTAAGGCGAATCTTTCATGGATTGTAATGGTTAAATTCTTCATCGCCACAGTTAAGAAAATGTAGGTAGCTTGTAGAAATTGTTGTTATAATATCCTGCTTAATCACTCAATGATGAAAATAGAAACTAAGATGTAAAATTTGAATTGATATGAATCCAATTATAAAATTTTAATATGTATCTGGAGAGAAAAATTAGCCAAATACGGAAACAGCGACAATTATAATAATTTTGCTGTTGGTGCGAATATTTTGCTTTTAGGATGGATATTATAGAAATTGTGAACAAAATAAAGTTAATTTTCTCTACTAATTAATACCCAAATTTGCTTTATGAAGGTGCCTGGGAGTCAAACCGCGAGCATAGCCCTTGTATGCTCAACAATGAGGCGTCAAATTATTTCCCGTGCATTTTATGGTTGGTTGGCTTATTGTCGTCACCTGTCCACCGTCAGGACTCATTTATCGGGGCTAGTGCATGGACGAATAACTCCTGAAGGTGGTAATTAGAATTTTCAAAGCATTTTAGAAACTTTTGTTCATATACAGCTGGGGCAGATGAGGGACTAACTAAAGAAAAGTGGGAAGAACTGCATGAAAATGGTGTTGTTGCTGATGATGCTGAAGTTTACCGATTGGTGTACTATGGTGGAGTTCAACATGAAATTCGAAAAGAAGTTTGGCCGTATCTTTTAGGGCATTACAGGTATTTTATTTTTTTGGATACAGGTACCCTTAATTCACAGCTGCTTTAACTTTCAGTTTTGGATCCACTTCAGAAGAACGTGAGGAGCTGGATGAAGAGACAAAACACTACTACGAGACGACTATGAGCGAATGGTTGGCCGTGGAAGCGATTGTCCGGCAGAGGGACAAGGAGAAGACCGCCCATGCCGTAGCAAAACTGAGCTCGGAAAGTGGCAGTGGTGATCGGACAAAAGGTCTTGAGATTGACGGAGAAATGGAAAACGATGTTTTCGAAGATAATGATTTTTCCGATATATCAGATCCCGGCGACTATGAGGATGACAATTTAACCGAAAAACAGGAATTAGTAGAAGTTAAAAGGCCATCACGAGCAAATAAGAGCAGCACTGATTCGGGCAACGTACCGGATGAGGATGTTAAGGATGTCATCGAGGATACTGAAGAAATACAAACAGAAAATTCTCCTGGGGAACGTGATGAAATTCAACTGGAACTTAAAGAAAATTGTTTTGGCGAAAATGGAGGTAAAGATCTTGTCGTCAGCAACAAAAGTTCCCCATCCACATCCTCATACGAGACTGTTGGCAATGAATTTGTCGATCTAACTGAGAACATTTCAGAACATTTGAAAGAAATGAAAATTCCAGAATTCCAGAGTGTGGACGATATACAAATGGAGTTAACCGATGATATTGCCTCAGGAATACGGCCGACCACTTCAACGTCGCACCATGCTGCCGTTATTGTCACCAAAGCGTCAATTGATGTCGCCAATTTGGATAAGGAAGATGATGATGATCACACGACGGTTATGACACCAGTCCAGGAAGAGCCAAATGGCGGTTTGGATGCTCTTCAGGAACCGAAATCTGCTTGTGTATCACCTGCTAGTTCGAATGGCGGCATTTACAGTGTAAGTGCCAAAACCTTTTTCCTTTTCGACTAAATTTACTAAACGTTGAAAGCAGAATAGAAGTTAATATAAATTTCGAAGGTTAAGTAAAATATGTACATACAATGTCAGATATTTTCATTTTTTCAATCTAACATTATAATGTTCGGTTAAATTAAAAATTTAGTTGGGAACTGAATAATATTCCAATCCAAGACTTCGTCTTGTTATAACAGTTTGTGACGAAAAACCGAGCTAAGCTCTGTTCGAATTCATGTCTTAGCTACGTAGTATAACAATTTAGATTACTTAGCTTGATGAGCGAGTCAAGGCTTGAGTTGACTTTGTGAGACGGAATGAGAAAAACTGTAGGAGCATTCCTTTAATACTGTTGAATTCTGGATTTTTGGGTTACTTTGATTAATTTAAAATATCAAATATCGAGCTAAGCAAACGAAACAGGTTATCTTTGTCTTCGTCTTAATTGTAATACTAGTCCAGCTTTTTGCTGACGTCAGAAATTGCCATAACGAGACGAAGACGAATTGGACAGGCCCTAAAAAGTGCAAATTCATTCTCTGTACAATTGAGGCAAAGTAGGACAGAATTTCATGAAAAATTGTTCGTGTATCTAGATCTAGTATTTGATATGCCCAAAAGATATGATATGAATTTAAAATTATAGTCTTGAGAAATAAAAATAATTAATTTGCTTTATAGTGCGAACTTTTGGAGACATTTGGACTGAATCTGCACCGTATTGAAAAAGATGTACAACGTTGCGATCGCAACTATTGGTATTTTGCGAATGAAAACCTTGATAAGCTGAGAAATGTTATATGCACGTGAGATTTTAAAAATATACCATTTTATTGTTAAATTTGTCTTAATTTATAAATTCTAAATAGTTACGTATGGGAACATCTAGACGTTGGATACATGCAGGGCATGTGCGATCTAGTTGCTCCGCTGCTTGTGATATTTGATGATGAATCACTGAGTTATGGGTGCTTCTGCAGATTAATGGAACGAATGATTGAAAATTTCCCGAACGGTGGTGCTATGGATATGCATTTTGCTAATATGAGGTCAACTCTCTATTTAGCTGTTGCAATGAATTATTGTAAACTTGTTTTATTTTTAGGTCTCTTATCCAAATTTTGGACTCAGAAATGTACGACCTTATGCATGCTCATGGCGACTACACTCACTTCTACTTCTGCTATCGATGGTTTTTGCTGGACTTTAAAAGGGAGCTGATTTACTCTGATGTATTTGCTACATGGGAAGTTATTTGGGCTGCTAAACATGTAGCCAGTGGACATTTTGTACTGTTTTTAGCTCTAGCACTTTTGGAAACGTATAGAGATATTATATTATCTAATAGCATGGATTTTACTGATGTCATCAAGTTTTTTAATGGTGAGTTATGAAATTAAATATAACATATTTCTTAAGTGATCTTGTTAAGAGGAAGTACTTAGTTGTTTTATTAGTTGTGTAAGACCTATGTATGTATCAAACAAAGCGAAACGGCGTCACGAAACTCGACATTCAGTGGCCACAAAAAACGTTTTCCATCATCTGCATATTTATGTACATTACATAAATCATAAATAAAATCATTCTCAACAAAAGAAAAGTTGCATAAGATAAACAAAGTTCCGCATGCAAGCTCCTCAATTCAGGCGTAACCATTTCGTCTTACATGTAGTAACAATTTTGGGTCAGTACGAGGTTATAAATAATTAATTATTGAAGAGGAAATGCAAATGCAAAAAACTGTATGGTAATGAGGAAAGTAAGACAATAAGTGCGCGCAGCTACACTAAAAAGCGTAAGCCAATGAACTGAACTATGTACTGAACGAGCATGCTTCTACCATGCTTTTGTAATTTATTTAATGAAAAACAAGATTAAAATAGGCTATCGAAACTGTTAAATAAAATTTATTTAATTATTTCGACGTCATGAAATAAATTAAAATATCTAAATGTTTCGAATTACTTTTTATTCCACAGAAATGGCAGAGAGACACAATACAGCACAAGTACTCAAATTAGCTCGAAGCCTGGTCCATCAGCTTCAAACAATTATTGAAAATAAATGAGGGGCAGGTACCCAACTAAGTTGAATAAAATAAGAAAAAAAAATAAAAGAAATTGCATTTATTAGTCATATTTATAAAAGAGCTGCAAAAATTTATTCATGAAACAAAAAAATTAATCACTTCCATTTCCATAGTAAAAAAATTAACTAAGTATTTTACATGTCATCATACAAGTAGAGGGATCAAAAGATCAAACCAAAGAGAACTATTGCATTCTGGTTATTATATTTATACATTGAAAATGATGAAAAATTGTAAATAAGAGTAAAATTCTAATATGAAAAACAGTAGATTCACAAAATGTTTATTTTCAATGTCACTGTTAGTTATTTAGATATTTATATACGAAGTCTGTTATCATTTCGAAAGAAAGAAAAAAAAAACGTAGAGACACTATTTATAGAATGTTTATTCAGCTGTTGACTAATTTTCATATCAAACTCATGCGAACGAACTGAAACAAAATCAAAGGGGACATTATCTTTTCTTCCCTAGTTACGTTTCTAAAGAAAATGTGCATTTTGGTTCCTATTTTTGCCATAATAAATACATACATGGATCGTTTTTTTTTATTTTGAAGTTAATAAAATAATAGAAGGACATATTTTTGAAACCGTAATTTTAAGCTCGTTTATTTAATAGCCAGCTCAAGAGATTTTGTTGCCTTTAAATTCACGAAATTACTTTCATTTAAACGACATTTTAATCACTAACATCGGTGCAACCGTTAACAAAAATGCAGTATTATTCCGCAGAAGTAATACTTTGAAAATCATGATCAATTAAGTCAAACTTTTCAGATGAAAAATATTGTATAAGTATCAATTTTGACCGACATGGGAACCAAAGTACACAATTTGATCCAATTTTCTTTCTTGATTTGAACATAGATGAGACACATTGAATTTGTACCTAAAAAACCATTAACATTTGCCAAACTGAAGAATGTGAAGACGTCACTTGCATAATGAATTTATTTATTTATAAGTTACATTGTTTCTTTTTAAAGTATTGTAATATAAAAAAGAACAAAAACAAAACTAATTTGTTGACGTAAAATAAACTTTAAAGGAAACGATGTGGTTTTTCATACATATTTTTTTTTTTGCAGTTTTGGGTTCCAATTAAAAATTGAATTAAATATTTAATAATTTCCTTTATACTAAAAATTACTTAAAATAATCTCCATATATTTTTCAAACTTCGTATAAAGTTGAAATTTGTTTTCCCGTTCGAGTTGCTTTTGTGATGATCAAACATTATATAAAAGTCTTAATTTTGGCGGGCAGTGTAAATGCTTAAAATCGGTGCATATATTATTGAATAATTAGATATGCTATTTATATTTATTTTCAGTTAGTCATTCATAACTTTTTTTTCGTATTCAGGTTAGTGCGCAGACTATAATTAAATGTACTTAAAAATACTTATTCAATGACATGACACCAATATAGTTAAAGGCCGCCAATAGGTTTCTTGATAATTTTGCCCATTCTCTTTTCATTCGTTAATTTAACCAAGCCATCCATACAAAGATCTGTGTAAAAATCTAACACATACATATCTGTAAAAGTTATTAGAAAGTATCTTTATGAAAGTACACACAATTAGTTTTTTTATTAAATTTATGCGGTACAAGAAAATATAGGTAGATACCTTGAAATGAAAATTATGACAAAGAAAAAGTTATGCAATACCTGTTATCTTGCGTGCTAGATGAAAAATCGGTCAATTGTCTTGGTCAAGTTAGCATCTTCGTTTTTAAGAAAGAAAGAGTTATATCATATTGTTATTTGGCGTGCTAGACCAAAACCGGCTCAAGTTAGCTTTCATGTTTTTAAATAAATATACTGGTTTGGGCAGAATCCTAGTGATGCTATCAATTTAGTAATTATACTAGTTAATATCGAAGATTATCTTAAAATCGGGCTAAAAGTAGTTAATATTTTATTAACATATTACATTAATTTAAAGAATTATTTTATTAACATATAATTATTTTATTAACATATTAAATTAATTTAATGAATTATTTTATTAACATATAATTATTTTAATGACATATTAAATTAATTTAATTGAATAATTCATAATTTGTTGTTTTTCTTATATTATTCAAAATATTTTGGCTAAGTGATGAAGTGCAACTTACAGAGTGTTTGAAGACAAATGCATGTAAGTTAAAAACAAGAAATTTTAAGTTGAATTTGTAGTAATTTTTCTTTTGATGCGGTTTATTATTTGCCTAAATTGTTTAATGTTGCTAATTATTTTTGTGGGCTACTCTGAAATTCTATTAATTGTAAACGTAACTTTGCAAACTATTTCTTAAATATAAAACGGATCACTACTAACCTACAAATATTAGGAAAAACAAAATTCAAACATGGTCTAAGTAGGTTAAGTCAAGTTCAAGCACGAGTGTAATTTGTACAGTCTGCGTTACATTCATTTAAGCTTTGTGAATAGTTTTACTTTAATTTTATAGCTAACCATGTTCAAAAGAGGCGCCAGCGAAAGAGTGATGGTAGGTCATTAACGTATTTTTTTTTTGTTTAAATTACTTTGCCGTTGCGTTGATATTACCAAAGAAGCTAGGCATTTTTAGAACTTGTATCTTTTATAATACCTTTTGATATGCACAAAAACGTAGCCGATAAAATATATTATATATAGTACATAATACATATACATATATATGACTTGCGATGTTTTTAACCCCACACCTTTTACGTTTTACAGTATACATGAATTTGGATCCGGTGGCCATGAGTGTCGTTTTACTTAATGCTGATGAGTACTAATGAAAACGCTTTTATTGAGTGGTGAATATCAAGAAGCACAATTTTGGAAATTTATTTTAGTGTTCCGCCTGCCTTCTAACCGTCAATTTCGGGAACCTGATCGGACGTCGTCGATATAAATTCAAATAATTCTACCTTAAATAAACCGCTGTTCTTCAAATTACCGACTAGTGATTGCAGAATTTTTTAAAAATGCTGGCAATATTAACTCCTTTGATCAATTTACACAAGTATTTGGAAAAACAGAGAGGTATTTTTGTTAAGTTTTTTAAAACATTTGTATATTGTATTTATTTTTGTTATAAATGAAAAGTTGAAAAGTGCAAGTGCAACTGTTAGGAATCCTAATGTGATTTTACTGGCTCTTCTGTTTGTGCATTTTTACATATCAGTTTCAGAAAAGAAATGAGGTTACTGGGTCGATAATATTAAAAAATAAAACAGAATTAAAAATACAACAGTTTTGATTTAAACAAGAAAGGTTTAAAAATCTTTTATGTGATGTTTTGACGTAAAAGTTAAATAAGAATAAGAATTTTTTATTTGTGCTACAGTCCTGAGTGGAAACAAATTTAGGCTTTTTGAGTGTTATTTTAAGAAGCCTCCTTCCTGTTTAATTATATAGGGCTAGATTTTTGAATATGTTAGCCGACTTTTAAGGAATTCCATTCCTTTTTTTTTTTTTTTTTTTTTTATTATATTATATTTTTATTGCCTTTGAAATGACTATAATGGGGCAGGGAATCTACAAGTGCTTCTTCTGCGTGTAACCTTATATTTTAAATCTTATATTCGTTTGTACATGTTTAAAGGAATTTTTTTTCTTCCCGAAGATATTAAGTATTATTATTTTAAAGATATTAAGTATTATTATTTTTGTCTATTTTATACCTACCCTGAACAATTTTGTTTAGCGAATTTTGTAAACTAAAAAAATAGAATCTGGAACAAATTAAGAAAATATAATATATATATTTTTTATGTTGATTTTCGAAAATAATATTTATGCAAATTCTCTAAACGTTTGTGATATGTTAAAAGTATTTGAAAAACTTGTAAATATTTGGACTTAGCTTGTTTTGTTTGAACATCTAAAATTTATGAGTTTTATAAGAAAATATAGCAAATTGAGTGTTGTCCGCTTTAAAGATAAGTTAAATGAATTTTGTCAATGGTAGTGAAATGTTGAGCAAGTTAAAAGCCAGATGTGACATATAATTTCCATAATTTTACTGCGCGTTATTCGCTAGTAAAATTTAATATTATTTAATTATTCGCTAGAAAAATTTAATTATTTAATAAAATTAAAACAATGACATAACAAAATACTTTTAGTTCCTATTAAAATTGTTATTATATTTTATCGTTTTATTTTTGTTTCATTGTTTTCAAGTTAGAAAATAAAGACTTCATCGAATTATTTTGCAGATGCCCGGATAGATCACCTACCGATGATGGGATCACCTCTAAAAATGATTGGAGTTTTAGGATTCTACTTATACTTTGTAAAATATTTGGGCCCGAAATTAATGGAAAAGAGGAAACCATTCGAAATCAAAACCATTCTGATTTGGTACAATATTATTCAAGTGGTATTGAACTTTGGATGGTGGGCATATGTAAGTATCTTTATTTTATAATAACAATAACATTTTTCTCAAAATTGGTATAATTACAGGCGACATACTTAATGATACACTTCAAATACGATATACATTGCATTCGTCGAGACGAGGGCTATACACAAAAAGCCATTATAGAATGCGTATTGGGATACTTCTACTACTTCCTAAAATATCTTGATCTCCTCGACACCGTATTTTTTGTGATGCGAAAAAAATACAATCAAATTAGTTTTCTTCACGTATACCATCACATATGCATCCTGATATGCACACACCTTTACATAACTTATGAGCTGCGCGGACATTCTTCAACAATACCTTACCTAAACACTTTCGTTCACAGTGTCATGTATTTCTACTATCTTCTGACTGTAATTGATCCAAAGTATAAACAACACGTCCAGTGGAAGAAGCAGATAACTCATCTTCAACTTCTTCAGTTCATTCTTCTGGCAACACACTTTTTCATACCACTTATAAGCAATTATTGCGAATATCCAACTATTTGGACGCTTATACCATTTTCACAAAATGTTATTATGATTATACTTTTTGGTAATTTCTACATTAAAACGTATATTCGAAAGCCTCAGAAGAAATCTGTAGATTAAGACATTATTATAATTGAAAGAACGTTCGAATTCTAAAAAAAAAAAAACCATAGAGCAAAACCAAGTAGCTTGCGTTAGCGAGGCAAAAGTAGAAATAGGTATAGGATATTAAAATAACTTCAGCTTCTTTATCACATTGTAAGCAGCACTTTTGTTATCTTTATGCCACATTACATGTTCCTTCTCTTCTAATTTGTGACATAAAGTTAATTAAATGTTACTCTCGCTCGAATTTAAACTGATTATAAAATGCTATTTAAGATACTGGAAAAAGTGTATTTATTAAAAATATAAATTTATAAACGTTTATTATTTATTTATTTATTCAGTAGGTGTAAAATTCTTTTGAGTTTATTTAAGGTTTTCTTCACAAAAAGTTATTTTTCTTATTCAGTTCTAAGTTAAATAAAAGTTAAGGACCATCAGTACATTTGTTTATGAAAAGTTCAAAGGGTATGTGATTGAATTGAAAGTTGCCTTTTTTCTTAATTCTTTCCTAATTCGACTTTCTCCTTTATTAGTTTACAAGATTTATTATATTAATTTTAATTAAGCAAACTACCCTTATTCATATCCGTCATATAACCAAGGCAAGATGTAGCGTGTGAGACAAAAAACACTTTTGCATCTTTACGATGTTTGAAACGTTTCTCATTAAATGTGGTCAAAAAGATGGGATGCGTTTTATCGTGGTTTTATCATAAAAGCACAGTAATGTCACGTTTGTGGCGATTATCGTTAAAACGTAGGCTTTTGCTAATTTTCAATTTTAAATGAGGAAGCAAAGTGCATCGTGAGGAAACTTAATTTTAATTTAAGGGCTTAAGAGAATTTATGGACCGTAACGTAGTGAAAAGCTATCAATCTATCACTAAAAATGATGCTCATCTACTAAAGAAAACGAGTTTACAAATCGGTGAAATTTTGGATTCCGAGAGCCAAGGTGATTTTATTTGTTCTTTAAGTCGATTCGGACTTGCAAATATTTAACATTAGAATTAAGAAGCGCAATTAATAGGTAACATCTGAAATCAACAGAAATGCGGTTAAGTAAGCACACTAGATTATTTTAAAAAATTCGAAATTTTTGTACATCTGTATTATCTTAATTAAATTAAAAAAAAAAATAAAAAAAAAAATAAAAAAACAAAATAAAAAAAAAAAAAATGTTTATGAACATCTCATCCATCATGTATTAATAATAATGAAAATTGCACTAATTTTACTCCTTAATTAACACGTTTTTACTGTGCTTTGATTGTTGCCTTCTTTGGCCATAAATATGCTTTAATGTAGAAATCTGAGAAAAGGAAAAACAGGAATGCTGCTTGCGTTATTCCAATGAAAGACACTGGTCTAGGGACGTTGCAATCTTTCACGAAAAGAGGTAAACTAAAGTGAATGATAAAGATGACGAATTGTATCAGCTGCAGCAATGTGAGATATTTCTTCCACCAAACATTTGTAAAGCCAGGTTTGTAGGTTGTGAGCAAATAGTAGCTATACATAACCACGTGGACAAGGGAATTAAGTACTCCCAGTATCGTAATGTGACTTCCTAGAATATAAGAATGCAAAATTAGTTATTGTATATTGGTCTAATATAATTGAATTAAATTACCTGAATAATGTCTAATAGCATAGTAAACTCCTACTATTAATAGATTATGGTGATATATGTGGAGAAAACTTAATTGATTGGATTTCTTTCGCAATACAAAGAAAATCTGAAAGAACAAGTTTTTCAAAATTCCTATGCTTTTTTGCAAATACACACTATTTATTTATTTTCTTTTTTTACTAGGCTAAAGCGTAGTACTAATGTGAAACGAAATAAGTTAATAATTTTTATCACATTTAAGTAATTATGTATAGTACATAACAAATTACGAGATTTTAAAAACCTCAAACAAATAAACCAATAAACAAACACATGAATTTCAATATTAACATACAAACAAAACAAACGTGTGCCACATATAAATAAAGTTTGTTATTCTTAATAAAACATTATTTTTTATGAAATGTTATTAACCACTCACCGTATCCAAAAGGTCAGCATATTTCATTAAGTAGTACAAGTAAGTCGCATTCAAAACCGCAACTGTGTATGGATGGAGATCATCTGGACTATTAAGAGGTTGACACATAATGTTGTAATCCTTGCGCGTGAAGTGAAAACAACACTAAAATTGTCTTTTATTAACTTAATTATAATTTCATAAACTTTGAAAGAATATGGCAGGAAGGATCTAGGTAAGTTCATTCCACGCAAATGATTAAGAAATATAGTTTAGTTAAGCAAACTATTTTAAAAAAGATAAATCCATTTGTGTTGCGATGCTCAAATTTGTTGCTTCTTTCTCAAATCCGAACATTACAATGTTACTTGACTTACCAAATAGAAAATTATTATATTCATAATAATTTGGAACACGTTGTAGATGCTAACTATAACTTTCAAGTTGTACGGCTTTTTATCTTTCATCCATTCTGGACCAAATTTTAGTACAAACAAGAGGTACGAAACCATTATGACGAGACCGCCCCATGGGGTAGAAACCAAAGGGTAGTTCGCCATTCGTGGATCTATGCCTAGAACAACTTTTATTAAAGAAATTGAATAATTGGTTTTATAAGGAACCTTCATCCGTCACAAACGTTTCATGCATCAAGTTAAGGAACACTTTTAAAATTAAAAACATATCGGCGAAATTTCTCTCTATACCGCACTAAACTACTGAACAATTCAAAGAACCGATAGTAAATGAGGTCGAAAATGAAATGAAGTGGAATTGTGTTTACAGCACAAATCGTGCTTTAATAAATAATGTAAATGAATGGCATAATTAGCAATTAGAATTTATGAAGTCAAACACCTAAGGGGTTAACAATTACAGGGCAGTTTGAATAATAAATTTTAATTTAGACAGGAATTTTTATGTTTAGCTAAAATTTTTAATAAAAATTTTTTATTTCTAATATATTGATGTATACGTTTTTTCTTAATTTTTAAATATTTAAAAGAAATTATTTATAATAAGATAAAAATATTTAATTTTTTTTAAACTTAAAACTATGTACGACACATAAATTCAAGATTTTGTTTGTCTTGCATATATTTATGAAAACTCCCAAAACACGACATACAAATAGACAATCAATAAGAAATAAAAATTTCAGTCTCTCTTTTAAAGGGTAAGCTGGCACTGCAAAAGTAGTGAATATACAATTTTTTTGATTAGAAAAAAATTTGAATGTATATGTATTATCGCCAATTTCGATTGGCATAATGCATTTTCTATCGGTTAGTTGAAACTCAGGCTTGAATCCCATCAGATCGTTTGCTTTTGCTGTTTTTAATAAAGCAATTTCAAATAATCAAAAACAGAATAAAAATTGTTTTAATCTTGAGACTTTTCTTTAATATTATTCACGAAGTTTTAATAACGGATAAAGGTGTTCATTAAAATCGATAACATAAGATTTTCTCATTCCGAAATTATCTCAGGAACAGATCCACGGACGGCGAATTATACACTTGTGCCAAAACCCTGTAGCTAGGTTACTATAATTTTAGGATGTCTATTACTTGTACTTAAATATGGACCTGAATGGATGAAAAACAGGAAGCCCTATGATGTGAAAACTATTGTTAGTTTATGGAAGGCATTCCAAGTGATGATTAATTTATCTGTGGCTGCTGTGGTAAGTTACATGTCCAACCAGTGTGAAAATTATAAAAGTTTTAAATTTTACATGTAATAGTAAGTAACTATTATTATACCAGTAAAGTATTAGTGTTGAAACAATTTGTAGTTTGCTATCGGTACAGGCTTTTTAGGTTTTGCTAAGGGCCATTCGGTTTTCTTATAAATAAGTACCCACCACCATTTAATAAAACAATGTCCTTTCAGATTTGTTAGAGCCGCTAAGTAGATGAACGGATCTCGAAATGAAGCGTTCTCCACGTGTATCACCACTCTTCAGTAACTCTGATCGGTTACTACGGACTAAGATTTTACGCCGGTAGAGTGCTGAATTAAAATTTTTATTACGTTCGACTTATTTTACAATTTTATTCTTTCAGCGAACCAAACAACTATTTATAACAGCTCTTATAAATGCAATAGTCCATGAAGTTATGTATAGTTATTATTTTAGCACTTTGTGGCGGTCGCCAGAAAATTTCAGCCCGAACTGTCTTTCATGTCCCCCTATCGGCAATTCTAAATCTCTGTAACAATCCGTCGCCATCTAGGCGGGAATCGCTGTCAGCCGTGTGACAGGCGATCCGAATTCGGCCATTTTGCATCTGGCCAGCACCGAACAAGGACCGTCCGGCAAGAAAGAAAAATTTTAATAAGAAGAAATATTTTTGTGCGGCGCAGGCATTAAGTGCAAGTGCACAAGGTGAAGGATCCTCAATTACAATTATTGGTAAGAGCCCTACTCTGGGAATTTATTTTTTTCTTTGGAGAGTGCCGTGTAAATCCTTTCTTTGCGCAGAAAAAAAAAACTACTGCGCAGCGACGCCGGTTAACGCGACATTTCACCGTAACCCCGACGTCGGCGATTTTAAGCTCCACGCAAATAACGGGGACACCAGCAAATCCCCCAGCGTCGCTGCGTTTTCCTTTTTGGGGCCCTCGCGAGGCAACGCGCCATCTCAGCAGATTCCCCAGCGCCGCTACTTTCCTGTAAAAGGACCGGAGTACCCTCTCCCACACCGCCGTCCTGGGCGTTTTTTTTTTGTGTGGTCGCCGCTGGACGAACACCCGCAAACAACATAATCTTAGCGAGACTAGCTGCGTGCAGACACTCTCGGTGGGAGCCCCACAACCTGTCGACGGTGTACGGAGGAGAACCCGTTCTGGAAGACAGCACACCCTGCTCCTGGAGACTCCCCAAAAAGCAGCCTCCAGGCGACGTGAACTTCAGCAGCATCCGTGACGTCACCCGTCCCAGTCGCACCCTACTACCAGGACTGTTGTGTGAAATTTCCACCTACCTGTTGCTTTCGACTCCCTTAGAAGTAGGATAGATAATAGGATAAAGCTAAACCCGTAAGCTCAAAAAGTGTAAGGAGGTAAGGGGGACTGCTCCGCCCCGGTAAGCGCATATACACGGTGCCCCAGGCCCTCTAGCGAGTAGGCCTACTGTTCCATTTTTCTTCGGACTTAGGAAATTTTCAGTTCACCATTGGGAAGTGCCGAGTCGACTCCAGCATTCTCCGGTGAGTATCTTTATTGTTTGTATTCCTACAATTGAATTTTTTTTTATCGATATTTTGCTGGGTAGAAAGAAGAAAAATTAAATACTTATATAAAAAGAAAAAAAAAGAAAAAGGGGAGAAATAAAAAGAAAAAAAAAAAAAACCAAAAAAAAAAAAAAAAAAAAAAAAAAAAAAAAAAAAAAAAACGAAAACAAAACGAAGAAGGGGGAAGCCCGGTATAAGGAGCCCCTGCTACCAGCTCAGCAGCTCGCCCTCCCCTCCAGCGATTTGCTCGCGGTCAGCGATCACTATTCGTTACCTAACGAGTTAGATTTTGCAATTTTTAACGCATTTTTTTATATAATTTAAGTTATTCGGTATTTAATCGTGTTGCCGCCCCGTGGATTTTAATGATGAGAATTTCGGTGGTGCGATCAGGAAATGTTTTTGTCAGGGCCCATCCAGTTCGGGATGGAAGCAGGCGTAACGTATTTCTCGGAACCGTATATATATATAGTTTTTTTCTTTCAGTAAGGGAGTAGGAATTTTTTTTGTTTTTGTTAGAATAAGTATCTAGTTCTTCCCCCACGCTGGGAATTCTAGAGTAAGGATTGTATCTTTTTTTATGAATTATACGGGTGAAGACCGGATCAATATGAAGTTTTAAAGCAACCCTCAGGCCCCCTTAGATCCATGTGACGCAGGCCCCCACACCGTTCGTTCCCTTCCGGAACTGTATTGTTTGGAGGGGGCTCCAACTAGTAGAGGGGGTTGGAGCCCGTAGAGGCGGGTGAGACATCCGAGGCGCGGCACTTTAGGTTCGGAGGTAGTGCTGTGCCTCCCACCCCTACATTCGGGACAGGCGGGTCCCTAAATTTTTTTTTCTTTTTACCTTTTTGCACCTTTTTCCCTTCATTTCACAGTGGGGCACACAAAAAAAAAAAAACCTTGTGGAAAATAGGAAGGACCCTCTCACCCTTCCTTATAGGGAGCGCATCTAAATTCCCCGTGGTGTTTCCCCTTGGGAGGTTCACGAACCCCACCCCATCCGGCGAGCTAAGCTGTGCAGTCAACCAGGCGCTCTCAGGATCCTTCCAAGCAACACCCCGCATCCGGCTGAACGCCAACACCCTTGTGTGAGGTCAGTGTGAACTGACCATCATGCTATACATAACAAAAATGGCGCCCAACGTGGGGCCCCAGGTGAGCTAAGCAAACTGGCTCATTTGGGCTACCACCCTTAGCCTTCACGGCTCAAATACCCTTCTGCTGTTTAGTGCAGCTATACCTCTTCCTTCCACGGTAGTAGATGGAAGAGAATTCTCAACTTTCCCTTTGACTACCATCCCCCTAGCAGGTTCGGGACATTCCTTCTCGTCTGGAGATAGTCCTTCGAGTCAGGACGAGACAAAGGCTCGCGAGCCCAGTCTTAGCGAAACGAGGATGTGTCTTTGGGGGAGTAGGGGTTACATGTCCTGAGTCGGCGGGGTGGTGCCGCACGTCAGATCGAGGTTAACGTACTGTCGAGACGTTTCCTTAGCGACGTTCTGCTTTTGCCTCGCCAACTCGGAGCATAATGTTCCGGACACAGTTCTGCGGTTCTGACGGCTGACTGAGGACGCTTTGAGAGATCGGTTTTGGAGGGTACACCCTCCACTTCCCGCCTTGAACCTTCTCTGTCAGTCCCTCGGGCTAGGTTAGTCTGTCTGGCCATGTAGGAGGTTCGAGAGACCAGTGTGATTGGGCACAGCCTGACCCCCTTGCCTCGAACAGTCGGCATGGTTCAGTGGGGCTACAACGGAGCTGTGCTAGGATTCCTTTCCTTACCGCATTCCATTTCCTTTCCCTGTCAATATAAGGTCATATTAATGAATTATATTGAAGTCTAATTAAAATAAAGCCTCCATTCGATTTCTTTGTAAGTCAAATTTCTCGTAAATAGTATTTCCCAGATTTAACATGAAATTTTTTTTTGATAAATAATTTTCCGTATGTTTATAAATACTGATTTTTGTCCATTCTGGACCGTCAACAGTTTTCCTTTTAACTATGAATTTTTGTCGAGTATTGCAGTGGGGACTGCGTCCATGGATAGGGGTACCCGACTTGAGTGATTAATTCTAAAGAGATTTTTTTTTTGCATACTATTTTTGGTTTTGGTTTCGAACTAGTGAGTTGGAGTTGAGTTTAGTAAATAAGGTACATTTAGAAGATATTCCTGATTTTTTTTTTGCTCGATACCTCTCTCGTGAGAGTACCTAGACATTCTGACTCTTTCACAAAAGACCTGGTAGACAGTACCTTTACAGTCAGCTATAGTTAGGTGGAAATCGAGCAACAAAATTAGATCACCACAGCGAGAAATTTCGCAGCGAAGAATTTTTTTTGTTAATCCTCTGCTGATTGGCATACAACAGTAGCGAAAATTTTTTTTGCCGCGTGCAACATGACTGGTAAACCTGGTACTTCGAAAGAGAGCAGTCTCGATGACACGGTAGTGGAAAGAACCGAGTCCTCTGCGCGCAGCGATTTCGGAGTTCGGCTGCTCTCGCATCCAACTAATGATAATACGTCAGCGCTGGATACGCTACGTACCGAATTACATGGCCTACGCGACGCCCTAAATGACATCAGGAGTGGATATGGGCTGATCCCAATAGGAGACGATCCCAGTGGCTCGCAAGCACGAGGTCAGATCCCCTCCCACAGGAATAATAATGGCAACGGTAACCGAGGAAGAGGACGCGGCCGCCCACAGAGACCCGGCACCCGAACTGGGCTTAGGAGCCAAGCCGATAGGGCAGACAACGTCCTGAGCACTCCACAACCAAATTTTAACCTTCCAATGTTCCAAGAGGAGCGTCACCCAGGCAACCGGGATGCAGACGTTCAGGGGGGATTGTCAGAGCCCAGCCCTCCTTCCCAGCGTAGTGGTCTGGCTTCTGGGGGTCACTCCCTTATGGCTTCACCCGGCCTTGGTTTGGACTACGTACCCACGAGAAAGTCAGTCATCCTATCCTGGAACTTCTCCTTCAACGGTGACTCTAGGGGAGTGACTGCTGAAGATTTCATCTACCGAACAGAGTGCGTGGCACGATCGAGTGGAGTCTGCGACCAGGAGCTTTGCTCAAATATTCACTTTTTATTAAAGGAAAAGGCCGAGACCTGGTTTTGGACGGTGTTCCGCAGACAATATAGGAGTTTTACCTGGCTTATTTTTAAGGCGCAGCTGCAAGAAAGGTTTCAACCACCGCGGTCTAATCACCGTTTACTTCAAGCCCTTATGACAGCTAGGCAGCTACCTTCCGAAACGTACGCTGATTTCGAACAGCGCATCTTAGCCCTGCAGTACAAGTTAGACCGGCCGCTGCCCGAAGCTGAGTTGGTAAAGATAATAAAGGACGGACTTGTTCCTCGCCTAGCCCAGCTAGTGTACGTGCAACCGGCATATTCCCTGCACGAATTAAGACACACATGCCGGCAGGCTGAGAGGCTACAAACCAATACGTCACGGTTGAATGGGCCAACTAGACTCGGGTTCGGACGTGTACAAGAATTGAAAGGCGAGGAAGATGATACTCTTGAGTGGGAAAAGGAAACGGCAACAGTTGATGCTCTAAACAGCGGGTCGAAGGAGATACAGTGTTGGAACTGCCTTCGTACCGGTCACTATTTTCAACTGTGCCCGGAGGAACAAAGGAATCTGTTCTGCTATAGGTGCGGAAATACGGGCACCACGACACCCCGATGTGATCGTTGTTCGGGAAACCGAAATTCAGGCAGCTCGATCGCTGGTGTGCCACGCCTGCTTCAGTCCAAACCGGCGAACAATTCAGTCCGATCCCCTCAACCAACCCAGAACAACAAAACCTAACTCGTTCACCTAACCCGCCAAATCATACAACGAAAACGACTGTCGAACGACCTGACTTGCCTTTTGGACACCCTACCGGACGTAGAAAAATCCCTGCCATGCCCAATACCTTGCCGAAACCACCAAAATCTCTGACAGATCAATGCACTGCCGGGGGAAAAAATGTGCCGTCATCACTACACGAGCGTTGGAAAAATTACCAGATGGTAAGACATCGTATCTTTAATTCCAGCCTACAGACGGAACCAGGCAGCAGTGGAATTCGAACTTCACGGCATAAGTACTTAGCCTTGTTGAGAGTGCGCAGGCTGGCCTTGGAACGCAGACATATTAAAAAAGGGATAGCATCTAGCATAGTCGAAATCTCGGGGGACGAGCGCCCTTACGCTAAGGTGCAGATTAATGGACACCCCATTGTTGGTCTCTTGGACAGTGGGGCTAGCGTCACCTGTTTAGGCAGTGGATCAGCCACATTTTTAGAGGAAGCGCAACTAATACCCATAAGGCTCAGGAAATCTGTGGCCACGGCTGATGGTAAAGGACAAGTAGTAACGGGCTTCGTAAAAGCTCATGTTACCTATCGCGGGATGACTAAGCAAATGACAATCTACATAGTTCCGAGCTTAGAACAGGAACTTTATTTAGGTATCGACTTCTGGCGATCTTTCAACCTCGCCCCTGGACTGATTTCGGAGCTAACCACCTTACCTAGCCAAGACGATTCGCAGCACCACCTGACGCCCTCCCAATCGGCACAACTGGAATGGACTATAGCCCAGTTTCCCAACTTCGCTGTTCACGGCCTGGGTAAGACGCATTTGATGGAGCACTTGATAGACACCGGTAACGCCCCTCCAATAAAGCAACGCCATTATCCGGTATCACCGGCGATTCAAAGCCTCATGTTTGAGGAACTTGACCGCATGTTAACCATGGGAGTTATAGAGGAATCGAACAGCCCGTGGAATTCCCCAGTTATCTTGGTGAGAAAGCCGGGGAAAAACAGGCTGTGCCTTGATTCCAGGGCTGTCAATAAGGTCACTATTAAAGATGCGTATCCCTTGCCCCACATAGACGGCCTTCTCGGTAGACTGCAGGACACCAGATATATAAGCGGTATAGACCTCAAAGATGCGTTTTGGCAGATACCTTTAGAACAGAAAAGCCGAGAGAAAACTGCCTTCACTGTACCAGGTCGACCGCTCTATCAGTTTACCGTGATGCCGTTCGGACTTTGTAATGCGCCCCAACGAATGTGTAGACTAATGGATCAAGTAATACCCGGCTATCTCCGAGAGAACGTGTTCGTATATCTGGACGATCTCCTAGTAGTAACTCCTACATTTGAAAGACACATCCAGATATTACAACAAGTGGCAGAGCGTTTACGTCAGGCTGGACTCACCATTAATGTTCAAAAAAGTAAATTCTGCGTGCGAGAGGTCAAGTACCTCGGATTCATAGTTGGAGATGGTACACTTAAAACCGATCCCGACAAAATATCGGCGATACAGGACTTTCCGGAGCCGAAGACGCCAAAACAACTAAGGCGATTCCTTGGAATGACGGGTTGGTACCAACGGTTCGTTTCCAACTATGCATCCGTGGCCGCGCCCCTCACAAATTGTCTAAAGAAGGCCAGATCGTTTCAGTTGACGGAAGAAGGTAAGAAGTCGTTCGAACAATTAAAGGCAGCATTGGTAACAGCCACCAATCTTTATACTCCCGACTACTCCCAGAGGTTCTATATTCAGTGTGATGCTAGCACTACCGGAGTGGGAAGTGTCCTATTTCAAAAAGACCAGGAAGGCAACGAGCAACCCATCGCGTTTATGTCAAAGAAACTTAATCCCACCCAGGCTAAATACAGCATCACGGAACTGGAGTGTTACGCCGCAGTGCTGAGTGTAAAGAAATTCAGGGCATATGTCGAGGGTCAGGCATTTACTATTATTACAGACCATGCCAGTCTGCGCTGGCTCATGCGGCAAAACGACCTCAGCGGACGGCTCGCCAGGTGGAGTCTAAAATTACAGAGTTTTGACTTTGACATAGAACACCGCAAGGGCAGCCAGAATGTGGTCCCCGACACTCTGTCTCGAGCCTATATGGAGGAGTTGAATACTGGAAAAATGATGGCAATGGAAATTGATTTATCTTCTCCATGTTTCTCATCGCCGGATTATAAGAACCTGAAGTCTACCATCCAAAACAACGCCGATCGCCTGCCTGACCTGTGCGTCTCTGACGGTTATATTTACGCCAGACGAGAACCCCGCCTCGGAACCCCGTACGATGAAGAAAAGTGTTGGAAATTGTGGGTCCCCGAGCTATTGACTCACGATCTGATCGTAGCATCACATGACCCGCCTCAGACGGGACACGGAGGAATTCACAAAACCCTGCAGCGGTTGAGACAGAAATACTACTGGCCTGGTATGGTCAAACAGGTCAGAGAATATGTAACACAGTGCGAGACTTGCAAGGAGACAAAGTCCAGTTCACAGATACAACGCCCACCCATGGGTAAGCAGATGCGATTGCATCGGCCATTTCAAATGCTATACTTGGACTTCATGGGACCGTACCCTCGAACTAAGCGAGGCAACGCCTGCATCTTTATCCTGCTAGATGGCTTTAGTAAATTTGTCTTTCTAAAAGCCATGAGGGCTGAGTCTTCGGAATTAGTTGTACGCTACTTAGAAGACGAAATCTTCAACACTTTCGGAGTACCAGAAACCATTTTTTCCGACAATGGACGACAATTCGTGTCCAATGTTTTCCAGAAACTCCTCACAGATTATGGCATACAACATGTTAGAACTGCAAAATATTCACCCCACCCGAACGCTTCTGAAAGAGTGAATAGGTCGGTATTGGCTGCGATTCGAGCCTATATAAAAGGAGATCAACAGCATTGGGACCTACACCTTCCCAAGATCGCTTGTGCCCTAAGAAGTGCCAAACACCAATCAATAGAGATGGAGCCGTACTATGCGCTGTTTGGGCAGCACATGGTGCTGCACGGCTCCGCCTATCCACTGTTGAAAAGGCTACAGAGCTTAGAGGAGGGTGAAGCGGAGTGTCTGCCGAGTTCTGACCGATTGACATTAATCAGGGGACGTCTGAAGGAACAACTAGAAGCTGCGCACACTCGTCATGAGAAAGTTTATAACACTCGGTGCCGTGAAGTGACCTACTCCCCTGGTCAGGAGATCTTCAGGAAACTCTTCCACCAAAGCAACATGGCTCAAGGGAAAAATGCCAAACTGGCACGCAAGTACGCTAAAGCCAGGATAGTCAAAGCGGTGGGTACTGCGCTTTACGAACTGGAAGATCTGAACGGAAATCCAGTGGGCGTCTACCACGCCAAGGACCTCAGACAGTAAAGGGAAGGAACTAGAACACTAAACATAGATCCTGGCTACCGTTTCTCTGTCCCCTTCCTTCCGGTGAGACCGGGCATAAGCGGACAGCCTTGTGGCGGTCGCCAGAAAATTTCAGCCCGAACTGTCTTTCATGTCCCCCTATCGGCAATTCTAAATCTCTGTAACAATCCGTCGCCATCTAGGCGGGAATCGCTGTCAGCCGTGTGACAGGCGATCCGAATTCGGCCATTTTGCATCTGGCCAGCACCGAACAAGGACCGTCCGGCAAGAAAGAAAAATTTTAATAAGAAGAAATATTTTTGTGCGGCGCAGGCATTAAGTGCAAGTGCACAAGGTGAAGGATCCTCAATTACAATTATTGGTAAGAGCCCTACTCTGGGAATTTATTTTTTTCTTTGGAGAGTGCCGTGTAAATCCTTTCTTTGCGCAGAAAAAAAAAACTACTGCGCAGCGACGCCGGTTAACGGGACATTTCACCGTAACCCCGACGTCGGCGATTTTAAGCTCCACGCAAATAACGGGGACACCAGCAAATCCCCCAGCGTCGCTGCGTTTTCCTTTTTGGGGCCCTCGCGAGGCAACGCGCCATCTCAGCAGATTCCCCAGCGCCGCTACTTTCCTGTAAAAGGACCGGAGTACCCTCTCCCACACCGCCGTCCTGGGCGTTTTTTTTTTGTGTGGTCGCCGCTGGACGAACACCCGCAAACAACATAATCTTAGCGAGACTAGCTGCGTGCAGACACTCTCGGTGGGAGCCCCACAACCTGTCGACGGTGTACGGAGGAGAACCCGTTCTGGAAGACAGCACACCCTGCTCCTGGAGACTCCCCAAAAAGCAGCCTCCAGGCGACGTGAACTTCAGCAGCATCCGTGACGTCACCCGTCCCAGTCGCACCCTACTACCAGGACTGTTGTGTGAAATTTCCACCTACCTGTTGCTTTCGACTCCCTTAGAAGTAGGATAGATAATAGGATAAAGCTAAACCCGTAAGCTCAAAAAGTGTAAGGAGGTAAGGGGGACTGCTCCGCCCCGGTAAGCGCATATACACGGTGCCCCAGGCCCTCTAGCGAGTAGGCCTACTGTTCCATTTTTCTTCGGACTTAGGAAATTTTCAGTTCACCATTGGGAAGTGCCGAGTCGACTCCAGCATTCTCCGGTGAGTATCTTTATTGTTTGTATTCCTACAATTGAATTTTTTTTTATCGATATTTTGCTGGGTAGAAAGAAGAAAAATTAAATACTTATATAAAAAGAAAAAAAAAGAAAAAGGGGAGAAATAAAAAGAAAAAAAAAAAAACCAAAAAAAAAAAAAAAAAAAAAAAAAAAAAAAAAAAAAAACGAAAACAAAACGAAGAAGGGGGAAGCCCGGTATAAGGAGCCCCTGCTACCAGCTCAGCAGCTCGCCCTCCCCTCCAGCGATTTGCTCGCGGTCAGCGATCACTATTCGTTACCTAACGAGTTAGATTTTGCAATTTTTAACGCATTTTTTTATATAATTTAAGTTATTCGGTATTTAATCGTGTTGCCGCCCCGTGGATTTTAATGATGAGAATTTCGGTGGTGCGATCAGGAAATGTTTTTGTCAGGGCCCATCCAGTTCGGGATGGAAGCAGGCGTAACGTATTTCTCGGAACCGTATATATATATAGTTTTTTTCTTTCAGTAAGGGAGTAGGAATTTTTTTTGTTTTTGTTAGAATAAGTATCTAGTTCTTCCCCCACGCTGGGAATTCTAGAGTAAGGATTGTATCTTTTTTTATGAATTATACGGGTGAAGACCGGATCAATATGAAGTTTTAAAGCAACCCTCAGGCCCCCTTAGATCCATGTGACGCAGGCCCCCACACCGTTCGTTCCCTTCCGGAACTGTATTGTTTGGAGGGGGCTCCAACTAGTAGAGGGGGTTGGAGCCCGTAGAGGCGGGTGAGACATCCGAGGCGCGGCACTTTAGGTTCGGAGGTAGTGCTGTGCCTCCCACCCCTACATTCGGGACAGGCGGGTCCCTAAATTTTTTTTTCTTTTTACCTTTTTGCACCTTTTTCCCTTCATTTCACAGTGGGGCACACAAAAAAAAAAAAACCTTGTGGAAAATAGGAAGGACCCTCTCACCCTTCCTTATAGGGAGCGCATCTAAATTCCCCGTGGTGTTTCCCCTTGGGAGGTTCACGAACCCCACCCCATCCGGCGAGCTAAGCTGTGCAGTCAACCAGGCGCTCTCAGGATCCTTCCAAGCAACACCCCGCATCCGGCTGAACGCCAACACCCTTGTGTGAGGTCAGTGTGAACTGACCATCATGCTACATAACAACTTCCTTATATCCTCATTTAAAAACACAAATTTGGTGGAAGAAATATTTAACTCTTATGCAAATCTTTCAATTTGTTATCTCTGGGATTTATTTTGGTATTTTGCCTCTCATTGTAAAATGCTGCTATTTTCCTATGCCAATTTGCGTTTGTATACGATTCAATTTTCTTTTCTTGCCGTT
This sequence comes from Eutolmus rufibarbis, assembly GCA_963920795.1. Taxonomy (NCBI): domain Eukaryota; kingdom Metazoa; phylum Arthropoda; class Insecta; order Diptera; family Asilidae; genus Eutolmus; species Eutolmus rufibarbis. Next base: position 46,630,097 of record OY987206.1, read on the forward strand.
TTCATATTTCTATTACAAAGCTATACGGCCAAAGAAAGAAGTTAAGACACAGTAAATTAATTAAATGTTAAGTTTGTCAATGTGTTTATAAAATTATCCTAGGACATGGTGCCCAAATAAATGGTTCTGTTTTTATACTTATTTATGTATTGAGTTTTATAAGAAAAGATCGATTAAATAAGTAAAACAATAAAAATGTGTTTTTACACATTATCGCACTAATTCATTATTACTTTGATGAGAAAGATACTATTATTTTTAGTAATTTATTGATTTTCATAACCCTTTCTCCCTTATTCCGTCAAAATCATTTAGAAACAGGGATAAAATAGAAACCCCATGCAAATAATACTGTAGCTCATTTATATGCAATAATTGCAAATTAATTCGGTTTTCCACCCAAAGGTTAAATTTATATTTGTAATTCTTAAGCCGGAATTTATTCAGACAGAGTCATATGATTATTACGTCCACTTGAGCAGAAATTCGAAATAATATTTCCGCATTCTTACCATTTCCTTAACCATAGTCAAGTTTGCAGAGGTTACATAAAATAACTTCTTCTTTAGTAATATTTTATTTGATTGTAGTATTAGAGTAAAAAGTTTCCTCAACTTAAAATGAGATGAATAGGAAACGGTGAGTATCTATTTTCTATACTAAAAGTGTAGTTAGCAATGCTTATAATTGAGAACCACAGGGCTTCTTAATAACAACCGAATATTTCGATATTATCATCCTTACCTGGCATTTATTAACTATAAATAAACTCTTTTCTGAGTTATATAATAAAATTGGTTGCAAGAAAATGACCTTAAATGAACATTCCTGCAATTCAATGTTCATTACAGATTAAAAGTGACGAATATGTAAACAAAATTTTGTCGGTCCCATGAGGATACACATTTAAACAACAAATTTAATTTTAAAATTTTGAAATGTGACATGTTCTTGTCGCAATTTTTTGCGTATACCTAAACTGAGGAAAATCCTTACATTAAAGGTATTTTCATCGTTATCAAGCATAAAGCACTGAAAGACTCCTAAAAATAAGGAAGCTAAAAGAACACTTTTCGAGTTCCTCGATTTTTTATTTCTCACGACAAATGCGTGTTGTCGTCGTCGATAAGTCGAGGAAGATATTTGCTTTTAACTATGGACTTGGGGACAATATCCAACTATTTTTTTTAAACTATGCTGAATATTGCGCTGCAAAAATGTCACTTTTTGGAAACTTAAAATTATTCGGGAAGTACAAAGCGACTGGCTTTTTTTACATAAATATTTTCTACGTTTGCCTTCGATTCCAAAGGGATATTTTTACATGAGTTTATGAATTCATGGAATTAATTCACATATTTATTACGTAACATACATACATACAAGCTAATTTCATGAAGAGTAAAATATTCTTAGAAACAGTCACAAGTTCATCAAACTTAAAAACATACGAATTTCGACACACTTCTCTAGCGCCAGATTTGCATATTAAAGCAGAAATTTCCATTATAGCTACTCAAAATAAGCTTAAAGTGTAGTAACTTTTGCGAACTAACTTCAGTTGCTAATCGACTCCTCCGAAGACTGTTAAAAGTGTTTCTTAGAATAGCCTTTTGTTAGGACGGAAAAATGTTTTTAATTTTAAAAATATTACTTGGAATGGCGCATGAGACTTTTGTATCGGATAAAGGTGTTCCGTAATTTTTTTTCTAATTATAAATATTAACCGGAATCGTTAATAGGTATGGATCCACGGATGAAGGATTATCCCCTTGTTTTGTCACCATGGCCAGGTCTCTCTATATTGGTTGCGTATCTCCTAATTGTGTTGAAAATCGGTCCCGCATTTATGAAGAATCGAAAGCCCTATAACTTAAAACTAGTTATTTGTATATATAATCTGTGCCAAGTTTTATTAAATTTTCGAATTGTTGTGATGGTAAGTTGGAGTGAAATTAGACACCGGTGCAAGGAAGGATGAACATGCATATTTTACATGCTTTTCTTTAACATACAATGATCAACCGTGTCCTAAAATCTTGCAATATAAATTAACGATATCGCACATTTTTAAATGCATCTTCGATAGATTTTAATTAACTTCAGTTTCTTTTTAGATTATGTACGGTATGATTATGTCTGAAAATTTCAGCTTAATGTGCCAGCCAACCGATCGTACAGCTGTGGACCCTAACATGCAAATACTATTAAATGCAATGTCCTTATATTATCTATCGAAATATGCTGACCTCTTAGACTCGGTGAGTGAATAATAAGTCTTTTAAATTGACTGGCACAAGTGTGAACACATGTCGAAATTATAAAGTCGAATATCTATGGTTGTTTTCTATTCTTAAAGTGTATGCCAAGTAAGTTGAACAGTTCAAAGAATTTTTGCATATTTCCTTCGGATCTAAAAGAAAAACCTAATGAGGAAATTAGCGAACATGAAAATTAACATAATATTTAAATAAGGTTTGTAGTTTATAGAAGCTTTTTCAATATTAATCCATGTAAGACCATTTTATATCGAAGTGTGTTAATAATTCTATTTATTTTTAATTTTTACTTAGAGCATTCGATTCTGAAAATTTACTGACTGAGTTAGATTTAATGTACTATTTTCAGTGTAAAGGATTTACTCCACAAAAATATTAAGTACTCATTTCTAACGGTGGTAGAACCACATGCAATTGTATATTAATTCTAATAGTACTTTTAATTCATAATAATCATAAATATTTTAATAATGTAATAAATTAAATAAAAACGAACCATTTTTCATTTCAGATTTTCTTTACACTACGGAAGAAAACAAATCAGTTAAGCTTCCTTCACTTATACCATCATACTTTCATGGTCATTTTATGCTACTTAATTATGAGATATTACGCAGGTGAGAAAATTTCGTATTTTGTAGTTCAAACCTAAGCTTATTAGAAAGTACTCGTTAATTTAAAACTTTAGACTTTTTTCGCTATTTAATATGTATAATAAAAATATAGGAAGTTGTTGGAATTTTTCCAAGTTAAATAAGTAGCCTAGTAATTTGTTTATATACTTTTATTAAAAATTTTATAGATATAGGTACAATACTAATTTATTAAAGCGTTACAATATTGTTTAGTCAAGAAGTAGTTTTTAAAGGAAATTAAAGTTCGGAAAAAATTAAAAGTTATAAGAATCTAGCAATAAATAATAGCCGACTAGTAATTTTAGTAACATTATAAATATATTTCGGCTTTTAGCCTTTAGAATGTTGAGTTTAGTGAAAAACTGAGCTCTTCCTTATAATCTCAAATAAGTCCCTTAACTTAGAAGTTTCGTTCCCTAGATAGAATAATAATTTGAAAGTTTTATTTTTCTTCAACAGGAAGTCACGTGATGTTATCTGGAATGATTAACGCGCTTGTCCACGTGATTATGTACTTCTACTATTTTTTAACGTCCTACAATCCCGAATTAGCAAAGCAACTTTGGTGGAAAAAATATCTAACAATTCTTCAAATATTTCAATTTGGCATATCTTTCTGCCACTTTGTTCTACCGTTGTTGCAACCAGGTTGTAAAGTCCCAACAACGATATGCTTTATTGGGCTGACACTGACGGCGTCAATGACGGCTATGTTTAGCGAATTCTATATCGGAGCATACGTCAGGCCCAAAAAGAAGGCACCTAAATTACGATAACAGCTATGCACATATCTAAAATTTAATTGAAAAAGGCATAAATTGATTTTAATAATTTTTGTGGCTTACTTTTATGGGAAGAAACAAATATTGTGCGACTAAACATGTGAATCAAAGTAAGTTGGTTTATATTTCACTAACGTAAAGATTGCACTTGCGAAATTGTCATCGTTCTTCCAGTTGAATTTGTATATTTTAAGATTGTTTATATATTTATGTCTTATATAAGTATTTATTTATTTTAAAATTAGGAAAATCAAGCACGGTGATGTAAACCCTAATTTTAATTTTCTGTTTTCTAAAATAAACTGTTTTTTAACTAAACCTCCAAAATGTTTATACTGTTAAATAAAGAATAAAATATTGTGAAACTTACCAATGTAACTGGAATTCAGAACAATCCGGAACAAAAATAGCCAGCAATATTATATTAATATATGTGAAACTGTTTTTTCTTTTCACATTTTCCTTGCCATTCTCATTTGTGGCCTTCAGGATAATTTTACATTTTGCTGAAGATCGCTGAGTAGTTGTGCGATTTTGTACATATATTGTGAAGCGATTGGTCAGTTTTGAAAATAAAACAATTTAAGAAAATTATTAGCCTTATTTTTAATTCCGACGGATGTCAAATTCTTTCAGAATGTAAAAAATTGAACATAAGCTGGAACATTACAAATTAGTAAACATCGAGCGTGCGATAGTGCGAGCCTGAGTATGAACATTCTGTCCTGAACGGATATAAATTTCGCCAGAGTCAATAATACGGTGTTTTCTTTTTGTTCTTCTTGTGAGTCCAATAATAAGAAATGAGCCGCTTTGTCTTCAATAAAAAAGAGCTCGCTTCAGTCCACTCAAGTCGAGATTTAGACGTTGAATCATATGGACAAAAAGAAGTCAAATGAAGTAAAGGTTTTTCAAAATGGCATGAAGCAATTTCGTTATTAATTTTACAAAGAATAAAGTGCATTGGTTATCAATTTATCAGTTCATATTTAAACAGTCTTAAAATCTAACAGAAGAGAAAATTAAATTAACTATGTTACTATTGCAAAAAAAAAAAAAAACTAAATCTATAGTAAAGTCAGAGTTCATCCTTAAAACAACAGAGGTGCAGCTCCCCACTTAAAAATGTTCTTTAAAATCACAATAACTTTGATCGCTAAACTGGGAGCGCTACAAACTAGATAAATAATGTTTTACAAAATAGTGTAGAGATTTGTGCTTATTTTATTTATTCTTTAATCGGGCATCTCTATGCTAACGATGGGAACGACAGGTTTCATTAGATCATTTTTCTTACTGAGGGCCTTTTTGCTCTTTTTATCGTGTTTATCGAAATCATCTAGCTGAACGTTTGAGTCCAGTGGAACTGTTTGTCCACTCGCCTCAGTGTGGTAGGATATGTTTCCGTATTCTTGCAGGAAAGGCAGAGCTGCCAGAAGGAATTGGCTAAAATTCTTTCGTATACCAAACCACCAACGATTCCCACCTTTTGCACTAAAGCTCAAAATTATTAAAGTGAACAAAGCAACGAGGAGTGGGCTGAAGATCACGATGAAGGGAAATTTAAGTTCTCCTTCTAGTTTATCAGCAATTATCACCTGTAAATGTTTTCTTTTTAGGTTTTTTTTTGTGGTTTTTAGGGCGATAATTTTACTTACTTGAAAGCAGAGAATTGGAAGCACAGTACAAGCGTTGCCTATGGCTGCATGAAGGGCGGATTTCTTCTGCTGCAGAGATATTTCAGGTGTTTTCAACATTATACCGCAGAAAATAATATTGTACAAGACACCTGCAAAGATTTTATTTTATAATGAAGCATTTTTAATAAAAAAATTAAGTGAATCACTTACTGACTAAGCTCAGGCAAACTACGATCCAAAGAGGAACGAAAACAACCTCCCAGCTCCACGAGACGAACTCATCTAATTTTAAGGGGAGTGACACAAACTGGAGGGCATTAACAGCGAGAAATAGTTCTAGTTCAAAAGACCTGTCGTGCTTCACAGCCCAGACACAGGCTCCAACACTCGCCACGCTGCCCAGGATGAGGGGGATGAAGACCAGAACCCATAAGTGTCGACGGGAGGTCAATCTATCGCAGGCCAAGAGTTCGAACATAAGAAGGATCAAATGGAGCGATAGCGATATTAACATCGCCTTAAACTGAGTGTAGGAGTCACCCTCCAATCTGTAAGGGATTCGTGAAAAATTAAGTTCGTGTAATTTGACTAAATAGAGCGGAATATGTTACCTGTAATGTGGAAACCTGCACCACACTACTGAGCCGACTATAGCTCCTAAAATAGCGACTCCTTTCCATATCCATAAAGGTGTGAACACGGCCCAGTAAGGCCAGTCTATAAATAAAATTTTAATTTGTTTCAAAGCCTATGGAAAAGTACTTCCATCATACCCAAATAACCATCAAGTTTCAAGCAAAATAATGCTACGAATGTAAAAAGGCTGCAATGAACGATGAACTTGCTAGAAATATTCAGAAGTGTAATTAAAACCAGGAAGCATTTCATTTCAACAAGTGGTGGTGGCAACAAACCTTGGATTAAAATCCCTGAAGAATGCTGTTAAATTCATGCTTCTAATAAATTTTCATACCACAACATTATTCTACAGCGATGTGTGACGATATTGTGAGAAAATTACTAAAGCGTTGATGAGAAATTTGCCATTAAAATAAGTAAAACTGTCCTGCTACCGTGAAAGTCTTTAGCTTGTCAACTGTCTTTCATCTGTCTTTTCTTTATTTATTTATTCGTCTCACATACATGCTACAGTTTAGGTTAGGCTATGACACTTAATGCTACGATAGTGAGCTATAACGTTTTGCTCACAGGGCTTGATATCATGTAACAATAAAGAATTTTCTTACATACGAGCCTAGGTTTACATTATACAGAGCTATGTATTGGGAGGTGTACACACTTGCGACCGGTGTGCTTATTTCCTGCTATTTGACTCGAACGGTCTAACAAACAACACAGAGTAAACGAACGCTTAACCTACACTAAGCTAAGGAAGGCATTTACATGGATGCCGCTCACTCATAACAATGTACATGAGGAGAAGCTTATGCCCTCTATCACAGTGGTGGATGTACAGTCTGTGTAACAATTATTTAAAATATATCTCTCAGTGTTTGAGTACAGTAAGATTAGAAATGTACATTAGTTTTCCGAGTTCACTTAGTGGTTACTTTTATGATTGAAATTTTATTATTTCCTCTTGTATCTATAGTACTACGAGTGTCTATTACTTTACTTAATCTATTGCAATGATTGGGACATTGGTATTAACAAAGTAAGTATTGTTTACAAATTGTCTAATTAACATATCGAGTGCTTTATCATGTATTATAGTTTTATCGTTTTATCCGTATTATTTTCTATTGCTTTGATAGTTCATGAACGACGAATTATAAAATTTAGGGGTTCTATTATTATTATCCGAATCTGTAATTATAGCATTGCTTTCCTCCTTGATAAGGGCAAAGGGAGATGGATAGTAGTCCAAAAGTTTAGCAGAACTGCTTTCTAGGTATACTTTTTTTATTAGAGAATTACGGTGGTCAGGTAGAGTTTTGAGAAATTTTTGACTTATCTTAATCATATACTTTGTAATGGGTGTTACCCCGGCTGCGTCATAAATATAATTATTTGAGAAACGTTTCGTTCTTGATTGGAAGTTTTTGTTTACACACAGTCTGAGAATTTTTCTTTCGAAGATTTCAAGCCGTCGTGCAAGTGTAGGAGAGATTGCGAACCAGGTTATGAACCCATAGGTAATTATAGGTCTTATTAATTGTTTGTAAATGAGGAGCTTGGTTCGCCTGTGCATTTTCGGGTGTCTGAGGAGTGGCATCATTATTCTTGAGGCTTTGAATGCCTTGTCAAGAGCGTATTTACAATGATCATTGGGTTTAAGTAGATTATTAAAATTGATTCCTAGGTATTTCATCTTATTCTTTGGCTTTATGGTTAAGGATCCTAGGCTTAACTTAATCTCCTTACTTTTCTTAATCACACCGGGGGGTCCTTTCCCAGAGGCATTCCGGAAGCATATCAATTCGGATTTATTAGGATTTATTTTTATTCCCCAGGTTTTATAAAATTCATCAATTTCTCTGTAGTGGGAGTTTATTTCATTTAGAGCCAAAAAGGGGTCTTTGTTTTGTGCGTAAATTAATGTATCATCTGCATACAGGATTGCTTCTGAAAGTAATTCGCCTTCGTTATTGCATTTGGTATGCGGGAAATCAAGCAGAAAAAGATTATAAAGTTTTGGGCCCGTTATCGATCCCTGGGGTACTCCTGATTTAACTTCAATGGGTCTGGAGAATTCTCCATCCAATGTTACTACTAGACTTCTGTCGGAGAGAAAGCTCATAAACATTTTCACTAGGGGTATTGGCACAGAGTATGCCATTAGCTTGTACACCAGCCCTTTTGTCCACACACTGTCGAATGCCTTTTCAATATCTAGAGCGCACACTACTGTGCATTTTCTAGACTTTAGACCCTTTGTTACGTCACTGTGGAATTTTAAAAGGGCGTGGTTCGTCGAGTGGCCCCACCGGAAACCAAACTGGTGATCAGGGATTAACCCCTCTTGGTCGAGGAAGAAGTCCAGTTCATCTGCCATTACACGCTCCAGGAGCTTACCAACGTTAGATAGGAGTTGTATGGGCCTGAAATTACTTACGTCGTTAGATTTACTGTTTTTCTGTATAGGGATCAGTTTGGCCTTTTTCCATTCTTCGGGAAAGTATCCATTATTTAGGCAATGGTTGAATATAACTGTTAGGTATTTAATTGCATTTGGTGGAAATTTTTTTATTAAAAAGTTAGATATTCCATCTGGGCCGCTGGACCTCTTTCCATTTAGCTGATATTTAATAATCTTGTTAATTCTATTGGGGCTAATAAAAAGATGTTCCCGGGAAGTAATAGCACTGTTTTGTGCAGTAAAGTTGGTCAATTGCATGAATGTCCCTGGTTGATTGCTATTATATTTGAGGAAGTTCTCTATACTCTTGTTAACTTCCGTTAGTAGCTCAGGAATGTGGGCTGGGAATTTTTCTTTATATAGGTCTCTATAAAAGCACTCGAAGGCTAGGAGTTTATCCTGCGTGTTACTTAGTTCTATACGGCCAACCTTTATTATGCTTGGAGTTGTAGCTTTGTTTTTCCCTGTGATTTTAAAGATTTCCTTGAAGGCTTGTGGGCCCGGTCTAATATTAGCCAGTCTATCTTGAAAGTTTTTGTTCATGTGCAATGTTATTTGGTCATGGATAATTTTTTTAAGGCAGTTAACTTCAGAAGCAAGTCGTTTATATTCTGGGCTGTCTCTATTATAGGTCCTGTGGAATATACTTTTAAGTTGTTTGCACCATTGTTTTTTCGTTTTAAGTAGAGTTTTGATACTATCGGGAATGTTTTTATATTTATTATTGTTAAGTGGCTGTAGTTTAATGAATTTGTTCAGGATGTCTTTAGTTATTCTATTAAATTTTCTTATCCAGGAATCAATCTCCGGGTTCGACATGTTTCGGTCAGATGGCGGGAGGGTCTCTAGATCCTTATTCAGGGCCCTCTTAAACTCCCTCCAGTCCACGTTGTCATAGTTTTCTCTAGTAGGTGGCAGTTTAGAAAAGATTTCACAGTCTCCCATGTTTACTGTTAGCTTGACCGCGTAGTGGTCCGAGAACGACTCGACCGTCTGACACGTAAAATTAGCAAATAGGTTCTCTGAATGTTCCTCAGAGGTGAGATAGAAATCAATTACTGAGGCTCCCGATGGAAAGGTAGGAGTCTTTGGAGATACTATCCTGATCTCGGACCCTATCCTGTTATTTTGCATCCATTCTCTTAATTTGTTCCCATTACCATTTGTTGATCTATCCCCCCAGTCCGGGTGTCTGGCGTTCCAGTCCCCACCCACTATCATTGAATCATGCCTCTCAGACAGAGAGTTTAATTTTTCAAGGGTTAGCTTAAAAGTTTCCATTGTTGTATTTGAAGGTATGTAGATGCTTCCTATTACTACATTTTTAACTCTAAGAGCTGTTCTTAGTTTGACTGTGATTAATATTAGAGGGACTGGGAAATTTGCGGTGTCAATAACTGAGTAGGAGAGGCAGTCTCTAAGTATTAGTGCCACCCCCTGGCCTACATCGTTTCTTATAGTTTTGTATTTAGGGAAATTGACCATATGTTTTTGTTTAAGTCTAGTTTCGGAAATCATTAAAATGTCTGGGTTGTGTGCTTTAATCATTTCATATAGCTCAACTCTTCTACTATTGGCAATCAGGGATTGAACATTTAGTTCTAACAGTGTAACTTTTTTATTTACCATTGCACATGTCCATGACAAATAATAGGTAGGCCTGTCTTTTTTGGAATGTAGAAGTTATTTTATTTAATGATGTCATGAAGTCATTTATTTTATTGAGAAGGTCTTGTAGCGACGTTCCAAAAAGTTCCCATGAAAGCCCCATAAACATTTCTCCCAGTCCCCCCCCCGGGGTTGCTCTTGTTCTTTCTCCCGAGCTGAGCCCGTGAGATGCACCATCTCTTGATTCTTTTGTTCTATTTAGGTTACTTAAAACTGCATCCCTATAACTCATCCTGGGGTTAGTTCCTGGTGTTAAGCTCTTTCCTGAATTTATTTCATATTTTTTCGGTACACTCTTATTTTTGTCTTTTTTCTTCTCTATATAATTTATAAAACTTGGACATCCCCTATAATTTGAGGGGTGTCCCTTTTGTTTACAGTTCGCACAGGTCCTGGTTGCTTCTATATTTTCCTTAAGGGGACAGTCCCTACTAGAGTGTACCATCGCGCATCTGCGGCATCTAGGTATCCTGCCGCAGTTTTCTGCCAGGTGTCCGAAGGACTGGCATCTGTAGCACTGAATTGCGCCCCTACTTCTAGTTTTTTCCCAAGTAACCCTCTGATTAAGGAGTTTCTTAGTATGTAAAATTGGTTCTATGTCTGTCCCCGGTTTAATCTGTATCAAGAATGAGTCAAGTGTATAATTCTCCCTTCTAGACCTATCAGTTTCAAATCTTTTAATCTTAAGAAATTTGTCTTTCGAAAATAATTTACCTAGCTCCTCACTCACATCTTCTACTTCATAAGAAATATCAATGCCCTTCAAGAGAAGGTTAATGGGTTTTTCGTTAACAGCTGAATAGGTGAAACAGTCCACTTTCTCCCTCTGTAGAACCTTGAACAACAGCTTACGTTCTTCTAGGGACTGGGTGTAAACTTTGCTTATTCCCGATTTGAAATTTATTATTTTAGCTTCCATTTCTATGTTCTCTAGAAACTCGTTAAGAACTTTAACGTTTAAGTTTTTGACGATTATTGGTGGAACTTTGGTAGGTCTTATGGCTGCCTCCTGTTCATCCCCCTTTGCCCCACTTGTATAGCGATTCGGGTTCGCTGACCCTTTCGAATTATTATTGTGTTCTACCTTGTTCTTAAAATTATTCTTAATACTATTAACTATACTAGAGTCTGACTTGCCGCTCATATCCAGTGCGTCTTCTGCCTCCAAGATGGTGAACCTGTTACTATTAACCTGTGATGGTCCCTGCGTGCTGGTTCCCGCTCCTGTGTTCTCCCTCCTTGTCGTCTTGTTTCCCTTCGCCAGGATCCACCGAGTGTATGGGACTTCGTCAAAATCTTCATGCTCTGTCTCGTATTGGTCCTCCATCGGTACGGCCTGTTGTATGGTTGTTTCATGGGGTAATTCCCGGGTTGTTGAGCTTCCAGCGGTGGTGTGATTAACGGTTGTTTGGCTATAGGGACCGTTAGAACTAGTACAGTCTGCATCTCTGGTGATATTGCTGCCATGCGGTATTTTGTTAAGTTTAGCCAGTATGTCGTTTTGCAAGGTAGAAGGCCTTTTGCATTTCTCGAGATCAGTGTCTCTGTTGACCATTTTTCTTTTATTTGCCGCTGTGGGGGAGGGTGAGGCCGGTGGCCCACCGCTCGCCCCGGCACAATCAAGTTGATGCGAATCCACAGGTGGAAAGTTAAAAATTCCGCCTTAATTTTTTAAGGCTAAGTCAGTCACTTGCAATTCCACGTTGTTATTCACCCAGTAAGATGCGTGTCACTCTTTGGGGCGCAGATGCGCACAACTGTACCTACGTAACTGTACACTACTAAAAATGCTTGCCACTTGATAGATCTCTGTCGTGCACAACCTTCTTCTTTGAGCGTCAGCCACGAACCTCTTGTCAACTGTCAAAACAGCTGACAGTCTTCCTTTTCTAGCTACGTAATAAAAAAGGGAAGTTGTGGGTGCAACAAATGATTTAGTTTTACCGACAAATGCGACATCTGGGCTAAATTTTACCTGCGAGTTGTAAAAGTTATTTAAAATATGGTTAAATTAATTAAATTATAATTACAAAAATATTTTACAGCTAATTAAGGTTCTTTACAATATTTAAAAACCCCAACATTTTTAAATATAGCATGTAAATTGGGAAAATTTCGATTAAACTTTCTAATCACTTAAGCAAATTCTTACTTTGGGTTACTTTTACAGTTGGAAGAAGAAGCGGAGAACGTTTGTTGAGTGTCATTTCCATAATATTTCATTTTTTAGTGAAAAGGAGCATTTTTAACAGTAATTTTTTCATATTTTATACCCTTTTGACCTTGAAAAATGCCCCCGGAGGAAATTGCAATCGAATCCAGTGATTGTTGCGGGAACGGATGTGCCAACTGCATCTTGGACACCCCACTTATCAACACCCGCGCCACACGCTTAAAACGCTCTGAAACCCACCAAAATGCAATATTATCCTACAGAAAGTATAAATTACTCAACAGAACCGTTTTGTCTTTAAAAATTCTCGAACTCCATTTCAAATTGTCTGGAAATAGTCCGCAAGACACGCTTTTTCTCGACATTCCTCCAGGACACCACATAATGATGCGAGCGCCAAATCCGGAAATTAAAGGAAGTGACACAAAATGTAACGGTTCTTTAACGATCACTCGGCCATATTCACCTTTTCGAGTCGACGAGGAGAAGTTGGAATTCGAAATTTTAGTTAATCTGAGCTCAGGCGGAACAATGTCGCGCCAGATTGAAAAATTGAATGCTGGAGACTTGGTTGAATTTCGAGGACCTGTTGGATCCTTTTTCCACGAGCCGAACTCGTACGAAAACTTAGTGATTTTCACTCATGGTGTTGCAATTGCCCCAATTATTCGAATTGTGGACGAAATCCTCGAGGACGAAAGCGATATGACGAAAATAATTTTGTTTTGCTGCTTTACGAATCTGAGGAGGAGCTTCTTTCGGGAGAAGCTGCATGAATACAACAAATTTTGGAATTTCGAAGGAGACGTCTACCTATCCCGTGAAAAATGCAACTCTTGTGCAAAAACAGAAGATATTTCCTGTGAACATTTTAAGAAACTATTGAAATACAAAGAAAGGGTACATCCCTTTCGTCTTACAAATTACGAAATTGATCGGAGGCTAAGCACATTAAATAAGAAGTCCTGCAAAATTGTGATTTGTGGGTCTAAAGTCTTTGAGAAGTGTACCAAAGATGCACTGAATGAAATTGGGATTGTAAGTGAACAAATAGTCGTATTGTAGTAAATTTTATAGTCGAATTTGAAATATATTAAGCCAAAGCGAAGCTAATAGGAAAAATATATCTTCTACATTAATTGAACCAATAAAAGTAAAAAACTTGTTTTCCACATAAGTAAATAAAAAATCACACTAAATTACAAAATGGAACAATAAACAAAATAAATGCTTTACTAGATTAAAGTGCAAAAAATGTTACTGTAAATGTATTAAAAAATGTAATTACATTAAATTTTAAATGTATAGTACCATGTAGCTAAATTTTTGAAAATAAAACCTTAAAAAAAACCTTAACAAATTGAACAGCTCTTATTACGTTTTGGTTGCTGTTCCAGCAATTTACAAATAATAAAATTAAATGATACACACTTGAGAATACCTTATATTTTTAAGTTTTTACAAATATTCTCCTCTATAAGTTTATTTTTGCTAACGAATGATAATTACTCACGGTTAGAAGAAATAAACGCACTAATTAAGTGTCAGAATTTTATTTATAGGTGATTAAATTCGAAAATTCAAGACATAGAAAGCTTAGTAAAATGTTAAAATGTTCAAAATTCGAAAAAATTTGTTGTAAAATATTCATACATATGATTTAAAAACTCTAAAACTTTGATCTTTCCCTGGTCCTTCCACGCTCCTTAGATCTACCTCGATCTCTACCCGTCTCTTTAGCCTTTTCCAAACTCCCAATTGTAAGCTGATTGAAATCGATTATTGATAGGCACGGCTTCGGAGGCACATTGAGCGTCTCCACGGTTTTATAGGGCACCTTTCCATGAAGCGGTGGAAGCTTGCTGCTGGTGTGCCTGCTTTGATCATGCGAAAAATCCAGATTGTCGAATTTTGACGATTTGATTGTGAGTAACGAGAACTGATCGTGGGAAATGTACCCGTGGGCAGTGTGTCTTTTATTAAATCTGTAACCAAAACTAGCTCCACTGGGGTACCGAATCGGTGATCCCTCCTCAGATGTAGCGCTCTCGTAGCAAATTGATAAGTCCGTGTAACTGATCGGTGCGTAACAGCGGGTAGTTTTAGGACGAGGCTTAATTTCCGGACGAATTTTGCTGCGGCTTCTAGCTTGATGGGTTTTAGGACGCCTCCGCTTTGGAAGTAGTTCGGCTGCTGTTGGAATAGTTAGAACATTTATGAAACGGTAGTACTGTAGGAATGTTCTAGCCAAATTACGTCCAAGTCGTGTATCTGAAAATATGAATGATGTTAAAATAATCTTGAGTGACTTTGAAGTTCTCGTACATCCGTCTTCTGTATAGTACGTAGTCGTTTTTCCATCTTTAAGGTAGTAACCGCCTATTGAGACTTCTAAGGTGTATGCATTGCAGGTATCAGTGAGTCTGTCGCAGCAAAATCGTCTTATTGTTCCTACTTTTCGTTCATCGGCGTTAAACATGGTATTCGCAGCAACGTAGTCGTAGGCATTTGCTGAAAACAACCTGGGGAATACCAAGTGTCGTTCATACCTGTAGACGTCTTCGTAGGTGTTTCCGTAGATGAAAGATCCAAAGAGGCTCGAATGAGTATGCAGATCAATGACAAAATCTATTTGGTAGCACTAAAAATTAAATAGCCATTTTAACACAACATAACAATTACAATCAATTTTTATATTATTAAAAAGTGAACTTATTACTTTACCAATATTAAAAATAAAAGGTTGGAAAAAAATCAATATTCTCAGTGTCCAATAAAACCTACATCAGAATTGTCCAGCTCTTTTAGCATTTCTTTGATGGCATACAAAGTTGGATGGGAAAATTCAGTTGCCACATGCCAAGTCCTATTTAAATCTTGACCAATAAGATTGCACCGATTGTTGCCCAGGAACACACCATCTGGATTAACCATCGGAATTATTTTAAAAATGAAATGTTGTCGAAGAATATTTGCAATCGGGTGACTGCTTATCAAAAATTCTAAAAGCCCCTGTATAACGAACGAAGCTGGGGAAGCCCCTGGATGGGATCTAGCTAAGACTATAATGACTCGTATTAGATTTTTGCTATCTATTTTCTCTGGTCTAGGCACATGGTCGATTGTAATCAGGTCCAGATTCCTGTTTTGCTGAAAATATGAAATTTAAGAAAATATTAGCTAAAGTTTAAGCATTAAAAGCTACATATTTTATTACCAACGTTTTCGTAAGTACACTTCTTTTGAACCGCTTTTCTATGAAGCGAGCCTCGAGCACTGCTAAGTAGGATTGCAGCCTCGAATAGCTGTAGGGTGGAGCAACGGCGAATTGGTAGACATCGTCCTCCTTGTCGAATGCGAAAGAAAAGCTCAGCACGTAATGATTTTGATGCACGGCTGATTTGTAATAAAAGACATGCTCCTTTGGAATCCGCTGCCATTTGGGTCTACTCGATGATTTGACTATAGGCGTCAATCTTGCGTTGAAAAGGTTCCTGCTTTTACTGATGTTCACTATATGAAAAAGAACTCGCTGATCTTGCTTCACGTTGTCCACTGTAAAATTGAACCAGAAGCGAAATCTCGGATTGCAGGTATCCGGTCTGAGAAAGAGGTCATATTCAAAATCGCCGATTAGGTCAGCACGTCCAAGGTTGCCAGTTTCGAAGGCTGCATCGAAGCAGAGGTGACCACGCTTGGCCTTTCCACTGTGTCCAGGTGGACGGATGATTACACGACTCACATTGCCCAGACCTCCTTCTCCATCGCTATCTTCACTATCTGAAATATTTTATTTTTATTTATATCTAGAATCTAGGAATTTGTAATGAAACTTTTTTTTATTAGCTCTCTTAGGCTTTGGTAGCGGAATTTCGGAGATACTACAAAACAATAAGAAATTTGAAAATTTATCGATATTTCATAAAGTAACTACGGGTTTCGAGGACATCGATTTAATATTGTTAAAATGTATAATATCAGAAAGGTATAACTAATATGAAAACGGTAAATTAACAAATTTTTAACTTTATTTAGTTTTATCTGCACATTGTTTTATTAAAATGTGAAATAAAGAAGTTTCACTTATTTTAATTTATAAGTTTAATATTAAAAATAAAGCAATGTTTTCTACCCTCCGCTAGTCTCTGATACATGCTAGTGTGCTGCAGAGGATCACAGGCGATTCCAAACATTTTATCAACTTATTTAAAGCCCTGTTTTTATATAGGTTTAATTGATAATTTTTAAGTTTAGTACTCTTAACAGTATTTATGTGTCAATTTTTCGAGCCACTTAATTTTATATAACTTCCTTTTTTTAATTTATATTATTAAACCAATAAAGTTTTAGAATTTGTGCCTTTTTAACGATTTCTTGATAAGATTTTTTTTGAAATTCTACTGTATTAAATGCCCATTTAATCTATGAGAAAACTGTCCACCGCTTTAAATTTCCTTTAAAACTTATCACTTTAAAGGTGTGCTTCCGACTGAGATTCGAGTGTGAAGTGAATCCTTTTCATATGGGTCTAATGCATGCAATACCTCTAAGATTGCGACTATATGTTGTGTGAAACCACACTGCACGCGAACTGCAGCTCGTTTATTTATTTTTTTAAATCGCGGCTATACCACTGAAGGGTGCAAAGTGTTGTACTTGCACCTGCTTAGATGTAAAGAAGCCTTTGCTCTTTTTGATAGTTAATTAGTAGAAGGCGTACGCGGTATAATTGACAAGGTTATTTTGCCGTGTGCTCAATTTGGATAGGATGTGGAAGCGTTGGTAATTAACACCGATTTCTACAGTTCAGCAAATTGGCTTTTGTGCCCTCATATATTGCTCATGTGTATCTCGATAGGCCATCTAAAGGTGAAATGTTCATGACTAATTTAAATGATGCATACCTATTTCATTTTATTTCTTTATTTTATAAACAATTACAAGTTTATTTAAAAACTTATTTTGTTTTATAAAAATCTAAAATGTGCTTTCTCAAAAGCTTGATTTTGTTAATTGTTCAAAGAAACTGAAGTCTGATAATTGCAAACTAGATTTGGACCTAGTGGCATGCGAATTCGGGGGAAAAGGCTGTTCCGATAAATATCCCTGTCTTAGAGGGGTACTTAGAAAATTTTTTTCCCATATGCCAAATAAACGTTTTCATACATAACAAAATATATATAAGATGTGATTTTAAGTTCAATGGAGGCTTGCAGTGGTTTAAAAATTCAATAAATAGTTCCAGTAATATTAAACCACAAATGGAAAATATTGTAAGGTGTATGTATTGTTTCACTTGAAATTATGTTTTTATTGTAAACTAAACAAAACTTGAGATAGTTTGTGGTAAAGGGCATATTAGGCATGGACTCCTTTTCGATTAATCCCTTTTAACCGATTCCGCGTATCCAAATTACTCTGGTATACTTACTTATATGTATGTTTATGTAAAATATATAAATATCTCTAAACATTACTATGTAATAATAAATTGTTGTTTCAGCAAATATTATTAAAAGTTATATTTTTCAAACATTACATTAAGATGATTCAGTTTTATAATTAGTTTTTAATGAATCACAACAAAATTTTAGATTGTCCTGATTTCTTTATTTCAGAATGCTGAAGTTAAAACTCTAAATTAATTTTGGTCTTAGTGGCGGACTAGTTAAAAAAAACAATACTATTTATCTTTTTCTTAAATTGTCTTTTCAATATTTCAAGAAAACCAAAAGGAAATTTAAAACTCTTAATTACCTGAATCGCCCATCCTTAAGCTTTGTTTTAATTACATGCTTCAAACATAGAAAGGGTTAAATATCCCTTAACACCTTCAAGCGTGCAAAAGTTCGCACGCTAGTTGTGCCATGATTTCTCGATTTTCCCGAATGTCACGATATTAATAGAATTTTGCGTTGGAGCACCTGCGGTTAGCTAAACCACAATGCACCTGATTGACCTACTTGTGCACCTGAGCGGAAAAGGGCCGCTTCCAATCCGTCGACTGCTTCGAAATGAGAATATAAATTTTTTCCAATCGCTGGCCGTCTGATGATAGCGTGATTTCGAACCACTTCACTTTTCTTAGATTGCTTCAGACACTTGGCGCAGATAGTTGATTTTTAACACTTTTCAAAACCATCCAACTGCCGCAGATTACCAGAGAAGGTGGAAGGTTTCTCGAGGGCCTACCGCCAGCCGATGATTTTTCCGGCTCAACTGAGAAATTCCCATGATATGTTGTGCTTGTTTGGTCGATATTTCCGCTCCGGAGGAATTCGATTCGATTCAGAAAACAGCAAACAACAACCAGGGGAACGGGGACACTTCTAGGAATTTTTGGGGAACATCGAGTTTGACTAGGCACTTCAACAAATTGAATTTTTGTCAATGAACTCGAATCTCAATCAACAGGTTCGATTTTATAGAAAATGGGGAAGCGAAGGTGGGCCCAGACGGCCCTGGATGGGGATGATCCCCGCCTCAGTCATAATTCACTGAAACTCGTGAACATTCGCATGAATCGCCAATTTCGAGGACGCTTCCGAAAGAATTTTTTGATTTATTAAAGTAGGTCGCGACTAGAATTGTTGTGCTCCCGAGGAATATCCCACAGAGCCCGAGGGATTCGGGTTAATGGCAAGAGGTTTTTAAGGAAATGCGATTTATTTTACGACAGTTTAAAATCCACTTTCTAACAAACTTGGGAGGCGTTTCAGGATTAGGACTATGAATGAGAAATTTTATTGTTTTTAGGGATTCGTTTCATGCTGTTCTTAGTTAGATCTAATAAATTTCTGGAAGTTTGATATTGATGACTATTTAAATCACTTTTGAGCAAAATACGAAATAACTTTCTCTCTTCTATTATATATTTCTGCTAATAAACTTTAGTAAGAAAACTGAAAACTAAATATTTTGAAACTTTTACAAGTCACGCAATATTTTTTTATGCTACTGCTATACTGCACGGAATATCTGCTGAGGCACCCCGTCTTTTAACTTTAATATTATGCTATATAAATTAATAATAGACCTACTAATTATAAGTATTAGTCCAGCTTGAAATTTTCGACGAGTCATTTCCATGAACTCCAAACATTAAAGAATAAGAAATACATACAAATTAAAATATTTTGTATATGATAAAATCCACTCAGTTAATATTTATCTCACGCAGATAAATAATATTTGGTGCATAAATAAAATTATTTCTTATCGTTTTTGTACCTTATTATATAAATGCTTAATTTTGCGTTTTGAATTTGAATAAACCTTTTAAATTTCAGAATATTGTGGAATTTTTTATTTTTGATCGTAAAAAATTCATAATACGTAATTAATAATAATTTATTCAAATGAAAAAGTATAAAGATTAAACTTTGAAAACGTACATTGAATACTTAAAATATAAAAAAGCGCAGGAGTGAAAATATTAATTACAAAAGATTGCCGTTAATTTGTTTAAACGAGTTTTTTTTTATTTATTTTATTTGTAAAACTTCAGAAATTTTTAATATTTCTTAAAATTGTATCATTAAGATACGGATCATTAATGTGCTTCAGGTTTGAATTCAATAAATAATATATTTGAGGAAAGTCAAAACCTCAAGGATCGTTTATTTATAATACTAAAGTTTTTTAAGTTTTGAAATTATTTACTCTTCTTTACTTTTAATATTTATCATCTGGTTAAAAAATGTTTATTCTTTATATTTTCCGGTAAATCAACAGAATTTTCCTCTACTCTGGCAACCCGACGAAGCACCGTCAAACTTCTGCATATTTTCCGACCGCAGCGCCAATTGTCAGTCCCAAAACAGTGGTAAATTTACTGCTCAGAGGAGCGGAACGATGTCTGTCAAAATTCTCGCAATATTTTTGACACAGATTTGAGCTCTAAGTAAATATTTCTCCGCAAGCGAAGATACAAAGAGAAAAGTAAATTCTACGATACGATCCGAAGAACGTGAAAATTGTAATTATTCGCCTCACCGAGCACCGTGCACCTCGAGAGCAGCTTCGCCGCAGGCCCAGCAAAGTGAGTTTTGTGAGCTGTCGTTGTACTTTTGGGGGGTCATCGACGAAATGTGGAACTGACGCAGCTTTTTTGTGTAATTTAATTATAAATTTCTTAATTAAAACACTATTCGCGCGAGCAGGTGTGTTCGTTCGGGAGATTTTTGCCGAGTTCTAGTTAATTCGAGACTTGAATACTACGCGCCAGCCAGGAAATGGGAAGTGGGTTTTAAGGGAATGCTGTGAGAAAGTGGGGACTCTTTTGGGACTGTTTAATGTAAAAGAGCTTATATAAAGTGTTTTGCTGGCGGGATTACTAAAATGGGTAAAAATTAGTGGTTTTTTCTGCACGAAACATAAGTGAATAGCCTGAGTAGGAAGTGCTTGTGCCAGGGTTCCTATTTCATCTGACCGATAGGAATCTTAAATTTTAATCTTTGAACGTAAAAAGGTGAGCCTCTAATCTAATCATAAATGAATCTTTCAGATCCCGTTGAAAGCGATCAAATTAAAATGGAAGGGAACCGCGACGAGGCTGACCGATGCATCGATATTGCAATTAAGGCGCTGACGGAAGGGAAGTTGGATCGTGCTGAGAAATTCCTGAATAAAGCTGAACAGCTTTATCCAACGAGCAGGGCTAAAGGTTTTATCTTTAACACATTGTTTTCATCGGGATTTTGATTTCAATCAGGTCATATTTTGTAGATCTCCTCGCGAAAGTGAAGAGCTTCCCGACATCGAATGGCACTTCTGAAAATGCTGATGCTACTGATGATGGACTACGTTACCGGAAAACGCCTGCTTCTCCAAAAAGGGAAGCTAAATCCGCGGAAAGTGATTATACTCTAGACCAGCTGGAAGCTGTTAAAAGGATAAAAAAGTGAGAGCTTGTTTAGCGCTTGCAATCTCTGTTTTGAGTCCTTAACCACTTCGGTACGAGTGTCGACTATAGTCGACGGCCACAGATGAACACGCACAGCCGAGTGTCGACTTTAGTCGACGGCCGTGACGTGATATGAACGCACATGGCCGATGCGAATGGTGCCGGCTGTGGGCAAAATTTCGTGGCCGATGCGCGCCGTACCGAAGTGGTTAAGATCAGGAATAGCCCTATTTTATTTAGCTGCGTTACTTTTCAATTTTCGGTAGAATTATGTATGCACTGCAAATGTTTTTTAAGATTTATTTTTAATTAAGCTTAAGCTTAAAATGTACACATGAAGTCCACTTCTATCTAGTGCAATATCCTAAATATAGCTACTAACTACCTTAAAATTTCCCAACAGATGCAAAGATTATTACGAAGTTCTCATGGTTACCAAAGAAGCAACTGATTCAGAAATAAAAAAGTCTTACAAGAAGTTAGCCCTTCAGCTCCATCCGGATAAGAATAAAGCGCCTGGATCTGCTGAAGCCTTCAAGGCAATTGGAAATGCTGTTGCTATTTTAACAGATCCAGAAAAACGCAAGTCATACGATTTGCATGGTAATGGCGATATTTTGAGTGGACAACCGACTGGTGGCCGTCGGCATTATTCAAGTGAATTTGCTTATACACGCGGATTCGAGGCTGATGTAACTGCTGAAGAACTGTTTAATATGTTCTTTGGTGGAGGATTTCCCCAGAGTAATATTTATGTTCGCCAAAGGCGCTTTCATCGTGCTGAGCACCAGCATCAGAGAGAGGTAAGTGACAATGTTTTTATTATTTGATATTAAAAAGGAGTTAAGAGTTAGTATAAGTGGAAAAAATATTAAAATTTGAATTTTTGTTACTTGACATTCCGTCCAGATCATAATTGGGCTACTTTCGTTACTTGGAATGCTAAAATATTATGAAAGAGTAATTGTGTCTCATTAACTACCTAAACTAAAATTGAGATAGTCACAGTTTAAAGCCACATACAAAATTTTAGTTCACACTCTGATGAGCAGGATGATGAATTCCATGGAGATTGTAGATGCATTTACTGTAATTTCAATGAGAGTTCATTGACCATTGAATAACGGGAATGGTATAAAAATTTACAAAATACGAATGAAGGGAAAAACAAATTTTCCTAAATTTATGTGTATGTCTCGAGCATTGCGTTGTAATAATTAGTATATGATTTTTCTCAGACAAAAATCTTTTATTATTATTATTATTTAAATGGGTATTTTTACGCGACCGGACGTTTAAGTAATAATAATAATATTAATTATTTTTATTGTAAGTTGAACTTATTTCTAATCCATCATTCGTTTGAATATGTCATTTTAAAAAATGGCTACTCGTTAAAATATGTAAAAGAAGTTTCGGGGACATAAAACCAAAAACCTGGAACTGTAGTTTCTTAGAAATAATAAGAAAATGCAGAGCCATTACTTCAAAAAATATTCATATACGAATGCGAGATAATATAATATTTTATTGGAATATATAATTTATATATTGAATATTCCAAGTTTTTTTTTGGTCTTTAATTATTGAGTAATTTTTTAAAAATCCACAATTCGCCGTAATCAATTACCCAAAAAGTGTCCAAAATCAGCAAACAATATTCATGTAAACCCTAACCACATGTTCAATTAAACGATGTTAGAGTTTTGTTTGATTGAGTAAACAGAAAAAACGATGTTCAAATATTTGTATTCAAATATTGTATTTTTGTTTAGCTAACCACGCAAGCTCTAAAATAAAATCCGATAGCGCACATCCCTTATGTAGTTTTAACATTGCATACGACTTCCATAATTTGTTTAAGAAATTGAAATTCATCCTAATTGCCTGATGAAATTTGGTTATAATTAATGAAAAGAGTCGATGAGCATTTTAATTCAAAGTGCGGAGATTGGTGGAGCAAGCACGAGCTTTGTTATCTTGGGCGAGGTGGTTGACGTGGGTTATTTTTCTGGATTTTAATTTAGCTTCTTACAATCAGAGTGAATATAAGAAAACGGTTTCGAACAGGCCCATTAGCTCAGCTGGTTAGAGCGTCGTGCTAATAACGCGAAGGTCGTGAGTTCGATCCTCCCATGGGCCAATCTCCTTTTTAAACAGATTTCTCATGTTTTTTTGTGATACTAACAGCCGTCCTATTGCTTAAATGAGAGAATTTTCGTTGACGTCCGGCAATATTTCGTAAGTTTGCAATGTGTTCAGGCCCAGACAGATTTATTATTGTATTAATTTTGATGCATTTTGATGCATTTACCATAATTCCAATGAGAACTTCTTGACCGTTGAATAATGGGATAGGTATAAGAATTTACATAGTCAATAATAATTTTTCTAGCAAAATAAGAATGAAGGGAAAATAAAACCTTCCCAAATTTATGTGCATGTCTCGAGTATTGTGGTGTAATAATTAGTATATGATCTTTTATTATCGTTTTATGATAGCTGCTACTGTCTAATAAATATATTTATGAAAAATATTAGTAATTTTTATGATTAGTTTTTTTAAACGTGTGTTTTTACCCGACCGGACGTTTAAGGAATAATAATATTAATTATTATCCCTCCATTTATTTCATTGTAAGTTAAACTTATTTCTAATCCATCATTCCTTTGAACAGATCATTTTAAAAAATGGCTACTCGTTAAAATATATAAACGAAGTTTTGGGGAGATAAAACCAAAAACCTGGAATTCTAGTTTCTTAGAAATAATAAGAAAATGCAGAGCCATTACTTCAAAAAATATACATATACGAATGCGAGATAATATAATATTTTATTGGAAAATATATTTCATATATTGAATTTTCCGAGTCGGAATTATGTTTTTTGGGTCTTTAATTATTGATATATTTTGTAAAAATCTACAATTCCCCGTGATCAATTACCCAAAATGTGTCCAAAATCAGCAAACAATATTCATGTAAACACTAACCACATGTTGAATTAAATGACGTTAGAGTTTTGTTTGATTGAGTAAATTCAGTTGGCAACAGAAAATAATAATGACGTTTATGAAACGTGGGGATAGATATTTGTGTATGCATATGATTCTAAGAATTTTAAGCTATTGTGAAGTAGTTGGTTCTAATTACATACATATTTATTTTAAATTATTCATATCAATAAATAATAAGTTTTTTAACGTTTCGTACTTTCTGACATTTTTTAGACAGTTTTCAATATTGTGTGTACGTATGCACGCTATTTTCGTGTATGGGATAAAAATTTCTTCAATCTTCACATTACCAAAGAGTTCAATTGGCTCCAGCAGCTTTTTTGGGATAATTCAAGAAAGTGGGAACGCAGAGATTTTTCAGGACCTTCTTTCGAACTTGTTTTTGAAGCTTAAAAATTCAAGACGATGAAAACATTTTTTAGGATAGAACGACCCTTCAAAATGCAAATGTACAGCATTTCTCCTATTTAAAGGCAATATCATAGCACTGTTACAGCCAAACTAAACATAGTGTAAATTATCACACAAACCCTGTTTTCCTGTCCGAATTTCATTATCGTATGTTGTTCTAAATCCCTGTTGTCCCTTCTAAATCCCTTTCAGTCGGCAGCACTCTTGTAAACATTTCAGGTGGGCAGGTAGCGAAAACGAGGGTGTTTTCCTCGTCGTACAAAGGAAACGCGCGAACATTTCCAATTCCCAACATGCCTAAATGTTTGCGTAAGAACGAAAAACAGCTACTTCATTTGCATTATTTAATTTTTCCTTTGCAACCGAAGCTGTAGCTCTAGTTCGGTCTTTTGCAGATATTTAGACTTTTCCGTTTGATGTCTGATAACTCAATGGAAAATTCGAAAATATATAGATGTTCTAATTCCGATGCTCTTTTATGATAATATTTGTGTTGTATCTTCTTCGGTTCCCTTTTATCTTTTTAGGGATGTTTTGGCTTTGGTGTTGTTCCTTTTTCTTAATAATTTCCTTATTGGTGGGTCGACTTGAAGTAATGTTCCTTTCTTGCCTGATTCTATCTCTAACCTTCATTGAACTTTAGGGATGTATTTGCAATATAGAATAATATTTTTTCAAGCGGTGTTTATTTAAATGAGTTTTACTTTAATTACAATTAGAGTGAGTTCGGTTAGAGAGAGGTTTGTGAGATATTTTTTGTTTTTGGAATCATAATTGTGTAAGCTAATAGGCTTATAAAGCGATATGTTTGAAAGGAATATTTTTAATTTTGTAAACATTTTTTCTTAAACATCTTTTTGTACGTAAGAAATTTAATCTTCATAAATAAAGAAAAAATAATATTTTAGAATTTAGACGAACTCAGCAGATCCTTTTGAAGTTATGTGATGGTTTCTATAAAAAGGTTATGCGCCCCCGGGTGGGCTCGAACCACCAACCTTTCGGTTAACAGCCGAACGCGCTAGCCAATTGCGCCACGGAGGCTGTGCGGGGCATTTTGCTTGCAGTTTTCCTAATGCAAATTCTAGACAGAGTTTTATACACTAAAGATTGTGTACATCTGTAGCTACACTGTCAATAAATTATAACTTACCATATTTTGTTGCTTGAAATATGTCAGAAAATATTTGATATGACGCAGGTGACTTGGCCGTAAAATATATTAATGCTAGGACCACACACTATGAATGGAGTGTAAAATTCTATATTTCATTCAAGTTTGTTCACAGAGTGCTTTTGATGCTTTTGATACTTGGAGATAGTCTGAATTGAAAAAAAGCAACTCGCTATCGCAGCTGGCCCATTAGCTCAGTTGGTTAGAGCGTCGTGCTAATAACGCGAAGGTCGTGAGTTCGATCCTCCCATGGGCCACATCAGTTTTTTTGTTTTATATTGCAAGTATACTGGGAAAATTTGTTTATGGGTCCATTGCACGTATCGATGGTGTTGCGCAAAAAAGGCCAATCTACAAACATTCAAAATTGGTTTCTAATACTTGCAATGTGGTAACTGTTTCAAATAATTCATTACAGTTTCCATACAATATACAATAGTTACTTCAGCTACTTAAGAATTTGAAATAACGAACAAATCAGATAAAATTTTACTTTATTATTATTTAAAAAATGAATCTGTAAAATGCTGCGTTTTGCATTAAAGAAGATTGAGGGCCTTTTTGCACAACACCATATCTATATTTCTATATCTACATATGTACATAACTAGCAGAATTTCGTAGTTACTTTGACTATCTACGATTACACATAACATATAATGTGCAAAAATTAAATAATATATCTAGAAATGCGATCACTTCAGTAGCTGGTAGAATTGCAGTCCATGTTGTTAAAAATAAAGTCCGCCCCCGGGTGGGCTCGAACCACCAACCTTTCGGTTAACAGCCGAACGCGCTAGCCAATTGCGCCACGGAGGCTGTGTTGAGTGTTCCTCAAGAATAAATTTTCGAAAATTTGTTGTCCGCCAATAAATTAGCAATTCAAATGAAAGTGCAAATTTACAAATTACAGGGTGTAGATTTTGTAAAAATCAAAAATGCTTCTAGAAACAGTACATAGTTTTCGTAGTTTGTGTATTGTTTTAAAAAAATGAGAAATAAATTAATCTCTACTCTCAATTCAATAAAATAAGACCTTAAATATGTAAAAGTTTTTAAAAAATTTGGAATTAAAATACGATTTTTTCATTTAACTCTTTGGGGTTAAGTGGGTTAAAAACAGTCCCACCTTTTGCTTAGCTTTTTATCCATGGTTAGATATATTTTAACCCACCTCGAAAAGTATAAATTATTCATACTCATAAATGTAGTTTAATATTGATTGAATGTCTTCATTTATCTAATAAAAAAAAATTTCTGTGCAATAAAGGTTTTAATTATCTATGAAATTTTGTGCCTCAAAGAGTTAAAAGGAAATATCGTAAAACCTCAAAATTAAAAAATAAGAAGAGATGAATTAAATTTTAATTTATTTAATTATAAAAGAAGAAGGTAAGAATTAAAGGAAACTTAAAGAGGATGTCCAACAATTTCGTCTTTAAAAATAAAAGGAGGACATCAAGACATCCGGCAAACCTCCTTAATGGTAACAATTTGACCCTTTTCAAACAAGCGTCTGAGACTGTCGCCGTCTATATTCATTTTTGCTATTAATTTACCTCACTTGTTGTATAATACGTAATTGGTTGTGGTGCGAATGGCAGAATTTCTGGAAAAGGCCATAAAAATAGCAATGAGGCGTGTCTTTGTAATCACATAAAAAAGTTTTTACTCGACATAATGTCGATGCGAGAAATCTCGTATAATTCATATTAGTATAGAAAAACATTACTGAGATCTAGACTGATGACGACCGTTGTTGTGGTCGAACTCCCATAGAAACAATATTGAAACTATTCTATCAGATCTGTCATTTAGATAGGGTAAAATTGTGATGTAACGAATGTAAATTTTTAGGCATCTTATTCCGGGAATTGCCGAGCTGATTCGAACTAAGCCGATCGTTTAGTTATTTATTTAACGACAGATCGAAAACAGAAACAACTGAATTTTAATTTGTTACTTTAACTAAATTAACCGATTAAGGGCTAATAACTTTATTCTTCAGATAAAAAATTATTTTTTATTTAATTTTTCAAAATTAACCGATGAATAATAGTCTATCTGTCGGTTTAAGGAGCGAGTATGTTTATCCGTCTGATAGCTATTTCAAATCAAAGCCAAGTTTATTATTGGGACAATTTTATTCGGCGAATAAATTTCTGAAAAATTGGCCCTAACTCTTATGAAATCGAGAAAAATAAATACTTATATTATATTAGATAAACTGAATTAATTCAAGAGGCGCATATGTTTTCAAAATTCCTAATTTAAATCATCTCTAGGATTGATTTGAAATAGGCTAATAGAGCATAGCAGCCGGAGAAATGCAATACAGAAAACAGTGTTGCCAGGTGGCCCATTAGCTCAGTTGGTTAGAGCGTCGTGCTAATAACGCGAAGGTCGTGAGTTCGATCCTCCCATGGGCCAGTGTAGTTACTTTTTTATGTTCAGTCACAAAATTGCATTATTGCATATGTATTTCTATTTGACATTTTATTTTTATCTAAAATTCGAATTTTACTTTAAAATACCTTGATGAGCAAAACTTTTCAATCGATCCTCAGAGGTGCTTGACATTAATTGACTGGCATATTTGAATCATAATCTTCCTTTTAACTCGAGGTGGTTTTTCTACTAATAGGTTAAATCTGAATCTAGATGATTTTTTAATTATTGCTGTCCGATAATGAGTCTACTCTCGCTGTGAAAGGTATAAAGGCGAAAATAATGGAGCTGTTTTAATTATTTTATCATTTTTATTTTATAGAACCATTAACATTTATTAATTAAAATTTTATATTTCTTCGCGTAGCAACAAAATGGCTATACGGCCCTTATCAACCTACTTCCTATACTTTTGCTGATCGCCCTTTCAATGATGTCGTCGTTCTTTATATCGGACCCAATTTACAGTCTTCAGCCGAGCCAGTAAGATTGCTGCAGAGTCCTAGATATAAAGATTCAAAAAATAAAAATTTCTATCAATCTAGCAAATACTCTGTCCAGCGTCGAACGAACTCCCTGAAGATACCTTACTACGTCAAGGAGAATTTCCACACCGAATATCAAGGCTCGGTTGGACGACTCGAAGCCTCTGTCGAGGAAGATTACATCAATCACTTAAGATACTCGTGCAGCAAGGAACGCAGCTACAGTAAGTCTTGCAGTAATATTGAGTTTTTATTATTTTTCTACAATATTTGTATTTACAGGAGACTCACTGTTAGCCAAAGCACGAAGCTTTGCTGATCGGGAACGTTTCAAAAAGGCCCAAAATATCAATACACCGTCATGTGATACCCTTCATAAATTGATGAATTCATAGTCAGAAGAATTAGAAATAAATATGCTTAACTTATTTTTTAGGAGCAAAATTTCTCAGTTGCACCGTTTAGTTGACATTGTTCTTATAATTTTTGTTATTGCATTCTTCATATTTCTGTCCTTCCTGTTCCAGCTATGAAATTTGCTTCAAGTCACTACAATTTTAACGAATCAAATGGAAAGTCAGTTATTGTATTTAATAAAAATATTTTATTTGCGCTCGAAGAGCTAGCGTTATAATTGAATTATTTCTTTTTATTGTTAGAACAATTTTAAGTGGAAATTTTCAGAAAATCATGTAAGTACATTTTTCCTTTAACATTATTTTGCAAAATATTTATTCAAAGCTTAAATTTCTTTATAAATTCTGGGAGGGACAGCTGATTAAGAAATATTTTGAAAATGGTGATTTATAGAGTGATAAAAGTGCTTATTTTCTTAGGTATATTTACTAAGTTTAAGTTGGTATTTCTTTCTTACGTATTTATATTTTAAAAGATATAAAAATAGCGCAAACGTATATTTGTTAAGTAAGAAATAATAAAATATAACTACCTTTAAGATTAGGGTATTTAATAATGTACAATTTTGAAACGGTTAAAGTTCAATTAGATAATTAAAAATTAGCAACCCAGAGAATCCCTATATACTTATTTTCATTTTTCATCACATCTCTGACTTTGGAGTTATACTTGAAAACAGACTTGATTTCAAACTTCATATTTATAAGTAATTCTGTTCCCACTTTATTAGATGGGCAGAGAAATTGATAACCCTGTTGTTTTGAAATCTTTCTTTGTAGGACTTGTCTGAGCTATCTTAAAATATGCCAGTTTGGTATGATCTCCTCATTATTCCGTCGATATATCTAGAATTGAATCAATGGAATTTCAAGCAAGCGACTCAAACAAATCAGCAATAAATTTATTTCAACTTTTCCAAAACTCTTTACATGCCCTAAAACGCTGAACTTTAAACTGTTTAAAAATTTAGTCAGTAAACCTTCCAGAAATGCACCCGGGTATTATTCTCAAATTTCCATTTCTATCCCCAATTTCTTGTCGAGCAAAGCAAATAGTCCTTAGGGCTAATTGAAATTGAAAATGAACCCTCAATCCTTTAATATTCCCAAAACATTTCATTAGATCATTGACGCTATCACTCAGGAGAAATATGTTTAAGAGCTATGCAGACATGCCCCGTCTCTGTAAAGGCGTACTTCCAGACGTATCATATTAGATTTTGGCGAGAACTCAGCAATCCGCAGCTTTTCACATTCTGAGCAAATTTGAGGTGAAGGGCTTTTGTGATATGTTAAGAAGGATAAAATGATACCCACTCAGTTCCCGTGGGTTAGATTCAGCAAAATAAACAATTTTTGTTCGAAAATTATTGTATCTTTTCCATTCTATTCTATTTTTACTGTCATTCAGCAGTTGGTTGCTTGTTGGTTGGTTCTATTAATTGTAGTCGCCTAGGAAAGTACGCGACATTTATAGAAAAATCCGTGAAGGAAAAGAACCTGCAAATCCCTAGAGTGATAGACAAGATAAGTTAGGATGGAAAAAACTAAAATAACATAGTACATACAAAAGATGCCGTTCAAGTTTTTTTGGCTATACAAGAATCGGCACGGGGGCGATTTTTATTCACTGTGGTATCTTTTAGCAGCTTAGAGGTGTTAGTTAAGTTTCAAGACAGGGAAAAAGCCTTTAAGACGTTGAGTGTGCGATGGCTTTCAATGAAGGAATGGACCACTGATGAAGATTTATTTCGAAGACAAAAAAAAAATAAATTAATTTTCTTTTGCTTCAAAACACAATTACCAGCCAAGAGATTTCTCCCATACCTTTTTCTGGGTGAGGGGAATGTACGAGAAGTTTCTCTATAATTCAACAATTTTCCCGTATGCCCCGGCAAAGCATTTCATGTCCATTCCCCGGCTCCGAGAATTTGTGGTTGCCCACGTGCCCCCAAAGTTTATAAATTATTCCCTGAATTGCAGGGGAGCAAACATCATAATTTTGCGGTAATAAACAAAAGTAGTACCTTGAAACTTCTAAAGAGCACTCATACCCAGTTCTACGGTTCTTCCGCTTCAAAAAGGAACTAATGCGCAAGATAGAAAATATATAGGGGCACCCAAAAGTCTCCGTACACATAACATGGCTGTCTAGATTTGGAAGGTAATTCTATTATTATTTGTATGTATATAGGTAGAGGTTTTTGGTCAAATAACTTTGTCATCTTACGTTAGTACATTTTTACACTCAAGAGATGAATTCTTAATAGGACTTAAATTCCGGGCTACGACACGTTAATATACATATTTCGGTTTTGTAAGTGGCACGCTCCCTTTAAAAAGTGATGAAAATTTTGCAAAACTTTGCAAACACGTGCCGACAGGGATGCCTTAAGAAGGAAAGAACTTCTCACATATTTTGCTTGTAGAAAAATGTTTATGTTTACAAAGTTACAAAATTTGCTTAGGACTTTATATAAAATTTCTCCTCCTTCAATTGATTTTATCTCATAATTTTATGAAAATTGTTACGTGCAGGTAACGGTTACCCTTATATGGTACATATTCACGCATATCCCACATGTCTCCATCAGATGTAATCTAATATACAAGGAAATCTTTGGTGCCAAATTTGCCAGAGCGGCAGGAATTCAATGAAGTCCCCCAAATTGCTAAATTATCATGAGGAATCTCTCGAAACTTTTACCTAGTCAGGGACTTGAAGAACCCTTGTACTTTCCCAGGTGCGGTGCGCCAACCAGTTAAGTCCCAAAATAAGAATTATTTGTCAAGAGAGAGCTGCACGTGTCTCCAATCTGTGATAACAGCCAAAAATATGAAAATCCTTATCTTATTGGTTTTTGGGAAAATTTGTCTCACAAATTGCTTAGGTATTGTCCTATAATTTTCCTGGCTGCGGGTTTAAGGCTCAGAGCAAGTTCAGAATTGTGTCAGCATTAAATTTAGGAGACAAAACAATTCTACGGACCGATTGTTTGGATCCGGTGTGATGTGTGGCGGTATCTTCGCAAAGCAAATTTGTGTAATTCTAGCCCTTCGAGGTAACCTAATTACCCACTGGCATGAACAAGTCGCCCGGAAACGGGAGGTGAAGTGTCCTCTTGCCGCTTGGGAATCTGCCTCTGTAGGTAGTGAAAATTAGCATTCAATGCAAATTCATATATAAAACTTCATCCTGTTTAAGCTCCTGCGCTGAAAAGACAGACCCACGGATACGATAAGAACTTTCTGGCTAATATGTATTGCGGTTGGGTTGATCCAATCCTTTATTTAACTTATTTTATGCGACACTAACGGGCTTAGGGATATCCTTTTAGAATAGTACGAAACGAAGTTGCCATCGAAATTCTTGTTGCTACAGAAACAATATTCTGTCAGTTCAAATTAGCGAAATCATTTTTTTTTGTTGGTAGTTTGTCAAAGAATTGAATTTCCAAGAAGATCATCGTTTTAAGAATGAATACATTTGCAAGAATTGAGTTTCGTGAAAAAACTCTCGCTATTGCTATCTGAAATTTCTAAAATTAAAGGGAAATGTGTGTTGTAATCTTGCGGTTCATATTACTAACAACTTTAAACATACAAAATACAAGCCAATTTAATTGCATATGCGCAACTTTTTTCTGCTTTTTGTATCAAAATACGAAAGTAATTTTTCTGGTAAGGAGAAGTTAACTTTGGAAAGAAAAGTGACTACTGCCATACTATATGTCTTATAGAATGTAGCATTTTTTGGTTTTTAACTGTGATTTTTCAATATTAAAACTTTCAGCCTGGTTTCAATAGAATTTTCTACTACATTAAATTTTTAAAAACCACTAAACAAAATTGCAAAACATTGTAAACAATTGCAGCAAAATACGATAAACTCTAACACGGTTTTTTGTACAATGAAATGCGTAAGATGAGTAAGTTCATAAACGCCTTATTTGACTTGACTTTAGTTTCAGTCGAGACAATTTTTTGCAAAAATCTGCATCGAAATTGGATGATTCGTTAATGAAAGAAAATGAGGAAAATGTGGCGTCTAACGCAAATAAAATAATTATGGTAATGGTAATGTTATGGTAACGTATGTACCTAATTTATATTTTAGCTTAATTTATTTTTGGTAGGAGCACGCAAGCAAACCTAATTTCTAAAGCCTTCTTGGAATTATTTATTTATTTTCTCATCTACACTGTAGATTCCCATTCTACATACATATGTAAATATAATATAAATGATAAATAAGAAAGTAAGGAAGATTAATTATCTTTTACATAAATGGCTTATAAATTATTTTATCCATTCCAGGCTCTTTTTTTTCCCTTTCCTGCTGAAAACAGCAATTAAGCATTAAAAACAACATCCATTTCGGCTTTTTTTAATTTCCCTTAAAATCCCACACAATGGAATTTGCGCAAATCTGAATTTCACGAAGTTTTTAAAGTATTCTAGGAAAAAAAGGTGAACGGAAAACATTCGTGTCCAAAAAAACATAAGCAGTCGAGAATGTAAATATGAATTTAAGTCTGAAATGTAATTGGTCCTCAGAACCCTAATCATTGCCCCTTCATCGGATTTCATCCTCTTTTACCCTCTAATTGGCCATATATGTCCTGTTTTTATGACACCTGTTACTGCGGGTATCTATAAAAATGATACATCCGCCGAGGACTGTGATAACAAGGATCTTACATCGTTTTGGCGATACTTGAAAACGCGTTGGCGGGCAGATAAAAAGCTTCTGAACATACGTACATATGTACATATGTATATGTCTAGTACAATATAAGGCAAGGGTTCTATCTTTTAGGTGTAACACCAATATTTTTGCTTTTCGCTAATAAAATGCTACAAGTTAGCATGGGGATTATTTCAGGTACATAGTTGCTTTGAGTTTCTCATGCGCTCTTCAAAACACCGGTTGACAAAGTTCGTCAGGCAGAGGGGAAATATCTCGAGTTTACTCCACGATTCGGGATGGAAGCTCCGAAAATAATGACGACATGATTATAATCTTCAACAAGTGAATTTTCGCTAAGTTTCTCCCCGGGAACTTGTTTCGAAGCTTTTCATTCATAAAACAGATTTTGAGATACTCAGGAGCTTCAACGAATTCATGGATTCAGTCGGCAGTTGAAAACCCCAGAGTCTAGTTGACTTTCCAGGATATTCGCTAGGATACTAAAACCGTAGAGTTTGTTCGTAAATCGAATCATTTGGGAAACGTATATTTGGCGGTTAAATTGCTTTTCACATTTTACATCAAAATGTATTTAGCTGCTGTGTTGTAACAATTTTGTGCTTTGAACATATCAATATTGAAGTGAATTTTTTTTTCCCATCAGGTGGAAACTAGTGATCGATTCTTTTAATTGAAAATTAATTATTTTATGCAGCATTGGGATTGGAAAGTTTATTTCCCGGAAAAAAACCGAAATATGCTGGATGTAAATTAATTCTCAACAGTGGTGCTGCGTGTAATAAAAGGCCATTTCACTTGGAGGCGAGAAGAGAACATTTAAGGTGAGAACATTAAGGCTTTAATAAACTCTCATTTCTGGTATATCTTTTGGTTTTCTTCGAAAAGATATACTGCTGCTTTGATTGAATATTGAAATGAAATCCAGGAGACCCCTTGGGGATTAGTCGATCGAAATTTTTCAAATAATGTAAATCGTGGAGATTTATGGGATTTTAAGAGGTTTTTCTACTCCCTTAATCAGCCTTTGTCCATGTAGATCAAAATAATGTTCTGGAAAAAAGGTTAAAAAGGAAAGAGAAAGAGTCGGTTTTAGGCAAAATAGCGGACAAAGTGCCTTTGCGTCGTCTTGTTCCTTAGGTAGTTAATTTAAAGTGAATGTTTTTAAGAAAAGGTATGTGAATTTGCCTTTTTGCCCTCAATTCCTGTATATAAACGATGGGATCATTTACGGCAGAGTTAGTAAAAATTTCGACATTTACGTTTCCTCAACGCTTCCACTAACCGCTTTCCAACCTTTTATATGTCCATCCTTAAAGATATTAATCTTAACTATAAATCCAATTAAAATACGCTTAATAATATCTAACCTACCCCAATTTGCTTTCATTGGGTTCAAATTTAGTTAACGGGCAGTAATTAATAAAATCAAAGTGCCATTAGATTATTATGTAATATGTAAATTAGAATTACATTAGTAATACTTGAAAAGAATGATTTTTTTACTTCAAAATCATAATATCTATTGTATTGTATTGGTTGTGTTTGTAGGTGGATTCCATCTTTCTTAAACATTTGTTTTTCCATTTTTCTTATTATCATTAACTAGCATGTCTACCACTCATGAGCAAAATTAGTGTTTTCAGCCAAAAACGGGGCGCCAATCGTATTATAGGTTCATAAAATTATCGTATTTCTTGTAACTAAATTGGTTTCATGATTTGAATGATCTCCGTGAGATGTCCTTTTTTAATTTTTTCTTTTTAGCTTATGTGTTTTGATTGTTAAAGTCTAAATAAAGGGTATTCACTTTTGTGTTTGCTATTATATCGTTGCATTATGGGAGGACATCCGCCATTTTTAGTTTCGAAATTTTGATAGTGTTGAAATTCATGAATAATTCCGGTAAAATTCCCTCAGTAATAATTTTATTTGAAATCCTTACAATAATTAGAAAAATTAAGGTCGCCATATTCGATCACGTTTTTCGCGGGATAAATCCTACAATGTTGGCCCACCATAGTTTCATTTAAATCTGTCCAGTAATTTCTGTGTTATACGTGCACAGACAGACAGATAGAAAAAATCTTATAAATTGCTGTTTCGGCCTCCATAAAAATTAAATTATTTCATGTATAGACACGGCCCCGTCACAGTCCCAGATTTCCTTAGTGTATTAAAAAGCTTAAAAATTATATCCTCGATTTTTCAAGTTATGAAGTTGTTGATAAACATTAACTTTTCTTTTCGTTATTCTTTCTGAAGTAATGAATTCGCTTGTACAAGTTTTCTTACATTACTAGTTATGCGCTTATTCAAATTCCAAGCAGCTCGCCACAGTTTTTCCTCCTGCAACTTCTGTGCATTTCTGAGTAAGTCCATGAAAGTAAAAATTCTCATGTTATTATTAATAAAAGATGTGTGCATATTTTATGATAAATACCACACACACTTTGTTCCATCCGTTTGTTAAGTTTTTATAACTTCAACAGGCAAGACATAACAACATAAAAAAAATATTTATAATCTGAAGCTAAACCATACTTTTTTAAATATTTGAGATCAAACAATAATTTTATGCATCTGAATGAAATTCAGTGTTTATTTGACACTTCGTTTATTTGAGAACTTTTTAGACAAGATTGCTGCAATAAAAGTTTATCCCCCTCATCTGCGGGATTTTCACCAAACGTGTCCAGTGAACTGAAAACCAAAGTAGCTACGGACAATTTTTGTTATAATCCACTTTTTCATCAACAGATGCTTAACTTTAAAATTATGATTAATTTGTTTTTGAATAATAATGCAATTTTTGGGTAAATTGATGAGATAAAGATCCTTCATAAATTGAATTTGAAGACATTTTTTCACCCCACTCCCTTTCAGATAAGCTTAAGCTAATCTTTTGGCTTTTTAAAATTCTTACAAGTTTCTTCAACCATTGACATTACTTTAATGTTTGGGACAGAGTAAATGAAATTACTAAAAGAATTTTGTAGAGTTTATTATATTCGAATGACCTACCTACACTCATGCTGAGGAGGAGATTGATACTGGAATTGGTTGGAAAATTGTACTAAAATAATAAGGTAAAGCCTTTTGCTGTTGGTATTTAATTTCTAAAAATAACCAACTTCATGAACTGATTGCCTTTAATGAACACAACAAATTTTTCTTGGGATACCTTTTGATTTTCACATTATCGCTTTTTTAAAATTAATATAATGGAATAGGTCTTTTCAAATGGTATTTGATTGCACATCTTAGTTTTTTTTATTTGTACCCTTTAGGAATGAAGTTCTAAAAAGAAAGATGAAATTGCTGCTTAAAGTCTTTGAGAGAAATATTTACAAATAAAAATTGTTTTATTCGATTGCAGTTTTTACAAATGTATCGATCTATTCTAAAATAAAAAGGCTTTAGTCCATAGTTCCAGATTTATCTGCCCTTAAGTCACAAAAATGTCGTGATATAATTGTAGTTTCTTGTTTCTTAACCCACCCACACCAAACTACTTAGGCAGGACGTGCGATATGGTTTTGCCATTTTATTTTCCTTTGTATTCACATTAAGAGTTAATAAAAATAAATCTTGTTTAGCCTTTGGGTTTACCCAAAACTTGAAAAGTAGTAAGTGGTTTGGAAAATTGTTTTGCCCTTCAGCGACTGGGACGAATAAAATATTTAAATAATAAGACAACGTTTTTTACTTTACAAATATTTTCTTGCCTTTAGTTTTAGTATCAGATGTGGAGAAAATAATGTACAGATATTTTCAGGTTGTTTTGTGCCCATATAAAATCCATACTTAATTCATTATATCCTCTATTTAAATGGGACAGAAGATACTTCAGGGAAAAATATTCTAATGTTAAATTTTTGAAAGCTACAAAAAGTTAGCATTATAACAGCATTTGGAAAATATAAAATTCGAAATTAAAAAATTCATTCGATTCGTCTAATTCACTTTCTTTACATAACATACCTCTTTCATTTCCTATCTAAAGCAACCAAGTTGTCAGTAACAAAATCTTATCATTCTACACACAAGAGAATTTTCATTAAATCTAATAAAAGAGCAAAACGACATAATTGAAATTAATCAACTGAAAATTTACTGAGAAAATATATAAATTATCTTTAAAAATTTGCCTCCCAAACTCCAAGTAGAAGAGATTTGTGCTATATATTTGCCTTAAGGATATTTTTCCACGAACATTTTATGGCAAACATTGAGCTCAAGTCAAATAGCAGAGGGAGAAAAATATTAAAAAACAGTCGAAAAACATTAAAAGTCAATACAGAGAATATATACAGAATTTTCGTCAGCAAAACTTGTATACTACAAACATATGCATGAAGGATGTAACATAACCATCAAAAATTATTGATTACTTTTTCTCCACTCACAAAGTGCCTCATCATAAGAGCAATATTAATTTTTGTAAAGAATAAAAAAGTAAATTTTTTAACAACTTTTTTCTTTGTTCTTTGGAGCGAATTGATGAAAGTTTTTAAATACATACATTATGTATATAAAAAGTTGCAAAAGCTGGTTAAGCTACATATATCCTATGTCATACAAATTCCAATGTATAAGGAGAAACTGCGATTTTTCCAAAAAATGGAAATTGTCCTATTTTTATAACAAACGTATTGAATTAAACTTTTCAAATCCATTTTTTGGGATTGGAAATGTAAGAATTTTAAAAAGATATGTGAAATCGGCGACTATAACACCACAATGTTAAAATTCAGTGAATACTATTATATGATGGTCAGTCATTTTACCTGTTATTTTTGAATCGTATAAACTTCAATATGGGTATAAATTATAAATTCGTTTATTAAGTAGTTCTCGAAAAATTTGCAGAACACAAACAAACTTGTTTAGATGCTTTACTAACATCACACAAATTAATGATTTAACGTCGATAAAGCGCCTTTCTCTGACTACTCTTCCAACTCCTCGATAATCCTATATAAAATCCTGGCAATTTAAAAGAAATGGAGAAATGAAAAGGAATGTCTTTTTCGGAAAATTTTTTCAAATTACTCCTACTCGTACATTAGGATGAGTACATCAACGAGGGAAAAAATTTTCTGGATGTTTCTCCGTTGTCATGACAAATACGTTATAACAGACAGCTTGAAAACTCCTTGAAAAATACGTCTCCTTAGAAGACATAAAGACATTTTATTGTTTTTTAATCAAGATACTTTTCCATTACGGAAAGTGGTCACTTTGGCCTAAAAAAGAAATTTTGTCCGGCAATTTCGAAAAATTTACTTACCCTCTTACAGATGTTCGTTTTATTCTTCATAAGTTTTTATATCTAAACACATAATTTACATACTATGGTTAAATTTAAGATGCATATTCAGTCTATTAATTTATCAGGAAGTTGATTACCAATATAAGCAAATAATGTTGTCTTAAGTGTAACTCACTTAGTAGGTACTTTATTTAGGTCGCAATGCCTAGAGATCATTAATCAAATTGTGCTGTTACGTCCAAATGAAAATAATATGCTATTTAGATTTACTTCAGGATGAAATAAATGGCTTTCTCGGATTATATTGGTTGAAGCATATTCTTATCATAATGAAAGACGTACCACAGCAGGATGATTAATTTTCCGCATCTGTTGGGATAAAGCCACAAAATATAAAATTTCTGGAAAAAATCAGATCTGAATACATTGGTTTACGAGGTTATTATTAGGTTTTTGGGAAATTATCTGCATTTAATCTTGTTCGTGTAAATAGTAGCTTCAAGTTGATTTGCTTATAGGAAAATCCTTTTTGTGTAGTATAAATTTATTGTTTTCGACTTTGGTAGGTATATTTTTAAATTTGTCCATTTAATGAGATCGGAGAAAAATACTTTTCCTTGAGTTAATAACCCAGTAAATTATATAGTCAAATAAAATATTTTGTCAAAATAAATTAAGCCGCAACATCCAATTCGTAAAGAGAAACCTGCGAACGCTATGGAAACACATATCTTCAAAAAGGTTCATTGTTTTGTACAAAATGCTATAAAAAAAAGTCTAAGATTTACGAGTACATGAAAAGGAGTAGAAGTTACGTAAATGTGCTTAACAGAAACATCTCAATCGGATGCTGATGATTATATTTCCCTCGTTGCCTAACAACTTTTAAAGGATCCAACGCCAAAGCATGTTAATGTCTATCATTATCTACTGAAATTCGTTTAAACTTTTCCTGGAAGTTCTTAAGAAGTCAACAAGAAACGATTAAGAATTGATTTATTATGATAAAAAGTATAGGTATTATGCGTTACGATATTTTTAGGATATTTTCGAAAATATTAACAGCCTTGGAATATATCCTTCTTAAGATACTTTATCTTTTACTTGTTTATTTCTTGTCAGTCAGTCTGAAAGTATATTTAATCTGGTAGAAAAGAGTGACAACATAATATGGCATTACAAAGATTTCAGAGAAAGTAGGCAAAATTTGTTGTAGTATTCAGCTGATTTAAAATGTCTTTCACAAGCAGGTGATTTTAACACAATTTAATATCTCTATTTAAATATCAAACTTTAGTATAAAATCCATATTTGAAAGTTTGACTACCGCATGAATGTGTTACAATTAGATCGAATTTTATTTAGGCCTGCTTTAGTACCTCATAATTTTAAGACTATTTCCCTTATCGCCCCAACATATCATAAATGGGCTCTTTTCCCTAAAATTACGACATTTCTGCAGGTCAAGGCAGTCGCAGCTGTACAGAAATCAACATTTTATTATTAAAATGCCTATGACTTTTGCTTCTGCATACATTTTGCCATTCTTTACTTCGTATTCTCCAAAAGTTTATAGTAATAATTCAACCAGACACATTCAAAAAAATAAAACAGACCTACAGCTACGCCAATTCTTCAGAATTCATGAATAACTAAACAGACAGTGAATAAAATGGAAAAAAAGTGAAACATTACTCACTCACTCACTCACCTCTCACTCATTCACACTCACTCAACTGAAAGTTGCTATTTTTTTACCACTTCCTAAACAATCAATCAATTTTCAAGTTGATATTTTCGTTAATGGGGGTTGAAAATAAATTCAAAAGGGCACTCTTTTCTATTTCTGCTCAATTTGGCAACTCACGGAAATTGTGTATATTCCCTTTGTGAGCAAAAAACTTCTCATTGCGAAGGTTCTTATAGCATATAATTTGTCAACGAATTGGTTAATGTTTATTTGTGAAGAATTTGTCTGTATTTGTATGTTACTTTTATCTAATATGTAATATGTTTAATGGCCTCCACAGGATATTTTGCAATGTGAAAGGTATCGACAATGGATGGCTTTCTTTTAAATGCATAATGATAATTTTTATTTGTTCCTAACCCATCCATCAGACGGCAAGTTTTTTCGAAAATACATCAATTATTATTATTATGCACTAGCGAATACCTGGTGTGCGCTGCTGCGCTTCAATAAATAAAAAGTGTTTATTTTTAGGTGATTGATTGATTCAAATGAAAATAAACGAAAAAAATCTAAGAAGAAGGAGAAAAATGAAGAACTCATCGTATGGCGGTGTATTGCACTCCTTTTTATTTCAATAATATGTGGTCGGTTGAACGGTGGACTCCATTCGTACCAAACACGCAAACATTCGCTTTTACAAGAATGAGTTTTTATTTTTTTTTAGAAAATTTTCATATTTTGTTAAAATGTATATCCTTTATTTATTTCAATTTATTGCATGCAATTCTTGTTTGAAAATTAAATATATTTAAACGCTTTTGCATTGGAGGTGCATTCTCAAAATAAAAAAACGAATTGCCTTTTTCACTTACATATGTATATCAAACATTTTTCTAACAAACTTCAGTTCTCAATCATTCTTTAAGGGCCGATTAAAATATGAGAAATGGCAGAGCATGATTGTTTTGTATAATTCGTTACAATTGAAATTTTCTAACCCATTTGTAAATATAAAAGGTGATATATTATACAACGTAAAGTTATGTAAAACGGAAGTCTATCTTATTGTGAATTATCCCATTTCTATCTAATTTTATCTTCTTTTCCCATCCAATTTACCCTGATAACTCCTTGACAAAAGATTTGTCGTATAGAACGATGTTTGGGGATTGAACCAGATAATATCCCTTTGAAGGTCTCATAATGTACGCAGGATTTTTCTTATTTGTTTGGTTCTTTGACTACTAAAAGAAATTATAGACGGTGAAAATCTGAAAGGATATTAGAAGTTCAACCCTTTCCGTTTAAAAATAAATTGTTTTATTTGAACACAAAACAAATCCTTTTATGAATTTTATGAAATGATATTGTATCTAAAGAACAAATGAAACCACAGTAAAATTAAAATTAAAAATTACACCACAAGATAAGCCTTCCTTTTCAGTTTTAATCTTTTGACTTATTGAAGAAAGCAATCATCCGTATTACAGAAATTCGAATTATAAGAAAGACACTGAACATTTATTTAAAATAACTGGAGATTTTCTAAAATGTGGTAGAGGGGAAAACGTAAGAGGTATGTACATACATGAAATGCCGGAAAGCCCACATGGAGTGCTGGGATAAAATCTCTCAACAGGGAGTAATTTAAAAAATTCCAAGCTTTTAAGTAAAATGCCTGGAAGAAAACGCCTGAGACAAAATTCTTTCACTTAAAACAAATTGCTGAATTATGCCTGAAGTATATAAGGGGAAGTCCTGTCAAGAAGTGTTCACGAAAATGATATCCTATTTGTTTTAGTTCGCCTTACAGTTGATGGCGGTACCTTCATAAATGGCCTGCATTTCTGCACAAGCATTGTTTGCAACATATGCCCCAATCAAGTAAATAACGCTGCAGATTCCTGGTTTCGATGTTTGCTAGTAATCTCATTAAAGGAAGCAGATCACGTTCAGGAATCCCTGTGAAACGAATTCACATTTGGTTGGATACGTTTTCGAAGGATATGCCATACATGAACAGCGTGCAGCAGCAACCCATAGAGATTCGGAATGTTCCCATTGCAGTACGAGAGGAAGAAATCGATTCAGGGAAGCTTTTATTAGCTCCTTTAGGGGCTCCGAAAGGCTTCCTATTTCTATACAGTCCACAGAGTTCAATTTCAAACCAGGCGCGAAAACTTACAGAATTTCCCATTTAATT
Organism: Eutolmus rufibarbis; assembly: GCA_963920795.1. NCBI lineage: Eukaryota > Metazoa > Arthropoda > Insecta > Diptera > Asilidae > Eutolmus > Eutolmus rufibarbis. The sequence goes on from OY987206.1 coordinate 46,673,110, forward strand.
TTTGTTTAGGCGTAGGAAGGAGGGTAACGCTGTAATACCCTTTAAATTTACAACATTTTGTATATTCCAGAATTGGTTTTGACTCTACCATAGAAATTCCCATGGTATAATGATAAGGCATAGTTTATGGAAATCTATAACATGCAAAACCACCCTAATGAAAACCAGGCCCATTTTGTCCACACCACCAAATTTTTTCTCGTATCCCACACAATAGGTCCTAATTGCATTTACTGATTAATTGTGGCGTGGGCGAAAATTTATTTCTATAGGTCGGCTCCTGCGGTATTCCAGGCACTCCGGAAATTGGATTCAACTATAGCACAAAGCTAAATCGGAGCCTTCTCCTAAATTGAGTTAGTGAACGTCGAACCACATTCATATTTTTGTTAGGGATATTTTTTCCAAATTTTTTTCAACTCAGCTTCAGGCCAATTTAGTAATAGCACTGTTTTATTCACATTATTTCATGCGTGGGATGCTGGAAATCAGTCAATTTGTACGTGCTCCAAACTAGGTCAGAATAATTTGAGAATTTGCATTCTCACCATACGTGGTAATTCTTTAGCTCTGTATGGATGCAAATTTGATTATTCGAGTTCATTTCTTGGTAAAGAAAGTACATATTATAATAAAGCAAAATTAAAATAAGAAGTTTTGTCATTCCAAAGAAACACTTTCAAATTTTTGAAAGTAGAATATTTAAAAATAATTATAAGTTATATGTGATGTTGGATCAGATTGAGTTTGAAGTCTTCAATTAAATCTTAGAAAAGTAACGAATGTGCAGACATCTTTTGTGTGGCGCTTGTAGGCAATTTTCGACAAATTGAACTTTTCGACATATTTAAATTTTCATTACGATTCTTTGCATATTCCCTAATGTGAAATTTATTTTTAATTTGGTTATTTTATGAGTTCGTATGGAATTATAGGATATTCACAGAAAACAGGCGGAAACATATTTAGTTTAAATATTTTCCACAATTTTCGCTAAAATATTGTGGAAATATTTAAATATATTTTAAATATTTCACCCACACATTCATTTTTGTATATTCGTCACTTTTTACCCGATTGCAGTGGAGCACAAAAGGAGGGTAATGCTTTTAGTTGGTATGTATGGGTATTTCTATGTCACTTCGTGACTCTGAAACTGGTCGTCGGATTTTGTCTAATAAGACATCAATCGATTCATCATAATGGCGCGGGAAATATAGGCTATATGACGTCAGCATAAAATAAATATGGCGGACAAAAAATGGCGCTTTGAAATAAAAAAAATAAGCAAATGTATCGTGTATGGTATCAACTAAAAGGTATTAATGAGTAGATAGCAAATAATGTAGTATATAATATGACTGCGGCCCTGGACTTCGTCTGTGTTGAATTTCGGTTATTCGTTTGTCTATCTTTTTAGTTAATCTGAGATCACTGCAGTCGGGTTTTTTGTTTTTAATAATCTTCTTGTGACCCCAAATAAACGCCGCTACATTCAAAGTTAAGTTCGTATATTGAATTATTCCTGGCAGCATAAGTGCGAAAATGTTGTTTTTAAATTCGTTGCATATTAAAAGTGATTAATTTGAATTTCAAATTGCACACGTGGCGAGTGAATGAATGGAGTTTCCTCACAGATTTAGAAAATAATATAATTTCTAGAAATTCTGTGGGAAATTTCTCATTGTTTGAAAAGAAATAGCTACGCTGAACCGCCATAACTTTCTTGGTTTCGCTTGCTGCAAACTTAATACTTCGTGCGTGAAATCGAGCATTCAGAATTATAAAGTTCTTAGCCTAGAAAACCGGAAACATTACTGCAACGGCTGCCCCCACTGTTTCTGTCTTTTCTAACAAGTGAAAATGTTGAATCATCAACTTAATAAAGTTAACACGCGGCGTCGAAAAGTTGCTTGCCTCTCTTCCTCTTAATTATAAAACTCTTGTAATTATATTATTCTTACGGATGTGGGTGGAAAGTTTCTTTGAAGAGCAAGATATTATAATATTTTCATCTTCTGTGGATGAAAACTCCTCAGAAATCCAAGGTTACAACAATTTCGTGTCATCATGCAAAATTCGAGTTTTCATAAGGCATCAAAAAAGGCAAAGATGGAATTTCACTGTTCCGCATGAAGTAGATGAAAGGATTTCTTACTTCTTGGATGCCAGCTCACTTTAAGGCGCGAAGTTTGAGGCTTTGCTATGTCACGTCACGTAATTTTACCAAATCGGCTTAATACACCTTGCCGCATCCATGATATCCTTGTGGGTAAAAAAAGGTTTCGGGAAATTTGAAACTTTTTTAAAATTAAATTCAGGAAGCGTAAAGGTGAATCAGCAGCCTTAATGGAACCTTCTAAAATTTTTGCTCACTGAATTCAAAATTTGCTTAACTGAAGCAACAAATTCAATTTTCTGAATTTTTTTACGTCTCAGAAAAAAATTATAGAGGTTGTGATTAAACAACTTATCTGGGATTATAAAATATGTAGTTTTTTGATTAAATTCATGTTTAGTTTTAAAATTATTGAGTTAAAAAAGAAAAACCGTAGAGGAAATTTTTATTAATTTTCTAATTGAGGAAGTATATATCACTGAATAAATCTCCTTATATTATAAAAAACTAATATAATATTATACTATATATACTACTACTACTAATATTAATATACTTTGAAGCAATTGTAATGTAGTGGACGCATATGTATGAATTTAATTTACAAGTGAGAAAATCAGATATTTTACAGAATAAATTATTATTAGTTCCTAAAACATCTGCGGTAATTCTCTAAACACCTCTCAAACTACACAAACTTGCAAAAGGGTACAGTGAAATTCATTAACTTTGTAAACGTACTGCAACATATCGTAAATGTTATTGCTTTACATGTACAAGATGTTACCTATTCTGGGCAACCAAAATCAATATATGTACATCAAAGGACTTCACCCGAGGCGGTACCGCACGTGATCGAATTCATAGTCATTGTAATCGGTAAGCATGTTAACATCCATATTTTATGTTATCTATGTGCACTGAACGGCGATACTAAATTTAAGATAGAAAACCGTGAGCTGTGTAGTTCAGATATTCTTGAAACAGTGGGCTTGACCCATCAGGGTCACGCCGGATTGGTGTTTTACATCCGCAACCATGACAACGAGTTATCGCTAAACGAGTTTTCCTGTTTATTCAGAATTCAATATCCACTGCGGAGGAACCTCGAGTACAATTAACAAAAGAGGAACAAGTAAATGATTTGTTTCAACTCCGCTTACAACTGGCGTTCTATCTGCATCCACAAATCGATAGTTTGCAAATTCATGTTCCTGTCGAACTGGATGGACTCTGGATATACCTCCAGGAAATTATTTATCTGCTTTTCACTTCCTGATAATTAACAAAAGAGTTTCATCCACAACCCCTATTAGCTTGGGCAACATGGTAAAGAAATGGATTGTGCGGTTTGCGACAGTGTGGGTTCGATTTATACCTTTAAATTTATAGCGTTTGTGGTCAGAAGGAGGAATATAAGTAGAAGTTATCCCGCAACCAGAAACGTGGGGAATAACTTACACCGCATTACTAAGGGATCTGTTGCGGAAAGCTTATCCTTTGACTGAAAATATCGTCCTTGTCCTGGTCGCAAAATTGATTTCCAATCATCGCCGACGGATGTTGAGAGCTGCGTATCGAATATCCGACCCTAGGCGTTTGCTCCCTTTCTTCCCTTTTATATCAAAGTCCAGAAAGCAGCGCCTTTTCTTTAAAGTGAATGTTACCGGCAGCTGAATCAGAATATAATATTCTTGTTTCAAACGATACGAAACTTGTGTACCGGGCAGAGAATATCAGCTTTTGTTGACTGGAAGGTATTGCTTACGGAAGCGTTCAACTTCAATACATTGAATCTTGTTAGTACGAACTCGATGAGCTTGATTTAATAAAAATTTGGAGAAGATTTAACCTTAAGTAAAACTAAGAAATGGTAGTGAAAATTCAGAAAATTTATAAATCTTTATCACAAGTTATTTTATGGTGTCATATCCAAAATATGTCAAAAACGCAATTCTGTAACATGTTTCTGCTTCGAGGACAAACTTTCGGTGGAACTAAGTGGGAGTAAATAAAGTAATATAGTCATCTGTACGGGTTAAAAAAGCACAAAGGGAAATGTCATACTCTTAACAATATCGTACTATTTTTAAACGTCTTATTCTTAAATAAACATAAACAAGCTTTACCTTACCACTACCTTAAATCTCATCTCATCTCTCATCTACCTTAAATGGGGGAAAATTCTATTATACGTCCTTCAAACTTTAATTCATTCCTGTCGGTTGTTATGCCCTTGTGGTAGCACGTTTCCGTGCCCTAAGAAAAGAAAAACGTGGGTGTTCCAAAACGACTTTTAATCAAAACAACGTTACAATGAACGTTTGCTCTATCACCATTCATTTAGTCATTCGTTTTGATGGTGAAAATAATTCCGTGGAAAATGAGAATAATTCATCGTAAGTAATCAAAATAAAGTTTAAAGGCATGGAATTGTAATTTGAGACTCATCCATAGTGATAATGTTGTAAAATCTATTTTAGATGGAAAATTAAAGAGACATTTCCTTCTTGTTATTTTTGCGTATATTACTAAGGAAGAATTTTGTTCCCTTTGTAATAAAAGTGAGGGTTGAAATTTAGATATTCAACTCAAAGTATCGAATCCAATATTAAAATATAATAATAATAAATAATAAAATTCTTAAAATACTATTTTTGTGTTTTACTTAAAATTGAGTAAGTATGGTCAAAGTTGCGAAATAAATGCTAGTAAAGGATAAATCTTTATAGTTTTTATTTCCCGTAGATTTTGGGAAATATATATACGAGTATTACACAAGTCAACACTAAATTTGCGCCCAAACAAATAACAGATCATTTTTATATGTATGATTTCATTTAGAAAAGTGCGAACCGGCCTTAAGGGTATTTTGTTGATTATTTTGATGTATGACAAATATAAAAATTATAAAATAAACCGAGGTACAAGAAATAAATTTTCTTTTTTTTTTTGTAGATACATATTTAGACTACCTACTTTATCCATATTCATATTAAATTTCATATTTTCTTTTTGATTTATATTTCAACTGGCCTAACGTCTCATTTTCGATGCTTATGTAAGATTTTATGATAGAGTTGGTTTAGTCCATAACTAAAATATTGCCAATCATATTTCAGTGGCTTGTAAGGTTGGCAGTCGGTAGCATATTATACGAAAAATCAACATCGCATTGGTGACAAAAAGTTAAATATCTTATCGACGAATCTATCTTCCAAGTTATTAATTCTTTTTTATGTTATATCCTCGCAAAAGTATTTTGAGTTAACTTCAATAAGCTTAGATAAATCAGCACATGTATAGCCTCCTAAATTACAAGGTAAGCTGCTTTATTTATCTTCAATAATTCAAGATGCTCCATAGCAAAAATACTTTTTTCACGTAAATTGCACGAGATTTTTCACCGAAGTGCAATCATAAAATTTCCTGAGTGTTCGAAGGAAACTTCTGCTGTTTGTGCAAAATTGGAACTGCCAATATACTGACTTTATTGCAACATCTGTGTAATTTCATTTTATGCCTCTGGTGCTAGGTGCTTTGTGGATTGCTATTCATTATTGGGTAGTGATGTACTAATGTGACAAAATGTCTTATAATCAGAATTGCTGTGACTATAAAAATGTTTGTTTACAATGTAGTAAATAAGAGTTTTAAGTGGTAGGTGAATATGCTTTTGAAATATACAGAAAGTAAAGATTTACGTTTTTGCTTTATTTAATAAGACTTGTGATGAGATTTAACTTCATATTGAATTACCTCTGATAAAAAGGCTTTTTTCACAAAGTCCTTTTACGTTTTTCTTTATATTTACTCCATTATGCTTACAGAAAAAGGAGCTTTATGTTTCTTTAAAAGATGGTCTTGTTACTTTGAAAATCCTTAAATCCTTGGAGTTATTTTCCCACCCACTAAAAATAAAGCAGACCGTAAAAGCGAATTTGTATAGAGTTATGTATATGTGCTTGGGGCATTTAAAAATTGTTCCATAAAATGTCCCTATGAATTCTATTGTGCTTTTAAAAAAGACAAAGTACTTTGATAACGATATTATTTGTAAGTGGCGTTCGATTTAACTACTTTTACGGCCAAATTGTTGGATACTTGAACTTAATATTATTTTTCACAAAAGCTTTTTGATGGAATACAATATCTTCATTTATAGCTATTGCAAAGTTTTTGAGTAATCCGAAATTGGACTGAAGAAAAACTTACTTGTTCAAATTTTAATCACATTTCCAAATATTATACAATTATTTACTAAAAGAACGCATATCTTTTTATTTTATAATACAATGCGTAAAAAGGAATTATGTTCTTCACTATATTCGCATATTATTCGATTAACTTAGAATTTTTGTGAAGGCTTGTTGAGGTTCTGTCCACTTTAGAATTTGACAAGCAAAGCTAACATGAAAAATTAACATTGAAACGTATTGATTGACTTTGAAGACTCAGATCCGTGCAATTGTTCCAGAAAGCATACCTACGAGGATTTCTAAAAATATTACATCCACGGGAGATATCAAAAACTTACTACGCCTTAGGCTAAATTCAGTTTTCAGGAGCATTAATGGAAAAAAACTCCGCGGAAATATTCCACATTATTCCTCATAATTTTTGAGAAGTGTGAGGAGGAATTCCTTTTAAAATAGAAAATTATAATGCACGTGCTCATGTCTGAAGAACGAGTTTTCGGAAAGCAGATTTGAATAGAATTAGAATTTAATTAACAGCCAAAAATGGGGTTTAGGAAATATTGGTGATGTTTGTTTTCATTAAAAGGCTTAATGAGGCTGTGCGCCGTACTCCGCCAAAGATTAGTGTAATTAAGGAGGAAGTCGGATTACAGCACATTAGAAGAGCATAATGAGCTTTGAATTATTTGAAAAGTTTGAGTATATGTGAACCAACGCTAAAGGGTGCTAGGAAGGCATCTCCCACGCTGATCCCATTGGTGGTTTAATTGAATTTTATTTTTCGTAAAAGTCCTTGATTCTTTCACTTTGAGAAATTAAAAGGGAAGCTGGAAACTTTATTGGCGTAGTTAATGCTTGTTTTTCTAAAAGTTAATTATACTATCCTTGGAGTTGGAAAACCAGAATCAAAATTTCACAAAAGACACGAAACTCATGCAGTAGCTTGTCCAGAGAAAATGCAAAACGCAGTCGTTCAGAGCGGAAAATTGGATTTCATCCATGGGTTGGGTCAGAGTCAGAGATTTGTTTCCTCACATCCTTTGATTTTCACAGCAATCTAAACAAAGAAGATTTGACATGCTCTCGTCAAGTTTTTCTCAAATGACATAACTTAATTTGTATTCCGTGTTTAGAATTTATTCGTTTGCTTCTTTTGCTTGTTTGCTTTTCATTATTGTTTACAGACAGCTTCAAGCTATTTGGCATTCATATCCAAAAACACAGAAAACAAGTTATTTGTGACATTTTTAAAATATTTCCATAATTTTATACCCTTGAGATAATTTACATTATTTGACTTTCCAAAATTAATATCATCATTAACTCTTACTGAAAGCAATTTTAATACAACTCATTATCTGTGGAAGCATCCCTAAAAACATTTTGCCATGATAAAACTCAAATCGATCATGAATATTTCAATAAAATCAATTTGTTGACTTTTTATATTAACTATCAAACAGCACAAATTCTGTGAAAGATCACATTCGATCAATTCACTTTGATATTTATAACGCAATCAAAAATGTTCTCTGCGTGGAAACATCTTGAATTATATAGGGAAAATAAATAAAATGGTTACTATGTAATTTAGTGATTTATGCGTTGATTTATCTGAGTTTATTCTAGTTAATTGAAGATTGAAGTACGTTCAACAAGAGCGCTGTATCTAGCGTAGGTGGTGGATTTGTCGTTAAGGGATTTAAGATATTTTTACCATGATAGAGGACAAAGTATACTTTTTATGTACTTTTATTGAGAAATGGAATTGATATGTACATAGTGAAAAAGAAGTAAGAAGGGAATTGGTGCAAATTGCAATTAACAAAAAGAAGCTACTTTTGTATACTCTTTAGAGGTGATTGAGGATTGAGAATTATTTAGGTTATTTATAAAAACAATGAAATTATAATGAAGTAAGTTTGGCTCTGGCTGGCTTCAAGTTTTATATTTATACTAGCTATTGCCTGCGTGGACAACTGAACATGAACAAACTATTCTTCGAATACCACATAAAAATAAAACTTTTTTGATTCTGAATCCTAAAAACTAAAATACAATAGAAAAAATGAAAGTCATGGATGTACCTACACAATTTTGGCAGAGTTAAAGTAACTGACTACTCGTTCCTCGTCCCTCAGGAATTTTGATTTTTTCCGGAATTAAAAGTATACTATGTTGTCCTCCGCCCTTAATTTTAGCTGTTTGCGAAATTTTAGCGAAATCGGTTCAGCTATTTCAGCGTGAATGATTAACAAACAGGCAGACAAGTAGACAGACAGACAGATACACAGACACTTTCGGATTTATAAAGGAAGGAATAATTCTACAGAACTTTATAATTTTAATATTGATTTTGAGAAAATATTTTGAGAATATATTGTAGTTAGTTTTCTATTGATAGATTTGGCACAGTCAGGGGTGCACCACCAGTATGGTAGGCATGGAAAACTCGATATCTTTAATTACTTATGGTATGGAATTTCAGACCTTCGTACCGTCCCTGGGTATAGTTCGTTTATTTTAGCAGGATAATTTATAATGTGAAAACATATCCTCTGCAATTCCAATAAGGTTTACAATGTTTTATCTTAATTGCCTTGTTCTCGTCAAGTTAATTCAAAAGGGTTAGTCTGTCTTCTAAAAACAGAAGTTTACTGTCTAAGAGGTAAATAATTCAGTGTCCCAATTCCCTGAAAAATGCCCTTTTAACAGCTGTAAAGCCGATAATGAAGTGTCTGGTAGTACTTTAATGGTCTTAACAATAATAAACAACTCCCTTTGAAAATACTTGAAAATTAGAATTTCGAGTGTGCGGTCTCCAATATTCCATGAATTGCCACAGGACAATTAATTATAATAAATAAGAGAAAATGCCCTAATGTTGCGCAGGGATTATGGCAAAACATTTTAAGGATCCAAAGTTGCGCGAATTTCTCACTAAATTAAATTTAATTATGTTTCCTTCCTCCCCGTGGTGAAAATAAATTGAATCTTTGAAAGCGCACGTCATCTTAGTTCACTGACCCAACCCAATGAATCGCGATTTTGCTTAATTAAATGAGTGCGATAACATCGCGGTTTCCCCGGAGATGCAACAATCAATTGAATTTTATTCGGGTTTTAAGCTGTGCGGAAATTTGGGACAGATCCATTGCTATCCGGTGCTTTAAAATTCGTAAAGTACGTTCGCGCTGAATCTTTGTACAGCAAAAGTACGTTTACTAGTTAAGGAGTTAAACTCACAGCTCTGGAAGTAATCCAAATCTGTGGAGGTTCATTTATATTCGGATTGGTTTGCTGGAGGGTTTGCCCAAACCTCTCTGGAGCTTAAGGTCGGATAGAGCAGCCTTTATCCCACGGATACTTAATAACGTCAGCGTTTGTAGCTCATCACTTTATCTTGTCGAGACGTGGATTAAAGCTGCAAGGATTTAATGGTGCCTATTATCAGAGTTGGCGCAGTGGTAGAGTCCTTTTCGACAATCCTGATAACATCTGTTGTACATGACAATCTAGTTTCGGAATCGATGGAATCATTAATTTGGAAATGTCGTTGGATTTATACAATCTACCGGTTATTTATTAGTTCATCAGATCGTAACATTAACTAGCATTCTGTACACCTTTTGTTTGCTTACCTCAAGTTAACCGTTACGAACAATTTTTAATTATATTTAAAAAGTTTGATAAATTGTCTTATCTCTGGAAGAGCTGTGAAGGACACCTCCCTTACTCTAGTTTATAGTCAGCTATTTTTAAAGATATGCCCCTGCCATTCACAAAGGCAGCAAGAATTAAAGTGATTAGAACCTTTCATGAAAATTTTATGAAGCTTTTAGCCCTTTCGTCTTCCTTTAAAAAAAAGAACTAAAATCTTTATATACTATAGGTTGGTCTGAAAGTGTCGGAAGTAGGTCAATCTAAAACTTTTAAAAAAGCAGTAAAGGATCGCTTTTTCGTCCTTAGTATCCCTGCAAAATGTCTGTCAACAACATGCACACTGTGATAAAATAATGTTTTTTGAATACAAAACAGAACCCATAAAAAATCACCGACTAAAAAAAAAAATACGTGATAGGTTCACTCACATCACGTTCATGTTTGTTGTGGACTCTTTTCTCTTTTTCAGATGTCAATTGAATTATTGACGGTGGAAATAACAAGTTCTTTTCTTTTCAACATTTTTATCTTCGAAAATGGTTAAGCCCGACGCTTTTCACATTCTAAGAAAGCTTTGTTCGAAGTCGTTGACTAGAAATGGAGTATGAAAAAGGACGGAAAAAATGTACTAAAGAGCAAAGGGTATGCAAATTGGATTTCAACCGAAGAAAGACTGACTTATGTTTTTATTTTACATAAAGTATTTCTGGCCCTTTTATGAATGTTCATTTTCATGGGTATTATCAGAATATTTCGAATTGCTACAGTGATGTATGTGTCGAAAGGAAAATTAAATTGTTGTAAAGTTGTGTTATTTATTTTTAATAAGTTCTATAACTAGTAAACATTTTAAATAAAATAAAATGGAAATTAGTTGGAAGCCTTTTTAATTTTAATTAAATCTATTTCATAACGAATGACCGCTTTTTTCGAAAAAAGAAGGCGAAGCCGCAAAGATTTCAATATTATATCACGAGACCGGCATTCGTAATTTTAAAAACATAAAAAACGGTCAATCAATTCGCTTTTATTATAACCATGTCTTTCACCCGACAAATGAGAATAAACACAACTCGAAACGAAAAATAAACATCGCGGCAGCTAGAAGCTATTTATAATTTAGGAGGTTTACCTATAGGCTCCGCGACTCTGTTTTCAACAACAGGTGAGAATAGATCCACATGCGGCAGAACTTATCAAAACAAAATTTATTGCTGAGAAACATGTTTTAGCGGGAAAAAATGGAATTCAGGTTATTTTATGATTCGATTGAGTATACATATTTTCAGCTCAAACTCGAAAAGAGATCTTTTGGATTACTTGTTAGAATTCCAAGAATGTCTATTTTAATCTTCTTTTTTAATATGTGTATCTTGAAATCCAGTTGCATTAACCGAAGTTTTGGAAAATATATTTTGCAACTAAAAATGTGATCCAATATATTCGACAAATCAATTGAATAAAAATGTAAAAATAAAACTACGTAAGACAACAACGATTTGTATACACAGTCAACTAAAAGAAACTTTAATCAGAAGAAAAACGTAAAGCTCAATATAAAATAATTAAAAATTCAATTTACTGATAGCACATATTTATATTACAAAAAACTTTCCAACCTTCAAAATTAAGTAAACACAACTCTCGAAATGTAAGATAACATGCACGAAACGTTGTTAGAAAATAACTTCAGCTTTAAATTAATCACCCAAGACACCACAAATGAAAAAGTTTGCCAAAACATTTATCACCTAATTAGATCCAAACAACAGACAAAAGTGCTTATCATATGAACCCATCTCATAAATACAAACATTCGAGCAGAACGCATGGTGAAACCATGAAAACGTATAAGTGTGATAAATATATTTTTTTTAAATTACTTTCAGTATGTATTTTTTGGAGGTGCCGTGCAGCCTTCAAACCATTTCCGCAATAAACATAAATTCAAATCTTTCGACTTCCTTCCGTACGAAGCAAAACAGCCTTATTTTATTGGTTATATGTGTAATAGTAATCAAATTGTTTTCCATCTCCTTGAAGATATCAAGATTTTGCGAGTTGGCCCGGTAATTTACTTATATTACAGTGCCTTCGGCTTGAACTGATAAAATCACGTTACATCTTCTTTCTTTGAAGGAGCCAATCAAAACTTTTCTCATCTCGTGGCAATTAGTTTTTATATAAGTGCACCCACCCTTGGTACAGAAGCGAAATCTCTGAATTTTTGTGGGTGTTTTGAGACGAAATAATAATATATAATAACATTAAACCAGTCAATGTTTTATTGATTACAAACAGATAGAATTCTTTTACGCAATTTGACTAGAAGCAGGAACTTGGCAATTATTTGAAATCATAGTAAATGAGAGTAAACTTTCTGTTCAATTCAAGCGATGGAACATTTTTATATGAAATATGAGCAATTGCTTCTGTATATGATTGATACGAGTAACATGAGCAAAAACGAAATAACAAATAATTTTATCTACATATTATATTTTTGTAAGTAAGAGAAGATTCATACATTTTTGTTTTTACATTGCGCTAATGAAAAAGAATTCTTAGAAAAACTTTTGATTGATTTTCTCTTTTCAATCGATTACAAGGAGAATTTTATTTTCCTTCAAGAAATTTTATCAGGGGAGCATTGATTGCAGAGCGTATTTAATCCTTCACTGCTGATGTTTTCTTGAAGAAAATCGAAGCTTTATTTAATTGAATTTAAATCTTGAAGCAAATATATTGATTATTAGGCAAATGATTTACTTAAATTTTCTAACGTAAAACTTGAAACTATGTATATAACGAAGTTAATTCCATTCTTCTACAGAAGAGAGTATTGAGAATTGACATCTTCTCTTTGAACTTAATATTTATTAGTACCTATCTGTTTTAAATTTTCCATTTTATGCTACATATATACTTTACTTTAAATCGAATCGATAACAAAAGGTAACAGTCACTAAAGTGTTTTCCGATAATGGTATCAATTTCGAAAGCTGAAACTCCCCAATTCCAAATGGGAGACATATCCAAGTTCTGAATGTATCTAATACGTGATTATAGTGTGAACCCATAATGCTTGAAATTTGTGTTGAATTGCTGAAAAACGTAGGATATATCCTTCACTTATTTTCTCAGAGGTAGAATTATATTATATTAAACAAATATTTTTGTTGATACAACTGAACATGAGCACTCACTTTTTATTATATGTATACACAGGAAAAAAAAGATTGAAAAAAAAACACCCCAAAATATGGGTTTATTATAATTATTTGCAATACCGCAGACTTAATAAAAATGCAATGAGTAAAAGTATGTTATTAGTAATTTGCCACAATCACGCTAATATTATAAACTGAGCCTGCTTTCAAATTAATGATAATAAAATGACGAATTTAACACGTTTTCGACTATGGTTTTCTGCTGTTGTGTAAATGTATATAAAAAAATGAATTACAAAGCATTTTCCAACCGACGATTTTTAGTGTTACTTCTTAAGAAACCACAAATTGGTATTAAGAATTGCTGAAGTGGTTAACACTTTAAATGAAAAACAATGGAAGAAACTCCAATTCAAGAAGCAACAGATGTTTCGCTTTCCCTGAATAAATGATAACCTCTATAAACCTTTACTATCTGCAACCCTTATTGACAAAATAATTGAACATTATGTAATTATTAAAAGTTATCTACGAAAAAAGCTGCCAATGTGTAAAATGCCAATGTGTATACTGGAAAACTTTACACTGTTGCATAATTTATGACTTACGTTTCGAACTTTCCTTAGTCAATCAAATACAATTGGCTTTTGGCAGATTTATGCATTATTAATATGATAACTTTCCCTTTGCACATCGAATGGAATTTCCTTTGGGAATATTTATACAAATCCACTTTATTATGATTTTGGGGGCGGCATAAATGAGCAGAGAAATGTAATAAATTGTGTATACCTGAAAATCGTTGTTCCAGGAGGGTATTCCTGCTTTTTTCATATTTCAGAGGGTAAATGTATAATGGCAGAGTTTGCGTATTGTTTGCGTATCGTGGCCTCTGAATTTATTTATTATTTTGTTGGCTTTTCTACTACCTTTTAATGAGTTTTTATAAGTATTAAAGGAATCAATTTTGCAATCGTTCCTTAGGTGGAATTTTTATTAATTAATTATTAGGCAAATATTTTGTTAATTTTATTAAGTAGAAAGTTATTATTATTTCCATTTTGTGGAAGTATGGAATTTGGAAAAAATTTGAATTGTTAAACCACCTTAGTGTTTAAAAATTGGCCTTTTAACACATTTGCCATGGTAATTTTGGTCGTGTTCCTATCAGCAGTTGAATATAATTTTTTTAAGTATTTAATATTATCTTTTGCGTTTTTTTATTGATTCTAAAATATCTATATGCAAGTATAGTACTTACGTACATACATACGTAAATATCACAATTATCAAAATAAATCGAAAATGTGATGTCTTAAAAGTTATTATGTAGTTTTGCAAAGTAGTATAGGTATTATGAATAAATATTTAAATTTCATAAAACGTATTTGTAGAAAGTAGCAGCAAAGTGTCTTCTGGCAAAATTATAGACGAATTTAATTTGTGATTAGAGCAAATTAAATCACATAAGAAATTATTGCTACTTTAAATAAAATACAAAATATATACCTATGCCTGATGTTCTCAAAATTTCGTTAATCCTCCTGAAACAAACCCATTTTCCGGTGACGCCTTCATTTTTTTTATATCATCGTCTCGAATGGAAAAATAAAAAGCATCTATGTTTTTAAGGTCCTTTTAAATAAAAATAGCTTTGGCGGAAGAAGTAATTCTGAGTTCTATAACGTAGATGTTATTTTGGCAGCTTCAAGTAATTTTTTGCTACCCACAGGCGCCGACTCCATCATGGGCAATCATTGGCATTCCAAAACAGACATTTTATCTAAGAAAATATTCTATCTTAAAAAAGAAAAGAGAATTCGTTGCCGAGCTCCATGCAATTTCTCGAAGTCATATTAATTCACTTACCGCACACTCACAGCAATTTGCGGAAGCAATTCAAAACATTTTCTATAACTTCCCCACATTCCTGTAAGTGAACTTTCATACTTAACTTCTTCATGCCGTAAGACAGGACTTCCGGATCAGATCATAAAATTATTTCCTAAAATAAATTGTCGGACCTGAGAAGAAATTGCGTAGCTTCATTCTGCAATTTTCTTATTTCTTCTATTGTACCTACAAAGGTCGATTTTCCTAGCCCTATAGTCCGAGCTTGCATAATCCACTTGCTCAATTTTAGTAAACACCTTTTCTGACAGTCTTAAGCCGCGTTTAGTGCAAAAATTACAATTCAGCAAAATTTCAATTTTCGGTTTAATCTCTTGGCGTTACCTAAACACCACACTGCGGTGACAATTTATTGGTTGTCCTCGATTGCACGGGAAAACGACGCATTTCTCGTTTTTAACGCAAACAAACTGAAGGGAAAAAATTTCCAGGGCTGTTGATTTTAATGAGTTTTTCTCGCATCACAAACATAGTCATCCGATAAATGCAAATCCATTTCTGATTTTGTGATCCGTTGATTTTGCAGTAGAGCAGAGAACTAATGAAAAGTTGACGAAATCAAGGGTTTAATTCATTTTTGTGTTTATATTTTTTCAAGTATTTCCATGGAATCGTAATGTGATAAAGAGTTTTTTTTTTTCAAGTGAACTGCCATAAAATCAGTTTGAATTGTAAGGACACGTTTTTGCGTTTTTGTTTGATTTGGGTAAATGCGATGTAATTATTATTATAACCTCGGGCAGCAGTACCCCAATTTTTTAGAAGGGTAAATTGAAGTACGTACATACATTTGTATGTTACGCTGAACAAATTTTCAGGATTTTGAAGCTCTGAAACATCCTTGACCAACTGAGGGACGTGAAAGAACGAATTTGGGGCAATAGTTACACACCAACGATTTTCTGCGAGGATTCGGGTAGAGCTATAAAGTAGCCCCTCCTCGGTGGCACTCAAAAAGATAAATTTTTGGGCAACGTAGAAGTTGAATTGTCCTGTGAAGCGAAAGTGCTTTTAAGACCTTGTGTAGGAGGAGAAAGGCATTAGATTGCAGACTTTGATCTAAAAATTGAAGCTTTTTTCGCTTTAGTAATAAATGTTAAGTACGTCATATAGAAAAATATTGTAATGGTTGGCAACGAATTCCAAAAAAATTTTTTAATAATGCTTTTATAAAATGTGAGATTTTGATAATGGTTTGTCACGTGCGGTAATGGATGTAAGGAAACTCATGTAAGATTCAGATTTCTACATATATTTGATTTTTTTTTGTTTTTTTTTATTATTTATTTTTATTTTTAATGCCTTTGAAGTGAATGTAATAGGGCAGGGAATCAATAAGTGCAAAACATTTTTTGAGTATATTTTTTAAAGTTTTAAAATCAATGCTTGATCAATAAAAAATATTATTATGGTATGTCTGCTTCTTTAAATAACCACAGATTTTGCCGTAACTATTTATTATCGCGATATGTGGGGTTTAAGTATGGACCCACTCAATAGTATACTGGTTAATGATTAATTTATGAGATTTAGTTAATTTTATATTTTTTACGCACTAAAGTTAGAAATCGGAAAAAATATACATGTTTACAATTTCCCTTCGATTATTGTTATGGTATCGTTATTTTATTTTTACTTTTAGCCAACTTGGTGTTAAGCGTTCGCTGTATTGAATATATGTATATCCAAAAAACTCTATATTAATTGACTACTTAGGAATGTCTATTATAATTTTAAGATTGTTAAAAATATTTTCGTATTCCACATTTCCGGAAGACGAATCTTTTTATATTCCGTCTACCACAGACACAATTGCGGCAGTTTTGAATCGATATCGTTCATATCTAAAGATTATAATAATTACTTTAATTGTTAAGGTTTTAATCAGAATAGATTTATAATACTATTAAAAATTTTATAAATCTCCATCTCCAGGATAGTTTATTAAGTTAATAATATCTTAAAATTTCCAATAATTCAATAAGGTCTTAACAACTTTCTTTACTTTCAGGTTACCATGCGCCGAAATTAGCATTTTGGAAAAATCCCAGGAACCCACAGGAACATGGCAATTTACTTAAAAGCAACCCTTGTAGTTGCCACCGTTGTGACAACAGGTGAGTCCTTGTTTCTAACTAACGCGCCAAGTCTCCCTTCAAACTCCTTCCAATATCTAGTAAATGAAGTTACTGCTTCCTTCTTTAACGAGAAAGTAAACAGATTGCCGTAGTTGGTTTAAATAAACACGAGGATCTTAGGAAAACTCAATTATGTGAGAAACGTCTATCTAAGTTACCGAAGTCAGAAATCGTGAAATCAAAAAACTATCGGAGCCTTCGTGCTAGTGGAAACTATTTCCTGGAAATGGGATCTTCTTTCTCACCTGTGCTCACAATTGCTAAGAAGATTTAGTTGAACTGCTTGCTTAGTAGTCGTCGGGAGCGGATCAAGGGAGTTTATTGAAGCACGTGGCACATACTTTGGGTTATTGAGCTAATTGCTTTAACCAGAGATTAATTTCTGGGAAAGATTGTGGGATGAAGGGATCCCACCAATTCAGTACTTTTAGGGTTGGGTTTTGCTTCATTTAATTAGAAAGAAATCTGGATAATATTACATGAAAGGAGGGTAAAAGTCAAGTAAGGTTAGTACGTTGTCCCTGCTGGTTTAACGTGGGCATAAATAGGACTTTAAGAATTCTTGACAAAAAGATTTATTGAAACGAGCAGAAAGGATGTTGTTTTCATAAGTACATATATCTACAATATTTAAAGGGTTCATCTATTCTTACTTCTAAATAACGTATTCATACGATTTTCACAAGGCTCAAGGTAGAATATTTTTGGCAAATTCAAAATGATATGATTTCAAAATAGATGGGTGAATAGAAGCACAACATTTGAACATTAACTTTACTATTTCATTACTGTGCGACAACAAATTTGATGGTATTGTATGATATTTAATAAATAGGGTTTAAATTTTAGGAAATGTACAAATTTTCATATATGTACATGGACCCAATTTTATAGTGATACAATATATTCACAAGTATGTAATTGTGAAGATCTTGCCAGTGAAGAAATTAAAAACATGTACTCTGAAAGATGTAGAAAAATGTTTGGACATGGCGAAGTAGATGGCATTCTACTTTTTCGAGAACGATCCCTCTGTCTTGTTTCGTTTTGATTTTTAATTTTAATTTTGGTTATTAACTTTGAAATTATGATCTTTTTAGTTTTTATATGATTTTAAATTTTATTTAAGTTTGTTATGAAATGTTTGTTGTATAATACATATAGTCGTTTTAGAGCCGAATCCCATTTTTATATTAAGTTAGAGTCTCTTATAACGCAATTTCCCACAACGCGGTATACTTTCAAGGAACATACATATCTATCGCGTTGTAAGAGGTTTATCTGTATATTATTTTAGTATCGAAATTAAAATTGAAAACAACGATTTTTGGAAGTGGCTTCTTTTTTATAATCGAAATCGTTTTTACGAAATTTTTTTGGTATTTGTGCATTATCACAATCGGGCATTTAATGTTTAAGGTTTAAAGTTATAAAAGAAGTCGAAAATCGCATAAGCATACTTGAGAATAGGAAAAATAATAGAGTATGGATTTTTTAAAAAATTTGAATCCTATCTAAGGTTTCCTTTATGAAAATAGAATTAATGTAAACGTGTAAGAATTTTCAGGATATCTATCAAATCTATGAAATGTCAAATAGTAACCCCACACAGGAAAAATGTATGTCGTTAAACAAAAATTTTAATTAGTTCATCTCTGAATCGTGCTTTATTTATAGGCGTTGAATCACCTTATAGGTGTATTCTAGTTATTTGGCCCTAAAATTAACACCAAGAACGTTATATGCTCGGCTCACACGTAGAATCATCAGTGTTTACGAGCAAATAACAGCCGACCACCAATTACCGGAGTCATTGTTGGGCTCTACCGTAAAAATCAATTTACGGCCGATTGACAAGTTGTAGTATCCAGATAACGAGGTTTCATGTGGTCCGACTCACCGATATAAGGCCATCACTCATTCGAGGAAAACATGCAAAACCTTCAGATAGTCTCATTAACTGGCCCGTCCGATACCCTTGTATAACATTTGTCCATTAATAACAGCTGCCTCCGGAGCCTTCCAGGAAGGTGTAAGTTCGTTCTTATTATCAAACAGCCATCATCCAGTTTTGGAGAAGCATTTGACTTAATTTCATCATGTCCGAACTCGCAACCATCCCGGCCCACGGGAAGCCTCGACGTCACTGCGTCCTGGCAATAATCTGATTACGTAGATTCGGGTCGACCTCCCATGGACCAGTCATAAAATGGACTTTATCTCTGGAAGGTGTCCGTGTCGGAATGATTCCCTGTCCTGGAATCATACACTTCCTTGATCCATAATTCCTGGGAGAATTTGCAGAGGATTTGCACGTATGCCGTGTAACACAACCGCACAATTGGACTAGATTTATTGAAACTTTTATCCATATCTACACGATTGCGGTTGATGTTTCCCAACTATTTATGAGATTTAATTCGAAATAAAACAGATGTTGTGGCGACGCTGCCTTGTGTATTTTAATGATTTTTGTGCATTTCAGAGGTGTAATTGTAGAGGTAATTACACATTTTCTTTTATGTCGGTGGCATTTTAAAATTACTAGAGATATGTAATGCAACATTAAGTGGTGTCAACACCAACTACTTTTTCTACAAAAAATATTAATTTTATAAATTATAGTCCATACATATTTGTTTTTGTCAGACTGAATATAAGGCACGTATTACATGTTTAAATAGCCTGCAATTTAAGGAAAAATTATAAGCATTAATTTTTAGGTACCAAATAAGTTGGATGCCAAAAAATATTTCTGAAATTCAGTTATTTTCGAATAACCTTTAATTAAATAAAATTAATGTACAGCAAATTACTTTTATTATCATATTTTAATGCGAACAATAGTTAGAAGAAAATTAACAGCGCGTATAATCTTCACGGATAAGGAACTCTAGAAGAATTTTTTGCACCATAAAGCTAATGGGGACTTTATTAAACTTGATGAAAAGTAGTACCTTAATATTTGTTTTAATTGAATTCGTAAAGTTACATAATAATACCATTTTAGAACACGAAATTTTTGTTGTAAATGTCTGCAATTCCTGCGTTTGCATCTTATTCTGTGGAGTCGCTGCATAAAAAAGTATTATTCAATGAATATGCACTCTAGTCTTGTTCCTTTAAAACAAAACACAATCCTAACAAACTTCTCATAAGTCGGCCAATTGAAGAAAACAAATATTTAATTAAATTAAATTTATTTTATCTTATCTAAAGATGGAAAGTAAATACAATGGGGTTGGAATAAAAGCATATTTTAAAGGAAATTGGAAAATATTAGAGGTTTAGCCCCAAATTTCAAAGACAATTTGATAAGAATTTGTTCGATCGTACTTCACTTTGGATTATTACCTATGTAATAAATGAGGAGAGTTTTGTCCTAGCCGTATATCGTTTTAGAAAAGATTTAAATTTTATTTTATTGTAAAGATGTAAATACATCTGTTGGTAAGTTAACAACAAGCTTTTTATTCCTGAAAACTTTATGAATAAAATTACACAAGTTAATTATTTTGTTTTTCTCAAATTAATTTGTAATAGGGATAAACAATTTTCCTTCCTCTTTATTCTTTGAGATCCGTAAATTCAAGAAAAGTAAATTATTCACGTTAAAGGTTGACATTAATCTTAACATTACGCGTACTTTAAACCATATTTTATTTACGCCGGAAAATTTTAATACTCTAGAGATTGGACTTCAAAATGAAATTTAATTTTCAAGGATAAAACAACTCAAACTCCTGAAATGGCCTGAAAGCAGAAAAATGGTTTTTTAATAAATATTGCGAATTACCGAGGTTTTGGGCACCGCAGGTATTTGGCCGCGTTAAATTGAATAGGTCTGAATATAAAATATTTTCGTTCAGGTGAATGCAATATATTAAATTACCTTGGAATTTATGCTGCGTGGAAATGTTATGAATTTTACCGAAGAGCAGCAGGAAATTACGCGTAATTTTGGAAGTATT
This sequence comes from Eutolmus rufibarbis, assembly GCA_963920795.1. Lineage (NCBI taxonomy): Eukaryota > Metazoa > Arthropoda > Insecta > Diptera > Asilidae > Eutolmus > Eutolmus rufibarbis. Next base: position 46,694,281 of record OY987206.1, read on the forward strand.
AAAAATATGAAAATTTTTCAATCTACTCGCTGCAATGAAAGGGTTCAGAACTATTCAATATTCATATTGTGAAAAATATTTTCACTGAAGATCAACTTTAAGATGCTGTTGTATAATACAAGTTACGGGAAATGGCCTTGGAGTTTGGCCTTTGCTATAAATTTGTAAAACGCAGACGCAACTGTTCGGTCGCAAATTCAAAGTATTTCCAAGCAATTAATTCTAATCATAATAACAAAAGGGCAAATATTTCTACTAGGGAAGGTCCCCATCATCGGCATCGTCTTGAAAGAGAGCACAACGTTGCGTAAAAAGGCAACTTCTTATAATTTCGCATAAAATTGGAAGAACCGCCACGATTAATTGATTGTTATTAGAGCAAACAGCTCTAATAAAGTGGAAGAAAATTTTCCTAATTTACGAGGGGTGATGAAACAGTTTCTTGAGTAAAATTTTGCCTTCCTAAGCTAAGTATTTTGCTATCGTTGGAAAATAAGTCAAGGAAAAATAAGAGCTCATAACTACGAGTCCTTGGCGGTCAAGGGGAACAGATCTTGTGTGTTTCTGTCTTTAAAGCAAAAGATGCAGAAGAAGAGTGCGAGGATTAAGTTTTATTAAATTCCTTCTTCCGCGTAAATAGAACTTTGACGTAAAATTTATTCCATAGCAAGGATTCCATCGTTTATCATTACATTTCATTCGAATTTTTCATAAATTCTGGGAACATTTTCCTAGTGCACTATGAGAAGAATTTCGGGTGAGAATTTATTAAAAAATTGCAATGATTTCAGTGATTTCCCTTTTGATTTCGCCTGTACATATTAATTATTTTTGATATTTGATATCAAAGATGGCCTACTTTAAAATGAAGAAAGCTCCAATTCGTAAAACATACTAATTAAATAATGCAAATGTGTAATTATATTTCTAAAAATATTTTGTAGGTATACTTTCAGAAAATGCAAGAGAAAATAAAATTTTTTCTTAGCTGTCGCAGAGTCGTCCTCTCTTAATAGTTTTAAAAGGCCGAACGCTTAAGTGGTCCTCATTCCAATTTTCCAAGAATGTCTGTGTAAAAAATATAAATATTGTTTATTGGCCATAACTTTAATATCATTTAGTCATACAATGAATATATTCGCCTCAAAAAATATTACTAAAAATTGTGAAAAAATAAGCCAACCCTCACTAAATTATGCATGATATATATAAATTCAACAAGCCGAAAAAAGCATGTCCTGGAAATCCACCCGGGGATTTAGTAGTTTGTCATGTTTGATTTACATGCAATCAAAAAACATTCAACGCACATGCTTTGTAAAAGATGAATAAATTGTTGCAGATCTCGGTAGCTATAAATAATTCAGGGCGTTATGAGAGTGCCAGCTCTTTTTGATATGTATAAACTTCACAAGAAAAAATTTATACAGGACAAGCCAGAAAGCTGTGCACGAATAGATCCTTCGAATTTACAGGGTGTGGCTTGTGATATACAACATGATACATATTGCGAAAGGGATATAATAATTCAAGTTGATTATTACTCAAGTGCGTCATGTGTAAGGATATATTACTCTCAATGGCACGAACACGTGTGTTGTTTTCTTTAGTCCTCAAAATTAAAGTAAATATTTAGGGCTGCTTTTAACACAGATATCTAACATGAACTTTTTCTTAATATACCAAAATAAGAGGCAATGGCCAATGTATGGAATTGTATAAGAATTATTTACTTTACCAGTTTTTGGTTGACTTTCTGTACTCGGTCTTATTTCGCAGAAAACACACCTAACCCATCACATAATTCTAAGAAAATAGATACGAGAAGGAAAAGCTATGAACAAAATTGTATAAATATATGATGTCTGTGTATTGCGTCATCTAAGAAAAAATATTTTGCGTAAACAAAAATGTAACAAGTATGTAGAATCGATCGACCGAAATAATATTTTATTGGGGCATATAGACATTTATAATCACCTAGGGATAAAATTGAAAATAAATCACTGATAAAACTCATTGTTGTTTGTTTATAAATAGTTGATCCATTAAATGTCGAATTGCTTGAACGGCTTTCTCATATTTCCTTTTCTACAGATTTGGTTATAACATTTTGTTTGTGCCAATATCAGCATTTGTAATAAAAAAAAAAAAATAAAATAATTCACTTTCGAAAGCTATCAAAATGTTTCCGATGCAACTCTAGATTTTACTTTTGTAGTATATGGGTTTGGGTATTCTCATTTGGAATTCTTAAAAAATAATTTTTTGTTTTTTTCATTTTATTGTTCTATGCAGTTTTCTTTCACCCGAAAGAAATTTGAAAATTGAAAAACGTATGCATTATAGACAAGCTTTCACTACCCAAATCATGGTTGGAAACCACATTTTTCGAATTTGTGTATTTTAAACCAAATAAGATATCGACTCAGTTTTAGTTTTATTTTAAAATAGACTTAATTTATTGGAGCTTTTACCTAAACAATGTATAATTTTTTTCCATTTTAAATATTCCGTATAGCTATTCTACTTATTCACCATTTTATTAATTTTCGACTTTTTAACAACCAACCAACTAATCACTCCCATATATTTTTTGAAAATTTTAGAAAAGCTGATTTCAGATAATTTTTACAACTGCTACAGCTTAGACAAAAAGGATTTTTATTTTTGAAGACTTGTGTTCCGGCATGCATAACAGGTTCTGAAGATATTATTTTTACTTTTAAAAAAATTATTATTTGTAGATATGTACGTACATACCTACATACATTATAAATATGATATGTAACAAAAAACCCGATTGTCATACTTATTTCTTAGCGTGAAAAAAAAAATTCTGAAAAGCCCACATCCTTTTCTGGGTAGCTAGAGAATGAGGTTTCGGCACTGTGCGTAGAAGGTTCAATCTATCACACAGGCACAAAGTGTCATATGAAACTTATTGAAAAATGTGATCACTGCGATGGTTGCATCATTTTAAATCATCAACATTTTTAGCCTTTCTCCCAATTTCTTAAGCTCTAAAAGGTCAGAAGGGTCCCCTAAGACGACAACTTCATTGTTAACATAAATTAGGTCTAGGCTCAGTATATATTTAAAATTGTTTATAAAGCCATCACCTTAAAACTCATCTGTGTCCCACACTAATTCACCCGGAAAAAAGCAATAATCTCTGCTCCTAGCTTTTCCTCAACCTCAACCTCAACATCCAAAATTGCTACCATTCACAAAACGTGACCTCATGAAACCCGAAATGCAGACAACTTCATTGATACAGAAAAGGTCTTTTTCTCGTATGTAATACGTAGTTATCTCATGTCGTCGTTCGTCGAAATTTCGATGAACTCCATAAAGACAGTTATTGCCTTCGGCGAAGGAAGACTAAACCTATTCATGACTACATATATCAGAATTTATATCGGTTTCTGCGCTCTTTCTCTTCCGGGTAGGAATTAAATTTGTTCGCCTACCCCTAGGAAGAGGAGTCGATGTAGGATGATATAAAATTGGAAAGTGGATTAGGAACTCAGCTTCATTCGTCTCTATTGTGATTTTGAACCGGCTTAAGGCGGAAATCTACGAATGGAGGACACCTTATGATAATGGGATGCAATTGGGGAAAAAAATTTTTATAAGTGCACATAAAAAATTTGAGTAGGTATATTTTGAATAACCTGTTCAATGGTCAAGATAAGGATGGTCAAGACCATATTCTGGAAAAGATTTTCGGAAGGAAGCTTAAGGAGCAAATGTATGTACATTTGAGATCATTTTTATGTCAGTAGAATTTGTTTATGTTTTTACAATGAGAATTTAAAAGTTTAATACTTATTTGTAAGTTATACTATTATAATAAAAATTTTAATAGAAAAAACTGCGTTATCCTGAATATGGTTATAGTTTTACATTAAAAATAAATATATGTTAAAATGATCGGAAAGAGTTAAACGTATGCAACATTCAATTTTTATCAACCGTACGATAAGATTCGTAACATTTCTGATTTAATGATTCAATTTCAAATAAGGCCTTATGTTTTCCAATCTAAAAACCATTTAAATCTACCTACATATTTCCTTTGGCTGCTACTGTGAGGGCTTTTTAATATGTAAAAGGAATTTAATGACTTAGAGCGTCTGTGGACTATTCTTTGTGAATGGCCTTTTTCAAAGTCTGACAATGAATTTATTGTTGATTCATGGCTCTCTGACGGTAGCAAAATTGGGAATATTCTATTTTGTGATGCAATCGATAAACAGAAAATGTATATAAATTCTTAAATTGATTCAATTTTGCGAACAGCTTAATTTGATATTCATCGCAAATTAAGGTCTTTAAGTGCTTTAAATATAATGGGCTGTTTGTTAGACCCTTGAAATTTCAACGACGTTTATTGCAGTCAATTAATTTAAATTTTATTCAATTTCCAGTGGATTCGACTATATACAGCATGATACCTTTCGTCGAGGACATCGGGATCCCAAATTTAGGTGAAAAGTGTCCTGCTGGGTTCTTCCGGTGCAACGCGTCCTTTCAATGTGTCGCACAGCGTTTCAATTGCGACGGTTCAGCCGACTGCGACGACGGATCCGACGAATGGAACTGTGCCGACGGAGTGGACACGCTTTTCTGGGACCACCTTTTCAGGAAGCAGCCGTACGCTAGGTCTGACGATATTCCTGTCGGGATATGCTGTAAGTAATTGAATTAATCCCGAATATTTAATTAACTCATTTTCCACATAACTGAATTTTTTCCTTTGGTAATTTCAAGCCTGGGAGAAGCTGCAGACCCCCTGTCTATGCCGTGGCAATGAGCTCCTGTGTCGCTTCCAGGAACTGAAGCTCCTTCCCAAGGGTTTGCCCAATAATGGGATGGAAATGCTGTGAGTTCACTCGGTGTCCAATTATTGCCATTTATAAAATTTATGTTTTCTTCTTCCTTCATCTTCTGTTTCTTCCTTTTTCTTCCAGGGACCTAACTGGCAACTTTTTTCCTGTCCTAACAAGGAACTTTTTCGACGATTTGCCACAAGTGGAGATCCTGTAAGTCAATTACGATTGGGATATTTTTACCACTTTTATTCGTTTCTGTAAAGTAGTCACCATGTTTTGAACAGATTATATTCATTTACTGGAAATATTATGCTCACAGTCCAATAAATAAAATGATTGCATGCTCACATATACCTGGATAGACTTCAATCGATAAATATCGTTTCGAAAATTTCTCTGTGTTATTTTCGAAAAATATGCGTGTAGAACGACAGAAAAATCTGTAAGACGGTGTTAAAAAGTTTTTCCTCGTGAGGACATTTAGGGGATGAGATGTGACAAATTTTTGTTGAATCGTTGTAATAAATTTCTGAAGGGATTTCTTCGCGGAGGATAAATAATTAATCAATGATCTGAAAGAAGCAGGTGGGGAAGGTAAAAATGCCCATAAAATTGTCTAGACAGCCAGCGTATATATCTCCTAAAGTGTGTGACTCCCTGCGTTCGACTAAAAATATTGTCGCCTTCACTGAGTTCATTATTCTTTTCACCTTTAAATTTGTTCTGATTTATTCAACGTGACAGACAGAATAACTTCTTTGATGGAAGGCAATCTGTTTTGTGCGGAGTAATTAAATGAATTTATAATATTTTTCACATCCATTCATATGTAGAAAAAAATAGACAAAATTTGAGACTGAAAATTGGAAGACATATTTCATTGAATAAACAAACTTTTCTTAAAATATATGTCAAGAAAATAGAACTCTAGTCATTACGATGTAATTACATAATTACTTTTTCTTTCTCTTTTGTAATAGTTTAGTTCCGTATAAAATTTCACAGAGTCAGAGCTTTAGGACATCTTAAATTTAAAACTTATTTATCTAAACTTTGAAATATCTTGCAAGATTAAGTTTTCATATTTTCCATGGATGAGCCATGAAAGGAATTTCTCAAGTTTGGTGCAATATAGAAACAGAAGTTCCTTGCCATTATAAAGTTTAAAGTTCATAGTTCAAAGTTCAAAGTTCAAAGTCCTATGTGTTTCTCGAAGATATGAATTTGTAAGCGAGTATAATTATAATTTAAATTATTTTGGAGAATTCATTAATATACATATACAGTGTGTTTTGTTAAGGTCTGAGCAGGGGTATGTCAATTGATTATACATGATATCCTGATTAACGTTTGTTCGGAAATTGAAATTGAAATTGTCATTTTCGAAGTTTGACGCGGTATATTTCGCTTGTTTGTTGACGGATTGGGTGTAAGAGACATCGTTAGAAAGCCTGAAGGCTTAGCTTTCTAACATACTATCAACCAATATCCTGCGATGTCTCTGCTTATAAAGCATTTTTTGGGTTTATGGCATTTTTTACCCCTGGAACCGGGTAAAAATGTCCTATTTTGTTCCCTTAGGGTAAAAAAATGCCATCTTGTTACCGTAAAACAAGAAAAAAATTCACACTTTCGGCGGTGGTATGGTAAAAATAAGTATGCTCATCTCGGGTGAGCTATTTTTAACTAGAATTCGGAGACTATGTAGTAAAAGAATTAATATTATTGGTTTTAAAATCGCACAAAATTTCTTTAATACTGAATATATTTTCAAATTTCTTTTCAGAGTATTAAAATTTTGTAACATTGCTCAAATAGAATCTTACGCCTTTGAAAAATTATCTAAGATTTTTGTAGAAACGCTGTAAGTTTGCTATTCAATAAGTTTTTATATTTTACAAATTGTTTTTTAATTATACCAACTTTAAAGTGCATTTCTTTTTCAGGTACTTAGATGAAAATAAAATTACAACGCTTCCTGAAAACTTATTTCCCCCTAATAATTGGCTTAAATTGCTGTGAGTATTTTAAAATGAAAGATAAAAGAAATAATAATAATTATAATACATTTACTGAAAATAATTGCGTAATAACTGCGGCGTATCTTTTCTCCGTGAGACTAATTTTGCAGCGGCAGCATAAAAAGCGCGAGTGCAATATTAAAAATCTGAATAAGAAAAGTGTCCAACTTTTGCCCTAGGAGTCATAACCCTTATCATAGCAATTTTCCACCTCGGCAGCTGTTTTAAATGCAATTATGAGCGTGACAATTAAAGGGGATGAGAATGTGACCTCCAGGTGAAAATTGTGAAAATTCACCCTTCCACCCGCACAAAGATAGAAGGATCGGTTAGGGGTGCTCTAAAATTACATTTCGAGGAAACAATTTGCCCCAGCCTGGGCGCCCCGCGTCGCGTTGGAAGTGAATGTAATTTCGTCTCCTGGTTGCGCATCTTTCCAGGAATGTCCTTAAAATTGAGAACAATTCTCTTATCCGTTTGGGACCGGCACCATAAGATGGATGCGGACTGGTTACGTTTATTACTTAGCTATTTTAGGCGGGGTCGGGGAGGTAATTGCGTAAGTCGCCTTTATTACATAATTCCTTGGATCCACCGAAAATAATTATGTCGCAGATGTCGACAGCGCTTGATCGGCATTAATCTCGATAAAATGGAAGGCGATGCAGCACAGAGCACAGGACGTGCAGGCTCAGTGTGCTTTTGATAAATGTTGATAAATCTCGGGAATATGTTAGTAAGGATTCCTTGAAAGGAAAGACTGTGCCCACGCCGGAGCCCGAGGGATTTGACTGATTAGGGGAACATTTCAGGGCTTCATTGCGGGTGGAGGTTCCTAAGAGCTACATCTGCTTTCACTTATCTAATGAACTACGCGTGTCTTGAGAGAGGTTAGTAACCCGAAAAAGTTTGTTATTATACTGACTTTTGGATTTCAGTCAATATTTCATTATGTTTCCTGTTATAAATCTTCGTTTGCGGATAATTTCCATCATAAAAGGTGCCGAATTGCTCTATGCTTTCAATTTTACCAATCAACAATTTATTATTTATGAACTTGTTGAATGAATTTTTGATTCCGTTGATATAATACCATTTTAGGTTGTATGTTTTCTAAAGCTTATATTTATTTAATTCGAAGTTCTGGGGCCGCTAAAAGTTGGAGGTTCCATAGGGAGTTGCCTACTCTGCCTAATTAGTAATTTTAGACTGACTACAAGCAATAGACTTTTTTGGTTAGCATTCCTTCCTTTTGGGATTGTGCTGTGTATAGAAAAACCTAAAGGACCTAAAGAAAAGAAGTATCTGTGTGCTAAGATTTTAAGGGAAATCTTATTCCTGGAATCGACGGAAATCAAAGCAATAAACAGAAAAGTAAACCGGCCATTCTGGGCTTTTAGGGCAATTAATTTTATGAAAAAATCACCACTCCCTTAAAAGAAAATGGCAATAAGTAGGGGTTGTGCAAACATATTCCTTAAGAAATTTCCGGTTAAGCCCTTGTTGACTTACTTGATTGAATAAAAGTCCGTCGGGCATTTATGTGTTTCCAGTCCGCTGCACGTGCAGGAGGGGTAAAAGGGCTTCGCTACACCTCCTCGGGTATTTTTCTTCAAGTAGCCTATCAACCACGTCAGGATGTCCTGCGACTGTATCCTCTAGGAGCTGAAATTAGCACCGCTGCGTGTCGTGTTTCCTCCCTTAATGGTGTATTGGAAACAATAAACTTAGTGCCAATTATTTAAATTTACTGTCATTACTTCGGAGCGGTGTAAATGTAGAAGCCTCAAACGCGCTCTTCCGTGGCTGCATCTTTGAAAATAAAGTCAAATGACCATGCCCACGTGCTCATTTAATGAGATTACGACCCAACATTCCACTGAAATAGAGTAAAATCCCTGTCTTCTCCAGGGTTGGGAACTGTGGGGTTCGGGGGAATATTCTCCCTTGGGAACGGATGACTGCTCGTCTCCGGGTTTCGGGTATTGGGTGTCCCGCTGTCAAATACTCTAGCAGCACAAGATACTCTTAAGAAGATTACAATTCATTTAAGGCTAGGCTTTAGCCAGCCCACTCAGGCTGAAAGTCAAAAGACAACGGCCCAAGGGAAGCAAATTCATTATAAAGGTACGTGAGTTTACTATTTTAGAGTCAATTTTGGTATTAAATTAACGGCTACGGTATCTAAAGGTTTACTTTTAAAGTTTATTGAAGTTATCTTAAGAAATGCAAATTTTGTGTCAGTGCTGTTGGAAAAAATGGCGTAGAAACGTGATTTTTGGTAATTCAAAAATTCTATCTCTACATTGGCGTGACAAACCAAACCAAAACAAATATTGTCCTACAGTTAAAGCAAACAAATTTTCGAAATGCATACTTTAAATCCCTATTCTTTTATCACAGAGACGTAATTCCATATCTCTTAGATTTTGTAGGAAATAACATATTAAATGAAATATAAAATGAAAGGTCGATATTGCAAATGGCTTCATTGTAACTACAAATACTGAAAGAATTTTATACGCCCCTTAAACAAATTCAGATTACGAGCTTGGGTTAGATTATAAAACTTTATACATTTTTTGGTAGACGTTGTAAGATTGTTCCATCTTCTGAGGTGGAAACATTGTTTGCAGGAAACTTTTTCAATATCCAGCTTTGACTAAAATATTAATATTGGGCGGAAAAGCTGAACTTTAAAATTTTCCAACTTCTTGAGTTTCATTGCATCACAACAAGAATTAAATCGATTAAATTTTACTACTTTTATAAATAAGAGCAATGTTAGCTACCGCCCTTCCAATTTTCCATATATTGAACGTATCTCACAAATGGGTTTTATTTTCAGGATATTATCGGGGAACAAAATTACTACCCTGCACTCTTACGACTTTGAAAATTTGGACTATTTAAGAGAGCTGTAAGTACCGAAAACTGATGACTAACTTTCTTGTGAAAAATATAATTTCATTAAACTATTCTTTCCACCATTTCGCATTTCACCTATTTGAAAAACTTTCAGAGATTTACGCAACAACGAAATTGATTCCTTCGGAACTGACGTGTTTCGTCCCCTAAAGAGTCTTGAACGGCTGTAAGTAGACGTGGTTTTATACATAAAAACAAAAAGTTGTCTGTTCTGTACAATAACCCGACTGTATCTTCTTTGGTTAGGTTCCTGAACGGCAATAAAATCCAACAAATTACCCCGGGCATGCTACCGAACCTTCAGGGACTTCGAACCCTCTCCTTGGCGCACAACAGAATTCGGCTGATATCGAGAAGGTCATTGAATTTGCCTAATCTTGAGTACTTGTAAGCTATCTGCGATTTTTTGATATGCTTGTCGATTTATTGATTCTTTTCAATTTTATTTTTTAAAGGTTTCTATCAGAAAACCTTCTCTCTGAAGTGCAAAACCAAACCTTTTGTGGCCTGCCTAGTCTGCTAGGGTTGTAAGTTAATGGTTTTCTACGATTTGAAATTTAATGGAGGTATTAGAATTTTTTTAAATTATTTTATGTATGATATTAATAGAAATCTGGAGAGCAACAAGATCACAAATTTTGAGCTTGGTGCGTTCAACTGTATTGAAAATTTAACTTCCTTGTTGCTAGCAGGGAATAAATTCGAATCCCTCGACAACAGGATTTTGGCGAATCTCACCGAACTAACACACATGTAAGTACATTTTGATCCCTTCTGTTGTTCCAATACCAAGAAAGAGTCCTATATTCTTATTTCATTACCTGCTTATGTGGATTTATTTGACAAAATCATCTTCCAAAATAAAAAAATTCCATTCGTACTCGTCAGAATAAAATCAGAAGTGCAGTTGTCAGCAAGTGTGGGATTAATCTAAATCATCCAAAATAATAAATAGAATAGCTCCAGGGATTTTATCAAATTTCCTCTCGGAGTTTCGAAAGTCATAATATAATACATACATATGTCGTTTCATGTTTCTAATATGCTCCATGGACCCTTACATCATGTAATGGCATTTAAGAAATACACCTACTTACTTTTAAATTATCTGCTTTTTCGCGAGAAAATCGTGTGCATGAGAGAAAATGCCGTCAAGTCATGCCTTTGAGCAATTTTTGGGAACATGTGGAAAGGTAACACCAAGTTCAAATAAATATCTTCCTTAAATGGGAACCTCATTACTTTGGTTGTCATGGTCTTTATTTTATTGAAAATGTCATGCAAGCCCTAAATTTCATTCCAAGAAGCAAATAATCCAATATCCCTGAAGAGTGCATGAATTTCTGCCGATAAAATCAAAGAGAATGAGATCGTCAATGTCCTTAAGCCAGATAGATATAACTTGCCCAACCTTCACCGTATATTCGAAAAGGAGGACAATTATTAAATTCCATCCAACCAATATTCAATTTTTAATCAAATTCATGTTGTTTATTTAAAACGTTATCGTTTTGGACTGAAACAATTTTTGCATATTTTCACATTTTTTTATGGTGGGCAGAGAAAGAAACCGAGGCAAATTAGGTCTGCTGTTTATGTAGGATTCTTCTGTTGTATATAAAAATGAAATTGGCAACTTACTTTTTATTGAGATGCCCAAAAGTAAAATATTTTTTCCAGATCTCGGTGGGCATATTAACTTTAATTGATGTACCTTGAAACTCTTTTTTATTGAATATAAATTCAGGCATATTTAGACGTAGAATATAAAAATAGGAGGTATTCCATGAAAATGAAAAGAGGTGTTTATCAAAAATAAACCATTATATAACTTTCTTTATTTCACAACCTATTTTTATAATTTGACAGTTTTATGTGATACCCATGTAGTGCTACAAATAGTTTAAATTTTGATTTATTATGATATTTATTGTTATTTACGTAATATATGAATTAATAGGGCAAATTAATTGCAAATGGCACTACACAATACATAGTTAATTAACCTTGACATTTATCACCAATTAGCGCTTCGGGAAATAATTTTGTTTTTAAAGTTCAATATTTTCGGAAATTATACAGCTATAAAATAAATAGTCGAGCTATAAAACAAATAGAAGAATGAATACAAATCAATTAAATGAATCTCTAGCTTAAATTATCTTGAGTACTTCGCATTATAGATCAAGTTAGAAAAGTTTTCTTTCCATAAATACCCAAGTAATTCTTTCACCGAAAAGTTTTGCCTACAGAATTCTGTAAAAGTGCAATTGTCTTATTACTTGACTAATTTCGTCTGTAATTAGGTACCTACATACATATTTATTTCGAATTATATAAGAAGAAATGAAGAAATTATGCAAACGATAAACTACTTGTAATTTAGCCCTTGGGATGATGCTCTATTTTATTTTGAGACATGGCGAGCCTAATCTGTTTGCTGTATTAATTAATGTACAAAGTTTCAGTTTTCTAGGTCAGAGGGAGTGTACGAGGCGTGGAAGGGTCGACACATATGGGGAAATGTATATTATATAATGTAAATTTTATGTTTTAGGAACAAATGTAAACAATTAATTAACATATATTGCTTGTTAATAGAATTTCTTGTTAAATTGAAACTAGTTAATTCGAAGTGGCAACGTACATTACACATTTAAATCCATTTGGTTGAGGATTCGTCCCATTAAATCCTAGGTATTAAATTTTGAATATCAAAATATTACTTTACATTAAAGTGGTAGCTCTAAATAATCTAGAGTATTAAGTAATGTTAATTTATATTAACAAAAATAGTTTTGATTATACATATATGTATATCATATGTTGAAATCTCGCCGGGTTTATATCGGTTATTTTAATGCGTTTGGGTAGTAAAATAAAATCTCAACCATTAAATTTTATTCATTATTTTATGCACTGCCGGTAATGTGTATATTATCTATAATTAAAAATTATACATATGTATATACATATAATATAATATCTCAATTCTTTTATCGTTTGTTAAATAAAGGAAATTTAATAAAATTGTATGAAGATATATATGTATTATTATTTTATCATTTTAATACAATTTTTCATTTTCATTTAAAACATGCATTTTGCGATTACATGAGGTTATATTTTTATTTTTCAGATACTTTTCATGGTTCCACTTATGCAGAGCAGCGCTTCACGTGCGAGTTTGCGAGCCAAGAGGTGACGGAATTAGCAGCACTCATCATCTGCTTGATAACACGGTGCTCAGAGCAAGGTAAAATTTTGAATTAATTATAATTATCATTTTTATTTAAAGCAGACCTGACTTACAGATTCAGCGGTTTATAACTTTGGTTATAGGTTGCAAAATTCTCATTATGAAATTTGAGATCTGCTTATAATTTTCTACCCATTTGTATCGAAGTGCATACAAGTTATAGACAAATTTCAGATTCATTCTATTAAGCTAAATAGTTTGAAAATGCCCTTTAATATAAAAATTAAGAATTCTCTTCTTGTCATTATTTTAGTGATAGAAAATGAAAATTAAAAATAAAAACAGTGTTATTTATACTCGTTAAGAGCTCCAAAATCAAGCATCTATAATTAAATTTTGAACAAGCAAACACTTTCCTTAAATCCTAATTAAATTTCGATAAAATTGTAAAGATCTCATTAAATTAAAATTAATTTGATACTACTCATTAAAGCTCTGCCACTCTTTTAATTAAAATTTCGTTCTAGAGAAATTTTGTCTAAGATAAATCTTAAATCTTAAGTCATTGCCAACTTACTGGTTGAGGAAATTCTAATTAAAAATAATTCGACAGTCGAGCAATGAATAGGAAGGAAGCCATAATTACAGATGGTTTAATTTGTGACGGACACAAAATTACGGCCTTGAATAATATGCATATTCATGGAATCTGTTACAGAAGGCACAAAATTATCTGTAGATTTTCACCTTTCGATACTTTTTCGTTCATCCGAACTTAACAAAGAAAAAAGTAAATATCCTAAGAATGTTTTTCCATTAATTTTCCTAGAGATGTTGTGCTTTATTTTTCCATTAGATCTTCAAATCGGAACTGAACCAGGGAAAAATATAATCTTCTTTTGCTGGGAATACGAAAATGCGTCTCGACAGCCCCCGAGGAGCAGTAGCATTGAATAAAAGTTGCCGTCACTTAAATCTTCGATAATGGTTCTACGCAATTGTCTTTTCGAATTCCTAAGGGATTTGGGATTTGTTCTCCATCCGCTCTGCTTCCTCTTGACTTCTATCACTTTTGACTACATAAGCTCTTAGCGAGAATTAGGAAATTTTGACACCTAAACACCTTAAGAAATTTAAGTTTCAAGATTTTCCCACGCAAAATTGTGACGGAAACATTCAGGTTTTATTAATTAATTAATTGGTTGGTCCTCAACTGTCTTAGGCAGGGAATGAGGTACAAGTTTTAATTGCTTTTGCTCGAGTGGCTGCGGGATGTAATAAATTCGTTCTGGAGGCTGCTTCAAGGTGATTATCAACAATTAAAAAGTTTCAGTAAAACCTCTAGCGATTTAAAGTTAATATGTAAATTCGGCTTATTGTGCTTTTACCAAATAGGAAAGAGAATATAGAAAAATTGTTGAGAGTTTTATACTAAACTAAATCAAAAAAATAAATTAGAGTGTTTTAATAAGTACGATATAGCAGAAAAAATCTAAAATTAAATAGTCTGATCCTTTTCACTTCCACTCATTACTTCTTGTTTGCTTTAAAAAGTTAAAAGCTTTATTGAAGGTCAAACTCATGGGATATAAAATCGAAATTAATAAAGTTCTAAAAGATCCCTTGCACAACTATTTTTCAGAGAAATTCCAGCCCTGCATAGTATGTGATACTTCTATAAATATTTTCTTAAATATCTCTGACCAAAATTATCGGTGAATTCTTTTGTGAGTCAATATACTGAACTGAAAACTTAAGCCCTTCAGATTTGCCGAATTTACTTTGACAAGGGTAAAATTCCTTTGGAGGATTTGAATTCATTATTTAGTGCTAAAACTTTTGCTGGCGCGACGATTTTTCGAATTTATTTAATTTATAGAAAAAGTTTTCAAGGTGGTGATTGAATGCAGAAGTTTCAAGAAAAGTCATACCTTGATACATACATTGATTTACTAAATTTATTGGCTTCAATCTGCCCCAAGAAATTATGTTGGAAGTCTTAGTACTTCGCCTCATTGAGGGTTTTCTTATTAAAATTCAACTTTTCAGATATGGGAAAAAATTATTCAAAGAAAAAAGTCAAAAAAGTGAATTGTTTCGTAAATAAACATTGATTAAAAATTTTAAGACGATCAATTCGGAGTAAGAAAGGAGCGTTCATTTAAAATTTTATGCGCCGTATTTCGAGTTTTGTTTTGTTTTATTGTATGCGCAGCATATTGTTCGATAATAAATTAAGTTTTTAATTGGTATACCTAGAAATTAACTTGAAATTACAAACATAAACTTAAAAATATGTTCATAAAAACGAAAATACAATTTTTAGGATTGATGTATTTTTGTTATTGTAATTGTATTTGTGCTATTTGTGTTTTATTTGTTTTAAGTTTTCTTTAATATAAAAGTAAAATTTAGTTTAAATTCGACATTGGCTGTAGCAAATTAAAAGCACTTTAAGTATTTATACTCACCTTTATGAAATGTTGGAAAAATGGATCAACAATATTAATTAAATTATTTTCTCCCAAATTTCCTAATATTATAAACAGCATTACTTGTTATATTTCTGCTAGACTACGTAATAATATTATAGATGAATGAATTTATTTTCTAGCTCTAACTATAAGATTTTTATTGTTATATACGAATTCTTGTATCACACTTTGAAATATATATCTATCTATCTATCTATATTAATTAAATTAAAATATGAGCATGAGTTTTCATCCAACAGCACCTTGATAATAATCTATATTACAAAGAATGCATGTGAAACAAGCATAAGTTGTGTTACTTAATTGTTAATACGGAAAATTCCGTTTACGTGCATGATTATTAATCTTCTTAATGTGGGAGTGTCTAAAAATTTTCATTAAATTAAAAATTTTGCTCTAATGCGTTTATAATTTCGTTTTCAAACGTTTCTATAATTTAAAATGAGTTGGGCAAGTTTTTGCTAATATCATCAAGAATATAATAAGCACTAAACTAGGTAATGCATATAATTTATTATAGATGTTTACTTTTTGCCTAAGAAATATTTTCGTGATATTTTAAGATAAATAAAATTGTCTAGGAGAAAAGCTTAAGAAGTACATAAGCACACAATTTATTTCTTTTTCAAAGATACAAATTTATATGTACAAATATGTGCTTTAAATTTATCCAAAAATAAATATCTGTAAAACGTTTTGAAAGACAATATTACATTAAACCTTCTTGAATTTATGGTAACATTTAAACGATGTTGCTCAATAGCCGAAGCACGTGAAAACCTGATTAAAATTGTGTAAGTAGCATGAACAGAAACATTGCTAAATTTAAAATTAATTTCGGAAAACGTAAAAACTAACAAATTTTCTCTCTTTTTCTGAGTGAATTCATCGTGAATGATGTCTAAGCAGCAATGCTTTCATTCCTTATAAAATCTTGCATTATAAAATTATTTATAATTGAAATCCTTTTAGCACGACGATAAGCAACTACCACGAAGTGGCTTTATGTGTGCTGTAACTTTCCTATTCCTTCAAAGGAATTTTGTCTAAAAAATTGTATTTCTATACAGCGAAATTACATAGGAAAGATGAGAAAATTCTTTTTGCAAACAAATAAGCTGAACCCTTATTACCAGAGTATGCGGATAGAACCCTGCTTGTTGCAGAAAAATAAAATGAAAAGCAAATGAGCTGAAGTGATGTTCTTACAAAAGAAAATTTGTAAACGTGTTTTTTCGCTATAGAGTAAAAAGATAGGAGGCATCTACAAGTTTTTTCACCAGTTTTAAACAGGCGCGGATCTAGAATTTTTTTCCGGAGGGGGTCACAGGATAGAAAAAAATCAAAAATAACAAAAATAACATGAATAACCAAATAAACAAAGCAAACCGAATTTCTTCAATGATTTAAAAACAAAGTCAGGATAACCTTATGTAAAAACTCGTCCAATTTGTTTTACGAAAAAATTCATTACATTCATATTGTAAACAAATGCTAGTAAATGAAGTATGTATACCTACAATCCAAATATAGAAAAAATAATAAAAAAAGTCGATATTGTGTAAGAAAATTAGTCAATTTTGTTGATTCAGTGATTTTTTGATTCCAATTTTTTCAAAGTGCAAAAAAATAAGTTAATTTTGGTCGTTTGGTTAGTTTCCGGTTTTTAAGTTTGCAAAAACTAGGTTTTGTTCGTTTGGTTTTTTTTGTTTTTCGGTTTTCAAAATATTGGTTCATCGCAATTTTTTGAAATGCGGGCTGTTTTGGGGGGGGTCATGACCCCCGTGACCCCCCCCCCCCCCCCTTGAATCCGCGCCTGGTTTTAAAGTATGTGTGTTTGCATATTTTATTTATTAAAGAAAATTTCTACAGCAATTTTTCGAAGGATATGCTGGAAAAGTTTATTCCATTTAGAATCGAGATGTATTCAGAAAATGTCCCGCACCCTTGTGATCCTGAAAACTTTCAATATCTGTCATGTTTATAAAGGAATATAAATAAACAAAACGAGATACATTCTTACAAGGAATTTCCCGATTTCCTGGGGATTTGGAGAATTCAAACTTCGATTTTCGCATTTTGATATGCCTTCAATATTCTGCGTCTCACCACTCCTGCCCTTTGGCGAATGTTTAAATTGCGTCCATTTCCTTCAGGTTTAAGTCCCAAAAAGAATTTTGAACGACTATTCAGCATTTTAGAAAGACGCTACTTGGTGCATGGCTCGCAGCATCTTTTCTCAAAGGCTTATGTCAACGACTCCCGAAAATTACGCTTACATAAGCAGAAGGAACCGAGGGAGCATAAATCCTCAGAATCGAGCATAAATTCGAAGGGGGAAGTTCATATTCTTAACCTTACGATGCGATGCGCCGAATGCGAAAAGTAGCTTATACCATCAATTTGCGTGGGATCAAGATGAGCTCGTAAACTTCAGAAGGAGCATATAATATGATAAATGCAGCTGGCTTTTATTTGTGTCGTAAAAACACATAATGCGAGAGACGTGCATATCACGAAATGGCAAAGTGTCTTTAAGTGCTTTTTTTCGCACTGTAACTATCATAAAAGAAACTAAAGTAGTCGAGGGAATGATGAAAAGATAGTGTGGGTGGACAAATGTTATAAAATCTTCTAGGTTTTTATAGGAGTATGAGATATTCATAATTTATAGCTCCTGGCCGGCTGTTTAATTAGGTATTTCGAGTTGCAAACCAAGGCAACGTGGAAAACAAAAGAAAATCGATATTCAGGTAATTTATTGGGTCTGAGCTCTGATACCAATGATTAATCGATGCTGTTGTGAGTACCGCAGGCAATAATCAAGAGAATCTTTCAAAGAAATCAGACAATTAATTCCCCTTTTACTGGAGCACGCCCCCAACTCTACCTTTTAGAGGAATCGAACTCTAGTGACATTTTGGCAGTTGTTTTAACATAACACGTCTAGGGGTTAATTAGCAGATTGACAAGGATTTCTTGATTATCCTAGAGGCTTATTACAGCATAATTGCACCAATTTAACAACTGACTACGCTACAGCGGCGTAATTTCAGAATTGTAGCGTGATATTGCACGTTTGAGGACACTGGCCCACGACTTAGACTTAATTGGAACTAGAGGGACAGCCTCGAGATGTACTGTGATAATTTATGCAGGAGACATACTCACGAGCTCTTATCCCACTTTTGTATGCCGTCCCCGTGTAATGCGACAAACGATAGACAAGGAAATTACTTTTAGGACTCGCATTAGCAATAATATCTTTTGTCCGCTCCTATTTCTTGTCAAAGAGCCCGACCGACAGCTTCTTACTAAACAAGATTATTTTAAGACTCTTTTGTTTCTAATAAGAGATGTGCTTAATTTTGGGAATAATGTCTGAATGATACCAAAACAAAAATACGTCTCATAATGTTTGTCTGGTTCAAATTAGAATTAGTTGAATTTTTTTACAATATTACTAAATTAATCACTAAATTTAAAACGAGTGACAAACTTAAAAATTAGAGATTCATAAAAGCTCTTCGTATGTTTGCTACTTGTAATTAAAGTTGAAAATAATTTTCTGTTTCTGTGAATTAAATGTTAAGCTCGAATATCTATGAACGAAATAAAGGTTCTAATAAATATATGTGTATAAAAAAATAATAATATTACAATGAGATGATTTAATTGACAAAACATTTATTAAAGTTAGCCAAGTTTGTTTAGGCTTGGTTGTGGAACAAATTAATTTACATATATGCATAGAAATGTGCTCAAATCTTTCGGATTTATCATAGTCCACTAATTAGGTCATATTAACCAGTAAACAACTTCTGGCTTTGTTATCCTGAGAAATATCCTTTAGCTTTGTTATCCTTAGATTTTATCCCCAGCTAATCTTCTGACATAACTTCACATTAAGGCCTGGGGTTGTTGAAATTCGAGTACCTAACTTGAAAATTCTTGTTTCTTGTTATGAGTCCTTCTTTAAATTTCAGTTTTAAGAAACTTAACTTACTTCTTCTTAAAGGAAACTTCACAAAATAAGATTAAAGGGCTTTCTCCTTGTTGAGATGTTCTTGTAGAAAAAAAAAATCTCCGAGGTTTCGGACGAAATTACTTCGATAAGGAATACATAGATAAAGTACCTACTGGCCGTTTTGGTCGTTCTGGTCGTTTTGCTACAGGCTTACGAGCCCCTCTGGAAAAATATCTGAAATGTTGGACGTCCCCAATTTATCACTCCTATTCAGAAGGAACTTGTACTCACTCCTCCTTGCAGCCGTCCGTCGAACGTGCCGTCGTGCTCAAACAACATTAATTTTCTGCTATTACCTATGGCGGGGAGGCAGATATTTCTAAATGAAGCTGTCTTCAAATGGAACGTTTGATTTTAAGTAGGACGGTGGAAAACTCCGGAGACACATTTCAGATGAATTAGTTGCTGCGCTGTTTCGGTTTTTTAGAGTACAAATTGGACTTTATGGTGGGATCATTTATGTTACTTCCATTAGTACGCATCAATTTGTTCCGAAATCTTTTGAAAATGAATTTTTATTGAGTTGGGAGGAGGCAATTTGGCATATCCAAAAGAACAAGGACAAAATGAAAATAAATTGCCATCTTGACTTTTTAGTTTTAAAGGTGGTTCTGTGCTTTTTTCGTACTGAAGTTTTTCGATTATTGTAACCTAAGATAAACAAACTGTTACCAATTCATTATGAGAATGGAACATTACATTTTTTTTAAAAAAACTAATTATGTTCTATTTTATTTATTTAATTAAGCAAATAGAACTGCTCTGACTGTTAAAAAATTAAATAATTATAAAATAATGAGTACAAAAATTTAAAAAATGAATATTTGTTACAAGAAATTAAAAAAAGTTGCATTAATAGGTATGTAGAAATGTCACTTGATACTCTAATAATTGCAGATTTAATAATGTAAGTCTATCATCTTACGGGGGCAATTCTAGTCAAAAACATCACTTTTGTATTGATTCATATATGTTACAAAATTCCTAAAACTTTTAACGGCCTTTGAACCATCGACAATCAGAAAAATGTAATATACAATTATAAATGTTCCCACAAAAAATTCTTGTAAAACTATGATTGTTACAATAGGAAGTTTAAGTTTACCATTCTGTTTGTAATTTTAATTCTATGAAATAAAACATTTCTATAAGTTCACAAATTTTCAGCTAAACACAACACGTGCGGTTGACGAAAACGCTTCAGAAATTGGTTATCTAAATAAAAAAAATTCTGGAAAAAATTTAATAATGTAGTCTAAATCACAGAAATATAAACTAAACACGGAATGGCTGTAACCCAGATTGAGCGTACCACATTTCCTGATGTGTTCGAAATTGCTTTGTTATGTAGTGGTCCGCCAGTGCAGTAGTAAATATATAGAAATTATAAGAGGGGTATTTCAAAAACTAATAATAATAATAACTTTTGTAAAATAATTCTAAAATAACGACAGCAAATGAAACAAAATTGTAGAAGATTTAAGCACATACTTATAGAAATAAATGGCATAAACTTTGTGCCCCCCCCCGTATTTTCTTTACACGCCACGCTACCCTCCGGTAATTTGCTTTATGCTGCGTCCCTCTTGCACACTATTGCTGTACTCTCCGACAACTTCTTTAGCGTGGTCGCTCACGTACAGGGTTTTTACACGGTGCAGCCGTTCTGTGTTAGTTTATATTTCTATGATACAAATTGGATGATTTGAGAAAAATCCGCAAAATATTTAGAAAGAACTTTATAACTATGTACTTAAAAAGAAAATTGCGTTTTACAAAATATCGCTCACACTCTGGAGACGATTCTCCATGGAAAAGTCGATGTATATTTGATTATATTTGCGTGTTGAGTTCCGCAACCAATTTTCGCCCTAAGCACAGCCTTGAGAGCATATTTCTGTGGATTTTCTGTTTTCGTTATATTTCTAAAAAAAAAATTCCTCTGCTGCGTCTATACTATAAATCCAAAGTTATACGATTTCTCGACAAATATATCCCCAAAGATTTTAAAGTTTGTTCAAGAACAATAAAAGCGAAATAAAGCGGATACGTTTTTACATTATGTATGAATGTTTCAGTGTTTGGGTAATGGCAGCAATCGGTATCAGCGGAAACATAATTGTCCTATGTGATCGATTCTTTGGCCGCTCAAGGACCAGTCACGTGGAGCATTCGATGTATTTAAGCCACTTAGCAGCCAGTGACCTTCTCATGGGAATTTATTTGGCGGCGATTGCCACGGCCGATATTAAATTCCGCGGGGAGTACATCATTCACGAGGAGTCCTGGAGGCATAGCGCAGTGTGCGCAGCATGCGGTAATATCTACATAAATTAATTAATGTTTAGTATTTTTAACTAATTATGTTTTAGGGTTTTTGAGCACCTTAAGTTGCCAGTCCTCGACCCTACTCCTCACTTTGGTTACGTGGGATCGTCTGGTGTCGGTGACAAGACCTCTCCAGCCCCGCACCACAGGGAAGACGATGTAAGGAATTCGTATAATTTATCATCTAAATAGTTTGCTTTAGTCCTCATGAATATTCCGATTTTAAAGTGTAATCTTTCGTCTGTTTGCCTTGTGGGGAGCATCGTTTGCAGCCGCCGCCGCCCCACTGTCGTCTGCCGACTATTTTGGGACCCATTTCTATGGAAACAACGGAGTTTGCCTGTCGCTGCACATCCATGACCCATACGCCAAGGTCTGTAGAACGTATTTCGAGTATATTTTAATTGAAGCAACCTAATCTTGGTCTTACATATTTTCTGATTCTAAATTGATTCCAGGGCTGGGAGTACTCGGCAGGACTGTTTATTTTCATCAACACTTTTTCACTTATTTTCATCATTGTGGCTTATCTCAAGATGCTGCGGGCCATTAGAGGCTCCGGCGAGGCCATGAGGAGCACCATTAGCGGAAGGGAAAATATCGTTGCGAGGAGGTAGGTTCAGATACTTTTCAGGCAGGAAATAACTTTACCGGCGAGAGTAAATTAAAAACCCCAAGAGCACTAAAATCCCGACAAAGGTTGGCTACAATTTCTCTTTAAAATTTTCCTTTTATTATACTCAAGGCAGACAGACCTTCATTTCATTTCTGTCATGAAGGGATGCCTGCTGGAGCGGAGATTTAGCTACTTTCCATTAATAGCCCTCTGTTTTATGTTGAGAAAATAAATCCGTTTTTATCTAGAGAAACGATAGCTGTAACGTTTGATGATTTCTAAAGAAAAATTAACAGCGTCTTTGTACTACTATTGCCTGGCACGTGATGTTCTCAACCGAAACCCCTTTTATTCCAGTGGACTAAGCTATGGGTTTTCTATAAAGTATAAATAAAAATGGCCTAAGATAGAAGCAGTAAAAGGCTGAATTCCTTAAATTTAAATTAGCAGAAAGGGTATATAACTACACGCGATTCACTGGTGGGAATTAAACCAAAGCAATAAATTTACCGGATTTATCTAAATTTCCACAATGATGTCAGTCCAACGTAAATAACAAAGATCTTTCGTATGCAGAGTACGCCTCGGTTTACCGCCTACTTTCCTGTACATTTCAAAAACATAGAAACTCTCGCCGCAGCATCCTCATAAACAATATAAATAAATCAAAGTAACTTAATCTCCTCTTAAGCTCGAATTTCTGAAATTTACGGAAAATTATGTATTAATGCAATTATCCTCTCTCAATTACGTTTACAGATTTGCGATCATCGTTGCAACCGACTGCGCCTGCTGGCTTCCGATAATCCTGGTTAAACTAGCAGCACTGGCGGGTAAGTCCCAATTCGATAGCACTTATGGAAAATTATGATTTATCCCACTCGCGCACCCGAAACCTGATAAAGTGGTAAAATATTCAAAACGTACTGCATCGTAGCCACTCATATGGAAATCAATTAATTTTAAATATCCTAAGGGTAAGTTATTTTGCGTATAATATTAATTTCTTGGAAAGTTTTCCCGGGGATGTTGCTATTTGTCGGTCGAAAATGAAAAATTGTTATTACTTTCTCATAAATCCACGTCGGAGCAGTTAAGTAATGAGCGTAGTTACTACAGCCATTTTAATTTTTAATTTTAATCTCAATTTCAATTTCGTTCCCGATGAAAGCTTCAAAGAGAGTCGTTTAATTTTACTTTTCTTGTTGATTTTACTGGAAATCATCCATTGCGATTTATATGGAAAAAGGGCAAAAGCTGTCAAGGGCGAATTGCTTTTATTACGAGGCACGTGCATTTAAATTGAGAAGGGTTGCTGACTGCCAATGAATACAATTTTTTGTCTTTACCATGTGAAAAGAAGGCGGAGACGAACCGATTCGCACTTGACGAGGGATAAGGGGTTGATTAAATTTTAAACAAAAAATTTTCAGTTTACTTTCTTTGTATGCGTTGCGAACTATCTACGGTTTTTAGATCTGCGTATATAAGCACCTTTTTGCAGTCTATTTTCGAAACTGTGCCGCAGAATTTAAAATCTAGCTGTCTTTTATTAGCAAACTGGACAGCAGCAATCCTAAGATATTGATGGATACGTACAAAAGAAAATGTCAACAGGGTTTTATTTATAATAAAATTTGATAAAAGGTAAAACCATGACAACTTTTTAATAATATATTTTCGAATTATTTTTTTAAAATAAAATAATTCATCACTTTGATTAGATTAGATTTAAGAATAATTTGAATCCTCATACATTAAAAAGTTCCAACAATTAGTTAAGTGTTAGCATATATCGTAAATTAATGATATTAAAAAAAATAAAATTCGCCTAATGTCGCTAAAAACAAGCTCTTGATTGTATAAATTAATCTCGAAAAAAGAGACTATTACTACTGGTTTGAGTTAATTCGCCAAAAAGTATTTGATTTAGAGCTGACAAAAAAATATAACTAAAATTTAAAGTTTATGTCTCTAATTTAAAATTCATATTCCTAAGATTTAAATAACAAGATTATTCCATAGAAATAGCTATTTTGAATCGCTACTTGTTGCTACTCTCCGAATAGGTCCTTTTGATAGGTAAATATGAAAATGTCCTTAATTTAATATCGAATCCTTGGATGCCGATCCCAAAGTCGTCAATTTTCATAAAGTTTTCTATCCCTCTAATGTTTGGAAACTAGTTTACTATTGCTATAACTGAATAATTTAATGGCTAATGTAGTCGCTACGGTGCTTGGAATTTAGTTAATATATTATAAAGATAATTGAGCAGATTAAAACTGACGAGACTTCCATTCCAATTAATTTAATCGGTCTTTACATTGATAGTACTGCTACTGGATTAAATCAATTAGTTCTCAAATCCTAGAGATTAAAAAATTTTTAATTCTGAAAAAATTCTCGTTAGTATTAATTATATGTAGTAAATACAGCAGGGCCTCGATAGTCTGAACCCTAGGTAATCCGAACGCCCCCTGTCTCCGCGTTTCCACCGTTCTCTCAGCAGTACGCGTATCACAGATTGTAGGTACTACACGTGGAGTCCACACTCCATTTCTTTAAACTCTTCAGGAAAGAATTTTTTAAAGATGGAAAAAGGGCTTTCATATTTTATTTGATTACTTGTTTGCTTATTTTTTACCGACAGCCACTCAGTACGTAAGAAAAGTTTAGATAAACAATTAGTATAAAAAAGCAAACTGAGTTCACATATTTGACAATAAAGTGCTATTAGTAAACAAATAGAAAACCTCATTTAATAAAATATACTTTGTAAATAAAGCAATCATTAAAACTAATAAAATTTTAAACTTTTTTTTTTTATTTATCAAAGATTTAGGATATATTTTCAATAAACTAAAAAGAAACCTCGGAGTAATCAGATGCAACTTTGAAATATTTTGAAAGCAGTTAATTTCAAATAGAATAAAACGCTATCTATGCTGCCATACTACAAATTTGTTAGTTTTATGGTTGAAATATAATCTAGTAAGTATGCAGTTCTTTAACAGATTTTAATTTTTTTTTCCGGTTAAAATAATTTTAAATTCTAAAAAACTAAACGTACATAAAATGTTCACTTCTGTTGAAAATACTAAAAACTGCTACAATGCAAGCATGGCAAAATTAAATTAAACAACAATGGAGAGAATTTCTCTACCGGATATTTGATACCGAACATTTTCAATGTGCTGCATACGTCTCTTAAATGAAGTTAATTTAGAATTTCAACCATATGTAGGTTTGTTGCAATGCAAGTAGATATTCAAATGCATGCACGTGCCTAAGGGATGCAAATTTCGATGGATATTGAAATTAGAATCAAGTACGTAAATGTGGTTATATAACCTACTATCGCTTTCAAAAGGTCAAAAGGTTGTATTTCCTCTTTTAATATTAAAATATTGTAATCTAATAATTAAACTGACTGTTGAAAAATGCTGCATAACATTTAACTTCACATTTGAATTATATAATCAGAGAAGTTTTATGGATACCTCTGGGTCGAACTGCCTGACGATTTGTTTATGTCATCACCATTCGTTTCCTATTCGATTTGGTTATGGATAACTTGAAATGAATGGACGAAAGTAATAAAAGACATCAAATCAATCTCTGCTACACGAGCAGCTAAGAAAGATGAGCTCGCTAAAAAATGTTAGGGACTTAGGAGCCTCATTTCCATATTATGAAGATTTATTTTCGTCCTTTTTATGTGTGGCAATTTTGTTATAAAGTACACTCATAAATTTAATTTTAGGTTGAACTGTTAGCCTTGTTTTAATATAATTAACGAACAATCCATCACTTCTTAATCTTTCGCATTCCATAGCTCTGAATCATTTTCTTCCCTGGTGGTTTTCCTCTAAAATATTTTCTTTAAACCAACGAGTATTTTTCGTAGTCGAAAAGTGTTAACCATTTAAATTTCGGAAGTTATTGTATGTTCAAGGAAGCGGTTTTATGTGATTTTTAAGTTTTACTTAACATCGTCGTTTTTGAACATTTACTTAACTTAAAATCATATTCGAAAATCATCCGAGAGTTTAAAATTAAAAGTTTCCTGTAGAAAAGTACCGGTAGCCTTTGCTTTTAAAGCTTTTTATAGACATAATGATGAATACTCAGTTAACTCTTTTGCTTTTGTATAAATATGCTTAAACCAAACATTCTACCATTTTTCGCAAACGCAAACGAATCTAGCTGCTTACTAAAATACTAATCCTTGTTTTTTGAAATTTTCTAGTCTATACTTTCAATACAGTTCTAAAATTGACTCATCGAAATTTAGACAGTACCTAATTATTTTAAATATTTCAAAGCTACAATTTGAAGTAAAAGATTTAGCAAGAAAAGAAAAATAAATTAGTAGGCTAAAAAATTTGGCAATTGAAGATTATATGAACCAAGATTTAGATCAGTTTAGCACATGTCTTCAAAATTCAAATTCCTAAAAATATGGAAAAATCGTTGAACTAGTTGTTTGGATATAGAAGAGCTTTTATCCTTGGAACATGGCACCCCGATATTTATCCGAAGTTTTATTTCAAGCTTGTCCCAAAAGCTTTTGTGTCGTCAAATTTCAACGAACTTGTGGTACAGAACGTGACTAAACTTACGAACTTTCTTCCAGGTTTCAAGATATCCTCGGCGCTGTACGCCTGGCTGGCGGTCCTGGTGCTCCCGGTAAACTCGGCACTGAACCCGGTCCTGTACACACTGACGACTGCAACCTTCAAGCAGCAAGTAAGCCTCGCGTCTATCTGAAGTGCACCGCACTAAATTTTTTTCTTTCGTTCTGCAGATTAAGAAACTCTTCCACTCGCTGCCGTGCGGGGCCGCAGTAGAGTCGCGCTCGCAGACGGGCTACGACTCCGCGCTCAGCGTCAGCGTGGGCCACTTCTCGTCGAACTCCGGCCGCAAGCGTCTGCTGCAGCGTCAGATGAGCTACGTGTAAATATCCTGACTTAAATTATTTTGGGTTGTTGCTAGACTTAACTGAATTTTTGCGATTTTCTATCCAAGGCTGGGGCCAAGGTGTGGTGATGGCGGTGGCAATTGCAAGTGTTAAAAGACAAAAATTGTCGCCGTCTCTCTGCGCGATTAGTTGAGAAAAAATGTTCGATTTTGTGATATTAGGTACCGGGCTACATGCGTGCATCAACGCGTCCAGGTTGCTGGTATTTTACGTGATCTTTTCAACGCATGATAACTCTTCTCCAGCGTGTATTGTATTCACCGCGTCCAATTCAGGATAAATAATAAAAATAAACTGTTGATAATTTTTATCTGTTTTTCTTTTATCCTATCCGATTCATTTTAGAGGCATTAGGCACTATTCGATTTTATTTTTGTTAAAGTAGCACTTTTTCTAGCATCATATGAGAAATGTACAGTCTAAACCGTTGCAAATGGTATTAAATTATAAATAGATAAAGTTTAGGTACTTGAAGCAGGGTCAATTATTATTTAAGTATTATATAATATATCAAATATTTTAATTTTATAATACCATTATAACATATGTAAGAAAAAAGTTTTGTGCCGTCTGAATATATAAAAGTTTTCTAAGAATAAAATTGGGATCCCGAATGTGCATGCTGAAATTGCATATTTTATTATTTATTGTTTAAAGTATAATAGTATTATTTTTGTATGAAAAAATTCATATTATTTTGGGGTTTTCAAGTTAGAATGCTCAGTGTGGGTTATTTTGTTTTCAGATTAATTTTTTTTTCTGTGATAGCCCGTGAAGCGAGGTCATCCAGACAAAGTATACTAGATAACGTAGAGAATTAATACATAGTTTATTTTTGAAAAAGAAACGATGTGAGAGTAATATTTTTTATTATAATCATTAAATATACTCTTTTCATCTCTCCATGTTGTTTTTTAAATAATATTTTTATATACATATATTCGTATAATATATTTTTTTATTATACTATTATACATATATATTATATCATATTCTATGAGACTTTTAAGACCAAATTCTTACAACAGCTTCTGTACTTAACTTAATTTGATTTATGCTTATAAAAACGATCTACAATAATTTTTAAAGATGCTGAAAGGTGAAAAATAATACGTAGATAAAGCTCAGAGATAAGGCTTTCTTTTTTTAAAATAATGATACTTTTAATTTATTTAAAAGGACTACTAAAACATACACATTTAATGCTTCTTAAAATAAATTGGGATTGTTTTAAATCTAAATATGTTGAAGCTTCATGTTACAAAATAACTAGGATGCCAGAAGAAATGTTTCTGTCTCTTTGGTAATATTGAAATATATTTATTCTTATAGTTTTATCACGAAATTCTAAGTAATTACCTAATTAAGATCTCCTTTTATTCGTAAAAAAACCGCAGAAATTGTAGTTAAGTACTGATAAAAAGTTCCAAAGTAACGAGTTATCTACCAAAAGCAGCTTCTGGAAACAGCGCGTGCATTGCGACCAATGGCCTAATGGACTAATGAATTATCCCGCACTGTTCCTGCATTCCGTTTTATAACTTTCGCAATAATTGTCACTTAAAAATTTCAAGATTAATGAAAGCAATTCAAGAGCCCTCAGGGCGGAATATTAATTTCATTTAATTGTCCCATTTGCAGCTGAAGTAGTTGCGGTGCAATTATGCAGCCCTTTCCACCTGCCCGCATCGTGCCTAGTTTCATTGAGAGCGAAATCGCATAAATTGCCCAATAATCGTCTTTAGGAAAACATCGCTCGTCCTAAGCAATTTGAACATTTAATTCCCTAATGGGTTTCATCGGGGCGCAACAGTTCGCAGGAATCGCCGACTTGCATTCACTCCTCAAAGTGCATCGGGCGATCTCCTTCTGGAGAGGCGCAGTAATTAAAAATGAGCAGCCCTACCTTCCAGGAGCTGCAGCGAATCGGGAGCAATTAAGTGTTGCAAATGCGATAAAAATTCGAAATGAACTCGAGGAAAGTGGCTCCCGAGGGAAGGCCGCTATCGTCTTGATGTCGCTGGGTACAATTAAAGGAATTAGTCGAGCAGAATTATTTCGACGGGTGCGCTGTCGCATCGCATCGCATTGCATGTAAGGAGTGCACCGGCAGCTGCACACCCGTCGCAGTGCTCCTGGATTCAATTTACATCCCTTTAATCTTAATCCCTTGACTAGAGCTAACTAATGCTAATAGAGATGAAGCACATCGTTAGTCACTCGAAAAATTATCTTGAGACGCTCGAAGTTCTATGAAATTTAGAGCTCTGGAAGTTTTATTCCCTTTTGCAGGTTTTATTATTGCTGCTCAAAAGATGCCAGAACCTCTCGCAGGACGTTTTTATTTTAAAATTAGCATGATTTAATCCAAAATCAAGATATCATCAATCAAGTAAAATTGTAGACATTTTAAAATATGTATGTTATAATTTTCTAGCTTTTTCAGACACATTTAATGTGAAATTATTTCATTTTCATCTTCTAAATTCATAAAAAGTGAAGAAGTATAACCGGTTTAAAAACAATTAGGCAAATACATCAAATTCAATTTTGTATCGAAATATAAGAAATTAAAAAAATAGTTTAATATTTTCAAACGAGACAGAAGTTATCACCCTTTTTAAAAATAAAAGGAAAATTCTTTTTAGATTATTTCCAAAATACGATGTCTAATTTTTAAGTTTCTTGCTTTAAAATGAACTGACTCGACCAAAAACACACTTCCAACAAACACCCACCCCGCCTCTGAAAAAGATTGTAATTGCCTGAAAAAGGAAATAGTAAAACAACAGATTTTATATATTTAAGAAATAAATTTAATATTTAAAAATATAAACATGACTACATCTCATTGGCAAAATAGGAAAAAAAGAGAAACCAAATCCTCGAGTTGTAACTTATAACCTAAAAAACCTATGTGAGAGTAGAAAAAGGCTGAACAACGAAATATTTCGATTTGATCCACAGATTTGCTTGCAAAAGAGTTAGAAATAAACAAAAGAATTGATCGAGACGTTTGGACCATAAAAACTGGGCTCTACAACTAAAGACGACTATACATTTTCTGTTACGTAATACTTCTCATATCCTTAACGCTACCGCAATAGCTCTTATTTCTCCCTCAACAAGTTTTCTATTTCTATTACGTTTACATATTTAATTACCGACTTCAGTCTTTGATAAGATATCCTTTTAAAAATTCTCTTTTTTGCTTAATATTTTTTTTTTCAAGAGTTAATCTAAAATTTATACAATAAACCTACACATACATATCATGCAATTTAGGAAATAAAAATATAAATAGTAAATTTGCTCGTCGGCATCTTGCTCGATTCGCTTTCACATCACCATTGAATCTTTGAATTTATTTTTTTTTTTTGCATAATTTTTCCCTAAGTTTATATTTTTTTTTTTAATAACAAAATTTACAATTTTTACACATTTTTAAATGTTTAGTGATCACGATGATTTTTATTTTCTTAGAAAAAACTCTTAAGCTGCGCGCGCACAATGTTTCAAAAACATCTCACAATCGTTGTGATATCCGCGGAATTTTAAACGTTCCCTAGACAAAATTCTCGAATAATTTTCAAAAGGTGTAAACAACCGTTTTATGCCTTAAGACAATCTTCAACAAATAAACTTAATTTTTTTAGACCCTTAAGTACTAATTAGTTGTGACTTTTATACAACGATTCTAATGAGAAATGATCCTATCCACCTGCTTTCATCCTAAACATCTTCTCTTCACCTTCTTTCGAATGACTTCGCGCATCTTTCGGTCTCTACTTTAAATACCTGGCGTGAACCACTTAAGTTTACAAAAGGAAATTAAAAGTCAAGTGCTCACACACGACGTACTCATAGTTGGGCTAGTCTAGGAAATTAGGTGAATTAAAAAACCTTCATTAAATGGTAATTGAAAAGGCACAATCTTACACTGAATTTCCATCTGGTTATATTTGTTCGAAGAAAACAGGGGTTCCTTTAAGGTTTTGTATATTTTATGTGTGTTGTGCAGCTAGCCGCTGCATCTGAAACCAACTTGATTTTTTTTTTTAATGAGTGACTTAAGTTTAAGTCAATGTGTAGTGCTGCTACAAGTTTTAAAGAAAAAAAAACGCGAAGTTAGGGATGTTGCTTGCTTTCTAGAAAGATTAAATGCATGCAATCTTCAAAAATTTGCAAATAAATTTATTTTAATTTTGCTCAGGCAAAACATTTTTCAATTTTGAATAGCCCAATTTACATTTTGTAGTCAAGAAGTGATTTAATTCTTTCAGGAGTTTATATTTAGTCAAGCAAAATTAAATTATTTAATCACGTTACGTTTTTGGGAAAATTAGTAGTGTTTCAATATAAATAAATAAATATATAGGGCCGAAAATTTGAAAATTGTTTTTAAAATTATTGTAATAATTTTACGCAAACTTTTTTAAATGCATAATGGCAGTTAAATTGTAAGAAAAATAAATATTTTATTATAGTAGTATAAAGTTAACAAAATTTTTTAAAATTAATAAATTTAATAAAAATTTTCAAATGAATTACGCTTTTAAATAAATAACTTTAAAATATTCATCCGAAGTTATTTACTTTTGGGCACTTTATTTCTCTTTCGTCATACAAATTCAGCTTCGGCCCTATTAAACATACATAGGTACGTAGGGGTAGTGTAATTTTTTTATATTGAAAAGAAAAAGTGCCAAATAAAAGAAAAAAATTGTCTACAAAATTGAAAAACTTTCTAATAAAGTGGAAAAACTTAAACTCAACGTCAGCACACCTCTCTACTTAAAAAAAAAAATTAAAAACATTTTCCAAGAAGCCACTGCATGGAGCATAACGACTTTTCGTATTTTTAAAAAGTGCAGTCCAGCAGAGCACCTCATTTTGCAAAGTCCCACCTTTTGCACGACGGAAGGCCGAGGGGCCAAAAGTGTAGTTACACTTTGGAACTTCTCGAAATACTAAAAAAACATAATAATAAAAATAAGGAAAGTAAGTTGTTTACCGCAAATACGAAAAGTTCGTCTGCCCCAGTCTCACATATTTTTCGAGAGTGAGAATTTATGGAACACTCCTGAATTTTCCGTAGAGTGGTCCTTAAATTTTAAGCAGTCGCTAGGCAAACCTGTTAAATATTTCAAGTTGTACGGCACATTCATCTAGCCGAAAACTTGCGGGGGTGGGGGGAGGGTGTTCCGTCCCACCGCCCCCGCAAGGCAAGCAACATCCCCCCCTCGAGAGGTGGATTGGCTTAAGCTTTAGCTTACACAGACATTCGTATCTAAACAAAAGTTATAAATAAAATTTTCGAATAAATAACACATAAACTAATCCGTGATATGTTTTAAAATTCAGTGGCGATAGAATTGCAGTGGATGGGGCGGGGGTGGGGGGTAGGCGGAAGCCGAGCCTAGGTTTTGGTAGACCGTCACTCGGATGAGTCCCGACCGGCCCACGGACCTAGGAAGGGCGCGAGGGCTGGGGGGAGCAACCGCAGCGGCGAAAATAATCAGTCACAAGAACTCATCCATGAACTGGCCACCGTCGTTCCACCAGTTGAGTAAAAATCACCGCTCCGACGGGCCGGACCCGGGGCGGCCCTCGCCGGCCGACTTCTTGAAGAAGCCGAGCGTCTCGAGCGTCTTCATGGACCGGCGGACGAGTTCATCCTTGAACTTCCAGATGGTCTTGTCCTCGACGGAGTGCTCCCGGTACTCCTCGCAGGACTTCTTCAGCGTCTTGACGCAGTCGGCGCGGTAGTGCTGGAGCTGGGCGTCCTCGGTATCGATGGGGAACGATTTGCATACGCCCCCGAGGCACGCGAGCGGGAAGTGGTTGTGCAGGGTGAGGACTCGCTCGGGGTTGTGGAAGCACTTCACGTATTGGTTCGGCTTGGTGTAGTTCTGGGCACGGTAGACGTGCTGCAGCATGTGCATGTACTTGGGGATCTCCTTGTGCCACCCGTGCTCGTGCTGGTGGTCGTCCAAGAAGTAGACGTTCCGGAAGTTGTAGCTGGGGTACCCCTCGGGCTTCAGCTTCGCCGCCTTGGGCACGACGCGCCGCATCAGTTCGGCCCAGGACATGACGTCGTGCTTCGGCATGATGACCTCGTCGATGTCCAGGAGCGCCACGTAGTCGTACAGGTAGAGGTTTTTGTAGAGGCAGTCGTTGTACGGAATCACCTCGTTCTGGCGCTTGTGGTTCGTCTTCTTGGTCAGGTAGAGGTGCTGGAACCCGGGCACATTCGGCTGGCCCCCCGGCAGGGTGAGCGGGGTGACCTGCACCTTGCCCAGCTGCTCGTAGTGGCGCAGCACCTTCGAGATGTTCGGATGGACCTGGAGCTCGTAGAAGAAGACCTTGTCCG
This sequence comes from Eutolmus rufibarbis, assembly GCA_963920795.1. Taxonomy (NCBI): domain Eukaryota; kingdom Metazoa; phylum Arthropoda; class Insecta; order Diptera; family Asilidae; genus Eutolmus; species Eutolmus rufibarbis. Next base: position 46,728,090 of record OY987206.1, read on the forward strand.
CCCCGAGGATGTTGAGCAGCTCGATCCACTCAATCAGCCGGACCGAGAGGTCGTCGTACAGAAAGTCGAGGCCCTTCACACAGACGGCGAACCCCTTTTTGTGGTCGTCCTGCGGCCGATTGTAGATGACCCTCAGGTTGTTGGTCGCGGTGTCGCACTCCTTCTCGACCATCGAGACCGAGGAGGGCACCACTCCGTGGAAGGGCTTCGGTATCTGGCAGGCTATCAAATAGGGCTGATAAATGCCCTGCTTGTAGTTACCCCATTTGTTGTACCAGATGTATTTGTACTCGAACGTCTTCACGATGAAGGGCTCCTTCTGGCCGTCGAACCAGAACTGGCAGAACGTCTTCACCTTCGGCTCGATGCGGTCGATCATCCCGAGGATCCGCACGGTCGGCCCTATCCGTGAGGACTTCCGGATGTCGTAGTAGGCCCCAAACAGCTGGAACGTCCCATTCGAGGTCCGCATCGTCTGCCAGTAAATGTTATTGAACTCGAGCTCGAAGATTGAGGGGTACTTGGCGCACGTCGACGACTTCTGCTGCAGGAAGTTCTTATTTTTGCTCCAGTACGCGATGGGCAGCGACGGCAGGCGGGACTCCACGTCCCGCACCAATTGCTCATCGTCCATAACTGTTGGAAGAAAAATAGGAAAATTAACAAAAATTATTAACACCTCTTAAAAATGCCGAGAAAGGGCTTCAAAATATGGGGATTAAATGTAATTGATATTAGGATAAAAATTATAGAAAACAACATATTTTAAAAATAAGATTAATATTTCTAAATGTTCTTATAATTAATAAAATTATCAAAATAGATTTCCTCTAGTAAGTAACTTCCCTGGAATTTTGTAATTTATAAATATTTCAATTCTAAACCAGTTTTAAAATATTCATTGAGAATAATTCTATCAGAATCAAGGATTTAGGTAAATAGCTAATGTTTTTTTAAACAAAAATTTTTTGACATAGACCTTTTTCTAAAACGAACATAGTTTTTAAGATTTTAATAAAGAAAATATGTACGGGTTTTGAAGCAATTGTGAGTTTAACTCTTGCGTCGAGGATTCCGCATTGATTAGCTAATTATTTAAAAACTATCACGTGAACAAAAATAAGACAGAATCCAGTCGGAAATTCCTATTTCGAGAAAGTTAATACGGAAATCGGGCGGAAATATTTTACAGTCGGAAAAGATACTGAAAATAAATGGAAATTTTGCAAGTTTTGGATTTAAACAATTTTCAAATATTGGACTTAGACACATTTTAACTGATAGATTTAAAATTTGTTTTTTTCGCTATTGAAAAATGTCTACGTCCAGCCCCGGTTGAAAAAATAAAATGGAAAACAGAGCAATTTTTTCTGTGTCAAAAGGGCAATCGGAAAACGATCGGAAAGTAGACTGAATCAGTGATAATTCGACGAAAATATATTTTGCATTCACGACTAATTCCGATTGATTACTTTCCGATCGTTTTTGAGCGCCATTTAACGCAGAAAAAATTCTTCTATGTTTAGCTCTATTTTTTCACCCGGATCTATTGGTGAGTAGCAGAAATGTATTTATAGATGTTGCAAAAATTACGACATCAGAAAGAAAGTTTAAAAAACAAAAAAACAGAAAGCAGTTTTAATACTCACCAGTTCGATTATCCACTAAAATATCCGAAGGATCGAATCGATCCGTCGTGGTTGAGGTTGGGTCGACATATTTGTTTTCTTTCTGCAGGAGAATCCTTCCATTCATCGGAATCGAAACGTACTCCTGCGACACAATGTGGCCCTTGTGGATTTTGAAGAGTCCGATCAGAACGAATGACCACACGCTCAGCGAGAAGAGAATCTTCAAGATCACCTTCGACTTGGGCATTTTGGTGAATCGCGTCAACATCTGGGGGCTATTCTTTGCAGAAAACCTCGTTTGCTTGGAGCACTTTTTTGGCGGCAGTCTGAAAAATACAAAAAATATGCGGGAAATGCATAAATTATACAGGGTGACACATTCTGCTGAAAAATATACAGAGTTTTAAAAAAGCCAAATATAAACAGCTCGGCTGTGTGCAACTTTTCGACCGATGACAATTTTACAAATTGCGTTGGAGTTGGGAAAAAAAAAATAAAATAAATATTCAGTGGCACATCCTGTGGGATAGTGCGGCAGTGAGTAAATTATTCGTTCCAGCGACAGGAGCTCCGACAAAAGGGAGAAGGTGTGGCAATTTAATTGCTGGGAATTACTGCGAGCCCACGTCATGTTAAAGCACAGGGAGCAGGGCGAAAGGTGCTTGCAGGCGAGCAGTCCTGGGAAAATTAATAACAACCTGAAGGATGTGCTGCGTCCGTTAAATAAGCACATGAGCAATTATTCACAGGTCGTGTCAGGAGCGGGGTGCGCAGTTTGCAGACCGTCCAAAATAATATAATTATGCAGAGTGGGAAAAAAACATGTGCCCTGCACCGCACAAGGACTTAAGCAGGATAGTGGGGAATAGTCTGAACTATCCCTTTTCTGGAGTGCTGCTGCACGAAACCTGCAAACATTGTAATTCCCACAATGGGGGCTAAGAAAACGTAGACGCGTTAAGCAAATCTGAATTCCACGAATGTTATGAAATTTTGAAAAGCTTTGATAGCTTTTGAGGTATTCAAACTCGAAATGGGGGACTGGGTTTTTGGGGAGTACACAAATTTAATAAAACTCTTTCCGGGAGCACAAACTTTTTGGGAATTCCATTAACTTATGCATCGTGTGTGCTCACAGCGAGCCTGTTTGAGTCTCCTCCGCAGGACTGGAGCCCGACTTTCATCCCGGTTCATCCCGTTGAGGGGCTTTGATCATGTAAATTTTGAGTCAGCCCCCTGCCAAAAAATGCTGCATTAAGGAGGTTGGGATTTTCGGGCGGAGCGGTGTCGTTAATCCCTGCTAAACAGCTTGGTGGTGCATAAATGAATGGAAATTCGTGCACTTTTACTTTATGTGCAAAAACAGCGATTTTTATGCATGAAACGCCGCGAACGCAGCACCCGGAGAGGGTGAAATATCACTTGCATTTTGTAATTTAGAAACCAGGAAGTAATGAGATGGGGTCGGTACAGAAGGACTCCTCCTGGCGCACCGTGAAGTCGTGTGTCATGCATGCGAAATGGCGTGACTTCGTCTGCGATGCTCGGAGGAGAAAATAATTAATGGCCTTCGGTAGAAAATCTTCTTTTGTTGGAAGATATTCGCCTCGTCCCACGCTAGATTGAGGTGGATTATAAAAATAATGAAATCCAGGTGGTTACCTTACACAGCTGCCACTCCAATTAGAAAATCTCTCTAAAAAGAAATTCTTGATAGGTAGAACTGTTTTCTTAATAAATAAATATTAAAATATAAACGTCCATCTGTGATATAATAACACATCCTTCAAACTTTGACTAATATTTCAGCAGCGCACCCTTAAAATCATTTCATCAAAGTGATTTTATAAAACTTCTTAGCATCATTTTCTTGGGCTATTTTCAGATGAGGCAAAATAAAATAGGCTAGGGTATGAATGAATTTGTACCTTTTGTCAATATCAATTAAAATGTAATTTTAAATAATTTTTATAATAAATTTTGTTCTAACTCATGGAACTATTTTTACTCCGGTACAGTGGTAAGCATACGATTAAAACCTTATCTCTACAACCAATGGAAGCGTTTCTTTTCCGAAAATTTTTTTTTAAACATCTTTGTGACATCTTTGACACCCTACACGACACGCTTGAAAAATAATTATTTTTTCTATTTCCAATTCACCCCTTGAAATTAATCCCTAAAATCAAAATTATTTTTCTTTATCTCTGTTCTAAATGTCAAATTTTGATTTCGAATAGTTTCAAAGAAAATCTTCTGTGACAAATGCACGGACGAGTGACGAGTGATTCCATAAGTGCCCCATTTTACTAATTTTGGTACGGAATACTAAAAATAAAACTCAATTTTGTAAGATAATAAAGAAATAAGTCCAAAAGATAAAAATCTTCAGCAAATGCTTACTTACTAAGAACGAACAAAAACGAATGTGTGAAAACTCAGACGGTTAAAAACGTATAAATTGTGACTCAAGAATTAAAGTAACGAAATTTAAGGTTTATTTTTCATCATACAATGTTAAAATGATTTGCGGACCTTCAACCAATGCGTTCTCATGTTACGAAATTACACCAGGAATGAATATCTAGACATAAATTCATTATAATCCTCATACAGCCGACGACCATCGACGCGACGGTCGCTTCGCTTATGCAAAGTTTATAAATTGCAACCGTTTAAATATTTTATGATTTTCTAAACATCCTGCGTGCAACGGTGCTGGATATTTCAATTTAAAACTAAAAATAGTGCGGTTGGTGATGGTAAAGTAGCTCACAGCTCTTTTAGTTAAAATAAAGACATAAAATACGAGGATTTGTAGTTGCAAATGCAATCATACAGTGGCCGCTTTAATAAAGCCATTAATAAATGCTAGTTTGTAGTTTTAACATTTAGAGAGAGCTAAATATTTTGCAATTTAGAAAATAAAAATATGTTGTGTTAGCTTATATAAGGTTCCGAGAGAAATTTGTGTGCGATAGTGTCATATTCATTTTTCTGTAAACTAAAATCCTATTTTAAAGGATTATTTTTAGATATGCACTCATAACCTTCTGGATTTAAAAATTTCCTCAAAGCCTAAGCTAAGCCTACAATAATACCTGTACTATGCCACGTTGTTCAAATATTTCAATTGAATTAGCCTAAGTAGGTACTTAACATTGGATTAAATTCCATTATGCAAAAGGTTGCAAATACAATTTTGACCTCGTAAAATTCGTCAACCATTGTTGTTCTCAATTTCCACATAATGAAATAAATCACTTAAGCCCCTGCGCACCATTATTCGGTAGCAAATTGCTTTTCATTGCTCGTTTAAGTGCCAATTTTGTAGGGAAGATTGCATAATTTCAATAATTATCGGTGCTAAACGATGTAATGATCTATCAGCCGCTCTATCATTTATTTAGAATCAGGCCAGTCCTCCACCGCCAAACTGGCGCAGAAAATGGAATTTCACACCGAAATGCGTAATTAAATTAACAATTTCGTTGAAACGCAACGAGCATATTGAGCACGAAAATGAAAATGCGATTTCGCTTAATTTCGCGAAAATATTCGCTCAGGGGTTTCCCCCATATCGCCATACCGCGCATCCATCCGTCTGAGGAGGAGTGAGGCAATCTCACACCTCGGCTAATCGTCTTCAGCGCGCTTACTTAAAACGCCCAGAACGCGATGATTTTCATTAAGCGGTGATTACGTACATCGCGAAAATTGGGATGATGGCGTGGCGGGAACTCTTCTTCATCATAGGCATTTTTATGCTCGGAGCAATTTTCTTATTAGTTTGCCTCTATGACGGCTATTAGGCCGTAAATCAGCAGTTCGCTGTTGACGCAAACCGAAAATATTAATTGCAAGTTATCGCCAAGAAAATATCAATCAAAACGCCATGAAACCATTAATTTGCGGCTTTGCGTTTATCCAGGTTTTTAAGAGAAACTCACATTTAACTAGCGTGCGCCACCGCAGGGTACTTACATGGGCCGTAAGGTGTTTTGTTGACTTTTTCAGATTGTTTACCACAAGCTGTTTTGGGTACCTCCAATTGTTCAAAAGTGAGGCAAGTTTATGCAATTCGGTGGCTTACGAAAATTATGGAGTTGAGTGTACTTTTCTAATTTTGTTTCATAAATTGAAAAGGTACGTGACGACAAACGACACGTGTCGTTTTCGTTCAACGCACGATAACTTGTGTAAATTGACCTCCAAACTCTAGTAAGGTTAGCCTTTAACTCAGCTGAGGGTTAGATGATATTTGGAATTCTTCGGATAGTGAAGAATATCAAGGTTACATAGATTCTACTCTACTGTTAGACACATTTTCACCAAAATACTGTTTGTAACTAAAACTTATGCAGGAAATGCATATGTAAATTAGCATTTTTCTAATTATAGTTCGGACTATAATGACAACATTTTTCATCATGAATTAATGTAAAATTGTGATTTTTTATAAGTTCTAGTTAAAAGAATCATAAAAATTGGGATAGGTTTCTGATTTTATTAAAGCTCTTAAAACAGGATTTATTAGTACAGGGTGAGTCTTAAGCGTACAAAACCCTTTAAATTTCACAACAGTGAAAGTCTTCAGTTGCAGAAGTCTTCCCATTGCCACACGATTGATCTTTGTATGTTCACGCGCCTAAACATTGCGAAAGAAGATGCAAGGCGAAATTTGTTTATTTTTTTTTTCCTGTAAAAAGCAAATAAGTCATGATTGCGCAACTTGTCTCAATATTTTTCATTTTTTCAAGAAATGTATTTTTTCACTTTACACGGGCTTACTTTTCTCTCTGCAGAGGGCAATTACTCATTTGTCGTGTCCTGAATTACAACACAGTGTGGGTGGATCTCTGAGGACGTGATAAAATTTCTTAAGGTTTCCCGATAAAAAGAAAACAACCCGCAAGCAAAGCAGTTTCGGTTGCAACAGTTTTTGGTCTTGACACTTTGCAAGATTAGCCAGAGTCAAAACTTTCGTCAAGCCACATCGCAAAGAAGGTCGTCGTTTGCTTTTGATGATGCCATGCCCCACGAAGGCTCCTTTGAGCGGGGGCTCGCTTTTATTTCCCAGCCATCGCACAAAGGGCCACTTTGCAACTTTTTCCCCAAACAATCCCCAAAATAAAGTTTGCTTCCACCCCCAACTGCTCTGGCTTGGATATCAAAAAAAGACGTCCGGGAACGCTCGAAAAATTGACGAATTTATTCTAGAAGCACTAAAATTTAAAGCGGCTGCTCTGGAGCATAATTTCAGCCACATAAATCACGCCGGAATGCGTGTGAATGGCACGTCGAGTGGAATGCAGGTGCTTAAAGAAACAAGGTAAATTAGGTCGGGACCGCGGCATGCAAGCGCTTAAAGCCAAGCATTTTTCATCTAGTTTTCTTAGTGGCTGCCGCCTCGAGTGGTGCTCCTGGAAAGCGCCTTCTCGGGGCTGCGTGTGCCTTTTCTTCCGGCCGCTTTATGGCTTAGAAATTATTTGATTTGCATCAAGATGGCAATTTTCCACGGTGCGTTCGGCGAAATGGGCAAAGTGTGTCGTGCTCCTGCGAACGGGCCCCAGAGCGTAATTAAGCCTTTCTTATCGGCGATTATTCCGCCCGCTTAGTAGTCGGGTAATTTATTGCACCTGATATCCCCTGGACATGCCCCAGTTGACTTTTATTTTTATTGGGGGTGGAGATATGCAAATATCCTCGAGTTTAAGGGAACTTATCAGCTCTAATTGCATACATGTGACTCCGCGAACGAAGCAGCGTAATCGGTTTGATCGAAAGAACTGACGAGAAATCAGAGCTTTATGACTTTATGTCGGCTGTATAAAATATGAGTTGATATATCCGCTAAGCTGTAGGTTTATATCTTTTAATAACCTGCATAATGCACCTGTCGACTGTTGTTAACTTTCCATATTCAGAGGTTGCTATCACGATATTTACTACTATTAATTTGATGCAATTAACTCAAGAATCGGTCGTACAGATAGGTACTAGAATAGCTTAAATATTAGTCATAATAGTACTGACTGACAATTAGGTATTTTTCAAAACACAATATTAAACAAATTAGATGACTATATCAAATCACTTAAAAAAAAAAAAATAACCTGACCTTTAATACATATAAAAATCCTTTCTCAGATGCTGTGATTCCATATTCTAATTCTAATCCATGGAAAGTAAAAATATCAGCCTTTCATTTCATTATTCATAAACACTTGAAAGAAAATGAATATACAATATAAATTTAAATATCATTAAATTATTACATAGCATAGACGGAAGAGACATTATAAAACAAAGGAATCAAATTACGACCAATTTTGTAATCGGCGAGAATAAATTAAGAATAAAGAGGTTTGAATAGGTACTTATGTTAACAAGTATATTTAATAAACCATCTACAAATTCTATCCACTAACATTTAATTAACTAACAATTAATTTAATTCCTTACTTTTGATTCGAACATAGAACTGCAAGAAAAGGTAAAAGATTCTCTACACCTGTGTACTTCTAACTGACCTCTGCCCATGGCGTAGAACCCATGAACCAAACCTTGAATATCTAAAGTCAAACTTCTTTTCCTATAGCCATGAGATGCGACATTGAATTATTTAATGACACACCCAGACGTTGACGCCCACTATCTTTTGAAGCGATTTAGAATGCCTAAACAATGCGGTGACCCAAAGCGAAAATCTTAGACCATTGAAATTATGATCTGACCCATAAAACTCGAACTCGGTTTGCAAAACGCTCAAAGGCCAAGGCATTCCAACAGTTCTCTTCGGTTGGCTTTCAAAAGACCTCTCTCTGTCTTCATCTTCCCCGGCGCAGCATCCACATGTCGTCTTCCATTACAAAATCGAATCCCATGGATTCTAGTTCAAAGGTGTACAGTCGCACAATCGGTTTGAAAAATTGACCCAAACGCCGATCGTGTGGTCACATTCCTCACGGCACATGAGAAGAATCGCGGCATTTTGCCGTTAATCCGCAAAGAGTCGTGTCGAATTATTCCAGTTGTGGAAGATAAACGCAAGATACACGGCCACCGCTCGTACACCTTTCAGAACGACCAGAAAAATCGTCATTTTACACACCACGCCGAACCTCCTCCGAAGACGCAACAATGCGCTTCATCAGCATTTGTGCACTGGAGCCGAAACCCCGAAGATCACTTGAACGCGCGTAAGAAAATCTATCCTACTTGCGATCTCGCGGCTCTAAGGTGAGCCTGAGGTGTTCTTTGCGGGAAGATCGGCGGCTCTAACTGTTGTTTCTAGTTCGAGGTAATTGCGGCTAGTCAAACAGGATTTCCAAAGATACGTCTTCCATCTGCTTCGACGCGGCCGCGGAGGGTCGGTTCGGCTCAGACAAGTGAGCGTAAAATGGTTCTAGAATCGCGGAACCGCGAATGAATGATCATCTTGCAGCTAGCTGCTAGAAGCGCTAAGACGGTGAATGAGGGTGGTCACAGCGCGCAAATGTCTGGCTCTTGTATAATTAGCATAAATACCGTTTGCGCCGGAGGTGGGCCTTTTTTCCTTTCGTCCGGTCAGAGCATTTTCTGCTCTGCTTTTGATGAATTGAACTCGAGATCAAGATCATTGATCTCGAGCGCCGGCCCAAATGAGGCTTCTTCATTGGTCATGCGCGTGATTAATGACCGGGAACGCGTATGAGTTAATCATCGCACCAAACGGCCAATTTTGGGGTTCTGTTAATGGCAAAATTAACATCGAAGATCGTGGGAAAATTAAGTCTAGATATTCGGGGTTGATACGAAACCTTAACGACTACTCTTTTCTGGCCTACTCAGTTCAATGAACAACGAATCTGACTAGGGGTCCGATCTAAGGAAAAACAAAATAAGCACTTAAAGCACTTCAGATCCAAAATTGATAGATATATCTGTTGATCTGGCAGAAAATGAAATAACAAGAGCAATTTCGAACAAAAGTGCGATTATTTTCCGTTTTGTAAAGAAAATCATAAATACTTCGATTAAACTTAGATTCTAGGTATTAAAATATCGATATGACTAAAGTCTTGATGAGTCTTCAAAAGAAGCACTGAAAAAAACAATTTTATAAAGTTAAGAATATTGTTTTTGCTAAAACGGATGTACCTAACGACAATAGTAAAAATAAAAAATGCTTTTAATAAAAGTATACAATTTAAAATAAAATTAAGTAAAATTAATTATAATATCGTTTTGTTTCAATGCCCTAGAAATTCACAATTCGATGATACTGGCACATTGTGTAAGTTTAGTTTTTTAGAAATTAAAAAAAAAAAAATTAAAATCTGTTAAAGAACTGATCACTAAATTACATTTCAACAATAAAAACCAAAAACTTTTTAGTATGGCAACATGTATAAAATTTTATTCTAGTTCTAGTTCACTCAAATTATAAGTTTATTGGAAAAAATATCAAGATAAATAAATTACTCAGTGTATAAAATTTGAGTGGTTTTAATGATTGCCTTATGTTAAAAATATTTTGTAAAAGGTGTTTTATTTTTCACTTAAAGCGCTTTACTCTCAAATTTGCAAACTAAACTTAGCTATGTGCACTAATATGAGACCATTTTTACCCACCTTTAAAAAATCCGTCCCCGAAGAGGTTAATGAACGAGGAAATGTAAAATAAATAAAAATTATTACATTTTACTCATATGACTGAAAGCATAGAAAATTGATACGAATTTCTGCCCTAAAATGTTCAATTATTCCTGCCTTAATTAGTTGTCAGTCAGTCAAAGATAACTTTCTAAACGGCAATTTTAAATTCCTGCATCAGCCTTCTAGCTTCTATCGGAATCTCGACTGAGCCACGACTACAATGGCTCATGTCTCATTAAATTTTAACGCAAGAACCGATCGCCTTCAGCTCGATTCGAAATCAATTGTAATTACTTTGCGTTGTCAAGGACATCGAACCCCCAGGGATCACATAGCAAACTTCCAGGCCATATTCATCGACTAAAGTTATTCAAAGCATGCGACAATCCCCCCGAAAATGGAAGGGCTCAATGTCGAAGTCGAAATCTGGATTTCAGGTGCAGTTTCTCTGCATGCTACAGGCAAAGTTTCTGCACCGAGCGAGCGCAGTTGAAACATTTTCAATTAGCTGCTCGCAAAGGTCACCCGGTCCGAATCGGATTTGATGCAAATGAGCGGGGGCGGCCCCGTTGGGTTCCTCGTTCCAATCGGTGCCCCAAAATTGCATGCATGACGATGTCTGATTTATTGCGGTCTCGGCGCGGACAACCGATTCCCAGAAGTCGATGGGGCCAATGTGACGTGACATTGTCGTGTTACATCATCACGTGCCAGACCAGAAGAACGCTCACATCTCCGTAGACAGACTAACGAGCCCCGCAGCTCAAATGTGACACAATAATTAGCATATGAGGCGTATGAGGCCCGAAATGAGCAGCCCGCGCGACGACGGCACATGTGGAGCAAGTGCGATGCGGCACTTAAAGTCAAATGCCTGTCGCCCCGACGGGAGCGGGTTTCCGGGATGGTTCTGGAGCCCGGGTTTAGGGACTCATTCTGCAGCATGTTCGGCTTAGCCCCTGTAGTACCAGCCGGAAAAAAAGAAAAATATTGGGACAGCCGAGGAATTGGGACTCAGTCCGACAGGTTCCCGAGGGATGAGGGACGAGGAGGAGGGGTAATGGTAGATGGCATGCTCCGTAAAATGGCTGAGACCTGAATTACGACCGTGGGCCAGGACCGTGTTCCCGCCGAGCATCCGGGCCAGCACACGGCCACGAGGCCCCAAAATGTGAGCGGGTTCAGAAGTCATTTCACTATTACGTGGTTATATGTGCGGCGACACGGGATTTTTGAGAGCCGGGAAATTTGCCAAAAAGGGACACGACCTGAATAATAAGGGAACATTTGTTTATGGCCAATTGAAGATACTTCGGTTTCAGTTAACGCTGTGCTAAAGCCGAAAGGATTATTGCCCGGGGGAGGGAACATGTCCCGATTCAAACTCAAAAGTTGTGTAAAGAAACTTATGCTTCGTCTGGTTTATCGGGTCAAGAGAGCATTTTGGGGCGGGGGATGTCGACTTTTAGGCTATTTTTCAGTTCATAATTTTGAAAAGTCCATTTCCGCTATAAGTTGCTACATAAATATGCTCGAAACCTTCATGCCCAACTGAATTTTGCTAGTTCCGACTTTTTCCTATGATATAAAATTTATATGTAGATTCATGAAGATAATGCCTTTGCATGCCACTCTTTTCATATTATAATAAATTGTGGAGAAAAATAGTGAATAAAATAAAATTTATTTCATGAACGATTTCAACTCTTTCGCTGTTTTGAAAAATAATGAATATTTGAACAATTAAAAATACTTTCGTTATTGTGCAATTTCGTAAAAATCAATTAGTGCAACAAAGAAAAAACCTTAAGCCGGATAATGAAGTTAAAGACAATCATTTATTACATAAAATAACAAATTCGCGCTATTGGACGTCCGATTGCAATTATTGGACACTTAATCTTTACTAGAAATCTTCATTCGGTTTTGCAGAAAACGTGAGAAGCATGCGGGAACAAAAATAACGCCTTTCACACTTATGCAATTTTAAACAACTTTCACACAACGGCAAGTCGTTTATTTATCATTCTCCTTTAAGAAATCGACAGAATTGAATAACTAAATTAATAAAAAGCAATAAGAGATTCACATTAATATTAATTTAATCAATTATTTCAACCAATTTGAGATGATTCCATTCGGAAGAAATTAATTCCAAACATTTTTCAGATTTTTTCTATACTCGCTGTGTCATAGATAGACAATGAAAACAAACTACGAGAAGTAATTTAATTTTTATTAAGCAAAAAATTACGTGTTTGAGTTCATGGTCAAAGAATATATTTTGTTATTATTAGTAGTCATGTTTTTAAAATAATTTGTTATTCTTAACCAACAATGAGTGTATTTGCATTAAGGACATGTTTTTTATAACAATAAATATTTAAATCATTCAATGTTTTAAGTTAGTACAACTTTAATTGAAAAATGTTGCCAAGCAAGAAACGCGTTGGACTCAGAATTTAAAAGACCGAAAATCGAAATTTCTTTTTCTAAGATATAAATAATAAAATAAATAAAAAATAAATTAACTACAAATTGAAATAAGCCTAACAATTATATAGTTTGCTGTATTTGAATGACAAATCATATCATACAAAATTAAAATGATATATTATTATTATATTAAATTCCAACATTTAATTTTTAATGCCTTGTTCTGGTACGGCGATACGAAATAGGGCATATGGTGGAAATTGGTTGAACATAGGGGATGAGTTTTGTTAATTTTATCAAATAGAACTAATTTAATTGTGCAAACAATAATGTGTGGCTTTCAATAATTGCAATCCTATAAACTAGAGCTTTTCCCGTCAATTTGGTAACTTAATTGAATTTTTCCGTAATTACAATTTCATTTTTACTGCGAAATGCGTCACATTAGAACGCTAGATCCCCAGATAGAGAGATAAAGCGACATTTAAGCGCGACGAGGACTTAACTTGAAATCAATTTGCGCAACAGCGGTCGTGAGTAATTGAAAGCACCGGCTAATCCCGGCTTCAATTAATGTCTTCATTGCGACATATTATGACCATTAAATCCGCGTTTGTACCCCCGCCAGTCCCTCGTCATCGCATTGAGGAGCAGTTACAGCGGCGCAACGCGACGGCGGCGTGTCGCTAAATTGTGTCGAATTTTATTCCGCGGATGCTATCGCCGCATCGCGTGTATGTTGTTGCAGTTTTTACATTTCATGAGCATTATGAGCCGCGAGCGGTGGCAGCAGCGTTCAGCTAATCCAGAAAATTAGCACTGTATGGGGATAAATTTTCTCATTCCCCGCGATACCGCAATTATATCATCCTTTCGCCTAGATGCGTCTAATTACGCTTGCTTGCACCGAGGGATGCTCGAGTGATGCGGGGGTGGAGGCGACGGCGGCGGCGACGGGGGATGGGGTGCTCCCAGCCGTAAGCCGATTTCCACAAGTGAACTATGATTCGAAAATAATGAGCAAGTTGCGAGCTGCTCGACTTCGTAATATGCAAACTCATCTGGAATTCCTGAAACCCCCCAGCCGTAGCGAAACAAGTTTCATCTCCGCTGGCGAGAATGGAACATCGCTCGTTGTCGCGATTACGTGCACCTACTCGACTAATCCGCAAAATGGAGCCTCACCTGGCGGAGGCTGCTTCCTCCGACTCCTGCTCACCTGGGCCGGGATACCGGGAGGCAGCGGCGTGAAACGGCGATATGCCGTGCTCTAAGCATCTTACCTACTGCAAGTTAACAATCTCCCCCGCGAAACGTGCAATATACCAGAAATTTTATAATCGCGAACATATGCAAATTGGCCGGAATCCCGGGGAGGAACGGCCAAGGTACACCGGCGCGCATTATTCCCATTTACTGGACGGGAAGCGGGCGTTGTGTTTGCGTTCCGATTTACAATTCAAATCGGATAGTCACCAGACAGCGACTCGCTCGCCGGGCATTCGACTTCCTTTTTAAGTGGTAGCTGCCCAGAATCTCTGATGACCACAGACCGGGATCAGGGAACCAGCGCTGTGGAAATAAGATGGATCCAGATATCCAGACCCATCCCAGGCGACTGCCTGTTCATTAAAAGTGCATATGCTCTCCGCATAATTCTAGCACGCTATTTGGCTTGTCAACATGGCCACGGGCTTCTTGATTGCATTGCATCGCCTCGCTGCGATTGCATAGAAATTGATTTTTCATCTTTTTTATTTCACACTTCCCGGTGAGCTTCAAATGCATGCGACAAATTATGCTCGTTTTGCGAAGGCAGTTATCATTAATTGGCCAGGAAGTATGCCATAGACACTTTTTTTCACGCTCAGCTATTCTCCCGATAAACAGATTAACATTTGTAAGAGCCACATTTATTTAGACCCGAAAAACCAAAATTTATTATTGTAATATTTTTTGCCTTCGGTTACTGCGATTTTCAATTGCAGTTTACTCATATGAATTCATCGTTTAAACTCAAAATCTATCAAGTAATCAACTATTTTGGCATTTAACCACCTGATTGAAATTTTTGCTTTGCTACAGGTTTTCACTCTTCACTGTAAGTAAAAAAAATACAAATTTCCTATTTGAATAAAAATACTTCGAAGAGTGAATACCCATAGTAAATCGAGTTGTACAATATTCTTGGACCAATTGTGTTTACAAAAGCCCTTTTTGGGTAAAAATACCTAATAAAGTTCATAAAATTCTCAAAAATTCATTTTAATTACTTTTGATTCCAGTAAGATTTTCAGCACATAACGTCAATATAATTCGATTTGATTTTCTATTGAATTACTTTAATACCAATGACACGCTATAAATGAAATTTAGAATTTCGAGCGTATTCAATTTTACAATTGTTATGTTGTTTTAAAAGTAAAGTCAAATTTATGTCAAAATCTATGTTTGTTTTAATAGAATATTTATCTGAATTTTTTTTTAAGAAATTCAAAGATAATATTATATTTCTGAAATTGAGAATACACGAAATTCTAAATTTCTTTTCTAGTCGGTTCAGAGTATAACACTTAGAAAAGAAAAAATTAATAGGAAATTTAATCCAAAAAGGTTATTTTATTTTTTAATGAATAGAAATTCATACCTCAAAAAGCGTTAGGAAAAACAAATTTGAGGAAAATTAGGACAGTGTTTTTAGCGTTATATTAAGCTGCCAGGGAAAATGTCATAGCAGGCATTTTCCGCGTCGGGTCGTCGGCAATATTCTCATTAAAAGGTTATAATTGTCACCACAAACAGAGCTAAAGAATTCTGCATAAATCGCGCCAATCTCGTGCTATTTTCCAGAATTACTAATTCATAGGGTGCTTTGCGAGTGGTCCGCGATTTTAATTGAGTCGTAGATACGATTTCCAGCCCAGCTGTGGTATAGCATCCTATTTGAATAGATTTGCCAGGCACTATTGGCAAAATTAAAGGCTGCTACCGGAATTAGATGGAATTTCTGGTAGCTTTTTATATGAAATCATCGTGTGCACGTTCTGCACCACTGGGGAAATAGGACATATTGGCCACAAATGAGTTCGGCCTGGAGATGAGTCTCGTTTTCATGCATATAAATTCAGCAAATCGAATTTGATCGTTTCACCGCATACATTTTTTGAGGAAGCGCTTTTTGCTGTTGTACGATAGGAAAACGGAACTGTTTTACCATGAATAAATTTTTAAAACTTTTTTGTGTTTTCCAGCGACCATGGGATTTTATAAATATTCAAATTTAATTCTCCGGCTCTATGATGAATCCCTGATGGTGCGCGAGTATCTGTCTATCGTTTTATTCTGGAGTTACATAATATATAGTTTTTATTTATTTAAGTATTTAATGGCAAAATTTCCGAATTTATATGTATAAAAATAAAAATCAGAAAAGACATTTAATTTCTACTATGTGCCTTTTATTTTGATTAGAGTGGTTGTTGATTGCCACTTTTGTAACAACACTAATTGGTGTAAAATCACCTATTCAATTGAGCAAAATCTAAATTTATCTAAAATTTATAATAAAATTATGTGGCCTATTAATGGACTACAAATATCTCCGAATTTATAGGAAGCTTGCTCAAACAAGATGAAAGATAAAGATAAAGTTACCTACTGCCTTACGGGTGGGATTTGCTATGATTTGCTACTGAAACTTCATCACATTTCTCAAATTCCACAAGCCAAATTAGGAATTTAAATATTTTTTGCCAAGGACCAAATAAATCCGGATTAACATGCTGATGAAGATATTATGAAAATCGCCATCAAACGTTTCCTAAACGTTTCAAATATAAACAAACCTCAGAGGTATGCACCGCACCACGAAAAACGAGTTTCACGAAAGTATCCATTTAGCCGGCTTTCCGGTGGACGGCAGTGAAATGAAATCGCCTTATGATTACAAAAAATGTTTGAAATAAAAGCAGCCAATTACCGAACTTCCCAATGCATAACTAATTCAGAAAGCGTTTCCCATGCCTTCTTCTTGCTTTCATGAACCCATAGAGGCCCCAGACGCGAATTCTCAGGCATTCCATGGGCGGTGCTGCATGCGTCGATGGACTTAAGAAGGTCTTCGTGAAAATTGGTCAGCCACGAACTGTGGGATTGATGACGATGGGATAGTGTGGCGGCGTAATTGCTGTTTTCCCCGGGCGAGACGTCGCGTCGGAATGGGGGGCGTCACACATATGACAAATGGGAACAAATTGCCAGACGTGCCCTAGAACAAAACGCCGCCGCTAGTCGATTAAAATTAATACAAAGCGCGTTCATTTGTGCAGCAAAAAGAAGACGAAAGAAGCTTCTTGAGACGTTCGAGCGCCGCATACCGCGGGCAAAAAACATTGTTTTGGGTCAAAACCCTCTGGAAGAAGTCATCAACTCCCCACGGTCGGCGGAGTAGCCAATGTTTGGCTCTAGTCGCGAAGATTTGCGGTTCGTTGGCGCTTAATTTTCGCCAGATCGCGCGCATCTTCCAGCCAGATGATGTGCTTTTTTTAGGTGCACAAGACGCCTGTCGGGTGCTTCGCGCCGAACATTGACAGGGAGGCATCAGCAGCCTGTTTGAAGACGCCAAGGAGCCCATGGATTTATTTATTTATGTATGAAACGTACTTCGTTTCAGAGGCTCGCGCAGGTCAATGCTTCTTTGCGGCGCTCGAAGGTAATTTATCTCACCGGGGCATGTAGTTCCAATTAGGGAACGTCATGCCGCTTCACGTGAATTTGTTTGGCGTTTTTTAGGTAAACCGCCTTCCCGCCGGTGCGTTAATCAGAAATAGCCGAGGCGATTTTTAACAGGGGCCTCCCAGGATTTTCTCGGTCGTTTTTTGATGAATGCCTGACTAATCACTGTCAGATTGCTGTCTACTGTCGGCATATGGAACATTTCCGACGAGGTTTGGATCGCCCTTGGTTTTCTTATTTTCATTTTATGTTTCTGTAATTTTATGGTTGTAAAAATGGTTGCTTCTAGGCTTCGACGTGTACAAGTGAACATTTTCAGAAATTAACCGACTGACCACAGGCAGAAATCGAGCTTGTGACCTTTGAATTTGCGCACCGATGCTCTGACCACTGAGTTTCTGTGACCAGTTGTTAACGCTTTTGTATAATTCAAAATTCTGATAAGAAGATCGATTTTTAGTAGAATCTGGTCCTAATATGTACTTGTTCAATTTTTATCCCCCTTTTTTTGCGTAATATTACCCAGAAAAAAAAACCAATTTTTGCTAAAAATGCTTGTACACTGAGAAAATATTAAAATCTGGAGAAAGTTGTAGGAACCATAAATTGTTCATCGAAAACAAAAATTAGTTAAAGCAATCAAAATTTGTTAATAACCATCTAAATTTAGATGGTTATTAACAAATTTTGATTGCTTTAACTAATTTTTGTTTTCGATGAACAATTTATGGTTCCTACAACTTTCTCCATTTTATTATTTTCTCAGTGTAATTTTTACAATTTTTGGAATTTTGATTTTATGCTACTAAGAAAGCACATAATTTCGAAAAAAAAAACCCCGTTTGATTTTTTTTTCAGACGCCCTTGACTGGATTTATCCCAGTGACGTTTGGTATATGTACCTTCTTTTTAAGGGCTCTACTTCGACGCGTAATCGCAGCGTAATCTTGAATGTTTGCTTAATATTATAAAAAATAAAATTGCTAAGAAAATAATTCTTGAAAGTTGTCGTTTTTCGCTTATAATATGCCCTTCAATGCGGTACAAATAAAACTTTAAAATTTTATAAAGAAATTAAAAGGTTTTAAAAACACAACACTAGATTTTTTCGTTAAAATTGGACTGATTTGACTTCGGATTTTTAAAATGTTTATCTAACTAAACTAGACTACATACATATTATTTCTCTTTGTACGCTTTCAGAAAGAAAATGATGAAAAAAGGAGAGGAATTCTTTGAATTTACAAAAACGCCTAAACAGAATACTGAAATTCTTCAGTTGATTAATATAACAATAAAATTTGATACCTCTAATTAATTCAAGTGTGGGAAGTAAATATTTTGTCAGATAATTTTACGGGAATGGATTAGCTTTTATCCGTTACTTCCAATGAATAATTTAAAGAAAAGAATTTTAAACACGATCCCATCCTTGCTTAAAGCACCCCAAATATGTTTACCTTTCTCAAAAGAGATCATGTCACCGCCTCGAGCGCATAAAATGAACTCCTGATCCTCAAATTCCCTGTTCCTAATAGCCAAAGGAATTTCGACCTCGAAGATAAAGCAGTAGATAATGACCTAACAACATTGTTCGTTTTAAAATGGAACGACTTCCGGGCGCGATAGACCATAAAAATCTTGTTACGTACATTTTTCTTAAAGAACTCATCAAGAGGAGCCGATGATCGTGGCGACAAGACCGGCGGCGGCGCGCTCCCTGGAGAAAATCTCATTAGCATAAGCGCCCAAAGATATCGTTAAATTATCGCTGTAACTGATCAGAGGAGCTATTTATGTCAATGAACTCGTCCGACGCTGCAGCCGAAGGTCTAGATCATCTCATTCGGCTAATCACACACCTGTTGTAATCGTCATCATTCTTCCGAGGTGCGCGATTTAGCGATTTAGCGATTAAAGCGACAAGTGATCTTGTGGAAAGTGGTCCACACCACGTCCGATCGGCATCACCACGGTCCAGCTGCGTTAATCAGCGTCGGTGCCGTTTTAAGAGGCGAGGAAAGTCGTTTTTCCAGGGTTTAGCGATTTCAGTTTTCCTCGCTCGACTGGCTAAATCCATTCATTTACCCGACCCACGTCAATCACCTGGTAGCCGATAGTTCGCTAGAAACTTGTTATCAAAGATCTAGAGCCGGTTGCCGGCCGTCGCAATAGGTGTGCTTTTCCTCGTTTTTCTTACATTTTTAATTAAAATCCAATTTACTCGGCGAATCGAGCCACTTTCTGGGTTTTCTCCGCCGCCACTGCCGCCGTCGTTGGAGCTGTCCATTCATAAGAAATCAGTTCGCTTTGTTTGGTTTCTTATTTATTGCGCTGGCTGTGTCCTGGGAACGGTGGGGCTCAGTATCTGCTGCTTCAGATAAGCCGCGCCGGAGGACAGATCAGGCTCCATAAAACGTTTACTATTTTATATAGTCCGGCGCCGCTGTTCTAATCCATTTACTTCCGTCGATTTCCATTTTCTATTGAACACTTTTTTAGCCCCAGAGGTAGAGGACGAGCTAGCGACGCCTTTAGTGTTGGTTTATTATTCATAAAACAGCTTTCAAAGAGGATGAATAATTATAATTAATATATGGACAGTTCTGGAACTGTTTTTAGAAAGATTTCCTATCAATATAAAATTCAATAATAAAATTTCACCTTTTAATTTTTGTTATATTCGAAATCCTAAAATTTGATCGCAATTACGAATATTAAGGAAATGATGTTATACATGATTTTAAAAGTAAAAACAAACAAAGTTATGACTATCACGCTACGTAGTTTCAAAGATTAAAAATACTGTATAGTAAAATTAAATAAAATTAGTGAAAACAAACTTTACTTAATTTGTTAATTATATGACACACAAATGTTTATAGTTTCATAACTATAAGAACACAGGAAAAATGTTCAATGTCTCACTATTTTTGTTATATGTCTTGGAATAAATATAGTTCTGTAAGCTTTCTTCATCTGAGCCATAAAGCAGGCTTGAAAGAGACGAAATACAAAAAAAGCGGTCAAATGCGAGTTCAACTAGTGTATACAGTGAGTTCCGTATCACTTTTTTTTGCATTACTTTTCCAAATCCTCTTTTATGTTTTCTAGATTGGATATAGCATAAAAAAGCGGTCAAGAGCATGAGAGTTTCGTAGCTTCGATAAATTCGATTTAAACAGGGTTTTAACTTAATTGGACGCAGCTTTAAAATCGAGCTCATAAAATACGGGGATAGCTGACGAGCGAGTTGTATAATCGTAGGCCGTCTCTTAGCGTGCAAAATCGTTTTTGCGGTTGAATTTGATCGACTATATCTCGTAAACTATTTGACTCTAGTAAGTCGTGTTATTTTTTAAAGTAATTTCAGTCTATGTGCCGGTATTTTAGATTTTTTCAAATTTTTCCGAAATTGCGTTCAGTATGATATCTTTGCCGAAACAAACCTAATCGAAAATGGCCACTTTGGACACGAATATTTCAAAAACGGGGCATAATTTTGAAAAATGGTTTAAGAAACCTCATAATGGTTTGAAATTATCCTTTCAACGATGCCCCACTCGATGGGGTAAGTAAAGATTTTCTTTCATAGCCTTAATTTTTTATTTTCCAAAATGTTAATATAATATCTAACCTTAAAAAAGGCTCGGAAGAGATGAAATACGAAATAAGCGGTCAACGGACAACAAGCGAATTCAACTAGCGCGCAGAGGTTTCCGTACTATTTTGTATTACTTTTCCAAAACCTCTTTTCTCTTTTCTAGAACGGATATAGCATTCAAAAAGGGTTCCGTGTTTTCCTTTTGAGGTAATGGAACTCTAAATATGGAATTTTCTAACGATAATTTAGTGTTTTAAGCCAAGATTTGACTGCTAATAAATTAAAGTACTAAGTTCAAATCGCTTTCTATGCTTTTTAAGATTTCGCCTAGATACAAATTTCTAGTTACAAAGAAATTATTTTTTTCCTCGTCAAGACATAAAAATTGCAGCAGTTTAGGGCATTATGGGGGAGTTGGAACAGGAATTGCTTAGGCACCCAAAGCACGTTTACGTTGTCACAGTTTCTACTAGCATCTTAAAAACATTTTTTGCTCTAAGAGCTAGACACTGGAGTTGCGGTCGCCTATTGAACTAAGTTTCGCTGAGTCGGAGGACAGATTGCGTCCCATAAAACGTAAGCAGTGCCGGCCGTTCTAATCCACTTACTTGCGTCGATTTCCATTTCCATGAAAATAAAACTTTTTTACCCCCACACATCCTCCGTCGAGCTCCGCAGGGTTTTTCTTGAAGCAGGCCGTCTTTTATTGCTGCACTCCTGGTGCCTTTCTTACAAGAGCCGGCCACTAAACCCAGACTTTGAAGCAGCGCCTTGTTGGGCATGGCGCGGGTGGCAAGCCAGACCGTGTCGAGCTACCGAAACAAACGAGATAATTAATGCAATTACGAGCCACGGAGGCTGGTGAAAGTGGTTCAAGGTTCCCAGGAAATCAAATCACTCTCAGAGTGGCTAGTTAGTGCTGCTGCTGACATGCCCTCCCGCTGGTGCGGCGCGGACACGCCACTGGGGCTGGGCTGTGGGCACTTCGGGCACGGAACCAACCTACTCGCCGCGCTGACTTAATGCAATTTATTTTAATTAAATCGATTATTTGATTCATTGGCATTTTGGGAAATATTAAAATTACTTGGGTATAGAGGTGCCACGGCGACCATGGAAAGTCATTTTGAGCCAGCCAACGGCCACTGGGGGAATTTTTAATTAAAATCGTAAGCCCCAGTCCCGGTGAAAGGCTTACGAATCGACGAAATCCATAAAATCCAAGAATGGAGTGCGTTCCGATGAATGCAGGGCACCGCCGCTGGACCAATCTCGGTATGGATTGCCAGACTGCTCGGTTGATGCAGTGAATGTGCTGTTTGACCAGCGTTTTTTGGCCTGCAATATGCCTGAGGTAAGCAGGGCACGTATTTCGGAATTTTAGTAATCAAGTAAATTCACCATAGAAACTCAATATTACAAAGCCCCTTTTTCGATATTTCAAAAATTCCCAATTTGAAATGAATCTCTCTTTGGTTAAATCCTCCATTTAGCTGGATGGAACATTTTTTTCTGCGGAAGATTACCTGTATGGAAAAGTACCTATGTATGTAAAACTGATCTGTGCAGGTATGCCGGAAATACCTTAGCAAAAAATTCAAGCATACTTTGCATACATTCGCTCAGTTAAACACTAATTCTTTACACTTTAAATTTTTCGTTACTTATTAAATCAATACAAAATAAAAAAAGGTTATGTTCGTGTGAACCTCATGAATTTAAATGAAACTTCGTAAAAACCAAAAAAAATTATCTTGGTATTTTTTAAGAAACTATTTTATTGCATACATAGTTTGTAAATTAGAACATGAGAATTTTGGCAGTCAATAAAATAGAGTTGGTAGATTGTGCAAAGAAACTGATCTGACGTGCACAAAAACTTAAATCATGAGTTTTCGAAACGAAGATGTTCATACAAAATTTTATCGTTGGCACGATTTCCAATTTTATTTATTTTTGATGATTTCACATGAAATGGGCCATATCTAAAAGTTCATATTCATTTGTATTACATTTATCTTCTCAAACAATCTATAGAAAAACGAGAAATTCTATACATTCTATCTCACAGCTATTAACAAGAGTCCTTGTCAAATAAATGCCCAGAAGAAAAAAAGAGATTCCCATTGATAAAAGACGACACATCGTTTCAAGAAAGAAAAATTAATGAAAGGCCACGATGTTACGTTACTTAAGAAGCAGAATATGACAAAAGTGAAAGCAGCGACAACGACTGTGTCACACATCGCTCAATCCTGGGCAAAACTAAGCAGAACGGCCCCATCCCGCAGGAAGTAGTTATCAATCCATCAGCCGGGAGAGTGCCACTCTCGACGGGCGGTTCATATATCAAAATGTGTCAAAATAAGTCGACGTTTCCAATCATTTTGCGATTCCCTCCAGAGATAAGATGCACTCCTAGGAGAAGCCGAGAAAAATGGGCAGAACGTGAATTTGCAAATTGTCGGGCACGGCCGTTTCGTCGCAGTTTGGCGCCAAAATTCACGCCTCCTACGTCTCTAATTGCGCACGGCTGAGTGATGGAATTCAAAATCTAGACTCGCGAAATTTTCAGTCCAGCGATTTCGCGATTTCAATTTTTCATCACATGGCTGGGTCGATTTTCTCAGGTGAGTAGTGTAAAAGGTGAGCTCTGGCGGATGCTGCACAGACAATGGCAGAGCGCCTTAACACGGAATGTAGGTGGGAGCAACGGTGCATACGTGGGCTTCGTAAGGGGCGACGTGAAGGGCTCTTAGTGAGTCATTCGCACCTCGTCGCTGCGTTTCAATGACACCTCAATTTGCATTAATTAGGTGCAGGTAACAATTCAAAATGAAAATCATTTCTCAACTGAACGACGATGCTGGGACGTGGAACAAAAGTGCAATTTGGTACTCTAAAATGATAATTTTCAAAGATAATTAAATAAAATTTAATAGGTAAGAAACTTACATTTGTAACTTAACAGGGGGAATAAAAATCGATTTGAATTTACAGGATGCCTATTAATTTTGCATGACAATTGTATCGTGTATGCGCGTGAAATTCTCGGTTGGGCCGATATTGCATGGTCGCAAGGTCTAGACCAAAAAATTACGATCGCTTGCGACGGGTTGTGAGTAAATTGGATGGTGTGCTTTCAATCATACAACCATTGCACCGAATTCATTCTTTTG
The DNA here is from genome assembly GCA_963920795.1 of Eutolmus rufibarbis. Lineage (NCBI taxonomy): Eukaryota > Metazoa > Arthropoda > Insecta > Diptera > Asilidae > Eutolmus > Eutolmus rufibarbis. The sequence goes on from OY987206.1 coordinate 46,752,314, forward strand.
AAAAAACCTTATCCATCAGAGCTCGAAACGTGGAAATGGTGTCTATTAAACAAAAAGAATTCGGGATGGAATTTATATTGATAAATGTCGTTCGCTTCCATGTTTGTGGGATGTACACACTAAGAAATTTGATATATTCATGTTAACGCTGCTCACTAGTGGATTAGTTTTATTGGATTTTGAGCATATAATGTATATATGTATATAGTATTGATCCAATTAAAAAACGCATGTAGCCAGATCAAATTTGCCCTTTATATCATGTCATTTAGACGTAAGCTTTAGGAGCTAGCACAGAATTTTTTTTATCTAGTCAAAATGATAGAATTATTTCGTGAAAACTAATTTTTTTCCTATGATTTAAATTTAATTGATAATATAAAATAACTACTTACTAAATTTTATATACATATTAGTAATACATATAACGGTTCGGAACCCTCAGGGTGCAAGTTTTACTCGCACTTGTCCGTCTTTGTTTATTCATATGTATATTTAGTACCTATATTATATACATATAGCACGTAACGCATCATAAATCAATTCAAATCCAAAATATAAACAAATTAGAATTTGATAAATACTATTTAGTTAGTTAGCGGCTGAGGAGAGCATATTTAAATTTAAAGTTTAAGTGAGAAACTGGTGTTCACTTCGACAAGATTACTATGAATCATAGTCGTGATTAAAACTAATTTATTTTTTGAATTTTATTCCTTTGAATATTTGTAAAACGTAGCAATCACTAATTTTAGTAAATAAAAAGAGTGAGTGCCAATTTTGCGCTTTTGCCCCCTGTGCGGCATGACGAGAATGTTTTAGCTGAAAATGCAGGTGAGGGTTGTTGCCACCGACTGCCTTCACCGCTTTTAAGGGAATTAAAATGTGAAATGCTGAGGTTCGTGAGTGAAGGTAAGAAAAAATAACCACCCCAGCAAATTTGCTCTGATCTAAGGGTACAAGGTGTGAGCAGCGGGGATGAACTTTTAATCTTTCTTCTAGATGAACTTAATGGGATTATTCGGAAAAACCGTCGAAGGTACGAGCACCTATTAGGGTAATTTGAAATCTGTTCAAGTACAAAGAACCCCCGCCCGTGGCCCCTTGGTTCGTCCAATTAATCTGATATGAGCGTGCCTCTATTAGGTCGTTAGCGCCGGCAGTAATTACCTGAAAAAGCATCCCCTAATGGAACCCGGGATTAGCCCTGTTGCTCGGAACCAGGGCCACCCACCCACTTCCCGGAGGGTTGCGGTGGGTGGCGCAGTGGCCCGTCGCCGTCTATTGTTGTTCGCATTTTATCATAATGCGTATTGATTTTCGCGCTATGCTCTGCCGACTCTAATAAATCACCCCGGTAGGGGCCCGGGGGTTCGGGGTGCAGAGCGGCACATAATTTCATATTGCCGCACCAAACATACATACATATGTTCGTTCCTGTTTCCCGGGATTTTTTTTTCTGCTATTATTCCCACCGAGGAGCTCGACTTGATAAACGACTGACGTCCCCCAGCATTCCGACTGAAAATGAGCAGCTCGTTGGACGGGGATTCCCCTGGCCGGCCCGGGAACTGGTCCTCCTCTGATAAGGGCAATTTTTTATTGCTTCATTTTTATTGTTTATCGCCATTGACGGGGAGCTGCATTAATTCCCCCACGGCTGTCCAGAGGAATTGTGCCGCCCACGACACAGGTGGATCGATATCCTAATGAATGTTACCTTTCCGTGCACTGATTGATTGATTCTGGGAATAATTTGAAGTGCTCGTGTCATACGGCAGGCTTCGCGGAGAGGTCTTTTGACGGGGCCCGACGCACGGGGGTGTCCGCCCCCGCGGCAGAATGTGGCTCGGGGCGGGGGAGGCCAACGGAACGGAACGCAAAGTACTTTCCATGTGGCGTGCGTGATTGATGGTCTCGCCCAGAAGTGGATTAATCGCTACTCAAACAATTTATTTGTCTTCTCGTTATTCGGATTAATGCTTGTTTCGCTTCCTTTTTTTAGATACGAGAGTACATTGCAAATGTTTGGCAAGAAATGTTTATGTTTATGCTTAGCTGGAACAATTGGATTAAAATGTTACATGCATGTGATTAGATGTAAAGCTCTTTTGCTGGTTTTTATTTTACCTTATGGAAAAATGAAGACATAAATTGAGTTTGAGGTTTTCTCACGGATTTTGATGAAATTTTATAGGAATGTACGTTTAGGGTCAAAAGTGATACGCAAAAACAAAATTTGTTGGCCGCTTATATTATTTGAGATATTTATATAAAAAATTCTAGAGTGCTGAAAATAAGAAAAATTTTACTCAACTTATATTTGTCATTTTATATATAAGACTAATGCGTGCTCGCCATACCATCGCTAAGTTGAAAAAGATATTTACCAAAACATTAAACACGAAAATTTCTACAACTGATTTAACGAAGTCTACAATCATCACCCAAATTATCGTTGCGTTTTTATTAAAATTAAATAGTTATATGTATATGCGTCGTAAAATGGTTTAGAGTAGAGTAGAGTCGAGTATTGCGATTTGGAAAAAAAGGAATGTTATTAAGCATACATTGTACTTATTTCGTGTAAAATGTTATTAAAAATAATTAAAAATTGTCGAAATGTCGTTTCGAGAAGCACGGTTGTGTTGATTATGCTCACTTAAAAGGACACACTTTCGTAATTTTTAAGAATTAGGACTTAACAATTTTTGCTCATATACTTCTAAAATTATGTGTACTTTCAGAAAATGCAAACAAATTAAAAATTGTTTTTTTTTGTTATATTTATTTTGCTTGAAGCGAGAAAATCAATGGTTTAAAATTTCTAAAATAATATTTCTCTCGTAAAATCACGTTGTATATCAGATTCTAATCTATAAAGGAGCAGACAAATCTAAGTGCTTTCCAAGATTTAACAGATTTAACTGACATATTTAACTGCGTACTTGAGGAAAATTTATAATAAGCTTGGCAGGTAAGAGCCCGAAAGCATTGAAAAATTGTCAAACCAGACCTCCTCCTTTTTCGATTTTGTAAGAATTTGTAAAAAAATTGAATTTCTCGGAAAAACCGCACGGTTGAATAGGGCCGTTTTGCACCTTGACAAGAAACTTTGCCTTTCGCAAGAGTGAGCGAGAATTTTATTTTTTAATTTAATTTGGCTTTGCCGAGAGTAACAAACAATTTGTGTAAGTGAATTGGCAACGTAGAAATCCCTTTTAGAGCTCTTTTGACTTCGGGATTAAATTTCCTGGAACGAGGAGGAAAACTTTAAAACTGTGAACATTTCATTTTTCGTGCGGACGTCTTCCCGGATTCAGTTCACATGGAGCAATAGACACGTTTTCCAGCTGCAGGAAACTTTCGAATTGAATTTTTGAAAGTCGCCGGGAGTTGGTAATAGGGCTCCACGGTTCTGTAGCAGAGGAATGGAAAAGGGCTGCGGATAGCGCTTTTGAGATAAATATTTAAGGTACTACTTAATCGGCTTACACCTGCCAACTAATTCGGGAAATTTCACAAAAACACGTCGCGGCGAGCTTCTGATTATTTAAATAATATTTGCCCGGCACTGCCCATCTGGATCCCGGAAATATGCGCTCACCTGTGGTCATCCGAGTGCATTTTAATGCAGCGGAACTAGGGGAGGTGTTAGCCCACTGCTAGTCCCGCGGTCGGGTCCTCCATTAATAAAATATTTTCCATTCCGCGCTTTTCCGGGATAATTTCGGTGCTCCCGCTGGCTGGTCGCGGTGCTGGACCAAAGTGTTACCATGCAAATTTTAGCCCGAGTGGGGGAGGGCGCCAAAGGGAAATTATTTCGTCGGGGGGACCGCTAAAACACCGCATATTCCGCGTATTAATGAGATATTTGTTTTATCGCCGTGTCGACGCATTTGTCTCGTGTGTGACACGCGGGTGGCGTCATTTGACGAGCCGTCGTGGATTTTATGCACTCATGGCACGTCCTGTGGTCGCCCACAGGCGGGTAAATAACACGTGGTCACGGCAACTTTATTCGGCTCCATGCCCTGGTTCTGGTTCTGGTTCTGGTTCTTTACACGCCCTCGATCCCTTCGTCCTTGTTGTGAGCGGGAAGCAGGGCTTCGAGCGTAATCCTTTCGGGCGGTCATTTTCGCTAAATAGGCATTAACGTGGCATGCAAATTGAGCACGTGTAATGGAATTTTTTATCAGGGCGATACATCAGGATTGAGTGGGAGGATGTCACGGAAATAGAATTCGATCCGGGAAGGTATGCATCCCGGCGCGGTGCCGTGCCCCACAACAATAAAACGCGTGTGAGTGCCGTGCCTCCCCGGATATTTATCGGCGCGATAAATTTTTATTTTATTGCAGCGCGTATGTTTTTTTTCGCGAAAATGATTTTTCCATCGATATGTTGAATTTTTCCTACTATTTTTCGCCTCTCTCTCTCCAATCAGACATTGGGCGTCCTGAGCAAACAGAAATGGCAACGTTCTCGTTTTACTATTAAATATGTTTTTTTATTTTTCTGTTTTTGATTAAATAAAGGCGATAAATGATGGTTGACAGGGCGGCAGGGCGGTACGTTCCACTAAATTTTTTGGAGCACGTGACGAACGCGGCCGTGCTATGCCCCAGCCAAAAATTGGGTTTCGTGGCGCTTTTTGTTATGTCTGCACGGCGGGATGCAAATTAGTCATTTTTTTTTTTTTGCGACGGCATCTATTTGCAGATCGCTAATAATATTTTGGCATGGAATGTAATTTTTGTCAATAAATGAAATTTCGTCCCATGACAATGAGACTGGCAGTTTATTTGGTGGGGCCGTTTTGTATGCCGGAAAAGAAGATTAATTGGCAGTTATCAGGTCGATCCACAATTTATTAATTTAGGGTTCAAAAGTGCAATCATTATCTACATATGTTTTGTTTTTGCTGAAAAATCATTACTGGAAATAATCCAAATTCATTGTAAAGGCATTTTTCAAATCTATTTTGGATACAAAAGTAAATTGAAAATTTTTCATAAAAAACGAGGAGAATTTTTGAAATTATCAAAATACAACCGACCCAACTTTTATCAAAAATCTAAAATTGTGGAACAGATTTGTTTCCAAACTCATATCTTCAAAAGATTAGGACTATGAGGCTAATTCCTCTTCTTCCTATATGAGGCTAATTCTTCTTCTTCCTAAATGGCATCTTATTCAAAAGCGGCAAACATAGAAATTTTTTACATTTTAATCCAATTTAGAGAAAAAATGTTTATATTATAGAAAATATCCTGCAGCGGAGAGGTACACAATATTTTTATTTTGAGACATTTAAGGAAATTGCATCAATTTAAATTTCTAATCTCATCTTAGCAGTTGTTACTTGTTGTTTCTGACTCCAATTTTAGAATTCTGTGGAGAAGCAGCTGACATTAAATTTATGACGCACAAATGACGATCGTTACAAATACACAAGAATCGATAACGACAAGTGTTAGACGAAAAGCGAAATAATCGTTAACATCTGTCTCAACACATGTCTTTTCCGCGTGTTAATAAATAAATTATGTCAAAACGAAGATTGCTATACAATATAATTTATAAAGTGTAGTTCTATATTTAGTTGCAATACATCAATTATATAATTATGTTGAAACAGATTAGGATTATCTATCTACTTTTTCTGTCGAGATAATTTGTTTAAGATAAAAGCGAATAAAACTAAATCAACACAGTATGATACAAAAACATCTGTATGTTTGCTTGGATTCGATAATATGCATATTTGAAACACATATTTATAAAGATCAATAGTTACCTAAAAATTGAATTAACTGCAATTAGCTGCCTTTTTGCATTAATTCGTGATGGTCCATTTCGCGAATAACGCTTTACACAAAGCTTCAGGCTTTTAAACATATTGACCACGTTGATTTATTTTTCACTAGAGAAATTGCAAATAGTTCCAACCAATACACACACAACACCACAAATTACAAAAGTAGACGTTATAATTCTCAAAACACGAGAAATTGCAATGAAGAAAGAATTAACTTCGGATTTATTAAAAAACGTAGCCTACAGAATTATGTATAAAATCCAGATATACATAGACTCAAAAAGTTATATGTACTTTCGATATTTTCTGCGCCAACTGTGTATACGTTCATCAAAATGTAGCAAAAATTGTCTGAACAGAGATCACATCAATTGTAAAAATTGCCTCGGTGATCGTAAACGAACTGATCGCAATGAAAGTATTAACTCAATTATATCATATTTTGCTTCTTATATTGAATTTTATGGCATATGAATGTGTGTGGACATATTTTTGTATGTATTCACAAATTCGTATTTTTTAAAAGGTTTATTTCGAATTTTAAAAATTAAAAAATATATAAAATTTCACCATTTGTTTTTGCTATGCTCGTATCACATGAAGTTGATAGTTTATGCATTTAATTTTGGTCGCTAATGTCGTAAAATTTTATATCTCTACAGATTTAACTTCAGTGATGATGCAAGTAGGCCATAACTTTGATGTCCTACTTTCAATGTAAAATAATAAACAAATAATTCATAGATCATGCTCAAAAGCGCGGATAATGACAGTGTTGCGGTTTCTACTTTTAATTGTTTGCACTGTTGTAACTGCGGCCCATTACGAATTGCTGGCTGCAATCTCGAAAGAAAGCAATCATAATTAAAATCACTTTAATTGCCGCATACTGTCTGTGGTTGCTATGAAAAAATATACTTTTATCGATTTTGTGTTTTTTTTTGTTTATTTTTCATACACAAAATACAAAGTAGGAATACGCTTTAATTATTTAATTTTTCAATAACTAATATTAATAAGATATGTCGGTAGATTTCAATCAAATACTTAGTTTACACAAAATCAATTTACAGATTTTGGAACTACCAATACATGAAATTTTAGTATTCGTTATCGTTCGTTTTGCAAAACCTGTGTTCAAAATAAAATTGACAATCTTGAAAGGCGAATGCTATCTTTTTGATAATTGCTGAACTTTTTACTTTGGGGAAATAATGGAATGGATCAGCAACTTTAAGAATATTTGAATGGTTTTTACTAATTAAATTTGCTACTGCCTTTATTTAGTTTAGAATAGTTTGATCACTATTACAGCTTAGTTAAATGACTTTTATATGTATGTAATAGCTTCACTCCTCGTGGACTCTTTGTGACATTTTGAAAGAAAAAACAGCCATTCTAAAGTTTTATGGCGTTAGCGAACGCTCTACTGCCATAAACGCACCATCGTCAGGATTTGCGCTAAGATAAGCTGAGTAAGTCCCCTTTAAGGAGGATGATCCCCAAACGAGCTGCTGGGGCTCCGGGGAAAAGTGGGTCACCCCAATTTATATGCATAGCCCCGGGCTGATGGGGCATCAATTCTTCGATGTGCACCGAATGCAACAGCCAATAAACTGGCGATTCGCTTTTTGGCGTTCACTCGGCGCTGCGCTCTGAATTAATTTGATTAGCCGCTCTCCGGTCGATTCTGATCGATTTGGCCGCCGCAGCGGCCGTACTCAGCATCCGATGGACCCGAGTATTGAACCACTGCATAGGCGCGTTTTAATTTCCTTGTGCCCATAAAATATTTCAATAAACGCGGAGTGTCGCTTCTTCGCAAAACTTTGAAGACGCTCGCCCTCCTTTGAGTTTCCGTAACTCGTTTATGTCCGAGGCATCGTCTCAAAACTGCAACAAATTTGCAGGAGCCACTGACTCCATTTGTCGGACTGATTCCTGGTGCAGATTAAGGAGCAGTTCCCTGCAGCGAAGCCCGGGTAATTTGATAAAAATGGAGAAGCAGTCCGAGCTTTTTGCATCTTAATTAGAAAGAAGGAGTTAATCAGCGACGACTTGGATTACAAGTGCTGCGCCCGGGAAGAAACTTCCTGCTCCCGGGGATGACTGACGAGCAGACTAATGCAAGTGGATGATGCGGGGGAGGAGAACATTTCGCTGTTTAATTATCAGTTGCGCAATTTCTTTTGCTTTTTCTCCTTCTATCCTGGAACAAAAAACACTACAGGTGACTTTTTCAGGAAAGACATCCTGTGTTTAATTTTTGCTTTGCTGCAGAAAATATTTCTTATTTTTGCAACAATGGCACAACGCTTTTGGTAAATTTTTCTGAACTTTAAAAGACATTTCGACGTGGGGCAAAGTTTATGCTTTTCAAATATTTTCTCTTTTACTGGGAAGTGTTGTTTTAGAAGCCATTAAATACTTCTGCGTTTTTATTAAAAATTAAGAAATTTAATTTCTTATCCACAAAATATGGATAGATATTTGGAATTTGTGTAGCAATACAATTTTTGATATGTGTAGATATTCGATTTCGATGCGGTTTTCTCCTACATTTTATTCTATTTTTTCAAGGCCGATTGGTGAAAATAATTCGGTGGTTCGGTGGAAAAATAATTCGATAGAAAACTCCAATCGAATTATTTTCACACTTTGTATAGAAAATTACTTGAAATTAAAAGTAATTAAAATTAATTTGTGAGAAATTTAGGAACTTTCTTAATAAATTTCGATTCAAAAAGAATTTTTTTAAGCTCTTTTGATTCGTTTCAAACGGATTCAGGAATAGTGCTCTTATTCTGACTTTGGTACAATTAATACTTTTGTCCGATTTTCAATTCAGGTCTTAATTTTGTTTTCAAAGATGTAGTCTAAGCCACTTTTGTGAGATGGATATAAAGGTTACAAAATGCCAAAACGTAAGAGTAGCTTAGGTAGAACTTCCAAATTCCAATTCAAAATTCTAGCAACCAACCAGAAAATTTCGTTAACATAATCCGATTGAAATGAGGATTTATCGATCCGGTTAGAAAGTCTTGATTCAGTTCGAAAGTGTTTATGAAAGTGATTCAAGTCGATCTAAGTCGTCCGTTATCGTTCGTAAATGAGGTAGGTATATCAAATATATTTTAACATAGATCCCTTAATCTAAATACCTATAGGATAGCTCTAAAGCGGCAAATCTGGAAAACTTTGATTTCGTAATGTTGATTGTAGTTTTGAAATCAGCGACCCCTAAATTAGGCATATGTATGTACACTTAAAGAAGAAACTAGGGCACCTCTTGATATTTGAGGATTCAAGGTAAAAGTTGAGGGCATAATGGAAGTGGAAAAGAATTAAAAATTGCATTTGCCCAGAAAAAATTTAAAATTGAGATTTCTGGTGTCGAATTGGGTCAAAATTACTTATGATAATTATAAATTTCCATTACGGTAGAAGATTATCCTTATTAGAAGCTAACCGGGTTGAATAAATTTGAATCCGCTTCCGTCGGCGGAATTAATTACTTCAACCTCCGACCAGTCGGTCGTAACTTGAGCAATCAGAGGCCCTTCGGTGCAGTGTCGACGCTCGATAAACGCCAGCACTTTAAACCCAACACGCCCCGAGATTAGCTGCCCTCAGCAAGGCCCTTGAGAGTGCATCGCATCGATTAAACGGTTGAAACAATGCGGAGGCGGGGGCGGTGCGGTCGGATCAGACTGAAGTGGCCGGGCGACTCCGGTTTACCAGAGTCCCCCGAGTGCCGCTGGCCAGTCTGGTTCTTTTCCCTGATTTTCAATCAAACGAAGAATCTCCAGGAGGTCCAGTTTTTGCTGCCGGAGTCCCTGCAGTTCCTCGCCCCTCGAGCGATACTCCAGGACGATTCCCCTTGAGCCTGAAATTCGGACAGCTGCAGCTGGATGCTCGGGACGTGCAGGGCTCGGCGGTCAGTCCCTGCAAGGGCATTATAACTGTTCAAACCGGGAGAAGCCTCATGTTTTCGATTCGTTAATTCAATTCTACACTTCATTCCCTGCCCTGGGAACCAGCCCAGTTCGCCGGGACTCCGCTGCCTTCATCCCTTTCGGTCCAGACCCAAAGAGCCCATAGATCTTCGATTTAATGCCGCTCGGCAGAAATGCTCCGAGATGCTTCCATTCGGAGATTTCCATGGAGCCGGTTGCGGACTTAAACCTCAGCATCCACCAGGACCGACCATGGTGCAGAATAGCTGAAGTATAAAACGCTCCAAAGTATATTTCAAGCTAAATTCTGAAGAATGGACGAAGTGGGCGAAATGGACGATTCCAATTCGCCCCCGCTCCTGTCGTTATCCCCCGGGAAAGGCCGGATTTGTATGCTATCAAAGCTCAGGAGCAATTGCGAAAACAATAGGGATAAGTGACGACGGATCCCACCCCATCCAGCCAGCATCCAGGTTCACGGGCTGCTGGCCAGGGGTGGACCCATCTACGTAATCCCTTTTAGATAATTAGCGACGAGTGCCGCTCTAAGGAGATTAACTTAATTAATTGTGTCGCATCCCCGTACTCACCTTCTGTTCCTGTCAACCAGTGGACAAAATCCCCACACAGTTTCGCCTTTCAGCTCTCCTCCCCGCGGACATATAATACTTCGCCGGCCAGTCGTTCTGCAAGAGAAAGGAAAGGAACGACTTAAGTTTCTTATGAATTTCATCTTAATGAGGAAATTACTGAAATTCCATAAAATTATAAGGATTCATTGCGGGGGCGAAGGTAATTCGAGAGCTTTGCTATTTAGAGATTCCAGCCTCGTAACTCTTTAGTCCGGGAAATGAGCAATTACACAAAAAATTATATCTTTACTTATAATGTATTAAATATAAGTCCTATCAAAAATAATAATTTAGTAGTAGACAAATTTACGCATCGCAAATTCATATTGAAATTTGTAAATAAATACGTCCAGTTGAAAAAAAATTCTGAATTTTACTATTTATAATAAGTCAAATTCAAGTAAACTATAAAAAATTACACAAAATTTGTATAACTTTAGAATTTGTTCTTTAAAAGTCCTTTTGCTAGAACTAAACTTTAGTTCTTTGCTTTAAAATTTGTATATTCAGTGAAGTAAAATTTCTACACTCATATCGATAACAATTTTAGAAAAGTATTATAAGTATATATAAACAGCCCTATTCTTGAATCCGACGGAATTCAAATCCGTTTGAAACAAAGGAAATTTAAAAGCTGGCTGGAAAGTTTAGAAAATTCAGCAAGTGTCGAGTAAAACGATGTGTTTTTCCCCGTGAATATTCCAAAATACAGCGCAGGATTTAACGTTTTAATGCTATGGGCTTTTATAGTGAACAGTGACCTAGTTTTTATCTTTTTGATGTTCGATATTTTGACTTTCAAGGATAGATGGAATCATTAAATCATAATAAGGACAACCAAAAAAAAAAACCGATTAATTTTTTTCTTCATAGTACAAAGAAGCAGAAATAGACTTCAGTTGTAAAATAAAAATGTTTTTCTTTATATGCAGAATTTTGTAGAAGTAAGGATTTAAATATTAATAACAATAACCTAAAACACAACAAACTAAATAAAATAAAATAAATTACATCTTAATGCTTTTTTCAATAAGAGTTTTATAAGACACCTCATTTTCTTGTTGAAGAAAATGACATCTTAAAAACCTTTAAAAGCAAAAAGTTTAATGAAACACATATTATATTATTTTTTTAAGTTCCCAATGTTTAGGAAATATTCTCGGTACACAGGATAATTTCGGGAATATGCTCCGAAAAAGAAGTTTTCGACTAGGAAATGCTCCAGGTCCCACATTCCGAAGGAACACGAATCCTGTCGGTTTAAAAAATAAAATTGTAAATTTCGGCTAAACTTCGCACACTTTTCAAAAATATTTTCCCATCAGTATGAATAATTTTACAAACATTGATTAAATTCGTTTACAAAGCCAGTATGTAATTTTACGAATTCATACGTAAATTCAATTACATTATTGATTATTAAAATTACAATCAATTTTTAATTTTTTCAACTAGCTGAATATTAGTAATTAGTATTATATGAAAGATATTTTGTTGCCCACCTTTTAAAGTAGTAACTTTTTTTGTAAAAAAAAATGTTTGTAATTAACATAATAATTTGTAACATTCTCGTGTATGAGACTTCAACGGATTAGCTACTCACCGTCGAGAATGTCCAGCTTTTCGACGAAAATCTTCAATTTTTTTGAAGATGAGTCATGCTTTGTTTATCCGCGAGCGCTCTTCGTATCATCACCAGTCGAATTAAAGATTACGCCAACAAAAGAGCGCATTTTTGGCTTATCATTGTCGATATTCAGCGCGATAGTTTTTCGTGGAATGTTTGCGCTTTTTCTCGAATTTATGGACAAAGCAAAAACTTTCAGATCTTTAAGAAGAATATCTTCGGCAATTATCGCCATGCGAGGATGCGAGGTCAGGCGAGTTAAGAAGAAGGAATGAGGCAAAAAGCAATAAAGTTCTGAAAGGTTCTTAATTTGTTTTTTTTTTTTCGTTTTATAACGACTGAAATATGATTGAAAAGCAGACAATGAGGTCTCGATTAATAGAAACTACTTTGTTAAAACATCTGGTCCAAAACTGGATTCTTTTGGTAATCCGTGATAAGTTTAATAGGTTCAATAAATTTTTCTGATTTTACGATGGCCTTTTGTTAGGTATGCTTGTACACAATTTGTTCTTTAATAAAATAGACTAAGATGCATAATACAATAGTCTTAAAATATATTGATTTGAATCTTTTTCATTAATTGAATATAAAAATCATAAATTCAATAATCGATGGGTTGTTTTTGTTCAATATAGAAAAAATCAGAAAATTATGATATCTGCAAGATCTTTTGAGTAATTTATTGTTCGTAATAAACTCCTAAGCATTGGTTTAGTGATTCCTAAAGCGTATAAAATAAAATAGTCCTCATTCTGAAACTCTTAGGGATTTGAGGTATCCCTTCTTTATTCCCGTCCACATATGCCCCGGCATCCCTTAGTTCGGATTACCTACACAAAAATCCTTCTTGAGTAAAAACTTGAACAAAAGCGAGCTGAGGAACTTGAGTTTATTTCCTGTTCCTCGGCTCATCAAATTCAAGCCATCATTTTCGTCAGTGAATAAACTGAACAAAAACATTGAGTCCGACTGCACGTTGAGCCCAAAAGTTAAGAAATTCCGGTCAGAGAATTCTTCGAAATACAACGGAACACGTTTCTTTTGGCATTCCCGACCCTGCAGGATATGGATCCAGAATTCATAATGAAATTTCCGCCGCGGAAGGGCAACCGACTGCACCCTTTGGTCACGGGATCAGCAAAATAATTTTTCCTTCTTTTGTGCGCATTTCACCCGCTGGAGCGCGAACTGAGTGCATTTCTGGCGTTATCTGAAAACACAAAAGAAATTAATAGCGAATTCACCCTCCGGAGTTAGGTTCTGAATTTGGTTATAGTGCACTCCTGCGGGAGTTTCAAGCAGAACTCGATTCGCTGCCTGCCACGAAAAACTTCGCCCTGGAGCGAAGCGCAGCAACAAGAAGTTTTAATAGGAAATACATTAAGAAATTTGCATGTGAGTTTTTCGCATATGCTCGAGATTGGAGAAGCGCTCAAGGCGTCTTCATCCAGCAGCCTGGAGCACTTACAATTAACAAAGCATCCCGAATACACCAGAAAAAGTTCTATTAACGCGCCTGACTACTACTAATGGGACGAGTAATTAAATCCGCCGGTAAAAACGTATTCCAGCGCCTTCAAGGTCCCGCAGGTAAGGTAATAAGCGTGATTACATCAGTCGAATTCAATTAAACCGTAGTCGACCTCCGTGATTTTATTAAAGCTTATAATAAAAAGCAAATTGGAAAAGTTTTTGCTCAAGAGCGCTTCCTCCTTGCCGGGCCGGCGAGCATTTTCCTCGCAACAATGCGCGAAAACTCATCGACAAAATTGACGGAATGGTAGGAAGGGCAAAAAAATTCTTTATACTAATAATAAAAAAAGAAGTAAAAATCTCCGGGATGAAATCGATAGCAAAAAATTAATAAAGCACACGGCTGGTTCCCGTGAATAGCGAACTCCAGTGCGTGTTTACAAACTCAAGTCGCGTCTGAACGCCGCGTCGTTGCACTTCGATGGGCTTGAAGAGGCGCGCGGAACACCGTCCGGCGGCGTGGCCAAGGCCACGCGTCGGCCTTGAGAATTTTTCTAGATTGATAGATTGGCGTCGTCCGATGAATTTAATTGGACGTCGGCCCGCACTCGATTTATGACGGACGGCCCGTGGTTTTGAGGGCGCCTTTAATGCATTTTTGGACTGAACCTGATTGGAAAACCGATTGATCGTCGCCGTGTCGCATCGCAGCCTCTAAATGGAATAGTCGTTTCGTATGCACGGCTTCGACGCTAGCAGCCCTGCAAGGCTTAATTGAATTTTAAATTGAATGAAGTTCCATTTTATGCGCACGTTTAGCTGCGCTCCAGTGCAGCCTAATGTGCTTCGTATCTTTTATCTAACTGGCAAAAATGTTGATTTGAAGCCGTAGTTTGACGAACGAATTTATTCGTACAGTGCGATTTCGTAATAAAGTTGTTATTCAATGACACTACAAGCAGCAAGCACTCTGAATGAATGATTGAATCGGAAGCAATTTTAAAACGATTATTTTGCTTGAAAAAGGGCACCACACTATATATTCAAGATTGAAATTCCTGCCAAACTCGTAACGACATCAAATATGCCTATAATTGTACCTTTCCACACAGATATTATTTTGATTGATTTTAAATTTGCAATCAAAACTGTAAAAATTGAATTATGGATGATAAAAAAGTAAGGAAAAGTATGAATAACACTCAAAATTTGCGAAATTGCATCGTTGCAGTTTTAAAAATGTACATTCACTTCTTTTAATTTACGCATATTTATCGCATTTCATGACTTTAGCATTTAATATTAATTATTCACATCAACATGGTCCGATGATACTTCCCTGGTTTAAATACCAAACGGCGCAGTCACTTTGCAAGAATACAGTGGCTGAGCATGACTAATTTATGGGTTTATTTTTAAACCCCAGAATTGAATTCTTCACAATTTAGCTATGGACTTTTTACCCTTTCTTAACCAAGAGGAAGTTATGCATTGAAATGGAATTTGGTAGTGATTATTCATAACTACGTTTTAAGATTTATGCAAAAAAGCCATAAAATTGTTACGGTTGAAAAGTTTTGATTTACTGTGTGGAAAAGAAAACGTGAAACCAAAAATTTATGAAGTTATAAAATATTTTAAATTCTAACTTTAATTCTGTAGGTATTCCACGGTATGTCATCAGAAAATGAGTTAAAAATGGATTACTAACTAACTAAGCGATACTGTTTAAAACACAAATTTCCATTAATATCGCGTATACATAATTAAAAAAAAAAAAACATTTCAATTTCATTTACCGATTTTGTCGTTTGATCTGCCATTCATGTGAATATTTATTTCATCGACATATTTTAGCCTTCATACATATCTAGCGGATAATTGGGAAAATAATCGGCATTGAAGTATTTCAATAATGAAATGCATATTCTAATTAATTCCATGAATTACTCAATTCACTTTGAACATAATTTATTTAAATGAACATGCAAAATGAGAGAGATTTCGTAATTCGCCTAAATGAAACCTTTTAGTTATAAATAAATAAAATATTGGATATTTGTGGATGTCGTCTAAGGTAAGGTAAAAAAATAATTAATTTTATAAAACCTGTGTATGTTTCTTAAAATTCAAAGACCTCGGAAATTTCAGAAGCATTTATCTTCTTCAATTACTAGGAACACAGGGTCAACGCATTTAAGAAATTCTAAAAAGGTCAAAAGACGTTTTCCTGTTCCTCGAGAAAGAGTCAAAAGTGATTGAATAGTTCTGCTAATAGCGGCGAATGTGTCGTCACCCGAAAAAATAACAATAATCACTTCCAGGGACATTGTACTGCACGCTGATCAAAATCCAATCATGATAAATTGCAGTGAAATTACCACAAAAGCGAACGGAGTGTCTTAAGCCTTTAAGTGGTGCTGACAAAGAGTTGTGCGATGAAAAATGGGGTTAAGTGATATAAAAAGGCGGTCATTGATGGCCAATAACGAGAAATTGCATCATCGACCGGCTGAGTGATCGGCTCCATTAACGAAAACACAAAGATCGCACAATGGGGCAATGGATGGCTTTTGTCTTTTTAAATGTCCGGCTGTAACGGCTGAATGCGAAATTAGTCGGCTCGGAGGTGGAGAGAATTTCGCGAAAACATATTTCCGTCCTGAGACACTATGCAAATGACCCACTTGAGTATCGCGAGAGGTATCAAAATATCTCCTTTGGGGAAACTTTTGTAACATCTTGTAGCTAGAAAAGTTAAAAATATTACTGCCAGTGAAAGGATCATAGGCAAAATGGGTGGAAAGCCAACAAAATTGAAATCAATTGGGAGTTGTGCTCATATAATTTCTATAGTATATATAGTGATGAATGTGATTTATAAATCTAGAAAAAAAAAAAAAAAAAATAATTTAAAAGGATTGTTCTAATTTACAATTCTCTCGTCTAGATAAAAGATTTGCTTCTTTTCATTCTGTCAACGAAATCCGACGTCAACGTGACACTAATCCCAATTTTGTTAGTTCTATTCCCTAATTCCACAGAAAAGTGCTTAATTTTTCAAAAACTCTATTCCAAATCTATTTTGTGATTCCATTAATAATTTTATTCAACTATTCAGAGTTTAAATAAAGTTGATTAGAATTATTTAGTTTTATTTATAAATTTAATTTAGGGTGCCAGTTTAGAAGAGTGTATAAGAAACTTTTAATTAACTCGTTTTAGTGATGCTCTTTAAAAAAGTGGCAGCCTTAGATGCTAGACGGCTAGAAGAGTGGATTAATTGCACTATGAGAGGAAATTGCTTTTGAGGGCCCCATTAAGATGCTGATATTGCTGTTCTTGAGGAGTGAAATAAAAGTATCCATCTATCTGACAATCAATCGTGCTGCATGTCTAGATGTGATGTAAATCAAAGGCCGGATGTGCGGTCGTTCATAATTTATTTGCATTTCATGCTTTCCAGCGATCTTTGCGATTTTTTAATGTCCTCCGCTAATTATCCGTGTCTAATGATAGGTTCTACCGCGTGCATCAGACCTTGGCCGGAGTTCCTCAAGAACGTCTTGAGCCTCTTTAAGATTATCGGCGGCTTCCTCACATGACGGAGTGCAGCAAATTAACCGCGTCCAAGTGGCAAGGATTGCCGGGGTGACTGTCCGGAAACTGCCGTGCCGGACTTTCAATCTCAGCGGCAAGCCCTGGGAAGCTGCGGGCGTCTGTAGCCCCGCAGTATTGAGACATTAACCGGCGAATCTTGGCGAAAACTTGCATAAATTTTGCGCAACCGGTGAGTCAGCAGTGTGCAGGCAATTGAGCTCTGATGCTGGGACTGGACATTAATCACCCTGTCTTCTGGGCACAGGCACACTGCGATAAATCCCCAGCCGTCATAATGCATCCGTCTAATCTTTGGTGCTATCATGCCGCTTGGCTGGGGCGCATTGTTCTCGAGATCGCTCTTTTCTTGGGGCCGCAGTCGGCTTCTGCAGAAATATTGAAATTATGCGCAACAAAATCGCGCAGGACCACGTCTCGCCGGGAATTTATTGGGACAAGCACGTCGCGCCGCAGCGACGTTTAAATCTTCGCGAACCCACCTGGATCCAGCCTCCAATTCGAGTAAATTGTCTCTTTAGCCAGATTTGCCGCGGTGAAAGTAATCGCGGGTATTATGATCCGATTTGGATGCCCTTGTGATCCCCTCGCCCTGGCATTGCGGAAAGCGGCGCTATTTTCATTTGATTGCTGTCACGCGCGCTCGAAACAAAAACGTGACACGTATGAGCAGACACACCGCGGTATAATGGCGCTTAAAATGATTGTCGAGGTTTAATCGCCCGATTGCCGCGCAGGCGAACGTTTATTTAATAATGCAATTAGACAATTGGGGCCTGATGGAGATAAAATTAGAAGGGGATATTTAAAAAAAATAAAAAATATATTCGGCTTTGCCTTGGGAGCCGGAGTACTTTTAAGTCACGGATTTGCGCCCACTTTGACGAGGAACGCAGAGGGCTTGTTCACGAATGCAGATAAATGGTCTTAGTTTAGTTGAAAGGAAGTTATATGGAAAAGAAGAGTAGGCACTTAATTTTTGCATGTTTGAGGCATTGTTGAATTACGCTGCAAGGCCCTTGCGTGTCGCGAAGATCATGTAATTTCGCAACAACCACATTATCCTCTTTAAACCTTGCACGAAACGATTATTGCGTCTGTAATAAGGCAGTACACTTGACTAGAAATAATGTTGGAAAAAAACTTTAGGATAATTCAGGAATTCTTCCTTCTCAAAACCGACCGAAAAGTAAAAGAAAGTTTTTTTTAAAGGTTCGAGGAATATAATTTTCGGAATAAGCAACTCTTAATAGTTTTTCTCTTCCCCAAACATTTTTGTAATGAAAATGTCACAAATATTTAAAAAGTATCTTTTCAAAAGTGGCTATTTATATGATAAAATTTTATTCAAAAATCTTCAAAATGAGAGAGAAATTGGTTCAAATACAGATACAGCAGAGTCAATATAGCAAATTACTTTGGTTTTAATGTGTTTTAATAACTAGTTGTAGCAAATCAAAATTTGTAAATAGATAGTGTTGGGCAACACTAAATGAAATAGACACTTTTAGACATCAATTTGTTAATAGCCACTATTGATTTGAACTGACTGCAAATTGGTAGATTGAAAAATTCATGAAAATTTTATCAATTATAGTCGTAGAACATAGAATGTAAAGGGCATAATTCTGAAGTAAGACAGAGTGTAGTCATCAAATTTATCCACTCGTTTTGGAGTGGATTTTTCAACCATACATTTTAAGTTATATTTTCTTCATAAATAGCTAATTTTCATCATGAAATAAGAATTTTAGAGCCAATTTTCATGGTTAGACAGCCACTTATTGTGGAAACTTAGATACATACCTACATATATATAATATTTATAGATTCTGATGAGATAAAAATATTAATAGCAACTCAAACAGACATTCCTTATTAAATATTCATATTGTTTTATTGTCTGATTTATAATTCCCATTTAATTTTACTTAAAAATATTCACACGGTAATTTGTGTGGTATTATATTTAACAATGGAATTATTTTTATCTCTAACAAAATTTCTTCTCAGACCCTACCTACATATATTTTTCTAACATCTTTATTGTTAGAATCTGCATTTCGAAATTTAAGTTTTAATACAATTTTCAGTTGCGTTAGATTTTAGATGGAATTGGGACACGAATTACGCTTCCCTTTTTTTAGATATTTGTACTTGACGTTGAAATTCAAATCAAATAGCTCATTTTATTTCAGTACGCTACTTCAATACTGTCGCTAATTGTTTTTCAGAAAAGGTGAGTGAAAAATTAATACAAATATTTTTTGAGAAGTTTCAAATATTGTGACGGATAAGACGAGTAAAAAATTGCATAATAAATTTTTTTAAATGTACATAAAAGTTAAGTGATTTTTGCTGATTTGTTAAATAAAGTTTGGCAATATTACAATTTTCAGATCATACTTTCCTAAACTCAGACTTTTCCTTGATTCACTATACAAAATCTTAGTTTAGTGCATCTCTGATTTACCCAAAGACTTTTCCAAAATCGAAAGTCAATCATTTTATTAACTATTAAGCCGTGACTGCAATCACCACTGAAGGCAGACAAATCGGTCAATTCGTCAATTGCGCATCTTCTGTTTTGCAATATTCCTACATTTTGAGAAAATATCTTGCAATACTGCTCAAAACATTCACTTTATGTATTTTCTACAAAAGGGGTGAAGATCTTCGAGACCCACAGAAGGTGCTCTCTTCCGAATGAATTAATCGCAGTCATGGAACGTCTTAGTGCAACCAGAATGGAAACAATAAATCGCGATAAGCGCTACAATGTCTAGTTTTTTCCCCAAGTGGAAGAGCTTCAATGAATCGGTTCAGTGATCTTCCGAGATCGCAAGATCACTCTCGTCTTCGTCTTAGCGGCTGCAACAACTGATTGCGTAAGAAACCGCCGCCGCCGACAGACGTAATAATTACATGCGCAGCGCGCCATTATTCGGCGATGAGTCCAAGGAATGATTCTCGAAAGACTGCGCCACGATCGTCGTCTTAAACGGGCAACAATGCGCCATGCGCTTAATCACGGGCGATAATGGGCGCAGGTACTCCGCCTGACCTGCGCCGCGACAGACACAAGAAACGCGAAGGCGACTTTTTGCTAGTTCACGCGAAAAGAAAAGAACCAGAGCTCGCGCGATCATTTGAATTTGCACGATCGCGTCGCCGCCGTCTTGAGGCAGCGAGTGAGCGAAATGAATGAGGCGAGCGCCCGCCGATTCGCCACCGCGAGCCACTGGTAATTGAATAAAATTAAACAATGAGCCGAGGCGCGAGGCGCGGGCGACGAAAGTCTGCAGTCTGCGGTGCGGCAGCTGACATGTGTCAGAAGTTACAAGCGATCGCGGGGCTAGGAAAAAAAATGTATATAAAAAAATATAGGTACAAGAAAGTGAAAATCAGTGCAATTTTCGAGTCAGATAAATAGCACCGGGGCAGCTGCAAAATGCGGCCTCAGACGAGGGCAATTTCGTCGTCTGGCCGGGGGAGGCTGTAAGAAATGTTTCTTAAGCGAGTGGGCGAAGCGGAAAAGATGCCGGCCTGGGGCCGGTATTCAGGTCTCTTGGGAGAAGTAAAATGCGCGAAAAAAAATAAAAACACCGCGGCAGCGCATGAAGTAATTGTTCTATTGTTCCAGGGTGACTGCACTCTATCGCGGCTCGCGAGGAGATGACGCGGGAATTCGCGTAATGATGCTTTTAGTAATCGCGAAAGCTCAGACAAACAGAAGCTGACTGCTGGTGTAATGCAATTAGCATGATCTGGTGGATTAAAAAGTGGAGAACCGAAATGGAAAGATCTTTCCGGTTGATAAGGCGCGGCCTAAGCAAGTTGGCCAAGGTCGGAAAAAGTTTTATTGCTATCAAGAAATTTTTTGACCTAACAGCGGTACGATCATCTTTCTTACGAATGTCAAGATCTTAGGGGAATTTCAGAGAATTGTTTTTTAACTTGTCAAATTTTATTTTTTAATTTATCGATGTCATATTCTGCTTTATTTATTATAATGACTCAAATTCCAAAAATCCACCACAGTGCTCGGTCACAGATGAAAACTCAAATATCATTACTTCACTTTCTGCTCTGCAACATACGCTGCTTTCTATGGTAAAAACATAAAATTTTCCAGATGCTGAGTTTTAAATAGAAATTATTTGTTAATTCATGCTTTAGTACGGAAAACAGCAATAACAAATGAATTTTCTTTGTAAGTATTTGGTTTAAAAACATTTGTGAAAAATAAAATGATCACCATTAACAAATAATTTGAATAAAACTTGAGTTTACTCTTTCTACTTTTGTTTACTGGCTTAAATGACGTAATCACGACAAAACTTTTCAATTTTTAGGGTTCAAAATTGAAGAAAAACTAAGTAGCACAATAAAAGTAAAATAATATTTAATTGTATAAGATTTTATTATCATCAAGTAAATCTTAAAATGTCTCAGCATTGTCAGCATCATTGAAGTAAAAATTGTCGTTTCCTGAACTTTCTCAAATTAATCTCTCCCTATAACGAAACGAAGATCCGATCTCGAGATGTCTATCGCAGCAATAATTTTCTAATTTGCATTTCTCTTCAACTTTCCTCCAATTAACGCTACGGTCCCTGCTATGCGCGAAATCCTAAACAACCTCAGTAATTATTTTGCGATCATTTTCTAAAATGTCAAGATCAATTTAGCATCCTGCGATGCTGGCAGTCGTTACAGCTTTAACGACCTCGCATTTTCGCGTGGAGCACTCGTTTCGCAGCCGGTGGTCCCCATCTAAGCCGAGGTCCACGTAAAATGCAGGCTGCATCGGTGCATTAGGTGCAACATACCTCCGCAGGCACCAGTCCAATTTCCTCCGAGTGGAATGATCCCTGCTTCGATTGTGGAGGCTGTCGTAAATCGAATCGTCACCCAGTCAGACCCGTTTGAAGACCAGCTTATCTTGAACTTGCCATCGCGCTTCACTTTATGGTCACTCTGTGCTGTTTTGTGCGTACTCATGCGGTGCGTTGCGATGGATTCGCTTTCCTCAGAGGCTGGGACGCACACGCATCGGACGGTCGTCAAACTGCTCCAAATTTAGAGGGAGCGATTTTTAAGTGAATTGAAAAATTTCCCAGTTCGGCCGAGTTTGGATTGGAATGATAGAAATTTATTGCTCTGGGTCAATGCTACTTACGAGGAACCAATTAATCAAAATTACGTGTAGTCGGGCAGAGACCGATGGAAGAAGGATGGCATTTCTTGTTTGGCTCAAATAAAAGGTTAACGAATCTGTTCGATTGGCCATGACTTCTTCTTCAATTGCAATTTTTGTTTTTCAAGATTTCTGTCCCTACATGGGTAGGGAAAAATTTTTTACCAGTTTACCTTTTTAGATTTTATCCTTAAAAAGGTATAACTATCAACATTTTATTCATTTTTTTTATTCAACTTCAACATATTCTGCTTGTTATCCGGAAATCTTGTAATCACAAGTTCACCCATTTCCCGTTCGACTATTGAACTACAATTTGGCATAGATATTTTTTTGATTGAGATTTTCGGGGGCCACCGATTTTGAATTTTTGTTTAAAACCTAAAGCTTTGGCTCTAAAGTGGATTTTGGAAAGCCTCTAATGACATTTTATCAAGTTCGTAAACTATGAAAACAATTTATGTGAGAAATTGAATTTTTGTTTTTAATTTGCAGCCATTCTTAAAATTTTTGGAAATTTTAAAAAGTGTTCCATGTGTTGGATATTCGCTTACTAATATTATATCTAGAAAACTTAGATGAGCAGGGAGAAATTAAACTTTCGTTCAACAAAAATGCCAACACCATTAACAAGTTTGCTTATTTTTTAAAATATGTATATAAATTTATCAAAATGGGCTTAGTTAATACAAATAGAAATATATCACTATTAAAGGGACAGACGCCAATAATTTAAAATTCTGAAGTTATTTAAGCGAAATCAGGAATTACCTTATTCAGAAACGTCTCAATTTTATTATTAGTTCATATAAAGTTTGTAAAATTTTATTCGAGCGCTTAAAAAAAAGGTTATTTTAAGTGTAATTATTTTAAGCTCGACTGCTCAATCAATTTCCAATTATGCTCCATTGTACATCTGGAAATTATAGTTCGTAGGTACTTCCAAAAAACATACACCGAAATCGAATCGCATGAATGGAAGGCTGGCTTTTCGCATTGTTGCGAAATTCGCCCCATTTTGGATGATTAAAGCAAGCAAAACACAATTACCTTTACGTCCCTTTATCCCCGAACGAATTACGAGCATTGGACTGGCCTGGAATAAAACGAAGGCTCGTCTACTCCGCCTCCACTTCTCCTCCCTTAGCAACCTTCCGCAGAGATAAATAAATTCAATTGACTTAATACCCAGCG
This sequence comes from Eutolmus rufibarbis, assembly GCA_963920795.1. NCBI lineage: Eukaryota > Metazoa > Arthropoda > Insecta > Diptera > Asilidae > Eutolmus > Eutolmus rufibarbis. The sequence continues at coordinate 46,775,838 of OY987206.1, forward strand.
GGAAGTCATCTGCCGTTAATTATGTCCCTGTTCAAACAGAGCTCACCCATTACAACAATAGGCGAAAGGTGTAAATTTATGTAAATGGCAACGCATTGCACCTGACGGCACACGTAATCACAAAATAAGTGTCCCCGGCAGAAAATTCATTTCATCAGATGATGTGTGCCTTGAAGCACATGAGAAAGTGTAGCCCACGTTCTGGAGTGATTATCATTTTTCTGCGGGAGGGGGGCGGTATGGTTCCTGGTTCCTGGTTCCTGGCTCCAGGAACAAGGCAGAAGGTACATATATGCCTGAAAATTTCGAAAGATTTACGGGCGAAAGTCGTCCCTCTACGCGTTGTCGGGGTGTGCCGAAGGGTTCGGTCCTGGGCCAGAACTTTCTTTAAATAACAATTAGAAGCGATGGAGCCAAGCAACTTTGGTGAAACATCAACAGAGCCAGAAAGTTCCAGTCCGGGGGTGGGGAGGACGAAAACCAAACACCTAGCGGATGATATAACTAAAATCGTCTGCTTGCTTTTATTAGCGAACATTTCAACTTTTCGGGGCAGGAGTGAAAGGCTATCTGTGTTCCTGCACCCCAGCCCTTTGCAGACTTCGTAGGGCTTCAGGACTGGCCTTCTGAGGTCTATACCAAAATGAACCCGGCTGCGTGGAGCCTTGCTTCTGCACACGTTCCAAACCTCAGCTCCACCCTGCTCCCTTAGGCAGAATCTACATCTAGAGCTCTGGATCATGAATTCGAATCGCAGAGGGAAAGTTTTCGTTTAGTTATATCTCAACTTCATTTGTTTCCAACACGTGTACACCTGGCTGAACGGAGGCCCAGGTATACCCAGGTATCACAGAATGCGTAGAATAATGCAAAAACCTAGTGCCTGCCTCTCTCCTATGCATGGGGGACTAAAAGTAGACTTTCTGTAAACTTACCTGGAGATTGGTGAATTACTGAAGTTGATGACATCTGCACTTTCTTGAAGGAAGTACCGAAAGAGGTCTTATACTAGGTTAATTCTCAATTAGGCTTATTAGCATAACTTGATGCTATTCTTGATGGCGGGATAATGGAATCGCATTTTTATCTGAAAAGAAAAAAAAAGACAAATCAACAAAATTCAATTCTAAATACAACCGGAATTTAAACAAAATATTGGAAAATAACACAGATCAACATTTTTATGTTCGTTTATTTCATAGAACTTCAATAAAATTTTGCAGAATGTCAGGTTTTTAAAATTTCTAAAATTTTGAGTTTATTTTCAAAATTTTAAAATCTTTATATGAAATGGTATCATGGCTCAAATAAAACCTTAAATCTTAAACTATATTAATAAACTACGCGATGGTTTGAAATTTTGCGAAGTGTCTTACACTTCTTCTGTAGAATATAAAATATCTTAAACTTACATAAATTTGTAATCCTAATGAATTTTGGTCTAATTTTTTTTCCAAAAACTATACCTACCTGCACGAGAATTTTCGTTAACAGATAAATTGATTTGAATGAACATGAAGAACATGTCCTGCGTTTTTTAGTATATTTAGTTTTACCTTCAATTTATGGAAGTACTCAGAAAACGTGTAAAGACTGTGCTATGAGTTTGCATAAATATTTGCCACATCTTCATATGAAGTAAGATAAAAAATTTTAAATTCTAACTATTGATTAGGTTTTTATTTATGAGAGAAAGAAAGTTTTAATTACTATGCCCAATTTAAATTTCCCTCGTTAAACTGTTCCTAATGCAATAATTCAGTCTTTTGTTGTGCTTCTTTCAAGTTACATTAAAATAATATTATAAATTTGTTCCTTTTTACAAGTTATTGCTACTGAGCATATAATAATCGTATAGGAGGGAAATTTTTGATGATAAAAATATATCAACTCAAATAAATTCATTGCTTTCAGAACTATTAAAAATGAGTGAATAAAAAAAAAAAATTTTTACGGAACTTAAAATTTGTAGTAAAGTAGTAAATTTGATTAGATATACATATATATATATAAATTTATTAACCGTCCAATATAAACATGTTGCTGCAACTGATTTCAAATCATATTAAAACGCAAAAGAACATATTTAAAAAACACTTCAAGAGATTCATTCATGTTAAAATATGTCCACATATCGCAGTTAGTGACAAGATACATCTGAAAACATTCAAAGCAAAGTAGAGTCATAAACTTGAAAGCGAATAAAATAAATGAAAATTTGTGTAAAAGACGGGACTTGTATCACATTTCGCGCATTAAAACAAAGTCCCATCAGAGGAGTTTTTTGATTTATCATCGGAATAAATCCCTCTCTGGTCTCTGGTGATGCGTTTCGTATACTTTAAAAAAAAATATATTTATATAAAAATAAAAATTCCCTCAAGCTCCCTGTAATCCACTTGTTTTCTGGGGGGAAAAAGCAGGAAGACCGGCGAACCATTAACCGAGTGAAGAACAAAACGGAGAATTTTGCCGCGACAAAACTGCTAAACGAGCTTAAGAGGAAGGCGCCATAAATCAGGCGTTGAGATAACTTTAATTTCCTGTCCGGGTAAATTGTGGTGTCCAAAAAGGAGCACAATGCCACCGACGACTGCGAAAACGACGACGACGGGCGCGGCAGCGAAAAATATCAGGAGCAAAACACTACGTAGACAATTCGAGGACAATTGCCGCTGAAATTCAATTAAATCCGCGACAATCCCGGTGTGATGCTGAAGAGCGTATATAAACAAAAAAAAAAACCACTGGGAGAAGGAGCCGGTCCCATGCATAATTCATGGCTAAATCCCTTGAGAAAATTTAAAGGACACGAACATTTGGTTATGATCGCTTCCCAAAGACACTCGCCGGGTTAATCTCGAAAGCCACATTCATCTACGTCACGGGATAGTCCGTCCGCAGGAGCGTTTTTAGCGGCGGTGGCGTCACGACGACGACGATACGACGACGACCGCGAGAGGAGCGTTTTCTGGCCCCTGCACCCTCGAGTGACCTGGAAAGCCTGCAGATCCCGCGGGCGCGAAGTGGAGCTATTAACACCCAACTTAGCACACACTTGCACCCACACGATTACAGTTAGAGACCTTCTTCATTCCGCGCCCATTACGCGGGGCGCGGACGGGTTTCAGGGAAAAAAACGCATTTTTCCTTCGCCCCTGACAATATTTATGAACCGGGAGCTCCTGGAGCCCCGGTGCATAGGAGGGCCCCGTGAAGGAGCTTTGCGCACAGCAGGTGGATTTACAGAGAAAAGTACTTGTCAAGAGCTGTGCCTCCGCCCCCGCGTCTTATTCAGCGCGACGGTTCCGGGGCTGGTTGCGAAATAAGTGCGGGCCCCAAACCCAGGGCTCCTCCGGATCCTCCTTCACTTCTGGGACAACAAACCGATTTCATGTGCATGTAAGCTGAACAAGTTACAGTGGGAGCACCTTTTGAGTGCTCTTGGGGGGCTGCTGGGACAAAAGCGCGCTTTTAGCACACCCCCACAGAATCATCGCACCTGCCGTGTGCGGGGGTGGGCGGCGGGTTGCGCCCCCGCTGGGACGGCAGCTCTTGAAAGATGGTAAAACTTGAAATTTGCGGAATATTCCAAGTGTTGGAGCCGCCCAGCCACCTCTTCCATTCGGAGTGCCTTTTATCAAAAAGTTTTTTAAACACATCCCGAGATCCCGGGGCCACTTCCGCAAACTGTTGCATAAAAGTGGCCAACTTTTTGAATTCAATATATTTTTTTCCTGCCCCGCCAGTGAATTAAGCTAGCAAAACTTTTGCCCTAAATTTTTTTTCCCTATCTTTTGTTTTTTATTTAATATTCCCCCGTAAAAGTTGGTTTTTCGCAACACGGCCAGGAATGGATCCGTGTCATGTCAATAGTTAGGCCAGGACGAAAGTATTCTAGAGGGTGCTTCATTTCTAGCCCTAGAACAGGGCTGAATATGTTTTTTTTATCCGTCTCCCGGTATGCCGCCCTCCAGCCCCACGCCCTCAAAGTCTTTTGATCCTAATGAATTTGTTTTACGTGACATGAGAATCCCAAAGGATGGATTTTTGCTGGGAAGTGAATGTGCCAACTTTTCTGGCAGAGATATATTGCCTGTAAATCTTCGCGCAAATGTTTGAGCGCGAATTCTTAATTTTTGAAAAGTTCGACGGAAGGAACAGTCGAGAGCTGGGTTAGGTTAGGGTCTGGAATCGTTTTCTTTTTAGGGGAGAGACTAGAAATAGGAATGTTACTTCTTCTATCTTTTCTGTATTCTGCCAGAGTCAATTGAAGATAAAATGTGAAAAAAAAAAAATTAACGAGAGTTTTATGTATGTCTGGGAATTTATTTTATGAGATTTTAGTACGTTTTCGAGGCAATGGTACTTTGCAAGAACCAAATATAAAATTTATTTCAGTTTTCAGTTCTAACATTCGCTTATTGCAAGTTTGAAGATAAGTTACAAGTACAAATCTACTTATAGTAAGTTATAGGGTAGGTGTTAGCACTGAATTTATTTGAGTTCACCAATCGCAGGTTTTGATAAAGTACGAATTGACATAGTTGATCAAAGTGAGGTTCAGTCATAGATCAAAATATATAGATTCAATGCCTGAGATCAGGCCGCTACGTCACAAATTCAATATACTGTGAAATCGGGGTAAGAACTATAAAATGTTTTCCAAAGTCAAATTTTAAGACAGATTTTCTCTCGAGAGGTATAAAATCTACCTGTTTATCTCAACTTAAACTTTTAAAATGAGATAGTCTTTTCAATTTCAAAGATTTTGTTGAATAAACAAAACTACCGAAAAATTCAGTGAAATTTAAGTTGAATTCATAATAAATTTGATATTATCTACACATTTGTCTTAAACAGGAGACAATACTATTAGTTTAATTTTCGATACGTAATGTAGTCAGATTGGATATTACTTAACTATTATATTTTGTATGAATTCCTAAAACTCCAAGTATACTGGGAAAATAGTGCATTGTAATTTCAAAAGTGCAAGATATTGATAAGAACGTGTTTGAAGTTCGTTGCAGACCATTGTAAAATCAATAACATAGTACTTAATTAAGGCAAGCACATTAAATAAGACATTCAACAAAATTAATTTTAAAAAGTAAAAAGTTCATTTCTAAAATTCTTCATTTAGCTGGAGTAATCAGTTTTTGGAGTTAGTAATTTTTGAATGAAAACGACATAAGAGACATTATTCTAAATAACGGTTTGAGGACGGAAGTCCGCGAGTTGATTTGAAAAAATAATATTATATCGTAATAAATGCAATCATATAATAAAATATTGAACATTTTTGATGCAATGTTGCTTTTATTGATTTTACAAGATTATTTTTCCGAGTCTAGATACTCTGGAAGAAAGAAAGTGATGACCCTTTCAAATTGCAATTAAACATTTTAATAGAAATCTACCCTATCACGTTGAAATGTTGAAGTAAAAGAATAAAAGGCCAGAATCATGAAAATCTTTAAATTCACTTCGCTACTCACATGAGTACACCTGAATTGAATTTAAGTAGGTAACCGCCATGCGGTGAATTAAAATTCGTTGCATAACGCACAGCAGCGGGATCAGCGCCAAAAAGAAGCCCTGAAACACAGCGCCATTGTGCCCATTGTAATTAAACCGTCATAAATTTCATCAACCCCGTCTGAATATTAACGCTGCACCTTCCCAATTATCATTCCGCAGCATCTTGGATCTCATTAAAAACAATATCATTGCCCCTCTCTCGCCGCACTTGAATTTCGTTTTTCTTTCAGAGTTTTTTTGAAATGTTGACAGTGACACAGAATTTCGCAGGTCCACGATGAATAAATTTTCGCGAACAATTAATTTCACCTTTTACCAAAAGAGAATTGCAAATCGTGTCCTGACACAATTTTAGACTTCTGCGAAAATATTCTCGCGCGCAGAGGAATGGGGAAACGCAGGCGTTTTAATTAACGCGAAATGCTCGACTTTAAAACGTTTTTACTTAGGAAAATTTCGAGTATAAAAAAACTAGATGACTGTGGCAGGGGCGGAGACAGGTGTGCTCCAACCTCCTCAAAATACTTAATCACGCCATCAAATTAATGGGCCAGCAGTCGAAATAAATCACTGCACCGCACTCAATAGCGGAATTATGGAAATGAGCGATGATGATGCCAAGCGCGTGGTACGGTGTCTCTGGCAGCATTTCTCCCCGTCCGCAAACACAAAGGAGTCCCTCGGGATGACGAAGGATCTTCCGTCATCTTGGCGAACTTTAGTCCCCCGTCGACGTCGCGTCGCGGCGTGCAGTCGCTTCGTCCGCGCGTCGCGCCGCCGACTTCGTTATTCATAGTCCCGAGGAACAGATTCCCGCGAGCTCGCTTTTTGATGGATTCGGTGCATTTAAGCAGTCGGGCTGCTTGCATTATTCATGGCCTGCATTCTCCGCTGATTGCTTTATGCACCCTCTCTAGCCCCCGCCCCGGCTCCAGAATCTAGACTTACTTTTGTGACTTGGCTAGGCACCGGAATCCGCGAATGTTTCTGCCTTTTAAACGTCTTGCCCGCCTTCCGCTGGCGCCTGCCCGCTTCGCTTTGATTGGTGGGGTTTTGGGGCCCCGCGAGCACTCGCGAGAATCCGCCGGCCCTCGAAACCATTTATCATGGCCCTTATCTCCCCACATTGCGATAGACCTCCACTCGCTACTTACTGACTCCGAACTATTTGCGTGGGAGTATTCGGAAAAAAGTAGACGTAAATCGCGAAAAATGCTAACCACCTCCGCCAGGTAAGTTCATATCCATCGCAATCGCTATCTTCGTCGTCGCGCCTCGGCGCTCTTTGGGGAGCTCGAGCGAAATTAGCTAAGATTGTGGCTTGATAGTCCAAGAGATCGCCCGGGGAGGATTTTTTCGCGTGTCTATCGAACTTGCTTGAAAGTTGGGGAACTGCTGGTAAATGGGTTGGTCACACGAGACCCTGAAAAAGTAGGTTTTCTAGCTGGATGTTGGTCTACTTTTGAATTAAATACTTTTTGTTATTTTATATTCTTATGGGGTCATGATAAAAGTTATTCTTGTTTTTGGATTTTAAAATAAACCATCCCAAGAATATTTCCTCATATTTCAAAAAGTATTTGATTATACGAATTTATAAATGTATGCTGATTACACTGCCCCACGTTTCACATAAAACTATGATAAACATGTTTATGCTACTTGTAGCTTCGAGGGTACCTACTCAACCTTATTAATAAAGTTGCTGTTTTATTTTTCGATAAAGCACTCACTAAACACTTTTTTCGTAAAGCCATCCTGCATAGAAAAAAAAATACTCGTTTAGGAAATTCGTGGCGACGCACGCTGAAGTCTAAAAAATTTGATGCAAGTTTTGGTCATGATCATTTTTAGTTATACGGAACCTCGTAACATAAAATTTTAGGAAAAATCTACAAGAGTGTTAAAATTTTACCAAAAGAAAAGTGAAACTTTGTTATTTATTTGGAAGGTCTAGTATAAACTAGACTAGATTAATAACATTTTTTCCGCAAACGACTTGTTGCCATATATATTGCAAAATTTTTATATGGTATTCCAAGCCAAATAGTTGGAAATTTTATTTTTGTAATTTTGGTTTGGTTCAACAATTGATATAAAAATTAAAAACATAAGTTGCCTTTTTAAAAGTTTTATCTGAATGTGTTCACAAAAATTTAAGAGCAACAAAAGGCAAATGATGAAGACAAGCTTAATCAGAGAGATGGAAAAACAGTTTCTATTTTCATTTGATTGCAAATGAAGTTTTGACTAAATACTACTGCGATAGGCTTTTAGTAGTACTTATGTAAAAAAGGCAGACAAGTGCAAGTTGAACTATAATTATATATAATCATAATCATAGAAAAACAAACATCAACATCACGTAATTTATTCAATCATTTTGATTTAAGTAAAAATAAAATTCTACATACTTAGAATTATAAATTAATGGTTTTAGCATTTATCGTGCCAAATTGCAAGATTGTAGATCACTGGGAAGTACCCTAAAGGTTTTGATGAGTTTGATTAGTATGGAAATATGATTTGAAAGGCCGTATATTTTTATTGCGTTAAACTAGAAACTTAAATTTTTAACAGCAGTATGAGGCTATAGATCTTAGTATTTTATATTAATTTCAACTTGATACCTCTAGCCGCTTCTGAGAAAAAGGGCCTTGACACACGGACAACAAAGTGAACCTATAAGGGTTCCGTTTGTCCATTATGAAGTACGGAACTCTAAAAAATGGTAGCTTTGGACTTTACTAAAACCTTTTATACCGTAAAAGTATGAACAATTTCGTAATAGGGTTTATCATTTAAATCCCTTTTGGGTCTGATATGCAGTATTAAGAGATGGAATATTTTATTGCGAGCTATTTTGTCAAAAGATTTCATTCAATCAATAACCGCTCTCAGGGTTGAAGGTAAGCAGAATATCTCAAGAAATGCCATTACCCTTTACTCGGGGTGTTGTCTACTCTTGAGTGCATGAGATGTTATCGTAAAAGTCGGAACAAATATTGAAGATAATAACATATTTTACTCCTTCCGCACCATTTTCTTTCAAGAAGCCCTCCGAAATCTTGTTATTTCCCACAGAAGACAATGCGGTGCAATATCGCAGCTGCAAGTGAAATGCATTTTTCGCATTCTGCAGAATTTTCTATGGGCGTTATCTCCACATCAGTGATGCTACAATCGTTCAAGTTTTCTTAGCTCCGATGAATGAGCAAAATTCTTATAAAAATCAATCGATTACAAAATTGATCACGTAGCCAAGAAGGAGTTCCCACACTCACCTCCACCGATTCGTAAAATTCACATTCCACACGCAATATCACATGAAAACAAGAAGTGACTGCACCTCAGCACAACACCAGTTCTCGGAAAGAAAAGTCCATCAAAACATCTCCCAAGAATGCACGTTCGTCTTTGCGTTAGTCGCTGTTGTCTTTTGCAGGCGAGCACGAGCAAGCAGCACTTCCATCACATAAAAATTAATATTTACCACCTGTCGAGGATGCCTCGCATTTTTATACTATCTAGAGAGTCAATCAGTCATCACGCCCATCATCCCTATCAGCAGCAAATCGGCTGCGGTATAAATATTAATGAGCGTCTTAGGCTTAGCCTCCGCCCCGAGCCTTTAAGACGAAAGCCCTGAAAGGGAAAGTGGCTCCGAAAGAGGCTAACTGAAACGCAGCCCGCATCCGTAACATTTTCAGACGAAACCCCAATTCCTTATCCGTTTCTTAGATGATGCCTTGAGGAGCAAGATTTGGTGTTCTTTCAGACGTTTCTTGGAAGCATTCGCTAATTAAGTTTATTTCTACAAGCAAAAACCCCCCCAAAAAAGGTTACAATTAGTGGGATAGTGGACCCATCCTTTCCGATACCCAAAAAGGAGCAATCTTAGTGATTTCTTAAGAAAACACGACTTTGTCTATTTACGACGCGATGCGCCCAGGAAGATAAAGCAGTGCATCATTCGACCTGATCATGGTGATTATCGCTCTAAGCATCTCGAACATCGTAAATAAACGGCAACATGAGCCATAAGACGATTTATGGAAATTACTTCCAGCTGTGGGAGCCTCTAGGAATTCACGGCTCACCTGGGGCTCGGGGGAGCTGCTGTGGCGGGGGCCCCCCGCTGCAACCTTACTCGAGGTCTATAAATAGCTTCGTGCAGTCCTCGAAAGATTCGCAAGACTTATTAGCCCCCTCCGTCCGCCGTGGACCAGTTGGAGGACGGTGGGAAACCTCGCGAATGTCAATAGTGCGCGACTAAAAAGGCTTCCGACTCGATTGCTTCGACTTCGACGTTCGGCGCGGTTCGAATTATGGGGGGAACTGGAACTGGATTCTCCACAACTTTTTCCCTGATTAGCTCCGACGAAAGGTGGTTGAACCCGCCTTAAGGCACTTCCTAAGTACAGTAGAATCTCGAAAAGATGAACCTTCGATAATTGGAAGCCAATAAAATAATGAAGCCCCAAATCCTTCACATTGAAACACTTTGAATTATGAACTTTCCACAACTTGGAACTACTCAGAGAAGAAACTAATTTAAAAGAAACATTTTAAGCCCCACTTTAACTTAACAATCATAGGAAAAAGATTAACTCAAAAGTTTGAAAACTGAAGGATTTAAAGAAAAGTTTACTTTTCATACAAAGTGCAATTTTTCAAAATTTAGAAATAAGTTTAGAAATTGTATATTCTTTTGTGCAAATCTTTGTGAAATTGTTATTTACTTTTACTGAATTTTTTTACGACCAAAAATTTGTTGGAATTTCGTTTAAAGTACATAACATATTTAAATTTGAAGGAGTATTATTGTTAAAAAGTTCAACCGACTGGAAGTTTCCTAGACAATTTTGTACGAATCCATAAAGAGATTTATCCAGCACATTAAAGTAACATACTTAGATAAAACTAGTACCAATCGAGGGGGATTTTAGAAATATTTATTGTTGAAAAAAAAAAAGTTTAAAACTATAAAATTGAAATTCCAGCAAAAATTTCAAATGAATCGATTAAGATCTGTTGAAGTTATGTGTCTGCCTTTTAGTTTCGAGATAAACACGCTTAAAGTTTCATCTCGTATTATTTGATCAAATTTTTTGATGTAATAGGTAGATAAGTAGAAAACTTCTTTTTACTATATAAATTCATACAAATTTTGATTACACCGGTCTATGTTTATTACATCATTTTTTTCTTTGTCATGCATCAAAATAATCAATACTCTCAATCTGCTTGTTTGCTTTTGTAGTGTTAGTAGTAAAAATATAAATTTTGTAGATGGTATTTTGTCTATATTTAAAAAATCATAAGAGTTCTTTAAAGAAGTTTGTAGCGTGGCTTAAATGAGAGCCTCACTCATAATATAGGAATATTAAATGCAACTTATCTCTACAACCCTTTTTACACATATATTTTTTTATAAATGGTATAAACCAATTTTTACAGAAAACGAAAGAAAATTGAGTATTTTTATTTTCGAATTCGTAATCTACAGCAAAAATCCTATACAAATGGTGTGCTATTTCTTCGGACGCAAATTTGGTGACTTGTGTTATCTTTCGGTTTATACTAAAAAATGTTTTTTCTCTAAGCTTTTTTTTTTTTTGTTAATCGAAAACAGTATCCTCAGCATCGGTTTTAAAAATTGTATTTTGAAAATTTTGTTCGCCAATAGTTTTTTCGAAAAGATGCACTTGTCTTGCAATTTAGTTCATCTTTTCGCGACCCTACTGTAAACTGCATCTTGCGTGATAGGCCCGTCGCTGCCGGTCCGCTTGAACTGCAGCGCCCTTTAAAGTCGGTGGGGCTCCAGTGGCGGTGCTGGCGCAAAACATGTGCCCCTTGGTTGTGAGGGGCGGCCGGGGACAGGACGGAAGAAGCACTCTTGACTTCTTTCAATCTTTTTCCATTTTTCAGCATCTTCAAAGTGCACACATCCCGCGATAGGAATCTGCTTGTGGTGGCACGGCACGGCACGGCTGACGGCAACCGTGATCTCATTGATCTGGCTGACACCCGAAGGCTCGTTTCGTTTGGTGCGGTGTCGGGCTGCGTTCTGAACCCGCCCGACCCGCGCAAAGAGGTTCCTCCTTCCCGCTTTTTCGCGGCTACTCTGGAACTCTGGTTATTGCGCTGGTACGTGACATGCAAGTCAGATCCGAAAGTAAATAAAATGCGAATTTCATGGGGCTTCCTGTTCTGGGGCCCCTCCGTCGCGGCCTGGCAATTGCCCCATCATCCGACGGGTCACGGACCTCTTGAAAGGCGCACTAATTTGGTGACGGATTGCTTCACATTTTCATTTTCACTTTAATTAACCCTGTGGGAGCGCGTGCAGGGAGCCCATGGAGTTCTGGAGGTTGTGGGTTCGGGAAGGAGTGAACTTCTGCTGCCGCCGCTGATTTTCCGGCTGATTAAAAGTAACAACCAACTCTAGAACTCCATTGTGCGCACGAAACGCTGTCGAGACACCAACAAGGGTGGGAACGATGATGAAAATTGTTAATATCTTGACTTTATGGCGGAACAACTATCTCACCTACAGGTGAAATCTTTTTAATTAGAAAAGAACTGCTTTTTTGTCAGATGGCTCATTCTATTGTCAGGGTTGCGTGGCTAGACGAGCTAGAATGGGCGGTTTGCGGCTAAACATCTGTTGACAGACGCCAGGTGCTTGGAAAATCCAATTTTTCAGGGAAAAATTACTCTAAAACTTGGCTGGCAGTCGCTATTCATTTACTCACGCGTTAAAGCACCCGCAAGGGTGAGAACGCAAAAAATCGTTAGTTGTTCTTTAGCTAACGAACCATGTTTACCTTTTATTAAGGAACACAATATTTTGTAATTTCTTCAACAAAACCAACTAGAAGCCTAGAGCTAGGACCTTGCTCGAAACCTCTTTAAAAATAAACGACAAGACTTAATGAAAAGAAAATAGGTTACATACTATCTGAATTGCAGAAAAATATCCTTACAGTCACAGTCATTCTGTCATTCTGTGGAATGCTCAAAAAAGTAGAGATATAAAGACCATTTTTCATTGTAATTATTGTATTGACAATTAATTATTTTTTTCTATGGATATCGATGTTCTTTACACCATTTACATAGAAAATGCGTGAATTATTAAATTTTTCTTTCAGTAATATTCATTCATTCATTCATCGTTCATTATTCATATGTCAACAAACAGTTTTAAAAGTATTTAATACTACTATAACTATTTGTGGACTTTGTATTTTTATATTAAATAATCTTTTACAAACTTTGAGATTCATTTCACATAGAAGAAAATCCTACAAACTCATCGAGATTCATACAAAAATCTTAATTTCAATACTATTTAGCTATAGAGAAGGTATAGGTATAGTATTTCATAATTTCATAGAATATCAAAATGGAAAAATCCATGAGCAAGCAGTAAAACGACTCCGGAGTAAAATATCTTCCAGGAACCAGAAAAACGCAAATACAAATCAGCGAATTGCCATCAGGGAATGACTGCGAATGGGGGAAATCCCTGACATTTTCTGCGGTTAAGCCAGAGTTTATTATTGACTCGATTTTTTTTATAGGTGTAACAAAAATCGTGTCGTCTTCACGCCTTAAATGGCTTACAGCCCCACGTAGCAGCTCTTTGAAATAAATATTTTTGAACGAGGGGAGAAACAACGTTTGGGGTAGAAAAAGAATTGTATTTCGCAGAAAGGTTTGGGTAATTGTTCGGTTGTAAATTGTTAAAATTACATCGTCTCCGTATTTTCGCAAATTTCATCAGGACAATGATACGAGCTTCCCTTAAGGAACACAATACTTTGCTTCTTCATCGTGTTTCTTTCTTCAAAGTTATTTCTTTCACTTTCAGAGGGTCGAACTTTACAGAACTAAAAAGCTGGAATTAATTCTGTTAAAAGTGTTTATTTCCTCCCAAAGAACACGAAAAACTTCCCATTCTTGTTAAAACTCAATTTATCTTCCCGAAAAAGTCACTGCTCTAATTTTGGAACCATCCCCTAAAAAAAAACAACAAAGTGCCATCAGTGCGTAGCACTATCTACCGCAAGAGTCAACTAGCCGACAAACTAGGACTAGCACATTTCAGCTTCCCGAGCCCCCGGCCAACCAGACTGTTCCTGATGCTATTTGAGAACGCTACCCCCCGGCCCGTTCCGAACCAACCCCTATAACTTTCCTCTACAGCTTTCGCTGAATTGTTTTGCGTGCTCGACAAGGAAATTCAATATCTGAAGCATCCAGGACACGATATTCGCTAAAAACCCAATTCCAGCCGCTCCAGAATTTTAATGCTCCTCCTGCAGCCGCCCACGCTCCAGCCTCCCCCGACCCATCGTAATAACATTTTATTTGCACACATTACCCTAACTCAGCGACTTATGCGAAAAGGAGCGCTTAATAATTCTCGAATGTTTGAATAGTTCGCCTTAATGGTCACTGGAAGCGGTGCACGAGGAGCGCCCGGGCTCCGGCCCCACAGATGCTCCAAATGCTCCCCAAATGATGGTGCTGCTGCGGATGCTGCGAGGAGGCCCGGTGCAGACGGTGCAGGCCACGCTGCACGCTGCTAATGGAAGCGAACTGCACTCGATGCAGCGCTGAGGACGGGCAAAATTTGAAGTCAATTTCGTTAGGAAAGTGCATAATATTTGGGTTGTGTAAACTAACGAAATCATAAAGGAAAGTTTGCTAGTTTGAGAAGCGATGGGGTACTTTGCCCTGGATGCTGATGGTGCTGCTGCAACTGCTTCTACTTCTGCGGGGGCGCGGGGAGCGATCGGATAATATCGCAATCTTTAACAAAACCGATGATACTCGTATCCCCGGGCTTATGATTCTTTCAGAAGTTTTTACTCTTGTCCTTCGGGAATGTGCGGATTCTCGAAGATTTCTCAAAATCATTTGCATTTAAAAAGTTATTCCATTTTACTAATCGCGATTTAGATTCAATTTTATTGACGCATTACGAAGAAAAACATAATTACCATAAAAATTAACCTAGAATAAATAGTGTAAAGATTACCTTAACTACTAAGAACTCCACTTAAAGCGAATAATTAGTAATGTCGTTAAGTCTCAAGAACTACAAATGGCTTACAAATTAAACTAGGCGGTAGAAGACCTTTATGTGTAATTAAATTTGAATTTTAGTTCGAGCAAAATAATTGTGTAAAATTATAATATTATTATTAATAAAGACTAATTCTCCAATTTCAAGAAAATAAATCGTAGCTTTTACAAATAAACGAAAGGAAAAAGTAAATAGTTATTTCTTAATTTTAGTTTTATTAATTTTTATAAAGTTGAGAAAGTGAGATGCAGAGTATCGTGTTTTGTTGAATTTTTGGAATAAATCTAGCCTAGGAGGTTCATGCGATATTAAAACTTTATCTCAAAACTATGGTTTTAAATATTTTTCTTGGTTTTTTTCTTTTTAAATCTGCCAAACTAAATATCCTATGGTCTGTTAACACATATTTTTATTATTTAATTTTTACGCTATAGCGCTTTATATAGCCTTAATTTTCAACACATAATTTATTACAAAAAAAATTAATTAAATAGTTGTAATGTATGAGTACCACCCGCTAGAGGTGCGCATACTACCTTTAATAAAATATTCATATAAAAGACATAGTTTATTCATTTCAAACGCGTTTATCTCAGCACACTTTTTTGTACTTAGTGTTGATAGTAAAAGAAAAAATAAAGGGTCGATCTCTCTCAAATTTGTATACGATGTTCTACGTATTTCGATCCAGCGCTATCTATCGGCATTTTAGAGACACAATTTAGTTAATGTTTTTTAAAGACTAAGTTTATAAACAAAATAAAAAATTAAAACAATAGTATTTGCTTTTATATGAGAGAAATTAAAATCAATGTGCCGATTTTGTTCAAGATCTGTGATTGTTTAAAATTTTAAATAAACCTTTACTAAACCCTCTACATGAACCTTTTTGAAAAAAATCGATTTAGTGACACAGGACTACTTTGTATCCCTGTTTCAAATCCGCGGCTGGACTTTTTCGTTATTCGGCTTGAAGTCTATTTAGGGATATGTTTGGTTGCTACAAATAAATAAATAATCGTCGTACCCCCGCATAAGCTAGGCATAGGGATAGACAGAGGCCCGCGGTAGCGCGAATTTTTTCGCGGTTTGTTTATCTACATTTTTATCTGCTCTTTTACCTGTAAGCCCCCCGGCGGACCTTTGTTTCTGGCGTGTTACTGTCAAGTTATTGCCGCTGCCAGAGGAATTGGAATCGAGCATCAAAGGGGTGATGGCCGCGCATTCCCAACGACCGGTTCCATCGATATGACGGACGGGCGACAGGTTGATTGATAGATCGCCACCGGTCGTCCTGGTGACAAATCAACAGCTCCACCTCTGGCATCGGCTTCCTGGTTGGCGACCAGAATACCTGGATAAATCTGGCTGACCGGTGGTCACTGCACCCTGGACGGAGGTGCTCAGGTACCTCTGATAGCCGGTTGGGTCTAGGTCTGGTTACTTCTCAGGTACGAAGAATCGTGGTTACCTGTTTGCTCGTTTGTCTGCCGCCAGCGGTCTTGCGACTTAGCGCCAGACTGCTAATAGAAGATGCAGCGCCAGACGGAAGGGCCATCTTCAACCTGGCGCGCTAATGGGAAGTCATGGGTAACAAATTAACGAGCTCGGGTGAAATCGACAAGGGAATCCGTTTCACAACTTGATCCCTGTTGTCGTCGTTGGTCCAAACAGCATCTCCAGGCCCCAGCCGTCTCCTGCAGGACGAGGAGGAGGAGGGTGCTTCCCGCCCGGCTGGTGCAATCTGGTGTCTGCAGCGCCCCAAATGGATGGCGTAATAAATACTTCACTTGTTATCGGTCCACGTATCCTCCTATGAATGATAAATGGAGCGCTTCCACCTATTTATTTCTGGTGCAAGTGGATCCCGAGGAATATTGAAATATTTTCCCCCTATTCAAATTCATGCCAGGACGACACAACCAAGGCCGGGAGTATCTCACGTCCTGGAAGAGAAGGCCAGGAAGGGAGGAGGAAAGAAGATACCTATCCTCCCTGGTACCAGAATAAGTTCCTGGATGCGCTTTCACTAAAGTGTGATTTTATTTGCAGAGGTGCAGAAAACATTTTAAAGGATTCCGTCATCCGTATATTTTTCATCGAATTTTTGCGTTAACGCGCTCTGATTGTTCAGAAAGTGCTGCGGTTCGTTAGGGACCTTTTTTTTTTGAAGAGGGAACGAAGAGAACACATTTTATTTTACTTTATTTTATTTTATATTTTTTCTGTAAAACTCTTCCTTGAATAGCTCTTTCTGCAAGCGACCGTACGGTTGATTTGATTCCAGGAAATTTACCCAGCTTCTTTAAGAAAATTCAAAGTTTTATACGCTCGAGGCATTTCGTAATAATGGGTTTCAGTTGAGCATAAGGCTTTAGGTATTTACAAAAGGGCACCAAAAGTTTTATGCAAACTATTATACATCGTTTTAATCCCTTCTTTTATAAATTCGTTTCCCAAATCTTTTAAGAGGATAAATTTAAGTGCAGGGTATTTAGTGAATCATGAAAATCGACGTTGTGTGATAATATGACATCCAAAAATTCACGACTTTCAAAAATAATATGTCTTTAAATTTTAGAAAACTTCTCTAAGAATATTAACAAACCTACATAGAATATTCAATAGAAGGTGTAAATTCAACGAACCCAGAAAACTCC
This sequence comes from Eutolmus rufibarbis, assembly GCA_963920795.1. NCBI lineage: Eukaryota > Metazoa > Arthropoda > Insecta > Diptera > Asilidae > Eutolmus > Eutolmus rufibarbis. Next base: position 46,793,142 of record OY987206.1, read on the forward strand.
ATGTACCCACTTATAATATTTATATCTTGATGGAAATCTCTTAAAATTAAGAACTTTTGGGTCGCCATATTAACTACGTGCACTCTTCAGGGATACTCGCACATATACGTTTAATTTTTTAGAAATTAAAATTATTGTAATTAAACTAATCCTTTGTAGTATGGCAACACAGATAATATTTTATACTACTTTAAAAGTATTTTAAAGTTGCCTCTGATTATCGCAAGGTTTCTTTTTAGTTTAATGGAAAATTATCGTTAATCTTTCATAAATAAATTACCCAGTAAGTAAAATTTTATCAGTTTTAATAATTGCTTTATTTGAAAAACATAATTTGTAGCTTGAAAATTTTCTTATTTTCTAATTAAGAGAATTTTCTTATTGCAAAATGCATTTTTTTCTGTGTGGATTTTGATTCTAATATATTTCAAGAATGTGTTCTCCCAATCTTATGAAAAACTTTTAACCGAAGTTATTAAGGTGCAGTAATACCTTAAGTAACCCAAAAACTGTAAACTCGTTTTTCTCAAAATTTTATTTTTAATATGACGGGGCAAATAACTCAAAAAATAATTATCCGACCGACTTGATTTTTGAAGAACTTTAAAAACACAATATTTCATATCGACTGGGCCTATACTGAGAAAAATGTATGGTCATGAAAAATGTTTACGAACATTTTTGTCGTTGAAAAAATACAGTTTTTATTTTTTCAAATATCGTTTTCTACTCATTTCAATAACCCTTTTAAGGCTTAAATAAAAATGCCATTCATTGAACAATGAACAGGTGATTGGTTTTAGCATGATACAACTATATAATTATCTAAAGTTTATCAAAACCAATCTTCATCGTTATTATTGTACCTTTTGCGTAAAAGTTGTAAATATTATAATATAATTTCGAGACTTTAGTAAGATATTGAAGGAAAACATTTTATTTTCTAACACGTAACACGCGATTTATCTAACTTTTAAAGAAAACTTCTAATCCATGTAAATCCACATTGTGCCTAGTCCCGACTAAGTCTACAAACCGCGAAAAAATTCGCGTTTGACTCGACCAGAGACCTGTCAAGGGGCTTTGCTCTATGCCTAATGCCCAGTTCACACGAGGGTTTTGGGATTATTTATTTATTTGCAGCAAACAAATCCCTAAATGGATTCTAGCCGGATAGCCTGTCAATTTCGGCCAGGGGTTTGAAACGGACACAGGAGGGCTATGCTACGACCCGATCCGGTTAAATTATTTACCTGTTGGCGCTTATTGATCAAGGAGGGCCGGCTTGGTCTCGAAATTCGTAGACCCAGGTAAATATGCGGCTGCCGAATCAAAACTGATATTGCAATTCTGGTGCTACAAACAAGTCCAACTTTGGTCGAGTTTCGGACTCTTTATACCCTGCAGCAAGGACTGCATATTTCAAATCCAATCGATGATCAACTCTCGTTTCGGATTCTAAAAGTGCTCGCATATGCGTGGGTGCGGAGGGATTGATTAAATAATCTCTTTGTGCGACAACCGCACCTGCCCGAAACAATTTCGACTAATTAAGTGAAAATTTGAAGAGGCCCACCGCCGGCCACCGTCCGCAACTCCAGCCCACACCCACACCTGGTCAAAATATTATTCCACCTGACCCAATTTAGCACCTGTCGGGGGCTGACGGTGGCAACAATCCTTGCACGTGACCTGGAAGCCAGAAAATTGTTTGCTTAAAGGAGGCCCAGTTTCGACCCGGATTATTTGTGTTTACAGGTGAGACGTGTGAAAAAGGTGGAAAAGGTGCCGTCGCCGACGTCGGGCCCGACCACTCATCAATGAGCTTGCGGATTTCAGCTGTTTTCCCAAAATTTATGCGTCGGCATCCGACGTTTCAGGGGTAGTGCGACGCAGACGGTGCGAGCTTAACGCCCCCGCAACCGCCCGCACCCGTGAATATTTTATTTATCACCTTGAGAGATTTTTTTACACCTGACCCACCGGTGCTGCATGAATTTTTTGAGCATTCCAAAAAATTCAGCAAATGACTCACATCGAATGCGCCCGCACCGTCATTTTCGTCAGGTAGTTTTTGATTCAGACTGTGTGAAAATTTAAATGATTTCTTCCAAATGGGGCTTCATTCTCGAGGTGATATAATCGCTGTTTATTAGACATGCTCGCAAAATATACTAAAAAAACAGGTAGTGGAAGAAGTCGCAAAAATATTTATTGTTTGCACTATACAAGCTCATTATTATAATTACCTTTGTAGATAATTGTTAGCGAGAACGTGTTTATAATACAAATTAGCTTCACCTTTTTTCTCTGGTTAAATTGCACAGCATATCCGTATTCACAATTTTTATTATTGGATTAATAAGAATATGACTAAGAAAACTGAAATCTTGTGAAGGGTACAAAAATTAAATACAAAAACATGTTTTATGCTCCATCATTTCTTGAGAAACGAGGGCAAGAACTTCTCGCTTACTATTTTTAACTAAAACAATCTAAAAATAATCAGGTAGAAGCGTAAATTCTTTCTTCTTAACAATAAAATCTGTAAAATTATCCTTGAGTAACCAGCCAGCAGAAAATATTTTAGTGATCTTTTTAAGTATCCATAAATTATTTTATTATTATTACAACGACTACTAACTAAAATTGAATTATGACCGAATGTAATAAAACGATAATTAGATTTTATGAATGTTAGGTAGTTTTGTTTAGTAAATTGATATATACATACATACATATTAAACTTTTATGTTATTTCGTTTTCTTTTTATATTTGTAAAATTTGAGACGTAGACACAAACATAAAACATAACTTATACGATAGTGTCTTAAATTCGTCAAATTCAAGTTTAAACTAAAAAAAGTAAGACGTAGTGTTAGCTATTGTAAAATTGCCTAAACCAGCTTGGGTAAAATATTTAGTACGGAAGTTTATATTTAGCTAAAAAATGTCCTTGTATTTGTTGTTTTATACAAAGCTTAGGCTTCCTTAGATTGGGTAAATTGTCTAAAATAACTTTGTTAATTTGGCTTAGCAAATTTTACACAAGGCTAAGGTTATTTTCCTAAGCAATTTTATAGTTTTTATAAGTTTAATACAAAATTGTCACTTGTAGTTTTTCCATTGAGTTTACCTCAGTGTTCGGCAATTTTCTTTAGTAAAAATGTATTTAATATGTAACAACATTACACAGGAAATAAATTCGTTAAATTTTCACTCAATATAATTCACATGTAAGAATTTTACAAAAGTTTACTCTCAGTTCAGATTATATTTGTGATTTATATTATCCTAAAAGATAGCAGAAAACATTGAACTCAGGGTTATTCTTCAATTGTAAATAAATTTTAAACAGCCAAACAATGCTACCAAGAGACCAAATAATTGAAAAATTTACGTTGCGTGTCTTGTTGCGCGAATTACACAGTTGATTAGATACATTCATTTGATGAATAGTTCGAAATTCATAGTGTGAACTATAAAATTGTGCTTGTACAAAATAATAAAGGGGTATTATCTTGAAAACTGTAGAAATTGATTGCCATACAGGCCTTGTAATAGTTTCAACGCCTTTCTTTCCGGAACTTATTTACGCAAATAAAATTCGAGTCAATATGATTTAATAAATTGCATTTTAGTCCAGTTTCCAACGAACCGTCTATTCTCGATGTCGAATTTAATTTAACAAATTTTAATGGTTTAAATAAACATGATAATTGCTTCGTTAAAGGAATTATATATAAATATAAGCAGCTTATTCTACAAATAGGGCAAAACACATTTTATTGAAGTACCTATGTTTTACAAGTACCTAATTAAGAAGAAATCAGAAAGGAACAGAAAACTAATTAAATTCTAAAGTATTTTAAACTTGGAAATGTATCTCTGAAAAGCTCGTTTTTGCTGAATTCAACACAGGGCGGATTTAAAATACATACCAAAAGAACTCCGAAATTACCAATTGTTTTTAGTTATTGAAAATCCCAGATCAGCTGACTTCAAAGAAACGTTTTTTCGTCTTCCGTTTTTTTCTTGAGAGAGTTGGCTGACACGTAAAATCAATTTAAAACGAATCAGAAAGCTCCTCATAAATATTAATTAAAAATTTCGCAAATAATTCTCCCCATTAATTGATAGAGATCTAAGGAAGCCCATGACTGCAAAATCATCCACCCAGGACCATCTGCCTTCGGATGGGGAAACAAAAGTACAAGAAATCCCCAGCGATCCGTGGCTGTGAATTTCCCGAAACGTCATCCTTCCCAATTATTCTGCATCTTAGCCACCAAGGCACAGTCGGGAACCAAATAAATTCCGCACAGCCTCCGTGGTCCATATTCGGTCCATCCAGCAGTTGCGGAGGCACGTCGACAAGGCGAGTCCATAAATTGCAAGAAGGCAAGCATACAAGACGAAAAAATGAAGTTTTCCCTCATTCCCGCCCGCCTTTGAAAAGAAAAACTGAGCGATGCTGCCGCAGCAATTAATTGATCTCAAGTGACTTAAGATGTTTTGGCTCCTCGTGCACGCTCCAGTTCCGAAGAATAATCAAAAGTTAAGGCGCGGGGATAATCGCTAATGACGGGGCGAAAATGTGCACGGCCAGCCGTGACATTTTTCATTAAGACAAATCGGCGATGGCAAAGCGGCACAAGAAATATAAAGACGAAAAAGGAAAAATTTCCAGTCGTGTGGGGAGTAAATTGCCTAATTTTCATGTAATGTTTTTGTTTTCCCTTCAAAATGAATTTCCCTGGGACCGACCGATGACTTTTGATGACTGGTAGAAGATTGAAAACTTCTGAAGTGGACAGGTGGGGCGGGACAGGGGCGGTTCATTTGCATTTCAATTGAGACAAACTCTGCTGATAAGCACGAATATGCTTTTAATTTCTCATGGGAGAGCGAAGCCACTCTCCGGTTTAATTTGATTGGCTTTTTGCGGCTTTCAAGAAAAGCGAGTCTTTAATATTAGAAAATAAAAAATAGTCCCATCTTTCAGGTATTTTGGTCGATTTTTTTAGACCTGAGTCGCATTAAGATTTTAGTCGACTTGTCGAAATCGACATAAATGAAAATGATGATCCCATTTAATTTAAAGTCGACATCAAAATGTCCTTTAGTCGACATAATTAAAAAATGTTAGGCTAATATCTTTCTATAATACTTACCAAAATCAGAGTGGTGATTTTACTGTAGCATTCTTATACATAGTAAATATATATAGAATAACTCGTGATACCCTGCAAGAAACGAGAAAGCTTGTAAATTAATCATAAACTAATTTATTTTATTTTTCACAAAATAAAATACATAGGTACTTAGAAACTTTCGTTTTAAAGGAAAAATTTTAAAAAAAATATTATTTTTACTCCAAAAACCTCCTACAGCAAATCAAAAGGAAAATAAAGTCACAAAATAACTGACGAGGAGAAAAATGTTACTTTGAAAAGTAATTTCACAGAAAGAATATCAGTTTTATAATATTAAAAAATGTCTCATAATTTCCTGTTTTACAAACAAGTCACAGATGGCATCGAATTTATAAGCGAACTTCAAATCATAAAAATTTCTCAGAATGTTCCCATCAAAGTTAGGAAGGGGGAAGCAGTTGTTTGCAGAATAATGAAATTTGAGAAAATTCGTTTTACTTTCAAGATATAGGTACAATTTAATGGTTTCATTTCATTTAATTCAATTTTTTTAATAATGTTGTTCACATTATTTGAATTATGTGTGCGTTCAGCAAATAGGGGAGTACTTACATTTTGATTTTAATTGAATTTGAAATGACTGTGTGCGAAAGTTACAAAGTCGAATTCATGGACACAATTTCCTCAGTTGTGTTGCTGAAATTGCAAGAGCCATATTGTGAAAACAAAACTGTTGCATTCATAAAGCCAAGCAGTTGCACTTTATTCTAAGGTGATTGCTTGCGAAATTAAATCCTGGCAGGATAAATAATATGCTAACGAAGAAAGAACAATGTTAACTTAAACTGGAAACAATTTGCAGAGTTGTTTTCATTCCGACATTCTTTTAAGCAAATGTGCACACTCCTTGACACTTCAGCATCAACATCGGGGATGTGAACTAAAATGGAACATGCAAAACCTTTTACTTCGTTTGTGCAGAAATCAAAAACGTCTTCAGGGCGTTAAGAAAGCCATCTCAACACAAAGGGAATTTTTCCTTGGTGTAAAAATTAAAAACTATAGCAATTTGAATCCCACTTTTGCGAAACTAAGGGGAAAGTAATATGCTGGCTTTGTATGAATATGCTATGCAAGAAAATAAAACGTCTTTTATTATTATTTCAGAGACTTAATGTCTCAAACGATTTCATAAGTAAGTTTTCTTAAGAAGTTTTTATTAAACGTGGAAATTACTTATACTAGAAAAAATTTTCAGGGGAAAAGAAATTAAATCTTTAAAAGGTAAAATAATTCTATGATAAATGAAATCTTCTTAATTACACTTATATTTTCTTTGAAACAAATTAAATTTATTCTTGTTTTTCTCTCGAATATTTCGACAAAATTATCAGAAAGTAAAAACTTTAACTGAAATAATTAATTTCATTTAAATAAAATTTTAAGTACTTGTGCTAAGCTGCGAACGAAGCACGTAATTAAACAAATGAGGAGTGTACCTACTTAAAAGATAGGAAAGCGAGAAAAAGCATAGGTAAATCTGCAGAATTTATACCCTTTCATCTTGTAAAAATAATAAATTCATTCTTCTATAAAGATGTAGTTAATATTCAGGAAATTTGACAAAGAATATTTGTAGGTAGTATGATTTTATTGCTAATATTATAAGTTGTAATTCTGTTAGTTTGCTTCTAGTTCTAAATCACCAAATTTGTCTTTTGAATGATCTAATAGGATCTAATGATTTTATTTTTATTTTGACTGTGATTTTTAATACGTAAAAACTTACGGCAATCAATACATCGAAACTAGTTAATTTCTGGTAGAATAAAATATTATCTTTATTTAAAATAAAAAAAAAAAGACATTGTCTATTATTTACAAGTTTTCCAAGAATACGAACTAAACTGCGGCCCAAAAACTTGAAAATTGCATTTGTAGAGAGGATTGGAGAATGTAGAGCTTTATGTAGATACAAATAAAAAAAAAAAATTTAATCAATGATGTTATTCCAATTGCTAGTTCATATTCTTGAAAATTGCATGAGGTAAATGTATGTAAATTTTGAAAATGATCGGTCAATTATTTTTTAAGTTATTATTCCAGCAGATTGAAAAAATGTTTTTTCGAGAAAAACGCGTTCAAAGTTTCTGACAATCAAACGAGCGCTCTGACGCAGCGTTATATCTAAATATAGTGAGAATAGCATAGAAAAGTATTCGAATTTCGTTCTGAAACTTTGAGAACATATTCTACGCGGAAGAAACGTATAGGCGAAATTTGGCCAAAATCAATTAAGAAATAGGTAGTGTTTCATATGAAATCTATCCGAGAAGATTTTTTTAGCCCCCTAATGTGGTTTTTTCCCTTAAAGAATAAAGAGCAATAATAGATTCAAATTGGTTTTATATTACTGCAATATAGGTACCTCTTTATTTATACAAATACTCCAATTCTATTCTAGATACATATATTCCAAGAATGCTAAAAATTTAATAAATTAACGTAAGCGAAAAGCCTGTCGTGAAGAGCACTTAACCCGAAAATAAGTAGTCTAGCTGACCATTTTCAAACCGTGAATTCCCTCAGGACTTATCGGAATGTATGCTTTAAAATAAAAACCACGTTCTTTCCCATAAGTCTCCCTCAAGCCCTGTAGCAGCTCCTGCGGCTTTTTTCTGAGATACTAACTCCCAGGTAAGCCGCTATCACCTGAACTGCACTAGATCCCGACTCGGGCTCGGAGTGAAATATCTCCGGGAATCCCCAGCCACCGGAGCACGGGCACAATCCTTTGAATAATCCTCTGCCGGCAATTCACGCCTACAAATCACCTGGTCCGACCTGTGAAATGCGCCGGCACGGGAGCACCTCGCCATGTGGGATCCCACAGGTTTCCATCTGCTCCAGAATTAGAGGGAGCACTGAATTTTAAGTGGCACGGGCGGCGGCATGTGTGGGGGGCTCCGAGCACAGGACCAAGGAAGCCAATTAGTGCTGTTGTTCCAGTGCCGTCCCCACGGTTTTCGGGGTGAAAATCCCCCAAGGAGTTTTAGAAGCAACAAACATGTTAACAGGAGCCACACTTATCCCGCGAAGGATGCTTCCTTCTGAACGCCAGAACCAGGGATCGGGATCACGTCGTCCCTCCCCCGCTTGGCGAGGGACAGTAGTCAAGGACGATGTAAGGACGACTCGTTGTTCGTAATAATTTACAATTTTCCCGAGTGCTTAAGAACTCGTCCTCCTGCTGGCGCTCGTCGTCGTCTGCGTCGTCAGCGACGTCATCCTCATCATCAGCATCTTATAAATGCCGACGGATGCTGAGGAGGGGCTTCACGAACAGAGAAGACGTGTCTCGAGCACTTGCGGGGGTGGGCCGGGATCCCGCTTAAAACAACTGGTCCATGGGCGCTTCTGCGAGTGCGGCGACAATTTATTTTCAGTTAATGACTGAAATGACGACGCACTCGAGCGGCTCAAGAGGCAGAAGAATCTTAAGGAGGGCTCGAGCGGGGGAAAGAGGGCCGCGCAAGGACAAAACAGGAAAAAAGGGATTTTAACTCGGCGATGAAGGTTTTCACGGCGAATAACAAGAAATTTTCCGGAGCTGAGGCGCGGGAGAGGTCACTTGTTGTCGGGAAAACGCATTCATCACGATTATTTCGCTTGGGTGGGTGCGAAACGTCCCACTACCCTTCACCAGCGCACGCACCGCCCTCAGCCCTGCGGGGGAGGGATGTTAACGACGCTGTTAAGGTGCTTCTTGAAAGCGAGACAAGGTTTAAGTCCCTAAAGTTAAGAGGTGCGAAAAGATTTTACAGAAATTTCCCTCCTTTAAATTTTGTTGAAGAGATACGCACTTTGCCCAGCTGCGGGTGCGAGCGTGGGCGATTTTTGAGGGTGTGAAGCCCGTTTTCTAGGCACGCACGATGCGATCTTAAGGTCGCTATTTGCTTAACCCCGGCAGCATAAGTGGCAAGGAGGAGCCGCTCGGCTGTCCGAGAAGTGGCCAAAGTGACGACGTGATGCGAATGGAAAGCGAACCAGATTAGTTACCACCAGCATGTGATACCGAGCATAAAAGCATAAAGCGTGGATCATGTTCGCATGTGTCGTCACTGCCCGCGGTCTTCGGCTGAAAGAAGACACCCGGCCAGTGGCAACTTGTTGGTCACCTCGGATTTTCTCGAGGCTTTGTTTCCACTCGCAGAGCAACTGAATTTCCGGCAAGTATTGTGTGACATAATAAAATCACACGAAACGTATAGCATCCGCCCCTGCCCCTGCCCGGGACGGCATTGCTTACTTGTCGTTTCCTCGGCGTTTTATGGGAACCTTGACAGCCACGAAGGCTTGAATTACACCTGCCCCGCACGCACTAACGCATAGGTACAATTTGGAGATCCCACGCAACGCAACGCTTAAAAAAGGTACCTTTGTTTTTTCGAGAAATTGTGGCTCTGATTCGCTATGGAAAAAAATCTATAAATAATTTGACACAAATTCCATCTTACTTTCCCACAATTAAATATATTTTAAGACAATATGCTGCGTGTAATATGTTCACTTACACAAAAGGGTTTTTTAGACCCTTCAAATGCTATTTGCATGAAATAAACACTTTTTTAAAGATTTGAAATATTTGTGTATACCTTTTACCCAAATAGTATATAAAAAAAATTTTAAAAAATCATATGCTTATAAACCACAAAACTTTTGAAATGATTGGTAAAATTAGTAAACCATTAACGCAAGGTTTTAGAGTTAAAGGCCTGCGTGAAAAAAATAAAACTGAAAAAGGCGGGAAAAGAAACTGAAAATTAAATTTAAGCCGGAATCCAATTTGTAATAGGACAGAAATTATTATTTGCAGTGAAAATTGGCAGAAAATAGACAGAAATCGAGAAACTTAAAACGAAATTCAGCCAGAAATGCAGCAGAAATATTTTTTCAGTTGAGAAAGAGACTAAAAAATGCACCATTTTTTGTTGCGTTAAAGGGCCGCCGGAAAACGAACTATAAGTAGACTGACACATTTTTCAGTGTTTTCTGTCTGATTTCCGTATAACAATGGAATTTAAAAAAAAGGGGTATTATATCAATAAACCCCTACACTAAATCGATAATAATAACAAGTGTGTAGTCAAACTAAATTTTATTGAATAGTTTTGAAGATATTTACTCCACTGATGTGGAAAGAGTAGTTTCACCTAAGCATCACTTCTTCGTGTTATATAAATGGAGATTTTGGCTGACTTTAAACTGCTAGAACTTAGCCAATTCTTGGGAACTTGATTGAATGATAACTTAGATTATTCTTATAATTTTACTTTAGGTATATAATTTTTTCTGCTTGGTTTGTGGAAAATTTTAAGGTTGTTTTTAATTAAGTTTTGAAAAAAAAACGTATATTTTGGCCGGATTTTGAAACAGTGAAACTCAAATTAGAAAACAAACTTAAAAATCGATATCCCAAACTTTAGACCTCTGAAAAAGAAAAATCTACTAGAAAGAAAGTTTTTTTTTTCTTACTCACACTTGACCGTTTTTCCTTCATAGTTAACTAATTCCCTCTTTGATCTATCTTTTCATGATTGAATCGCAATTTGAAGATAGCGATGCCGTTCGAAGAATTTCTCCTAATGAAAAGAGCTGCGGGTAACACCAATTATATTTAGGTCTATCATTCCGCGGCCGGGCGTAACGACAGCTTTTAAGGAGTCACTCACAGCGCGGAAATAATTGGTAATTTCGAAGGGCATAAAACCAAACGTGACGTCTCTCAGAGTGGGCCTCGGACGGCAGGAAAACAGTAGAAATTCGGCCCGGATGGACCAGCAGGCAATCTGCTTTATTATCGAATTACGGCGAAGATACGGGGCCCATTACCATCAATCAGAGCTCGCCATTGTCCCCGGCGTTTATGCGTCCTAATGAAATCGAATAAAGCGGCCTAATCAGGCCCGCCGTGGAGTGCACTTCATTAGCCATAAAATTGGCACCACTCGGGCCCTATTCCCCCGGGGGCGTGGGCGGCGGCGGCACCCCGCGACTTGGGCCCCTCGCATGACACCGGCGATGTCGGCGCGGTCGTGAATGGGGCCCCATTGATTCCGATAAGTGGCAGCGCCCTCAATGGGGGCGAACTGCCACTCGGACAATGGCCAAGATTAATGAATGGGAAGTCGCCGAAATGCATATGGTCGCAATTCGATTCACTCCGCCGCGCCGGTCCATCTCGTCCCGGGCCCCATCCGTCAGCGGAGCCCCCGCCCCGTTGTCGGACTGTTGGACGCTGGCCGTGATCACCGCAGAGCAGACCATCACCACGTCCGCCGTCGGCGCTTTTGGGGCCAAGTCTTTGTGAGAGCTGAAAGTCCGGAAGCTGGGACCGGAGGACCATTGAAAGAGCCCCAACCAGCCCCCGCGGGCAGGGACACCGCCCCCATTGTTCCGGGGCTCAGTTTGTTATTCACCCAAAGTACCCCAAAAAGGAGGTGAACAGTTTTAATGCACTCGTCACCCTTCCAGCAATTTATCACCTGGGCTCCAGCCACGTTTGCATCGCTGCAGCCCCGGCGCTCCGCTGGCACCCAGCAGCTTGGGGTGTTTGCCCTCCTTGCCCTCAGCCCTGTGAAATTTTAATGCAGCCGGATCTCTGCCGGCGCTTTAATGGGTTTCAACCCTTTCAGACGTCCAATTATCAGAAATAGTTGAGATCTGCTTCTGCAGGTAATGGCGCTGGACCAGTGATGCTGCTGCAGGTGCGAGGCGGGCGGCCGTGGGGCCCTCAAAGGGCTCGCCCCAACACCACTCGCTGTGGCTCTGAGTTGAGTAATTGAAAAACTCCGTGAAACTTTCTGAATTTTTATTAATAGCCATGGTCACGGCGGCGGCGGTAGGCAGGCATTCGACGGAATGAGCGCCCGCCGCTGACATTTCAATCAGATTTTTAATTAAATGCATAGCGGGTGTGCGATTCTTATAAATTGCACACTAGCCAAATTTGAATCTGGGGCCGGCCGCTCCGAGGAAAGTTTCCTGGCCACACAGAGATAAGTGCGAATCCGCGTAATGGGATTTCTGGGTCAACTCCGGTGCAGGGATTGAATTGAAAAAAAAAAAATTTTTTTTTCTCTCTATTGTTATCCCGATTTTCGGGTAAAAAGTGGGAATTTCGAGTCTTTTCGTTCAAACTCATCTGAGGGTATGAAAACTTTAGAATGATATTGATTTAGCGACTTTTCAGATTACCTTTTCTTCTCAAAATAAATGTAATATAATATATATAATATTTATAATTCAGTATCCTTAGCCAGTGGTGGATATAGTGTAGGAATCTTTCTACGGCTAACATCTAGTAAGTTTATACTCCTGCATGAATGCTTCTACTTTTAATACACTCAAAAAGGCTTTCAATACCTGCGTTTACTTTGTCTACCGTCTGGCGTATATTTGCCCATGTCTCACCTTATTCTAATAATCTTCTCGGCATGTGATTGGAACGACATTTTAATTTTCGTAAGTGTGTATATTTATTTAAAATTCTCTGTGATAAAATTCCTACCTGTCTTCGTGAATTTGTCACTTCATTGCAATCTTCGAGGACGAAAATTTATTTTAATATCGAATTTTAAATATCTCCAATTACAACACTCTTACTTCGTGTCAGCTACAAAACTTTGGAAAAACTTAACTATTGACTAAGTCTGCTAAAACTGAGCGATAATTTGAAGAGAGCTATAAAATTCCATTATTTAATTTATTTTCATCCTTTTTAATTTTATTTACTCAGAGTAGGTAATAATTTGTAGTTTATATTGTAAACTGATGTAAATCAATTGTTTTTATTTCATTGTGATTTTTCTATAGGTAGTGTAAAGCACGTTTAAGGCCTGTCTTTGTATTAAATTAATAATAGTTTTTTTAATTTATATACCTTCTATAGTACAAAAACCTTAGCGTGTCCGACTAGTGCAGTGGTCCATTTATCAATCTCAACGTCAAGAGCAGTGTGCCACGGGGTTACAGAGATTATTGAGAAATGGCACATCTTCTCCACAATAAAATTGCGTTGATTGCCGGATTGATAGTCACTGCAGGCTAACTACAATTTTGTTACAGCAACTTTTCTATTAAAACGCAATTTTACAATCAACGATCACCCGAAAAAGTGTGTCAGCTCAGCAGCCAGAAGCCGGCTAGCCGTCAACTAGAAGTTTTAGCATAGCTGCTGGTGTCCCGCCAATCTTTTTCGAATCGGTGTCAATTGCAATTCCGAGCAATTTGAAACATTCGCTCGTGACAAAATTTCCCTAGTTAGCTTTTCGAGTGTTTTAAGTTCACGCGAGGTTGAATCGCCGCCAATTTGCCGTATACGAGTCAATTAATTATTGAAACATCGTGTTGTCCGGTGAGATAGTGCAAGGGAGGAGAGAGGGGGCCATTCAGCACCAAATAGCGAAAAAACGAGGATCACTTCTCTCATCAAATAGACGAACAGATTGCCAACATCTTTGCCACGTTTGGAGAGAAGATGTAACCCGCAGACATTGACCTAATCAAGTCCTCTAAATTGTCGCCGTTTTTCTAGCAATTCTAGCAATTGCTGCGGTAGAGACCTTTAGATCTTGTGATCGATGATCGAATAAACAGATTCGATGAGTGTTGATTGCGGATTTTAGCGCGCAAAAAAATAGTCATAGCATAATGAAGATGATTTGGCTGACTAATATTCATCTATTGATGGTCAGACAGGTGATAAGATTCGCCATTGTTGGGAGAAGTGAGGTCATTCCCAGAAACAGTGAGTGACCTCAGCAGTGTTTTTCAGTCGAATGAAAAACATAAACCGACAATTCTCGTATTGATTAACTCCGGGGCGGTCGGGGGAAGAATGGGGAAGAGAAATTGATTTCCTGACTATTTTAATTATAAACTTGCGATATCTCGTCGAGTTTAAGTATCAAGTGGGCTAGGCATAAGCTGGGCATTGGGTGTGCGAGCACCCGAAGGGTTTTTCGCAGCATAGAGAATCCGCAAAAATGTCAGACAAACTTTCCCGGAAAAGACAAGGGAAACTTTCCCGATTAAACTGGCATACGATGGATTCCGCGCTAATGACAAGGGAAACCCACGAATGATTCCAGCTACGTGACTTTATCCAGGCGTGGGAGTTTTTCTTCCGCGTTCCTCGAGTCTGGCGCGACTGGGATTGGGGGGATTCGTTCATGGTAATTTCGGCTGAAGGCCGACTCTCCAGACAGGTGCCCGGGAAGGGGGGAGGCTAAAGCATGATACGTCGGGAGTCAACTAAGGCACTTTTCCTAATCTGGGCAATCAGGACGGGGCCGGAGCGCTGATGAGTGTCGGTCCGCCCGGCCCGTCCTGAATCCTGATTATTCCCGGCTGTGCCCGGCTTGATTTGTGTGCATGGTGAAAGCTTGTGCTTGATGTGCCTGTTAATTAACACACAGCTGCAAAAGGGGGTCCAGGGGGAATCCCGGCAGTGCCAGTCAGACGGCAGAAGCCCTCCCCGGCCTCATTATACGAAAGCAACAAAGTAAACAGTGAAACGAAGAAGGGAGTCCCCAGTCCCGGGGATCGGAGTCCCGAGCTGTCTGACGATTTTCTGCTCGTCCTTCTTTTAAATTTTAATTCTATGTGGAGGCGCGGGGAGCTGGAGGGCGGCTTGTTGGAGTGGTTCATGTAACCGAGGCCTCCCGAACGATTCACAGGATGAAGGCAGGACTCTCCAGCGATGAGCCGGGGGAGGGGAGGAGGGGGACAATAGAATCCCATTAGGGGAGCCCCTCTAAGATCTACTAAATTACCACTGCACTGCCTGCAGTGATTTCACGGGATTATCCAGCGTTTTGCTCCTTTTTTCCTGCCATTCTCCCGTTTTTCGCTTTGTTTCTTTGTTTTATCCTCAATAGCTGGAGTGGTATTCGTTTTATTGTCCTTTTCGCAGTCCTGTTTCTCCCGGAGTTATGACTGCGACTCTTGTTAGAAACGAAATTTTTCCGCTGGGCTTTTACATAATTGCTTTGAACGTTTACACTGTTGCACATTGTCCCGCAACTCCCCTCTTCACCCCCGCTCCAGAAAATCCAGGAAATATCCCTGTGGTTTTGTACGGTCGGAGCTCTATGCCGTGTTAAAACAGGGATGAAAAAAAGAAAAAAAAAATCAACCCTCCTCTAAAAAGGGGCACACGGAAACACCCCAACCGAGCAAATTTGCACGTTGTCATTGACGTTTTCATTTCGAATGAAAACGAGCAAAAATCCGCGAGATTTACAACTTTTGGGATTTGCTTGGTAGTACCACGTCCTACCACCGTCATTCCTGTCGCTCCCTCGGGAGAAGGTGGGAATGAACAGAAAAATGTGTGGACGTGCTTTTTTCCATTAGGCTAATTCTAGACAGAAACTGGGGCCATGAAAAAAAAAATGCTATGAAGTTGGGGCCTCGTGATGAGGGCAAGCTGCCTTTTTGCCTTTTTTCCCAGATAGACTCGTATATATTTTTTTCTGGATTTTATCGCGGTGCAAAAATCTACGATTGGATCTGCGGAAATAGAACAGGATTTTGGTGGGTTAGAATCTGAAAGGATTTTTTATTCAAACCAACCGAACTGGGCTGCATTACTTTTGGCACAAGAGACGGAGTTTAATGTCTTTCTCATATTTGGGATTTTGTTTATTTGAAGTGAATTAACATCACACTCGTTGCCTGATTCCTTTTTTTCAAAATTTCTGTTGCATTAAACAAAAAGTCTGGAAACGCTTGACAAAGAGGTTTCAATCTTCTCAATGAGGAATTTTTTAAAGGTGGAAAAATAGTTCAAAGTTTTACTTGATTACTTATTTACTAATTTTTTATCATAAGCATGCAATAAGTAAGAATAATTATATTATATGTATATTACAGTAACAGAAGAAGAAACACTAAAATTGATTGATTTATCGTAATGTCGCGCGACTAAAAATGTTTGTGTTTGCGCGTTGACAGAAAACATTTCCAATTTCATCAAATGGACTTGCTTCTGGGTTTTTATTACTTTTGAAACCAATCGTCTAACATAGCATGCACTATTGACTTCAGAATATAGTATGATATATTAAAAGTTCCACCGGAAACTCTCTCTAAAGCAAGACTCTAGACTCAACCGCTGACTTTATGTTGTAGAATATTTGATGATTCGATTAATTTTTTACGTTTCATACCAAATTTTTCAATCAGTACTATCGGATGAAAATCTGAGCAAAAACTAATTTTCTATGTTTACATCGAATTTTAAAGCAATCTCAAAATAACATAATACTTAAATGAATTTTTTTTTTTTTTTTTAATTATGTAATGCTATTTTAAATAGACGGTTGGCTTATTAGCGTGTAAAACCTATGACAATTACAATAGCCGCAACAAATTTAAGTAAATAGCTTTTAATTAAGTATATGTTGTTACTTTTTTTATACAACTGCAATAACGATAAAATTTTGAAATAAACTTAGTGTGGAAGTAAAAAATATTAAATACTGTAATTAAGCTAATTAAATTTTAATTTTCAATGGAACCATACTTGAAAAATGATAATGAAGAAAAATGTTCCTTTTAACTTTCCCTAAATCAATTTTTCGCAGTATTTAATTTAAACCAAAATACTTATTCAAACAGATAATCTGTTGAAATAAGTTCGTCATCACCCTAGCTAATACCTAACAAATGAATAAAGTTGTAAAGAAAATGTGTAGGGGATCAGTTCTCATGATCACTAATCAGCATCTGTCTCATAATTATGATTGCATGATTGCTTTACAGCCCTAGCAGAAACAAAAAGTGAGCCTTCCCCTAACCTTAACGAGTTTCTAAATCTGGAAAACGTCGAGATATTAAAGAAGGGTTCGAGATATTTATTTCCTTCCACCCTTCTCGTTGCAGAGGAGCCCCGTCGCGTGATGATTGTTTTGTCGTAATAATTTTCGAATATATTATGAAACCAGCGACGCACATAATTCTAAGGGCATCACGCACAAAAGTGCGCGGGAACGAAGTCATGAAAGTTCCCCTTGAAATGAATAAAATCTACATAGGGTGGAAGCATAAATCTGTCCGAACGATCAAAAGAGGAAGGAAGCAAATGCAAAGAAATACGAACGTGAATAGTTTGCAGCACCGGAAGCTGAAAGTTAGCACATGAAGGCTCGTTACTTCACAATTAAAAGGGTTTGCAGGAAATGCTCTTGCAGCAATTAACACGTGTCAGTTTTTTAATAATCAATAGGTATATAAATAACTCAGGAAAATCAACGGAAGCGAATAATATCAAGATGTCGTTCTCCTTCGGAACATATGTTAAATAAATTCAGCTGAACAGCAATTATTTTACTATTATGTTTTAAACAGCTTATTAAATCTTAATAGTTACATAAAATTTTCTGAATTGCTAGCTGGGTTAGCGGAAAACATATTAGAAAATTAAATGTTTGAAACATCTTAAACTGTGAATGGTATTTTTGTGTTTTTAAAAAATATAGTAAAAGCACTATACTCACACTGACGGTATTAGACTTATTTAGTCATTAAATTGTAGTTGAATTAATTTACCTGAAAAAGAAAACGAAATATTATTTTTTTTAAATACATAATCATAATATCAAATATATTCTAAGATCTTTAAAATATATACATAGTTAAAAAACAGAGTATTTTAAAAATATATTATATAACAAAATATTGCCTTCTTTTTTCAACTGTAGGTACGATATTCATTTAATAAAATCTAAAAGACGTTCCTATGTTTGAAGTTTTGGGACTATGTCTAATTTTTTGTAATGAATTAAAATATTCTTAAGGATTCACGCATAGAGTTAAAGCAGTTTATAAAAATTAACACTAAAATTTAAAAAAAAAACTTATGGGTAATAATTTTCTTATGAGCCCGTTTCATAATACCAACTTTTATTTTTGGTAATTTTTTTTTCTCAACACATAATTCGTTATGTAATATTTGCCAAATGTCATTTTAAAAGCTTTACTCCATTTTCTCTATTAAAATCTTCCACTTTTAGTCTTATCTGCATGTTTAAGAAGTGCTTCATAAAACTCCGCCTTTAATTTTGTGAGTACTGTCTACAGTGCACGCTCCTTAAATCCCTTGGTTTCGTCTGTTACTAGGAAGCTAAGTGCGTGTAAAAATCGAAGGCTAAGTGCTTAGTTCCCACTTCCAAACCGCATTAAAACCCTCAGCGTAACTCTTAAGTACGACAAAATTATCCTCTTAAAGGCCCCATAAAGGTGCACTCCTCCCACCGCATCCAGCCCACGACTCCCACTGTCCAGGGCCATAAAAGGCCGAAAAGAAAGGAAAAAAAATCATTCCTGGGAGCATAATTCAGCAGCGGGCAACATTTGTGTTGCGCTCGTAAGGCATAAATAGGGCCAGGCGAATGCCACAGCGGCGGTCATAAATCAAGCGGGCCAAATGGCGTGTCACGGCATATGTCACTCTGCTGGTAAAAGATCAGCGGCAACAAAAAGGCGAATCGAAGCAGAAAGGGCTGTCAAGGGCAAAGGACTTTGGCTCTTTGAATGGAAGTGACAAAACAGGCAACAGCCATCGAAATCAACCCTTGAGCCGGGCTCAAGGTTGCCGGGGGTTAGGCAGCCCGAACAGCTCCTCTGGATGAGACTGCCCTTTGTTCCATATTCCGGGAAGAGAAGGGAAAGGCGCCCTGCCGACAAAGCACCCCCGAGCACCCGGCACCCGACCGGAGCACTACATCACGGCCTGAAGGGCTGAAAGGTAGCTACTTGTGAGCCATAATTTATAGCACATGCCCTGGCTCCTTCGATTCGCATGCTGCCGATAGATTCATCACGGCGACCGCCGGCATACGCCCCGACAGGCCTAATAGTTTTTGAATGCCCGGCCGGGACAATGGCCCGGAAATGGACTTCTCAGGCAGCACGACAGCACCACAACCCCAGCATCCAGGTGAACCTGGAGCTAATGCTCAGGGACACGGCATCGCATCAGAAGAATCACTCATGAGTATTCGGAACTGCTCTAGATTGATCGAATGGAAAGTATCGATACTTCGCGGCGTCTATACTTTTCATTCTGTTACCTATATTTTATAATTGGTCCTTATATATTAAATTAATTACACTTTGCATTACTTGCATTACTCACTATTACTCGGCATGACTTTGAGTGTAACCGTGGCAAGTACTAAGCTAGTAATGATAAGAAATGCAAAGTAATGGTGAATAATGCCTAGGAATGTAAGTATTGGTGAATACAGAAAAGTAGTGCAAAGTAATGCTTGTTTACTAATATGTAATACCATAAAGAAATTTTTAAAACGGCGCGAAATACTTAGAAGATAAAGGGGCAAAATTCAAACATAGCCACTTTTGTTTTTCCATTTTTAGGGTTCCTCGTTTAGAAATGCAAACACCGAAACCTTTATAGGGTTATTTTGTTGTTCGTCGGTCTGTTCGTCAAAACGCTTTTTCTCAAGAACAGATAGAATCATGTAATTGAAATTAATACCAAATACTAAAGCCTTATTGTTCTGTAAAGAAATAAATTCAATTTAGAGGGTATTTTCCATTGACCTATAGAATCTTAAAAAGTGGCACGAAGGACGGTCTCACACCACAAGTAAAGGAAAAAATCCGAAAATCATTAATTCCTAATACTAATACCCTAATAACGCTACAGAACTCTCAGGGTGCGAGTCCTACTCGCACTTGTCCGTCTTTTTTTAATACATAATTTTGGGGAATGATGCATATGCATAAACTATGCAATCGACTGTTTTTTCTATCCAGTCGACTATGCCATTGGAGTATCGATCAAAAAATAATCGATATCGAATACAAAGTACTCTATACCGAAAGGTATATCGATATTTTTAACGTGTCCCTACCTATGCTAGGGCCGTTCTGAATCTCAGGTAAATAGGCTCGTCGGGTTCTGTGCGTTCCTTCCCCCGAACTAGCCGCAAAAGCCACAGGGTGCACCTGCAGCTCCCATTTCCGGGTCTAATGGGACAAAGTCATCAACGACAGCTCCGGAGGTATCCACGTAATGAGGGCCCCCCTTAACAGCGGGTGCCGTAAATCCCGAGTGATCTTATTGTTAATAATTCAGGATGAGCATTCCCTGCGACATCGGGCTAAATGGGGCTGTCATAATTAACCAGCAGGGCTAATCCCGTCCGGATCCAGTGGGTTATCAACTCGATGATACCACACTGGGACAGGAATCTGCTCGGTGTCAATCCGGGTGCTCCGCCCTCCCTCTTCCTGAAGCAGAGAACATCTGTTCGCCTACTGTTCCCTATGAATCGTATGCTCCCGAATCCCCGAAGGTTGTACAGGAACCAGTCCCATTGTCGGCTGCTCCATCCGGTTGCTAGGGCGGAGTGGGTGGTTATAGGGTATTAAAATGCAAAATGGAAATTTATTAAATTGTTTTCCATTTGTTATTTCGATTCATCCAGCCACTGGGCTCGTGTACCGCGGGATTTTTCCGCGCCCCGCGCATCGAATTCTCCTAACCCGGCCTAGAAAAGGGATTCAAACTCGGATTAAGCTGCAATTGAGTTCCTCTCCGGGAACGGTGGGGAACGGGGGCTCTTTTGTACTCGAGAAGCGACCCGCACAATGGAAGGGCTTTAATGCTCGACTTGATTGATTTATAATTTAACAATTGAGGGATTTGCCGGTGAGTGAAAATTAATCGCTGTAATAGGCGCCGATCAAGTCGGCAGTGGGGCCCTAGCTTCGCGGGAATATAGGCGCACTCGAATGAGAATTGGGTCGGGGGCTCCTAATGGGGGTCTCTGTTGATTTGAAGCAAATTTAAAGCGGGTATTGTTCATCATATGTGCGAGGAAACACAAAGGGAAAGGGATTTTTTTCCGATTTAAGTGATTGAAATCTGCGAAAATCCGGATTTAAATCAATTTAACTGATTGGGCCAATATTTACGGATTTCGGTCTAATGTGCCGTGGAATACGAATAATTTTTGGTTTATTAGTTTCCCCTTAATGAGGTATAAAACACGTCTGTCGACAAGTTTACAACGAATGTTTAATGTACATGCAATGCAATAAAATCATCATAAACTAGTGACATTTATAAGCATATGTAATAAAAAATTTATTGATTTGTACACTTAGCTGTTACTTAGCAATGAAATAAAATTTAAATGCGCGTTTTATTCACGCGTAGAGCTTTTTTTCTGGGAAAATATGAAAAATTATTTCCTTGTAAAGATTGCAAAACTACCTATACTCAAAGAAATGTTTCTTGCTAAAACGAGTAATTAATTCTTGGGATGCAAGCAATCAATCAGATTTTACAAAATTAATTTCGTTTCCATGGTTGTAAGAAAATAATCCCGCAGGTATTACAAGGCTTTGAACCTTTTGAATGGTAAAATTTTAAAGTATACAAATTTTCATTAAGATAAGTTGAATTCGAAAATTTTCATTTAAAATATTGGATTCTTGAGTTTACATATTTAACCAACAAATTCAAAGTCAGTATCCTAAAAAACCCTGAAAACCAATTTCGTTCATGTTCAACATTTTGAAATTTTCTCGGATCGTGTTGAGACCCTATACATTTCACCAAGTCCGACGATTAACTAAGCCCTAAATTCATGGTTTATTATTTCTTTTATTAAAAAAGTGCTGTTAAACTTACAATATTTAGTTAAATCAATAGAGTTTAAAAAAATATATCTCCTTTTTCTACGGTTGATGGAACCACAATTGCGGCTACTATAGCACCAAGTTGTTTGTTCTACAAAACTAAGAATGAATGGAACCGAAGCCCCAAAGCAATCCTGTAATTACCCACCCCAAGACCACTAAAAACTCTCAAGATGTCGAACTTTGAATTAAAATCGATGTTCGGTGGACGTGGAACCCTTTCGCTGCCTAGTTACACTGAAATAGAATCCCTCAGGACATGGAACTGGCACTCTTCGGGCTGCTACTGTCCGTTTTCAGGAAAGCCCCAAAAACACGAGCTCTGCAGTGAGAATCGCGACCCAAAGCAAGGGGCAGTGGGCAGCTGAAAATCGAGAAATCATTTTCTGGAGCATCCAGGACCAGGACTCCATCTAAACCTCGACGAAGCGGAGCTCCGCAAGGAGATTATTTCGTCAAGGAGTCCCTTGTTTCACTCCTCAACTCCTCGGCCCCATTCCTCTGCATTGTGCAACGAAGGATGTCGAAGAAAAGGGATTACTCCCTTTTTTCATGGAAGCGATACGCTCTCTTTTGGGATAGTCTATACATTTCTGAGGAAGAACTGCTGAATAATTCATTCCTGTGCTGAACCGCGCGTTCTTGGCACGAATTTCTGCTGCCGCTGCTCCTGCTGGACCAGGACGGGACGCTTTTGATTTGAAAGGAGTCAGCCTCTGGACGGAGAAGAGATTTATTGTGGTGAAATATTTACTTTTTGAGCGAAAACGTTTTTGAACTCGTCTCTGGACCGCCCTCCTCCTTCTTTCCTTCCCTCCTTCCCTACTTATTTTGTTTTCAGTCTCGAAAGTCCCTTTTTAAAATTGATAGAGCTCTTTGATGCCCAGCATTTTGCCAGAAAATGCACTCATACCTGACGGTCAATGATTTTCGGGACTGTGAAACGAATTCTAAATTTGATGATTGTTCCAGTGCCCGAAGGTATTACGGTCGATAGGATATATGGGAAATATTCTGGGAAAATGTTCAGAATAAAAGTTCACGTCAGATCGCATTTCTTTCAACTCTTAGAGTCCACGACATTAATATGTATTATATTTCAACTCTGACTGTTTTGCTTCTTTTCTTTTATTTGAATTTATTTATGGAATAAACTTTTTTTATATTGGTGACAATAAAATCATTTAGTTTATTAGCATAATTTCTTATTTTTCATTTATGATAACTTTTGAATGCTTAGAATTCTGGCGGAAGAAAAACAATTTTACTTCAAATAGGTTATCAAAATGTTCATATAATAAAACTTTTGATATAATTTAGTGAGATAATATATTTAAATAGGTTAAACAATCAAAGAGTAACTAATAGGGTTGTGATCATACAGACAGCCTATTGAAAAATTTTTACACTACATTCCCTCAAAAGGTAACTGACTGGTTTATATCTAATAAGTTTTAAATTCTAACAACTTTTATACTAAATAGAAAAGTTTCAGACTTCCAGAATTTAGAATTTTTTTTCGGTTTTACAAGTAAAGCACCTCTAAGCAAGAAAATCATATATCTAGTTTTAAATGCTCCATATAATTTATTTAAAATGAATATAAAACACATTAATAAGACAAAATTAACAAAATTAATTCCAAAATGCATAATTATCAATACAAAATTTTGGTAGCTAGTGTTTTTTGAATGAATACATTTGGTTTAAGCGCGGAATTTCGCGAAAAATTATTCTCATAAACATATTTGCTAATTACTATTTACAATTGTGCAATCTTGAAAGATTTAAAAATCCTTTTGAATGAAAGCATAAATTTTTTCATATTTTTAAATTGTGTTTAAAACCAAATAAAAAATCTAAATGTATCCTGCAGTCAAATAAAAGCAAAAATATGAATAAAAACTTAAAATTTAGTTTTAGATAAGTTTACAACGTTTTTTCAAAATGTAGTGTTTAAATTATTAATTTCAAACTTAAATGCAAAACGTTGTTAAATCGGTATTGGCATTGGCGCTAAATCATCAATATTGTTCTTGAGGTTATTACAACGTTATTTTTTCAGTGTTATCGCAAGCTCAATTCATCCTATAAATTTTTTTAAGTATTACATGTCTTTGATATATATATTTATTTTAATAAATATTGTTTATTTAAAAAGTCTGTTTGGAAGTTCCAGAAGTTCTATCATCTCGTACCGTGTTCTGTATTGGAAACCATAGAACTTCGGTATGTTTAGAGAAGTTAAGACTTTAACCTTAAGTAGTAATTTGGTCTTGAATCAATTACCTCAGAAACTTGCGTAGTTGGACAAAGTTGAGTTGAATGCATACCAAAACCACGGTTGGGTTGGGGAGCGTTTTCTAAACCCAAATTCATCGCCACTTCTGTGCATAAACCAGAAAACGAACTTCTCGGTAGAGCTCCACTCCCAATTTTCGTAAGATAATCGCCTTTGGCAGTTTCGTCCTTATCTCGACACGGCAGCGAGCCTCATTACAATGGACGCTCAAAAGTTTCCACTTTCCTGGATCGACTTTTTTCACCTGACAGGTGGAGAAGCCAATTTCCGGGACCCACAATTCGACATTCTGGAAGTGGCATTTCATTTTGGGGGCGGCCGGGCCCCTTTCGCCCCCGAAAACCTTCCCTCGGGAACGATCGTGCGGCCAGCTCTCCCGGGGGCAGTAATTCATTCAGTTTTCACTAAGCCGTCAATTACACAGCTCGTGAAATGCGGCCCCGCAGTCGACGCGATTTGGGGCGGCCCTAATCCGGGAAGCCCCACGCCGCACGTAACTGTCGCATTACGGCGAAGTCTTCCACCGGCGTCGTCGTCGGTCGGCTGGCCTTATTACGCGGGGGCGTGGGCGGGGGGAGGGCCCCGCAAGGAGAAACAAAAGTTCGCCCAGGTGAGTTATTCGTTGTTCTGTTGACAAATCGATTTCTGTGGATTTACCCGCTTCCGTGGTTTCGGTTAAATGACACACATTCGGCGGGGCCCCACCGTGCGCGCTGAGGGCGGCCAACGAGGCTATTCGGCCGGGGGAGGGCATTAATTTCGCCCCGAAATAGGTAAACACCTTCGACAGAGGTCCACCTGTGGCCCCATAAATCGCGAATAGCGCCCATTCCCACCTTTCGGCTCCTTAGCGGCCGTCGTCGCCGCAAAACTGCAGATGTCGCAAAGTTCTGCTTAATTGAGCGCGGCCACTTTGCACCAATTTCTGACTCTGAGGCAAACGAATGGGTTCCGGGCGACTGCGGGGGCCCTTGGGGCCCCAACGGGTGTCGACTATGAATTCGCTAATTGTGCGGCGGCCCAATTAGTCCTTCCTGCCGTCGTATGGCCGCTGGAAGTTAATCCGCCAACTATATATGGCGCGATTATTGTCCACAATTTGCTAGAATTATTGGCGTGAACACTCGCGCCGGGTGGCGAAAGAGACTTCCACGGTCCAGTGGCTTCCTAGATCGATGCCATGTCGCCGAAATTGTGCAATCCTCGTGGAACCGCCGCGCCGCCCCCGCCCCCTAAACACTGACCAACCTATTTACATGCGTAATGGGGACTGTGGTCGAGAGACATAATGCGGGGCTCCGGAGTTTAGGGGCTCCTAAGCACTAAGCTCCCGAAGCCCCATCTCACCGTAAAGAGGTATTTTGTTAGACCGATTTAAGTATACTAGACATTCTTGGATTGTTAAGAACTAATGTACGAAATTACGCACTAATCGATTCCTTGAAATATCTAAAATCAATATTTCCTTTTAATATGCCTCTAAAATCAATCCTTTCCACTCAAACTATAGTAAATTTTAGATCATAAAATCGCTCTAAAATCGACTTAAATTCTTATAAGTTTAAATGCAGTAGATTTACGATGTTAATTTAAGTAAGTTTAAGCACTCAATCCCAATAATTTAAGCCCATGCTTATGCTTGAGTGAGAATGTTCAACATATTTTTACTTGTTAACGCTTGTTAACGACATGTTGACTTTTTAATATTAATAAAATTAGTGCATAATATGTGAGTACACTTTAATAACTGAATGTAGAATCACACTGAATTTCAAATCAATTTTATATTTGTTTCTGTGCAAAAATTTATGAAGTTCGGAAGAATCTACACATTTTTGGTAAGATTATGTCAAACTATTTTGTTTATGATGAATCAACTTTACATGTAAATTTAATTTTCTTATGCGAATTGCACATCATTTATGTTTAATTATCCACTATCTGTGTAATAATTTTACACAAGAATTGCAATCTAATTGACTAAGGTCAATATATTAAATAGCATTTTTATTTTCCTTATCCATTTTTATCGTGACAAACGAGTTGTTCATATGAACGTAAATTAACACTCTCCACCTAATTTATATTAATAACAATACTCAAATTACTTTTAATTTTTCGATTTTGTTCGTTGTATAATCGGATCAGGTAGTCATTCACCACAATTCTGTACCTATTAATTTCTCAATAAATTGTGTGTCAAATAATATCATATAATTCTCTGAAAAGGAATGGCAAATTAGTCGCATTTTATTTCATCCGGATATTAACAAATTAATGACTTTCCTGAAAAATTAATAAAAGTAATCGTGAGCAGTTTTATTTTATTCAATTGAAATAAACCTTAATTTATTCAGTGTGCATGCTTAAATTCAGTTTCCATACAGTTTAACTTGACATGAGTTAAACTTGGCAACTATTGGGTTAATTAAATTCGAAATTGTTTAATTTTAATGAGATTAACGAAACGTGACCTAAAACATTTACGTTTTCAGGTGAAGACAATTCCATTAAATTAATCGTACATTGAAAATTTATGTATATAGTATTGAAGACTGATAATTAAAATACGAAAAATCAAGGTGTGAGCCAGATTCGGTTTTTAGCGAGCTATGCTTATTAATGCAATTGATTAAAATAATTTATTTTTCGATAAATTTTAAGTAACACCTTAACTTAATGTAACCTTATGCGAGTTCGACAAATATATTATGATACTACGTGAAGTCAGACAATGTTTATAAATGTTTTATACGGATAGTATGAAGGTTTATTTAACCTGAGGGAAAGAGACTTATTTTTCATCCGTTTAATTTATTAAAAGGTCCTTAATTACAAATTTTGCTCCACTTATCTCAACTGGCACGGACAGTTTGGCGCATGATTATCGCCGCAAAAAAATCAGATTCCGCGAACGCTCGAATAAATCACCAGAGGTGCCCGTGAAGGCCGTGGGCTTTCAAAAAAATTATGACTTTAATATGCTGATAAATGGGCCTTTCATTGGGAGGTTCATTTGAGCCCATTTTCGGTCATTTTTCAATATTTTTCTTTCAATTATGAATTTCATATACCTCGCGGATGATTGCGCTGTCCGGCGGAAGGTAGCAAATTTGGGCGCCCACCAGCCGTTCTTCATTTGCATTCCGCCAGACCAACCTGACCACTTGGTCATTTATTTCCGGCGGACGGGTTGTGGCGCGGCTATTTAAATTTATGCGACGCGCAATCAAACTTAATCGACCCGGGGAGCGGGCGGAGCGGCTGAAGCAACAGAGTGGATGCTGGATGCTGTTGCGGAAGCATTTTGGCTCATGTTCCGACTGTCGTCGCGGGCAAATTTATCCCCCGAAATAATGGGGAAAACATTTCTTCAAAAACTTCTTCCACAGAGCGCGGCGGCGACTCTGGTTCGGAAAGTTTACTGTCACATCGTAAATCAGGTGGACAGAAGGAGCCGGCAACTTCCGGGCACCTCCCCGGTATCTGCCCGAGTGCCAGAGAAGTCGCATCCTCTTCCCGGGCAGTCGCCGGGGCCGGTCGACGGAAGGACCAACTCCCTTCGAGTGGAAGGCAAATTGAAATAGTTTCATCTGAGAACAGTTCCGAAGAATTTTAATTGCACTTTTAACAAGGACGACAGCGGCGTAGTGGACTCTTTCGAGTTCGAAGTGCCCACCGCCCCCGCTGTCCAGGTGATTGCAGCAGCTCCAAAGCCCTCCACCTGTCCGGCTTAATCGAATACCTGTGCAAAAGGAGACATTGCCTTCCGGCACGCAGAGTCACTGGAGCAATTTCATTAAAATTTCAAAAAGCCGGTGGAATGCGACTGTTGATTGAGTGGTGCTATGCTCCTCGGAATGCTTCGATCAGAAAGTTTCCACAGAGCTCTTCGACTGATCATGAATTTCTGTTCTATCGGATAACTGCTTCGATCGAGCAAAGGGTAAAGTTCTGATTTACTGGATTAATATTGGTTATTGGGCAGAAGATACGTTTCTCATTGACTCAGGTAAAGGTACGATATGACAAAACTTGGAAAGCTTATTAATTAAGTCGACTTTATTATAGACTACCAAAACTATGACTCGACAGATAGCTATAGAATGAAGAGCTGGATTTTGAAATTAGTAGGAAATCAATTCCAAACCAAAAACTGGTTTATGCAACTTACAATGTAATTACCTACTTCCATACAATATAAAATAATTACTTCAACTAGTTAAAAATTTGAAACAACGAACAAATCAAATATAATCTGTAAAGTTCTGCGTAACTTAAAACCATATTACTATAAATAGAGTTTTAATCACTAACTTATAGCTATCAAATCAATTTTTCGGTTCCAGTTTAAATAATAATTCTTTTATCCAAAATTTCAAGGGGTTAGGGGTTAGGGGTCAGAAGCGTGAATAAATTGTATAATGTTTTTTATTTCAAATATTATACCAAGTATTTACACTATACTGAAAGTAAACTGTTAAACACTCTTTTGCAAATAGTGCTTTGCAGTGACCACCAGAACTTCGTTTATCCAAAATTATTTTGACAAAAACAAATTCTTAGTTTAATAATTTATTTAGTGCTTAATCGAAGCTTTCTATGTTTTCTTTTAACTGAACAAAATGGCAAAATGTATTTTTGTTTTTTAAAGTAAATTTATAAAAAAATCCTTCCATTAAACACTAGATTTTAATGTCTAGAATATGCTGAATAAATTTCATTTAAATCCGTCGAGTAATTTTCAAAATAAAGTGGTCATCGTGTTTGAAGATATAAGTAGGTAGTTTTTAGAAAAACGTATCTAAAAAATTTTTTATTATTAAAGAATCACGAAAATAGCATTAATCATTTTTTGAAAACGATCAGGTGAGCTCGTTATGTTCAATATTGAGAAAAAAAAAAAATCAGTCAGTTTCAATTTGATTTTCAAAATTCGACTTAGTTAGTTAAGATTAACTAAAACCAAATTTTTTTTTAATTTATACATTTTTTGTTTTTTACCAAACCTTCATACAACTTATACTCTGCATAGGTATATTCATTTCACTTCATCTTTGGTAATAAATAATTATTTAAATAGAGTGTTTTAAACATCGATTTGCATATATCTTATAGCTACCTGAAAATATTCTAGATCTAGAGTATAAAATTACTTAATATTTGTATTAAAGTTCGATTGGAAAAATTAACATTACCACAACTTGATTAATTTTAATTGGTTTCTAATTAACGCTTTATTTTGAGCTTAAAACCAAAAAATTAGTCGATATGTTAAAATTCAATGTAACGAAAAAGAGCAAATTTCATCTAAGTATTTCAATAAACACCAAATTTGTTGTAAGCCTCTAAAAGTTATAGAGTAAATATTTTTGCCGAAAAATTTATGAATAAGGGAGTTTAAGTTTGGCGTACTAAGTACAACTAATGAAATTTTGTAATGTAATTTAAAAGACGATCATTACTTACTGAGTACTTACAAATCGATTTGAGAACCTCTAGTTTTTAAGTAGGTTAGAAGTAACTAATAAGGACATTATGTCGTATGACCTAGAAAACTGTGACAGCCAGACAGGTAAACAGTAATGGAATTATTTAAGGAATCACATTCCAACGATGTTCAATCAATTTAACTAGCTTCAGATTGCGCAAAAGCAAACGGGGAAAATCCGATTTTTGATTAGGTTTAATATCAAATGCCTTTAATTAAAATCCTGGGGACGTTTTGTCGGCTGCGCAGGGAGGCCGGGGTAATTGGCAGGAAGCATCACGAGAGTGCATTCACATGAAATTTACCTGATTATAACTGTTCAGAGGCGGGAACAGGTTTATTCGCATTTCTGCATTAATTCGGCCCACATGCTCACCTGTTCCAGCCGGGGCCGGGGCCCGGGGCCCGGGGAACGCCGTGCTCAGGTGTAGCGAGTGGCTCAGGTGCGCCAGCGGGAGCAAACGAAGCGAATGTTTGTGAAACGACAATGATTTTGGGGGGCCTGGGCCGGGTGTGCCCAAAGGGAGGGTTCAGGTATTTGGTTTTCTTCATCGGTATCGGCTGCGGGTGCTCGAAACGTGTTTGACTTTTATTCCTACCTGAAAACGAAAATATCCCTCGGGAGCTATAACGTCGTACGCGCTTAGCAACCGAAGAGCCGGGGAGGGGCCGAGATGTGCAAACAGGCAAACAAACAATTTCAAATTGATTGAAGCACATTTTCGAAGGAAAACAGAAAATGCGACCAAAAAACCAACGAAATTGGATTGGATTCTCTGGTAGACCTTTTCTGGTTCCTTTTAAAAACGAATTCTTCGTAGCAACCCAAGGAGAACGTCTTAAGACGTTTTTATCTTTTTCAACCCGGTTAATCGCATTCTAACGAGTCCTAAATGCCCACAAATTAAGATATAACTGATTCGTTACAATTTTTCAAATTCAGTATTTTCCACCGTCACAATCGTGACTCAGTGTAATTCCGCGGGAATAGTCACCCCCGCCGTCTTGCGTCGCTCGTTTCTTTCGCAATTAAGAAGGCGATTGTGTCAGACGAGCGGTGCGAGGATATCTCAGAATTACAGAAAATTTCCCATATCAGTTAGCGCCAGTAAAAATAGATGTATACAATAAATCTTTCACGAAAATAAATAGAAATAATGAGCACAGTGCTTTTGGCTGAAAATACTTCCCATGTTGTTCAGGCGATTGTCTTCGCCGCCTCAGATACTTCCGAATCGCTCTCGGTTACTTAATGAATGTCGACAAACATCTTTCGTTACGTGGGCGTCTTAAGATTGTATGCAAAGTATAAGACGAAAGGTGTAAATAGCTAAGCTAAATGAATACCACAAAAAATTAATTTATCGAAATCCGTACATTGCCTCAAAACAAATTAAAAGTTATTCAGTATAATACCTTTAAAAATTACACTTCCAATTCAAAAATGATAAACTTTTATCGTGCCTCATATAAAATTCTAAAGGTGATTTTGGTTAAAACATTTATTTGAATGAAATACAAAATGCGGTTGTCTACACAGAGAAAGATTTATATATTAAAAAAAATGTTAAAATTTTCCCGTCTCACCGCCAGGACTTTGTTGTTTCGGGCGCTGAGACAAACATGTTTGAAAAAATCCTTTAACCCCTGAGATGATTTTCCCTAGTCTGTACGAGGGTACGTGACCCACAATTTGATTAGATCATACCTTTTACGTTTGTACGTGCGGCATTTCTTTCAGCGGTGCATTCTTAGTTTTCCCCTAGTTTTCCCTGTGCATTTTTGTGCAATGCAAAAAAATTTTTTGAAATAAAACAATTGACTTTGAAATTCGAAGATACTGGGATATACTTCTAAGAAAATTTTCCAATTTCAAAACTGGACATCCTCTAATATTTGCAATACATATTATACTACATTGTATAGTCTTTATTTTAAATCAATTTATTATTAAGAGAGAATCTTCTATGATAAATTTAAACGAATTTTTAAAAATGTAATATAAATATAGATCGAGTTGAGATTTAACTAGATTTGATAAAATTTGGATTAAAACATTTCATTTCTTCATACTTTAGAAGGCAACCCGCCTATGGCCCGTTGTAAAAATAGCTGATTTAAATTGGCTAGAAATGAAAAACTTTAGTTTATTAAACAATCAAAATATTAATATCACAAACAGAAAATTAAATACGTAATTTTAAAGAAAATATTTAAAATTACATATTTTATTTTCTGTTCGTGACATTTACGTTTGGATCGCTTAAGATGTTAATTCTAAATGCCCTTTTAGTAAATGTAAACTAAAATTTTTAAAGTGTGTCGTTTTTCATTTCTATATTTCATTTAAATCAGCAACTTTTTAAAGGGTCATAGGTGGGTTGCCCTTAAAGTTTTTTAGATTTTAACATGAATGATAAATAGTTTAGGAAGCAGTTGGATAAAACAGAGAACTTTAATGATTCAATACCACCTAAAAGTACATTCAGAAAACGTTTCTATTCCTATTAAAAAATTCCGACCTAAAATGTCGATTCTTCTTTGTTCTAAACCTTTGAGGTTTATTTTTATTTTGTCATCCCATCAATACAATGCCCATTAATTTCTTTTAATTTAAAATTTTTCTTCAAAACCTTTTAAATTAGTCGCTTTGTTAGTTCGCATGAAAGGCCCCAAAATAAACCTTGCGAGATGTAAAAAGCGTAAAACTAAAAGCAGTAATTAATTGTCTGCCTTTGCATGCCTAAAGTGAATTCTTCAGAAAAACTTCTTTTTAAAAAAGTTTTAGGCGGAAACACCGCGCCAGCATGCATGGCACACGCAGCCATTGTTTCGCGCTTAGAGGGAAAAATTTCGAAAAAAAAGTCTTTAAGAGAAGCAACAAAAATACCTGCCCGGAACTGCGATGAAAACTACAATAAATTTGAAAAGATGAAAAATGTTTTCCAAATAGTGCGCGAATGTACCGCACGAAAACGCAAAAATTTATTCAAATCCAGACGATAAGCTCGCGTTTTTGGAACCTTGGGGCACGCAACCATCACGCGTTCCATCTGGCGCGGTGCCATCAGCGTTTCACTCCTTTCAAATTGCAGAAGCCGCGACTTCGGCGACCACCGAAATGGGCCGCGGGAATCGATAAAATGCAGCACGCGTGACGTGCTCTGATCAGCGCAAAGTCCCGGTGGCCTTCATGGAGCCCACTTGAGTAGCCATGCGATTAAAATGTGACCGCGTTTCGATGTCACCCTTTGCTGGGCACCAGTTCGCGGGGCTCCGGGGCTCCGTTGCATAATTTTATTGGGAGCAGTCGCGCAATCACAGCGCCGCGGTCCAGCTCACAGCCTCCGTGTCAGCCGCAGCGGCTAGTGCCGCTTGATATTCATGAGGTGCTAAGAGACGGCTTTTTTTGCGACTTCTCTGACTATGGGGCCCCGGGACGTCCAGTTCAGGGCCATTAATAAAATGGATCACCCGCCCTCTGACAGTGCCATCGCCGGTGCACTGCTCCTCGAAGAAGCCTCCATCACTCATATTCTGGGCGTGGATCGTCCCGTCGCCCCCGGGCCGGTCTATCATTCGATATTCCATCAATTCGCAATCAATCAAAAGTTTAATTGAAAGTCCTCGGCGCTGCGACGGCTGCCCTGGTGCCGGGCCGGGGGCTCCTTGCCGCCGCCGGCCGAGCGGCCGATGGACTGATAGATGGTGGAATTAATTGATCTTGTTGACACAGTTTCGTCCTCCAATTAAGAATAGATTTGCCGGGCTCATTATGCGGCCCGGGCGCTCCGCTTACCTGCCACTGACGTGGCTATGCGGAGCATAATGACGGCATCGGCCGGTCATCCTTTGATTAACTCCGGGACTGCTGCTCTCAGCGGCCGTCGTTGCGAACTAATTAATTTAATGGCTACGCCGAGGCATGCCGGCGCGGAGCTCACCTGAGCCCTTCGTTCCCGTCGGACTCACCTCGAGACTTATCTCAGCCCTGCGATTGCTCCGGTGGACCTCATTGATCCCAAAATGATGTGGGTTTTCTGTTGGCCTGTAGTTGAAATCAGAGTACAATCGATTTACATCAATCCCGGGAATGGAGTTTTCCGGGATGGACATCTGCTAATTGATGCCAACAGAACCCTTATTTTCTATTTATTCTCCTGATTCACCTTTCTCATCATTTATCACAACGCACCCCTACATCACCCTAAATAAGGTTTAAACCTCAAAAACAAGCATATTCCACAGAATTCACTTATTTGTTCATTTTCGCTAGTACTATAAAAACTGTAATTTCAAATTTTGAAAAACAATCCACAATAAAATTCAGAGATTCGGTTAATTCGTCTTTTCTGATAGGCAAACTCCTACTAATTTTCATTTTTCTATTATTTTTGAGCTAGGTACAGTCTTTTTTTTTAGATAAAAATCACATTATTAACATCTTCAATCCATAAAAAGTGCGATTAAGATTACTTCCCGAATTTCGTTACTATATTTGTTGGAATATTGAATTTCGATACTAGTTTTTAAAATATTTTTAAATTTATTGTCGAAATATTATTTTCTTAACTTTTGTTGTGAGCCTTCAATTTCGTTGTTATAAGGTGCCCGAAATTCCAATAATTAAGAAAAAAGTTTCTTTGCTCGTTTGACAATAAGTGTTCGTAAGAGGGTTAAATTAATTTAAAAAAAAAAACACAAACCTTATAATTGTTAACTATGCTTTTAAATTATTGTAATACTAACAAGTGTCCTGCAATGTTAGTTTAAGTAGGGCGTTTAAGCATTTCAGTTAAGGGGCTACAGTTAAACCCTTAAAAATATGGAGTTGAATTTTTCTTTTTCAAAACTCGCTATAAAATCTAAACTAATTCGAATCTCAAAATAAAATTTTTACAAAATATTTTTAAGATACAAATCTATCGAAATATACAATATACATATATAAAAAAAAAAAAAATTTTGCTTTATGAAACAGCTGCGTTTTCGCTGTTATTATTAAGATTTACATTTCCAATTAACGTAATTTTATTTGAAATTTACGTTGTATTTACTACGTTCGTAGCAAATCTTCTTAAATTTAGTGTTTTTGTAACTACGAAATTAAACTTGTGACTGTAATAATATCAAATGATATTTAAGCCATTTTGCAACTACATAGTTAAATAAATTTATCTTAGAAAAATCTGTCAACTTTTCAATTGTTTACTTAATTATAACCGACGTTTTTAAATATGAAAATTTTAATCTGAAGAGAAGAAGCTGAATAAATGATACAAACATCTTAAATAGTGGGTAAAGGGGATCTTTCGTCGTTTTTAATTCTAATATTAAGTCTAAGTCCCGGCTAAAGATAAGCAACTCACAAACTCATAAATCTTTTCTATCTACTTAGAAAAGGGCAGATTGGAGGCTCGTGGCTGCCTTCCCCAACTTCAGTCCAGCGCCCCGGAAGTAACGACCCTTAGGGCTCATCACAAGGCACAAATATCTCAAAAAGCGGGAGGAGATGTGACCAATTTCCGGCCAATTTGTGCGACCCCGCAGACAAAAAATGCCCCTCATAAATCCCACCCCCCCGGAGCAGGATTAGAAGGTGATGGATTCTTTCCGCTTAGCCGCAATAAAAGAAAGGGTTTTAGCTCATGGTGAGTTGGGGCCATCGTCGTCTTCGTCTTAACGTATTTTAACGGCCACCTCCCCGGTGGTTTGTTGTAATAAACCCGGACAGGGCCCCGTGGCTCCTGCAGATTTATCCTTCTGGGAAGTGCCCTGGTCTAAGTAATTGCCCCGGCCGCCGCAAGGCCAGTTGCCAGCGGGAGCGACTGTGGCTTATGATTAGCGGGGGGCCGGGCGTGGGTGGGGCCCGCATAGCACGTTTTATTTATGCACGTGGCGAAGGGTCGACGCGTCTTCGGACGAAACACGGTGCTTACAAGAAAATGGCCCTAGCCAAGGGCGAAGCGCCTCAATTCCCCTGGCTGGGCGGAAGGATAACTCCAGGAAGGATAAATCCCACCCACGACAAGGGCCCGCGGGGGAGGGTGGGACGTGTATGTGGCTCAGAACCCTATTTAATGTGTATGGTAATGGCCTGTGTGTGGTCCTTGGCCAGCAAAAAGTATTTGTCCAGGGCGGAAGTAGGTGTTGCAATGCCTCAATTTACGGCCCTCCTTTATTAGGGCTGCTGGCATTAATTTGGAACGTGAACTTTTTCCCTCGCCCGGAAATCCATCCCCGGCTAATTTATGTCGGACCAGAATTAATTGAAATGAAGTTGTTCATTCTCCGGCTGACGGCCGCAAACCGCTCAGATTGGCTACTAATCCCTGGCGGCCTCTGGCGGGAGATGCGGAGACCTCGATGGAGGGTCAAGAGCCCGTTTCTGGGAAGGAGGGAAACTATGCAGATAAACCAGCCATAACCCTTCAATCTCTTATCGGGCAGCTATTGCTTGTCTCGCAATTTATGGTCGTGCTTCATCCCAGGGCTCGTCGAAGAAACTTCTCCCAAGGGGGCAACAGCAGTACATAAAATTTCTTCCCGATAATGACGCTGATTGTGTCATCGCTTGATAGTGACAAGGTTCGATTCCCTTTGAATTATTCCCGTCGCCCATAACTTTCGGCCCTTTTCGTGCTAGACAAAAGACAAAGAGTGGGGCAGGGACGAAAAACTTAGTAGAAGAGGGAAAAGTGCCCGGGTTTTTTTTTTTCGTTTTGTTTTTCCTCAGCCCCGGGGGAAGTTCTACTCAAACAAGGGAGCAGATTTATTGCGTTATGATCCCTTTATGCACGGTGAAATTTATTGGGCTAATTACCATTTTAAGGGCTTCATGAAGACAAAAGACCCAACTCTTTAAGGATCCGCGAGGGTGGGGATAACAATGCTATTTTAATTTGTAGCATACCCGGCAGGAATCGAGATAAAAGCAATGTCATGGCGAAAGGTAGATAGGTGCCTTGGAAGGAAAAAAAAGGGATTTTCTCGCAATTTACAGTGTTAAATTTAAACTTTTTTAAGAGGGCGGACATAAAGATGTCTCATTTTAAGCAAAAAAACGAAAGAGTTTAGCAATATTTTTTTAAGTTGTCTTGTAATACCTAAAATAGCTTTGGTTTTTACTCATCATTTCGAATCTTCTCTTAATTAAATTAGTCGTTATGTATAATAGAAATTTTTTCGGCTCAAGCCCCTGATAGAATCTTTCTGTTTAATCTCCCACTAACTCCACTTTCGAGCGTCTGTCTTAAAAATGCATTTTTGAGCTAAATACAATGCAATAAGGAAAAAAGTACTAGGGGACTATTCACGAAGTCGATTCGTTACAAATTTGTCTCGAATCAAACTCCATGATATTCAGGAATTCGATACTCGTCGAAATGTTGCTCGATGTTTATCGATCGGTGACATTTCTATATTGTATCTCTTTATTCGAGGTTGATTTATAGGTACCTAAAGTTTTTAATTAGTTCTACAATAAAATGCAAGTAATTTATGCTTTGAAACAAATTTCTTATTTTGCTTTGAGATGCGATCGAATTCGTGAATACGAAATTACTGTTCGATGAAACTAAAAATCGAATCGTTTTCATGTTCGAATCGAGTTAATGAATAAGGCCCTTGGTTGTAGCAACCAAAACGACAAGTTACTTCAACAAGGCCTTCAAAACGGACTATTTGCTATAATGAAAATGAATTGGTTAATTTTAAGTTAAGAGTTTGTTTAAAACTGATGTATTTATGTTTACACTAATTAACTTATTTAATAATATCAAAATCTTTGTTTGACGAAAATTGAAAGAACATATAATTTATTCGGCGAGAATATTTCAATTGCAAAAATCTCGTATCACGATACATTTTTTTCATATTAGTTAATTTATTAAAACCAGTAAAGATCGCTTATAAGAATAGTCTATTATAGTTTATTACCTTATCTTGCCTAATAGCCTAAGGACCTTCTCCATAATTTAACTCAAATTGTTTGGTTTCCTGAATGGCAATTTTCAGTACTTCCGCTTTGAGAGTCTGTTATGAGTGGGTATGTCCTTGCTAGACTGAAGACGAGCACGTCTCCTCGATTTCCTGTCTTAATTTGATTAACTTCTGCCTTTCAATTTATTTAGAAAGTTTACTTTGAACGACCCTCTGTTAATTTTTAATCAAAAGTTCTTCGACACAATGTCGCCGTACCTACATATGAATTTTGTGCTCTATCTTGGGAAGGTTTTGGCTTAAGGGCTATTTCACTTTCTGCTCATCTTTATCGCTCTGTCGAAAATGGAATAGTCGTAATATACGGCCACAAGTTCTCAATTGCTCATTGAACACCTAGAGCTGCCCTGGAGACGTTATGTTTTGAGGAAGCTACTACATCACGAAATTGAAAGAGGAAATTAAGAGTCCTACAAGGGCAGCTCGTTTTAGACTATCTAGTCTGTCTGTTTGTTTGGCTGAGTATCTGGGCCCCACGGGCATGTTGTAGCATGGAGAGAATGAATTCCAAAATTATATAGCCACTGAAAATTTGAATTGCACTCAAGCAGAGTTGTATTTCACCAGAAATATCGTAAAATTGCTGAAAAGCAAGAAAAGCCACCAAAACCAATTCTGGAGGAAAGGGTAGAGGTTCGGGTCGGGTGACTACAGAGTCATCATCCGGTCGAGAGATCGAGTTTTAAGAAGTTGTTAAAACGGCAAGGAACCCTTTCAACCGAGAATCCTGCCAAAATGCCAGTCAAATTGAAATCTGCATACAAAGGTGCCACTTTACGTGAGCACCAGCCAATTACGAGAGGGCTGAACTGAACCTGAGCTGAATTTGGGAATAAAACACGAAATATTTCGGGAATGTGCCGCTGGGGGCCATTAGCCAGCTCGGGTACCAGTTGCCATCTATTTCTTCATTCCAACGAGTCATCTCAAATCGCTGTAATCCCGAAGCCGAATCGACGTGTTTGAAAAGCAATAACGTGCTCCCTGGGAGCCGTTCGGGCACCAATCTTCCATTTGCCAGACTACCGACACGGGGCCCCTCGGGTACCCCCGGCTAAACAGTTACGAGCGAAAACGCAATTTTATAGAATTACTGCACCTCCTTTAAATGCAAATCACCGTGGCACCGTGCTGAACAGGTGAATGTAAATGCGGTTAGACTCCTCTGGATTACGTGCGACGGAGAGCGCCAGATGCAGCGAATCCATTGGGGTCGCCACCAGCATCCAGTCGAGCGGAGCCCCAGCATCCAGCTGCCGGGAGAAGTCAAGTCGTCCGGAGATGCACCGAATGTGGGGAATTAGTGTACGAGGGTACCTGAGCATTCCAATCACTTGCATCGATAATTCGCGGGTATTGATGTAGCGTTCCGCCCGTTAGTTACCTTAATGCACCAGTGAACTGTTCAGATATACTAAACCATTTCAAGAACGGTCTAGCTACGGTCATTTCTCTCAAATGCATCTTAAGAAACATGTTAGAAAATTTAAGAAGATAAAATGTAACTGCCAGGCGATGGGGCTGAACTTAGCTTTTCTAGAACTCTTTAAAAATTTGTGAACTTTTGGTATTTATGCTACACATATTCTCACACTGATCAATATTTCTAATACTGTGCACATAAAAATATACATTTTAGATTTAAAATCATAACATAACCTAAAAAAAACAGTTGAATATGCTAGTCAAACTTGCAGACTTAAGTTCCCATACCCACGATTTCGCTTGGCCTAAAGTCCATTTTATGGACATTTTTGCAGAGTTTTAGAATCTATACGGGCTCAAGTATACCAACAAGCCTTAGGTATAAAGTAATCTACATATATTTTGAACCTTTAGAATTTCTTTTTATCAAAACCATAAGTTGAAAAGGTATATTTGGAAATATTGTATCCGTACACTCAGAAAAATATTTCGTAATTTGTTTTTTATAAAACAGAAAGAAACATATTTGGGAATTTGTCGTAATATTTTTATAAAAATGGTTCAAAAGTTTAAATTTTGCGATACATTTTTACGAAAGCATCATAAATCATTTTCGTAATATAAACTTTAATGTAAGTGTAAATGTAACGAACATTTTGATGTCATCAAATATACGAAATGTTTTATTAAATTAACATCATTTGTGATTTTTACGAAATTATGCACTAAATACCAATTTTCATGGATTTAACTTTAAAAATGAAGAATTTTGTTACTTTAGCTCTATGTCAAATTTTAGGAAAATCGGTGCAGTAGTTTCAGCGTGAAAGAGTAACAAACAGACAGACACCACTTTTGGAAATATAATATTAGTAGGGATTTTGCGAACAAATTTAAAATGTATATAATTAACTTAATTTATAAACTAAAGAAGAATTGTTATTCTATGTAGCGTATTTAAATGAAATTATCGTAATAAGAATGATATGATAACATAAATACTAGTAACAAATTGTGTTCTGAAGTTTTGCAAAAGGTACGACGTATAATGTTTTTATTTTTCTTACATATTACAAAATATTTTTAAATATAGTAGTTGATATGAACGCTATTCTTATAACATATCGTTTATTTTAGTGTTTGGTCCCCGATCTCATCTCATAAAAATTGTTTTCAGAGCATTAAAATGAAATATGAATGAATTCCATACGCTTAGGTCTGTTACAAGAATTTCCAATTTAAACGCTCAAAAATTTGATACTGTCACCAAGCTAGATATGTAAATTGATTTTTAACAAATACATAGCAACGTTAAAGTTCCATTAAAAACAAAAGTATTATTGTTCTGAGCCATTATCACTAGTGACTTATTTTAGTTTCATTAATTACCTGCATGCACTGGCGAACTACCTGGAGAAAAACTCCAAGAAACCATCGAGCTCAGTTGATCATTTTCAGATACATCATAAGAAAAAACCAAGAAAACTCTAAGAAAAAGGTAGCAGCAGTTTAGTCCGATAAGTGTAGGGTTAGATAGTTAGATGAAGAAGTGCCGAGCAGACCACAGGACTACATGACTCATCCTGGATGCTGCCCGGAGCTAGAACTAACACACTCCTCTCCTTCCAGCAAATAGCCCCTGGAGGAGATAGGGCAACATACTCGTGGAATCGACTTAATGGGATCGCTTAAAAGACTTCGCCAGGAATTTGTTTTTATCAGCAGTCCCACACACCATCAGAAAACTCTGCATCCTACAGGAACAGGGTGACTAGCAGGATAGTCGTAGGCTAGCGATGAGCAAAACATTTCATGGACTTCCCGCAGATGTTCAATTTCTTCTCCTCGTTACCACCAAGAGTTTTGTTTTCGTCCTGCTGATGCTGGTTATTTTCTTATCAATTCGGAGCCCTCTCCTCGGCACCCTTTGTGTGGGTGTGTGCGAGCGTCTTTGGGCCTGAAAGAAGCTATTCGATCGTTATTCGACAATAAAGGGACGTTTGAGACGCTCACCCTGAATTAGAATTGCTCAATTACCTCGCACATTACACCAAAGCATTTTTCGCCAAATTTCTATCTAGGGCCCTGGGACCATATCTGGGGCAATTTCCAGCATCGCCAGAGCCTCTGTTGCTCGAAAGTTTAATGTCTGGGTGAAATTTTTGGAAAATTTGTTTTGTTTTAGAGCGCAAATTAAGTGCCATGATGCGCGCAATCACATTCGCGAAATAACGACTCATGAGGGTCGGGACAATTCTTCTTCAAGATAAGGAGAATTCTATTAGGAGGCTGAGATCCAGGTCTACGGGCCTCGTTCGCACATCAGGTGGCAAATTGCTTGTCTCAGCCCTTTAATGCTCCGGGAATTTCCCTTAAGCGAATTTTCGCTTCAGCCGGGGATAGTCGATAGAAGTTGAAGGGATTTGGAGTGGATTTTCACAAAAAAGCAGCAAATCCACCCTGGATCTAGAAGGAGCAGACTGGTATCGATTAGTGACAACAACAAAAGTGTTTATGACTAGACCGGGAATCGACTTATTTATGGGGGAAACTTAAAATGGACTTGTAGCACTCCCGCTGTGCTAAGATTACTCAAAGTTATCTCGTTAAAAGCGTTATTTGTTGCCGAATTTGGATCAATCCACCGCCATCTATGACGAAGTCTATAAGTCCATTTTATTCTGTTTGATTATACGATTATAAAACAACAAAAGTGATTCTCATGGAGCCAAGACTCTACGAACTATTCACAATCTATCACAATCTAGGCAAATAATTCTGCAAATTATTGTTTGTAAATTTTATGCTATCTATTAATATCTTCTTCTTTGTTTTTTATAGAAAACTTATTCTACTCACGGAAAAGACCTCTAGTGCGATATCTTTCTAAATCCCAAAATTCTATAGATAAAAGAACAACTTAAAGATGTAAAAATAATATTATTTACAAAATGTTGATTTCTTTAGTTCTATTTTGAATTCCAGTTTCGTGAAAATTGTTTATAAATAGAAATTTATTTTATTTGTATACAAAATTTCAGAAAATTCTCTTGAAAAGCTTACTTTTAATACAGGAACAAATATTTTATATTTTATATCACTGCGAATTACCGATTTTTTCCGTAACCTCTCAATATCTCATTGTTCGTAATCTTTGGTATTTTTCCCAAAAACCAATAAATACATGTTGTAAAATTAAAACAAAGCATCGATCATTCTCTGACTAATTCGACAATGATTTCCACTTTTAAGGAAATGAGTCCCATTAAAATGTCAATCGAATGTACGAATTTATCAGATGGTCGTAATTAACAAAAGACAACAAATGTCGCGCTTTCCGACATTCCGTCCATAAAATCCAGAGATAAATTCGGCAAGGTGAAGGCCTCACATACTACTCATAAATCATTTTTGTGATTCAGCACCGTAAAATTTGAAGATATGAAAAGAAATAGGTGCAACTAATAATTATGCCAGGTCGTAAATATTTTATTGATTTATTGTCTTTTCAGAAAATATTTTTGTCAATGGAAATTTATAAAGATTAGAAAAAACACAAAGATTTTTAATGAGTTTTACTTGAAAAGTTGAAAACGTTCAGGTAATTGGAATTTTTGAGCTAGATAAGAAAGTATAAAGACTTTTTGTATGTAGAATAACAATACGCCATAAATTGCACATGCGTTCAGTTCGTTTTCTTTGTAAATTAGTAAAGAATAATCAAACAGCGCCAACAGTTTCTATGGTTTGCCAACAGTTTGCGATATGTATTTTGAAGGTTTGACATTTTTATTTTAAAAAGCTGTAAAATGGCACAGATTGAGTTTGAGCTCTTCTCACGGACAAAACTTTGTAGGAGTATTCATTTGGAGTGAAAAGTGACGAATTTGCAAAAACAAATTGTCGGCCACTTGTACTTCCCGAGATATGTATTTAACTTTGAAATTTTGAATTTTGACATTTTTCCGTCATGATTTATTGCTTAATCTCATAAAGTTTCATCGCAAATTGTATAAATACCTTAAATTAATTGACATTTCCACATTTTCATTCTAAAAAATTCTTCAAGAAACTTTGAAATTAACGATATTTTTTTGGACTTATCGACGTCGTATTATAAAATGACAAATCGAAGTAAAGTTTTTCCATAATTTTCTCCAACAGATTGTGGGAGAAATGAGAAGTTTTAGCGGAAAATTATCACTTTTCAGAATTATAAAGTGAAAT
Source organism: Eutolmus rufibarbis (assembly GCA_963920795.1). Classification (NCBI taxonomy): domain Eukaryota; kingdom Metazoa; phylum Arthropoda; class Insecta; order Diptera; family Asilidae; genus Eutolmus; species Eutolmus rufibarbis. The sequence goes on from OY987206.1 coordinate 46,836,485, forward strand.
ACCGCAGGAAATATAAGCAATCGACAAATTTTGTCTGGATATTCGTCACTTATGACCTTAAATGAACATTCTACAAAGTTTGATCAAAATCCCTGAAGAGACCTCAAACCCAGTTTATGCCAGGATACCAACAGATGAATTGAAAACCAAATTACATACCTTCAGTTTTTGCTTTTAGTGTTTAAAACAATACAAAAAAAAAATCCTTAATTGCCTTTTCCTCATACCCACAATGAGCTAAAACTGAGCTCTAAAACATTTCCATTTAATGACTGGAATAACTTGGGTCGAAAATTTCACTTTCTTAATGGAAACAAATCAAATAAACCCCTCTTCTAAAGCGACTGAAAACACCTGCGCCACCGGTGGTTGTCCAACATAACGATTGCATAAGTCCACTCATCTTCCGCCGCCGTCGCCCGTCGAATCGACAATTCCCCACTGACCTACAAGCAATCGATTCTACAAGTGCGCGCTGGCTAGCCGCATAGAGCTAGCCATCTAGCTAGATATGCTGATGCTCGTTGATTATTCAAGCGATACGTCCAGTCCTCTTCCGAATTTGGTTATTTTTGGAACCATAATCAGCGCCGCGCCAACCCAACCGCCTAATCAGACGCTAATTCATAAACGATATTTCCCCGTGAGATTCGTGCATAATTCATAGGCTTACCGTCGAGAGAGAAATTTACGAAGCGGCCCGCAAGATTCCGCCGATACCGCCAAATCGCGCAGTGCGGGGGCAGGCGGTTGACAAAGCCACAAAGTAGCCGAACAAAGTTTCAACTAACCTTTCTCCTCGTCACGAATCCGCCGAAATCCAGCTCCGATGAGTAATCCCAAGAAACTCTCCTCGATCGGCCGTATCTTACAAGAAACCTCGTCACCTTTGCCTTTTCTTACGGTCGACTTAAAAAAAGGAGAAGAGCTGCTCGTTTCTCACATTCACTCCGCGGATTTGCTCGTTTGCATCCGCGAATGCAACCCACAGCACGAAATACAACGTTAAGGTAACAAATTTATGACGATTTTTAAAAACTTTCGTACACTGAACCACCGAAATACTGCCAAAAAACGAAAACGTTACACCCGAATTTCTGAGCGAGATATTTGCGAAGGAAGAGGTTAAAAAACTCGAAATCGTAACGAACACAATTTTTTATAAATTTATTTATTAAAATGGGAAGTTGAGTATATTTTTTTTTTTCAAATCAGGAAACATACGAAATTTGATGTTTTGCCAATTAAATCGACTGCACCCGGTTCGACGGAGACTGGAAAATGTGAAAGTTTTTGTTTGTCTCTGCACTGAAGGTCGTCGATTGGGTTCGAACCTGCAATGAAAAACGGTTATATATTAGAAAGGTTAAGAAAAACATAAAATTTAATGCAAATTATAAATTATTAGTAGTCTGGCGACATTTAATATTCCGCAGGGGCCCGTTTTTTTTATATTGTTGCACTTCTATTTAAATTTTTTAGTTTATTAATTGGGTGTTTTCGCTGATTTGTTTAGCATATTATCTTTTCTTTTAATTTTAAAACCCATAAATCTATTTTTGTATTACTTCCAAATTTCAAGGTTTGCTTAAATTTCAGCATTATTCAACACGCGTATCAAGCGTGTTTCTTAATGCCAGTATTTTTCTAAATGATCGTAAATTTTTAAAAAAAATGAATAGGTAGGTACATTTTAATTTAAGTGAAATTCAGAATTTTAACTTTGCTTTTATATATTACAGAATTACGTAAAAATCAACATAAATTTGGTAATTTTACAGAAATCTAATTGAAATTGAGGTTAAGGTTAAATATAAACTTCTACATGAAACAATGTAAAATATAATTTTTGCACCCGCATTTTTAAATCTTCTTCATAGGATTTAACATTTAAGTTAAGGAAGTTTGCTTTAAGACATTTTGAATAGAAACAATCTTATAGCCAAATATCATAAAATTAGAGGCCATATTTGCCAAAAAATATTAAATAATCCTAGATTTTTTAAGTTAATAGCATTATTTACGAATATTATACAAATTCTCACAAATAAAAGTACATTCTTCGGTAAAATGGTAAATGATGACATTTAAACCTGGTTGTTGTAGTTGAATACAAACAGGACAACATGTCATTTTAATATCATTCAACCAAAAACTGAAGATGAAATTTAAAACCTCCACAATTTTAAAGTCAAGATGGATTTTAATAACAACTGTCGACCTATATTTTTTTTTTAAGTGCGCGAATCAGTAAATGATTTATTGAAGCTACGTTTTTATTTAATATTTACACTTTCGCTTTTTTTGTTATTCCACATATTTTTCATTCCTTTCTCTTCTTCTTCTGTTCTTAATTTTTATTAATTTTTATTGTAATTTACTTTTACTTTATAAATTTGCATCTTTTTTTCGAGATCACCACCGATCACTGACCTTCGTTAACGAAGTCGTTGGCGAATTATAAATTTTTTTTGGAGATATAAAGCCACCACCGCCTCTGTGATGAAAGTGATTTTTAGCATTTAAAGTACCCACGCAGCTCGAAAATGGCATATGATGGATGGGACGAGTATCGCGATGAGTGATCAAATGACGTGTCAGTCGCTTGTCAGGCCCCATTTGCGATTATTCAGCGCAGAGATTGCGATAAAGCGAATATTAATGGACCTAAAGGGTTTTTTAACGCAATTAATAAATCAGCTAATTTTTACAATACCGTAAATGGGTTGAACATGGGTAAAAGATAAAAATTCTTTCGAGTAGAACGTGTGAAAATTAACTGAAAAAATCAGAGAAAGGTGCGATAATTTTATGGGTCTTCTAAAATTTACGGTTAGGTAGATCTTGTAACCTATATAACGTTTTTTGAATGAATGAAAAAGGTAGCCTAGTTTTAAAGACAATTACTTGTAAATTTTTGGTTCAATTTGATACTGATAGCTGAAATCAATTCCGAATGTAAAATTAACAATGACAAAGCAGTAGAATTAATTCAAAATATAAATGCGTGCTTGTCAGAAATTGAGATTTTGGTATCATGAAGTATCCGCGAGTTACGTACAAGTATACGTTAAATCATCAAATCAGAAATACGTGTCCCATATCGTTTATCAATTTAACGAATTATAATCGATTTATCATATTCGCTGGATTTCAATATTCAGAAGCTCATTTACAGAAAGTTATGTATATATCAAATTAATTCAATTAGTGGCATCATGTTGGTTTTTTTTCAGCTTTCTGAATTAATCGGATCGATGTATTTGTTCAACATCGCTGCCAAGCCAAAGAGACTCAGTGATGAGTCTCATTTTTCGATTTCGTGAATTAATTTCTTCCTTCTTTCGACATTAATTATTTAAGGGTTGGATCGCATAAGTTGTTTTTAATTCAGTGAATAAGGGTTGTATTTACTTATATCAATGAGAATTATATAAACCCTTTATTTCGAATTTGCTTGTAAAATTTAGATATGAGAGAAGCTATAATTTTTGCAAATCAAAAAAAAAAAACAATTGCAGGAAAAAGTTTCGAGTTAGTTTGTCGATCGAGGTGTTGCCACGGAACATTGAAAATTTGCTTTAAAAATGAAGTGGGGTAAGCTTCACCGACCAAATTGATACTTCATTTAAGTCAAAATTAAATTGTCAATTAACAATTTTTGAAATTGTCAAAAAATTGATAATGTTGCAACATTTTGCGATAGTGATTCCGCTTGTAAGAAACGCAAAAATAGTTTATATAATAAGAATCAAAAATTGTGAAAATACGGTCTTCAAAATCTGTATTATTACTACCAACATTACAAAAGCAAACTTTAAGGAGGTTGTGGGTACTTTTTCATTATTTTGATACATATGACAAATAACAAAATTATGAAATAAACCGAGACTCAAGAATAACATTTCTTTATGTAGACCGGTGTTATACATATATTAAAAGTTTAAATTTTTTAAAGTTATGCATATACCGATAACTTGATTTAATTAAATAAAGTACTTTACATAAAAGTAAACAAATCAAAAAATAATGCAATATAAAATCCAAAATTAATTTATACTATACATAAATTTATCTCATAGGGCACACATTTTATGCAGTTCTGTTATCTCGTTGGAGCTGGTGTTTTATGTTTTACGCATAGGTAAAACCCTGGCACAGAGGCCCGCCCAAAATAATTGAACAGGGATGCAGCGCAGGGCCACAGTACATTTTAGCAAATGTAGTTGAACTGAAAACGCTGTGTTACTAGCTACAGTTCAATGGATGACTTCTGTGTGGCCCTGGAGCATCTTAAGGTCGTTCGTTTTTACAACCCAATAAAACCATAGTTCGGTGCTTCGCTTCGAGCGGTCGTAAGATACAATCACCTCCTCTGTAAACCCACAATGTGGCTCGTAATAAGTGCATAAAACTTATGACTTCCGTAATTCAGCAATAAAGCTGATAATCTCCTTAACAGTCTCATAGTTTCAATCTCCGTTTCTCGCGGAGTCAAAAAAAAATAATACAATACACAAAGGACGGTGGATCGATAAAATAAAAGAATGTTTAGGAAGCTCTAATTCCCTTTTATTCGCATGAGTTTTAATCTTTTACAAAAGAAAGATCTTTAGAGAAGAGAACCGACCGAATACTAAGAGTTCCGAAAATGGACTGACTGCCAAGAATGCAATTACTGACTTTACTATTTCCAATAAATCAATTTTGCCAAACTAAGCGGCGGGCGCATCCGCCGCGTGACCTAAAAGACGCTGACGTTGTGTCGCGACGTTCTCACCTGAATTATATTGCAACGGGTCAATGAATTGGTCACGTTGCAATATTTGATGATTTTAGCTGAATTTAACATTGGGAAATTGGTTTGAAAATTAACATGAAATTATGAAATTATATTATTGTGCCTTTGAGGATTTTGTTACTCGTAACTCCCCCCCCGTTAGCTTGAGGCTCCGCCGAAATTATGCTTATGTCGGTTCTATTCTCCTTTACATTTTTCTTCGTCTTATATTTTAGAATAATAATTGAGATAACTATGATACATATTATGAACACAAATATATTTAAACTTAAGTTTATAGTTCGAAATTTTCCATTTTCATAGGAGACAGTATCTATCATTTCTCTATTTTTTATGTGTTTCAAGTACAGCTCTTCTAATTTTATACTTTCTATTTCTTCTTCTTCCTGAATTTTCGTAATAAAGTTAGGCAAAACAATTTTATCATAAATTTTTGTTTCAAAATTTGTGTAAGTTACATTTGATATCTCTATTTTACAATTTTTGAATTTTATTAAATAGTTTCCATTCAAGGTTACATTTAATTTATTACAATTATGTAGTAAAGTTGTGTTGTTAAGGTTTTTCGTTACTAGTATACCGTCAGTTACTTCTTTGATTTCCTGCTCTTTACTTAATTTCTTCTTACAATAGGCTTCTTTTGAATTGATTATGTCTCTTATACAGTTGCTTTTTAATGGGATTAAATTTTTCTTAAGGTTCCCTTCGACTGGGTATTCGAAAATTGCGTTATATTGATCTACAAGTATTTCATTCTGATCTAGGAGTAGGGATTTTTTTGAATTATCGGGAATTGGTTCTATGATTACTTTTGAATAGGTTTGATCGGAAAATTGGGGTATAAGAAGGATTATTATAATTTGTTCTTCGTACAATGCGACTGTAATTTTAATATTATTATAGTTTTCGATATCTGGAATTAACTGTAATTCTTTCGGTGTAAGTATGTTTTTGGAAAGCAACCCGAGCCTACTGGAGAACAGAATTTGTTCGATGTCATCGACATGGTTCCTCAGAAGAAGGATATTATTATGAGTATGGTACACATACTGCATGAGCTTGACTTCATCCTTTAGACTTGTGACTTGTTCGCTAATATTGAAGTGGACTTTATTTAGGTATTGTTCTATGGTTTTTTGTTGATTTCTTATGTGGGAAGTGATATTTTGGAGTTGGTCCGAGATTTCTTTGTTTATCGAAATTTGTCTATTGTTTTCCTCAATTAACCTACCATTTGTTGCGAAAAGTTTATCTAGCTTTCCCTTTATTTCTTTTTCGTCTGAATGGTCCATTGTTCCGGCTATATATTTAATTCCCGTTCCTAAAATATTTATGAGTCCTCGTTTCTGTTTAAAATGGGGTATCAAATTTTTTATTTTTGCTTCTAGGAGAATGAGGCTATGATTGACGGTGCTGTACATTGGGCCTATTAAATCTGATCTGGGTTTTAGTCCTAAAATATTCTCCTTTATGTGTTCTTTAGTTATCTCGATTTCAGTTACGTTTATTATGTGCAATACCTTATTGTAATTCTTAATTATGTTTATCTTATCCATATGAAGGGTTACATATCCATTGTTATTGTTTAAGTCCTGTAGAATGAGTTCCTGAGTTTGTGCAGTTGGTAATGGTGAGATCGCTACTGCGATTAGTGCTATTAGTAATGAATTGGCGTCCATATATGGTTCTAAAAGTGGAGCTTTAATTATTATTGTTTTACTTATTGTCTCTTATTTATTATTATTACTTATTGTTATTGTTTATTGTATTATTATATGTATTTATTATTATTAGTACTATTATTATTAGTATTATTTTTATATTTTATTTTTATTATTTTAGTATTATGATTTATTTGTTTATTTATTTAAGTTTATTTGTATTATTATGGTAATTTAACGTTTAGATTTAGCTTTTATTTTGGGGTTATCTCTATCCTGGTATTTCTTCGATTTTCGGATATGGGTTTTATAATACTTGAGGTTATTCTTTGTGTCCGTTATGTGCTCGTGGTCTAATTTTTCGGCTTGAATTTTGGAATATTTAGAATGATTTTTACCGCCTCTGACTTCCTTGATAAATTGGGGGCCTGATTCTACGTCTACATCACTTCTATTTGTATTTAACTTGTTTATAACTTTCTCCTTTCTTTGAATAATTCGTTCCCGTATACTATCGTATTCGTTTTCGTTTACTTTTCCATTTATAAAATCTACAGGTTTTTTGTTTGTCACACTATGTATGGTATTGTTATAAAATCCAATAATTTTTAGTATTTTTTCCTCGACTGTTTCTAGATCCTCGTTTTCAGCATGTTTAAGGAGGCGAAGGTGTTCGTTTATGGTATTGTGCAGACGTTCGATATCAGAATTTGATGTATGGCTTCTATTGGATGTATAATGTATTTCGATATTTCGATCGTTGAGAAATTCATGGATAGGCAAAGCCTTGAAGCCTAATTCGTTATCTACAACTATCTTGTTAACATTCCCGTGGGTACTGAAATATTGTAGAAGAGCACGACGAAATTCTGTCCAACTACGGCTACTAATTTTGATGGCTTGTCCGAATTTACTAAATTTGTCGATTATTGTTAAAAATAGTTGGCCTTTTAAACTATAGAATACGTCAACATGGATGATTTCGCATGGTTTGGATGGTGTTTCTGTGATTTTATACTTTACTTTAGTAGGATTTCCTTCGTACTTTTCTAATGAACACACATCACAATTATTTATGAGTTGTGTTACCCTAAGTTTTAATTTGGGATTGTAAATGGTAAGTTTAAGTTCTTTAAATACTTCTTCTATGCCTCTGTGGTTATTGCGTAAATGTTCTTTCTCTATGAGTTCGAATAATTTCGTTTCGTCTGTTACATCTTCTAAACAAACCTTACAACGGATTATCCTAAAGTTCTTATTGTTTGAAAAGTTATCAATGTATGCTTTTTCTAAAGTTTTAAAGAAGGTTTCGTTTTCGACAAGGATGGCATTTAAATTTTTTGGATTAAAATGATTCTTTAAGAGTGTTATTGCTGTAGTTTCATCAAGTGATTTAGTATGTATAATAGTTCGATTTTTGTCAAAGACTATTTGCTTTTTCATCCTCATTGATCCTGTTTTTGATTCATGAATTAAAATTTGGGTTTTGAATACATTTATGGGTGAAGTGGTGCTAGGTATGCTAGAGTCTGTAGATTTTATTAAAACATTTAATTCTGGTATTGGTATTCTAGAAAGCGTGTCGGCGTTACTGTTTTTAGTTCCCTTTTTATATTTAATTTGGTAATCAAATTCAGATAACTTTAATCGCCATCGTATTAATTTTGAATTCGGTTCCTTTATTGAAAATAGCCAAGTTAACGGTTTATGGTCGGTTTCAATTATGAATCTTCTCCCAAATAAGTACGGACGAAAGTATTTGGTAGCCCAAACTATTGCCAGACATTCTTTTTCTATTGTACTATAGTTGATTTCGTGCTCATTTAGAGTACGACTAGCATAGCACACTGGGTGGTCTTCCTGCGAAAGAACCGCACCAAGGGCATATTGGCTAGCATCAGTAGTGAGTGTAAAAACTTTATTGAAATCAGGGTAGCGGAGTATGGGATCATTTATAAGGAGTCTTTTGAGTGTCTCAAAGCTTTGTTGATATTCCGGATCTTGAAGATTAATTTTTGCGCCTTTCTTTAAAAATTTTGTCATAGGTTTGGCTATACGCGAATAATCTCTTATGAACTTTCGATAGTAACCGGTGAGGCCTAAAAATTGCTTTATTTCTTTACTTGACTTGGGGACTGGAAAGTTTTTTACACATTGAATTTTTTTCGGATTTGGTTTTATTCCATCTTGAGTGACGATATGGCCTAAAAACTCGGTTTCTCTTTTCATGAATTCTGATTTATCTAGTTGGACCTTGAGGTTGACATCTCGTAATCTCTTAAAAATTTTGTTTATTGAAACTATGTGTTCTTGCAAAGATGTAGAAAATATAATTATGTCGTCTAAGTAAACAAGGCATACAGTATTTATATAGTCGTCCAAGACGTTATTCATCAAACGTTGGAAGGTTGCTGGGGCTGTTTTCAGCCCAAATGGCATACGAAGGAATTCGTAGTGGCCATTTTCGACGCTAAACGCGGTTTTATGTATATCCCTTTCCTGAATTTCAATCTGGTGAAATCCTTTCGCTAAGTCCAATGTTGTGAAGTATTGGCATTTGCCTAGCTTATCGAGTATTTCATCGATATTCGGTATGGGGTATTTGTCATCGACCGTAACTTCGTTTAGTTTCCGGTAATCGATAACCAATCTCCACTTTACTTTCCCACTGGCGTCGGCCTTCTTAGGCACGATCCATATAGGGGCTGAATAAGGTGAGTTGCTTGGTCGGATTATGCCATTTTCTAACATCTCTTTAATTTGTTTCTGTACTTCTTCTTTATGGATATATGGGTAACGGTAAGTTTTACAATGTATTGGAATGTCAGTAACTGTTCTAATTTCATGTTTTACTGCGTTTGTAAATGTAAGATTCGAATTTTCTTGGTAAAATATTTCCGAATATTTCTTCACTAGTGAGAGTAGAGCGTTCTTTTCCTCTGAATTTAAATGGTCTGTTCTTAGCTGATCAACAAGTGGATTCACCTCTTTAGTTTCCAATACACAAAAGTTTTTTTCATCGACTACTCCTACGTCAAGTGGTTGGGAAGAATTAATTTGTATATTTTTGTCTGATAAATAGACTTCAGCCTCTATCTGAAAATTCTCAACGTTGTAGATACCTTCTTTAATAATGTACGAGCCATCTTTGGCCCGCAGTTCGCTAAGGTATCCGAGCCCTTCTTTTTGTTTTACGGGAAAGTTCACTTTCACGGTACTTTCGTCTTTAGTTTCTTTTTTCAAACCGAAATGTATTTTTACTTTAATTTCACCAGTACTGAGAAGACTATTCTTATAGTCTATTATAGCACCTAAATCGTTAAGGATGTCGTTACCTATCAGGCCATGATAGTCGGTATGGAATTTACAAATAAGGAACTCGATTCTTTTTGAAGGGTCACCCAACTCTTCAAACAAAGGTATTATTGCTTTCTTATGAATTTCTGTGGAGTTTGTAAGGGTTTTTACTTTCATGGGGGTTTCTAAATTTTTGATCCATTTTGGGTGACAAATGCCTGGATTAATAATCGAATGGGTAGCACCAGTATCAATTATGAATTTAAGAGGGTATGTTTTAGATTTAAAAATCAGATAGGGAAGGTGGCGGTTGAGGCCTCTGAGTGAAAATTTTGTGCTGTCTCGTTTTGTGTTTCCTCATTTTTTCCGGGATTATTTGAATTACCTATTGCAAGGTCAATTTCCATTGGTTCCGGTCTATTGTTATTGCTATTGTTGTTATTATTGTTACTATTATTGTTGTTACTATGGTTATTGTTATTAAATCTGTAGTTATTGTTATAATTGTAAGGGTTTTGGTTATATTGATTGTTATTAGTTTGGTTTGGCCTATAAGGGTTTGCGTTAGATCTGTGATAATTGTTTTGATTGTTCGGATTATTGTTATTGTTAGAATAGTTATTGTAGTTATTGTTTTGTGGAAGAGATCTTGGAGTGAAACTGTTATCTGTTGTACTCCAGGATCGATTTCCTCTATTCTCATTTGGGTTGGTGTTAAATTGACTTCTAGAATTTCGATTGCGATCAGGATTATTGGGGTTTTGTCTTTCATTATAATTTCTGTTGGGTTTATGCCTTTGATCGTTTCTATTATCTGAGTTTCTGTTAAAATTACCGTTCGAATTTCTTGAAAATGGGTTGAAAAAAGCATGACCGGACTCATATAATATGTTCATCGCGCTTTCTAAATCTGTCGGTGCCCTACAATAGAGAATAGACTTCATGGGCTCAGGGATTTTATTTTTAAATATACTCAATGCTGAATCTATATTTGCTTTGAGAGTAAGGGCAAGATCTTGCGGGTTAAGTGTATTTTCCTGTGTTGTTTTAATATTAAGTCTCCTGAGAACTGATCTTATTTCGTTATAAAAGTCCTGACTATTGGTTTTAAAGGTAACACTTCTGAGTTCGTCGAAAAGTTGGGTCGCGGATTTTCTGTCACCAAAATTATTACATAGTAAAGATTTAATTTGAGACCACGATTTTATATGGTAATTAATTTCGACTATTTCCCTTGCCTTTCCTTTTAATTTTGACTTGATCGTGTCTGAGAACACCAATTGTGACAGCTCGTCGTATCTCTGAAGTACTGGGTGTACCCTGTCGACGAGATCGACAAAATTCTGTAAGTAGTTCGGGTTTCCATCAAACTCTGGTAATTTTGTCAAATATTTCATTGGGTCTATTGTAATTGTAGGGGTTGGGGTTATAGGTATGGGATTTGGACTAGGTTCCACGTTTATTGCATTTATTCTGCTTCGCATATTTTCAAGAGATCTCCTCAATTCGTCCCCTAGTAAGTGAATTTCACCGTTTTCTTCGGCCATTTTACACTACTGTTTTAAAAAGAAATTATCGCGGGAAGTGGAAAGACAGAAAGAAAAATTTATCCCCTTACAGAAAGTTATAATACAATTTCACTTTGTATCACTAGACTATTATTAAATATAGGCTATACTATACAACACAATCTGTGTATATCTGATAACTGTTATAATAAAGATTTAGATAAAATAAAGAAAAGACTAAAATTTACTTGGGAAAAGAAATCTTGTTTCCTTGATGCTCCGTAGTCGTATATGCAGCACGATGATGATCCCTTCTGCGGATGTTGCAGGGCAGCACTCTCCAAGGGCAGCTTTTGATGCAGGATCTCGGCTCTAACGGGTTTCACAGCACTAGAACAGTAGCACAACGCTCGATTCCCGTGTTGTCACAGCACTGCAACTTTGGCTTGCACAACGATGTTTGCGGATGGCAAAAAGTGGTGTAGTACGCCCACGAATATTCGGCTCGGTAACTCAATAAGTCTCTGTGGACACTGCGAAATTTCCTTTTTTTCCGATCACAGTCTTTGCGTTCGATTGCGCGTTAAGTATTAATATACACGTACGTCCCGGCTTCTTCCCGAATCGAATATGCGTCTTCGCAATTGATCGATAACGTACGCACGCAATCCTACCGACTGCGCCAGTTTCAATCTCCGTTTCTCGCGGAGTCAAAAAAAAATAATACAATACACAAAGGACGGTGGATCGATAAAATAAAAGAATGTTTAGGAAGCTCTAATTCCCTTTTATTCGCATGAGTTTTAATCTTTTACAAAAGAAAGATCTTTAGAGAAGAGAACCGACCGAATACTAAGAGTTCCGAAAATGGACTGACTGCCAAGAATGCAATTACTGACTTTACTATTTCCAATAAATCAATTTTGCCAAACTAAGCGGCGGGCGCATCCGCCGCGTGACCTAAAAGACGCTGACGTTGTGTCGCGACGTTCTCACCTGAATTATATTGCAACGGGTCAATGAATTGGTCACGTTGCAATATTTGATGATTTTAGCTGAATTTAACATTGGGAAATTGGTTTGAAAATTAACATGAAATTATGAAATTATATTATTGTGCCTTTGAGGATTTTGTTACTCGTAACTTCTCATCTCACGAACCCTTATCAATTCAACATTTAACTGATAAGCGCCCTGGTTATTTGCATTCAAACAGCAGATGCATGCTACTGCCGCGAAATTAATGTCAGAACCGATTCGCAGATGTAACAATTTCCGCGAGAGTGCCGGAGGTCGGTTCTTCAGCTCGATTCGAACGATCCTTGTTGAAATAAATTATCCCGAAATGGAGCGCGGATATTGTCCTCGAATCAAAAAATATTTTGGGTCATCCATAGACCAGATTTCGGGGGTTTTCCGGGCGGAATATTTCCGTCGGAAGCGAAGGGTTGTCTGTAACCAAAACAGAAAACAGGACAAATTGAGCGCTCACAATTGATTTTACCCCTTTCGTTCTCGTTGGCTGATACCCACCGCGTTAATTTATTCGCTTAAATAGTTTTATGCAAACTTTAGCATCTGAGCGCATAAATTGAGCTGGGTAAAACTATTAAATCGGATCACCTCAAGGGGTCTGGTATTGTTTTAACCCTTTTTTTTTTCTGAACCCCGAAAAAGCATGCTGCAAGGCTATTAAATGTGCTAATATGTTGCGAGTTTGCTTTCAGGGTAAAAACAATTAAAATTGAAAAACTGAAGCAGAATAAGTGGTCCGCAGGCAGAAACTGTTTTTCACAACATTTATGGATGTTTGTAAACATGAAAAAGTGGCTGCCATTGTTTAAAATCTGCTTGTCTCCAGGCAGTTTAAAACAAATTTAATGACACCGGAGACAAAGCAAAAATCCATAAAAGCTTACATTCTGCTATTTATGGAAATAAAACCTACATAGGTGAAGCGTACTTTACAGAATATATTCAAAAATATTGACTTTATCTCAATTTAATTTGACATCCAAAATAACAATTTCATGAATTGCCAATAACGTAATACGTAACTTCGCATGTTATTGAGGTCAATCTGTTTTGCAAATTTCAATAAAAAGTACATCCTATGTATAATAATATCAGTCAAATAGTCCTCTCTTATTAATTCAGAAGTTTTATTAAAGCAACAACGACACGTCAAGCATTAATTTAACTCCCAGTAGTGTTAATTTTTTTGATATTCTTGGTAGCCACATAAAACTGGCGGGTGTTTTGAACGAATTGAGAAAAGTCGTGATTGGGGAAGTATGATTTTAATATATCAAACTTTCCAATTCAAAACTAACCGAATTTGAAAAGTTATTTATTACTACTTAGTTAACATCCCGCCAGAAAAAACAACTTATCTCAAAGCCACGCAAAACAAAAGGTCTTTGAAATGACACGCCATCATTTTATTATAATTCAAAAAAATCGAATTAAAATAGAGTTTAACGTCGAAAGAGGAACACATGAAATATCGATTTTCAGTCCCCTCCTGAAGGGCTTTAGTGATTCTACATAGCTAAGAACCTCATATACAAAATAATCTATCAGTTAAAAAATATCGTATAGAAATCGAATTACGCGGTAAAATGATGCAAACCGCAAACAAGTTATGGGCGAACAATTTTTCTTATAATCTATAAATAGATAGGAATTTATTCATATTTACATATATTATAATATTTCCCAGAAAGAATTCATTTCGTACGAATTTCACAGCCAAACAACTTCTCAAGTGTACTGAAAATGGTACGAAATTCAAACTTATAAAATCGACTTTTATAAGACACAGCAAAGACTTTACAGTTGAGTAGATTTAGAATATGTGATTTAAAAGTGTTTCCATCGTAGTACCGCGATTTCATTTGATGTTTCCAGTGTCATATTTTTTATATTATATATTATGTTTTTATTCTTTTTGTTGTAATTATTTGTTCCATTTCAATTCAATGTCAATTCTAACGTCTGCTGGTTAAACTTTTTGGGGATGCCACAATGAGTTTATGAGATTTTGATTGAGATTTTCTCGAAATCTCAAGATTTCAAAATCGCCTACTTGCCAATGGATTTCGCGAAATCTTATAAAATTTCGAGATTTTTGGAAGATGGAAACATGTTATAAGTTTATTTTCTAGCAAATGTGAAATTTTTAACGGTAGAGAAAAAAACGTAAATCCGGTCAAGTTACACATTTCCCTTCATGGACCCTATTCTTGCAGTCGTTCGAATTGGTTCGAAGAGACCTTACAAAAGCACCTTTTGAATTGAAATTCTATTGAAAACAAATATCTAAATTTTCCAAATTCAGCAGGAGGGCTGACCATTTGTCTCGCCAAGCTACTGGGCACTGGCTGAGACATAGGCTTCTCCAAAGTGACTAGACCAGTGGCAATCGAACCCAGCCTCGGCAATGGCCTTAGCACTGAGCTACCGAGGCCCCGAACTCAGCACCATTAGTCTCTTATAAGAAAATTTCTATAACAATTTTCTTATGAAACTCGAAAATTTCCCATCAAGCGAACAAAACAATATTTCCCAAAACTGTCAATTTTTCTTTTCTGTACGTGAACGATGAAATAAGACGTAAATGATGAACAAAAGTTTTCCACTCCCGCAATCCAATCAGTGGAAGAGAAGTTTTCCGGCTAAAATTTCTTACATTTATTTGGGAGAAGGCAAGAAACATAAAATATTCACTTGAAGTGAATAAACACAACTCGAAGCAGGTGATGGAGGCTTTCTGCTGTTTTATCGAAGGAATAATAAAGAATATTTCGAACTGGGACAAATTCGTACTTGCATACTTTTTTGGAGGAATCACTCAAAGTGATCTCTGCAAATTGTTTGCACAACTCAAGTTTTGAAGGCAATTAAGTAACGCCTCAAAGAGTTTTGCAGAAGAAAAGCAAATGAATTGAAAATTTAATGTGAAATAAGTTTAATATTGTTCGTACTTATCAATTTAATTTAATAACATTTCATTGTTGATAATTAATTTTAACTAATTTTCAAAATACAAAAAATATCGATCTCCACCTGCTTATTGTATTAAGTTTATATTAGAAAAAAATTAGTATCATCAAGTTGCAAATGTTGAATATAAAGTTTATTTGAAGTGTTAAAAAAGGAATTTTGACATAGGATATCAACTTCAAACTATCAATACGATTAGTCAAATTAATGAATGGGTTCAGTGAATCAACTAGAAATCTTTTTATAAAGAAATTGATATCCAGCAGAGCAGGCAGACAAATTGTTGGATTTTGTCAGACGATTTAAGCTTATTTATGTAACGCATTTCAATAGAAAAAAAAATCACATTTAATCGTCCGATTGTACATATGTATATTGATATTTCAGTCGTTTCTCAGAAACGGCTTGAGGTATCGAATTGAAATTAATATCACGAGTCCTACTCGCACTTGACCGTTTTTTTTTTTTAATATAAGCCGTAACTGCTTCTTTGATTTATTTCAATTAAGACTCTTGTTTTAAAAGCAAGTAACATTTTCGTAAATAATAATATATTTTAATTTTTATATATGTAGGTACTATACTAAATGTACTTAATGTATAAAGATTTATTTATTTTGAATGTTTAGCTTTTGTACCTATTATTTTCTCCACCACTGTATGTAGGTGCTGGTGTTGCTTATAAATAATTATCATGCGCATAGTAATTCCATGTAATTCGACCAGCATTTTTATTTAAAAATCTGCCCAATGTAATCAAGCTCTCGTCGGGGGTCGACAAACATTTGCTTGTTTGTGCGTAAACATATCGAAGCAAACATGTAAACAACCAGACGATGCCAGCACATAATGTGCCTTATGAGCGTTTCGTGTCTTTCTTTTTTACTTTGGCCTCAGAGTCGAAAGCGATTAAAATAAATCAATAAAAAATTCATTTTCCACTCCGGCTGGGAGAAATAAAAATTCGAATATCCTCCTATTTTACCTCGTCGATTCAACGGAGCAAATTTCTGTAGCGGCTGCGATCGCAGTTGGCCTTGCGATATCACGCTGATCCTGCACCAGCATGTGCAGCATAAATGCAGCCGTGTCACATGCGAAGAACGTGTGATTCATGCGCTGGCAATTGCAAGAAAATGTTCTTGTTAACTGCATTTTATGCATCTTATCTACAGTCCGGTCGGCTAGAGTGCAAGTAATATGCCAAAGGGCTCTGGGGATTAATAAACGAGTACCTTTCCGCCGCGGCTGTTTCACGATCACTTTTCCTTCGATCGCACGGCAGTTGGCGAAACTCTCTGAATAAAAACGAGCTAGAAATTGCCCCGCAAAATCCGCGAATCTTGTCGCGGACCTAAAAATAAACTTAATTGGAGCCATTAATATTCTTAAAGTTTTTACGACCGAAAAGATCTATTTATCGGTCCCTTGAGGCGTCCGGCATAAATTGTATCATCTGCAATGGGAGGGCCGGGAAAGAAACATGTCCGGACGATTTTGTAGATCTCGCGATAAATTGTCGCGCCCGCGAGGCATATAAAATTAGTTTTTGCAAGATTAATTAATAGGGCTAGAAACGAACTCTAGGAATGTGGGGACATGCAGACGATAAAGCGATTAGAAGAGGTGATGAGAAACTTACTCCGATGTTAGACAATTTGTGAGACATTTATGCGGCGAAGACGACGATGACGACGTCGAGCAATTAGAAGACAGCGAAACAGGCCGAATTTGCTTTTTAATTGAAATTCGGTGTACTAAATTAACTAAATAACTACACGCTTTCCCCCGCCTAAGAAAATTATACCCAGAATGAGACGCGAAAAGTTGCTCTGCTCTGAATGATATCAAGAGCAACTTGCCTGCAAGGTCATGTGGAGGTACCTTGGATTCTGCTGAGGTAAGCGCGGTGTCTTGTCTTAGTCTACCAATAAATCGAGCTGGCAAAGTGAAAAGTTATGTTTGCTCGCTAATGAGTCACTCGGTGCAGTGACTAACGCATTCTAGCCAATGTTCCTTCTTAATCGCAAATTATCGCTACGAAAGACGAACTGAGCTGAGGGAAGAACCACTAAAAGATATTTCCGGAATGAATCAATGTGTCTAAAAAAAACTTCTTTGAGTCACCTTCGGAATATCCTTGGTAATTTTAAAAATTTTAATACATTTTTTGCCTTCATGCAATTTATATTATGACCAATTCCTTTGACATATTTTAACTTGCTGTAACAAGTTTTATTTATTTCCATCTGGTACAATTCGAAAGTTTTATGACTGACTGTTTTGCATCAGAGCATCGAAGCGCAAATTCGAAGTTTACGAGTTCGGCCGCTGTTCAGAGATGTTGTTTTCAAGAATTATTGGCATAAATTGAGTTTGAAGACTCCTCACGGATTTTGATGAAACTTTGTATGATAGGCTCGTATTTTAGCCTGTCAAATTTTAACTCCGAAGTGGTGCTATTCACCAACGTGAATAAAAAACCTTTTTCGGACTTATTTTCGGCATTAGCTAATAACATTAACAAGAAGAAAGAAAATATTTACCTTTAATTCGTTAATTTCAAAGATTCTTGAACAATTCTTGAGAATAAAAAGGTGGAAATATCCTTAATTTAAGGTAAGTATATAAATTGTAAATTTTGCAACGAAACTTTGTGGGAATATGCAATTGTAATTTCGAAATTTCAAAGATAAATATCTCGGCAAATACCATGACCGACAAATTTTTTTTTGCTTATTGATCACTTTTAATTCCCAATGAACACTCCTACAAAGTTTTATCAAAATCCTTGAGGAGACCACAAACTCAATCTCTTCCGAATTATTAATGATCCAGTCTAAGACGGGGCTTATTTGCTTACGCAAAACTACGGAAATTGGACTTTGTTAGGAGGTCTTAGTCTCAACAAAACATAAATGTTTATAATTAGTGTATCTATCTTTATTTTCCGGTTTGTAAGATATTTTAATAGAAAAACTCTAGCACTTACCGGATGACGAGCAACTTTAAGTAAATTATAGTTAAGTTACGTTTTCAATTAAATCTTTCTAGATTCTAGAACAAGAAATACGAGCAAAAATCACTCTGGCTGCACCTAGTTAAATTGAATAGTGAGCTCTGAACTTCAGACTTAGGCAAGGTTCATTTCATTCAGTATAAATAAAACTGTGTTAATGATAATAATTTTCTGCGATAGGCAGCTAATTTTAACTCTAAGGTGATCGTAACTAATCCTAAAACTGTAAATCGGAGAGGTCATTGAAAAATCGTTACATGCCCAGTCACATTTGGGTATTTTTTTACGATTCATTTCATCGGTAGATGACACAGAATTAGCCTAACAATGTCCCAGAACTGATCATTTTGACAGATTTAATTTTCGAAAATCCAATTATCCAATAATCCATCGATCAACAGCTCAATAACCTTTGCACGGTTAAGTAGCTGCATATCTTTAACCTGTTTTCAAAACCTTACCGGAGAGCCGTGAATCACCCGACGAGACACGCTTATAAAAGAATTTGTCAGCCTTCGACTCCGCCTCTGGAAACGATGGTAATTGATATAAAGAAAAGAAGCAGCGATAAAAAAAAATACCCTTCAGGAACTTCAGGTAACTCATCTGCATTTAAACACGCGTAACAAACATTCCCAGTCAGGTAAATGGACGAGTACCCGTCCATAAATAAAATAGGTACCTTCGGTTAGGATGCAACGGATTAAGCCAGAGATTCAACCTCGAGATAATCCGCTGTGATTGGATTAGGAGTAGATGTCCGCCGGAAGAATTATAGTCGAATTAACTTTGCTTTTTATCGGAAAGACTTGATCACTCCCAGCTGGAGTCGGTCAAATAGCTTTGGCAATTTCTAGCCACTTAGCACATTTTATGGCTCGTTAGCGAACTTTAGATTGAACATTTCGACAATATAAAATACGAGCCATTCCTGGCCGCAAGTCGAATCGATGGAATTCTGTTCGCTCACTCAATCGACCCCTGAAGCGTTAATTAGTTGAACACACATTATCCAGGTAATTGGATGCTATGTGTGGGCGCTAGTGATCACCATCCGAGATGATCACGCTCTGAATGATTCATGATTCAGCCCGATTATCACCCAGCTGAGGTGGCTGCACTTTCTCAATCGAATGCAAATGGAAAGCTGCGCCCAAATTGAAGAGGAATTCACACGATCACGATCGATTTGGAGCTCCTTAAGACGCCGATCGATCAACACAGATGTGCTGCTTGAAGTGTTTCTTTTTATTTTTCTCTCTTTCTGCAAACAATTGCGCGATTACCGCCAACTGCGAATTACAGCAGCTGGCCTAGATGGGTACCTTTAATGGTGCCGCAAACAGTGGAAGCCAGCCTCAGGTATGTTTACGGATGCATTGCTGGCCGTTGCCAAACGAGATGCACTCCTCCACTCCCACACACCTCAAAATTTCTGCAGAGATTGAAGAAAACGCCGCGATGATAACGTTGGCAAAAATCTGGTTGAAGTAAATCCCGCCGCCCACCACAGCCTCCTCCATCATCGCGAGCAATTTTTTTTCGTTGTTTCGGCGACGTTTTTAGAAAGTAAAAGTTTTAATAAAGTGCGCGCTGTGAAGCCGGTGACATGCGGAAATTTGTCCCGAGATGAGGCCCCAAGAGGCCCAAGATGATGCTCCGGAGTATTCGCGTAATATCGACTGGAAATCAATTTAAAATCTCAGCCGCAGATGGGCTTCTTTGATCGTTTCTACGCCTCCCAACCGATGTTTTGCTTACCTGACTTATTGTCGTAAAAATATATTTTTTTTTTCTACTGCAGCTCACCTCTCTGACTGAGTTGTGTCAACGCGCGTTTATTTCTTGTACCACGAACGCCACAGGGAGGTTGCTCAAATCAATTTTATTGGGTCAAAACTTTCACAGGGTCCTTCACTTTTAACCTTTTCGCGTAATTTTCAATTCAATTTCAATTCAGTAGCTCTGAAATGATCGTGGAGATTTGATTGATTGGAGACAATCGAATTTAATTAGAGTTTTAATTGACTACTTTCAAGCCAATTTGCTTGCGGCCTGATACGAGTCCAAATGCGATGCAAAGAGTGTTTACGAAGCGTTGTGAGCTCAAAATGTCAATAACACTTAAAGAAAAGTGGGCTGTACTATCGGAAAGCGATTTTGGAATTTCTACACCTAAATATCACTCATTTTGAGTTTTAGAACTCAATAAAATTAACCTCTGAAGTGATGAAACGTATCACCTAGAGTTAATTTGATTTAGACAAATAAAAAGGCTCACAAATAGACATGTCTAATTTTTCGACGTTCCCTAGAAATAATATGTTTTTACATAATGAATAGAGTAGCGTCCCTTTTTTATTTTTCAAATTGGTCGAAAACATTACCATTAGGTTGCATTAACTCCAAACATCCCAAAAATATTTCTTATTTTTATCAGTATTTGGAGTAGTCGGGAAAATACTAAAAGCACTACTTCCACAACACGCGCGAAAAACTGCTCACTTATTTTAAAAAAATTAAAACTCTTTTCAGTTTCCATTAACTGAGCATGAAATATTAAACTTCTCGCAACGTGTAAAATTGCTGAAGAAGATGTTTATTAAAGATAAAATGAAGAAAGGAGAAGTGGGAAGCTGCTTCCAGAGCAAACTAAATTTGAAGGAACAGAGTGAGGGGGTGCACACATGAGTCCTATTTGAATTATGAAGGTACAGAATATTGAATTTCGGAAATAGTTTCTCATCATTGACATTTTCCTTTCTCTGGTTATCTTGAAAGATTCGACTGCTGTTCGGCTTATTTCATCCCAAATAATGAGGAGAAGAAACCAAACATTTTTCTGAGAAAACAGGTATACATACCTTCTTGGAAAATAATCCTGATTGCATTCGACATTGTTCTCTCTGTGCGATTACATCGAAATTTATATTTAGACAAATCCGAAATTCATGATATTAAAGGTTGGGTTTGGTATACCTTAAGGGTGTTTTAGATTGTCGAAAACCGCAAATAATTAATTAAAAGATGTAAATTGAGTTTGAATCCCACTTCTAATACCATCTAATGAAAATATGTGCTGAATACAAGACAATTTAATTCAGAACAAAATATAACGATAATATTTCGCATTATTTTACATGTTAACAGTCAACGTATATACTTTTAATGAATTCATCCTAAGTGACCTAAATTATCGATCCAAATCCAAGCAATCAGAGCCAGCCAGTCAGGCGGCATTTAACATCCACCAACGATTCACACCTTTGAAACCCCTTTTTGAATGTTCCAACTTCCAAGGTGCGAACGCGTTGTGAGAGGATACCCCAACCCACCTACCGCACACATTTATTTAATCGACAAACTTCTGTCATAATGTATTTCAAATTTTTTTGTTAAATAATTGGATTACAACGAAATTTCCATTTATCTAAGTTGCGCTTTCCTTTCGAAGCGCATACAAAACTGGCCAAAACTGGGTCTCGTGCGGCAGCTCGTCATTTAGCTAAAGCTAGAGCTCAGTGTCAGTGGGTTCCCCGATGAGCAGCAAAATCAACTTTCACACAATATCCACAAATTTCAAATAGTGCATTAAATGAATTTTCACTTTCAGATACACGCGTCTGCCGCTGTGACGACGTCTGCCGTGACGCAGAGGCTGATGCGCTTTTATTTTTGATCTTATGTTAAGGCGGCGCGCGGTTGAAAGCGGTGAGATGTCTCCTCTATTAAATTTTGATTAAAAACTTTAATCAAGTTACTTAGTTACAATTATTTATTATGTTTCTAAATAGTATCAAATTGTTTTCTAATTACATTCTCTTATACCTTCAAATTCCAATCAAACTTCATTGGAATACCATTTAATCTCAGTATTTGAATTTCCGTTACTGTTCAATAAGTAAAAATTATTTTCAGTCAAAGTAATTATGCAAAAATTAGATTATTTATATTATTTTTCAATTCCTTCTTACTGAAAATGTTTTCAAACTTATACTTCTTATACGTATCGTCCCGAAGAAGGGTTTTTCCAAATAATGTTCGAGTAATGAATTGTATAAGTTCACTCAGAGCTGTCTAGGTCGACTATGTTTGAAGGACTGGTGCGAATACTACAGAAAGAAACATCAGCTTAGAAGAAGTTTACAGAAAGGATGGGAAAATTTAATCCCGGCTAGGACACGATGCCACCATTTATAATTGCCTTGAGTACGCCCTTTTGAGTTGACCGACGACCGGCTAAAAATCTGCGGATTGGAAAAAAGGGTTGATTGCTGCGTGGTGCAGCACATCAAAGGCAGACGAGGTACTGCAGAAAAACAATTTTTAAAATTGAAACGATGGGAGGTCGTGTCAACGACGTATGGATTGGGTGCTGCGACGAATGTGTGAAGGTACCACTTGACGACGAGTGCGAATGAAGGGAACATATGTGGCCCTTACCGCCGAACTTGAGGCGGCGAACACATATTCATCGCAATTCCAGGAATTGCCATGTTTCTGGCATGACTGACGAGCAATTTTGTCTTCGCGGAAAAGATTAAAGGGCGTAACGGGTGATGGGCTGGGGAGGGGCCGGGACGGAATCATATGTCTGCGCCAAGACGCCTGATTTTGGGCCTGCCTTCCGCCGATTCCATTTCAAAGTGTTCGCGGGGATTAGCGTCGTTTGAATGACTGATCACGATGTACTCAAGAGATACTGGCAATGTAGCTGAGACACGTGAAATGAATACTTGAAGAAAAGGGTTCTTGAGGAATTCAATTTCAGATGCTGCGACTTTAAGAGGTTTTGACGCAGCGCGATTTGCAGATTGGTGCAAGAACGTAAATACATGGGAGTTTTGCAATACGAGCAATTTTCGATTTTTGCCTAACGAGAACTAAAGGGAGGATTTATTGATAACAAGGATCAGAAATGGTTTTAAAGGAATGACAATTTCACTGCGATAAAATTAATTCCAAAATTTACCTCTTGTGGAATAACTACCATACAAAACTGAACTTGCTCAATTGATTGACCACCGGCTATTTAAAACTATTTGATTAAAATACAGAAATGCATTTTATTATTCTAAGCATAATTAAATATTTTATGAATGCCCACAATATACTTTAATTTAAAAAAGAAAGCATTTTTCCATTTAACTTTATGCATGCACTAGTCAAAAATTATGAAGCATCCTAAAAATCGGCTTTGTTCACCACATCCACCACCAGCCATAGCAGGACCCACAGCAGGAACCACACCATGGCTTTAAAATATATAAAAAAAATAACAGTGAGATATATGCATAACATTAAAAAAAATATTTAATTTCTACCTTTGCGGCAATATTACCGACGAAATGGACGAGAATTAAAAATGAAATCGTAGACAAGTTCATTTTTTGGATTATCAACAAGTCACACTCTGACTTCAGTCATGGTTACACTATGTTTAAATAGTACCAGAAAGCATGAAATCCAATTCGATTCAAACAATTAACAAAATTTAGCTTGAAAATTTAATTCGTCTTGATTAGATAAGTAAGAATTTTTTCAATATACCTATTTTGAATGGGTCATACGTGGAAACACCACTTTTATTCAAATCAAGACTTTCTAGGTATTTTTGCATTTTTAAATTAGCCAATTAACGCTGAAAAATTTCATTTCTTGGCGTTATTTTGAAACCTCATTCTCACAATTAAAAAAGAATAATTCTCAAGTACAAACCATTTCCTATTATCTTAGAATTTTTGGGTATGCTCTTTAAGAATCCGTGTTCAAAAAAGCTTTTCTTATCAGAACATACAATATGGCTGCATTTAAATAAAATAAAAAAAACAAAAAGTTTGATTAATTAAAACACTTTATTTTCATTCATTCTACGGCTTTTATTTTCTGCGAATCGAAGCGTTTGCTTATGTGGAAATTATCTCAGGGCTTAATCAGCTTTTTTTAATTTCAAATATTTCATTTTTGTCTACTATTCGTCCACCTTTTAGGGTGTGTTTGTTGTCTTCTGCGTAATTGTGCATAAATTGCTTTGAATGATTCCTTAAGCCTGACGTGGGATATTGAGATTTTAGTCCTTTTAAGTCCTCGCTGAGTCTTGTCTTTAAGAATATTTTCCTTTAGTTTACTTTGCAGATTCCACTTTTTATCTGATTTTATTATTTGTTAATAAATGCTTGAGGGTTTTTCCATTGATATAACCTGACTTTACTTTATTTCAAAGAAATGCTTTCTTTAGTTGTTCGGAAATTTCAGGTATAAGGCACTTTTCTCCACGTTCCTTCTTCGCCTTTTGTTTTTTGTACCGAAAAAACAACTGCAGGACTCTTGTATTCTGTTTTTTTTTTTGTCAAATATTCTGTAATAATAAGTATAAATTTGTCTTCATATCCATTATTTTTTCAAATTTTCTGAAACAATTTATATTATTAAGTCACCGAATTCCACTCCAAAAATTTATATTTATATATTTTCGTCAATTTTGTTTATACATATCAAAAAGTCCAATTGACTCGTTGTTCCTATCCAAATACAAGCATCATCCACATAGTCAAGTACATAGTTATTTTTGCTGAACATGTTGTCTCCAGTCCACGTAGAACTTTAAATATATTAAGAATGCCCGCAATCTACCTTACTTAAAAAAAAACATTTTAGGTTAGGTTGAGCACCTTTTCTTTAACTTTAAGAGTGCACTAGACACAAACTCATGAAAAACCCTTCAAAATCGTCTTGGCTTTGCTCAAAACCTGCCAGCGGTATAATATAATAGTTCTAACAGCGTGAACCACACTTACAGCAACCACAGCACAATTTTAAAATATATACCTAAAAACTAATAGTACCTAAGTATGCATAACTATACAAAATATTTATTTTCTACTTTTGCGGCATTACCACTGAGGAAAGTTACTAGAATAAATAAAAATCTATCCAGAACTTCATCTTTTGTATTTTAAATGAGCTCCGGCTTCAGTCATGGCTACACTATGATTAAATAGTACCAAAAAGCATTAAATTTAATTAGATTTAAGCAATAAACAAAATTCAGCATGCAAAATTGTTTACTTCTTGTTTAGATAACTAAGTATTTTTTCAGTACCATAAGGTCATAAGCGGAAACATCGATTTTCTACAAATCAAAACTTTCGAGGTATTTTAGAATATATGAGTTAGTAGCTTGCCTACTCCCGACGTTGCCTGGGCTATGTATTTTTTTAACTTAATTATAGTTCTCAAGTATCCCAACAAATATTATAAATGCGAAGTGTAATGAGTTTAAGTAAAAGACGGCTTGTCATAAAAATTATAGTAACATAAATAGTTCAAAATTGATCAATAATAAAACAAAGTCATATCGTATCAACCCACCACAATAACACAAACTTTAGCGTACTCTAATAAAAACATATCTAGACGTAAAACGAAATGCAAATTGAATGTTTAAACACATTAACAATTTTGACCATTATATTATTACATATTATTGGATGGAAAGTAAGCTTTCACCGATTGCAACTAGATGACGTTATTACTTAAATTCTCGAAAAGTCTAAATAATCACACCTTTGTTTCTATACCCTTTATTAATCGCTGTTTTTGTTTTCTTTCAAATGAGCAAGATTTCAATAATGTGTCTATCAATTACGTTACAAAAGTATACTGGGTAATTAGTGGTTAAATTAACATTCATTTATTAAGAAAAAAATATATTCTAAACTGTACCCGAAAACCCCCAGTGGAAATAGCATCAAAATTGATTCAGCCCCTCTAGAGATTAGCTCGGAAAAAAGAGAGAGACCAACATTGTGAAGTTATTTTAAAATCGCAGACTTCAATTTTATTAATCCAAAGTAATACTATAAATGAGGGATATATAAAAAAAAATAGAAGCAAAGATGGCAACCACCACTTTTGCAAATTTAATAAAAAATTATAGAAACTTGTATCTCTAAAAATACAGAGATATTATAATATTTCTTATGGCGTTTCAGTAGAGTGTAATTAAATGAAGTATTAAACCAAGTTTGAACCAAATTAAAACAGAGATTTAGGAAAAACTAAGACATGAAAATTGGAGATTACTGTGTTTGTTTTAATCAAGTGGAAATTGCTATGTTTGATATAATCATATATGTATTTGACCCCATCTATACTACATATCATGGGCATGAGTTTGCAAACACCTGGATATTGCTATTATTATTATCTATCTGCAACCTAAGTACATTCAATTTAAATAAGTTAAATTAATTAAATTTAAATTTTTACTTTCTACAAATTTCTCTTCCATTTTTTAGAATCTCTCGCATTTTTTCTCGCCTGGTTAAGAGGCATTTCAAGTGTACTAAGATCCATTTCATATTTTTATAATATTTTGGAAGAAATTTCAACGTCTTCGAGTTTAAAACTTGTGCCAAAAATACTCAAAAGTTGGTTGTCAAAACTAAGTTGACAATCTCCGAAGGAGAACGTTATCTTTGCTTTAATTGGTCACTTTTCACCATATTTTACTATTGAATATAACGAATTTGGAAGTGTGACTTTGATGGACGCAAGCTTTCATCAATTGCAACAAGATGGCATTATTAGTTAAATTCTCGAAAAAGTTTAGCTAGTCACTTTTGTTTCTATATCCCTCAAATGCAAATCTGAAATGAAAAGCTTATGCTTATGTTTATTTTTGCATACTTATAGCCTAAAACCAAGCAATGCAATATCGAATATATACAAAAACTACTTATTAATATCTTCACAAGTACAATTTACAACAAATCAACTTTTCGAAATCTTTAACACTCTTTCCAGCTTTTCAATAATATCTATATTATTTTTATTTTTCTATCCGGTTAGATAGTAAATTTCAATTCAGTGCAAAATTTCCTGCTAATCCTGGATCTCAATCCGAAGTGAAATGAACGTAGTTATTAAGATTTGTCATATTTAATGACATTTGGAATCATAAAGGAACTTTATTTAAAAATTTTCCTTAAACATTAATGAACAAAATAACATCACAACTAGTTTTCTTATAAAGAGAAACATTGATTTAAAAATAAGAATTTTATCTTTCTGGTTATGTAGCAAAATACTAATTTAGTTGTCTCTCTCTAAAGCTCCCGAAACCTGGAACTCCTAAGTTAGGATCTCCGGAATTAAATCGGTCCTGCCGTCGTTTTCCATTCCCTCTTGCTTGGTTGCACACGCACATCCACACATTCGACTTAGGAATTGGTTTACAAAATAAACTGCTTATAAATTGTATCTTAAAATTTTACATGTGAATTATATTGAATGAAAATTTAACGAACTTATATCTGTTGCTAACAAAATGTTGGTGCGCCGACCCTTTTTGAACATCGTCGTGATTTTTCAGCCACGCTGCAGTGCGCGTTCGCCATAACACGTAAAATTCAGGTTATAAAAGTTCAAATAAGTATTAGAGAAGATGTAAAGTTTCTAAAGTGCCAATATAATTTCGGGATCTATGGGTTCTAAACGGAATTAAAATTTCGACCCGGGCAGCTGTATATTTATATATTTTTTTGTTTCTACTCAAATAAAATGTTTTATTTTTCCATACTTTCAAGGTTACATGACTCAGTTTTAGGCATTTTATATGCCGGACGCCGCTGAGGACTAGGACTAGGCCTAGGCCTACGTTGGGGCACAAACCTTCTCCTTGCACATCCACACCCATATCTAGGTCCACATCCAAATAAAAGCGTCCTAACTCCCGTCGTCACGCCCGCCCCTACTGCACACAGTAGTCTAGCGAAGAGTATACATGGCTAAATACAAAAAGTATAAATAGGGTGACATAAAAGTAAGGCATCCGTTTCTTACTTCAACAGAACTGAACAAAATTGCAAGAGCTAAGAAAACCACCAAAAACTTCATTCTTTATATGTTAAAATCGCCAAAAACTCTGATTTCACTGCTGGGGCTGCACTGCCTTTTAAATGGGTACAAAACTAAAACCATTAAATTTAATTAGATTCATTTAAAAAGCATTAAATTTCATCATAAAGCGTTCAAAATCGATTCTTTGTACTTACTCCAAAATTTCCCTTTGGTTCTATTTTATTAAATTGGTTATTAACTTATTTCAAGAAAGTTTGAAAGTTGGTTTTGTTCAAAAAAAGCAATTGTAAGTTTAAAGAATTACAAATAGTATTTTAATTCTACCTATTAGTATTATATTACGAAACTAATTATGCAGCGAATCAAATTCCTTAAAGTTTAAAAATACACCATGCAAATGAAGCTAGATTTAAAACTCTGTAACGTAAAATTTTAAATTTTAAATAGGTTAGTATAAATTATTTAGAGGAAGAAAATAGCTAAATTTCGTGGACGTTAACAGCAAAAATCGTAATTGCTTTACCTTTTTTTAACCTTATTCCCCAAAAGCTTTGTATTGGATTTAAATCTGACGACTGCGCGGGTCAGTCCATAGCATGAAGGCCTTTTTCTTCAACCCAATCATTCACAAACCTCAAAGTACTTATTTTTCGGGTCATGCAATAGAATAGCCCACACAGCCGCTAGATTTATACCCAATAGAGAAATTTTGGGGCATTATGAAGCAGAAGTAAAATTTGTAAATGAACAAATTACTTAAATTGAAAAATAGTCGAACGGTGCTAATGCTTTGCATACTGAAGTGTATTTCCCATAATAAGTGTTAATAATTTTAATACTTCCTTAAGAACGTAATTATTCCAAAAAGAAACCTCCAAAATTTCAGATTCAAATATAATTTATAATGGATTAGTTGGGCAGGATAAATTTAATTTTAAAAAATTGCATCAAAATCGTTAACTTTATTTAGAAGAACATACAAACAACAAATCAAATCAAATAAATAAAAAATGTATGTTAATCTATACTAATATTATAAAGAGGAAAACTTTGTTTGTATGTTTGTTTGGTTGTAATGAATAGGCTCAAAAACTACTGAACCGTTTTTAAAAATTCTTTCACCATTCGAAAGCTACATTATCCACGAGTAACATAGGCTATTTTTCATACCCCTAAGTGGTAAGGGTTGTCCTCCGAGACGGCTTGACCGATTTTTATCAAATTTTATATGCATATTCAGTAGGCTGAGCGGCTACTATCTATTTTTCATACCCCTAAGTGATAAGGGCTGTCCACCCCTAACATTTTATTTTTATTTTTTGGATGGAGGACGGAAGATGGAAGATGGAAGGTGGAAGATGGAAGATGGAAGGTGGAAGATGGAAGATGGAGGATGGAAGGTGGAAGATGGAGGATGGAGGATGGAGGATGGAAGATGGAGGATGGAAGATGGAAGATGGAAGTTGGAGGATGGAAGGTGGAAGATGGAAGGTGGAAGATGGAAGATGGAAGGTGGAAGATGGAGGATGGAAGGTGGAAGATGAAAGATGGAGGATGGAGGATGGAAGATGGAAGATGGAAGATGGAAGATGGAGGATGGAAGATGGAAGGTGGAAGATGGAAGATGGAAGATGGAGGATGGAAGGTGGAAGATGAAAAATGGAAGGTGGAGGATGGAGGATGGAGGATGGAAGATGGAAGATGGAAGATGGAAGGAGGATGGAGGATGGAAGATGGAAAATGGAGGATGGAAGATGGAAGATGGAAGGTGGAAGATGGAAGATGGAAGGTGGAAGATGGAAGATGGAGGATGGAAGGTGGAAGATAGAAGATGGAGGATGGAGGATGGAGGATGGAAGTTGGAGGATGGAAGGTGGAAGATGGAAGGTGGAAGATGGAAGATGGAGGATGGAAGATGGAAGGTGGAAGATGGAAGGTGGAAGGTGGAAGATGGAGGATGGAAGGTGGAAGATGGAAGATGGAGGATGGAAGATGGAAGATGGAAGATGGAAGATGGAGGATGGAAGATGGAAGGTGGAAGATGGAAGATGGAAGATGGAAGATGGAAGATGGAAGATGGAGGATGGAAGATGGAAGGTGGAAGATGGAAGATGGAAGATGGAAGATGGAGGATGGAAGGTGGAAGATGGAAAATGGAAGGTGGAGGATGGAGGATGGAGGATGGAGGATGGAAGATGGAAGATGGAAGATGGAAGATGGAAGATGGAGGATGGAGGATGGAAGATGGCAAAAAAAACAACGTTTGCCGGGCATGCTGCGTTTAACCTCCTGAATGACATTTGACAAATTTGAAATTGGCCAAGTCATGTCTTTATTAAAGTTTAGCTTTATTATAGGGATAGTTGTGGCTGGGCAACGCCGGGTACCGGTCAGCTAGTATTCTATAAAAAGTTGAAAGATTTCAAAGCTAAGAACATTTAGATTTCTCTTTGGGGCGCCTGTAAACAAAAACATGAATATTTAAACATCCGCAAAAAGTAAAGTATTCGTTTGTTACGTCAGCAAAATTGAACAAAATTGCTAAGCAGCATAAGAAAAACACCAAAAACTTCATTTTATAGATGTTAAAATCGCAAATACTCTAATTTCACTGCTGCTGCACAGCCTTTCAAATATGTTTACAAAATTAAAAGCATTAAATTTGATTAGATTCAGTAATGGTTAGATTTCGAAACAGTACTTAAATTTCACAATTAGCATTCGATTCCGATTCTTCTTACTTACTAGGTAAAAAATTTCCCTTTGGTTTTACTTAAAATTGGTTGTTAACTTATTTCAAGAAAGTTTTAAAATCGATTTTTTTCAAGGAAGTCAAGTTTAAAGCCTAACAAATAGAATTTTATGTTAATTTTACGAAACTAATTGACCAACGAAACAAATTCCTAAAAGTTTAAAAATCTATCATGCCAGTGCAGACGTTGTGATAAAGAAATGAAACTAGATGTAAGACCCTGAAATGTGAAGTACACCTCATAATTCTACAATTTCACCAATTTAATTTTTCGACACAATTAATGTAGTAATTTTATTACGCTAAAACAAGCAGCCGAAGCATGAAACCAGCCCGGTTAATCGAAATAGAGCTAATAGTCATAAGGATCATAATGTCGAATGACGAATAAAATATTAAATGAAAAAATCTTGCAATTGATAATAAACAAATGATGCTCCATGACAAGTTTCAGAATTTTACTTTAGTTTCAAGGGATTTTTCAATTTTTATTCCAGTAAACTGCTGAACCATTAATTTTAGAGAAAAATGTTAAGGCGTACGCATACTACTGTAGTTGTAGACTCACATGGATTGTAGTAATAATAATACTATTAATAATTTAAGAAAGACTAATTATGCAAATATGTATTGTTTGTTGGTATACTTTTGGTCGATTTTGATAATTTTAAAAACAAAATTGAGTTTGCGTTAAAATTGTTTCAATTAGATTTTATGGTATAAAAAACAATTCTTAAAACGAACGTTAACAGCTAAAAACCCTTATTGCTTCACCTTTTTTAACCTTCATTTATATTTATCTTTGCGTACCTTCCTCAGTTCATTTTGCAAATGTCTATCGATCTGCGGAGGCTAATTAATCATTAAAACGATTAAAATCGTGAAACACCTAATGCGCACCTGAATCCTAATTAAGTCCGCTGCCAAATCGCTCTCCCGTGCGAACAATCCCCAACAAAAACTTCCCAAGAATGCTCCAGAGCCCATCACAGCTCTCGCCTTAAAGAGGCTGAGCCCCGAATTAAGACAATCTCCAGAATGGTCCCATCGGCCACTTTATTCTCCCGCCTCCCAACTCCACCTAAAACGAGTATCTTCTGCCCATAATCCGTCATTTTTCCTGGTCCACAATAAATTTTTAATTTCAAATTAACATCTTGACTCGTCTGTAGAAAGGAGCCGCGATACTTGAGATGCTTCTGATGGACAGGAATCACCCCACAAGACAGGACGAGGGGGAGACGCAACCCGACCAGAGGAAGAAGTCCCGAACTGGTCCAGCTCCCAGCATCTCTCTGGATGCCCTGCTCAGAAATTAATAATTAATTAGAAACATGAAATTGTTCGATGGGACCGTTCGCTAAGTGGATTAGGTACGAAGAAACATTAATATGACATTCGGGCTCGAAAGGCACCACCTGTTCCTTGAGACGGTTGTCGCAAGATTGTGACGGCATCTTCGAATCCCCCTGACCTCCTCACCGTCGCTTGACTTCGCCTTTCGCTGGGTTCAGCAGAGGTCGACGCAGATCGACACAGAACCGGGTTTGTCCGATTGATTAGGCGTTCCGCGTAATCCGATTAAATCCTGTCTCTAAACCGAATTGTCGAGGATTCGCATAAATCCAGGACACATCAGGATCCCGCCCGGCGGAGTCTCAAATCGCCCGAAATCTCCGCAGATTGTCGACGTAATATAATTTGTCGTCCTTGGGATTCCATTCGTCTTGTTCTTAACGCCTTTGGGGTATCGCACCATCGCCACCCCGCCCCCGCTAATCTTTCTCCCCTTGTCACCTTGCGATGCTCCAGCAAGGGCCCAGCATCCGGGCGTCCCCCATACCGCCCCCTCCCATCACCCGACCAAACCAATTTGTTGGTGAATTAAATTCCCGCCCAGATATGAAAAGTGAATCTCGGGATGAGCAATTCCCCGCCAATTTATTATTCAAAGTGCCTAATGGGCGGTTAAATTGAATTCGCGTTTCCGCCATTTTCCTGTTTGCCGATTTAACGGGGAAGGTCGCGGTAACCCACGGGTGGTCGTCGGTCGAATCGCAGCTTTTTTGCAGGTCGACCACTACACCAACGGTACCCCCGCGATATCATTTCCCAGCGGGCTCGTATTAAATATTATTAGCCATATCAAATTTGAGTTATCCGTCGTAAAACAGGGTCTGCTTCTCACAATGTTTGAATTTCAGATATATTTAGTATGCTTAAAATTGAGTAGAAAGAGGTTTTCAGAAATACTGCTTAATATCTATCTATCAAATCAATGAAAATCAATATACTTAATTCAATTCTCATACAATCAATGCCAAAACCTAAATTAGAAAGTTTTTCAAACAATTAACGATCTTACTCCATAGTTCAAAGTCGGAAACTATCTAATTTATTGCTCTTATGCTCGTTTATGTCCTGAAAACGATTGACATTTTCGAAGAACCTTGGTGCACAAAGCAATATTTAACATTAGGACTAACGACATCTGTCAAATTGACGGATCTTTGATCATGTCAGTTATTTTGGTTTAGTTTATGTAAATGAAAGAATATAATTTACATATTAAAAATGATAGTTAATGCAATAATACACGAATTTTCAATAAAAAAAAATCAAACAAAAGCGACTTCTAGTTATTTGTATTTTCAAAATCTGAAAAATTAGATTTAATTTACACGTCAGATATGACTAAATTGTTTTTAATTGAATTAGTGTCTGAACACTTTTCATTTAAACTGTATGTATGTAGTTAGTTTTTCCAAATCAAATTTTAATACCAGAGATCCAGCTAGAAATTAAAAGTCAGTTTTTTTTTAAATGAAAGACACGATTATTTTAAATCTCATCTGTAGACTTATTGTGAGTCCAGCAAAACTAATACTTCCTACATACATATACTAAACTATACTTTATTGATTATAATCTAATTCTAATACTTCAGTATATGTATGTATGATTATTTGACTTCAGATTTTCGTCAGTTAGCTTTTAAACGATTTGGAACACTACGTGTAATCGTGACGTCATGAATTTATGCAGTGTTCCTAATTTATATTGTTTTTCGTCGAGGGATAAAACCAGGAAGCGCACGCCATTCCCAGAAGACTCCTGGCCTAATTTTGCTCACAAAGAGCCACCTAAAGTATTTATAACGCAGATAATTCGTGCTAAGCTCAAAATAAGATAGGGGCGAGTGGCTGACCTCCGTGTCCCTGGGGCGTTTTTGGGTCCCACCAGGGACACTATTCGGGACCGGGCAACGTTATATTTTAATTTCCCCTAATTTCATTTTTACGTATAATGCCAACGAGGCTTCCTTTGAAAAATTCAAACCTGGAATTATTCCCAGTCTCCTCCTGGGAACCAGGACAGCAAACTCTCTGCCTTTGGCAAAACCTTAACGCACTTTCTGGGTATAAGGGAGAAAATAAATTTCGCGCGCTGCACATTTTCTTTCCCAAATTGCCCCGAACACCCGCAGGTCGGGGGGGATTCGCTTATTTTCCGCTTTCAGCTGCAAATGCTCCAGTTGCCCAAAAAGTTAGGGCAAAGCAGCCAAAGAGGTGCGTGGTGGGAGGGAAACTTCCGGGCAGATCCTAGCCAGACCCGGGCCCACTGCATGAAATTTTGTGGAAAAAGGAGCTGGTTTCGGCGCGCGACGGGAGAGGCCGCGACGCTGACGTCGCGGTGGGACCCAGGCCCGCAGAGGTTTGGGGCGCATCATTTTCTGGGTGTTGCACCAGAAGCTCGGTCGGGTCGCAGGTTTTTCCCCGCGCTCCGTCGCGACGTCTTTGGTGCACTCAGCTGCACTTTGGAACAGATGTGCAAATAGACGCTTTTAATTCCTTCCGCGATAATTGCAACTGGTGAGCTACGGCATCGGGCCACATATTTGACTCGCGCTCTGCGGCCTCCCTGATAAATATTATTGCAGTCGCGTGACATTTTCCACGACTGAGTCTTTATTGTTTTTATTTCGGGTTTACAATGCTAATTCTCTTTTTTTTTTAGTTTTAATTTACGTGCTATTAACTGTGACATTTTCCACATTTTCGTTTTCTTTTTATGTCGAAATGAGACATTTGCTTAATATTAACAAGATGCCAGGAGGTTACGCGGTTAATACCACAATTTTCCTTGATTGACTTATTACCCATGTTCTGCAAGACGTGATATTTGTTGAACGGATCCGTGCCTCAATTTACGCAAGCTTTTGTTGCACAAGGCATTTTTAAACACGTTTATCTAATTTGTGAAAATGGAACGACCCCTCAAGAATTTAAAGATCACACATGCTTCCGTCAAATATGAATTTAAAGAAAAAACACATATTTCAATGAACGATTTGCCGGGAAAATCAAATTTTGAACTTTGTCATTATGAAGGGGCTAAAAAAATATAAAATCGTTATTTTTTTTTCACATTATATATGCATATTAATAATGCTTTATAATTACAAAGGCAACCGGCCAGTCACCCCACCGCCGTCGTTAGTTTCTCTTTTCCAACAGCACAAACATTGAACTTAAATCACAAATCACAAACATTCAAAATGCAAATAGTTCGATAAAAGCGATTGATCTTCAGAAGATGTCCTAGACCGTCGATAGAAATTAAGTTAAGAATGATACATATTCGTAATATACATAGTAAAAAAAAGAAAACAATAATCATATTTTTTAAAAAGGTAAATTAAAAGCATATCAAATGTCATTTCATTGCACTTACTTATCTTAACAAATATGTTTCCACACAGCAAATTAGTTTAGTTAAAAATGCAATAAACAAATTTTCTTTCATGGTTATTATTAAATTGATTTTCTGAAACAAAACAAGTTAAACTGAACGAAAAGAAAATTAAAAATTAAAAGCTGGAACAACCCTGATAATGAACTCAAATCATAAACTATTGCATACAAATTTTCTGCAACGAATCTTTGATGAATCATAAAATTCACCGCATGCCAAATACAATTTTTTTTTCGCCGGATTTAATAAACAAATTAACCATCGCGAGTTTTTATACAACTGTATGATAATTTCGTCTTTTATTAGTTCAGTAGCATTTACTCTAGATAATAAACCATAGGTATAACAAAAACCTTTCATGCTTTGAGATTTGGTAAACGATCTACACTTAAAATATGTCAATTGCTTTCATCCAAAATGTACAAAATAATTATCTACTATATTGAAATTATCTATTTATATTGATATTGAAATTGAATTATTTGGAGGTTATGCCCATGTGCACAGAACGGGCAAATTAAGTACTCAATCTACCCAATTGCGTTTTGTTAAAATATGAAATTAGAGTTAATTTGGTGTAATTTATTTCATTAGAGAATGCCTTTTTGGGCTGTGTAATTTATTATTGCCGTCAAATTTGTTCAATTTAACGTTTGAGTGCAGTCAGTTGGATCGAATATTTTGTGGTGGTTTTTTGTGAGTATTGTTTAATTGAATTAATTTTTTGAAACTATAAATGTAAAAAATATTTCAATTAGGTACATCAACATATTTCCAAAAAACTATGTATGATTTTAGTTAGATTCGGAAATGTATAAAGCGAATGTAGTTTTAAAAATTAGAAGAAATATAGGAATTTTTGAAATAAATTTGAGTCTCTCTCAGTTATCGATAAAATGTTTCATTAACGTTCATTTTGATATAAGAAGAAAATAAAGAAAATTGTTTTGTATTTTAAAACTAAACCTTCTTATTATGTGGCTTAAGCAATGATCTGATTAAGAATTCAATCTGTGCGCATCTGTTGCCCTTCGGAGTTTGACCTTAATAGGTTTATGTTTTAGCCGCCCGTAATTGTGCCATAAAAATGTCCTAACATTAATCTGAGCCTTAACCAAAATAAATTCAGGCAAAAGTCTCTCCCACATAAATCTTGTTCAATTACACTCCTTCGGCGTTCAGAATGAGATTTCGTTGAAACTTCCTCGTGGAGCCGGGCGAGAAGCCCATTTTTCGCCAGATAAAAGGGAAAACATAAACATCAACTGAATTAGGCCGTGCTTGCATTAGAAATAACGCGAAAGGCGCCGGGAATTCAATAAAGGCCCCACGACAAAGCCCCCAAAACAGCAAAGTGCTCCCAGGGTCCAGGGCATCCTCGACCGCATTCCGGAGGCCTTCAAAGAGCCCTAATCCCAGCACGTCATGAATAACCAATTTTGCTCAACTCCGAGAAGACCGAGCGCGCCAAAAAAAAAATAAGGAGAAATATAACAAGCAGCAAGCGAGCAAGCCGCAGATGAGCCACAAATCCCCGGGGCTAGAAATTTGTGATCAAAGAAAGTTGCAGGCTCTGTGATTCGTGGAATCAAGAATCAACCGGCCAAATGTCAGCCACTGCAGCGCCCGGGCAGAGCCGACCGGAGCCTCCTTGGGTAATTAGACAAATTTTCATTAGGAGCGGAGCCCCGGCGTGAAATGAGCCCGAGCCGGGGGCCGGGGCTCCATGGCCCAGAGGCAGCCAGCTAGCGGCCGGCAGCGCGGCGGCAGTGGCCGTGGCCGTGCAAGGGGCCACCGAGCCACCGAGCCACTGAGACAGTCTGGGAGTTTTTGGCCGCGATCGGCCTTCCTTTCCTCGTGACGTGACTCACCTCCGCCTCGGGTCAGCGGAGCCCCTCGTCGGGCAGGAGGCTCTGGTCCGTCTGTCGGGCCATGAAAGGAGTCTTCAGGAGTTGTAGGCTTCCTGCGGGACGACCAGGAGCAGGTATCATTTTTCTTCTCGGGCGAAAGGAGTTATTTCCCGAACCCAGACGAGATGAAATATCTTCGAAGAACGCACAGACGGAGGCCTGCTCGGTCGGTCTGCACGTCCGCAAACCGGTTCCACGGTTCGAAACGCTGCAAGACCGATCAACTTTGGGCCAAACGAGGCGAAAACGGGAAACCTGCGGAACACGACCACCAAGAGGCTCTTCGGCGAAGCGAAACTCACCTGACGACGTCTGGTACCTGCAGCCCTGCCTCTCGTCCAGCACCTGGCGGCAAAGTTAATCCGCACCCTAAACGCAAAATCCGCGGAACACAAAATCCGCCGCGAATGCACTTCTCACTGGCAGGAAAACAAACGGCGGACCCAAAACACACCTCTCCGGCAGGCCGCGCGATCAAATCAAATCAAATCACCTGGCGGCGGCGGCGGCGACACCGCAAAATCTCGCGAGCAACGGGACTTGCTCGAGTGCACCTTTCACTTGATTTTTCTGAAAAACACTTTCTTGAATGAAAACGACGGGAACATGCAGCGACTCTGGATGCATTCACTTTGGGGGCGACCGGCCCACGCAGCAGTCCTTTTTTTCCGGTTTTCAGGAGGCACCCGCGGGGCGCTAGAACACGACCAACTTCAACTTTCGAGGACGAAGCGCGCGAGTGGCGGACATGTTGAGGGTCCCTGAAAAACGCGAGGCAGCACTCTCCCACGACACAACCAATCGCAACAAACGCCGGCGAGCAACTGCCGAACGAGCGACGGCCCACCACCAGCGGAGCCGTCCGTCGCCTGGCCGCAGCAGCCTGCAGCCGTCGAAGCGAAGCGCCGCGCCGCCGACCGTCGCTCCGGCACTGTTTACCGGCGGCAGCGAGTAGTGGGACCCACAGCGCTTGCGAAACTTTTTGGCGTGCTGCACGCGCTCGTCGCCAGGCAATGGGCCGACAGGT
This sequence comes from Eutolmus rufibarbis, assembly GCA_963920795.1. NCBI lineage: Eukaryota > Metazoa > Arthropoda > Insecta > Diptera > Asilidae > Eutolmus > Eutolmus rufibarbis. The sequence goes on from OY987206.1 coordinate 46,875,084, forward strand.
TGGGAAGGTCTGGCCGAAACGGGTCGTGCTGTCTGCACAGCCTTCGCTGCACTCACTCAGGGATGAACAACCCGTCGTCGACGGACAGAGTCGAAGGACAAATTTGTTTTTTATGTGAAATTGTTTGCAGGATTTCAACCACCTTTATTTAATCCGAATAAATTCTCCCAAAAACAGGATAAGGCGAAAGTCCTTAAGGATCGCTCCGAATTTTGGTCAAACGAAGCCTGAAGTTTAAATCTGTCAATTTAATAAAATTAATATACAAAAATTTTTTTTTCCAAAACTTGTTCTTAAATATTTTACATAAAAAACCAGACGAAGGCATAGACAATTTAACAGGCACTAAAAATAAAAACACTAAAATAAAGCAATTTTATGAATAGCCGTGTAGTTTTTATAGAATTTAATAACCGACTGAAAAATTATTAAATCAAATTATAATGTTACTTACAAATGTATGTCTTCATTCAAAAAATCTGTAAAGGGACTATTTAATCAAATGTATAGAACAGATAGAAGCTAAAATTTTAATGACCTCTGTATGATCTTGAAAATAAGCACTTTTTGGTATTTCGAAAAAATTAGAGTTATTTAAATTAGAAAAGTATAGTTTAGCTTAAATTCACCTTCTATATAGTGGAGAGATAAAAGAAACATTTTAATAAAAGTCATGGTTTCTTAAATGTTACAGACATAAAACAGTTTTTGAAATAAATTAATTTATTGAATTTCGAAATTTTGTATGTTGCAAACTACGATATTAGTTGTTTTCTCACCAGTAAATCTTCAATTTACGGGGAAATTTTAAATCTGACAATTAAAAAGATGGTTATGGCATAGTTAATTAACAAGAACAAGAGATAAATTTATCGCCGTATGTCTAGCCTTCTACAGAGCAATGCCCTGTAGATATTTCTAAGATAAAAAGGAAAAGTGATATTATCTCTCTATATTAAAAAAAAAGTAGCACACGCGCGTCCTTCACTCTACGACTGTAGTACCATTGAAATCTCTACTAAAAAAAGATCGATGAGCAATCCATCTTTCGACTTGATTATAATTTTGCAGCAAAAAGTATAGGCACGCTCTTCGAAAGTAATTAAACAATGGAAAATACTATTCGCCTCGAGTTATATTTACCTTCGATGACGTTTTGCACGCTTCCCTAGTACCTCGAGAAGCATATTTTTCGTTTTTCATAAAACTTAAACAGCCTCAGTTCATTACACGCTTTAATCTCCGCAGATCTAGCGAGGTGTTGACGACAGCTATGCAATCACTTTTACATCTCCGGATAAACTTTGAATTATTTGAGTTTATGTTGGAAAGTGCTTGCATAGAGTCTTGAGAATTTTTTTATTTTAATGGCACCAGGTGTGCGGTATAAAGGTGAAAAACCTCCAACTACATAATTTTATTTAGTTTGGGTTTTGATAACCGGAAAGCCTCACGAGGAGAATGTCCGCCCTCGTTCTGCTGTAAAACAATCAATCCACCGAAGTATCGGGCTTCTTGGACCGCAGCTGGCTGAGGCTCCGAAAAGGAAAGTGACTGTCTTAAGGAGCCCCCCGAAATGTTTTTATCCGAGCCCAGCTGACTTTTTAAAGACATTCTAATTGTAGTTTTTGCATGTCCGAAGGCCGCTGCACCGCTCGGAGTTGAGCAGCTTTTCGCTGGACCAGTTTTCGGCCAACACCAGCACAGAGGAGCACTTCCCCCGTGGCTCCGGGGCTAAGTCATAAATCGCTTTCCATTTATCTTCCTCAGGAGCCAGCATGGTCCCGGGTATCTCTATCAAGATAGGAAGACAGAGGGCGCTCGTAACTTAATCCGATCCTTTCATCCAGCTGGCCGGCGGAGGAGGGGGCGAGATGCGATATCGCTTCATCGCCGCTCTGCCCGGCTAGCTCCGGGCGACATACACACGGCTAAATCTCAACATAATCGCTAAAAAGCGAAAGCGGAGCATAAAACCGGGATGGGAGCCACATGTGCAGCGGGTGCACCTCTTCGCTGTCCGGAGACGAATTTCACCCGGGACCAGATGGTCTTCCTCGTGACGAGCTCCTTCCTCCTCGCATGGATTCTGAATTTTTAAGGGACTCCCGGGCAATTCGACCGAACAAAGAACTCCTCGAGGAAGAGGCGGAGGAGCGGACTCAACTCCTTCTTCAGTTTAAGTAGGTTCACTCAGGACCGGGGAGGGCGAACGGCGCGGCGGGGGAGTGCCTCATGAGCGTCTAATGTGCTCCAGTAAATAACGACTCAATGCACCGGTTTTCGTCTTCGTGTGCATCCTCCAGACGGGAACATGTGCTCCCGGCCGGGTTTATGAAGTTATGCTGCTTTGGGGGACTTAATCAATGGCACCTCGCATGAATAAGTCCACTCGGGAGGGGCTCCGCGGGGCGCACAGGTGAGGGCGTAATTAAGATTAATCCACCCCGGGCTGCGGTTGAGTTGTGCCAGCGTGTGCTCCTCTCAACCCGAGCTCAAAACTCAACTCCACCGCGCCAGAAGCCGTGAAAAAGTGTCTGGGGATGGAAATTGGTCTGAAAATTGAAAATAAATTGAAAGGAAACACGGTGCATGGTGCTGAGGGTTCAGTAAAACAGGGAAAAATGGCGGTTTTTCTGGAAAGCTGATTGGTATAGGTCTATACCTAGGTGCGGTGCACTCAAGCGAGCTAAATAAAAAAAAATTGTGCAAAGGGCCCTTTTTGCATGTGCATTCATTTTCTTCGTGCGGTTTCGAGTTGTCGCATTTGAAAATAAGTTTTCATTATCAGGTACATGTCATGCAGTAGAAAATCTGGTTTTATGTTGGATGCCCTGATAGTGGTCTAAATAATTCCACATACATCCCACATGAAGTCATCACAAATAAATTAATTTGAATGTCAACCTCTTCCATTTCCTGTTTGAGTACAAGACTTTCGCTATTAAACAAACAATTTTTTATATAGGTACATACCTACATATAAACTCAATCCTTAAAATATGAATTATTTTTTGTTGTTGTTGCTTTAAATATCTAGAAAATCTAGTTTTTGTTATAGACTAATGAATAATTATTGAAATTTTATGATTTCTATTCTTTTTTATTTTTTTATACATATTTAAATTTTTCTATTTCTTTTATTGTATCATTATAAACTTATGTGCCGGAATATTTTTGTATTATAAAATATTGTATAAGGGCTTCTAGCCTGTAAATTTTCTAAAAATAAAATAAAATATATTATACATTTTTAGAAATATGTACATATGTGAAAAATTTTATATTACATTTCCGAAAATTGACTGATTTTGAGTTACAAAAACTTTAGTGAGCCTCTTATAGAGAAAAATTTCCAAATTTTCGTTGTACGTATTTGATTTTTATAATTCTGATTATTAATATTTTTTAAGACCGCTTGAATATAAAAAAAGGTCTTCAAAATAAAACAAACCGCACCATATCAAGATAAATTTTAAATATTTTTCAATAAAACTAGTATTAAACCAGTTGAATATTCTTTACCCGATCTTTAAATAATTAGTTATGCCTGAGAAACAAATTTCCAAAGATTGACCATTGATATTTAGTAAGTAGGTATAATATATACTTTTGGGTAAATATAGAATGTTTTGTTTACCCAATATAAAAACCGTAAATTAAAGTATCATTATAAATTCTGATAAGCTGTTAGTCCCAATGACTGTTTTTATGTGGTATTTCAAAAATCGCCATGCATTTATTAATAGGTTCAAGAAGTCCATTATTTTACTTTAAAAACCAATTTTGTGTTTTCTCAGCTTTCGAAGCAAATATGAAAAGAACAGTGATAACAAAAACATAAAATTTCTTGCGTAAACGAGCAAAAATTGTACGCTTACGACACTTTAAGAGGCTATTTTTTCCTTTAAATTTTAATTTAGGAAGAAATCAATAATTTCAATTAAGAAATACTGAAAAGAAAAATCTATAAAAACTTCCGGCATACTCTTAAATTATTGAACCAACAAAAAAAAAAAAAAAAAACTCGTAGACATTCTCTAAAAGAGCCCCATAAGTCCATAATTCTCAAGACTTTCATAACGGCTATGTAGCAAAAAAAGTCGCCTAATCACCCACCTCGGCCCGGATCTTTCCATTCGAAAAGTAAACAATCACCTAAAAATCGTGTTAATGCCGAAAAAAAATATCTGATCGTATTTTCTCGCCGACGATGATCATCCGTGGCACTCTGTGATTAATGCCGCGAGATTCCCATTGCATAATCTAAATCACCTCCTCGTCACCTTACCTACTGCCGAAATAGACTGCCCCTGCCCCTGCGAATTTCGCACGACTAGATCTAGCTTAGCCGAGTCGAGTTGGCTAGCCGCTAGAGTGTGGCTTTAAAAGTTGAATAATTTGAACAATGCTGAGATCGTTTGTGTTTACACCGCGCTCAGAGTGGTTGAATGACTCGCGTCTCGCAGATGATCCCCGATAAGATCGCTGCAGACGTAACTGGAAGAAACGCAGTCGTATAAAAAAAAAAAAATTCCTATACCATTCCGGAAATTGAATCTGACGCGCAATTAGACCGCTGGATGAGTGGCTCGAGAGAGGTGATATAACGCGTGTTGCAACGCCAACATTCGGTTATTAGCAACGGCCCTAGGACCGTCTCCTGAGGTATGCCAGGGAATGTGTCCCTGCAAATTGCCGTGCGCTGTGTGCATGTCTTTGACCACGATCAATCTTGATTAGGTCGCACAATGGGCAAATTGAGTTGATAGATAGCCCCCTGTGACCGCTTTCACGGTCCAGCGATTCGCGGCAGTTGTGAAATGGATCCCAGCCCAGGTGGCTAGGTGTTCTTAAGCAATCTGGCTAATGTGGGCCTGAAAAAGCCGTTCAAGTCCAAAATATGGGCCTAAGGCCTTTTGTTCAATCGTCACACGGACAGATCGCGCTATCGTGCCGACAAATCGCACGTTGTGGGCATTTTTTTCGTACCCATCGCGCTTGTAATGGCACACTTCCAGTGTAAGCCTTACAAAATCGGACGCCGTCGCCGACGGGGCCGTATCCATCGACGGTCAAGCGCTCCCACCGCGGGCAATTTAAATTAGTTAGAAAACGGCTTAGGCCGCGGCTTATCCGCCTCGATCAAGAGCTACATACTTTTGCTCGGGTAAAGGAAAAATGGGAAAAATGGGACACTCGTGCAATTTTTGCGGGGTCTATTGACTCGCCCGGCAGGTTCTAGTTGACATTGCTCCAAATTCTGGCGCATCATCTCAATTTTATTTTTTCGCGCGCTCAATCGCTTTAAAAAAACTGGAACCTGACCGTCGGGAGCAATTAAATTTTACTTTTTAATGTTACTCACCTAGATCGAGGTTATCTGGACCGGAAGACGGCAGAAAGACGAGAACGGGCTGCATTCTGCTTGATAATTGTTAATGCATTCACTGGACGATTCCGCGATTATGTCAGGGACCTAGGGAGGGATTTAATTGAAAGTTGCCAGAAGGAAATTGTGGTTGAGGCCTATTCGTGCGGTTCAATTGATTTTGTTATGATTTTATTATGCATACCATCACTACTGATAGGTTGCAGCAGGAAGTATGTAATCACTGCTTTGCAGAAGATTTTATATCCTGCTGAATATAAGGTTTATCGAAGTAGGCATACTTAATTTTATGGTTCTGCAAATAACTGAAGAGAAGAGAAACAACTTGGTTTTATAGGAGTCCACTTCTTGGGCATTCATCTGTACTTAGGTCAATTGGGCAAGTGCCTGTAAGCAAGGTAATTAAAATAAAATAAAAATAACTATAATAACTCTGCACACACGTCCTTTCACAAAAATTATTCAAGTGAGCGCAGATGATGGCATCGATTAGGAATCATTAAATAGTTATCATTAATAATTTATGTAAGTACCTGTCTCAGAAATAAAATAAGCCAGATAAAAGATATTTCTGTTACTTTTTTCAAGCTTATCAACAAATTAAAGAAATTTATAACTAAAAATACAATATGCAATGAAAAATTGGTATAATCAAAAAACCCCTTAAAAAACTTAATTCTATTTTGCGAATAGAGTCGAGGAAATGATATTTTAAGAATTTTTGTTTTAAGACGTTTGGCATAAAGGTGATGGTAAGAAATGCCCAAACTTAATTTTGCTATATTCCTTTTACGCATAAAAGGATCTAGTGCCATCTGCTTTCCGTTGGTATTTGATATGCAAATCTTGGAAAAACACTTTCCGATTTAAAGGTATACACACATGCAGTACAAAACTTTAAGGATCCTTGCTCGGAGGGTTGTAGAATATTTTTCTAAGGGTTATAGTATTCGTTTGCAAACAGATTACATTTGATATATCCTTATCTCCATGGGTCAATCCTATATAAGCTCGAAATAGATTAGCTCCTTCTTTGTGGGCAGTCTCATTTCCCTTCAGCATTATTTTCAGTTAAACTTGTGATAGTGAAACATGCTTCTATTTCTTACTAGCTGTGTAGCACGGTTTCACCCGGTGTATCATAAGTACTATTTATTTAAAGACTTTTGAAGTGTTTACGTTTGCTACTTCATCCAATTTAGGAATGTTAATAAAATCTGTGGATGTGCTATACAATCAATCGAACCCAATCCAAAATTCATTTCCGCATCGTTTTCAAAATTTCATTGAAATTCTTTCAGTTAGAAAAATTTTGAACCTGTCAGCTTGAATTTACAAATTTTGATAGTACATACATATGTTCGAAATTTGTGTTACCAAATTACTTTTACGCTAATTTTCACTTAAAATCTTTGGAATTTTATAAAAAATCGATTCGTATATGTATACTGGGTCGAATTTATGATAAAAGACTGCCAGACAGTATTACCAAAAATCCTAAAATACCAATTTTCATGGTAATTCGTTGAAATTTATAAACAAACTTTCAACTTTATATATATACATACATACATATACATACATATTTTATATATGCAGGGATACCTGTTGATTTTGTTTCAATGCATCGTTTTGAGATTTGTACGACTAAAAGTTTGATGTTTTCATGCTGAATTAATTCGGCCAGAACTTGTTTTGGTCTGTACATTCCAATTTGCCCAAATCATTAGACTGTGTCGACGGCGCTTAAGCCACATGCAAGAGAGCTAAATTTACGAGACGTTAAAACACAACTTTAGAATTTCAAATGCAGTAAACTTCCCAGAGGGCTATAAAATTGCGCAGTAGCCCCACAAGTCCGAGACCAACACATCTTCCAGCTAAAAATTCTTCTGTGCCATCAATTTCAGGCAAAACCGCAGGCCCTCGATTAAACCGCATGTGCCCATTGGGAGTACCCGAAAAAAAGACGTCATCGTAAATCGTATCGAACGATAAAAAATCGCCCATAGCACCAGAAGCTCGTGCAGGTTGTGCGGATCTCGGAGTGGCTCCTCCTCAGAAATTAGTGGCAATTTCACACACGGCCGGAATAGCAAATTAAATGCAAATTGGCCAGGTAGGCGCGATAAAAACAGCGGCAAAACACGCCGCTCGCTGCCGGAATTTCTGGAAACCCATTAAATCAGGGCTGGGGCTCTGCTCGAATCGGTCCTCTCCAATTTGCCAAGAAGCCACCATCAATCCGCCAAATCGTGTACTAAGCACTGGGTGATTCGCGGAAACATTCCATCTTCCGAAAGTATCCAAGACCGCGAGATACGCGGCCAACGCTGCTCACCTGACCGAAATGCTGGCCACGTACGTGCTCCAGCGTTTTCAACAGGTAGCACCTGACCCGTCAGGTTAGACAGGCACTCACCTAGGGTGACCAGCCTTACCTACATACATACTTCTTATTTTTACCTACTTATTAAATTTTCTAAGTAAGTAAACATTTTTACAATATACATAGAAAAGCCTCCTCACTAATATTTAATAAAACTGAAGCTGTTTTTTCTGTCTGTTCCACCATGACATCCCAAACCCCTTAACTAATTTAAATTAAATTTTGCAACATAAGCTTTACTTAGCCGGGCTTGAGTCAGACTTAGACTAAGCTAAGCTCAGTATTTAAAATTCTCTGTTAGATTAAAGTAGAAAAACAATTATGCTGATTTTCATAAAAATTCTAGATTTTATCAAACTCAGAAAGTCATTGTACGGCGAACTTTATAAAGGAAATAAAATTTATCAATTAATTCAACACAAAGATTACTGAATCGAAAAATTGAAGAATAGAAAGGAAAATTACTAGAGCAGACAGCGTAAAGTACATATATGTAATTAAGCACTCTGCGCTAAGAAATTCGAGCAATTAATTTTAGCACTAAAACAAAAATGATCTAAAATCCAGAAAAATTCACTTGAAAAAATGGACTTTAAGCAATTACCTTCATCCGATCGAACTGGCTCTTGATCAATCGTTAATTGCTATAAAATGTAGTTTCTTGCTTAAAAATTATGGTTTCAAGAAATATGTTTTTAATGAGATGATTGCACAAAATAAGAAAATAATTCTCGAACATTTTCTCAAAGGTGAAACACACGTGACTCAAAGAATCGTTTCCAATAAATTATCGAAGTATTCTGGGACGTTAACATTTAAAATTAAATTAATAAACAAATTGTCGAGTAATCGAGATTTTTTAGAAATTCGTTATGAAATTTCAGTTGAAGGAAAAAATATTGGAGAAGCGGTACAAAACTGATTAATGTGTGTAAAGAATTGATTTATCGTTAAAAATTAAACGCAATTAAATAAATTTTCTCACGGATAGTGCACTTATTGTGTTAAATTGTAAAAATAAATCGGAACAAATTACAATTACTTAATGTCGGTATGCTTGTTAAAACTAAAAACATGAAAATAATAAATACGAATGAAAGCGACTGTATCGAATTTTTGAAATTTTTTATATATGATAATAATTACTCACAAGTTAATTGAAACTAATTGAAATATAAAGACAATTTTCACGGATTATATTATGAGAAATAGTGTGAAATTCCACGAAGAGATTTTATTAATGTTCATTTATTTCTGTTTACGGGTAGATTTGAAGTAGATTAGTTTCTTGGAAAATATGGTTATTATGTAAAAGTTTGCTAATGAAAAGGCCTTAATCTTAGCAGCATATTCAAGTTGATTTATCAATTTGATTGCAATAATAAAGTAGGAAAATGGAGTTTTGAACTAAACAATTGTAATTGTAATTTATAAGCAATCAATTTAAAAAGTTAGTATTTCTAATAGGACTTATGACAAATTAGAGCTTAGAAATGATAGAATAAAAATACCTAGCGTCTGGTCACCCTACTAGACTGAAGTAGACTCACCTGAAGGTGGCTGTCTCCAGTAGCACACTAGGAGCATAAGTCCGACATGTGATCGAAACCGGGCGATGGTCATTAAATTCAATTACGAAACGAAATCGCCATCCGCGGACGCTCGCTGAATGCGGGATGAGACACATCTTCTTCTGGGTGTCTTCGAAACCTCGTTGGCACCGGACCAAAGATTTCTACGGGCACACTGCCGGCAATTGATTAAGTCGTTTCGGCATTTTCACCATTTTTGTCGATTTTATACGAAATACATTTCGATTTTGCTGGGAAACTTTTGAGCCGGAGCCTGCCCGGCGGGGGCTCTACGGGAGTCGGCCTCAAAATGCGGTAATTGCGTGAGCCCAATGCCAATTAAATGGGATCGCTCGAATTCTTCGAGGGAGTGGTCGACACTTCGGCCTCCATTAATCGCCGATGTCCATTTCGTCAAGGAATGTCCTGCGAGCACTTCGCCACAGACAGCTCGCTCGGATCCCGGATCCAGAAGCCGGGTTCCGGGACTCGTACCCCAGTCGGGATGGGAAAGTGAATGGCACTCTGACTGTCGGCCCCTCATGTCGTTGGCCTTGTTGGAAAAATTATTCAACTGGAGAAATTTTCGCAGCTTATCAGTGCGCCCTCAGGCGCGCCCGAGAGGAAATTTTATGCTCTTCGAGTGAATGGAATTATTATCCTGTGGAATTTTAATATCTGCCTTTGTGACACTTTCCCGGTTTTTGGTGGGGCGCGGGTGGTCCCCCGGGGGCCCGGAGGGACTCTTCTGGCGGGCTCGCTGCCGGTCGTGGCCGGAGAAAGCAGACATTTCTAGAAGACATCGCAGATTATTTCGGTCCACATAAGGCAACATTCGACAGTATTCTGGAATTTCTGGCTTTTTGAGAACGAATATACGGATATAGGGAATTCTGGGCAAATATTGTGCCCAGACGGGGGATGGAGCAGACGTCGCGCGGAGTGCGGGACTTCTTCCATTGTGCTCCAGAAAAGGAATTGGGGGATTGTCTCGCTTTTAATGCCTTCCGATTCTTTTGCATGGAACTCAACTGTGGAATAGCAGGAGATCTGCTTTAAATACGAAAAAAAATTCAGGAGACAGTTGGGTCAATAAAATAGTACAAAGCACTCTTCTTCATTCCAGAACAAATGTCGTCACCAGAATTGCGGCAATGATTTTATGGTGGAAAATCTGGATTTAGTGCAGTCGTAAAAGTCTCGACTTATGCGCTGTATAGAGCCATAGACGCTGCTTTCGTAGTTGTGCAGGTCATGTTTATGTATAGAGATGAAAGGAATGTAAAAATAATCAAATCTATTTTCTAAAAAGGCTAGATTCACAAAAAGACAACATGCTTTATAAAAGGTATTAGTGGGATTAGAATGACCACGTTATTTGAATATATGTATGTACCCCATTAACATAAAAAAAAGAAGGGTTTTATTCCCCCGAAGTTTTTAAATTTTTATTAAGAAGAAAGAGTGCACGTTATTCAAGCATCATACGTATCATAATATACCTACTTATAAATAAATAAAGGTGAAAGTATAACGAAAATGAGGATAATATGATGAATCTGTTATACGTTATCCAGAAAACTACTACTACGTTATACGGTACGGTGAATCTGTTATATGTAATCCGGAAAAACGACTTCCTAGAAGAATTAGAAAACATGTAATATTATATTATTTTTTTTCTTACACAGCGTATTTGGTATAGGGGTTTAATATATAAAACGATATTTTAACTTCTGTGAACATTTTGTGAAAAAATTCAAAATTTCTTATCGGACATGTGACTCTTTGATATACTATCCTCAGAAACTATCAAAGAGCAAATGTTCCTTAAGGATCAGCACTTAGTCCGATATTATACAATATCTACACATCGAACATTACAAGAAATCTAGACTGGTCACATACAGCCTATTCGTCGATGATATTGCGTTATACCAACTCTAATTTCGAAAACAAACTTGAAAACATCTAATTACAATGAAAAATAATTAAACTAACAACATAAGTATTGGCTATGATAGTTAAGTACTAGTTTTATTAATTCTTGACTACTCTACGAGTTTTTTAAAATTTTTCTCCATAAATTTGTATACCAATAATTCTGCTATAAAACCAAAGAATTAATATAAGAGTGGTAAGAAGTATAATTACTTCTCCCTCTGTTGGTATAAGACTATAAATAGCGACGGATGTAGAATTTATAAATTAATTAAATTTAATTGAAACCTTTATTTTTTTCAGTGTAGTGAAGATAAAATTAAAAACCAGATTGCTACAGCTTTAGTATTCTATCTTTGAAGTGTAATTCTAATCTTTAGTCTGAATTTTAGTGTTTTTGACCCCCTAAAAGAGTAATAATTACTTTCCTTTTTGCCCCTTTTTGTTTTTTTTTTTTTAATTTCGCAGCCCACTTGAACAGAAAACCCCAAGAATTTGGGTCTGGAATTTTTTCCCGACTGAGACGCATAGGTTACCCGGATAACTAGGCAAGTTACAAATCGTTTCCTTTATATCCCGAAAAAATTCCAACGACCGAGTCCAAAATTGAATTCGCCTCGCTAAATTACATCTCGGCCAGTGGAGAGTGAAATTGAATGAATTCGGTTTGGGAGGTAAAAAGGAAAGCGCACACCGATCGCTTTCCCTAATTCGGTCTAAAAACCAGAGATGGTAGAAAAATAAAATCAGTGCAAGTTCCACAAGTAGGTCATGTTGCTCCCTAGCATAAAATCGGCCAGATGTCGAACAAGAACCGCTTTGCCTTGCAGCCCCGTCCGACCCCCGCCGGATCGACTTAATTTCGGCAATTAATTTTTGCATTGTTGACTAAACAGATTTTCATCAGCACAATCCGCATAGATTGGGTACATGGTCCGGATGCTGGGGCGGCGGGGATTGCATCCACCTGATTCAACTTCCGGGAAGAGCTCAGTGGGGGCGGGGAGCAATTTGTATGCACAAAACATAAGCCGATCGCCCCTGTTTTGGTGGTCTGCTCGAGCAGGACGCCGCTGACCATAGTCTGAAAAATTAATGGCCACTGGGGTTCGAGGCTCATTTTTTCGCCAAGAATTTTTTTCTCGAGCTCCCCAAGAGCCGTCGATAGCTCATTGATTATTCATAGAAGGAGCTGTTGGAGCAGTTCTTCATGCCGTGCCTTTACTCACTTTTTACTTCTTTTTTTTTTTATTTTGTGGTATAATTCCATTGTCTACTGCCGTTCGCCGCGGCCGGGCCATAATCCTAATCGCATCAGATCCATTTAATCCCCCTCCCCGCGCCGAGCTCACGCTCCATCCAGGGGTCCTATAAATAAGAAGAGCCGGGCCCAGACCCGATTTTAAATGCTCGAAACGGGTGGCGTATAAATTTCCATCGATGTGTCCCTCTCGAGTGGTACTTTTGACGCTTTGAAAGTCAAATGAGGGTTGTCCTACAGGAACCCCCGTCTGTCTGGAGGATGTTCCCGGGACGGAGAGACGGGAGGGTTCTGTGTACCAACGAAACCTATTGACTTTCGGTCTTCAGTAGGTGGAAATGGAACTCTCTCTTTTATTCAATCTCAAGGGCTAATTTTATGCTCGCATTTCGGCTTGAAACACAAAAAAGGGATACCTCGGGTGCTTTTAGGGCGGCATTTATTTTCGAAATGGATATATTCTTTTTTTTTTTCTGGGGAGTGTTAAAATCCAGTCGAATAAGTGGAAAAGTGTTCGACTTTCACTGCATCATATAACTTTCCTCTTAAAAAACCTACTCTCAAATGATAGTGGCAACTATTTGACGGGAAAGAAAAGCCCGATCATCCGGTCCAAATATTGGCGTGTCCATCAGGGTTGGAAATCCGGTCTCACGCTGGAGAAAATCGTGGTAAACCGCCAACCGGAGGGAAATGTGAAAAATCGAGAAACGCGACTAAAATTTCGCAGCGCAAGGCCGATTAATGAATTTAAAAAAAAAAATAAAAAAATCGAAAAAACGAAACCATTGCTACATCCACGGCTGGTTGCATTAGAGATGGATGGATGCGATTCGGGGGTACGAGGGGGCTATCCATCTTTCGCCGTGCACAGCGAAGCATATGTGGCATATGTGGCGTTATGAAGCATATGCTCCTCGGCGTGTATGCACAAGTTCTTGTTCAATGGTTCGTGCAATCCAGTTCATCTCAACCATCGTTGGGTCAGTGCATTTCACTTAATTTGAGCGGTTTGCGCATGCGCCGATGGTTTAAGCCAGAGCCAACACTCTCAAAGCACAAAATCGCGCTTCGACTCTGGTGGGTTACTTAACCGTTTAAAGTGGGTCTCTGATTTCAATTGTTTAATGCATCACAACTAAGGAAGTGGGTATAAAACGCGCAGCTCTTCACAAACTCGCAGTGTGAAGTAATTTGGCGATTTTTCTTCGGTTTTATGCACATTTTAAGTACAACCTCACACAATACCACCCATACCGAGTAATTATGCTTAAGGAGAATTTTTTCGAAGGGGTTACCTAATGAGGGTATTGTTTGTTTTCGGGCAATCTGCAATACAGAAGGCGTCCTATCTCGATCAAAAAAATTTGCGTACGATAGGTATAGTTGTCCGAATTTTTTCTTTTAACAATTTCGAAATAGAGCAATTTATGCAATTGTTTTCCTGCAGTTGGAATTAATTTAGCATATCGTACACAAAGGCCCTTGTACATTATTCAAGGGCTACAACAAAAGCTTATAGTTTATAATAGTTTCCAACAAAATGTTGCGAAAGCGGTTAAACCTTGGAGTTTACGAAAATTTAGGTCATAGTTGAGAAAAGCTCTCTTAAATATTTTTAAATAAAAAAAGTTGTATCAAAAACTCATATACAACTTAATTTTAAATTAAATGTTTTGCATATTCCAACCTTATATATTTGGAATAATTTAGTCAATACAATATTTGTAAATATCAACTGAACAATGAAAAGTAAAAATATTTTAAACCAACTCCACAGCCGATTTTAAAATCTAAATTCTGTTTAAATCTATACTTGCATTGTTTTAAAAATAGATCCAAGAATAATATCACAAATTATTTTTCATAGAGTTTAAGTACACAGAAAAATTGCAATATTCAGATTTTAATTAAATAAATTACGATCATAAAATCGCCTCGAAATATTGTGGAAAATTTTCGGTTTTTAAAAAAAAAAAAAAGTTGTAACGTATAATTTATCTCGAACTTTGTCTTCCAAACTTTCCTTAAATTCGTAAAATGCCATCCTTCTTTGAATTGCGTTCATATTTTAACAAAAACCGCCAACATTAAAGAGATAAAATCAAAACTTATCCAAGTCGACACGACTCATAGTCGTTTCAGAGGTATCTCAATTCGTTTTAAATTTTCCCGGTCGTGTTTCCGACCCTGTGGACAATTCCTTCAAGAAGCCCATAAAATAAACCTTAAAAACGTCCCTCTCCGCCCCCAGGCAACCATTCGTCTTCTAACGACGTCAGATTTTAATTGTCGTAAAACTTCCCCGCCTTTTCTTTCCAGAAATCCTTGAGGAACATTTAATCACCTTAGAAAATTTCTAGGGAAACTAATTAAATTCGCGTACCTCAAGCACTCGGTGTGGCGTGTATTAGGAGAGGTCAGAGTCCTCCTGCAGGAAGAAAGCGACGGGAACAAAGGGCAGTCCCTCAGGTAGGAGGAGGCCAGGTGAAGTACTTCTCGCGCTTGCGAAGGGTTCCCGCCAATTTTTTAAGTTAGTTACAAAGTTATTTGGCGGTAAGCACCATCCTAATTGCAAGTCATTAGTTGGTCAATTTGCATTGGGTAATTAAAAAAGGATAATGCCGCCCCCGGGGCTCGCCGACGCCCGACTTTGGAGCCCCTAATTTTCCGCCACCTGTGCTCCTGTTTCTCTATTTAAACATAAACTTTGCCCTAGAATGTCAGGGATCGGGACCAGGAACAGAGTTCGACAGGTGTTGAACAAAGTCGGGCAGCGGGGGGGCGGTGATTCACAGGAAACTCCTTGAAAGTTGTCCGTGCGATGTTGTGGCAGCCAATTAATCACAGCCCCAAATTGATGCCATGGGGCAGGAGCAGCAGCAGGAGTGCTCCCGTGGTCTTTCATTCAGTCGTCATCCTGACGAAAGACTGCTCCTGCAGGAGACTCGCAATTTTTATCTCCTGCCCGAATTTTGTGACTTATTCGCCTATACCCAGGAGTAACTAACGCTCCAGAGATCTGGAGGTATATGGGGGATATCGTCCCATCAAATTAGGGAGTGTGTCCTGGATGGCTCCTGCAGACGATGCAGATGCATTTCACGATAGGGCTCCGCTGTCAGTCGGAATGTCTCGGGAGGGAAGGGAAATTGCGTTTTAAGCTGCTCAGTTGAGCCTGGGAAACGAGCATCGGCCCTATTTGCACCCCGCCGACCAATTCATTTGTTTGCGTCATTCAAATTTTACGAAATGATAAATTGCAACTGTCGGAGGTTGGGAGGACCTAAGCCCAGGAATTGTTGCGATTTGTAGCTGCAGATCCCTCCGAAGCCTGGAGGACTCCTCTGACATTCATGTCAGGCTCTCGTTGTCGACTGCAGCTGAGAGTTTACTCAAGAAATTTCACTAAAATCTTGGCCTTCATTTGATGTGGCTTTTCGTTAATGTCAGGAAAATTTGTAGATTCTGGATGCAATATACTTTGGGGGATTTCTTTGATTGAGGAGTATCGCCTGAGAGAATAGCACAATGAATGGGGATAGCATGGAATATATCAAAAATGCAACAAGTTTATTTACGAAATTTAATGAAATAGTTTCAAACATCTTTCTTTCAAAGGTTTCGAATTTGTAAAAGGGGTAATTTAAAGTTTCTTTATTTCCCAAACTTTAATATTTCAAACCGCTGAAATTCTATTAAATCTATTTCGGAAATGAAGGATTTGCAGTGAAATAATAAGGTTTAACAAAGACACATCAATACCCTTAATTTTGCCTTAAAGCCAAGGTCAAGATCTCCAAAATCAACTTTCAAATTTTGTATTAATTCGCTGGTTTACAAAAATTTAGTACATTTTTACAATATTCCTTTTTTGCATTAAATTGTACTTTATACTATTATAATTAAACTAGTATTTTAATGTTAGTTAAACTAATTTCATTGCCTTTATTATTAATGTTCTTAATCATCATTCTGTAATAATTGGAATCTTGTGTACCTCTACTATCTTAAATACATATATGAAATATGAAATAAGAAATATATTTTTAGTAAAAAAAGGTTTTTCGTAATTTTATTATGGAACTTGTAGGGAAACTAAAATAATAATTTAAGCCTGGTAAAGTCTTGGAGCAGTTAAAAAATTATTTAGTGGATCTTTTTAGTGGTGCATCAGCTTAGCCAAAGCTTTTACGTAAAAGCATCAGAGTTAATCCTTTGTAAACAGACGAGCAACAAGTAAACGTTTTACTTTAAAATGTGTTGAGGGCGTTGGTAAAACCTCCAACAAAATGAAAATATGAAGTCAGCTTATAATAAAATGAATAATATCCCTTTTGTTTCAAAATATTAACGTTCAGGGTGTATGTATTTGAGGATTCTTAAGAAATAAAAAAACAGAAAACAGAGGGAAGAATCCTAATCTCATAACTTTTCTTTATCCTCCATGTCTCACGTGGCTATATTTTAAATCTGTCAACCTATGCTACCGCCTACTCGAAATATAAAAATCGAATTCTGTGCACCACGTTGTCTTCTACTTCCAGTGTTTTAAATTCGGGGAAGTAGCTCTGGTTTATTCGTGCAGCAAAAAGTGTTTCCGATGCGATTTGCATAATAAACTTCCTAAATTTGAGTGTGGCTTTTTACAGTGCCGTAAATGTTCCTCTTGTCCCTAATGCACCGCCTCTTCTGCGCTGGCACACGAAATAAATCCGCCGTCTATAAAACCGAGATTGCAACGGCTGCACTTTGCCAGAATTATTCACAGAGACGAATTCAAAGAGGAGCCCGTCGTGAGTGCCAGCAGCAAAACTAAAGTGAAAGTGGTCATGCCTTTTGCTGAATGTAAGCTTCCGTCGGCTCGAGAACAAGACGTCTGGGCATTTCATTTGCCACGTGACTTCTAATTAAAATCGCCTGGCCCAAATTGGATCTAAAATTAGCTGGGGCCCTCCTTTGGGGCCCATTTCTATCTTGCTCAACTTCTTTTGCCAATTTTCAGAGGCGCTACTCACATATTTTTTGGTGCAGCATCAGTGCCACAGGCTCACCATGCCACGACCACCGGGATGGAAAGTGTTTCTCCAGTTCCAGTTGCTCCATCTTACGTACCACTCTAGAAAAGGAGTTGCACTTCTTCCATAAATTTTTATATCTTTGCTTTTTCACTTTAATAATTTTTAATTTTTTTTTTGCATTTTTTGTAAGCCTGAAAGTCTTGTAAGAAACATGCATAAAAACTTCCTGCAATTTTGGTGCCAAGAATATTTCGACTGAACAGACAGGGGGCCCCATTTCATATCTTAGTGGGGCTCCTTTTTTATCTCACTTTTCTTCGCCCAGTGCATCGCAGGTCTGCCAAGAAAGATTCTCTTCACTTTTTGTGTCGACTGTTTAATTTTAATTTCAATTGAGATCACTCTCAGGACCGGGCGCTGGGAGGGTTCACAAACATCACATGTAATTGATGGAGCAATTTTCGCTTGTTTGGCCTCATGATTGTTTGGTACAGAGGAGACAGCCTCCGTTCAGCCAATTGAGTTGTCCTGAGCAAACTACCCTTTGATTAAATTCAGGTAGGACTAATTTAATCAATCGATTTAATTAAACTTAAAGTTACTGCAAGCAGAATGTGTCTTTAAGTTGCTGGCAAGAATATTTCAAATGTTTCTATTATAGATAAGAATTTCTTGCTCGGTAATTAATCTCATCTTAAAATCCAAATATAGCGATGTATTGTATTTTAAGAAAATTCTAAAACACTCTAAAAATGTATTTAGCACCAGCACTATAATTTACATATATAAAATTTTTAAGTTCCAGGAGTCGGTATCGCAAAAAACGAGTTATTTAAGAATATTATCATAATTATAAAAGTGAATTATGTACATATTTTGAACTATCGATCAAGTTTTAATTAAATTTGTTACCTAACTTAGGAATATTCAGGACACTGAAAAGTTACATAAATAACTCTGATAGTAGATACACGAACTTGGAAGTTTTTACAGAGTTTTTTAAAATCTGTTATTAAGTCTTAAAAATTTAAGATTTGTGTAATTGTTGTCACCATTTTTTCTCACCGGCTTGATTTTTAATTTCCAAAAATCGAATTGTTGCAGAGTTGATTTTAAACTGGCTATTCTAAAAGTTCCTATATTATAACTTTAATGGACATTCCTCAAGTTTTAAGAATTTGGTCACTTAAATCATAATTAAGACTAATCTACATGCACAAATACCCATTTTATCCTAAGTAAAAATTTAAAAATTGAAAATTTACTAATAATATAGAATAGTTCCATAAGGAAGAGCTCAATAAATATTATAAATTTAAAATTGTATATACTCGTATGCATGTAATTTTTATTATATGAGCAGTAATCTTTGCACCAACGGGGTCGGTTCGTCGATCGTATCTTATTAAAAATATTGCATTTAAAATATCTATACAACTACGTGATTTTGAATATTTCATAACATTGCTAGTAGGTACCTACGCAAAATTTTAAAAAATTGTTAAGAGTCGATTCATAATCTTGGGTGATATTTTGCGAAATGACTTGTAAATAAAATACTTCATGGTACAGGATGAATTTCGTTATGTAAGACCTTAAACTGATTAAATGCAACTGTAGCTTACCCTGTTATTGCAAAACAATCTCATAATGCTCTAATTTATTCATGTTGAGAAACATGCTCTCGACTGCTACCCGCACGTCCATATAAACAGTGCCCAACATGACCAAAAATACTATGGCCCCGAAATAAATCAATCGATATTGCAAGTTAGCTTCAGTTTTCCCAAAAGGAGTCGAAGTAATTTTCTCTGGTCGCCCTGTTGCCAGCCCAGCCACTTTATGTATCAATTTGCATAAATTTTCGGTCACCCAGTAGTGGGTGCTCAGCATCTTCAATTATCTCGGACAATCTTCGGAGCCCATTTAAAACATGTTAATCACTCTTAAGCGACGAGGCACGTTTTTAGCCGGAGCAAGAAGACATCAAACACATTTCGCACTCGGCACCCACCCACACCTTGCGTAACCCGGGCAGAAATTGATTTTAAGACGAGAGCTCCGAGTGATTCACAAGTCGTTTTGGGGCACACTTTGGCTTTAATTGTCCCAAATAAACTTGAGGTAGCACAGTCCGGCTGTGGAGGTGGAGCGTATCCAACGATGGCCCGTAAACATAAAAGATGTGGCTGAGTGTCAGCCACCCGGTGTAATCCGGGCTCGCATGCTTCGACGGCGACACGTCACGTCACGGCAACGTGTCGCCGGCACGTTCCATTCGCCGGGAGTGCTGCTTAGGCACTAAGCCCCGTCTAATGGGCAGCGATAAAATCAGAAAAAAAAGATAAAACTACTCGACTCGAACTTGAATCGAAAGTGAATGTGAATGGGCACTCGGGCGAGTCTTAATTATTTTTACCTGCCGGTGTCGCGCTTAATGCGATTTTCTTATGACCAGACAGCTCCAGCTCAGGTAATTGAGTTATTCGAGCGGTGGGTGGCTCGCGTCGAGCCCCCTTCCGTTTATCTCTTATCGCAGCTCTCCAGGTGATGGCTTTATTTTTTCTGTTCTTTAGCCGCCCGCGGGAATTGTCTACCTGCCTCCAGGTGAGGGTGACGTGCTAATTGAAATGTTAAAACCGATGCCAACAGGCGATATTTTTTTTATATCTTCTATTTTAGTGGGAGGGCGCGATAAAACGTAATGTGTGTCAGTAGGTGAGAATTATTATGAACTTCGTCGAACCAATTAACCTGGCGTGGTTGCGAAGCAACAATTTTATTGGAATTCGAATTAAAAAAAAAATAATAATAATAATGTAATAGAAGAAAACGAAAAAACGAGGCCTTCAATGTCCTTCAGAGCACTTTCATTGCTTGAATGAGTTCTCCATGGTGATTGCCGGAGATTGCTTAATTAATTAATCATTGGAGAGCCGTCTAAGTGCCTCCGCGAACAAATTAGTGCGCGCCACTAATTTGTTGCGCGGCTGAGGTTCGGCTGCTGGAGTTTGTTTACAATTTTTTAACTACAGCTCAGCCCACACCACTTTAGTCGTTCACTTAAATATCGGTCGTGCTAACCGATAATTTTTTCTTTTTTTTTCATTTTAATTCATAATGATAGAAGCCGTGAAGATACTCAAGGTCCTAAATAGAACTATTATAGAAAAGTGTAGTAACACTACTGGATAAAGGTCAATAAAAGTCAAGTTCATATAAATATGAATAAATGCATCCACAATCTAAATTTATCCTTACTATTGTAGAATACAGTGAATCTAAACTAAACAAGGATTAGATATGTAAATTCAGAATCTAGTGAAAATTGTATTGTAATAATTTCCTCTATTTATAGTTTAAGTTTTCTAAAAGGACAACGATTTTTGATCGAACTTTAATGGCAAGCTATCGAATACCTAATTTTTTTCTGATTTTTCTAATCTTTTCAGAAGGTTACAATTAGTATAAAAGAACCATGACATTTTTAAAATACTTGTAGACATATAATTTAATTTTCATTCAAATCGATTGAAAGCCGAAATATAGTAGGTATACTGTAAAAAATAAAATAGTGAATCCAACAACTCTAGGTAGTTGACCGATATTATCTTCAGGTGAATGATTAGCACTTAAGTTAAATACATAAAATTTGAAATAATAAAACTATTTTCGTTGAGTTAACTACGCGGCGTACAAGCAGAGAATAAATACCATAGCAATTGAACAAGTGGAGAGTTAAAATGAATAAAATTGATCGTTATATTGAATTAAAAAATTAATATCAATTGCTTGTATGCTATTACTCAAATAAATGAAATAAAAAGTCTATTTGATGTGATAGAAAAATTTAATCCGAAAAAACAAATCGTACCGTTCAATTAAAATATTTTACAGAAGTTAATTAAAATTGTTATTTTAATGTGTTGTTTGAAATATCACTTTAATTAAATCATGTAATTAATGACACTGAATTCGTACTAAATTCAGTTGAAATTATCTTTTTACTTATTTTAGGTTTTATCCAATCGCGCAGAGTATTTGTTGAATCACAACAACTGTCTGGAATAAATTAGTAATTCGGGAGAAGAAATGCATATCCACTTCAAATAAAATGATTACAACATTAATTGAAATGTTGTCTTTTAATTTAATAATATATATTTTCTGTTAAAATCATAATAAATTTTAATCTATAAATTTATAATTTTGTGCCAAACTTAGAATAATACTTTCAACTACATTTATGTATATGTAGTTGATGAATAGAATTCTAGCAAATACGCCGCGAGAATCAGAGAACTGATTCCTTCGTTTCGCTGTATTTATATCTGCCGCATAGTTGAATGAACTATGTCTACTTTCAATTTACCCAAGTTTTCTTACAGTGTACTTATACATATTGTGAAATTGTATAAACTTTTTAATTGGCAGAAGTAGCTGAAAGGAAGGGAAGCAATACTCATAATAAAAATAGCATAATTCAATAAATAATTTGAGTTTCTTTAATTAATGAGGAAATGTTTAATTGCAAACATTTTATTACTTCTAATTAAAAAATACCCCTAAATATTTTGTTTTCAATGTATTGAATTTCATCCTTGTGAATTGCTACAAAGCGGACTCGAAAATAGCATTCATGTGTCATGGTCATAAAAAAATTGAAAGTCAAAATAGTGTATCCACTGTTTCAAAACAGAATTAACCTCAGATGGATGGATTCATCAATAACTCGATTATTCACATTAAGCCGAATCTTTTTACAGTCGCCCAATTCGCTTAAAGGTCTTTTGCCCCAATTAAATTGTCAAAACATTTCACAGTTATGAAAGAAATTTCGTTCCGGTTATCGCAACCAACATTACCTCATATGTCAGTTCTTCGAACCTCTTTTTCAATGGTTAAAATCTGAAAATGTCGATTATACCTGAGGGGCATTGCAATGGCTGTTAAATCAACAAAAATCCACCAGGAAATGGAACATAATTCACGAGTTAGCTGGTAATTAACTCTTTACAGGCCGCAACGAGCTCGATTCTTTCAGCGCAGCACCGCGAGCAGTAGCGGCTTGCATAGGTGCTCGAACCCACAGACCCACAAACCCACCGGAGGTGGGGGGTTACACAACAAGGTCCGACAGGTGATTATCGGAAATCGCAACAGAGGTAAGGAGTCGAAATATGCAACATTTGAGAGGTGTATAAAACACCTTTCTGGCGAATTAAACTCTTTCGCCACTCGACAGCTCCTGTTCAACCGTCTGCAAATTTAACGCCCGCCGTAACCGACCCGGTTAAAAAAAGTGATTTAAATTGAGCCTGGCAGGGCGGAACTTTTGTCGGCTTCATTTGCTTTTTGTTTTTTGGGGTTCGTCTATTTATCTTTGGGATTAGTGGGCAAACAATGCAACGAGTGAGCAGTGTTTTGATTTCTAAATTTCCATCTCCCATCCGCTCACACCGATGTCCCTAATTCGTAACTATCTTTGAATCATGGAGAAAGGACTGAGAAAAAGTTCATGGGTTTGCGCCACAAAGGGTTCTCTGTACCCAAGGCAAACAACCTTTACCACTTGCCATCGGCTAACTAGCACTCGACTTTTGCGGATCCCTTTTCCATTAGGGACATTGTCGAGGTCCTTTCCTTAATCTCTGATTTCCCTGCATGTCCTTCTCGAGTGTACAAAGCTCGCTGGATTTGGCATACATATAAATTCATAAGGGGCCCTTTCTGAACCCTCTCGCCCAGTGGCGGCGGGGCCAGGAACAAGGGGTGCGGTGGGGCTCGCTAGACCGATTGTATCTCAAGCCATTTGCCATCTGCAATTGAAAATTTTTCGAAGATATTACTTTCGTCCGCATTGTTCCCATCGCCGGGAAAATCGAAGTAGGCCACTTAATGCCAGTTGACAAATGGCCACCGAAACAGGATCCATTATTCACTGGGAACTGGGAGCCGAGCGACGCTGGTAAGGAATCAAATAAACACAATTGCCGGCCGGGCAGATACTTCAGAAGGTGCCACCTCATACCCCCAGATTTTCCGGGTTGTCCTCGTTCCCAAGAAAGGGTAGGGACACATGGTGACACGGACCCACAAATATACACCCCCTTACCCCCGAAACGCCCCCGCCCCCTCAAACACCCTAAGCAAAGGCTCCCTTTTCGAGGAGCTCAATGAAAAATTGATGGTGACTTGCAGGCAGGATATAAATGTCGTCGATTATTTTTAAGTGCGAAAATATTTCGCTTTATCGCACCGATAAAAAAATCGTTTCCGAGATAAACTGGCCGAAGTTATTCATTTCACCTGTGCGCGCTGTTTCTTCCCTGTCTGGATGAGGGAGTGTCTTTGATATAGGGCAGCTTACATACGCCGCGAAATATACAAAGATACACTATCAAAGTTCCACTCAGTTGATGCGGGGGCGAATTAATGCAGGTGGAAAGAATCTGAGAAATGAACGAGAAAATGAATTCAATTCCGAAAAATTTTTCATCTCTTCTTGTTGTCTCCGGTATACACGATCCGGGACTTTTGCACAAATTCACTGGAATTTATTTCATTAGGAGAAAGGAATGGATTTGGATATTTATCTAGGTGGATGTAGGTAAAATGGCCAAACGCTTCCTACAATTGAAAGAAATTAATCCGAGATATTTTTTAAAGTCGATAAAAAGAAAGGGGGTTCGTACACTCCACATTCCAGTCAAATTAAAAAAATAGAGGTTCAATTTATTTAGTTCGGAAGTTTCATATACGTAGTATTTACCAAAATTGCTAAAATTTCGAATTATATTAAAAGATGGAATTTATTATTGTTTCAATTTCGTTTGAAACAAATTCGAAAATATGACTTTTTGAAAAAAACAATTTTCGGCTAAAGAAAAGTAATTAAAAAATAAAGGTTTATGATAAATGAAAACCTGAGTCCTATTCCAGGACTATCTTAAAATTTTAGTTATCATTTGAGCAACAAGCTCTTGGATTCATTTCTTATTTTGAAATGATTTTTCATAAATGGTCAAAATATGGTCTTTTGCACTTTTAAACCCTATTTTTCATATTATATGGAGAAACCTATAAAAATATTTGTTAATTCTTTGAACAAAAAATTGGTTTGACCATTGTTATTATTCTTATTCGCGGTCTACAAAAATTCAACTATGTCCGTATTTTGGTAAGATATATTTTCAAATTTTTAAAAGAAAATCCTATATTGTGTTTCTTACTATTTCGCTAGTATAGGTATCATTAAAACATGAAACTTTACCAAAAAAGGTAGATCTTTCATAATCTGCAGAACAATTTCCATGAATAATGTTGAGGCCTCTTTTTTTCGTCAAAAAGTCTTATGAAATAAGTGACGGAAAGCAAGGGAATTTGATAAATCGCTGCCCATTTGACCTGTGGCCTTCAGGAGTGCTCTTAAGATTTTCCTGGATCTATCTAGCATCTGAAAGTGTTCCCCGCCCAATTCAATTAGATATTCAAGGCCTTTCAGTGCAGTGAATAGAAACCCGGATTATTTCCAATTTATTGAGCATTATACACACGCCCATCAGATTGAGTCATAAACTCCGAGACAGAATTTTTGTTATTTCCTTTTTTTTTCTGGGCACTAAGAAACAACAAACGACATACAAATAAAATACAAACGAAATTTCTAAATTCCGTGAAAAAAGTACGTACTTCACCTGATGTTTCCGCGGTGCACGCCTGGGGCACCCGATTATCTCCGGAGCATCTAAACAATTTGAGGAGCATGCTAACCGCCACTAAAATTACATAAACCCGCGGCACCATCAAGATCCGACCGCAGAATATGAGGAAGGAATTTGGTGTCTTCGCGATTGTGGCATGCCGCTAAAGGTGAAAGCATGTACCGGACATTTAATCTGTGCACCGTCGACCGCAGGAGTAATATTTTGAGAATTAATCTCTGTCGGATTTCCTCGGAGGCGGCGACAATGCGGCGCGCGGAATGACGCCGTCATAAAAGCCCCCGCCGAGTGGGCACTGGGCGGCTTCGCGCCGCGCGCCTTACAACACCTTGCCAAGGTGATCAAATGCTTCTAATTTCGCGGTTTCGGGCTCGATTTCGCTTTCCATGAGCTCAATCTTCGCCTGGCACCACATCCGAAAGTGATGTTGTGTTTTTGGCGCTATGCTGCTGCGCCCGTGTGTTGTAGCTTAAGCATACGCCCAAAACAAACCACCAAGCAGATCCACTTTCTTAGAAGAAAGCGGCTTCGTCCCCCCGATCGGGAGAAATGTGGGTGCTCCGGTTTTGCCGCGGATGTGGGGGCGGTGAAGGCCGTCTAGGAAACCCGATAATCCCGCAAAAACCGCACTACTCTCGAGCGCTTCCAGCAAAACGTTTCTAAGAACTTGGGCGCTTCCTTTTGGCGTTTAATTTGCCTTTTGCGGCGCCTCCTCCTCCGTCGCGACGCTTAAAGACTTTCCGATAAGCGCCGAGACAAATATTTTCGTGTCGGTGGTGGCCGCCGCGCTTCTTGAAGGAGCTGCTTGACTCGAACGACAGCCAGTGAGGCGGTGATTAAGTGGGGAAGTATTTTAGAGACGTTGATATCGTCGATTGCAATTTTGTAATTAAACCTCCGTGACGACAGCGGGGGTGGGCGGGACGAGAGGTCCTAATCTGTTCTGCTGGTATTTAAATTGCTTTGTAACTCCATCCCTCTTTCGGTCTTTAAGGGTTAATCGGAGAATTACTCAAGATTTCAAAAGAGGAAAAACAGCCTGACAATAAAATTATTGAGGCTAGATGTTTTGGATATCACGAGACAAATGAGTGACGTGACATGGCTCAAAAGAGTTGCGGGCTATAAAAGTTTTATAAACAATCACCAGTGACCCGTCTAATGACTATCGATTTATTTGGCTCCTGAAGAGATACCATCCACCCCTAGATTAATCGAAGGATTTAAAATTACTGTAATTTGATAAATCTCCTATAGATAAATATTTAATTAAATTATATTTCTAATTGAAAATACCCAAAATTAAAATCATTTTCTGTCTTTCTGTCAAATACAGCGGCTATGCTCATGCGCTTTTTATTTCTTAATTCTTCCGAGCGAGCTCCGTACTCCAGATCAAATTAAAATGTCATTATTTTTATCTTATCGCCGTGTAAAGTATGAGAAATATTAAAATTAGTTCAGTTAATTATGTTCAATAGAACCTTAATAATAAATATGTTAGAAAAGCCTTGAAGGATGAACGTTAAAGGTAAGCTAAGCGTTTATTAAAATTATTGTTATTATGAAACATTTGACTAAGCCTATGACACAATGAATGCTAAGGGGTTAGCCCTGCTCTAGAAAACAATCCCAATTATACTAATGATCGCGACACAGATGAGTGACACGACAGCAGGAATTGTAGGATTGCGCAACTTTTCTAGACAATCACTCAAACCTTCATGTAACATCAATCGGTCCGATTCGACCGGTTCATTATTTGCCAAAGTTTAAAGCGATCATTGTAAATTACCAGTCAGGGGCTAATTGCCAGATTTAATTAAGCTTCCAAATGCCGCAAAATTGCCCACGGCTGACGATGGGCGCGAAAAAAGAATTTTAATGATGAAAAATGTTGCGAAAAAAAATATGCACGATGTAATTGATGGCATATCGTGCGACGTGTTAATTATTCCCTGCCAGGGCGACAGTTGTTCCCCGCAAAATGACGCCAATCTTTGAATTGAGGAGCGATAATCACAGCAATCGCATAATGAAATCATGCTCCAGGGCGCATAGAGCGCGCGGATCGCTATCACAAAATTACGAAAAACGTCATCCCAATTTAAATGGCTTACTCGCCACAATTGGGCGGCATTTTATATAAACAATATCGGCCCGTCGAGACGGGCTGCCATTCAATGGCCCCGCGTCGGACGCTTTTGTTTATTTTATCCAGTCACTACGGCAATTAGTGAATTTCTTGCATGGCAGAACGATGTTTACAAAAATCATCATTATGCGGCAGTATTTCCCCATTTGGACGATAGTCCGCTCGATTAATTGCCGGCTCTGATGGCATCCTCCTTGACCCGCTCCACAGCCGGTTCACTCGAATGTGTCCCAGTGGGACATGGATGCAAATAGTCAGAGAAAAAGCGACATCCCAGCTCTGCTTTCGGACACGCGATATTGCAAAGAATTCCATCTTAATTTGGAGGCGCATACCTCTGATTCGGAGAAATTGTATTCTACAAGTCGAGAGCTCTTCAGATTCGCATTGCAACGAAATCAACAAGAAAAACCCTCGGTGCGAGTCAAAAGAGCCCCAAGGATGCTTTAGGAGATAGTGAGGACCCAGCATCCAGCATCAGCAGCGGTGTCGTTTAAGCCCCCAGGGGGTGTTTCCAGCGCTTTACCAGTTTTTTCTTTTTTTTATATTATACATATAGTATAGTTTTTACATCTTCTGCTGCTCGTACAGAAAATGGAAAAAGTAGGAGTCGAATCGAAGCGACACTTGTTTTTCGCCTGTATGTTTTCCTGCTTTCACCGTGTGCACCCGGAAGGCAATCTCGGCACGATGATGCGATTATAATTAATCGAATCGCGATCCGATGAGTTTCACGGATGCTCGGAGTGTGCCGTGATTTGCCTTATGCTGCCGATACCTTTTAAATTGCTTTATGATTACCATACTGGAAGTCGGGCACTCTTAGAAAGAATCTGAACTGAAAAGAATCTGACTCTAGCGAAAATGGGCCACAAGTTTCCCTTTTTTAGATTTTTTAGGGCAACAGAAAAATACTCATTTCGTCTACTGCACATGCAAAGCTTGAAGCAACTCTTGCAGCTACAGATGTGTTTCATCGCAAATTTTATTTTGATCTCTCAAAATAGATTTTAATGCACTTTTTTGTATAAGAACAAACAAAATACTAGCTCGTTAATATAATTTTTATGGAAATCTCTTGAAGTTAAAACTTTTCTATGGTTCTATAATTTTGAAATCTCTATTATATAATATCTAATTTTGATATAACGACTTTTCAAAATGCTAAAACCAAAAAATTATTGCATTTCCATATCCGAAGTAAAATGTTTTAAAAATTTATTTCTATGAAGTTTCATCAAAATCCGTGAAAAGATCTCATACATAATTTAAACTTAGAAGACCTAAAAATGAACTGTCATCTAAATATTTACGATTAAAATTCTTACTGATTGACAATAACACAAATATTTAACTCTTATAAATTTGGTTTTTGGACATTTCTTTTTATAATAATAGGTTACTACTGTTTCGAGACATTTTTGGCTATGTTGTAGGATAAGCATCGAGGCTAATAAAGAGTTATGTTTTTAAAAAAATTTCATATATTTGAGATTGAAGTAATTTTAAAAAACAGTCGAACGAATGTTACAGGATAAGATAAACTACTGCCCAACGTTTAGAAGTATAATTATGATATAAAATTGCTATATTCTGTTATCATGAAACTATTGTCATTTTGGTATTATCGCTATAATGAGTTCCTTGACTTTTTTTCTCAGTAGGACTTTTAAAATCTTTTGTCAACATCCGATCACGCCTTGACTTTATTCAAATCGCGCGTTACCATCTAACATATCTAATCAATATTTTATGCCCCTAATTAACGCCGTCATTATCTTTTTATGGCTGATTGACTCCTGATTAAGCGACGGTCACTGAAACCGTCTCCCTTACTAGATGTGGCTCATTTCCTCTTCAAATCAGGCTCGAAGTCGTTTATAATTAAAATTGCCATAAGCCGCCTTCCGAGATAGTATAGTTAAAAAGCTTAAAATTAGCAAAAATTCATAAATTTCATTTCCGTCTCACCTACGATCACGAGGTGCCACAAAGGTGGAACTTTCGTTCCCCTTTGGCCTTGATGGCGGGTGGCCACCAGAAGTTCGTTAATTTTTAGTTTATTGCATAAAGCGCGACTTTTAGACTCCTCGGAGCCCGATGGAAATTATAATAGAAAGATAGAAATCTCATAGTGTATTTTGCGAGATATCCGGGTCATATACACCAAGGTTTGAGTGGCGTAATTTCGGACATACCTAAGGCATAGGTGCCACGGCGCCCCGTCACTTCCTATTGTGGCCGGTGGTCAGCCGTTCGCTAGGCCCGTTTCCACCTTGAAACAGATACCCTGCAAAACGAGAAATCGGCTGACTGAAAATCTTAGAAAAGCTGAGACAAGCGCTATGACCGCAACCGCTCCACAAATCGTGCAGCTCCCCCGAATCTGGAGCCCTGCAAAAACGCGCAGAAAATACAGCGAAACGTTTGTCGCGGGGTATCAAGTAAGCGGCCGCGCCTCGCATTTCACGGCGGTGGCGGTGGACCCAACGAGGTGGAAAATAATAATTTATCGGCGTTCGCGTCTGATATAAAAATGCAAATTTTTTCCCTGGCTCCACGGAGCGCGCTAATCGTGACGTATGTGGGTCAGAACGCGACCAGAAACGCCTCAGTGGCCCGGAGTCGCGGTACCGTGGGGCGCGGTGCGGCGCGAGCATTGTGGCGCTGCAGATCAGTTTCGGGCTCCAACGCGATAACGAGCAGTTTGCGGCTCTCACGGACAATTATATTGCGCAATTTCCCGCAAATTTCCGTGGACACTGTTGAACGTATAACAAACTGCCGTTCACGCCCACCTCGAGCTCCGCAGTCAGTTTCCCGCACGTTCTGCACGCGGTTCCGCTTCTCCAAGAAGCTAAAATTAGGTTCCCTACAGAAATCCCTGTAATCTTTAGTCACCAGAGTTCCTTCCCTAATAAGAGCATATCCGACTTCGACTGTTGAAGCAAGAAGTCGTGAATGTTTTGTTAGTTTCATTTGCCATAAATTGTCTATTCGTCTAATAGTCCAAATTGCCATAACGACTATCAACGAGTTATTATAAATTTTTATAATTGTTTCTTTACATCATGAAAAATATATATTTTAATTTTTATTTAATAATTTTGAATACTTTCGTTTCATAAAACCATTATATAGGTATTTAAAATTCTAAACAGCGAGTCCAATATACCGGACGTTATTATTATTTTTCGTCTGCCATTTTCCATTTCAAAAATCTAATATTGGATTCGTAATCAGCGACCTTGAAAACCTTCGGATATTAAATTTAAAACACTAGAAAATTATTAAATTTTTTCCCATTTTCGTTCTTCATACAATTTTTATAACACATAAAAATGTATTTTAGCTATTCGTTTATGGTATATTTATAATTTTATTATTAGATCTCTAATCGTCTCTGCTCCTTATTCTTAGGTATTCCTATTTTAACACGATTTTATTAGCTTGACTTGTAATGTAACTTCCTAACATTGTAAGCAAATCTTACAATTAATTTTTCAGCCGTTTCTAATTGAAACTTTGCAAACTTATGCAATTTGGGTTACAATACAATAATACTAAACTTGTGTAAATTGTGGTCATAGGCTAATAATATTATCAAGAATGCTACACTGCGACATTATATAATAAGACGTACATATATATATTTAGGTATTTTTAATAATAATGGCAAATAAATGCTTTTTAAATAACTTTTCAAGAAATCACTACAAATATAGAGGTACCATCTTATGAAGTTGTAGTAATAAAAATCTGAAAAAATGTTGCTAAGGTTTTTTAATGAAGTTAAAGTGTGGAACCCCTGATACACGAATTTGACTCGCACGTGACCGTAAATGAAAAACTCAAAACAACAAACGACAATTTTAAGCATTAAAGAAATTACTATAAAAGTAATAAACATTTTTGTATCGTTGCAACCTCTCATAATTTTGTATTAATGTAATTAAAAATAAATAAGCAAATAGTAAAACTTTTAATTTGTTAAAATCGTATAGAAAATTGAGACATGTGGTATTTTTCTACGTCTTCAAACATTGGAGCTAATTTGATTCGCATCAACAGACTAAAATGATTCTAGGATTCTGTTGATATAAAGTCTAAATTTATATCTAAACTTCCAATTGAATTAAAGAAGAAAAATCTAACTAAAGAATCTGAAAAGTGTTTTATTAATAATTAACTTTTATACCTGTTAAAGCCAGTCATCTCTACCTAGTGAAGATGTAATTTTCGCTTTACGCGAATAATATGTTATACTTAAATTTGCCCCTTGAGTCAGATTTCTTTTATCCAGATCCTGATGCCCTTCTTTCCGGCATTCGAATCGAATTGATAATCTCAAAAAGCAAGGAGGATATTCTTGCCCGATTCCGAAAATCCTCTCGAGCCGAGAAGTTCCGGGATCTGGATGAGCGCCTCCTAATCTTCAGGTACGAATAAATTTCCTCCTAGTGTCAGTAATTTTGCAAATTCCGCCTTTATCGCAGCAGTAATTTTCCGCAATTATGACGTAATCTCTGGCTTCGACAAAGCGAGCTCGACGCTGTCGAATTTGCATATCTCCAGAGGTTTACGGGGACCGAGGGGAATGCCTTACAGGCCCTGAGCCCACTCCGACAAGGAGATGAATTTCAATGTTCAGCTCTCGTCTTTATCGGGAATTGTTCCCGTTCAGCTACCGGGGCCAATATCGCCTACTTCGAGCTCCTTATTCTGGAGCCCAGGGTCCTTGAGGAGGAGAGGCGCCTCATATCCGGGATAACAATTTTAAATTCCCTGCCAGGCCTCCTCCTCCACAGCCAGGCCGTGGGAAAGCCCGGCTAGACGGAGGAGGCCCCCTAGTTAGAGGATGACTTATGTGGCCGACGCTAATGAGACACCTCACGGCTACCTGAAGGATGACGGAAATCCCTCGGACAGCGCTGAGATTCCTCTCGAGACGAGGTCTGCTTATCGTGCTATGCCATCACGAGTTGCCACTTCGTGACGGGAATCTGAGTCGCATCGCGGCGTTTCTTCACAATTTGAGACGTCTTAGCGCGCTTTTGTTTCCATTTTTGGCCATGGCATCAAAGATAGACGGAAATGGAGCTCGCGGGCACTGAAAAACTCTTCTTGTGCTGCTCCTCCTCGTCACCGCGGGACCGTCTTAAGATTTCTGCGCGACTCCTAACAAATTGCTTTGCCTACAAATGAAAGCATTTCCAGGACTTGATGATGGCCTGTCTCAAAGGCTCCAGTCGGCAGTTACAGCCACCTCCGTGTCACCACGGATGGAGCTGGAGCTGGAGTTGGAGCTGGAATTGGAGCTGGTGACGTGGTGCAAGCATAAAACAGAGGCAGTAAAAAATATTTGATGAAACTTTGAAGCGACCGCTGCGACGAGGAATGCTCATCCATCATGGGGCCATCGCACCGCCGCCCCGGGGTCCTCATGGTCAGAGAGGCACCACAAAAGGGGCCGCCAGACGACGGGGTTATCTTCGGGAGGATTTATTCGACCCGGTCAAGTCCCCATTTCTAGCCAGCGAGTTGTTTAACGCCTATAAATTTGTCCACTGGAACTTTCGTGCTAGGCGAGGTATGTGCTTTGCTGGGCCGCGCTATGAGCCCCCGACGGACAAATTGCTTTTTCGAGGGATGAATAAAAAATTTTTTTTTTTTAGCCTGAGGTGTTTGGGGACAATTTAAGAGGGCACACGAACAGAATGAGATTTTTACTCACATCAAAGGAAACAACTCAATTTCGATGGTCTTTCTTAAAATCTCCCTTTTAAATTTTGAAGACATCTAATTTTTCATAAAGTTGGATTTTGTTTATTCGTTGATACCTAGAGGCTTTAATCACCTAGTTGCCTTCATTATAGCTACTTCTTTAAATCATAGTAGGTATGTCTGTCTAAATATTTCTATAGACCCTAAAAGATCGTTTTAAATAAAAAATGCTAATTAACAACCTTTTCTTCTTGGTTCAAAGTATCAAATTTAAAAAATTGTATGTGTGTGTATGTGTGTTTGTATATACATACATATACAT
Source organism: Eutolmus rufibarbis (assembly GCA_963920795.1). NCBI lineage: Eukaryota > Metazoa > Arthropoda > Insecta > Diptera > Asilidae > Eutolmus > Eutolmus rufibarbis. The sequence goes on from OY987206.1 coordinate 46,908,584, forward strand.
ATGTATACTTGCTGATTTGCAATTTTATCTAAACGTTAAACTTTAAAAAATATGTGTAATATTCCACAATTTTACGATATGTAATAATTTCAAAATTTTTTATTCAATATAAATACATATTTTGTTTAAAAAGTTAGTAAAAATACACAATACTCAATTATTTTTTAGAGTGTAAGTATACCTGCTAACTTAGTGCAAATATGGGAACAGCTTTCTATAATTTATTCGTCTTTTAAATGTTTTACGAGTAATTATTTCTTTAAGAGAAACATTAAAAATTACAAATTTTCTTATACTAATTAACCTACAAAAATGAAATCGTAACTAATCGTTCGAGAATAAAAGAATCTCATCAAAATATTGAGAAATGCCGGTACAAATTTTTATTTCGTCACTGTCCTCATTAAAAATTTTCCGCATATCTTCCATGGCATTCCTCATATAGCCGTACAATTTTCAAGTGATTGAAAATTGAATAGATTCAACTAACTTGAGATGCATCGACTAGACGAGGGATATTTTAGCTTAGTTGCTTAACAACTCGAAAATACCTAGTTGGATGCATCCTTCGCATAATCGAGGTGGACTCATCGCAACCGAACCATGGAAATGAATTGGAACTCGCAGCCAATTGATTTTGCGGTTATCTCTTCCCAATAGCCCCGAAGCACTTGGTCAATTACGGATCTCTTGGGCGAAGTCTTAGGTCCCGGGACAATCATAGATCTAATAGAAATAGATAGAAGAGTTGTGGCTAGTTCTTAAGCAAGCGCTTCGCTCCTCTGTTTCCTCAATAGGTGTGAACTTTTCACTGATGGCTCTGCCTCGGCGAATTCAGGAACAAATTTAAATGCAAACAACCCAAGAAGATTGCAGCATCCGCGACTGGACCGAATCGCTTCACGTTGGCGGAAAACATGAAATCATGCCGTTTGGTGGTTAAATTAATTTCCATCCGATAAGGCATATTTTCCCTCATGATTTGATGACACAATCCGGGGTCCGCGCTTGGCTCATGTGCACCATGTGGAGCCGCGGAGCCCCAGAGCCCCAACGCGGAACTAGCGAGGAGGAAAAACAAAAACCGATGGAAAAAAGAGTCGTGAAGGCTTCATTATCAGCGAAGGCCCTGGCGGAGCACGAGATGATTACACTCCGCCAGGTACTATTGATGTAACTTGTCAGATACCCCCATGAATTTCTTGTTAGATAGCTGACAGCATAATATGACATGCTCAATAATTCATCCGTGTCAAGAACTTTACGGAGATTTTCTTTTCAGCGCGAGACAGCGACACACTTAAACTTTGCCTGCTCCCTTTTCGGAAGGTTGGCAACAGGGCAAACAGGGCGGAAAAGGGCGTGGGTGGATCATTTGTAACTATACCATTGGAACAAAGATAATTAAAAACGTACATACTTCATTCAAAATTCATCTTTCCAGCTAAATACACTTATGCAACTTATATTTGTATATAAATTACGTAAAATAAAATGAATTCCGCAGTTGTAATAAAAAGTTTTTCAAATTCTCGAACGTTAATTCAATAAATAGTCGAAGCCGCGTGACGACATTCAATGCTAATTTTGAATTCAATTTCTGTCCACTTTGTGTCTCAATGAGTGATGAATTATTTACGGTGGATCGGGAAGTAAACATTTGCTAAAACAATCAAATATTGTAGTCACATCGCTCAAGGTCAATGCCGGACATCATCTGATCAAATTTGTTGAATATGAGCAAAAATTGCTTGTTTCGCAATTTAATAATAATGATAGCAAATTAATTCTTCTTTTGAAAAAGGTAACTAAATTTAATAAAAATTAGACCCTACTTAGGTACCCACAAAAAATTATCTCTCCTTGTTGTGAAAAAAGTCGAAATAAATATTAGAATGATTTTTTTTTTTTAAATTTAAGTAAATTTAAAATGTGAAAGGAGTTTTCTATTTAAAAAATGTTATTAAAAATGAAAATAGTACATACCGACCTTTCAGAGTTGCTGAAATCTACTATTGAATGTTCCAATTTCAAGCTGACGTATCAAATTATTTCTGAAATTTTAAACGAAAACATTATCATTTTATGCTAAGCTAAAATCAATTATTTTATTTGTTAGTCTTAATTAGATTCCATGATACTTTGTATAAAAGGTTTAACTTTGTTCGGCTAAATAAAATTTATAAATTGGATAATAACGATTACCAAGAAATTTTTATTTTTAGATTGTTCGATAAGGATTATGAAATAAATGTTATTTTTATATTCTTCGATAATGATTAAAAATTAATTTTTATATTTTTATTGTTATTGTATTGTAGAAAAGTAAAAAAAAAAAATTGATACGTTTCGGAGTGAAATCGTTCTTCATATTACTTATATAATCATTACAGTTCCTTATAATAATTAAAACTTGATTTGTTACTATTCGAAATATACATAGGTAAGATAAAGCTTTCGGGCAATTCTTTTAAAATTATTACAATTTATTTGAGAAAAATTCTGCACTCAATTTTTGAGCCGATTTCGAATTCAAAATGCACTCCTCAGACTGCATTTCCTCTAAACACTTTTTTCTCCCGTTTGAATTAAACTGCATTTCAGTTTGTTTGGAAAGAGTTAGCATGGCATTGCAATTTTATTATAAATTTGTTCTGTTTTTATATTTTTTAACGATAATTAATCAAGTGCTAGCGCAGTTTGTAGATGTTTGAATTCGAAGGCTGGAAAAGATATTTTAGTGATATTATACATTTTTTTAAAATTTTTTTGGGGAAGATTAACCACTCGTTGGAGATGCCCCGAACTTACCAACCTAACTTCTAGTTTAGCCAAAAACTATAAAAATATGACCATGGAAAAGAAGCCTTTTCTTCAAAAAGGTGATGGAAAATTCACTCGATTGAGACTAGACTAAAAGCAATCTTAAATATGTCGCTAATGAACTTACTTAACGCCTTTTTGGGGTATATTCCACGTAATTCTCAGTAAGTAAAAAAATAAAAATAAAAAAGGCAAATAACACTTAGTTCATCTTGTCTGAGAAATTGGTAAACTCGGCTAAATCTCGAGCGTGCCCGCGAAACCAATTGGGAGGAAAAACCGTCGCAGCAATTAGGATGATTACATCAATTTTCAACAAAAGAAGCTGCGATACCTCAAACCTCTAACGAGTTATGTAAACGGGAAAACGGCACCGCCGCGAATTTCGACCCACATGAGAACGTCATTCCAGAGCAAAGTTGGGGCCCGGTTCATGGACCTTCTTTTGTTTTGTTGTTTACACTTCTTGCGCCCATGGAATGATTAAAAACAAATAAAACATACAAAAATATGGTGCAACCAGAAAACCGGCATCGCATACCTTTGGTGCGGGGGCAGCTATATGACGAGTTTTTAAACGGTCATATTTCATGCCCAGTGAAGCCCGACCAAGAAAAGTCATCGGGCCAAAGTTATAGTCTTAGACTTGGGTCTTGAGTCTTGATGCCGCGGCGGAGCACCGAAGTGTAGCGCCGTCGCAGCGCTTGATGCACTTCATCTAGTGGAATTTTGTAAGTTGGCGAATTTTCTTGGGAAGTGTTTTACAACTGCTGCGGATCGCGGTGGCGTCTCCGGACAGACCCGGGTCACATTGGGGTCACCTCTCAACCTGCAATTAGCCCTGTTTGCTTTATTTGCCCCTTTGCAGCCGCGGCGGTCTCCTCGCATTCACTTACGAGCCGCAATTACGCTGCTACTAACTTTTATTGTCCGTGTAATTGCCGTCTTCTAGGACGGGGCCCAGGAAAGGGCGGACCGTCTGCAGCGGTCGTTGTCTTCGTCTTTTTCTTCGACCGGCCTCACGAGTCGCAGCGGCCGCAAAAGAAGGGACAAGTCTCAGCCGCGAAGGAAGTCGATCCATTTAAAGATTCACAAAATGATTGGCTTTAACGGCGCCCGCGTCTGAAGGACAAACCCAATTTGAATTCTTGAACGAGACTAATTAGGGGTTGCAGCGGTTATGTTGCAATTTCGTATTTCCGTGGAGGCAGGTCGCCGCGGAAAGTCGCTATTAAATTTGAATATCAATTTGATTAATGACGGGGGAAATTGCCCCTTCAGAACGATGAACCCTTGGCACTTTTCATGACAATTCTCTGCCAATTATGCGAAGCTATATCAATGTGCATGACAACTACGAATTCGATCCCCATTTTGTCTCTTAACCCTTGCATATTGCAAACGCAAAGAGAATGGGTAAACTTTTGTTCACAATGAGTGGCAATTTAAATATCTCTTTATCGGATTCGTAATATGCGGAAAAATTCTATTATATAAAAATTACTTATTCACTTATACAGAGAAAAATATGATTTAATTTTTAACATAGTGATATTGCATTCATACAAATAAAATTGGGTGTTGGATGAAAAATTCAAACTTTTATAATTGTTAAATATATTATTCTTCAAATCGTTCGACATTTTTGAACTTTTGTGCTTTTGTAAGTAAAAAGACCAGCACCTATATATAAAATTGTATAGAAAATATTAAGCTTATTTCTTTATATCTTAAATAAAATTGTCGTTATTTTTTTAAGTTCATAATTGAAATTACATCGGTGGTGTCAAATCTTATTTAAAATTTTGAACCTTAAGACATATCTTCAACGTTACAAATAGTATGTTTATTTGTTTTTTTTTTTGACTGTTTTAGACAAGTGATTTATAGTATAATTTCTTTTTTTTTTTGGCAAGTAAAACTAAGTTTCATTTAAATACAAAGTCTTTAATATTTTGTAATAATTTTGACTAAGGTTAGTTCATTTGAATATTTTAAGCTCTCCCGTTGTTTACATAATACTTGAACTACCCCTAAATAATCAAACCTTTAACGATTAAATTTGCTAACAAATGTATAACACTTCAATTTCCTTTATTCAACTTTATGTTATACAAACTCGCGGTGGTCCCTATACCTTCTAAATTAGGTGTAGTTAACTTTTCCAAGAAGTGGCACACTTAACTTAAGCTTTCCCCAAAGAATCAAATTTTGCATAGAAGTTGGTATATGCTGCATTTAATCCAATTAACACAGTTTCCCCAAAAAGCAGTTGCGTGGGTGCGACAGAGAATTATACGAGCGGTTTTTGAGGTACTAAAGGAATGTGGGGGCGGCATCGGCATTGCAGCCCTTCGTCGATACGCCGAGAGAGCGACTAATTAGAAATTTCTTCAAGTATTTGGGAAAAGCGAGGGATTTAATTTGTTTCCCAATGAATAGTCAAAGCTCGCCGCCTAATTATGAGTTTATAGACGTTCCAAGAGTCACAATGTCCTGAACGTTGGCACTCCGCCACCACACGCCCCCGCTCGCTCCATTTCGCATTCACGGGGCGACCGTTTTAAGACAGAAAATAGCGAATTTTGAGTAGCTGATGAACATTTCACCGGCGGTGTGGAGCACTTCGTAAAAGACGAAAACATGAGAGGTGAATGGAAGAAAGTCCCCCGACCGCCCTGTGGAGCTCCACCTCAAAAGTGTCTGCCACTGAGAGCAGCAGAAGTTTGAATAGGAAATTTTGCGAATTCCCTGCCCTGCTCCCAACAGGCAATCGTCCAAACGGCTGAGCATCCAGAGTTCGGATTTTAACGACAAAGTCAGGGACTTCAGGGCGGGAGTTTGCTAAGAACTGCACCGAAGTCGCCGCCAAACAATAAACAAAAATAAAACCAAAGAAAGTAACTCTTCCGGCCACCTCGTTGGTGACAGAAGTGGGAAATGCTCCCCCGGATCCCAGCAGTGGGGTTCAGGCTGGCCGGCGGGTGTTTGCATTATTTTGGGATTTGTGCGGGGAAAGTTAAAGTTTTTGAACGCGTTTTCAACCCCACCGTGGAGCTCCACTGAAATCCTTTCAGCTGGCGCTTTTATTATCGAATTTTGATGTTTATTCGCCTTCCGAAGACGAAAGCCATTCGAAGTTAAAAAAAAAAAAGGAAAAAAACATTTCCAATCGAATAAAGATGGATCCCCACCCACCTCAAGGTGCTCCACAGACGGCGGGACTGGGAAGAGCTAAAAAAAATTCTGATCGAGAGGTGAACGGAAGCTATCGACATCAATTTGGGATTTATTCAGGAGCTCGCTCCCGCAACTGAAAAAGGAAAAAGCTGCGACTGGAGTCCCTTTGAACCAGGCATCAGCCGGGTTGAGGAATATTTTTCCCTTCGACAGGGTCAAGCATCCCGGCTGATGATGTTCCATTAACAGCAGATTACGAGCAAAACTGCAGAATGCGACTGGACCAGAAAATCTCCTCAATGGGAGCTCAGTGGAAGGTACAGAAAAAAGAAAAATTGAAGTGCATTTCCGCGAAAGGATTTTCAAACAATCGGGGTAAATGCGCGGAACGGGGGACGGGCGGAAAAAGCAATCATTTGCACCACTCTCCTCTGAATAGATCCCTAATTCGTTCTAATCCCAAGAGATGAATAAACACAGCATCCTCACACGACTACCACCCGGATCCCAAGTAATTCATTTCGCCCGGAAAACTTATGAATTTCATCCCAATCTAATTTAGCAGCTTCTAAGTGTTCCGCGCGAGTTTTGCCACGGATGAGAAATTAAGTGGGCACGGCGACGAAGAATGTGCCTCCGAAAATTGCGGCAGGATGCTCTTTTGTTTCCTCCTCCCTGGTGCAGGTGCGAAACATTTCAAAGATTCATGGAATGCAACGCTTTATTTTCTACTGCACAGGCAACAGGGAGTTAATTAAGTTTTGGGGCTGGAATGCGATTGCAATCCTTTTGAATTATGCTGGGACTGGCCCGAAATCTAATCAACCAACCGCCACCAATCCTCTTTTGTTGGGATCTTTACAATCATTTCTACTCTAATTGAGAAACTCCGACAAATTACAAAATGTGGAATTAACCACATCCGAAATGAAATACCAGTTGCATCCTTGTTAATTCCTTGTAACAAATATTTGAATTACAACATTTCACAACATTTTAGCTTTTTTTTTTTGTTTGTAAATAAAGCAACTTTTCGCAATTTGAAGTCGTATAAACCAATCGTTACAAATAAAATTTTATTAGAATTCTAATTAGCTTCTATCATAGAATAATACTTTAATACCTAATGCAATTGACCAGTGGTATTTTAGTAAAGCTGGTCTTTTTAATAAATATAGAACAAAATTAAAACTAAGACTTCGAATAAAATAATAATAAATAGGTACCATAAATCAAAATTCCTCCTCTTCTAGCCATTTCCTACAAATTAAAGTTAATTCTGTTTATTCTTTAAACGTGAAATTTCCGTTATCAATAAATTTAAATCGAATTTAAAATTAAATCACTCTTAAAAAGTTTTGGTTCCATCTATAAGAAAACAACGAAATTTTCTTTTTCCGCATATTCAGAGACAATAACCAAACAACAGTTACTGAAAATAAACTTGTCGTCTTCGTTGAAATTTTCCAAAGCTTTTTGGTGAGCTTTAATTATCGTATCGGGTTCAAATCCTTAATAAGTTTTGATTTTCACCACTTCCGGGAAAATTGTAGAATTTAACCGTTTTGGAAAAAAGGAAAGCAGCATTAATTAATTCCATGTTTCATCCTTCGGATTCACCTTTCAAAAAAGGTTGATTAAGACTATTTTTCCAATTTAAAATTTTTAACATTATTCGAATTTTCCAATTTGATTTTTTCCCTACCCCAAAATTTTTGGGTAAGAGAAACAATTTTTGGAAACAAAAACTGGAGGGAACTTACTAATTCTCGCGCCCTCATCATCACTAAACAATATTTTTTGGGTTTACTAAACAAAATTCAAAATAAAAAAATAGAAAAGGAATTTATATGACACTTTTCCACCATTTCACTATTTATTTATTTATCGTTACATTTTATAAGAATTCAGCTTCTAAAATAGCTAGAATTTTCGAATTTGAGCTCGTTCATGTGCTTAAATGGAGAGAAAGTAACCAAAATACGTTAAATTCAGAAATTAACAAAAACCCCCTACACATAGGGTGTTTCGTTAAGGTCTGAGCTTCCCAATTGGATTCGACATGATCAATTCGGATTCTAACGGATTTCAACGAGAAAGCAATTTTCAAAATTATCGTATTGATTGTACAAGAAAAAGGGAAGGAGCTCCTTATTTAGTTGCAGTAATAGAACAAATAACAAAAAATAAATTAAAATAAAATCGGTAAATTATATTCGTATTTTTAGTATCTTGGACATCTGGAGATCGGGATGCAAATGCCTTCAGCGTTTCTAGCCATTCCGTCTCGGCAGTAACAAGCGTCGTTACATCGAATATTTATAATAGGGCAAGGTTGTCCCAAGGTGCTACACTCCGCTTGACAAGCTGACCCACACGCATACACCTCATTTGGAGGGCATTTCATAGCTTTAAGATTTAGTTAAAGTTTATCATTTTAATGTGTTTATTAATTTAAAAAAAAAAACAAATTAATTAATCAGATGTTTTCAGATAAAAATAATTATAGAAACCATACCTTGCGTATTAACAAATTTTGCGGCGAGAAGAATAATAAAAATAAAATACACTGCTCTTTTCATTTTGATAGACGAAGTTTAAAGTTTCTAGGTCTGCTAGTTTTCTTGCAATGAGAATATTTTTCACAACTACGAGACTATTTAAAGGCATCAGCGATGAGGGTGGGGTATGCAATTTCTTAATTAGTTTCATTTATCAATATTATTATCTTCATAAACACGCTTTCCGTGTTTTACACTACTTTGTTTGTTTTTATTTACACTTCTTTTGTTTACAAAATATTGAAAACAAACCAAATAGAAGAAATTACAAAGATAAAAGGTTTTTAAAACGAGGTCAAGGCTTGGTTATCAGCTGCTTTTAATTTATTTTAATTGTATTTAAAAACAATTAAGCTAGCACCTAGCATTGAGAGTTGGGTATGCACGTTCCTTTAGAATTTCTAGCGAAACCTCTGTTGCAGTAGCATCCATCTGGACATCGAATGTGTCTTATAAGACAAGGTTGATTCAAAGTGCTACACTCCCTTTGGCAGTTTTCTCCGCATTCGTAATATTTTTCGTTGGGAGGACACTGCACACCTTACAAATACAAAATTAACTTTTACGCCTTATTAAATTATTTAAATTATATGAGGGCTTCTTACTGGCAGTATGCGCTACGTTTATCAAAACTCCAATAAAAACAATAATAACAACACAAAATAACAATGTTTGCATTTTGAAAGTAAGAAGTGAAATTAACTACACAAACTAAAAGCAATTATAATAGTTTATGAGGCTAGTAACTTTTTTAAAATGAGAACACTTTCTGCTGCTATGTAGAATTTATAGATGAAATAGTCATCGACGTAGAATTGAAGCTTTAAAAATGAGTTATAATTAGAGTCTTGCGTAGAATTCAAAGTGAGTTCTCGGGGAATTTCATTCAATTACATAAAACTTTTTTGTTAGTCTTTGAACAAAAATTACTATTTTATAATGCATATTATACTTTCTATTTTTTGTTTGTAATCAAATAAAGATATATATATTTTTTTAATTAAAAATGTAAAGCATAATAATTAAACCTTATTAAAATTTATGTCCATTGCATTGGAGTCAACAACGAACAACCAGTTGTCTGATTTGCGTCAATTAATTCACTGCATTCATTAAATAATCTCTTCGAGTCCGAGGCACTTTTTGCATGCCTTTTGGATTTTTTGTTGGATTAATACCGTCAATTAGAGATCTTAAGTCGATAAATTGATATTTAAATGAGGTGTATTTTTATATTTTGTTACGAGTTTGAATACTTGAAGTGAATGAAGCTGTTCTTAGTTGATTCCTGTTCTACTAGAAGTAATGTAGAAATGCGGGGTAAAGTAAAGATAATTTACTATTCCGAATTATACTGATACACCCCATTTCCCATTTTTTTTATTAAATTAATTGGACAATTTATTTAATACTGAGCTTTTATGTTATGTGGTGTTACTGGTAAATTAAAAGATCCTACAAATCTTTTACATCTTAGTAAAAAATACCCCATTATAATTTTCAGTATTTAAAACGAAAATCAAATTGGCAAAATTTCTTGCTTTCTGCAAAGCAAATCGAATACAATTGATAAAAGCTCAATTTTTGAAGCTGAATAAGTTGATTTGTTGCGAAAAGTTGGATCCAACCTGATCTAACTTATTCAGCACTTAGATTGTTCGAACATTGAGCATCGAACATGTTCGTTGAGGTCTGTTACGTGAGCTTCTTTTCTTTTAAAGCTGTTCATTGAGTTTATTCAATTTATCTTATTTATTGCATTTTTCGACTGCTTGAATTGAGTTAAATCATTAAAAACAAATTCATTGCTGCATTTACATATGTATTGGACTAAAGATGGACCAGGTTTAACTAATGATTTCGGGAATTCCAAGAAATTATATCTCAAAAACGAAACCGTCGCCGTAAAAATTTTATAACGTGTTTAAAAGTTCCAACAGGAGATTTTTATTTTATTAATTTGGACAGAAAGTTAGGAACTATATAAATCGGGGCAATACAAGAACCACTCTGCATTTGTTAAGAGTTCCTTGATTCTGTCAATCTTTAGATTTTTACCCAAACGGTGGTCATCATGAAGACAATTTGGTATTTTTGTGGAATTTTAGCAGCGTTGTTGTCTTTAGCTGAATCCGTGCCTTGTTCTCAGCCAAGTAAGATTTAATTGTTTCGTAAATTTAGTTTTATAACTTTTATGTTCTATTACCAGAACATTGTCCTCAAAATGAACTCTACATTCCGTGCGGTGAACCGTGCCAGAGGGAATGTCGCACCCTGAACAAGGCTTGTTATAATCGAAATTATCGCTGCTATGAAGGATGCTACTGTCGCGAGGGATTCGCTAGAGAACCGCGACATGGACGATGTGTGCCTATTCAGTCTTGCCCTCAATTTGGATGATTAATTAATTTTAAAATTACTAAGTACTGTACAATAAGAAAATAAAATTGAAAATATCATTATTTGATTTTATATTCGAAAAAGCCATGAATAAATTTATTTTGATTGGGAAGTAATACATAAGACACGTTTTGTAATAAACTAAAAGTTTAAAACCCTACTTAAAGATGTGTTATTAAGCAAAGCAAAGCAAAGCAAAGCAAAGCCAAGCAAAAATTACTGAAAACATTAATAAATCTTAAAGTTTTGCTATTTTGTCACATCTTTCTAACAAATGGAACTATAAAAGCTTCGGAGAACAACTGAATTTTTTTATTTACTAATATATAGTCTACTGCTCGGTTTGCAAAATTACAGATCAATATGAAAATAATATTCTGCACATTTTTAATTTTTGTGATATTACTTTTAATGATTTCGCTCAATGAAGCTTTTCCTCCGTTTTATAGCAACTGTGTTCCAGAGGGTAAAAATATTAATTTAATAAGAATATTTATAGTGAAATGTAAGAACTAAGATTTTTTTTTTTTTATAAATTCCAGTAAAGTGCCCTCCGAATGAGGAATATTTTAAGTGTGGAAACAACTGCCAGACCGAGTGTTTGACGTTGAATGAGACATGCAACATCAGATACATCGTGTGTCCTAGTGGGTGTTACTGTAAGAAAGGATTCGCTAGAGAACCCGGAACATTCCGGTGCATTCCCATAAAACAATGCCCGAATTTAGCAAATAGCACTACAGATTGTGATGGGAGTATTGAAAGCACTGAGTTACCAGATAATTCGAACAGTACTGAAATTAATGAAGAAATAACAGATGAACCGAATTTAGTTAAAAGTATAGACAGTGAGGTAAAAAACAATCCACATGAATGGTGGTATTACATATTATATTCGTACTAGATTTAAAATTTGCAAAAGAGTATACTAAGATCGATGACTTAATTTGCTATTAGGAAAAAAAAGTTACTCGTATTTTCTGTATAATCTGGTTTTATCTTAACTTACTAAAACTGCAGAGTTAAATTAGATACATAAAAGTTGCATTAAAAGTACAGAATTCTTAAATAAAGTAAAATTATTTAAAATAAATTTATAAAGCCTTTTTTATATTTCTTACAATGACATTATTTTGCAAATATCTATTTAATAGAATTCTGTATAGCGAAATAAAGATCAAAAGATAAAAATGGATTCATTTAAATACGAATTTAATTTAATTTTGAATTATTACTTATTCGATTGACGTTATTCACCGATAAGAGAATAGAAGAAAAAACAAGAATCAACAAATAATGCAGACTCATCGTAAATCTGCGAATTTTTTTTATTTAATTTTAATTGACTTAGAACAGGCAACAGGTTGCTGACTTTTAACTTCCTTATAATATGGAATATTTTATAATGATTATATTAATACATTAAATAAATTATCATATTTTTGAGTTAATTTTGTATTACATATTTGGAAAATAATTCTTTTCCTCTTAGAATTTTTCAGCATTGTTTATTTTATCATAAACAATGACAATTTTGCATAATAATTTCTCAGGTATTCCTCAAAAACAGAGACAGTGAAAACTTGATAATTTTGATAGCATAATACATGCGTAAAAGGGAAGCTAATTAACATAAAAATCTATAAAAATGGTTATTTTGAGGGAACCCCACAGAACCAGTTTGATAAAAAAATTTAAAAATTCTTAAAGTATTTAATTTTCGAAGTTTTCTATTTAAGTTGAACTCTTTGTATAAAGTGTTGCAGAGTGAAAGGTATATTCATTGAAGGAAGTCATCAGACTCAATAAACTTTAAAAAACACTTCTAATTTACTTCAATATTATCATTAAAAATGCAAGTAGTAATTTTGCGTATTCTTGTTGTTGGTTTCATAGCAATTTTTGTTACTTCAGTGCATTCTGCCGGTGAGAAATTTTTGATTCCAGATTTTGTTCTCACTTTTTAAATTTAAATTTTATTCTGCATTTCTAAGGTCAACGATGCCCTCCACATGAAAAATATTACGAATGCGGAGACTCTTGTCAAAGGGAGTGCAGCACCTTGAATCAGCCCTGCGGAGTGATGCACTTTCGCTGTCCCAACGGATGCTACTGTCAGGACGGATACTTTAAATTATTTTAATTTTTTTATAGTCGAGCAAGCACAAGCACTCGAAGAGCTCTTTTTAAGGTTGCAAAAAATGAAAGTTTTTGGTTTTAAAATTTTATTGGATGCGGTATAAAGAGATCGAGGCATCCTTTACTTACTCTGAATAGTCTAAACGAAGAAGATAGTTCTGCTAACTAATGATAGACGTTATGATAAATATCATTTATATAACTTTGCGATTTATTCCTAGTTCATTAATTCTTTGGGGTTAAGTGGGTTAAAAACAGTCCCACCTTTTGCTTAGCTTTTTATGCATAGTGAGATATATTTTAACCTACCTCGAAAAATATCATGTAGTTTAATATTGATTGAATGTCTTCATTTTTCTAATAAAATAAATGTTCCGTGCAATAAGGGCTTTAATTGGCTTTGCAATTTTGCGCCTCAACGAGTTAAAACGAAATTTCGATAAATTTTGAATTTGAAACACCATAACTCCTACATTTGGAAATAGATACTAACAAGAGAGAATTAATATATATAAATAAATAAATAAATAAAAAAAAAAAACCAGGGGCAGAAAACCTGTTCAAAACTTAGGTACTCTACGCCAGGAATGTAAGAATGAGTGAATTAGCAGCATTCAGAAAAATGGATAAATAGACACAAACATATAGATGAAAAAGCCAAACAATTTCTACTGAGGTCCAAACAACTTTTATTTCACCTCGAAAGAGCTTAAACACCTTAAACAGCAGATTCAAAATAAACAAAACCTTCAAAACATGGGTCGATTCACGATAACGCCAACGACCGGCGTGAGATCAGTTTTATGCTTTCCGGAAAACTTAATGCAGATCATCCAGTTATTTCTGCTCTCCCCTCCCCTCGCTATTAAGTAATCATCCCACGAACCTCGAAAACAACAACATAATCGGAAAAAAAGGTAAAAAACGAGATCGTAAACCATTCATATGATCGCACGCACACGCACCTGGCTAAAAATATGACCGACCAAAACGTGCTCTCTTGCATGCAGCTGCCGCGGATGACCCTTGCTCAGACGGAGCTTCCAGCGACCCAATTGCAATTGATTATCACGTTTTCAATTACCCTCCGCGGAGGCATGTTTTGAAAGTGACAATGGACCAAAATGGGCAATTTGTTGACACTATGGAAGCAAACTTGCGATGCGGGAGATACGACGTCGTGGTCCTTACAAAGTTTGGGAACCTCACCTACTTGACCTCGAGGAAATCCAAGAAGCATCCGAAATTTCGACAGTATAAAAAATAAATAAAACAAAAATTCGTCTCAGCCGGCGACGCATCTGATTGGGATCGGGCACGTAGACCGGCTGCGGCGTAAACACGATCAAATATTGTTAAAAACGTACGTGACGGTGGGATTCTCTGTGCACGAGCACGAGCACACTCCCTTGATCAGCGACCCGAACCCAAGTTCCGAACCGGCGAGGGTGCGTGATCGCGTTCCAGCCACCGCCGTCTGGGCTCGATAATCCCCTCCAGCTGCGAGCACGCATAGGTGCTCCTTGCCGGCTTATATACTTAAGACGGTCGCACGATCTTCTTCCATTCGCAGCCAGACGAAGAAGCGGAAAGCAGCCAAAGAAAGCCTTAAAAACCGGCCACAAAGAAGTTGTCGTTATCTTCCAAGTTCCAGGCCCACAAAAGTATATAAGCACGCAGGCGCAGTCGTGATGGTTTTCCTCTTCCATTCGCGCAGAAGTCGGTCTTGAGTGGTGCTGAATAGTCGCATAGTGGACAAAACGCGAAGTGATTCGGAAATTTAAAATTAAAATTGAGTCCAAATTGAGGTTGTTTCCTCTGATAAATTCACTTTTAAACAGTAGCAGTGTGTGTTGCGAAGTTGTTGTGTTGAAAATTTTTTAAAAAAAGTTAATTCAAAATGGCGATCTCATTGTTTCGCAATGGATTACGATCAATGAACAGGATAGTGGAGAAAAGTTTGGTCGCATCCAGCAACTTAATTATTAATACAGTGGAACCACACGGAAAGGTAAATCTATCGTTTCCTATTAATCAAAAACTCAAATACAAGGCATCAGCATTACTAGATTTTTGGCAAACTCAGATCTATTTCACATTTCTTATAAAACTAAAACCGATAAAAATTTAAAAACAGGTTTCCTTCTGTGTAGAAGCAGCTGTTTTTGTCGAACTGAAAAAGAAAGATATACTTTTAAAATTGAATCGCCTTGAAGAGCTGGTGTTTTTTGGTAAAACGTTTTTCGCTAATTTTTGCATAATTAAGTGATAAAGTAGTCAAATCATGTGCCCGCATCGCCCCCATCCAAAACTGATAAAACGTTTCACAATTCGGAATAAAAACTGAAAAAATAGAAATAAAACGCGTAAAACATGAGGGACGAAAGTAATATATGAAAAAAAAAATTAGCTAGTAATCTTTTGGGTGAGCTCAAAATCCATGTGAAGGTATCGGTGCCGTTGTGGCCTGCAAAATGAAGAAAAATGCAAGAAACGAAGAAAACTACACTACCATAATTTTGCAACTCGCACAGATAGAACAAGACGAATCAGTGCGACCAAGGGTAGAAAACAGAAGTGGAAAGTTGAATAGCCTCCGTCTGTTGGGTCTCGATATCCGCGGAATTGCTCAATCTGTTTACAATCTCAATATTTTCGAGTGCATTCGAATACCGGTCGAGGCAAGGGCAACTAGATTTTGGAGTTTTGTTTATCGGAAATCGATTTTCGCATTCTACTGGAAAGGAATAGGTGTTGTAAAAATCCTACGTGACCCGAATCATTTTCAACTAAACAGTTAAAACCAGTTTTCTGGTGAGACCAACTCTTTCTATATTGAAATTAAAAAACTCATCTTAATTTCAAATATTGGTAAACATGAAAACAGCTTTGTGCCATTGTCAAATAGGTTTCTACATTTGTTTATTACTTTCTGATTCACCAGATAGACCTTGTCACACTTTTTGAACTTTTAGTTTGAATATGTCCTTAAATTATGTGGAGAATGACTAATTTAATGTTTAGCAAATAAAAAATTATAAACACGTAGTTTTAATGAAAACGTAGTAAGTTGAAATTCTTTATGTCTATTAGTTATAAAATGCAAGTATTAAAATTGTAAAATGTGTTTTCTATTTGAGCGCTACGAAAACAATGGTTTTTTTGAACACCTGTTCAATCAATTAAGAAAATTTGAATGCGATTATTCCAGAAGTTTCACAAAAATGTATTAAAACGACGTAGTGAAGAAAATTACAAAAATGTTGTTCACTATTGAGAAATTTTGTACAGAATTTTTTAAAATTAAAATTATTAACAAAGCTGCTACTTTATAAAATGTCTCTCGAAAAAAATTATGCGTATTTCTAGTAAAATTTAGTTCACTGAGAACTGAAGCATATCTCAATTTTATAGTTGAGCAACTTTTTTAATTTGTACTACACGCGATTAGATAAGATTTCATGTTTTTCATTTGAGCAACTCCAAAGTTGAGCAAGTCCACTTAACCGTAATACCGAGTCTGCGATTTAAATTTGAATTTAGACATATTTTATTATAGTAAAAAGATAGCTTTTTAATAAATAATAGTTTTTACAATTCGGTTCATTGATTATGTTTCCTTGTACATACGAATTATGTATACATAAGACATTAAAATAAAATTGTTTATATTTATACAAATTTTCTCGTTCTTGACCTTGTAAAACTGTGTAGTAATAAATGTCTGAAATAAACTGGCTGAAACCCTGTTCGTATTTACTTCATAAAGGTTTATAGCCCAACGTTTTAAAATTCTATTCTTGCTTTGCTGAAGTTCAGGTAATTAAGTACCTAATGAGGGCAAAAAATTGACTTACCTCTGCCTACTGAAAGACAGCTGATTTACCTAGAAAATCAGGAAGACCCTTCTAAGAATATTTGTCATGATAATTTCAACACGTGCTCGGAGATAAACGAACGCTCGCTGCCTATTTTTTATATTATTTGTGTAAGTGGTAGTAGAATTTGAATTTAAATCAAAATGAAGACAACACAAAACAAAAAGTTATAATAAAAATTTTCCTTACATTTGTTTTAGTGCTGGCAGTTCTGTTGAAAAGAGCTTGAGAAAACGAAGACACATCCCTTCGGGTTCTATATTTAAGAAAACATCCTGAGCTTTGAGAGAAAATGTCCTTTTCGTGCTTAGGGTGTTCATTTTGGGTATTTCGTTGTATTAAGCTCTTCAATTTTAGAATTTTGGAAGGAATTGTAGGAATAGTGCTTTCATTACAGATTAGAACCCTTTTAGTTCTTCGAGTTCTTCTTCTGTTAAAAAAATCCATTTTATCATTCTTCTGGAAAGAAAACAATTATATAAATTATTAATTTGCGTTCAAAACAAATTTGGGAGTGAGTAATTTTCTACATATGGATTTATTTTAATCTTGACCTTATTTGACTATTTCCTGCATATGGTATTTAAAAAATGAAATATTAGGTGCTACCAAAATCGAAAGTTTTCTACTGGTTCGATTGCAAAATCGTTTTCGTATGTCATTTAATTTTCCACTTCGTTTTCCTCTTCATAAATAAAAAACTAGTTTTTTTCATTCCAAACGAAACCGGCTACACTTTAAAATCTAAACAACCAGCATGGCACACAGACCACGCACATGTCTTGTTTTAAAGCATTTCTTTAATCTTATGTAAACCGCGTCGCGGATTATAATCTGGCAAAAATAAACCTTGCTAGTGTAAGAGCAAAAACTCTAGTCACTTCGACAAATTTCGAGCAAAGTCTCTCAGAGCACTTGGTAAAACATTCAGTGGCCCCAAAAAAATAAAATCGGGCGTCGGAATAAAACCACGATACCACCAAAGCCCTTAGCGCATCCGTTTCAGTCTCAGATATTTAAAAGTTCTAGACACCCACTTCCGACCGTTCAAGTTCAAGGCTGAAATGTACGTGACCACCGGGAACGGTGGAGCGTTACATGCCAAATTTATACCACCGCAAATTGAAGGTCTGTTGGTTGGTGATACTATCGATAAAAAAATTGCGTTTTTAATTCTAGCTTGATTTACATTCTTATTTGACATATTTTCAGGTGAACAACCAGCTCCAGCAGAATGTAAACCCGTCCATGAACTACGCAGTTGTGTTGGAAGCTCTGCCTCGGACGCCGTGTGTATTTTCTGCGCGAGAATATTCGAAGAAATCGAAGCACCGGCCAGAGTATGACTACGACTCCGATTCGGACGATGAACTCGACCAATACTACCGAAAAGGGAAGCAGCGAAGCGAAAGGGTAAGTGAAGAGATACCTTCTTTTCTTAACTTTTTACGGTCTTGGTGGTGCTATTATTCTACCCTGCTCCTTCATGAAGATAGTAGTCATTGATACTCATTGGTTTCGACTGGCTAGGTGATAAGACGAGGTTTGTCTGGCGATTGATAAGATTTTTGAACATTTTCTGAGCATTATTGTGATAGATTTACTGCTCTGACCCTGGCAAAATCTCAGAGGATTCGATAAGAGGCAATCAAGTGTTGTTGGGCTTTGTTTTCAAATATTATCAACAAATAGGCAAAAATAGAACAGATGTACTTTTTTTTTTTTTTATAAAGCCAGAAGTATTTTATTGTATGCTTACCCGAAATTTTAAATTATAATCTAAAACTCGCACTACTAAGTAAGACAAGTTTGGAGAAGACGTAGTATAGATTAGAATAGTATAACTAAATAAGTAATATGAAAAATTCAATCCCTATCTTTGTATGTATACTGAAGCTGTTATACGAAAACTATGTTGATCCAATTTTGGCTAATAAGTTTTTCTTCTAAAAAATTGAATTTTTGAATTTTTTGAATTTTTGTGTTTGGTGGTGACTGTTATATTAGTGCAAAAGTGTTATATTATTTTATATTGTGTTATTATTGTGCTATATAGTGTCAATTTATTCATTTTTGTGTGATGAATAACTGAGAGAAGAAATAAATTAGCTTTCGTTATTTATTTTATTCATTCACTTTACGTAAATATTTTGTAAACACTAAAACCCATTTATTTGGATAAGGAATTTTTTCATCTTAACCTCTGTTTTTTGCACACCGCTCACTCACAATTTTCTAACTTTATTTTTTCTGTCAAACAATAAAATATTCAAATTCTCAAAAAGAAATCTCTAACTTAATTTTTCCAGGGCTACACGATATTTTGTACAAAAAATGTGTGTTACTTAAGGCCCAAGCAGAGTAAGAACGGTGGTGCCAAGCTTAATCCTGAAAGTATTACGCGGCCAAGTGTCGATCCTGTTCGTGTTGCAGTCCACTGTAGCAGTAGTAGTGTTAGTAGCACCCCATTGGCTGAAGCAATGACCCTACAATTGGCCAACGATGGCAAAGGTGTGCCCTCAAGCGCCTACGCTTTTCCATAATTACTTTAAAAGTGAAAGGCTGTGATATTTTTCCGTAATTGTGGTTGTAAATTTTATAAATATTGTTAATATTTGTGAAGTATTTATTTGCTTGTGATAAAAGTTATAAGAAATTGTTGTTACTAATTGGAAAAAATTTTATTTTGAAAATAAAATATTAATTTAAAAGTAATGAGTATTTGTTTTTTTTAATTTCCCCAGTTTTATTTTTCAAAAATGTTCTGTTCCCTTTCTAACAGAATTTAAGAAAATTACATTATTAATCCCATTTGAATAGGAAGACCCTAGGTTACACATTTTTAGGTCCCTTTCCCACAGTGCACCACCTCGCGAACGTTATAAAAATTAAGAATTAAATAAATTCATGAATGAAAAGTAAGATATATGATACATTTTAGGGCAACACTGATTTTTGGAGACGTAAGATGAGGACCCTACATGGAGTTTTGGACGTAAACAATGACGGAGTGATTTCTTTTGATGATTTCATGTTACTTGCGAAAAAGTTCGCTGACGTTGGAAACCTTTCACCTGACACACAAGGTGAATTCATGGCAGTAATGAGGGTAAGTTATTTTTAATTTCCCTTTAAAACCAGAATTTATAGAATATGTATATAGATTTACCTTTGCTTCAAATTTTTTTGATTGCAATTATTCTCGCCCTGTTTTCTTTTTATTTCTAATTTCTTGTATATGTTCTCTCGAGAGTTACCTTTAATGTTCCACATTAAGATTACAAAGTTTCATCAGTGCAATAATTTAAAAAGTAAATTTGTAAGGAGTCCAAAGAGAAAAACCAAAACTAAAATAAGTATGTGTACCATAAATTAGATGAGCCATGCCTTCTACTAATTTTCAGTTTTATCGATTTGAATAACACAAACATTTCTAGTAAAAGTAAATTTTTTGTCAAATTCGATTTTCGGACGTCTTCATTTTTCTTTATATATTCTTTTCTTCTTTGTTTATTCAAATGTAAAGTGAAAAATTCAAAGAGTTCGATGCAATTTAAATTTCTTTCATCAAATTATTTTTCATGGTTATTATTTTACGAATATCTGGCAAACGAATTAAACATTTTGTAAAGTTGTATACAGAAAATAAATTTGTCTAGACCAATTTTTGAACATTAACCAAATATTAAATTATTTTTAGAAAACTTGGGAGGAACAGTGGGGCGAGATAAACCCCTACAATCTAGTCACAGCTGAGCAGTTCTTAACTGACATGCACCACAATTTAAACGACAAGGAGCTCGTGAAGAAAATCCATAAATTTTTGCCGTATTTGTTCAAGGTAAAAACATTTCGGAATTTATTTTGATTGTGTTATCTCTTAGCAAATTTTATGAAATCAGTAAATTAACATTTAAAAGAAGCTGATCACGAAATTTCTTATTTTTATTGCATTTTTATGGCAATCGGAAACAAGAAATCTCATTTGTGAAATTTTTATTTTTAAATTATATATTTAATTTTTTTATAATTATTGTTTGTCATTTAGTTCTACATTTGATAATTTCTTTTAATTGATTTGTTATTATTAAGTTCAATGTCTTACCTTGGAGTTAAAGCAGCATCCCCATTTTAAATTTTCTTAATTCCAGGCTGTCGACATAGATCACTCAGGATACCTCAACCTGGACCAATACAAGCTCTTCTTCCGCTGTCTCGATCTGACTGCGGAGGATGCTGCTGTTGCTTTTGCTGTGATAGACCAAAATGGTGATGGAAAACTTACCCTCAAGGAGTTTGTAAAGTTAGGGCGAGACTACTTTTTAACAGAGGACGAACGCCGAGTCTCCAGGATGTTCTGGGGTCCTCTGGTCGACCACTAAATTATGTGATCACTAGAATTTCCAATTTTTTTACGAGAGTTCTGTTTATATTTTTTATTTTTTTCTTATAAGGACTTTATTTTTTCTTTTAGATTAAGACATTGTAACGATACACACATTTTCAAAGAGTAATAAAGAATTTCATAAATTTACGATGGCATTGATTCGCTTGATATCTTTGATTTGGCTGTCGATTTTACTAGTGCTAGAATAAGACAGATTTGTTGGCTTATGATCAAATAAACTCAATAAATTTGTTTACTTACATTCCCGCCAAAATGTCTTTAACAGTCTCTTCGTGTTTTGGTGGTAGATACAATTTCTTGTTTTCAGTGTGGTCGGTGTATTTTTTGATCTGCATATTAACAATTATTTAAGTTAATGAGTTATGAGATAATTGGTCTACTTTTCAGGAATAAATATTTTAAAAATGCAAAATAAAGTACAATGAATTTTAAAGTTTGTTTTTGTAGGAATAGTTATATTAATTATTTTATACGGACTAAATAAAACAAGCAATTACTTACGTGCATCTGTTGAGTCTTAATTTTCTCCTGTGCCTGCCTGAGCTGCTTGGACATTTTCTTCGTTGCTTCGTTGATTTTTTCGACATTTTCGGCAAACTCCTTCTCAGCCATCGTATTATTAGGTAAAGAAATGTTTGCTTGTCGCACTAGTTCTTGGCACCTAAAGAATTATTTTTTCTGTTTTGTTATTTCATTTCAAAATAAATATCTCTTTAAGAATCGTGCTTTTTATTTAAAATTATTTTATTTCTGATGTAACTTACCTCCTAGACAAGTCTTGTTGTTTTTCAAATAGATCCTCATATTTTTCGGCAAGTCGTTCAGCATTCTGCCGAATAATGTCCTTTTCCTTTTCCAAATTTTCAAGTTCCTTGCTTTGTTGCTCCTTGAGAAGTTTAAGAATTTTAACGCGTTTTAAAATCTCAGTCCTGGCCTTTTCATGTTTCTTGAAGTAGTGGTGTCTTAGAGTCACAATTGCCTGCGTAAGAAGCTCATAGGCATCTTGAGGCGACAGCTCGGAGCTCTTGTCCAGCGAAAGGATAGGCTGATTAACAGTCTTCTTCAAGATATCAGTGATGTGCGTGATGAAGGATTCACTCATGATTTTCTGAATAGGCGAGTCCATTAGAGCCCTGGACCTGTCCTGCTCCTTGCTGCCCAAGTGACACCAATCTCCGAGCAAATTTGGGTCTATAATGAGATTGAGGCTTATCACCTGGCCACTGGCCACCAGGAGGACGATCCCAGAGGGCATCTGTAGGAGGACAAAGCCCAGGACAGCGTTTGTATTGCTCTTGTCCTCCACCTTCGTGCAGACGATGTACTCCGCCTGGGAAGGCGTTCCGAGGGTCGGGGGATCCACACTGCCTGCAAAATCGGAATAATCATAATCATCAGCGCGAATTGCTTCATAATTGATAAAATCGCACCTTCCGCTTCAACAAAGCGCTGGAGCTCCTTCATGAAATTCATAGTAACCACATGGAGTCCGGTGTTGTGATAGCCGAAATATCGCAGTTCGTTTATAAAGTCCCTGCGGGGTGTCGTGCGCGTGTTAATGGTTATTTTCAATTTTTCCGAAAGGAGTAAGGGTCAAGTACCTTTTTAAGTGAATCGGACAAGTGTGGCTGGTGCTCCTTTTGCTGTCGGGGAGTCCAAGTTCCAGCTCCACCGTTTCGAGGACGTGCACAGTCCACTCCGATGGATAAATATTGAGGGTGGAGTCGATTTCATTAAACGACTGCAAAATTTCATAAATGGGGGCATATAATGGATTTCATATTTTCATTAGCGCAACTTTAAAGTGAAAAGAATCGTTTCAAGTAAGAAACGCAGTCAATTTTCAAGAGCTATTCAATTGTTTTAGGTAATTATACAACCCATTTGAAAACTATATGAAAATTTAAAATACTTTTCGGTTTATGTTAAGAAATAGAGGTCTTAGAAATTCCCAAAGCTAAGCTAAAATTTTTTGAAAAGATTGACTTTGTGTTCTGATTTTGATTTCAAATTCAAATTTCAATATTTTATAATTTGTAGAAGTTGAAATAAAATATACAGAGAATATTTTCAAGCAGCTGAACTTATTCTATCAAGTTTATAGTGAAAGACTTTTCTCTGAAGTTGGTTTTATTTACGAAAATAAGCGAAATCGCTTGTTGCCGGCAAATGCAGGGAATTTAGTCTTTATTCACTATAACTTACCACTTGTTAATTTTGAGTACTAATTTTGTTTCTTAGTTTAAAATAAACGGTGTTTATAATAAATATGCATGTGCTATTGTGGTATTATTTTACTTTATAAATATTTATGTATTGTAGTTTATTTTACAAATTGTTGTAGTATTTTGAATATCCGGTATCCGGACGAATATTGAGTTAATATCCGGTATCGGGCCGGATAGTTACCGGATATCCATTTCATCTCTACTTTATTTTGCGGTTATTTTTATTAGAGTTACGTGTCTACCACTACAAACCAATCATTTTAAAAATTTGAAAAAACATGACATGCAATTTGGTTTTTAAAAAGTTTATAGAAACTCCATACTAACAAATGACTTAAATATAGCCGTATTGACTACGGAACCATTTATTAATATAATTAACAATTTATAATACCAACGTTTTTCGAAAGTATGTATGGATTTGATAAGGTAGAATCCTTTGAAATCTACATGATCATTATCGAAAATGTAAAAACTAATTTATGAAATGATCGATATATCTACACTATCTACTTTGATTAAATAACGCAACAAGTCGAATACCCACCTCCTCAGACTGGTCTGCCTCCAGGAGCAGAGCGTGGTGCAGTTTGCCGGTCGTTTCTGCGATAATTAAAGCTGGAGGAAGTGACGGAATCACAAGGAGAGAGCACGAATCCACCCCGTAATTATCATCCGTTTGCGGGACTATGGTGAGGGGTCCTTGAAGATGAGGCCTGGAAAATTGCAAGTATGAACAGATACCCGCCACCGAGTGCATGGCACGCCCCCGCACCCTCCTTCATCCTTCCCGGGGCGGTACACCCGGCCGGGCGAGGGTGCCGGGGATGATGCCAGGGAGCCGAAAACTCACTTGTCAGTATCAATACCAGCGCATAAGACATAAATATTTCCGTTTCCCCGAAGGACGACTATCGGCCACTCGACCCGCTCCCCGGCCTCCGTCAGGATGGAGCTCCTCGTTCTGGATGCGGGGGTGGTGCTGCCGTTGCTGGGGCCCTCCGGTTGCTGGAAGAGGCAAGTCATTGTTTTATAGGGTGAGGTAAGCGAGCGGCACGAAATGTTTCCGTTTTAATTCTTACGAGGCCGACGCATGCTGAATTATTAATCCTCGAATCCTTGACATCATCGCTCCCTGATGAAACCACACGTGGGGGTGCAATGTCAAAATCAACTGCAGTCTCGCCCAAACTGCAAAGGGACGGCATCGTTGACCCGGCTGGGGGCCCGGAGCATGGCAGAGGACCCACTCGCCAGACATGTCTCAGTGTCGCCTCGTCATACACACTGTCGGGGGGCAAAGATACATTTATTTATTTATTTATTTATTTATTTATTTTTTTTCATATAAGAATTCGGAGATAAGTTGGGACTGGAGGGGATTTCGCCCGCCGCAGCCGCAGCCGCCGCCGTGGGGCTCCAGCGCCCCATACTCACCGAATGGAGTTGTCTGAGAGCAGCGCCAGAATGTGAGAGTCTGTCGGGGATGCTGGATGCCATCTTATCTGAAGTAGCTCCAAGTGCGAATTATTCACGAAAAACTGCTCGTCGAGATTATGAGATCTGCAACGAATCAAAAGTTCAGAGTCAGTCGTTGTAGTACCCCTTTTAAGCCGAACATTACAACCATAACCACCCACATTCGCCTGGACAGACCAGGTACAAATTAGCAAAGATATAAATTTTCGCGAAAAAGACATGCTCATTTGCATACATTTTCCGCCTCTTAGTCCACCTTAGTCCTTTCCTTCCTCGGCGGACTGAGTCCACCTTTTTTTTCGCTGCCTCCAAAGCGGCAGCAGCAGCCAACTGGAGCGGGTATTTTTTTTTCTCGCAACGCGACAAAAGTTTACTTCGCCCGGGTCGTAAGAGTTCATAATTCCTAATTAAGCGCGAAAAGGTATAAATACTCCTCGGCTGCCTCTTAGCTAATTAACTTACTTATGGCAGGTAACACCGAATTAGCATTTTCACTTGATTTGATTTTCTCGGGTAATAGAGCGGGTTTCTTTTTCCATTTTTATTTTGAGGGAAAAGGGTTTGTCGCCTTTCTTTAGTGGTGGGATGATTTATTTTTGGTCTCGTGCAACGTTTTGTTTTATTTCCAAAAGGATTATTCGTCTGGACGTTAATTTGTCGTAGGGAGATGAACTACTTGAGGTTTGAGACTGGGATTGAATTTGAATTAGCCGAGCGGAAGGTCATGCACATCAGCATAACACGAAAAAGCCAAGAGTATCGTTTTAATTCAATTTCATGAATTATAAAACGGCAGCTGATACATTTTTGTGAAAAGAAAATAAAAAGGCAAAAAGGTAAAATCGTGACAACTAATCTCGCTCAAAATTTGAACATTCTTAAATTTGGAGTCCATTCAACTCACAATTTAGTGCGCTCAAATAAATATTTCGCCCACGACTTGAACGAACTCAATTTTTATTTTAGCGTTGCGTCGATCGAAATTTAACAATAATAAAATTTTAATTCTAAAACTCTTTATAGGAGTTATTAATCTTTTATTAATTTATAGTATATCTTATGAAAATTTTTTAATATTTGATAAAGACCTTTTTCGAGGCTAAAAGTTTAACAGTTGTGATGCGTGCTTTTAAATATAGATGGTAGCTTTTGGCAGTAAGCTAGTCAAATATTAATTTAAATCGTATACAAAAATCTAAAAAGTATTCTTTTTCATTGAAATAACACAAAATAATTTATGTAATTTTGAACCACAAATGCTAAAGCATCGCTCAATTTTAACAACCGTCAAAAATCAAAACCTCACTGTTTTGTTTTTACATTTTTTAAAGTTATTTTGTTGATTATATTTTGGTTAGTGTAGCATATGAATGTTATGTTTTTATTAAAATTTGCCCGGGATATTATAAAAATTCTAGAAATTGCGGGGACTAAAACTTTTCTTTCAGATTTATGTGTGGAAGGGGAACTGGAGTTGAAAAGGTGCTGAAATACTTGGGTTTAGCTTTAAAAAGTAAGTTACAATTTTAAAGAATTAATTGAAAATTAATCAGATATTTGTTGAGTACATAGATTTATTTTATATTTTTATCGATTCCAAAAGAAATAGAACAGTAATAATGAAAATGAGTATAAGCAGGTAAGCCCCACAGTAAATTAGTTTTAACTGGTATTAGAAATTACTTTTGGAAAATAGTATGCAATGCATTTCTACCCTTATAAGAACAATTCTCAGATAATTTAAATTAAGGCCATAATTTCTTCTTCGTTATGAAACGTGACATAGAATCGTACAGCCTCAATCTAATTCGCTTCGTTAAACAAATGCAGCGTAAGTACGCAAAAATTGAAACTCGGAAAATTTGATAAGACACACAATTCGAGTGGTCGCAGGGTCCGGGGGCTCAGCATTTAAATATTTATAAAAGGTAGAAAAGGACCTTTCCCCGAGTCTGCGGCGGCCGCCCAAGCCCCCCATTGAAACAGACATCCGGAGAGGATCTAAATATTTTAGGGCCTGACGTTATCGCACGTAACCGCTGCTGGGAGCCCACGAAAAAATTATGTGTTAAGCCAGATTTTACCTACATCGACTGGGCCCCGGCCTCTGCCCGTCGCAGCCGTCAAACACAACCCTTCCCGGGAAGAGCCGCGGCAAATTCCCATCTTCGCCACCCCCGCCCTTGGCGTCGTCGGCGGATTGCTATTACCTTATGCATCGGCACGATCAGGACTTTTATGGTTTCTTTTTTTTTTTGTTGGCCAGCTCCCTGGTCCTGGAAGAGCTCCACCAACTGACGACGGCGACGGAGGCGGCGGTGGCGGGCGTCCCGGCGGAGCCCGGACCCTGCCACTTCGGCCGCCGGGAGGCTGTGATCCCCGGCTTTATGTAGTACACGCCGCGAGTAATTAAAAATGTTTACTTAAAGTTTATACCCTTTAAACAATGTTCAATGGGGTTGACTTTTATGGCGGCGGTGATGGTCCTGCCGGTGCGGTTGTTGTGGTGACAGGAGGACACCACTTCGAAGGGTCGGCCCTGGAAGTAGCTCGGAAGGTATCAGGCAACAAATCGACGAAAAAACGAGCTCCTGCCGGTGGGAAGCGCACCCCTCCCGGATAGGGTTAATTTTTCTTCTCCCACTTGGCGAGGCCTCCGAGCTCGTTCCTTCGTTATTTTTTATCCTTTCCGTCTTTTTTTTTTTTAATTTTGCGCGGGTTTATTCCTGTCGCTGGTGGATTATCAATGTTATGTCAGGCGAGGCACTCCAAAGATGAACTCCGCGATGGGGCCAACGGCGCTGAAGGGTGCTCAAGTTGTGTACTCTTTCTTCTGTTTGTGTATGTACAAATCGTAAGCGGAGGAAAAAATTATCCGCTGAATTTCATTAATGAATTACATAAATTAGAGAAAATTTCTTTTATTTTTGAACCCTTTTCCCTTCGCTCGCAAGTCCCATCCCCCGGCCGACCCTTGGTTTTTCGCGAAACGCTAAGTGGGTGACTGAGTGTCCTCCACCGTGGCGAGAATGTCGTAAAAAATGAGGCAATGAGACGTCTTTTCCTGTCCTATCTGCTCTTTTTTAATTAAAATTTTAACAATTAATTTATCTGATAAATTAGCTCGTACCAGTCAAGTTTGGCTTTCATTTTAATGAACCGTTTTATTGTGTTTACATAACTTGGCCTCGTTCGGTGTACGGTCGCTTCTTTCGCTTCAATAATTAACAGACGGCCCCCTTTTTTGGGGCACGGGGGCCCCAGATGACGGTATGCATGCAGAGCACCGCGGCGAACATGTTCCGTGCTCCCTTCGGTGTTAATGTTACATTTCATTTCGAAAATTTCACAACTTTTGGTAATCTAATGAATATAGAATTCGGCACGGCAGGATATAAAGGTCAGCTTTTCGCAACTCCCCGCCCCAGATAACCTCAAAAATCCCTTACTTAGCCATCGACTAAATTGCGCACTATCGCACCTATTTGCCATTCAGCAGCACGCTCACTCAATTATACATAATTAAGATTAGATTATAAAAGTTCATTTTCAATATGAATTTAAAATGTCGGTTCTTGAAGTTCTGGGAAATTTTAATTTATTTTCAATTTAATTTTAAAACAATTTTAAAAGCCTTACCGGATGACGAGATCAATTAATTTATTAATTAAAACTAAGAAATTCAAAATTAAAATCAAAAACCTTCTACTTTTGGTTAGAATGTTTAAATTAAGACAACTAGTTTTTTTAATTATTTGTTAATAATTACCGTAAATGAAAATTGTTACGAATCTTTGAAAATTATAAAAATAGAAATTCATATGCACGAGTACCTATATGAAATTTCGTATGAACCAAAGATAGGTTTGTACTAACATTATCAATGTAATAATGATGCTTTTTTTATTAGGGTTCTCGAAACCCTTTTAGGATCACTTAGTTGTCGGTTTGTCCGTCAATACTCTTTTTCTCAAGAACGGCTAGAGGTATCGAGTTGAAAATAATACCAAATACTACAGTCTGCGGCATCACAGTTCAGTAAATTCAAGTTTCTAACTCAATGCAGTACAAAAATACGACCTTTTAAAGTGTATACTGACAGACAAACTGACACATCAAAACCTATAAGTTGACTCCGCTGATCTAGAACGTTGAAATTTAGCATGAAGATCTCATATTACAAGCAAAGGAAAAACTCGAAATTTAAATTTCTTTTTCTTAAGTTTGAAAAGAATTAACATCGATCATCTAAATCTAGAAAGAATGTATCAGTTAAATTATTAAAAATTGAATCTGGTTTGTTTCATGGTTGAACTAAAAAGCTAAAAACAAGTTTCTTGACTATAATTTGCATTTTTAATTATTATCAACCTTTACACATATATTTAGGTATATGAAAATATCTGCCACAACCACTATTAATTTGCATGGATGTTTTTTAGTTATATACTAATTATACCTACATATTATAATAAATGAATACAAATTCAGTGCCCTAGTTTAGTACTTTATATTTATCTATTTTCTATTAGCATTTTTATTATACTATGTATTTTAAATAAATAATATTAAATAGTGAACTGTAGAATTATTTAAAACAGAGAAACTGATATATGTACCTTAAAGGTTTCCATCTTCTAATTGTGCCCGCAGAAATGCTAAGCAGCACTATGCCTTATCTGCGTGTACAGTGTTTTGCCACAGATACAATCGCATCTTTGCCGGTGCTCTCATAATCTTCCGCAGTTCTGGGTTTATCTTAAGCCAATTTCACATCGAGTATCGTCGTATCCTTTTTAATCCTCGGAAATTTGAAATGCTGAGCGCAAATAAACTCACACAAAAGGGGTTTTTATGTTCGATGAAAAGGCGACGTTGAGCCAAAAAACATTGGGTTAGCTGAGGCCGAGGGGGGCTCCGGGTGTTGTGCCTTTTGCCATTTGCCCTGATGATCATCCTAATTAAAATGGGTGGGGGCGGCAGGCCGCCGACGCAGGGCGGGAACGAGAAAACCCTGCAACCGGAGCAGCACCAGCACCCGCCCGGCACTCCAGAAGACCTATTTTTGTAAATTTGCTTATAAATTGTCAATTATTTATATGTTTATGACAGTTTGCATTAATATTTTCGGCAAATACACAGCCCGCCCGATAACCCGACTCTGGCGGGCCACTAAAAGGGTGAAAGACGCACCCACCGCCACCCCCACCGCACTGACACCGAAAATATTTTCGGTTAAGTAGATCCGAATTGTTCGCCTGTTGGGCGCCCCACAGATACATGTGTACGAAAATTTAATAATTTTGAAATGTATTATCTGAATGAAACAGAAAATTTTCATTAGACGGGTTAAAAGGGAATCCATGCTATTAACCACCTCACCGGAGCGGCAGCGAGGGCTATAAATGGAAGACAATTTCGGCGACAGGTCCTCCTCGTGGCGGCAGGGCTCGCTATCTGGTCCCCAGGACTCTTACGCTCCTCCCGCCTGTAAAATTTAAATATCGCCCATCATCGTTATCCGAGTGCCACAAATTTAGCCAACTTGTAATATCTTCGCACCGAAAAAGGATCACCGTCGTTTGCGGCCATTAACTGGTATCATGTGATGCTCCTGGAGCGGAATTGCAGGCTGCTGCCGAGTGATATCCATCATTAAGCGCAGGATTAGCAGAATTATTAATCTTGGCAGGGACCTAATTAAATTGACGAAAACACTTCGGCGAAGGTCTGAAACTGCATTTCAATTTGGATTAGAATAAAAACTGCGACAAAGCATCACGTGAATATTGCTGCTCCACTTTTAATCGAAGTGGGATTATGAGTAGTTTTTTAACACATTTTCACATACACAGATTAAATTATTCCCAAAAATCCTCATTCATCCTCAACATGATATTTTGGGGTTTAATCCAGAATTTTCAGATTAATGTTTTAAACATAAGGCGTTATATACAGCCCTAGAATATCTTTAAAAATTTCATAAAAATTAGAGCGTTGAAGCTAAACCAAATTAAATCTTAAACGCGATTATCTCGAAGCTATGTTTTTCTCAAAAATATCATTTCCGTAGTCACACGATAACTCTAAAACTATTAATGCGATAGGTTTCAAGATTTATGTGATTGTTTGTTATAATAAAAACAAGGGCCTGAACGCAAAAACTGAAATTTGAACACCTCGGCAAACTTTTTGCTAAAAATGTTCTGTTTTTTGAAAATTAAAATTTTAAAAAACCTTTGTTCAGGCCCATCATAAGATGATAAGACAAAATAATTTATTTGGGTTTTGATTTCAGGTAAGTCGTTCTAGAGTAATCGTGTAATCGCTAAGATCCTAAAAATCAGAATTTGATTATTATGAAAACTTTAAAATTTGTCAAGGATCTGCTTCATTTTCCAAAGGTTCCTTTTGGCATCAATTTGGACAAACAGATTTTGGTTGGATTCACAAAAAGCTTTGAGCATATGTTGCTCAATCTGATTAAACTATAAAAAGGACAAACCTATTCCAACTCCGTTTTGCTTGAATCTGCAAATGAATGTAATCCGTGTAATCCGCAGTAAAAAAGGAGTTTAATTAAAAGCGCTTTTCTATATATAAACAAGCGCGGTTTGGGGAGCAAAGGGCGAGGGCATCCAGAGAAAATAAAACAATATTTTTCAGTTGCGTCAAAAGTGAAAAAACTTAAAATGTTCACGTGGCCGATTTGAAGGCACAAAAACGCAACCTCAAACGAGGCAATTCAACAATAAAAATTGTTAATTTTGCGGTTGAAAATTTTGCAAATAGTCAGCGAAAATAGCGCGGTACCCCAGCGGCGGTGGAACCGCGGTCTCCATATAAAGGAAAATCGGTTGGGTATAAAAAGGAAATGTTAAAAAAAAAAAAAGAATTGAAATTCATATAAAATGTGGCGGTTGTAACGCTTTGGGCCCAGCGACCCCGGGAACGTGTCCTCCCGGCGCGATTCCCGCAATATCTGAGGGATGTAGACGTTCTAGCCAAAAGAGCTGGCAACCGACCACAAAAGGTTACCTCAGCTGCAGCAAAAAAGGATTTTCCATGCAATAATTGTGTGGCCGGTAAGCCGTGAATATTTCGGTAATACGCCCTGACAAACAAATGCACTGGAGGGCGCTCCCGGGTCCCGGGTCTCGGGTGCGCCTCCCGCAGGTTGCACTAGTTACAACAGGGCAAGGGCGCAACAGCGAATTACTTTTACGCATTTTTTTTTTTTTTTTGCTGCAATAGATGACTCCGCGGAAATGCGACTGCTAAAAGTAGCGCGTCGGGTGGCTGGGTGCACCCTTCACTGTGAAATTGTTGCCGCAATGTGGCAACTTTCGCAGAAAATTAGCTAAATTACGCGGTTCACGCTTTCGTGCCCCGGCAACATTTCTCTTTTTTAATTTCTTTTAAATTTTAAACTTATATTGTGTCTTTGATTTTTCCACGATCGCAGCAAGCCCCGATTCCCACGAGTGCACTCTGAAATTTTGCCCCAACTCTGGAGGAAAGAAATTTGAAAAGTTACACCCCCCGGCCGCCGACCGCTCGAGCCCTCCACCAGCCTTGAGCCCGAGTGGATTCTTCTGTGATATTAAACCCTTCTGGAGTTATCTAGAGATGCAAATTATGAAACTTCCGAGTTATTATGATTTCAAAGTATCTCCGAAGCACTCGCGCCCCATACCACCCACACCCCCGTGGGGGTGTGCGGGTGATAATGAGCTACCTGACATTTGGCACTCGCCGTTCATTAGAGAATATTGCTGATTGCCATCAGATGGATTGGGGGGTGGCGCGGCGGGGCGGGGGTGCTCGGCACCCACAGAGGCCGGCTAGCTGGTTGGCTGAATTTTTGGGAGCGCCAGAGGTTTATGGACCGAACCACCCCCGCCTGGCCTATTATCATCCGCGGGCGGGCGGCGGAGCCAACCGCCTTTAAGCAGATACTGCTTACAGAATTTCTCGCGGGGCTGGGTATGGAAATGGCTTCGGCGCCAGCAATAACAGCCACTGAACTGGCTGATGAAATGAATACGGGATTAATCCAAAAGTTGCAAACTTTGCTAATCTAAGAGTATCTGAGGATATTAAATATTCAAATTTTATTTGGTTTCGCCCATTTGCATACATTTGATGTATAGGTGGATTGCGCCATCGAGGTACTGGCGGGATTAGCGAACTGAGGGTACGGATAGAAGTCGAGGGCGCTATTTTAAATGCTTTCGCTTCCATCTGTAAAAAGATGCCATTTTCCAAGGTTAAAGTCTCTCCTAAGACGTTAATACTTTTAATTTCCAACAGAGTTGATTTCACTTATCGACTTCGTATCACTATTTCTTTTCTAGACGAGACATACCAATTACAAAAACTAAAAATTACTGCCAGCTTTTTTTTTTTAGATAATAATAAATATAATATATAAATACAAGCGATTAGGATGATAAAGAAATGCTTTCACAAGCTATACCTATCCCTCGATTTACACTGAAGATCGGTTTTTCAGAAAACCGTGTATATCATTGATTTTCATTGGTAAAACCGAGTAAATCAAAAACGAACTTAAATTTCAATAATTCATTCATTATTTTAACGTCAAAACGTCAAATAAAAGAGAGATATCTTGAAAAACATAAAAAGAAGACACTAAAATATGTAATTAATTTTATAGAAATAAGAAATATAAAATTCTTAAGCAATTTAACCAAACATTTATTTCTGTGTTCACTTTCATATAGATTATTAATGTTTTCTTCCTGATTGGTACGATAATTCTTTCATTATTCGATAGTACCTACTTGATCATATTCTGTATTGATGGTTGATAAATTAGGGGCAATTTCAGATAGACGAGATAATAGCGAAATCGTTTGAATTTAGAACCGTGTAAATTAAGAGATAGGTGCATTTAAATAACTCACATCGAATTTCAAGATATTTAATTAACAAATCTCTAAAAGACATTTACTTCTATTATATTTTAGACGTAAACAAATTTGTAGTGATCTACCAATATACATTTTTTATTTCAATATTTTCGATTCACCTTTTTGGCTTTAATTGCTAGTTTAAGTTAAATCATCGTCAAAGTTTTCTTTCCATGGCCATACATGAATGTTAAGTGTATCGAAAATGCTGTGTAATTTAAATTTTGAATTTTAATTATGTGGTATCTTTTTATTTTCCAAATCATGGCATATAGAAATTTTTTTACCAGCTCCACCCAGTGTCGGTCAAATTTTGTATATATACGTTTTTAGAAATTAAATGAGATCGAATTATATCCTTTTTACAAGACTAGTTTTACTGGGCTACGACAGAATTTTTCTAGACTAGACCAATTTTATTATTAAAACTTTTCAACTTCAAAAATTTACATCGTGAACTTGTCTAACTAAGTCATATATTATCAGGAAAGAGTGGGGGAAATTTACTCCATAAAATCTCCCTGAAAAAAAATAAAGTTAAATTTCTCAAATTTCCACAATTTGAGTCCACTAATTACACCAAAATGTCGGAACGAAAGCGTCCATTACCAAAGTTTTGTCAGCGAATAAAATCTATTCTTGCGCTGGGGCGAATAGTAGACCCAAAAAAAAAAAGAAAAAAATGTGAAAAATATCCACTCCCAAAAGAATTATATCTCATCAAAATATGAACTTTCATTTAATTAAAAAAATGGACGAAAAATTAGATCCCGTCCGGACCAGCAGCGGGAATCCTGCACGGGACAAAAGTAATATCTAATAAATTTCAAGGGACTGCGACGACGAAGGAAAGGGCGAAATCAGAGAAACTTTTTCTATAACCAGATCCGAAGCAAATACGGAGCAGTCCAGTTCCAGTCCCGGGAGGAGGGCGGGAACAGAAGTCCCATATATAGATATAATATATATATAATAATTTATCCCGGGCATACACACGTATAATCACTCGTGCACTGGTTAAAATAATTAAAATCATGTCCTCTGAAATCTTGGCAGCGCCATAAATTAGCTGAATGAAGAGAACAGGACCCGAAAATTGCCAGAATAAAAAGGATAACGTCCCGAAAAGGGACCGCCACGAAAAATTGAAAAAATTAGTGGCAACTCATTTCTTCATTTTTATTATATTCAGTTTTGTCGTCGCTGCAAAAGTACATACCGGCGCACCGGGACGGCATTAGCATACGAGAGGGCGTCCAGGACAAATGATGTAACTGGCACGGGAAGTGGGATTGGTTATTATTCAGAAGGCTCATGCAATATTTTTGGGATATACCGGGGTATAGGCCAGCTCCAGCTCCGGGAGCTGGCTCCTGCCCGCCCGCTGCCCTATGCAAAATGCACGCATCCATGGACAGAGGGGGTGCGAGGCGAAGGACACTCAGCACGGCGGAAGACCAAAGTAAACTTTTATCTAAAAGGCGTTTAAAAATTAAAAGCACGTTCGCCATTGTGTCCTCTGTGGGGGCGCCGGACGGAATAATATTTCCCCCCGGGCTCCCGGACCCTTTACCCATTTTTTCCCATCCGTTGGGTACTTTTCTTGCAGTCTCCACTGCTCTATTTTAGCCCCCATCCCCTGCCTATGTTCTAGAACTGCCGGGCTAATTGTAGTAGTTAACGTTCATAAACGATTTACTTCTGGAAAATGCAATTTTTTGCAGTCCACACCGACAAGAAATTCATTTTTGCCCTGAAGATTTTTTGGAATTGAGAACTGGTGCGACAAGATAGACAGATATGTAAATAGAGTTAGATATATCGCTCCAAAAGGAACAGTCTTGAAAAAGATACATAAAATATAACTAACAACCATCCGAAGTGTCCGTTAACGATTTTATTATTTTATTTAAATATATTATTCTTTATCAAAATCTAAGAAACACGTATTTTTTCGTTTTGAACGTTTTTTTAATAAATACAAGTTAAATGAACACTTAATTGCAAGCTTAATTTCAGGATTCCTACCTAAAACTACATTAAAATGTAACAATTTCAGTAGGCAGTCAATTTGTATAAGGGAAATATTCAGTTAAATGCTAGTTTTATTAAGCCACCATTATTATGATGCTTTTGGATCCAGGTAAGTAAGCTAAAAAATACATCCGAGAGCATAACTTTCCGACAAAAACGTCCAGCTCGTTTGGACCTCAAAATAATGTTCTTACAAAGATTAATCAAAATCTGGGACGTAGCCGGATTTTTGACATAAGTCAACAAAATTATATTCTACTAGTTTCTTGTAAGCTCCAAGTATAAAGGAAATATTTTTTTAAATTTTATGTTGATACCAGAAGAATTTATAAGATGATTTTGTGTACAAATAGGTAGTTATTTACTTGAGGCAAATAACAAAAATCAAAATAATACAACATTATTAAATAATAGTTATACACTTGAAATTGCCACTAAATCGAAATAAATATTTAAATAGATGAGGACATTCCATAAATTTACCAGCCATTGGGGGTACCTTGACTCCTTGGCCCCAGGCCGCACCAAATTTGTCAAATAATCTCGCAATCCTTGAAATATTCAGTTGCAAACTTACCGATGCAGTGCAGGGGGCCACAGTTGCGAAACGCCTGTGGAAATCATACGACTGTTAATAATAGAAATTCTAATTAGCTCCACAGCGGCCTATAAATCTAGCCACTCCGTCTAATACAAACTTTCTCGAGACGGACGAACCTGAGTTATGTGGCCGGACCATTAGGACGGTCCATCAAATTAGCCCACTAGATAGGTTCCGGCGACAAATATGAATGCCTAATGCGATCAGACCGAATGGGTCCCCAGGGGGCGGCGGGCGGGTCCGCCCTGCGGCCGCAATAAATAAACTCTTAATGGATATTATAAATAAATAAAAATTATACGCCATTAGCCCCTTTCTTGTAAGTTATGGCGGGGGCGAAACCACGTAAGAGTACGTAAGTCGCCGGAGGCCCTAACCCTTTCGCCGAAAAATACTGCGCTCGCTGCCGCCGCCTCGGCAGCAGCGGAATAAAGAGGCTGCTTCAAAATAAATTACAAATAATTAAAATTTGTGTGCTTGTTGTTGCTGACATATTTGCGAAAGCGGAGGCCCCAGCCTGCTGCATGCAGCTGAGGGAACATCCACTTCGGAAAGTTTGGAACCTATGCGGCCCTATCCCGCCCAGGTAAGCTGCCAGGACAAATATTTTATACTTTAAACTCGAAAAGACACCGTTTGTGCTTAATTGCGCGATGAGCGAGTAATGGGCTTTTGCAAAATAAAAATTTATGTCATCCGGCGCTCCGCATCTACCTGGGCCCCGCCATTTTGGCTCACTCTCCCGGTCCCGGTCCCGGATACATCCGACAGTTTTAAGGGAACTTTTATCCAGTTCCCGGTTGGAATTGGTTGCTCGCTCGCAACGCAACTTAGCTACAGTACGCCGCCTTGGCTGCCAGTTTGTTGCTTTTTGTAAACTTTGTCTTGTTCCCTTGAATTGTAGCTGTTGTTTAGCAGTTCGCTATTTATGGCCGCCGTATACCGGTGTGATTTAATGGCGGCGTGTAATTGCTGATTATGAATCAAAAATTTCCAACCAACTCTCATTTCTATTCACCGGTGACGATGAACGCTATTTCGAATTAATTAATTCAAATATGTTGCGCGTTAGACGGCGTCGTTGGGGCCGCCGCGCCGCGACGATTTTCCGGGACTCATCACCTGGGGTATAATGCGGCACCGACGACGGAGCAGCCGGGATTTGTTTGGTTCATAAATTGGAGCCATTAGTTTGAATCTTTAATGGGGCCGTGATAACAAATTGCCCC
The DNA here is from genome assembly GCA_963920795.1 of Eutolmus rufibarbis. Classification (NCBI taxonomy): domain Eukaryota; kingdom Metazoa; phylum Arthropoda; class Insecta; order Diptera; family Asilidae; genus Eutolmus; species Eutolmus rufibarbis. The sequence continues at coordinate 46,946,480 of OY987206.1, forward strand.
CCGCAAGGAAAGATGTTGAAAGGCTGCGATCTTCGAGAACATTTTGACGCATAAATTTTATGAGTGACATATTTCAAGGAGGGATGCTGTTCCTCCATAGCGCAGAGATCCTTTGCCAATTCTTCTGCAATTATTAACAAAATTGCTTTTAGCGCAATGAAAGGGGTCTCGTAACCTGACCAGAGGTAGAACAATCTAAATATAAGGGTTCCAGAGTGGATTAACCACTAGGAAGAAACCATAAAACGAGTTATGTATTAATATATTACATTTTCTACACCAAATTGTTAATCCAACAAAATCAGATATGATTTTTATTAGTCATGTCGAATTTTCAAAATTGGGCAACAAATTTAAAGCAATATCGAATTTATGCATGTACTAAGTTTTATTAGATCTTAATAAAAATTAATATTAAATGGGCTTAGCTTTGAATTTTTAAAATTGGACACCGAGTGTAGAATCATTGACCTTAAAAACGCTCCATTTTTTTATTTTTATTTTTTGTTTTCATTAAACTTCTAGAACAATTTCAAAATTAGGTATCGAATTTCATATAATTTGTGGTCCGAAAATTTGCTATCATCCAAATTATGAAAATTCCAAAAATATTTATAATTGTTTAACCCTAGAAATCAGGACCATCCAAATCAAAGTCAAAATCAAGGGCAATTTCTTAAAATAAGTAACAACTTTTTCAAATTCAAATGCAATCATATAAACTTCAATAACAACTCTTTCAAAGTGAAAAACAACTACGAGTATATCGATCCCAAATAAAACTAATCTAAATTCAATAACAACCATTTCAACTTCAAAAAACACCGTCTTGTTCATTAAAGTTTATATTGTTGCATTTGAATTTGATAAAATTGGGCTTGATTTTTATTTGGTTGTCGTTGAATTTGATTTGGTTGTGCATATCGTTGAAATAGTTGTATTTGAATTGTAAATGCTATCTTTATTTATTTGAAAGTTAGAAGAGAAAAGGTATGGATGGCGGGATTATGTCTCTAGAGTTAAAATAAAATTTATACGACTTTTAGTTGTGATACCAAACGACTAGGAATGGATACTTTACCACTTTTTTGATAAAGCTTTGAAATATCATATTTTTGGTGATTTAGCTTTCGTTTTTATTTTATGTTTTGATTAAAAATTTATGTATTTTCAGCGTTATTACAAAATGTTTAATAAATTAACGGATTAGCGAAAAATTCTTAATTTCAAGCGCAAGAAATGCTAAAACAACCCTTCTGTTGCCAAAGACATTTTTATGGCAGCGCGAGTAAAACAGTATCAATTTGCCAATAAAATCTCGTGTAGAGCATAGGAGGCGTCATTTGTTTCATTTATCCGCGTCGTCCGGAATTTAAATGTTGCAACATAAACAGCAGTCATAAATATGCCGGGAGATAAAAGCGTACCATTAAGTCACCTAAAAACAGCCTAAGGAATCCCTCACACGCTCGGTTCCTTCATCTTACCATCTTAAGAATTCGCGGCAGCAGCGCGGCAGAATCAGGAGCTGGGAGTTTGTAGGGCGACCGTTGTCGGTTGCCGCGTTAGATTAAGCCATAAAATAACTCTCCGTCTAATTCCCCGGGAATATGTGAGGCATAATTACAGCGGGACTAGATAAGCGCCGCTAAGTGTGCGAAAAATACAACTTTTGCGACTTATTACCAAACAGCTATATGAAGGAGGATCCAAATGAAAATCCGAAATGAAGTAGAAAAGTTTCGGCGGAGCCCTAACTTTTCCCGCACACGCGAGGGAAAGTTTTAAAATATTTTATAGAGGATCATAAATACCTGGCACACATACAAATTAGCGCGGCGGCCACCGCTTTTCGCGCTCATCCCCCGTCGCGCGCGGCGAAGTTATCTCGCGCCGGGACGAGATACGGATGTGATATATAAATGAGTTTTGCTGCTTCCCCGGGAATTACCGTGTATGACAGGAATTGAATTTTAAGCAGATGATAATTACTCCCTGTGCGCCTACGGGATGTCCGCCCGCCTGCCGCTTTTTCCGCCTTTTCCCTGGATCTTGGGCGGCGACCGCGGGACTGGGGCGCCCGGCGATAGCTCCATCGATCCGGGGCCGCTCCAGTTCAAATGGATCCGACAAGGAACTTCAATTAATGCCGCCCGTTCCGAATGTCATTTCTGATTATGCTTTATGAATCCTTTCACCGCCCGGCCCAAGAAAAATAGCAACAATTAAAATTTTATTAAAATTTATGCATGGTTACATCTCGGCGTCTCTATTTCGAAGTGCCCTCTGCCCTCTGGAACTGCTCAGCTGAGGGTCTGGCTAGGGCGGAGGCCGGAGGGCGCACTACCCCTTTGCCGGGCGGTCGGGGAGATGTTTCTGTTCTTAAGTCACATTAAGAAAACGTTTTCATTTTCATTAATTAGGAAAAATTTCCCTTTGGAAGCACTAAATTAAGTGGCTACAGAAGTGTATAAAACCGAAAAGAACTTTTTGGGATGATTTATTGTGGCGGCTATGTCGCCTTTTCGCGTGGTGCCCTGTTTTCAGCGGAAAGGGAGTTGTGGTTACCTCTTAGCAAAATTGGAAAGGTATTGTTAGAGTTTGGGAAATTCTTATTCAAAATTTGTCAACGCTTATTTTTTCGTTTCTCAAGCTTTATATTATCTATTATATTCCAGATATAATTAATAATTTTCTACATATAACACCCAGTAACTTTAAACCCACTTCCTAGCAAAAATATAATATGATTTATAACACTACACGTTTTTTCTTTTCATAATTTGTTTGTTGCAAAAGTTCCTTTGAGGATCACTATCACTCTATATGTATAATTCGTTGTTTTTCAATTTAAATAATTCGAATTACCCAAAATAAATTATAAAAATCATAAGTTTTCTTTTTGATTTTCTCGACGTCAAAATCAAAATTTCTTTCAAAGATTACCATCGATGTAAAACGTTTAATAAAATAAACTCTAAATCTCGTCGAAAAAGTCAGATAATATTAAATTTTGTGTGCCTTCCTTGTCCTTTAGTAAATTAAAACTTCCTCTTCTGCTTCTACTAGTCTTAATGAAATACACATACAAATCTTTCATACAAATATTTTTCCGACTAATTAAGCGACTTCAATAAATTATTAAAATTTGAATCAACCATATTCTTCTCCCCACTTAAAAACCACAAACCGCCCGATGAAAACTATCGCAATTTTGTGAAGTATAAGGGCTGGGACGCATACCATACATCCTATGGAAAAGTTTTGAAAACCAATTTTCCTTCTAAAAGTCAAAGTTATCCCTTACCCCCCGACGGGGGTTATACCTGGATTTTGAGTAAAGTAAATCAACACGAAACAATCGCAGAACGTTGCCGGCTTGCCGGATTCCAACAGGAAAATCACAAATGAATGGCAAACTGAATGTAACAATTAAATATTCAAATGAAACAACGAATAAGTACATAATTTTGTTCCCATTTTATGAAACCGCAATTTTCTAATAACCCCTGGAACGCCGGGACCCATAACAGCGAAGTAGTCCGCCAGCCCAGCCAGTGAACGAAAAGTCGGGCGATACACTACTAAGTGCAAATGTTGGAGAGTAAGTAAAAGGGGGTTCCCGTGGGTTACACGGCACATCCAGGGGGTAGAGGAACTAGCTACCGAAACCCCGAACACCACCACAAACGTGAACGGAACAAAGTAATTAATTCTAAATCAAATGAAAACGTATGCTACCTATTGTGCGCTATAGAGGAACAGGACTGCGGTGCGGCTGCTCCCGGTATCCCGGATCCCGGCCCATAGATCCTTATAGGTGGCATGCTACTTTTTGAAGAATGATTACACTTTATTGCATATGTGTCTAGCGAGCTTCTGCATGCTTGCGTATGATTTTCAAGCAGAAGGAGCCGCAGTGAACGGTTTGAACAGTCCCTGGAACAAAAGAAGGCTACAAGAACTTGTCGTCAAATAAAGAATTTAAGGACTTCACTCTCAAGTGCATCACGGGTGCACGTTGTGAGGAGAACACCCTCGAACGAACGAAAACTGGAGGAGTCTCGTTCTATAGCCGTCGACGGGGACAGAGAATCCGTCTGAAAAGGACGAAAAGGGACTTTTCTTAAAAATTTTTTTAAATAAGATTAAAAATAGTACAGGCAGAAAATAGTTTTAATATTTCGGAACAAATCGAGTTTCAGATTTCCTCATTGATTTTGATGAAATTTTATAGGAGTGTTCATTTTGCTGTCACGATTTTTTGCATATTCTCCCAAAATTTTGTTGCAAATTATATAAATAGGTACCATAAATTAAGGACATTTCCATCTTTTCAGTCTAAAAATTCTTTGAAATTAACGAATTAGTAATGATAGTGACGAGGACACATTTCTCTTATGACACGATAAATCGTAAGTAGTAAAGTAAAATTTTCCTTATATTCAGCACTCGTGTATATTTTTTTATCCTATTTTACCGCCTTAGGGGATGATTTTCCAAAAACGCTGAAACACGTCATTCTTAATTTCCAACCAAAAGGCTAAATATTAATTTTCATTGCTGTAAATACAAAACAAAAACTTGACACCTTAAGAAAAAAAAATTAGTTTTTGGTTGTAGAACGCTAAGCATGAATAAATTGAAGTGAAAGCTGTAACCAAACATTAAGAGAACCGTGCTAAAGGTATTAAAATTATTTAAAACATAAGAATGTATAGCTAAATTTTATAAAATTATACATTTACCTCTGGCTTCCTACACATACAGCCAAACAGTGCTATTCACGTTTCGATTCGATAGAAATTTATCTCTAATCCGACTTCATGATATTCATGAATTCGATACTCGTCGAAATGTTGCTCGATATGTTTATCGATCGGTGACATTTCCTATTTCGTATTTCTTTATTCGAGGTTAGCTTTTACCTAAGGGTTTTAATTAGTTCTTCAATAAAATGTAAGTAATTTATGCTTTGAAACGAATTTCCTACTTTTCTTAGAGCAACCAATTTAAATTCGTGAATACGAAATTAGTATTCGATCGAAACTAAAAATCGAATCTTTTTCATGTTCGAATCGAGTTCATGAATAAGGCCACAGGTCAAATTTAATAATTGAGACTAAAGGCACAAATAGTTAACATTTTTAGATATAAACAATCTAGTATATACAATTTAATTAATTTTAACTCATTTTATTTGCCGTATTTGTGCCTTTGACAACTTTGCTAGTAAAATCTAAAGTTCGTGTTAACGTTGTATTTTTTCTATTCGATACTCGATGGCGTTATATTTTATGCAGAATTGCTATTTAGAAAATATTTTTAAAAATGTGCTTAAGAATAGTGACACATGATAAAAGTGTACGAAATGTTCAGTTTTTCTTGGAATTTGTTGTAAAAAGTCGTCTCTGAACGAAACTCAACTATATTTTTGGTAATTTGTCCTACACTGCCCCAATACTAATCTCGAAAAAGACCAAAGAGTAACTTGAAAAAATATCGTGTATTTTTCTTATGTTTCGCCAAAAAACCATACATAAAGTTGTGAAATATTTGCAAAGGGTTATGACTGCCCTGGGTAAGGGGATCGTTCCGCCAACCTCAAAGAAGGTACCCAAAAAATAATCGCAACGGAAAGCCTCTTAAGTTGGTATAATGTCAGGTGACATCGGGTGATGGGACCGTCTGAAAAAATCATTTCCACTCATCTCTGTAAGCCCTTCAAGTGGTCCTGGTGCACGAGACTATGGCAAAGGCAGAGCGGAGCCCTCTTAATCGTTTATCCGGGACGGTAACCCTTTTCCTAACTTAAATTTGCTTTTTTCCCTGTACCTTTTTTATATATATATATATTTATTTTTTTATTTGCCTTCACTGGTGGTTACTGCCGAGACGTGGGTGGGTGCACAGATCAGCGCGGTTTTCATATATCTCTAGCATGCCTTTTTTGTTTTTAAGTCACAGCAGAGTGTCTCTCATACCACGAGATGCTGTTGGCAAGCAAGTGGCGGATGGCACATTTGATTCGGTCTTCCTTGCTCCCGGATTCATCCCCCAAAGCAGCCAAAGGAGCCGGGGTTCGGTGGGTATCTGGTGGTGCCCTATACCCTGCCGCTTAAGTATCTCTTCAGCCCCTCAGACCATAATCTCTTAAAAAAGCATAACGATTAAAAAAATTAAGGGAAGGAGTTTATTCCCTGCTCGCTGTCCTTTTTTTCTTCCCTTTCTTTTGTTATAAACATCTAAGCGCGGGACTGAACTTTGTGTGCCAAATTTGAACCCTTTTCCTCGGCGCACGTGTTGTCGGAAACCGCCGATTTTGGCGTTCCTGCTCGCTGTGTCCGTGCCTCTCTAGTTAACTAAAGCTAAACAAATTACGAAATTTTATTGCTGTTTTATGACAATTAAAAAGGAAATATGGGATCAATTCCGGGAGAGATGTGCCTCCAGACATCATCCGAACGAAGAAATGGAAAAAAATTACGGATGCTCGCGGGTACGCGGACGGCAGGACCCATAAGGTTTAACAAGACGAAGGAAGCATCTCAGCAGCAGCGCACCACTGAAATTTAATTACTAACAGAAATGAACTGAAATGCGGGACTAGTGGCACGAATTGGATTTTTCGGGATGTTTTTCGGGATTCCATGACTCAGTCTAATTCGTTTTGGGGATTATTAGGGAGCGGATTTTTGAGAGAAGAATAATTTTTGTATTTTACTCCAAAAATAAGTTAAAGCATATACATCTTACAGAATTTACTAAATGATAGGGCAAATTGAGATTAGAAAAATTCTGTAATTAAAAGGGAGAAGGTTACAATATGAATGGTGTTTTTAGATGAAAAAATAACAAAGTTATTTTCACGGAAAATCACTGTCTTTGCGTGTGAAGCGACCAATTTATGAATAATGACTGATTGATAAACTCATACAAGTCGTAGTATCGTAAGCGAAGTATAACAGATAAATTTACAAAATATGTATTTTAAAATTCGAGAAAATCACGATCTGTTTCAATATTGAATGAAACTTATGCGTAACTGTACAAAACTTAATTTTTTCCCATTTTTTAAACCATTTTTAACAGCGTTATTTAAAGTAAAAAACTATAATGATTTGAATTTCAAAATTGACCAAAATAATCCCATTCCACTCAGTTAAAAATCTTAATTATACTATATTTGGTGTCCTTTTTCTGCAAAAATGAATGTTTGATTCTTGGTAACAGATTTTCCTGAAAAATTAAAAACTAACCAAAACTACATATCCCCACTCGTAGCTCAGGTGGAACAGGAAGTACATCGTGCATATTAATTTCCCTTCAGCATTGATTTAAAATTCATCTCGGCCGCTCTCCAGCAAGGATATCCCTAAGGAAGCATTCATATATATATTTTTTTTTTTTTCAAAAATAGATTTGTCCTCAGACCTCGCACATAGCGCGACCTGGATTACATCTAATAAAAGAAACGAAAGTCCATAAATACTCAGTTGGACATTTCACATTCCATGCCCAGGCAAAGAGTGTCCAGCATCCCGTCCGAGGGAACTGGATGATTTCTACGGGGTGGGAAGGGCTGCAGGGAAGCGGGGAAGCCAGAGGACTTCTAGGGACTCTTTTTGGACGTTGCCCGCTTGACCGGACCCCCTCAAGCATGGAAGATATCTGGCACATCCGGGCCGAATGGAGGAGGAAGACGACGACGACGACGGCGGTTCTGGGGCTGCTGCGGACTTCCCGGTCCTGTCCCAGGGATAAAATAATATTCGTGCATGGCAGAGGTTGTGGCAGATCGGTTGGTCACACTGGACAACCCCATGCATACTAATGTTTTTCTTAATAGCATCCCTTAATTTGATCCGCTGTTTCGCCCGGACGGACGGGGGGCTTCCGAAAGGAGTGCGCCTCCTCCGTGCCGAGCCCCACTTTAAAAATGTAATGGCCATCCCGAGCACACGTGGACAGCGCGAAGACATGCTAAGCCGGATCCTCTCCCCGCGTCCCGACGTGTGGGTCCAGGCCCGGGCGGGTTCGGAACGACCCCCGGTAGCTGCAGCCAACCTGACTTGCGGTGCGAGGCGCCCCTGTTTCTTTGTATCTTTTGTCGTAGAGGCGATTGTCTGCCTGCTGCGGGCCCTTTTCGCCCCTTTTTGCAGCCAGGGTCATTTAATCCGCGCTGTCCTTTTCCTTGCTCCTTGTGCTCCTCCTTGACTCCCGTCGGTTTTGTATCAGAGCCGATGATTTGGGCTGGGCGGCCTCTGGTGGGGGCGGAAAGCGGTGCTAACGCGGAAACTCTAGACCCAAACCCCCACTCTGCAACTAAAGGGTTAAGTCCTTTTTTGTACGCCCAGCTACTGCCCCAAAAAATTTATTGTGGTTCATTTAATTTTTTCTTTTATCTTCGGGGGCTCTCTCTCGGGCGAGTTTTTATTTTATGCCGGTCCTAATTCCGGTAATTAATAATTTTGAATTTTTAATGTGCACATACTAAGCGAAGGGCTTGCGACCGTGGCGGAAAGGACTAAGCAAAGTCTCCTTTTTATGGATGTCATTTTTCGAAGACCTTTTTTAATGATTTTCGTATTTTTCGTTTGGAATACCACACCGCGGGCCCAAGGTACCGCGATAAAACTTATTTCTGGGGACGTTAAAGACCACTCCCTGCTTAAATTGTTAATGGGCACCCTGTAAAGCAGTATACATTGACGCAACTACATACGTAGGATGGCACCTGAATGAAATTTTTGAAAAATTTAAGAAAGAGCAGCCAAGTACGAGTCGGATCATATACTGTAGAGTGTAGAGGCTACTATATTATTTTGTATTTTTTTAATAAGAAATAAATTTTTGCTATGCTATCGACAGTTTTGGACGTCATTCGACATATTTAGACACCAGATTTTCTTCTCGTTTTCGCCTAAATAAGCTCTCTTCCACGATAGCTATTTGATAGAATATTTATACAATATTTGAGGTTAACAGGCACATTTTATAATTGTTTCCCTTACACATTTTTGACTCCTTAAAGGTTCAATTTAAAAAAAATCGTTCTTAGTGTCAATGTCATTAAACTACTGTCCAAATTTGGTAGTTCTAATGAATTGTTGTGTTATTGTATATTTTACAAAAGTTATTGATGTCAATTAGATGAGTATTTTTTAGTGACATATTCAAATCAACATATTAAACTTATTGTAATTGATTGTCAGTGTATTGAAGCATAAGTTATAATCGTTATTACATGAAATATGTTAGTTTAATAATTTTAAGATAATTTTCTTGAATTTTTCCCATATGTTTTCCCATCGAGGGAGGTACCAAAATCTAGAAATAACCTACCAGCGATGCCTCCGGCTCTTTGTGCTTTCAATTAACTTCCTTGCGGATAACCGAATCACACGGCCGGCTGGGCAATTTACCTTATGATTTCCTAGCTCAATTCCTTCACAGTAGTTAATGATGCAATCACAGTCGCCCAGGTTCCCTAGGGCGGCGCGCGGGAGGAGCAGGAAGAGGGGAGTTGTACCACTCGCTCGCCTTCTTCGCCCTGTGCATAAAGACAGTTTCTAGAACGTGAAGTTATAATCGCTGAAAACGGCTGGATGGAACCGACATCCAGCATTTAATTTGCAAGAACCACAGGATGATAATTGCGAAATTTACAATTAATTTAACAAGGAAATTTGTTTGTCTGACTCTTGGGCTAATAGCTGGCCCCTCCCCGGCCCGCTGCACCTTCTCACCGCCAACCCTCAGGTTGGGAAGGTAAAGGTGTGCTGCTGTGTCAGTGGTATCGCAAGCCTTTTGCACCGCTCCTTCCTTCTTAATGTGATTTTCAAAAGGCAAAAGTTTTATATATGCTGCAGCCAGTGCTTCTGGTTGGTATCCTCCAGCTATTGCTCTATAACTTCCCTTCCATTCCGTTTTAGTTTGGCGATAGTATCCAAACTCCTCCGGACCACCACCATCAGGTTCTTTAACAAGCTCAAATTTCGAGAACTGTTAAGCGGCGAACGAACCCCTGGATTTCAATTTTTCAACTTAACTAAGTTACAGAACCATTTAGGTCTTCAGAAGGAGCCACAAGGACTATTCCTAGATGGTTTATCAGTTTTCTAATTGGCATTTGATTCTCTTGCATTGTAGCAGCAAGGAAGTTCCAGTATTTAGAGCTCCTTGTACAAAAGTATTTAGATGTTTATTTTGATGGAAGATTTTCACGCTTTTTTAAGGGAAAACACCACTATAGGCATTTTTTAATCCCATTACATTACGTTAAAAAATATACATAGTTGCATAATGTTTTTTATTTTAAATAGTATATCAAACATTTACACTATATTTAAAGTAAACTTCATGATAGTTTCAAAGCAAAATATAATTTTGGACTAAGTTATCTGGTGGTTTGTTGAACTGTATTTGTAAAAGAAACAGTGTGACAGATTTAAGTTGTAACAGCAATTGGTCCATAGTGTTCACAGTCTTTGAAAATGCAGTTTTCTAAAAATCGTATCTAAAGTTTCACTGGGCTCTATCATTGAAACCGTTCGAATCGAGTCAAAAGGAGCTTACAAAAGATCTTTTTGGATAAATATTCCTTGAGGGGTCATTCTGGTCTAAATGCGGCTATTGTTTAAGCTTCCCAGGTAATTTCTCAGCTCAGGATCATCGGAGAAAAAAAAAAAACAAAATAGTTTCTTAATCAGTAAGGATGCCTCTATATTCCGTACTAGAATAAAATATTTTAATAGAATATTGCAAAAATGACGACTATTTAACGTCAAAATATGTAATTAACTGGCTTTTCAAAAATTTTTTTTTTGTTTTTTCATCAAATTTTAAAGATAAAAATATAAAAGTAGTAGAGGCTATAGCTTCAAATCGATCGGTGCTATAGTTTTTTTTTTATATCACCTGCACAAGATGAAAAAAATCCTGTTTTGAGAAAAACCATTTTAAAGTTTCAACATCTCTGCACGGCAGGACGCTCCGCGTTCATTCAAAGGCTATAATTTATGAACTACTACTTCTATGAATAATTCGAATGGATTTTTCTAATCGAATTATTTTAACACTGAAGGGAAAAAGTAATTTAGGTTAAATTTGTTAAAACATTACGAACTTTCTTAACCCTTAATTACTCGCAGGGGGTCAAAGCATTTTCGGATTAAAAAATCTCTCTGAAATATACTGTCAACAGTGTAACAAGAGTGATCCGGAGAGTTCCTAAAAAATAGTAATTCATGTTATTACTTATAGATATTACAGAATAAACAAAGCACTTTAATAATAAAATAGTTTCATTTACTTATATATTTCAATATATATTAAAAACTACTCATACTATTTGGGGTCATCTGTGACCCCATGCGAGCAGTTATGCAATGTTCTTTGTGCGAGTAATTAAGGGTTAAAGAATTTTTATCCAAAAAGAGCTTTTGTAAGCTCATTTCTATTCGATGCGAACGGTTTCAATAATAGTGCCTCTTACCTGCCGTTAATAGTGACAAAGTCCTTAGATTATTAAGAAGAAACAAAAAAAAACTTATAAAAATATTCCTAATTCAGTACCAGTTGCTGGTAGTCGTAAAAATTGTTGCATGCTTTAACGTTTAAAAATAATAAAAATTCATATGCGTGATTTTACGTAAAACAGACAGTCAACTAGATAAATGAACATTGAGAATATATGAAAATGTTGTGCAAGTTTTCTGCAAGTTTTCCGAAAAATGAATGAAAAATATACCCTCAACGTCCTGCGGCTGTATTTTACATTAGCCACCAAGTTGAGAACAAGCTCCAGCGAAGAGCCGGGACCTTTCGCGGATTAAAGAATTTCGTTTAATGGGCCCAAGAACGGTCGTTGAATTGCACATTAGCAGTAATATTATAATCCTCGTAATTTTCATTGCCGAAACTCACTGAGTGAAATCAGTGTAATGCCATCCACAATAGTCGCATCCCACACCCCTCGGGGCTCCTCTCACTCGGTGCGGATGCTCGTGGAGCCCTGCCTCGGGGCTGCTCTTCCTGTACGAAATGAACGCCACTACAGGCCGTCCCGCCGCCCCCGCAAGAAGGACACACGGCACCAGAAGCAGCTCCTTTTTCAGCTCGGACAGAAACTTTCTCATAATTAGTCAGCGACTGTATGGGGGTGGCCGGGCTCAGGGTTGCACGGGGCGGCCCGTAGTTAACTGCTGCGGGTATTTAAGCGGATGATATTCAAATTGCGATAATTTTTATTGCTGAACGCCGGCAGCGGGTCACCGCGCCGCGCTGAACATGCAAAGAATATGAAAATATAATTCTTCGGGAGATTTAACTCCTTCGCAGCGCTTTGGGACCCCAATTAACATAGAAACGCAATTAAAGTAATTCCCCCGAATTTTTGACTTTTCGAAAAGTTCCAGAACCTAAAACTCATCCTTGGAACGACAACGAGAAGTTGCAAATCCCCGAAATGCTGCACGATTTATGGTACTTTATAGGTGTTGGTATATCTCTCTATTAAACACCTCCACCCCCATAAACTGTAGTGTTCAGGAGGAAAGTGATCATTTTAAGGTTTATATCGACTACTTCCTCCTTCGGGTCGAATAATGCCCGGATTTTGAACCCCATTACCGCCGCTGCGGCGATTAAGTCATAAAATCCAGATGCGGCACAATTTAGTGATTCGATTCGGAGCACCTCTCTATCTCAGCCGGGTCCGTCCACCCCCGCGATGTATATCATTAGCTAATTTAAGGGCCGACTAACGACATTTATTTTGCCAAAGTCATTTAAATTTTATATCGCTTCATCTTATCCTTAATGGGCTTTTGATACGGAAGGTGCCTCCGCTAAGGTCAGAGATTGGAATTGCAAATCACCTCTCATATCTCGTTTCGAATTAAAAGTTAAATATTCTTCAAAAATAATAGCATCTTCCAGAGGGAGGATGTGATTTAGGTGACAGCATTCGACAGCAAAAAAAATCTGAGAACGTAAGCAGCGAAGGAATTAAGAGGAATATCAAATCTTTTCATTCTAATACCTGTTTAATTTGTTTTGTTGAGTAATTTTTATTAAATTGTTTTTATCAACTAATCTTTTGTTTATTTAACTAATTTCTTTAATTTAGTATGCGTACTATATTTATTTAACAAACATTTTTTTATTAGTATGAATATTACGTTGAAGAAAGTGCTGCTTTATCATTTCGTTAATATTCATCAAATTTAGTGCAATTTTAAAAACATTTTTTTAAAATGTAATGTCTGTAAAATAGAAACTCACTCTATTAACACTATTTCTACCAAAGGAGTGTCTGGATTTTATATAATATTACATATAAATATCAACACCATTAGGCAGCACCAATTTAATTCTAGTTAAATTAGAGAATCACGATTTTCGTATTAAAGAGAAAAATTAAAATTTTTGGAATAAAGTTGTATGTATATGTACTGTACATATTTCGTTCGTTGATCACATTTTTTTTTTCATTTTACTGACAATTGTATGGAATTATTATCAAATGTAAGGAATTAAAAAGTATATTTTCCAATAATTGTTTCTTTTATTACCTATATTTAACTAATAATTTGGAATCTCCACAATTACGACAGTTATGTGAATTTAAACGCAAAGGTGTCAAAAGACACCTTTTAGTCAAAATAGGTATACACATAATTGTGGTAGAAATAGTGTTAAATAAGCTTTTGAAAGCGTACAGTGATTATATTGTATTATACTTTCGGAATATGTTTCTTATAATGTAGGTATTTTTAAAGTGTTGAAATTGAGTTTGAAATTTCAATTTTGAAATTCTCACTTACCTGCACATAATTTTCTCCTTTCCCTCCAAGAATTGTCCATTAGGACCCCATCGTCTTGGTAGTTCCAAAATGCTAAGTCCCCGATTACCCGCTAGAGCGATCAAGGAACCTTCCGTAGAAGCCAAAATCTTTTCAACCTGAAAGTTTTGGGGCTTTGATGGCATCAAGCTCTGGAAAATAAATAAAAAAGACAGAAGTCCTTAGTAACTCCCTCTATCACCGACTAGAACAAATAGAACACGTACGTCAGGTGCGCATTTGAAGAGCATTCCCGGGCGTTATAAATGCACCTCCCGGAATAGTTGCTCTTGAGCACGCGCTCCTGGAACTGATTTCTTGATGAAAATATGAAATATCAAGTAAAAGTTGAAAGTTAAAAAAGGTATCAGGGCAGAACTATAAAAGGTATGGGTGCAAAGGGTCCCGGGGGATAGGTAGCTAGAGTTTTTTTCCACGTTCTTCATATCATACATATTCACACGGTGACGTGTGCCCCGAAGCCTGGAAATAGTGAGGAGTCCAGGACAGAAGCTGGAGGATGAAAAAAGGCGATGGCGGTGGCGGCAGCAGTGGCTGGAGCAGCCACCGGGAGCACCACCATCCAACAGGAACAACAAACGGGGTAAGGCATGTGCAATTTTCCGCGCAATCAAAACGACAAATGTCGTCAATTTTTTTAAGGTTGTCACGTCCAACGTCGTCGAGTATTTGAATATTTCCCTCCGTGTGAAATGGTGTTATATACGCGGAATGCTTTTTTATTTTTTTTGATATTCCGTCCAAGGAGCGGGGGGAATCGGCGCGAATGGTTTGCAGTCGTACGGGGCGACGGCGACAGGACACTATGAAAAATTCTCGAAAAGGTATTTTCGTCACATATTCTCTCTTGGTCCTGATTTATGGAAATTTAAATAAGAACACCAGAGAGTTATACAAATACATCAATTTGACGGGTGCGGTGGCGGAGGGTAGGGTGGCTCCTCCTGGCGAAGAAGACACACAAATACAGAAATATTAGTCGCAATTTTCTTTTCTCCCTCCACGACGGTATGCGCCCATTTGTTTAAATTTGCGTTTTATGCCAGGCGACAATTTTTAAAAATTTTTGAAAAATTTCCCGTACGTGTGAGGAGGCAGGGCCCCGTCGATGATGGCGTCCATTTGGTTTTGCACCGTGATTTGGTTGCTTAAAAATGCTCGATGTCGCCAATGATAAATGACTGTAATTGGTCTGAATTAGGCACGTGACAGAATGGAGGCATTACTACTACTAAAACTTTTAAAATAGCAAGATAGCAACAAATCTCTAAACTTGAATAAAGTCTTTCCTTTGCTGTGAAGTATGTATTTACATACAACAATGAATTTTAGAAGACTACCTTCCTTTACCCTTTATATTTTATACTATAGTCAATCCTTAAAGTTTGAAAATACTTCCGGAATTTAGAAAAATATATCGACTCCTTAATTGAAAAACGTTGTAAAGGCCAAACCTTTTCACAGAAATGATGTTTTCAGTGTTTTGTATTTATAGAGTTTTTGGCTTTTAAAAAGCATATCTACTTCACTGTTTAATTCCTTGGATAGTACAATTTTTTTTGCTAGTGATAGTGGACTTATTTTGACATATTCCTTCCGCCATTTAGTTGTAATGTAGAGGTTCTATGTATGAATCGACTTCGACTATCTGAATTTGCTTATTTTTCGACCCTAAAACAACTTTTTTTGAAAAGATAGTAAATAAAGAAGTTGTTAAAAGTAGAATTTCGTATTTTTCCTATTACTTAGATATTCCATCTGACAGTTGATAGACATTCTTTATAGATTCCATAGAAGAAAATGTAAAAAGTATACCCGTAAATTACATAGCTTGGTATCGAGAGGGCTCAGCACTATAGTGCTAATGTGCCTACAGGGTGCTCTAAATTATGACCCATGGTGGGAGAACTGGGATAATTACAACTCATTGAAACTTTTCGCCCCAACTCATCGTCGCCGCCCTCGCCCTCACCAACAACACTGTCGGCGAATACTACCATTTTTTGCCTTATATTTTTTTTTTTTTTTTTTTTTTTTAAATTTTTCCTTCGAACGCGGCCGGACTTCCATTTCTTCGTCTGATAATCAATTTGGCTTCGGGGCAAATTTGCTGGAAAGAAACTTCCTCGAGAGTCCCTGTTGCCTATTTTTTCACAATTTACGGGTATATCCCACTCCTCGACGGAGCAGGGAACGAGAGCCCCATTTGCATATTTTAGGCGTAAAAATTAATCACCAATTTTAATTCTTTCTATTTGTCCAACGGTGGGATACACGGCTGCTTTTTTACCCACTTCCTGCTTTCCGCGCTCGACGAGGGGAACATCATTTACTCTACCCGTGGTTATAACCTGGAGCCATTAAAAGTGATGGAAGCTATAATCAGGGGTTGAAAAATCTCGGTGTAGCCGCTACGGAACATGCTTTTCTTTTTTTACTCCCACTCAACTTCTTGGACGCTCCTCCGACATCCGAAATTGTCTAAGAGGCGAAAAAGACATCAAATTTGGGCCTATACACTTTTATTTTTTTTTATCTCCAAAAATATCTTGGGCTTTTTTTTTCGGGAATTCCATCCTTGGCCCTGTCATTTTTTGCCGGGTGATATGCCCTGGCTGCCATTACTTTCATTCGGCGTCCTCTGGGAATTCGCCTTACGACAAACGCTTAAAATTAAACCCTGGACTCGGTGGTCCCCAGTCAATCCATCGCTCGCTTGTTTGTCTTCCATTATTATTGGGGGCGCTCATTTCACTTGATTATCAATATTTTATTTTTTCGTGAATGGCATGGTGATTAATTTCGAGCTCGGCAAATTCGAGGGCCTTTCGGGCTCAGTTGAGGGCGATGCGACTTAGAAGCTGTGGGCGGTGGAGCAGATGATCTGAATGACATAATTAAGGGAATTGGGGATTTTCCTGGATTAGGCGTGTACAAATTTGGTATTTCATGGCAAATGAGGAGCTTGTGATTAGCATTAGAGGAAAATAAAAAATAAAAAAAAAATATAAAAACAATCGAAATGTATGAGTATAAAAATGTAAATGTAATAGGTACATGATTTAAAGTTTAAGGGGATTTCTAGTGTGTTAGCTCCAAAAAAAAAATTTATTTATTTTCTTTTTTACATTTTTCAATATTCTGAAGCGTTTAAAATAACCCTATGCAAACCTTTTAATCATATCTGCCCTAGAAAATAACTGTACGCAATTTTATGAGAGCCGATCGGGTCGCGTAAACGCACTTTCAAAATTTTAAACGCGCTTTTCTCCACATATTTTTTAAGTTGGCGTGGAGTAGTCAATATGTAAAAATTGTTAGAATAGAACAAATTCGGGCTTAAATGTTCGGCATATTCACATATGATTCTTGTCGTGATCTGATTCAGATTTTTTGCGATATTAGGGATAAAGTTACGGCCGCTGAAAAGCGAAAAAAAATGGAAAATCTGTTTACCCTTTTGGAAGTTCGCGTCATTTGTAGAGATTTTGAAATTTTGACTTGAATCAGGTCAGAACGGTAGCCACAAGTCGATGAGTTCTTCATTTTTCTTCTTGTTCTTCTTCGATTTTTCATAATTTTCATTTATTTTTCAACTTTATTTATTGAGGTGTAGCAGCATACGCCGAATATTCGTTAGTATTAAATAAAAAGACGCAAAAAGTCTTTTAATTGTATTTACCTTATATTTCCCACAAAAAATTCGCGAAATGAGGTACCAAAAATAGGCTTCACATTAGAGATCAGTTTTTTTCCGAATCACATCGTCAGGGCATTACGACTCCACTATCATTGGTAGTGCACACCGCAAATTGACTATCACTTGTTTAGTTTTTACTACAAATTATCAACTGATATATGTACATATGTATGTACTAAAAGTTGGTTAGTACCTACATAATTGGTAGGTAAAATTCTGCAAAAAGCGACAATATAAAGACGATCTCAGTATCAGTAGAAGACTAATGACGTCAACTTTCACTTTCTATTCGATAAAATAGATATGTTAAGATTTCTTTATATTACACTCATATATTAAATAATAATTAAAATTTTAATATTAAAAAACTAATAATTTTCTTTCTAAAAAAGAATACCCAATCCTTCGAGCCGGATTTGAACCAGCGACCTATGGATTTCTTGTTAGCTGTGTGAACGCAGCACTTCTCCTACAGTCCACCGCTCTACCAACTGAGCTATCGAAGGCACATACCAAGTGCACCGCTTCAAAGCACTTTCTTATGTTTGTTTATGAAAGAAAGCGAAAATGTCTTAAAAGAAATTCAAAGATTAAATCCGGTTTGGCCCATGTTCATACTATGAATGCTAATCATAAGATAAGAAGAGCCACGCTGATAACCTGATTGGTTTTATTGCAAACATTTATTTTTAATTAATTTCGTTTTATGTAATTAGATATTGCAACAATTTGTTATTATGGTTAATGTTGAAGCCAACTAAAGAAGGAATTAATCTGCAAAATACCTCGATAAGTTTTTGATATTTTTTGGGTACCTGGTTTTTTTCTTAATTTATTCAAAACATTCAATACATTTTTAATTTGTTTGCGCATAACTTTAGAACGCAAGAGCCAATTTGGATGAAATATTGACTGATATAAATTCTTATTATAGAAAATTATTAGTTTTTGAAAGTACTTTTTATAGATATATAAGAAATTTCTAGTAAAGCAAAATAATTTTGAAGGTATACTTGGTGTTTCTTAGAACTTTATTCCGTCCATCAGTCCGCCTAATCCCACGCACTGCATTTCACCTAAGGTGACAAAATTTCCACATAAAATATTATCATTTCCTGACAAAAGCGGTGCGTGACGTGAGCCATCCCTGAATAGCTCTAATCAATTAGAGTACATCAAACTGCGCTCAGCGGATTATCCCTCCGCCCCCTCAGTCGGACGTCATCCCTAAATAATGAGATTATTCAGAATTTGACGAGACACAGATTAATCATTGAGCGGCCACCCCCACATTCGAGGTATGTTCCTTTATGACACACATCCCGTCCGTTTTTCTGATTATTCAGAGGTAGGTGTGCACCTGGGATGCAAATCGGCACCTCGCCTCAATTACTTCCATTATTTGATTACATTTTCGTGTCAATTGCGTGACCCGCTGATAATGAGCAAGACCGGGCCTTTGGTCGCGCCCACACCTCCCCAGTGCACCTCCAATCAGCGCGGGAGTGCAGGCAAATTGTGGGTTTCATCTAAAATACGGTAGAAAATTTTTGAATTGGCGAATTGGCGAATCGGCGAATCCGCGTATCAGCGAAACGCTCGCGCCAGTTCGTGACAGGATGCAAATTGCTACAAATAAATTACGCGCGCGGGGAGAGTAATTTAAATGTTTTTGGCATTCGAAATTGATAAATTCGGTGGACCCATTACAGCCCTAGAACCACTAATGGGGTGGCCCTCCGCAGACGATTTATTCCTTTTCTTCCGAACTGTTGAGTGCCCCACTCGCGGGCTGTGTTCGGCAGATTCGTAAATAATGGCGGGGCCGGACCCGGTCTCATTACGAATTCGGAAAATGTAAAAATCATTTGTTTAGAAAGGCATACGCGCTCCTTTCCGGTCCTGTGGAGATTTTTACAAGACCTAATCGCAGTGGGTGGGTGGCGGAGGCGGGGGATGAAAACAAGAACTGTGCGGGGGAGGACAGCGAAAAAATCCCCGACATAAGGAGGTTGGCTCCTGCGACAGCCGATGTAATTTATTGCCTTTCCAGATTTAGCCGGATCCTCGCGGGGACCGGTGGCGTTTTTTCTGGGCGGCTGAATTATTTTCTTATGCCCATCGATGATTTATTAAGACTTCTAGCATTAGCATATCACTGATGCAGATTTCGGGTAATTTAGTGGAAAATAATTTTATTAAGGGCTCCTAAGTGCGCGCAATCGGCTCGTTGGGACTGCTGCTGGGGAGAATTTTAAGTTTCAATTAAGCAAATGGACTCAGATGCGCGGGGCGACAAATTTATTTTCTTCTTATTTTTGTTGACACTTGATAGAATTAGATATTTTTTTTTGGGAGAGGCAAATACAGTTTTGTACGTACTATATTCCAAATATTATAGTTAGCAGCGATATGGGGGATTCTATCATTTTCGAGGTTTTTCGATTTCTAAAGCACTTTGTCCACCTTTCATTGTTTTCGAGATATTAATAAAAATAGTTCAAATTTATCGCCCCAAATAAAAAGCACCTTTTTTAGTAAAATCCGCCGTTTTCAAAAAATTCATACGCAAATGAACTACGCTTGAGTTATTCATTATTAAATTACCGAAACATTTTTGTTTAACAAAATGTATATTGACTGAGAATTTCTCTTATATAAAATAGGTACAGTAAATATATACCTAGTAAAAATAACATGAAAAACCAATGATGAGCTAGACTCGTCATTTTACGGCAAGGTTAAGTATTTCGTTTCATTCTGCGGAATGTTAATCTATGGTTTGAAATATCAGTGAACGTCGTCAAACACTGATTTTTTTGATAGAATGGAGGAATATGATAAATTATTTACTACATAAAGAAAAAGACCTTTAAATTTAAATTTAATATTGATGTTATTTTAATTTAATTTCATCTAAGATCATTGAACTTTTCTACATTTTTTCGGAAAGAATTGTCAGAATAAAAGGCTTCAGGTTTTCCTTTCATTACAACTAAAACATAATATCTGAGAAATCTATTTTTAGTTTACTTTAGAAAACACTTCAAGAATTTAGTGGAAAAATCAGATTTATAATAATAATTCGAAAACGGCCTAAGTTATTAATAATTTGAAACGAAGTTAAAACATTTTATATTCTTTACTTTGTTTTCTTTATCTCTCTTTGATTTGTGCTGAGTACTTATTAAATATGAAAGCCACGTGAACATCGTGAAAGATTTTAGGATTTGAAAATTACCTTGAAAGTTTGAAAACTGTTGGTAATTTATGTATGTATTTCTGCAAAGTGCTTAATCCTCCAGCTTTTATCAAATTACAGATTCAAAGCGAAAAACCCCTAAAAAAACATGCCTGTAACGAGATTACCATTCCGGAAATGACAGATATTTAATCGACCTCGACATCCACTTAATTGTTTCCTCCACCCACAATTTCTCCCGACCATTTTCGTTGCCGGCTTTTGTTTTAAATCTTTTTATTTTTTTCGAAAAATAAATTCCCAGAGCGTTTATCAGGTCCTCACAAAAAGATGTTGAGCCATGCACCGTCTCAAGGTGGGAGTGTTCTTTGAGCGTCCCAAAAAGAGTGTTCGTAAAAAGGCAAAAGACGCCAACAACAATGTCATTTGCACTTTTTCAGCCCAACTGCCCTTGACGGAGCCCCAGGAGCCCCCACCGTCTTACTATATTTAATTCGTTCCCATTCATGAACACTTTGCCCGCTTTCTTGGCGACGGTGATTTCTTTTCCCTGCATAAAATTTTTTGTAGCCCGTGTTATTTTGGCGTCTTTGGGAGTTCACGGAGCATGAGACCATCGCGATTACCCACCTGAATCGTTAGTGGACCTAGACCTGTTCATGATTTGTTCTATCTCCCGCACTGATCTCGAATCTCAGGGATGCGAGAATGACGACGTTCGTTTTTCTTGGCTGCTCGGGCTCCTCCTCATCCTCCTCGATAGGAGGTATTTTAAAAGAAAAGAAACTCCGCCATAGCTTCGAGATTTAATCACCCACGTCAAGGAGCCATTTGCCAAAATTAAAAGAGGAGGAAAATTGAAATATCCTCAGATTACTTAACGTGAAATTTATTAATGTTTTTCGATTTGGAAGGAGGATCCCGGCCGCGTCTTATCTGGGCGGTGGAGTACTCCCCCGCGCGGAATGGAATTAACATGATATTTGATTTGTGTTTTTGAAGTCTCCTCGCGCAATTCGGACGGGGACCGCCACTCCAATAAACAAACAATTTTGCGTTTGATTTAATTCCATTTGAACGGAGGGTCAGGGGCTCGACTCGCGGGGATTTTCGCCATTAGGAGTTCCGCTTTCAATTTTATTTTCTCGTACAATACCTTCACGGTTCGGCTGGGTATCGCGGCAGAGATCTCCGGCCTCTCGGTCGACTTCTTCAAGACGATTACAAGAACTTTCCATTCATCTACCAGATACGCGGGGGTGGTGCAGAGGCCCCAAAGTCTGGGATGCTCCTTGTCAAGGGAGGAAAAAAAAAAAATAAAAAAAGCCACCGCGACCAGCTCCACCCTCTGATTGATTGAAATGTCACATTTAAAACGGAGCCGGATGAGCAGGGTTTGCATTTTAAAAAATGAATCCTCGTTTAGTTTAAGAATTATAAATTGCTGGCCGAGACAAGGGTTCGTTCGGATGCGCGTCCTTCTGCAGGACTGGGGACTTATTTTTGCTGGTTTTTATTTCTCGAATTCTTCAACCGACTTCAGGACAAAAAGAAAATAAATAAATAAAAAACCAGAGGATATCTTCCAGCCGCGAGGACCATAAACATTTACAACAGATCCTCACACACAATTTTCATTACTTTTAAACTTTTTTCCAGCGATTTCAGCCGAACTGAATAACTCTCCGCTTCCACGGGGAATCACAGGGAAATAAAAAAGATCCCACAGCCCGCCCACCCCTCGCCCTCCTCATCGAACTAGAACGTACTAAAAAGGAAGCGCACTGAGCAAATTTAAGGAACCATATTTCTGGATTATGGCTATAAAGGCTAATTATGACCATAAATCCCCAGCCAGTCGTAAAGTGCTTCTTCGGAGGGTATTAATCAACTTTTTCCAATGTGGAATAATTTTTATCGGCTGCAAAAATTTTCTTTGTGCCCGCAGAGGAGTCTCTTTTTCGTGGGCGGCACAACGCGGCCCGCGATAATAACTCCACCGGAAAGATTGCCCCGGAGCTACTTTCTTCCGCTGCAGCCGTACATCTCGCACCGCAGTTTTATTCAAATTCGAATACCTTTTTTTTTTTTTCAGTCGGACCATTAAACTTGGAGAGGTGAGGTGAATTATGCACCCGCGTAAGCTGCCTTAAATGATTCGACTTTGAATTTATGTCTTTTGCTGAATAAGCGCAGATGGGAAAATTGATTTGTTGTACGATGCCGAGTAGCATTTTTTGGAAGAAGAAAGCTATTTAATTTTTTTTCAAAAATATTATTCAGACTTTTTCATATTTCAAGATTTATCAGTTTTGCAGGTCCATTATTAGATTATATGTAATTGGGACCAGATAACGAAAACATCGTCTCTTTTTTAGTTTTCAAAATTGAATGAAAACGAAACCTAAAATTATTAATATTAATATGGAAAGAGGACCCAACAATTTCTCCGTAATTAATCCCATTAATAATAATTTTTGAACAACTTTACATATTCTTATAGGTGATGTGTTCTTTTCATTTTCCAATTTGGTTCAGGTTACATTTTTAGATTTTTCATTGAATTTAATTATAAAAACCGTCACGTATATCAAGAATTTTAAAATTTGATCAAATTTACATATTTATTTTACGAATAAATTTTTTTAAATTTTAAATCGAACAAACGTAAAATTGTACAAAAGATATTCCCTCACTATAGCGACAATGTGCTTAGGGTCATTATCCTGGTGAAATATGAAATTTGTAGTGATACCTGATCGGATATTAACACGTTATTTTACTTAGACAAATTTAACAAACCCTGATCCAGAAAGATAAATCTTGTCCGGTTTTTTCGTGGTTGTCACTCTATATATTATACAAAAAAATAGAAATGAAGTCAGAAAAAATATATTTTTCTACACCCATTTCGTTTGTCCCCTCAACCTAAAAAAACGTCACTCACAAAAGGTAATTAGAAACTGTTAGCCCGTGCCTTGTCAGGTAAGACAGTCACAAAATACTCAATAGGTGTCATTTAATATGAATTACTCGCTCTATTACGCACTCTAATTAGAACCATCCCTAATTGATCACGAGGTGATAAAGAAAACGCCTGAAGCGGGGGAGGTGCATACATTCCTACCCCGGCCCAGAACTCGTCACCTTCGCGCAAAACGTGTACCATCAAAAAGAATAAAAACCCGCCGCCAAGTAATTAGTCAACTGCCAAGCCTAAAAATTTTTATTGGGATTAATTGATTAGTCGCGGTGGTCACTTGGACTCTCTCCTCGCCGCCGCGGATCTGCCTGTTGTGTTAAAAAAATGTCTACCGCTTTTTTTCCCATTTTTCTAATTAGCCTAATGCTTGGGAGGAACTCTGCTTAGGTCTTTATTTGCCTTTGATGTAATTATTCCCTTCGTATGCAAAGGGGAGTAATCAATAAGAGGAATTTTGTTGTCCTGCCGCCGCTGTTGTTGCGGCTGTCGCCTATTTTACATTTTTTCAACTTATCGCACAATTTTTACAAGGCTCTGTGCTAAGCCGATTATTAACGTGCTTTAGTCACGTCGATTGGGACGATGTGGGAATTAAAAAAGGTACTTTTTGAGGTGCAATATCCTGGTGTGTTGGGGCACTTTAATTTTACTTATGAAGGCTAGATGAAATATTGTCAGCCTTACATGATCTTTATTTTATTTTTTTTTTTCACAATGAAATAATTTTAATTTTCAAATGTATTCATGTATGTCTAGTAGGTACATATGAGGGGTACAAAAGCAGACAATCTCCACTTTTTTCATGAACGTCACTGATAGTGCCAAAATATGTGTAGGTATCTTTATAGATACAAATTTTTGTTGTTTTTAAAAATTTCACTCTCCTTAAAATCTTGTCTATTGAAACGTTTTTCGAACTTATATTCATTAATCGAGACTTTCCAACGGATATTTTAAATACCGGATATTTTGGCTAACTTTTTATGCGTATTTAACAATCAGGCTTGAGTTTTACTTTTAACCCTTAGCTGCCACACTGGGGTACCAGATGCGCCACCTATTTATGATTTTTTTAGCAAAAATAGTAATTTTTGTAATTTTTCGATTGTTTTCAAGTTTTTACTCTCATTCAATATTATATTTTTCCAAAAACAAATTCTGTAATCCGTTCGAATTGAATCGAAAAGAGCTTACAGAAGTCGTTTTTTGATACACCATGAATTATAACCATCAAAATTTTACCTAGTTTCTGGAAACGATAATGTAAAAATGTCGCTATTATCCGAATTTTTATCAGCCGAATAAAAAGTTTCGGATTGGTACATTTGAACCAAAAAATTTAAAAATTTAGGAACTTTATTAAGGGATTTCAATTATGTAAGATGATTTAGTAAGTTTTTTTTCGATTCGATCAGAATGGACTCAAGAATAGGGCTTTTGATATCATTTAATCAGTTTGATGAATTCGATGAATATTTCAAAATTTAGGCAAATAGTTTTTTTTAAAAGAGCCAATTTATTGCCAGAGTGGGAGGCTATAAGAAACCAAAACTACCAAAGCTAGACAGTGATAGTATTCGAATTTACTTGTAGTTTTATGGGCTGGTGGATTGAAATAAATGAATTGTGGGCAACTTAATTTTGTAGTACTTGCTAATTTTGTTGATTTTGCTAAGTTCGTTGCTAAGTAATGGAACACAATTCAGCTTTCATATAGTCATTATTTTGAAAGTATTCGTTTAATTGATTCGGTAGTGGACATACGGAGAAAAGGGTTGGCGCTAGCTAGAAGCTAGCTTCGAAGGAAAAAACTGCGATAAAATAAAATCGTTAGTCTGCCAAAAATTAAGTGCAATTCGCCGAAATGAAAACACCTCGAGCCGTGGGTCCATAAAACGAACTCCCCGACCGGGGACCCAACGGATACATTATGAAAGGCACTTTTAGTTTCGCGAAACTTCGCAGCAACACGAATAAAATTCCCCTAACTTTCAAGACGACGATATCTGAAATTGTTCCTCTTTTATGCTTGTGAAAATTTATGATTTCTTGTCGAGTATTTTCTGTTTCATAATCACATACACTTAGAGCCGCCATCAGGAGCAAAACCTTCATTCAGCGCGACCCGAACCCTCCCTTCCGCTCACCTAGCCACCGCGTACCCCCCCTCCGACGCACGGCGAGCCTCGCCAGGACAATTCCAAAGATATGTTGAGCATTAGCGAGGACTCGTTAACATGAGAAATCAAGTCGTTCGCCTTCGCCTTAATAACAATAGGAATCTAAGAATAAGGAGAAGAACTTGAGATATCTAAATATGAATTTTCGGCGAAATGGCGGGGTACAGAACGACGATATTATCCAAAAGTAAAATAATAATTCTCGGCGACAACAATGGAACTTGAGAAATTATCACCTTCCGTTCCAACTAGAAACAACATAAAGCGGTGCCGAGGACAAATTTAAATCACCACCAAAACTCACTACACTACCGGCGCAGCGACGTCACCGGGAGCACCCCACCCCCGCCCACCCACGCTCGTTACAGGTCCTGGGTCCCGGGTCCCGGATCCCGACCGCCGCCACCCCCGCCAACTTTCTGGGAAAGTGTTAAAATTTTTTATTACGACAAACTTTTATAAAGTTTTTAGTTAATTCAGGGGCTCAGCAGTTTCGGCTGGCTTTGTTGTCGCGGCGATTGCCCATTTGTGCGTTGATTTGCATTTTTAGTTGCGGGGGAAGTGGCAGCGTAATGTCCGATCCAATCAACGCGGTAGGAGCTTTATGTATCCCCAAGGATCGCGCTCACCTTCCAAAAAAAATATAAAAAAATAAAACTCTACACTACAACGCTACAAATTGTGGAAGAGCATTTCCCAAAATTTTATGATCAATAAAAATCGGCGAATGGGGCAACAATGTGTCGCTTTTTCGTATGCAACTTTGAAGGAGGCAACATCGTGATGACGGTAAACAGGATTCAGCGATAAAAATAAAAATTCGGAGGAGTAACAAAGTTCTGCGGGAGGAAAAAAAATTGATAAAACTAATAAAAATCAATGACCGAACTTAACGAGGATTTTATGACGCCTAAATTGAGTGATTTACAGGATGTTGAGGGCATACACAATCTGATTGGTGAACGCGAACCGCTTTTTAATGTCAATTAAAGGCGGATGGATGATGTTCCGCGGTTTATGAGTTCAGAAATCAGGAAAATCTGCGGTTGCCCGAGGGAAAAATACAATTTTTTTATTACCGGAAAGCAATTCATTGATTCAATTTTGATATTGGGAAGTTGCAGGAAGCCAGAATTTAAAAGTAATAAAAATATAATTTCTTATTCATTCGATTTAATGATCTAGAAATGAAAAATGCAAGTGGCTTATGCAACACAGCAAAAAAAGGAGATTATATGAAGTTATAGAAAACTTCCTATGATTTTCAATCATATCTACCTTCAAATTTATTATTTTAGTCAAACATGAATTCTACGATATTTAGAAATCGATCTTTTGGAAAAACGTACTTCAATGTTCAAAACTTTCCTTAATTGGATTATATGTATAGCCTTAAAAAGTAAAACTAGTTGAAATCGAAACCACAATCCTCACCAACGAGCTAGTTCGTTTTCAATGAACCACGATGCCAAACTGAGTTATTAATTTAATTTTTAATTATAATATGTAAATGTAACAAAGAATCAAATTAAGCGAAGGAAATGTTTATAAAAATGATAAAGGAAGGAAACCATAATTTTGTAATTTTCACTTAAAATTATAAGAATAAAGTTTAAAGCTTAAGTTTGAAGTCAACCAAAATCTCCGTTTAGTAGTAATTCTTTGGTTTTTACTTTTACGATTTTCTCGAAACTACTTTTTCCTCAACGGTGGAATAAATATCTTAAAAACTATTTAATAAATTTCGATGTTGGAGTTTTGTTTTTTATACTCTCATTTGCCCAGAAAATTTATTTAATTTTTTTCGGCTACGCTAAAGCATACCTATATCATTTAATAAAAATATTTATTAAATTCCAGATAAATTTTGGCGTCACAGAAAAAGAAAAATATATATAAAAATGGAATCAGACGTTTTAAAATTTCTTAAGCTTTTCGATACTTGCCCTTACCTTTCCTCTCACCCTCATATAGAAGATAACAATTTTAATAAGATCACGTCCTCGAATTTTTGCAGGAATAAAAATTCCGGCATCGACCGTGTCGCCGAAACTTTCGCCGCAAGCAACAAATTGGCTGCCGGTTCATCTTCGTCATATCCGCGGCCGTAGAAAGTCGTTGCTCCTGGCGCTGGGACATAATCGTAAATAATGCAATCAGAAAAGATAATAAAATCGCGCGCGGTATTTTTACCAGGAGGATGGCATCGACTTGGACCAAAAAGGAAGGACCACCGACAAGGAAATGAATAAATAATCAGATACGCTGTGCCTGTGGATGTCCTCGGGCTGCTGCTCCTGCAGGATCGTCGTCGCGGCGCTGGGGATGGACGGGGATGGGGATCGGGACCGGGAATAAAAATCCATCCGTCCAGCGAGGTATCCATTTCGAATAATCTTTACGGGGGGACTTTCTATGCCATCCCGAGCGGAGTCATTGGATCGGTGCCTGTCTGACTGGCGGGAATTTTTTTTTTCCTTCGCTTAATTTTCTTGTAATAGGTTTCCGAGTCCCAATTACACTGATATTTACTCGACGTTCAAAATAACACGGGTATTCGCTCCCGGAGACGGTCGCATCCTGGAAAACAATTCCAATTCGTCTTTTATTAAAAATCATTTTATTGCGCGAACCTGAAACGCCCTGCTCCTGTCCCGAACATAGTCCGGGATGAAGGTGCAGACAGCCGAGCTCAAGAGCAAGGAGTCCCCTCACAGTGCGGGGAGATTTCCGACAGTGTTCCTCTCCTCCACCCTGCAAGGCGGGTATTGATTAAAAAAGTTTTTATTATAATTTTGTTATCATTTTTCGGGACATAAAGTTCCTACGGGAGCGATTCAGGCGAGATATATTTAATGTAGCATTTCGAAACGATGAACTTTTGGAAATTGGCAAAAGCAAAAAAAAAAGGACACATAGACTATAAAGTGCAGCAAATGGTTAAAAAAAACCAAACTAGATTTTCTTGCTGCGCTCACAAATTTTGCATGTTATGTATACCGACTTTCTTCCATTTCTATTATATAATACAAATCTATTTATAATTTAAGCAAAATATGGTACAAAGTCGTGTAGTTATTGCCAAACATTAGGCAAATGCAGGAAAATTCGAACAAAATAATGGTAGATACTTCAAAAATATATTTCTCAAATTTCAAATCGAAATTCGCGTTAGTTCAGGTTTTATAAGCACCTACTGTTTTCAATAAAAACCATTGAATCTAAGAACCAATTCCTAAAAAGATTTTTGGTGATATATCACTTATTGATATAGGCTGGCCCAAAAACATCGACTATTTTTTTTTTTTTGTTATAGTCTTACCCCTAAAAATTTAGTATATCTTAAGAAACTAATTGTCTTAAAATATTAACTTGATTGCTCAACTTCTTCTGTCTTGAAACAAAATCGTATAGTTCATTACTTTAAAATTTTATTAAAAACGGTTCTTATGCTTTTGATTTTTCAATTAGATATATTTAACTTTCCCATAGAAAGTTCTTGTTTTACTCTTAAGTTCTAAATGGTTGACTAGTGAATTTGATCTTGGGATACCTTTAAAAGTTAAATAGATATAGTCATTTTTTTTTGGGTTAAACTATTATTAATGTCTTAAGAAATTTAAAAGAATCCTTTATTTTTGGACATTTTATAGTAAGAATGTTCCCTTAAATTGAAAAATTAAGCTGACCTTGACACCCATCCCAAATTTAAGTTCTTAAAAAATACTTTCCTGAACCCTACAATTTCTGTGATGCACCATTTCTTGTCAAATTGCATACCTTATCGAAGTAGTAAGTGGGTGAACTTTTAATTTATTTTTTATATTTTCTAGGAGAGTCTTTAATCCCCTGAATCGAGCCCGAACCCTTCTCAGTCATCCAAGAGCTCCACTTCATAATTTCCGCCGTGGCTCATGGATGAATGTCATTGACGGTATTCCAATAAATCAAATTAAGTAAGCGAACCCTTCACATGGCGAAGCACCTTGAGTACTAAATCATGTATGCGCACTCCAACCCCATAAATCACCGATCATCCATAACCCCCGCGCCCGGGGAGGACGTGGAAAAGGGGAAAAAAAATGAAAAAATAAACCATAAATCCCGTGGCATTCGAAGTGACATCCCCTTGGATCATCTCTTCCGCCCTGCCGCAGGAAGATAGCTACAATGGAGCCCAGTGCCCTCCTTCAGGAGGAGGGTTCTGGCAAACCGCACAAATATGACGACAATGCGTCGCATCGCATTGATCCTCTCTCGATTTATATGGGAACGCAGCAGCGGCTTTCCCGGGCCATATCCAGCCAGCATATTGTATGGCATTTTCATGTCTGGATTTGTTTTATTTCCTCCCGAACCCACTGCCGGGACAATAAAGCAAATCCCGGCGTGTGAGTGGCTTCTGGTAATAAATCGGTCGATTTTTCATGATTTTCTCTGCTACGATTGTCACTGAGTCGCATTTACCATCATTAAGTGGCATTAGATTTCTTTATTTCATCATCATAGCACCATTGCCGGTGCCCCACCTCATCCCGGGCATCATCACCGACGCAGATATATTATTCCCGGTTTTTCCCGGTTTTCCCCGGCCTTCCCGACCCCCCGCCCCTGCAAGCTTATGCTCATACTTATCGCTGCTTCTTGGCTGGCATTAAGAGCTCTATGCCACTCTGACCGGAGAGAAAAAAAATTTAATAAACGCGTTCCGCCGCGCTCAACATGCGTCTAATGGAATTGGCTGCGGGATTGGGTTACAGCGAAAACAAACAGGTGATACACCTGCCCGCCCTGCGGCACCCCGTCCATCACAGGGTGACGATTAACATATGCTCCACCAATCTGTCGCCTTATGTTAATGGTCAGCGGCCAGACACAGGGGAGCAACAAATTCTCGAT
This sequence comes from Eutolmus rufibarbis, assembly GCA_963920795.1. Lineage (NCBI taxonomy): Eukaryota > Metazoa > Arthropoda > Insecta > Diptera > Asilidae > Eutolmus > Eutolmus rufibarbis. Next base: position 46,977,312 of record OY987206.1, read on the forward strand.
GGGGTTCGGCTTCGACCACAAGTCCCTGCAGTCGTTTAGGGGCAATTTCGGTCGCTGTAAATCATCGGACTGTTCATAAAATAATAAATTCCTCCTCTCCATTCAGCTGTCCTTGTAAATTTTTTATTGTGAAATTTTATCACAGATCGACTGGGCCGCCAACATGTGTCTACGGCCAAAAAGGGAATTTATTTATATCGAAAACTGCCCCTTTTCTCGCCTCTGCTCCTTTATTTCTTCGAGGAAAACTGCTTGCCCGAACAATAAAAAACGGAAAAAGGATGCGTGAAAATGTCCAATAAATTCACCCAATAAAAAGGTTTTTCCGGGGCCCAGGATGATCAACAGTTAATTCCTTACATGGTTCACTGGAGTGCCTGGGTGCCGTCGGGGACATTCGTTTTCTTGGAAGATATCCTTTTGTCGTCGCCTCTTTTATGTGAATTTTTTTTTTTTTTCGGGAACATGGATCGTGTCACTAATCATTTGCGCATTATTGCCATCGTTCCCATCGCCTCCTTTTTTTCAATTTATTTCTTCCCGACAAATTTATGGGATTCGATTGAGGCGTAATGGAGTCGAGTTGGTGATATTATGGCCCTGGAGGGATTTATTCTCTAGGAATGCGCTGTGGTTGAGCGTGACTGGAGAATAAGTAGAAATTGAATGGTTCCTGTGGTTATTTTGAGCAATTTATTGATACTTCTAATTAAATATTATATTACAAATTAAATTTTCAGCCCTCCACCATCATGAATCACAAATCTTAAAATTAAGTACGATTTTTAGTTTTCAAATGTTAGATTAGTTAGTTTTCTATCAAAATGAATATTATTCATACATAACTCTGATTTTTTCTTCTATCCAAATCAAAAGTATATTGTGAAGACTTGAAATTTTCGAAAATTAGTATTATCATCATTATTGCCACAATTATTAATCTATTCTTAAGTCCAAAATTAATTCGAAATATGTTCAGTTCAACAATTGAAATTTCTTTCATTTTTAAAACTGATTTATTCTGAAGTATTTGCATTTATCAATTTTCGAAATTTTACGTAATTTTGCATTCGGTAGAGGAATATAATGCATAATTTTAAAAAGGAATGCTCATACCTAGAAAATGGAAGTGAAAGTTAATTATAATAAAAATTCAAGCTTGCAGAAATGACCCTAAAAACCTGTAAATTTGACAATATCGGAAGTAAAATAAATTATTTCCAAAATTTATATTTTTGAATCTTTGTAAATAATACAAATCTAACATATTTTCATGAATATTCTCCTGAGAAAAGCGTTTTTCAAGTCACAAGTTAATACATGAATGAGCCGTTCACTGGTCTAATTGATTAGCACCAAAAGCAAAAAATGGAGAACACTGATGAAATTACGAACATATGATTTAAAAGTTCGATTAAAAATAAAAATTCAAATAAATTTTGTTAACAATATTACGTAAAATTATTAATTGTACTAAATTCATTTGCAAATTTAAATGTTAAGGTTATATTAGGGATTTTAGGATTAAGGTTCAATAGCGTAAAATAATTTTTTGCATTCCAAAAGTTTCATGATTTTTTGACTCAACTGAATTTTCGAAGGAATGACTCTCGTCAACTGCAATACCGAATGAATGATTTGCATTAACTTTTCCGCAGATGACGATACCGAAAGCAGTCAAAGAATTAGATGTTTGTATAATAGTAGAAAATTATACTTATTTTGTTCTGATTTCTTATAATAAAGTTAATTAACGTATAGTACAATTGTAAGATATAACTCAAAATATGTATGGAAAAAAAAGTTTGTTTTACAAAGTAGAGTGTAATTATGCTAGCACTAATAAATTAATTATATGTTTTCCTTGTCCGCCTGAAATAAAGCTCTCACCTGGCAAAACTAGTTCCATATTTTGTTGCAGCATAAAATAATGATGTATTTTGACATCAACAAGTTTTGATGGCATCGTGGAACGTGTCAGCAAATTAATTGACAATTTTCCGTGCTAAATCTCATAACTACAAGCTACAAATCTCGGGGATCACTTAAATGCTCCTTATCGCGTCATCAGCATCGTGCGCCGATTACTCGTCGAGGTAACTGCCTCAGAGCGGCATATTTGACCCCGGTTATCGCCCGGAGATCTGCGCCCACGCCACCCCCACTCCAATTATGACCAATAAAACTTGTCACACATTATGGCGAAACTTTCGAAATGATTTCCCTTCGACTTATCATCCCCGGCCAAATTCCAAGGTGAAAGAGCAGAAGTTTCCCCGTATTTTACACGCCTCGTCCTGCACAAATTTATGTTAAGCGGCGGGTGCGGGGGCGTGGGTGCGGCCCCGGTCCGGGCAATGATATCGCATAGTCGCATGTTATATATTTATGCGGGACTGTGAGTTTTGGGCCGTGTACACGTCTATAAAATAATTTTAACGGCCTATTCGCTGCCACCGAACCCATTGCCGGTTTCGCTTTTGTTCCATTGCCTCCAAGGTACTTAATGTGATATTAATGAACAACAAGAATTTCATTAAAGATTGTTTGTCTTTCAAAACGTCCAGTAAATTATGCGATAGTTGCCGCCGTTGACAGCATAGATTGCGAAAAGGGTTCATTACGGACAGGGCCCCGCACCCGGCGCGGTGCACACAAGGATAAATGCGGGGGATGTAATTCTTTAAAAGTTCCACATCGGAGGCAAATCCGACGTCTTACAGATTCAGTGGGTATGGGTTTTCGAGACTTTGTCTAACGAGCTGTCGAGTTTGGCTAGTTCTCTTATTGAGTGGCGTTTCAAGAAATCCCCTAATACCCGCAAATGGACCGAAATTCCGGGGCCAATTTTTATAGATTAGAAGAGCGATTCGGGCCATTTCTCAAGGCATCCAATATCGTGTCCCCGGGCATCTTCCAGATTTTCGCCGATTTTTCTTCCTTTCCTCTCCCAGTCGAGCGATGACAGTCGTCCCATTTATTAGAAGTGTTTATTTAGTTCCTGTCGAAAGACATATTCGGTGTCATCCGTGTTTTTTCTACCCTATAATATCCTGGTAATTTGTAAAAATAAATCTCTGTCGATGCGTGTCGCCTTAATTAGTTCCTAAACCGTCCCCGCCCCACTCGAAACTCTGAAAGTCCAGAGTGAAGTTGACCAAGTCAATTGTCCTCCGAACGCGCGTCGCGTCCACCTTGAGCCGCTCTGGCAGGACAATTTGCAACTTAAGAAGGCCTCTACCATTTCATACCTTTTAGCTAGCGAACGCTGACAGCCCTTCCTTGGCCATAATTAGACGTCGTTTATCTTGATATACGAAAAAATGTAAATCGACAAGAAAAGTGCGATTCCCTCGACCTGGACCGAAACGGAGCGGGGGCCGTCCGGGGAGGGAAAGAAAAAAAATAAAGGGCGATACTGGGAAAAGGGCAACGCAAAGGAAAACAATAAAATGTAAAGTCCCCAGCAGACAAGTGAAGATCTACTGACTGATGTCATTTAATTTGAGACGTCACTTTGGAAAAATGTTATTCGGAACATTTTAATTGCCATCTAAATTATTTGCAATTCTTCTCCGAGGGGGCAGAGGATTAAGTATCCGCCGTGCCATCCCAAAAACAGAGGAAAAGCCATTCACGGGGACAAGTCAGGCGAACAGGGAAACTGAGTGCTCTGATGGAAATTTTCTGACACCATTTTAGAGGAAAAATTGTAAAAATAAAAAAAATAAAAATTTTTTTTTAAGGAAAAAAACGAGCTCGCTCGGAAAAAAAAATACTGGTGGGAGAAAAACGAGGAAAAAGAGCTTCTCATCCTGGAGAACAGCATCCTACTTGCCCAGCTGGCTTGGGTGATAGGTGGCAGCACTGGCGAGCGGGGGTGAGGGTTTTCTGCAGCATCCAGCCCTTACAACCCGGGCGCATACACACACACACACACAAACAGAGGGCTCCTTTTCCCAGAAAAAAAAAGGAAATGCTGCCCCAACACATCCAGGCCATCCAGGAGAAAATTTTTTAAATTGAAAAAGAGGAGATCGTGACTTCGTTATATATCATTTGCAACGATGCTTAATTGAAAACTATTAAATTCGTCCTTTTCCTCTTTTTTACTGTTAATCAGGCTTTTCGTCTCTTTGAATGTTTAATTAGAGACAATTATTTATAGTATTAGAGGGGACCCGCTCAAAAAAGGGTCCCTAGCAAAACCTTAATTCACTTTATAGCGTCTGTCAGATGGAAACAGCAACTACTCTGCGTTCAGAGCAGCTGATAAATACGTCAATAAAAAGGGAAATTACTTACATTTTCTTCAGACAATTGAGATCCGAAAAATAGCCCTATTTATTTATTTATTCGCCAACATACATTAAAACTATAATCTGATTTTTTATTACCTAATATATTATGCAAAACTTGTTTGATTTATTATAAGTATGCTATTGTAGAATCTACTTTAAATTTCTAACTAACAGGATCATCAAATCCATAGTTAATTCGGTAAAACTTTATTTTCACGGAAGCACAAAGTCCTATTAGAAGCATTTATATAAATATAGCTGCTAAAAATGTTCATAGAACAGAGCAAAACATAGAAATTTTTTTGGCACAGATTTGACTGTTTCTATGTCTATAATGTACAACCATATTCCAAAATAGCAACATATAAAATGATACTATATCAATCCATTTATTGAGATTTAGAAGCGCACAATATATTCAAGCACCACATACTGAAATCTTTCCCATCATTCTGGAGCAGTTAAGTTAGTTATCCGCTTAAAAATCATAACATCGTCTGCATAAATTGAAATCTCGTAGTATTTTATTATATTACAGATACTACGAGATCGTTAATAAATGAATTTTTATTATTTTTATTTCAAAATATATACAAACATAAATATTACGTTTTTTATAAAAGCAGTTTTCAAATTCAAGTGTATTATAAAAATTAAAGACTTTAGTATGAATATAAAACAATTTATTTGAATTATTGAACGTGATTTAATAAATTCAGAAATCTAAAACGCATTTTACCAAAAAACAAATAAAGGATTATACTAACAACATATGTCCGATTTAATACCTACATTTCATAAGTCAGGAATTCTCCTGTCCCCAATTTTTCAGTTAAAAATAATAAAAATTTAATATTTGCCCTCAATAAACTGACAAGAAGCATAAAAACAATTCCCTAATTCCCATAATCAGAAGAAATGTAACACTTCGGGTATAAACTACTAAATTCCCTATTTCCAAAATTTGTCAATTTTACGGATCGTTGAGAATACCTGGAACGACACGAACATCTGTTTCCGCACCTAGACTCCCCCGCAAGCATATTTCCCAATAAAAGTTATTAACAAACCGTTTCTGTTTTCACTGGCGTGTTTTACGAGCGATTCTCGTTAAGTTTATGAACCCGTCACGACATCAAGCAGTTTTATAGGCTGCACACGAGCCCTGCTCGGGCCCCGCAGGTCTAATGATGTCGAAATATCGAAAACGACTCGTTAAATTCAAAACAAGGAAATTTTGTTCGATGTTGTTGATTGAAATTGTTGTCGAACAGATGGGCGTTTTCCTGTCGAATTTTGTTATAGAATTAACCCTTAATTGAGCAGTGGTAAATGAATTTACTACATTTATTCCTTCAAATTTTCGTTGATCGGTTACCAGTTTAAATTAAATTTAAATCTCTGAAATTCAAAATAGTGGATGTAAAACTTAAGTCCGTCATTTTGGATCCGACATTTTAAATTTTGAAAATCGATCAGCGGTCCCTATAAACCAAATTTTATAAACCAAAAAAAAAGTTGAAAAGGGGCTATATGTATGTGCACAAAAGCGTTAATTATATTAATTTAAACAGATTCTTCTAATTAGAATATTTAGATAAGGTTTGATAAAAAACAAATTTGGATTTAAGCCCACCCACATGTGGGATGGGTTTTCGCTTTGGACACAGTCGCTGGGGCCCAGGGCGCAAGTCTCCGCCGAGCGAGGCGAGTGGACGTGTCCACGTCTCCCGTCTATTGAACACCCGGGAGCAATATCGGGAAAATCGGGAAACGCCAATGAGACGGAATGGCCCAAAGGATGGTGCGCGTATTGGAAACGGAGCTGGGTGCCCGGGCTGCGGCATTGGCAAGGGCCCCCGGGAGCGGCCCTCCACCGGCCCCCGTCCCACGGGGGCGGAAAGAAACAAGCGCACTTCACGTTCGCAGCGAAATTATTGAAAAAATTCCAGGGAAATCATTTAAGCGTCCTCAGGCAGCCGCGAGTGCAATTGGAGCTTGTAACTCTGTTCGGGGCTGTTCCGCGGCAAGGAAACCGCGGACGTCGGGCCCCAGAGGGGGCCGCGGGGGCAAAGCTCTCGGGGAAAGGAAAGGAATTATGTTGTTGAAAATGGCTGAAAACGCCCCGTGTATGTGCACAAGGAGGAATTGAATTGAGGAAAGCTCGTGATTATTATCGTGAACAAGAGCCAAAGAACTTTCAAAAAACGATTAAATCCTTGTGGCATGGCCGGGGCGCACTAAGTTGAGGAAGTGGAGCACTTCTTCCCTATTTCGAGTGGGCCGCACATATAATCCTCGAAAATTATTGTTCTCGAGCGGCAGAAACATTCTTTTCGCCTCCTTCCCTCAATGACCCAGTAATTTTATTTGTGCGACCGTACGAAGGTCTCATGCTTTGAATAGGAAGTCCTTCGCTGATTTCGAGGGAGATTTCGCTGATTTAGCAACCTGTGTGCTGGAATTCTCAAGTATGCGAGGTACATTTGGTCCTTGATTTCGAAGGAGTGCCCGGTGGAAACTTAATTCGAGCACTACTCTTAAAGTTTATTAAAAAATTTTCAAAATTCCTCTGCTTAAGGTAAGATTTAAGTAGTTTACAGAACTACGAGTAGATGCTGATGAAAACAGCACATTCTGAAAGTAACAGCCTTTATAATATTTTCGTTAAAACAAAATGGCGCCTTCATAACATTCTATTTTCTTAGAAATATCGTGCAACTTAATCACTACATATCCACCATTTTTAAATTCAAAATTTTAATGACATGCTTGAAAACAGCTACCCTTATTTTCCCTCTGTACCGTTTCTACTTTTTCTGATCCATCCATTTTGAAGCAAAAAAAGCTACTTTCAAAATGAAAAAAGCTCTTAAATAGTCAATTTGTGCAAATAACTCCAAGTACTATGCAAGAATTCTTGAAAAATAATACTTTTTAGTATTTAAAAGCAACTATTATAATTATATTATAGTAATTCGTTATATAATAGAACAAGCCTAAACATTTTGAACTAAAATGATCTAAGCTTGTTAATTTAATTTCGCTGATAAAAAGAGTTTCAAAATGCTGTTCTGCGTCCTCGTCCTACGATAGAACGGCAGGCTAAAGTCACCAGTTTTCCATAGTCTACAAACTTCATTTCAAAACGTGACTTTCTTTATTGCGGGAAAGTGATTCTAACTTTATTTTAAAAACTGTTTGTAGAATGGTGTATTTGATTATATCTAACCACTTTAAGTTTTTAAGCATATCATCTCTTCGCGTTTTAGAATTGTTAGTTTATTTTCCAATATTTTAGCCTATTTTCATATTGCATGTTGCACAAATACAAAACCGATGAACTTGCCCTAATTTATTTTTTTAATTTTTATTTTTTGTTTTGTTTCATATTTGGTTTGTGGTGGTTTTTTATTTAAATATCATTTTTTGCTTATTATAGAAATAAATAATTTTTCATTTGCCCTAGATGGCATGTCCTAAAGTTACATTTTGCAACCTCAATGCATGGTAACCTCCTGTAACTTTTTACCTAATTCCCATTTCCGCTGAGTCGCGACCGACCACCTGTAAACAGGCAAAGCGGTGAGTAGGTAACTTTGTCAGGGTAATCGGATAAAATAAATTGAATGAAAAAATTAAGAGCAAATTAGTCCTAGTCATCAAAAAAGGCGAACAAAACCCAGTCGCCACAACGAAATTACGGAATCGCATTAGCTAGGCAAAATCCACGAAATGAGCGGCCGGGACAGTGGCGCCCCACCACATTTTTCCCGGGGCTCCACGCGCTAAAAGCAACTAAATCAATGCACTTAAAAATGAAATTTTCATGGCTCCCGACCAATCACAGAACGTGTTAATTATGCACGCAACCCAGATAGCGCGGCGAGAGCCTGGAGCCCCGGGCACCGGCAGCCACCCCCAGCCAGCCCGGGGCCGCCCCGGGCAACATTATTATTTCGTTGGACATTCAAATGCGACTGACTTTATGAATTTCGTTAAAATGCAAATATTAACTGGGCGCAGTAAATAGCTGCAATAACGGGCGGCCGAAATAATTTTTGATTAAATTTTATTTGATTTTGGTTCAACTTAATTACGCGCCAGTTTTATTGTGCATTTTTGATTTGTTGGCCGCCGCCACCGGCTCCACTGGGATCCGGACCCCGCCACTGCAACTGCATAATTTCGCGCTGTCCCACGAGGCCGCTGATGAATATCAATAGCAAAGTCTTTATTTAATTATTAACTGGTGGCCGAGGTATGCAGCTTTATGTGGTGTCAAAACGTAATGGCTCTGTTCCTGTTTTTTATTATTTCACATGGGGTCGAAGGGCGGGATTAAGCCGGGTTTAATGAGAAAAACTTTGGGCGGGAATTTGGGTTTCCTACATATTTCAAGAGAAACGTAGGCTTTAATCCAAAATTGCAAAATTCTTTATCCAAATAATTATTATTCAATTCTATGGATATGTTTTAACGAAAGTTTTCTTAGAAAATGGAGCCTTTAATATTATTTTTAGGATCTTTGTATTTGTACAGATTATTCAGTAGCTTACTAACGTTGCATTCTATCAACTTGATTCAAAATTTATTCAATAGCAGACACTTGAGGGTTTCAAATGCTTTTTGAAACACTCTTCAACAATGAGACTGTAAAATAATAACAGTGTTTTCTACATTTTTTTTTTTTTTTTGTTTTTGAGACAAAAGCAGTGTAATCGAGATTAAATTTACAAACTAGAGTTAAGAACAAAATCTAAATTTAAAATTTGTCTGGATTTCATTACTCCAATTAGTTTAGTGGTTAGGTCTAAAAGAAAAAATAGATTTTTAATTTCATAAAACAGCCTATTTGCCAGCCTATCGATTGATAACTCCAAAAAATTCAAATAAAAATTCCAAATCATCCGGGGAGTGTATGCCATCATTTCCGGCGACCACCCCGAAACAGGAGCGGAAATTTATTGCAACTAAAACGGGTGGTATGTCGCTGATAGAATGGCTCCCGTTCGCTATCAGGGATTGTCGGGGAAATAAAAAAAAAAAAAGGGAACAGGAGCGGCAGAGTTTTATTTGACAGTCGCATACAATCATTGTCATATGCAATAATGCGTTCACCCGCCGTCGGCGTCATCGTCGACGTCGACGTCGTCGCAGGCATCATCGTCCTCAGTCGCCATAGTCGTCGCATAGTCGTCGTCTGCACCGAACGAGCGCCATGAATGCGACGCAGGGCGCGGGCGGACGAGGCGGAACCTTTTTTCAATGCGATGGCTGCATGGCGAAATTTTAATCAAAAAATCCAATTCTCCAAAGAAAAGAACACAAATGTTGTTTTATTGATGTCATATAATTGGAATGCATCGGCTCGCTGCACTGGATGATGCTGCGGCATCGCAGAGGTGAAGCCTCCCCGAAAAGGGAAGCTGCGTGAGATGGATGAGCTCCATACAATTTCTGGACATAATATAGCACAGCGGAAATTTTATAGATTTTCAGAATATGTACTAAATAACCCAAAGTATTTTTTTATTTTATTTTTGTTGTGTGCCAATGCAGCGTAGGGATGTGTCGTTTATATCACCAATGATTGTGTTGGTCTCCGCCGGCTGAATACCTATTTATTTTATTGTTCATTGAAATTAATTCAATCGCTGAATAAATTTGAGAAAAAATTCTACAATAGAATTATTATAACTAGACTCAAAAAATTAATTACATGATTAGAACCACTATCGTTTAAAATAACCCATTGAATCCGTGAAATTAAAGTTGATATGAAACAAGGTTATCAGACTTTGTGCAGAATCTAAAAAGGCAATGGCTAAAAATCTAAAAAAATTATATCTTTGTAATGAAGGAATAAGGTTAAAAAAATTGCATTGGAAGTCACAGCAAATGATTATTTGAACTTTCTACAACAAAATTCTATAGTAGTTTTGATCTATTTGCTTCTTAATATTAATAATTAATTAATTGCAACACGATTTTTTTTTTTTTTTATATTGAACAATTCATAAAGTGAAAAATTGGCTGGGAGTAGAGTTGGTCTTTGATGATAATCTTTAGTTTTGGACAAGTATCTTAAGCCTAGTTTTTTAATGTACCTTACTATAAAGTCAATTTGACGAGATCGATTTTAATTTATTCGAAAGACATTTTCGATGCTTTAGGTGAATTTAAAAGAAAGAATTAAGGATTAAGTCCGAGAACGAGTTTACCGCCCATTTCTAGAAAACACTTTGTAGTTCTGTTTTACAGTGATGCTATTCTACTGTTAGCTTCTAGACTCTATCCTGGCTTGTGGAGTAATGAGAATGTTTTGGTTCTAATCGAACTCTCGCATTTACTTTAACCGGAGGCTAGATGTGCAAAATTGGAAGTGGTTTGTTTATCGAATTTTACCCAACTTGAGCAGTTTTTGTTGCAGTATTCTTTATAAACTCTCCTTTCAGCCACATGCTACAGGATCGTGAAGAAAATAAGTATTAAGCCAAGTTCTCCTAGAGCCTTTAGAACATGATACTAAATTAGAGCAAGCTATGCGGGCACAATTCCCTTAAGTGTTTTGAATTTTGATAAGAATGACTGATTGCTCCCTAAGCAAGAAAAGCAATGAATTTAGCCTCGTTGACTTCGAGAGTTTAAAATGCATCTCCACCTGAGCAGGCGGACTTTTCTACCTCTTTTGGAACAAATTCTGAACTTGAAGCATCCCCAAATTCGTTATAATTGTAAATTTCCCTCCAAAACTTATCGCGCCCCACATGCCTTCCACCAGCCATAAATTCGGTCGCTTAGTGCACTCGCGGGAGCACTAAGATAGCGCAACCTGGAGAAGGTTTATGATGCCCCGAATGTAAAAAAACCATCCTTACAAACTTTTTACTTTAATTTAAACCAATTTATGAGTGATTTAAACCAGCAACAAGTAAGTGGGTGGGTGTGGGTGCTGTGCAGCATAATTTGGGCACGTTATTTCACAACTCGTGGTAAAAGAAAAGAAATTGCGACATACCTGATATTTGACTTGGTCGAACCCGTTTAGCTTAGCCGCTCTCCAATTAATCACTAGTAAGCAACAATCGCCGGAATCCCACGCGAAAAGTAAATCATCTTTGCACTCGACGAGGTTTTGCGTTTTCGACCGGTCCGAGGGGAGTCCGGCACGAATTTTCTCGAACATTTTCGATGAATTGAAAGCGAATGTGTCGGTGATGGACGCCATTAGTTTAAAAATATCAAACACACTTTAATTAACACACAATTTGCGATAATTTTGTAAATTTAACGGTTTGTTTACTTCGTTCTCACCGAAACAACTTTTTGGGGTTATGTCAGTTGTGTCATATGCGATGGGATTTTAAAAGTTGTCAAGTTGGTAGGGAAAGTACAAAATATTCCACCAGATGGCGGATGCAGCAAATTTTAAGATAGCGCGAAATTTGAATTTAAATATTTGTGATGAATTTTATTTTCAGAACATTTTAGTTCAATTTCAGCCTTTAAACGAAAATTTTATATTCACCTCAATAGTAAAGAAAGAAAACTAACTAAAATTAAGGCAATTAGAAAAACTATGTTATATCTTTTAAATTAAATGCCATGTGAGAAAATACGAAAAATAAATAAAACATATCACCACTATTAATTTTAGCTAAGCGGGAATCTCATTTTCGATTGCTTGAAACCTTTTATAGACAATTTTTTGGTAATTTATAAATGAAGAGAAAATCTGTAAACAGTGACATGAATTTTTTTATTTGAATTCATATTTCATAATCGTGCTTTATAAAATCTATTAAAACTGGAATTTTTGTGAAAGTTAAGGTCCTGTTAAGAATTTAATTTTACTTTGTTATATTACGGAATTTATTATTTTTAAATTTGATAATGTATACAATTGTTCGTACGAACTTATAAAATGTAAATTTAGCAATGTCTACTTTCGTAAATTTTACAGAGATTGATCAAAACGTTAAATTCTGAAGGCACACAAATAATTTAAATTTTTGTCTAGATATTTAGGTATAAATAAAACATCAAAAAAATAAAATTTGGAGATTGCTTGTTTGCTTTCTAAAACAGAACTATATATGCATTATATTATATTTACATAATGTTCATTGAATTTATTCTGTTAAAATATATGTTTAAAACTAATAACACTGGTCAACAGGTTTTTGTAAAAGTTTGTGGTTTAAAAATTAATGAAAGGTAATTCAAACTGTACGAACTATGTATTACAAAGTAGCGTAATTCTTTCTTAGAGCAGATTTATCATCAGAGGTTTTCCAATAGTAGCTCAGGATTAGAAATTTAAAACAATTTTAGAATTTAGAATGCTTTATAGAAATATTTTAGGGATCAAGTTTTCAATTGAGCCACATTATCATTTCATATAACGATAAAATTAACTCAAAAGTGCCTAAGAAGATGTTGCTTTTTACCCTGTACAGAAAAAATTCTATTGAAGAAAAAATTCTGTTGAAGAAATCAATTACTTGTTCTATTATAATGCATAAGCAAATTTTGTCGCTAAATTATTATGCGAAAAGGATGCATTTCAAATTGATGGTTTAAGTTCCAACAATCTCAACTATGAAAGGTTTATATTCATTCATTGTAAATTACTTAATTTTTGGTGAATCGTAAATGATTGGAACCTACATACCTCAGTCCTCTGTGAAGCGAATCGAAATCTCTTAAATCAAAGTGGTCATCATGTTCTGGTTCTGATTACCATGTGACCTTTTTGCGTGGACACCTCCACACTTTCATTCACTTTCTTCAAAATTTCTCCAGATTTCTGGCCAAGATTGCACTAATCCTGCTAAAAGGCAGACCAAAGCTAGTCCGACACCCAGGGATCCCACGGCCCTGAACTCCAAGGTGCACAATATGCTGATTTGGCCCTAGAGGAAAAACGGAAAAATCCAGACAAACGACCAAGGAGTCGACTTAGCCCGGCCGCAACTATGCGGAGTGCACCAAGGGCCATAATTTACCAAGGTCTAGTGAATTTATAGCAAAAACACACATTGCACCGGGAGGTGGAGGGGGAGGGGGATGTGTGCCCGCAGGAGCATCTTCGGACGTCTAACGAGGATGCACTCAATGAACACTATCGACCCCCTGGACACCAGAGGAGGTTCCGAGCGGAGCTCCCTGCGGGGCTCCGGGAACGGCCGAAAAACGGGCCGGGCTCAAGTATCGTGGAAGATCTATAGAAGAACCAGAGGAGCAGCGAGTGGGAATTATTGCCGGGATATAAGAAATACCTCAGGAAGGATAAACTTAAGAGAACACTTTTCTTAACTGCCACAAGACAAGTGGATGCCCCTTGCAAGGATGTGGTCGGGCTGCTCCTGCGGCCGGGGAGGATGGATGGAAAATTACGAGGTGGGTTTCGGTTACGACCAGGCCCAATTTAGTTCATGTATCCTTAGCGGTAACTTAGTGAACTCCGGAAGACTCCTGGGCATCCGGATTTTCGGAATCAGGGAGTCCCGGCCCTTCCCGGGGATTTGATGGTGATGATGATGGCTCGGCTCGGCCGGCATGCAAGTGACTGGGGCTGCCCTGCCGTGCCGCCTGGCAAAGTTCTGCTCGGCATCTTCTAGCATGTTGCAAGTCACTCCCAAGAAGTTTTCAAAACTTATCAAGGTGTATATCCCTCAAAAGCCGCTCCGAAACTTTCACAAAGCAGCGCCCGGACCCGGCTGCATAAGTCGGCCTCCGTTGCCACCCCCGCTCAGCCCCCGGCCCCTCAGACCGGCCCTAATAGCACAATAAAAGGCGATAAATTCGAGAGGGAAGCGGCTCCTTGAGGAGGCGCGGGGCCGCCTAAGACGCCAGGACGGGACCTGCCCTGATTTAGAATGACACTGTCGACTGCATGTGTAATTGTCATCGCCGGAGTCGCCCCATTGTGCCTCCGCTGCCGGGCTACTTCTTCTTCTTCTTCATCTTCTTGCCCGTGTGCGTCTTGGGGCTTCTCATTATCCTCCTCTTGGACTCACTTCGCAACCCTTGCGCTCCACCCCCGGAGTCCCTCCGGTGGGGCTCCACCTCGATTAATGGACGCTTTGTACGGGCGGCGGCTCCGTTCCAGGCTCGGTCTCTTCGATTTACATTTTGGAGGACATTAAGCACAGAGACCGAGGACAATTGGAAGATTTGTGTCCTCCTGGAGATGTGTCCCGGGCTAAGAAATTGTTCTTCTACCCACCCGGAGGAAGGGCAGGAAAACTTGAAAATTTGCTGAAGTTGATGCTTCGATGAATTTATTGCAAGAAGACTCCAGAATCGGACTCGAGTGTTTTGTCGGGTCTCAATTGGGTGAAAACATGGGGGCTGAGAGGTGACACTCAAGGACCATGTCGACAATTGTTGGATAACTCTTCTGAGGATACTGCGGGGCACCTCAGAAAGAGCAAATTGAGTAGTCCATTAACCAAGAACATCTCTATAATGTTTTCTAGAATTTAAAAAAAAAAGTATAAAATTTAATAAAATGAGCAAGATATCCATTATTTTCACATATCATCGAATCTTTAAGTAAATATTAAAAATTATCCTTCAATTTCTGCCCTATTTCTGTAATTGATTAATTTGTCATTTATAATATAATACAAAACAATTTTTTTCTACTATAACTATACAACTATATAATTCTAACTAGGGCTATTAATACTAGAGTCTAGAGCAGGTACTTCTGAACTCAATTATTTGAGTAATTGAATTCTTGTGTTCAAAGATTGGAGTTAGAGTGAAGAAGTTTTTAGCATCCGAGTATTTGAGAAGGAAAATCTACCAAAATTTTTAGTAAGGAAGTATTTGAGTAGGTACTCAATTAAGGAGTATTAGAATTTGAGAGCATTCAAGTGTTTGAGTATTTGAGCCCTATAGAAGTAAATTAATTGTAAATTTCAATAAGTAAATATGGATCTTTCGACATAAGAGTACCTACTTCAATTTTACAAATCTACGTTTGGACCTTATTTAAGCAAACCTTCTAAGCTTTCAATTGAGTTCTTGATAATAGAAAATATTTTTTAATAATTTGATGGGTATATTTTGATTCGTAAACTAAAAATTTATGCTTTATGTATGATGGATCTTAGATCATCACTCGAGAACAATTCTAAATCTTTTATTTCTTATAATTTTCTTATTAAATTATATTAAGGTTTGATTTTGTTTTACTTAATGGGTACATACTATACTAACATTTAATATACCCAAAGAGCAAAGTAGGTTTCAGAATTTTTAAATGAAATTTTTTTGAAAAATAGTCTTTTTTTTTTGCTTTTACGCACATGCAAACATATATTATATATCTACTATGAAAAAAAAAAAACGCTTCAATAACGATAACCAAAAATGGCAGGGAATGATGCACAGTCAGCCCATGGATTATTAAATTAAAAACAATTGCTATGTTTAAACCAATACCCTTCGACTGGACCTAATAACGCGATAAAATTAAATTAAAAATTAACAAATGTTTCATGTCCATACATTTTTCTCAGTACAGGTTCAGCCGATACGAAATATTATTTTTTGAAAGCTTTGAAAATCAAGTCGATCGAATAATTACTTTTTGAGTTATTTGCCTCACCGTTTTCAAAATTAGATTTCGAGAAAAACGAGTTTAAAGTTTTTCAGTTGCTCAGTTATATCTTAATAACTTCGGTTCGAGGACGAATTTTTTCATAATATTTCGAGAACACATTCTTGAAATGTAGTAGAATCGAAATTCGTAAAAAAATGCAGTTTTCAATAAAAAAACCCCCTTAAGCTAAATAAGTTCAGCTAGTTTACCAACGTTATAAATTATGCTAACAGATATTTAAAAAGGGGGTTGTACAAATAGATATTATTTTATTTACTTTTTATTGGATTTCGGGAATTTCGAAGATTTCGGAATGTGGGAAAACGCCCTTATCATTTTGATGCGACAGATTTTACCGAAATAGACACCAATGACCGAATCATCCAACTACTGCGTCTATAATCCGAAAACATTCGAATTACGGTCGCGTGACGGCATGACCTAGTGTCTTCCAATAATAGCACATGTGGCCCCCGGCATTATTCCTCCGCCAGGGGAGCACCAGAAAGGGTTAGCCTTGCCGAATGACAGAAATGAAAACAAATTACGACGGCCTGGGCAGGTTCTCCCTTTTCCTGGGTTCGGCACCTCCAGTTCGACTCATGCCTTTCCAATAATAAACCCATAGGAGCCCCATTAGAAAGCAATCAGCCGCACACGGGCCCAGCTCGTTCTTTCCGCTTATCATCATCGAGCCGGGGATGGGGGTCCTCCCTTTTCTGTGGGAATTCGCCCAGTCCCTCAAGGGTTGGGGCTTTGCTGTGTCATCTGGCTTGGAAGTTCTGGCCCACTAAAACAGGGCGCACGCAACAAATATTTATCGAAAAAAAAAAGCAGGGTGTACCATGAGGTCGCTATTCTACGCCCCCTGCCCCGGAAGGGAAAAAAGAAACGTGAAATGATTAACCGAAAAATTTTTATGGCGTTTTATTGGCATTTAGAGATGCGAAAGGGTTGTGGTTTTATGGATTCGATCACACCCAAAAATTGGGCTGTAAAAGTGCCAGATTCAGTTTTCTTTTAGCTTATGATTATTATTTTATTACACACCTACTCACAGACATTATTGAACAAACTTGCGATAGCTAAAACAAATTTGAAAGCAATTGATATTATAATAAAAATCAAAAATAACGAATATGAAATAATTTGGAAATAGGCTATCAAATTTATTCTTGGCGGAAAATACAATAAAGAAAAAAAAATCTCAAAGTCAAAGACGACTAACTTATAGAAACATGTTTAAACGTAGCTTTATGGTTTAAGTCGATATTACTATTAGTTTATAGTTATAAATTTACAAATATTAACAAGGTATTGCTAGCATGGTGGGCACTATATATTTTTTTTCCGAAATTCAAATAACTTAATGAACCCAAAACAGGATGTAACAAGCAAGCCATCCCCAATCAACCTAGGGTTCATACATTAAAATGTAAGAGTCCTGTGAAATAATAATATTAAAATTAAGTAAATTGATTGATTTGAAATTATAAATATATGTTTAAAATTATGAAAATAGTGCAATGTGATTAATTACACAAAAAGCTTCTTGTTATAAAATTATTTAAAATTTAATTTAAGCACAATTTATCAATAAATTCATTAAATAAGTTTTAAGAATTATGTATTAAATTTTTCACGATTACTCTCTCTAGTATAAATAGTCCTGAAGATTAAAAAAATGTAAGTATACAATTCAATTTGGATAGTGCTAAAATGATTGAGTTAGTGTTTAAGCATGCAGAGTTTTTCTATTAGTAAAATATGAAGAGGCCGAAATCTTTTGAATATACTTTATTTAAATTAAACCCATGGCTGACATGGACAAATAAATTGGGATGAGAAAAGAAATTACTCGGGCTCAAAAATCATGTTGACTTGTGTTATGCGATTACGAATAGTCATCTTTTGTAAAATTGAAATTCCACATGCAACAAAGCTATATTTATATCTTTTGTTCTATCGTGAAAATTTCTTCCCTAACATTCCCAGTCCGTATAAATTCACTACGCTTCGCATACCGCCCTGAGAAAATTTTGGTTCCCAAAACTACCTGACGGTGGTAATATTCATGTCAGCACCTAATTAAATTATGCTCCCCCGCCCCCGCAGTTCTCGAAGAGGTTTAGTGGCCAGAATCCCAGTTCCCTATAATTGCCATTTGATTGTGAAAATTGTGAGCAAGCCCTTCGGGTTTGGGGATGGTGGAGGACATCCCAAAACTAGCAAAAAGGAGCTGAGAAGCTGCCGGCAAAACACTCGAAGAATCGAAATAACTCAACATTGCCAGAAACACGCCACAAATATCGTCGTAGGTCTGGCTGCAGCACACGTTCCCCCCTTGGTGCGCCGCCCTCTCCACATGGAGTCGTCGGGTCCTTTGCCCGTGGCAGACAGAACCAAGGGCCGGGACTGTTTCCCGAAGAAAAACGGGTATTGTATGCGGGGGTATGGGGGTGCATCGCATCGCATCGCAAACAGCAGGGCCCGGGCTGCAGGCGGAAATGGCTGTAAGAAAAGCCAAACATGATTCCGCCGGCAGCCCACCAATCTAGTTTATTAGCCCGCCACCAGGAGCACATCCCGGCGTTCCCGTTTCGGGTGTAATCGAACCGGGAGGCTACCCAGCACCTTCTCGGTTTGCTCTCTCTTATTTATTTAGGCGGCGGGCACTTCATCTTAGCCCGGCTGTAGAAGAGCCCCCGGGCTCCTACACGAAAACAAAACATATTGAAGATAAATACACGGAAACTGCATCTTGTACTTGTTCAATATATCTACTTAGCCGAGAAATATATTGCCGAAAACAAAAACCCATTCAGAACCGGGCCGGGTTCCCGGTCTCCCGGATAATTCCTCCGGCTTGGGTGGGATAGTTCTGTTCTGGCGGCGACGCTATCAACACTTGATTTCATGTGTAGTTGCAGTTGCATATGGCGTTTCCGTGCGTTGGTTTATTTGCAGACTATATATACATACATACATATATATTTTTCTTTTTTTCGGAAAAAGATAGGTAGCTGATCCTAGCTCGGCTGGGTTGCCTATCAATTTGCTAGGTCGTCGTTCGAGACTCCGGGGCTCCCCTCCATCGGGTGGTAGGAGAGTCTTTCTATTCAATTCACTAGCATCAGAGCCATGCTAGGAAACATGTGTTAAATTGGTCGACGTGCAAAAGTTTCTATGAGCTTGAAAATAAAATATACGAGGATTATCCGCCCTTGTTTCACGGTTTCGCGGGGGTGGTGGGGGGACGCGGGGGAGGGCCGGGTCTCGGTCTGGCAGAACAGCCACCAGCAGCCACTAACACGGGCGGATGCAGGTGCCAGCCCACCTGGGGGCATGCACGCAGCACACGGTCACACGGCCGGGCAAAGCAGAAATTAAATTTTGCGCCATATTATTAATAAGTTTATTATTACTATTATTGTTTTAATCGCGCCCTGGGCTGCCGCAGGGCTCCATCGTGGGCAGACCGCACTTCTGCCGAGGCGGATAGTGGGGAAAGAGTGTTCTGTTTGTGTGTGTGTGTGTGGGTGGGTGGTCCGCTTTCAATTCATTTTTGCGCTCAAATTTATTTCTGAAATGTTTTTTGTTAATTAACGCATTTTGAATGGATTTGTGTCCGGGCCGCGAGCGTCGTTACACGGCAATGTGGTCATAGCAATGGCCGTGCTTGCCGCGATAACGGCGCTATCACCTTCGCCATTGTTGGCCTTTTAAAGGATTTTACTGCTTCTTTATTGTGATTATGTTAATTTTATTAATTCTGCAGTTTCCAGCTAAATTACGAATGTCACGGGACGTTTTTGTGTGCCTGACTCGCCACTGAGCAGCCACAGATTCGCAGATACTTATCTGCAAACTGAAACCAGGCATCTTCAGAGTTTGAGTTTGGAGGAGTTTAGTCTTACGTAATAATATTACGTTGCAAATGAGTACCTCGAATTGAAAAGAACCCTATGGGATTAGTTAGAAAAATAATAATGAAACAGACATGGCATAATTATATTTTCACGTACTTACATACATATAATCATTTTTAAGCAACAAATCGGAACGATCTAGGCACCGACTTCCGAAATACTTCAAAACTTATACCAAATATTATACAACATAAAAAAAACTACTACTTTTCAGGTTATTTCAACAATGAAATTGGCCTAATATGATTTTTGGTAATATTGGTCAAGTCTTCTGGAAATGTTAGATAATGTCACATTAACTATGAACTCTCGTAAAGTTATTAATCAATATTTCTTCATTTAACTCAATGTATGTGTAGTTTTAATAATGCAGTATTGTTAATTCAACATGATCTTTAGAATTGAAGCAGCTAAGTACCATAATTTAGCATTCAAGCTATTTTAAGAAGTTAGTCTTACCTTAGTTATTATTATTACATTTTAGGGTTTGACGCTGTTCCAAAACTTCTTTGGTTTATCTTGTCCAAAAAATAAGGGATATGCGTACAAATAAATTAAATTAACAAATAACATAGTAGGACTGCATTGTGGTTTTCAAAATTGATTTCCATAATTTAACAAGATTTCTATTCAAATCAAAATAATAATACTGTTTAAAGCAACCAAAATATCTTCAAATTAAACAGGAATTAAAAAAGTAAGTAATCAACAACATTGACTATTCTTATTTTAATTAGTTTAATTTTTATTAAATTATATACTTTGAAATAAAATATTCGGACTTACATACATATATGATGATGTAGCAGCTTCTACCAGTCATCTGTAAATAGTTTTATTTAATGTTATTATTAAAGATATTATTTATTTTATTAAAGGTAGTATTAATTGATTTTAAAAATATTTCGGGGGCATATTAAAAAATTTCAAATACGGAACACTGCAATGGTAGGAAATAGTGCAATACAATTACGTTTTTATGTAACTGCAAACTTCTTTTACGAAGTTTTCTTGTTAGACGGAAACTTTTAACTGCTTCGTTGAAATACCCAACCAGTGTTTTATAATAAAATCATCCGAAACAATTCTTGTTGAAAGGTTAATGTTGCCTGCTTTGTAACAATAATTTCTCCCAAAACGCCCCATTCCTTATGAAAATGGAGTTATTTTTCTATTGATTTATGGGAAAACTATGGGAATCGAGTCGATCCATAAAAGTGATTTATACATTGTTGAGCAGCCCCTCATACGTCCTGGTTTTCCCCCGAAATGGGAGCATATATCCCAGGGGAGCGAGTACATGTGTGGAAAGTTTAAGATTCGCACAACTTTCATCATAATCATTAATGCGATTTATAGACAAGGGCTTGGGATGAAGAAAGACACTGGGAGCAGAGCACCGCACCGGCTGAGCCAAGAAACACTAGACGAACGAAGCCCTAATTCTATCAAAACGCGTCTTAAGAATTATGGAGCTAATCAAGATATTTAGTTACATCCCATATGCATGCGCCGCCCGGCGAGAAGATGGGGGGAAGGGCGCCACTGCCGCAATATCCACCGTGCATTTTAAGCAAAATATGCTTCGCGCTGCGCGGGGGAGGGCGGCGCGGGGGTGTAAGCAAAGGGTGTCAGGTAATAAGGTGATCCTGCCAGGTATCGCTTGTATGTTATAAGAGCATATTGCCCGGGCGTAATTAGCGTGAAGCGATACGTCCTGGGAGGGTTTTAGTTAAAAATAACAAGGTACTGGGCTAGTTTGAAATTAAAAAAAAAAAAAAAAAAGTATATATTTTACATAATTTCTTTTTCGCATTTTAAGCGAATTTTAGGTTAATTTGAAGCAGAATTACAAGGACACCGGGGGGTCTATCGTATGCATTGCAAGTTTCATTAGTGTCCAAGCCGGGCTCCGTTGGGTGGGGCTCCTGACTCCTGAGGTGGCATGTCCTGCTCAAAGAGTGAAAGGGTCGAAGGAGCCTCATTTTAACGAGAGTTACGAGTACAATGTCACAGCCAGGAAGCACGTTAAATTGAAATTAAATGTGCCGGAGGTGTACCTGGTGCAATGGGCTGAAATGTTCCAGTCCCTGCCCAACCGGAGCCCGGCCGCCGCACACTGCGCCCGAGGTGCCCCACTGCGGAGCTCGTTCGGTGCGGGGGCCTCAAATAAACAGGATGTTAATTTAATTGATGGATTCACGCTGTAACGCCTTTTTAATAGGGTTATCATGCTTCCTGTGCGATATTTGGTTAATGAATAACCTGCTGATGACGCGCCACGGGTGCATTCAAATGGGACGTGCACCCGGCCAACTGGATGGGCTGGAGTGGCTCCGGGAGAGGAGTTTCGTTTGATTGCGGCGCGGCGCACTCCAGCCAGCTCCGGGGCTCTATGGTGGCGGGGTGCTCCTCCTCGCAGCATGCATATGTGATTTTCGCAAAAAATAAAAAAAAAATCCGCGCTATCGGGGAAGTGTTAGCACGTAAATAATTGCATGTGCCGAGTGGGCAATTTCGCTGGCTTCAAGTGCATAATCAGTTTCGTATTGAAAAAGAATGAGACGCTCTTTTGGCGGACTGAGCACCCGTCGAGTGCCGCTCCGCCAGTGAAGTCCCCATTTGTACCAGCCGCAGCGGTATACGATGCGATGCGACGGAAAAGGTATGGGACATGATTTGCATTTTGAACCTTTCAGGGTATTGACGCGCATTCCATTTGGGTGCATCCGTACAGTGAATAAAATTCACGCCAAAACTACTCGCTGAGATATTTTTCAAGTTTTCATAAATTAGACATAGGCCAAGGTAAAGCCTGCTCTTAAAATTATGAACTGATTTAAGTGGAGTTCATTCCATTTAAATTTATTTGGTGAAATAGCCGTAGAAATGGTTTTAAAATGGCTAAAATTAATTAAAAGTTGACCCAAACTTTACGTAATAAACATCCAACACTTTGAAGATGAAAACTGAGACTTATTACGTCCTATATGAATTGTATGTTTTATTAACAAAATATTACTTTGAATCGTTTACGAACTACGATAGTTAGAACAAGTCTAATGACTTATAGGTGAATCTTCTTAATTTTGTTTGTTTATTAAATTCATAGTAGAAGCAATCTTTAGTTTTAAATTGTAGTAATAAATTGGGTTTCTTCTAATGTTTTTTTCGCAAATATTGAAATAATTAAAATTACTTTAATAACTATACATATTTTGCTAGTCTGTACATAAGAATATTATGAACCCAGATTCCGGCACTAATTATAAGACTCTCTAGTAATAAAATAATATATTATAATAAGAATAATAATTATTATTTTTTAGAAAGCATTTTTAGTCAAATTATTCAGGATAAAAGCGAAAACCACACTTTTCTAAAAATTTGCATAGTTGTCGAAAATGAAAAGAAATTAAAAGAATAGAAATTGTACCTATACTTACTAGAACCTAACCAATGTATTTCTCTGACCAAAAAAAAAATTATAATAATAATAATCTTTTATATGCTCATATTACTTTTTTTTCTGAATATTTCTTCTTTATTGTCTACTTATTTATTTTAATTTTTAAATTAACCATAATTTGTATGTTTGTTAAAATGACAAAAAATAAAACAGCACAAATATTTTATAGTATCTAATGTTAGCTAATATTAGCAAGCAAGTTAGTATCTAGTATTCACCTGAAATGTTTATTTGTTTTGTGTTTTTTTTAAACATTCGCGAGTTGTACCTCGCTCAATATAAGTTTTGTTTGATGAAACTTTCATAAAATCAAAATCGATTATAAAAGATATTAGCTATTTATGCGTTTTAAACAATATTATATTCTTATTAAATCCGAAGATCGTTAGTTTTTTATAGAATAATAATTTATAAGAAATTTTTACCTCCAGTCTCTCGTATTCCTGCTATATCTTGGTTGCAACCAGAAAACCTTTACTTTTTGTACACAGGGTGGTAAACTACGGCGCATTGCTTCCAGGGTAACCCACTCGGCGATGGGCAAAAAGTTAAGCTAGGAAAACACCACGGGTACACATCCCATTAATGTTCGCGATGCAAATGAGGTTCCAAGGAGACTCCCACGCCCCGCTCGGCGGATAGTCCTGAACGTGAAATTGAAGACAGTAAACTTACATGTCTCGGCGGAGCATATGGGCACAGCCAGGAATTAGAAAGTGGAGCCCCCGACGGAGCACCGGAGCACCGGAGCACCCCGGCTAAGATCTCCTCCGGGTAAGTGCCGTATGGATGGCGTCGACATCGTCGACGGTCGGATAAAGGGAATGGACCGATATAAAGCTAAACGCGGAAAATTTATCGCATGGTGAAAGGTTTTGTTATTTCTGGAGGTAGCCACCCTCACCTGTCTGGCGCTCCCCGGACAGGTGGGTGCCGGGTGGGTTCCCAGTCCCGTGTTTCGCTCAAAAACTGGAACATGGCTCTCGGAACCTCCTTAATGCCGGCGCTGCGGTGTTATTAAGGTTATTGCTGATGGAAGAACCTAATTTAATAGGTGCGCTCCGGCGGGTGCTGTCCTCTTGGCGTGTAATCCAATATATGATGTGTACCTGTTGGATGAAATGCGATGTTCCGGGCATGTCGAGACGTTCGCCGGAGATGGCTGAGCCCAGATTATTGGCTAATTAGAATGAAAATCCGCTTATTATGGGAGTTTTTATGGGGCTATTAGGACACTTATCTGCAGGGGACATGCCCGTGGTGTGGCCGTGATGCCTTCACCTGACGACATCCGAGGTGGCCCTTGGGTTCGTTTATTGACTAAATTTATGGAAAAAATGCAGATTTCCTCTCAGATTTATCATGACCTCACGGCACCACATTGTGATGAATAACTGCTAATTTCTTCGCTTTCAGCTTTTTAATGTAAAAATTTTGTAGATATACTAAGATAATTTTAAGTCACTTCTAAACATAATCCTAAAACGTTCAAAAATTTTAAGCTTATTACAAAAAGGATAAAAACAAGAAGGGTATAATTTAATAGGTATACCTAAATTATGAATATGAAAATATTTTCTATAATATAAAACTAAATATGTAAGTTTTTAGATTCGAGACTACAGAAAAGTTTTCTCTAAACTTTAGACTAAAGTAAAATCTTTTAATGTTCTGATTAGAAACGAATATAATCATCTTAATTTGTAAGAATTTAAATAGTACTAATAAAAGAATATCTACTTCCTGTTGTTGAAAGTGTTTCTACTTTGAGAAATAAAACAAATATTTAATAGAAGGTAATTTTAAGCATTCTTTCGTTAATAAATTTCATGATAACGAATTGATAACTTAAAATTCTGAATAAAACTTTGAATAAATTATAATAAAAGTCGCTCGTAAAAGTTTGTAATAGAACTTGATTTAGTTTTATTTTGAAGGTATTTGTGCCTAATTTTAATAAATAATTACAATAATAAAAATAATTCAAAACTTCAAGTCTTTGAATTAAGTAAAAACCAATATGTGTATATATTATATATGGTATATATTTTTTTAATTCAATTGAATAGCATTCAAATTTAAATATTGGAGTGAGACTAATAAATAATTAAAAACAAAAAAGGTTTTAAGATTTTAAGGAGTTAAACTTCGGAACTTCGAAATCTTTTGATGGGGAAACAGATCCTGCGCACATTCCACCTTACCTTCGAATCCCCTTTTAGTAATTTTGGGGGGAATGTAAATGGGGTTGATTCCTTTTTTCCCCACTAAATTCGAAGAGGAGATGTATCCAGATTTAATCCCTAAAGGAGAAAATGAGTCCCCTGTTCCCCATGTTAGTATATAAAGAAATCCAATGTCAACTGTGTGGGGAACATTTGGAGAGATGGGGACATTCTCCAAAATATTTCTTGGTTTCCTCCTTAAGAGTACACGTCTTTAATTACCCCGTATTATGGTAATTCGCCTTTTTTTCTTAAATTAATATTATTCTTTCATGCGGCTCTGTGTGGAGGACGTAAGGAACTAATTGAGATGCGAGTGATTTGAAATTCATTAGGTTTAATGGAACTTTTATAAATAAATGACTAGACAAATTATAGTTTATTTAATAATTATTTAAATAGCTTCTCTGATACCAGCTGAGATTTTCTGATTTCTTCTGATTTCTGATAGTTGTAAAATGTAACATATAAAAGTGTCATGGAAAATATGAAACAAGTTCGCTTAATTTCTAGTGCCTGAAACGAGTGTGTATTTATAGTTTTTTTAATTTTCCCTATATCTAATTGAGTTTGAAACAAATCATTATCTATATATAATACAGGGACCGAAAATAATGATTATTTTAGAAATTTCGAACAGCAAAATCATCACTTTATTCAAAGCTAAAATCAATTATTTTATTTGTAGTATTGATTAGATTTTATAATCAATAGTATTAAAGGTTTAATTTTGTTCTGCTAAATTAAAATATTAAACGTGTTATAGTTTAAGTCAATAATATTTGTGGTGCGCTAGTTAAAAAAATAAAATAATAGCAAGTGGAAAAAATAGATTCAAAACTTTCTTCTGTCCAAAAATTTGTTTTGAAATCGAATTCAATAATTCCACATAAAAATTACATTTTTCATTCAACTCAGTAGCTATTTTTATTACAGTGAAGGAAGAAGCTGTAATGCGTTTTGTCTGAACCAAATTCGTTAGATTTTAATAATGTATATATGTAGGTATATGTTACAAAATATGAAATTTCGGAAATCTACTTCATATTATAATTGGAATGGATATGGAAATTTGTTCGAGTTATAACTTTCTAATACAACTTCTTAATTTATATACAAAATTCAGAAAAAGATTAAGATTATTAAAAGAATTTAAATTTTTTGTTTGAAAATTTCGAGAACTAGAAAAATAAAACGAATCTCTCAACATTTATTAAAATTTATGTAGAATGGACTTCTGGAAGAAGAATTTTAATTTAGCGAAGTACACAAATTCTAATCCTGTAACTTGTGTATCCTTCGGTGCCATTCCTCATTCCATCTCACCTCTCTGCGTTTCCTGGATCCAGCAACGCATTACCCTCCTCATTTTGAGGGTATCGTCGGGCTGAGGGGGAACCCATTTCCATAAAATTACCCGATAAGCAATATAATAAAAGATATTTAATGAAATATGAGGAAAAAATGTAACGAGCTATAAAATAAGAATATTTATTGACACTCATAATTCATCGGGGCCCAGCGCCACAGCCCCGCAGCCCCATCGCCAGTCTATCGCTAGTTCAAGGAAATGTTTTAATTTCATCTCCTCGCAGCTTTCTTAGCGTCCCGCGAAGAGACGGAGGGTGGTGGCGTCGCGGCGGCTCTTCTCACCGAATGCGGTGCAAAATACGCGGAACGAATCTCATTGAAGTGAGTTTAATGCGTTTTTTCGCGTCCTCCTTTCATTTTTTTTTTTTTTTTTTTTTTCTATTAAGCGATACACCGACACCCGCGCTGTGGACAACAAACACAGCGCCGGGACGCCGCAGAGTACACTTTAAGTGAATAATTTATGGTTAGGGAAATTATTACCACGCGAGTCCCGGTTATTCCCGGCCGGGATGAGCCCGGGCGGTGCCAGTGCATTCGGCGAGGTGGGAAACCTTTCCCGGCGCGTCATCATCATCTATATTCATGGATTAGGATTCAATTTTTATTTTCGGGAGCCCCACTGCGAGGAGTCCCTACGTGGGCTGGGACAAGCTATCGATGGGAGTTCGGGTGAAATTTTCGCTTTCGAGCCGCTCTCCAGGGGTTCGGGCTAAAGGTTATTGAAGGCGGGGAAATTGATTAACTTAGGTGAAATGAATGCGCCACGAAAAATGAGGCCATTAAAGGATAATGGAAATATGAGGTGAATTTTTTGAATATTCCCTCGTCGACTGGGAATTAAGGGTTGGTTTAAATTGAAGGCACTGAAAACCCTTATTGAAAATTTAAATTTAAAGGACAGCATAGAATCCGAGAATAAGATAGAAGTAAGACAATAAGATGAAAATTCAAGTTCATTCTTATATAATTTGTTTATTCTTTAAATGTTAATTACCTAACTACTATGAGTAGAACTGAATTACTATAATCCCATTTATTGCGTATTTATTTAATATATAATAATATATTTAAAAAATGCTTCTGTGCTTTAATACAAATAAATGTATTTTGCAATCATATTTTCTGGGTTAAGAAACAATATTTAAATTCAAATTTCATTTATTAGAAAAAGTTCTCATAATCATATTTTATAAGAGTCAATGAAACGAATATCAGATATATAACAACAACGAATTTATAGCAAGCGATAAAAGTCCAACGATGTAAGTTTTACGAAATTTATATAAATTTTAATATATCTTAGTGTTTATAATCAACGTACATATTCTTAAAATCGCTGAACTGAAATTTCCTTTCTGTCCATTTTCATGTAAATTTATTTAACCGTAGATAACTAAACTTTTACTCACAGTATCTTCACAACTAGTAAAACGAGTTATCCGAATGTGATAACCACGGCTATACGTTTGTTGGTTTCCGAGATTTGTAGCAATCGGCGTCTAATAGTCGAATGTTAAAACTTTCCAACAAAATAAATATAGAACATATTTTGAATATTGAAAAATCCACAAAAGACACGACTGTGTAGCAAACGAACGTAGAATTTGTATTTTTGGTCCTTCTAAGAAACTGCAAAAAGGCTACTTTTAACACCTGCAAAGAATGCAAATAATAATTTTTACCATATTTCTATTTTTTAATTGAAATAAATATTATAATTCATTTTTTAAGTTACCCTAATTTGTTTGAAATAAATATAAAGGAAATATAAAAATATACTTGCTTTTCATTCGTTTCGTAGTCTATGAGTCGAATGATTAGTTACAGAGTAACAAAAACTGATTTATGTTTAGTTATCCAGGGTTGTTATTAGGTTTTTGTGTTAAAATTTTCAATAATTATCTAGTCGTAGTCCTGTTTTTAAGTTTTGATAACCAAGTAGGTATTGATCCTAAAAATACCCACATATTTATACCTGATTTTTTGGAAAATTTTAAAAATTTGAAAAAAGTTGCGATCATTGATTAATTACATGCATCATAATCGAACAAATTTTTTGTCTAATTTTAATGATTAGATTTTTTAAAGGATTTCCCATACTTATACAGTATCGTGGTGATACTATATGAAAATATATTTCATAGTATCATATTTCAGGACACGTTAAACGAAAATTGTTCAAAGAAAAAAGTAATTCATTCCGAATTTACCCACATCCGGAAAATTCACGAGAGTGCTCCACCCTCGTAAATCAATTGCACACACTTCGACTCAATTAATTCCGGCAAATCTACTAAATCAATTGGATATCATCGCGTTGTCGGGCGATTCTTTTCGCCTTTTTGCGGAGCGTTCTGCATTCATCCGAGCGGGAAGATAACCCGTTCGGTCCCCGGTGGGTTCTGAATCTGATTCCCATGCATAAAATCACCCCCATGCAATTTTGCAGGGGCGTCCTGTGAAAAAAAAATAAATAAATAAAGGAAGAAAAGTCACCCCGGCCGGATGCGGTGATGCTCTTGTTCGGGAGCCACCAGCACGACCTCCGGCATGTCAACAAATAACTCGATACAGATGCCAGCCGAGTGTGCAATGGCATCCGCGGCCGGAGCAGCAGCATCCGCAGCATCCATGGACCAGGGCCCGGGACCAGGCCCTGATTTTCCCAGCGGCATCGGAAATGAATCATTTCGAGTGCGAGGCAACGGCGAGCGGAAAAAGCGCGGCTGCAGGCGACACCTGATGATTGGAAATCAGGAGATATATGAGGCGGCTAATTTAATCAACCCGCGATAGATCCAGCGGCCGTGCATCTGCGACAGTCCGTCTTTCGGATGGACCGGCTCGCAGCATCCCCGGGATGCTGGGGGATGTCAGCCCACAACACGTCCCGGGCGTTTTCCACGCCCCCGCGGAAGCGAGGGGCTGATCACAATCAGGCCGGGGAGCTGCACAATTTCGGTTCTATCGCGTCATTTGGACGGATATGCCCCGGGACACGTTTGGCTGCTGTTCGACATGAAGCCGACTGACTGCTCTAAACGCGGGCGAAAATACTGCAGGGCTCCGTCTCCCGAATCACGGGTCCCGGATCCCGGAACCCGGACGCCGCCGGGGTGTGTTGTCACACCGTCATGCACTGGAGCAGATTACACGTATGAACCCGGTGGCAAGGACACAATTTATATGCATGTTCCAATATGTCGTTAATTCATATTAGCGGCTGATGGCATTTGCTCAGATCGAAATGCGAGGACTGCATTTTGCCTCCGATTCAATATCGTCGCGGATGGCGGCATATGGGCTTAATGCACCGGCACTAAGTAGATTTTCGCAGCCTTCTGTCTGTCGGATGTACTCTCTAATTTTAATTAACGCCCAGATTACGATGCGGCCAGTGGATCTTTTCACAATCGTTTTCCTGGAATTGGATACTAAAGAGATTAAGCCCCTTTTTTGAATTATGTTCCGTGTTCATTTGATAGACACCCACTTCACGTTTTAGTGTAATAAGCGACAATTAATGTTAATTTGATTGATTTAGTAGAACTAAATTTTACAATTTATTATATAATATCATATATACTATAATACGAACAATATTTGTATATTTCTTTATTTTTATATCTGTAATCGCGTGTTCGAACACGGTTTTAACGATTTCTGCGAGTTTTCAGTTTTCACGAGCAAAACACTAATCTTATTTTGCCCTTGTAAGAGATTTGAAAATTCGCACCTGTTAGCGTCCGCCTCAGTAATTCATTTGTATTTTTACAATAAATCATTGTTTTATCAATACTTTTTTGAATAATTTAAATATCAAATAGAAAGAAATAAGGAAATACATTGATATTTAAAAGAACACGTTGAATACAAGAACACGTTTTCTCTGATTTTCCCGGGTATTTTCACGAACAGCGACACCCATTGACGGATAACGTTAATATTGTTATTTTGCTAATTATTAATATTTCTAATTGTATATTCATAGCTATTTAATGAAAAGGCTAATAAAGTTTATTATTATTAATGCGTATTTACTCAAACATTTGTCTAACTCGGGCTGACCCTGTGGCAGTGTCAACAAAATCGGGTATATTGCAATTATTGTTATTATTATTTTAATTATTATTATTATTTTATTTTTTATGCTCAAACGGTAGAATTAAATAAATATTTCGAGCAAGCTCGAGCATCCAGGTACCTACTTAATTTAATAAAAGGCCTTAAAAATTTTGCTTGTTTAGAGTCACGAAAATATATTAAAATAATTACGTTCGAAACATTTTAAAGATATTATTTTTAATTAAGAAACCCCTCTTTAAACGCCAAGTATGCATCGATTCACTTTAAATATTCAGTCTTGGGCAATAACGATACGATTTTTAACTGAAAAATTATGAAAAGTTTTTGTAAATTTCAATCTCACATTTAGGTTTTGCATTTTCATTTTTTACAATCAATATTTAAAATAAACCTTCTTTTAAATAACTAATGACTCAACTCAACGAGCGAAAGAAAAAGGTTAAATTAATAGAAAATAAATATTTACTAATTATTACGTCATAATTTCATTATAACGTGTAATAATAAAATTTCCCCTTATTTCATACATTTTTCTGTTCTATGAAATGAGAACATTTAAAATTTAGGTTTTATTCTATAGAAAGGTGGAATAATTTGAATCAAAATTAAGCTTGGCTATACAATAGAGAAAATTCTTCCTCTAAATATGTTTTGGAATTGAAATTGGTGTTATTGTCAAAATAATATTTTCGACTGAATTATATGTATGTAATATAATAATAAAATATTCTCATAACCATAATTTTATGACATTATATTGAAAAAGTCCTTATTACTAAATGGTACGACATATAGAATTTCTTTAATTTAGCAAACACTTTTTATTCTGTAAATTAATGACTTAATTATTCATACTCAATTGATTGAATCTTAAGGCTCATTAATTGAAATACATTTTCTATTCTGATCATGTAAATATTACGAAAAGGCAATTTATCTCAGGATTTTTGAGATAAATAAAATATTTGAAAAATAGATTTATGAAGTTAGATCAGAAAGATGAGACCAATGAGACAATAAGCATATGAAGATTATAAAAACATAATTCGCGATAAAGCTGTATGGCAAATGTGATATTTTGTAGCTTGATTACTCAGCGGCTTGCACCACATTAATTAGGATCAAAGGTTAGGTGGTCCGCCCCCTCAAAAAGCAAAATAACGACATCGCATAGATCTGAAGGTGTTCCGAGGCGCCTCGCAGGAATATTGAAATTGAGCCGAACTGTGTAACTTTGTGGCATATGCTCGAAAGTTCGGTGTTAATAGGCACATACTCGTGCACTGTGCAGGCATCCAGTTCAGGGAGTATTTGATTTTTGGGCTTCTAAGCAAATACAAGCGAGTGAGGAATCGACCAAGGATAAGAGGAATGCTCCTTCTGCGGGGGTGGAGGAAGCACTCATAATTTGGCCCCGTTCAGACCCTCGGCCCGCCCCCGCAACATCTCCAGAAATATTCAGCTCATCTGGGCTGAGTCTCCCGGAATAAGGTTACACATGGATATGAGTGATGTGTACATGCTTGTGATGTGTGCAAATATGCGGAAGATGAATCCTAGCTGAAAGAGCAACACATTCCATCCTCAGATATTTGATTATTAACTTTAAATAGAAAGCTCACTGAATTTTGTTTGAGCCCGGGAGTTTTATGAAAATTTAATCGAATGGAAAATTAGTGCAAATTCAAAAGTCGAAATCCTCCCGATGAATTTTACCCTCGGATTAAGAGCAAATGCAGACGGTAGTCCGGGCAAAAAGAGATTACATTTCGGATGTATGCGGGGGCGTACACCGCCGCCAGGTATAGCTCAACTCTTATCCGGCGAGTCATTCAACTGAATTAGCCCTTCATACCTGATGGACTCATGATGAACTATTTTATAGTGTTTTAACAGCACGTGGCCACTGGCTAAGCAAAAAGAAAATTTATTTTCTAAAGATCTTTCTGTGCATACATTTGAAACAAACGAGACGAATTCGCTTCTTTCGAACTTTGAACTTTTG
Source organism: Eutolmus rufibarbis (assembly GCA_963920795.1). Lineage (NCBI taxonomy): Eukaryota > Metazoa > Arthropoda > Insecta > Diptera > Asilidae > Eutolmus > Eutolmus rufibarbis. The sequence continues at coordinate 47,010,321 of OY987206.1, forward strand.
ATGAAGTAGGTACATTTTATACAAGTTTTTTAACGCAATTCAACTAGAAGATTAAAACAAATATATTCGTATCATATCCACAAATAGGGGCTTAGATAATTAAACTTTTGCTTACATATATCATTTAGACTCCATCAAAAATTTATCGTTGTACCGAACTTTTATATAAGTCTATTATAACTTATGGCGATTGGTATAATTTTTTAATTTTCTTATATTGGGCATAAATTTAGTTTGAGGCCTCCTCACGGATTTTGATGAAACTTTGTAGTAGAGTGAAAAGGTGGAAATGTTCTTAGCTTAAGGTATTTGGTATACAATTCACAATGAAATTTTGTGGGAATATGAAAAAAATTATGGCCGCAAAATGTTAATTTGTGAAATTTCAAAGTTAAATATATCGGGAAATACGAGTGACCGATGATTTTTGTTTGCATATTTGTCACTTTTGACTCCAAATGAACACTCCTACAAAGTTTTATAAAAATCTGTGACTTCAAACTAAATGTGTTCCTAATTTTGATATGCATGTAATGATTAAAAAATTTCCTAATGATAATAATCGCTATAAATCACCTCGAAGCAACGACTTTATAGACATATTTTAAAATCATCAAAATTGGAGGTGGGATCCATTTTGCAAATAATTACTCAGCAGAATTCTTATGGCGCTTTTTAAACCTCTCAGTAAACCGCAAAACTTTTCGAATGTATCAGCCGAAGGGTTTATACAGAGGGAAGAACTCGTTGCGTAAAACCCCTTTTCTTTGTAATTCTAGACGCCTAATGGCTGATAATCATAATCATTAAAAAGAATGTCTTGAGCGAGCGCAGATGAGCCACCCCCATATTGCAGGGCTCCTTCGCATTCTGGGGGCATCAAAAGAAACTTAAAGCGTAAACTTCGTCAATGAACGAAACTTTTGTGTTTCTGGAGAGCCACTTCATTGTCAATAGGCCTGAGCTAGAGGCCACGGTTTTCGCCCGGCAAAACGATATAAATACAAATTTTCGAGCCTTTGTCTTGCTGGTGTTGATTTTCTGATATTAGGTGTTAACTTTACCCATTTAACTGCCCTCGGGAGGGTGTTCCGCTCAAGCTGGCTGATATCAGACACTCGCTCCTCCCGGTGAAACACCTCTTCAAAGCACTTAACAAGTAATTTTCGCTTGGTTTTGTTATGATACCCTTTTTGGTGTAGGTTTTCTAAGGAAACGTATATAAAAAATTGCTAGCCTAGGTGCTCATGCCGGGCTAAAAGTCTGAATGGGGCTCCCCCGCTTCTGCAGAGGCCTATAAATATTTGAAGCCCTGCAGGAGGATTTCCCGGAATCAGATAAGTTAAAACTTAATTTCGCTGGCTTTTCGACATTCGCACGTATCAGATCTAGCACAAATCGAATTCAATTCAATTTTAGCTCAAATCCTTATTTATGTTGCGGTTGTTGTGAACCGAGAGCACCCCCGCAAAGACTGGATATAAATCTCGTCCTCCGTGTGCTCTGCTTAATCCACAAATATCCTCGCTTCCTTGTCGTAATGATTCTTTGAGAATTCTTAAGAAGTGCCACGATATGTGAAAGTGTCCCCGACCCCAATTACCTGCCAGCGAAGGGCTTCTTACGTGATTTTTGTCATTCGGCTCCAATAACTGAATGCGAGACAACATTTTGCGGAAGGGTCTCCTGCTGGAGGTTTGGGGAAGTTTGGTAACTTTTTTTTTTTTTTCAGGAGTTCCTTTTGTAACGACAGGAGCTGAGATTGTTTTAGAAATCTTTCGAGGGAACTTTTTTGACGTGTTCAGAAAACAACTGAGTAACAAAGTTTGTGGTTTACGTTAACGAAATTCAGGCTGAATACTTTGCTGCGACGAAAATGGGATGCTTTTATGGATGTTGGGAAATTCGCTTAGACACCACGGGTTTGGGAGATGAGTTGTGGTGATGTGCGGAGGTGAGTGGGATGGAGCATTTCAAAACCGATCTAAAATTAATAAGAAATTTCGTACAGTTGCAGGATGATATTTCTAAAAATATTGTAATATACCATAGTATATATCAGTAACTAATTATAATTCTATTAATATTTAATTTTTCTAAATGTTTTTGCTTCTAAACTTACATGAACAGACTGGTTTTGCAATAATGAGTACGAAAAAACGTATAGGCACATTTTATGAAAATTTCTTAATCATCAGACTATTTATAATTCCAGACGAAACATCTCTTCGTAATAACTAATGATGACTAAATTCTAAATATGATTCCATTATTATATCATGAGAATTTTACTCATTAGGATATACATTCTGCGAAAATATGAACACTCTCATGCACATTATTTAATTAGTATGACTGACTAATGGATGCTGAATCTGAATTATCTCGTCAAATCTAGAATTAATGCAATATTCTATGAATCCAAATTTTCTCTCATAATATTACCTTTTTTCTTGACACAATTTATTATATCTATTTTGAAAAGAATGGTCAACAAATAAGATTTTTCTAAGATAATATAGAACAAAATCGAGAAGTAGGTACTAGAGGACTAGAATGAGAGTCGGATTTAATTTAGTTTATTTCTAATGAACTTTTAAGACGAAGATTTGGTTAGTAGGAGTAAGTAATAAAAATGTGTGTGTGAATTGATGTGGTTTTTTTTCTGATCAATTTTGGTGTATGTATGTTCAAATGGGAGTGGACAGTCACTTGGGTCTAAGGGTCATAGTTTAACTCAACCGTGACTTCCCACACCATCAATAATCTGGACTAAGTCAACCGATTTAATATTGCAGATAGTCGCTAGAGTTCTGATTTATGGTCACTGTAAAAAACCTCACGGCCATACGGCGAGCCAGGCCCTTCCGCGGCAGCACGTGTAGCCCCGTGTACCTTTCGCGCGAGAGAAAGGGGTACACCGCGAATTCCCTGAATTCTTAATCCAGTGGAACAGGAGCGACCTTAACAGGTTTATATTTCCTTACAACGAATTTATCACCGGCGTACTACTTAAAGTGGGGGCCGGCCGGGCTTAGTCTCAGCCAAAGGGTGACTCAAAAGTTATTAATTTCAAATAAATATGCGAGTTCAGCACACGAAACCGAAATCAAACGAATTAATGGCTACAAGGCATGCATTCGGTTCGGGCTGAGTGGTTTATGTGTCTGCGTTTGATACACCCGCATAAATAACGCGACGCAGCTCTATCGTGTCGGCGTATGTGTGGCGGCCGTGTAGATTTCCATAAACAATTTACAATTGTCGACTGATTTGCATTTAATTCCCTCCGCTCCGACGGGCAATTATTCGATTCGAAAGTTTCAAGTGTGCGGTCGGGGTGCACTGGAACGGAATCGAGCAGAAACTTCTCAAAGCAATGCATTAAGCGACCAGCTTTCCTGCTCCCGGGAAAAGTTACCTCAATCGTCCTGTGGCCCCTGCCGACCGCCCCCGCACCTGGGCTCTAATTACAACTCCATTCCCACCTGGATTTGCGGGGGTGTTCAGGTAGCGTCCACTTTCTATACGTGATCGATTGACTATCGGCGATAAGCGCAGGTGGACGTGCCCCGGGCCTAATGCTGGTCCCGTGTTTTCGCGGCCAGATTGCGTGCGCGATATCGCGGCCAATTGGTCATTCCGCGAAGTCTGAACGGGGGCCCTGTTGATGCCGGCGTCGCAGTCGTGGCGCACGGGTCCGGGGCCCACTGTTGATTTAATTGTCCACCCCGAGATGCTTCGATAAAGGAAAAAGTTATCGAAGGCTTACTTTTTTATTTCTTTTATCGACGGCCGCTTATGAACAATTGGCACGCGAATTCCCGAACGGAAATCTCTTGCCGCGGCCGTGGAATGGCTCATTTGCGTGGATCGGTCACGAACGGCGATTTAATATGCATTGCGTTCGATATATCGCCCGATCCCGCGGATTCCTGTTTAATGGCCGATTTTTATTGCTAAACAAACAGAGGAGGTGTGCTCTCCTCCCGATCTGCCCAGGTGATAGTGCAGGTCTTGTGGACACGACTAATTTATTCCATTGATTGACCACTCGCCGGCAATTAAATGCACGCCTCGACTAATCGTGTGTGATTAAAAATTCTCCACTGAGACGGCTCTTTTCTTTTCGGGGAATGAGAAATTTAATTTTTTCAAAAAAATTGCAATTATTCTTATTAATCGAGTGTCACCTGTAGATGATACATATGAATTTATTTTTGTTCAACCGCATAAGTTAATTATTTTTCTACATTCTACTAATACTAGAAAATTAATGAGGAATTTTATCGCATATTTTTTTCTGGCAACACTAAGTTTCGTCATTTCTAATAGTCACCCATTTGTTTCTCGCGTGTCGATGACGCGTGCAAAACCTGTAGTTTGGTTTAGATAATTTTTATGTCTTGAATAACTTCATTTTATTACATAACATTAAAATAATAGATATAATATACCCGATTTCCATCAAACTGTACGAGTAATATAAAAAATACCCAGTTTCTTCTATAGGTAGCACCCCTTTAAAAAAGAAGTGTATAAGCACACTTTTTAGCAAAAGAGTTAATTAAAAAGTTAAGGAAGAATTGTAGTGTAGATAATTGAAAAATTTTATATTTAGACAACTTTTCATTAAACAATTCCATTCAAAATTTTCCCAAAATATAGGTTTTATAATGTAGGTATATGAACCTTATGCAAAAGTAAATGCTGTTTAAATAATAAAACTTTTATTTATTATATAATTTTTCAGTTAGTTGGGAAGGGAAGTGGTTTTCAATCGGTTAACTCAAAAATGTAGAAGATAGTAAGCAGATTGAATATATCTTTTCTTATTTATCTTACAAAAAAAAGTGGTAGAACTAAAGTAGCCTGTTCTGCTACTTTAATCAGCGTTTATTTGTGCATATAAATTTAGTAAAGCCTATTACTTTAGCTCTGCAAAATTGTGCACATTAACAGGGCCATTGGCAAGTATTTCGAAAGTGTTTTCGTATCAAGTCTGCTGCATCCGATTAGGTCTAAAAGTGTTTAAGTTTTCTTATAAGTAAATATCGCCGGAGGATGACATAAGCAAAAACTAAAGTAAAATTAATTCTAACGAAGGAGAACAATTTTTGGAAGGGCAATATTATATTTGATTTCTTATTCATAATTTTAATCAGGTTTTTAAATTGTTTCTTATCAATATGACCTCTTTTTGAAAAATATATAATAAATAAATATGATACAGCTTTGCAAAAGAAAAAAAACTGATTCTGAGCTGCGACTTTGGCTAACTGATATAGTGTAAAAGAAATAATTCAAGTTTTTTAGACGTTTTCAATAATTGATTGTATTAAGTCGTGGGCGAAATGTTAAGTATGCCATAAATTTATTCTAGAGTTCTGCTTAGAAAAAGTTAGTCATACAACGTCAATTCTGTGAAGCCCGTGTATAAAGGTGGAATGTTTGCTTTAGTTCTCTACTAAATTACAATTATATCTCGTGACTAGAAACATAATTTTCTGTCTAAAATTTATCAAGAAAAAAGGTAAATAGGAAAAAAAACCTGAAAGTTATGAGTCTCATTCAGCACATCCATATTGTAAGTAGTGCGTAATAATCTAATGCATTCGAAGGCTTCACCTGGTACCATAAAAGGTAATTTTTTACTTGGTATGTAACAAGGTCTGTGACAAGTAATTACTGTCACGCTTGGGCGGAGGAAGCATTTTAATAGATTTTTCACACGCTTCCCGCACAGTAAACTCACACACTATGCGACAGTTCAGTCCTCTTCAAGTGTCCGCTTTATGGTTGAGGCAAAACATGTCCACCCCCGCCTCCCGAAAAGTCGCGGACTGTCAAGAAGTCATCCTCTAGCAATCACACAATCAGGAGGAGGCACGGGCGACATAAAGCGAAAACTAATGAGTCCGCCCCTGGCACTAAGGTGGACCCTAATTAATTATGGGCCGCGCTAAACGCGAGCATTTGCGTGAATCAGTGATTCCATAAAATTCATTAGATAGGAATTCCGCACCTTTTTAATAATTTTATTCATACGCGACTGCCCCGGGGTCGCGCCACCCTCACGTGCCACTTCACCCGCAGACAAATTAGCGTCGTTAAATTGACCGGCGATAAGCTCTCAACGCGCAATATACTTATTAGAGGCCAGGTGGATACCTGCCCGGAATTTTTCGTAGATTAGTGGCCGCAGATTAGAGAGGGGCTTATCGCATTCCTCCCGCGCATACCATTTACCAAAAAAATAATTCCTACTTGCCCTCGTTTTTTTTCGGTTTTTTATTTTGTGGGGACGGAACAGCTCAAATGGCGCATAATACCCCAACAGGAACCGCATTGATTCCCAAACCAAATAAAACCCCTCACCTGGAAGAGCCTCCAAGCAAAAACACCAACCTGAGGTAGACCGACAAGTGCAAACTTCTTAAGTAGACACGGCGGGGGTGGCGCATGTATTCCCAATCAAACTACACCCAAGAAAGAGGTACGCCCTGAATTATTAAAATCTGATACCTTTCCTGCATCGGAAGCGTTTCACACGTCCCCGGCCCCGGGTCCGGAGCAATTTCTTGCAAGGAGGTGCTACGGCATGAGCACCAAAACTGAGGAACCGGAGCTACCTAGGGAAGATGGTTTTGCCCAAGTTTTTAGCCCGGTCCAGAGGATGCTGTTCCTGTTCCTGATGAAAGCTAATGCCCCCCTTTCAATAGAAAACAGGAGATTTAGCGTGTGTAGACAATGGGGCCCTTCAATAACTTATGAGCGCTTCCTTCCGGTGCTCCTTGCCCGGCACAATTACACGATGCGGAAGATTAAGTGTAGATTTAAGATTTAGTCGATGTGGTCTCTGGCACTTTTCTTATCCGGCACAGCCTCTGCTGGAGCGTGTCTTGCGCGCCTGCTTCGGTTAGACGGCATTCAAGATTAATTGGAATTGGTTACCGCAACAAGGTGTTACTTTAATTAGGTTTGTCTCGAGTATTTATTCATTAGAGACGCTTTCTACACCCAGAGAAAAAACTATTGTAAAATTACCTAAACCGGCTTGGGTAAAATATTTTGTATGGAAGTTACAACTTCGGTAAAAATTGCCTTAGTATTTGGTTGGTTTATACCAAGCTTAGGCTTCCTTAGATTGGGTAAATTATCGAAAAAAACTTAGGTAATTTGCGTTAGCAAATTTTATACAAGACTAATCATATTTACCTAAGCCATTATATGATTTTTCACAGTTCGATGTATAAAACTTTCGCCTTTGACTTTACCCTTGTATTTAGGCAAATTTCCTTACCAAAAGTGTATATTTCATTTTCATTTTTGCCCATCACTGTACCTATAAATCGGCTGATTCACCTAAGTTCTTGGGTAAAATATACAAATAAAGCGTCTTTCTGACACAAGTCTGCGCTTGATTCCCCAAGGCTGTGTGTAGAAGGATATGTTTTATACGAACGCTGTTTACGTGTAGTGCGTTGAACTAATCTCGTTGCGCTTCATTCAGAGTTATTCACACAGAAGGATCGGATCGTGAAATTTTAAAGTGAAAGAAAGTGAAATTAAGAAGCCTTAAGTGAAATTATAAAGAGGTAAGTTTAATTACTTTACTCTATTAATTATGTATAATAATTAATGCAATAAAGGTTTTGTGTAGGTCTTCAAAACTATGGAAAATTAGACTTTAGCGGGAAGTCTTTACGTCTTTTAAAAGTGTGGGGAAAAATAATTAGCTTGATACATCAATTTATTGACAATTGTAAGCAATGGTTTTATGCAGTATTTGCAAAACAAGTTTTGAAAATTCTCAGATATTAGTTGGACATCTAAAAATTATTCATGGGTTTAACAAAACAAGTCTCTACGAATGTTGTGAAAATGGTTGTCAACAATTATTTCAAAATAGTTCAGCTTTTAAAAAGCATTTGAATAAAGTACACGAGTGTGAAAAAAATTGTAAAGTTGATTCGTTCGTTCAACAGAATTTTGCTTGTAACAATATTGAAAATTTAAAATCTGCGCCAGTTGATAGGGAAATCAGATATTTTAATAACTTAAGCAACGACGAGTTCGACATAAGCAAATTAAAGCAACAACTGTTTACTAAGTTACTTGAATTCACTCTAACCTTGCACAATAATAACAATTTTACTAGAAAAGATGTACAAAATATTCAAACAGCAGTGAATGAATTTATTGTGTTGCCAATATTTGAACATTTGAATGTGTTATCAACTAAATTCTGTCAAGAAGATGCTATTGAAATTGATTTGTTTTCAAGTCATTATAAAGAGCTTTTCTTATCGATTGATTCAGAACACAAATTACTGAAGCATCTGTCCCAAAACGATGGATATGAGAAACCTACTGAATTTTTTATAAATAAAGAAATCTCAAATGTTCATCAAAGTGGAGTTTTCGCAATTGCAGAAAAGGTAAATAAAGGTGTAGTAATGCCATTAGAGTTTCAATTTCGTAAAATATTTGAGAAAGATTTTGTGTTAGCAGAATGCCTTGAGTCCATGGAAAAATTTAATGTAAGAAGTTGTAAATTAAACAATTTTGTACAGGGTGAGTTATGGCAAGAAAAAAAGAAATTGTACGATGGAAAAATACTTATTCCATATTTCCTATACATAGATGATTTCGAAATCAATAACCCTCTTGGTTCACATGCACGAAATCAGTCTATTACGGCTATTTATTATTCGTTCCCTACTTTACCAAATAATTCAAAATTAAATCAAATATACTTGGCTGCCTTATTAAAAGCTGTCGATGTTAAAAATTATGGAAATGACTTAACAATGTACACTTTAATTCAACAAATTATTTCTTTAGAAGTTAACGGGATAAATTGCAAACTAAATGGAACTGATACTAATATAAATTTTATTTTAGGTCTTGTTATCGGTGACAATTTAGGACTTAACCAATTACTCGAGTTTAGTAAATGTTTTTCTGCTAATTCTTATTGCAGGTTTTGTACCGATAAAAAAATAATAACAGCAACAATGTCAACTGAAAATGTGGATTCCTTGCGAACTATTGAAAATTATAAAAAGAGTGTAGAAATTTCTGATGTGTCATTAACCGGAATTTCGAAAAATTCTTTGTTTAATCAAATTCCTTCATTTCATGTTACAACAAATTTCGCTGTAGATATTATGCACGATATTTTTGAAGGAGTTGCTCACTATAATCTTTCACATATTTTAATGTATTGCATAAATAAGCGGTTTTTTACCATTGAAAATTTTAACCAACTAAAAAATACTTTCTCTTATGGAGAAACTGAAATTGAAAATATTTTCAAGGATGTATTACTGACTCACCTAAATAAGAAAAAATTTAATACCTCTGCTAGGGAAATGTGGACATTGGTACATCATTTTACATTAATAATTGGTCATTTAATACCAACTAACGATGAAGTATGGATATTTACTTGCACGTTTATTAAAATAATTGATTCTTTGCTTTCATCGAATTTTACAGAAGAAAAATTGCTTGAATTAGAAGAATTAATTAAAAAACATAATCAGTTGTATATAAAATTATTTGATGACACTCTTAAACCCAAACATCATTTTTTGCTTCATTACCCTCGAATAATAAGAAAATCGGGACCACCAAAATTATTTTGGTGTTTTAGGTACGAGGGAAAACATCGCGAACTAAAAACCTACGCCAAAGTAATAACTAGTAGAAAAAACATACTTATTTCATTAGCTACAAAATTCCAACTAAAATTTGCTTTTAACTTAATGGAAGAAAACCCGAAAGCACTATCTTGTGAAGAATCTAAAAAGATAGTGTTGGAAGACGAGCATTTCGTGATAAATTCCTTGAAAATATTCTCAACCGATTTTTCTTGCTATTCTCAAATATTATATAAAGGAACTTGTTATAAGGCCGGGTTTTTCTTATCAATATCTTCGGAGGAATCCACTGAGGTATACTGTATTACCAAGATAATTGTTGTTCTTGAAAGAGATATCTATATAATGTGTTCACTAGTTCCAGGCCATTTCAATGATCATTATTTAGCGTACGAATTATCTACTGTCAATATTGATCATATCTCTATTTTACCAATATCATGTTTCGATGGGCCTCCAGTCCATTCTCATATATTGCCTAATTCAAAAATTATGTTAAGACTAAAAAGTTATTTCAACAATATATAAAAATGTAAAAGCTTGTGATAATACCGATTTTTGTTCTATCATTAAGGATCATTTTTCGAACTATTACTACCAGTATTTCGTGCAGTTTACAAAGTACCTAAATGGCAAGCCCACGAGTAAATTCAGACACACTTTTCACTGATAATCCAGAAATAATCTTTCTGGATAGCAGTTATAATATATTTTCACCGGAACAATCAAATATTGATGCACCAGAAACATTTAAACCATGCAATTCGAATTCAACGGCTTTTAATCCCACAACTGGAACTCTTTTACCGAATACTTTGGCATCCTCATCAGGAAACAATGACACGGCATCTCTAGAATCCCTCTTACGTAATTGGAATCTTTATGAGGAACTCTACGAACTTTTGACTGGTAAGCTCACATTAGTACTTTTTAAAGCATATCCAATAATTCAAAATAAAGAAAACGCTAAAATGTAAAAGCATAGATTCAAATCAAAATATAACAATACAAATTTTAAAAGTAATTATTCAATACAATCATTAATTAAAGTTGAAACAAACTACATTAAAATAACTTAAAACTTGAAATTACAAGTTCTGTTCGTTTCAAGCGTTTTACTAGTATTGTTTTATTTGTTATTTTCGAAAATTCTAAATCACTGAACTATTCATTTGTATAAAAATTCGAAAATTCTTTTCTTCTTCGAACAGCTAAAGAGATTACATTGGAAGGACTCAAATACATCAAAGAAAGACATTTAGATGAGCTTTTTTTCGGAGTAAACCTAAATACTAAAATCATATTTGAGCATAAACTTTCGCTTTGGCAAAATAAATATGTAAGTATTATAAGTTTAGAATATTTCTGTAATATATCAATTATTTTAATTTAGGGTATATATAATTTAAATTCAGCATCCAGTAGAGATACTCTATCAATGACCTCTTCCATTGAGTCGTGGATAAATAATAATTCACCATCAGTAAGCAGCAGCGCCAACATTTGTTCGCCATCAACAAGCAGTAGGAATTCAGATGACGTAAGTTCTCGAATTTTTAGCGTGGAATTTTTTTTTCGCTAGACGCATAATTGTTTATCTTTCTATGTAGATGTCGGTAAAAGATATAATATGTAGAACAGAACAAGGAAAATCAATTTTAAAACGATACCTTGAAGAAGGTTTCCTTTGTCCAGATGCCCGAAGAGAGCTTGTTCATAAAATTATACAATATTACATTGAAAATGACATTTCTCTATCGGTGTCAAAATGTAAAAGCCTAGGAGAACAAATTATAAAAATTTTCCCTAGTGAACAAATGGTACATTATTTCCTTTTCTTATAATAATATATTTTTTTACAATAAAAACCTAAAATTATATGCTTAAAACTAAGTAAAATCTCAGCCTCGCTTTTTGTTTTCGCAGAAGACCCGAGTTTCATCTAATTCAGGCTAAGATTGAGCTCAGTTTTTAAGCATATGGGCCATTGTTGCTTCATGACACTGCTGTTTATGTGTCAAACTTTTTTCCTATTTGGATTTTTAGTATTATGTTTTGAAGCAAATATTTAAGAGTTCGTTAGTATATTTGGTTATAACAGTCAGTCAAAAATATTAACTTATATGTTTAGTCTATCAATTGCTAAGTCAATAATTATATTATTATAAATTTAAATAACAATTCATAAATTGTAGTCAACATATTTTATTGGAAGAGGAAAATATCCACCCAAAGGTAAACTGTGGGACAGGTATCAAGGCAGAAAGCGCGCTTTGCGGAGGCTTCGAACGTGTACCAAGTCGACAAAGTCAATATTGAGCAATGAAATAGAAGACATTTCTGATCCAGGTTAAACATTTTACTAAATATATGTATATTCACACAAATAACCTTTCGATCTTAGAATTTACTGAACAAGAGTTTCAAGAAATGTCCCAAAGCTTAAAACATTTAAGAAAGTGGGATGAAGTTGTTTTGAATTGGAAAAAGACATTAAAATATCGGAGAAAGCAGTTGAATTCTAATTTAACTCTTCAGCAAATCTTTAATAACTGGCCTCTTTACAAATATTCTCAGGCCCCAGAATTGGTAATTTCCATTCACTTTCTATTTAATTCTCAATTTTGCTAGTCTAGTTAATTAAAAAAAAAATTATCCTTATTACTTGTTAACTATTTCATTACAATTGTTTAACTATTTTTTGAACTTAATTATAGATTGAAATTGACTACCATTATATTCATCCGAATAAAACATTTTCATTCACGCGTTGGGAAAAATTTTGCGAAGTAGCATTGGCATTATTTGAGGACAGAATTAAGGACGTTGCAGCAAAAGCCTTATTGGTAGAAATACTCAAAAGGAAGGATGAGCTTAACATAGGTATATTAAATAGATATTTCTGTTTAAACCAACATTTTTTAACTATTCACATATTTCAGATAATAAGAATATTATGTTTCTGCAGTTGATTCATGCTATTTTGGTGCCAACATCTAGAATTTCAGCTGTGTCGGCGAAAAGAGTGAAGTATACTATTAGGGACTCCCAGGAAGCTTTTACTTTATTAGTCTCACAAAGCAGCGATGTTGCCAATAAAATGACGGAAAAACGCTTGGAGTGTATAAAATCAAGTTCAACATTACAGCCCCTCATAATTGCTACTGGAAATGAGTTTGCGTATAATAATTTTTATGTAGATATTGATGGAGAGAAGTTTCAATTTCAGTCATATTTAGATGCAGTGCAATTTTGTTTTAAAGTATTCTTTGTCTTAAATTTAAAGTACCCAAATGAATGTATTGCTGTTTGGATTTTTATTCAAAAATTTCTTTTTTCAATTCAAGACACACAGGAAGAATTTCCAGTTGTAGCAACTTTTATAGCAGATCTTGAGCGCTTAATAAAATAAATTAATAATCATCTGCATGTAATAACCAAATCAACTTTCAATAAAAAAAAATTTAAATAAACGTTGCATTTCCTTATTTAAAAAATTCTAAAATTGAATTAATTGAACTTTCTGGGGCTTAATAATATCTTGCACACACTTTTCTACTTTGCTTTTTGTGGCAAAATATTTTTGCATTCCTCTCGTACTTATTTAAGATGAAATACACATAATGATCCCTACATTCCTACTTTTGTTTCTTAATTACTTTAAATTTTTAGGGCAATAATGTACAATGTAATTCCTACTTTTGTTTCTTTTCGGTATATGAATGAAAAACGTGTTTCGCATCAAAAATAAAAATATCAATTCTAAATCAAAATAAACAATTTCTATTCTTCTTAATTGAATTGTTTATTTTGATTTAGAATTGATATTTTTATTTTTGATGCGAAACACGTTTTTCATTCATATACCGAAAAGAAACAAAAGTAGGAATTACATTGTACAGTATTGCCCTAAAAATTTAAGGTAATTTACCTAAGCTCGCTATATAAAATTGCCATAGCCTCTTTAGGTAATTTACCCAAGCTGCTTGTATAAAATAAGCCTAGGTTACCTAAGTTTTTGTATATCCTGCCGCGATGATTTTAGGTAGTTTACCGAAGTTTTTAGTATTATTAACTAAGCTCAATGTATGGTATTGCTATAGTATTTTAAGGTAAGTCATCGAAATATTTAGGTAGTTCACCTAAATTTCTTGTATAAAATTACCTAAGTATTTTCAGGTTATTTGCAAAAGTTCTTAGGTAGTTACTAAACATTTTTTTCCCTAAGCTTTACCCAAGTTATCTTGGGTGTTTTACCCAAAAACTTGGAAGACCGGAAAATGCACTAGCAATAGTACAAATGGTATCAGGTTTTTTAACAATTTTACATAAGTTTTTCTCTCAGTGTAGGGATGATTGGGAAGTTGTTAATAGAGAGGGAAATAGTTTTGATATATCCTACTTGAACAACACCACAATGAATGACTTATGCTTTTTAAATAGATAATCAAAGATAGTTGTATGGTAGAGTCTTACAGAGATAGATAATCATAAATTTCTCAGTATAACTTTTAGTACATATAGTGCTAAGACATGCACTTAGTTTTCATTTAACCAAAAGGTTAGCTGTGTGTATTTCGTCTATCAAGAACAAAAGGAGATTTTGCTTAGATTTGGAATTTATCTTGAAAAAGCTACTACAGGAAAGATTTAAAATTGTCTAAAAATTGCATTAAATTGCAATGACTTTTTTCATTTCTAATTCAAAAATTGATCTGAATCACATGAATAAAAATTAGGAAATGGTTACTGAATTTCAATACAATATTAAAATGTCTTTTGATCTGGACATCCCAAAAAAAAAAAAACGCATCCATTAACAAAATTCTTGTCACAATAGTATACATTTTTCGAAAACTAAAATGTAATACGTACGATTTTCGAGAAAAATAGGATCAAAAATATTTTTGTACATTTTTTAAATTTTATATAGACTTAATGAAACGCAAAACGTAACATTTCGATTACATATAAAAATATATCTAATAAACTCTGAGAGTAGGAAAATTGAAGAAACTCCAAAAGTTGTTTATGGCAACTACATATACATCTTAAACACAAAATTACTAAATATTTTTATTAAATACCATGCAATAAAATCGCCCATATTTAAAATATTTATATTTACTACAGTATAATTTCGGTATTTTAGGCAGGAACATCATTTAAGCAAAGACAAGCTAACAAAAAAAAAATGTTTAGTATTGTAGTGTAATACTTGTTAATGATATGGTTGACTAACACTTTGACACAAAATGTAAGTTTTTTATTGAATATTTGAAAGGCATGTTGTTGATTATCAAAAGTATGAACAACATGAGAAATTATTATAAAAATCCTCGTGCACTCACCCTACATTTCACGTTCAATTTGCATGTTAACTTCACCCAATAAAAATCGTATGTCCTTAAAATTCATTCCTTTTTCAATTTCGGTGAAATTTATTACTTCTTTAATAATTCAGAGCCGACAGTGTCTGTGTAGGATGTTGCCATTAATATTTACTGCTCTGTTCGCTACATTCGAGCATTCCTCGTGCGGCGGGGGTGGAACGCGAAAGAAATTGACACGCGCAAATATATTTGACACATCCCCCGAAGAATATTCGTCGACGTTGACGGGTGCGGGGGAGTGCGGGGACGCGACAGCGAATATTGCAAGTTATCGTCAAAGTGTATCCGAACGTATCCGGCGGCGAATGTTTGAATACACCTCCAAGGGAACGACTGCTCATATCAAAAAGGCGAAAAGGCGAAAAGGCCTTGGCTCGGCGCCGTGTTTATTGAAAACAGCGAAACACGCAGAAATATTCAAAGGTGTGTCAGGGGCTAAGTGGAGCGGCCGGATAGATTGATGATAACATCCGCCGGGGATGTGCTCTTTTATTAAAATATGAAGGAGAGTAATTGATCCCGACGACTTTTGAAGTCTCGCGTGGGACGGGAGGGGATGGGGACCGGGTTTGGCCCCTTTAAGAATTTCTTAAAGGAGCCCCGAAACGCCTCGATACATCCGGGCGCCGCTGAATTTTAATCAGCTTTCCTCCGGAGGCGCATCTGTTACACAATGCAGTCGTCCAAAAAGCGCCCCAAAATCTGTCTTAACTTTGGAAAAACTTTCCGACAATTTTCCAAAAGCAACATATCATCTGCCATCAGTCAAGCGTAAAACACAACATCTTCCGGCAATGGAATTTTCTTTCTTACGAATTTCCAGTTGAAGCGCATCAGCTCAACTTTTGGGTGTATAATGCCCCTCCCACAGTTCCCCCCGTATCACGGTGCCGCAACTGGGCCCCGCCCCACCCGACACACACTGGAAAACTACATCGCACCATATTTCATCTTTTAAACATCTTCATAATGTTCCAAAAACCGAAAATACTTTGCATATATCAAATCTGAAGAATCCCAAAACCTATCCTCTTCCATCGGGCTGTGCGGCTGCCGCTAGCTGCGGCTCGGCTCCTGCTGTTTGCTATACGATGTGACATATGAAATTCGAAATATCAAAAATTCCAGGCACCGCCAGACGCAGGCCATGCTCCCCATTTATGGCCCGGGGGTAGTTTGCTTCCTGCTACTGCGGAGGATGCGGTTCCCATTTCTCGTGGTGTCGGCATTCGGGAAACATCTCCACAGCGCTGATGCTGATTTTTCTCCTTATCCTTGTATTCCATCTTTTCCACCGAAAAAAGGGAACATCTCGCTGACTTGAAGGTTTACAATATTCGCTTTAGGGCCAATGTGGCGGATACTCGTGCATTTCCACCCACATTGGTCATTCGCTGCTCGTAAGGTTCGCAGAAAATCCATTTGTTAATACGCCCGTTTTGAAAATGTAGGTTATATACATATTTCTAGAACCAATGTTTTGAATTATTATTATACAGTACGAAAAAAACACTGGTAAAGGTAAAAAAAACCAAAAATTAAGTTCAAATTTACCAAATATGTACTTGGCAGGATTTCGGCCTACCCTGCAGTTTTTGGTTATAATAAACAAATTAATTTTGTTAATTTGAATTCAACCACATTCACTGGATAAAACAATAAGTTTTTTTTTTATTTAAAGGCCACAGAACTTCCAAATTAAGCCAAATTTTTAAAATTTTAACTTTAATTGCATGAAAATTTCAAGAGAATACCTAGTAACCATATTATAATCAACTTAAAAATCAAGTTAAAATGAAAGGAACGGTTTTGATCTTTTTAGAAAATATCCCCATACTATCAAAACAACCAGTAGCACTCTTGTAATTAACTTAGAAAATCAAGTTAATTAACCAATTCATTTTGGTTATAGCAAACAATCCATTTTTAGTGGTTCGTTGAAGTAACTTGTCGTTTTGGTTGCTTCAACCTAATTTTGGTTGCATTAAACTACCTTTTTGGTAGAAAAGTGAAACAAGCACAGTTTTGTTAAATTTATCAGTATACTTATTTTCTTCATGTAACTCTACATAGCTTTAAGAGAAACGCTTAAAATTTCGAGATTATGAGTTCTCAGCTTAACGAGTATACTTCGTATTGAATGCTACGTCCTTATTTTAAGGTTTTCAATTTCCATTTACTATTTCGAGTTACAAAATTCAAATATGTATTACCAGTATGTATCACGTAGGAAAATCACAGGTAGTTCGAGATATAACGACGACAACTTAACCAGGTTCAAATTATCCAGTTTCCACATCTCTAAGTTTATTCTACTAGTTATGTGAAACTCAGTGTCCTACGTTTAAATATTGTTAATTTTTTAAGTAGACTATCGAATCGAAACAATGTTTTATAAGTCTAAAGCACCATAAATTAGGGTAAATAAGGAGTTACAAGTTCCAAACAAATGTTGGCTCTTTATTTTAGAAATAAGACTTATCGAGTTTTGCAACTCTTTTCATAAATGAAAGTTATTTTGTAAATTTCATGTATACAACAGAACATAAATAAAATAGTATCAATCAATAAAAATGTTAGCTTCTTGATCTGTTATCGAAATGGAGTTGAGCTGAACTCATCCATACTTAAGTGATTTACAGGTCTAATTCCAGCTTTATGTGTGTGATTTTCTGACCAAGAAATATTAGAGCATCTCCTCATCTCATCTGGAGCAGCAGCTCGCAGCGGCCAATCAATCAATAGATTTAATCATTTAATTGTCCCCAATCGGAGCTGCAACATGTGCATTCAACACTGAATTATTGCATGCAAGCAACCGGCAGCCGGACCGAACCGACTGCGGTGGGGGAGTCCCCAAACGTCCAGGGCCCATTCCTAGGGATCACGGCGTCCAGTTGGTTTGACTGCAGGAAGTTAAGTTTATTTGAATTTCACATATTAGACGGGTGGACAGGAGGCTCGTGGTTTCGTAGATATGTCATAGTCCGGCCTTGGATCGAATGCAGCTTTACGGCGAATTCCGATCGTGCAGGGCTTCGGGCGGTCGTGGGCGGCAGCCCCACTGGGCCCCACCGAAGGGCCCCCTTGGTGCCGGCTGGAGGTGCACTCGGCCATCCTTCGTTGGCCCTGCAGAAAGATGCTTTGGCCCACGGACGACGACAACGACGACGACGATGACGACGACGGACGGGGCCGAGCTGTGGGCCCCAGGCCCCGGGACCCGGGTCCCGGATCCCAGGTCCGGGGCCCCACTGCTGTAAGGACTCCGCCGGGCCGAGGAAGGAGGCGTCTGGCTGAAATTGTGCAATATTTCTTTGTGATGGAAGTAATAGTTTGTGTTTAATCAATTCATCTGCATGTGTTCACGTGCATTTGCACAGAAGGACATTCTGTTGTGAATTATGGGCGTTTCGCTTTGCGAAAGATTTGTGCTGCTTTTAGATACGTTCTAGCGATACCCAGGACAAGGAATCGTTACTATGCCCCTTTATATCTGTGTGCATTGCAAATGCACCCGATGCACTGGGAGCAGAAGACTGATTTATGTCCAAACGGATTAGATGCCAGCCCAGTCTTACTCGAAGGTGATTTAATCTTCAAGAAGTTTTGTGAATTTTGAATGATTTATAGATTTTGTTGGGGATTTTGTGTAATCCTGAGGGACGTTTTACGTAAAAACTTGCGTTTCTCGGAAACATTTTCGAGGAGTGTCTAAGAGACATTACTGGAGAAATATTATTTAACCCTTTGTTGAGTTTTACAAATTTCTATTCTACCTATTAATTATTAGTACTTTATAAATCTAGATTAGAAACTGCAAAATTTGAAAAGTGTATTAAATATTGCATTTTGCAAAATTAGTCTTTCAGCATTTGAATCTCTTTTAAGTGAAAACGAAGTTTAAAATCTATGTAGAGAAGAGATAAAACTTTAAAATACAAGAGGATACTCAATGTAAAAGGTTTTCTAAACTCAAATAATTCACGCAATTCCCTGCTTTTTCTTACCCCTTTTTTAAAACCCATAACATTTCCTTTAACGAATTTCATGTATACAGTACCGGCCCTATAACATTAAAACGCAGGCGACGAAAATTTATGTGTAATCAAAAGTCTTATCTGAGCTGGGAAAGAACAAAACCGCCATCCAAGACGACATTCAAAGACATCGTCACCATCAAACGTCCGCTTGCTTAGCTTTTCGCATCAAAATCATCAGTGAGGAGAGTCACGCAGTTCCTGGCAAGAAAATTTGTCATAAAACTGCGACCCTTTGAATGAAAGTTTTCAAATAGTCACCCAAAATGATCCGATAAAGATGAGAAAATTTCCTTGGCACGATGGCTGCGAAGGCTCGTTAGAACTTGAAATCCGCAGTCGTAAGAGATAACGAGTAAGGAATACATGATTATTGTTGAAATTTATACGCCCTCTATAGATAGGGTCCCGCGCCACCAAAAACCGTCCGTGCCCAGCACCAACGAGCAGCGAGGTCCTCTGTCTGATGCGTGAACGAGGCCAAGATAATCTCCGGCAACCCTCTTGAGCCTTTTTCATTTCTTTCATTATGAAATCTTGTTCATTTTACTCACTTTATTAACATATAAATGATTCTCCAGTTATCCATATTAATTCACTTATTATGCCGGCTGCCATCACCGCGTCGAGTCCTTCAAGTTTGCCGTCTTCGGAGCTCGGCTCAGTCCAGGATTCGTTCTGTCGATTGCGCTTTGGATACCGTCTGGATACTCCTCCCAAAGTGGCCCCCTGTTCCACAAAATACTTTGTGGTTTTTATTTTATAGTAGTTAGAGTCTACATCTTTGAAGAAACTCAAGGAAGTTCGAAAAGTCTTTTTTAAAATTAATTCAGAGCATCAAATTACACACTTTTATGGAATCGAAAAATGCATTGAATTATTTTATATTTTATTCCTAAATTATTAATATTATTATATTATTAGGAGTGATGAAAATTGATAAATTAATTTTGACTATATCTTACTACTTCTAATACTCTTTCCACTGTAGGTATGGAACTAAATTTCAGAAAAAAAATTGATCTGAATGTCCTTAAGAAATCTTGAAAAAAGGAATAAAGATTAAATTTATAATAATTAATAATCAATTAATTATTAGTAGGAAGTTGAGTTTTCTTTCTTTCCATTTCTTATATTAGAAGAGTTATTTGGCAGAAATTATTGATTTTATATGAACTTTCCTCTTTAAATTTATTGTCATAATTCAATTATATTTCTGTCTGAATGTGAAACACTACAATGTATTTTAAATTACAAAAATAATATTTGGGTGCGAATTTTTGCAAGTTTTTCGTCACATATGGCGATTTGTGAATTGCGCTCCTGATGGTTTACTCTAAATAATATATAATAGCTCAAAATTGAATGCATACATCAAAAAATTCTTATAGATTTAGATACATTTTAAACACCTTAACCTAAAGTTTTTTAATTGACATTTTCCATTCCATCAAGTTATATATAATACAATTACAATAGTACCTAACTAAAAACAATTTTGAAGTAGACAGAAGTTGAAAATCACCTTTCGGCTAATATTGTTTCAACTTTTGATAGAACCCTAGCAGACGAGAGCGTCGAAATTCGGCAGGTACAAATTGAATTTGGCTGAAACCGAAATGAAATAAGACGGCATGGCTCTTAGAGTGGCACAAACAAATAGACAAACAGTGGCCCATTTATCTGATGGCCTTTGTTGAATACAAAATTTTCCCTTTTATCTCCGGAACATTAGATTACCTCAAGCCATGTGAGTGCTCTCCTGGCAGCATCCAGGAGCCCCCTTGGCTCGTTCAATACACCCCAATATGTCTTTATTACTCGTAATATAGAACTGAATCAACCGGCCGGGGAATCACATGCTCTCGGCCCCGAAGATATATCAATCGGACAATTGGGCCATAACTCAAATGATCAGTCATCAATCATCTGCCGCTATTACCGGGAGCCGGTTCCCGGGGAACTGCCGGGCATACATCATCCCGGCGGGAAGGGGAGCAAAAGGCGTAAATAAGAAAAAGAAAAGTATCTTCAGATTCCTACTCCGAATGTTAAGGGCAGATGTGAGGGAAAGGTGTCCTGACATGTGCTGAGGTCTCTACAGGATATAAAAAAAATAAAATAAACAGAGAAATTGGAGCCTGCCAGTTTGGGGATGGGAAGTGGTTCTATCTGGGATGCGCCGTCATCGCTGGGTGTCGCTAGTCGAAGCCTCATCAGAGGCGCGCCAGAGTCTGTTCCCGAAAATCCACTTGTCGATTCCGGGCACGGAGGCGAAAAGAAAACAAATTCGGAATATCAAAATGATACATTCTGGCCATCAAATGAAACGAATCGCATTAGGGGACATCCAGTCCAGGCGAGTCCCACTTGATCTAGTTATTCCGGGACAAAAACCCTACCCCATACCCCCGCGTCACACATCAGTGTCCATCCGCTTGCATATCCCAAAGGAGATTCCCAGGACGAATTCTGTCGACACAAGAAGGATGTCGTCAAAAGGACGACAGCAAGAAGTCAACGTGATAAAATATCTAAAACTATCAATGCCCGTCCCCAAAGGGTCCAAATCAATTTGTCCACATGTCGGAGGACGATGCCTGCAAGGGCTTTTGGCTGGTCTTTGGGGGAGGGGGGATATGCTATAAGATGTATCTGACACACTACTATATAAGATGTGTCTGGCGTACACAAAGCGAGACATCGTTTTCTCTGATGGTTTTTATTAATTTGGTGGGAAACGTGTTCACTGCCACTTTTTTTGTTTTTAACCACAAAAATCACTTTTCTACAATACACAAAAGTCGGTTAATTAAATAAATCGTTTAATGCATTCAATACTTAATTGCGTGATAGTTTTATATATTTTGACATTTGATTTCTTAGTAGATAATTGTTGACTTTTACATAAAAAGTGATAGGACATTGTAAAGAAGTTTGTAGGTAAACCAGTATTTGAAAATTCTAGTGATTTTCATGAAAACAGATATATTGATGATTTTAGGGTCATTGAATTAAAATATAAGACTTGTAATTAATTTCTACTATACAAAAACTGGGATTCGGTTCTAAAAAGAAAAAAACTGTCTTTTGTATGGTGTAACATTTTGATAATTTTTTTTTATTATACATATTACTATAGGTATATAAATACATTTCATGACAAAACTAAATAAAATTCAACATCATATAAAAACGAAAAAAACTATGATTTCAAGATTAATAACCAAAATTAAAATTCAAAATCAAAAAAAATCGCGTTGTAGTAAAGGTATGTAGGATGTTTACCTCTATTATTATACATATAACTACTAATTCGAATTTGGAAAAGAAAGTTATGTTTAATTGAAGTAAGACAATAAAGAATATGTTTTTCGAGTTTTGCTTATTATTATTTGTAAAACTACTGAATACTTTGTAATGAAATTGATGTTAAAAATGTCATTCGCATTTGTTCTCTTAGCGAACTTTGAGCTTTTAAGACATATAACTTGTAAAGCTCAAATTATTTACATATAGCGAATTTGGTCGTTTCAATTCTTCAAAATTATTTTTGTTGTGATAAAATGTGTCTGGGTTACACAAAGTGGGATATTGTTTTCATTTTTATTAATTTGGCGGGAAACGTGTTGGCTGATTTAATTTTTTTTTTTATCTTACAAATCGCTTTCCCGACAATGCCCGAAAACTGCTTAATTAAACAAAGGGAAATCACGAAAGTGGTTCCACAAAAGGGATGGGGGTGGACGCAGTTTAACGAGCCGCAGCAGAGCGTTGGATAGTTCTTAAAAAGGCAGAAGAAATATGAATAAAAATCATGGACGTGTCACGTTACGCCATAAATCTGGAGGTATCTTTGGAGTCGATCTCTCCTGGCGGGTCCCGCGCCCACGCCAGGTTCTGGTACTCAACCGGTGCGGTTCTACGTTTATACCGCGCATATGCCCAGATATAGCGTTGGAAATCGTAAATTCGCCTGGTTTATACTTTTATTAATTAATTATAGAGGTTTAGTGCAGAAGTTGGCCACTTTCGACACGCCACCGCCGACGCATAGTTCGCCGTTCGCCTGTTTACGAGCTTTGCGGGTGAAACCCGTAAATGGACAGACCGTGATTGAGGGTAGGGCAGCGCAATTTATTGGGGCACCGCTGAGATTTTTATATTGTTATAATATTCGGCTATTAATTACGCGGCGGTCCGGCCCGGAGGTGGGCAAGGACAGTATTTACATATTTCAGTGCAAATGGGCGAATTAGATAAGTAATTGCTGCGATGCATGAACGTGGTGCGGCACCACCGCCTGCTGCGAACGCGTTTTTCCTGTAAAAACGCAAAGAAAATCTTTTTCTTTTTTTTATATAACATACTACAATGAGGCCATTCCCTATTTATGCCCGGGAGTTGAAGGAAATTTTCACTCAAACCCCCGCAAGCGGTGGGGGAAGAACTGCTCGCTGTCAATATCTCTGCATCCCTCTAATCCCAGAAGGACATAAATTAGACAATTTTGACAGCATACCATATGCAAATGCGACGGTTTATGAATGTGGAACTCCCGTTCGATGCTCTGGAAAATCTACTTGGGAACAACAATCGGCACCCCATTCGGAGCCTCCCACGGAGTGTATTCTATAAGCGGTCGCTCCAACCGAAGGGCTGGAAAACGCCGCTTCTGCTTCCCCCTTTCGCATATTATTTTATGATACGACTGACAATAGACATCCTGATGAAACAAACCAATAAATCAGGAAAATTCTCAAATCCCCTGCTTTGTAACCCTTTGCTCCTCGGCACAGCTCCTTGGTGGGCTCCTTGGGTTACTTCTAGGGCTGCGGACGGGGTGGGATGATGTGAGCGCGCGGATCGAAAGTGTTGCTATTCCGCCAGAATAGGACATTAGCATTTCCAATGCTTTCAAGATGTATGCAGGGGGGTTTGTGGCAATTCTTATAAATTGCCCTGATTTCTGCCACTTAAGGCCTGGGTAATGTCGAAGAATTTCAATATAACACAGAAGGGGGAAACAAAGTGATTGCTGTTCACAAAATCAATATTTCAATATTTGGCGCCATAAATCTATCTCAGGTTAGACTATCTAAACAGTTGTTTCAGTACTTTGAGAATGGACGATATGATTCTATCAAAATTTGGTCCAAAAATTTTGAGGAAGTAGATTTAGAAAAGAGCTAGTCTAAGTGCCATTGGTTGTCTCACGAATAAGTTTATTTCTTGCGTTTTTCATAAATATGTGGATATATGCATAAGTGAATTCTCTAAAATGAATGTTAGTCTCAGAGAGAGGAATGATAGTTACTAAACTAATTGTTGATGACTTATACATAACATTGAAAATGCAAACTTAGTTTTCTGAATTTTCAGTTAGTGTATGTATTTTACGTATTTTTTTAAATAAGTTCGTTGTATTTCAAAATAGACATAAACCGCAAGCTTATTCCTCAAATAAATTGAAATTGAATAAATTTAATTTAAATACTTAATTGTAATCGTCATTTCGCCTTTAACTTGCACTTAAGCTTTGAATACGACTGTTTTGTATTTGTTTCTTAGAAGAAAACTCAAAATCAGGATACACCTTCGTATTCTTAAAAAACATGCTACAGTACATCTGCAGAATTTCGCAGTTTGAAATAGTTTTCCCTGTGAAGTTTTCCCTAAGTTTCCGACAGCATCTACGACCAAAAGGATAACTTTAAAAAAATTCTTTTTCTTTCCCTATAACAAGTAAGGAACTGCGGAGATGGAAAACATCGCCCAGAAAGGAAACTCATTCATTCTTTGCGAAACATTAAAATTCCTCAGCTCTATAATTAGCAAACTTGGACGAAATATCGATACCCGCGGAGAGAAGTAGAAAACGCCCCAGAGTTTAAACAAGCAGTCCTTCTTCCCGCTGATTGTAGACTTTGTTGTACTTCTTTCATACTTTTACCTCTGGTTTTCCCTTCAATTAAAACCGAAAAAAGGGAAAACACGAGCCACGAGCATAGGGCGAATAAAAAACTTTTCCCACATTCTCCACTCCGAAAGTGGAAAAAAGATCACCCATCTGAAGCATACTTGGAGTACCTTCCAAGTAAAAGGGTTCCTTTTTCCCATCTTTGTTGGGGCCAACTTAAAAGAAATTTTTCTGATAAGACGAAAAAAAACCGACCGCAACAGTCTTTTCTTCATTTTTATTTTTGTGTTTTAGCATTTTTTTCGCTAGCGTTTTTCGGTTTCGCAAAACTTTCTTTTTATCTTACAATAGACTCATTTCTTGCCCTTTTTGGTGGGCAAAAATTTGAATTGTTGTTCGGTAGTTGACTGCCCTCGTTTTCCTGGAGGAGTAGAAAAAAAAGGGTTATAACACTGAAAATGCCCTTCAGCAAACTTCCGAATCAATGCCATCGAATTTACTCGCGAAAGGAAATTTTTTTTCGGATTTTGAGAGAAATGTTGCTTTGCTTTGTTTTAATGCTGTTTTAAGTAAAAACATTCCGTTCGAGCGAACCTTCAGCAAGTTTGAATTAATTGGAAAAAGAATTTCAGGTACAAAATCAACTTGAATACTTTTAGATGGATGAACTTAAGTATTAATCTTGGATTAAATTTTTACTCAAATGTGGGATTTTGTTATTTCTCGAGTTGAGTAAGGTTGTTTTAAAAGAGGCAACATTCGATTTCAATTTTATAAATTTTTTAGACTTTCCAAGTTGTTTTTAACTTTGTTTCGGTTATTCGTTAAAACGAAGCCACTTTAAACTTCTTATTTGGTCCTTTACGTAGGAAACAACTCAAGTCGTCATTTTAAAGTTCTTATTATCAAAATTGAGAGCTATAATTATGTTATAATGTCATGGAAATTCTTTTCAAAAGAGTTGTTGAAAAACTTTAAACGCGTTTTTGAAAACTGACATATTTAAAATCTACTACTTAAAGGATGATCAATTGCAGCAGTAATAAAAGTAAATAGATTTAAGTTTTAATTTAGTAATTAGTGTAATACTCATCGGGTTTTCTTTACATTACTGATTTTTCCCAAATTTTAATTATTAAAAACGGAAAATAATTTTTCCTGGACTACAAAAACCACATCATAGATGAATGAACTCAGATTCCAGCTATAACCATAAGTATCATATTATATGTAATGTTTATAAATATATCACTTTTGAAATATATGTCTGTTTTCTATTCTATTTTTTTACTACTTAACTTACGTCCGTTCCAGATCAAAAAAAGAAAAAAAGGAATTATGATTGGGAAAGAAGTCATTACTTTAATTTAAAACTATTTATGCAAAATATTTCTTTGCATTTACCTACATATAATTTTTAAGAATAAATCCCTTTTAATAGAAAAATCAAGTATGGTTTAGTTTGAAGGAAAGCTTATCATAGTTTAGGTAGGTACCCTTGAAGGTGTGAATAAGCTTTTCAAAGACTTGTTTACCAGCCTTATCCTAACCTTGATAAAAGTTATGAAAAAAAAAATAAATAAATAAAATCCATGACCTTTTCCCATTCATCGCGAATAACTTCAAAAACGCATTTACGAGTAGGTACATTAGCATGTGCAGACACACAGCATAAATTGACCCAGCTAGTTTCTCTCACCCTCCAAACCCTTTCTGATTCGAGAATATAGCTGCCAGGAGAGCAACTAGACTGAAATGGATGCTTGGCATCGCTGGTTTATTACAACTTTACAAATCCATTTATTCCTGTGTCAGCCCCTGGAATATCCGCCGCACGGGGCGCAGTCCTTACACCCCGGGACTCCTCGATCCCATTCACTATCTTCATCAGAAAATGTATTTTCTTCTATGGAGCAAAGTATGGAATTCTTCTTATTGGATTCATCTCCATCCCCCGTATCTGGGGGTGCGCACCACCACCACCACCACCACCACCACTATCAGGTTCAGCTGGTTCGGCTATCTGTCTCTGCACCGTAGAGAAGCCACCACTTACCTATCTATTTATCTGTTCGTCTATCTGCACGCAAAATATGTACCCGTCCACATGGGTGCTCTATCGGAGGGTATGTGCCAGTGGAGCCCGGGTCTGAGCCCGGTCCGTGCCTTCCTATACCTCGGGAGGAATGGTATCTGGTATCTCGCTGCATATTTAATACTTCATTAAGGATGTTTTATGCTGGGGGGTGAATAGGTGTGTATTTATAGGAAAAATTCCTCATCGCAGAAGGTCTTGGCTCGCCTTTGTATGATGTCCTTTTCCACGAGTGCCACATCCGAGCATCTGCTGCGGACGCGGTAGACCCTGCAGGATGTGTGGGAGGACAGGGGTTCGAGCAGAGGTGGGTATATCGAAAGAGAAGCCAACCACCATGTAGTTTTCCCCATTTTACATTGCACAAATAGCGAGAATATCCTTTCGGGGATAGTTATTAGTTCGCTTTGTTGTTACCACAGCTACCGTGCACTCAATTTTGAGCTTACATCGCTAGACTGCTTGCTATTTCATTTCCCTGGTATATTCGCAAAATAAAAAAATATAAAACTCCCAGGAAAAGCATGTCGAGAAAAAATGAAAGAAACTTTCCTCTTGATGAACAGATTGGTTGATTAATATTTTAGGATTTTTCATTTTTTTTATTTTACCTTCGCCAGTGAATGGCAACCTCCCACCTCCCTCGGATTGGACAAATAGAGTGAAATATTAGACGAAGCCAAAGTAGGGCTTCTGGGTGCCTTTAAAAGGCCCCAAATTGTTTGAAATTTTTATAAATTGCCTTAGTTCTCTGCGGGCAGCACCGGCACAGCGCGGTAATGTTCTAATAAACCCCTCTTCTAGCTTGAAATGGACCTCAGCATCGAGAAGAGGCCAAAAAAGCACCAGGGATCGATACCCCTGTCCTAATTCCAGTTTGTCATCTTCCTTGATTTTAAGTTCAAAACTCATAAATAAATTAAAAGCAATTTGGAAATCCTGGGCTCATCCCCTCGGCCCCGGCAGCTTCTCTTCACCCAAAATAAATCAATCCGAACTTTAGCCTATAGAGGAGTGGTGCGAACATACACAGGCACCCACGCCGTAGGTCTCCGGGGTATCTGCATATTAATCCCGGAATATGGACATTAAATATAAGTAGACATGGCCCCGTGTATTCTATCGGGGCTCCGGCCGTCCGGGGCCGCCAGAGATCAAGTGGGCCGACAGCCCTATGACGAGACGAGAGTGAGTGGAAAATCTTTCTGAATCAATCAACTAATTTCATCGTAATCAAAAATTCCTTCATTACAAACAGAATAAATAATAAAATAATTGCTTCCTCCGGGGTGGTCGCCATCAGGGGCATCAGAGGCTTCCGAGCCATCAGCGGAGCGCCCATCAGCGAGCCCCGCCTTTGGTGGGAGCCTCATTTTCCAATAGCCTCGGCGGCTGTTCCGATCCACGGACGACGGCCCCGTGACAGCCGGTCTAATGAGACTTTGAGGAAAGTACCCCCTCCCCCGCCCCCCGGCGCCTATTGAAACAGGTAACACCGCCCCCGCACCTGTCTGCCACCTGCCCTTTTGGACGTTCCATTCGAAATGTTCGGCTGATTTGGTTCGCGGCAATGCGGGATTACCGCCCTGGACGGGAATAAGTAGATGCTCCACAAAATTACCTTTTGAGAATTTTATGGGTTTTCAATTTACTAGAGATTGAAGCGGTGGATTTTAAGGGCGTATTAAGGTTTAAAGGTCATCGATGAATCGCGATGGAATATTGGAAGTAGTTTAGTAAAATATTTTTGGTATTAACCTATTTATTATTTCGTAATTACATAAAAATGACTATGATATACAAATGACTGAAATTGTATTTATGAACACTGACGAAAACTTACTGCCTACACTCACATATGAAAATTCGGTAACTTCCATCAAACGACCACAGTATGGAATTATTTTAATATCAATATCATGAAAAATGTAATAATCAGATTTAAAAATTAAGTATAGCATAAAGTGTCTTAAATCTACGTTATTTTATAGATTTTAGCTTAAAATGCCTACAATTTTAAGTTGATTCGACGCGTAATTCTGATTGTACTCAACTTGTTTGCTAACTGTGTGTAAACACACTATTTTAACTTTAAGTTACGTTTTTATTCGGTACGCATAATTATGATTACTAACAAAACCAAATGTGCAAGAAAGAAAAATTATATAATTAGTCTGACTGGAGTGAAATAGTATATTTTTAGTCTGAGTAGAGTGACTGGTAGGTCGGCCCTTTACTTTTATACTTTGATAAACTTTAAAATTTTTGGCTTGGTGTTTCATAACGTCGTTTAAAATGTCACTGTTTGGATTACAAGTACATGATAACATACCAATTTTCAAATAGAATTGAAAAAGTTTGGCATAATTCATATATACTACTTTTTTTTTTGTAGCAATTGTCTTCTATTATCATCACCTGAAATGGATAGGACAAACTCTTCCCGTATTATAAAATTTTCTTTCCTTTTTTACAGTCTAACGTTTTGAGATCCGCACCTAACAAGTTATCTATTATATTTAGGAATATATTTTTAGGTTCATGTAAATTGTTTTTCTTAAATACCTAAGTACATATATAGTTTTTTCGAATATGTTTACTTTAAATAATCTATCTTGTTTTTAATTTTGGAATATAGTATTTATTTCAGTGTATTTATTATATTTATTGTATGTAGTACACTGCTAAATCACCTGCGGAATGGATTGTATTGGAATTGTTCCCTTTAAGGTTAAAAAACTAGATGACAAAATCTCAGATATCAGATTAAACCAAGAATTTAATCCAAAACACGGTGTATTTGCTTACCTTTGGCCTTAACAAAAATTTCATCCCTTTGAGTGGATAAGATGTCAAAGGCAGTTTATCTCCCGGACTCGAAACAGTTTAAAACAATTTGTCAAATATAATTAGATCCTTCAGCGCTTATGATTGATTAGCCCCGTCAGAATATCTCCTTTCGATACCAAACACCGTGTCGCCGCGACGGGTAGGGGCGTTCCCATATCACACATCAAAGAATCAGTTAAAATTTCTCATAAGGCCGCCCCCTCCTCGCGTTTCCGGATGTGTGTCTCAAGGAACGCACATTACCCGGGCGTGGGTGGCGGTGGGTATGGTTCCTGCGCCTAAATATTTCGGCGGTGATTAAACACGTCAATAAATCTTAGCGGGCGTACGAAGACGGTGCGCTGAAAGGAGAACTTTTGAAAGTAAGTGATAAAATATCCCGGAGAGCGTATCCTAAACAAATATCCCGATACCCGGCGCGTCCTGGGCAAACAGCGAGCACATCTCGGGAGCAAAGTGGCTGCCTATATTACGGGCGGATCGCACACCTATGCCGGGTCCTGCGGTGCTTAAGGAACACGCACATCTCAAGATTTATGCGAAGTATTCGCGGGCGAATATGTGAAGATGCCATTGTTGGCACTCTTTGAGGCTCTAATATGAATTTATTACGTAATAAATTTACTTAATCACACGCACACAGCGACGGCGGGCCATGGTGCGCGCCTAATTATCACACAAGGATCACCGCCGAACCCTCCGTTGAGGGCCTGCTCTATCTGCGCCTTAACCCTTTGATGCTTCAGCTCATAATTCTTACCCCCATCCCACGGGGACCGAAAGTATTTTGTATTTTTGCTCGGGGAACATGTTCCCGTAATAATTTTCATTATCGCGTCAAGGTACTACATAATCCCATCATCCTTATTAGAATTATCGCGGCGCAGGGCGGGTGCGCTCTGACGGATGGCGTCGCGGCGGGGGCGGGGGGCCAAACGGCGAGATAGGCAATGTTCCGCCGGGGCTGTTCGCGCTAAATGCGCCCCATATGTGCGGTTTTGTTCCGTACCGCCGAACATTCGGAACGATCCCGTTGCCGGGTTATTTATCCAAATGGTGATTTGCCCGCGCGGATCTTATTAAATTTAAATTTTACTATGAATTTCGAATGCGTCTCGCTAATGATTGCAATCAGCCGAGATGACACATTTTCTGCTGGGAACGCTATTTATAAGCTTTCGTCGAAGTCTCTGAGAAAGCCTTATTTATTTTCAAGATGGTATTAAATCAAGTCGCTGCGGAAACCAAATATAAGTTAACTTGCCTACATTTCCTAACATGGGATTTTCGTATTTTCCAAATTGTTGTATCATTATAAAAGGTGTCAACATATTTGTTCCCGTATACAACAATTAAAAAATACAATTTTTGACGTTTTGCAAATTTGGTAGAATTAAGGCCCGATTATTGAATCTATTCGAATCAAATCGAAAGGATCTTATAAACGTCATTTTTAGATAAAAATTCCTAACAAAGCTCCTTAAATTCTCACAAATTAATTTTAATACTTTAGGCCCAATCCAAATACAATAGAATCGTAAAGTAACGTAACGTAACATAAACATTTAACTAAAATGGGCTTACGGACATTAAAACTCACATTATGGCCTAAATAAAGACGTAAACTGCCATAGTGAATATAAAAAAAATAATTATATTCCAGAAGATCTAAAAGATTTATATGAACTTTATAATTTGTGGCTGGATTACTGAAAAGTAATAAATAAAGAAACACTCTCCGGTAGTCATAATATTTTAATTTTTTAAATTTCAAACCACACAATTCTATGTTAGATTTCTAGAGTTAACGTTAATTCTCATTTAGTTTACCGCTTTTGAACGAAAAACTTAATTGAAAATCAAATGTTATTGAAATGATTTTATAAAAATTATGAATATTATTAAGAAATTTTTATTTAAAAAGGGTTTTTTCTAACATCCTTTCAATTCGATTCGAACGGACTCAATAATCTGGCCCTAAATTCTAATTCAACATTCTTTTATTTTTCAATATTTATGAGATATTTAACATTAGCATTTTGAAAATCCGGTTCATTAAAATGTCATTTTCATGATAGTAAACGCTCAAAAATTGACTCATGCCTATGATAGTGTAAATGATTTTTTTATTATTACTTTTGATAGCCCTTTGATATTGAATATTTAATTCCGAAAACTAACATGAGTTTGGGTTTCTAAAATAAGGCATTCAAAGTTATATTTACGATCCATACACGTTTAATTCATTGTTTGATCTCTGATTAGATCAAATCTTGAATTCGCATCAATTTTTTGGAACCCTAAACAGAGTAGGTATTCATATTAACCGCATAGAATTCATTCAAAAGAGATTTACTAGGTTTGTTTTCTATATAGGATAAATTTTCTTCTCCCAATTATAAATGTAGATAACTTCGGATAGGTCTTAAATCTCTTAAGTCTAGAAGACAAATGCATCAAGTTGTGTTCATTAAAGATATTTTGTGCTACGATATTTGTATCACCGGAGCTTTTGGGCTGGCTTTTGAGATCTAGAAATCTCTTATATGAAAAATTTCATAGAACAAACTAACAAATGTGTGTTCTAAATTAATGGAAATTAGTTATAATCATTTTGTAAACTGGTTCGTTTTTGCGGTAAATTAAATGGATAAATAAATAAATAAAATAATTTGAACTAAAGGCGCATATATTTAGTTCCATTATTTCAAGGAGTTTTCAAGAAATTCGTTTAGTAAAATAATGGAAACGTCTTTAACTTATGATTTTGGCAGAGCGAATCAATCAGTTTGGTCCCAACATTTTTTATTTTCAATTTACACAATTTAAATGTGATAATTTATAAAACACTGTTCTTTACAAATTGTAAGTAATTTTTGATATTTGCCCTAAAAGTTCAGAAATAACAATGGATAGTAAAGAATGTAGTATTATTATTCCAAAAACCGGTCAATTCTGAGTATATATGTACAGTACATAATACACACTTCAGCGATTTTGTTTTATATTATAGTAGACAGTGAGAATAGTGCATACATAGTGTATAAATTGTTAGAACTTTTAAATAAAAAAAGATAATTGTGTCATACTCAGTACAATGATAAAACATTATATTTTATTCCTGGTGCTTTAAGTACCTATGCTCCAAGAAATTGTTTAATGACGCGAAGACGTACTTTTTTTGTATCAGGTCCAGAAAAAAAAGCATACAGAAGAAAGCAAACAAGTAAAAAGTCTCGGTCAGAGATGGAACTTTTCCAAACAATATACCCGCAGGCATCAGCGACCGCAGCGAGGGGAAAGAGTTGACAAACCCGTCACGGTCAATGGGCTGATCCGGCTGGTTCCATGTCCCTGTTCCAGAACCGTGCACTTGGCAATAATTTTTACTGCCAGCCAATGTCCTTAGCGATTTTTTCCCGGGCACTTTCCGGGACTGCCATAGTACCTTTAACGGGAATCCTATAGCCATCGACCGGGAAAGTGGGGGTAGGGGCGCCCGAAAAAGCAAACTGCGAAGAAGGCAGTCGTAAGAGGCCAACTTCTTAATGACTTTCTTGGTGATGTATGGACACTCGAAGCAGGCAAGGAGGTTATTTAGGGCCGTCTGTTAATTAATGCCCGCTTTTTGCGCCCACCTAAGCCCTGCCCGCCCCCAACTTCGTCTTGGCCGGGCGGCCGTATTGCATCAACTTGGGCATATCCTTGCGGCTTACCTGGAGGAAGGATTCATGCCAGATGAACTGCTAGAAATTTCATTGTTGCATCGGTTATCATTGAAATTCAAAGTAAATTACTGCATTCACCCCTTCTGCAGACTCTGTCCCGGCAAAGGTCCTAGTCGGCCGCACCTCCCCCACCCCTCGTCGCACCGGTGCAGATGCAAACATACAAATCAGAGGCTTTGACCCGTAGATGATCAAATCTTGCACTTTGTGAAATGCCAGAAATGACACATTCACACAATCCTGGGCCTAGGCTCCGGCCGAGACGAGACGCCCCTCCTCCGTCTAATAGGATGCACTTTTAGTGGCCGGAGTGTACTTCTCATTTGCATATCATCCGAATATCCTTAGACTAGGCTCACAATTTCGTATTCTATTTGCTCGTCCTGTTGTCCTGTCCACCATATATCAAAACTTGTTGTGATTTGTGTTTCTATTAGAGAAGCAGCTTTGATTTAATGGTTTTGGATATCTCTCTCGGTGCGGCCGGGCAGCCACTTTCCAAGATCCCCGGCGAACGCTTTGAGGCTCCGGAGGTCCCCCAGGACTATTTGTCAATCATTGATTTATGTCACTTGGCCGCCGTCATAATGCATCGGAGTTCGGAGCCCTGCTGCTGATGCGTTGGGCTCCGTTCGAAGGAGGATGCACCGACACGGAACAAATGGAATAATATCGGGCGGGGGCGTCGGTCTCGCCGGCGAAGGCACTAATTCAAGATGATTTGAAATTATTGCTGAATTGATGGCTCTAGATGACATCTAATGGAACGTCGGGATCCCTCTGGATTTTGGGCGCATCGGTGTACCGGTGCATCGGGGAGACGACGGTTAAATGTTTAATATCGAGGACGATTTGTGCACCAACGGATCGAGCCGATGAATAATACCTGCATGCGGATTGACCGAATTTAATTGACTAAAGACACAACATGGTTTTGAAAACTAAATTAAAATATATTTCCTTAGTTATCATCAAAACATATTTTTGTTTTTGTATAAGTACCTATTATTTAATTTCACGGCCAAATCCAAATTTTTGGTTCATCATCATTACTATTGAAAATTGTATGTTTAACATAAAAATTTCTTTATGACCTTGGTCGAAGGTCAAGTAAGACTTATTGCTTATTTGAAACCAAAAAGGTTGTCAATTTTACTTCAATATGAGAGATTAATATGGATTTTGTGGAAAACAATTCTGGGGCAAAACTTGTTTCTTTGCTTTCAATTGCTCTTGGAAACTTGTCTTACATTTTTTATGTAAGGTGTTTTATGCTTTTAATGTTTACTAGAAGATGCATATTAATAAATATTATATTTCTTTTAATTCTTTCACCATTCCTTTCGGCTACATTTGCCTAATTAAATTTTAATCGGGCCTTACTAAGGCTATTGCAATTGACTATGAGTTGTGTATGAATCACTCTTTTTCAATCTAAAACCGATATAAAATTGTTGTAAATAAGGTTTTCTAAAAATTTCATCCAAAACGTAATGTTAGTTTTAATCTGATTTCCTTTTTTGTGAGATGTTCGTTAATTTACCAAAATTAATACAATTTTGTATGTTATTTTTCATTATAAAAATAATTTTGTTACCATTCTTTAATGTATAAAGTGGAAATATTTAAAATGAGGCAAATAATCTTACAGACTTTTTATATGGTTATACTTTGATTTCTTAAGGATTAACAACTAAATGTTTTTATTTGGGTATCTTACTTTAGGTAGAGCATTCTTGGAGATATCAAAATGATAAATGGTAGATGTGATAGTATAAATCTAAATTAAATAATTTAAAAATGACCCGAAGGTCACATTGATACGAATATTCGCCATTCCAGGCGATACTCTGGGTGGACCAAACTCAGACTCATACTCCAGAAAGACATCTCCTAAAGAGACCTCCTCCTCCTTTCCCGTGCCCTAAAGTCCGTTTCCAATTGCTTTTCATTAAAAGTTTCTCAATTTCAACCTCAAGTCGATCGGCCCCCCTCAAGGAATCCCTGAAATATTCAAAACACAATTTTGGTCCGATCAAGAATTCAATCAGTGAAATTCCCCGGGCGTCGCCTTGAAGACAGCCCCCGTCCCCGGGAGCGATTGTGCGAATGGGCGGCCCGGGGGAAGCAACAGATATTGGCCAGCGGTCACTTTAATAGAAAATACCCTTCGGCCCAGATAACAAGGGTCCACTCAATGGACACCGCCTTTCATCGGCGAACTTTCACAATCGGGAAGTGACAGCAGCACAAAACCACCCGGCCCCACGTGTCCCCGAGAAGTCGGGAAGACGGGCCAAGGAGCCGGGTTCTGTGCACTAAGACGACGGACGTCATTCCTGCAACTTTGCAAGGAAATTAATTTCGGTTGTATCGAAATCTGGCACGTTTCGGAACAAAATGGAAGGAGGTGCAAGTTCTGAGTTTCTCGGAAACTTGAATAATTTCCCTTTTGCCCACGCAGACCTAAATTTTTTGAAATCCCTTTATTTTTTCGTACCAAAAGTTCGGGTGCGGCATTAGCGGACGATGGCGGAAAATATCGGGATTTTTCCTCCGGGTTAATCACCAGTATCCCGGCTGCTGATGATGGTCACATCCGGCCAAATGCAGCTATCAAATGCTTAAAATCTCGCGCCCCGTTCACTGCTGCGGAGCGCCAGGATAAAATAAAATAAAAAAAGGGAAAGATTTCTTTTCTCGCTAAAAGATAAAAAAATTAATTAAGTCCTCTGGAAATCCAATTCTGCCCACTTTCCTGCCATCACCACTCAATGGAAGACGGGGCTAAATTAATGCTGCAAAACGAACGGAAGATGGAGATGAAACCGAAAAACTTGCTCCGCATCGCAGCTACTCTGGACCAAAAAAAATAAGTTGAAAAAACTGGTAAAAAAAAAAATTCTTTTTTGAATAAAAAAAAAAAATGGGAAATTGCGAGAGAGCCCGAAACCACTTCCCCGACGATAATTTAATGTTATCGCCGCGAGCAATAAATCTGCATGAGTTAAGAATTTTTCTTGAAAGATTTTTTCTCCTCCGAGGATATCTCAACTTCCACTCAAGAGTTCGTGTCCTCTGAGCGATTCTAATGGGCGGCACCCGGCCCTTCCGCTTCCCGATGGATCCGGGCGGTTTTCTCGAATTTATTTCAATTTTTTTCGCTTTTCTTTTTGTGGTTGAGGAAACGTGGATTTTCTACCATTTTGTTCGATTTTAATGAATTTTTCATATTTTATCTATGCTGGTTATTAAAATTAATCCCATTGACCTGCATATTTGCTTCAGCTAGGTAAATTCTTAATAGTCTTTAAACATGCTTTAAAAGTTTTGAAATTATTATGTATTTTAAATATTGTACTCTATTGTAACACATATGTATATACAAAAATTATACTCCAATTAAACAAAGTCTTAAAATGGCAATCTCAGTCAAACGTTACTAAACTTAACAAAATGATCAAATATCAAAAGTTTTTCTGTTGTTGATTATGAAATAATTTTGTTACAAATATAGCCATGGAACCGTATAACTAGCCCTTACTTTCACCAGCATCACAAAACTTTTGTCAAAATTGACATAATTTTGAATATGTGTAGACTAAAATACAGCAAACAAAAAATCTTTGTTTTCATACTGCGGTGGGGGCCAGGCCATCTTATAATCATAAAAGGCGTTACATAAACATACATATGTAAAATGTTATTAGAATTGCAATATGTTATTTTTAAAATTGAAATACTAATTTTTGCATATGTTACATAATCTTAAATTAACTATTTATAATAGTTTAGACTATGAGACTTAAATATCTTGAGAACTATTTAAGTTTTTCAACAGAACAACTTAAAAAACTTTACAAAAAACTGATCTTGAGGCACAATATCAACACTGTAGATGTGATGGCTGGTTATCCTATGGGAAAAATTTGTGTATGACTAATTTGAAAAAATAATAAATATACCAAATAGATTAAAACTCATTAATGAGCTTAAAGTTACCATTGAAGCAATCCTGACCCCAGAAATGTTAGCATCATACGTGGAATCTTTGTCAAAATGGCTTCTTGGTACAGTGGTGAACAATGATGAAGTTATTATTATTAATAAAAATTAAGAAAAGTAACCTGCGCCTATTGTTTTGAAACAGAGTGTATTAAGATTAAAATAATACTGGCAAATGCTTATTTTAAAATAAAACTTGGGATTAAAGATCATCGTAGCATATAAAATTTCGATAGCTTTTTCTTTTAGGTACTATTTTTATATGTATGTATATTCGGTTATAAAAAAAATTTTCAGAGAAGTGTTACATACCTTTTTCTATTAAAATCACCAAAAAACTGTAAACATAGGATTTAATCCCTTGTTCCCTTTTCCCTTTTTCTTTCAAGAAAATCTTAAGTTGTTTGCAAGAATCCAATAAGAGTTGCACTCCCCGAAGACGATTCATTAAATCAAAGAGAAAATGTCAAATTTAATTCGAGTTAGTACTGCCCCACATCACCACCCCCATTATTTTCACTCAAAACTATTCATCCATGTCCCCACCCACTCCACCCTTCGTCTCAAGCTGTCGCTGGGGGCGGAAGGGTTATGGCGTGGTATTTCATGCTGTCAAGAAATCGGCTGGAACGGATTTATGTGTGCTGAACAAATAACTGGCAAAAAAGGGAGGGTTCATAAAATCAGAAAGAGAGTTTTCTTACAAAAAGGGCTAAACACCGTCTTACGGCAATCGTACGCGTTCCATGCGCCGCCGGGGCGGGGGCGAGGCGAGGACATCTGAAGAAGGGAAACCGGAAAACACGGCCACCATCTCCGCTAAAATAATTCACGACGGAGAGTCCGTGTAGACGTCCTCGCCCTGCATCCCTCGCAGGCGGGTGGGCGGGGGCGTCAAAGGGTTGGAATCTGCTAAAACACACACACAACTAGTGCAGGAGAGGGCCGAAGGGCTGACTGCCCTGACGCGCGACACGGGGGAGGGAGTCGGACTGGCTGCCGGGCGGATGGAGGAGATTTGTTGTTTCAGGGTTTGATCGACGATGTCTAATTTGTTTAAGCTCCAACAATGGAAGAATTTCGTGAATTCTTAAAGGAGTACATTTGCACGTTCCACGTCCTCGAGGGCTGCGGTGGCACCTAGGGCATGACGGTCGGGGGTTGGGGTTGACGCTACAAAATCCGAATTATGTGTGCGACTGACAGATAAGGTTTGCATTTAATTCAAATTTATTGACGTCTCTGATGTTTCATTGGTTTCGTCTAAAATTTTGAGGATGGGATAATATTAATTTTAACATATCACATTAGTTTTTATCGTTTGTCATGATCAAAATTGAATTTAGCATTGAATTACAACTTCTCATGAGTAATGCACAGCAAAGATTTAGACTTTTTTTAAAAATAAGAATTATTTTAAGATTAAGTTTTATATGTAGTCAGAACTTTAAAAAAAAATTTAAAACTCAGATATATATGTATGTAGGTTTGAAAAGTATACCGTATAATTTCTGAGCCGATTATTCCAAGAAATTTAAATTGACGGTAATAAATAATATTTTTATTTTATAGTAGTTATAAAATCTTGAAAACTTTACATTTAAAGAGATGAATTTTAGATGATTTGTTCGAGTTGTGGAAACCAGCAGGAAACTGAGAAACTAATTTTGCAATAGTAATTTTAATACAAACACTCTTCATTTTTAAAAAAATCCTACCCAATTGTCATTATTTATTGTTAAAAAAAACTACCCGAAACTTTCGCTTGATTTTGAAACTTTGACACTGTAAGCTAAGTTAAGTTCCTTAAATTAAAATATTATTTCTGCTTTACCACTTAGAAAAATAAACTTTTTTATTATTAATATTTCATTTTAAATTAACTAAACTTATTAACTTCGAAATGATTTCACCAATTTAGAGAAAACAAAGTAAATTAAATACAAACAAAGGCCTTCGTCACTTTTTATACACAATATACATAAAATGGCATATTTTGGTCATCGATTCTGAAAATATGATTTTGAGAAAAACGAATTTAAAGATTTACAACTTATTTTCACGTTGCTTTACGCATCAGTGTAAAAGACGTTTTATCACTTTTCGCGTCAATATAATATTTACAGCGAATATTCGTGAAAAATAATGCAAGTAGGGCTAAATGATACGAAAATTGCACTATGATAATAATAAATTAAATAATTTCAATCAGATAATTTTCTTAGAGTTGCGAATAAAGTGAATTTTAGGTGTAATGTATCGAGTGTAGTATAGTCTAGATGGTATTTTATTGTATTCCTTTAAGAAGATTAACTATCGTAAAGAAACTAGGAAACTATCAACAGTGGAAAATCCTAGGTCTAATCCGCTCACTTAGCGTGGAAACACCTCTAAATCAAAACATTCACTACATTCAATGGGCTCAGTCAATGTAGCGAAACTAATTCGGTTAGAAAACTCACAGGGCCGAAGTCTACGTTTCAAATAACTTCTAGATAACGCCTAAACTTATAGAAGCCATCTAATGAAGGCAGAATCTAGCGAGAATTCCAGGAAACATCCAGAGAAACTTGCCACGACACTCCAGAAACAATCCCCAGGAAGGGGTAGGTGTACGGAACCGAAACGGTTGAGGCAATTCCAAAAATATTTGCATACACAGCTCCCCCATAAATGGAGTGGATTATCATTTCAATGGAAATCAGTCCGATAAGGGCTCTTTTAGGAGGGGGCGTTCCGAGTGAGTTCTTAGTGCCTCCGAACGAGACAATAAAATCAAAAATATTCGAGGGCATAAATTTTTACGATTAAGGCATATTTTCGCATATCCACACAATGTCGAATTTTCCATATGCAAAAGAGGATACTTCTGCCATCCCATGAGATGTTTATGGGGTAGTAAGTCCCCGGGGCACGTCCACAGAATCGGAATGCTGACCGAAAACGGATCACGATTTCCTCCGCTGTGGTGCTACTCTATTAAAATATTTCCCCCCCGCTGGCCCCTATAAAGCATCTAAGAATAAATCGTCAAATCCGTCCTTTCTTGAGCTGTAAACATGGGGCCAGGGGGCGTCTTAAGACGCCCGCAGGCACCGCGGCGCGGCAGGGCCATTTCTATTCCGAGTCCGTTCGGAAAATAGAAAGACGTAAAATGGCATCCCAAGGACAAATAATTGAATTGTTTCGGAAATTTTTTTTCCATCCATGCGACTCTCGTCGCGATGGATCTGATGTCCGCCCCCGTCTCCTTGTCGCGCTTCGGTCCAGCTCCATCCGGGGGCGGCTAGAAGGATTATGGGGCGCTCGCGCTCGCTGGGGGTGGGTCCGCAAGATTCTTTCGTCTCGTCGGCGTTGGTATTTAGGAGAAATATGTTTTCGTTATTTCGAATTGAGGACGTCGAATGTATTCCGAAAGAGCTTCGCGGCCCAGCCCCCAATCCAGGGCCAGGGCTGTCGCGGTCTGGATTCGGGGGCGGGGGTTTGGAGGTTTCTTGCCCCATTCGACCGCTTTATTTTGAATATCAAACACATTTTATCTCTGTGGCGGCCAGGGCGCGGGGCGGGATGGGGCATGGAAATGACATGGTTCGCTTTTTGCCACGTCCCATCCGAACCGCTTTACTCGAGCCTTTATTGTCATATTTATTGCGATTCCGTGCGATGAGATGGCATATTTCTTCCTTCCGCCCGATTCCCTTTGTTGTGGTTATTGTCCCTTTTTCCATATTTCTTTTTCGGGACTTTGCCCTATTTTTTTGTTGTTGTTGTTGTTTTGTATTTGTGGCGGCGAATTCCAGTTTTATGCCAATAATTTTTCGGGGGGTATAACCGACCTTTTCTAATTTAACAAAGGCCGGGGTTGGAGGACCT
Organism: Eutolmus rufibarbis; assembly: GCA_963920795.1. Lineage (NCBI taxonomy): Eukaryota > Metazoa > Arthropoda > Insecta > Diptera > Asilidae > Eutolmus > Eutolmus rufibarbis. The sequence goes on from OY987206.1 coordinate 47,051,893, forward strand.
TTACCACTTCAAAACGGGTCCGAATTCCTCTCAAGTTATAATACAAAATTGTAAAGGACCACCTTGGCAATTCACATTTCTAAAAATTACCCCATTTTTTTTCCGGGAGAAAAACAAGACCCATAAAATTTTCCCTTTAAGACCCCATTCCCAATTTCAAATTTCCCTCCCGCTCTTTTCTACCCGCTTTGGCGGGCATTGTCATCGGATTCCCTTGTCGAGAAATCAAGTGTAATAATTAAAGCAAATATTGGATTTGGATTAACTTGCCCGGCGCACCAAAGGCGGAGCCCATCCATCTCCCATGGGATTTTCACTCAAATCCATGCTCCGCAGTTTCCATTTTTCTTGTTAATTCAAGTGAAAGGAAAATTCTTGTTCACCTCTTCTCCGGGAGCAAGAAATCTTCGTGTTTGTTTTTCCAGGCACAAAAGGAGTTCGGGTATCACTCGAGTGACTCCAGGAAGAGCTCGAGCATGCTTTACATTCTCCCTCTAATGGGACGGGTCTTTTCCATGGCAAGATGGATATCAGGGAAATGCATTGGCGACAATTCAGCTATTGTTTTCCGATAGAATACCTTAATTGAAATTAATTGGAAGAGCAATGTTGCCGGATGTTTGCATAGACGGGAGATTTTCTTGGGTTCGCCTTCCTTTCGATTTCCTTTTTTAATTGTGGTTGTGGTTTGAACAGATATTAAATAATGTTGGAAAATGGGCATTGAAGGATAGAAAACTTAAATTAAAGGATGTCTGTATCTAAAACTGGGTTTTCTAGCTATTTATAAAGCTTTGAAGATAAAAATGGTATATTTAATGCTAGATTAATCACAAAAGAAGTACTTCAAATACTCAAACATACTAGTAGATAATAATACCTACTATTATAGTTTTTGACTACATGTATATTATCCCTGGAACGTAAAAAACATACCTGTTTTATAAGTAATTTTTACTCTAAGGCTAAAAAATTTAACCCAGCCCTAATAAATCAATAATAAAACACCGCGCCACAACTTTACATATATTATTCCGGTCTTTCATTTGTTGCAATTGATACTTATTTAAAACAATATGCTAGTTTTTACCTTTTTCTCTCGAATACCTCGAAAATAAATAAATAAATAAATAAATAGAAATACGGTTCGTTTATGGAGACAAATTGAAGATTCCAATAGTTTAAGAGATATTAATTTGGAAAAGATTAAATTTAAGATCTTCTCATGGATTTTGACAAAACATTGTTTAGGAGTGTTCGTTTGGGGTCAAAAATGACGAATATAAGATAAAATATTTGTCGGTCACTTATGCCGAGTTTTGTTCCATAACTACCATTTTATTCTAAAAAAATTCGTTAAGAATTCATTGAATTTATCAAAATTGAAGTGGCAAAAAAATGTTGAGTAAACTAAATATTAATTTTCTAATTAAAATTGTCTAACACTTAATGGTAGTTAAAAATTACGTATTTTTGGTAAAAGATTTCGGAAGTAGGTACTAGTACATTGAACTAATTTTAAGGAGAAGATTCCAAAAACCAACAAATTTTTTAATATTATATATCGCTGAAAAATTTTCGAAGTGCAGAATCGAGGAATTTTCATATTTAATTAGATCGGATTCTCAAAAGAGGCATAAAATAGTAGCGTAAAATTAATTTTTTATTGAACTTACTAGGCTATATTTACGCAATTCGGTAAAATTAAAAAGCACATATAGTAGTGCAGTAAGACTGTCCTTAAAACTAGCTTTGATAAATTTGGAAAATTGTGTTTAGTTGAGGTATTTAAGGTGATATACATATTTATAATCTAAACTTATTTCTTCTTTAAACTTTGCGAATACTGTCAGTGGTCGCCGCTTGATATTAGATTAGAATAACAAAAACGTGTTTTGGCAATACTTCTGCGATTGCTAAGTATATTCGATTCAAAATTCTCACCAAATTAAATAGAAGGATGCACTTCCATAAATTAAGTAACATTCCACCAACGAAGATTGCTTAAATTTTTAAGTAGCAATAAAGCATTCGTTAAAACAATGGCTTTGTGCTGTTGGACTCCGCCATTAAGAGCAGAACGAAGTCCCATACCCCAAAGTACCCGTCTGCATTACTGGACAAAAAAAAAAAAAATATATTACGAGAAGAAAGAATTGGATAATCCACGGTATCCAGCACACATTATCTAGTCTCGAGCGGCGCGGCGGTCCCGTATCTGTACACATGTAAAAATAAGGACTCATAAATATATTATGATAACAAAGGAGCCGCGGCACATTTATTTAATGACAAATTTCGTATGTAATTAAATCCTTTAGGACACTCACCAGCATGCAAGGCCCGCAAATGGATAAGCCGAGGACGTATATTTATGCAAATGCCCTCGCGTACCTATCGCGGGGTCCTGGGATGTTTGGCGGCCAGATGACGACGAGTGTGTGAGGCAGCGGCATAATTTGATCTTTTTTAATTCCAGAGTTTTCTTTAGGGGCTCTGGAAAATCCAGCATGCAAAAGGCTGAGGAATACTGTAAAAAAGGCCAAAAAAATCTGAGAGCGGAAGACCACCCAAAGGGCTGCACGCCTTATGCTCGTTAATTCCTCTCCTTGTACGCCCTCAGAAGGTCCGAAGGACACAAAAATTATAAAGGACATGTCGTCCAGTAAATAATGTCGCACGCATGACAAGAATTACAAAAGATAAATAAATTAAACAAAAAACAAAAAGCGGCGCCGGGGAACGCGCGCGATTTTTTGCGTTGTCCATTCACATTTGGCCGGCGCGGATTTTTATACCGGCGCGTTTTTTGTTTTTTTTTCCTACTTTTGCCACAAGAGATATTATGTTAATTTTTAAGCTCCTGCAGAAAGGGCAGAAACGTCCGTTTTGTTTAACTAAATTACAGAAATTAATTGCGGAGGGGTATGCGGGCGCATTTGCCCCAAAAAATTGGTATTTTTTTTTTACTGTCGCAATACCGCCGCCGCGGTGGACATAAGCCAGAGATAAACTGAAAGAAAGCGTGCTTCAGTTATTTGTCACATGGCGAGCGACACAAAAAACCAAAAATAAAAAAAATCACGCAACCGTAGCAATTTTAATGAAATAATTCTTTTGAATGGACTCGTGTTTCTGATATGGTCGAAATGTGTGCCGTGAATCCCCATTAAAAACATAATTTTTTTCCAAAAAGGAGGGACAGCGACTAGATAAGACCGTGCTGCGATATTAGGTTTATTTTCGATTAAACTAAAAGTAGAAGGAGCATATCTAACTTCTTTTAAATTTAATATTTAAGACATTTTATTCTTACAATATCGTTGATAACTTCTATCGCAACTATTATATAATAAGAGACTATTTTTATGATAGGTACTCCTTCCGTAACCTCTCTATTGCAAGGCTTTTATTTCTAACATTCTTCGGTACTTTTCGACGGTTCGGTTACTCTACCATCAAAGTAAAAATGATTAAATAGAAATCGTGCAAAGGAAGTTTACACGTAGTCTTTTAAGAAAATTTAATAAACCCTACATATATGCGCCCTACTTTGACAGACTCTCCACCCTAAATCTTGGTTGTTTTGATTTATTGATGATTATCTCTTTTCTAACTTTTCAAATCTATCTAGTTTTATGTAATAGGAAATTTTTAATTTCAAAGTCAATCTGTAATAAATAAGTAACAAAATAATAGGTTGAATTTTAAAAACAATTACATACTTTATAGAATGCATGAAATTGGCCTAGGTTCCGCTTTGAGAGCTGTACAATCCCCAAAATAAACCCAATTTGTGAAATTTTAGTTTTAATAGAAAGGAAACTTATTAGGACTTTAAAGAAAAATATTTAAAAAAAAATCGCCGAAGCAAACATTTTAAACCCTACACCCGCTTTAGTTGCTTAAAATCATCTAAAAATTAACGAAAAATTGGCTCAGGTTCTTCTAAAAAATGTAGCACGAAGTGGGAATTTTAAAATAGTTATATTATTGCATACCTACTTCTAACGATTTTTTAGTGATTTAATTTCTCTTAAACCGTTGTCAATAATTTTAAATTTGACGCAAACAAGACCATCCGCATTTCATTTTATAAGATAATAAATTCTTAGGTATTTCGTTTCCTCAATATCTCAAAATTTCGAACCAAAGAGAATGCTAAAATTACAAATCTCGTACTCAGACATCCAAAATTACTCAAGACATAGATTAATGCGAAACTCCAGACCGGGTTAATCAAGGCTGAATAATTTTTTACTTCCGAAATTGATCCCTTAAATCCCGTCAGGTTCTGGAGCAACCACAGCCAATTAATCAAACTAATTGAAATGTATCGACTTGGAACCAATTGGACGTCTGCATATAAATAAGACACATTCCAAGACCGGGTTTGCCGTCCAGAAAGGGAACCATCAGCAGCTAGATTCGAGCACGTCTGGAATGTCTCGGAGATATCCGACACATGAAATGAACGAGATCCAGAGGTGTAACGCAACGTAATCAGGCCAATTCGGTCGCACATTCACGCAACAGCAAGATCCACCCCCGCCGCCACTGGGCCCTTCTTGTACACATATTCAGGGCATGTCGGCTTTCCCCAAAATCCACAGAGCATTTGCCTACGTTTATAAATGGCACCACCAATTTGGGGCCCCTAAATCAAACACAAAACATCCCCGGGATCTGATTGGAACAAACGTCGTTAGTCAACCGAACGTGCGATTAGTTTAAGAAGCCACAGCGCAAGGAATTTGCATCCAGGGCGGGGGTTGAGGAAGGACCCCAGTTCCCATCCCGATAGCTCCTTGGGAGAGTCTGGATGAGGAGTTGGGACCAGGGACCCAAGGGGTGCTCCGGGAAAATTGCCTCAGTTCAGTTAACTGATATGCGGATTGATTGATGAGCTGAACGAAGGCTCGGAAGCGGGCTAAATCGGTTGACATTTACACAATATTTCCCGGAGATCCCATTTTGCATAATAATCGGGAGGGACTGGAGTCGGTAGTCGACTCCAGTTTTGGGGGCTCCGCTGCCCGGAAATCGTCCGCATGACCGCAGTGATCTTTCTCAGACTCCCAGACGATTTTGAGGAGCTGAGGAGCTGACGGGAGCGGAAGGGACTGGGGCCATCAGGGACCGTGCAGCACATGCACACGAGAAATCCTCGCCGTTTTCGATAAATAATCGGAGGCAGCGCATAAATTATGTTCAATTTGAATTGCCATTCCTCGGTGACACGGAGGAGTACGTTCACACGTAGGATTTGCCTATTGGCACCAAAGCGGAAGCGTCTTACGAGCCAAGAGTTCTCTCAAGGAGCGATGGCATCCTTGCGAGATGTGTGATATATTTGTTGGCGCTGGATTCCTTCCTATTCCTTCCGCCATTCAATAGTTTTGATGGGAGACGACTTCCCCGGGATGCAAACAACTCAATAGCTCCAGAAGGGGCTGGGACGGGGGATGCTGCGAGCGTATCTCCAGCCGCATACAGTGCACCGTCCTGCCCCGAAAAGACATCGTCTACGACGGCTCCGAATTGTTCTATTAATATAAATCAGTTCAAGTTGGGATTTGAGAAGGAATTACAATCAGCAAAAGCAGCGACTCTCCAGCCCCTTCCTTCGGGCTCTGCTCCTGTTTTCCTGCGAGCACTCACAGACTGCCGCCCACCCCCGCCGTCGTATCGCACGGGGTTGTGAGGTGTCAGGAATTGTGGGATAGATTTGATTGATGAATTCTAAACATTCGACGGTTCTGCACGTAATTCACCGCACCCGTTCGGGAAACTATTTTAGCCCTCTTCATCCTATTCAGGCGCATACCCCCGCCCCCGCTTGGGTTCGTCGGCAATCCCGGGAAGGATGCACACCAGTTTTCGAGGGATGATTGTCTTATTGCTCCCCTTTGGCGGTTTGTTGTTGTTCAATTTCCTAAATCAAACAATATTCAATTTGCAGGGTGTACACATTCTCGCGGGCTCAACGTGCGGGAGTGGGGGATCACCAGCATATGCATATTTTCGCAGTTTATCGATTCATAACTTTGGGTACGTCAGCTGTTGGTTACATGACGGGGGACTTTCATTAAGTAGACCTTTGTTTCTCAGAAATTGGTTGTGATCTCACTTGAAGATATAAAACTTATCTATCACATATAAATACAGCATGTACTATTTGTTTCCACATACGAAATATTTAAAATTTCGTTAGATACTAGATAATTTAATCTAAAAATATAAATACAGTAGACTAGTGAATATGTGATTGTAACAACACCACGATTAAATTTTCTTTTAGTAAAAAGAAATCGTTCGATTAAGCACTAGTTTTTAATGCCTAGAATATGCTGTATAAATTTTATTTAAGTTCGCCGTGCACTTTTCAAAATTTGTATGTACAGTGGTCACCGTGTTTGAAAATGTAGTTTTTAGAAAATTGCATCTAAAGTTTCACTATTTATCGTCAATAGTAGGAAAGTTCTCCGGTTATTATAGGATGTTTTTAAAATGATTCATCTTGTCAACTTGAAATTTTCATAGAACATTTTTGTAATATTTTATTTTGAGAAATCGTAAAAAAAATCGATTTTTTGAAATTTCTCACTAATTCTAAACCCCTTACACATCGATAAATTTATTCGAGTTTAGCATAAGATAAAGATTTAAAAATATATTTGTCGATTTGCTCGATCTGATATGTAGTTTGTAGGATATTTTGAAAATTATTGTAAATTCAATCTTTGAAATCAAAGTTGAGTCCGTCACAAAAAACCTCAGCGATTTTTTTAAAAAATTCCTCAAACTCTAACTAAACCTAATCGGTAAAATGAAAAATGTTGATTAAAAAGATCTCTGAAAGGAATTTTTAAAACCGTATATTCTTTAGTTATTATTCCTATATTTGTTTTGTATCCGATTTTATACTACTTTTTTGTATATAAAGAAAATCGAGTTTTGTTACAACCGACAAGACAACACACGCCCTTCGAAAACATGGATAAAATTGATTTATAAACGAAGATCGGCGGTAAATTTACCCGTTCGCAATTCATGGCTGGCTTATATAAATTTTGTCAATAAAATTGGTTAAGAAAATTGTGTAAATCTTGTCATAATTAGTTGGCAGAGCATCATCAATACTGCCTAAAAGTAGAGTTGAATCAATTGCTTATAAATACAGAATATAACTCTCAGATCTAAATGTTTGTCTATGTACTCCCAAAATTAAATCATATCTAAATTCAACTATAGACGATTGTGTCGAAAATTCATTTAAAATAATTATCCATCGAAAAATCACCCATTCTCCTCCTGAGCTACTTATCCAACTTATTGACGCTAGACTTCCAGCGCAAAGATTAATTAACTCAAGTCAAAGTACCCCCGGAAAAGGCAGTGGGCTGCTTATTGATAGCCGGTCCTTGTCAGCCAATTCTTCATTTGTGCCCCGAGAGCCAGCCCCGGAGTCAATACCCGAATAAATGGATGTAATTACACCGAAGATAAACACGCCGCCCCGCCATCGGACAAGATCAATCCATCGTCGGGCCCCGCCGAGAAGTTTTCCAGCTTTTCATCACCTCATCCAAAAATTGGGTCTATCGCTTTTCCCTGGTTCCTGGTCCCTGGTCTCTGGTCTCTGGGACGCTGGGACGGTATCATCGTCGTGGCGGGAATCTTCGACCGGGAATCGGACGAAGTCTAGCTCTCGGCGGGTAAGTGCTTTTCAAAGAAAAACTACCAAGCAATTCCTGGCCGCCCCCACGAATGGTTTCCCCGGCAAAAAGTTGCTCGGGGCTGAGGGATAAATGAGGATTAAAGGCATTCAGGCAACTTGAAAACAAATTAATTGATGAAGGAGACACGAAGACAAAACAGGACTCAATTCCCCCGACAATTGGGGCCCCGCAATGGAACAACAATAAATTTATTGTTCAGGGAAAATCGAAAACCAAAAGTGCGCCCCGAGGAGATTTTGGGGCTAAGACAGCCCTGCCGGATCCCTCCCGGGCTCCCGGCGAGGGTGTGGGCGGCATTGTTCCACTGTGACATTTGTATTCAATTGATGGCCACTGGTCGGGGTAAATAGGTGGACATGTGTTCCCGAAATTCATTAGAGGCGATTTTTTCGTCGGCCACCACCGACCAGGCCGGCAGTCCCCCGGCGACGACCGGTTGGCCAGGAGCTGTCTCCAAATAATAAATACCGGACCCGATGATTTATGGCCCGGTTATGCCACTCAGCATATGGACGAAGACTAATGTTGCTCCCGGCTTTGACCGGAATTAGAGCGCATTGGGAAAGAATTACTTCAGCTCCTTGGGGCTGGGGCCAAGAAGTTGGGGGCGACTTATGTGGACGGATGCCACAAAATGATGAGGGCTGACGAGTCTAAAAAAAATCGCAAACGTAGGGCACGACGAAGGGCCAGGTATGTCGGAGTGTTTTTAATAGTTCCGGGATTAAAGGGACGGAAATTCTGATAAATTAAGGAAGAGGATTACCGGGCTTATTTCGATAAAGCTTATCAGGATATATTCGAGTTTTGGGAGAACTACTGCTTTCAGAGCTTATATACAACAATAAATTAATTTTTTTTTTCAAAAATCAATAGACACTGAATTGCATAATTATTTTTTTATGCAATTTATGATAAACATTATATCTACTTTTATTTTACTTTGAAATAAATTACTGAATTATGCACATTTTAGTTTATTTCGATTTGCACGGTTTTATTATTATTATTAGTTTTCTGCAAGATCGATCTTCTGTGTAAATCGGAGGAATAGGTGTACATTATTATATGGTATATCTGTTAAAAGATATTTTCTTGATATTATCCTTACTTTGTAGAATTACACCTATGAAAACAGATAACAAAATTGCCTATAATAATAATAGTAAATAATTTTTAGGGGTTATAATAAGTAGTTGCGTTTTTCTAGTCTATTATCCAGATTAATTGGAAATTTTGTATTGAATCAGTATGTAGATTAAAAATTGTAAAATAGCTGGAAAAACAATTTAAGGCTTGAATCTAAGACTGGTCAATTCATTTTTGCCTTAAAGTGTATGTATGTTATGTAGCTTAAAGCTTGAAAATCTCGAGTTATTTTTAATATATTTAAAAAAATTTCAGACAATTTCAGAAAAGAAGAATTTAATTTTCTCAATATTGACGTTTACAAAATTTGCTATTTTAATGAAGTTTTTTTTAAAAGGAATCTAATCGTTAGCTTTGGATTATTATCGCCAGAAAAAGCAACTGTTTGTCTCTTCTATGTTTTGGTGTAGGGTATCATGTGATAGTGGCCTTGGTATGTCTTCTAATATTTGGCTTGGCACTAAAAACTCTCTGAAAAATATGTCGGAAGCCAACAAGTTTAATAAATAAGCCAAGCACATTCTAGCGGTGTGTAAAAGTTTTACGATCAGCATCGGACGAGTGAGTAAGAAGTCCTAATCAAAAACAAGATTATGTCTGTAATCCGGTCGACGGGCATAGACTATCCGGCGGGGGTGGGCGGGGTTGTATTTATGTACCGAAAATAAACCATCCAGATCCCGGTCCCGGAATCCTAATACACAATTGAGCTGCAGCCCATAATATTTACGAGGAGCCGAAAGCCGCAAAACAGCAAAATCCGACGATACGCTCACTGGCGGTACGAAAATTTCCATAATTCAAATATTCATATCAGCGCGGGCTCTTATCATTTTTATGAAAAATCCCGTGACGGCGAATGCACGGGGAGTGCGCGTGTATATTTAATTTAACCAATAACCGTAAAAGAGAGACAACGAAGGCCTTTTACAGCGCATCCCCCTCCGGTCGCGGTGGCGGGGGCGTAATAATATCATACTTTGCTAACTCCATCCCATCCGCACCTGCCTTTGGGAGTAATTCAAGGGCTTCGACTCGGAACTTTATGGAGGTTCCCGGGGATGATGATGAGGTATGAGACACCATCCCCCGAAGGATGGGGCTCCGGGCTCCTACCCGGCGAACTTTATGCCCGACAATTGACAGTTTCAAGTGAACGATTGGAGGGAGGAACTCCACGAAGGCAATATCCGGTTTCTTCCGCTAACTATGCCAGAGGAGCCCGAATTCCTCGAATCTCTTTCCCAAAAGAACTAACTTTTCAGTTCGGATGAATTTAGCAGCATCTAATTCAAGGCGCCGCCGAAGGGTGAGGGGCACACCAAATGGTGTTAATAATTTCCGCCATTTTTCGAAAGGGCTTTAGAGGAGTGCGTGAATTAAAATAAAGAAATGGAAAAAAAAACTTTTCTCATTCAAAGAAAGTTTGGAGCACCTCTAGGACCCGGCTTCAATAGTCCCGGATAAGTTCGAGGCCCGGCGGCGCTAAAAGCACCTACCGCCGGCGCACGGTGGCTACGTGCAACGACGTGTGCTCGAAACTGGCCATTAGCCCCGCTGGCCCTCCATGGCCGGGGGGAGGGGGCTGTAATCACAGCCATCATTTAGTGCTCCATTTATGACTGCTGTTAATTAAGACAAAGTGCACACATAGCGTCGATTCGCCCCCTCAAACGTATCATTTTGCACGATGTATCCATTCCAGAACTTTGCACCTTTCAGATTAATGGGTTCGCTTCATCCGGAGGAAGCCACAAAGTTGAATTTTCTTAAAAGATTTTGCGAAAACCCTTTCACTTACGGGAAGAAGAAGACCTCCTCCGGGCAGGATGAGGGGGTTGCTGTGCGGGAATGAAGCCCGGGAGGGGCGGCCGGAGATGAGAGCACATCAATGTTTATTTGTTACTGGAGTGATGGCATTAGAGCTGGTATCCTCCCGGGTATTATTTTAATTTTGTTTTATTACTTACCCGAGACGTACGAGGGCCTCTCCTCCGGCATCCCGCAGCAGTCACAACCTCAAAGACATTTTCAAATCATGTTGCACGTTTCTTATGGAACTTCATAATGATTGTTTTCGTACGTTTCCTCAAAAAGCAGTGTACACCAGGGGCAGTCATTTATTTCGCTCCGGCTCGCATATGCACCAATCCGAAGGAGATGGGCCCCATCTTGGAAGAGGACCTTCCTTCGTTCACGTCACTTTCGCCTGATGGGCATCTCGGGGAGTTGTGATTCTTATCAAACGCTTTGTCATGCCTCCAAGAAAATGCACAATCTCCTTTCTGAACATTCTCAAACGGAAATTTTCGGGCCTACATTATTTTAATGGTAGTCGTTTGTGCGTCTCTTGATATTTTGTTAATGAAAGTACGACTGCCCTTTTGCTTGGATAATTTTTGTTACACTTTCTGCAATTGATATTGTAATATATGTTTTTAAATAATAATAATGCATACATATATACATTATTGCGTAAATTATAGTATGATAAACTTATTAGCTAGAAAATGATAACATATTTTTCAATATAAAATAAGATAAAAATATAGAATAGAATCAACTATGATTTTAAAATTTTTCTATTCGTAATGGTTAACGTTGAGCGTAAAGCGAATTTATATTAAAGAAATTACAACGTTTTTGAGCCTCTCGAATAGATTTATAACATGTTTCCATCTTCCGAAAATCTCGAGATTTTGTGAGATTTAGCAAAGTCCATATGACAATCTATTGAATTTCAAATACATTATTTTCTTTTTTAAAAATAACTTTGTTAAAAATGTATCCTTAAAAAACAAAATTTGCTACATTTTAAATAAGAGAAATTTCCATTTCTTTATGATTCAAGTGGTCGTTTAGTGGAGACCGAGCGAATTTTTAGGCAGTTCAAACAAAATATCAAAAGTACACTGATTCAGATCTTATAGTTAAACTTTAAATGCGTTTTTCTAAAAACTGCATTTTGTAAATTTGTTAACATGATATCTCAAAAACAACTGAACCGATTTCAAGTTTTTATGAAAGGCATATTCAGTACATAAGTTAGTTTTAGCCTGAATTATAGTGATATCTGCCAGTGTTTTTTTTTATTTATTATAAGTTAAAATTTGGAAAAAAAAATTAAGAAAATCATTGAATTTTTTCTCAAAAGTTTGCAATAAAATTTAATGTTTAAAGTTTTGACATAATTTTAATAAATATGTATTATAGTATAAATTCCCAAAATATATTCTGCCATGGTTCATCAAACAAAATTCTGAAAAATACCGTAAAAAAATAGCTGTCGCACGAAATGACTGCTTTTACGACGTTTTTTATCGAAAAATTGCGCTTAAATATTTTCTTCATAATCAACAACTGCAACAGTTTTAAAAACGTTATTAAGTTAGGTAATTATATTTAGAAACGTGGAAGCTGATTACAATTATTTTGACAAATCAGCTAAAAACGTTAACTTTACCGCCAGTTCCAATTTGATATAACTAAATTTCAAGGTTAGTTTTAAATAATATTCAACTTAAGTAAGAAGTTAAATATGTACTTTATTTTAAATTCTTTAGTAATAATAATAATATGATGGTGTAAGAATTTATGCTATAAATTTTAAAAAATTCGTTTCTGTATGGCAATCTGTTATTTTTTATTTGAACTACCTACTTTAAAGGATAATCTTGAAGGAACCAGTGCGGGTCCACCACCCTTTCCCTAAGCTGTGAACACATGTGTTTCACCTAAACCTGAAATCTAATCGCTCAGCATTTCGCAGTTGAGCAGATCTCCCATGGGAGCTATTTCCAAATGATAAAACAGTAATAATCTTTGACAGTGTACAAAGTGTGTCAACAGTTAAACACAAATAAAAACACTTTGAGCACTTCATAAAAGCCGTAGAAATTCCGGCGGAGCACAAAGGCAAAGGACGTGAGCAGTTGCTGCGCTGCGACTCCTTGAGCGAAACCATGAGGCGGGGTTGTTTGCCTTCGCCGGGATGTACTATAATAAAACTTGCTAAATGCTCTCGTATAAAATATCAACGTAGTTTAAATTGACTTTCCATTCATATCAGCGGCTCACTTGTCGGGTTCCGTCCCGTCGTCGTCGGGATAACCCGGGGTAGTTACCCCGACGTCTTTTGGTCCCAGGGTGCGGGGCGGCGGAACCACTTAATACGCCTCATGTTCTGTAATATCGTCCCTGTTCGCATTATTAATTTCAATACGCGAAAGTTCTTTGTGTATCAACAAGTTAAAATTCAATTTCTCGAGATTCGTAATAAGTTCGCGAACATTTTAATATTTTCCATCAAAAAATATGCGAAAGTTTGGCGGTGACGACTGCCACTGAGCGAATCTGAAGGGCAAACATGAAACATATGAAATTAGCTGAAAGTTGGAATTGTTTGAATTTCATATTGGATTTAAGGGATTGGAGCTAGATTTTGGCAGAATATATTAATTAAGCTGTAGTATGGTTTTAACTATCATACAATGTTAGTTTTATCTGTTTATACTTTTGTTAAAATTTAGTAGGGTTACTAAGAGAATTGTTTGATAATGAGATTGTTAGAATATGAGAATTTTTAGCTCCTACGGTATCTAATTCATCACTTATAAGTTCAATGCTAGCGCTTTTGTGGAGTTCTGCACTGGAAAAGTGCCATGGCGAATTCATGATCAGCTTAAGGATTTTATTTTGGGATATTTGTAATTTTAGAAGTATTCTAATAAGTAGTAGATCATTTAGAAATAAAAACAAAATGAATAAATTTAATTAATTACAATAGTATTTATAAAAAATCCAAAGAACGAATATTTTTTTCGCATTCTCAGCCTCAGTTAAATTGCTTGATTTAATGTTGAGCTTGACATATACACAGATATAATTTTTTGGGGCAAAATTACCTACCTTTGTCGTTTTGTTTATATTGCATTTAAAAAAAATATATATATGTATATATGATATAAGAATACTATTATAATAAGATTAACGCTCAAAAAAGTTTACAAATGATAAAAGTATAAATAAAAATATATAAAATAAAATGAACATTTTTTAGACTAGATATTTGTAACAAAACAAAAAAAAAATATTATTTGAATATTTGGTATTAGGTATCGTAGGTATTTCTATTTCGGAATGCTTTGATTGATTGAGACACGACTGAAATTTTGAAGAAAGTAATAAAACAGTCCCCTTTTTATCGATTGAGCCAAAGTAATATGATTTAATAGTCTAAAATAAAATAAAAATGTTACATCGATTCATCACTTAACAAATGAGGTCCCCTTTCCCACCAAAGCAAAGACGTCCTGTTCATCCTTGGTACAGCCTGGCAGCATCCGGCAGGGAAGTTTTATTGAAATGGATATCCTCCCGAGGTCCACCCCGGAGCGTGTCCTTCAATTTACACCGATACAATGGCCCTTGCAGCTGTCGTTTGTTTATTGTCTTCGGTTTTGATCACCAGGCAAACTTTTTGTCGAGTGTTTATCGAGTGACAGCAAACTTTCACGCAAAACTTTCTAGTCTAAGGAGGAGCCCGAGGCAGGAACGGGCACGGACCCGGTCTGGTCAATTGTTATTCATTTGAAATTGTCAAACGCACCGGATAACAAGTGCTGCTGACCGATAGCCATTTAGACGGAAGCGGGGGTGGTGGGTTTAAGGTTGTTTGGGGGTTCGACACCAGCCCCATTTAGCTTCCTATCGAGGGTTCTATTTTAAGGGAATATTGTGAATTTCCCTCAGCTCTGCTGGACATCATCGGCCCAACTGAGCCGCATTACGACGCAAAATCCAATTTTACGTTGGAATCTCATCGACGAGACGATCAACAAAATTTGAGGGCATCGCCAGCATCCGACATGCATGACTACAGCGCCGGCGATGGTCGTCATCTCGACTCTCGAGCGAGTTCCTGACACAGTGTCCGACTCAATTGACGATTAGAAATCAATAGGCCGTTGATAATGTCGAGTGCGGTGCGGCTGGCCATCGACTTGGAACCGTTTTCCATAATTTTGGCCATTGGAGCCGCCGGGCTCCATCCAGGCGCATTCAAGCTTTCAATTAATTAAATTGGTTTCATGGCATCCTGGCTGGAATCCAGTATTCAATGATCAATTTAATGTGAGAACAATATTAGGCCAGGGCCGGACTGTAAGTGGATTAGGGCCCTGCGTCGTCCCGCTGCCGTCCGCCCAAGGGACCGGGCCCTTCCTGCTCCCGCTCCGGCCATCGAGGGCTTTTCGGGTGAAATGGGCTGTTTGATTCCCCGCACTTATGGTTGGATTGTGAACGACAATTATTTAATGCATGGCACTGTTCACGGCCTGCTAAAGCGGGTGTTTGTTGGGGTGTTTAATGTCTGATAGATTTGGGCGGTCACGGCGATCGAGCGCCCGTAGGTGAGCCCTTTCAAGTGGAAGTATCCGGATTAGATCCGGCACTGATTTGAATTGGGCAAAATTGTCATAGGTGAAATGAAATGTGCTTATCTCTTCCACTTCTACGCTTAAGCTAATTTTGGGATGGTGCCAAGCATCTACTTTGAAGCAAACTTTTTGTTAAAAACCTTATTTTTATTATTTCGATATTTAAGTAGTCCAAATGTGAAAATTTTTATAATAATTTAGAAGATATCCAAACAAATTTTAGACATCTTGAAGTAAGATACAGAAAACCTTGGCTTAAATTGATTTTTCATAAATTCGGGATATTTTTCTTTAGAACTAATAATAAGAGAAAAAAAAATCTGAATATCTCTCAAATATTTCCATATTTATGTACATTTTCGTTTTAATACTTCTAGTGCTATAGATTAGAATTTTTAAATTGAAACTTTAGTTATTTAAATGAATCAAACCTGCTTAATTTCAAGTTTGAAATGTCACTATTATTTATTATTATTATTATTATATTATTTTCTTTGAAATGGTCAATAGAATTTTTTTGGGAATACGATATATACTGCCAATTATTTGAAAATCCGAACAGAAAGTGTCACCAAAATAAGAAGAAGAAGATAAATATTATTGCCTACTATATTATTTCTAATTAATATTAAAATTAGTAGTTAGAAAGAATTTGATTCTTATTTTTTTTAAAGGTAGACTTTTTCTGTTTACAGTTTAGTATGCAAATTCGAGTGTCCTTGAAATTAAAGATATTCTATACCTCCAGTTTTATACCTACTATAGAACCACCGAGTTTTCCTTCAATCAATCTTGGTACTTAAAACAACTCAATCTTAAGTATCGTGCGAAAAATGGTTTTATAAATTTACCATTCATACATAAGAACCCGAATTAATAAAAATTCCTATAAAAGTCGTCTTCATAGGTATGAAATCACAAAACGATTACATATAGAAAATCAAGCCACTTTTTACAACTTCCCAGTTAAGAGTCTGCGAAAGCGACTGGGTCTCATCGCCGCCGGTTCCCAAACGCAATTTACGATTTAATAGCTTCCGTTTATGTCCACATCAACTTTGGCCGCAGTCGCACAGCATCAAATCAGATAAGCCATCAAATTTTGATTACACTTCTTGGCAAAACTGGCGGATGATATATCGACTGCCATAAAAAATGAGGGTTCTACGTTCGCGAAATGGAATAGAGAAGTCCCCTTTTTCTGGGAAAAAAGGAGCACACCTCAGCAAACCTGTGAGGTAGACTTTTCTTGCCACATTTCATCGTTAATATTCGATTTTGACATTTATGAGGCGAAATATTTACAAATTGCCCATTGGCGAGGTATCGCATGTTTAGGTCTCAATTGTTGGGATCGTGGCCAAATGTTTTCTGATAGTGTGGTGGATGGAATGATAAAAGGGTAGTTATAGACTGGAACGCATCCAGAATTTTTAATAAATACTTTAAAAAATAGAACTTAGCCCATTTCCTTCGAACAACGACCTTCTCACTGGGCGCAGACTTCCTGCAGGGAGAAGGCGTCCTAATGCCTTTACCAGAAAGCAGTAACCCGAAATGCCAGGGCCCGGTATAGCAAAACAATTGCATTTTCTAATGTTCGGGGATAAATGAGAACGATTCAAGGTCCATTAAATTCCTTCAATCTACTTAACTGAGCAGACACACACAATCCCTCAGCAACAATATCGCTGGTCCCCCGCTCCCCAGGATTCCCTGATTGGCCCTAGTTCGACGTTCCCCCCTCGAAGCCAGGAGTATAACCAAGTTTTCTGGTTCTATCGGGCAAAAACTATTATTACAATGTAAATGGCTGGAGGTAACATAAAAAGCAACCCTTAATGACTGCAACCATATTACAAGCCAGATAGACTTCCCTCAATCCGAATCCGGCTGGATCGGGACCCGTCCTGGAGCTTCTCCTCAAAGCCCGTCGCTCTCGAGGAGTGTCGACGGTTGGTCTTATGCCAGCTCCTCTGGGCACTCCGGCGTTCGCCCCGCACCCTTCCAGCCACTGCCGGGATTGTCCCTAATGAGAAATCGAAACGGAATTACAATATTGTCTTTAATAGCCCGGGATAAAGCGGAATTGCTTAAGGAGCAGGGCATGGGTTTTATTTTCCTGTGTGCATCGGCCGCAGCAACAATTCCCTGCCCTGCAGAAGGAAGGATTCATGTGTCGAGGTAGTTTGGGGCCCCGTTCCCGGACCGTCCAGGGGGAAAGGCCAGCAACTTGATTAGTTTCAATATACGCCAACAATGGCTAACATGTGTCTCGATGCCTGCGAGGCAATCAACAGCCCCACCACCGCCCCCGCACCAGGAGCTGACCATCAAACTCTCGGGCCGGAGGCACTCAGCTCGTTCGGTGATCGTAAAAATTCTGACGATTGGTACTTTGAGGTTAGGCAATACCCTTTAATCTGAGCGAGCCCTTCTAGGGCATCGGATGTGGCTACTTTCTCCTGGGAGGAGTGGGGGTGGGGGGGCCACACGCATGTGCCGGGAATGGGTTTCGTGATGCAGGACGTGAAAGTTGCGGCTATAAAAATCGAATTCGTTTTATTGCTAACAAGTGAAAGTAGTCGTAAAACAATTTTATTACTCATACGACCGGTGCCCTACCAGGCCCTATACCTTTTGATCAATTCATTCGCGCTTAATCATGTAGCCCTAATTATTTGGCGATTCCTTGACGACAAGACAAACAGTGTCAAACTTATGATGAATGTTTTTGATTGTTTGAAAATATTATAGGGGAATAGTACTTATTAGAAAAACATTTTTATCAATATTCCAACAATATCAAAATCGCGAAAAAACAATTACGAATCATATAACATATTGGAGTCCAACGCAGAAAATATCAATTCCAGTCTTTTTCTTGAAATGATATTTCAATAGATAAGATTTTCGTGGTTGATATTTTAGAAATCGTGATATTATACTCAACACTAATTTTCCATACATAAATTATAACATAAATTACTAAAATTAGGGCTCCGAAAATGGAAAATGAAACGAGTCCGTCTGTCTGTCACAGCCTAGATAAGCCTACTTTACACTATCTGATAAATCATATAAAAGAGCATATTACTTCTTAAAAAATCTCGTTCAAATGGTATAAACTAATCCATATCTTTTATATTACCTGACATTTGAGTGATCATATGACTTTTTGAGAATTCGCTTTTTTTCTAAATGAAAGTGAAAGGGATTCGAGAAATATAAATGTTGTCCTCTTCTATCTCCGAATTTACAAAGCAAAAACAACTTTAATAGGTATTACGCATATCGTGATCATAACAAACTAATTTCTCTGTTTTTTAAACTTTATGCTATCACGCAAGTAGGAAGTTGATTAAAAGACTAATTAATTTGGAAGGACACCATCAAAGCGATCAAGGTATATATGAGATGTACCAGCTCTCGATAAATGTTACAGTTTGAAATGGCTTTTAAACGTGAACTGATCAGTCTCATCTGCTTTATTAATCTCGCCAGTTACTGTTTATCGGATCAAGTATTACACTTTGAATATTTTCTTCCGTAACTGACTTTTTGAATTTTAGAGTTATTCGATAGAAATTGGAAAACTTGTGCTATCTCCGGCAACTGATCCCACATGGTTCACCGATTACACCTTGAGAACTTCTAAGGTAGCAAAAAATACTTTCGCTGTATCCGGAGGATATGAACAGTTGAAAAATATGGGAAACGACATCCAGGTGAAAAATTATTCTTCTTTATTTCTGCTAGTATAAATAAATAAATTTGATATTTTAGTGGACTGTAGCAATTTATAAAAAGGACCAATTAAGTGGAAAGTTCCTTGCGACACCAACATATATTTCAACTTCTACACCATGTAAACTCTACGATGAACTTAAGTTCGTTGACGATTTAATCGCAGCATCGAATTTGCCTCCAAAAGGAACATGTCCACTGCCAAAGGTATTTTGAAAATTTTATGGAATAATTTCTTTGTAATTATAATTTTCATATTTTTTACGCTAGGCACACTATGTTATAAAAAATTATACTGTGACACCGGATGCTTTGCCTGGATTTATTCTACCTGGTGAATACAAAATTATGCTATCAGTTATGAAGGAACAAAATTTAGTTGGTGCAATCGAATTGTTCATCAATGTCATTAGAGAATAATTCAAATAGGATTTAAAAAAATAGTAATTTTGTACTGGATATATTATCTTAATGTTTTTTGTTTTGTTAAAATTCGTAAATTAATCTAATATGGATCAAATAGTTTGAATTCAAGGAATTTTGAACTAATTATATAGAATTTAAAAATTCAAAGTGTGTGCGAACAAATTTTTTAACTTTAAAATATTGTAAATTAATACATTAAAGGAATTTGGTCAATTGATTTTGAATTTAATGCTAAACTTTTACATTTGGAAAGGGCTTCTAATTTCAAAGGATTTAAATGAAAGTGAATATTATCTGTAATAAAAGGATTTGAGGGTTAACTAAATGTTATACTATAGCAAATTTTTATAATTTGTAGTTTGGATTTTAAACATCATGGCTTTAAAGGACATAATTACGAATATCAAGAATAATCGGTAAATAAATTGTTTATTTACTTTCGATTTCAAATATGTATGTGCAGTGTATATAGCTATATTTTTAAATGCTGGTCAAAGATTTAATTTATTTACTTCCTCCATAATCTCGCTCACAATTTTGTGATAATCCAACGCAATAGCATGCATGCTTTAATTTTTATTTTTCCTATATTTGCAGCGCTTTGTAATTATAATTAATTCACAATGCAAATATTAATTCTTAACCATCACGCAAGTTGTATGAATCCGATTATAACAAAGTTGGCGTAGTTATCTGAATCTATCTTGCTATAGAAAAACTACTGAAAAAAGTGGTACTTTCGAACTTACCGTGAAACTATAAATTAGAAAATTTAGAGGCAGTCGTTCGTTATAAATTGTACAGTCCAAAATGGGTTTTAAACGCGAACTGGTCTATTTTGTCTACTTTATTACTTTCGCGAGTTTTTGCTTATCGGTTGAGGTACATATATTATTATATATTTTTAGTATTTTTGTCATGGTAACTAAAGTCTTGAATTTCAGAGTTATTCCATAGAAATTGAAAAACTTGTGCTATCTCCGGCAACTGATCCTACATGGTTCACCGATTACACCTTGAGAACTTCTAAGGTAGCAAAAAATACTTTCGCTGTATCCGGAGGATTTAAACAGAAGAAAAATATCGGAAATGATATGCAGGTCAAAAATTTTATAATATAATCAATTTTTCTGCTTAGATGATAACTTGGTTGTAAATTTGAAATTATATAGATATCTTTAGCAATCTACAAAAAGGATGCAGTCACCGGAAATTACCATTCGATGCCGATATATACTACAACTGCCGCAGCATGTAAAATGTACGATGAAGTGGACTTCGTTGACGACATAATCGCTGTATCAAATTTTCCTCCAAAAGGAACATGTCCAATACCAAAGGTGTTTATGGAATAATTTTTGTTTTTTGTATCAATAATTATAACTTTTATGGTTTGTACATTAGGATCATTATAATATAGACGGGTTTACAGTACCAGCAGAAAAACTTCCTAGTTCTATTCCGGTTGGTGAATATAAAATTGTACTATCATATATAAAAGAACAAAAATTGATTGGTGCAATCGATTTACTTCTCAGTGTTATTAAAGAGTAATAAAAATTATACCTACTTACAAAAACAGTAAGTTTGTCTTGCATATGATTTGATTTCTTTTACTACATTTTCCTAGAATTTTTATACCTTAGTAAATATCAGCAAACGAATAATACCCTGGATTTAGTAAGTTTTAGGGTTCCGTACCTCATAATGCAAAACGGAATCATTATAGGGTTCATCTGTTCGTGTGTCAAAACCCTATAGAAAGAATTGTCCAATAATGCAAATCTATCAATCAGACAAAAATAAATATACCTACATGTATAGTTTTCTCTTTTTAGATTAATTAAAACTTTATTTTAAGACTTTTCTTTTAATTAAAACTTAACACAATTTTTAAATAGATTCTTCCTTCGAGATCTCAATTCGAACTCTCTTATAAAAAAAACTAACTATCTTTTCTTTATAAAGAAAATCTGGTTGACTAGATTTATAAATTTTACTAAGTGAAATGTGATTCCCCACAACCCTTTCTCTCAGAAGCGGCTTGAGGTATGAATTTGAAATTAATGTCGAATACTAAGGTTTATAGTCTTATACTGCTGTAAAAAATTTAAGATTCTAGTTTAACGCAATAAAAATATAACGCCCTTCGAATCGTATTTTCATACTAAAAATTCCACTCACTAACTGATCATCAAAACCTATAGGGTAAATCCCAGTGATATATTATAAAATCTTGACATTTGGTACGAAGTTAGTAAATCTTTTGGCACAGGAGAAGGAATAAAAACGAAAATGATTAATTTGTAATTCATTGTGGAATTTTTTTTCTTTTATTTAAATCAATATGATAGACTTTTTATTTGATAAATGAATTTTTTTTTCTATGATTCAAATTTTATAGATAATTATAAAGTAATTATGTATTTACTATGCTATACGATACGGAAACTTCTAGGCGTGAGTTCTACTCGCACTTGTCTGTCTTTTTCTTTAATTTCAAGCAAATAATTAAGTATAAGTATAGGTACGCTTAAAATTCTAACTTTCGTTTATAGCGTCATATACATATGAATGTAGTATAAGAGTTTATTTGATATAATAGACGCAAGCAGGAAAGTTATGATAGTCTCCCTTCCCTGACGCTCCGGCCAATAAAAGTTAAACAGGCGTTAAATTCAGCCCCTTGTCAATCCAATTAGGCGCGCCACTAATTAAGTCGCGGCCGCGAAAAGTATTGGTGTCTCTTCTGGCTGATTCGCTTTCGAGCTAGAGTATCATAACACCCTTGAAGATTGTCAAAGATCTCGTTTATTTTTTCTTCATCCCGCGAAAAGTATCTCAAAAGAATCCCAACCAGTCCCTTCCTCCGCGACATTGTGGCTGATGGGCGCGCATATTTTTTTTTTCCTTCCTGGTCGCGGCCTCGAGGATAAGAAGGAGCTTGTTGCCGCCAACGGCGGCGCCCATCAGGGTGAATATTTGAAATTTTAATTAAGGGGATTGGAAAAAAATTGCCAGGACGTGGAGTGTTTGTAGATCATCATGCCGTCACACCGCCGCGCTTCAGATGAACACTCATTTGAGCGCACAACGGCAAATTGTGATTTTTAATTACTGAAGTGTCTCCGCGGCGGGCGCGCTGAGGGGCGGGACTAAAGGACGTGGGCGTAGGCGTCACCCGCCAGCCGTAGTCTCCTTTTTCTTCGCGGCCTCGCGGGAACACCGCGGGATTGACAATTTATTTGGCCTGCTAAAGGCGGGCTTAATTCAATTTGCTCATTTATGGGCTTTCGTTAATTGGAAAAGAATTTCACGGTGGATTTTCTTTTTTTTCAATTTCTCTTTGAAAGTCTATAATTAGTGAGTAAACAGGATCTGAGCAGTCTCACCCCTCAGCAGGGGAAAGATTGAAATACTTGACGCATTCTGCTCTGATAAACCCATCACTCAGAGAAATGAGAAATGATTTTTTAAATCAAGCATTTTAGTTCCTAGTTTTCATCAAAATCATGTCTTAAATCAGAATATAAATATACATTTATTTTAATATAATGTATTTATAATTTTGCTTCAAGAAAGAAATTAAAGCCAGCAAGGATATAACATGGTTGCAAATCATCCTGTATATACTAAATACAAGACTATCCTTAAACGGTGACACTATATCCCATGGGATGACCATGTCAAATACCTTGGAATCACTCTGGATAAAACATTTACTTATGCTAAGCATATATCGTTGGTTCTAAACAAAACTAATATTTTAATTTTAATTCTGTATTCTTTTATAAATAGAGGGTCCACACTCTTCACTTCACAGTCTCGAAAATATGCTATACAAGATAGATGATGTTGGTATGGTATGTTAAATACCAAAATAAATATTGCAACCAACAAATTCCTAGAACGATGTTCATATTCTGAAAGTTTTCTTAATTAATGAATTAGTTTTGTAAATAGAATAATTAAGATAAATTCTATAGTATATGTAGGAAATCACTGGGTTTTAAGTTGTTAATTTTTTCTTTTTAAAGAAAATTAATAGATATTAATGTAATATATAAATAATAATAATAAGAAGTTAGGGCAAGAATGTTAATATAAGGAAAAAAGTGAAAATAAAATAAAATAATAAAAATGTTGCCGGTCATCTGCATTTAACGAGATATTTAACTTAAAAATTACGAAAAGTGTCTAGGTAAGTAAGTGTATTATAGCCTTTACTTTATTCATTTTAAAAATAAATATCCGGAACCTTCAATAAGATTAAAAGTAGGAAACAAGTTTTATTTTGATGCTATATTATTTATTAGATATATAATACATATATTATGTATGAAAGTATCGTTTTGCATAAATAATTTTAAGCAATTTTGCTTTCTTAGCCCAAAATGAGAGAGAGGTAAATTTAAAAAAGTGAAGAAAAATAGAAACAAAATTGCCTTGAATGTTTGAAAGTTTTTCTAGCAAAATTTCTTTATTTCAAGCAATCACTGGTACTTCGATAAAAAAAATTATATATATTTCTTAAAACAAGGATTTGCATGGAAGATGTTACTTAGAATTTAACTATTTAATCAAGAGTCAATTTGTATGGATAAAAAGTATTAATTTTTTTTGGAACGAAAAATGTACTTTTCCTTGCACCTATTGATTTATTAAAAAGGACAAAGTACAAGCTTTATTTCAGTATTTTTGTTTTAAAAAGATCTTACCAATGTCTTGAGGAATGGCTGCTATCTTTATGATCTTCTCACAAGACTTTAGTTTCAAGAAAACCTCGTTTGAAGTTCCGTCTAAGACATTAATATCCAATTTTAAACAAACACCTTTGAATAGTTGTAGTTTATAAAAATTAAGAAAATACAAAATGCAAAAGCCCCTTAAGTGAGTTTTTCTTAGTTTTAGACACTTCTTCTTTCAGTGATCGCACGGGTCACAGCCTAGTTAATTATTTAAGAAAGTTTTGCCTCAGCGCACCAATCATCCGTCCGGTGGACGATGGAGGGCAAAAATGTCGTACTGTCGTACGTAAGATAACTTATTTTTCGGTCGAAGCTGCTGTCGTATAAAACCTCAGAGAGTCGCCTTTATGGGTACATCTGAGCGACAATTTTCCACATAACCGCAACAAAATCATTTGGCCACATTTCTCGGTGCAGGCGAACCTCGTCCCGGACGGGATCCTTCGTGCCGCACCACCCACCCAACCGCATAACGACCGCCGTCTGAGGAAAAGGAAAATCTTTTTCCGCAGAAGGACCTTGACAGGATGGAAGACACTAAAGTTACATTAGAGCCGGGGACTCTGCGACCGAATGTGCCCCAGAATATGGTGCAATATTTTTTCACTTACAGTCATCATCATCAGTTTTACAGGTTGGCTCGTAGCTGCCGATGGCAAAGGACGAAATGTCAAGCCTCGCATATGTTTGTATTTACCAAGGAAAGTACTTAGGACCCTCTCCTTTCGGGGCTCCTCGTGACATCCGAGCATGTGAGCAGCATCTTTTACGATTTTTTTATTTCTTAAGAGCAGATGAAGAAACAGATCCATCCAGTCATTGACAGCTGACTGATAGCGGCTCGTAAACATCAGGAGCAGAGGAGGGCCGGGAAAGGCGAATAAAACTCGAATAACCTGACTACGACGCCCGGGACGCAGCATCCGGACGCGCCTGCCTGACTAATAGTAGGAGTAAAAATGAAAATAAAAACAAACCATAAATATTTTATTCGCAATCCAGTTATGGTCCTATTCCTAGTTGCGGGGGCGGCGAGTTGCGCAGCCCCCCACCGCCGCAGAGGACCCCGGTTTACGATTATTTTATTATAATGGAATCAAAGTGAGTCTCTATATTATTAAAAGGCATGAAAGAGCACTAACACGACTGATCCCGGTTACTGCCACGGCAAATTCACTTTCTTTTCCTCGTACTTTGTCATCGCATCGTGAGTACCTCGATGTCCCCAGGTACGTTGCTCTGCCGAATAAAACGGGGGCGCTCGTTACTCCGCAAGATTTAAACTAGACATGCGAGGTGCTTGCGGCCAAATTTTCGTGGCTTCTCGGAATGAGCTTCTGCAAAATGGTCTTGGCTGCTAGAGATGTGCAGACACTAAATAACCTTGAAGTTGTTTCAAAAGAAAAAAAGAATATATTCTATTTTAAGGTGGTTTTTATTACAAAAATTACCTAATTTATTGTGAGAGTTGAAAATAATAATGTTCAAAGTAATTGAAACCATTGTGATCAAATTTTGTGGTTCGAATTTGATTTTATGAGTTTTCACTATTTGAAAAGTTTCGACGACTCACTTCGCGATCGTTTTATATTTTGTTAACCGAACGTTTCGAAAAGATTGCTAAAATCTATTATTTTCGAAATAAATAAATAAAAAATTTTCTTTAAATATATTTTACTTTTATATTATATATAACGAATCTAGTAAAACTGAAAATTCGGGCTGCATACTTAGGCCATTTTCGAATTCACATCCACTTGCACTTTAAATATAATTTCCGATATATTCTCCGAATTTTATGAATGGATTGTTATTGATGTTTCTCAAGGTATCTTAATATTCTTTTAATATGTTGATATAAAATAATGAATGAATTTTACGCATTTTAGTTTTGTTTTTGATTTAAACGATTTTACGTATACAAATTTATTTCAATTTTCTGAGGTACTGATCTTCAATTGGGATCAGTTCTATCCCCGAAATTTGATGTAGTTTCCTGACTAACTCTGCCATTGCCGGTCATTGTGGGTCAAGGTGTTTTTTTTTTTTTTTCGAGAAAATAAAAAACACTTTGAGCGACAGTGCCATTTGACCCACGATAACTTTTGACCGCAAATTACGTTAAAAGTAGTAGGTATGCACTGAAATTTTAACACAATAAAGCTTCAGTTTTCTTATATCAGATGGCGTACTTACTTAATTTTGTTCAAATGAAGTAATTTTTCATCATTTTGTTTCGTCATTATATATTTATATTTACCTCATAATGACGATCTTCCTCATAATGAGGTGCTGTCTGTCCAAGGTATTATATATGTATGTAAAATGATATGCCCATTGTCTAGACAGAAAGATTTTTCGAAGTTCTACCCTTAATGAGGTAAAATTTGTCTAACGTAATAAATTATGTGGTTAGTAGTCTCGTAATTACACAGAAAAGGAATAAAAATAGGAGGACTAAACCACCATATAATATTTAATAGGTTTTAAATAATGTAGTATTAGTAGCTTTTAAAATTATATCTACTATTATATCGAATAATTCATTTATAACTCACCTACAATATTAAAATTAAAATACTATTAAGAGCTAGATTAAATGTTTGTTGTTGGTAGGTACTTTCCAATTAGTTTTACGTTATCTAAAAATTAAGAGTACCTATGTATGATACATCTAGAGTAGAAAAAAGAAATCATTCCCAAAATACCAACTTCCGTCATTAATTTCAGTAAATCACACCGACTGTCCGTTGAAATTTGTTAAAAAAACCAAAGTCAATCTCCTCCGTGCATCCTCCAGTTTCCGGAACAATATCTCTTGCAGTCACTTGGTCTGCTGCTATTTTTCTTCCATCCTTATTCAAACAAACCCTAAGGGCTATCACACATCCACCCCGGAAACGCAAATGGTTGAACGAGGTAACGTACCAGAAAATTCACTTTACGCCAAAGCCTCTGAGCACACACCTCCTTCCGCATGTCCTTTTAGACATGCGAAAAAAAAAGCACACAAGTAGGAGGAAAATAGGGAAAAAATACATCTGAAAGGGCCAGCGCTACTCCGAACCCGAACCCGAACCAAAACCGGGAGGGAAGTCCTCAATTGAACGCCGTGGTGGGAACAAATTGCCCGGACATTGGATGCTACAAAAATGCGAATTAGATGCAAATCGGGAACGAAAGGTATGTGGACAGCTTGAGTCACTGTCACGGGGGAGGGTGGGACCCTTTTCTTGAGACGCCGTTTTAATCATCCCTGCAGAAGGATCTAACGTCCTCTGCGTCTTTGAAGTTGAAGTGATTGAAATCGCCTCGAGAGACAGATTTTTAAGGAGGAGGCTGTAATCCTCTGCAGCGGAGCTCGCCCATAATCAAATTCGCGTCGACATCTGTAAGTCAGGAGAGTGACATCCATCTCTTGAAGATTACTCCACCCACACCCTGTCGTGGGTGGATGCTGGGCGGAGGGCTAAACTACACAATTTAATGGAAAACTTTCGTAATACTTTTGGTATCCATCGACAACAAAAAGAGGAACTTCGCGGAAAAAAACGAAGAAGTCACTCGGCGGTGTTTGCCTACCTTTTAAAATCCCCAGATATCCTTTGCTGCCGGTTATTGCCGTCTTCTGGATGATCGTCTCAAAGGAAATTCGATTCAATAAAGATTCTTTGTTATTCCTTGCTGCTGGCGCGATGCGATGCGGCAAGAACAGCCCCAACTCTGAGTTAAACCCTCTGTTTGCAGAGGAGGTTCTCTGTTAGCGTTGTTTTTAATTTTATTTATATTTTTTTCAGATTCCGAGACATGGGTATTATCATCGAATTATCCATTGAAATTAAAATATACGGGAGAAAGTATTTAGCGGAAAAAATATGAGATCAAAGAAAAGCGCGGGTTACGACGATACTCGTGGCTGACAAGCCTCTCCACCCATGAATTAAAATTTATAAATTTATTTTTAGGTTTTTCAAACATTAAAAAAGCATACGAAAATTTTTAGAATAGTTCTAATCTTAGAATGTCTCACCTCACTTTTGAAGCAAGTTAAATACCCTAATATATTTGTATAATTATTAATATATGTACACAGTAAAAAATATTTATATATATAAATAATTTTTTAATGTGATATTGGCATTAAGGCGGCAGTGATTCAGTCAATCGCTGCCATTAGAAGAGGTGACAGTGACAGTAAACACAGTATTTTAAATAAATGAGTTTTAATACTACTAACTGGTTTTCAGTATAACATCAATTAAATTAAAATCAGTTAAATAACTCAAAGTTATAAGTATCAAAAATCATTAAGTAACTAGCTTTTTGCTCGCGATTTCGTCTGCATGAATTTCGAAATGAATAGAAATAGAACTATTTACAATAATACAAACTTTCATTCCTTATTTTTCCTCCTTAAGGGATAAATTTCGAAAAATCGTGAAACACGTCTTTCTTAATTTCGAACTTAAAGGTTAAATACCAATTTTTATGGATTTAACTTAAAAAATGAGGGATTTTCATACAAACTGACATCCCTCTTAGGGGAAGAATTTCGTTAAATCTTTTCTTAGTGGCTGTTTACGTCACAAAAGAAACCCTGCTGTCAAAATGTCATCTCTTTAGGTCCAGTGGTTCGGTCTGTGCGTTGTCTGTCAGTCAATCGCGGAACTGTTTTATATAAATATATTTATAATATAGATGTTGGACTAGATTTCCAGCAAAGACATTTTAACTAAATTTTTAAATGGAAAAACCTGGGAGTTCTGATCTAGTTGAATTTTAGCAGTATCTAGATGTAGAAAAATGTACTGTGGATAGTTTTGTATTTAAAAATAAAAATTTTGGATTTTTTCGTAAAAACTTTATATGGATAGTGAGACTCTTTCCTTTTATAAATTTTTAAATGAATGTGCTCAACATTTTCTATCTCATAACGATTGGCGCTGACAATCCGGATGACGAATAATCGCTCGCTTAATCAAATTTAATTGCCTCACACCTCAGTGGCGCACACCATCATATGTCTGGGGCCATAAATAAACTGAAGTGGATTAATATATCATCAAAGAATATGACAAAACACTCCTGAAGACAATGAGAAACTCCTGCAGGAGACCCTGGAGCGGTGGAGCTGTATAGAGACATCAGGCGAAGAATTATTGATAGTCGAGAAGGAGGCCATTTATCAATATTACAGTCAGGAACGGCAGAGGGCAATCTCAAGGATACACCCTGTACCCGTTCCACTGCACATTGTAGTGGGAAAAGAAATTCCAGAAACGATACTATGGATAGTGCCTAGCTCTACCGTAGAACGCTGTACGTTAGGACGTAATAGTCCCGGGCTGCCACTGTTGTTGCTCCTGCTGCAGCGACATCCCGTGTCTCCCACAAGTCCATAAATTACGATCCATTATTGAGTTGCTCCGAGAGTTTTCCGCTCCGACAATGGAGCAATAAATTTTATATATAAGGAAGTCGTTGGCAATACGATTCGAAGCGGAACTGTAATGATGGGCGTGCTCAGATCTCCTTCTGGTCTGCTTCTAGCCCTTCTTTTCATAAGATTTATATTTTTAAATAATAAAACCGAACGTAACTAGATCTTAAAACAGACAGAACTTTCTTCTGTTGTTCTACGTAATCTGAAGTTTGCGATCCACGCATAAAAATTTTTATGCTGTATTGTGTGTGGTTTATGAATTTTAGGTTAGATTGATAGCATTATGGACTATTAGAGAAACTATGTATCATAGAATTATAAAATAAACCTCTACACTAAAAGAAAATACTTGAATTTTCCAGATTTCAAAAAGGACCCAACTGAGAAAAATAGTAAAATTTGATAGCTAACTAAACTACAATTTGTAGTTATATAATTTAACTAATATTTCATAGTAAATTCAAGTATACTATTATATTTATAATATACTAAAAACCATTTTTTTTTTTAAATGATCAAATTTATTCTAATCCTGCTTTATTTTTCGCGCACTCGGGAACTAAAGCCCATATGAACGTAGTTTTATTTTTAACCAAGGTTTTCATGTGGGATTCGAGCCCACAACCCCGGAATGGCATGTTCTTAGCCGACATAGCTAGGGGTATCACTAAAAATGTTAGTAATATGTTTAGTATACTATTTTTTATTTTGCTAACTAACAGAACGTTTTTTTTTTTGCATTTTGTAATAAATTTTACTAAAATAATTATTTTTGCAACTATTTCAGTTTTTACTGGCGAAAGAAAGTATAAGAAACTAATACCAAGTTGTAAGTTGTCATTTTGTGTACGAATTAAAATTTAATAGAGTTTATAAGAATTAAACGAAACTAAACGTCTATCCAATAGAGTTAAAGTGATTTGAGGTCTAATCGATAGTATGGATTTCCTGTCGTTCATTCATTAATAAATTAATTGCAATTTGTTGAATAAGATAAACAATTAGCTGAGAATTAGACAAACTGTCGACATGAAATTAGAACGCAATGTGGTGCTATCGCATTATTAAGAGTAGTGACCCTTATCTGAAAGTCTAAGTGAGCCATTCGGTCATCGAGCTTAGCGTCTATCATCGATCTAGCGCTTATCGTCGCGCCATCTGTCGACAGGTACTTTACTCCACAAAACCCGATAAAGTGCACGTGGGCTGGTCATCGAAATGTCCAGTGCGCCGCATTGGGGCCCAGTGCAGCACTTACCCCGGCCTACGAAGGCTTTTTTCATATCCTTCTGCCGGAGCCTCCCCAGCCGCCCGCCGTGTGTCGGTCAACTTAATAAATTCAATATTGACCGGGAACGGCAGGAGCGCTGCCGGTGCGGGCTCCACCAAGAGGAAGACGCAACGGCCCCATATCACGTTTTATAGTCGTGCAAATGACCCAATTGGACGCAGGGACATCCGGCCACCGAAAGGGGCATCATTTTGTCGGCGTCGATGCAGGTCCGCTCGGCTGTTTGATGAACGCCATAGGGGAGGATGCCTATTATTTTGCGTATTGGGAACGATATGCCCCAGAACGGTCCGGCCCTGCGGTCTCCGTAAAACTGGGATTTAGATTATATTGGCAGTTGCCCGCCCTGTGGATCACATCAAGAAATGTAATCTCCTCGCCCACAGGACACACCGGTCTCCACCAGGTTCAATTAAACGCAGTTGTGTACTCAGGGACACATGTGACCGATTCAGCCTCTAATTGGAATTCACTTGCCACACCATCGATTCCCGGTGACTTGGTCTCATCAATGAGCCGTAGGGCAGTTTGCCCTTCCCGACGAAGACCTATTATCCCGTAAATTAGTGCCCTTGGTAGCTCAGAAATCCTTTGTTTTTTAATTGGTATTGGCTAATTCGTTGTACATCTTGTCATCAAATTTTGGGGTGAATACTGGACGAAAATTATTGCGTTCATTTAGTTGTCATCAAATTATGTAGCAATAGTCTTATTTATTTATTAATTTGCCACAAGAACAAACTTAAACACATTCTATAAAATTGTTGAAAAAATAATACTTGAATTTGCTATATGCAAGAATGTATACTACGCACCTAGACGCAAATGTTAATGGTTTTAGTAGATATATATTTATTACGTAGGTATATTTTTGTAATTATTTTTGAATACAAATATTCAAATGTAATTATATTTACATTTTATAATAGTTAGATTAAGACAAAAGTTGATTAAGCAACAAAATATTAATTTGTATGAAAATAAAAAACTTCATAGTTTCAGTTCACAATTAGATCAACAAAAATACAAATTTCTCCAGAGCGCGAAGATTACTTTGAAAGTAATAAAAGTGGTTCCGCAGAGTGTTTTCTAACTTTCTAATGAATTTTTCGAGGGATAATCTTCTTTGGGTAAATCTTAGTAGACAAATTTTGGTCAACCCATTTTGGGTCAGTGTATACCTATCAAGTGTTAATCCAAAAGAATTCATAACTAAGAAGAAGAACAAAGGACTTTCAGAATTTTGTTCTGTTTAAATTTCTAAACCCAAGAATAGTAGCACAATAAAACTAAAATTTTTACTATTCATTCTTTTAAAATGCGACGACCGTGCAAAAGTAAAACCAAAATTATGGCGAAAAATAAAAGTAATTATAAACTCCATCGATATTAGGCATTTTCAAGAAAATTGTTTTAATTGAAGGAAAATTATTTTATTGAATTATGCGTTGTGAGGGAATTACTTTATTTACGCGATTATTTAATTTACAAACCTAAACTGTAAGATTGTGTCACATAATATGTTTCAAGGATGTCCATACCCTCGCTGGAGTTTTTAAATTAGAAATCTAATTTTCCCTTAGTGGCTTACTTAAAGGGATAGAAATTAAAACTAAGAATCAAGCAGCTGACGGTGGCTCAAATCCCTCAAAAAACCATTAATACTAACAAGCTAGATTAGTCTCGCTCTAAGTGCTATTTCCTCGAATTTCAGAGGATTCTTGGCATTGTCGTCTAGGCACACCGGAGTAAGTAGACTGCGTTAAAAACGCCCCAAAACCATGAAGGGTAAACACAAACAGAACTTCGGGATTTTCAGATGTTCCTGCCGACTAGGATCTTCACTTTCCTAATACAATTTTTAGACAAGAAAATTAGCGCACCTCAGTGAGTTCAGGTGCATTAGTGATTCACAAAAGCCATTCTTAAAGCAAATACAATCAGCCTCTATAAACTTTTATTTGCTCAAAGTCTCCTGCAGAAGTTGCCGGTAATACGACTACCGGAAGACACTACGGCTAGAGGGGATAGATAGGGAAGAATAGGGAAGAATAGGTAAGATGGTGCCGGGATTCCCGGTACGTTACGACTAAGCAAATATTAGGAGCGCTCTGTCCCGCGCCACCATCCCGAAAAACATATGTACGATAGTAGGAGCCGGCGGGAATGGGGCGGCACATACGCCGCAAGTTAATTAATTCAGACTCGCTAATTGAATATTATTTGTTGAGATAATAAAGATTGAAGACTTTGGAATTCCGCACATATGCACCTGCCTGCAGTCGGGTGTGAGCTGCCGGCAAAGCCTTGTGCAAACCTGCGTCCCTGGCGTCCCTGGTGTCCCGGTTCGGTCGGGACTCGGGAGCCCCATGGGGCCCATAGCGAAATTTTCTCAAGCGATTTTGTTAAAACATACACCTGCCTGCCCTGCACCATCTTGAGGAGGAGTCCAATTAAATTACCATCCCGTGTCGAGGTACGGTGGACTCCGGTGTGTGGGGATTCTATCGATTCGAGGAATTTTCGGGTAAAAATCCTGAACACCTCGAGTGCACATGTAATCACCGGAAATTCGGGCGACAGCTCAGGTGCTGAAGGTGACTGGCGAATCACACACCTACCCCAAATTGATCTATTTGCCCGGAACCCGCCGGCATGTGCTGCACATATTCCCACACGTCCCACCCACGCACATACCTCTCTATAGAACGTCTATAGAACTGGAGAGTATCGAAAATCCAGAACCTATCTATCTGTGGCCCGTGGAGGGAATCGGTTCCGAAGTGCCGATGGTGCTCCGGCGGCAAGTGTTTCGGAGAGAGTTTGGCATTTGAAAACATCGGTTAACCCTAAATTGATGCTTTGTTTGCTACCGGTTGCAGGGATTAAACCTCCTCTGGCGCCTGAACTGAGGGGTCCCCCCGATTTCCATCACATCCTCTGGGATCCGGTTGCCAGCCCGGAATCAGCTTGGGGCCAGTTTTCAATAACAAAGTCATGGGAGGTGAACCTAAAACAGCCAAAAGCTGCTGTCATACCATTCATATGTCAATATTATTCCATCAGTGGGTGCCAACGATTTAATTGACACTAATAGAGCACTGGTTTCGCCTTAATTTATTCAAATGCAAGAGCACTCGACAGGGCTAATGGGCAAACACTTGCCCAACAGAAGGTTGGACATCAAAATAATTTTTCTTGAACAAAAATTTATTCGATTTTTTCATAAAAAATAAAATTATAAACAAAACAACTACAGCTTACTCATGGCCTCCACCTCTTTGCTGATTGTCTTAAGGTCGATTGTACTGGCGAATCGCACACTGTCCTCGGTCCCGACAGGCTCCAGTCTTTGGCCGGGCTTCTTTTTCGTTGACTTTGACTTAGAAATCAGTCTTCTGACGAAGGGCGCCAAGAGCTTTGGTTCGATGTCCTCTGCCTTGTTGGCGCCCAGAAGGAACGAACAAATGAGTGAGACTACAATTGTTATGAGAGCTCCGAGCATTGTATACCAAAGGTATGATATATGGTAGATGCGGAACGACTGATCTCTGTAATATAAAGATAAATATATTAATTTCTTAGGATAAACACAATTTTTCTATCGAATTTCCTTGGTCAAATTTGAATTTAAAACTTTTTTGATATCTTTCATTTGTATCTTATACATTTTAATTTTTCCTAATTCAGAATTTGTCATTGCTAGGCTACATTTTTAGTTTTAAAAAACTTTTAGAAAAATCAAAAATAGTTTACATACAATACATATCAGTTTTATATCAGTGTGGGATATTCGGTGGAATATTTCGGTTAGATAAGTTAGATAAGTGGTGTGAAGGTTTCAAAAAACGATGGAAATTCTATTAGATTCGACTTTATAAAGGATGCTGGTAGATAACATTTTAATTAAATAAAACATTTTTTTAATATCAGAAACTTTTTGTGTAATAATGGAATAATAATAGATATTTTGATTTGAAAAATAGTTGGGAAAAGATAAGGTAGCTCAGTACGGCGGGTAACATTTCATTTTTTATTGTTTCGAGTTAAACGATATTTAACATCTGCATAAATATTAAGTTTATATTGTAATATTATTTGTTTCATTTGTGGTAAAATATAAAAGCTATATTTAAAAATACTGCTTGATAGAGTTCGGTTATCCCCGGACATAGTTCTTATTTTTGGATTTCGTAATATTTTTTTATAATTATTTTGGTAATTCACATCAACGATGCATTCGATCAGCGCAACAGTTTTGTTAAAGCATTAGTCACCGCTTCCTGACGCATGTAAAAAAAAAACGCTTAGTAAAGCTCAACAGAACCAAAGAATCAAAATTTTATCGTCTGCAGCATATAAAAAACTTTAGAAACAGAAAAGTAAAAGCTCTAAGAGAAAGTTAAAAATAGGTGAAAAAATAACTAAAATGTAATATTTAAGGTCAAATTAAATTTTATATTTATGTTTTAAAAAATTGATGAAGTAATTGACGAAATTCCTTGGTTTATTTTAAGAGTAAATTACAGACTGAGATTTTGTTTATTTAATTTTTATTTCAATTTTGTTTATGTGTCCGGGGTTCACCTGTACGTTGTATGTTTTGCTAATGAAGGTCGCAGAAAGTTAATTTTTATAGAATATTATTTTATGAGAAAATTTAATAAAAAAGCAAAATTGTAAGCTGTAATTTTCGACTACTAAATAATATTATTGTCAGTGTGCTAATTTAGGGGTGTACTCATTTACGAATTTTCATTAAGATCAGGGGATCACCCTTATTCTGAATTGCAGGCGAGAATTCGGTATGCTGCAGGTGTGGAGCAATTATGCATTCTACTTACACAGGTGGTTCGATAAACGATTGCTCCGTAGCATTAATGGCCAGCATGCTCATGGGCTTCGAGGGGATGAACGTGTAGCTGCAGCCGTTCGTTGCTAATGGCTTGGTCTTGAACGCCAGCTCCCCCGAAGCAATTGCAGCCTGCGCCTTAGCACATATCCAGGCCATTACTGCGAGTCCGGTTGTGCCCCCGATAATCGCCCCCTGGAAAAGTACATTAAATTAATCTGGAATTACCCCTCCGCCCGGGGCCAGATCATCCACTAACCCGTCCCTCCACCCACGGCAGCATAACGCCAATCGTAAAAATTCCCAGGAGCGGTCCATTTGATACCGCGCCCAAACTCATTGATAGCTGCAGAACGGTGCCTAATTTTTCGACGACGAACACCAACGACACGCAGATAGCGCCGAAAACGACGACCACCGCCCGCATGATGACGGCCGTCTGGAAGGCCGTCAGTGGCTTCTTGCAGAACGTCTTAAAGAAGTCCTCGAGGGCAACTGCAGACATCGAGTTGAGCCCGGTCGACAGGGAACTTAAAGCGGCGCTAAACACCCCGGCTACAAACATCCCGGGGAGTCCCGGGTAGTCCCCGAGAGTCTCCATCACGAGCAGCGGGAGCACTTGGTCCTTGGCCCTGGCCAGCTACACCGCAGAAAATGCGACCGTGGAAATTATTCGAGCGCTTTAATTTTATTAAATTTTACCTTCGTCGTGAGCGGGTCACAGTCGTGGTATTTCGCGTAGATTAGCAGCCCGCTGTAGGCGCAAATTCCGAGCAGAATTAGGGTTCCGAGGATGAAGTACCACAGCGCCCTGAAAAAGGTACCCCTCTGAACCCACCGATTTGATAAAATAAAAAATATATCCATTTATTACCTTCTCGCGCTGGCCAAGGTCGGAAGCGAAAGATACCGCTGAATCATGTTCTGGCTGACCGCGTTGCTCTTCAGCCAGTGCGGGAAACCACCCAGAATCAGCGACCAGACGGTGTGTCTTATCTTCATGTCAAACGTGAAGCTGAGGGAGTTCCGGGATCAAAATAAAATTTTAGGCTAGACAAAAGGTCTACTCACTCCGGAGCTTCGATTCTTCCACTTTCCCATGCCTTTTCAAAAACGTTTCTTACGCCTCCGACGTCGTAGGTCCCTTTGATGATTATCATGCCCATGGCGCCAAACATTAGGAAGGTCTGGACCACATCGGTCCAAACTACGGCTTTAAGTCCACCCTAAAATCGATTCAGGGTAATTTTTCGACTAAATTTTAAAGTATTATACAACACTACTTACGACACAGGTGTAAAATATACAGACCAAACAAACAATCGGGGTTATCAGGTGAACGTTAACACCTGTCGCCTGATTAAAGGCTAGGGCTGGAACGTATATCACAATCGGTAGCCAGGTCATCTAATTAAAAAATAATTAGATATATAGTAAATAAAAAATTATTAATTTGAATTATGACCACTAACAAAGAATACATGTTGCACCGAAATACAGCAATTAAAAAAAGTAAATAAATTTAATAAAATTATTATTATTATTTACGTCACGAATTTTCTTCATTATTTTGTAAGAAATTTTTATAATGAAAAAATTATTCTTTTTGTAGGTATAAACTCCAACAAATTGAGTATATTTTCAAATAAAACCAAAACTGAGTCGATATCGTATTTCTTTCAAAGTTTTGTATATGTAGGTGAGTTTTGAGAAAATCGCGTTTAAAGTTTCAGTACGCCATGGCTTGGTCAGCCAATGCTTGTCTTTTCCAACTTTAGGAATTAAAAATCGATTTTTATTATATAAAATTCCAGATGAGAATACCGCTTTAATTTATTTAATATCTACAGAAACTTACTGATCCAAGGGTGAACATGACTGAGCCAAATAGACGCATCCTTTTATCAAATCTTGTTTCTAAGTACTGTAGAAAGAACATTGAATTATAATATTTATTTCGAAAATGTTCACTTATATAATACTTGGTATGTGGACGTCAACTTCATTTCGTGAAAAACGGGTAGGTAGACGTAGGTCATAACGAATCCCATTGTTAATACACCACCGATGACGTAGAGATATTGAATGCCAAATAAGTAGATTTCAGTCGGTGTTCCAAGAAGGGTAATTCCCGATATGAAGCTGTAAAGATTATAATTTTAAGACTTAATGTTTCAAAAATTGCTCTTATTATAGTAAACATATTCAGTAAAATCGAGAAATCTTTAATTACAGATATTTTTCTTTTTAGATTTATCGAAGAAAATTTCTTTCTTTTTATTCAATAATTCTCTGCCCAGTGCATCTGCACATATTTTCGCGGAATATGTCGATCGCGACAATTCATATGAGTCGGTTATATATGGAAAACAAATTAAGTATATACCTTACAACATTACCGCAGGTGGTTGATTTATCGCAATAAAACTTTATATTTATTTATAATAACATTTTAAAACTCCTTCTTATTATTACATATATTAAGCCAAAAGTAAAGTTCTGCATAATGAATACTAATAAAAGAATTTCATGATATTGTTTAGCTTGTTCTCTAGGTTCATCTACCTGAACTCAACAAAAGTTAAAAAAGCCAGTAATTTTAAAATTCCAATGATTCGACTATGTATAAAATAAAACAATGTCTAATTTGAGGTCGAATAAAGAGTCTTATGTAAAAATTTAAAAATATGTCCGGTCCGGTAGTTATATCAAACCTATGTAATCACACATTCCACAAAATCATACTGCGGAACGACGGAAATTCTAACCTTTGTATATTAAAAAATTTGGAAACTAAACCTCATTATAGGTCCGTGAACCTTCTTTACACGTTTTTATATCATTAATATTCGGTATAATAAATTTCTTTGAATATAAACTTTAAATTGCAGAAAAATCCATTTTTGAGGAATTAAAAAACAAAACGCCAAATTTATTCAGAAATATTTCTATCCTACTTATCTACTGCAGATCGCTTATACAATAATAAACAAACCAGAAATTATCTTAGACAAGAAAAAAATTGCTGATGTGAGAATCTGAAATCAGTGATAATTGCATCATATTGTGGCAATATTATTTTTGCAATTTCACAAAAGATTGCTTCGTGGTGCCCCAAGATTGATTGCATTCACAATTATCACTTCACTTCACCTGGTTGTGCATTGTTGATGCATTTGATTGCTCTTTTACAATGTTTAATTAATACACCACAATTACATGCTACTTAATTTGCATTCAAT
Organism: Eutolmus rufibarbis; assembly: GCA_963920795.1. Lineage (NCBI taxonomy): Eukaryota > Metazoa > Arthropoda > Insecta > Diptera > Asilidae > Eutolmus > Eutolmus rufibarbis. Next base: position 47,090,970 of record OY987206.1, read on the forward strand.
TTCTGTTTTTAAAAGAAATTTTATTGGGTGCAGATAAGGTTTCTATGAATTGAAGCATGTTTCAATTATTTCACGTTGCATTTACAACTGCGAATTTTTTGAAGATGATAGAATTATTTGTTTTCTTGGTAAACCACAAAATATGCTTTGAATTACAGACAAATTCAATTAATGTATTCATGATAGACCACTAACATTTTTTTAAGTTATAAAAAAGTACGATAAACAAATATGCCACAATTTAAGCAATTGGAAATTAACATGAGCTATTCAAGAAAATAAAATAAAAAACGTTTATTTAAGCTGAATCTGCAGGGTATTTCTCTACAGTTTTGATTCCAATTAAAGACTTTTTTTTATTTTAATTATTTGTATAGTTATTAAGAAATACATATATTATAAAAACGATTTTGAATATCTTAGAAAATTAAATTTTCATTAGAATGGCATATAGTTAATTGAATTCAAGTTGACTTTATATAAGCTTTTATTAACTTGAAGTGAACAAATTAACAACGCTGAGAAACGTGACAATGCGGGAATTTTTACCTTTGTTGATATAAATTCTTTCGCGACACATTTGGATTTGTTTATAAACACAGCGTGTGAGCAATTTTATTCGCTTTATTACTTTTACTCTAACATGACCCATATTTTTTTAATAAACATTTTCTACTAGACATTAATTTTCCATAGTAATAGTATTTTGAGCAAATATGATGAAATATTTTAGAATTTAATAAATGTTTATTTCAGAAATTTTTGTGTTGCTTGGTCCACAATTTTTTAGCAAATTATACAAGCGCTATTAATATTTATTTATTGGTATTTTTTATTTATTTTTTTTTTATTTAATCTACTTCTAAAACTTCGGTAATTCTCTACGCAAACGTTGTTAAATTGCTCATATTTCTTAGTAGTCGAGATCATTTATAAATTAATTAGGGAATATTTTTTAATTTAAATTTCAAATTATTTATTTTATTACAAAAATAATTGCTATAGGTTCCAAAAGTCCCGAAATAAAGGTGGTTTTTAGAGAAAATCAAACGATATTTTGCTAAACTCTTCATTAGGCAAGCAAATACTAAGTAAATCTTGTTTATTTATTTATTTATTTATTTATGCTAAGCGAGATAAGAAAATGTTGATGAACAGTATTAGTTTTAAAACAAATAAATATTGTATATGTATCTTTAGATACAACGAACAAAATTTGAAAAGGTTTTTTTCGAGAAATTGAGGTTTTCAAGCATTCAGGATGAAATTTAACGTATTGAAACAACAGAAAAATCACTATCATTTTAAGTTTTATGGGATTTACGTTCAGTTTAGAAATTTTGGTTTAACATACCTATTCGATGTTCAATTTTCTGCTTTTAAATTTTAAGTAATCTATAAGAACATACGATAGCTAGACTATTAAACGAAACAAACTGTGTGCGAATCAGAAAAATGATTTTAGAGTTATTACTAAACATAACTGCAATACTTTCTTGGAAATAAAGTAATTGCAATAGACCGGTACTATACTACATATAAAATGAAATAGTAAAAGGGGTCTCATTAAGCCTTAGAATCTTAAGAGTGCCCAATTCATCCAAAGTTTCAGGAAAACAAATTACAAGTTTTGAAATGAAAGTGAACATTTTAAATACCTCGACAATCTCTAGCAAATTAGCTCCACTATCACGCGTTAAATCTAGAAATGATTTTCCAGTAGTTCATTAAAACTTACCTAGCAATCAAAGACATGGTTACTGGAAAGATTTGCATCTGTCTTCCGCCCACGAGATAGTTGTCCTCGGCGTCCTTGTCCTTGGACTTCTTCAGCTTGACGGCGAAGTAAATTCCGATGCAGGCGCAGCTCATGAGCATGAACACAAAAACGGAGTAATCAGGCCACCCGAACTTCCTCAAGGACACCTTCACGTCGTCCATGTCCATAATTCCGTCGAGTTCCGCGGAGTTACCCATCTCAAGGCGTTTGAGAAACCTCCAAACGACTTTCGCTATTTCTCCCAATTTTCCACTTAACCCACTTCCTGCGATCACACCGTTTGGGGCCCAAGAGAAGCTCACGAAGCGAACCCACCAAGCCGAGAATATTGAGACCACACGCGTTTCGCAACCGCCGAGTAACTGAATTATTCAAATCGAGAACGCGCGTTTTTTAGCAATCACAGTCGTCGCCCGGTTCGAAGTGAACAGCGTGATTTTGGGCTGGAGCATCTGAGCGAGCGCGGCTAGATCGCGGCTGAAGCGCGGCTGGAAGATCTCTGCTCCGCCGCCGCCGCCGTCGCTGCCATGGGGCCCTACCCTTCGCGGTGCTCAGCGCGCTCCCAACTACCCCATTGTTAGAGACAATGGGGCCCGATGGAGGCGCGGGCCGGTAGATCGCCGCTGTACGCCACATGCTGATCTCGCGGACTCGAACGCGTAATTCGCGCAAGTAACCTGCATTGGATAATTGCCGTCTTTAAATTCCGTGTAATGTTCGGTGTAATTCAGACCGCTTTGGCCGACGAACGGTCGGCGTGTCTGGGCGGTGGTGGAAGCGCGTACAACGCACATTCGAATAGCATAATCCGCGGATTGCGGAGCCTCCGCGAATGGGGGACCCCGACAAATTTAATATTGTTGCAAACGCGCATTAATAAACGCCATGCCCGTCAAGGGATAAAAATAAATCTTATGAGATGCTCTGGCGAGGCTCAGATGAATTTTAACATTATTCAATTTATCGAGTCCAAGTGGCTCTGGCGACAATTGGCCTCCGTCGAGGTTGAATTGACCACGCCAATGGAAATTGGAGGAAAGTGCTCTCTTGTGATGACCGGCGCGGTCAAGCGGGGGCGTCTCAGCGGAAAATCTCGCGCACAGAGTCCAGGGAAATTCTCAATGTAAACAAAACGCCTGGAAGTGATTGATGGGCAGAATGGAGAAGATTTGCCAACTTCCGGCCAGTTGTCTTGAGAGCAATTGAATCGAGTCCACTGTCGCTGAGGTCGAATGCGAGGGAGGGCAGCTTCCGGGCAGTACCATCACCTGGGACAACTGATGTCACTTCAATTTCTGTTGCGTCACATCTCTTTCTAGATCTCGAGTTACACACAGTAACATGGAATTTAGATAAGCAAATAGTCCAGACGAAAAAAATCTTGAAGTCTTTTATATTAAGATACAAATTCTATACGCTAATACCTTTACTTTTATCAGTATTGACACGTTTCAAGAATATTTCTACAAAATTTCATAAACATCAGAGCATTAATTCAAAAGTTATAGGTATAAAGCTTGAATTGATGAGCTAAGCTAAATTAAAATTTTAACGCGATTTATGGTGGTTACGATAACTCAAAAATTTTTAATACGATCGATTTCAAGTTTCGTGTCATCATCGCCGGAGATTGGCTGAATTTCAGTGAACTTTGAATATTCCTTAATACGAATATTTTTAGAAATACTTTATAAGGCTTAAGTAGGTATGTATAATACTTTCAAAAACCATTATTGGATTTTTATCAATTTATTTATTATAAGCTCAAAAAAAAAAAAAAAAATCATGAAAATTACATGGATTTTACTAAGGATTTATGGTGAATTTATTTTGTGACTTTTAAATTGTCACCACTTTGAACAAATTACGCATAAATAAAATGCATTGCAGAGAGCCACACTTTGGATAATTTTTAGTAGAAATGGGTCTCAATCATGGTTTTTGATTTTTGAAGTATTGATTATCCTTATTTTAAAATTATGGGAATTGCCTTTAATAATCACTGCCGCAGTTGCCACGACCCAAATGAGAAAAGCCAAGATTTGTGTAAAAACTTTTTAGAATATATTAAAGATTTATCAAAGTCAAAGTTGGCTCTGATATTTCATTATTCAATGCACATGGGACAACTTAGTTAGGGGATTTTTATTTTAGTGGTATAAAACCGGCGCATTTTATTGTTAATTAAATTCTATTCCAATCAAACTTTTGAATCGCCACTTCAACCAACCAAACAACCTTACCATTTTTATTTATTATTTTTTCAAAAAAGGAAAACGGAAACAGGATCACTCTCATGTCTGTGTGTGAAAAATATCATTACATGAACATTTTAGACGTTTTCCAAAACTTAAAACTAAAATTATAAATAGTAAAAATGGATTTACTATAGTAGCTTACGACTTAAAGTTTAAGGGTAAACTTTTGCGGTTATTCTTGTTTTTAAAATATGAACAAACTTATTTTGTCGGTGACTACATATATAATATAATTTAGTAAACTTACATAAAATAGAGCAAATGTATATTTTCAAAGGATGTAGACGTATTCAAATATTAATATTCGTGCACTTCTACATTATTTTGAATTTTGTGTATTACATTTTGAAAGTAGGATTTATTCAACTTATCTTCTTAAAAGAGATTAAAAAATAAAGGTTTAAATCTAGAAACGTTGCATTTCCAGCGAAGGAATGATTTGAATTTTGTTAATCTTTCGATTATTGCAAGGGTTTTGCAACCAGCATCCCGGGATGGATTGCTCCCACCCGGACTTTTACCTAGTTACGTCAATGTCCCTACCTTCTTCTAATTCCATGCTGGCGGAGCTACTGACGCTCCTGATGAGGGCCACACTGGAGGAAACTTAAAATCCAGCCCTATTCATTTCAAGAACAATTTGTCTGCTCATAAAACAAAGCCTTGCCTTTGGCAAATCATACGTGAAATTACTGGGGCGGGTGGTGGCACTGCGGGGGTGGGGTCTGCGGATGGATTTTGAGCTTTTTCTCTCTTCTGCAAAAAAGGGCGAAGTCTTCACAGAGTTTTTCATCAGAACAAATGACCCGCTTGAACCTATACAATGTTAACTTACCCCTAGATACGTCCATCCCGAAGGAAGGGGTGGGTACCCCCAGAACCCCAGAACGAGGTGTATATCAGTTTGTATCTCCTGGCAGCGAATGCTCGGGATATCCAGAACCCAGGGAACATCTGAAAGAATAATGGCGAAAAGGGTTCGCCGTGGATGGCCAGTCGAGCCCCGGCTGCATGATGAGGGCGACATAAAAGTATGTCAAATGCGATGACGAAGGATGTTGGTAGCTTGAGATGGTGCCAGCGGTGACGGTGATCACTGCCGGGACAGGTAAAGATGTTGGCCTAGTGCCATTCGGCCTAACTACCAGATTAATACCTGGGGAGAGGGCATACCCGGGAAAATTTCGTTTTTATGACAAAAGAGAAATATGAGGGACACCACCTTTTGCTACTTTTGTCTGTTTCAGGACTCGACTAATTGGGGAACGTTCGGTGTTGACAAAGGCTACAGAAAATTCCTCTCTATGTGGGAGGAGGATATGCTTGCAATGATGTGCACCCTTAGATCAATGTTTTGGATGTGTAGAAAGAGATTTTGCTTGGGTTTTATGCTACGTGGACATTAATAACGAAAATTATTCTAGTTTTAATCCTTTTTAAGGTTATTTACCCACATTTACATGGATTTGAAAAGTGTACTCAAGCATACCTTTTAAAACAATAATTTTATCCATTAAATAAGCTTTGCTCATTTTTTAGTCTGAACAAAGACCTAATTACGTCAATCCATTAATGATTTCATGTATCATTATAGACCAACTTTATGAAAACATGTTTAGAATTCAAAAATCTTATAGACAATGACGTACTCCATATAAAAAACTATTAGATAACAACTTTTATAATAGTTTATTTTTTTAGCAAATTTCCATAAACCCTAAAAGACCCAAAAAAAACCCAAACCAATTCCCTTTAAATTTTTATTCAGGAAACTCTGTCATCAATTCATCAAAGACTAAACCGGCTGATCAAAAACCTTCTCACATACGAAAATACGCCTTACTGTCTAGATCACGGCCAGGTTTTGTACTTCGTTGTCACAAAATATCAATTCGATCAAAATTTCAAAGCGAAATGAAATGCCTATGCCTAAATGTCGCTTTTTTTCAACGAGCTGTGCCATTGAAAGCTTCGAACATGTTCAAGATCGGATCAGAAAGCGATCGCAACTGGTTTGTTTCATTGCATGCTCTGCGTGTAAATTGCTACCTAGGCTAGAAATTTTACATAGGCACCTCAGACTAAGAGTAGGCTTCGGCTAGGTAGAAACTAAAAAGTTCAACCGCTTAGAGATATTTTAATATTTGCAACGACAGAAGGTCTCTCTGCACATCAGCGATAACTAATTATACACTGAATAATCATAGAAGTATGCGATCTTTTTATGGAAATTATTTTTTTAATTGATTAAATATTGTGTTAACTGATGAAACTTATTCAAATTTTATTATTATTTAGTTAGTTTAGTTGATTTATTTTTATGTTTCAAGTTTTATTTAAGTTACTTTGATATTTCGATAATTGTTTTATAATTCTTACGTTCAGCTAAAACTTCATTTATTTATAGTCATTTTCGACTATTTGTCTAAATTTACTGCACTTAAATTAACGCTAAATATATGTTGTAATAGTGTGAGGATGAAATGTGGTACTAGTTATTTATAAACTGTTTAAGGAGGTTCTCTACTTAAAATTTGTCTTATAGAGCAGATTAGAGATAGAGATAGTAATGATATCAGGACTAAAAAGCATAACAATATTAAAATTTTATTCAAGATATAAGAGCATAAAAAAATTGTAGGTATTGACTCAGAAGGGTCATTCGTTTCCTGTATCAAAGACTGCACCAATACAGATATCCGTTCTGGATTTAATTAATCAAAAGGATTTGAAAGTTTTAAAATTCTCGACGGGTCCGTACACAGAGCAGAGCGATAGACGGACGGTAGTGTGGCTGGGCTCAGGGCTGGCCCTGGGCGACGGCCTGGGGGATGAAATGACCATTCCATCCCGAGGGCCGTAAGGGAATAGTTACGACGGACATTTTTAAGTGTGTTCCCGAGCGCTCGACGCTTCGCCTCGCCTTCCTCCACCTTCACCACCATCATCAACATCCGAGGAAATGGCTGAGCAGCGGCGCTCTTATTTGATATGCTGGACATCATGATTCACGTTTCGTATTGGATATTTAATTAAAGGTTCCATTCTGGCCCCGGGTCCCCAGGGTTAGTTCGGTCCCAGTTTATTTGGAGCGGTTGTTGTAGCATATTCATTCCGAGTGGAGTCGGTCACAAAATATTTTTCATAATTAATAATCGTGCTGTGTTTGTATATTCAGGATTTTTGGGATGATAAAATTGGGATGAGGGGGAACGAGTGGGACACTGATGAGTGTATGCAAACTCAATTTGCTTTTTTGGGGGCGGAATTGCTCCTGGTCGGCGCAGGGTGGCAGAAAAGTTTACGGTTATTAATTCGGGCGATAAGGAGGGACACCCTGTATATATGTACATATGTCCTGGTTGCAGGGAATTATTATGTGACTGTACACATCAGACTAAATTTAAACCCCAAGCATTGTAGTCTCAATTAAGTCCATTTGTATGAAGAGTACAAGTTGCCCGTCAGACTATTAAAGGAAGTATTTCCGTATTCTAAACAAATTACAAATCTGGAAGTATATCTTAAATTGACGCACCCATATAGATACTATAATGTTGTATCAAAATGGTCGGGACAGTGGAAAATCTCGAGAAATTGCAAATCGCATCGAAATAAACCAATGATACCAATGATATCTTGTAGTTATCTTGAAATATTTCATCGCCTCTTATGTATTCTTTGGAGAAAAATGCATTTCTCGAGAAAATCGTCAAATCTAATTTTTCGTGACCTTAAACATATTTTCTTATTTTATACTTATGCTCGCCACTATGCAAATTCTTCTACTGCATAGTTATTAAATTCTTAAAGAAATATAATAGAATTGTACAGAAAACAAGGAAGAAATTCGAATACAATTATTGTTTTAAATATTTAAATTACACACATGTGAACATTATTTTATGCATAGTATTCATAGGATATCTATAGTAATCGAAAAAATTTATTCTCTTCAGAGTCATTGATAAAACAGGCTTCGTGTAGGAATTATTAAAAGAAGGGTAGTATTAAGATATTTTAGTGTTTGTATATGGCAGCAAATTAAAAAGGACATATATTCTGAGCAACTATAAGAAAAGCGCATCAGTCCCGCCTCCAGACGATTTAGATATCTCGGAATCGCCAGAGCATTTTCAATAATAAGGCCATAAGTCACGCTGGCAAATTGAAAGGCATCCGAGATAAATCGGTTGGGGGGCCAGTTTCAGTTTTATTTAATGCCCATCACATAAATATTCCCCTGGTCGCTCAGCAGTTTCATTAGACCGAATTCTCCGGCCCATTAGAGGCGGATTCTAATTGAAAAACTAATAGAAAGCAATTAAAAGAGTAACAGCGCACGGTCCAGCATCAGCATCCCCGAATTTATCTCACCGAATAATCTCTGGAATAGTTTTACGTACATTGCGTTTCCTGTACCATTCGTCCCGTATATGGCCGGGGGCGGGGGGCCAAGGGCCCCATCGGCCGGCAAAGTCCTTTTTTGACGTAGAACTTCATCGGGAAAGGAAGGGTAAGTTTTATAGTCCGCCAGTATCTAAACGGTTCATCTTTGGCCAATAAAGCGAACAAATGGCCATAAATTTAGTTGGTCGCTCCGAAACGTTTTTGTGTGGTTCCCGGTCCCGGGGAAAGTATTGGGCACGTAGACGATACATGTAAAAGGGGTTCGGCCAGCGGTCGACGCCCGAACCGGGCGAACCCCATCGTTTAACTTCTTCGAGATCCTCTGGCCGGGGAATTATTTGCGGGCGAATTTATCGCAGCCAAAGTCAATGCGGATCTTCTTAATTTGAGCAAATAATTTCGGTAGGGTCAGGGTGCCGGAGGGGGGTGAAATTGCGACAAATTTTTTGGGGCAGTTGAACGAAAGAAAACTAAAATCCAAGCCAAAAAGGGAAAAATCACAGAGACGAGTGACTCCATATCACGGGCATGCAAGCGCAGATGACAAAGGGAGCAAAGCCCCTGAGGAGGCGAAAAACAATTTTGTCAAAATTAACTCACAAGAGACAAACTAAATGGACTTTTTGAACCTTTTGTCTATTTAACGAAAAATTTACAAAACAAATACGACAGGGGATGTACCTATTTCCGAGGCTTTAGCCGAACTCGTGTCGCCAGTATCTCCTCCCTCTCTGGAGCAGAACACGCCATGGACCCGACCGCATAGAAAAGGTTCATCTTTTTCAGTTTCATAAACAGAGAAAATCCAAAAATGTTTGGGAGCCTTTTCCATACTTAGTGGTCCACTGATGGCGTCCGCAGGAGCTACGAAAACAGCCTCAAGGATTTGCGAAAAGCAACCGTCCCGGCTAACCTACGGGGAATGTCCCCGCCATTCCGGATGGAGACAATTTTATTTAATGTCCTCGGAAGATATCCCCGAAAAGTGCCATCACATATGCGAAAATTAAGAGTTCATCCTGACAATGTGCCGAGCGGCGACCGCTTTATGACAAACAGGCCAGAGGAAGTGTGCAGATTTTTGGAGTGTCCTCGTGGAATTCCAACTACCGCCCTCGTCACCGCTCGCTCCACTCTCGACATTTTGCGAATATTTTGATGTCGAGGGCGATTTAGTTTTATTGTGGGCCACAGCCGTGAGGAAATTCGTGCATCGTTTCGTTGAGTTATTGCATAATTTGCGAAGGAGGCGATGCCCCTGCGGACTGATAGTGGTCGAGGTGTGAGCATCTATCACACTGGAAGTTTTTCAAGAAGTTTCCATCACAAGAAAGGTAGAGGTAAGCATTGGGTTTCTTTGCTTAAAAAGGTCAACTAGACATACAAAATTTGTAGGGCAATCAGCCATCATTTTAAAATATTGAAATATACATATACTCGTTTTCTTTTTTGATTATATTCATATCTTTCTATATTTTATAATAAAGTTTATATACTTTGTATATTCAAATAAAAGTTCTTCCAAAATCTTTGAAACAAATGCACTACAGCTATAACAAAAATCGGAATCAAAACCTACAATTTCAAATTATTTGCAAACATCTAAAACTTTAAAAAAAATATAAAATTATAGCGTTAAATCGTCAAATCTTCTTGCATTACGTGTGACATAACTGCTAAAGCCCAAAATCTACACATACGTTTTAGAAGTGAAGAACATAATATAAAATCTATTATACAAGACACAAAATGCAGTAAATTCAAATTAAATTAAAAAAACCTTAGTTACAAAATATAGCAATTTATGAGTTAAATGAAGTACCTACCTACTATATTTTTTTGGTTTTCAAAATTATATAGTATCAATTAGTTAGATCTGTTCAGCGCTAGCTAGCAACAACTTTACGTTAGATACTTAAATACCGTGCTAAATTCTTAATAAAACAAAACCAAAGCAATCGAAATAATGCTATATGTAGTTTTAATATAAACCAGAATTCAATTTTGATATATTTTAACAAAAATAAAAACGAAGGTAGGAAAAAAATAAGATAGATAAGTATTCCAGTTTTAAGTATATAGGAAACTATTCACGGGAAAATATCTCAATAAGTTTATCTGTAACCGTAACACCATCATTTATAAGAAATTATTCAAAAATAAATTTTTATTAACCAGCTGCTGAACCCATAGCTCCCATGACGGTTTGGGTCATGTTCGTAATGTACCCAAAAACTTTATCTGCGACTCTTGTGCCGTCATCCACGTTCACAAAACGGTTTTCGGTTTCCTCTGGATTTGGCATTCCACTCACATGGTTTAAAACGCTCATAAACTGAAAATACCAAAAGTATATTATGAATATATTTATCATAAAGTTTAGAGTATATTTTATCCATTTTATTTTTAAAACAATCCGTTAAATATAAACTGAACTGATTTTAATGAAGTATCGATTAAAATAATATTTAAATTAAATATTCGTACCAATAAAGACACAAAAGTCACCGTAACACAACATAAGATTAACAATCGACCCATTTCGCTTTTTTCGTAGTTCAATATTTGCCCGACACAAAAATAGCTCAATTGGGAAATGCCTAGAGTTTCAACAGATGAAAAGTTAGAGTTAATCTGAGCATTCAATTACTATACCAAACACATTTTATACCTTTCTTGTTAATAGCCAAATTACAGACAAATTACAGGTGCTAACTCAACAATTATTTTCAAATTAATCAAAAAAAAAATTATTTAGTAATTGCTTCAATTGAAACGACTTTATTAAATTGACTCTTAATTTTTGGGCACGTGTTGGAGTTCATAGATATTTGAGTTAATTTTTTTTTAATCTGATTTAATTTAGTCAGCTGGAGAGATAATAATTAAAATTACAACTGCTATTTCCTGGAGTGTTAATGAAGCTATTTTTGTAGCTAATATCAAACAAGCGTGATAGTGTAATATTAAAGTTTTTGTTTATGTATCGACATTTGTAATTTTCTAAATGTTCGCAGGTGTGGCGTGTTCTTATTGAAAACACTAAAGAGTTTTTCGCTTGTTTCAAAATTTCACGTACTCTTGTTGTAGAAATTCATACCGAACTCTCGGGATAGTTAAAGGTGTGTGCACAAGTACTTCCTGGAAAAATCAAAGCATCTGCAAAGTTTTCGCCCTCAAATTCCCAAAAACCGCAATGCAAACTATGTGTGCCCTTGCAAGTGGCGTAGGGCTCCCAAGGAGCGAGCCCCAGAAACCCCGGCACAGCCCCGTTGGCGGTGCACAAACATAAGATATTCCATCAACACCTCAAAGTTTATCAAGTGTTAATAATTGAAGAACTAGTTGATTGCCAGCAGGCGCCTGTGATCGGGTCCCACCCCCGCTTCCCGAGCTCTGCGGTTTCGTTAGGTATGAATTATTATTGCCGATAATGCGGCGGAGGAAATTTCCCGGCAAATGGAAGACCCCGCAGCCCGCGGGAAAGCGACAAAGGGTTAAAATTTTGAAGTTCCTTCTAAATTCAATGGAGGAGCATAGCTGTTCTGGGTTTTGCGGGGGTGGGTGGTGTCATCCCCATCGCCCCGCTCCCTGGATGCGAACCTCTTGGCAGCGTAATCGCTTTAATGAATTAAAAATGAAATTTCATGTGATCACTTGTGCCGGCTGGATACAGCCGCGAATAGGTGCGCATTTACCGGAGCAGAATGGCTCCAATTGCTTTTGATTTTTTCCCATTTTGTTCAAGTTCATTTTCACTGTAAAGTGTCCAGGGGGCTCCGGGAGCGACCGGCTTTTTATTTAACTCTCATTTTTTTTTTTTGTTTCTTTTTGCTCGCCTACTGCCAGCAGAGCACTAATTGGCCCGCATTTTAATGAATAGAAAAATTCGCAAAACAGAATTTGGACTCTCCTCTTAAAAATCAATTAATTACCTGCCGTTCGTGATTTTTTTTATTTATTTTTTCTCATTTTTTCATCCCCCCACCCCCGTACTGCGGCCCAACGGTCGCATCAAACATATCCGCAGAGATTTCCAAAAACCACAGTGCAACCCTTTTCCAGTTCGGCTAATTGTTCAGTGGATTTTTCACTTCTGTTCGACGGCGGCGTACGGTTCGCTCGCGGATATCTCTCCCAACTACACATGAGGGCGCTTCGGCTTAGCCCGGAGGGATGCATGTCCGGGAGCCCGGGACTCCGGGACTCCGGGTATCGGGAGCTCGTTCCCACAATTAAGTGGCGCTACTAATACTCCCAATTTTCCCCGCTCCCGTAATGGGCCCCCATCTGGTTTGGATTTAATTTTTTTTTTTTTTTTTTAACATCATGTTTCCTCTTTTCCAGCTAAAGGGTAAGTTGATTACGTAGGGGGTGTACGCTGGGAGTGGGATGAGTTCGGAATCTGATTGCTCCACAGCGGGAAGAGTCCTTGATCCCAAAAAATAGCAAAACGAACGACTAAATTGTATCTGGAGAGCCGAGCTATTAGCGGCACTAATTGGAGTAAAATTGAAATGAATAGTCTGCTCCGCTACGCCACTGTCCGACCGGCCAGCCAATGAGCAAACGTAGGGCGTGCGGGAGGGTAGGGGCATAAAAAAGAAATATGAAATAATATAAACTGCCGGCAAGTGGCTCCCCGGCGAACTTAAAGTGGACTAGCGTTTGCCGGCTGCAATTGGGATTAATGCTGACCCGATGCTGCCTTTTTTAAATTTTTGTCGTTTTTGTTTTTTGTTTTTCGGATAAAGATTATTTATACTTTGTTGATTACTTTACCCGGTTTGGTAGCAGAAGCAATCTGGGAATTTTTGAACGGAATTACGGACTAATTTGCCATTTTGTAACTTACATTAATTGCGCCAATAAGTGAAAATTAAGGAAGTATAATGTAAATTAGATAAAATGAGATTGTTAAGAACGAGTTATTGCATTCAAAATTGTTTGTACATAATTACATTAGATATCTTTTGCCCAAAAAATCTAATTTTTCAGCGAAGAAGTTAAACTTAAAACATAAAAGCTCTGTAAAACGATCGATTAATAAATACTATACTACATATGGTCATCTATTAGATCGAGTGGACTAATTGTAAGTTACTGGGTGTTTTCCTAAACGCATGATTGCTTGCATCCATTCCGTCATACTTGTAGCAACTACATATTTGAACTTTATACTGAGAAAATCGTTAGAACATTTGACAGCTCTAAATCTTCTGCTTCTTGATCAATAAAATCAGTTTCTAATTTTGGTTGCAAAAATACCTAAATATTACGTAGTCAGATTGCAGTTCTTTTGTGAACATGTTGTTTGAATTATTGAACAATATATAATACATAAGGTATAATATATTGTCCCGAATTACATTCTATGGTTAATACTTAATATCGGAAAGAACGATCCCTTCGAATAACTTCTTGATTGCTTCCTCTCACAGAATTGATTATAGTTCTCAAGAACAGTACATAATTTAATAAATTTAATTTTTTTTCAATAAAAGAATAGATTTCACGTTATCTAGAACTGAGTTTAAAAGCAACACTGAAAAAAATTTCACTGCTTGAATCAACTCTTAACAACGGTCAAATCCAAAAATGTTAATTTAAGTCCTCAAAGGGTCTATTTTACTCTCGGGCGTTTAAGTTAACTCTTTCTCTACGTAAAAATAACCTGCTAGTAAGTTTTCCTTACCCCGGTGCTAGTTAATACAAAACTGAAAACAAGATTCGCTTAACTCAGAAAAAAGAGTCATTTTAATATTTAATTGTATTGTAAATACTCTTTGCGGAATTAAATTGACAGTTAAAATGTTAGTTTAATTCTGAACAGAATCAAACGTCAGATCCACTCACAATTGTTACACATACAATCTCAAACTCGATGTATGCATGCATGCTTCCCTCTTGCTTTGATTCCGAAGTCCAATAACAAATCGGACCCTTTTTGAAGAGTTCTTATAACGCAGTTCGGGATTAGTTGGAAACCCATTACCGAAAAGAGTTAAGAATACCAATGAAAGTGTTATATTTACTCCACATTTTTTTCAGTGAATTTATAGAATGTCGTAATTTAATTTTGAATTATGAAATTATTCGCTTTTAAGTTTTTTCGACTCTCCGCTACTGAACATATTATAGTAAAAATTTAAGACGTTTGAGGATAATCTTCTAAAAGACAATATATGCTTTAAAAAATCGAGCCGAGTCGATAGTCTACCTCTCTTCAAATTAATCAAATGGTTTTAATTTTTATAGAAATGTTAATAATTACATTAGATTCGTAAAGAAGTAACGTTTTATGTGTCATATATAAAGAAACCCATTTAAAAGTTGTACATATCAATTTTCGAAATCAGTTAAAACCCATCTGCTGTGAAAGGTATTTCAATAAAAAGACGAAATGTCTGCAACCCTTTCCTGCGAAAGGAGTTAAAAGGGAGCGTTTTTATCCTGATTCTCTCAGTCCATTTAGTCGCAAATTAATGATGTATTTCGCATGTCTTTGGGACGCCTCTGCGGGAATTTGACGTTATACTTAATAACCAGCCCCAGCCGGAGCCCCAAGTCCGGGGCTCTCCGGGGCCCTCCGTCCCACCGGAGCGTCCTCGAGCAGCCACCTTAGGCGCAGAGAGCTCCTGATATCAAAAGTATTTACCGTGAGCCATAAATCAAAATTTCAGTTCCTTTTCCCGCAAAACATCCACCGAATCAGGCGGCACCCGTGAGGGCCCCACATTTCGCTGCAGTGGGAAACTCGCGTGCATAAGGCGACACATCCCGAGCGCCTACGTCACGGGGTAGGCCTGGGGTTGGTCTCCCTGTCCCTGCGCTCGTACGAAGGGCCCTGGAAGGTGGAATAAAAAAGGTTCTTGAAAAAAATAAGGAGAATACCTTAAATTCGGGTGACAGATCAACGTCCCACACGTCTCCGTGTGCATGCCTCTGCCAGCCGGAGGAGGCGCGGGTGGCGGGGCTCCGGGATAAATCGCATTCGAAGCGGGGGCGGTGCTCTTTTTGCGGGCCGGGGAGCATAAGTAAAAACGCCCCGCAGGATAGGAAACGAAATGTCCTCTCATTGTTGATAATATCCGATTTGGGGATGAAAAATGAGTTTATGTGACATCGGCAGCCCACACCCGGCCACACATCCTTTTTCCTTCTTTCGATGTAAATTTCGTTTTGAGAGTCAAAAGCGAGATTTGACAGATATTGCGGCCGGGAGCGGGCTGGCTTCCTTCCCGGGTGATAGGCGACGTCCTCATTCAAATGAGGCAATATCAGGACCTGTGCATGGCCAGGATGAGATACGAATTCACCGCGCCGTTCCCGCGGGACGGGAGCGTGTGTGGGCGCCCGTCGCGTCGCCCGCCCGAAAACCTCAGAAGGTACGCGGGGCGCGCGGCACGGCGACGGGCAATCTTGAGCCGGGCCCGGCATCCTTGCGCCTAAGATAAATTATTTTCAGTTTGTCACTCACGTTGACGAGCCAGGGGCAGGTTGGCCGGGATGCAGGGAGCCATTTGTCGCCGCTGAAGCCAGCTCCCGTCGCCCAGATCGCCGGAATTTTTAAACATTTTTATTTGCCAGCTGACATTGATGCGAAATAATGATTCCTCCTTATTTGGGATATCCTTTTGCGGAAGGTTTTTGTCAAAAAAATCTCATTTTTTACAGGCAGGGTTATTAAAATCATATCACTCGAGGGGCCAGGTACCTCTCAGGCGTCGCTCAACGCACGCGAAAAATACATTTAAGAAGAGCGGGGGAGGAAACAAAATTATTGTTAAAGAAATTGCAAATAACATGAAATGCAAGTCTCTCAAGCAATTTAGGAGTGTCTGTTCAAAAGTGGCTATTCCTATTTACAACAAGAATTAGGAAATCAAAATTTATGAAACGGCTTCGTGAAAGGCTTTTTAACCCTTTTTTTTTTAGAAACAGAGCGATAGTCGCACGTTAACAAAACCGAAACAAATTTCCCATCAGGTTCGAAACATTAACTCGCCAATTCCGGGGGCAAATGAAGACATTAACAACTCCAGGAGCAGCCCTTTTATAATGCGAAATAACAAATTAACTCGAAAACCAGAAGCATCCGGCCGATGTCTCTATTTGCTCAGATCCTTTAAAATTCCTGCACGTTTCGCACCAGTTATCACATCAGGCGGATTGATTGATTCCCAAATATTTGTCTTCGGATAAATAAAGTAACCCGGACGGGTAAGCCGGGTCTTACCCGGTCTTTTCCAGCGCTACACGCACACATCCCGGAGGGAGTCAGATATTCTTTTTTGTTTTTGCTCCCTGTAGGATTCATCGCCCGGATGAAGGGACTCCGGCATGCATGTGCAGAAGGAGCCCTTTTCACATTTGCCCCGAGGGCAAAGTTTAAATTCTCGTGGCTACACACAACCCTTCAGATAGGAATTTCGTCCTATAGTTCGGGAAAGTATGTGGATTCATTTGATCGCCAGAGTATCTGGAGAAATTTGAAGTATCGAAGGGAGCAGACGTTCTCGACAACCGACGCATAGTGGTCTCGGGAACGTGCTGCTACATCTGGGAAGAAGTGGGTGCTATTAAATTTTTAATGGGAGTTTTTTACTCCAACATTCAAGGGCCCTATGATCCACCATTAAATACGTGGAAATGTCTTCACCCAGAGCGTCTTCGGACGATTTATAGACTTTCTTTGTGCATTATCCTGAAATATAAGGGCTTTTGTAATTTATACACTCCGACTGCTCATTTCATTGTTGTGTACGACTATGAAAAGGGTGCACAATAAAATATATTTCCCGATACCCTCAACCCGCTCATTACCCGAGCTTAATCGGAACTGGCAACTTTACTTGTGGCACCTATGGCCCATTATACTCTATCAAGCTCCGTACACACATGCCACATGTGCGGAGACATACATCTATTTAAAATGAGAGCAAATGTACCGAACAAACATTAATTGCTCGAAACCCTTCGACACGGGCTCACATTAACTCAACCGGAGCCCATTTATGTCAGTACGGGAGTAGCGCAAAAAGCGTCGACCGTCACACAAACGTACGCTAAATAAAAGCCCATTAATTTAATTAATTCTTTAATTAAATCGGTTATATTCCAATTCCACATATCTTCCAAATCATCAATTTGTATAACCTTTAATTTTACGGCATCCGCTCTGGTACCCGACCGAACTTCTCATACCCCTAAAAAGGGGTTGCCGAACTAAATTCGATAGAGTATTAAAGGTTTTGTAAACATTTCTGAAAATATTGACGATGTTTGGTCATATAATGTCAGATGTCAACGTGCTAAATTTTGCAAGATTGAAACTTAATTTTTAAGCTTCGGAGAATGTTTTCTACATGATGTTTATATTATTTAAAACCACAAGAAAGTCCGTAGTGGAAATAAACTTACGAAGTTCAAAATTATTATAAATAAGTTGAAAAAACTTCAAATGTCCTAATTATAAAGAGTGTATTTTATCCTGAGGTGGTTTAAGTAAATTTTTATTAATAATATTTAGTTGGTTTTTTTATAATAAATTACATACATATGTATGAAATTAGAGGTTATATTGTATGTATAGGTACGAGTATAAAGGAACGTAAAAAAAATGGCTCGACAATCCGGAGAAAATTTCAATAACTATTTTGAAAATTAGTTGTCAATAAAAAATTAAGTGCTTTGTTTCTTAAGTCCTTCGGGCAAATTTGTATCTTTGCTATTTGAAGTTGGGATGCATTTCAATTACATTTAAATATCCAGCCCCAACCTTTGAACAAGGGCAAATCGCCTCCAGAGGGAACGAAACTCTCCTGCTGACTGTGAGTGCCTCACTCCCGCCTGCGGGCTAATGAAGATAAAAAATTATATCCATAAAACACAAAAAATCTATAGAGATTAGGCAGGAGCGCCAGGCACCCGAACTTTTTTCTATAAATTTTCGTTCCTTCTCCGGCTTAATCCAATTTTTCTGTATTTAATCTCCAGCTCATTTAATATTTTATTCCGACCCCGGGGTAGCTGGCGCGGTATCGAAGGTCGGAGTAAGGGACGCCGAGGACGATCATGGCGACGGCGACGGCGACGGCGACGACGACAACGTCAGCGTCGGACTTAGCCCTGCACCACCTTTTAGCCCTCGACCCACCCACCCCCACCGACGGAGTCTACGGCATCTAGAATCTAGATAGATAGTTATAAATAAGAATTAGCGGAATGAGGGAAAAAACTGCTTCCTGGAATTTATTCGCATCGGTTCGCTCTTAACGGGCATCGAAGGGACGCCCTTTCCCGGCCCTTCGACCTCGAACCACGACATATTCCGCGTCTTCCAGAAGGCGCTAAGTGGAATGGAGTGGGAGCGGTGTAGTAGCGGTGGACACGGAAAAAATTCATTTGAATAAATTTTTATGATTGGGCGATATTAATTTTATCTGGCCTGCCCTTGTTTATGGCCGCCCTTTTAACATATTACCCAAGGGTAGGTTCTGATGGCCCGGGCGGACTACGAGGGCAGGAGTCCTGCAATTAGGAACGACATTGTCTGAAATGTACCAAATGTGATTTGCCTCGGCGATAAATCTCCACTCTGCGTTACGTTTATTTTTTTGGGAAGAACTTGTAAAGGATAAAAAGGTTTTCGAAAAAAAAAAATTAAATTTATATAAAAAAATTTGTGTTTGAAGGGGAACTGATGTGCGGAATGAGGTTAATTTCAATGAGGGTTGCATCGTGCGGGTTGTGGAAAATCAACGGATGGGATTTTCCTAAGGCTAGGTATTCTTTGAGCAGTTTTGTCTGTTCTTCGTTTTAACATAAAACCAGAGAATGGTTAATGACTGTCTTATTATCCTTGCTTTTTCGAGAAAAGATATTCTTTTATCTAATTAAAAATCAAATATTAGTTATTATTTATGCACGGAGTTAAACTAATTCCCCAATACACGATTTCTTATACGAATATCGTAAAAAAAAAAAATATATAATAAAAATATATAATTAAGAACATGTTTCCATCTCCCCAAAATCTTGAGATTTTGGGAGACTTCGGAAAATCCACGATATGACAATCTCCTGGATTTCCCATACTAGTAGAAGATTTTGAAATATTGAGAATTTGAAATTCATTCTGATTATTTAGCAGGAGTTAAAATTGACAAGTTTATATAGTAATTGTAATTTCATATGATACACTCGGTTTTTTAAAATAATTAAAACTGACACTTGAAACATCCAGATGAAAATATTTTTAAATCACTTGTTCTTAAATCTTAGTTTGAATTAAAAAAATCACTGGAAAACTGTAGATATTCAGATTTATAAGCTTACACAATAAACACTTAGTTAACACGTTGACGCACGTGACGTCTATTCACCTATAAGTTGTAAGCAGAATAGAGGATGATGTGCGTTTATGAGCTTTTCTGAAAATTTTAAATTAATCTTCTTTTTCATAATAAAGTAGGATCAGTTAGCACTTTGCCTTGGATTATCAATTTTTTAAGAAAATCTCACCATTAGAGGATTTTATTTTAAAGTACTAAACCTAGAAATTTATCAACTCTAAATAGAAAAGAAAAAACCTCAATCTTCACCGGTGTGGAACAAAGCGCGTGAATTCCAATCAAGTCCTAAAGTGCCTCGGTGAAATGAATTCGCGCATTTCCTCCATAATTACGCTAGAAGGGGTACCCTACCGGTGGGGGGTTCAGATGGGGCACCCGTTCATGTTTTATCCCGATCTAATAAAAAACTCTTCTGGCAGCGCCAGCTCGACAAAAACCCATCTGATCCCGGGCCCTGCAAGTGGAGAGTCATCAGGGCGCGCTGGGGAAGTGCACAAAACGCTGACCAAACAACAGCAATGAACTAGCCCCCGTGGTACAACAGCGGCCCACCTATGCCGGGCCGCCCCGGTCTAACGAATCAAATAAATTTGCCGGTCAATTAAAAAACTGCAGAGCGCACATAAGTCTGGGTTGCCGTGGAACGGGTGGATGAAGAAGGATTTCGCCGGATGGAGTCCCGGGACCGGCTCCTGAAAACAGTCCGGATTTTTATGGTAGCGCAGATATTGGGTGGGTGGTGGGGCCGGGCCCCAGCAGCTTCCACTCACACAAATCCGCCCCTAATTCCACGGCAAAAGTTCAACAGTAAATAAATTGGGCTCTACTTTCTCGCTCACAGTTTTCTATTATTTTTTGCATTTTTTATGGGCATAGGTGGGTCTGGGTGGTGGTGGGTCCGTTTGCAGGTGTGAGGACCGCAAAGCTCTGCATTTGTGCAGAAGCGGCTCCTTTTGCTTTTGTTCGGATTTTGCTCCTCCGCTGATGCTGCGGAGCATGGAGCTTTTGTGGAGCTGGTGTCGTTCGAGTTCGAAGTCACCACCTTCTTCCATCGATAGGTTCGAGTGTGCGCGAGGCCCCGAACCAATCATCGCTTAAAAGAACGGAAAGGAGCAAGAAAAAACGCCGATAAGGCGAGTTGTGGGTTTTTTTTCGAGTTAGGATACCCTTCGGTGATCGATTTTATTGGCGTTCGATTCTTAGGGGACTAGGTGGAGCCTCACGAGAGGTTCTCGCGTCGCACTCGGGCGAACAGACGTGGTGTAATGGCTTGTGATTGGATGCGCATTACATCGTTCTTTCGAACTGCCAATAATTGGATTTGGTGCTAAGGTACATGCTCCATAAAATTTTAATACCTTTTACTCATAGTCTTGTATTCGGGACAAAAATAGTATTGTATAACGTATTCTTTCCTTTTTGATTAATCAAATAGGTATATGTAATAAATTAAAACTCCAAAAGAAGAAATCATTCAGAGTTCCTAGAAAAGTATAACATCATTCCCTTTGAATAGAAAGACAAAAGATAATAGATAAAATTAATAGGTACTAAAACCAATTAAGTAAACTAATTATGAAAATGGGTTTCTTAATAAGTCTAAGTATAAATAGACTCATACTCAACCCAGTATTTTTTGTTTAAAAAGGATTACTTTGATTATTAAAAGCACAATATTGTAAATATTTTTGATACTAATTTTATTAAACTTATATAATGAAATAGTTTCTAATATACTACCACAATCTTAAGTAGATTGAGAATCCGATATTATAAATATTGCATAACATCACGTAACTCTTCGAGAAAAATACATAGGTTTAAAAAGTGAAGAAAAAAGAAAGAAAAAAGCTCAAAATGAAATTCAAATGAAAGCTTATAATTTCAGCTGATTAACGTGCAAGATCTACTTTTACTGATTTTAGATTCGTTGTTAGAACCCCAAAAAATACATAAACAATTTTTAAAAATTAAAAGATTTTTAGACAGACAAATTTCGCAGGCTGTGAGTTATTTTCTCTGTATACACAATATTAAAATAAAATTGAGTGCAACAGTATTGATTTTAAATTATAAATATACGTATAGCATTTTGAAAATAATGTAATATGATTAATTACACAAAAGGCATTACTTTTAATGCTTTAATTTTTAAATATCGAAAATTAGACAATTTAAATATTTACGTTTTTATTTAAAATATTTAAAATATTGCAAATATGGAGAATCTCTGTGTATTTCTTTTTATAGAACTATATTTATAATTTCACTGAAGTTCCTCAATACATTTTTCATGTATCTATACATATATTTAAGATTGCTAGATAATTTAGTGTGTGTGTTGAAGCATTGTAAATCTTATATAAATTTTAAGACCCCTAAGAGCTGAAAATGACATTTCCTTTTCGTGAAAATGGCCTGTCATTAAAGTATAGAATACCATAAATAATTTTTAAATTTTCCATACCGATAGTAACGTCCCTGCGTGAAAGCAGTTGTAGTTAAAATTTCAATTCTATGATACAATTCGTTCGTTCGTTCAAGTTTGACATCATAACCTAATAAATTATTCTACAATAGATGCGTTTTCTTATTTTTATAAGAAACTCTCTATAGAAATACTGTAGGAGTTTGTATGAAATACCTACTTTAAGTTAAATTTCTAAAATTTTACGCAAGGGGATTTATCATATTTGTAAGCGAAATCAAATTCCAGGATCTGGCTGAATTGTGAAAATTGACTTGCTTCAGAATTTAGCCCGCATCCTCCCAAAAAGTGGGAAAAAGTTAAAATTCACCAAAAACTTCCACTCGGATGCTTTGTAAACAATTTGGGGGGCGAATAAAAACAAATCCCATCGTGAATCTGCCAAGAAAACAGCCGGCCCGGCAAAGACAAGAAAAGGCGCAATAACATCGCCGGCAGAAGCAGCAGCCGCCGCCGCCGCCTCCGCGCGCCGCGAACGGGGAGTCGGTTTGATTAAGCGGTCGCCCGATAAAGATGGATAAGATACACCCAGCGCCGGCGAACGCAATGTAATTCGCGATAAATGGTGGGGGTGTATTCACACATGTTGGCTTTTATGGGATAATATCAGAAAGCAACCACCCCCGCGTCGATGGCTCGACGAGGCCGCGTCCCGTCCGCGCCCCGCGTGCATACGCAATCAACAGTCGCCTCCGCGGCGCTCCTGGCAGAACAATTTGCGATGGGAAGTTGCGGCGGCATTGATGGCAGCCAGGATTCACGAATCGCTCCTGGTGCGGGGGTGGGAGCGGTTTAGCGCGCGGGCACACCCGGCACGGCCCGGCATTAACATATCCACCGCACCACGTATCTGCACAAGAAAATTACATAAGAGAATTGATGAAAAATTTATGTCCTGATGATTTTTGCATGTGGCAGGCGGTCGCGGGTGCGGGAACCGCGAGCTCCTCATCTGCATGCCGCCCCCAGGGCCAATCTATCACGCATTGTAATTGTGTCTGACAATCAAAAATGAAAAATTTATTTTTACGATTGAACGTTTATTGCCAGCCATCGAGGGCGGGTGCACGGCCTCAGGACCCAGGGAATATCTGCGGTATTATTGTAATTTTTGCGTTGAATACAAAATTTGGCGCGATCTATTTCGGGAATGTGCTGCGACCTGCGCCGGCACGATTCGCCTTCTTTGAACACTTTCGGTGGGTGATAATTTAAAATTCTCATGAGGTTCTTCGGGTGCTCTGAATTATGAAGAGGCCGCCATCAATGGGGCGCAGTGTCGCGAACGCTTTGTGAAATTAGCTGGAACCGCGCGATGGTTGATGGCATATGAATTGGAGCTCATACGCGCGCTGCCGGGTGGATATGCGGCGCGATTAGCCCGGCAACGATCCGGGGATTCCAGGATTCAAGGACTCAACGAGGTAACCCCGGGAAAGGGACGGGATGGGCCCCCCTTCCTTCATCGGGGGAGGTGGCAACTTCTGTTCGCGCGCTGAAGTGACACTGATAAACTGAGGACCCTGGGGAAATTAAAATTCTTTTGATTGGGACAAATTCCTTTTTGGAAATTTTCATCTCATGCTCACCGGGAGGAAGGTGAAATATAAATTACAAAACGAAGTGTGAGAGGCACACCTACTGCGTTTGTAGTCGGGATATAGAAAGAGTTAATCTTCATCTTTATTAAATTCTTTAATATTTATACATATGTAGATGTCAATAATTTTGAAGATAGGATATTTTTTAAATTAATGACCAAAACGAACAACTTCACAGATTATCAGCGCTCAAGGATATTTTTTAAAAGGTAGCTCTACCTTAAACCACTGCCCAACTACAGATAGAATTAACTTCCGGCAATCCTTAGAATATGTCAAAAATTGTTAAGGCGATTATAAGATATGCAACTAAACGTATGCTTTCTCAGGACCAAGACAGGTCCAGAGAATGATAACCTAGTCTTAGCACCATGAGTGTGGACTAATATAAAATAGGATATCTAGAATATTCAAATTACTAAGTATAAAATCAGGCTTTCCTGATTAGTATCATGTTTTTTTCGACTTCGCTTATAATTCACACTTGGTGTTGCAGCAAGCAGATGTAAGAATTGGCGTTCGATCCATGCGTTCGGGAAACCAAGCCGTAGCCGCACTGATGAGATTGGCTTGGTGTCCCAGATCGAAACGCCTACCAATTTTTAGGCTTGTCTGCCTCGGTGGATAAAGTATTTGTGATCAGAAAACCTTATCAAATCCAAAATTGTATAAAAAATCCTGGTCAGGACCTGAGTAATCTTCTGCATTACATATCTAATATTATCTTCAGTTTTCTGGTATTGAAGAAAAATCAAAAATTATTTTTCTAATTAACCTTGTATAAGGATAATATTTTTTAGGTAAGTATACTCAGTACCTAAGACTAAAGTTTGCCAATTTTAATCAATGAATGAAGAAATAAGAAAAAATATTACTCAATGTGTAGCATAGTATGGTTTCAAGAAAATGCCCAAAAGCAAAGTAAGCAATCTAAACTTTTGCAAATTTTACACAGATAACTTAATTTAGTTATTCCACTATATTATAATGAAACTGAAAATTGAAGATTGCTGTGTTGTTTGTAATCAAATAAAAATAAGTAAGTAATTTAAATCAAACTGCGAGTAGATACTGATCAAAGATTTCATATTTCACCCTTTACTATTTCCAATACTATTGAGTTGAATCTGAAAAAGTACGTTCACTCAAAGTTTCTAAAACTTGATAATTTTCCAAACAATAAACACAAGCATATTAAGGAAGGGAATTGCCAAATTCATGCACTATCAATTGGTCATACTTTAAATCTAAACTGCTTTCCCAAAACGAAATATATCCCCCTCGGGCGATTGCTTCCTCTCCAATGCCATCAAATCTCCATAAAAATTCTGAAGCAATTCATGCACGTCCCAAAGGCGGCACCTAAGAAATACAATAAATTCGAAAAATATTGCTCTAAAGGATCCATTTCCTGAGGGTAGCAGTTTTTCTCATTTTTTATCACATATGCAAAATGCCATATCCTCCAAAGTATTATTTATGGATAAGCAGCATACGTGTCTCCGGCACGTCGACCAGATAGACTATGGCGACCCTCCGCCGAGTCCCCTCGGTCGAATTTAAAAATATAGAATACAAAAAAAAAAAAAAAAATACAAAGTTTGCAATATTTGCGGCCATATATCACGCGAAAATCTTTATTCAAATTTCGGAAACGCTGCCGGAATCCCTGGGAACGCCATCACCTCCTCCCCGGGAGCTATCGGTTGCCAAAATCTTAAGCCCCCTTGAGTCAGAACTCTCGGGGATGCAAAGATACAAGGCACTCGTCTGCGAGCCCTGCACCCTTTCGCTCATCCGCCCCGTTTTTCAGGAGGCTGCCGGGGCGGCGACGACGGCGGCAACGGCGGCCACGTCTATGCCGGCTCAAAGAAAAGTAAGCGGCAGATCCTCTCCACTTGGCATCGAAGTGATTGCCGAGTAATTTGCATGTCTCCTATTATCCACACATGAAGTCAGGTCCCCGGGGCAAATCCCCAGCATCCCCGGTCCAGGCCGAGGGGATGTTTACGTCTTCCTGCGTTATCAAGTAGCCAGATAACTTTATTGATATCCACTCCCCGGCTGTAAAAATAAAAAGCAGGCCACCAACCCCGCTTCTGACCCTTGCAGCATCCGACCGATAGTCACTTTGCGGAAGATAAATTCTTGGGCCAACAAGACCATTGTCTTGTAGAACATGTGTGGTGGGGTCCTTAGGGCGGTAGTGTGAGCGGTGATTTGGAAACGATGCTACGAAAGACGCACACCCCCACCCCTCACCCGACTGAGATATTGTAAGTGGTTTACTGGTCCAACCATCAAGGGACATTTAATGCCAATAAATACGCAATTTTATAGATATGCCATAAAAAGTGGGCACCGAAATTGACGCAGGATGTAAGCGGCGGCGAAGGACATTTAGCGAGGATGGTCGGCCCTTGGCCGGGGCAGGGGGAAAAGTTTTCTTTCGATTTTCATGTGATTTTATGCGAGCTGATGACGTGGGTGGCTATTTCGCCTTTTATTGCTGTAATAAGAATTTAGGTGCAAGGACACTTCTGGGCTTTTACGATAACGGACGTCATGAACTGCTGGTCGTAGGTGGTCCCGATTTTATGGGTACCTGAAGAATGTTGCAGGGGTTCAACGCTACTGGGAGAATGGGATAATTAATTTGATGGTGAGGGATAGCAGTTAACAACTTTTGAAAATTATAACTGCTGAAAAATGTTTGATGAAGATAATGCAAAATATGGATGGAAATTGTATAATATGAAATAAACACAGTAAAAATAGCTGAATTATTTTTGCACGCCTGCAACACGCCCGATGTACACCCGAACATTTTCCATTTTCAAGCCCTCATTTCCTAAAATACGCCCGCAACAAGCCCAAAACGCCTCTCTACACAAACGTCGTAAGATAGCTGACATTGTATTTGTTCACCAATTATAAGTAAGATAGACCTAACGTCCCTTAAAATAAAAACCAATTCACTTTCAAAGCGAATGAGCGCAATCTTAGGGTGATGCCGCTTCTGCAAACTATAGTTTATGTAAAAATAACTATAGCTCTTTTCAACGTTTTAATAGGATGAGGTTAAGTGTGAACAGGAATGCTGATACATTGACAGTATACTCATACAAATGATCATACATTTTGTATATCAGGATTTCGCTCTTGATTTGACAAGTCGTGATACTTTACTGTTATTGGTCTCACTAACTCCAATAGCTGCTCAAATTCATTTCGATCCATTCTTGCATAATTTTTAAATCAACTCCCATCTTCTAAAATAATTTCGTTTACTAACATATTGCATGCGACTTGGCTTTCGCATTTCTTTCAAAATTCACACATCCACTACTTACGAATTTTGTTTACTACGTTTGTTACATGATCGCATTACATCGCTAGATTGTTGAATTTATATTATGAAATTATCGATTTTACTTTCTCAGTTTCTCAATAGAAAAGATCGGTTGTCGAAATTAATTAAATTTATTGGTTGTTTTGTGTGGTATACTCAATTATTTAGGTATCTTTCGTTAAAATTTGGATGTTGCCTTGATTTGTTTCTTTTATTACAAATAACTACGTTGTATATCTCATTGCGAATAAATAAATAAATATGAGTTTAGCAGAAATAAAATTAATTTTGATACAGTTTCTTTTCCTTACGAATATGAGGATTTTAGGAACTGACTACACAGTGGCGTTCCAATCCACTTTCAACTAGTGGATCAGATAGAACTGCTGCAGTGAATAAACACGATATGGCAGAAAGTCCATTAGTTTGGCGAAAGGCAAATTTTGTGGGCATATATTGCGTAATCCCTGGCCAGAGTGACGGCATGTGTGTGCTGTGGGAAATAATACCGCGAGCAGTTTCTTAGTCACGTGTTTAATTTTCCATCGCTTATAATCACAAAACAAACTTTGTGCCATGGCAGGGACCGCAGGCAGCCCGCAGGGCGGTGAGGTGCCCTTCAGGCGGTGCGGGACACCGCCGCCGCCGCGACGCCCCGCCACCACCGGAAAGCTGCAAAACTAAAAGTGTGTGCATTCAAGGAGCAGAGCGGGTCGAGGGCTGAACTTCTTCAAAGTTAAAATGCCATCACACTTAGGTGCCATCGTGCTGCACCCACGCCAGGGCCTAGGCCGCACCCCGAGCGCCCCGCCTCGCCACCATTAAGCACCATCTCGAGACACTTTAGTAAAATTATTCGCCCTGAGTGTTGTCTCTCAGCGTATCCTCCTCAGGAGGGGACAGGATTTAAAGTTCTTTTGATGTTGTCCTTGATGGCGCTCTGCCGCGACCCCTCGGGGTGCGACCGGAAGTTAGTCAATTGCGCGAAATGGTCATTTGCAACGGATACTTAAGATTTAAAGGCAGGTACTGCTGTCACCATGCTTCAAAGAGAGTGATGCTAATCGCGCTAGAAAGCCCTACATCTAGCAACCCAGTAATATAATTTTTTTTCGTCGTCATATTGAGAGAAAAGAAATGTACAAATAAAATCCCGAAAAAAAAGAGGAGCGGCGACGTCTGCTTCTGTGGATTGTTGGTCCACAGACGACGTCGACGAGGACGACGACGAACGACCGAGTCGACAGTGGTGACATCCCCCGATGGTACACAAACCTTTCCCGCTGAAAATCCTCCGGCTCGGGTGCCTTCAGTTTCTCGTTTTCCTTTTAATTTATTTCAGCACTTTTGTCAGCGGCGAGATAGATGGCCGAATTATCCAAATAGAATTTTAAAATATGTTTTTTTTTTTTCGGGGATATGGCCCGCAGCCACCCATGGAGACGCCCTTGCCCTCCAGCAACCATGGCCCACTTGGATGCTGTAGGGCTTGAGCTGGGCTCCAATTTCTTGGCCCACACCGGCCCTTTTCGTCCTACCGCGGAACGTATCCATCCGCTCCGGTCTTATGAATACTAATTTCCCTGTGACGTATCATATTTTTATCCCAAACTGACGTCTATTTACGAATTTATGCTGGATGTCAAAAAATATGCTTTGGCGGAAATTTAATGAGAATGTCTGGATGCCTTTTGGACTGTCAACTGTAATACAACTTGTGAAATTGGACAGGTCCCGAGAAAAGGGGGAGGGGCCAGTTATCTGGCCTGAGTTTGGCGAAATTAAGAAGGGCAGGGGGAAGTGGCACGTTGACAGTATCTATTAAGGCACTTACATATATTGAAGCCATTGCGCTAGAAGTCCTTGATATGAAATATTGAGACTAAACATAAATTTAACTAATCTAACACCCTTACTACCTAGATTCATTGTCATAGTTTTGATTAAAATCTTTCAAATCTTGTAGTTTTCATTCACTAAGCCAAAATTTAGTATTAGCATAGTTTTTAATTTTTGTCTTTAATGTAATAAGAGCTATCGCAAAATAAAAAAAAAATTAGAATAAGCCTGAATCTGGTTATCGGACCAGCAAGGTTAGAATTTATTTTGAGTTTTCACCATTTTTCGACATCATGTTTAAAATTTCCTGTTTGAAAACTGCAAATTTCTACGAAAATTATACCTTAGGAGTTTCAAGCACATTCGGCATTTAAGGAAGTTAGTCTTAAAATTATTTCATTAAATAAATGTAATCGAAAGATATTCAAGTAAAGTTGCAAAATTGTATTACAATTTTAAACATGTTAATAGCTGTGATAAAGTATTGGAATATAATTCTTCATTTAGACCTAAATTGAAGTTAACTTTTTTCAATAATGATAATCAACGTGATAAATAAGAACGCTTCCTTAATGTTTTAGTAGTTACCAGAAAATATTATCCTCTGCATTTCTTAAAAGCTATAATTTAAAATTACACCTTTATCATCTGAATCTTCAAAACTCTAGACCAAAACATCAAATAAAGATACTTCATTTAAAATTACTATTTTGTTTAACAATCATGCGGGTAGAGTAAAATAATCCAGTTATTTTAATTTCTTAACTGTGAACGGATATTAAAATTATTCAATTATTTGAAAGTTTCGAAAGCTCTTCTAATCGAACTATTATTCTATTCTAACAATTCAAGTTTTCTGAAAAAAAGGAATTTTGATATTTAGTATCTTCAAATGTAGTAAAGTAAACGAGCAAATATGATTTTTATTTGAAAAGAGAGAGATTGCTTTGTGAAATTTGCTAAATTTATGATTTAATGATGTTTATGGTAAGTAATCGTTCTGATATAAGTATCCACATACTTATACTATCGCTACTTTGGAAGTTTACTATATAGTCCTTGTTTTATAAGATATTAGAAAAAACTTGAAAAAAAAACTTGTTGCAGAAACTTCAAAATTTGTGGAAGCCCTACTGAACCCCAACCAATTGAGGTCTCGACATCACTTGAGCAATCTTTCGCCTCTTCATCCAGCTGAGGTCGCTCTTCATCCGTCGATATTTTCACATCCCGTCGATGATATCCACTCAGAGGGATCCAGTGCATCTCCTTGAGTAGTCCTGAGGAGCAATCAAGACGGCAGAGAGGACAAACACAAAAAAGGACGACGAAAAAAACTGAATCTGACGATAATTTGGTACTTGACAGAGAATTTGTCGTGTCCCGGATCCCGGGTCCCGAGTCTCGGGCGAAGAAAAGACACGTCATTAGGGGGAGCGTAATTATGGCTCGGGAATCGCATCCTCATTGATCCTCATCGTTTTTAATCAGGGTGAATCGCACTGGAGGCAATACATCGCTCCACTACCCGCCTTGCCCGGACCTAGACGACGGGGATGAAGGCTCCTTTTCATAGCCATCGAGCCATCCAGGCAGCCAGCCATCATCCACTTCCTTCCCGGGGATGCGGCGGGAAGAAGCGGGAGAGGCATGTCGACGTCGGGACGCTGTCAGCCGACTGTTGACTGCCAAACTTGCACCCATCTGCCCTCATTTGACATCGCTTCTTCGGCGCAATTTTTTCAATGCCCTGCCACTGTACATGTCGATGGTTCTTTTGACGGCAAAAATTGAAATAATTGAGGCGGCCCGACCCCCTCGAACCCCTCGACCCCCAGGACCCGGGATCCCGTGGGCTGAAGAAGGGCTCGGCTGGGCTGGGCTCAAGTTTTCCCTGAAATTTTCTGGAAAATCATGGGAAGTTGAGCAAAAAGCGGAGCACCACCAGCGCGAGCACGTGATATTTCCGGCCGCGCTATTGACAGTCATTGATGCGTGTCGCGGTCTGGTTAGCGCGCCCGCCGGAGCACCCCCGGCGATAGCACTTGAAGGAATCGTCGTCGTTAAGGGAAAAAAAAAGTTGCTTCTTTCTGGTTAGCTTCGTCTTGTTCGCCCTTTTGTGCCCCGAACGTCCTACCTCTGGCCGGGTGCACTTGTGCCGGGCGAAAAAGGCCTCATTGTCAACCTTTCTTTTTTTGAACCCAAGTGGGCGAATGTTTTTAATTTCCTCGCGGATTCAGCTACCGCGCGCACTTTGTTCGATCATCCGAAAATTGCGCACCCTAAAAGCGGTCCGGCGGCGGTGGTAATGAGGATGCTGCGACGCCAGGCGTCTTCCACACGCAATTCCTCCACCCGCTGCTCCGTCCATGCCAACGACTCGCTTTCATCTTCTCGCCAAATGGCCGCAAACGGATAAATATATAAATCATATCAGAGGGAATCCATAATCGACTTATGATAAAAGAAACAGCGCCGACGAGGACCGGAGGCGGCCGGCCGGGGGAATCTAATTATCCTCTTAAATCATAAGCTCTCAGCATCAAGCCATTATCGCCCCATCTGCGCTCTGCCTTTTATTAACATAATGTATCATCCCTGAGCATTGATCTCCGACTGCCCGCCCGCCCCCGCACGCCGGCCTCGGCCCATCAATTTGCGATGGACACTGCATTAGCCGGCGGCGGGGCGCGACGTCGAGGCGATCGTCTAATGACCAGAAACGCGCGCCCTAATGACCACCAGGCGACGACGCTGGCCATAGCCAATCTTTTGAGTCGTTCGACCGTCTTGGCGAGTCCTTCGCCGGTTTCGTCGGCGGGGGCGGCGCATTATGGAATCGATAATCGCTGTCGATGCCACTGAACCAGTCGTAATTTATGGGTGCCAATTTGCAAGGGTGCCCTGTCGCAGATCGGCTAATGGCCATCCGAAGGTATAATGGGGTGCTCAGGGACACTTTTAGTTCTGTCATTCTAAATGAGATTCAGGAGGACATATCAAGGCTTTGTATCATTCGGCCTTTGAATGATTTAATTCGATGTCATGTTGATTTTATTGAACATTTCCTTGAATAGTCGTCAGTTGTAAATGTCCACGGAAAAAAAAAAATTACAGCTACCAAGACCTATGTAAGTTTATGTACATACGTTTCCTCCTATAATTATAGCCGAAATCGTGATAGCAATAATTTATAGGAGCAAGCACCAAAATCTATAGCTAAAATAATTTTGCACCATATACTACAAAATACGGTAATTATGCAATAATTATAGCTTCTAGAACAAACCTACAAATGTACATATGTATTGCGCTGAATGCTATATTCGAAAGTGTGATATATCACTAATTGCGTTATAAAAAGACGTTTATTTGAACCTTCGGCTGAAATGCTTTGCGGAATTAACTTCTTAAATATGTAGGTATAGGTATGTATATTTAGTTATATGCCCGTTCGTCGAAAGACACACTTGTTAGGCCATTTTTGACTAATTTTGATATTACTTTTACTAGGAGTTCTAGTGATTAAATTAAAAATATATGATATACATATGATTAATGATTGTAATGATTTTTTTACTCTGTATATACAATGAGTTTTTATTTATGTTTAATTTTAAATAAAATGTTAACAACAAATTTATAGTCTTTAATATTAAAATAAACAAAAGCACCCGCCGCCAATGTGGAAATTTCATAATAAGCCTAGAACTAGCGACCAATTTGCGGACCTCTATCTATCCAATAAATTTGTAAGAGTCTTCATACTCATTTTCAGGTTTTATGAAATCTCTTAAGCAAATTGGTCGCAAGTTCTATATTAAGATATCCCCATTAGTACAAAAGGACAAGTATCTAAAACTTTAACGGATTTCATTTTATATTAATATTATAAGAAAATCTGTTTCAAAAATTAAGGAGATATTCTCTGCAAATGTTGACATATGTACATATTTTGGAAAATTCAAAAGAGTCAAGTCAAATAGCCCCAGATTTTGTATATCCTACAAGGTTTTGTGAAAAATATGAATATGAAGGTCAAAATATAGAATATTAAGTATAATGCAGTCATAAAATTTTCTTGCTCATACATTGATTTAAAGTGAAAGCAATGATTGAACCGAGCTCCTATTGTGCTTAACCTCAAATCTCACGAACGAGACGAGACCTAATTAATATTTAAATCATTTGACAATCAATGAGCCATTTTCCCTTGTGCTCGGCGACACCCAGACACTCTGCCATGCAGGCATCCTCTGGTTCTTAGGCAAATAGCAAATACCAACTCACATGACCGAAAATTACCCCTGGCTGGGAATGGCATTCGAGCGGGGGCGGGCGGCCGGTGGCAGGAGCACGGGGGCCTCAGATATTTGAATGTTTAACAACATAAACCGAAAACTATTTAGAAATTTCCTTTGATCCCCGAAAACATTTGTTTGGGACAATTGTTGATATTTGGAACTGGAGATGCCTTGCACCACGCACACAGAGTGGGTCCATGGCCCGGCGGTCTGGGCGGTGTGGGTGGAGGCTTAAGGGCCCCCCTTTTCCACTCCCCCGAGCCGGAGGCCCTTCGAAGAAGGGGGTATCCGTGGCATCATCGCCGGTGCCACTCGGCCAGCACAAGCCATCAGAGCTCTTCTTCGGCTGGTTCTGGATCCTGGAAGATGAGTGAACTAACTACACATACTTACCTTTTGCCCTTTTTACTTGTTCATTTGAAAATTAGGAGCTGTGGGGGGGTGGGCGGCTGTGTGCGTCGGGTATAATCAAAAAGGAAACATTTGATTCCCACCGCCTCTTACAGCGCAAAAGTGTTGCACACCAACAAGTGCCCGGCGGGTCTGCTGCGGGCGGAGCGGCCGGAGCGGGCAGGCCACGACGATGGGACCCGGCACAATTCAAATGAACACTGTTCTGCGGTCTCTGTTTAATGAAGACAGGAAGGAGCTGTGTGCTAACCGGCTCTGATATTTGCCATTTGGAAAACTTTCGACGATAAAAGCTTCCAGCCGAGTGGGTTTCGGGTACGTTCCACCCCCTAATTCGAATTTCGTTCAATGTTTACCTTTCCATTGTGATTCGAGAACTTCCCAATTGCATTCTTATTCGGATTTTATTTGAACCACCCTTTGAGGTGAATCGCCGAACATTTTCTGGTTCCCTAAAATTATCTGTTTTTCGAAATATTTTCAAAGTACTTAGACCGAAAACCACCATAGTCAACATCACAATGTTAGAAGGAACCTCAAAATGTTACAGAAATATCCAGACTCTCACAAATATTTTCTAAACATTTTAGTAAGTAGTTATCGTGTAAATTTATAAGCTATAAAAATAATTTTCGGAATACAAGCTTGAATATATCCATAAAAAATTATAGGTCTGGAAAATCATTTCGAAAACGCGTCTAATAGTATTCTGATCTGCAGAAAACAACATCTAAAATCCCCTAAAAGAACTATAGTATTATATAACCATTTTCACTGCTTATTAGTCGTAAATTTTATAATACAAATATGCTTTCTTAATCACTACTTCTAAGAATTTTCATCATAAAACCCAATTTATCATTCGCCACCTATTTTTGGTATCTAAAATAATTTACTTAGCATATATTATAGGTGTTTTTTTTGTTTTGTTTACCCAGAACAAAACGAGATTTCGCTTAGATTTTAAACTAAAACTTATCTGAAAAATGTTCAGTTCAAGATTTGAAGTTTCGCATGAATAAAAATCGTGGCAATTTTATTAATTGTTGATGCAAATTTTTGACCCTGAAACTCACTGATTTTTATTATAATTTGAGAGGGTTATCCATATGGTGGGTACTTCGATTAGACGGTCGTTTGTACCAACGCTCCATCAGTGGAGTACACGATCCGCCCTAAAAAAAAGCCCAGCCGAGCTTAGGAACTCCTTGCTGAGTGTCCTACTTCTAAAATCCGCGCAAGAGCCGGACGTTCACACAAGATGTGAGTTGGGGTTTCCTCGTCCTCTAGGCATATAGTCAACATTCTGTCTCAACTGATAGACCTAATTTTATGAAGATGATTTCTAACTCCATGACGGTCAGATAAGATAAGATAAGACCAGCAGCCTGAGATCCGCTGTGCTCAAGACGGTGGTGTTGGTATAAACATAGGGTTTAAAAAGCTCCTTAGCTTGTCGTAACCCCGGAACATTATCCAAATACAGGTTTTGCTTAGTTTTTACTGGAGACCAGCCAATGCTGCACTAGGGTTCAGAGCCTTGGTACCTATAGTAAGTGTTAAATGATATAAAAGAGACTATTTTCTTTCTGCCATTACCCTAGCTTTAGATTCTATCTTACTAGAAATTACTATTCTACTTGTTCATTAAGATAGCGTCTAATTCAATAAAAAATGCTTAAATTTCATGATATAATAAAATATATTACCCTAAAAAAATCGTCCCCTTAATGCATGAATTTACTTACCTGACTATCCGAATTTCACGTCCGGAAAATTTCCCACGTTTAAAATGATGCCCGTCATAATTCAGCCGCACAAGCCCTTGCCTTCGGAGGACAGCGGCGATATGAACTAATAAAAATAAACGGCCTATCAACAGTTAATTGCTGTCTAATTGAACAATAACAATAAGTCCGACGTGCTGATACACTGGTGATAGTATTGTCAATTATGTGATAAATTGCTCGATCCTGGGCCGCATGTCAGCCACCCCCGCAGTGCACCGGGCCAGCCGGAGCTATTGGCACCTGGGAGCCCCTGGTTGATGTAAACATAAATCAATTATCAACAATAATTACCTGGGGCAGTTCAATTACCCTCCAAAATTTAATGCCAACATGTGTGAGAGGGAGCTGTTTGCATGTGATTTACCAGGAGTTAAGTGGAATTTGTGAGCCGAGTGGGGGCGGCTGGGATATTGTTTTTAATAAATATAATTGCGGAAAACGGCCGCAAATGGATTGGGGATCGGGTTGAGCGAGATTCATTTAAATCTAGCCCTTAAAGCTGATGCAGCCGTGCTCTCGGGAGCCGGTGAATGGCCGGGAAGACAAAGGGCATCCAGAGAACAGCACGTCTCTAGCGCAGCCCTAATCCCAGCAGACAGGAGCCCATTAAGGAAATTTAGGGATATGAATATTGGCGCGGCATATTGACGCATTGCCATCGTTTGAATTTCGCAAGTCTGATCCCCCTGCCGCCAGAGAGCTCCCTTTTTTCCCTTAACTGTCGCGAAAGACGCCGGGAGGGCCCCGCTTGCGTAGATACAAAAGATACAAAAATCGAGCTGGGTCCCACCCCGCGTTCGGGAGAGCATTGGCAAAAAGCAATAACATCCCGAACAGGCTGAAAGAGCGTAGAAGACCGCGGTGCGGGGGTGCTCCCGGCGTACGTGTGGGGCTCGGAGCGATTTTTCCCAAAGTGAAAATACCTTGGAAGCCTTAGCGACTTAGCAATAGCACGCCTATCAGCCGGCTCAAGTGAAAATCAGTCTGTTCGGAATTTAAAATTAAGTGCTCCGCTGAAATATGCATCAGGCGCTGTTACCGGGCCCCCGCGGGGCTCGCCCAACTCCCACCAGCCGGTTCAATTGCCATCTTGCCAAGGGACCCGGGGAGGTTTTTTACGCGAAAACCCGCGTTTATTCCTTTTATGATCGTGTTATTCAATATTTATGCGATAAAATATGGAAAACGAGACATATCTGTCTATGGGATGATTTTTTATGGGGCCCCACCCCCCGCGTCAGAGTGCCGCGCTTTGTTCCGCGTGCGGCAGGATACTTCGAAAATTGCTTAAAAGAGGCTTTACCATTTCATGGATTCTTTCAATTTCATTCATTTGACTTTGAGTTTATATATATATTTTTTTTTGCTTTTTTCATTCTTGCCTTTCTGACGTCCTTTGTACTTGACGGGGAGGAAATGGCTGGGCGCTCGAAGTCGTTTCGACTAATGCGATGCGCCTTTTTCGGTTACGGCACGATGCTGAGGAGGGATGATGATGTGATGGCATATCTATTATTATGATATCTAATATGCAAGCTCTTTAAAATATTTCAATAATGGATAATTCTTATATTCACTTCCTTTGAAGAAAGATTATTTCCTCATATTAGAAAAAGAGTAAACCCTTTGTAGACATATTCTATTATTAGGTATCTACTAAATTAAGCATAACTTTGCATACATAATATATACGTTTTAACCTTAAAAAAATTGTTAGAAAACTTTGGGACCAAAGGAACCTCCTGACCAAATATAGTAGATGTTTATTATGTTTATGTAAGATTAATCCCGGGATTTGCTCAGCAGTATCTGCATATGTATCTGGTTTTGCAAAATATTTAATATCAAAAATTGATATGATCCACGAGTAAAACAAATGTTTAGCATAAAACACCGGAAAGTTATTCCATTACATTTGAATTTCTATACCACATTGTCAAAAACTCTGATAATTTAGTAGTTTCTTACTGCAATTCTAGTGAAATAATCTAAAATTTCCTTTGATTTAACTGAAATTCTGTAAGTCATATCTTATTATATGTAGATATCTACATATGTATTAATTTTATTGAATTCTTAGCACTTACTTCAAAGTTACTGCAATATAAGTTGTACGATACTATTTCTGGTGAAATTTACTAAATTTCTAGTAGAACCAACCAGAATGCAACACTTTTGATACTTCAGTAAATTTTCCTGGATTTCAGCTATTGTAAGGTAGGCAAAAGCTTCCCAGAAAATCCGCTGAAATAAAATGGAAATACAGGAAATATTTTTAATAGTTGAATTCTACTGCATTCTAGTGAGAACAAATTTAGATTGTACCTACACAACGTAATATTTACAGAAATAATCCTTTAAAATAATTCGAATTTGAAATTTATTTGCGATATTTCGAAATTTTGATAAAATAAAATGTATTTATTATATAAAATGTGGGTGCATGATAGTATACTTTTTGTAAGAACGTTAAAATATTTAAGAGTAAAAGAAAACCAATTAATTGTGTTAGAAATGAATAGTCAATAATGTGTAAAATTTTAGCGTTATGACCGCCTTTCAAATTGCTTCTATTATCAAAATAGCCCTTACTTCTAGAGCTCGAAGTTGCTGCCTGAAGCTAGAATAGGTGCATAGGCCGTGTCTAACGTACGCAAGCCGTGAGTGCACCGAGTCGCAGGTGAAATTTATCACGTAGCGAGGGCGTTTTTTAATGAATCCGCCAGGTAGAAGTAGTCCACTTGGGTCGGCGCTTCTGCCTCTGTTTTGTCTCCGCTCTCATTTCGGATTTGTTTCGTAATTATTATCTTTGCTTATTTTTGTTTCCATTTTTTTTTCGCCCTTTTTAACATTTTGTTTCTGTTTTTTGTGTTTAGTGTTTATGTTTTTGTTACTGAAACCCTCAACGGGGCTCGCTCGCGCGATGGAACGAACAAGAAGAAGAAGAAGGAGCAATTCACTTTCCGCTGCCGCTGGTGCTCCAATGTGATCACATCACACGGGCGCAGCGTCACAGCTCTAATTAATCTGCACTAGGTCAAGAGGCAGTGTCCTTACGATGTAAACAATTTTCTTTCCTTCAGTTTCGATTGTCCTACCGCGCCGGGATTGAAACGGCTCAAAATAAAAGTTGCGCGGCGGGGGCGGCCAGGGCGGGACCAGGGCCCGCTGGTGCGCCCCGTACAATCATCATTAATCCTGACAAACACGCAAAGTGCACTCTGGCTGTATCATGCATATCCTTCACATATTAGAATGCAGGCAGTAACAAGGATGCACTTGAGCAAATAGTTGTTATCCCCGCTATTGAAGCCGGGGCCGGGCCGGGCCGGCCGTGCCCGTGCCCGTGCCTGCCACGTTTCATTGCAGGGCACTCCAGGCCTAGAAATAGTAGAAGTAGTTAGGCCTGGAAATCAAAATAAATATTGTGCCAGCTCAGCCCTGCCCGACCTGCAGATCCTTCGGATTTGCGATGAAAATGAGAAGAGAATTTCGGATGCTGTTGGCAATTTTGTTTTTTATCGTTTTGTCGTTTTGCATCTTGCGCTTCTCGGCTCCATGGTGCGCTGCTTTGGTACTTTGTTTTTCGCGCTGAGCGCGGCATCGTTCGGGGGTGGCGGTAGGGGTAGGGGTGGGGGTGGGGGTGGTTGAGTTTGAAGGCTGGTGGTGGGGAGGTGGAGCGGTGGTGGGGGGACGGGCCGCGGACCGACAACAATCAAAGTAATATGCACCGGCAATTGCATGGGATGGTGTGCACAAGAGTTAAGGATTCGTAAACGTGAAGTGGGTGCAACCTTAGAACAACAGAGGCCTTCACTGCAGGTGGAGGGTCCTCGTCTCAAACACACGATATGTCACGACAATACACTTCAGGCCCCATGTCAAGGAGTTTTCTGTCATATTTTTTACTGCTTTTTCGCCATCAGTTTATTGCATAAGGTTTTTCTGCGATTGCACACAGACGTGGGAGGAAGGGCGGGTGTGCTGCACGAAGCACACCTGAAGATGGATCAGTGCAGGCTATCACCTGATTTGACTTTTAATGAGGCAGAGGTGCACACTGCACCGCTGCGAGCTCCCCACCTCCTCGAGTAACTCCGCTTTCAATGTCGTTGACCTGCTTTATGTTAATCCTTCACTCGGGAATGCACCAAAAATAATGAAAATCTAACATACACACACGTTCTGCTGAATTTTATATAACTATACCCATATATTCTATTTATTCAATTTTCTGTCTCAAAAAATAAATAAAAATTCATTATCTTTAACAACTGACATCTTATATTACGGACATTCAACTTAATTAATAAGAGCAAGATGCTACCATAAGTTCTAAAATATACATATATTATAATATACTCTAAAGAGACAATATTCAATATTCAGCATGTCGTGTATTCTGAATTTCAAAAAGATCGTATCAATTTTGAATTTGTTAAAAAAATTCTGGCGAATATTCCATCAAACATATCTAGAGTTCGACATAAATTTGAATTTAATTTCAAAGCAATATAATAAACTTATAGTTAAACTCAACTTATTACATCTTTTCGTAGCAAAAGTAATTTACCTTCGATATTATGTGTGCTGTATGTTAATCCATTCAGCCGAGCAAAATTTCCTTCATGGCTGTTCTTTTTCCTAGTATATAAACTATGTAGCTCAATAATTAATATTTATGAAATTAATATTAAATCACATTTCATCACTTTACATGTAATATTAATTAATTATTCTAACGAAAAGGCTGATGTGATACAATATTTTTCTTCTCGGATTATGGATGCAAAAGAAAAAAACCTACTATACACTAACCTATATTTTTTTCGATAGGAATACAGCTTTGGGTAAATATATTTCTATATTCGGAGCCGTACATTTTTTTAAAATGTAATATTTATTATTAGGTCTATGTAGTAACTAGCTTATCTAGAAAGGTTAGATACACACATAGATAGAGGACGTACAAGATTTAAAATTCACTGGTAGTAATAAACTCCAAGAACCACAATATTTTCATAACAAGAGAACCGCAGGGAATAGAACCCTTAAAGAAATTTTCGATAAATCATACATTGCTCTCTGCGAAAGGGGTTAAAAATTAAACGATTCTACCCCCGAAAGGGACTGTTTAGCGAAAGGACGATGCGAGAACAAGAAACATTCCTCATTTGCATAAAACCGCCATCAATACCGCCGGAACGGAGCTGTTCACCCCGCCGCGCAGCTACCCCCGGGTACAGCGGCAATGTGTTGCTCACC
Organism: Eutolmus rufibarbis; assembly: GCA_963920795.1. Taxonomy (NCBI): domain Eukaryota; kingdom Metazoa; phylum Arthropoda; class Insecta; order Diptera; family Asilidae; genus Eutolmus; species Eutolmus rufibarbis. Next base: position 47,131,825 of record OY987206.1, read on the forward strand.
GAACCCACCAGCAACCCCCTGGGCGGGCTGTTGATAACTTTTTGCCGGGCTTCGACTTTTAAATTACCCGCACCAAAAAAGCCTCCCATTACAATCCGGGAAATCCAAACAATCGAGCTCATCGCTAATCCGGGGAAAAGGAGCCCTTCCCGTCCCATGTCCATGGCGATCTTTGTTTCTACCCGCCCGCCCGTCACCGCGACGCCCGTCGTCGTCGTACCGCGGCCGCGAAGGAGGACGCTCCGGCAGCGGTGCTTCTTGAGCGGGGCGCAATGTACAACATGGCGACGATTTTTCCGTTCGGAATTTATTATCCCCCGGGGCTTTCTTTTTATTCTAAATTATGTATTAGGTACGTATTACAGAAATGAATTTTATGTGTAGCAGCGGTGCTCACCGCGACATATCCCCGGAGCTGGCGGAATCCTTTCGCCGGGCTCTGGATGTGCTCAGGAGCATAGTTGCCGATTTCGGTGGTAGTTGCGGGGCGGGCTGGGGCTGCGGGGGCCCCATAATGAGCTCTACAACTCACAATGGGCGGGTATCGCGCGGATATAAATAAGAATAAATTACAAATTTTAATTTTATCCCATATGGTATTCGCGTGTTTCACTTATAAATGGAGTTTTAATAATAAATTATTAATATGCATAATGGGGCGCGGAGCAGCGCAGCAGAGGTGTGCGCCCCGTGAGCCCCGTGAGCCCCGTGAGCCCTTTTCTACCCCCTCGTCCCGCCGCCATGCCAAGGCAGGTGCTGGGGCACAGCGCTCGCCTCTGCAGTGATTCTTCTTTTGTTTTCCACCTCTCTTTTTGAAGTGCCTCGCTTTTTTCGACCGCTGTGCAGTAAAACTGAACTATTGGGAATTTATAGGGCCTTTTGCAGAGAAATATTACCCCTATGGTCGTGGAATTAATTTTTAAGTCACTTTGTACCTTTTAAGGGCCGCCCGAAATCCGCAGAATTGCGGCAATGGGTACCTACCCGGGCATATGCCACAATTTTATCAACTTTGGCTCATCCCCGGGTGAAGGATTAACATAAAGCAGGTCAACGACATTCAGCGCTTAATTACTCGAGCAGGTGGGAAGCTGCGGCAGTGTGGGGTGATCCTTATCTCATTAAAAGTCAAATCAGGTGATCTTTTTCAGATGCGCTCTGTGCCACATAACCGCCCTTACATCAAAGTTCTCATCTCAAAGTTGTCTAAATTTCACTTTTGATGCTACCTAGTATAAATTCACTAAATTTTGTAAGACCAATGTATTTCAAGTATTTCTTAAATGCTGAGGTAGTTATATTATTTTTTTCAAAGTGATTTTATGCAGCACTTTAAAGGTTCTTACGCAAAATGTTACTTACCTATATCCAAAGTTTTTAAAATTTACCTAGGTTTTATGACAATTTATAAATAATACGCTAACAAATTTTTCTGATGACGTAACTTTTTTTATGTTTCTTAGTGAATTATGGAGCCCTTATAACTTTATCATTCCTGTCCGCTCTTTTTAACAGCTTCACACTGAAATCTGTATTAATATTATATATATTATATATTTTTCGCACAATTGAAATGAAAAATGAAATCATGATTGAATTCACCACGTTTATTTTTTAGACCTTTTGCAAAAATTTTTTAATGGTTATGTTAATTCTGCATTTCTAGTTTTTTCATTCCGATTTCAAAAAATCCTTTAAAATTCTGATTACTGTACCTATAGTATTTGATTAAAACTATTTATTAAAATTCTTTCGGTTAACTTAAATCAACATATTCACCAACAGAGACACTGATTTCGATATTGATATTTAAGCTTTTATAATTTTTCTTATTGATCTAGTTCTGTGGCAGTACATTTAATGTCATGTTTGAGTCGTTTTAACTTCTTGATATTGTTTACGAAACTGAAATTGTAATTAATTTTCCTAGAACATCATCATCATCGGATCATTTTGTCCCGACATAATTAAACGTAATTAATGTTAATTATTATAGTTGATTTTTACCAATCAATATAAGAATACCTTTAGTAGTAGATAAGTTTATTTGTTGCACAAATTTTATGTTATTGTTCTATTATAGTTTTGATGTTTGCTTCCCTGAGCGTGGAAGGTGATGGAAGTTGTGAGACAAGAAACTGAATTTGATTATTGCCACTCAATAAATTTGTCCATCGCTGTTTATAATGGTAGTAATACTATAATCGGCGGTTTACAAGGGATGTCAAACTTTGGCGGTGTTAAACTGCGTATTATTTGTGTTGTACTACCTATTTAGCATTCATAAGATCGAAAAAGAGAAATGTATTTTTTTGAAAATGTTAATCTAGACTATACTCATCCTTACAATTATCTAGAAGTTTAAATAATATCTGTAGTTTTTCTAGGATAGAACATTAACAGATATTAATTCATTAAGTACCTACATATATATGAATATGTAATGTATGTATAGAGTTAATATAACAAATTGCCATTTAGCGAAAAACCTGCTAACTTTTCAAGTGCCTCTACCTTCTATGTATTTTGCTGTACACTGTTAAGATCAGGAGTTATGCATTTGTGTATATAGCTGCTAAATGTATTTCTGGTGGGTGGTTTTAACGAAGAGGAATGACTAGCGCCAGGATCGTGGCTCCAACCCTATCTGACAAGGGCCTGGAAAAATTGTGATGAACTCAATAAAATGTCCTCACAATGGCGCAATAAATAATTCCTAACTCATTACGGCGGCGCATTTAACATTTACCGGCCACTTCTTCAATTAAAAAATTTTTTCCGAGCACGGAACGGTTGTGGGGCTAGGAGGAGGCAGTCATCCAGAATAAGGAACGAAGCCCTTAAAAAATCTGGAATGCACAGAAATGTCATTTCATCCGGAGTGTTCCAAGGCTGCGTCTCTTTATTCGTTTCCAAAGGGAGCTCCATCTGCCACGCTCCTGGCCGCAAATATTAAAATTCATAATTAAGTTTACTCGGTAATTAAAAATTATATGCGCCCTCCAGAACGGCAGCTATGCCTCGGCGTGGCGCGGCGCTGCTCCGCTTCTGCTCGCGTATTCTTTCCGCGTTAAATGAATATTTATGGTCCGCCTTGTTGAGGATTTCTTTCTTTTTGCGGCGAGCGCCGTTTTCGCCGTACTTGGGCCATAGTTCGCCCGCCGACGACGACGTCGTCTTCTTCGTTTTCTTCGAGAGTGTGGCCGCTGCCGCAGGGGTTAATTGTCATGAGCAGGCCTTTTTCCTCGCCTCGTTTTGTTTAGATTCAATTTTTTTTTTTTAATTTCAAATATTCTTTTTCATTCCTACTTTTTCGCTGGATTTCTCGTTTTGTTGTTTTTCCGAGCGTGTGCAGGGCCCCACCGCCAGCCCAGTTACGTAATTATCTCGATAATTTCAGATGCTCCCAAAGGAGGCTGTTCAGGTGCTCGGGATTTTGAGGAAGGACCCTTTGTTCCCAGGCTCGCAGCGCATTTCAAAAGCGTCTCTATTATTCCCGCCCGGCAACGGCGGGATTTTATTTATTAAAAAATAAAAAAAAATAAATTAAAAAGCGATTTTCCAGCGCAAAAGGAAATCTGATCCTGTTCCAATTAATTAAAAGCCCTCGAGTGCGCGCTTATCGCACATATTTAATTTGCGAGCGGGGTATTAATGGCGACCGAGCTGTTTTAGCGGAATTATTTAATGCGTCCGGCTCGTGTAAGCCGTCCGAACCAAATAAACTTGTTAAATTTCCAATTTACACCAAAATATTTATTCGACGACCATTCAAAAATGCAGCACTCCTCTCCGGAGTGAAGTCGATGGCGCGCACTCAACGCGGCAACGCCATAAATTTTGAATCCACATAATCACAAATTAAATGAATGAATAAAATCACGCAATACAACCGATTCCAATTTTTCATGATGACCGAATGAAATGGACCTGCAAACTCCATAAAGGCCATTTGCGGTATGTTTCCAATTTGTCGAGGACGTCGTTTGGCGGCGGCGATGGGCACTCTCTTTTTTCCGCATTCCGAAGGGCATGGTCAAAAACAGGGCTAAATACACCCACCGAAAAGGTTACGAGGGTGTTTCGGGTTAATGGCGAATAAAAAAAATCGTTAAAAATAAATACACATTCGCTCAATGGCCACAGCAGCCCGGTCCAGCGAGGTTCTATCGCTGGACCGTGAACCGAATCTACGAGCTCGACTTATTGGCGGTGGCTAATGGCGGAGTGATTACCGAATAACAGCTAATGGGATTTGCTTGCTAAGCGGCTCCGGGCAGGAAGATCAAGGTTAAGCCACTCGGACCTTGTTTGCTTTCCTCAATTTCAAATATAGTGGCTGCTTTATTGCCAAAAAGCTGTTTAAAATGTTGTTCTATTTTGATGAGGATGGATCTTATTCTACCTACTTATATAAACGAAAGCTGCATTTTATATTTTCAATTTGCCCGTCCTTTGAAATTATTGTAGCCTCTGGTATTCTACAAGGATCTCTTTTTGGTCCGCTTTTAGTTCTGAGAACCTCAAAATGGGTTTGGTTTTATTCATCGGTCTAAAATGTTACCGACGATATAATTTCAATTGACAGGATTTATTTTGCGTAAAAGTTATTTTAATTTTGAAAATACTTTTACACTATTATTTTCATTTACATTAATCATTTACTTTTAATTTTGCATTCTATTAAAAGAGGTCTCTTTGAAAGCCATAGACGATATAGACATAAAATTTAAAAGTTCGGTTTTTGTTTAAAACAGCTTTAAATAATTTTGTGGTATTTTTAGACAATCTAAAACTGAAATAAACTCCACTAATTACAATCTAGTAGTAGGCTAGTTTTCGTTTTTTGGAGCACGTGAAGATAAACTTTTTATTGAATATAGTGTTTTAATAAAACCTGGCTATAGTTTGTACCCCTTTCTAATATCCCTTTTTAAATAATACGGACTATATCTGTGTACACCCCTCTACCTCGACTAACACCCCTTGAACCAATTTTGGGCCTAGCAATCCTCTACAAGAGACGAAGATTTATAAGAAATAACTACTAGTTTTATTTCATTATCACGTGATTTTCTAAGATTTTCGACAATTTGTTTTTGTTCATCACAAAAGTTCGAAATCTGACCTCACTCCCTGACTGCTGCAGCCTTAAACTTCCTAAAACAAAGTGCGAGAACATCGTCATCATCGTCATCATCATAAACGAACATCGTTCGACTAACTTTGCCGGGACAATTTGTAATTCAATTTTGTCGAAAATTCGAACAGAAAATTTTGGCACAAATTAAAATTGCTAACAGACGCGTTGAAATGACTTCAGCAGTATTCTGGTTAAAAATCAATCCATCCATTTGTCTGCTTTCCCCCGCCGGGCCTCACCTTGCACTCCAGAGAACTTCGGGTGCTCCTTGTGGCTCCATGAAGCCGTAGTGCTCCTCCTGCAGGAGGAACCTGGGAGCCGAATATATCGAATTTATTAATTAGCATTACAAAATTCCTCCAACAATGGGAAGTTCGTGAATATTCATCGCTCGCGGTGGCACGTCGTCTTCCGGCGCTCCGGCCGGGACGGATGTGCGATCTGCTAATTGAATTCATTAATCGCCCAGCGGGTTCACGCACAGAGCCCCACAGTCACACGTCCTCGCATTATTTGTGAAAATGCAAATTTCGAGTTTTGGCGGTTATAATTGGAAAACAATTGAAGAATATCTCGGGGGTGGTCGGAGGCCGAGGGATGGGGCCCTTTTGCGCCTGATTTAACGTTTAAATTGCCACCGAGGAATGTTTTTCGCTTTAAATTCGGCTATACGTTTTGGGTCGCTGTCGATAAAATTAAATCTATTGAAATTTAAGGGACGGAGGTTAAGGGGACACCGCTTAGGGAAGTGGTGGTTATTGTTCGAAAGCTGGGCAAATCCGCCGTCTCGGCCGCAAAATCAATTGCCCAAATCCTCGACGGCGCTCCCTGAATCCCAAATCAGAGGCATTCAGTGGTCAATTGGTTGTTTACAGCACGTGCCCTACTTTCGGCGCTGCAAAGGGCAGAGGCCGAGTGCGCCCCATTTTTTTACTGTTCGTCTTCCCGCATCCCAGGACTTCGCTTTTTTTTTTTTCTTCCATACCTCGGAATGTACCACCCCACTAACTCCTGCGATTTGGCCGGGATGAAGGGCATCAGACAAAAAGTCCCAATCACCCTTGGCTTGTTTCGATGTCATTTTCATGCCCTCCCGAAGATAAAAAGGGAGCGGCCGAGATGTGCAGCCTGTGATCAATTTAACATGATCTGCAGGCTCCCAGAAGGCCTCTTCCCAGCTTCCTGGTGAATTCATAAAAAGGACGAAGTGATGGGTTGTTATGGCCCCTTTTTGTTGGGGGATAAGTGGCCTCCGCAGTCGTCGTCTGCCGGCAAATTCGGCAAATTGGTCAAGTGATTTCCAGGATATTGATATGAAAATCAAATTGCAATTTTGCCAGATCCATTTGATTTTTTTTTTACGGGCGCCCCAAGTGGAATGCCGGAGTGCTGAGGAGATTGAGTTATGACAGTGGCAACATATTGAAGGATGTTTTGCATGTATTTTTCAAGCAAATTGGCCATTTCCCCGAGATATGAGCTGCTTTTATTGGGATGTGAATCATTTTGATTGAGATAAGACGGGAACTTCTACGTTCAGTTCAAATGGATAATAAAAATTTAAGAATGCTGGGAAGGGATGAGAAAAAATAAGTATTAAGTATAATTTTTTGTTGAAACATTGTCTAATAATCTCGCATAACTCTAAAAGCTGTTCTAAATGTTAGATACAAACTGATCTTACCGCAGCATATTTAGATGAATTGCATTGCATACCTTTAGGAATAATAGTAAAGACACAAACCTTCAGAACAATGATCAATCACATATACAAAATCTTGTTTGAAGATAAGTAAAAACTTTAGCATGATTTTAGGCTAAAAATTATCAAAAAAATCACGTTTCTAAAAGTACAGTAAGATCCAGAAATTTCATTATATTATTTTATTATAAACAAAATTTTATAACAAACAAGCAAATAATTAAAGCATTTTTCCACCGATATTTTTTGAATTTAACTGATTTTTCTATTAGCACTTTAATAATTTTAATATTGTATGGTTTTAGATAAGAGCGAAAATTAAATTTTCTTCTAAAATATTGTTTTGTAAGACAAATGTACCAATTATCGTTAAATAGTGAAAAAATCCAGACGGAATAATTAATTGAACGATTGCTATAAAGAGTTATTAAAATGGCCAAATATGCACATCGTTCGGACGATCGCTCCTACAATACATTATATTGCAAATTTTCCATATATAAAATTTTTATTTGTTATAATTCGCACTTTGTATTTCACTAAGTCATTTATAGAGTTTAACTTATAATCCCTCGTTGTGAGTGAGTAAGGGAATGTGGACATACCATATAAAATTACTATTTAAATATATAAGTGGATATTATCCCATAAAATATTATGAGCAGCACAATATTCTACCACTACCATACTTTCGAATTTTGTTATTTCGAAATTTACAATTTTGTAAAACAACTATAATTAAATTATGTCGTCATATATAAAATTGGAAGTTGATCTCGGTATACAAATTTTCCTAAATAAGTTTCCCTTGATTTCTATATACATACTTACATGCAAAGTTCATAGCTCATAAAGGGATACTTACGATTGATATAGCAAACGCTTGATTATTAAAAAGAAAAGAATTATTTTAAACCATATAATCTGCAGTATTAGCCAGACAGACTGCCAATTCATAATTTGACACTGAAAATCAGCTGATTTTTCTCTGAGAATGTAGTTTTCGGAACTTCGTTGACGAGGACGAGAATCTAGTTATTTTATTCTTGGTGACAGACGACACGTCAATGATCATTCTTCGTGAAAGTTCATTCGACCCTGCCCGTCTGTCTTGGCTATAACGTTGATTAGGCAGGCAATATTTTAAGATACACCAGCGTTCTTGGCGTTTTAAATAATTTAATATCTTATTTTTATATCTAGCAAAAAAATCTGTAGCATTGTACAAAGAGGTATATGCTTTTATGTGATACATATGTATAGTAAGGTATCTAGGAATAAAACATTATACTGAACTTTTCTTTTGCTGAAATGGCAGAAACTTCAAAATAGAATCAATATTTCCATACATCTCGCAGCTCCCATTTGATTTTCCGCTTCTGAGCGCAACTTTAATTAAAACATCTCAAAAGGAGGGCAAAGTCGCACATATCCATCTCGGGAGCGCGATTTTATCTATTAAAACCGCAGTGCACCCCACAACAATCAGCTGGCGGTTTCGCCCCCTCCCAGCGATCCAAGACGGGCATTCTCCAGATTCCCGCTCGAACGGAGACACCTTATAAATAATTTTCCGCATCTCCGGCTCCGCTAATACAAAAATCTGGGATGACTTAGCACAGCGGAATGAGGGGCCGGGTCTCGGGGGTGTGATTTTAATTTCACACAGGCAAGCTCCGCCGGGCGCGCTGGCGTCGTTTTTTTCTCACGAAGATTAATAACAGCGAACCGGGATCAATCCGGGACTCACTCGTGTTCACCTTAATTTCATTTCATTCGTGCCAATCTGAAGGATGAATGAGGCCCGGAGGTTCACTGGTTGGGAGTCCGGGAGTCTGTGCGGGTTGGGCAGATTTCGTTTCAAAACATCTCGCAGGAAATTCGTCTTTTTTCAGGGATGCCAACCCCTCATCCCTGGCCCGACGGAGCATCACCCGGTTAGGCGGGTGTGTTGCCTACAAAAAGGGAAAATTCGATCTCATCTTTTACTCATACGCAAGAATGGCTTAATAAGCTTCTCATCATCCCCCGAGCTCGGCCCGGCCTCCCCCGCTCCGGAGGGAACGTTCCCGGCGGAGCCTGGCACAAGTCAAACGTTTCACGATTTGTCTGTTCGCCGGAGATGAAGACGTGTGCACGGGCACTTGACTCCACTTGGGCCCCAAAGATTCACCTATCCATCCAGATCCAGATCCAGATCCAGATCCAGATCCAGCAGGCTCCTATCCATCGAAGCATCCAAGATCCTGCCGGTTTTCAGGAAAATGAAACAACTCAAGGAAACGCGCCGCCCCACGAGGAGGCACAGGCTTTTCCCGGCACACTCGCATCGCGGGACGGCCGGGAGGGAAATGACTGATTTCAATATTTCGCGGGGGATGGGGGGCTGCGTTCGTTACAGACGCGGACCTCCCTTCGCGGTGTGGGGGCGGGGAAATTATTTTAGCGCGAATTATTTTTGCCATGTACATTCACCGAAAGAAGAAGAAGACGAAGTGGAAGATGAGGACGCTGCCGCCGACGAAAAAAAAAAAATGAAATCAAAACGAGCAGCAGATTTGAACTTTCACATCACGTGGTTAAGGGGCCTCGCAGATGGATGGCGATGGGGCGCTTTGGGGGCTTCTCGGGGCTTCTGGGGGGCGCCTGCTCCGGCGGGCCCCATGGGGTGGGCTGTTTGTGTGGTGGCTTCAATATTTCAGCCTGAATTGATGTGTTCGCGCTGGGAATTTCTGAACTTCTTCCGCGCCTCCCCCGCACCGCCCTCTCGGCTTACGGCGAGTGTGTTTGGGGGCGCTTGTTCTTTCGAGCATTCACGAGCTCAAGGGTCTCATATATACCTATACCCATTTTTTTTTATTTTTTATTTTTTCAAACCCTCTACCTTTGATGTTCCTTTACCGCCGCGTAGACGGAGAACGATTTTTTTTCCTTCCCTTTTCGCTAATGAAATTAATAAATGAGTCAGTCAAAGGGTGGGTGTGAAAGGCGATTTGTTTTTTAGTACGTCGAACAGCGCGCGCCAGATTAAGCAAACAAACGCCCGCCCCCACGTCTGACGGCTAGCGAATGTCTTTAAGTCTCTACGAACGGACGGCGGTCGTGGCAGAAGGATTCAATTTAAATTCTGAAACTCACTCGACTAGAAAGTGGGGAAAATCTGACGGATTATCGAGGGATGACGGATGCACGGGTTGGATGGACCCAGTTGCGAAAGGGATTAAAACCGAGTTAAGACATGTCCCCTCTGTAGCTACCTGCATCAATTTCTATGATTCTACGGAAAAGGAATAAACGCATCAGAGCTCCTCTTAATTGTTAACTCCCACGATACCTACATTCAATGGGACCCATGGTAGCAACTCTTATTTTTCTAATACTTACATTGATCTTGTCAATTTTCAAAATGCAAATAAAAAGGGACACAAATCAAAAAGAGAAAGCTTTTAAAAACCAAACATGTAAATTATATAACAACGATCAGAACTTTCTTAAATATCGATTTTAGCGACATCTATCTACTAATTTTGTTTTTAGTCAAAGTAGCTCAAGAGCACATTGAAAGTATTAGTATTATTTACGCAGAATTTAAGATTAAAACAAGAACTTCCTATAGGAAAATTAAAAATATCTAACTGAAAAGCATCAGTAAATGTTTTCACTAAAATTAAAGCAATGAACTAAACGATATTTTTAATGACCGATAAAGTATCAAAATTATAATAATTAATGAATTGTTATTCTTTTTAAGTTCGGTGAAATGAACAAATACCTTTTGCATTTGCTCCTGAGGTACCTTTAAAAGTTAAGGAATCGAATTAATATTTAATTTAAGACATATTTAGTTTCTTAATGTAATACCACAAAAAAAAAAAAACATCTTTTTGGGCAATCCTAATGTATGTATTATACATGTTCCCAGAAATCGTACAAAATTAAATCAAAATTGCAGTCCCAGAAATTAAATGTTATTACACAAAATAATGTTAGTTTAAACTTAAAAACTTAAATAATTTTGAAAGTGATAAATTTAATATATATGTACATATACGAACAAATACTAATTTTACAATAACTTATATGTAGTAACTACACTTTATGTGTTTTTATTTTTATCTTAACTTTAATTTAGTTCGATGCAGTTCAATTTAAATGAATTATTGATAACATTTTTTTTTTAAATCGAATATAAAGATTTCTGTATCTTAGCAAATTTTTTAGGCACATTTTGGCTTATTTTTATTACTATTGCGCAAAATTGCGTTAAATTACCTTTGATATTTTTCTAGTTTGAATTTTTTTAAATTATGTAATTTAAATTTATAAAAGCTGATATTATTTGGGAATGATTTAAAGCTCCTCTATAAGCGAGCCTTTGTACACATGAAACGACCTTACCTTAAAGATCGAATTTTAAACGCAACTGACACCTACCTGAGCATTTAATCATTCTAGCTAGACACAGACAGCTCACCATGTCCAAAGTTAATAAAACGCTTCAAAACTCAACAGGTAAACCGTGTAATAGCCGACTAATTCTTGGGGTCACTCGATCATTCCTTTGTCGCCGATCGTGAAAAATGGGCCAACCGTGGCGCGGCATGGGAACGCCCAAAAATCTTCCAGACCTCCTAACCGATAGCCTTCGATTTATGCCGTCTAATCGGCCCGCATGCCACGAAGGTGCTCTCAGTGGGTTAAGGTATCACATGGCACCCGAGGCCTTGCATGATTCATGCCGTGAAATTTCGTGTGGTGTGGCACCACCGTCTTGACTTATGCTCTCCAACTTGCCCGGACTGAACCGAGTAGGTGGAAAAAGGGCTACCGGACTTTCTCTAGCAAAAAAAGGGTTAAATTGGACGTCCTATTAAAAAGCAATTTGTCAATAGTTTAGGCCGAAAAGATTAATAGTTTTGCGGCTCAGAGACTCATTCGGGGAATGTGCAAGGATTCTGAGCTCGTTCGCTCGCCGCCGAGACAGGAAATAGAGAAAGATCCATTTATCTTATTCGGATATCAAAACCAACGTTATCCCTTTCCTTAAATGATATATCGTTCCTGTTATTCTCAGATTAAATAAATGAACAAATAAACAAATGACATCCACCCTTGTATGTGTTTTGCCCCGGCAGAAAGCGCCGCTTGAGAACGAGGAGTCCTCCAGGAGCTCACACACATTTCGGGAGGCTTAGCAAGTGTCACCGCAAATCTATTCGTCATTCTGACTTGATTGGCACATGTGTGTAGAAAAATGGTCAACTTCGCCTTTACTCATCAAAATGCAAAATAATGGAAAGGAAATTGGAGCATTTCACCTTCTGACAGGATGAAATATATCCTTAAGGTAGATACCATAGACCTTGCTATCTTTTCGGGGTTAAAATTTACAAATTGGGTATATCCAAGAAAAGATAAAAATGAAAGGTTTGACAAATTTTCTCTTGACAACCAACGTTTAGATAATTCAAGGTTAGAAACAACTGAAATGGTACTGGATCAATTCAAAAAGGAATATAATATAGGAGAAATGAACTTAAAAAGTAGAAAATTATATGTCAAAATAAAATTTAAATATTTGACTATGCATTTATATAATATCAGTTATTTATAAGAAAACAAGTTTTTCCTATGTCCCCAGTTTATTTATTTCATAGGCTTCAGAGTACATGAAAAATGTATTCCGAACGAAAATTTTAATAAAGTTTATAAATAACTATTTTATATGTTACGAATCCAGGTAATATAATTTAAGCCTTTTAAGTTACTTTTTGTCTGATTCTGAATTCTGCATTACATTTGAGTCTGTTAAAAGTATGTATATACTTATTTTATAACTTAACGATTTTATTTTAATTTATGAAAAAGTCGATTACAAATGATCTCGTTGTATCGTATTTAAAAGATACAAGTCATAGTCATTAACGTGTAGATTCATTATTAATGCGTCTAAATAACCTTGTTATTAGTGACATTGCACTTATCTGTAATTAATAAGCCTTTTAAAAGTGTTTGTATGATTATTAAAAAAAATTATTTTGCATTTAAGTCAATCTTTCAATGACACGCCAACAAATCCTTTTTTGTGTAAACACGTCGAACTCATCAGCTAATCCCAACCCCGCCACATATGCGTTTCCTGCGATGCAATGAACTCCGTCGAAGTATTATTTTTTTTCGCTGACTTTGACGGATTGGTCTGGACCGCTGATGGTTTTTTAATTATCAGCTTTCGATGAGCCCGCGTAATTACCGCAAGGGAGACTCGATAGATTCTGTTCGATTTTTTTACCCAGAAAATATAGCCTCCGATTCCAGCGCATGGCGGCGCTATGCGCACACCAACGCACAAAAACCGCCCGGAACCACCGTCCGGACGATCGAAGGCGATCTCGCGTCTGAACCGTTGCGTGATAAGCGCATGCATCGGTCCCTGATAAATTGATCTTCATCAATCAGATGCGCGGCTCGCCTGGCCGGTGATATTTCGAGATAAACAGAATTGTGGCAGGTAATGCGTGATGCGCCCACTTAGAAAGGTATTTCCTTGATGTTTCGGGCTGCCCGCGACGACCGGCGACTCGATAGGTGAGTTTTTGTGCTGGGTAAGCCGCGCAATTAGGATCAATTATAAATCGGAAATATTAAACCCGACCCCGGGAGCAAAGCTCCGAGATGGGCCTGCTGGAAAACTATCACCCAGCCATTAAAATCGCCGCTGAAGATCGCCGCGAAACGAGCTCTGTCTCAAGGCGCGGCGATAAATCAGAGCCGCGAGATGATCAAGGATGAGACGCTGGCTGGACCAGCTCGCGTCGCACTGCAGCGAGGCGATAACAATTCATCTCTAGGCGCGCTTAATGCCGCGATGCAGTTATTTCCCGTAACACTTTAGTGCACGTGGGCCTTCTTTTGCATATATGATGAATGTCGCCAGGTGATTGATATTTCAGGCAGCCCGAGCTCCGGCTAAATATAGTCGTCCATTTGGCAGTGATCACTCCTAATTGAGACCTCTTCATCTCTGTCGTGTTTTCTAGATGCCACAAAGTGCTGTATTGGCGATTAGTAGCCGCGTATCCCGCGGCTAGTTGATAAATTCGTTTCAGCACCTTACTGATGACTAGTGCTATCCATAATCGCCGGATAATCCTCTACTGCTGGAAATTATGGAGGTTATGGGCTCTAAGACGCACGATATTCTATTAGCATCTAATTTGGAATTATTGTTTCTACTGCAATACCCGCTGTGATAGGCATTTAACGCATATCATCACTACATTTAATTTTAAGATTCGCAATATTTCACTAGACTCACATATTTTTCGGTTTGTTTTTTAGAAATTTATTTCATGTTTTATTCACTTGTGGTACTAAATTTCTAATTGTTATACTGAAGAGAGAAACAAATTCGTAAACGTGTAGTAAAAGTTTGAAATTGTTTGTAAAGATTAAATCATTTGTTAATTTAATAATAAATATTTCATGCTTTACAAATGCAATTCGAACTTTTATGGTAGCTATAAAATCCTAAATTAATTTGTATCCGACGCTCATTTCACCGACTTTTGTAACTTAAACTTTTCAATGTTATAGAAAATGTTTACTTTACAAAACTAGAAATATAATTACAGAGAAAAACCGATGCAAAAGTCAGGTTTCAGGTTAAAATTTTTTTATAATTACGTAAATTGTTCCTCTCATAATATGCATTTTATAAAAATTTGCTAGATTGCGCTTGTTGCACAAAAGAGTATGAGGTAAAAATACTGAAAATTATTTCATATAAATGAACTAATCCGAAATTTGTTTCCATAATACTGCCATATCCTGAATATTTAGTGCAATAATTAGGTGTAAGTAAACGTTTTTGAAAAAATTAAATATGACTTTAATTTATTGTAATATTATATTAATTATCTGTTACGCATTGCCTGCTATCACATCTCAGATTGTATAGAACATGGCTTTTTAATATCTGTATACATATATCTATAAAAATAAATAAATTCTTATTCTATTCTATTCTAGACAAATCTCTAGATTGATATTTTAATATAAAATTCGGAAGGCATACTATAAATTATTACGTAATAAAACAATTTTCAAGAGTACAATTAATTTTTGACTATCGAAATCCGAAAAAAGTTAAGATAATTTTCTTTTTTGGACAATTCAATCTAAAAATGCAAGATCAATTTAAAAAAATAAAATCAGTTGTTAACGTCTAGTCTCAGAAAATCTGGACGATGCAAATTCAACCTTCATCGCTGAACTTTCAGCTCGATATCGACTGGGTTGCCGAGTGCAGCATAAATCGAGCGAATGGTCGTGTTGACAGTTCATTAGCATAATGGCCTGAATTGTCATACTTTGTCACCGATTTGTTTTTTCGCCATTTGACTTAAGACAAATGAACCGTGAAGCCCTGGCGACAGAGCAGCGTTCGATTGCCGTAGGCGGCCGGGCCCGGGTCGTTCTCAGCTGCCGCGGCTAGCGTCCAGCGACCGACCAGCCGAGGAATGTGTGCATGCATGACGAGTGCATTGTTCAATAAATAATTATTGACAGGTAACAATCGCCGCGATATGTCGAAAATACAAATGACATCGAGAGTCGCACCTAAAAACAGGTCCATAACTCAAATATCGCTCGAGAGGAGCAAGGAGTTGGGATCGATTTGCCAGTGTCCGGTTCCCACCTGTGGTCGGGAATTTCGCGCCGGGATCCTTGTCAAATAGCAAAACTGCTTAATACCGCACTAAAAACTGGTTCCTTCGATCGATGCGTAACCGAACGCAGAAAGCGGCAGAATCTCGAAGATTTTCCATAAGGAACGAGATGCGCTCCTAAATCACAGGGTGACCAGTCGAGATCTTATCACCGAGTACCTGACTTGGTGGTGGTGGCTCGGTGGTGGCTCGATGGTGGCTCGGCAGTGCGAGACCCACCGCCATAAATCGGCGTATTGAATTCCAAATTAATCGGAGACGTCAGCATAGATGAGATTTAGGAGGTCATGGGGCCCTCCGCCTCGCGCCGCCCCAGCATGGGTTTTTGCCGGGGCTTCTTCAGGGAATTTTAAGAGCGATGAGCCACGATAGCATCACCCGAAGAGGACCCTTCGGGGCAATTAAAAGCTGGGAAGCTGCCCGGTACCAGCGATCGTTTTGACAAATTTCATGTCACGTTTTAATGTGCCTGTGCGTCTGAGTCGCGGACCTTCCGCGCATTGGACATATTCTTTTTTGGGGCGTTCGACTCTGTTTCTTTGAATGTCTCAAGAATGAAAGAAAATAAGACTGGAATCAGGTGTCGTCGCGGTCTGCATCGCGGATACATCAATTATTTGCAGGTGGTGGTAAAAAGTAAAAATTCCGGACCCATGGCCTTGCACTCAGGTGGCTATGAATCAGCGGAGATGCGCGAAACCCACGCCGAACTGCACTTATCCTACGCGATTGGGCACTTGTATCGATTTCTCATTCATATCTTGGTTTGAATGCAAATTTATCGAAGCCGAGGATATGACCATTTGTTTTATTGATTTACGGCCCTGATAGAGCGCCCTTTCGGACAGGATCGATGGTAATTTGTTGCGGCGTTAATTTTTATGCATTTCTCGCGGTTGTTGTGAGGCAGATTCTTGGACCATTTTATTTTCAAGTTTCAGTCCGTTCTGACCAGGTTTTGTTGTCATGCAACAGAATAATCGGGTACGGGAAAATTATTTCTTTGTGGATATTCAGAATCCTAAAATTTTCAGATAATGTCGGAAATAGAGGAGAATATTTATACATTTTTTTACTACCGTAGGATAGTCAAGGAGACAGATAACGATGTTTTATCAAATAATAATTTTTGATACAATTTTCAAACATACAATTAATTAAACAAAAGGTCTGCTTATTAACTCGAAAGTTTTGAAGTAAGTGAATACTATGTATTTCATATTATATAACTAGATGACACCAGTAAATTAAATTTTTCTCTGATTGTATTATATTGAAAATTTGTACATCACAAGCAAGACTTTGATAGTTTATCATATTTTTACTTGAAGTCGTTTAGTAATTTTTTATAAACATCCCCATTAATTTATGAAAATTTCTTCTTACTTCTGACAATTTATTCAAAAGATACCAGGACAGACCTAAAATGTCATGACTTAGAAAACAGATCATATTTGAAACTCTTTTTCTAAATTTCAAACCATTGATATATCGAGTTTTAGGAGAAATTTATCTTGCTAAAACAATTCATTCAAAATCGAACTGAACCGAATTTTTGTAAACTTGACATTGAAACAAATAAAATGTAAATCGGCCAGAACAAGAATGTCGTTCTACAAAACATAAATTGTTGTATTTTATAAAATAGCTACTAGTTTTTAATTTATACTGTTTCCTCTTAAATGGTTTTATAGTGCGCTGCTTTGTTCTTTTCTTCCCGCAATTTCTCAAAATCTCAAATCGTGCGCAGAAATTATTCTACGTTATCTATCTTAAATACTGTCGTTTTCAAAATGATCGAAAAGAAAATAATTGAACGAAACATTTCAAGTAGTCGAAATACGATCTTAATAATTTTTTAGAACTTGGTTTATTTGAATTTATAAATTTATGAAAAACTATCATTAGAACAATTCTGAGTGAGTAAATGAGCAAATCGTACTCCAGGGAAATTTTAGCAGCTTCGAGTATACAAGAAGGTTGATTTTACTAAATTGGTTTTCTTGTTTTATTTTCGAAGTACCTATATTATATTTACTTTCATAAAATATGTATCTAGTAATCAGTTTTTCGTGCATGTTAAATTCTTCAATTTCATCGAAGAGGGGACTTAGGTTAGTCACGGCTACCCTCGAATGGTTTAAAACCATTTTCTAATCCCACGGTGACTTCGCGAAGAAGACAACCCCATCGCAACCCTTTCGGGGCAGTGTATCATCGCCGATTTATGATTCTAATTAAATTCAGCGGCAGGGATCCGGCGTGTTTTATCTAGCCGGTCTCCCGCCAACGAGCGGCCACCGCAACGGCAAGGGAGCAAAGGGTGCGATAACAATTCATTTAGATAATAAAAATAGGACATCGAATTTTAATCAATCCATTTCATTTGCATACTCATTGTGCGCAGAAGGAGCTGCCTCCGTCGCCGCCGGCACCGTCTTAACGGCGTAGAACTGCAAAAAGTGAAATTTTCACCCTGGGATCCGATTAAAATGAAATTTGAAATTTAGATTCACTTTTTTTCCGGCCATCAATTGAGTGGAAGCGGGGGCGGCATGCAGCGCGAATTGAACAAGGATAACACCAAGGGCTTATCTTTGCTTCGGCGAGCGCGCCACGTCTCCAATGATCTCGAAAGGGTTGTTTATTTACTTTTGACTCCTTACCCTCCTAAGAACCCATTTGCAACTGATACGGGCGCCCATCATCAAGGGGATTGTCTTTTTTTCATTTATCCTGAATCACCGACCGGGGGATTAGCGTCTTAAGCCTCAGAATCAGATGGATACAATATGAGAAAAAATAAAAAAAAAGTTAAAGATCTTTGCTTCCAAGGAAATCGATCGATTTATGCAGCCAGTCGGGGATTATGACGAAGAATCTCCGAAGACTTTCAAATCACTTAGAGCTTATTTCGCCGAGGCAACTGAATCAATTTTTGAGCTCTGGGAGCGCGCAATCGCCCCACAGCCGAGGGTGGGGCTGGTCCCTTTCTGAAATATTCAAACATCCGCAAAAGAAGTGGAACAAAATACGATTTTGGGTGAATCTTATTTATGAGGTCAATTTTTCAATTCGTCTAATGTATGCACAAAACCTCGGGACATATTAAATGTGGCCCATTCCGCAGCCCCTGGGTAGGGTCGCGTCCCTTCCCGAGCCCGGGACTCGGGCGCATAAGCCAGCAGAGCATCAAAGAGATAGAGGACGAGATCCCATGAATAATACGAAGAAAAACTTGAAATAATGGAAAATGAGTGAAATGAGCAAGGAAGACACTCGCCAGCCCGAAGTCCGATTTGTAGCATCCCGCCCGGAATCCGGGATCCGGGATCTGGCCACCGCCCCGCCGCCCCCGCCCACCGGATGAGCTCGGCTCCTCCGATGCCATCTATTGCGGTTGCCCTTCGCTTTTTTATCTGAAAAATTCAGCCATATCTTCTTTTATGGTCATTTGGAATTGCCCCGGGGTGGCGAGGCCGCCCGCCGAAATAAATTGTTTCTATTTATTTAATCCAATCAATCTGTACGAATATTTTATTAGTGAGTTATGCGGGGCTGTGGCCACCGTCTCCTCGGACGCCGCTGCCATTTGACTTTTGGATTTCGGGACTCCGACGGATGATGGGGCGGTCGGGCTCTGGGGAGGACGCCAGCAGACACCATTTATTTCTCGGTGGCGTATTAAATAATTTTTTTTTTTAAAGTCATGGAAAAGAATTTTTCAGTTGGGCAATTGATAAATCTTTTTTGACTTTTATTCCTTGAATAATTTCGGGACTGATATATTGCTGCCATACATTAAATTTTAGTCCATTTGATCGTTTAACGACAGTATTTTCATTATTTTATTTATAAAATTCCTCTCAAGCTAAGACTAAGATATATTTTCTTACATTCGATGCCAGCAATAACCATTTTAGTGATAGATAGCTCTACCACTGTTTCGAATTCTATAATCATAACATTTTTTAACTTTCATTTTGTAAGCTCTTATGGTTTTATAATTTTTAGGCTTTTATACTTCATAATGGAAAAACTGAATCAGAGGATCACTTTATTGTTCGTCCGTCTATTTGTCCGTGTGTCAAGGCTCTTTTTCTCAGAGACGACTTAAGGTATCAAGTTAAAATTAATATCGAATACTAAGGTCTATAGTCTCGTACTGCTGTAAGAAAATTTAAGTTTCTAGTTTAACGCAATAAAAAGATACGGCCTTTCAAAGAGTATTTTCATAGTCGAAATCCCAATCACTGGCTAATCATCAAAACCTATAGGGTACATCCCGGTGCCCTACAAACTTGAAATTTGGCACGAAGGTAGGTTTTTTGGCATAAGTGAAGGAAAAATCGCCAATTTCTAATTTAATATGGAATTTTCCATTTATATATTGTAAATAAGTAAAAATGATATGAAAAATGTAATAAGTAATTTTAGTTTGATTCAATTGTTTGTGCAATCTTGACTTTCGATAAATGTTACTACGTATAAAGAAAAAATACAATATTTAGGAAATAGCCTTTTTAGTCTAAAGTATAGTATTGTTTGTTTTTTTATTTAATAAAAAATCAATTTATTATAAAGAATTGCATTACTCGTAGCTTTAATTTTTTGAATGAATAAGCTATCTTCAAGGCGAAAGAATGTTTAAGGTTCTGCCATGATACTGAAAGTGAAGAAATTTTGGTATATTAAAGTGATTTTCTTAAGAAAAAATATATGACTGATGGAAATATTTCGTAAAAAGCAATCTCTTTGCTACGAGTTATACACGTTAAAATTGCTTGAAACGGTGCGCTGATGGTACTTTGACTTTTCTGAAAATTATAAAACGCAGAACAAAATGAATTTTCTTCGGATTGGTGGCAACTAATCTGGCAAAGTGCTACAGTTGCCTCCGCGCTCCAAAGACGCATCCCACGACACCCAGCCCAGAAAGTTGGGTGGCGATTTTATGCTTCGATGACACTAAATTACACGAAATTTCATTCTGACAATTATCAACGTGCACGAGGAATTCAGGAAGTACATTTGTTCCATTTCGAGGCTGTCTGCAGCAGTCTCCGTTCGGGTGGTGCCCGTGCCCGAAGAGCTGAGCGAAGGTGCCGCCAAGGTCGGTGGCTGGCGGGTTCAGGAAAAAGGGTTCCGGGACTCCCACCCACCCACTCCTCCTCCGCCAGAGCCACAGCGCCCCGGGGTCCGGGGACGCGCACAACTTTCGGAATTTAAACATTTTCAGCGATGACAATGCTGCAAAGCCTTTTATGTATAGAATATATAAAGTAGAAAGTAGAAAGGATCCCACCTTTCTTCACTTTTCCGGTTCCCACACACGCCGCTTTAACTCATTGACTTTTTGGGATGTGACTCTTTTGCTGTTCTTTCGAGATGGCTGCGATGATGACGACGGGAGTGGCGATGATGAGGACCGGGATGCTGCTCCGGATGGGGCGGCCGCGTACCCCTCCCCGCGACCTAGCGGTGCTCCTGCGGGAGCGCACCGGGATCCACCGGGGATTTCGAGCCATTCGGGTGCCTATGCAAGTGTGTAATTTCAAAGTTCATTTGCGGGGTGTATGCTAATGACACCTATTTCAAGCTGACTGAGCTGACAAAATCGCTGAATTTGTGATAAAGAGCGGATTTTGGTTGATAATGCGAAGAAAGTTAATTCTGCGGAAGGGAGCGGGTAAATGAGCGTGCGGATGCACTCCGCTTCAGTGGGCGGTGATCGCGGCGGTCTATTAATTCTTCAACGCGATGGAAAATTTTCTGGAAAATTTTAACGAGTTTTCGTGACACACATGACTGCCGTTTTGTATGATAGTATGATAGTCACCATCCGACGGATACCCTTCGTAGTTTAGAAAGAAATGTACTATCAATTTAAAATTTTGGTGTAGTAGTATTGCGTAAGTTTAGTCTCCAAATCCACCAAAAAATAAAATTACTACAATTTTGTAGGTATAATATGGTAACTTTTTACACAATGGTATTTCTATTCTACGAGTTTCGTCCCTTTATAGTCTATAATATTGCCTTGACCAAAAATTAGTTTTAGTTTCAGGGCTTTTACTAAACGCACCTAACTATTCCCGCCTTTATAGGCACATTCGCCTTAAATTAAAGACAAAACTTCAGAATTGAATTGAATAGAACAAAACTGTTGATGCATATCCTATTTCGTCAATCGACAATACGTTAATTCTAAGTATTTTTATTATATTTCATAGTACTATATACCTCTAATCTTATAATCATTGAGGCAGAAAAAAAATCTTCCAAAACCAACCTTAATATAAGAAATTCCATTAGGTAATGATTTTGACGTGAAGTCCTTTCAGCTTAATCCAAGAACGGAAATCTTAATTAGGTAATTCTTAAATTCATTGTTGCTACTTGAAACAAGATTTGTGATAATATTACTAAATTAATCTTAAATGTTCTTAAAAAGTTAAACAAAAACTTTCTTAATTCAAGCATAGAATACCTTAGTATCCGAAGTGCGGCTTTAAATCTCATAGCTTTTAACTTACCTAGAAACATATTAGGTACATACATATATGTGTAAATGGTTGGTATACATTGCTAATATGTGTTACATAATATAAAGAAGAAAATACTGTTTGCAGTTTTGTTTAGTTAAAAATAATGATGAAATATAAATTTGAAAAAAAAAGGACTGTTCAACGAATATTTTAAATGTAAAAAAACCTTGTGCTTGTTTTAAGACACAAAATTCTTAAATTAGGAAATTTTCAAATATTCTTAAAATAAGAATTTCTTGATTTAAGGTAAATCTATCTTAATTTTAGAATGCGACTTTTCGCTGAGTTCCTGAATTCCTTAAAAATTGCAGTAGACGAAGTTTTGATGAATTATTAACAATACTGCAAAACTGTTGCAACTATTATCCAGAAATATCCCGACAAACTGCCTGTGTCTATCCCAAAAACAGTTTTGCGGATATTTTCTCCACATTTTCTGGCGGATATCGATTGTCCTGCAGACAAAAAATTTTCTTTTTGCCCTTATGCCAGGCGATGCATTTATTTTCGCCACCACCGACCGAACCTCGTGTCTGTTTGTCTTGCGTCCCGACACTTTCCATTGGATTAGGTCTACAGAAAACCGGGCGTTAGTCCTGTCCCGGGATAAACCCAGCCAGGAAACGAACGGGAATAATAAGAAACATGAAGGCATAAATATTTGGAATTGCAGGTGCTCACACGACGGTGTGGAGAGTTGCGATAATTGAAGAGGTGTCTAGCCGAATATAATTGGGCAAAGTGAATTATGAATGCTGGAGGAGTGTGGCCGGCCAGGGGGATGGGACGGGAGGGGACGGGACGGTGTGCGGTCCCGGAATAATTAAACCGAAAACAAGGAAACAATCGAAATTGTCAGAGGTGTCCCCAGTCATCCGGGGAAGCATTAATCTCATTGCTTCCGAAAGTGTCACAGGAAAGTACATTTTCGGTCGGGCGATGTGAAGTGTACCTCCGCACGTCTTAAATATGCGTCTAATAATAGCCCTTCGGGAGACGAGGGTTGGGCCCCAGAGTGCCCTTTTTGGTGCTCCGTACACAGCCCGGTGAATGCTGGTCATCGATTGCTTCGGCAGACACATGGGCATCGGGTTGAGGGGGTGTCACTTTGAATATTCGAATGACAAATAGATTTGATGTGACATTTTCTACTAATCCATTTATCTTTTTTGCGATTATAAGCACATGAGTGGCTACTGTCGATGTACGAGGGCTGCGAACTACACGCTTGGGGCTTTCGAATGTTTCTAATATTCGTGAAATAGTCATATAATCTTCCCTTTTGCTACAATAAATCATTTTTTGAGAAGAGGGCAGAATTATGAATGTGATGTTTACAGACAGAGGGAATAATTACTTTAATTTTCAGAAGGTGGTGCACTTTAGGGTGGTAAAGATATTTGAAGCAACATTATTTCAACTCTTTCTGTAATATTTTCTTAAGTTTTCCGAATAGATATCAAAATCATTAGAATCGATTCAAATATAGACATTCGAAACCAAAATCTTAGTCAAAATACAAATACGAAAATATACTATTGCAGCAAAGCAACAAAAAATACTTTCCGTAAACATATAAAATAATCTATGATATATATTATACATATATAGTACGTATAGATGGAGTTATGAATAATAATAAAACTGAACGTTAGATTAATATGAATATATTTTATAGATAGAATTTGTACTAAAAATTGTTGATGTAACATTTAAGATATTGTTTTAAAATTTAATCATGTAACATTTAAGAAAAATATCGCTTTGAAGCACCCTATGCAACATGTTAAAGACACCGCATAGGTGTATTTCTTCAAACTTTCAGTGTCGGTGGCACTTTTCCGTAAATCTCCACTGGAGCCTGGCTGCCACGCCAGAAGTATTTTATTAATTTTTGAGCACTCATGTGAAAATTCCTTTTGCTAGTTAAAGGTTTTTCCTCATTTGAACGCACACAGAAGTATTTCGGTTAGGGTGGGCAGCTGAGGGTGATCTGCATATATAAAATTTTTCCCCGTATCTAACTACACGTACGACTGCCGTTTTCCTTTCGTCCAGGGATCCGAAATGAATGTATCACGTGGGTGGTGGTGGTGGTGGTGGGTTCTACGAACGTAGCCCAGAGCACACGCCTAACCTCACCTTGAAGAGGCACCTTGTGCCTAAGCGTTGTTTCCATTCAGGCACACATTGTAAAGTGTTAAAAAGGCTGTGGAAAAAACAGGAGACTTCTAAAATGCCGTGAGTCCCGGGCCCGGGTCGTGGTGCCCGGAGAGTGCCAACGTAGACGGCAACAGAGCTACACTCCATAAGCCTTCATGCATAGGCAGTTCGGCGGATGGATAAATTATGAATTCTCTGATGAAATTTATTTTAAAACGCAAATATATGAAGGAGATTTCCATCCAACGTTAGGCTTTGAGAAGCCGCACCCCGCACACGACCCCGAAAAAAATCGTTTTGAGCTGAAGGTTCACTCGTTTTACTTATAAAAACACAAGTCTTTGCTTGTGATAAATTCTTGCGGCTCATGACAACACAGGTTAAAGTTATTTACTGGAAAAGAAATTGAATTGGTTTCTTACACAAAGATTACACAAAGTTATATTATATTTAAAATAAATACACGCTAAAACTTATATGTATAGAGATAAATTTACCTTCGTAGGCCGTAGTTTTCCTTTTTTTGGCTACTGTCAAATAAATATATGTATTAATATTATCATATTGTTAACTCAATTAGAGGTTTTGGGATAAAAGTTAGTACTAATAAAAAAGAATGTATCAAAATTTTAAAGATTCTGCGCGATTGAGTCCTAAGTATATGGAATTTTAGAAAATCTAAGATACTGATTTGAGTCAAATCATCCAACTTAATTTTAAAACTCTATAGAACTCTACAGACTTTATTACCCTTTTTTCAAAGTCTAGACACATGCTATTAAAGCGAGGAAATAGCTAAGTTTATTATCCAACTTCTAGAACATTAGCTTAAGGAGTTAATGTATAAAAATAACAAAAAAAGAGAAAAAAAATCGCAACCAGAATCCCAAGCCACCAGTCGCGAGATAATCTTCGACAGAAAGAAGCGATTTTCCGATAAAAAGTGGTGCGGTGAAGTCAAATGATTAAAATTGTCGTTGAGATCAAAGTGCCGCACCACAATAACTCAAATACTTAAGAAAGGCCAACACTCAATTGATTTTTATAAATGAACACCGCTCGATGGTCGGGTCGACAAACAAGAGAAATCCTCGAGCAATTCCATCCCCCCGCGAAGAAGTTGCAATTGCGCTGACCGGTCCAAGATCATGGGAAACGGAAGAAGCGATAATGCCCTGGCCTCCAGCATCTTCTATCCCGACCGATTGCTGTCCTACCCCTAATTAATCCGAAAATTCCCTAACCCAACTGCTCCTCTGGATGGTCTCATGAGGTCGCGAAAAATTTCACCAGAATCGCGGGGCTAATTAAGCTAATTATTTTTTCGTGTGCGCTCCCCGTGTCCGGTGATTGGCGTGATCGGATCGATCGAAATGGAATGCGAATCGAATACAACGACGGGCAGTTCGATTAGTGAATTCCGCGACTGCCGGCGGCAGAGTCTTTGATCATGTCCCCGGAGCGATTCGCCCTTTCGGCAAACATGAAAACTCTGTCACAGGTGCTACTGTGATTGAGATTAAACCCGGACAAGTGATGCTAATTTGATCTGATTTACCTCCGGCTTGTGACGTGGCAATGTGAGGTGTTACACAGACGCTTCAGATTTTCAACATCTTGAAATTATATATATTTTTTATTTAATCACGACAATTAATTATGTTCTTCTTTTATGCTATATAAATCCTACTAATAACTTTCCCGCCCACTACTTAGCTATTTGGCCGAAATTCATAAATTTCTGATTTATTTCACCTCAAAATATTAATCAAGCACGAAATTAACTCTTGTGGACACCAAGTGATTTACTCGACAGAATTCTATGTCCCGAATAAATCATAAAATATATTCCAGCAAATCAAAGGAATTAAACACTTGAAAGCGTCGCGATACATTGGGATGCTCGTTTTCTTCTATTTCCTTCCTGTAGGCTATTTTTGGATGACCGAGATAATTGGGAAGATTGAGAATGGTACTTGTTTTACGGTGAGTTCACATTTGTTTTTTAGAAATTTTTCCTATTAGTTCTAAATGTATTATTGGAATAGCCAAATACGAATATTCTGCTAAAAATAAAAGTTAGGTAAAATTTTCTTTTAATATAACACATTCAGAAAACAATTTTGTAAATATTTATAGGTGTCACAAACTATAAGTGAGTTTCAACGAGTGCTTAAGAACTCCCTTTTAGGTACACCTTTACACAAAGTGAAATATTTCGTAATAAAACAAAGGTTATTAAATCCAAAAAATTTTTAAATCTACTAATTTCGAATTTTAATTCTTTGCATAGTTTTATGAGATTTTGTGAACTATAGAATAGCACAGAGTAAACAATATTTCTATTTTTACTTATATAATAGTAGTAAAAATATGCACATTTGAGTAGTAGTTTCGCAAATTCGTATTGAAACTTCTGAATAAATACGTAACGTTAAAGAAATTTTGAATTTTTCTAATTATAATAAGTTAAATTCAAGTAAACTAATATATAATATATTACAATTACACACAATGTGTATACAAGTAAGTATTTAGTAAAAACTAAAACTTTTATTCTTTTCTATCCAAATATTAAGAATATTCAGTGAAGTAAAAGTTTGAAATTTAAAAGAAAACTGAAAAGTTTAGAAAATTCAGCAATTTTCCGAACCTTCTGATATTTCCAGGTTGTTTATAAATGTCCTACATTCCAAATGAATACGAATTTCGACAATTTAAAAAAATAGGGTTGAAAATTTCAAGTAACGCACTCTTTAGTTTTGTTTTCATCAAGATGAGTAATTTTACAAATATTGATTGAGTTATTTCCAAAGCCAGTATGTAATTTTATGATTATTAAAATAACAATAAAATACTTATGTAGTAATATTTTTCAACTGATTGAAAATTACTATATTACTATATTTTATTGCCTTTTCTTAAAGTAGTAAAACGTTTTTACTGTGCAGGTGAAGAGAATCACCTAAATTTGAACGTAGTTATTTACGTTGCGTGATATTCCCAACCGCAAATCGGGTTCAGGTCAATAAAATCAAAGACGTCAAGGAATTTTTCGAAGAGATTTTTCATCCGTACAACAGAACGTGACATGATACCTTTTCATGTCCCCCCAATGAGGACGAGAACGGCGACGGCGGCGACGCGACAACAACGGCCGCGCGCAGAATGAGATAATCACGTTTGGTTGGCGCGGACAAAAAGGCGACTGAAATTATTTGATCAGAACGTCTTCGAACTGCGCCCGGGTTCCCGTGACGTGCTACAAATTCTATCGGCGTATTGTTTTGGCGCATTCGAAAACCGATCGATGGACAAAGGTAAAACGAGGAATTGCACCTATTCAGGCGATGCGCAGCCAACAGTCTCGTGGGAACCGCGCAACGCGCGAACTTCAGGTTTCAGGCGACTTTATGGTTCACACGGGCCCACTATTTGTGAGAAATTGATCCGTGATCATTGGCACTTTGGAGCATACACATGCAAAGGTGTGTGCCCATCAACCCTATGGATGGATCTTAATTAGCTCCTCAGAACATCTGAAAGGCTTTGATCCTCGACAAACTATCTACAGATCTATAGTCTAGATGGAGTGAACTTTATAATTGCGAACATGTCGTTAAGGACACTTTTTCCTCGAGCATGCACCAACATTCCGCATCTGTTGGCGTGCTATGATGCGGTTGTTCGACTGGAAAGGGAAGACGATCCGCAAGGAAATCTCCTCAGACTTGCCGAGCGGACAATACGCAGTCACTGTGCTGTGACAATATTTTTTCCTCCGGTGTCGTTTTTCACTGCTGCGGGCAATTATAAACGCCGCACGGCGGTGGTTTGGCACGGAAACATCCCCGGCCCTATTATTTCTGGAAAAGAGACTTAAAGACAAAATGATATAAAAAGCAAAATAATCGGAAAAAATCGTCCACCAAGTAATTAGTGCTCAACCGAGCAATCCTGCTCTCGAGCGTAGGTACAATTACCCTTCGATATAATTATCCGAGCGTTCAACATGTCGTCAGGTGGTTCAATTGTCGTGACAATTGCACGGGCTCTTACACTTCCCGTGTGTGTTTTTCGCGGCGCGGCGCGCACAATAGCTCCTTGCGTTCGTGCGCGCCGCCGCCGCTGCCGTTTTAATGCGCGGCTAATGGACATGTCTAGCATAGCTGCTAGCCATGATCGGCTTGTTAGCGGCTATCAGGTAATCGATTAATCGATTTTAATTGAATTATAGCCAACACGTGCTTAATCGATATGGCGCTAATCACGTTTGCAGCAGGTATTCCAGCGATTTGTGGGATACGTGCTGATTGCATATCAGCGGTGATCTCGTCGCTTTTTATTTAATTGCAAACTACGGAGGCACTCTAGGATTTTACAATCAATCAACGTTTTGTGATGATGCTTTGATTGGAGCTCATCAATCAAAGGTATTTGTCTGGTATCTACCTGAAGAATGATCAGAATATGCGCACCGTTTATTCTATTAGAGAATTCTTGGTGTGGAGTGGAATTTTAAAATCGTTGAGAAAATTTATCGACAGAAGGAAAAACCTGTAATTGAAAATTTCTTTTGATGTTTTGGAATTCTCAGTATTTTTTCTTATAATTATTAAAAAAACGTAACTGAACACAACGTGAGAATATAAGTTTCCACAATTAATCACAAAACTCGTAATCTAAGAGCACAAAATTCTCGAGATATTGATTTTTTGATAACCGAAATTAATGTGGACTCGTGAAAACCCTTAGCTAGATATTAACTTTAAATTTATTCGGAGTTTAAATAACAACATTTGTTTATTATCTTGCAATTTTGAAAAAAATGCTTTTGAAAGTTATTCCTATTTGTGCGCTCCAAAGAAGCTCTGAGATTAGATCATACTGAAAATATTCTTGGCATAGTCGATTTTTTTTTTTTTTGTGCTTTCCTAGCCAGCCTTTTAGGCAGAGGAGGCAGAAAATGAAAAAATTCCATCCGAAACAATGACTTTTATGTTTCAATTGCTGAAAAAATATTCCTTATTTCTTTTAAAGTGAAGATATTCTTCCCTGGCTCGAGTGACAGAAATTTTGATGTTGATGTTGTCAATAAATAATTGCATAAAGACAAAATTGGACCCATATCGTTATCCAAAATTTTATCGGAATAAAAATTAATCAATTTTATTAAGCTTGAAAAATCGCTAACAATTTTAATATTTAATTTTTTTTAAGAATGATCAGAAGATTGTATTTGCAAAATAATTTAGGTACTTTTCTTTACAAATACTATTTTTTTCCAAAATTTAAAAAAAAATCAAAATATGAAATATGATAGATGAGGCATTGCCCCTTCCACCATCTCTTACGACCCGCCACTGGCGGACTTACCATTTTTTAATAGTTTTGCAAGAGGATTTGTATTTGATCTCTATTTTTAAAGAGATCGTATATATTTGAGGAATTTTAGTTTAGTTATCCTTGTCCAGATTGTTGAATAGTTTGAATTACGACAACCACACCTCTTGTATGCACCTACATCGAGATACGCGGAGGCGAGGGTCTGGAAAGCGCCCACAACCCTTTAATCGCATTCCAGTTTTGAAAGATTGCAAAATCGCTTAATTTGATGTCGTCCTGGCTAACGCCCAGCCATTAACAAGGTGTCTAACAAGCTGAACCGATGTTCGCCTATGGCAGGACCGGCCCAGCACAAAACAACGTCGAAGTTTGCAAATATTTGACGAGGTCGTCGTCGTCGCCCCCCAGCAGGCGAAGGGGCAGCATCCAGCCGTCCCGGGCATCCGTCAGGAACGTGCGAGAGCACCGGGCCCCAAATCCCGGATCAGAAGGAGGCTCGGGGGGGTTTATTGATGCGATAATGGAGTTGCTTGGAGTTGTGTTCACATGGAATTATCGCCGGCGGGTATCAATAGTCGCCCGGCTTTCGGGCAGGTGCATATGAAGCAATTTACATGCGAAGCCAATCTACGGGGTTAATTGATTTATGGGGCTGTGCGGCTCCTCCCGGTCACTGCAGCCGGTGCAATCGTTAATTATTTACAATACCATCGAGGAGTGCGCCTATCGACAGACGAAAGAAGAGCCCGACTCCTCGGGACGGAACTCGTATCTGACCCGGCTGTCGGAGAAAAAAGGGCAGCGTGTGTCCGATATGCAAATTGAGGAGGAAGCATATGAGCCCTAATCGCGACACACTAGACATATCGGGACTATAATGCTTATTGGTACGTCGCTCTCGCGCATTGATAATGGCAGTAATTATGCGTCCGCAGCCCTACAAGGCACCAGGCAATAACTTGCCTATGCGATCCGCGCAAATAAGGCAGTGAACAATGTTTGCTAGATGATCCGCGCATATCGAGGGCTTTATTGAGCCCCGATCGCGCATTAGCATTTCGCGTATGGATCTGCAAGATACAGATGTGGCCGGCTTTTGTTCTAACAGATGCTTATCACAGAAAATGCACCTGCCTACGCCACATTTTATCTCTATCGGAATCGTAGCGACAATTTTAGCTAGATACAAATATTTAAAAATCAAAATAGATGTTCGAAATTTCTATTAGAAAATCCAAAAGACACTTAAGCGATTATTTAAGTACATATATGATTATGTAACTATTTAACAAACATCGTCATATTATATGACGATGTTTGTTAAATAGTTACATAATCTACTTTAAAATTTTTCAATCAAAGGCACTCGCATCTTACGTATAAATTTATATTGACTAGCGTTTTGAATGATCAATATCTTTCTGAATAAACAACACTCTTTTGTTTGTTCGTAAAGAAAAACACTTGGCTTATTGTTCCACAAATTTTGGAAATTTTAGAAATTTCTAGAACAATAAGCCAAGTGTTTTTTCTTTAATAATAATGTGTAACGTGTTCCATCGAATGCTCAGACAATTTTATTTTATTTATTTTTTCGTTTTAATAGATAACCTTTGAAGTATGTATGTAGTTAGCAATATAAACTCCAATAAGCTTAAGCATGCATTGTTTATATAAACAAAAGAAAAACATTGATTTTTTTTATATTTAAATATGTCTTTTGATATAACTATGTACAATTGTTTAAACTTGGCATTATCTTAGCTTCAGTTTAGAATATCACAGAACATTATCTCCAAAATTGTATGAATTATTAGTTTCGAAAACATAGAACTAATTAACAATTTTATTGGAGGGATGTTTGTATCTTAAAAATATCTATGTATTTCATAATCTTTATATTAATTTGTCAAAAAATTCAAAGCATGCTTTCTGTGGTAACGACACTTTTCTTTCCGATATGCAGTAATATCTTAAATCGTTTAATCTAATTTGATAAACTTGAACGTTACTAACGATACTACTTAAAATTTCTATATTTATTCTAAAAGTAGGTATACAATACTTTTCCTAAGTTTTAATAAATAACTAAAAATACAGATGCTCAATCTCAATTAAAGTAAAATTCAAAATAAAATCATTTAAAATATCCAAGGATTCAGTTGCCGCCCCCACATCCTGCAGCGTGAGGACTCTGAACTGAACTTCTCGTAATCTCGCTTAAGAAGACGCTGATCTTCGTCATAAGACAACCACGCATTTCTGCGCGTCTTCAGAGTCTGCGGCAGTAATTGACTGCCGATTGATTAAACGTTCGCGAAAATTCGCCCATTTGCATAGTTGCGCGAATACCTCGACGTGCGCTCCGCTTTGTGCGGAGGCAATCCAAACAGAAATAATCGCTTTACATACCGAAAACCATAAAATACTTTGTCAAGAGCAATTTAATTCGACAGGGCGGCTTAATCGCTTATTGAGTGCGCACTTAATTCCGCCGAAGGTGGAAGATGCCGGGCCTCGAAGAAATGCAAAGCAGCAGAAAACAGTGCCAGAAGGAGTGCCCCGGAGACACACCGAAGGGTCGCAATCATCGTAATCGCCTGGCTGAAGATCAGCCAGCAGCCGAACAAACAGCAGTTGAGATCAATTATTTACAGGGAATTAGTTCTTTGATCCTCGGCTTGATTAAGGGAAAAAAGGCGCACGGAATGCCCGCCAAGTCAGCCGTGATCGCGCAGAATTGATTAAAGGAGCTTACGCGGGACGACGCGACGCGCGAATATTGGCCCGAATATCTGTCCACCGGCCGCCGATCGTCCGCGAAACCCATTCAGATTCAGAGCCAGGCTGCGCCGCGCCGCCTGCTACCTCATTGACAACTTGATTGGATCAAAATTAATGATTCATTGTCCATTGGGCACGGGGAGTCACGCTCACGCGCGACGCGGACACGGTGGGTACCCCTGGGGCCCCATAAATTCGCGATTAATGTCGCCCGTAAATACATACACAGGGCGGTTGCAAAGTGTTAACTGCTCGTAAAATGGCAAAATAACCATAAATCTTCATATAGGTTCAATAATTGTCAAAAAATTATCTACACCTCTGCCTCCGTGGCCGTTCGCGTATGCCAGAATCGAACGGCCGGAATTTGTGGGCATTGCAATCAAAGGCGAATAGCGCTAATTAATAGCGGCCGCGGGCATGGGCGCGAGCAATCCGATGTCAATAATGAAGGTTAACGCTTCCCCCTTCCCGTTTAGGTCCGCAATCCGGTGGGACTTTAGATCGGCTCGTTGTTGGTTAAGAACCACGGTCTACTGGGCGTGGAAACATTTCAGAGAAATTCCTGGAGTGACCTCGATTATTTTTGGAACATACCTGGTAATAAATATCAGATATTGTCATTGCCAATGCCTAAGAAAAATTGTAGACTTTTACAATGGTATAAAATTTGAATTCTGAACGTGGTGACAAGAGATTTTCTCAAAACATCTTCAAGATGATTGTTAAATATATCGCATAAAATGCGTGAATTATGGTATTTTCACGAATTATTCATAAAGATAAAGACATATTTGCGAAAGGTATGCTATTGTCAGTTCTTTTCCTTTTTGATGTAACTTGAATATTGTAACACTAGGTATTTCGATGTATTGTTTTACTGCATAATTGAATAGCATAATTTTATAAATCGAAAACCATTTATGTAGTTGTTGTAATTTTAATTTTGTATAAAAAGTTTTTTATTTATAAGTCTACTTTCCAACTTGAAATTAGATTGATTACAAATCATAATACGTCGTAACTGCAAAAAATAACTTTACAAAGTGATTTCGCTGAAATTTGGTTTAAATGAGAGAAACTGAGTCGTGTATAAATTTACATACACTAGTTTGGTATAATTTTATATCAATTTCGTTCACAAAATTGATTGAATATTACATCAAAAGCTTAAAAGTAATGTAATTTCACACTATTTTGCTGAATTACACTAAAAATTTCTACTTTTATGACCGTGATAAATTGTTTAACTCTTAAGATTAATATGATTTTATTTTACATTTAATTTTTAGAGTATAATTTTACCATTATTCATCTTTAGGCACATTTTACAAATTCAAAGGCGTTTGTTGACATTATAGTCCTAGTTTTACTGATATGTATATTAATGTAAATATATTTCATTAAACTTATATTTGTCGAAAAAATAATGAATGCAAAAAATATAAATATAAATTTTCGAATTACATTTTCAAGTTTTATCAACGGCAAAGATTCACCCAACAAAGAACTACTTTGATGGGACAGGGTATCAATTTCGCTGCAAACAATTTGTGACAACCTTTCATGCCCGTTTGAACGTGGACGCACTTTAGAAGTCATTTTATATCCATTATCGCCTCCGAGGAAAATATTTGCTCAAAGTTGCTTTGGGACCAGCCCATTTTCCGAGGCTGGGTACCAACGACCGCCGGACAAGAGGTGCCCTCAGAGCAGGGTACCCACCTCGGGCCCGTCCAATATTGACAAATATTTACAGATAACTAATCAGAGCCCCACGGGAGTGCTCGGTTATTTGCGGCGAAAACAAATTGAAAAGCAATCTTCCATGTCACCTGGCGCGCATCTTTATCCAATCTTATTGGCAATTGTCAATAGGCCGCTGGAGTGGCTGCGCGACGACGACGACGAGGACGTCGACGAGCACGGGGGCTCTAGGGCTACTTATCGGAGCCCCGGGTCCTCCTACATGGGTTTCAGTGTTTATGCAACGAAGCGACCTCTTCTGAGTCAATAAATTCCCCGGGGGAGCTCAGAACCAGCGAGTTTTTATCCAAACAGGGACAAGTGGATCTCAAACATTGCGCTGTATTGAATGCAAATTGAGGCGGAAGAATGCACTTCCTTTGGATCGCATTGCGTGTAATTAGGGAAATTGAATATTTTCCAGGGTAAGTGGAAAAAAATTAATAAATTAAAAAATATTTCGCCTTGAGCCCACCCCGCCTTTTAGATACTGAAAAGGGATTCGAGCTAAGGCGATTATCTGCCGAGTTCAAATATTTGCCCCAAAACAAGAATTGTTCGTTATTGAAGAGAATTATTTTTTTTTTTTTGCAACCCAAGTATGTCACTAGCTAATCTTTTGCGTCATTTGAGGGAAAAAAATTCGCAACCACCTGCAGTGCTGGTCCTATTGAAGCTGTCGTCTCGGCATTGAACGAGATAAGCCTTTTGCTCTGCCGGCACACAAAGGACCAAATGAAACGGGTCTGCTTCTGTCTATCAATGGGAAAACGTCTTGAGATTCTTCACAAAAGAGATCGAAGACATCCTTCCAATATAAAACTGGCGCGCGGGTAGTTGGCCAAGGAGAAAAAAAAATAATTATAAGAAATCCTTTATTGATCCTCTCCTTGATCCGATGGGCTTTATTCGACATTATTGGGACGGAAGGGAAATGTCCTCTTGTTCCCAAAATGTGTAAGTGCTTTTATTTTGATGTCAGTTAACGATTTCGGGGAATCTCAAGCGTGGGATTGAAGGTTCAGTATTTTCATAATTTTAAAATTAATATTTATAAGTATAAAAAAATTTTATATTATATGAAGATCTAGAAGTAGCCATACTGAAGGAATTTCGAAATTACAAAAATCCAAGTTTTAATTCCACTCAGTAGGTATACATACTAAGACATTTTTCTGGTGAAATTTAACTAGATAGGCTTTAGTAAATTATTTTAATTTTGTTTTCAGTAAATTTATCTCTAAATTCCGGAAAGTTATTGGATTAGAACTGAATTTATTGTCAAAAACGCTAATATTTCAGGAGCTTCTAACTAAAATTCAAATGAACTGATTAATAGTTGTTTTGTGGATCGTAATATTTGTACAGAAATTTCATTTAACTTAACTGAAAGTCTAGAGATTGCACAACTTTTTCGGTGAAAATTGTAGTTGGATTATACAGTGTTTTGTTAAGGTTTCAGTAAATCCTAGATATCAAATGAACTTTACTAGTAAAGCAGGCAAAAATTCCTGTCTTTGTTATTATATTTCCAAGAAAACCTTTGAAGTAAACTACAAATACAAGAAATTATTATAATAGAATTCTTGTGATTCCCTTTTCACATGCATATCTAGAAAATCAACTCTAGTGAGAGTGTACTCAGACCAACTACTAGGAGAAATAGTTTGAAAATAAAAGGAAGTCTCAACTACATACGAAGAGATCATCTAAAACAACTAAAATTTCACCCCAAAACGCATTTATTTTCTAGAACATCTTCAAAGACATCAGTAGTATAGGAAAGTCGGAAGAAATAAAATTTCCATTAGCATTTCTGTCCCTAAAATTGCCTTGCAATCTCGAAGAGTCACACCATCATCGAGCAGTGGCCGGTCGAGCAAAGCCATATTAACCACATAAATAATGATTACGAAAAGATGCGACAATAAAGGTCCTTCGCCATAAAGAAGGGTGTACCGGCCGTTGTCATTTATTATGCCATATATCGTCAATATAATTTTCATCAGGAACAAATCAATAGTTATGACTCCGACTGAGCCCGAAGAAATCAAATCGCTATTTCTCTGGAACATAGCCCAGATGCCCGGGACCGGGACGATAGAAAAGCCACAGGACTGGCGAACAGGCACGAGCCCACCATTACTTCTTGGCAGAAAATAACAAAATCCTATTTTATGATCATCAGGATCTCAGTCCAGAGGGTCAGGAGGACATTGTCACTCCGATGCGTCGTCGTCGTTTCCCTTCCGCGCACCGCGACGCTAGGTGACCAAGTCGGAAAAATGAAAATGAAAACTTATGACTTATGTGGTTGAGGGCGAAATGAGTAATTAAATAAATGAAATGGGTTCTTTTCTGTAAATGGGAAACGTTCGGTTTTCAGACTCAAAAGGATCAGAGATGGTTAGGATATTGAGAGTGTCTGGCATAAACTAATATTCTTCAAGAACTTCTTGTCTAATTAAATTAATTTTACAGATGAAGCGACACAACCGAAGGATATAAAATCTGTACTTTTAGTTGAACTTAAAGGTTTTCAATAAGGTCGTTCTGAACAAAACAAAAAATCCGACCAATTTACAACTTGTTCTCAAAAACATTTTTTCTTTTTTAATTTAAATTGTAAGTTTTGTAATAGTTCTTTCAATTGCTATTGGTTATGCTTGCCCTCTGTTCTTTTTCTCAAATATCCTGATAAGCATTAGTAACTAAATAACAAACAAGTTGAAGACAATTTTATGGAACACAAGCATAATACTTTTTAGACAACATTAAATGTATTCGATAGTGGAAAAAGTCTCCTAAAGAAATCCTTTTCAATTCTAAAATATTGGTTTAGAATAAAAGTATGTAAATCATCGTAATATGTATGTTATATAAAACTATGAGAATTTAGTATTTATTTTAGTATGAGGTAGGTTCATGTACCCCATCATAGTGCCATTTAACCATTTTTCTACCCTCATTCTCGTAAGACTAGCTCAATAATAAACTCCAATAAAGTCGGAAAATGAAACGTCCTGTCCATTATTGGATTGTGTTTGTCGTCCCATTTCTGGGACCGGGACGGTCCTTTGGACGTGGCAATATTCCCGGACGGACGAAGTCGTCAATCCTGATTCCGGGAGTATTTATAAGTGCGTTATTCGATACTTTTACGAGTTCCCTTTATGACTTTGATGCTGTGGGGCGTTATTAGTTTATGATAAAGCAACCAATTACCCGGTGGACAAGTGGCTGTCGTCCCTCCATTAGGACGGGGATTCCCGGCCGCCGGGACATTACTCCTAATGACGGAAAATCTCGCTGTAAATAATTTTTATGGGGAGTTCGTGTGTGGCTGGGTCTTCTCCCGGTGCCCGGGCAGGCTCAATTCCTGCACCTCCCGGACCCACCCCCGCTCGACGGGTGCTATTATTAATAACAAATCGCCTCGCGCCACCCAGGCATCCGCAACAAGAGGCAAATCAGCGGAGTGCTCACTCACTTTGCCACGGACATTAAAGTCGCATCAACAAAACGCGAATGATTGTTCGGTTATTTGTAACTGCCAATAGGAACACAATAAACCTTTTATCTGGATGTTATAATTTTATGTAGGTACCTCCGTGGAGGTGCCTCGTAAGTGGCCGCGTACTCGGATTTGCATAGACGACGGACGTTGGCCAGGTAGGCGCTGCCGTGTCCATGTCCAAGTCCATGTCCAGGTGGTTTAAGTCTGCTTTTTGCGCGATTACCTTCGCCCCATTGAGCTCCGGGCTGCGCGCCAGTCTCAGGCCATCTTTTTGCGATACGCCAAGTCAGCGACTTTATGCGAACGCTTAGGGTTTGTCTATTGTGGCTAAAGCTGATTAATCGCGGCCGTCGCCTAGGGCCTCGTGATACAGTCATTATGAGGCCCGGATCAGTAGCTGGTATTGAACTTGGATATCGTTTCATTTTGGGTAGATGGGACCTTAAGGTTTTCAAGGTAACCACGTTTTCAAGGAAGTTTTTTTTTTCTATTTGAAACATGAACGATACTTATAGTGTCTATTTTAGCTATTGTCCACATATTTGTGGCACTTATTTTAATTTTATAGAAACATTTTAAAGAATCGTATTAAAATAGCTTATCCTTCCTTTTCATCCTCAACTAACCAAGATATGTAGAGAATCACACTATCTACATCTGAAAATATAGTTTCCGGACTCTTTTTTATTG
Organism: Eutolmus rufibarbis; assembly: GCA_963920795.1. Lineage (NCBI taxonomy): Eukaryota > Metazoa > Arthropoda > Insecta > Diptera > Asilidae > Eutolmus > Eutolmus rufibarbis. Next base: position 47,170,196 of record OY987206.1, read on the forward strand.
TCTGATTATAAAATGTAAATTAAGTAATTGTTAGTAAGTACAAACATTTAGCTTAACAACACAGGGATTCTAATTTGAAATCCTCTAAAAACTTATACAGAGAGATTTGAATCCCATGAATATAGAAAAAGTTTTAAGAAAATCTTGGAAAAATAAAAATATCTGCAGTACCTTAATGTTTGTAGATTGGAGAATTGACTATGCTTTTAGAATATAAGTATTAAGAAAACAAATTATCAGATAAATTTGAAATTGGTTTGATATTTTACTGTTCAATAGGTATGAGACAAATATTATTACTACTTAAAAATATGCGCTTTTGCGTTCATTAGAAAATTCTTAAATAAAAATGTATATTGATTATTATGTAATATCTACTTCGAAGCTTAACCAGAGATGAGAGATGACTGATAGATATCATATCATATCTATGAAAAATTCCGAATTAATTCAGCTAATCTTTAAAAATGTATGTATGTACGTACCTACATATATAAAAACGCGGGTGCGGCTCTTGCAGTGTATTAAAAGTTGAAACGACCCTTTTCGAACCTTAAAGCCTTTTACACCCCCTCAGTAAGTAGCTCCAAGTAGTCGACTGCAATTGGAACCCGAAGGAATCCAACAATGCCGATGCGGACAATGGCAGAAATCGAGAAATCAGAATCGTATCTGTCTCCGGCGGCGACTGTTGAACGCCGGGTAATTGTCTGTGCGTCGAGGTGTTCGCCTTATTTGTTAAAACTACTCCAGCCGTGAAGACATCGGATTATCTTCTTATTTACAACCGCCAACCGCATTTAATTGTATGCTCGGCCATGGTAGACGGATTTGCTGGCGATGCACTCAGTCTGGTATTAAGTGTTTGATCACGATCGCACTTCCTTCTTGATCGCCTCCGACATTGTGCGGGATCGCCGCTGCAGACGTCTATTGATCGCGCCTGCAGCCTACAGAATGCGGCCTAGAGGCAAATGCCCCATGCGATTTTGTATCTAGATGCATTTTTCATTCCAATTGCGAGCAAATATTGTGGAAATTAAAGACAAATTCGGTTAAGGATTTCATAAAACAAAATAGTATGGAGAACCAGGCGCGTATATATAATACAAGAATAAAACTGAGTTCAAAACACTATCTATTAATAAATTTTATTTTAAAATATAAAATTATTTTAATAAAAATGTTATATAACTAGATGAGTACTATCATAAGCCCTACTATTTACTTTTAGACTTCTCAACTTTGATATTTCACTCAGTTGAGAAGTGTTACTAAAATCTGTGGATGTTATATAAAATCATAATCCAAAACTCATTTCCAAGCCGTTGTAGAGGTCTTAGTTAATTGCGATATTGGTATGATACCCTAGAATTTATATGTCTTTAAATATTTTGGTGACGTTTTTAGTTAGTGTTAACACTGCGGAAAGAGCATTTTCAACCTTGCGTCGATTAAAACTTTAGCAGAGTTTTCTGAACTAAGAAATTCGATATTGACATTTTGTAAATTTTAATTTTTGCTATAGATAATAGTTATAAAATTCAATTCAATGTAAAATTCCGGATCAAGATCAGATAAAAAATACAGATATTAGGTGGCGTATGTCGAATTTTTATTTTGACCTGATTTGAAGTTTTACACATACAATCAAGACTTCAAGAATTTATCAAATTTTTACAATTTTATAGTTCAAGCAATGTACTATATTTACGCGAAAAACTCGATTTGATATTATACTATACTACTAGAGTGATATTGATACTTATTGTATTTTTGTGAAAGTAGAATTTAGAATTTTAGAACTTTATAGACATATGTACATATGCATTTTTCTATGTTTTTGACCCTATCACCATATTTCCATTTTTTTTTTTGTTAACGTTGAAATAAAATCGGTTTTTTCCCTTAACATTTTTTTTCCGAAAAACCTCAGCATCCTGCCGAAGAAGTTAATTTTCACGGTGTGGTGTTGATGCGGGGGCGGGCCAGCAAAAGCGGGCATCTTGTTAATTTTTCATTCCTCTGTCGACCAGGCCCCCGCAATCGCATTCCCCCACTTCTAATTAACACCGCCACCCTCTGGCTATTAGCTATAGATAAATTCCAGAATCGTTAAGCAGGGACAATTATTCTTGTCGCGGTACGCGGAGAACCCTCCGCGCTCTCCTCCAGCTGGACCTCATCTGATAAATGGCGTGATCCTTGCTAAGTTAAAGTGATTTTTTCACTTTTCGCGGGTTCTTTTTTATATTTTCGGCAGTGTCCTCGGACGTGGCGGCGGGGGCGGGCGATAGGAACCATATCCGCCGCGAAAACGAAGAGATAATGTCACGAGCGTTCGGCGGTTTAATTAAGAAAACGATTGCCTAATGGCGTCGCTATATCAAGGAGGCGTTCTTCGGCCCAGCCCTGTCCCGAGGAGGGTAAAATTAAAATCGTTAACTGAAAAATTTTAATACGTGGACTTTGTCAATCTGTTTAAATTAGGCCGCACTTAAATTTTCTCCGCCATCAACGTGAATGAAGCCGCGGTTTTTGTTGCGTTCATTTTGTTTTTTTGTTTTTTTGTTTTGGTTAATTGAATTTTGATGTTATAATCACGAAATATTGCTGGCGAAGTGTCCTGGATCATTTCCAGGATATTTTTTTTTTTGCCTTATTGATGACATCTTTCTCTAGCCGGTCCCATTAGGGCGAGGACTTAATTATTCATGAGTTTTCGTGATATCTATGCTTTTAGGGAATAAAGTTAATATCTGCGGTTTGAGAAGGGTCTCGAACGGTGTTAGCCAAATTTGTAGAAAATGGGTTTTATTTTCGGACTTTGATTTGCGAAAATGAGAAATTTGGTTGTCGTCAGCAACTTTCTAACCAATGATTTTATTGAGGGCTTCTCTCATCAAAATACTTATTACGAATATAATTATTTCAAATTATTTCATACTAAAATAGAACAAAATTAAGAAATGCATGAGTTACATTTTTCTTACAAAAAAACCTGAGCCGTGTAATTGGTTTTTCATGTGACACATAAAATTACTTTGATTTATAAAATTGCCTAACTACGGTGTATTCGTTGCTTATTTAAAAGCTTTTTTATTGTTTCATTTAAAACCAATGATGAAAAAAATTAAAAATTTTGTCACTCAAGTGAAATTAGTGACATTATCATCAAAATGTTCACACGTGGAAAACCTTTTTTTAATTTAATCGAGATAATTAGGTAAATATGACAAGTATAAAAGGAGCATAGGTATTTAGAATTTAAAGCAGTTAGTCGCTAGATTTCCGGCAAAGTACTATCGCTGAATTATTTATTAAATCATACAAGATGAGGTTCATCCTAAGCTTTATGGTCGTTTTCGCCATGACCATTTTGGTGGTAATAATAACCCTTGGATTTAGAAAACCGAATTTTATAAGAGAACAATCATTTTTACATAGATTGGTGCATCCGTGAGGGAAGTAAAAGAACCTCATATAGTAAGTTTTCATTCTGAAGGTGGCTCAGATGGTCCAGGTTCTCCTGTGAACCCTCCTAGGCAGCCCGGATTGCCAGGACCGCCAGGACCACCCGGCCCGGGTGCTCCAGGTCTTCCTCCACCAGGTCGTTCAACTACAGCTTCTTCAGCCAACTAAAATTAAATTGAACACCTTATTTGGACAAGGGTTTTCACTTTTATTATTATCACTTTGAATTTTAAAATAAAAATTATTTTTTGCGTTCAAAAATTGCATTTTATTTACTGCATCAAGTAGTGTTAGTTATTATAGTATAACTAAGTAAGCAATATACTCTTAAGCACTGCGTAATATAAAATCTTTGAAAATCTTCAAGTCATCGATTTTGATTTAAAGTTATTTTCTAAAAGAACATTATTTCAAAAGTGTTCTATGAAAATATGTTGATAAGTTGAACATTATTTCTTGAGATATACGATTTTAAAAGAAGACGCCTCGAGCTTCCTTAAAACTTTAAACGTGTTTTTCTCGAAACAATATTTTCAAAGTCGGTCAAGAATGGCTTGACCGATAACTTTCTAATTTCAACTAGTTATTTAAAACATAAAATTGATGACTGAATGGAAGCATATTTAATTTTTATGCACATATATGTTTTAATAACCCAAAAAAAAAGCATTTGTTTAGTGAAAAAATGAATTTTTCTTAAAAAATCCGCCATTTTGTAAAAAAAACAAAATAATTTTATATAAACGTGTTTATTCAGTATATCAGGAAAATATAGTTTCCTAATAAATCTGGTTGGTATTTTAATTTCAGATGATCCATACTTGAGTTACTGTGGAACTCTCGGTGGATTGACAATAACGAACTTGTTTACAAATATTTTACCATAAACAAACTATTGAAACTTATACTATTCAAATAGAAAAGTATTGGTAAGAAAATATATAAACCTGTTTTATTACTTTTGCATAAATCATGATGTCTGCTACTGTGAGATTAATAGTATGAAAAATTATGATGTATAATAACATATGTCCCTAGACTTTTGAAGAAGTTAGTTTAGTAGTAAGGAATTTCGGAAAATTACATTTTCTATTTTACATACTGCGCATTATTTTTTTTTTTTATATATATTGCTATGCGGAAGAAATAATATGATCTTTATGTGTAAGACATGTAGCAAATTTTATATCTACGTCTGCATAAAACAATAATTATACAGTCGTTTTATTACAAAAATAATCTAGCTTAAAAATGGAATACTGTAGATTTATGAGTTGTTGATTCCATTAAATTATAATAATTTAACATTTTATTTTTTTAGTTGTAACCTAACCTCCCTTATTAGTACCAGTAGAAAATTTAACGCTGCAAGAAAAATTTGTAAACACTTTTCAAATACATATATTATCAAAATATATTTTTCTCTAAGATTTGTAGATGAAACGGATGGCAAAACTGACTGTTTTCAATCTGATTATTTTATGCGTTGTATAACGCGTTAATTAATGCAATACTTTCTGGTTCAGTTAATAGATGCTATTTCATTACTTTAATTAATCTTCAATTAAGCGCTATGAATTTTATTACTTTTGTTAAAGCTTATCCAACTGTATCCATCACTCACTTTTTCACTATTCGAAATCAACTCAAGTCATTAAAAGGTTTGCAAAAAGGTAATTTTCGCGGGCTATTTGTAACTCTATAAAAATATATCACAAGCCAATAATTGCTCCCTAATATTCTAAAATTAGCAGCATTTTTCAATTAGTTATATAAAGTGTAAGGGCAGCAAAATATATTCAGTTGATTTCTGTTCCTTGTTGGATAACGTGGTTCTATTTTCTCAGCTTGAAATATTTATATTTGTTTGAAAATTGGCAATTATTTAAATATAATAACAAAATGAAACTAGCTCTTGGTATTTTTTTGGTGTTTGCAATGATTTTCCTTGCTGTGAGTTAACTGAATTTTTATTTAATTCATAAAAATTTTACTTTCTATTATATTAAAATATGGTGCCACGAAAATATGAAAAATTTTGGAATTCTGTTAATATAGAAGATTATTTTTGTTTGTGATCGCGCTTTTAATAATCATCACATCAATTGAATAATTTTATGTTTTTTTTTTTAATTTTATCCGCAGATTGGAGGCCCATTGGGTGCTCTTGATGGTCATCCGGCAAAACTTACATCCAATGGCAATGTTCCGTGCAGACGCGGAAATTCTCGCCCAGCAAATGCAACTTCTCAATCTTCTAGTGCTGAATAATTCGTTTTTTTTGCAGTGTATTTCGGGTTGTGTTTACATGCATGATTTTGATGTTATTTTGCAATAAAAGGTATAATTGAATTATAATTATTTTATTTTTCTGTAAAAATCAACCTACGTATTGATTTTATGGTTTTGTAAAGATTGAAATAATGTGAACAAAATCGGTCATATAGTTTTCAAAATATTCAAATACGCAAAAGTAAAGAAAAGGTACAACTTTTAATTTAAATGGATTCAAATTGTTATGCAAATGTAGAGTTCACATTATTTCTTATTCGCCACAACCAACATACATATGTGGATGAAAATGTATTCGGTATTTTAGTCAAAAGGCGTCAACATCGTTCAACATTAGAAGGGTCAATTAGTTGAAATGATCTTTACTAATATTCCAAGTAACTCTCAGAGCCTTAAGATAAAAGGCTTTGTGGCACAGGCCGAAAAAAGGACGTCAAATCCTTTTGATGTAATTAGTGATTTCGTGGAGCAAACGAAATAGCGTCACAAGACCAGGAAATTGCCGGAGAATGTGCCGTGGCCGCACAAAATTAATTTATCCTCGGCGTTGAATTGCATATTAGTGAGATGCCTCCAAGCATAAATTACCTTTCAACGCATTCGAAGGAAACAAAAAGCATCGCCCCGACAGCAGCGGAAGGGAGTTAGCTAGCCTACTGCTTTGGCACGGCATAGCATTATTTTTCTCGGGGTTTTTTGATGCAATTAATTTATCTTAGCGGTTAGAATAACAACGTCACAAGGTGTGTAGTTGGCCTTTGTGGCGGAACGGACTCAAAAGGTGCTCGCTGCGAAAAATAAGTGCGGCTGAACGTAAGCGCCGAGACGGAGCAGCTTACATCCGGAAGACCACAGCAGCGAGCACCAGAAATATTTCCCTGGTTGGTCCTTTTATTCTAAATGAGATTTTCTCGCTTAAAATTTTAATTTGAGATTTGTAAAATTTTCATATTCAAATGGCATAGCAGCACATGGTGTACAAAGGGCCGTGGCGGGTGGATGGGGGGCGAGAACGAGGGAATCGCTCGTGTAAACGTGGTCATCAACAAAGCCCGTGCGTACCCGCCCCCGCGGTGGAGAATATTTTTTATTTCTTCCACCCTCTGCCCGGCCGCCTTTTCGCTTAATGTATTAAGAAGGACGGCCATAATCCGGCCCACCCCCGCCCTTCCCGGGCGAGCTATAAAATTTCTTTAACCCTTTTGGCTGCTGGCGGCCCGTCTTTTTTCCGTTTGTCTTTTGGGTTTGTTAAGCGAATAATATGTCCCCGTGCAGGCTGGCAGCCGGGATAAGCACGAAGATATTTGCTTTGGAAACAAGTCACGAGACAAATCCTTGTCTATGCCGGAGCTACACAACCCATAAATATGTGGCCCTAACATGCCCGTAAACAGAAGCCTGAAATTGTATCCTTTTTCTCTTCATTCTTAAGCTTTTTGCATATTTCTGCTTCCTTTGAAGCTAGGAGCTGGTTCTGGTGCTGCTCACTCCCGGCCGCAGCTTCCTCCAGCGGACCCCAGTAAAACCCTTTCGCTTTGTGTGTCCTTTATCCCAGGCAGTGTTGCATCCTTTTTTTACAGCTCTTACCTCCGAATAAAATTTTCTCCTTTTTTTATCGCCTTTGGGCTGACACTGAGTTCTTTAGTTGCTTGCCTTTGTCCTTGCCACCGCTGGCTGTCTTTAGTGCCTCGGATTCTTCTGATCCCTTCGCCGTGGCGCGGAGACAAAAGGGCCAGTTTAAAAAAACATCCTGGCAAATATAAAATTTCTATAAATTTTCATATTTACTCGGCCGGGTCACATGTGTTTGGGGCTTTTGGCAAACATAATAAGATGCCGCCGAGCTGCGAGCCACCCGCTGCACGAGAAACATCTAATTATGGCCTTTAATTGGGTCTTGCCGGCACGACACTCTGCCGGAGTTATGATCCTGTGAAATGCTCGCCAGCAACGACTCTGATGTGCCTTTCTTGGTTAAGTGATTAAGGTAATTTCAGGCACTCGTAGCCCTTTTTTTCCTATTTTCCTTTGATCTTTTCTTGTGTGCTCGCAATTGGCACTTTTAAGGGGACGAGGACGGATTTTTGTCTCTGCATTCGCCCGCCTCACGTAATTAGTTGCAATCTCCTGAAGCTGCCAAATCCGGGGGATGGGAACCAAATCCAGGAATTATAAATACAGATGCGTTCCGCCACTTACTGAAAACAAAGCTGGGTACTTTGCAGAACGTTGATTTGCAAAATGGCTGATTTCTTGTCTGTAAACGGGTGCTAATTAAAAATTTCAGACCTATCTTCCTACCAGATGAATTAATCGACGCATATGTAAAGACTAAATGCAAGCATTTTACACTATCATTTTCTATTAAACAAAGCTTTTCAAAATAGAGCTACATTATCTAATATAGAAAAATTCTTGAATTATTATTATTATTATTATTATTATTATTATTATTATTATTATTATATGTATAATTTTTTCAAATTACTTCTCTTTTAATAATGATACCTCTATTTTTCTCTTTAAAACAAATTTTGTTTTTCTAAACTTTCATATAGCTACCTACAGCAAGAACTTAAAATATAATAAAAGTGAAGAATATCAAGGTCCAAGAATTTTATGATTCTATATCGTTCTTAGACATTTGTTTACACTCATTAAAATATCGTCAAGACCTGGAGCAAAACTGTTTCTAGCTATTAGTTTGAATATCTCTGAAATTGTACCAAATTAAGAAAATACCCATAAAACCGACATATACCTAAATACCTACCATCATTTGCCGATCTACCGATCCACGGATGATCGATTTGTGGCGATTCGTCAAAATCCATGATTGATAGACTCCAGAACCACCCCGTCTATACTCAGCTAATTTTAAGTTTTAACGAACCAAACCGAATGCTGTCGATAAAGCGAATTGCATAGGTGAAAATGCGGCTCGTTCATAACCAGAAATCCGCCAAAAGAGGCCCGATGGGGCTGGCATGTCTCATGGAGTGGTATAGGCGTGCCCAAGCGCTCTAATGTGAAACTCGCTCTCGGGCAAATACCCGGGCGAGCGGCGATCAACTTGATTGATTCGATATCATTTCTGACTGATTTGTGAGCTGTAGACGCATTGCCCCCTGAAATATGAACGATTCCTACAAATTACTGCCTTTGCGTTTTTTTTCCAAAAATTAATTCGTGGCCGTGCCGCGGCAGACCCGATTTCTTTGAGCTCGGTATATCGATCAGACCTGAAATTGTATGGTCGTCTGACAACTTCTCGAGATATGCACTTCAAACGATCATTAAACGTTTATTAGTGCCAGACATAACAAAAAATGTGTCAATCACTTTGATTTACCAAAAGGGGAAAGTAAACAGATTTTTGTGCGTCGAACTGGATGCTGTTCGATTGCTGGACCGGTTTTTGTTTTATATACCTCCGTAGTCCGTACATATGTATTTTTGTAGGTTTATTACCTCAGGTTGTATGATTATGCGATAACAGATTCCAAGAAACCTCAAAGCCAAAGGATAATTAAACCGAAAAAATCTCCTTACCGCAAAATCAAAAACCGAAAATCAAAGGACATTCCGACAGGATATGATTTCGGCGACTTTTTATGAATTCGTTTTCATTTTTTTTTCCTAAATTATTTCGAACAATCATTCCATTGCCTTTGATCCGCCTTAGAGCTAAATGCCGTCACTTACAGACATGTAAACAAACCATAAACTGCGACGACTTTATTGGAGGCGAACAGTCCTGGGATATCCGTTTCAAATATTTGAATTTGATGATAAACAACCATTTTTACATGTGTCCCGCCACCAAAACCTGGCTCCGAACAAAATTTTATTTGTTCCCCCCGGCTTCAGGCTCCGGCGGTGTGGTGTATTCATGGGGTTCAAACAGTGACAACCTGTTCAAGTAATAAATAGGGAAAATGGTTCACGTAATTTTTTGATAAGCCTAATGTGATGTTTTGATAAATATTTGATATTTGAATGAAACTGTTTTGAGCTCGACTCAAATCTAGAGCTCCCCTGTAATCACCTGTCGTGATTTGTTCCGAGATTGTTTACTTTTGGTGGTCTTCATTTTCAGATAATAGTTGCGAGTTATTTGTTTAGGTCCTGCTAATGGCTTTATGATTATAACAAAGTCCTGATAAGAGTTAGTGATGATCTTTTATGACTTATAGCGGAGTTACTACAATTAAATTCAAACATCAGTCGAAAGATCGGGTCTTTACTTAGAGATCAGTTTAATAAAATTTTTAAAAGGCGTATATATAAAATTTTGCCTGGGCATTGAACTTTATAACAAACAAAATATTATTTAATCTTACTTCGTCGGAGTTTTTAAAAGCTGTTCCTATTTTCTAATGAAACATTAATTTAAGTTGATTCGTCATAATTTTTTCCTGATTCCTTCGTAAGTGGTCAATAGCATTTTAAACTCAAATCAAATCAAAACAAATCATCAAATCAAACATAATTTTGAAAATTTTAAATATGTAGGTGTATTTTGGAATAAATAAAATTTATATTTATTTGGTTTTGGATTTGATTTAAACTGACTCTTCATTTTTTGTGAAGATTTCAGTCCCGTATTTTATCGAGGTTTTAGCGCGTAAACCAAACTAAAATGTTTAAACCCATGATTTCAAATTTGTTCCCCTACATATTCCCTTCAAATTATAAATCAAATAAATTAATACTTTCCAATAAACACCCAATTAAACTTCCGATTGTAAAGAGCTCCGATGTTTCTATTTTTTTTAGTTCTTGTTTGTACATTTTATATTATCTTAATAAGCTAATTAACTAAACTAAACTGAATTTTTAATGGGATCTATATAATTTAAGTTTTGTGGTTTAGTGCATTCTAATTAAATTTTTTAATTGTAGTTACTTCCTAGACCATAAATATCGATCAGATTAGTAATTTTAATGTACATAAAATATCGATTAATCAACTTCTCCATCCCACCTTTTAAGAAAAGTTTCCAGAATATCTTAATTCTCGCACGAAACGAAGAAAACAAAGGTTTCTTCCCATCCGCGACAACATCTCAAGCAGCGCGCCGCCGTCTTCGTTTCTGCGCGTTTGAAAAAAATCAGTCACCTTCCCGCGAACGATTAATCTCCACCTCATTAAAGGAGCTCAACCATTGCAGCAAAATTTTTGCATTTTTTCCACATAATTCGTCAGCGAAGGTGAAGTTACCTGCGAGTTACCTGAAGTAACGCATTCGATGCGCCTAGGTGCAAACCGGAGCGCATGTTTTCTCCGTTGAACTGGCGACAGTAATTTATGAAAGTGTGCAGCAAGGTGCAAGAAGCTCTTTGGCCCATTGAGAAAGACGGCGGAGATGTCGAGCGCAAGAAGACGCACCGCACAATGGCAAGACGTCTTCGCGGGGGACGAAGGACCGGACGGGGCCTAAGTAGTGTTTAATTAATGAAAGTAAAGCCCATGAGCCGACTGACTTCCTGTGCTTCGATTAACAAGACGGCGTGCTCTGGATGAACACCTTCGAAGCGCGTCTTTTGCCGCGAGAGTGCGAAATTCCGCCGCTGACGGTGACTGACTGAAGACGACGACCGCGACGCCGCGGATTCGCGGATTCGCGCCTCCTCTGGCCAGTGGGATCTTCGCACACAATTCGTATCCGAAAGCGATTCGTCTTCTTAATGGGCTGATTGTATGCTAAGCAGAGCCACGGGATGGTTCAATTATTTGTGCACTCAGGTGAAAAGGCTAAAATCGCGCACGGATTTGGCGATAAGAATCGAACCGGAGGGGGCGGAATCCTTCACGGTCGCTATGTGAACCGAATGCACAGCAACCGGAGCAACCGGGCAAAGCGAAAAAAACCAGTTCCAATAAAAGTTGGTCAAAAGTTAAGAATTGCGAACGGCATAGGCTTCAGTAATTCTTGCCTCAACAAATTCGATAACATTATTACACTACCATTTTCTCACAGTCCATGTAATAGAATATTTGGAAATGTGAAATGTGAAATGTGAAATTTCAAAAATTGACACTTTGCCGCCACGATTCATAGAATCACAACAATACAAAATCAGAAATCCGTCCAAGTTCAAGATGTTTTGTACGTTATAAAAAAAATATTTAAAGTACTCATTTAAATTTTTTAGTAATTTCGTATTTTATGGAAATATTTAAAGGTTCAAGATCTTATTTGAGCCTCTTCGTCATTTCTAATAATGTTTTTAAGTTTTCAAAATAAATTCAGAAGTGGTTAAAACAGAGTTTTATCTCGTTTTTTTTTTCCAAAACCTTCACATTCTGGAAAATTTTAATTAACGAATTCGTAATCTATGGAAAAAATCATACTAAAATTAAATATCACTTGTTGTGTGACATAAATCAACACCAAAATTGTTGATCAGTGTTATCAGAAGCACTTGTAGGTATCGTATTTTACATAAAATTGGTGATTTTGTTCAAGATATTTTTAATTTTAATTAAATGAAAGACATTTTTGAACAGAATTGAGATGTCGCTCGAAATATCATATTCTGTTTTAATTCGATGATATTTCTTGTAAATAATAAAATAAATTTTCAATACCTTAAAAACGAAAACCATTGATTTTATCTATTCCTTGTCATTTTGGCTAGTTTATATCATATTTTATTTTGTTATTGATCAATTCAATAGTCTGTAAAAATTCTATATACAAAAAAATTTAACTCAATTACAAGAAATTCGTATTAAAATAATTTTCGTTTTAAAACAAGACAACTACATATTTTTATTTCCCTAATTTCTGTGCTGTGTGTTATTGTGCAATTTATAAAATTTAAAATTGTTTGTTTTAGCAAATATAAAATTATAGCCACCATATTGCTTTTGATATATTTTTGCGTTATTTTAAAAACTAACTCAGTTTTATCAAGGGTCCGACTATTTAGCATGAAAACGCTTATCGCTTTCCTCTGAATTTTGTCAAATTATCGTGATGGGTTGGAATTTTTTTATTTGTACGAGCCACCCCCTCGGGAGCATCTAAGCAGGGAATCGCTTAGATCTCGTAGTTCGTTGGCTGGTGGATCTCCTGCCGCACCTCCGGGCACTTACAATTTACTTCGTCTGCCGGGATATTGCCCGATAGCGAAAAGTGGATGCTGAGCAGGTGAGGCGTCCTGAACCTGGAGCTGGACCCGGTCGCCCCGTCTCCCCGTGCAGCCGGAGAAAGATTAAACATTTTTTTCCTTCATCTGCATTTATCCGTGTTTACTGGGAGGCTCCCCCGGCTGTGTGCACGGCCGGGGATAGGCCGGTGTCACTTCAGATTTGTACGACATGTAATTGGGGCAAAGATCACTTCTTTTAAATTAAAATTGCCCCGGGCAGAAATTATCCTCGTTTCATCCAGTGCCTTGTTACTTCGAGGCAGACTGACGTCTACCTGCCCGAATGAATGGGAAATCATTAAATCTGCGGAGCAACTGTCCTCTGATAGCGCGGCGGATATGCCTCCTCTGGGAGGGAAATTTATTTCGAGTATTTTTCCTCCTTGCCCGGCTAATGGCTTTTCAGGAAAATGATTTTGTGAGCAGTAGAACGGAAATTTATGTAAATATCCAATAGACGGGGCATTTTTTTTTTCCCCGAAAATTGGGGCACTCTTCCATTAGGCCCAGTGGCTCATTAGTTGGCCCTGCGTAAACGAATTTGTTGCCGCTCGGAGCTGCGACGCCAATAAAACAGCGCACTTGGAGCCCGCCAGCACGCGATCAATCATTGGCAGATACGTTCGCCATAAAATCTATTTTCAATGGAGCCCCCTGGCCCTCCGCCCCGGCTCTAGTGAATTATTGGGGCTAGACCCGGCGCGCGACGACGACGGGCTGCTGGAGCGCTTCAAATGAGCAGCGCCGGTGCGTTTTGTACCCCATAAACCAGTTAATTACCAGGAGCATAACTCTTTTTAACATGTCTTCCACATTCGGCCCGCCCAGCTAGTTACACGTGGGCTTTCTCGGTATCCAAACTACCTCCATATCGCCGCTGATGAGTATCTATTATAAGAAGACCGATAGCCTCCCTGGAACCAGCGAGCGTCAACATCTAAAAAGTATAAAAGTAACAAGTCGCGGCCGTTTTATGACCTTTCATGCTCCTTAGCATACACCGCGGACACTGGGAAATTAGAGGAATTTTACAGGGCCAAGAAAGAGGGCTGGAAGGTGCACTATCTGCCACCCAGATCTTTATGAGTTCTTAAGAAAGTGTTGACAAAATCAAAGGTGGGGACCACAATTATTATTATTCAGCCCGAAGATAGATGCTTCTGATCTTCTGGGACGTGGCTAAGTCAAAAATTTTATATACGCAATCCATGCCCCTTGGTATTAAGCAGTGGGTGGTTCCTGCACAGTAATTGCAATTTTATTTTATTACTTTTTGACATAAATTTAATAAAGCAAGTTAGGACTTCCTGAGTTAGTACTCGGTTTTCGTAGAAATGGAATAAATTTAATAATTCTTGTTTAATTTATCTAATTCAGAAAATTAGGACAGTTTTATTTACACCCCTTGAGAAACAGCGTGATTTTTACATGGAAAATTCACCGGATCTCTTAAAGAGTAATACCAACTTGGCGGTTGGAAAATTAGGTATGAAAATGAAAATTTGTTTCAACACGATCTGATTTTGTACTATCACTTAAAGTTTTTTTTTTTTTTTTTTGAAGTAATAAAAAAATGAACGCGGCATCCAATCAAAAAATAAATCATATGCCACATCATATACAATTTTGTATAAAATATATGGTCAAAATTTTATTAAAATCAGTTTAGTAGGTCCCGAGATATTTTATCCACCAGTTTAAAAAAAAATAGTTTCGACGGAAAACGCAAACGAAAATAAATCTAAACCAAAAATACAGAGCCTATTCGCTGCCGCGCTCATTTCAAATTGCTATATCTCAGATAATAATTGGAATTGTGACATATATTCTTAAAAGTATAAATAATAATAAATGTAGTCAAAAAAACAAAATGTTTGTTGTTCAAAATCTCAAGGTGGTGTATGTTATTTAAGAGTTCAAATGATTAGAATTAGGTTCTCTTGGAAAAATAATTAAAAAAAAAGTTTTGAATATTTTGATACAATTAATCTTAATACTCGTACATAAACTTTTAGAAGTCAAATAGCCGCAACAAAATATACAAAGATATTATTGTTTTGATTCCACTATCGTTTCTGTTATTAAACGAGCGAACGAAGCGATTTCTTTTTTCAAAATATTTAATATGACATATATTTGTACTGTTTCAGCCTTTTTATGGGTTTATGCTATGAAGAAATAAATATAAATAGTTTTATATGTCATGCATTTTTTCTTCTAACTTTGATCCATCGGTTAAGGGTTTGAAGTTAAAATCATTGCTTGATAGAAGCAAGCCATCACTCATCAGGGCATCAAAATAAACCAGTCACCCCAAATATTGTGACAAATTAATTAAAAGCGTACCCTAGACTGTGATTTTAAGCCTCTGGCATTTCGCTCATTACTTTTGCCCGCAAAAATTCGATCTCCTTCCCTTTAAAAAAAAAGCATAAAAAGCGGGAAGGACACAAAAAAATCGCGAAAAGCAAGGAATTAATTAGAACTTTTCTCGGCACACAATTCAGGCAGTAACGACTTTTTAACCTAACCCCTGCCGTCATTGAAAAACTTAACCCCTTCAAAGTCTCACTTTATTCTGCAGGACTGTCTTCCTCTTTTTTGAAGCCGCCCATATCTTTAGGGCTTCATTGAGGAATCGAAGGCAAAACGTGTACCCACCTCGTCCCCCCAAAACGCTCAACTTTTCGGAGGATACTTTGTCGCAAAATCGTTAAGATCGCGCCCGTTTTCTCTTCTCTAATTAAAGGAGTTTTCGCCGTGAACTTTTGTCGCGCGTCTGCTGGCACACTCCTCGAAGAGTCGCAATAAATTCTTGATTGGGGCGCCAAGTGCCACTTCGAGTTGAGCCGCTGTCAAATAAAGAATGAGAAAAAATCGGGGGAAAAAACACACAAATACGAAAAAAGGAATTAAAAAAAAAAATATATATCCCCGAATTGAAGTCTGCCTCCTCCGTACTTAACCCTTTTCTCGCCGATGCGATTCCCAGCAAAAGCGGCATCCTCATCATCGCGCTGCGATTTTTAGTCAATGACTTGTAGCGCGTTTACTTTAGCCCTCTCCACGGCGTTTAATTAATGAAAATTTTTTAAAAAGACGCTGCTCCCTTTGATTGGGAGGCTCTTTTGAGTCGATGTGCAGCAACACACGCCTTTGCTGCTTTGCTGCATTTTTCGGTAATCAAAAAGGATAACAGCAGCACTCTCCGATTTCGCTTTTAAGTTTTTCACTTTCAACCGAATTACGGTTACTTTGTATTACACGGGCTAGTGAACCCAATTTTTCCCTAGGTTCCTCTTTTTTTTACCCGGCAGATATTGGCCCAATTTCCAGAAGGACGAATGAGGCCTTTAAAAAAGATTTGAGGGACTTTTAGGGATTATTTGATGGCTTTTGTAGAATGACTTCACTATTTTTTAAGTGGTTTGGAGAAAATTGATGAATACCTTACCTCCTGAATTAAGTTTGGAAAATGGTAGAAATAATTTCGCAAATATAAAATTTTGTATGCTTATAAAATCACTTTTAAGATCAGAATTTTCAAAATAATATTCAAATTCGTTTAAAACTGAACAAAACAGCTGAATTATTAAGTATATTCCTAATTAGAAAATTAAATTAAGAACTTGAAATTCACGTCCCTTTTTGATATTGATCACGCTATTCTATTCGTAAAGTTAAAAATAAAATCGAAATCGAATCGAAAAATGAGTTTGGACTCAAGCATCAATAGATTGATTTCGTTAAAAACAAACCCTTAACTAGTACTTTATTTGCTATTCATATTATTAAATTTAATCTAGGCTAATTAAGATTGGTCTTTAAAATTGCTTTTAAAGATACACTTTTTTAACACAGTAAGATCGATTTCTGAATTAAATATGGTTTCACTGACAAATACTTCACTCCCGACTTCAGGAATTAAGAAATTTCTCATAAGATAGTTGAGAGTGAACTCAAATGAATGAATGAAAACAAAATAAAATAAATTGTAAATGTCGAGTATTAATTAGAATTAAAAAATATAGAATTAGAATTAAAATTTCCACTTACCTTTCGCTCTTCGTCTTCATCTTCTTGCTTCTCGAAATTTTAACTTTCACTTCATCGGCTCTTAATGTTGAATTTCGAAATTTAATTTTCACTAGCCGGTTGCACACTCACAATCACAAAATCACTTTCACGTTCCTCCAATGCGGCCGATGATCCTGTAAGAAAGACAAATAAAATAAAAATTAAGTAATAAAAATAATAAAATCTGTGGCTAATTTTATTCTTGTGCTTGAATTATTTTTCACGAAAACTATTTTTTAAGAAAAGCAGAAATTAAATTTTACCGAATAATCGTCGTAAAAGCCGTATCCTCTGCTTTCCCATAAAAGAAAAACGTTCAGCCGATAATAAAAACATAAAAAAATACAACCGAAAACTTTGAACAGGTGAAATTTACCTGAGCAATTGATTTGGAAATTTTCCAATGAAAACCGACGCCAACTCGTTCAAGAATAAATAATAACTGATTTCGGTATGAAGTTGGACGCGAAAAAGGAGTTCCGTTAAATTTTAACTACTCCGCGCCTCCCGTTCAGATTTAACGAATTTAACTTTTCGAAAGCACACCAAGAAGAAGAGGATCCATAAAAATTGTGCGAAATTTTAAATTCTCATTTTCCATAAATAATTTCCAATTAATTCTTTCCAGCCCCTAGAATTTTCCGAATTAACTTCATCGATTTAAGATTTAAATGTAAGTATTTAAGGTATTTTATTAAAAAGAGGGAAAAATAAAAGCCCCTTTCCTGAAAGAAAACTCACAAAAGAATTTAAATTAAATGCTTAGAAACATGTTAACCTCCGCAACAGTCAACACATAAAATTACCATGCTGCACAATATTTCTCCTGCACTGCAGCATAATGCAAAGCATAAAACATGGAACCTTCGCCTTCCCCAGAATTTCGCTACGCGCGCGCCATTACTTATGGACATCTCAGGAAATCAAAACCTGGAGGACCGATTTTTGCCATTTTAAATTTAATAGAAAGGAAATCCTTCAGGGCTCTAAGGAAAAATATTAAAAAAAATACAGCACCTGCGCCCTTTTTAATCGTTGGCACCCCTAAAATCAACTAGAATTTAACTTAAGGTTTACCCTTTCCAATAAAAAAGGAAACTCCCGCGTAATTACAAGACTCCTCCAAAAATTTTAAATCAATCAAAAATAGAGGCACAAATTGCAATTTCCAATTACCTTTCGCTTCCTCCTCTTCTTTTCCTTCCTTCTTCTTCTTCTTCACAACCACGAAACACTTTAAAAATAACGGCACATGCACTTTTATGTCACTTTTTAACAGGCCCTTTTTTCTTCACACCTTCACAAAATCACTTCAATTGGAAAACACAACTCGAGATAAATATTCTGAATAAAAATGCGACACTTCATCGGCTCTTCATTTTCCATATTCAATTTTAATTTTCACCAGCCGGTTGCACCCAATCACAAAATCACTTTCACTTTCTTCCTATGTGGCGGTCATCCTGCAAGAGAGAAAAATTAAATAAAAATTAATTGATAAAATTTCTGGTTATTTTTATTGTTCTGGTTAAAGTAGTTTTCAAGGAAAGCAGAAATTTTCAAATGTTTTTTGAGGTAATTTAACAATAAAAATACCGAATAAACGAAAACGCCACCATTTCAAAGGGTTTCCTGAGGTAATTTAAAAACTAAAACCATCGAAGCACGCCCGCAGTCCATCCGCCCACTCCGAAAATAATTCACGAACTGGGAGAACGCTTATAGAATAACGGTAAATTAGACTGCATATTTGAAACAAGGGGAAACGAAAACTGCAGGAATTGCTGCAGAACTTCGAGCGGCTTCAGGGAACGAACGGTTGATTCGATTCAAAAATTGAAATGGGGAGAAACGAAAACATTCAAAATCGCGGAAAATCATAGAGTTCAATTTTTTTCTAGGCTTATCAAACTTTACTTATTTAAGATTTATTAAAAAGAAGGAAAATTCAGAGCCAATTTCCTGCAAGAAAACTCCAAAAAGAATTTAAAAAATTAAGTTCTTAGAAGTTCGCATAAAATTCACATGTTGCAAAACATTTCCCCTGCAGAATAAAACATGAAACCTTCGACTTCGCCAGAATTTAACCTGATTGTGAAGTCTCTTAGCGAATCAAAATTCGAAGCACCGATTTTTGCAATTTTAATTTTAACAGAAAGGAAATCTTTCAGGGCTTTAGGGAAAAATAGAAAAACAGGAAAGAAACGCTTAAATTTAAGTTGACTTTCTAGAAATTATCCGTCAAACAAAACTGAAAGCTTGCCCCTTGCCCCTGTTGGGAAAGTTCCTGTGGAGGCGAAACGGAAGAGCCGAGCGTTCTATCAAAGTTGAGAGCAGCGCGCTCACTTCGCCGTTGTTCCATTCTCACGCGGTCGCTGCAAATTTGAATTCGAACAAGGGGATTCTTTTCAAGACAGTTGAACATTTTAAAAAAGCGCAAAAATAAAAATCCATCACGATTTACCCGCCGCCAACCGATGCCATAGGAATTCTTGGATTTAGATAAACAATTTCAGATCAATTGCACAATTTTAGCAATAACGAAGTAAAATTGTTTATAATATATAAATAATTATTTTCGTTTTTGTTTGCCAATTATTCAGAATGGTGTATTGCAAAATGAAAAATGTTACTAAAGAAATTCCGAACTATATTCAGTTCACTTTCATTAATAAAAATAATTGTGACTTTTACAATATCGAAAAAACGACTGATACCACCTTAAAGTACAGAATTCCAGCCTTTTTTTTTTTAACTGCAATGATATTCAATTTGAAAAAAAACATTTCAAAAATCGTATTATTCGAACTTCAAAGAGTATTAAAGAATTGTTCAAATTATTTTGATTCAATTAATATAGGGTAAATTCTATTCAGAAATAACGAAGCTTTAAATAAAACGCCAATACCCTTTATGGGGGGTTTCAAAAATATGTGTGGCCCGTAGTTTTTAATCTTCACTACTCTATCATTACCATAATTTTAAGAATTTGGTATAGGGTGCTTAAAGCCCTCAGAATGGACTATGGGAAGTTTAATTAATTTGTCACAATATTTTGGGATCGTGGCTCTTTCCGAGGCCCTGTACCTGTCCGAGTTGAGCCCTGATTCGAGGAGTAAAACGAAAAGCGAAAGGTGCGCAGTCTGGGGACTATCGCGCCGATCTCCTACCAATAAAAGTAATGCCTACCTGTCCGCCGCAGCATATGCAGCCAACCAGTCCACCTGATGGGAGCCGCAAACGGCAATCAATGAGGCGTGCACTGGCTGTCGTACGCGCTGCGTTGCCCGTTTCCACCGGACCGGAGCCGGCCGAGGTGTGCTCAATTCTGCACATTCGATACATCAGTCCCGGGGAGCCCTTCCTAATAAAATCGACCGATTTTAATCACATGGTGTTCACTTTAATGGCACCTTGACAGCCCAACGGCCCCATCTATCCTCGCGAATGCCGCCGATCAAGAAGCCATGTGGACGCGGCCCAAAAGGATAATTTCGAGCGGTCGAAACGGATAAAATAAAAAATATATGGATAAAATGAGAAAAAGGGCAAAACATGGAAAATCGTTCGGCTAATTCCTCCAGTCGTCTAGATATCAAAACGAGAGGTTATTTAACCTCTAGCGGACATCTGTAATTTAAGGCATCAGTTTAAAACGTGCGCACCGGGGCCTACATACGTAAGATGTCCATCTGAAGACGCGGGATCGAGGGGGCCGGCGAATTAATAATCGACTGCGCGTATGCGAAGGTACCTCCTCGGCTTGGCCGGGTGATGGTGATCGCCTCCAACCTTACCTTTATTTATGATTGACACCTTTTGATTACAAAAACTACGCAGGGATGCCCCGGGCTCGAAGATCGCAACTGCCATACACTTGAAAGGAGGCAATAATGAGAAAACTTCACTTGATTGACACATTCCAGGGATCCATGCATGTGCCGCTGTACCGCGGCTCGATTCCCAGTTAATTCAGATTCGATATACCACCTGTGGTTCCCATTGATCGGCGATAGGGCGACAGACGCTGATGTGGGGTATGACGGCTCCTCAGAGAACCTCGAAATAAAACTGGCTCAAAAAGGTTTTAATTCGCCGAAAAAAAATTATCGTTACATGGGGATGATTTCAACTCAAATTTAATTTTACGCCTTCATCAAACCACGCAAATAATATAAACGTTTCATACGAATTTCAACAAAATATAAGTAAATTATAGACTCTAGATAACAAAAACTAGAGACAATGAATAGCAAAAGGTCGAGGATCGAACCAAACTATTACCTGTTAGCGACTACAGTAAAACAAATTTATACTATCAATATATAAAATTAACTTTTAATCTATTTTTATGTGCTATGCTTCTCCGGAATGGTCGAACTGTGACAAAATACCCAAAAAAGACCGGAAGTATAACACAATACAATAAAATATTAAAAATTGTTACAAACTACTGCACGATCATACCAACACAAAACTAGTTGAGGAAATGTCGAGTATAAACACGAACAGAATACAAAATGATTAAACATATAGCATTAATTATAATTCTTTTACAAAATAGATATTTGTTCTGATATTTAAGTACTATTTGTCAACTCAACCGTTTTGCGTGTTTTTTTAAAAATTCTATTTTTTTACCATAATTTCGAAAACTAGAGAGAATTCAGCATATTTTTTTTTTGTTTTCTCGGATTTCGTAAAGCTACATAGACAGACGACCAGAAACGAGAATTTATTTTACTTATCTACAATACAAGAAATTTCTTGATACTAAAATCGCATGTGATTCGAAAACAACTTTATGATCCTCTCAGTAATCCTTATGTAATATCTCTTTGGATCTAGTTCTATCGCGTACAACATCGTCTAATCAATTTGTCGTGCCAATCCACCCCGGCACTAAGTTTGTTTTCCCTTAAAATAGCCCCAATGGAACAAATTACCTGTCCCGCACAGAACACATGTAATAATTTGTCATTAAATAAATTTTCCAATTGAAATTTCAGTCTGGGATCTTTGTAAGAGAGCGAGTGAGATACCACTAGATATACCAAAGAAGAAAATTGAGGAGATAAATTTGTCTCGGGCTAGCTAACTAGCCGCAGAATATCAAAAACCACAAGTTAATTACCGACATCAAAATATTTATCTTGTCGGGGAATTTATTTACTTGATTTTTTTTTTCGCCCTCAGTCTCTGAGCGCACCCAGCTGGCGTAGTTAATAATTCATTAGCCGATCGCCGCAGCTAATAAACTTTCATAGCCTACACCCAATAAATTTTCGATGATCAAATTAGTCGAAGCAGACCAATCCCCCTCGCTTCGAGCGGCCGTCTATCGCGAGACGACGGCGCTCAAAAAATCTTAGCAATAATTTAAATTGGATCGACGGTCCCATCACCCATGGGAGCTCGCCGATCGCAGCGTGATCCCCGGAGATCTTTTAAGGTGTACGCAATAAGTCAACGTGAAATATTCCGGCTCTGGGGACCAACCGCAGCGTCTTGTACATCAAAGATCGATACGATCACGACAAGTGATCTATAACACCAGAAGCCGATCAGAGCCGATCGTGCATACATCAAATTTTGTAGATTAATTGCGGCAAAAGAATTTCTTAAAGTTAAGCCTCGGTTGTGTCCAATTGACCGTGGCGGCGGGGACGTGTAATCCACGACTTATAGCCGATCGGTTGCGGAGGCGACCGCTCGGACGCGCATCGTAGCCGCAGACTTAATGCCTAAAAGATCGCGGGCGAGGCAATACATTTGTATTTCTGTCGAAATCATCTTATCGTCCGCGAAGAGATTTATTTGCGAATTCAGTTGCGATGGAGGTGGGGGTCTGCGGGTGCTGATCACCTTTGGAATTGCAGAGCGATATTCATCGGTAATGCGACCTCTTTGCGACCACATTGTCGTTCTTAGGAGGCTCGCTATGCCGAGAAGCGATAATGTGATTTATTGGGTAAATAAATCAAAGACATCTCCGGTTCGTTCCAGGCATCTTTCATCCTCGAGATCAATTCGAATCCGAGGTTAATGTAGTCCGATGCACACAAAAAAATACTCATTACTGCGGCTCCTTTTGACCATGTAGAGCATGCGAAGTGATTTTGTGCATTTTTTGATCGATCAGAGAGTTTTGGAGAAGAATGAAGACATTCAGGTGCTCTTAGAGCTTTTGTCGGGCTCTTTTCAAAGCGATTTTCCGGTCTATTTGTCTTTATTTCACCTGGACAAAGGCCAAGGAATTCTGCTGTCCGGTGCGGGACGCTTGAGCTGGATGTAGTGCAGATCAAGTGATCTTGTCCGAGCCCAGCCGGGCCTCCGATGCACCGAATGCTCTTTATTTTCCGTACTCAATATCCCAATAATGATAGATCATCGAAAGGCACGTTTCACTCTGGAAAGAATGGGCAGATCGATCTTGGCGATTTGCATAAAAACATGAATGCGATCACTGCCGTGATCACTAGCCCTGTTCGCCTGCTAGCATTCCACAGAAAATGGAAAATCGAAGACGGCGAAAAGAGTGGAGACAATCGCAAATGCGGACCTCCGAGACCACCCATTCACAACGGGAGATTATTGAAAGAAATTCGTTTCGCGCTCAATATCTTGAATGATCACATCCCATGACGTCATAAAAACAATCACTTTTCTGTGGAAAATTGCTGACCACGGGCACACCGGGCCGCAACTTGAAATTGTATTTTATTTATTTACTTTTTTCTCTGTAGAGCATACCCTCCATTCGGGCATTTTGTTTTGGGTTTTGGGTTTTCATCACGTCCAGAGCGGGCATTTTCTGCACGAATATTGTTGCGGGGTGTCTCCGGGTTGTCATATGGCATCGGCATACCCGGGACCTGGTCCCGCACAAACCGACCATTTCTTGGAAAATATTGTAAAACTGATCCGATACGCAATTACTCTATGAAAATTGATTCGAGTCACCGATATTGTGTCGAGTGCCATAACTTTTTATTTGTTTGCACAAATATTTGCACACGAAGTTGATTTTTCAACGCGATCAGTAACCGTGCAGCCCGCTAGCTAGCGGCAGGTGAGTCGCGGCCTTAATGGCAGTTTTGTATCTTTTGCTCTTTTAAACGATCATTTGCCTCTCGCATGGCTTTTGCTCGGTGAAAAGCGGAAAGTTGAGTTATTATTTCGATTGCTTTTACAAATACAAGCGAAGGGTTATCAAAATTATGGCAAATCAATTTTAGTTTAAAAAAATATGTAATAATTTAAAAAGTATTTATATTGAGGAAAAACTTCACGAAGATAACCCAATACCTCACACAACGTTCAAAAGTCGTAAACTTATGAAATAAAATTATTCCTTTTTTTTTTATTAAAGGTATTAAGGCTTTTTGAGTTGAATCGCTCAAACATTTAGAAAAACAATAGATATGGCAACGTTTAAGTCGAGAGTAATAGAAAATTTGATATAAAAAATATTGTTTTCAAATATGTATTGTAAATCATTATTTTTTCGTATGTTAACTTTATGTTTAACTAAATAAATCAATGTGAAATTTCGCCTTTTAGTTTAAACTGTTTGGGCAGTTGAGGTTGTGGGTTCGATTCCCAATAGATTTACTTTGTAAGATTAAAAATGCATAGGATGAAATTAAGGAAAATAATGAAAAAATTGTTCGTTTTTTCAAAAGACTGATTTCCGAATATTTTTGAGTTTCGTGTCACTAAAATAAGAAATTTGACTGTATGACTGAAAATCATAGAAAGTTTTCTGATAAAGCCATAGTCAGTTTTCTGCAACTTTATACTTACAATCCTTTTCTTCTGTCAAACAATATTGTTTGAACTCTGATGTTGCTCAATTTTTGCTAATATTATAAAAAAGGAATTTCGATACTCATTATGTTTATATGTGGATAGTAGTAGCATTCTATGAAATATTTATTTATTTATACAAACCACATATTTATCTACATATTTGCAAACTGCATAGTTTACGTCCGAGGCCACATTGTGTGAAAGTCGTTAAATGTTTTTTTTTTAAATAAATCTACCTACAAAGATAAAAAGTGATGAAAGGCTTCAGGCACGATAAATCGTGGACCATTCCACAGCCCACCAAGATTTAAGCGAGATAAGATCGATCATCAAATCGATTACAATCAGAAATGCGAAAAAAATTGTTGACCAATAGTCGTCGCGATTTAATAGTCGGTGAGATTTAAGACAACATAAAAATGTTTGATGGCTTTCCGTCCTTGGACGAAGCCGCCATCCGTCCCAATCGCAAGTCATTGATCTACTCCACGATCGATTACGGGCGCCATAAAATTGCCATTTCGAGGCGACTACCTATGGCATCGAAGAAAAGCGTTAAAAGTCAATAATTTACCGGGCGGTGCACTTTTCCCCGTGCATGCGAGCGAGATTTGCACCGCTCCCCACACACGCCCGGCCGGTGGTGCTCCATCGTAATCAAATTTCAAATAAAATGCCATCAAAGGCCGAAATATCATTAACATTGTGGAGCCAGATTTATGGCCGTCATTATGCACACACGTACAAAAAATGGTGCAGCAGATACACGGCCAGAGCGGCGGCCGCAAGGAGTTTGGGTGGCGAAAACTGGAAAAACAGCAAAAAAGCAACCCAAAACCTTTCGCTGGAAAGAATTTCTGTTTTTCATTTATTTTACTTTATTCGATTTATTTATTTATTTATTTTTTGCCATTCAGCCGCCAAACATTGGGACGATTGCATCGACAGTCCCATTCGAGGGGGAGCGGGCTGCCGCTGTGTGCGTGGGTAATTAATTGCTGCAAATAAACGAATCGGAGGTGAGACATGGGTTTTCTATAGCGCAGAGTGCATTAAAGGCGATCCCTAATGGATTACCAGATGACCAGAACGGGGACGCTGCGATGCAATCCCGGGTCCTGGACCCGGCACTGTTGCTCCGGCACCATAGACGTCGAGGTGTATGGTAATGTTGTCGCCAATCGTGTAGCTCCACTGTTGTCGCAATTAGAAATTAATTACGCTGCACACCAATGCCGTAAATTATTCAGGCGTGTGATGGATAAGCCTCTGCACAGGCACTGCGATCTGCTTTGGGTCATTTTCCTGATGAATTAGTTAAGTGTTATGGGGGAGGATGATTTAAGCGAAATAATGTTGTAAGGACAGCAATAAAACGTTGTAAGGAAACACTTGGATGTGGGAGGAAAACATTACGAATGTTTATAAAAATATAGTCAACATAATTAGACCCTTTTAGAATATAATGAAGGAATGTTAACTGGCAAAGGTAGGTCTGACTCATACCAGTACTATCTTAAAAGTCGTTAAGAAATGGTTTCATGAAGCTGACTAGAGATATACTCTCAATGTGACTGTTTCCGTTTATTTAAGACTTTAGTTTGAAAACATTTGTACATTGGTAAAAATGTCCGATAAACTTTATATGCATTAAAAAAATGCCTTAAATAACTTAGTTTCTAATTTTGTTATAAATATCAAAGATAACTCAAAAGGTGGTAGTAAAACAATCCACAAATTACTGGATTGAACCTTTGCGTAGAAATGCGTCCCAAGAGAAATCAAAATGTACTCACCACAATAACATCAAGTTTTTCCACGCTTGGTTCTAGAAGTTTCCATTGCACAAAAGAAACACCGATACACGAACAGCCTCAACTCAGATAAATCCCGATAACTCAAGCGACAAACCAAAACAACGCGGAGCATCGAAACATTTCTTAATACAAAACTGTCCACTCGCGCACTCTCGATTTTTTCGCGAATTCGAATTCTAAAATATTTTTAATTAAATCTACCGGAGCCGGAGGCGGAAATTTGCTGAGGAGGCATTTTGCGGGCGGATCGAACGAAACAAATTGACGTTTACTAAGTTTTTCCGGGGCCTGGCGAGAGACTACCGGAACCGATCGTAACGCCCCGCGAAGGAGTGGTTCACAACGAAATTATCATAAATGAAAAGCTTTTCCAAATTCGTCCTTATGTCACCTTTTGGCGCATTTCCGAACATTAGCGGATCACGGTGCCTTCTCAGAAAAGCGGTTCTCGCGCGAAAATTGGATGAAAAACCGCAAAAATTCGATGAAAAACCGCGAAAATGTCGTGTAAGTAGTTTTTGTTTGTGTGATTGTGTTTAAGAAGTGCTGAAAAATGTTGTGGTACTAAAGTAATTCCTTTTTGGTTCTCGTATAACTTTTATTTCGTTGATTTCCATTTAATTGCCGCCGGAATAGTCGCGCCCATTTTGAGTTGAGAAGTGTTGTGAGTCGCTGAGCTCTGAGTTTTTTTCCACCAAAAGTAACTCAAGAATGTTTCAAAAGACTTAACGTGGTAAGTACTTTTTGCAGTTTCTTCCTCGCGTCTTTGAGGTATTTAACTTAGACGAATCCTCCCAACCCTTGGTTTATTTTACCACGTTTTTATTGGCCCGCTTTCGTTTCTGTTTATCTGTTCGGTACAAATTTTGCAATCGATTTTAAACTAACTTCCCAATGAGATAGAGACTGGAACTTTTAAACATAGCTTAGAACTGGATGACAATACAATATCATTAAGTCGTTAATAAAGAAACAAGTTTTTTTTAATTATTTTTTAACAAAGAACCGTGTGCAATCATACTTTATTGCACGTATTCTACTCGATCATATACAGTAAAGACTGTATTTCTGCAAATAATAATAATATAAAGTTATTACGATTATCATGAAATTCGCACACACAAGAATAAACAGCAGAAAATAATAATTTAAATAAAACACAAATTTTTAAATAAGGTAAACGCAATTGTGAAACGGCCACCGCTGGGGCTCGACTATTAAGGACAATAAAAATAATATATTTGAAAGTTTTTCAGAAATTTTTATACTGGGTTCATAGTCAGGTTTTGGAGTAGTAAACTAACCAAATACATATTAGGTCTATATTAACTAATAATGAATTTGAAAGAATTTTCAAAGACTTGAGGTGCCCCGGGCGGCAAATTCAAGCTTGGAAGACGAATACACTACTCAGCATTGTCGCAACTTTGCGATAAAAATAATAAATAAATCAAAATTAAAATTAAAATAAAATTAAAATCAAAATTAAAATTAATTACTAAAATTTAAATAAAAATTAAAATTAAAATAGAATTAAAATCAAAATTAAAATTAATTACTAAAATTTAAATAAAAATTAAAATTAAAATAAAATTAAAATCAAAATTAAAATTAATTACTAAAATTTAAATGAAAATTAATAATTCCAATAACTATTAAAATTAATTATTACATTTAGTTATTAAATTTAATTATTAAATTAGTTATTAAAATTAATTATTAAAATTAATTGATAAAATTAATTTTTAATTAATTATTAAATTTAATTATAAAATAATTTATTAAATTTAATTATTAAAATTAATTAAGAATATTAATTATTTAAATTAATTATTAAAATTAACTATTAAAATTAATTATTGAATTTAATTATTAAAATTAATTATTAAAATTATTTATTAAAATTAATTATCAAATTTAATTATTAAATATAAATATTAAATTTAATTATTAAAATTAATTATTAAAATTAATTATTAAAATTAATTATTAAAATTTAATTGTTAAATTAATTATAAAAATTAATTCTTAAAATTAATTCATAAAACGAATTATTAAAATTAATTATTAAAATTATTTATTAAAATTAATTACTAAAATTAATTATTAAAATTAATTATTAAAATTAATTATTAAAATTAATTATTAAATTTAGTTATTAAATTTAATTATTAAATTAATTACTACATTTGATTATTAAAATTAATTATTAAAATTAATTATTAAAATTAATTATCAAATTTAATTATTAAATTTAAATATTAAATTTAATTATTAAAATTAATTATTAAAATTAATAATTAAAATTAATTATTAAAATTAATTATTAAAATTGAATTATTAAAAGTAATTATTAAAATTAATTATTAAAATTAAGTATTAAATTTAATTATTAAATTTAATGACTAAGTTAATTATTACATTTAATTATTAAATTTAATTATTAAAATTAATTATTTAAATTAATTATTAATTTAATTATTAAAATTAATTAATGCTTCAGATAATAGCAAGGAGTGCGAAGAGTAGCTGTCGTTGAAAAAACTCACACAACAGTTCATATCATTTGTAGTGGAACAAAATTGTTGATAACTTAGGCGAACTATTCATGCATCTATTGGAGAAGCCCCACGTTTTTCGTTTTAAATCTTACAAGAATTTTCATAGCTATTAAAAATTTACAATCAGAAATATTCAGGACAATCTGTATGGGGTAATAAGTCTGTATGAAGTTAAAAGAAATTATTTTCTTCTTTTTAGTCCGCTTTAAAAACGTGGTACCTATGTATATTAAAAACAAATTTTTGTTTATTTAAATCTTTACTTCCTTTTTTATTTGTTTCTAATATGTTTACAACACATAAAATAGATATTCGAGCTATATGTTTATAGACTTATCTGAATTTTAACTGGTAGAATAATCGGATAATCGCAATATGGGAAGAAAATAAAATTGTGTTTTTTTGCTATAGTTAATATTATACACCTTTACGATACTTTGAATTTTTATGAAGTCATTTTAAGCAAAGTTCTAAATATGTCTATCGAATTCTCTTGTATTTCATAGACAAATGCAACAAAATAAATTTATATAAGATTACCTATGGTATTATTAAAATTTTAAATTAATTTCATACATAAAGAGGCTAAAAATCTCCTAGGTAGGACTGTTTTTATGAATTAATGAAGGTGTATAAGCAAATCTTTTACTAGGTTCGAATTTTCCAAAAGATTAAGTAATTGTGTTTGCTTTTTGCACTCAAGTGCGATTTTCCATGAGTTAAAAATATTTTGAAGATTTTATGAAAAAATTGGCTTTTACGTACTTACTTGACTTACTGTGACTACTTTGCCTAAAAAAAAAAAGTTCTGATAGGATTGATGAAATTAAAATAAAACCAACTTAAAATTAGATGTAGGTATCTATATTTTTCGAAGTATGAAAAACGCTTCAAATCGTAAACCTGAATACAAATATGTCTTTTCCATTCAAATTTAAACTTTTAGTGATTTAAAATATTTACATATTAAGAAAACGTTCAAAATATTCTCATAAGAAAAATTTAATTTTTCTTTTCTCTCCCGAGACGAGGGATTTCATTCCACCTGTGAAAGAAAAACAATCCAATAATTACTCGATTCAACCTTTGCGTAGAAAGTGTTAAAAATTAAATTTAAATTTAAATTTAAATTAAGCCCCAGGAGAAATCAAAATGTAGCTACTCACCACAATAAAACTGAGTTTTTCTACACTTGGTTCTAAAAATTCCCATTGGAGAAAAAAAAACACCGATTAACGAACAGCCTCAAGTCAGATAAATCCCGATAACTCCAGCGACGGTTAAACGAAAATTAAAGAAATATTTTTATTCGAAACCGATCGTAACGCCCCGCGAAAGAGTGGTTCACAACGAAATTATCATAAATGAACAGTTTTTCCAAATGCGTCCTTATGTCACCTTTTGGCGCATTTCCGAACATTAGCGGATCACGGTGCCTTCTCAGAAAAGCGGTTCTCGCGCGAAAATTGGATGAAAAACCGCGAAAATGTTGTGTAAGTAGTTTTTCTTTCTGTGATTGTGTTTAAGAAGTGCTGAAAAATGTTGTGGTACTAAAGTAATTCCTTTTTTGTTCTCATATAACTTTTATTTCGTTGATTTCCTTTTAATTGCCGCCGGAATTGTCGCGGCCATTTTGAGTTGAGACGTGTTGTGAGTCGCTAAGCTCTGAGTGTTTTTCCACCAAAGGGAACTCAAGAATGTTTCAAAAGACTTAACGTGGTAAGTACTTTTTGCAGTTTCTTCCTCGCCTCTTTGAGGCATTTAAATTAGACGAATCCTCCCATCCCTTGATTTGTTTTACCACGTTTTCATTAGCTCGCTTTCGTTTCTGTTTATCTGTTCGGTACAAATTTTGCAATCGATTTTAAACTAACTTCCCAATGAGATAGAGACTGGAACTTTTAAACATAGCTTGGAACTGGATGACAATACAATATCATTAAGTTGTTAATAAAGAAACGTTTTTTTTTAAATACTTTTTAACAAAGAACCATGTGCAATCATACTTTATTGCACGTATTCTACTCGATCATATACAGTAAAGACTCTATTTCTGCAAATAATAATAATATAAAGTTATTACGATTATCATGAAATCGATT